>OX596160.1:4952559-7890746 GCA_951394285.1 Epirrhoe tristata | reverse complement strand
ACCTAACCTAACCTAACCTAACCTAACCTAACCTAACCTAACCTAACCTAACCTAACCTAACCTAACCTAACCTAACCTAACCTAACCTAACCTAACCTAACCTAACCTAACCTAACCTAACCTAACCTAACCTAACCTAACCTAACCTAACCTAACCTAACCTAACCTAACCTAACCTAACCTAACCTAACCTAACCTAACCTAACCTAACCTAACCTAACCTAACCTAACCTAACCTAACCTAACCTAACCTAACCTAACCTAACCTAACCTAACCTAACCTAACCTAACCTAACCTAACCTAACCTAACCTAACCTAACCTAACCTAACCTAACCTAACCTAACCTAACCTAACCTAACCTAACCTAACCTAACCTAACCTAACCTAACCTAACCTAACCTAACCTAACCTAACCTAACCTAACCTAACCTAACCTAACCTAACCTAACCTAACCTAACCTAACCTAACCTAACCTAACCTAACCTAACCTAACCTAACCTAACCTAACCTAACCTAACCTAACCTAACCTAACCTAACCTAACCTAACCTAACCTAACCTAACCTAACCTAACCTAACCTAACCTAACCTAACCTAACCTAACCTAACCTAACCTAACCTAACCTAACCTAACCTAACCTAACCTAACCTAACCTAACCTAACCTAACCTAACCTAACCTAACCTAACCTAACCTAACCTAACCTAACCTAACCTAACCTAACCTAACCTAACCTAACCTAACCTAACCTAACCTAACCTAACCTAACCTAACCTAACCTAACCTAACCTAACCTAACCTAACCTAACCTAACCTAACCTAACCTAACCTAACCTAACCTAACCTAACCTAACCTAACCTAACCTAACCTAACCTAACCTAACCTAACCTAACCTAACCTAACCTAACCTAACCTAACCTAACCTAACCTAACCTAACCTAACCTAACCTAACCTAACCTAACCTAACCTAACCTAACCTAACCTAACCTAACCTAACCTAACCTAACCTAACCTAACCTAACCTAACCTAACCTAACCTAACCTAACCTAACCTAACCTAACCTAACCTAACCTAACCTAACCTAACCTAACCTAACCTAACCTAACCTAACCTAACCTAACCTAACCTAACCTAACCTAACCTAACCTAACCTAACCTAACCTAACCTAACCTAACCTAACCTAACCTAACCTAACCTAACCTAACCTAACCTAACCTAACCTAACCTAACCTAACCTAACCTAACCTAACCTAACCTAACCTAACCTAACCTAACCTAACCTAACCTAACCTAACCTAACCTAACCTAACCTAACCTAACCTAACCTAACCTAACCTAACCTAACCTAACCTAACCTAACCTAACCTAACCTAACCTAACCTAACCTAACCTAACCTAACCTAACCTAACCTAACCTAACCTAACCTAACCTAACCTAACCTAACCTAACCTAACCTAACCTAACCTAACCTAACCTAACCTAACCTAACCTAACCTAACCTAACCTAACCTAACCTAACCTAACCTAACCTAACCTAACCTAACCTAACCTAACCTAACCTAACCTAACCTAACCTAACCTAACCTAACCTAACCTAACCTAACCTAACCTAACCTAACCTAACCTAACCTAACCTAACCTAACCTAACCTAACCTAACCTAACCTAACCTAACCTAACCTAACCTAACCTAACCTAACCTAACCTAACCTAACCTAACCTAACCTAACCTAACCTAACCTAACCTAACCTAACCTAACCTAACCTAACCTAACCTAACCTAACCTAACCTAACCTAACCTAACCTAACCTAACCTAACCTAACCTAACCTAACCTAACCTAACCTAACCTAACCTAACCTAACCTAACCTAACCTAACCTAACCTAACCTAACCTAACCTAACCTAACCTAACCTAACCTAACCTAACCTAACCTAACCTAACCTAACCTAACCTAACCTAACCTAACCTAACCTAACCTAACCTAACCTAACCTAACCTAACCTAACCTAACCTAACCTAACCTAACCTAACCTAACCTAACCTAACCTAACCTAACCTAACCTAACCTAACCTAACCTAACCTAACCTAACCTAACCTAACCTAACCTAACCTAACCTAACCTAACCTAACCTAACCTAACCTAACCTAACCTAACCTAACCTAACCTAACCTAACCTAACCTAACCTAACCTAACCTAACCTAACCTAACCTAACCTAACCTAACCTAACCTAACCTAACCTAACCTAACCTAACCTAACCTAACCTAACCTAACCTAACCTAACCTAACCTAACCTAACCTAACCTAACCTAACCTAACCTAACCTAACCTAACCTAACCTAACCTAACCTAACCTAACCTAACCTAACCTAACCTAACCTAACCTAACCTAACCTAACCTAACCTAACCTAACCTAACCTAACCTAACCTAACCTAACCTAACCTAACCTAACCTAACCTAACCTAACCTAACCTAACCTAACCTAACCTAACCTAACCTAACCTAACCTAACCTAACCTAACCTAACCTAACCTAACCTAACCTAACCTAACCTAACCTAACCTAACCTAACCTAACCTAACCTAACCTAACCTAACCTAACCTAACCTAACCTAACCTAACCTAACCTAACCTAACCTAACCTAACCTAACCTAACCTAACCTAACCTAACCTAACCTAACCTAACCTAACCTAACCTAACCTAACCTAACCTAACCTAACCTAACCTAACCTAACCTAACCTAACCTAACCTAACCTAACCTAACCTAACCTAACCTAACCTAACCTAACCTAACCTAACCTAACCTAACCTAACCTAACCTAACCTAACCTAACCTAACCTAACCTAACCTAACCTAACCTAACCTAACCTAACCTAACCTAACCTAACCTAACCTAACCTAACCTAACCTAACCTAACCTAACCTAACCTAACCTAACCTAACCTAACCTAACCTAACCTAACCTAACCTAACCTAACCTAACCTAACCTAACCTAACCTAACCTAACCTAACCTAACCTAACCTAACCTAACCTAACCTAACCTAACCTAACCTAACCTAACCTAACCTAACCTAACCTAACCTAACCTAACCTAACCTAACCTAACCTAACCTAACCTAACCTAACCTAACCTAACCTAACCTAACCTAACCTAACCTAACCTAACCTAACCTAACCTAACCTAACCTAACCTAACCTAACCTAACCTAACCTAACCTAACCTAACCTAACCTAACCTAACCTAACCTAACCTAACCTAACCTAACCTAACCTAACCTAACCTAACCTAACCTAACCTAACCTAACCTAACCTAACCTAACCTAACCTAACCTAACCTAACCTAACCTAACCTAACCTAACCTAACCTAACCTAACCTAACCTAACCTAACCTAACCTAACCTAACCTAACCTAACCTAACCTAACCTAACCTAACCTAACCTAACCTAACCTAACCTAACCTAACCTAACCTAACCTAACCTAACCTAACCTAACCTAACCTAACCTAACCTAACCTAACCTAACCTAACCTAACCTAACCTAACCTAACCTAACCTAACCTAACCTAACCTAACCTAACCTAACCTAACCTAACCTAACCTAACCTAACCTAACCTAACCTAACCTAACCTAACCTAACCTAACCTAACCTAACCTAACCTAACCTAACCTAACCTAACCTAACCTAACCTAACCTAACCTAACCTAACCTAACCTAACCTAACCTAACCTAACCTAACCTAACCTAACCTAACCTAACCTAACCTAACCTAACCTAACCTAACCTAACCTAACCTAACCTAACCTAACCTAACCTAACCTAACCTAACCTAACCTAACCTAACCTAACCTAACCTAACCTAACCTAACCTAACCTAACCTAACCTAACCTAACCTAACCTAACCTAACCTAACCTAACCTAACCTAACCTAACCTAACCTAACCTAACCTAACCTAACCTAACCTAACCTAACCTAACCTAACCTAACCTAACCTAACCTAACCTAACCTAACCTAACCTAACCTAACCTAACCTAACCTAACCTAACCTAACCTAACCTAACCTAACCTAACCTAACCTAACCTAACCTAACCTAACCTAACCTAACCTAACCTAACCTAACCTAACCTAACCTAACCTAACCTAACCTAACCTAACCTAACCTAACCTAACCTAACCTAACCTAACCTAACCTAACCTAACCTAACCTAACCTAACCTAACCTAACCTAACCTAACCTAACCTAACCTAACCTAACCTAACCTAACCTAACCTAACCTAACCTAACCTAACCTAACCTAACCTAACCTAACCTAACCTAACCTAACCTAACCTAACCTAACCTAACCTAACCTAACCTAACCTAACCTAACCTAACCTAACCTAACCTAACCTAACCTAACCTAACCTAACCTAACCTAACCTAACCTAACCTAACCTAACCTAACCTAACCTAACCTAACCTAACCTAACCTAACCTAACCTAACCTAACCTAACCTAACCTAACCTAACCTAACCTAACCTAACCTAACCTAACCTAACCTAACCTAACCTAACCTAACCTAACCTAACCTAACCTAACCTAACCTAACCTAACCTAACCTAACCTAACCTAACCTAACCTAACCTAACCTAACCTAACCTAACCTAACCTAACCTAACCTAACCTAACCTAACCTAACCTAACCTAACCTAACCTAACCTAACCTAACCTAACCTAACCTAACCTAACCTAACCTAACCTAACCTAACCTAACCTAACCTAACCTAACCTAACCTAACCTAACCTAACCTAACCTAACCTAACCTAACCTAACCTAACCTAACCTAACCTAACCTAACCTAACCTAACCTAACCTAACCTAACCTAACCTAACCTAACCTAACCTAACCTAACCTAACCTAACCTAACCTAACCTAACCTAACCTAACCTAACCTAACCTAACCTAACCTAACCTAACCTAACCTAACCTAACCTAACCTAACCTAACCTAACCTAACCTAACCTAACCTAACCTAACCTAACCTAACCTAACCTAACCTAACCTAACCTAACCTAACCTAACCTAACCTAACCTAACCTAACCTAACCTAACCTAACCTAACCTAACCTAACCTAACCTAACCTAACCTAACCTAACCTAACCTAACCTAACCTAACCTAACCTAACCTAACCTAACCTAACCTAACCTAACCTAACCTAACCTAACCTAACCTAACCTAACCTAACCTAACCTAACCTAACCTAACCTAACCTAACCTAACCTAACCTAACCTAACCTAACCTAACCTAACCTAACCTAACCTAACCTAACCTAACCTAACCTAACCTAACCTAACCTAACCTAACCTAACCTAACCTAACCTAACCTAACCTAACCTAACCTAACCTAACCTAACCTAACCTAACCTAACCTAACCTAACCTAACCTAACCTAACCTAACCTAACCTAACCTAACCTAACCTAACCTAACCTAACCTAACCTAACCTAACCTAACCTAACCTAACCTAACCTAACCTAACCTAACCTAACCTAACCTAACCTAACCTAACCTAACCTAACCTAACCTAACCTAACCTAACCTAACCTAACCTAACCTAACCTAACCTAACCTAACCTAACCTAACCTAACCTAACCTAACCTAACCTAACCTAACCTAACCTAACCTAACCTAACCTAACCTAACCTAACCTAACCTAACCTAACCTAACCTAACCTAACCTAACCTAACCTAACCTAACCTAACCTAACCTAACCTAACCTAACCTAACCTAACCTAACCTAACCTAACCTAACCTAACCTAACCTAACCTAACCTAACCTAACCTAACCTAACCTAACCTAACCTAACCTAACCTAACCTAACCTAACCTAACCTAACCTAACCTAACCTAACCTAACCTAACCTAACCTAACCTAACCTAACCTAACCTAACCTAACCTAACCTAACCTAACCTAACCTAACCTAACCTAACCTAACCTAACCTAACCTAACCTAACCTAACCTAACCTAACCTAACCTAACCTAACCTAACCTAACCTAACCTAACCTAACCTAACCTAACCTAACCTAACCTAACCTAACCTAACCTAACCTAACCTAACCTAACCTAACCTAACCTAACCTAACCTAACCTAACCTAACCTAACCTAACCTAACCTAACCTAACCTAACCTAACCTAACCTAACCTAACCTAACCTAACCTAACCTAACCTAACCTAACCTAACCTAACCTAACCTAACCTAACCTAACCTAACCTAACCTAACCTAACCTAACCTAACCTAACCTAACCTAACCTAACCTAACCTAACCTAACCTAACCTAACCTAACCTAACCTAACCTAACCTAACCTAACCTAACCTAACCTAACCTAACCTAACCTAACCTAACCTAACCTAACCTAACCTAACCTAACCTAACCTAACCTAACCTAACCTAACCTAACCTAACCTAACCTAACCTAACCTAACCTAACCTAACCTAACCTAACCTAACCTAACCTAACCTAACCTAACCTAACCTAACCTAACCTAACCTAACCTAACCTAACCTAACCTAACCTAACCTAACCTAACCTAACCTAACCTAACCTAACCTAACCTAACCTAACCTAACCTAACCTAACCTAACCTAACCTAACCTAACCTAACCTAACCTAACCTAACCTAACCTAACCTAACCTAACCTAACCTAACCTAACCTAACCTAACCTAACCTAACCTAACCTAACCTAACCTAACCTAACCTAACCTAACCTAACCTAACCTAACCTAACCTAACCTAACCTAACCTAACCTAACCTAACCTAACCTAACCTAACCTAACCTAACCTAACCTAACCTAACCTAACCTAACCTAACCTAACCTAACCTAACCTAACCTAACCTAACCTAACCTAACCTAACCTAACCTAACCTAACCTAACCTAACCTAACCTAACCTAACCTAACCTAACCTAACCTAACCTAACCTAACCTAACCTAACCTAACCTAACCTAACCTAACCTAACCTAACCTAACCTAACCTAACCTAACCTAACCTAACCTAACCTAACCTAACCTAACCTAACCTAACCTAACCTAACCTAACCTAACCTAACCTAACCTAACCTAACCTAACCTAACCTAACCTAACCTAACCTAACCTAACCTAACCTAACCTAACCTAACCTAACCTAACCTAACCTAACCTAACCTAACCTAACCTAACCTAACCTAACCTAACCTAACCTAACCTAACCTAACCTAACCTAACCTAACCTAACCTAACCTAACCTAACCTAACCTAACCTAACCTAACCTAACCTAACCTAACCTAACCTAACCTAACCTAACCTAACCTAACCTAACCTAACCTAACCTAACCTAACCTAACCTAACCTAACCTAACCTAACCTAACCTAACCTAACCTAACCTAACCTAACCTAACCTAACCTAACCTAACCTAACCTAACCTAACCTAACCTAACCTAACCTAACCTAACCTAACCTAACCTAACCTAACCTAACCTAACCTAACCTAACCTAACCTAACCTAACCTAACCTAACCTAACCTAACCTAACCTAACCTAACCTAACCTAACCTAACCTAACCTAACCTAACCTAACCTAACCTAACCTAACCTAACCTAACCTAACCTAACCTAACCTAACCTAACCTAACCTAACCTAACCTAACCTAACCTAACCTAACCTAACCTAACCTAACCTAACCTAACCTAACCTAACCTAACCTAACCTAACCTAACCTAACCTAACCTAACCTAACCTAACCTAACCTAACCTAACCTAACCTAACCTAACCTAACCTAACCTAACCTAACCTAACCTAACCTAACCTAACCTAACCTAACCTAACCTAACCTAACCTAACCTAACCTAACCTAACCTAACCTAACCTAACCTAACCTAACCTAACCTAACCTAACCTAACCTAACCTAACCTAACCTAACCTAACCTAACCTAACCTAACCTAACCTAACCTAACCTAACCTAACCTAACCTAACCTAACCTAACCTAACCTAACCTAACCTAACCTAACCTAACCTAACCTAACCTAACCTAACCTAACCTAACCTAACCTAACCTAACCTAACCTAACCTAACCTAACCTAACCTAACCTAACCTAACCTAACCTAACCTAACCTAACCTAACCTAACCTAACCTAACCTAACCTAACCTAACCTAACCTAACCTAACCTAACCTAACCTAACCTAACCTAACCTAACCTAACCTAACCTAACCTAACCTAACCTAACCTAACCTAACCTAACCTAACCTAACCTAACCTAACCTAACCTAACCTAACCTAACCTAACCTAACCTAACCTAACCTAACCTAACCTAACCTAACCTAACCTAACCTAACCTAACCTAACCTAACCTAACCTAACCTAACCTAACCTAACCTAACCTAACCTAACCTAACCTAACCTAACCTAACCTAACCTAACCTAACCTAACCTAACCTAACCTAACCTAACCTAACCTAACCTAACCTAACCTAACCTAACCTAACCTAACCTAACCTAACCTAACCTAACCTAACCTAACCTAACCTAACCTAACCTAACCTAACCTAACCTAACCTAACCTAACCTAACCTAACCTAACCTAACCTAACCTAACCTAACCTAACCTAACCTAACCTAACCTAACCTAACCTAACCTAACCTAACCTAACCTAACCTAACCTAACCTAACCTAACCTAACCTAACCTAACCTAACCTAACCTAACCTAACCTAACCTAACCTAACCTAACCTAACCTAACCTAACCTAACCTAACCTAACCTAACCTAACCTAACCTAACCTAACCTAACCTAACCTAACCTAACCTAACCTAACCTAACCTAACCTAACCTAACCTAACCTAACCTAACCTAACCTAACCTAACCTAACCTAACCTAACCTAACCTAACCTAACCTAACCTAACCTAACCTAACCTAACCTAACCTAACCTAACCTAACCTAACCTAACCTAACCTAACCTAACCTAACCTAACCTAACCTAACCTAACCTAACCTAACCTAACCTAACCTAACCTAACCTAACCTAACCTAACCTAACCTAACCTAACCTAACCTAACCTAACCTAACCTAACCTAACCTAACCTAACCTAACCTAACCTAACCTAACCTAACCTAACCTAACCTAACCTAACCTAACCTAACCTAACCTAACCTAACCTAACCTAACCTAACCTAACCTAACCTAACCTAACCTAACCTAACCTAACCTAACCTAACCTAACCTAACCTAACCTAACCTAACCTAACCTAACCTAACCTAACCTAACCTAACCTAACCTAACCTAACCTAACCTAACCTAACCTAACCTAACCTAACCTAACCTAACCTAACCTAACCTAACCTAACCTAACCTAACCTAACCTAACCTAACCTAACCTAACCTAACCTAACCTAACCTAACCTAACCTAACCTAACCTAACCTAACCTAACCTAACCTAACCTAACCTAACCTAACCTAACCTAACCTAACCTAACCTAACCTAACCTAACCTAACCTAACCTAACCTAACCTAACCTAACCTAACCTAACCTAACCTAACCTAACCTAACCTAACCTAACCTAACCTAACCTAACCTAACCTAACCTAACCTAACCTAACCTAACCTAACCTAACCTAACCTAACCTAACCTAACCTAACCTAACCTAACCTAACCTAACCTAACCTAACCTAACCTAACCTAACCTAACCTAACCTAACCTAACCTAACCTAACCTAACCTAACCTAACCTAACCTAACCTAACCTAACCTAACCTAACCTAACCTAACCTAACCTAACCTAACCTAACCTAACCTAACCTAACCTAACCTAACCTAACCTAACCTAACCTAACCTAACCTAACCTAACCTAACCTAACCTAACCTAACCTAACCTAACCTAACCTAACCTAACCTAACCTAACCTAACCTAACCTAACCTAACCTAACCTAACCTAACCTAACCTAACCTAACCTAACCTAACCTAACCTAACCTAACCTAACCTAACCTAACCTAACCTAACCTAACCTAACCTAACCTAACCTAACCTAACCTAACCTAACCTAACCTAACCTAACCTAACCTAACCTAACCTAACCTAACCTAACCTAACCTAACCTAACCTAACCTAACCTAACCTAACCTAACCTAACCTAACCTAACCTAACCTAACCTAACCTAACCTAACCTAACCTAACCTAACCTAACCTAACCTAACCTAACCTAACCTAACCTAACCTAACCTAACCTAACCTAACCTAACCTAACCTAACCTAACCTAACCTAACCTAACCTAACCTAACCTAACCTAACCTAACCTAACCTAACCTAACCTAACCTAACCTAACCTAACCTAACCTAACCTAACCTAACCTAACCTAACCTAACCTAACCTAACCTAACCTAACCTAACCTAACCTAACCTAACCTAACCTAACCTAACCTAACCTAACCTAACCTAACCTAACCTAACCTAACCTAACCTAACCTAACCTAACCTAACCTAACCTAACCTAACCTAACCTAACCTAACCTAACCTAACCTAACCTAACCTAACCTAACCTAACCTAACCTAACCTAACCTAACCTAACCTAACCTAACCTAACCTAACCTAACCTAACCTAACCTAACCTAACCTAACCTAACCTAACCTAACCTAACCTAACCTAACCTAACCTAACCTAACCTAACCTAACCTAACCTAACCTAACCTAACCTAACCTAACCTAACCTAACCTAACCTAACCTAACCTAACCTAACCTAACCTAACCTAACCTAACCTAACCTAACCTAACCTAACCTAACCTAACCTAACCTAACCTAACCTAACCTAACCTAACCTAACCTAACCTAACCTAACCTAACCTAACCTAACCTAACCTAACCTAACCTAACCTAACCTAACCTAACCTAACCTAACCTAACCTAACCTAACCTAACCTAACCTTTTTTTTTTTTTTTTTTTTTAGAGTCGGAGAAATGCCTTATGCATCCCCCACCGCCCCGGGGGGCAGCGGATGGGGGTATGTGGGACTCGCACCCACTAAAAAACCGACTGGGTTCCCTCGTAACGCCATAGTGCCGGGGCTATGGGTACGCTTTCGCACTCGTCCACGGCCCCGACGGCGTTGGCTCAAAGAGCCCCCTCTCTGCCGAGGCTTCCGCCTCCCGCCGAGCGAGGCGCGCAGAACACCCATGCGCGCCACCTCATTGCAGTGCCAGCAGACGGCGGCACCCCCCGTACCACCGACGCGGCGACTGCCATGGTCGGGACGAAAATGTTGGGCGAAAGTAACCTCTATCTCCGCCCGTATCTCCGCCCCTCCCATCACCAGAAGGCTTCGCCTCCTCCGGACTCCTCCAGAGTCAGCGAAGCACCCCTTAACCAACTTCATCCACTGCGCGCTCCACTGAAGGAGGGCGCGTGGAGAAGGCCTCCAAAACGGCCGCAGAGGACAGGGAGAGCGGCAACGATACACCATCACTCCTCTTCCACTGCGGCCCCACCGCCGACGCATCCTACGGTGCGCCACCGTTGGGTCGCGGGAGATAGGGCGAGCGGCAACGACACACCGACACGCCTCTTCACCCGCGACCCCGCCCGCTCGTTTGGACGCAACCAGTGCGTCCCCGCCTGGGATTCCTGTTCGCTTCACCGTGTGCCCCACCCACGGCTACTGAGCCCCCCCATCGCGACAAGATCGGAATCCTTCGGGGGGGAACCTAACCTAACCTAACCTTTTTTTTTTTTTTTTTTTTTTTTTAACCGGAGAAATGCCTAACGCATTCCCACCGCCGCGGGGGCGGCAGATGGGATATGTGGGGCTTGCACCCACTAAAAAACCGGTGGAGTTCTCCTCTGACGCCTTGGTGCCAGGGCTATGGGGACGCTTGCACACTCTTCCACGGCCCTGGCGGCGTTGGCTTGATTAGCCCCTCCAATGGGTGAGGCGGCTGCCTCCCACCACATCTCTTCCGAGAGGCGCGCGGAACAACACGCGCGCCCCCTCCAGGCCTATGAGGACGACGGCACCCCCCGGCGCCGCCGTCAGGGCCTTAATCATGGGGGTCTCAGATCCCGAAGGAACCTCCTCCTTCGACGCCCCGGTCTCCGTCTGCGTAGCGGGTCAGTAGAGAGAGCTTCCCGTTCCCGCTCCGCTGTTTCCTTTTGGAGGATGACGTTCTCACAAAAGGTAACAACTGCCGTCCACGCATCCTCGTTTCCAATCATTGTTTCCACCAATGATGGAAGCGTTAGATCCCTTCCCACCGTTTGCACGAGCTCCGACCTTTGGACTGCCCAAGCTGGGCAAACTTCCAAGGTATGTTGCGCCGTGTCTTCTCCAACATCACAATGATGGCATAAGGATGATGGTTCCCTACCGATGCGATGCAGATACCGAGCGAAACAGCCATGCCCCGTCAATATCTGCGTAAGTCGGAACGTCATTGTCCCATGATCTCTTCCGATCCACTCCTTTAAAAACGGGCGGACTGCTTCAACCGTTCTTAATCCGGCTGTTGGCTGTAACAGTCTACTGAGCCACTCGTCTACAAGGAGGTCTTGCACCTCCATTCTCCTGCCTTCGATTTCTCTTGGGGCTGGCCGTTGGCCCCTCAGCTCCTCTTGTTTTTTCCAGCAGTAGATAGAGGCCAGACCTCTCGCGTCCAAATCCCAAGGAAGGGACCCAGCTAGGAGACACGCTGCCTCAAACGAGACCGTGCGGTAGCCTCGGACTACTCTCAGTGCCATCGCTCTTTGAGGACGTCTTAGTATGACAGTGTTCTGGCTACTGAGAGTAGTTGCCCACACGGGAGCTCCATACAGCGCCATGGACCTCACTACACCCATAAAAAGTTTCCGGCATCCAGTCTTGGCACCCTTTACGTTCGGCAGAATTCCTCCAAGCGCAAATGCCGTCTTCACCAGTTTAGGCGCAAGCTTTACGAAGTGTGGGCTGAAGTCCCACCGGCTGTCGAGGACGAGTCCCAGGTACTTCATCGTCGACCCGACAGCGATGCGGACTCCACCCACCACTATATGCGCATCTGACGGCAGTCTTCTCCGGGGTCCGTGGAAACATACCGCCTCTGACTTACTAAGTGCTACCTCCAGTCCAAGTCTTCTTATACGCTCCACGACCTGAGCGACGCCAGCAGTAGCAAGTATGACCGCATCACGATAAGATTTCCCTCTTGCCGTAACCAACGTGTCGTCCGCATAACATGTTACGTTTATTCCCCAGAGATTGGCTCCTCTAAGGACCCAGTCGTAGCCAATGTTCCACAGGAGTGGTCCCAAGACCGACCCCTGTGGAACACCGCACGTCATACTATATTGGCCCCAACCTTCTTGGCTCTGAAACGCGATGAAACGCTCACTCAAATAGTCTTCTAGGATGAGGCGGAGATAGCGAGGCACCTTATGGAACTTTAGTGCCTCCCTAATACAGCTCCAGGGCATGGTGTTAAAGGCGTTGGCAATGTCTAAAGACACTGCCAAAACGAATTCACCCCGAGAAACTGCCTCATCCACAGTCGCCTTTACACGCAGGATAGCGCACACTGTCGATCGCCCTCTTCGGAAACCGAACTGGTTGTCATTAAGATCGGGACCAACGCAGTTCAAGTGTCCTACAATGCGATCAGCAATGATTCTCTCCAAGAGCTTGCCCGAGTCGTCTAGTAGGATGATAGGGCGGTACGCCGACGGAGAATCAACTGGACGACCATCCTTCCTGAGCAGAACCAATTTCCCAGTCTTCCAGTGTGTAGGAAATCGACTCTGTTTTAAACATGCACTGTACAGCTTTTGCAAGCGTGGGCCTAAGGCCTTCGATGCCAGAGCTAATGCTCGACCAGGAATGTTGTCAGGTCCTGGTGCTGTGTTCTTGGACCTCAGCCGCGACAACACCATCCTCAACTCTACCTCGCTGACTTCGGGAGCGTCAGGTTCTGCATCAGACTCCTCTCCAGGTGAAACCATTACAGGTGGTAAATGTTCCTCTCTACTTGGAAAAAGGGTCGACACCACATTGACCAAGAACCTAGGCTCCAGACTTAGTGTCAAGGGTGGGGCCCACGGTCGGAGCTTCCCTCTCACCAGCCTGTATGGCCGGCCCCATGGATCCCGGTTCACAGCCTCCAATAGCTCATCGTGTGAAGAGGATTTAGCTTGTACGATGGCGATCCGCAAACTAGATTTTGCCTCCTTGTAGGCTTCATACAGCTCACGCTCCAGCTCTTCATCACGAAGCCTTCTCCTGCGCTGTCTCGCATATAGGCGCCTCGTAACCACGCACTCTTCACGAAGGTCCGCCAGCTCTGATGTCCACCAGTGCACCTTGCGTGAGGGCACTGAAGGCCCAACCCTTGGCATAGCAGCGTCGCATATATGAGTCAAAGCCTCCCTAAACCACAGTGTCTCGTTCTGGATGTCCAATTCCGACGCAGACTCCTGAGGTGCAAGTATCCAGGCTTGGACTATAGAGGCTTCTTCCAACACTTCCCGGTCAAGGCGCTTGAGTGCCCACCGCGGGTTTTCCTGTCTATGGTCCTCTCGTGGCCTGTTTTGGGTCACTGGAGAACGCTTGACCTCAAACTGAATATATCGATGGTCCGACAACGTCTCTACGTTCTCCAGGACCCTCCAACCTTCAACACGACTCACAAGATTTGAGCTCGCAAAACTAACATCCACGATGGACTCACCCTGCGGTCGCACACACGTCATTACAGACCCCCGGTTCAGGACTGTGAGCCCAGTCGATAGGGCCCACTCTTCAAGGGCGTCACCTCGCATATTCGTGACTGGAGACCCCCACGCCGCAGACTTCGCGTTCAGGTCCCCTAGAAAAAGCACAGGGTGCGGGTGGCTTCGCCCTATTAGGGCCCCAATCTCATCTATAAGGCGCTCAAAATTGGAAAAAAGCCCATTCGGCGAAAAATAAGCTGCCACGATCATCACCCCCGACACTTGAGCCGCCACAAAACCTTGGCCCCTTTCAATGCTATCAAAAGTTACCCCTCTGGACACCAGCGCAACCAGTCCAGAGTTGTCTCCCACCCAGTTGGGACTAGAAGGGATGAAGTATGGCTCCCCGACCGCCCCTATATTGTTCAACCACTGCGCCATGCTCTGGACAAATATGTTTTGAGCAGCGGCGCAGTGATTAATATTCGCCTGAAGAATGCGGAGAGCCATACTAACTGGTAGTCTCCATCACCTCCACCTCTTCACCCGCTTGCTGCGGGGGGCTTACAGTCTCGGCTGATTTTCTTCCTGCAGTAGCCCCCTTCCTGCTGGATTTGGGAGGAGAGCACGTCTTACTTCCTAGTAAATGGCCGGAGGGCTTGCCTGCCGCAGCGCACAGGGAACACTTCGGCGGCGCGGAGCAGGCCGACGCAATGTGGCCGGGGCGACCGCAGCGGTAGCACTCCTCGCTGCGATCAACCTCCTCAGTGCACAGGGCACGGGTGTGGCCATTCCGGAGGCACCTATAGCAGCGTAGAGGCCTAGCCTCCCGCAACTCCACACGGGCCGACACCCAACCCACCAGCAGACGCCCTTCATCCGTCACTATCTTGGCAGCGGCGACAGGGCAGCTAACCAGCGCCACACCGGTGCCCTGGTAGGTCCGCCTGATCTCTCCTACTTTAACTTCCTCTGGTTTGCAGCCCCCCTTTTGAGCAGTGGCAGCAGCAACTTCCTCCCTTAAAACGGAATCATCCAAGCCTGTTATCCGGAATTCTGCGCATTTCGTCGGTCTTGACACCCGAGCGACCTCCTCGCCCAGGGCCTCCTTCAATTTCTGGGCTAAGGAGTCAGCTTTCTCAGAGCTGCCAGGTCCCCCAGCTACCTCCAATATACGGGCACCCGTCGCGGCCTTGCGGAAGCGCAAGTTGGTGATCCCACAGCTGCTAAGGTCAATGTTGTCCCTAGCAACTGCGAGAACACTGGCATAAGTTGCCCCCCGCTCCTCGGCTCCCGGCTGCAGAGTGATGACCACTGCTGCCGTCTTGGGAGTCCGCAACTTAGCCTTGCGCTTAGCCTTCTTGGACGGCTTGGCGCTTTGTGCAGTTTTGGAAGCCGTCGGAGTTTGAATTGCAGCAGCCGTCTTCTTCCTCTTCCCCTTGGTGACGGTAGCCCAGCTTCCTTCCACCGACTCAATCACAGAGGGACCCTCCTGTGTTTGCCTCTGTGAAGGCGTTTCCGATACTGGGGCAGCATCAGGCTTCTTCTTACCCTTCGGGGGCTGAGTAGAAGGAGCAGGAGATGGATTCTCCGAAACCGCAGGCGCAGCCTTCTTGCGCAGGTCCGCGGCCAAGGGCGGCCTCACCCTCCTCTCCGGGAGAAGACGCTCCTCCATCCCCTCAAACCGCGCATTGATCATTCCACCAACTTGCAGCAGGATGGCTCGCGTCAACTCCTCCTGCTGTTGGGAGCTCTCCTTGAGGACAGAAGATGTTGGTAGATCCGACCGGTTTGTATTTACCGGAGGCAAGTTTGTCATGTCTGTCATTTGGGTTTTGAGCCCAGCCATCTCCTTCTTAAGTTCCACCATCTCCGCGCGTAGCCGAACATTGTCGGCCTGCAACTTCTGTGTCTCCTCCGTCACAGAAGTTGCAGCGAGTGCCTCAACTGCAGCCTTCATCGAAGCCGCCGAATCCTTCAGGGCCCTCACAAACGTACCCTTGAGATTCGACGACTTGTCCGCCACCATCTGTACCACCTCGATTGCATCACCGACCTGCTTTACGAGGTCGTACGCCAGACCACAGCCGATCTCCTTGGGCGGAGCCACCTTCCGGGTAGCCTTGTGGCTCTCCACCCGAGCCGCTACCTCCTCCTCCGCCTTGCGCAGAAACTCCTCGCGCCGAGAGGCATTGAGCTCGGCTTGAGCCTTAGCCAGCCCAACGTACTTGCCGGACGTCGGAGGGCGACCTCTTCCCCGCTTAGCGATCTGGACGGGGACAGAAGCTGCGGGCGAGGCATCCTCGTCGCTCGACTCCGTCGCCGACAGACGCACGTCACTCGGCCGCTTGCCGTATGTGACTACATCTTTTTTCCAAAACCTGGAAGATCTTGGCACCAGCGCAGTGCTGAAGGCATCTGATTTCCCTTCAGCATCTGACACGCTCGCAAAGGAAATGTCGCTGAGCGACCCTCTCGATGCGACACTCCTCCTATCGCCAGCCGACTCGGCGTATATATGCGCCGAAGCGCCCACCTTCTCTACAGAAAGATCTCTGACACGAGAACTATCACCATCAGTTTGTTTTTTAGTAAGTATATCCATATATGATCCCACGAGTAGTAGGGAAATACTCGTCACCCCGAACAGAGCCCTTGTGTCCGGGGAAGTCTAAAATTCGCCACGGGGGTCGACCGGTACCCGGGCTAGGACGCAGTAGCAGGCGGAATTCCGTCCACCCAGACCGGAGGACTCACTTTCACCAAAACCGGAGAAAGTGAGTCTCCCGATCTAAACCTTGTCGCTGCGCCCGCCGAACTAGCTTCGGGTAATTTTTTATTGAGGATTTCTTCCTCGCGGCCCGGGCGGTCAAGCCAAGGCCCTCGGTCCCACTAGAGCCCGGAGGCTCGTCGTTGTAGGATAACGAGCTTGAGTGGCTGGCCGCAGGAGAAACTCGACTGCAACCTGCCCGACGGTAGGGTAAGTACACGCCGGGCACCAACTCCAGAAACGCCATGAGGCGCACACCAAAACAAAACCACCAATTTACATATTAAATTTATATACAAACTATACAATATACACCACAACCGCTACCTCCTCCTCCAGAACGGACTTGGAGTAGCCCACCATCAAACTGATCCGACAGTTACAAGCTCCCCTCAACCCTATATATATACAAAATCAACAGAGGTGTCTGAACATGTCGGATCCCACTCGAAAACATTACATGAGAAGCCAATCTCTTCTAATGTAAATATGTACAAAACAAATAAACGCATCTGAGATGCAACACCAAGATATCTGTGGAGAGAAAAACAGACGACTAATGTCGCTGGGTTACTCTCCACAGTTTCCTCAAATATACAAATGTAAAATATAAGCAGGTACACAAATGTGAACACCAAGAGACAAAACATATTTATTTACAATTAACCCATAAAACCTAACTTAAAATAAAAATAAAATATTTAAATTAACCCTTAAACAGGTTTAAGCCGTTGTAATCATTTACACTTAACCCACCGACGCGGCCATCTCAAAAAATGACACAACCCCGGCACCTACTTCTGACGAGAGTTGAAACTCCCGCCGTCTGCCCAACGGACATCACTCCGAACGTGCCATAAGACACGCTACTAATGAAGCGTCAAAGACGCTACGCCAAGAGACATGTGGAGAGAAAACAGACGACTAATGTCGTTGGTTTTCTCTCCACAGTTTTTCACATATATACATATATACATACATACATATATAAATACACATATTATAGAGGCGTCCGAGACACCACAACCAATATAATTCCTCCTCCTACTAAAGAGGAGGAATAAAACTACTAAAAAAGCGTCAGAGACGCTACGCCAAGAGACATGTGGAGAGAAAACAAACGACTAAAGTCGTTGGTTTTCTCTCCACAGTTTTTCCACTTATATACATATATATACACATATATAATAAGTGCCAAAAGACACGCTACACCGTCGTCCTCCGGAACGGATTCAGACCCAACTACTATAGAGGCGTCCGAGACGCCACAACCAGTATAATTCCTCCTCCTACTAAAGAGGAGGAATAAAACTACTAAAAAGCGTCAGAGACGCTACACCAAGAGACATGTGGAGAGAAAACCAACGACTAATGTCGTTGGTTTTCTCTCTACAGTTATTCACATATATACAAATGTATCTACAAAAACCCCTATAACCCTCCCAAGCCTATCCCACCGAAACCGTCCCACGAATGGGACGGCACCGGCGCCTGTGGTTTTTGTTACGTCTATTTCTGAGTGAACTAGACCAATAGCAGGCGGCAACCTCGAGCAGGGAGAACCACAAACTTGCCCTAGGGGATCTCAGCGACCAGCGCTCCTCCCTAAGACCGACGCTTCCTTACCCGCGTACCCCCGCGGAGTAAGGAGGTCCTACGCTTATCCATGGTGCTGATGGGTAAGCGAAGAACCCGCCCAACCTAACCTAACCTAACCTAACCTAACCTAACCTAACCTAACCTAACCTAACCCCCGTCCGTAACCGCCCGCGACCGAGCTAGCTGTGTTATTTACACGCTCCGTATTATTAATTATTTAAATTGATTTAATCTAATTTATTGGTGTTAGAAGTTAATAAGTGCTTTAAGAAAAAGTGAGCTTTGAATAAGGCCTGTGATTTTACCTGCTTTTATTGACTAGGAAAAATCCTTTGGGACCTGGGATTGCAAAACACATAGGAGTTGGACAGTTTAATTGAGGTAAAGTGGCTTTTAGATCTGAATATTGGTAAAACTTATTGTTGTTGTTTCAAGGAGGAGGTCAGTGTGAGTTGGTGAAAGTTATCCCAAGAGAAATCTGCCTCTAAATAGTTTCATTTTTATATTTCATTGATTTCGACATCAGGATTTTTTCCAATACTTAAAGTTCGGCGAGGCCATTTAACCCTTTCCTATACATATTAGCAGTAACTTCATTACATCAGTTTATGGGCTAATTCAGTGCCATACACACACAATTTTCCAAATTTAGATTGATCAATTATTAACGGAGATATAAAAGTTTTTCTAAACATTGTCGTAGATTTGACAACTTTGATATTTTTCGAATTTTAAAAGTTTAGGAGGGTTTATTAACCTTTGCTTTTACATTTTGTAGTTATCACGTACCATCAGCTTATAGGCGAATTCAGTGCCATAAATATACAATTTTCAAAATTAAATTTGAGTAATTATTGGCGGAGATATAAGAGTTTTTCTGAACATTATCGTAGATTCATTACAAATATCATTTTTGAAATAGGTAGGTAGTTGTAACTTATTCAAGGTTGGAGACTAAGAGTAACAATATTGGTCTGGGATGGTAGTTTTATTTTAATTTTATTGTTATTCATTCGGTCAAAATTATAATTGTTGTTATTGTTACAAATAAATTCCAGATTATTTTAGATTAATTAATTTGAACTAATAAATTAATTTTAAATTTTATTTTATTTTTATTCTATTTTATTTTATTTTAAGGGAAAAAATCACAAAATTCATTAATTACATTACTTTTAGTATAACTAGTTTTAAACTTAGTCACATTTACCAACTATTGTAAAGTAAAACGACTAAAGACTATTACCTATATTTATATGTTCATACCAGTGGTTCATACTGAGCGCTATAGTTAGATTTGTTACTTCAAGAGTGTTAACGTTGAATTAGCAAAAATATTATCGGTCAGGACGTGAATGACCCTATCAGCTGTTGTATGAATTCCTACTTTCGCTTTCTGCGCTGGCGCTGGCTCGGTTGAGTGGTGCGGTGGCCGACTGGTTAAAAGTACTGATTAGGTAGTGGGTTCATATTTCACTAAGATATTTTATATTTGTAGGAGCATTAGTGGGGTGGTAACTATTATACTACTACTACTACTATACTATCTATCTATTGTCAATTTGAATCAATTTAACTGCAATAGGTATTGGTAACTAACTAACATAAGCCCACCTTTGGTATCTCAGTAGAACCAGAGTGCCACTATCAGCAAGTTCAGGGGGTTTGTTGCCGTATGAGTAAGTAGTAAGGTAGGTTGTGTCTGCCTATTAGTGGGAATATAGTATAAAATAGTATACATAGCACTTAGAAGTTAATTTTTATCAATTCTTTAATATATTACTCTTTTAATTTGTAGATTATTGTCACCCCATTATTCCTTATATTGATTAGATAGGTAATTTTAATACAATTAATTCAATTGGATAGGTACGCCTTAGTATTAGTTAGGTAGGATTTAGTTGCGCTTTGCGGCAACAAAATACGTAGGGGTTTCCGAATTTTATACATTCAAAACCATAGGCTGTATTAGTGTTGTAGGTCGATTTGAGGGACAATTTAGCAATAATTCATTAAATTACAGTTTGCTCTTTATTATTATTAGGAATATTAGAATAAAATCATTATTAATAGTGAGAATTTAATAAAAACATTTAGTAGAAAAATTTGAGTTACGCCTGCGTATTAGTTAGGTAGGACTGAGTTGTGCTTTGCGGCAATAAAATACGCAGGGGTTTGCGCATTTTATACATTCAAAACCATAGGCTGTATTAGTGTTGTAGGTCGATTTGAGGGACAATTTAGCAATAATTCATTAAATTACAGCTTGCTCTTTATTATTATTAGGAATATTAGAACAAAATCATCATCAGTAGTGAGAATTTAATAGAAACATTTAATCAAAAATAGTATTGCCAATACTTCTAAGGAATTCTACAAAATATAGCCAAATACCCTGCCTAATTAGCATTTTATTTTATGGTCTGGGTTTTATATCTACTACGGCGTATTTGCCTACACAAACTGGGGTTCGTATATCTTTGAACCCAAACTAATTTCACCTCATCGGTCAATAGATGTCGCTGTTTTGAGCAATAATATTGTTGGGAGTAATTTTAATTGTATTTTATTTTTGATTTTAATAGCATAAATTAAATATTAAAGACAGTATATTAATTAAATTATTTATTTATTATAATTATTTCAAATCAAATCATAGCATATTAAAAACATTGTTACATAAAATAGGATAGAGATGTCTTTTAGACCGAGGTCAACTACTATGCCAGGTAGAAGCAGGAACACTAGGCAGGGTGGCGGGATGGAAGGTAGGGACCCAGCACCGAGACAGGTGGCTGCAAGTCAGCCGCAATCCCAGCCATGCTCATCTGATCGAGCGGCGGCTCCCCCGGGTTTCTTCTCCCAGCCGAAAACATCGGATCAGCGGGTCACTGAAGTGATTAGCACCGCGCAGGCGGGGGAGCCGGTCGGGCGGGAGCAGCGGGGAGCGGTGCAGCCTGAGACTCCGCCGACCGAGTGGCCCGGCCCAAACATCGTTAGCAGCATTAGGTCGAGATTGGAGTCTACGTCTCGGGCGATAGGTGAGGTTGAGGCGAAGACCTTGAGCGAGATCTCACTGCAGCTAGGGCAGCTCACGGGCTCGGACCGGGCGGACTCGCCCGCGAGCCGGCCGGGTAGCGCCGCCGGCGATGCCGCGGGCGGTGTGCTGGCCGGCGGCGCGGGCGGCTCGCCCGAGTCGCTCTGCCAGTTCCTGGATGTATCGATGACGTCGCTGGGGGGGGGCGGCCCGATCCATGAGGCCCCCCGGTTGGCTGGTCAGCTTCTTCGGAAAACGGTCGCCGAGCTCGAGAGGTCCCGTAACCTAAACAGGGACATAAAGGAGGCCATCCTATCCGGTCTGCAGGGCCTGCACGACATGGTCCTCCGGCTCGCCGACTCCCGCGCGCGGCACATCGCCGAGAGGGAGAGGGTCACGGCCAACGCGGAGAGACAGCAGTCCCTGCAACATAAGATTCACGCTGGTAAGTTGGAGGCCATCAATACTTACGTACAGACCAACTTAGATGAGCTCAGACGGGCGAGCGCTAAAACATTGAAGGAAACGGAGGCCACTCGGGAGTTGGTACAGGCGATGGTGGCCGGCGGCGGCGGGGCTCCTTCGGCGGCGGCGCCTCGCACCGAGTCGGGGCAGCTCGACCGGCTCGTGGAGGAGGTGCGCGCGCTGCGCCAGGAGTCGAGCTTGCGCCCCGTGCCTCTCGATGCTGCTGGGGCCGATTCTGAAACAGACAACAATAAGAATTCGTACAGTAGGGGCATGACGTACGCGGCAGCGGTGAATAGGTATCCGATTATTGTCGAGTCAAAGGATCAAACCCGGACGGGGGATCAGATCATCTCAGCTATCAAAAAGGGGGTGGATGTGATCGGGCTCGGGGTGGGGGTTAACGGCGTTCGTAAGTGTAGGAATAGTCGGGTGGCCATCTCTCTGGAGTCGGAGCGGGAGCGCGCGGCGATGGGCGAGGCCATCAAGGGGCTCGGGGATGAGTTCACCGTGACGGAGCCGCGGGGCCGGGAGCCCTACCTCCGACTCGGGGCGGTCATCTCCGAGCTCAGCGATGCCAGGGTGGAGGAGGCTCTCGTCCACCAGAACGCCAGCCTTCTGCGGCAAGTGCCCGAGGCAGAGAGGAAAGCGAAGGTCGTGAGGCGGATCCGGGGCAGGACGGAAGGGCTCAACAGTGTGGTGGTGCAGGTGAGTCCGGCGATGTGGGGCGCGCTGCGGGACCGCAGGGTGAGGCTGGGGTATCAGATGGTGAGTGCGGTTGACCAGTCTCCCCTCATCCAGTGTTACCGGTGCCTCGGCTTCTCGCACCGAGTGGCGGAATGCAAGGCCCCGGAGCCCCGGTGCGGCCGCTGCGCGGAGAGCCACGACACGCGCGACTGTCCCAGCAAGGGCCGCGCCCCGCGCTGCACGAACTGCTGCGACAAGCGGGCCGCCGACACCGACCACCCCGCCTACAGCGCGGACTGTCCCGAGTGGCGGAGGTGGGACAGGATAGCGCGACTGGCGGTAAGGTACTGCTGAGGGCACCGATCCGGCTGCAATCAGGACTGTTAAGGTCTTACAGTATAACTTGGGCAGAGGGAGGGCCGCTACTTACGAATGTTTACGCGAGGCGACCGTCAGGGGGGTCCAAGTGCTGCTGCTACAGGAACCATATGTCGGGGCCGGGTCGAGTATGTCGGTGCCGACCGGCTGTAGAGTCGTTCAGTGCGCCAGCGACGGCGGCGATGATGCCCCCGTTCGGTCTGCAATTGTCATCACCGATCCAAATATTAGTTTTATTGAGAATTCTAAATTTATAACAAAAGACATTTTAGGTATAATGGTTAATATAGATGGTTTAAAAATAGGTATTATTAGTATTTATTTAGATAAGGAATTAGATTTAGGAAATTATCTGGCTACTATTAGAAGGTTGGTGCGAGAGATGCGGGTCGACCGGATTCTTCTGGCGGGCGACGTTAATGCGACCAGTCCCTGGTGGGGGTGCGATGTGGAGGACGATAGGGGCCTGGCTGTGGCGGGGTTGCTGGCGGAGCTGGACCTGGAGGTGCTCAACAGCGGCGAGGAGCCCACCTACCTCGCGTACCGCTGGGGGCAAGCCTGCACCAGCATCATAGACATCACGGCGTGCTCCGCGGCGCTGCTGCCGGCGGCGCAGGGCTGGAGAGTGGAGGACTGGTTCGGCATTCTGTCTGATCACAGGCCGATAACACTCACCTTGCGGCTGACGACGGTGAGGGTGACCACCGTGGAGAACACCACCACCCGGATCTACAACTCCACCAAGGCCGATTGGCTGTTGTTTGGATCGGAGTTCGAGCGGGGGGTCGAGGAGCTCGGTCTTGAGGAACTGGTCGTCGGAGTTCAGGATAGAGAGGGAGTAAATGGTGCAGCGGAGAGATACATGGAGTGCGTGGTTGCGGCTTGCGAGAAGGCCATTCCTAGATTCCCTCCGAAGCGAGTGACCAAGGCCTGTAAGTGGTGGACGACGGAGCTGGTCCAGTTGAAGGCGGAGATGATCAGACGCAGGAGGAAGATCGCGAAGGCTAATCCGCGCAGGAAGAGGTTAGTTGTTGATGAGTACCTGCAGGCCAGGAGCGACTACAAAGCTGCGATCGAGTCCGCCATCACCAGGAGCTGGAAAAACTTCTGCACCGGCGAGGAGCGAGAGACCATCTGGCAGCGCTCCTACAGGATTATGAAAGCCTGCTCCGTTCGAGTGCAGGACCGGTTGCTGGTAGCGGCCGATGGGAGCACGTTAGACGAGTGCGGCTCTGCGACCTTGCTGGCCGACACCTTCTTCCCATGGGACTCTGAGGCGCAGGATACCGCCGAGCAGGCGCAGCAGCGGGCGGCGGCCGCCAGGCTGGCCGCGGAGACAGCGCGGGCGGTGGCGCCGGAGGATGTCGTCGCATTTACCGGGGAGGAGATGGAGGCGGTTACGAGGGCCATGAGTCCTAAGAAGGCCCCCGGCGGAGACGGACTTACCTTGGACATCTGCGTCAGGGCTTATGTTCGCAACAAACGGCTGCTCCTTGATCTGTTCTCGCAGTGCCTCAGGTGGGGGTGTTTCCCTCGCGTATGGAAGATGGCCACCATCAAGGTGATCCCGAAGCCGGCCAAGAGCAACTACAGTGAGCCTAAATCTTACCGGCCGATTGGACTCCTGCCGGTGTTCGGGAAGATGCTCGAGAAGCTGTTTGTCAACAGGCTCCAATGGCAGCTCGGAAGCTCTGGCGGCCTCAGTCCGCTGCAGTATGGGTTCACCCCGGGGCGCAGTGCGGAAGACGCCCTGAATGACGCCCTCGCCGCCGTCCGGAGCGCCCTCGACGACAAGAAGATCGTGGTGATGGTGTCGCTCGACATTGAGGGCGCGTTCGACAACGCGTGGTGGCCGGCGATCGTCGGCGAGCTGCACGCCAAGCGGGTGGACGCGAGCGTGCGCCGCCTCATCGGCGACTACCTCTCCGAGCGCCGCGTGCGTCTGCGCTACGCGGGGGAGACGGTCGAGCGCGCCACCAACAAGGGCTGCATCCAGGGCTCCACGTGCGGACCGGTGCTCTGGAACGTCCAGCTGGATGCGTTGCTGGAACAGGAGCAATACGGGGGTGTCAGAGTACAGGCCTTTGCTGATGACGTTTTGATGGTGGCTACCGCGGCCGATGGCCTGGAGTTGGAAGAGAGGGTCAACCGGGCCCTGACTGTGGTCTTGCAGTGGGGGGAGAGGCGGAAGCTCAGGTTTGCCCCGGCCAAGACCCAAGCCATCCTTATAACTAGGAAGATGAGGTACCACACCCCGAGACTGGAGATGGCGGGAGCCGAGATTAGCTACAGGGATAGTCTTAGAGTGTTAGGGTTGACGATCGACCCGCTGCTTAACTTCCGTCGACATCTCGAAATTGTCACTAAAAAGGCAATTTCGTTCTACAAAGTGGTTTCGAGAGCAGCGCGTGCGCAGTGGGGTCTCAACTCTGACATTCTGAGACTTATCTATGTAGCAGTGGTGGAGCCAACGGTCCTTTATTCCGGTAGTTGTTGGGCTGATGTTTCAAACCGGGTCTATGCCGAAAAGATGCTGGACAGCCTGACAAGATCATTTGCGATTAAGATCAGTAAAGCGCACAGAACAGTCTCATTGGTGTCCAGTGTTTTACTAGCAAGGATCTTGCCTCTCGCAATCAGGGTTAGAGAGAATGCTTTCATTTACCAAGTGAAAAGAGGAGGAAAAATAGCTTCATTACCTGGTCGTGACTTGGAGTTGATGAGAAGCCCTTTCTCACTGCCACACCCAGCGGAGAGAAAACGTGTGGAGTTTGGGTTGATCGGGTCGCAGGAGGATGTTGACGGTCTTGTGAACGAGGGGCCCATTCTCTACACGGATGGCAGTAAGCTGGAGGGGAAGGTCGGCGCGGCGGTGACCTGCTGGTCCGGAGGGTCAGAAGTCCAGCACACTGGCTTCAGGCTTGAGAGCTTCTGCAGTGTGTTCCAGGCGGAGTTGGCGGCTATTCTGCGGGCCCTGGAACTGATAAAGAAGAGGCGTGAAAGCAGGTTCATGATAGCCAGTGACTCACGGTCTGGGCTTGAGTCCATCAGTGACCCAAACACAGTCAATCCGTTGGCTTGTGACATAAGGATTATTACTTCACAGTTGAGACGGGAGGGCAAGGAAGTTACCTTTTATTGGGTGAAAGCTCACTGTGGTATACTCGGTAATGAGAGAGCGGACGAGTTGGCCAAGATTGCAGCGTTGAACAATAGACAGCAGCCCCGCTACGATAGGTTCCCTTTGTCTTTTGCAAAGTCCTCCACCAGGTCAAATTCCATTGAAGAGTGGCAGCGCTTCTTCGACTCAGCTATAACTGGAGGCACAACAAAATTATTTTTTAAAAAAGTAGAGGTAGCTTATAAGGTTTTAAGAAAATTATCTATTGATAATTATGTTTCTCAAATTTTTACTGGACATGGTGGTTTTAAATTTTATTTGCATAGATTTAAGTTAGTAGATTCTCCATTATGCTCTTGCGGTGATGACGCTCCTCAAACTATACAACATTTGTTAGTACAATGCACTAAATTCGAAAGGATGCGCTATGACTGTGAGAGTGCAATGGATGCTAAGATTGAAATGGATAATTTGGATGGATTGTTAGAAGATGACAATTGTAGACTGATTTTTCTTGATTTTGCGAAGACAATCCTTCGCAAGATAGGATTGGAAAATGGATCATTTGTCAGTGATTAGGTAGTTGTTTAATTGGGTTTTTCTTTTATTAAATTGTGTATTGTTCTACATTGTTTAAAGTTATGCTTACTGTAAGGGGTTTTCTTGCACACTTACACTACACTGCTGTTATGGTTTTCTTTGTTTTACGATTTTTATTGCACGTTGCATTGTCTGCAGCGTTTCGAGGCTTGTGGCTTGTTGTTTGCCCCTTGCACCTTGGTCCTGCAGACAAAGCTAACACATTTTTTACGCAGCAAGAACTAAAATGTAAACAAGGCAAAGCAAACATGAAACGAAACCATAGTGCCGACATGTTTGTTCGAGTTTGAAGGCTGAAGGTTTGTGGAGTGATTTTGACTTTGACAGCTCTGACAGTGACAGTGTACTTATTAGATTATTGTTTTATTTTATTTTATTTCATGAATTTTTAATGTTTATTTTGGGTATTAATCAAAAAGAGTTATTATGTTATGATTCATTATATTTATTATTATTTCATTTTTATTATTGGATTTTGCCAAGCAGTATATTTTTAATTACATTTATTTATGGTAGGCATTTTATACTTTTTAATATTTAGAATTGATTGTACATTTTTGATAATACTATATCGCTAAATGCTTTCATTATCTAATGGAAATATTTTATGTTCTTATTTTAATGTGATGAATTTGTTTTGATTGATGCAATTGTAAAATCATGATGAACTTATCTTTTAATGTTAATTTATTAAACTTTATTTTAATTTATTTGATATTAGATATTAATTATTTCATTTCATTTGTTATGTATTTGTTATATTGATTAGTTATTGAATTGTAATGTGTATAAGGTGCAATTGTTACTATTTTAATAGGGTTAAATAGTAAACAAATTGTATAATGCTATTTAAAGTTATGTAAATTGTATTATAAATCGTATTGTTCCACTAATTGAGTTTATTGGTTACAATATAAATGTAATTGTTAATATTTTCTAATAGCTTAAATTATTTGTTAAGCTGTTGTAATTCATATGTTATTGATAGTATTTGTTCTTTATATTAAGTTGTAAGTGCTTTAAATATTTGTAGATTTATTATTGTATAAGGTGCAATTGTTACTATTTCTCATAGTACAAAATTGTTGATTACAGTTAGGGTACATAGTGTTGTTCTATTAAACTAGTTTATTAGAATCAATATTGTGTTAGTTTAACTAGAATTTAGAAAGTTAGAATATTTTGTATGTTGTATTTTTGATTGTTTGTATTGAGTTGAGTTAATTATATAAATTTTTGTCAAATGTTAAAATTAGGGTAAAATGTATTAATTTGATAACTACTTGTATAACTTATTATTGTGAAATGTAATTTTGTACTTCATTAAAGTAAAGCACACCTTCCCGTCCCCTGTTCCCTTCTTTTCCCCTTTCCTTCTATGCCTATGAAATTCCTACATATATGGAATATATGGAAGATAAAGTATAATACAGTATGAGTATAGTTAGAGTAATAGTTAGTAATTTGTGGAAATTTTTAAAGTTTTTATTAAGTTTTGAAGTTAAATATTTTTTGGAATTATTTTTTGGAATTAAATTAAAATTGTTAATAAATTTGAAGGTAATAAATGTTGTTGCAATATAAAAGCAACAGTAAATTTAAGTTAGTGCCATTTCGAGATGGAAAAAAAAAAAAAAAAAAAAAAAAAAAAAAAAAAAAAAAAAAAAACCTAACCTAACCTAACCTAACCTAACCTAACCTAACCTAACCCAATCCTAAGGGTAAAACCCTGTTATAAATCTATTATCTACGGTTTTCTGACACTTATTTTATAAGTTAATTTTCTAGTCTTGACATTTTATATATTACCATCAATCTTGACAAGTTTTTATTCAAAAACTTACCTCAAAATTTTAAAATAGAAGTTTTACTCACACACTCGACGAGGCTTTTGAAGACCGTAGATCACTTGGGACCTGAAATAAAATAGTAGGATTAGTATTATTATATACATTACATTATATTCATAAGTTTTAACCTAGTTTTAAGACAAATAACTTATTTACAACTTTTACAAACTTATATTTAATTAAAGGTTAGATCGACGTTCCTCAAGATGTTCGGTATACGAACACCTGTTGCCAAAGCTCCTAGAGAAGGTCCACGCGGGCAATCTCCAGGACACGAGGGGGGGGAACCCACGCTGGGGGAAAAAGAGAGGAGACAGCAAACCAGCGTGAGGCGAAGTATTGGAGAGTGGGAGTCTGGGAAACCAGAAACCCTCCCCAAGACTTCCATCACCCCCAAGAAAACCATCATGGTGGACCCCCCAAAGCCGAAACCGAAAACGGCGCTCTCGCAAGAGAGCGGTCCTACCACCAGACCACTCCCAAGGAGAATATCGGTAGAGGCCGCGGGGAGTCCACCAATTCCGGAGAAGCCGAAGTATGTGGACCGACTCTCGGAGGCCAGAGCCTGTTTGGCAAAGGCCAAACTTAACTTGAACAACTCAAGAAACTTGAAGACTGAGATTAAAGCTGAAGTTATAAAAGCAATTGAAAGGCTGTACCAGCTAGTGAAAGAAGCAGAGAATGAAAAGGGACGAGGAAAGAAGGTGACGACTGGACAGCAGAAGGAAGAATTACTTCCTTCGTCAGCCCAGTCACCACCTCTTCCACAGAAGGCAGAGGAAAAGAAGAGGGATGACAGTGAGCTCATAAAGAAATTAGAAGAACATGGAAAATTGATGATTGAAAATACAGAAAGGATGGACAAGCTAAAAGAGATGATAGGAAAAAACCAAGAAATAATGGAGGCGAGATCGTACGCGAGTGTGGCTGCGGCGTCCCCTAGGCGACAAACTCTGGTAGGACAGACCGCGCTACATTCCATCGTCGTCACCTCCAAGAACGAAGAGGATACAGGAGAGGAAGTGCTAGATAAGATCAGGAAGGTAGTGAATGCGAGAGATGGAAGTGTGGAGGTGGAGAGGATAAGAAAAGCTAAGGATAGGAAAGTGATCGTCAGCTGTAGAACTGAGGGAGAGAGGCAGAAGATAAAGGAAAGATTGAAGGAAGCTAAAAGTCAGTTAAAAGTGGAGGAGATGAAAAATAAAGATCCACTGGTCGTCATAAAGGATGTCTTCAAGTACAATAGCGACGAGGATATCCACAATGCTTTGAGAAATCAAAACAAGGATATCCTCGTCGATATTGACATTCAGACACAAAAAATAGAAATTGCATACAGGAAAAAGACCCGCAATCCTCACACGCAACACGTCGTCATGAGGGTGCCCCCGCAGGTCTGGCAGAGGATGGTCGATGCAGGTTTCATTCGCATCGACCTCCAGCGCGTACGAGTGGCCGATCAGTCTCCACTCGTCCAGTGCTCCCTGTGCCTTGGCTACGGCCACGGCCGTCGCTTCTGCCAGGAAGCACAGGAAAAGTGCAGCCACTGCGGGGGCCCCCACGTGAGGACGGAGTGCGTCGCATTCCTCGCCAATGCGACCCCTTCCTGCTGCAACTGCGTGCAGGCAAAGGTAGAGAAGGCGGATCACAACGCCTTCAGCCAAGACTGCACGATCAGGAGGAAATGGGACGCATTGGCGAGAGCCACCATAGCCTATTGTTAAGGCATCAGTTAAGCGAGCAAGACGCCAAGTAAACAGGCCGGAACAAGTTGACACTTTGAACCACTGTTTATAAAAAGAGCTACAAAAACCGCAGATATATGCCTCTAACAATCAGAGAATACAAAATTGATATCATAACAGACCCGTACTGCCGAAAGGCCAGTCTTTGACACCCCCCCCAATGACCCCATCGTCGTAGTCGCAAAGTGTACGAAGGTGATGCTGGAAGAAAGGATCCTAGACATGGCCGAAAGCCTGTCCGGGAGAATTGGTACCAGCAAAACCTCCAAAAACGCGACACCAAAAATAACCTGGATAAACGGTGTTCCAGGCTGTGGAAAGACAACGTGGGTGATTAACAACATCAAACCCGAAGAGGATGTCGTAACAACGGCAACAAGAGAGGCGCTACGCGACATGAGGGAAAAGCTGACGCCCAAGATGGGCGCCGCCGTCACCTCTAGAGTGCGTACCATGGCCTCACTCTTGGTAAACGGTCAAACAGGAGATGGAGTGTGCAGGCGCGTCATCATCGATGAAGCCCTCATGAGTCACTTTGGAGCAGTGGTAATGGCAGCCGGACTAACTGGAGCCACAGAAGTACTGCTCCTCGGAGACTACAACCAACTCCCATACATCGACCGGGACAACCTCTTCGAGATGAAATATACCAGGCCAAACCTCGCAACCAGGATCACACAGGAGCTGCTATGCACCCGAAGGAACCCACTGGACGTAGCGTACGCCCTGAACGAGATCTACAGTGGCATCTTCGCGTCAGTTCCTCGGGTACGATCTCTGAGCATGGAGACATATGTCGAGTCGAAAGTCCCAAACCTACCGGACACGTTATACCTAGTCCACACCCAGGTCGAGAAGAATCTGTTGATCGACCAGGGTTATGGGAAAGCGGAAGGCTCGATGGTCCATACCATCCACGAGGCTCAGGGACTCACGTTCAAGAGTGTCATCATCGTCAAAACCACCCAGACGAAAACACTCTTGCACAATAGCGTCTCCCACGCCGTCGTAGCAATAACAAGGCACACGGGCACTTGCGTCTACTACACAACATCTCGAGAAGATGACGCAACTGCTCGTTTCATCACAAAGGCCTTGGCTGCATCGACAAGTGCGATTCTGGATTACAACATAAATATGGCGATCCGAAGCCGGAACATGGAGGTCGTGGACGTCCTGCTGGGTGTTGGAGATAGCGGATTACCTGGCTAAATAGACCGGGGATAGTGCAGTCACCAGCGCCCACTGACTCTTGCGATCAACATTGGGACAATCTAATAATTTAAAATAAAAATAGTAATAATTCAATAGCATGCAAAACATAGTTCTAAGTAGGAATAAATCAATAAGTAATAGTATAATAATAGAATAAGTTTCATTAGTATTGTATTAAGGAAAAAAAAAAAATTAAAGAAAAAAAAAAAAAAGAAAAAAAAAAATTAACACAAGAGAAAAAAAGAAAAAGAAAAGCAATAATAAGGAATAAAAAAAAAAAAAAAAAAAAAAAGGGAAAGGAAGTATATATATAAAAAGCAATAATAATAGAAATTAGTAGTAATTAGTTAGATAAATCACTAGTTTTAATAAGTTAATTATGTAACAAGAATCTTAAATAAATTTTTAACATGTAGCAAATAATATAACAGCAAATTGTAACAAATATGAGTACTCCATAAAGGAGCATTAGACGTTTAGAAAAAAAATAAGCATTTGTAATAAGAAAATAAGCAAAAAAAGGGTACGGACGAAACAGTCTGTAGAAAATTGTTTTATTATTAAAAAAAAAAAAAAAAAAAAAAACCTAACCTAACCTAACCTAACCTAACCTAACCTAACCTAACCTAACCTAACCTAACCTAACCTAACCTAACCTAACCTAACCTAACCTAACCTAACCTAACCTAACCTAACCTAACCTAACCTAACCTAACCTAACCTAACCTAACCTAACCTAACCTAACCTAACCTAACCTAACCTAACCTAACCTAACCTAACCTAACCTAACCTAACCTAACCTAACCTAACCTAACCTAACCTAACCTAACCTAACCTAACCTAACCTAACCTAACCTAACCTAACCTAACCTAACCTAACCTAACCTAACCTAACCTAACCTAACCTAACCTAACCTAACCTAACCTAACCTAACCTAACCTAACCTAACCTAACCTAACCTAACCTAACCTAACCTAACCTAACCTAACCTAACCTAACCTAACCTAACCTAACCTAACCTAACCTAACCTAACCTAACCTAACCTAACCTAACCTAACCTAACCTAACCTAACCTAACCTAACCTAACCTAACCTAACCTAACCTAACCTAACCTAACCTAACCTAACCTAACCTAACCTAACCTAACCTAACCTAACCTAACCTAACCTAACCTAACCTAACCTAACCTAACCTAACCTAACCTAACCTAACCTAACCTAACCTAACCTAACCTAACCTAACCTAACCTAACCTAACCTAACCTAACCTAACCTAACCTAACCTAACCTAACCTAACCTAACCTAACCTAACCTAACCTAACCTAACCTAACCTAACCTAACCTAACCTAACCTAACCTAACCTAACCTAACCTAACCTAACCTAACCTAACCTAACCTAACCTTTTTTTTTTTTTTTTTTTTTTTACCGTCAGAGAAATGCCTACGCATTCCTCACCGCCCCGGGGGGGAGCGGATGAGGATATGTGGGGCTTGCACCCACTAAAAAACTGACTGGGTTCCCGCTTAACGCCATATTGCCGGGGCTATGGGCACGCTTTCGCACTCTTCACACGGCCCCGACGGCGTTTGACTCAAAACGAGTCCCTCCTACTGGTGAGGCAAACTGCCTCCCACCATGTCTCCTAGGACAAGCGCGCGGAACACCCACGCGCGCCGTCACGGGGCCTTTCATGGGCGACGGCGTCCCCCGATGCCGCCGCCATGGCCCCTGCGGCGGATCAGATCTTTGGCTCCGCCGCAAAACCACTAAACGGCCGCAGAGGACAGGGAGAGCGGCAACGACACACCGACACTCCTCTTCCCCTGCGGCCCCACCGCTGACGCAACTAACGGTGCGCCCCCGTTGGTCGCGAGAGATAGGGCTAGCGGCAAACACCGGCAGGCCTCCTCTCACGCGACCCCGCCTAACGGCCGCAGAGGACAGGGAGAGCGGCAACGACACACCGACACTCCTCTTCCCCTGCGGCCCCACCACCAACGCATCCAACGGTGCGCCCCCGTTCGGTCGCGGGAGATAGGGCGAGCGGCAACGACACACCGACACGCCTCTCCTCCCGCGACCCCTCCCTCCTGGCTGCAGGGGATCGAAAACTCCATCCCCGGCAGCCTCGGACGCATCAAAGCAGGCCCCACCACGGGCCCACTCCGAGCGTCCCCGCCTTGGATTCCTGTTGGCTTCACCGTGTTACCCACCACGGCTACTGAGCCCCCCCATCGCGACAAGATCGGAATCCTCGGGGGGGAACCTAACCTAACCTAACCTAACCTAACCTAACCTAACCTAACCTAACCTAACCTAACCTAACCTAACCTAACCTAACCTAACCTAACCTAACCTAACCTAACCGTGAATTAAAATTTTTATTTTCGCATCAACTCTTTGAAAATAGCATTCCAAAATTTTATTTACATCTAATTAGACAAGGAATAGCTAAATATATAGTCCTGCCCCCTTTTCCAAATTAATTTCGTTCAATTTTGTGTATTTTCTAAAACTTTGAAAAATCCTTAATTTTTTAAGTGATTTTCGTATATTTTTGACTTTTTGGTTGGTCGAATAATTTTTTATTCGATCGTTTCGTGTAGTTCTGTATAATCCGCGTGCGCTGAAACCAAAAAGGCGAATTTTGGACGCGAAATAACAAGTTTTATTGACTTAATTGTGTCCAAAATCCGTATTTTTCTCTAATTTCAGTGCATTTTGGTCCACTTTTGGCGATTTTCCTTCGATTCCTGACGTGCATCCCTCGTGGCGCAGCTGAAACTTCTTAGTTTAACACCCCCGCGCAACCCTGTAACAAAACAGAAGGATTAATCGAAGAAAAATTCAAAAACGCACCCTCCCATACCGCGTTACCGTGGTAAAATAATAGTGACTCTGAATAGGGAAATCTTTTTTATCTCCAGATTCGTTAGGGTTTCAGTTGTTATTCGAGTGGGGGCATACTCAACTAGTAATAAGGCATCTAAGGACACAAATTTAAGGGATAATTGAGGTCGGGAAGTGACTTCTTATCTCATAATTCACAGTTTTATCAATTTTTGACTCTTTCAAGGGAATTTTAGATTATAGAAAAGTATTCTAAGCTTTTTTGGACCCGCACAAGGTTAGACACACCCTACTTAGGTAGAACGTTTTCAGCACAGACTGAATTGGAGTCCTTGTGTCAAAATTTTGTAGGTTAAACTTAAGGAAAAACTTAAACAAAACTTACCGCGCTACTTACCCGTGGACGCACATACTTACCCGCTGACAGAAGCTGCAGACCTCCTTGGAGCAACCTGAAACAGTAAATAGATTAGGTTAGAAATAACATTAAAACAAATTATTTACATTAATAGGTACAAAAATCAAAATATTTATACAACTTATACAAACTTACAAACTAATTGACATCGGCGTTCCTCAAGATGTTCGGTATACGTACTCCTGTGGCCAAGCCTGGCAAAACCGCCAAGGAGGACTCCCGCAGACAGTCTCCGGAATCTGAAGGGGCAGGACCGAGTACGGTCCCCCCCGGTCAGACCAGCGTGAGAAGAAGTGTCGGAGAGTGGGAGTCTGCTAAAGCAGACACACTCTCCAATACTTCCACCGCACAGAAGGAAACTGTTGTAATGGACAAACCAAAACCAAAGAACCTGACTTCTCCGAAGAAAGTGATGGCGGTGGAACCCCCAAAACCAAACAGAGCACTCTCGCAAGAGAGCAGGGCACCGGCCCGAAGAACATCAATCGAGAATGTGGGGACTTCACCTACACAACAGAAGCTCAAGTATACAGACCGATTGGCGGAGGCCAAGGCCTGCGTTACAAAAGCCAAAATACACCTAGGCAACTCGAGAAATATAAAAACCGAGATAAAAAATGAGGTAACGCAGGCCATTGAGAGGCTGTACCAACTCGTAAAAGAAACGGAAAGTGTAAAGGGAATTGGAAAGAAGAAAATCAACGAAATTGAAGAAAAACAGCAACAAGAAAAAGAACCACAGAAGAGAATTGAAAACGATGGAAGTGAACTCATGAAAAAACTAGAAGAACATACGAAACTAATACAAGAAAGCAACGACAGAATAGTAAAGTTACAAGAGACAATCGATAAGCAACAAGAAATTCAAGTTAAACTATCCTACGCGGACGTTGCAGCTGTTCCCATACGGAGACAACTCCCAGAGCACACAGCACTACACTCAGTAGTTGTAACCGCTAAAGACGAGACTGAAACAGGAGACGAGATTATAAATAGAATTAGAGAAGCAGTCAGAGCAAAGGAAGGTGGAGTAACAGTGGAAAAGATCAGGAAAGCCAAGGATAGGAAAGTGATTGTCGGATGCAGGACGGAAAAAGAAAGAGAGCAAATAAAGGAAAGGCTGAAAATAGCAGAAGATCACCTTACCGTGCAAGAAGTAAAGAACAAAGACCCACTTGTGATCCTTAGAGATGTCTTTGTATATAACACCGACAAAGACATACTCGAAGCTCTCTGGAATCAGAACAAAAAGATAATGAAAGACCTAGATGAAAAAGAAAAGCTAGAAATTGTTTATAAGAAACGCACCAGAAACCCGCAGACAAACCACGTAGTCATGAGGGTGTCCCCCAAAGTGTGGCAGCGACTGGTTGAGGCGGAGACTGTGGTGATTGACCTGCAGCGCGTGAGGGTAGCTGACCAGTCACCCCTGGTTCAGTGTTCGCTCTGCCTCGGCTACGGGCATGGAAGGCGTTTCTGCAAAGAGACAATAGAGAAGTGCAGCCACTGTGGGGGGCCCCACGTGAAGGCCAACTGTGCGGATTTTCTAGCAAACGAGACACCGTCGTGCTGCAATTGCATGCACGCAAAGATGGACAAAGTGGACCACAACGCATTCAGCAATGAATGCGTTGTGCGAAAAAAGTGGGAGAAATTAGCACGAGCTACAGTAGCTTACCACTGCTAAAGTGGTCCCAGGCCAAAATTCCCCCCCAGATAGCAGCGCAAAGGCTTATCTTATTGCTCAAGCCAACCTCCAACGGAAGAAAATAGCAACAGAGGAAATAATGTATGAAGCCAGCAAGAAAAGGATAGCCTTTGCGCTGCTCCAAGAGCCGTATGTTGGCTCCATTGGCGAAATGAAGAATTATAGGGGGGCCAGGATCTTTCAAGGTGCGAAAAGCGGAACAGAAACGATCAAAGCGGCAATCGCTGTCTTCGATGCCGACTTGGACGTAACCATGCTACCTGACTTTACCACGGCGAATATCGTAGTGGTAAAGATCAGAACGAGCGCCTGGGAGATCGTGGCCATCTCCTACTACTTTGAGCCTGATAATACCACCCTAGAGCCCTTCATGGAACAACTCAAGCAGATGGAGCGACAGATTCAGCCACGGTTCTTACTCATAGGGGGGGACGCGAATGCAAAGAACACCTGGTGGGGAAGCCGAAAGGTGGACCAGAAGGGAGAAGAGCTTGCCGGAACCCTAGAAGAGATGGGCTTGCAGGTACTCAACGAAGGAGATATACCAACATTTGACATGATTCGGGGAAATAAAGCATACACCAGCTTCATAGACGTTACCGCCTGCACAACGGAAATGCTAAGCTTGGTAGACGACTGGAAAGTGAACGAGGGCTGGATAAGTTCGGACCACAACGCCATCACATTTAGAATAAAACTGAAAAAAGCAAAAGGCATGCACATAAAGCGAACAACAAGAAAATATAACACTAAAAAAGCAAACTGGATCCCGTTTCATGAGAAACTGACCAGTTTGCTAGAAGCACAACAAATAAATGAAATAGAAATAAGCAAAATAGAAAGCAAAACAGAATTGGACTTAAAAATAGAAGCATATGAAAAAGCAATAATAGAAACAAGCGAAAGCAACATACCAAAAATTAAAACAAATAGTAAACTTACCCTGCCGTGGTGGTCCGAAGAAATCACGAAGCTGAAGAAGGAAGTCGTCACCAGGAAGCGTCGAATCCGAAATGCAGCGCCGGTCCGGAAGAACAAGGTCATCGCTGAGTACCTGCAAGCAAAAGAAAATTATGAGAATGAGGTTAAAAAGGCACAAATAGAAAGTTGGAAAGAGTTTTGCGGGAAACAGAATAGAGAAGGGGTTTGGGAAGGAATCTACAGGGTGATAGGAAAAACAACAAAGAGACAGGAGGACGTTCCACTGATGAAGGAGGGGAAAGTCGTGGCAGAAGGCGAATCCGCGAAAATGCTCGCTGACACTTTCTACCCGGATGATTCAGAATGCCAGGATAACGCTGACCACCAATCCATAAGAACGATGGCCGCCCACGTAAATGACAGGAGACATGATGAAAAACATGACCCCCCATTTACAATGGAAGAATTAAGAGCATCGGTGAAAGCTTCAACCCGAAAAAAGCCCCGGGCGAAGATGGCCTGACGGCGGACATCTGCAGTAGAGCCATAGGTCAGAACCCACGACTATTCCTGGCACTTGCCAACAAATGTCTGGAGCAGGAACACTTCCCAACCACCTGGAAAGTAGCAACTGTAGTGGTCCTGCGAAAACCAAACAAAGAAAAATATACTGACCCTAAGTCTTATAGGCCTATTGGCCTATTGCCAGTATTAGGTAAAATCTTTGAAAAAATGGTCATCAGAAGAATAAAGTGGCACTTGGTTCCAAGGATAAGTGCCCGACAGTATGGGTTCATGCCCCAGAAGAGCACCGAGGACTCCCTCTATGACCTAATACAACACATTCGAAACAAACTTCACCAGAAAAAACTCATAGTTGTCATATCATTGGACATAGAGGGAGCCTTCGATAGCGCGTGGTGGCCAGCCATCAGAACTAGACTAGCCGAGGAGGACTGTCCAGTAAACATCAGGCGCGTAGTCGACAGCTACCTAGAAGACCGAAAGGTAAAGGTGCGATACGCTGGAGAGGAGTTCCAAAAACATACAAGCAAAGGGTGTGTCCAAGGCTCAATAGGCGGACCAATGTTTTGGAATCTCCTCCTGGACCCACTGCTGAAAGAACTCGAGAGACGAAACGATTACTGTCAGGCATTTGCGGACGACGTCGTACTCGTGTTCGATGGGGACACAGCACTGGAAGTACAAAGACAAGCCAATGCTGCCCTCGCCTATGCTCAGGAGTGGGGTGTCAGAAACAAGTTGAAATTTGCTCCACACAAGACCAATGCCATGATTGTCACACGAAAGATGAAATATGACACACCACTCCTGAGGATGGGCGGGATCGACATTGACATGTCTTCCAAGATCAAAATACTAGGGCTAACCATAGACAACAAACTGACCTTTAAAGATCATACGGCAGACATATGTAGGAAAGCCCTAGATATATACAAAAAGCTATCCAGAGCGGCGAAAATTAGCTGGGGTCTCCATCCTGAAGTCGTCCGAACGATTTATACGGCCACGGTGGAGCCAGTTATACTTTATGCGGCTAGTGTATGGGCACAAGCAACCGAAAGAGCAGGAGTGCAAAAGCATCTAAATGCTGTTCAAAGGGGCTTTGCACAAAAGATGAGCAGAGCGTATCGCACCGTGTCTCTTAACTCGGCTCTGGTGTTGGCTGGGATACTTCCGCTTGACCTCCGGATACAGGAAGCAGCTGCACTGTACAAGGCCAAGCGAGGAGTGTTGCAGGGGACACTAGGGGACCGGAGCGTAGAGGCAATGGTGACATACGAGAAGAACCCTCACCCGTCGGAGCTAATGGATCTCAAGTTCGAAAGCCTGGAAGACCGAGACGCCGTGGAAACACACAACACACAAGCAGTGCGAATTTTTACTGACGGCAGTAAAATTGAGGGCAAGGTCGGAGCAGCTCTTTCCATATGGAATAGCAACGCCGAGACCAAAACCCGAAAGTTGAAGCTGTCGTCGCACTGCTCGGTCTACCAGGCGGAACTCTTGGCTATAGTTGAAGCCACAAAAGAGATCCGAAAAAACTCAGCATCTACCTACGGCATATACAGTGACGCTCGATCAGCCCTGCAAACAATAACGAACCCCAACTCCACAAACCCACTAGCAACTGAAGTCCGCAATAATCTAAAGACCATCACGGCCCAGAACAAAACAGTTTCCCTCTTCTGGATAAAAGCTCATGTGGGGTTAGAGGGGAATGAAAGGGCTGATCAATTAGCTAAAGATGCAGCACAAAAGTCAAAGCGGAAACCTGACTATGAAGAGTGCCCTATTTCATTTGTGAAGCGACTCATCCGCGAGGAGTCGCTTGACAAATGGAACAAAAGATACATAGCTGGTGAAACAGGTGCTATAACAAAAATTTTCTTCCCAAGTGCGATACAGTCATACAAAATAGTCCGGCAAATAATGCCTACAGGTGTTATAACCCAAGCGATGACAGGGCATGGTGGGTTCTCCGAATATTTGACCCGGTTCAAATGTAAGGAGAACCCATCGTGCATCTGTGAGCCGGGAGTCCAGGAAACAGTCCCTCATGTGTTGTTTGAATGCCCTGTAGACGCTCTTAGAAGATTTGAAACAGAACAACAACTTAACTGTAAGATAGAAATAAATAACGCTAATAACCTAATAGTAAATAAAACGACTAGACACATATTTTTAAACTATTGCACAGGAATAGTAACTAAAGTAAATAATAGAAATAAGTAGATATATAACTTATGTTAAATATATATTATGAGATATATATACCTAGCATAAAAATATAAAGATGTAGAACAAAGAAAATGTAAACACAAACAATAGAGTAAAAATAAAAGGAAAAGAAAATAAGAACATTCAAAGTAAAAATAATCAAATAGCGGATAAAAACTAATAAATAAGTTAAAATAGAAAATAAGAATGATAAAATAAACCTTAAAAGCAAATAAAAAACCAAAAAAGTAAAAAACAACAAAAAAATAAATAAATAAGTAGTAGTAAGTAGCAAGTACAAACAAAACAAATAATAATAAGAAAAACTTAATGGCAAGCAACAAAATCAAAATTCAAATAATAAATTAAATAAACTAGTAAATAAATATAAACCTTCCAAACATCAAAATGGCCAAATATAATAGAATAAGATCATATAATAATAATCGCAAAAACTGTCTCTAAAAGATCAATCGATTAGAGGAACGCCGAAAAATATTAAAAAAAAAAAAAAAAAAAAACCTAACCTAACCTAACCTAACCTAACCTAACCTAACCTTTTTTTTTTTTTTTTTTTTTTTTTTTTTTAACGCCGGAAAATGCCTGACGCATTCCCCACCGCCGCGGGGGCAGCGGAGGGGATATGTGGGGCTTGCACCCACTAAAAACCGGCGGGGTTCCATCTCTACGCCTTGGTGTCGGGGCTGTGGGCACGCTTTCGCACTCTTCACACGGCCCCGACGGCGTTTGCTCTATTGGAGCTCCTCTTTATGGTGAGACTACTGCCTCCCGTCATTTCTCGTAAGAGAGGCGCGCGGAACCTCCACGCGCGCCGCCTCTGGGCCTTTTAACGACGACGGCACCCCCCAGTGCCGCCGTCATGGCCGATTTATGGAGGGCGAATATCTTGTGCGAAGTTTCGCCTCCTTCGCCTTGGTCTCCGGCTGCGGGCCGGATCCGTGGAGAGGGCCTCTCTTTCCCTTTCCGCAGCCTCCTTTTTGGAGAGGACTTCCTCGCAAAACACAATTATAGCTTTCCAAGACTCCTCTCTGGTAAGCATGGCATTGACCAATGCCGAAAGAGAGAGGTTATTGCCTACTCCTTGGATCAATTCGGTCCTTTCATTTGTCCAGGCTGGACATGTCCTCACTGTATGCTCAGCAGAGTCTTCATTGCAAGTGCAGTGATGGCACTGCGAAGTTGCTTCTCTACCAATTCGACACAGGTACTTCGAGAAACAACCGTGTCCCGAGAGTACCTGTGTCATCCTGAAGGTGAGAGAACCGTGCTCTCTTGTGAGCCATTCCTCCAACACCGGACGGATGGCTTCTATTGTTTTAACGCCAGCACTTGGCTGGGCTAGCCGACTCTTCCAGTCTTCAACGAGGATATCGTGGAATTCCTGCCTTTTGGCTTCTATTTCCATCAGCGCTGGTCTTTGCCCAGCTGCAATCTGCATTTCCTTCCAATGGTAGACTGATGCTAGACCTCTTGCATCCAAGTCCCATGGTAGACTTGCAGCCAACACACAAGCCGCCTCAAAGGAGACTGTGCGGTATCCCCTGATCACTCTTAATGCCATCGCTCTCTGAGGCTTGCGCAACAGGGCGGTATTGTGGCTATTAAGAGTTTCAGCCCACACAGGTGCTCCATAAAGCGCCATAGAGCGGACAACCCCCATGTACAACTTCCGGCAGCCTATCTTTGCACCTCTAATATTGGGAAGAATTCCCCCAAGAGCTGCCGCCGCGCTCATCAGCTTTGGTGTTAACCGCGCGAAATGAGCATCGAAGTCCCATCGGCTGTCGAGGACGAGTCCTAGATATTTCATCGTCGACTCGACGCCGATGGGGACTCCACCCACCACAATGTGTGAACCAGCGGGTGGCTTCTTTCGAGGGCCATGAAAACACAGGGCTTCTGATTTGTTCAGAGCCACTTTAAGCCCTATACGCCGAATGCGGTCAACAATCTGAGCCACACCTGCAGTGGCAAGAATTGATGCCTCTCGGAATGTCTTTCCTCTCGCTGTGACAAGCGTGTCATCCGCGTAGCATGTCACCTGTACACCCCACAAATTTGCCCCCCTTAGCACCCAGTCATAGCCGATGTTCCACAGGAGTGGCCCAAGGACCGACCCCTGAGGAACACCGCACGACATTGAGTGCTTGCACCACTGTGTCTGACCTTGATATGACACCGATCGATTGCTCAGATAGTCACCAATCGCATTACGGAGATAACGAGGCGCGTTATGGTACTTGAGCGCTTCTCGTATGCAGCTCCAGGGCAATGTATTAAAGGCATTTGCAATGTCTAAAGACACTGCTAATACCACATCACCCCGAGAGACTGCTTCGTCCGCTAATGCCTTTATCCTCAGGATTGCGCTAATCGTCGATCGCCCCCTCCGGAAGCCAAACTGGTTCTCATCCAGATCAGGGCCAACGTAGGACATGTGCCCGATGAGGCGATCGGCGATTATGCGTTCATAGAGTTTTGCAACGTCGTCTAGGAGCACTATGGGACGGTACGCAGACGGCGAGTCCGCAGGGCGTCCCTCCTTCCTAATCAATACCAGTCTGCCCTCCTTCCATCGCAGCGGAAACTGTCCCTGCGCTAAGCAGGCGTCATAAAGCCTTTTTAGACGAGGTCCCAGTGCTTTCAGGGCCAACGCTAGCGCTTTGCCGGGCACACCGTCCGGACCTGGCGCTGTGTTTTTTGCGCTCATGCGCCGTATCACCTGTCTCAACTCAACTTCGCTGACCTCTGGCAATTCAGCCTCTGAGTCACTGTCCTCCATGGTTGTAGCCATGGTTGGTGGAAGATGTTCTTCTTGGGAAGGGAACAAGCTGAACACAACTCTTTCCAAGAGCAGCGGCTCCATACACTGCGTGAGTGGCGGAGCCCATGGTCGGAGTTTGCCCCTCACCATCCTATAGGGTGTTCCCCAAGGGTCTCGGCTGAGTGTCTCCAGCATATCGTCGCGGGCCGCACACTTCCCTTCGACAATAGCCACCTTCAAGGCTTCCTTGGCTTCCTTGTACTCAGTGTACAGTTGCTCCAGGGTCTCAGCGTAGTCAGCCTCGCGCCTCCGTCTTCGGCGATGTCTTGCATGCGCACGCCTTGCAGCAACGCACGCTTCTCGGAGCTCAGCCAGTTCTTCTGACCACCAATATACTCTACGTTTTGATGGTTGAAAGAGAACTCTGGGCATAGCAGCGTCGCAGATTAGCGACATAGACTCTTGGAGCCAGAGAACTTCATTTCCGACATCCATGTTCAGCGGAGTAGCCTGGGGTGCAGGTATCCATGCTTGAACAAGTGAAGCTTCTATGAGAGCTTCCCTGTCAAGTCGCTTTACTGCCCATCGTGGGCGCCCTCCTTGGTTGCTATTACGACCAGAACTATCAATTGAGCCAGGTGTTGATAGCACGACTTGAAATCGAATATATCGGTGGTCAGACAATGTTTCTTTATCCACCATAACCCTCCATCCGATAATTCGTCTCGCGAGATTGGAGCTTGCGAGCGATATGTCTACTATAGATTGGCCCTGGGGCCGGACGCAAGTCAACTCTGATCCTCGGTTCAGAACTGACAAACCAGAAGACAAGGCCCACTCCTGTAAAGTATTACCTCTCGCATTTGTAATCGGGGACTCCCATGCAGCAGATTTGGCATTGAAGTCCCCGAGAACAAGAACTGGGTCAGGGCGACTCCCTCCGACAAATGTACCTAGATCGGAGATAAACCTCTCAAACTCCGCGAGGCTTCTATTTGGAGAGAAGTACGCCGATACAACCACAATACCTCGGAAGCGAGCCGACACCCAGCAGTGTCCCTTCACCACGTTCTCTAGTACCTCACCACGAGAGACAATTGCCGCGAGGCCGTCCAGGTCTCCCGCCCAACTGCCCCTAGGGGGGATGAAGTATGGCTCCGAGACCGCCGCTATATCAATCAACCACTCCGCCATGCTCTGGACCATGAGGTCCTGAGCAGCGGCGGAGTGGTTGATATTCGCCTGAAGGAATTGTAGAGCCATACTAATTGGTCTCCATGCGAACCCTCTCATCCCCCGCTTGTGAGGAGGGGCAGTTGGCAGCTTCCTGTTCTGTGACACCTGAAGCTTTGTTTGTCCTCTTTTTCCGAGATTTCGGAGGCGCGCATGCCTTGCCGCCAAGTCTGTGCGCTGAGGGCCTGTTTGCCGCTGCACAGATCGAGCATTTAAGTGCAGCAGAACATCCAGCCGCCTTATGCCCTGTCTGACCACACCTATAACAGTCTTCGCTGCGGTCAGTCTGTTCCGTGCACTGTGCTCGAACATGACCACTTTGAAGGCACTTGTAGCATCTGAGTGCTCTGGGTTGCACCATTTCCACCTTGGCAGCAACCCAGCCCACGAGCAAGCGACCCTCCTGTCCCAGTTTTTTAGCAGCGGCGACTGGGCAGCTCACTAACGCTGTGCCCGTACCCTGAGGCGTACGTCTGATCTCTCCGACCTTTACTGCCTCTGTGGTGCAGCCTCCACGTAGTCCTACCGCCACTGCGATATCATTTTTGGCAACGGAGTCATCCAGTCCCGAAAGCCGAAATTCGGCACATTTGGTAGGTCTAGAGACCCGTGCCACCTCGTCGCCTAGGGCTTCCCTCAACTTCTGTGCCAAGGAATCAGCCTTTTCTGAGCTTGCATCTCCTGCAGCTACCTCGAGTATGCGAGCACCAGTCGCTGCCTTGCGGAACCGAAGGCTGGTGATTCCACAACTGGTGAGGTCCACTTTGGCTTTTGCCTCTGTGAGCACATTGGCATAAGTGGCCCCTTTCTCCTCTGCACCAGGCTGCAAGGTAATGACCACAGCTGCTGTTCGCGGGGTGCGCAACTTCACCTTTGGTTTCGCCGTTCGGCCCGGAGGCTTAGCAGCCTTACTACCGGCTGCAGGGCCGGTGGATTTGCTGGTCTCCTTGCCACCCTTACGACCCTTTTTGCCTTTCTTCGTGACCTTCGTCCAGCCTTCCTCGGAATGGACTGGACCATCATTAGGTTGCGGGGACTCCTCAGTAGGAGTTTTTGGCCCACCTTGTTTTGGCTTGTTCGCCTTCTTGCTTTTAGGAGGCTGAGCCAGTTTATGTTCAGTCTCAATGGGTTGCTCAGGAACGACCGGTTCGGGAACAGCCTTTTTCTTCTTATCCGCCGCTAGAGGCGGGCGAATGCGCTTTTCGGGAAGGAGTCTCTCCTCCATCCCTTCAAATCGCGCGTTAATCATGCTGCCCACCTGCAGCATGATTATACGCGCTAGTTCTTCTTGGCTATCAGCAGAAAAAGGCTGTTTATTTGCCTCAGCTGCCCTGCCACCCACTGATGCCGATGGTAAATCCTCCATGTCAGTCGGACCTTGCGTAACTTTTAGCCTCAGTTCTTGGAACTCCTTACGGAGCTCCGCCATTTCAGCACGAAGTCGACTGTTTTCGGCCTGCAGCTTGGCCGTTTCGTCTGTAGTGGAGCCGGCATAAAGAGCCTCCACTGCCGCTTTAATCGAGGCCGCCGAGTCCTTCAAGGCCTTTGCAAAAGTGCCTTTCAGGTTGCTCGACTTTGTAGCAACTTTCAAGATAATTTCTATAGCATCACCCACTTGTTGTACCAGGTCTGATTTAAGGCGTCTTTCCTCTTCCCTAGGTGCGGGGGAGGCAACCATGCGTGTAGCTTTATGGGTAGCAACCCGAGCCACGACCTCGTCCTCGGCCTTCAGTCGCTCTTCCTCTCGGCGTAGGGAGTTGAGCTCCGCCTGAGCTTTGGCCAAGCCAATATACTTACCCGATGTCGGGGGGCGACCTCTACCCCTTTTGGCCGCTAGAGCTTTCAACGCCTTGGGCGTTTTGGAAGCATCGTCGCTGGAAGCAGATTCTACTTCCGCTTCAACGTCCCTTTGCCGCTTCCCGTATGCCTTCTTGTTCTTCCAGAACCTGGAAGGTAATGGTTCTATCGCGACACTGCAACTACTCATCCTAGAGTCCGATTCCAAACTGAAAACCGAAAGGTTGTCACAAGAGCCGAATTGGCTGTTGTTTCCTCCTGGAGTGCTACCGCCAGCACTTGTCTTCTCGACGTAACTACGCGCGTGAGCGCCGTCTACCTCCTCAAACAGGCCTGAACGACCTTCCTCCTCTAAAAGATTTTGTTTTAATATATTGTGATCCATAATTAGTCCCACGAGTAAAAGGGAAACAATTGGTCACCCCAGCCAGAGCCCAGTGTAGCCGGGGAAGCCTAGATCTCGCACAGGGGGTCAGCCGGTACCCTGGCATAGACGCAGTACGACTGACTAACCGGTCAGCCTACCGATCCGCTGCGCCGCCGTTCGCACACGGGTAATTTTTTATTGAGGTTTTCTTCCTCGCGGCCCGGGCGACCAAGCCAAGGCCCTCGGTCCCACTAGAGCCCGGAGGCTCGTCGTTGTGGGATAACGAGTTTGAGTGGTTGGCCGCAGGAGTAATTAAACTCGACCGCGACCCGCCCGACGGCAGGGTGAGTGCACGCCGGACACCAACTCTCAGACGCGTCATGAGACGCACGCCTCTAGGCTAACTCCGCCGCCCTTTGCTAAACAGAGGGACGCGTGAAGCAGCACCGCTTACTCCTCCTCCTAAAAGGACTCGGAGAAGCCCTCTCCAAACGACACATCCTCCTCCGGAATGGACTCGGACGATCCACCAACATACAACCCCCCCCCCCTTTGGCAACAGCCCAACCCGACAACCAACTCCCCCCCCATCCCATAAGCCCCTTTACCCCTCCCCTATAACCCTTAACCCACCCCACCCGGCCCCGAACCCTCCCAAGCCTACCCCACCGATACCGTCCCAGAATGGAACGGCACCGGCGCCTGTGGTTTTTGTTACGTCTATTTCTGAAGGAAATAGACCAATAGCAGGCGGCAACCTCGAGCAGGAAGAACCACAGACTTGCCTTAGGGGATCTCAGCGACCAGCGCTCCTCCCTAAGACCGACGCTTCCTTACCCGCGTACCCCCGCGGAGTAAGGAGGTCCTACGCTTATCCATGGTGCTGATGGGTAAGCGAAGAACCCGCCCAACCTAACCTAACCTAACCTAACCTAACCTAACCTAACCTAACCTTTTTTTTTTTTTTTTTTTTTTTTCTCGCTGGGAAAAATGCATTACGCATCCCCTCCGCCGGGGGGGCGAGAGGGGTATGTGGGACTCCCCGGGGACTCCCGGTATACCCACTAAACGACCCAGCGTCATTCCGGCGTCGCCTGGAATGGAGGGGGTCTGGGAAACCGGCACAGCCTTTACGTCCAGTCCCCCTCTGGCGATCCCCGCCCTTAAGGCGGCCCCGCATAGTGGTGAGTAGTGCAAGGCGGACGAAGGTGCCCCCACACCTTGCGTCCGCTACTCACCACCAGAGCTCTCCGCTCCCTTCGTCCACTGCGCACTCTAATTAAAGAGGTGCGCGTGGAGAAGCCTCCAAAAACGGCCGCAGAGGACAGGGAGAGCGGCAACGTAACACCGACACTCCTCTTCCACTGCGGCCCCGCCGCCGACGCATCTTACGGTGCGCCACCGTTGGGTCGCGGGAGATAGGGCGAGCGGCAACGAAACACCGACACGCCTCTTCACCCGCGACCCTACCCGCCAGACGCCACCAGGGCGTCCCCGCCTGGGATTCCTTTTGGCTTCACCGTGGGCCAACCAAACCACGGTTACTAAGCCCCCCCATCGCGTCAAGATTGGAATCCATCGGGGGGGAACCTAACCTAACCTAACCTAACCTTTTTTTTTTTTTTTTTTTTTTTTCTCGCTGGGAAAAATGCGTTACGCATCCCCTCCGCCGGGGGGCGAGAGGGGTATGTGGGACTCCCCGGGGACTCCCGGTATACCCACTAAACGACCCAGCGTCATTCCGGCGTCGCCTGGAATGGAGGGGGTCTGGGAAACCGGCACAGCCTTTACGTCCAGTCCCCCTCTGGCGATCCCCGCCCTTAAGGCGGCCCCGCATAGTGGTGAGTAGTGCAAGGCGGACGAAGGTGCCCCCACACCTAGCGTCCGCTACTCACCACCAGAGCTCTCCGCTCCCTTCGTCCACTGCGCACTCTAATTAAAGAGGTGCGCGTGGAGAAGCCTCCAAAAACGGCCGCAGAGGACAGGGAGAGCGGCAACGTGACACCGACACTCCTCTTCCACTGCGGCCCCGCCGCCGACGCATCTTACGGTGCGCCACCGTTGGGTCGCGGGAGATAGGGCGAGCGGCAACGAAACACCGACACGCCTCTTCACCCGCGACCCTACCCGCCAGACGCCACCAGGGCGTCCCCGCCTGGGATTCCTTTTGGCTTCACCGTGGGCCAACCAAACCACGGCTACTAAGCCCCCCCATCGCGTCAAGATTGGAATCCATCGGGGGGGGAACCTAACCTAACCTAACCTAACCTAACCTAACCTAACCTAACCTAACCTAACCTAACCTAACCAAAACTTTGAAAAATCCTTAATTTTTTAAGTGATTTTCGTATATTTTTGACTTTTTGGTTGGTCGAATAATTTTTTATTCGATCGTTTCGTGTAGTTCTGTATAATCCGCGTGCGCTGAAACCAAAAAAGCGAATTTTGGACGCGAAATAGCAAGTTTATTGACTTAGTTGTGTCCAAAACTCGTATTTTTCTCTAATTTCAGTGCTTTTTGGTCCACTTTTGGCGATTTTCCTTCGATTCCTGACGTGCATCCCTCGTGGCGCAGCTGAAACTTCTTAGTTTAACACCCCCGCGCAACCCTGTAACAAAACAGAAGGATTAATCGAAGAAAAATTCAAAAACGTGCTCGGCCGCCTTCCCAAAAGTCTTCATACCCGGTACAAGAATCCCATACATTCGTGAATTAAAATTTTTATTTTCGCATCAACTCTTTGAAAATAGCGTTCCAAAATTTTATTTACATCTAATTAGACAAGGAATAGCTAAATATATAGTCCTGCCCCCTTTTCCAAATTAATTTCGTTCATTTTTGTGTATTTTCTAAAACTTTGAAAAATCCTTAATTTTTTAAGTGATTTTCGTATATTTTTGACTTTTTGGTTGGTCGAATAATTTTTTATTCGATCGTTTCGTGTAGTTCTGTATAATCCGCGTGCGCTGAAACCAAAAAAGCGAATTTTGGACGCGAAATAGCAAGTTTATTGACTTAGTTGTGTCCAAAACTCGTATTTTTCTCTAATTTCAGTGCTTTTTGGTCCACTTTTGGCGATTTTCCTTCGATTCCTGACGTGCATCCCTCGTGGCGCAGCTGAAACTTCTTAGTTTAACACCCCCGCGCAACCCTGTAACAAAACAGAAGGATTAATCGAAGAAAAATTCAAAAACGTGCTCGGCCGCCTTCCCAAAAGTCTTCATACCCGGTACAAGAATCCCATACATTCGTGAATTAAAATTTTTATTTTCGCATCAACTCTTTGAAAATAGCGTTCCAAAATTTTATTTACATCTAATTAGACAAGGAATAGCTAAATATATAGTCCTGCCCCCTTTTCCAAATTAATTTCGTTCATTTTTGTGTATTTTCTAAAACTTTGAAAAATCCTTAATTTTTTAAGTGATTTTCGTATATTTTTGACTTTTTGGTTGGTCGAATAATTTTTTATTCGATCGTTTCGTGTAGTTCTGTATAATCCGCGTGCGCTGAAACCAAAAAAGCGAATTTTGGACGCGAAATAGCAAGTTTATTGACTTAGTTGTGTCCAAAACTCGTATTTTTCTCTAATTTCAGTGCTTTTTGGTCCACTTTTGGCGATTTTCCTTCGATTCCTGACGTGCATCCCTCGTGGCGCAGCTGAAACTTCTTAGTTTAACACCCCCGCGCAACCCTGTAACAAAACAGAAGGATTAATCGAAGAAAAATTCAAAAACGTGCTCGGCCGCCTTCCCAAAAGTCTTCATACCCGGTACAAGAATCCCATACATTCGTGAATTAAAATTTTTATTTTCGCATCAACTCTTTGAAAATAGCGTTCCAAAATTTTATTTACATCTAATTAGACAAGGAATAGCTAAATATATAGTCCTGCCCCCTTTTCCAAATTAATTTCGTTCATTTTTGTGTATTTTCTAAAACTTTGAAAAATCCTTAATTTTTTAAGTGATTTTCGTATATTTTTGACTTTTTGGTTGGTCGAATAATTTTTTATTCGATCGTTTCGTGTAGTTCTGTATAATCCGCGTGCGCTGAAACCAAAAAAGCGAATTTTGGACGCGAAATAGCAAGTTTATTGACTTAGTTGTGTCCAAAACTCGTATTTTTCTCTAATTTCAGTGCTTTTTGGTCCACTTTTGGCGATTTTCCTTCGATTCCTGACGTGCATCCCTCGTGGCGCAGCTGAAACTTCTTAGTTTAACACCCCCGCGCAACCCTGTAACAAAACAGAAGGATTAATCGAAGAAAAATTCAAAAACGGGCCCGCCCACCCTCCCATACCGCGTTATCGTGGTAAAAGAATATTGACTCTGAATAGGGAAATATTTTTTAATTCCAGATTCGCTAGGGTTTTGGTTGTTTTTCGGATAGGAGCATACCATTTAAGTGGGAAGGCATTGTTGTATGCGATAAAAAGTGGTAATAGAGTCCTTTACAGGCTTTTAAACCACAAAATTCACACTTTTACACATTTTGACTCATCCATAGGAAAAACTAGCAAATAGACAAATATTTTATGCATATTTTGACTTACGTCTTATAGGACATACTCTACTTATTGGTAGCAGATACTTTTTATTGACTCAATCTTAGTCTTTACGTCTTAGTAAAACAGACAAATCTAGGGAAAAACTTAAAAACTAAACTTACTACTATACTTACTTGCTGACACCCTAGACAACTTATTCGACGACCTTAGTTGCAGAGCTGATTTCCTTTGGAGTTACCTGAAACAGAAAAAGTTAGGTTAGTAAATTCGACATATTATATACAGTAGGTTTTAAAATTAATATATATTTTACTTATACAACTTATACAAATTTACAACTGATTAAAACAGACGCTCTGTAAAATGTTTGGAATGCGAACTCCCGTGGCCAGGCCTGACAGAACTCAAAAAGATAATCCTCGTAAACAGTCTCCGGAAACTGTTGGGACATCTCATCACCATGTGAGAAGAAGTATTGGAGAGTGGGAGTCTGCTAAGTCAGATACACTCTCCAAAACTTCATTTTCCCCCAAGGCGACTGTTACGCTGGACAAACCAAGGCCTCAACCGACCTGCGCACCCTCCAATGAAAGCATCAGACCAACTGTGAGGAGAATTCCGGTAGAGGCTGCGGAAAGTCCGCCTAAGCCATCTAAATATATTGATAGACTATCTGAAGCCAGAGCCTGTGTCGCGAAAGCTAAATTACACTTGGGAAATTCAAGAAACACTAAAACAGAAATAAAAACGGAAGTAATAAAAGCGATTGAAAGGCTTTATCAGTTAGTTAAGGAGTCAGAAAATAAAAAAGGACAGGGAAAACCAGTAACAAATGAAAAAGAAAATGATGAAGAACCACCGAAATCCGGAAAAGAAGAAAAAGACGAAAGCGTATTGATCAAGACCATTGAAGAACATGGAAAACTTTTGAAAGAAAGTAATAGAAAGATGGAAGAACTTCGAGACACATTGCAGAAACAAGAAGATCAGACTATTAAGACATACGCGAGTGTGGCAGCGGCGTTCCCACGAAGGCAGATGCCGCAGGAACAGACCGCGCTTCACTCCATCGTCATAAGTGCTAAGGACGAGACGGAAACCGGAGAAGATGTACTTAATAAAATCAGAAAGGTGGTAAATGCAAAACAAGGAGGAGTTGAGATAGAAAAAATTAGGAAAGCGAAAGATAGAAAAGTAATTATAGGATGCAAAACAGAGAAGGACAGAAAAATGATTAAAGAGAGACTCCAAGAAGCTGAACAGCTGGAAGTAGTCGAGATGACTAACAAGCGCCCGCTCGTCATTCTGAGGGACGTTTTTAGCTACAATAGCGACGAGGATATCCTTAGTGCTTTGGAAGTCCAAAATAGGGATATCTTCGACGCCACAGATGTACAAGAAAAACCTGAAATAGCATATAAGAAAAGGACACGAAATCCTCACACGCAACACGTCGTCATGAGGGTGCCCCCGAAGGTCTGGCAGAGGATGGTCGATGCGGGCTTCATTCGCATCGACCTCCAGCGCGTACGAGTGGCCGATCAGTCTCCACTCGTCCAGTGTTCCCTGTGCCTTGGCTACGGCCACGGCCGTCGCTTCTGCCAGGGAGCACTGGAAAAGTGCAGTCACTGCGGGGGCCCCCACGTGAGGACGGAGTGCACCGCATTCCTAGCCAATGCGACCCCTTCCTGCTGCAACTGCGTGCAGGCAAAGGTGGAGAAGGCGGACCACAACGCCTTCAGCCAGGACTGCACGATCAGGAGGAAGTGGGACGCATTGGCGAGGGCCACAACAGCTTACTGCTAAAATAGCCACCAACCAAACGTCAGCGAGCAAGACTCCATGTAAACGGCCCGGAACATGTTGATACTATGACCCACCGATTACAAAATACGAGCTTTAAATAATGCCGCGATGAATGGCCAAAAATGTAAAACAACAAATAAAAGTCAAAAACAAATACAAAGATATATAAAGTCTTGTTAAAAATATATATTGGAACATATATATTATTTAACCAGCAAAAAAAAAATTATAGAAAGTAAATAAACAAATATATAAGAGTAAATAAAAATTAGTTATATTAGTAAACCCTGCATAAATCAATAGAAATCACTGATTAATAAAACATGGTAAAGAATTAAATAATACAGAGTAAACAAACAAAAATAAGTACAAATACATCAAACCAACATTAAGAACAAACACAAAATCAGCACACTAATATCATGCAAAACTTAAAATATGCTATAATAAAAAATTTAAAAAATGAGATATAAATAATAAAAATATTAATTGCAACAAATAGAAAGTAAAATGCAAATATAAAAACAAGTGAAATAAATAATAGTAAAATTGCAAAATATAAAGAAGTAGATTATGTAGAAATAATTATATAAATGTAGATAAAAACGTCCCTAAAATACTCCCACTTCAACTAAATAAAAAACATGTAAATAAAAAACAATAAGCAAAAACTGACTCTAAAAGATAAATCGATTAGAGGAAAGCCAGAACATCATCTAAAAAAAAAAAAAAAAAAAAAAAAAACCTAACCTAACCTAACCTAACCTAACCTAACCTAACCTAACCTAACCTAACCTAACCTAACCTAACCTAACCTAACCTAACCTAACCTAACCTAACCTAACCTAACCTAACCTAACCTAACCTAACCTAACCTAACCTAACCTAACCTAACCTAACCTAACCTAACCTAACCTAACCTAACCTAACCTAACCTAACCTAACCTAACCTAACCTAACCTAACCTAACCTAACCTAACCTAACCTAACCTAACCTAACCTAACCTAACCTAACCTAACCTAACCTAACCTAACCTAACCTAACCTAACCTAACCTAACCTAACCTAACCTAACCTAACCTAACCTAACCTAACCTAACCTAACCTAACCTAACCTAACCTAACCTAACCTAACCTAACCTAACCTAACATAACCTAACCTAACCTAACCTAACCTAACCTAACCTAACCTAACCTAACCTAACCTAACCTAACCTAACCTTACCTAACCTAACCTAACCTAACCTAACCTAACCTAACCTAACCTAACCTAACCTAACCTAACCTAACCTAACCTAACCTAACCTAACCTAACCTAACCTAACCTAACCTAACCTAACCTAACCTAACCTAACCTAACCTAACCTAACCTAACCTAACCTAACCTAACCTAACCTAACCTAACCTAACCTAATCTTCTTCTTCTTCTTCTTCTTCTTCTTCTTCTTCTTCTTCTTCTTCTTCTTCTTCTTCTTCTTCTTCTTCTTCTTCTTCTTCTTCTTCTTCTTCTTCTTCTTCTTCTTCTTCTTCTTCTTCTTCTTCTTCTTCTTCTTCTTCTTCTTCTTCTTCTTCTTCTTCTTCTTCTTCTTCTTCTTCTTCTTCTTCTTCTTCTTCTTCTTCTTCTTCTTCTTCTTCTTCTTCTTCTTCTTCTTCTTCTTCTTCTTCTTCTTCTTCTTCTTCTTTTTATAACATTTTAGACATTTTTAAGCAGTTTAGAGGTAAGAAAGCAATGTTTTTAAAGTTAATATAAATAGAAAATATAAATAAAATATATAAATAAAAAACTATAAAAGAGGTTTTTTTAGTTGTTTTGAGTAAAATTTATATGCGACCACCTCGGGAGTATTATACCCTTTCAAACAAATAAAGAATTTTGGAAATCATTCCATAATAAATTGACCGAGATATCGGTGAACATACATTGTAACGTCAGATTTTAACGATGGTAGTTGGCATTAGAATCTGTCCATTTTGATTTGTCCTCTTCCAGATTCAAACCTTGGCGGCAGCGAGATTGGCGATAATATAATACATTTTTACCACTAGCAACACTGTCATTATAGGGACAATGCATCAGTCATGTTTGCTATCTGTGATGACAGATTCGGTAAGCAACTGTCAATGTCCGTCTGACAGGTGACTTGTCTATGAAGGGTTGTAGCCATGGGTAACTCGGTTAAAAATCGTGATCTGTAGGTTTCAGGTATTTTTTTAATCATGATGTATACCTGAATCACAACTCAACAGCTCCAACAGTCCTAAAGTTTCTTTAGTTTATTATTCCAAAATATTTTTCTAGTTGTAAGGGATGGTGTACGGCATCCCTTATATATTGTTTATGGTTTATATAGTTTTAGCCCTATCGAGAATGGTAATAATTGCTGTTTTAGTCTGTGGTCGTCTATGGTTCTAATGACAAAGACAGTTCAAGTCAAACTTTGGTCTTAATTTAATAAACATGAAATTACATTGGCCAGTTTATTAATTACGTTAACATATATTACTACCATTTAATAAAAAAATAGCCTGATGTTATTATAATAAACGCTCATTAACACTTTGCACTAAGATAAATAAAACGGAAGTTGTATTGCAACTTCCGTTTTATTTATTTCGTTTGCCCGGAAGCTACACACAGCGCCATGCAGCACGATAGATGGACGCGGCAGCAGTCATAAACTCAAACCTGAGTTTCAATAATAGACCTTATTCCTAGGAGTTAAAATCGAAATTACTAATTGATATTAGTCCGTTCTTCAGTCAAAAACGTACGTCGTACTTCAGATCAATCAGTCAAACTCAGCTTTTCGATTAAAGACCTTAACAGTATTGAAATAAAACACAATATAGGTATCGGAGCTTTTGGACTGATGGAGAAGGATGGATTTGATCTGTTAGGGTCTGTTTACGTCATTTTTTCGAATAAAGACTTTAACGCCATTGAAATAAAACACATTTTAATATTGCATGATCTTGAGTTTCGTTGACTTTAACGACTTTTTGGTTCTGAGCATCGGAAAGACGTAGACGGATTCGATGTACAGGTACTGTTTACGTTACAGATCGGTTTTTTGAATAAAGACTTTATCTTCATTGGAATAAGAAACAATATATTATTGAATTGTCTACAGTTTTCTTTTACTTGTACGACTTTTTGGTTCGGAGCATTGATTGACATGATGGAGAAGGACGGATTTGATGTATATTATCAGTTTGTCACAGCTTCGCTTTTCAAATAGAGACTTTAGCGCTATTGTAATAAACCACAATACAATATTGTCTTGCCTTGGATTGGGACGGAATTGGATCTGTTGAGCCGAAATATTTTGCCAAGATTTCGGTTGAGCTGCGAGTTATATGTACATATCCATCCTTCTACCCACGGCTAAAGGGTTGGATTACAACAGACAGTCCCAGGACATGCCGGAATCCCCGGCAACGAGTCTGCTGACTCTTTAGCAAAATCTGCAGCTGAGACTGGTTCCTTAGAGCATCTCAATCCATATTCCCATGATATATGCCTTATATCTAAAACTCAACTTCTAAATTCCTGGACTACTGCCTGGAATGTATCTAAAAGTTTAAAAGAGAAACATTATGCTGACATTCAGCCCGACATCCCTCCCTCCCCATGGTTTTTTAAATTCAGAAAGGCAAAAAAATCAATTACTTCTACAATCTGCCGACTAAGATTAGGACATTCTTGCACTCCTGTGTTTTTACCTAAAATTAGGATAAGGATCTATGTAAATTTATAAATATGAATAACATAAAACTATAAGTATTATATACCTACATAATCTTATTATTTAATATTTAATTAATAAATTATTGCTTATGTAAATAACCCCTGTTTTGTCCTCTATGTTGTGTTGTCTCTATTGTTTTAGAAAATCACTTGGATGAACCAATTCTTAACACCGGCCATCTGCTAATACATCATAGATTTAGCATGGTACCTTTTTTATATATATGTTATAGATAGATAGATAGATAGATAGAATTGTGACAAACAAGTCGCAGAAGCCAATAATAGGAATAAAGAGAAGAAGAAGCCGGGGAGTGAAGTAAAACCAGAAGAAACCAAGAAGTGAAGTGATAGAGAAGATGAAGACTTTAGAAGACTGACCTAAGATGTTACCGATTGGGCGGTATAGTCGCTCAGCGACAAAGCCCTTTTCATTTATGTTTAGATAAATAAATAAATAATAATAAATAAGAAGTGAAGTGAAGTACAACCATAGATTTAGCATGGTACCTTTTTGGTACAGAGTACAACAGACAGCAGACTAAAAAGAATAAACAAAACGGCGCCCTCGGTAACAGAAACTAAACAGGTTAAGGTTGCTATCCAAGACAAAAATTAAACCCAATAGTTTTCACCTATGTATGTGTCGTGACGGTAAAATCGGTAGCTTATTTTTCTAACCTCCATCCACGATACCGTCCGAAGCGTTTTATTTTACCGTCACGACACAGAAGAAGATTCCGGGACTGGGTAGTTATCGTGAAAGAAGAATACATAGGTCAAAATGTCGGAAAGTACCTAAGTGAGCGACATGAGCGTTTCCAGTATTTTATTATTTGACAATAATGGTCATGTGTGATCCCTTGCAATTTAGTGTGATCACTAGTAAAATTAAGTCACACCGTGTGACTCACGCCGGTGTTTCATACAAAATGTATAGGAGGCGGATTTTTGCGATGCGACCCGTCCGCCTAGTGGACGCGATCCATTAATCTGGTGTGAGCACGAGTCCGTCGTCCGTCTCCTACTGCTACTTATACCAAAACAACCGTGTAGGTAGGTACCTACTTGGTAGGTAGGTACAACAGTTGTTTTGGTACAATGCACGTGACGTGAGTTTGCAGCGCGGAAGTGCTCTAATGGATCGCGTCCACTAGGCGGACGGGTCGCATCGGAAAAATCCGCCTCCTATACATTTTGTATGAAACTGCGTCCACTGCAGGCGGGGCGGGCCGGGCCGCATCGGAATCCGTCGGCGGATCGCTCGGCGAGCGTATTTTTCCGCCGATGCGGCCCGGTCCGCCCCGCCCCGCCTCTAGTGGACGCAATGCGCGCCGCATTTTTTGTAGATCGTTGCTGCGAGCGGACGTATTTATTGAGGGAAAAACCGTAAAATGAACGAAAAACTACTAATATCTTTAATGCAACAATATTCTGAACTTTATGATAGGTACTGGAAATAGAAAATATCACGATGCGTTGAGGAGAAATAAGATTTGGACTGAAATTTTCTTGCATATGGTGCACCCTGACTTTATGTTTGTGACGTTTATTATTTTTTTGCTACTCATCCAACAATATAAATAAAAATAACTTCATCAGAACCATCCATCGTCACATACAACCGCTTGCTAGCTTGTCTTACGTAGGACTGGCTGTAAAAATCCGCCGATGCGGCCCGGCCCGCCTCGTATAGTGGACGCAGTACGCAAAAATGCTCGCCGATGCGGCCCGGCCCGACCCGTCTGCAATGGACGCCTAGCTTAACGTTGCAAAACAACATCGCATGATTTTTGTTTACCTTACCACATTCGCTTTGCCAACCGCGCACGGCACGGCACCGATAATATTCAACGCAATCGGAGGTGTGGCGACGACGCGCGCGCTGGCTGCGCTGCACTCAAGGCTACCTAACCTAATCGTAGTCGTCATCGCTCACACACACCTCCAGATGTACCTACCTACGCAGTTAATAAGTAGGTAGTAGTGAATCAACACTCGTGCGTGCCAGTTATTCAGAAAACATGTTTTGATGTTGATCTTCAACTTTCTTATAAAACACGTGGAAACCTACACTAAATTCAATCAGAACCAAATACTCACCCGATTCTGTTCACTCACAGTTTTTTAAAGTCTGCTCCCTGAGTAAATAGTGTTCGGACTACGAAAATTTTTTTGAAAGTGGTAGGTAGGTAACATAACATAGTAGCTTTTATATAGGTAGGTAATACCTACTGGTAACAACAAAGTAAGTAAGCTACAGCTAAGTAATTATAACTTTTAGTAAGTAATTATAGTTGGTTCTTCAGTTCAGAACTTACCTACCTACTAGGAAACAATAATCATAAAAATACATAAGTAAATCATAATCATAATAAGATCAGAATAAGAAACAATAATCATAATAAGATACAAAACAGTGTTCAAATCACCGACCGCAGGTAATGTGCCCAAAAGGCTGGCGGCATTACCTCGTTGGATATACTTAGGTATTCTACTTAATATATATATTTTTTATTTTGACTAATAGTTGGCTAATTTCAATCAAGTTTATTTATTTATTTAAATGAACAAAAAAGAAAAGGGCTTTGGCGCTGAGCGACTATATCGCCCAATCAGTAACATCTTAGCTCAGTCTTCTTCTTCTTCTCTCTCACTTCACTTCTTGGTTTCTTCTGGTTTCACTTCACTCCCCGGCTTCTTCTTCTTCTTCTCTTTATTCCTTCTTCCTCCCTTAAATTCTGTCTGCGGGTAGTGCTTATTTTGACCTTAGAAAACTAGGTGGTAGGTAAAAAGGTACCATGCTAAATCTATGGTAGGTACCTACTCGAATTACCTAAGTAGGTACTTGCTTTGCTTTATAGTCTGTGGCTTGGCTTTCGCGGCTGTCATGCATGTCAGTGTCTGTCACCCCTCCCCCGACCCCCGCAATGCCCTGCATCCAGCAACCCCGCATCAAAACATGACCTAGGTAGGAACATAGTTTACGTCACATCACACCACACATGACGATAACATTTTAGTGAAATGCTCGCCGTTCTAATTTTTGCGCAAAACGCGCGAGCGTCGCGCGATCGGGTGATGCAGTGAACGGCCTCGCTCGCCAGCTGAGGGAGCGACGCCGACAGACGATATCAAACAAAACCAGTGCGCGGAGCAGAGTCACGGCGCTCGCTCCTACGTGACATAACATAACAACAATAAACCTATCGTCATTCCCTCTTGCAGTGCAGCTCGTAATCGGCGCGTACAGCGAGCGAGTCGCGATAAGCGTAGAACTCTCTGGAGAGAAGCGAAGAAGGTGCGAGTGTCAGTGAAGTGATATTGAGTATAGAGTGAGCGAGGAGTGTCATGTCGTCCCTGGGCGGTCAGTGGCGCGTGCTGCGGCACTACGTGTCGGCGGGCGAGCTCGACAAGCTGCTGCGCCGGCCGCAGTGGGACCGTGAGTTCAAACACTACTAGTTTACTAAACAATAAACAAGCTAGCATGATTAGACCTTAACACGTTGGCTGCCATACGAATATATTCGTAGTAAAAAAACCTATACCCATTGCCATCCATACAAAATCATAACTACGAGTATTTACGTAGCTAGCAGCACATCTTAGCTAGAAAATCTAGCTAATAATCTAGATATCTTAGCTCTGAAAAAAATATATATGAAAGTGTTCTCATTTTATTTTGTAAGTTTCATTTCCAATGCCAACCAATCGATTCCCGTCCTGTTTACACTGCCAACGCTTTTAATTTTGTAGGTAGCCTCAACTAAACATTTACATATAAACTCGTAGCTGGTGCTGGATCCTAGATACGTTGCTACGAATATACTCGTAGTTGGCAGCCAATGTGTTAATATATGTTTAAGTAAAAAACAAATTCTAATAGATTTTTAGAAACATAAATCTTTTGAAGATGTTTAAATTCGGAAGGTAGTGGTTCGGAGTTCAGACTGTTGTGAGTGACCAGTCACATATAGCCCAGTCTAATGTCCCATAGTTCTGTGCAACTTCGTGGGTGAATACCACTAACCTGCTCTTATTTTAAGCATGCTATTTCAATTGAAATGCCCACAAACTAGTCTAAGTACTTACAAAAATTCAAATTCCCATTGCAGAGCTAATCAAGAAGCTTGAGAAAGTATTATCAGTGAGGCTCACTCAGGAGGAAAAGGCTCTAGTTGACAAAGAGAGTGCGGTGAAAGCTAGCCCTGCGCCGCCTTCCCCTGCCCCTGCCCCAGCACCAGCCCCGGCCTCCGCTCCAGCCCCTGAACAGCCAGATGAAGGCTCAGAGCAGAGAACACAGACAACACCAGCAGCCCCAAGCCCTGGTGGCCTCAGCATAGGCTCCGAGGCCAAAGAGATCACCATCGAAGGCCTGCTGCAAGGGCTCAAGCTGAAGAAAGACCTGCACTTTGGGAAGGTCTCGCAGCCCGGCTGGAAGGATAACAAGCCTATTGTCACTAAGGTAATTCTCAGAACCCATGTTAATTCATGTTGTTTGTGCATCTCAGAATTTATAGAACCCAAGAACTAATTTGAGTATATATTATTACATATTTAGCAATTATTTAATTACTTTTCTATTAGCAAGCTTTCAATTTGGATTTTGTTCTCTCATCTGTTAATCAAAATGATCTTCCTGCAAAGGAAGATCATTTTCATTGGATTGATTCTGTGTGTGTTCTCTTATGTGGTTCTCTTATCTTATCAAATGTCAACAGAAATTGCAACAGATTTAGCAGCTGATTAAGCTATGGGAAGCACTAACTCCATAAGTACATAATTAAGTTTGTTATGAATTAATCTGTTGGCAAAGAGTTACACTTCCTTTGTTTGATTGTCAAACTTCAAACAATGTCAGGTGGTCGTGGTGTACATGTTTTCATTATCAGAGTTATTTAGGTCAAACATTTCTATTTTTCTATCTATCTACACTAATATTATAAAGAGGAAACATTTGTTTGTTTGTTTGTTTGTTTGTTTGTTTGTTTGAATTGAATAGGCTCCGAAACTACTGGACCGATTTGAAAAATTCTTTCACCATCAGAATCCTACATTATCTCTGATGAACATAGGCTATAAATTATTTTCAAAAAAATTAGAGATCCTTATGAAAATTGCAATAATGTAACCAAAGGTGTAAAAATTTTGAACATAAAATTCTTCATATCGCGTGCGCTGCGAAAACTATTGATGATAGAACAAAAAAATGTTCTACAATATTAAAGAACGTATCAATATCTACAAAAAAGTCAGCGATAGCATATGTCCAACTATTGTGGTTGTGTCAGAATAACAACTTTTATAATTTAAAAAGTGAATAAAAATGACGACCAAAAGTAGACCACGTTATTCTTATTTTGGTATTTATTCTTATCCAAATAAATTCCTTCGTAGTAAAGGCTGTTTCAGTACCCGTCGATTACTTTTTGAATGATTGAAATCGGACATTTTATTCAAAAGTTATCATGAGTTTAAAAATGTAAGATACATCGCGACCACAGAATAAATATCAGTTAGTCCGGTAGGACAAGTGTCTGGGATTTTTAACACAGGTAACGGGATATTAACCATGATTAATACCATAGATACTATTGATCATGGCGTATACAACTGCGCCGAAATATCGCGAAACTCAAAAAACATTAAATCATGGTAAATAACCCGTTAACTGTGTTAAAAATGTTGAAAACCATGATAGTTTAAAAAGTGTCTGGGAACTATGGAAGAGGGGGAGGGGAGTGGTAATATATCAATGAAATATATAAGGGAGGTAGGGGAGCATTGGGCAGTAGGGAGGTTTGGACACCCCCGTGTCATGTCGGCCATAAACCATCATGCCTATCGTCAAATCGGAATTTGATCAGTTAGAATTGACCATGTATGGGGGTGGATTGGCATGATGGTGTATGGCCGGCATAACACGGGGATTTGCCGGTGGTGTCCAAACCTGCCTTACTGCTCAATACTCCCCTACCTACCTTAGACCTTACCTACATATTAACCTCTACTTTAAAGGATAATACATCCCGCTCCGGGACCGCCATTTTGTTATTTAATTTTTGTTAAATACCTATAATAAACCCGTGCGAAGCCGGGGCGGACAGCTAGTATAAAATAAATTGATAAGACATTCATTTTAGAACTGTTACCATAATCCTATTTGATAAGCAAATCCGTTGACATCATTCAATATCATTGTTTGTTGTGAGCATGTTGATACTGTAGATGTGTGTTGAGCACACACACACAGTCACCAGTGGCGCGATGGCGGTAGGCCGCGGCCGGTAGCACGCACAGAAAGTGATATCCACAAGTACTCTCACTACTAGACACTCGTCATGATAAACTACGCATTTCATTTATTTGAGCAAAGCAAAGAACTGGGATATTATTATTATCACTTGTTATTGCCAAATGCGACCTTGAGATGCCAGCGGGCGGGCAGTGCCACCAGTGCGCACTGCGCAATCCGACTGTAGTGTCACTTCCTTATTACGTAACACATTTTAATTTATATTTTTTTAGGTTTCCGTACCTCAAAAAGAAAAAAAACGTAACCCTTATAGGATCACTTTGTTGTCCGTCTGTCTGTCGGTCTGTCTGTCTGTCTGTCTGTCTGTCTGTCTGTCTGTCTGTCTGTCAAGACCCTTTATGTCGGGAACCCGTGGAGGTATCGAGTTGAAATTTAAACCGTTTACTTACTCAGGTCTACGGTCCCTTTAAGCTGTATAAACGTATACCTAGGTATTTCAACACTCAGAGAAATCAAAATTCAACTTCCCGTTGACCTAGAACTATGAAATTTAGCAAGTAGTATCGTTTTAGACTACAAGTACAGGGAAAAGTCTGAAAACTGTATATTTTTAATTAAATCACAAAAATAACAGAGCCTAATTACAAGGAATGGGGGCGAAATTTTGAAGGGAATTAACCGTGTCATGTCGGGTGTCGTATGAAAAGGCTTTATTGGCACTTCAGCTTAAACAGATTTTAATGTATTTTTAGGATGTATTTTTCGATTTATGACGAAAAATGTAAAAAATATGTTTTCCTTCTCGTGTACGAGTACCTAATAACTTAGATGTAATTATGTAGGTAGTACGTAGCACCTAACAGTTTGCACTGTTATGCGTACGTAAGTACCTACTTAGGCGTCTGTACGAACCCCGCGGTGGGCGAGCCTGACTCGCACTTCCGGGTTTTTTTCTATTCAATAAGCTCTTATCAAGAAATAAAAGTTAAGCTAATTATTGTAACAGATTAGATAATCATCTTAAGTAGGAAAGTTACCTACTTTCCTACTTAAAAATAATTATGTTGTAAGTAAACAAGTCTCAGCTGATGCTTTGTTTACACAACACATTTAGCATGTACTTTGAAAACATGTTATTGTATGATATCATGATTTAGGGCTTTAGGGGATACATTTTTGCTAATTATAAACTCGGAAGTACATAATTATGTTTTGGTATAATAGAAAACAAATAGTATATGTATTGGTACCATACATATAAGTAGGTAAGTAAATTGCAAGCAGGTCGTTTTGTACATGAGTAGGGTAAATGGGCACATGGTCGTTACTATGTACCTAGGTAGTGTGCGGTGAGGAGTATAGGTACCTACCTACCTACTATGTTGATAAAATATCTGCCGTTTTTAGCATTGTTTGATATAGTGTGCTGCTAATTTTAGCAGGTTATTTTAGCAGGCATATTTTGGTATGGTGGTGTGGTATCGGTGGTAGGTATCTATTATATATTTTATAATATGAAACAGGTAGTAGCAACGATGAATATAATTGGGTAGCAGAGTAGGTAGGCTATCTATCTACCTAACTTCTACGTTTCAAAGTGATCCCAGCGGTCCTACTGAATAAATGCTATTTGACTTTGACTTTGACTTTGACTAACTAATATCGTAGGTATTTCGAAGTTTGTTGTGTGTCGGTGTGAAGGTGGAGTATCATGTATCGCGTGCGTGCCCCCAGACATCGATCCACTGCCGCACGGCGTACGTGATCTCTGCGCTAGCCGCGGGCGCGGGCGCGGACACGGGCTGCGTGGCGCGCCGGGCGCGCGACCTCATCCAGCACGTGCACCAGTACCCCGAGGCTAGGGACCTGGCCATCAAGGTAACGCATACATACATGTGTTAGAGGTGATTTGGTGATATACACATTCACTGGCGCACATAAACATTTGAACACGCATACCTATCTACACCAGTCTATTACAAAACAAACACGCGCGTCATAATCGATCTTTACTTATGAACGTAGCGACGAAAATCGCTTAACATTTTTGATGTTTCACAAATCTCAATATATCCAAAATCTGCAACATTATGACCAATATTTTAACAAACATTCGAAGCATACGTGTCAGCCCGTGTCAATCACCCAGGAAAAGTTTATTTATTCTTAGAAATCGAAAACAAATGGCGTTTTAAGAAATCAGTCTTCGTCGCTGACTGTGCTCACTGCACATCTTGATAATTAATCAAGCGCCATAAGAACCGTTAAGTAAGTGGTTTATTTAACGTCATCAATACAATACTTTCCGCTGCTGTTTACTTCCATAGACCTAGTCGTTTTGTTTAGTTTTGGTGTCATAATGAAGCTTGTACCTGATGATAATGATGATGTATTGTATTGTATTGTATTGTATTGTATTGTATAACACCCGCAGGAGGGCGCGGTGCGCGTGCTGCTGCGGGCGCAGGCGCGCGCGCGCGGGGACTCCCCCGAGGCGCGCGAAGTGCAAGGGATAGTCAACGAGGTGAGTCGACTGCTCTTATCATACGAGTAGATAGTAGATAGTAGATAGACGAACCGAACACAATACACCGCTAACTTAGAACAACATTTTGTGACTCAAAAAAAGGTAAAACTCCGGGCTATTCCTAGATGGCGCTGCGAGCGGATAGCTCTGCGGACCGAGAGTCGCTTTGCTGAAAACACCTGAACTAATTCTTGATTCTAAAGAATTATGAACGATGTACGGTCTTATCGATTAGAAAATATATTACTGAACTATTCGAATAATATTTTAGCTGAATACATTTTCAGGATTTATTCTATGTTCTAAAAATTTTGTGAAATTGTTAAGGGTTTTTGTGATAATCAAATGCATGCAGCTATTCGCCAGCGTTATCTAGAAATAGCTTGGAATTTTACCTTATTTTAGTCACAAAATGTTGTTCGACATCAGCAGTCTTGTGTTCTGTTTGTCTGCACGACCCATTCGAACTACATCGAACATTCATCTCATTACAACAACAACGTCGGCCTTCAAATCACAGCTCGTAGGTACATCATCAGCAAAAATAAGAATTGGAAAAACATTATAAATAGTCTGTCCATTGCACTAGGCGACTATGATATGCTGGCGGTGTATGTATTGTATGTGTGTGTTGTGTTGTTTTGGCGACTCGCCCACTAGACTAGCCCACTGGCACACGCTCTCATTCTTAACATTATTTATTTTCTTTCACACTTCCCGGTAGTTTAGGAACAAAATTGAAATAAGGTGAAGTCAACAACCTACAGTTTGGATATCAATTATTGTGATTATAAACTTGACTTTGTAAATATATACATTTTATACATAGAAAACACCCAGACCCGAGACAAATACTTGTAGATCGTACAAATATCTGTTCCGCGGCGGGGATCGAACCCGCAACCTTCTGCGTCGCAGGCGGGCCTTCGCCCACTGCGCCACAGAGGTCGTCCTAGGAATCATATGTTAGTTTTAAATAACAAATTGGCAATGAATGCATGCAAATCCCGGAACATCCACCACCCTCGCATCACAAACTATCGAAAGTTGACTTTCGTGCAGTCGGGTTTTTTGATTTAATAATTGTAATACTTGTTAATTGTATTATCTCATTCGTATGTCAGTATGGCGGGTCGGTCTCATATCTGTGTGTGTCAGGCCCTAGCGCTGGTGGGCTACTGCGCGCCGCCGCGCACGCCCGGCCCCAACATCCTGGCGCTGGACGGCGGCGGCATCCGCGGGCTGCTCGCCATACAGGTGCTGCGGCATCTCGAGCGGCTCACGTCCACTCCTGTGCACCAGCTGTTCGACTATATCATCGGGGTCAGCACCGGGGCCATCATCGCGGCTGTTATAGGTATACTGTACCCACACACACGCACAACATACACGTGCTCAGACATCTCGAGCGGCTCACGTCCACTCCTGTGCACCAGCTGTTCGACTATATCATCGGGGTCAGCACCGGGGCCATCATCGCGGCTGTTATAGGTATACTGTACCCACACACACGCACAACATACACGGCTATGAGGGTCGCAGCTGCGAGGCTTGTGCCGTGCGCCGCACACACTTCGATAGACGGCTATGAGGGTCGCAGCTGCGAGGCTTGTGCCGTGCGCCGCACACACTTCGATAGACGGCTATGAGGGTCGCAGCTGCGAGGCTTGTGCCGTGCGCCGCACACACTTCGATCGAGCACTCTCCCGATTGTGGAGCTTTGTCGCTGGACAATCTGGACATCCTAACAACGAGTCTCCCCGAGTCCCGATTTAGATTGAAAGCTAATATAAGTCATAATCTAGCATTCTGCAAGACTTGACAATTAGCATTCAGTTATTTCATATAGAAGACTCACCTAGGTCTCCATCAGTGAGCCGAGTGGTCCTATTGAATAATGAAGTTCTCATGTCTCTCATGAATATAATTGAATAATGACAGGCGGAGGAGTGGGGAACCTGGACACGGCCAGCAAACTGTACCACACGCTCTCCAAGGAGATGTTCGGGAACACCTCGCTCATCGGCGGTGAGTTTACTGTTGTGTTTCAAACATTTAAGGTGTTCAGGCTAGCTTCTGACTAAATTATGCTATGTCCTTCCACTCAATATCGGTTTAAAAGCAAATTAACTTCATAACTAGCTTTAGAAACCTTGTAATAGATTTCTAATGAGTCGAAAGAAAACCTTTGCCACACGCGCTGCTCAGATCAGAAAAAACTTAACCACTTTATAATCGTATAATAAGTAATGTATACCCTGTGGCACGCAGGCACGTCTCGGCTGGTGTGGTCTCACTCGTACTACGACACGTCCGCCTGGGAGCGCATGTTGCAGGACAACCTCGGGGACCGCATGCTCACTCACTGCAACAGGGATAGTAATCCTAAGGTACGTGTCGAACCAGTGTGGTGAAAACATTTTGGAAGGTTCTACGATACTTACTACGGTTCCGGTCACTGAAGGCGTACATCAAGATTCAGTCCTAAGCCCGTTTTTATTCTGCTTGGTCTTAGATACCCTCACTGAAGAAGCGCAGGCCATGTCAGCATGGACTTTTATTTATGTCGATGATGTAGCTGTACGTGCCGAGACGAGAGCCGAGACCTTTTGCAAGAAGCGCGTGGTGTGGTTTGCGTGGCTTGCGTTGCAAGCGGGTGGTTTGGTGTTGAGTGTTGCAAAAACCCAGTGTTCGATACACGAACACCTTAGCAAGCAGATTTGGTTAAGTAGGTCGCACGAGGTGCATCGCGCGGTTTACCTAGTCAGTGCACTTTCGGACTGCTATCGGTTCGCACTCATTAGCAGCATAAATCATCATAATCATTAGCGTAACGTAAAGTTCTTGAATACAGCAAGTTTATCTAATTTACAAGTTCGTATCAATTCAGCATCCATCCCACTCTAATCACGTACGGTTCCGTACATTTTGGTCCTTCGAGCCGGATGTATTCGCGAGGTGTAATCTATTGCCAAGTGAAGTGCTTCGCTCAGAACTAGCAGCCGTGGATTGCAGTGTCCTCTAGCTTACCAGAGAGCTAAGAGTGTGGATTATCAGCGATTTGCCGTGGGGAGCTACCCACGTCAAAGCATCGTCAGCAGCGAACCAGCTCGCGACATCAGCATCAGCCAGCAGCAGCGCCGTGGGGAACTACCCGCGACAAACCGTCAGCAACGAGCCAGCTCGCGACTTCAGCATCAGCCAGCAGCAGCGTCGTGGGGAACTACCCGCGACAAACCGTCAGCAACGAGCCAGCTCGCGACTTCAGCATCAGCCAGCAGCAGCGTCGTGGGGAACTACCCGCGACAAACCGTCAGCAACGAGCCAGCTCGCGACTTCAGCATCAGCCAGCAGCAGCGTCGTGGGGAACTACCCGCGACAAACCGTCAGCAACGAGCCAGCTCGCGACTTCAGCATCAGCCAGCAGCAGCGTCGTGGGGAACTACCCGCGACAAACCGTCAGCAACGAGCCAGCTCGCGACTTCAGCATCAGCCAGCAGCAGCGTCGTGGGGAACTACCCGCGACAAACCGTCAGCAACGAGCCAGCTCGCGACTTCAGCATCAGCCAGCAGCAGCGTCGTGGGGAACTACCCGCGACAAACCGTCAGCAACGAGCCAGCTCGCGACTTCAGCATCAGCCAGCAGCAGCGTCGTGGGGAACTACCCGCGACAAACCGTCAGCAACGAGCCAGCTCGCGACTTCAGCATCAGCCAGCAGCAGCGTCGTGGGGAACTACCCGCGACAAACCGTCAGCAACGAGCCAGCTCGCGACTTCAGCATCAGCCAGCAGCAGCGTCGTGGGGAACTACCCGCGACAAACCGTCAGCAACGAGCCAGCTCGCGACTTCAGCATCAGCCAGCAGCAGCGTCGTGGGGAACTACCCGCGACAAACCGTCAGCAACGAGCCAGCTCGCGACTTCAGCATCAGCCAGCAGCAGCGTCGTGGGGAACTACCCGCGACAAACCGTCAGCAACGAGCCAGCTCGCGACTTCAGCATCAGCCAGCAGCAGCGTCGTGGGGAACTACCCGCGACAAACCGTCAGCAACGAGCCAGCTCGCGACTTCAGCATCAGCCAGCAGCAGCGTCGTGGGGAACTACCCGCGACAAACCGTCAGCAACGAGCCAGCTCGCGACTTCAGCATCAGCCAGCAGCAGCGTCGTGGGGAACTACCCGCGACAAACCGTCAGCAACGAGCCAGCTCGCGACTTCAGCATCAGCCAGCAGCAGCGTCGTGGGGAACTACCCGCGACAAACCGTCAGCAACGAGCCAGCTCGCGACTTCAGCATCAGCCAGCAGCAGCGTCGTGGGGAACTACCCGCGACAAACCGTCAGCAACGAGCCAGCTCGCGACTTCAGCATCAGCCAGCAGCAGCGTCGTGGGGAACTACCCGCGACAAACCGTCAGCAACGAGCCAGCTCGCGACTTCAGCATCAGCCAGCAGCAGCGTCGTGGGGAACTACCCGCGACAAACCGTCAGCAACGAGCCAGCTCGCGACTTCAGCATCAGCCAGCAGCAGCGTCGTGGGGAACTACCCGCGACAAACCGTCAGCAGCGAGCCAGCTCGCGACTTCAGCATCAGCTAGCAGCAGCGCCGTAGGGTGCAACCCGCGACAGGACAACTTTAGCCGTAGGCCAAGCGGCTTTCAAGTAAGAGCGTTCTATTTTCAATACAACTAGCTACAGCGAGATGGAAGCTCTTTACAAGCGTCAGTTTGAGCTAGGAGAGACCATCGAGAAACTTTTAATTAATTTTAAAAAGGAAAGTAGAGAGCGTAGGACTATTGAGTCTTGTCAAAAGAAATATGACCTCTTAGAATCGTATTGGAGAGAGTATGAGAAGAATCATGAAAAACTTCTTCCGTATGAAACTACGAATCATGCGTACTTTGTCAATAATGAGTTTGAGCGTATTAAAAAGATCTATTTAGTAGCGGATAGGTTAATTAGTGAGAGCCATGATGAGTTACTCCTGGAGGAGCGGTCAATATCTAAGGCCAAAGAAACTCCTAATCCAGAGCAGGCAGGTCCGTCGACAGAAGAGCGCCCGTCGCGACCCAGAGCACCAGCAACACCCTCCGTAGTGGCTAGAGGGAGCAATAGCAAGTTAGACGATATGCTACGCAAGCAGTCCGTCAATTTTAAAGCATTCGTGAGAGCAGTGGAGAGCATAGACATCGAGTCATTCCATGAAAAATGGGAGTTTGAAGACGCCCTGAAAGTCTTACAAACTCGCTGGACGTCGGTAGATAATTCTCATTGGGAAATCATGGTTGATTTGGAAGAAGATGAAGCGTACGAAGCTATTTATAATAAACATGAGCGTACGTACAGCAGCATGAGAAAAGCTTTGAGCTCAAAAATGTGGTCAACTTCGTATCGTGACAAGTCGACTCCTCAAATGGACCTACCAGTATTCGCAGGTAACTTCAATCAATGGGTATCATTTAAGGATCTGTTCGACGAAGCGATCCATAACAATCCAGCGCTATCAAACGCTCAGAAAATGCAATTTTTGAAGAGCAAATTAAAAGGTGAAGCAGAGCGTTTGATCCAGCATCTCCCGATTAGCGCGGAGAATTATAGCATTTGTTGGGAAATATTAAATCATCGTTTCAATAACATAAAACAAATCTTTACTTCACACGTCAGCATGTTTCTCAACCTTCCGAACATTCAGCAGCAGTCGTATCTAGCTATCAAACGACTACATGATGTCACGCTAGAGAGTCTTTACGCCATAAAGAAGCTTGGTGTAGATATTAATACATGGGACCCTCTACTTGTACACCTTTTAGCACAAAAATTGGACAATGAGTCTTATTCTGAGTACATAGAGTCGCTAAAGAACTCACGGGAACTACCTGTACTACAGGATTTTATCGATTTTCTAGAGAACAAGTTCACGACTCTAGAAGCAGCTCGTCGTCGTCAGGATGTGACCTCTAAGGCACACTCATCTCAGCAAGCTAATCATCAAGCAGCACCCTATCAAAATAAAAGAAATAATTTTAAATCAAGCCTCGATTGGAAAAATAACATGAAAAATGATATTTCGAAAGCAATGCACGTGTCAGCACCGTCAGCAAGTAGGTGTCCTCATTGCTTCGGCGAACATAGTTTACATTATTGCAAAAAATTCAACGATTCTCCGAATGAAATGAAATTAAAAATTGTTAAACAACTGAATTATTGCATAAATTGCATTCATGATCACAATGGATTTAAATGCTACTCAACAAAAAGATGTCGAAAATGCTTCTATAATCATCATACTTTATTACACGATTGTTTTATTAATCAGCAAAACTCCAATAGCGCGTCCGGACTTATGAAACGTAGAAACAATAATCATCATCAGCAACAGGAGCAGAGCATGAGCAGTAACGGCGTGCACGCAACCCAGCATGAAAGGGGAGTGACGTCACAGATTTTATTACAAACAGCATTAGTTAAGGTGACAGCAGCAGATAATTCACAGCATGTTATGCGAGCCCTTATTGATCAGGGCTCCCAGGTATCGGTAATTAGCGAAAGAGCAGCACAGCAATTGGGATTGAAGCGTGAGCAATGTAAGGGCGTGATTGTTGGAGTAGGAGAGCAAGAAAATAACTGCAAAGGAAAGCTAAAAATCACATGTCAATCGACTTACATAGATTACAAGTTTAACACTGAGGTTTTAATAATGAAAAATGTTATTAAAAACTTGCCGAACAAGACCTTCGATAAACCATCTTGGCAACATATAGCGCTCCTCTGTTTAGCAGATCCAGATTATAACATCAGTCGTCCTGTGGATCTGCTACTGGGGGCAGATATTTATTCTATCATCATATTAGAAGGATTAATTAGAGGTGAATTTCAATCGGAACCTCTAGCTCAGCATACCAAGCTAGGATGGTTACTATGCGGAAGTGTCCAGGCTTCATTCCACTGCAACGTTATTTTGAATGATATTGAAAGTCTACAACAGTTTTGGAAAATAGAGGATATACAAGAGCAAAGTGAGATGTCAGTCGAAGATCAGGAATGTGTCGACTACTATAAAGCCACAACAAAGCGGTTAGAAAGCGGCCGTTATGAAGTGAGAATACCCATGAAGCAGGAATTTAAAGAAAAATTAGGATCTTCGAAGGAGATAGCGATAGCGCAATTTAAAAATCTAGAGCGAAAATTTACAAGACAAGAAAGCCTAGCAAAGCAGTATAAGCAGTTTATTAGAGAATATAAGCAAATGAATCATATGAAAGAATCATCTAGCAGCAAACAGAGGTGCGGAATAGAATGTTTTCTACCTCATCATGCGGTTCAAAGAGCCGAATCTAGCACAACAAAACTCCGGGTAGTGTTTAACGCGTCAGCCAGGACTACTTCCGGCTACAGCGTCAATGACCTCATGTACAAGGGCCCTAACTTGCAACAAGATCTACAAGGGCTCATACTGAAGTGGAGGCAATATCGTTACGCATACACGGCCGATATTGAGAAATGTTATCGTATGATTTTAGTCAATGAAATAGACCAAAAACTTCAGCAAATTGTATGGAGAGAAAACCCGGAAATGCCCATCAAAACTTATCAGCTAGCAACTATCACATACGGAACCAAATCGGCACCGTTCTTAGCATTAATGACTCTTCGCCGGTTGGCAGACGATGAACAGCATAATTTTCCTTATGCAGCAAAAAGCATCAGAGAGCAATTTTATATGGATGACTGGGTGTCAGGATCCCATAGCATAGAAGAAGGGAAAAAATGCATAGCGGAAGTAAATGCCTGTCTTAGCAGCGGAGGATTTACTTTACGAAAGTGGTCCGCGAATGATAAACAATTATTAACTACTCTCGAGCAAGCTAAGAACACAGAAAAAACATTGTTTACATTCAAATCAGAAAACGCATCCAAAACCTTGGGCATTCAATGGAATTGTACTGACGACGAATTCACTTTTCAGAGCAATATAGCGAGTTCAGAAACGACAAAACTAACCAAAAGGATACTTTTATCAGAAATTTCAAAAATATTCGATCCTTTAGGTTGGTTAGCTCCCTTAACGACAAAAATGAAACTGTTATTTCAGAAACTCTGGCAAAATTCTAAAATGCAATGGAATGATGAAGTTCCGATTAACATAAAAGAAGAGTGGATTCAAGAAAAAAGAAATCTGGAGTGCATTAGTCAGTTCAAAATACCTCGGTGGTTGCAAAGCAAAGTAGAAGACGTCATAGAACTGCACGGGTTCTGTGACTCATCTATCAAAGCGTACGCATGTGTAGTATATGCGAGAATCAAAACTAAGGACATACCTTCAGTAGTACTTGTCGCAGCGAAAACCCGTCTAGTGCCTAATAGCAAGGCCGTATCCTTACCTAGACTGGAGCTATGCGCAGCAGAACTTTTAGCGAAATTAATGACGAAGATAGTCATTAACATTAACAGCTTCCGTGTTGAAGTATACGGTTGGAGTGATTCGCAAGTTACTCTCAGCTGGATACAGGGTTCTCCAGAGCGTTGGAAACCCTTTGTAGCTAATCGAGTGAAGAAAATTGTTAGCACAATGCCATCAAAAATGTGGCATTACGTAAACACAAAAGAAAATCCAGCAGATTCAGCAAGTCGAGGATTATCAGCAAGCCAACTTAAAGAATTTTCATTGTGGTGGAAAGGGCCCACATGGTTATCCTCCAATGAGTTCAATCCAAAACAGCTAGAAGCGGAGTTTAAAACTGATGAGGAAGTAAAAATAAAAGTAAACGTAGCTCAATCCAGCGTCAAAGATAACAACATCATCGATTGTTTATTAGAACGTTATAGCTCATTCATAAAAGTCGCAAGAATATTGGCATGGATACGAAGGGCATTGAATCCGAGCAGTAAACAAAGATATCTCACGTTACAAGAGCTTAGAACTGCAAAATCAATTATAATAAAACACATTCAGCGCAAAGAATTCAACGAAGATATTGAAAATTTACTGAGTCAGGACAAGCTAAAAGCAAGTAGCAAAATATTAAACTTAAATCCAAAAATAGATCAAGATGGGATTTTGAGAGTTGGAGGGCGGTTGAAAAACGCTAACATAAGCAGCGATATGAAATATCCGATCATTATCCCATACAGCGGTCGGTTAACAGAACTTCTGATAGAGCAAGCGCACGAACTTACGTTCCATGGTGGAGCCAGACTAACTTTGTCCTTACTCAGGCAACAGTACTGGATAGTCAAAGGTAATCGAGCAGTGAAAAAACAGCTTTTGAGATGCGTGACATGCAAAAAACAAGAACCTAAGAAACTAGATCAGATCATGGGTGACCTACCAAACTACAGAATAAACCCAGCTCCAGCATTTTATCACACTGGAGTAGATTTTACAGGGTTTGTTCGAGTAAAAGCCAGCAAAGGTAGGGGTATAAAAACCTCTAAAGGTTACATTGCGCTGTTTATTTGCATGGTCACAAAAGCAGTTCATTTGGAACTAGTTTCGGACTTGAGTAGTGCCTCCTTTATAGCAGCGTTACGGAGGATGGCAGCACGAAGAGGCGCGCCAAAGCACATCTACTCAGACAATGGGACTAACTTTGTCGGAGCGAATAAAATTCTGCAAGAAGAGTTTCAACAGCTAGAGAGAGTTTTCAGTGATTCATTCCACAAGGAGGTTGTAGAAATGAATATAGAATGGCACTGGAATTGTCCTTCTTGGCCGAGTGCGGGAGGGATCTGGGAGCGATCAATCAGAAGTCTAAAACAGCATCTCAAGAGGGTCGTAGGTGATCAAGCTCTGACCTTCGAAGAGTACAGCACCGTGTTAGCCCAAATAGAAGCAAATCTAAACTCGAGGCCATTGTGTCCAATATCAGACGACATTGATGACATCGATTTCCTGACACCAGCGCATTTTCTAACTAGCAGAGCAGGTCTGTCGGTCATAGAAACCGCCGATGATGGCAGAACCAGATGGCATCTAGCAAACAAAATCGTTCAAGATATATGGAAAAGGTGGAAAACCGAATATCTTACCCAGTTATCAGTACGCAGCAAGTGGTTGAAGGCGAAAAGAAATATCGAGATCGGAGATATAGTAACTATTCATGACGATAACAATTTAGCGGGGAAGTTCCCAGTTGGAAGAGTAGTAGAAGTTCATAAAGGGAACGATGGGTTAGTCAGAGTAGTAACCTTAAAAACCAAAAATGGGTATATAAAGCGTCCAGTCATAAGATTATCCATTTTACCGGTAGAACAAGCAAAGCAAGATGAAAAGTTAGTTCAGCAAAGCAAGCAAAGCAAAGAAATTAAGACAAAAAGAAAGCAAGCAAGCACAAGAAAGTATCCGAAATTGGTCAATGTAGCACTAGCATTTATATTCTTTATGAGCGTCATATGGTCCAGCGAAGCATCTTACAACTTCACTCAGCTTCCCAATAATCAATCGGTGTACTTTGACCCCATAGGCAAAATGCATTTAATTCGAGATCGATGGAAAATCGTGGTTTATTATAATATGCAACCTTATTGGCAAGCAAATAAAGCAGTAAATACGTTTACGAAGCACTTAGAGCAAACATGTGATAAGGTGAAAGAACCCAGCCATTGTCATATGATTTTAATGCAAATTCAGCATGAACAGAGCGAGCTTGATTATTGTAACCAGCTGTTGCTAAATCAGCATTTTAGCGCAGCGTCAAGAACCCGACGCGGTCTTATCAATGCGGTCGGCTCCATAGCAAATACATTGTTCGGAGTATTAGACGACAGCTTCGCAGAAAAATATAAGCATGACATTGAACTTGTAAACAGCAATCAAAAGCATTTATTACAGCTATGGAAAAATCAAACATCAGTTGTAGAAGCAGAATATAACATATTAAAGCGTACAGAAAGGATAATTGAAACTCAACATAAATTATTAAATAAACATATAAACTATTTAGATCAAGCAACCAAGACTATAAAAAAGGAACTGGAAAGTATATCTATTCTTCAAGAATTTTCATTAGCAGCGATAGCTACCACAAATATGGTACAGAATTTAAAGCGGGTCCAGGACTCATTAATGGACACCATGACAGATATTTATCATGGGAAGATAAACATGCATCTTTTGAGCCCGAAACAACTTAGCAAAGAACTCCAAATCGTTTCAAGTCAAATATCGAACGAGCTCACGTTACCCATCGACAGCATACAGTCCACTTTATATCAAATCTACAAGCTATTGAAGATAAAAGCAAAAATGACTACAGAGTACTTTATATTTGAGATAACATTACCATTGATTAGCAGAGATAATTTCCAGTTGTACCACTTAATACCTGTACCAGCTCAAATAAATACCAACATGCTCCACGTCAAGACAGTGGCAGACTACGTAGCCATTAACTTAAGAAGAGACTCCTATTTAACAGCGAGCAACGAGGACCTTAAAAGCTGCGAGTATCAAGATGAAATCTACCTTTGTCAGCTTCAAGGACCTATCAATCATCTAGATACCGAAGAAAGGTTTTGTGAAATAAAAAACAAAGGAGATTGCGAAAATAGATAAAACTAAATAAAATAGATAATACTAAAGAAAACTGCAAAAATAGATGGATTCAATTGCATGACCCATCTGTCTATTTTTACTACGTATGTGATTCATACTCTTTGAGAATCATATGCGACGAAGAAATACGAGACGTCCGAGTCAGCAAGGCCGGGCTCATTCAACTCTCTAAACAATGTATTGTAAAGGGACGTGACCTAACTCTATATTCGTATCAGCAAAAAAATACGCTCAATCTCAAACCAGACGTAGTTTCTTTTAACATAGCTCCATTACGTCATCCTTTGGTCAATATTACGCTTCCTCATTTCAACTCTGAAGAAGACAGCGCTCTACTGAACAGCTCATTAAAACATCTCGGTGAACAGATCACCGCTATGAAGGAAGCAGCTCAGCAAGACGTCAACATTAGCTATCATGATATACACCACTATGCGATATCATATGTGCTACTAGCAGTAGCCGTCGCAGCGTTCCTGTGGTTCCTGTGGAGGCGAGGCAGACCAGCAGTCAGCTTGTCCGCGCCCGCCCAGCCAATCAATAGTGTTAGTGCAAGTGCCAATCATTTGCCCAGGCTCGAGCCAGAGCAAAGTGTGAGTGCGCGAGAGCAACCTTTGCCCGAGCAAGGTGAAGACGGACACATGACCAAACGGTGGTCTAGTTTGCGTAATTGGCGTCCCAAAAAAGACAGTTCGACTTCACCCATTAATAAAAGACAATCGGTCGTTACCATAGATAGCGATTAATATGTTTAGTGTGTAGCAACTCGATTCAACGTACGAGTATAATTTTAATTTCACCTAGCACTGTTCTAACAAACATTTAGCATAAGCAAAATACTGGTTCATCGATGTATTAACTAACCCCAATAATTGTAGCATCTCATTTCATCTCATCTCCTCCCTTCGGGAGCATGTTCGATACACGAACACCTTAGCAAGCAGATTTGGTTAAGTAGGTCGCACGAGGTGCATCGCGCGGTTTACCTAGTCAGTGCACTTTCGGACTGCTATCGGTTCGCACTCATTAGCAGCATAAATCATCATAATCATTAGCGTAACGTAAAGTTCTTGAATACAGCAAGTTTATCTAATTTACAAGTTCGTATCAATTCAGCATCCATCCCACTCTAATCACGTACGGTTCCGTACACCCAGTTCATGGCTTTAAATGACTCACGTTCTGATGACCAACCTATCAGCATTGATGGTCAACCAATTACTAAGTGCGATCAATATAAATACCTGGGAAACATGATGCACAGTTCAGGAGACCTAGAACACAACATTCAACACCGAATAGCAGCAGCATGGCTCGAGCGGCGAGAACTTACAGGAGTAACCTGCGACAAAAAGATGCGGCTAAATTAAAAGGGCTCGTTTACCAGTCCGTAATAAGACCTGTCCTCATGTACGGCAGCGAGACTTGGGCCGTCACACGGGGGCATGTCCATACCATCAATGTGCCAGAAATGAAGATGTTGCGGTGGATGTGCGGCGTAACCAGCCTGGATAACATCCGGAATGACTATGTGGTGAGGTAGTATGTGGTGTGGTAGTATATGGTGTGGTAGTATGTGGTGTGGTAGCCTGGGAGTCGGAGAAGCTGCAGGAAAACAGGATGAGATGGTATGGACATGTCAAAAGAAGATCACCAGATTACGTTGGCAACCAGGAACTGTCCATCTCCTGTAAAAGACTTGGAGGGAGACCAAAAACGACATGGACAGCTGTGTTGGAACGAGACATGAAGGCATGCAACGTTACCCATGATGACGTCATGGATAGGGCGAAGTGGAGGAAGAGCGGTATGAAGGCTGACCCCACCACCATGTGGGATGAATAGTCGGGAAGAGAGAAAGAAAAAGAGTTCTACGACATGTCGTCGGTTTTTCATTGGCGCCAAACCGGATTAATTTGATAATGTGTAACACAACTGGCAATCGACATCTACTTCATTTTGACATTTGAAACCTAGTCTGGACTTCAATTGTCATTTTCGTACTGTGTGGTCGGTCGAGCTCTATCGGGAGGACAGCTGGAAATCGATTTCAAGCTACACAATAAGGCTGCCGGTCTTACGATCGGAAGGCGAGGCCGCTTCCGCTCAGACCTCGCGCACAGGTGGCACTACAGCAACGTCTGCTGCGGTACCATCCCGCGCGATACATGGCGCCAGGACCACACGTTCAGCGGCGTGCACAGAGGCGCCGAAGTCACCAGGACTACAGCTCACCCCGAGTGCACAGACACAGATTCAAAATACTTTATTCAAAACAAAGAACATAAAAACTGATCGATAACATTAAACGATGAGAACTGCAACAGTTTAAAAGCTAGCAATCTCAGCGCTCCCTTAACATAGCACATAGCTCTGAAATCGTACAACACATCGACCTCAGATGGCGAACGTTCAGCACCGCCCGCTACCTACATACACTACACAGCCCCCCTCCTCGGACAGATGGCGCTGGTGTCGTGCGTGGTGGGCGCGGGCGGGCAGCGCCTCGCGCCCTTCCTGTTCCGCACGTACGAGTGCGGCTTCCGAGTGCGCGGCGCGCTGCGCGGCACGGCGCGCGCGCGGCTGTGGCACGCCGTGCGCGCCTCCGCCGCCGCGCCGACCTACTTCCAGGAGTTCACGCACGACGGCCTCGTGCATCAGGTGAGAGCCGCGGGTCGCGTGCGGGGCGGTGGGTCACAGCGTTGTCACTTACCGGATGTCGCGTCCCCCCGCAGGACGGCGGGCTCATAGTGAACAACCCGTGCGGCGTGGGCCTGCACGAGGCGCGCCTGCTGTGGGGCGCGGCCGGGCTGGCGCGCGGCACCGTGGTGTCGCTGGGCACGGGGCGCGCGCCCGGCGCGTTGGCCGCGCGCGCGCCCGCCGCGCCCACCTCGTGGCGGGACAAGTTCAACACTATACTCGACTCTGCGACCGACACTGAAGGTAAACACGGCCTGTATGCAGGTAAAAGCCCTACCTGACAGATGACGTTTTGACAGTTTGAATGCTATCTATCTATCCGCTCGCTACTACTACAGACTAAAAATATTTTGTGTTCTGTGTGTCACACACACAGGTGACTTTAGTTGATCGAGTGAGCGAAGCATCTCAGTTTCGAGATTGGCCAAAAAAATCCTTTTGTCTGTCATTCAGGTCGCATTTTTTAACCGATTTTGATGTAAAGAACGTCGTCGTCTCCATACAAACTGTGACCTGGCTCAAAAATTATCGTTTCCAGAATTGATCTACAGCCTGATTTCTTGCTTACGAAGCCACTTACCGTATGCAATTCGCAATTTCTTATTATCAAATCAAGAAAAATAATAATAACTATTTATTATTTTACCCCTAAAATGTACTGAACTTGGTATATTTTTTATCTATGGAAAATTTGAGGTCCGATCTTGCCGTCCTTCTTTGAACATAAGTTCCGTAAGAAGTATAGTAAGATTTATATTTACTTTTGTCGATCGTGATGTTTGACTGGGGTGAAATGAGAGGGAAACGGGGGACTACACAGTCTTATCCGCTTTCAAGAGGCAAACCAGTGGACACCAGATTCTACCTATTTGGACCAAGGGAACGCGCGTAGTCTATTGATAAAACTAAAACGTACTTAAACGTCAAAAAAAGTCTACCTAACTTTTGAAAAATTCAAGCACCTGAAATACAAATTAAATTCGGACTTTTTTTTGGATGGGGAGGTCTTCTGTTCTCACAGAATCACTAGTTTTATAGTGTTCTGTTTTTTTTCTCACACTTAGGGATCATTGAGCTGTCACACACAATGAAAAGCTGTTTATACAGGGTGTAAAAAGACTACTACCGAAAACTGAGGGGTTGCAATCAGACCATGATTCTAAACATATTTAGCGAAAAAAAAAGCAAAAAAAAATATGAATTTGCTGCTTCATTTTACGTTATTTTCCGATTATTTACTACTAGTACAACATAGTAAGACCATACCTACCTAATAATTTCATTTATAAAAGAAAAAAACAATTAAAAATCAAAATCTTGCAATCTACGTAAAATAACGCGACTAGTAGCTCGCGCGCGAGCAGCTGAGCGAGGTCAGCGCACGCGCGCGCGGCCGACGACCGCCGCGGCCGGCCGGGCATCGCACCCGCCCCGCTCTCGCGTCGCCTGTCTACTGCACCTATGCAGTTCCACCAGTGCTATAAACAAAATCTTAGTTACGTAAACTAGAAAAATTAAACATAAGTACCTAACTTGGCATTATTTTAGCTATTATTAGTTACATAAATAAAATGTTTCACTATTGAGTTCATAAAATCGTAAGTAAAGAAAACTTGAACGAAGTTTCAGTAACGGTTATAAACAAAAAATAATAGTACAAAAAAATTTTATTTTAAAAAAGTTATTCTCCGACTCTAGGATTTGAACACTGGGCTCATGCACTCAAATCCTGGACTGTTCTAGCTCGGCTATCATGAGTTTACTGTGTGCAGCGAAATTAAGCTTCATTTCAAAAAAAAAATTACTGAAATTCAATACTCAACCGTATTTCAATGGTATTAGAAAACTATTAAGATTGAACGCTGCACGTGTCGACGGCAGAGTCAAAGGGTTCTATCAAAATCTTCTAACTTGATTGAAATAAGGTTCAGATTTCTATTTCGCTATAAGACTGAATCCTTTGTAAAAGCCGGTCGGTATAAAGCTGCGTCTACAGTGTTAGCGAATTTTATGCTTGACGAAGAATTCGTCTAAGACAGAGTTCTGAAGTGTTTGACTAGTTATCGCTGGTGTTCTTAACACCAGCACTTTATCTTTAACCTCGATTGGGATACACATTCATTATGTCAAAGTTATACTAACAGCAGCACTAGATCAACTGTTCACTACATAAACAAATAATAAGTAAGTAAGTACCTGCCTGGAAGAAAGAGAGGAGTGGAAGAAACGAAGGGAGGCCTTTGCCCTGCAGTGGGACATCACGGGTTATTATTAATAATAATAATAAAGTACCTGCCTAAGTAAACAAATAATAAGATTAATGGTTGATAAGATTATCAGTTTATTCTATCAAATATCACTAGGTACAACAATGTAGTGAATGATCAGTGAATAAATCACCAGTTTTCAACTCTTGAGTAGTGTGAAACATGCCTTGCTAGGCATTTTTCAGTTGACTCTTTGGCGGCTTTTGTCAAAGATATTAAGAAATTGTCTTCTAAGACTATTGAAATAAGGTTCAAATTTCTATTTCGCTACATTTTCTTTCTAATTTCTCGACTCGTTTTGTTTGATTTTATTATTTATTAATTAGTTGAAGTTCAATATTCGTACGTATTGGACGCTCGCGCAGCGCATACAAATTGCATTACCGGTACTACTGTCGCGAATGAGTTTTATGGTTTTATTAGAGGATAATTTAGTACCTACTTAGGTAGTTAATTATGGTATCTACCTACCTAGTAGGTACCTGCCTACATTTGTTAAGAAGAGAACAGTGAGTGTCTGTTTAGTGCGAGGCGATTGTTTTCGGTCAAAAGTGCTTGTTGTGATCGTGTGTGAAAACGCGTTGTGTTATGGGCCTAGCGCGTAATGCGATAGCCCCCCCAAAATAGGTAGGGTTGATCGATAGTTAAGTTACCCGAACCAACAGTGATCTGGAGGCTCTGATCTGCAAGTAGAAGAGCAGGTCTTGATTCTTTTTGGGAGAAACGCTTGGGTACCTACAGCCAGGCAGGCTCAGCTGTGCTTGTTGAGCAGATGCTCAGTTTGAGGTTACAGTGGAATTAGGTAAGTCTAAGTACCTACTTACCTCTCAATAATCAAATTTCTACGCTACGCACATAGTAGGTAGGCACTGCCGAAGTTATCGCGTGGGGTTCGGAATGCGTAGCGTACATTGCTGGCTGACGAAATAAATGAAAATCTTTAAACGCTGTTTTCTCGGAAAATAATTATTTTTTCGGAAAATCCTTTTGGATTTAGTTGTGTGTTGGGATGCTGTACCTACCCCTTTCGGCTTCGGTAGACGTCTTTTTACACCCTGTATAATGGTTGAAACTTTGTAGGAGTACTTATACTTAATGCACTTAATGTACTCCTACAAAGTTTCAACCATCACGTCGATTGCACATTTGCTCGGTTGGTAGAGCGTCACTGGTTTAGTTTTATTATTTTAGTCAAGCAGTTGTGTATTTGGAACGAAGTTCCTTTACAGACGGTATCGAAGAAAAACAGGCTGGAGCTGGAAGAAAAATTTCGTTCCATTTTACCGTCACGACCGCCACATCACGAAATCGTCACAGTGCGAAGCGCGCAGCCGCGAACAGTCCATAGATTGTTACATTGTTAGTACGGAAGTGCGTTTGATTTGAATTTGAAAGTTTCAGTATAGTAAAGTACTCTTTGCTTCGTTCCAACCGAGTGTTCCACGACACTCACGTACTTTTAATTACTATATTTTGTAGTACCGAACTTCGGCAGTTTGAACCGAATTTCGGCCGAATGCCGAACTTCGGTTCAAGCTGCCGAAGTTCGGTTTAACCGAATGTGAAACGAACTTCGGCCCATCCCTAAAATATATGTTTTATTAGCGAGTATGTTCATTGTGCAGGCGTCCATTTGATGTTGAACGACCTGTTGCCGAGCGGCAGCTACTTCCGCTTCAACCCGCCGCTGACGGAGCCCTGCGCCATGGACGAGGTGGACCCGCGCCGGATACAGGACATGCTCATTGACACGGAGGCTTACATCCGGTCAGTACACTTACGTACATATACATACATACATACATACATACATACAGCTACTTCCGCTTCAACCCGCCGCTGACGGAGCCCTGCGCCATGGACGAGGTGGACCCGCGCCGGATACAGGACATGCTCATTGACACGGAGGCTTACATCCGGTCAGTACACTTACGTACATATACATACATACATACATACATACATACAGCTACTTCCGCTTCAACCCGCCGCTGACGGAGCCCTGCGCCATGGACGAGGTGGACCCGCGCCGGATACAGGACATGCTCATTGACACGGAGGCTTACATCCGGTCAGTACACTTACGTACATATACATACATACATACATACATACATACAGCTACTTCCGCTTCAACCCGCCGCTGACGGAGCCCTGCGCCATGGACGAGGTGGACCCGCGCCGGATACAGGACATGCTCATTGACACGGAGGCTTACATCCGGTCAGTACACTTACGTACATATACATACATACATACATACATACATACAGCTACTTCCGCTTCAACCCGCCGCTGACGGAGCCCTGCGCCATGGACGAGGTGGACCCGCGCCGGATACAGGACATGCTCATTGACACGGAGGCTTACATCCGGTCAGTACACTTACGTACATATACATACATACATACATACATACATACAGCTACTTCCGCTTCAACCCGCCGCTGACGGAGCCCTGCGCCATGGACGAGGTGGACCCGCGCCGGATACAGGACATGCTCATTGACACGGAGGCTTACATCCGGTCAGTACACTTACGTACATATACATACATACATACATACATACATACAGCTACTTCCGCTTCAACCCGCCGCTGACGGAGCCCTGCGCCATGGACGAGGTGGACCCGCGCCGGATACAGGACATGCTCATTGACACGGAGGCTTACATCCGGTCAGTACACTTACGTACATATACATACATACATACATACATACATACAGCTACTTCCGCTTCAACCCGCCGCTGACGGAGCCCTGCGCCATGGACGAGGTGGACCCGCGCCGGATACAGGACATGCTCATTGACACGGAGGCTTACATCCGGTCAGTACACTTACGTACATATACATACATACATACATACATACATACAGCTACTTCCGCTTCAACCCGCCGCTGACGGAGCCCTGCGCCATGGACGAGGTGGACCCGCGCCGGATACAGGACATGCTCATTGACACGGAGGCTTACATCCGGTCAGTACACTTACGTACATATACATACATACATACATACATACAGCTACTTCCGCTTCAACCCGCCGCTGACGGAGCCCTGCGCCATGGACGAGGTGGACCCGCGCCGGATACAGGACATGCTCATTGACACGGAGGCTTACATCCGGTCAGTACACTTACGTACATATACATACATACATACATACATACATACATACATACATACAGCTACTTCCGCTTCAACCCGCCGCTGACGGAGCCCTGCGCCATGGACGAGGTGGACCCGCGCCGGATACAGGACATGCTCATTGACACGGAGGCTTACATCCGGTCAGTACACTTACGTACATATACATACATACATACATACATACAGCTACTTCCGCTTCAACCCGCCGCTGACGGAGCCCTGCGCCATGGACGAGGTGGACCCGCGCCGGATACAGGACATGCTCATTGACACGGAGGCTTACATCCGGTCAGTACACATACATACATATACATACATACATACATACATACAGCTACTTTAGTTAAATTCAATAAAATAGTAAACTTATTTTTTAAATAATGAAACGGCTTACTTCACGAAAACCCATATTCAATTAGGTTTAATTTGAGTAAACTCTTTTTTTTTCTGGCAGTTTTTGAACTGCATCGCGATTTTGATCGAATTATTCGCTATAATCAAGAAATGTCAACTTCACTATATGGAACCTGACCATAAAGCTAGAGGAAATCTATTGGCTTGTCAAGTGTGGCACTCCTTGCATGTGTGGCGTTATAGTTATAGCACGGCAAAATTTTAGAGGTACTATAGATGTCTCGTTTTAGCGTGTTGACTCTGTATATCTATCTCTATCGCGCAGTGTCCTCCCTTTTTGATAGGATGTTATGTTTGGAGGTTTAGATTAGATTTTCAAAACAAAGTCTTGTGAGAGAGATGCATTGATTCGAAATTCATGTATTATTTACTATTTTCATTGAATACAGGCAAATCAGCTACACCAAACTAAGCTAGAGTACATTTTTGATGGTTTGTGCAGTGATTTCAAACAAAGGAACAGCAAAAAATGATAATATTCGTGAAATCATTTGTGCTCATTGGTGAGTTCAGTGTTTTGCTACTTTTTTCATTAAAATGTGGACTAAATACATCGTCATCATGATATTTTCAGTCGCTGATAAATTCTGCTACGCCTGCAGTATGATAATTTTGCGTATAAAGAAGTTTATATTAGATTTCGTATTGAATTGGTTATGTCCAAGTTAAAAAGTTCGTTGTTCGTGAGGCGGGCATCTATGTTGATAGATTGGTGTATTGTCGGTAATTTATCAAATAGAAGTAGCCAAACTGAACTCACCAATAGACGAATATCGTTTCAAGAATTATTATCCGTTTCTACTGTTCCGGAATCCGGGTTAGGGTGTAGTACAAGGCAGCGATAAGCAGGCCGGCACTTATGGTGCATCTACACGATGCGATTTTACGTACGATTTGCTAAGTTCGGATGTTTTCAGACTCATTAAATGAAATTGAAATTTAGTTAAAAGAACTCCCAGCACGTAAGAGTTCAATAACCCTTAATGAAAAACTTATAATTATAATAAAGTTTCCCCGCAGCCGTAACCAGCACAAGTTCGCGGAGGCGGCGCGTCGGCTCACGCGCCCGCGCTCGCTCCACCAGCGAGCCGCCGACCTGCTGCATCGACAGGCGCTCATGTTGGGCCTCACGCACGCGCACTGACAACTGACAGTATATATATACGTCGGCTCACGCGCCCGCGCTCGCTCCACCAGCGAGCCGCCGACCTGCTGCATCGACAGGCGCTCATGTTGGGCCTCACGCACGCGCACTGACAACTGACAGTATATATATACGTCGGCTCACGCGCCCGCGCTCGCTCCACCAGCGAGCCGCCGACCTGCTGCATCGACAGGCGCTCATGTTGGGCCTCACGCACGCGCACTGACAACTGACAGTATATATATACGTCGGCTCACGCGCCCGCGCTCGCTCCACCAGCGAGCCGCCGACCTGCTGCATCGACAGGCGCTCATGTTGGGCCTCACGCACGCGCACTGACAACTGACAGTATATATATACGTCGGCTCACGCGCCCGCGCTCGCTCCACCAGCGAGCCGCCGACCTGCTGCATCGACAGGCGCTCATGTTGGGCCTCACGCACGCGCACTGACAACTGACAGTATATATATACGTCGGCTCACGCGCCCGCGCTCGCTCCACCAGCGAGCCGCCGACCTGCTGCATCGACAGGCGCTCATGTTGGGCCTCACGCACGCGCACTGACAACTGACAGTATATATATACGTCGGCTCACGCGCCCGCGCTCGCTCCACCAGCGAGCCGCCGACCTGCTGCATCGACAGGCGCTCATGTTGGGCCTCACGCACGCGCACTGACAACTGACAGTATATATATACGTCGGCTCACGCGCCCGCGCTCGCTCCACCAGCGAGCCGCCGACCTGCTGCATCGACAGGCGCTCATGTTGGGCCTCACGCACGCGCACTGACAACTGACAGTATATATATACGTCGGCTCACGCGCCCGCGCTCGCTCCACCAGCGAGCCGCCGACCTGCTGCATCGACAGGCGCTCATGTTGGGCCTCACGCACGCGCACTGACAACTGACAGTATATATATACGTCGGCTCACGCGCCCGCGCTCGCTCCACCAGCGAGCCGCCGACCTGCTGCATCGACAGGCGCTCATGTTGGGCCTCACGCACGCGCACTGACAACTGACAGTATATATATACGTCGGCTCACGCGCCCGCGCTCGCTCCACCAGCGAGCCGCCGACCTGCTGCATCGACAGGCGCTCATGTTGGGCCTCACGCACGCGCACTGACAACTGACAGTATATATATACGTCGGCTCACGCGCCCGCGCTCGCTCCACCAGCGAGCCGCCGACCTGCTGCATCGACAGGCGCTCATGTTGGGCCTCACGCACGCGCACTGACAACTGACAGTATATATATACGTCGGCTCACGCGCCCGCGCTCGCTCCACCAGCGAGCCGCCGACCTGCTGCATCGACAGGCGCTCATGTTGGGCCTCACGCACGCGCACTGACAACTGACAGTATATATATACGTCGGCTCACGCGCCCGCGCTCGCTCCACCAGCGAGCCGCCGACCTGCTGCATCGACAGGCGCTCATGTTGGGCCTCACGCACGCGCACTGACAACTGACAGTATATATATACGTCGGCTCACGCGCCCGCGCTCGCTCCACCAGCGAGCCGCCGACCTGCTGCATCGACAGGCGCTCATGTTGGGCCTCACGCACGCGCACTGACAACTGACAGTATATATATACGTCGGCTCACGCGCCCGCGCTCGCTCCACCAGCGAGCCGCCGACCTGCTGCATCGACAGGCGCTCATGTTGGGCCTCACGCACGCGCACTGACAACTGACAGTATATATATACGTCGGCTCACGCGCCCGCGCTCGCTCCACCAGCGAGCCGCCGACCTGCTGCATCGACAGGCGCTCATGTTGGGCCTCACGCACGCGCACTGACAACTGACAGTATATATATACGTCGGCTCACGCGCCCGCGCTCGCTCCACCAGCGAGCCGCCGACCTGCTGCATCGACAGGCGCTCATGTTGGGCCTCACGCACGCGCACTGACAACTGACAGTATATATATACGTCGGCTCACGCGCCCGCGCTCGCTCCACCAGCGAGCCGCCGACCTGCTGCATCGACAGGCGCTCATGTTGGGCCTCACGCACGCGCACTGACAACTGACAGTATATATATACGTCGGCTCACGCGCCCGCGCTCGCTCCACCAGCGAGCCGCCGACCTGCTGCATCGACAGGCGCTCATGTTGGGCCTCACGCACGCGCACTGACAACTGACAGTATATATATACGTCGGCTCACGCGCCCGCGCTCGCTCCACCAGCGAGCCGCCGACCTGCTGCATCGACAGGCGCTCATGTTGGGCCTCACGCACGCGCACTGACAACTGACAGTATACAGGGTGTAAAAAGACTACTACCGAAAACTGAGGGGTTGCAATCAGACCATGATTCTAAACATATTTAGCGAAAAAAAAACGCAAAAAAAAAAATGAATTTGCTGCTTCATTTTACGTTATTTTCCGATTATTTACTACTAGTACAACATAGTAAGACCATACCTACCTAATAATTTCATTTATAAAAGAAAAAAACAATTAAAAATCAAAATCTTGCAATCTACGTAAAATAACGCGACTAGTAGCTCGCGCGCGAGCAGCTGAGCGAGGTCAGCGCACGCGCGCGCGGCCGACGACCGCCGCGGCCGGCCGGGCATCGCACCCGCCCCGCTCTCGCGTCGCCTGTCTACTGCACCTATGCAGTTCCACCAGTGCTATAAACAAAATCTTAGTTACGTAAACTAGAAAAATTAAACATAAGTAGGTACCTAACTTGGCTTTATTTCAGCTATTATTAGTTACATAAATAAAATGTTTCACTATTGAGTTCATAAAATCGTAAGTAAGGAAAACTTGAACGAAGTTTCAGTAACGGTTATAAACAAAAAATAATAGTACAAAAAAAATTAAAATTTAAAAAAGTTATTCTCCGACTCTAGGATTTGAACACTGGTCTCATGCACTCAAATCCTAGACTGTTCTAGCTCGGCTATCATGAGTTTACTGAGTGCAGCGAAATTAAGCTTCATTTCAAAAAAAAAATTACTGAAATTCGATTGAACGCTGCACGTGTCCGCGGCAGAGTCAAAGGGTTCTATCAAAATCTTCTAACTTGATTGAAATAAGGTTCAGATTTCTATTTCGCTGAATCCTTTGTAAAAGCCGGTCGGTATAAAGCTGCGTCTACAGTGTTTGCGAATTTTATGCTTGACGAAGAATTCGTCTAAGACCGAGTTCTCGAAGATAAGATAAGATAAGTTTTTATTGTAAACTGTTGGATTTAACAAAGATGGTAGGTTTGTTAACAAATAAAATGTACAAACAGTTTGCCCTTTTCGGACGTACAATATTAACATTAATAGTATGTTAGTACTAAGAAACTAAAAAACGAAGTGTTTGACCAGCACTTTATCTTTAACCTCGATTGGGATACACATTCATTATGTCAAAGTTTATACTAACAGCAGCACTAGATCAACTGTTCACTACATAAACAAATAATAAGTAAGTAAGTACCTGCCTAAGTAAACAAATAATAAGATTAATGGTTGATAAGATTATCAGTTTATTCTATCAAATATCACTAGGTACAACAATGTAGTGAATGATCAGTGAATAAATCCATCAGTTTTCAACTCTTGAGTAGTGTGAAACATGCCTTGCTAGGCATTTTTCAGTTGACTCTTTGGCGGCTTTTGTCAAAGATATTAAGAAATTGTCTTCTAATACTATTGAAATAAGGTTCCAATTTCTATTTCGCTACATTTTCTTTCTAATTTCTCGACTCGTTTTGTTTGATTTTATTATTTATTAATTAGTTGAAGTTCAATATTCGTACGTATTGGACGCTCGCGCAGCGCATACAAATTGCATTACCGGTACTACTGTCGCGAATGAGTTTTATGGTTTTATTAGAGGATAATTTAGTACCTACTTAGGTAGTTAATTATCGTATCTACCTACCTAGTAGGTACCTGCCTACATTTGTTAAGAAGAGAACAGTGAGTGTCTGTTTAGTGCAAGTGTGTTCGGTCAAAAGTGCTTGTTGTGATCGTGTGTGAAAATGCGTTGTGTTATGGGCCTAGCGCGTAATGCGATAGGCCCACAAAATAGGTAGGGTTGATCGATAGTTAAGTTACCCGAACCAACACTGATCTGGAGGCTCTGATCTGCAAGTAGAAGAGCAGGTCTTGATTCTTTTTGGGAGAAACGCTTGGGTACCTACAGGCAGGCAGGCTCAGCTGTGCTTGTTGAGCAGATGCTCAGTTTGAGGTTACAGTGGAATTAGGTAAGTCTTAGTACCTACTTACCTCACAATAATCAAATTTCTACGCTACGCACATAGTAGGTAGGCACTGCCGAAGTTATCGCGTGGGGTTCGGAATGCGTAGCGTACATTGCTGGCTGACGAAATAAATGAAAATCTTCAAACGCTGTTTTCTCGGAAAATATTTATTTTTTCGGAAAATCCTTTTGGATTTGGTTGTGTGTTGGGATGCTGTACCTACCCCTTTCGGCTTCGGTAGACGTCTTTTTACACCCTGTATATATACGTCGGCTCACGCGCCCGCGCTCGCTCCACCAGCGAGCCGCCGACCTGCTGCATCGACAGGCGCTCATGTTGGGCCTCACGCACGCGCACTGACAACTGACAGTATATATATACGTCGGCTCACGCGCCCGCGCTCGCTCCACCAGCGAGCCGCCGACCTGCTGCATCGACAGGCGCTCATGTTGGGCCTCACGCACGCGCACTGACAACTGACAGTATATATATACGTCGGCTCACGCGCCCGCGCTCGCTCCACCAGCGAGCCGCCGACCTGCTGCATCGACAGGCGCTCATGTTGGGCCTCACGCACGCGCACTGACAACTGACAGTATATATATACGTCGGCTCACGCGCCCGCGCTCGCTCCACCAGCGAGCCGCCGACCTGCTGCATCGACAGGCGCTCATGTTGGGCCTCACGCACGCGCACTGACAACTGACAGTATATATATACGTCGGCTCACGCGCCCGCGCTCGCTCCACCAGCGAGCCGCCGACCTGCTGCATCGACAGGCGCTCATGTTGGGCCTCACGCACGCGCACTGACAACTGACAGTATATATATACGTCGGCTCACGCGCCCGCGCTCGCTCCACCAGCGAGCCGCCGACCTGCTGCATCGACAGGCGCTCATGTTGGGCCTCACGCACGCGCACTGACAACTGACAGTATATGGATGGATCAACTTTTTAGTGTAAAATCTTGTCCCCGACGTAAAAAAAATCGTAAAAGGTGCTGAGTTAGATTAATTGTCGGTTTTAACATTAATTAATAAAATCAGATCCTTTACCATTACGCTTGTTCATCAATATTTTAAAAATATTTAGTCAATTATATTTAAAATTATCGTGACCCAGTGGACGAAAATTGGTTTTCATACAAATTTCACTTGTCCCCAGCGCAAATCACGCACATATGCAACGCTGCTGTGTAAAATTTTTCCTTGACTTGTCTTTATATTTTTTATCTACATTGTTTCTTGATGTATCAGCATTCTAAAATACTGATTTGCGAAACAAAATATTGCATTTTTCAATGAAAAAACACGGTTTGAAATGTTGTCCCCAACATTTACCCAAATCGCGTTGTCAACTGGGTAACGACAAAAAAGTACAACAAAGTGTAAGTAATGTAGACAGTTATTGGCTAGGCTAATAGAAAACTCATCTGCATGTCGTAAATTAAAGATTGCTGACCCTTGGCTATTATGTGGACTCTGCCATTACGTCTGCAGTTCGCAGCGGGACTGGGTGTCATTGTTTTTTATCCGCTGACTCACGACGAAATTTCCTACAAGTAAACTACCTTTTAAAGTAATTTTGTTATTATGTTTTGACATTTGATTCTGAAATGCTTTGCATCTATGTTCTATCGAAATGATGGCCTTAGAGGCAAAGTTGTAGCATAGAGTTTACGTGAAACCAAACTAGATGGCGTTAGTAAAATAGTGCCTTTTCTGAATCGCGCTATCGTTTGGTTTTGGAGTTACGTCGAGGAGGCGGCGTATTTTTTGAATATATGGGCTTGTATTATACCGGGAAACGAGTGTTTTATTTTACCAAAGCTTCCGATTTCTTCATGGTCCTTCCGAGTCGGAGGTGATTGTCCCGTGTTAAGTACCTACACGGTTTTTTGTCTTCAACGCACTAGTAGGAGTGGTGGATCGCCACTCGGTGCGCACCGGGCGGAGTTTTTGCCAAGCTTGGCTTGAGACCTACTGTCACGGATGATAGTTGGATTGCAGTGCTGTGTGTGTGTGAAGTGTGCACTAGTGTTAGTGTGCAGTGTGCATCCAACTAGGAAAACCGCGGAGCCCCCGCGCTAGCATGTGCTGGCCCGTACTTGCTGATCGGTGCTGACGACGCGAATGATACGCGTTTGTCAGTCAACACTCAACGGAGGCTTCAAGCAAGCGCGACGCGGTGGGTCACAGGGAGTGACGCACGCGCCCCGCTACCGCGCCACAACAGTGGCGCTGGAGGAAACGTCTTCGGAGTTGTAGTCAACAGCAAAGTGGTAAACAAGTGAAAAAACGTGAGTACTTTGACCTTTTATTTGTGTGCAGTCATCGACCCCTTTTTTAAAGTTCAGTACATTAACCTTATAGTGAAGTTCAGTTTAGACTTAGAATATTTTGAAGAATTTTGGACTTGTAAAATTTTCTGTAATTTATTAGATTTCTAGACTTAGAATAATTTTAAGAAAAGGTTACCGACGGGGAACCTATGCCCAATTTCTGTTCGATTTTTAAACACTTGTAAAATTTTCTGTTATTTGTTCGATTTTAGACTTAGAATATTTTTATAAAAAAGTAACCTACGGGGAACCTATGCCCGATTTCAGTCAGATTGTTTAAGTTTGAAACACTTGTGAAATTTTCCAAAATTCATTTTGTTACTTAGAAATTGTTTAAACTGATCTTTGTCCGAGTTAAAGTTAGATTTATATTATCAAAATGTCTTGGTCTGTATTGCTGAAGGCTCAGTTAGGCTTCGAGTCTCTGATAGAACGGGCTCATGTTAACTTCAAAAAATCCCCAAAGGATAGGCTTCTCAAAGAATCCTATCTGCTAACCAGGTTGGAATCTTTAGAAGAGAAATGGAAGGTTTTTTCAGATGCTCATTTGAGATTAATTACCGAAGTTCCTACGGAGGAATTAGCTGCTTCTCAGTATGTTACTGAAAACATCTATGAATGTGTTGAGGAAAAATACATAGATTATAAAACGGATATTAGGGAATGCTTGTCTATGTTAAAACCTAAAGATAATAAACAAAGCAGCTCAACCTCAGTACCTCAGACAAAGACCGATAGCAACAGTTACAATGTAAGGTTGCCTAAAATCTCAATTCCTACCTTTAACGGGTCGTATGCTGAATGGACCACGTTCAAAGACTTGTATGAATCGTTGGTTCACAATAACTCTTCGATAGACGATGTGCAAAAGATGCATTATCTTAAAGGCCATCTATCGGGAGAGGCTGAACAACTGTTGCGACATGTTCCTATCACGGCTGCAAATTATCAAAAATCATGGTTGACGCTCAATAAGAGGTATAATAATAAAAAATACCTAGCCAATTGTCTATTGAAGCGTTTTGTGAACCAACCGATCCTGGCAGCCGAGTCGAGCAGTGCGTTAAAAAATCTGTTAGATGTAATTAATGATACTTTGAATGGTTTGAGAAACTTGGGCATTGACGTGAATTCTTGGGACACAATTGTAATTTACCTGGTTGCGTCAAGGTTGGATGCGGAAACGCGTAAATTATGGGAATCCAACATTGGAACGTCAGATGAGCTACCAACCTTGAAACAGCTGACGGAGTTCTTGGAGACTAGATTCCGATCCCTTGAATTCATAGATACGAAAAAGGTCTCGAGACCAAATGTTCCAACTCAGCGAAAACATGTTTTGCACGCTATGGCAGCAAGTGCCAATGATCATGTAAAGTGTACATATTGTAAGGGTGAACATAAATTGTCCAATTGCAAGACATTTTCGAGTCTAGGCTACGATAAGCGATACGATTATGTCCAAACCAGCAGGCTTTGCTTCAACTGTTTAGGTACCAATCATTCCTCCACGGTGTGTCGTTCGGTAATCAGATGTCGTGTCTGTCGGAGAAAGCATCACTCATTGCTTCATCCGAAACCATCGGAACCGTCCGGTAGTAGGTCAGAGTCGGTTAAGTCAGAAGTAGAAGCAGACGTCAGCGAAGCGGTTTCGAGAGTTAAGGTATCATTGGACAATTCTGAGACCACCTCAAAGGTTGTTGCACACTTTTCAAAGGGAACTTCCTCGAGAACCATTTTACTCGCCACTGCCCTCGTGGAAGCCGAAGCAAGAGACGGAAACACATACACTCTTCGGGCTCTGTTGGATCAAGGATCGGAGGCATCCTTTGTCACAGAGTCAGCTGCACAGTTACTTGGCTTGAAAAAGATCCCAAGTAGGAGTAGTATTTCGGGACTAGGCGGTGACCATGGAACATTGGCTTCCAAGTATGTCATCATGATAAAGGTACAATCGCGCCATGATCCCGAATTTCAAGTCCAAGTACGTGCGCATGTTCTTGGTACCATTACCAGTCTTTTGCCGTCAAACAGAATAAATCATGTGGAATGGCCGGAGTTCGCCGAGATTACTCTTGCTGACCCGCAGTTCCACACGCCGAGCAAAATTGATTTATTGCTTGGAGCAGACGTGTACGGCGAATTGATAAGAGAAGGTCTGATTAAGGGTCCTAAGGGTATGCCCACCGCGCAATGTACTGCCCTAGGATGGATCATTTCAGGTCCAACACATCAGAAAGATGAGAATCAGGATCCTTCTCTACAATGTCATCATAGTGCCATTGTGAGCGTACACGAGCAGAATGATGATAATGAACTACTGAAGAAGTTCTGGGAGATCGAGTCCACAATTCCTGAGAAGAAGATTTTCACCTTGGAAGAACAGCGGTGCGAAAGGATCTACTCAGAAACCACAGTCCGAGATGAGAGTGGTCGCTATGTTGTCAAGCTTCCATTCCGCACAGATAATCCTCGATGCCAATATGGAGGGTCCAAGGAGTTGGCAAAGAGAAGATTCCAGCATCTTGAACGAAAGTTTGGAAGGGAACCTGAAATGAAGAAGCAATACTCCGAAGTCTTTCATGACTATTTGAAACTCGGTCACATGGAGCGCGTACCGGCTGACAAGTCAGACAAAGCAGCAGCTGCTTACTTGCCGCACCATGCTGTCATCCGCAACGACAAAACCACGACCAAGGTTCGTATAGTGTTCGACGCATCTATGAAAGGCACTAACGGAGTATCCTTAAATGATGATCTCATGGTTGGTCCCACGTTGCAGCCACCACTACGTCACATCATCATGCGATGGAGAATGCATCCTATCAGTCTTTGCGCCGACGTGGTTAAGATGTATCGGCAGGTGAAGATTTCTCCAGAGCACGTCGATTTCCATAGAGTTGTGTGGCGCGATGATCCCGCATCTGAAATAGAAGAGTACAGATTATTGAGGGTAACTTTTGGTACGGCCTCAGCTCCTTACCTTGCAGTGAAGTCCTTGCAGCAGATTGCAGTCGACGAAGGCGCGCAGCATCCCGGCGCATCTGAAATCATAAAAAATCATTTTTATGTTGACGACTTGATGACCGGATGTCAAACTGTTGAGGAAGGCATAAAGTTGTATAAAAATATAGAAACAGTACTTACCAAGGGAGGCTTTCAGTTGCAGAAATGGGTGAGTAGTAATAAGGAACTAAATGGCGTAATTTCAGATGTTACGGTGAATGTAGGAGAGAAGAACAAAGACATCAAAATGGACGAGATCATGAAAATATTGGGAATCAAATGGGACCGTGACGGCGATGAATTTAGGTATTCTGTCATACTCCCGCCGCAGCAAACTCCAATCACTAAAAGACAGGTAATATCTGATATTGCCCGTCTATTTGATCCGCTGGGATGGGCAGCACCTTGTGTTGTCACATCAAAGATTTTCATCCAAAAGCTGTGGCTGTCTGGATTGGAATGGGACGAGGAGTTAACACCGGAACTGTCAACAGAATGGCAAGCATACAGGAGAGATCTTTTAGAGACGAGTAAGTTTAGCATACCAAGATGGGTCAATACAAAGGCAGATGATTCATTAGTAGAATTGCATGGCTTTTGTGACGCTTCGGAGGCAGCATATGCTGCAGTTGTGTATGTCAGGGTGCTAGACTTACATGGAAATATCAAGACCAGTCTTGTCACGTCTCGCACAAGAGTTGCTCCTGTAAAACAACAATCGATTCCCAGACTCGAATTAATGGGTGCGGTGTTGTTGTCCGAGTTAATAACGGAAGTAGCTGAAGTCATGAGCGTTACTCAAGCGTACATTCATGCCTGGACTGATTCAACAGTGGTGTTGGCGTGGCTCAGCAGTCACCCAAGCCGTTGGTCTACCTTTGTCGGAAATAGAGTTTCCACAATCCTCACTCAACTAGACAACTCGCATTGGGCTCATGTCCAATCAGCGTACAATCCTGCAGACTTAGCATCTAGAGGAGTAACTCCCCAAGAACTGGCCTGTAGTGAGTTGTGGGCACAAGGACCAACGTGGTTGCAAAAGAAAACCATCGATTACACAAGACCAAAATCGATCGCCACAACAACAGAGCAAAGAAGCATTAAGGCTCACGTTGGTACGGAAGAAAACGACGAAGATGAGTTATGGACGAGATTCTCGTCATTGCAAAGAATGGTGCGAGTTATTGCTTATTGCAGAAGAGTGATGAAATGGAGGATTAAAGAAACTGGTGAAAAGAGATACGAGACATATTTAACAAAGGAAGAAATAGCAGATGCAATGAAGGTTTGTATCAAACATGTCCAAATGCAAGAGTTCAGCGAAGAGATGGAAACGATAAGGAAGACAGGAAGAGCAAAGACGAGTGGAAAACTTAAATCCCTCTGTCCAATGATCGACGATGATGGAATCATGCGCGTAAGTGGTCGTCTACAAAACGCCGAGTTGGATGAAAGTGTTAAGCATCCCATCATCATGCCCCACAGCAACCACTTCACACATCTACTGGTTGCTGAAGCTCATAAGACGACGTTACATGGAGGTCCAACCTTGATGTTGTACCATTTGCGTAGACAGTTTTGGATCATCTCAGTCAAAACTCTGGTTAAGTCGTATGTGCGCAAATGTGTCAAATGTAAAAGGTATGCTGCAGCCACGCAAACTCAATTGATGGGGCAGCTACCAGCCAGCAGGGTGACTCCAGCACGAGCATTTCGACACAGCGGTGTGGATTTCGCTGGACCAATCAGCATTCGGTCATCGAAAGGGCGTGGTCACAAATCGTACAAAGGCTACATTTGCCTTTTTATTTGTATGGTGTCAAAGGCAATCCATTTAGAGGCTATAAGTGATCTGACGTCGCAAGGTTTTATAGCAGGTTTCAAGCGGTTCATCGCCCGTAGAGGAGCAGTCACTGATGTCTGGAGTGACAATGGCACAAATTTTGTCGGTGCTTCTAAAGAGCTGCTTCATCTAGTCGACATGGAACGATCGTCAGTAGCTACTGAAATTCACGAGTGGTTAGGTAATAACAGCATATCCTGGCACTTTATTCCGCCTCATGCCCCTAACTTCGGCGGTCTATGGGAGGCTGGAATAAAATCGACGAAGTTTCATTTGAAGAGAGTGATCGGTACTTCAAAACTCACATATGAAGAATTATCTACTGTCTTATCACAGGTAGAAGCATGCCTTAACTCTCGACCGCTGTCGATGATGCTAGACGGCCCTAACGATCCAATCCCGTTGACACCGGGACATTTTCTCATCGGGGAGCCCTTAGTCACTGTAGCTGATCGTAATTTCGAAGATTTCAATATGGGAAGCTTAAAGCGGTGGCAGGTAACGCAGCGTATGCTGCAAGAATTTTGGCGTAAATGGTCGCATGAGTATTTAGTGCATCTTCTTCAAAGACACAAGTGGAATAAACAAATTTCAGAACCAAATATTGGTGATATTGTCCTGGTTAAGGAGGATAATTTGCCTCCAGCTCGATGGCTTTTAGGAAAGGTCACCGAAAAGCATCCTGGTTTGGACAAAATTAGTCGCGTAGTGACGCTCAAATGTAATGGTTCGTTAATTAAACGACCTGTATCAAAATTGTGTATTTTACCTGTGTCTGATTAAGTTTTCCTGTGTTTAGTTTGTTAAAAAATGTTTTACTTTGTTTGTTTGAGAAATGTGTTCAAGTTATGTTGAGACTTAGGTAGGTACATGTCAGAATTTATTGTTGTTTTCAGTTACCTAAGAGTTATGTTTTGTTAAATTTATACAGTCCACTTTAAGTTAGTAGTTCATTCATGCTCAGTAGTATTAAGTTACATGAATAGTGTAATGCTCCCACCTCATGGTGGGCGGTTTAAATTGTTAAGGACATTCATTATGTCCTTGGTGGGCGGCATGTTCTATCGAAATGATGGCCTTAGAGGCAAAGTTGTAGCATAGAGTTTACGTGAAACCAAACTAGATGGCGTTAGTAAAATAGTGCCTTTTCTGAATCGCGCTATCGTTTGGTTTTGGAGTTACGTCGAGGAGGCGGCGTATTTTTTGAATATATGGGCTTGTATTATACCGGGATACGAGTGTTTTATTTTACCAAAGCTTCCGATTTCTTCAATCTACGTGTTTTTTTACTCTCATCAAATTCGTTGAAGAAAAAGAGTTAAAAACCATAGTTTGTATCCTGAGTCACCGTTCCACTGGCTCACAAAAACTGTGACCCAAGAGACAATTTTTAGTGACCCAAGAGATATTCTGCATAAAAATTACCATAATTTATACAATAAACAATCTGGTGAGTGATAAACAGGTTTAATACATAAAGATTCATTGCACATTTTTAGTTTCGAACTGACAACACTCGGATTTAAGTTTAAAATAGCTTTAAGTATGAATTAAGAATACAAGTCATTTGTGAGGTCGATACAATACATCATACTTCATTCGATTCTGCTTTTACGCATTCCATATATTTTCTTTGGTCTATTTTTACCCACACTCATTAACGGCGACGGAGAAGAGTCAAGAAGTCAACTGGCTCGAATATGGATAGCCTTCGTAGACCTTTGAAAGCATAGAGCAATCTCTCTCCATCGCTGTCAGATCGATTTTAACTATATGGATATACTGCGGGTGATGTATACCACCATAGAAGTGTGGTTACATAGCTAAATTCTCCAAACCCCCATGTTAATAGGAAAACTATTAGTATCTTGACAGGGAGACACCTTGTCACCCAAGCTTTTTACGGCTGTCCCAGGAGACGTCATAAAAACTCTTGAATTAGACAGCTCGGGAATAAATGTCTGCCTGTAGGGTTGTCTTCCTATAGCACCTTAGGTTTGTAGACGACCTCAACCTCATCCTTTTCTGGTGGAGCTCAAAAAAAAAGATGCTTAGAAAGCTTCAGGCCTACTTTAGAGATGCGTGATCCTGATCACTCATCTTTAAGTAGTTTACTTTTTACCTTAAAGTAGGCCTGAAGATGAACATGGCCACCTAAAGTTATGAGGAATATCTCCAGGTCCTCGGTTCCAAACATTGCCATTGGAAATAAGATCTGCCAATGTGTTCTGCCAACTGCCATCATGGTGCCAACTAGGTATCATCATTGATGCTCACGAAGGAGACTGTGCTCAAGATCAGAGTCGCACTGAGAGCTATAGAGCGAGCAATGCTCGGTATCACACTTATAAGATTGTCCCCAATACCGAAATTTCCGAATGAACAAGATAAAATATCAAGATGCACAAGCGGTTATTGGGGCTCAAATGGTATTGGTTCGACAGGACTAGTAGTCAGGCGCGGTGATGATAGCATAGCAAAGTAGTAATTGAGTCCACTAACTATGAAATTATGGTGCTGAGACATGAGCACTCACGAAGGAGACTGCACAAGATCAAAGTCGCACAGGGAGCCATGGAATAGGCAATGCTCGGTATTACACTTTTAGATCTACCCAATCATCGATACCGAAACACACACATAAGTTGTTATTGATGCTCAAATGGAGTTGGTTGGGCAGGACAAGTGGTCAGGTGTGGTGATAAATAGAGTGATGATCGTCATCACAGAAAGAAAGGATCGACGGCATGGTCTGTACGGACGGCAAGTCTGTAGAATATAATACAACGGCAAGATTACCATACCACAGGACAGAGAAGAATGACAGAAGCGAAGAAAGGCCTGTACCCCAGGCATGGCTGGCCAGACTGACCACAGCTGGCCCAGCCTTACTAATCCCACGGGATGAAAGGCTGATTATTTTGATGAATCTACAGGTAGTCAAATTATTTTTTTTGGCCATTTCTTCTGAAAGATATCTTCAGTCGGTAAGTTAGTGAAAAAACTACGCTCAAGGCGAGCCGCGATCTGATGCGCTAGAAATTACACTTCATCTACAAAAAGCTTTTTTGGCCTTCTATTAAGCGAGTTTTTTTTATTTTGTGAAAAAATGCGATAGAGGACTGGTTTACTACGCAGATGACTGTTTAAGTAAACTAAAACCCCCATTTTCATAAAATGTTATCTTATATTTTAGAGAAAAATATGATATTTGTTAGGTTAGGGTTTATTTTTTATGATAACTATAAAAAGTAAACTGGTTGTCACATTTAAAAGATATTTTTGTTCCTTGTTTGGTTTTTCATGCTGTAATTTGCCTATGTAATAGTACTATTTATGTCTCTGGAGTCACCAGTATGTCTCCGGGCTCACGTATTTGTCCCCAAAAATTTGGACATTCATAGCAGGATTATTAAAAAAGTAAAGGTTATTATACAAAATGTTGTATGACAAAAGTTTGAAGAATAACCAACAATAGTCATGTAAAAAGTGCATCTTTCTGGCGTTTCTAGAAACAGAATTACAAGAAAAGTAAATAAAATTTCTTTCATTAAGTGACCCCAGAGACACAATGAGGTATATTTAAAAAAAATTGAGACACTTTATTTAAATTTTGATTATGCCAGATTGATTTAATTGAATAATAGTTCACATTGAAACAGATTTACTTTTTAAAATATTGTTTTTTATGAACTTTTTACCATAATACGTCCTTGTGAGTCAGGTGAAATTTTTGGGAGCCACTTTTGGAATATACGCATAAAAATCCATGAAAACGACAAAATTTTTTGGTGCTCGTAGTAGATTTGTAAACTGCATAAATTTATTTAATAATATTAGGTGGAATTATAGCAATATTTCAACATTTATTTTTTTACACAAAAAGTTGATTCATGACAGAAAAAAGTTGATCCACCCATATATATACGTCGGCTCACGCGCCCGCGCTCGCTCCACCAGCGAGCCGCCGACCTGCTGCATCGACAGGCGCTCATGTTGGGCCTCACGCACGCGCACTGACAACTGACAGTATATATATACGTCGGCTCACGCGCCCGCGCTCGCTCCACCAGCGAGCCGCCGACCTGCTGCATCGACAGGCGCTCATGTTGGGCCTCACGCACGCGCACTGACAACTGACAGTATATATATACGTCGGCTCACGCGCCCGCGCTCGCTCCACCAGCGAGCCGCCGACCTGCTGCATCGACAGGCGCTCATGTTGGGCCTCACGCACGCGCACTGACAACTGACAGTATATATATACGTCGGCTCACGCGCCCGCGCTCGCTCCACCAGCGAGCCGCCGACCTGCTGCATCGACAGGCGCTCATGTTGGGCCTCACGCACGCGCACTGACAACTGACAGTATATATATACGTCGGCTCACGCGCCCGCGCTCGCTCCACCAGCGAGCCGCCGACCTGCTGCATCGACAGGCGCTCATGTTGGGCCTCACGCACGCGCACTGACAACTGACAGTATATATATACGTCGGCTCACGCGCCCGCGCTCGCTCCACCAGCGAGCCGCCGACCTGCTGCATCGACAGGCGCTCATGTTGGGCCTCACGCACGCGCACTGACAACTGACAGTATATATATACGTCGGCTCACGCGCCCGCGCTCGCTCCACCAGCGAGCCGCCGACCTGCTGCATCGACAGGCGCTCATGTTGGGCCTCACGCACGCGCACTGACAACTGACAGTATATATATACGTCGGCTCACGCGCCCGCGCTCGCTCCACCAGCGAGCCGCCGACCTGCTGCATCGACAGGCGCTCATGTTGGGCCTCACGCACGCGCACTGACAACTGACAGTATATATATACGTCGGCTCACGCGCCCGCGCTCGCTCCACCAGCGAGCCGCCGACCTGCTGCATCGACAGGCGCTCATGTTGGGCCTCACGCACGCGCACTGACAACTGACACACTATATATACGTCACACGAGCACGTATATAGTAGTATTTCTCGTGAAGGAACGGGAGCATCCAAGTGATCTAAGTGATCCTGCTATGAACAGGTATGTTTGGAGATTATTTTTTCGTGATTTAATGTTATAATTATTTATTAGCAATGCGCTCAAAACGTCGAGAAAATATAACTAAATAGGCATGTTATAAATAACCGTTACTCAAATATAATTTTGTTCTGTCATTATTGACGGTTTGTCTACTCCTTTTACAAAATGTTAAATGAATGAACAATCTTTCAAATAATTTATTATTATTAGGTACTTGCATTGTTAATTGTTACAGATTAAGTATGTAGGTAATTGTTATGATGTCATTTGTTTTATAAACAAATGGTTTGTTATAAATGTATTGCATTTCATTTATTTTATAGACATAATGTTAATATTGTGTAGATATTTTATAAGTAGTTTTGTTTGTAAAGGCCTTGTATCTAGTCATATTAGTTGAATGTACTAACTGTAGTAGCTTGCTTGTAAACTAAGAAACCTCTTCCTCATAGCAATAACTTAATACTTACTAGAGATTTTTATAAAAATAGGTAGATAAATGGCGCGGTACAGCCACTTAACTTCTAGAGGTACCTATACCTACTAAATATGTATAGAATAGATGCAAAGTTATGACCAAAAAGTTGCAGAATACTTACAGAACTATTTGGATTAACTAACTTGAAATGATAATCAACTTTCGTTGTCAACTGTACGTAAATCCCAAAATGATTAGTTACGTACAGGTCCTTCCAACGGATCTAGGCATTCCTGAAGTTAGCCGTTTGTCTGCGCAGAACACAATTTCGTATGAAAAAGCGGTCACTCACTGCGCAGATAGACGGCTAACTTCACGAATGCCTAGATTCGTTGGGAGAACTGTAGTATAATTATTATTATACGGTAATAATATTGTACATGAAATGTACCTACAGTTAAGATACTTGACAGATTGTAAAACGTTTTATAAACGAATTTTGTTAAACCCATTTGTGATACTTAAATAAATAAATAAATTAAAATATTATTTTGTTTTATTTTCCCGTTTCTCCAATCTCAACATTTAATTCCTTGGCCATGTTGTACCTAGGTACCAGTATGTACACTGTACAGTCATTTTCTTCAGAGATTTTAAAAGTAAACTACACCTTGATGATATTCAAGAGCAAGACAACGAAAGGGATGGATAGTTAATACGTGCAAGAGAGATGCAATATCCAGAACTTGCCGGTCAGTTCGACCGCCAACGTTGCGTTACGGTGAATCCTACTTTCACTTTTAGTTGTACCGACTCTAGCGACTACCATGATTTGATACGTTGTAACGCGAAGTTCCGGACTTGCTAATTTAAATAATGGACCACGTCGCGCCAAACCATCCGCGACGCGTTACATTCCCTCGACGGCTAGCGCCACCTCGCGCCGACCGCGCGAGATTCGCCTCCCGGCACGCTTTCGGGACGCGGACGAGTAGTGTGTGGCTTACTACGTTCGGACGGACATTGTGATTTTATAGTTTTATTTTTATTGTTACTTACTTATGTCTTTTCCCGTGTCATTTTAATTAATTGAATATACGTGTTTTACCTTCCACTGTGCGTTGGACTCATTTGCCGAACCCAAAAGTAGCTAGCTAGCCGGGCTGGCGCTAAACTGGCTACCCAAGCGAGGGCCTTTTGAACAAAGTGCGTGCAGTGTAGAAGTGAATACCTACCGGGACATTATTATAAAGTGTTATAGACAATCACAATGCCGCGTACTCGTCGACAATCGCGCCGGCAGTCCGATTTTGAAGATGCAATTGAGACGGACTTTGCCGCGCCGACGCCCGCGCCGCCGACGCCACCGACTCCTTCAGTGGCACAAAACATCAATGTCGCCGATATGGCGACCCTAATGGCAACGCAGACAGCAGCATTCGAGCGCCTACTTGACCGTGTACTCACTCACGAGTCTCGTCGCGAGTCACCATCACCGACGCCAGCGGCGGCGCCTTCGCCCGCCGGCTCGGCGTACGCGCCCGCTCACCATCTGGGGACCTTCGCGCTGTGCACCGCGCGGTTCAGCGGAGCGCCCGGTGGCGACCCAGTCGACGGCTTCATCGATGCTGTGGAAGCCTACAAAGACTGCGCCTGCGTGGGAGATGATAACGCCTTGCGCGGCTTATCCATGCTAGTGACAGGAGATGCAGCTGTGTGGTGGCAAGGCATCAAGTCTACCATCACCTCCTGGAGCGAAGCTGTGACCTCTCTACGTAGCGCCTTTGGGGACAGCCGTCCGCCTCACAGAATATACATGGAACTGTTCAGTATGTCACAAGGTCCGTCAGAGAAGACCGAGCTATTTGTCGCCAAGGCGCGAGCCCTGCTGGCCCGCCTTCCCCCCGGCGACATCACTGAAAAAGTTCAGTTAGATATGCTCTACGGCCTTCTACACCGTCGGGTGCGTGAGCGCCTTCGTCGTGATGAAGTGACATCGTTTGATGTGCTACTCCGTAAGGCAAGACACGTCGAAGACGCCACTGACGAAGCTACCAACGAGTTCTCACACCGACGCCGTACGGTGCCGCCTACAACTTCAACAAATGCTAGCGGAGGCCTAGCCATCAAATCGACATCGCCGCAGCCTAATCGGTTCGCGCCGACGCCCGCGCCACCGCGTTCCGCACGCGGACTACCTACGTCGAGCCTGCATAGCAACAGCGACGCTGCCGCGACCCGGAACGCTGCGAGCGCCGGGACTCCCGCGCCGCCGCCGCCGCTCTCTACTCGCGACGCAACCGCGTCGCGGCCGGCGGCCGACGGGAATCGAAGCCGATTTTGTGTTTACTGCAAACGATATGGACATTTGCGCGACGAGTGCCTGAGATTGAAAGGCAAGACGGACACTGCCGAGCTACAAACCGCTGCCGTACCTACCTGTTACGGCTGTAATGCAAAAGGAGTGACGCGGTCCCAGTGTTCGAAGTGCAACGGCGAGTACTACGCCGTCGACGCGACTTGGTCCATTCCCGCATCAAATAATTTTACCGGTGAGGTAAAACCTCAGGTAAGTGCGCTCAATAATAATAACTCAGAACAAACTGCTTCCCTTCCAAGTGTAAATGTATCATTCTTACATGTTCATAAACACGAGCAAACCCGCGTGCGTAACGATACTTATTTGCCTACACAGTTTAAAGCTGTTATTCCTGCGCTATTCAGAAATGAAACCAAACCTACTGATGTAGTTGAATACGCCCTGACCGATTTTCTAACAAGTCTCCCTCCGCGTTTTTTCGGTTTGTTAGATGAAAACGAATCTAGGCCTAACTTAAAATCTATTTATAGTCGTGAGGGACCTGGTACTTGTGATGATGCCTACTGTGTAATGCCTACGCGTTATTTCGATCATGCGAGTGAAACTTCCAAACGTACCGCAACACTCATAAACGAAAGTAGGGTGACCATGAGTGCGAAAAGTAGGGCGACAATGAAAAATGTGGGACATTTTTCCACAGTGAACACCAACGACAAAAATGTTATCCCGAGTGACTCTTTTGAGCACCAGGTTAGATTAAGGCCTATTTTAAGTGTTTTAATTTTAGGTATTAGGGGTAGGGCTATGTTGGATTCAGGCGCAAAGAGCAGCATTGCTGGTTCGTTACTTTACGAATTGCTTCAAAAACAGAACCACCCGTGTGTAAAGGCATCACGTCGGGTAAGGCTCGCCGACGGGTCGGCGCGTGATCGAGACGTCCTTCTTACTACGTTGGAAGTAAGAATCACCCCTGAAAGGTCAGTGTCCCTAGAGTTTACGATTTTCCCCGATGCTCACGGGAATGAAACATTGTTCGGGATGGACTTTTTAGTAGCAGCGGGTATCGTACTTGATTTTGCAGCATCGACCTGGCACTTTTCAGGTGAAAATATCAAGTATCCAATCGAGTACGAAAATCCAACTCGGCCAATTATGGATTTTTCAGCAGCTGATTTGTTGCGTGACGATGAAGGCGTCATGCTCACCCCTGGTGACAGACAACAGCTGTCTGATTTATTACAGCACAATGCTGACGTTTTTGAAATGCAAGGGGAGCCTACGCCTTTTGCGGAACATAGCATCGATACGGGTGATCATCAACCGATATCGGTTCCCCCTTACCGACTCACTCCGGCAAAAAGGGAGCTTATGAAGGTGGAACTCGACAAGATGCTAGAAGAGGGCATCATCGAAGAGTGTGAGTCTGCCTGGACTTCACCAGTCGTGCTTGTTCCAAAGAAAGATGGGAAGGTAAGGTTTTGCGTAGATTATCGGAGGCTTAACGCAGTGACCAAAACGGATGCTTATCCCATGCCGCTCATCGATGACTTGGTTCAGTCCACCAAACGCAACTGCTTCATGTCCACGTTAGATTTACGTAGTGGATTCTGGCAGGTGACTGTACGAGAGTGTGATAAGGATAAGACAGCCTTCCAAACGCCGTTCGGTACGTATCGCTTTTCTCGTATGCCCTTTGGCCTCAAAAATTCCCCCTCCACCTTCCAGCGGCTCATTGACAAGCTTCGCTCTTCGCTGAATCGAGATTTCTGTCAAATAGAAGGAGATAACATCACACTTCTAGCGTATCAGGATGATCTGCTTCTCATTACTGAGACCTATTCAGGTCATGTTGAAGCCCTGAGCGCCGTGTTTGAGAAGCTACGTGTCTTCAACTTAAGAGCGAATCGCGAAAAATGTGTCTTCTGTCGCAAACAGGTAAAGTACCTCGGACATGTAATAACTCAGGATGGCGTATCACCTGATCATGACAAAATTCAGGCCGTAGTTGAGATGAGTCCGCCCATGAATCTCAAACATCTGAGAACGTTTCTGCAAACATGTTCGTGGTTCCGAAAGTTCGTGCCCAACTTTTCTGCCATAGCGGAACCACTAACACGCTTGACCAAAAAAGATCAGCCCTGGATCTGGCAATCCGAACAGGCCGACGCTTTTAGTGAGTTGAAGAGGCGCCTCACTACCGCGCCTATTTTGATCCAGGCTGATTATTCCCAACCTTTTATCCTCAGGACGGATGCTAGTGCTTATGCTCTGGGTGCGGTGCTTCTACAGGTGGATGGCGTTAACGAACGTCCAATAGAGTACGCCAGTCGCCTGTTGACGTCCGCTGAGAAAAACTACAGCACCACAGAGAGAGAAGCCCTAGCCGTCGTATGGGCTGTCGAGCGATTCAGAGGGTATATTGACGGACACCAGGTGATCGTGCGCAGCGACCATCAGCCTTTGAAGTGGCTTCTTACCTTAAAATCGCCCGCGGGTAGGTTGGTTCGTTGGGCACTTAAACTGCAATGTTTCAACATCACCTACCAGTACACTCCTGGCAAGGTAAACGTAGTTGCAGACACCCTGAGCCGCCCGCCTTGCACAGATGACGACGCAGCTGAGACTGGTACGTGTTCCATCGTCTTAAACTTACCTTCGACTAGTCCAGCTGACTTGCGCGCTGCCCAGCTTGCAGACCCGGATCTGAAAAAGATTATTCAAGACCTGGAAAACCCCGATGAATTGACCCTTAGCAGATGGTTAGAACGAGGATTCTTGCTGTCTCACGGAGTTCTCTACCGTTACGACCCGGATTCGGAATCCGAAGAGGCCCAGCTTGTAGTGCCCATTTCCATGAGAAATGATATCCTCAAGGAGTTACATGACTCTCCTACAGCTGGCCATCAAGGTGTAGAGAGAACCCTTCAAAGGCTAAGGGAAAGGTACTATTTTCCAGGTATGCGCAGGTTTGTAACCGATTACTTGAAGGTGTGTGTGGAGTGTCTTCGGTACAAACCGTCAAACCAAAAGCCTGCTGGTTTGTTACAAACCCCTGTCCTGCAACAGCGAGGAGAAGTGTTAGCGATCGACTTGTTCGGTCCGCTCCCGGCTGGAGACCAAGGGGAGCGATGGGTGCTACTCGTAGAGGATGTAGCCACAAGGTGGGTTGACCTATTTGCACTTGTGGAAGCTACCGCTGAAGCTTGTTCCCGTGTCCTCCTGGAGGAGTACTTCCTTCGATATGGATTGCCGCGTCGGATTGTTTCCGACAACGGGTCGCAGTTCATTTCCGCTGTTATGCAACAATGCATGCATTTGATGGGTGTTAAGCAGGACCTTATACCGTTGTACCATCCGGAAGCTAATCCGGCTGAACGCAAAAATAGGGATCTTAAGGTACAACTTTCAATGTTGGTAAAGAATACTCACACAGATTGGCCTAAACACTTGGCCCAGGTTCGTTTCTCTATGAACAGCGCTGTGTGTTCCACAACGGGTAAAACTCCCGCGTTCTTAACGTTTGCACGTGAGCTACGAACACCATTCGATGTTCACCATGATTTGCGTAGTATTCTGGACAAAGAGAATTTTGTCCCTCAGGTCACGCCCTACTTACGAAATTTCATTTCCTCTCTCTCGGATGTTCGAGAACGCGCAGAGAAGTCTCAGGACATTCGAAAGGAAGTAGCGGATGCTACTCGTAAAAAGGAACCTAGGTACAGCGTAGGTGACTTAGTGTTAGTTAAAATGCATGATCTAAGTAACGCGTCTAAAGGTGTCACACGCAAGTTCATGCCCAGGCGAGATGGGCCATATCGTATTGAAGAAGTATCTAGCCCTACGACTTTTCTTGTTTCTGACCTTTCGGACAATATCATAGGGAAATACCACACCACGGACTTAACCCCGTTTGCCTCCGCGTCGAATACCGCTCATCCTATCAGACCCAAGGGGCGCAGAGGGAGACCTCGTCAGAGAGATTACAGTCCCAAATTGGACTCGGGACGCGCTCCCAACTTGGAAGGGGAGTATGTAACGCGAAGTTCCGGACTTGCTAATTTAAATAATGGACCACGTCGCGCCAAACCATCCGCGACGCGTTACATTCCCTCGACGGCTAGCGCCACCTCGCGCCGACCGCGCGAGATTCGCCTCCCGGCACGCTTTCGGGACGCGGACGAGTAGTGTGTGGCTTACTACGTTCGGACGGACATTGTGATTTTATAGTTTTATTTTTATTGTTACTTACTTATGTCTTTTCCCGTGTCATTTTAATTAATTGAATATACGTGTTTTACCTTCCACTGTGCGTTGGACTCATTTGCCGAACCCAAAAGTAGCTAGCTAGCCGGGCTGGCGCTAAAACGTTCGTTTTGACGTGATTTAGTCCAGACTTATTCTCTTCTTAGTCTTAGCTTAGCTTCATTGCTGAAGGTCGTGTCTAGTGTGGACTGGTTGACCACTCGATGCATCGCCTTTCCACTTATTACGCAATCCTTTATGTTAAGGTACCTACGAGATAGAAACCACGTATTGGTGTATTTCTTGATAGTATTTACATAAACTGTAGTCACGGTGTCGGCAGTTTTGAAAAACACTTCGCATTATCATAATGGCTTTGTTTGGTTGGTTTGGCAGTCCCAGTTGTTGTGACTTACCCTGTGACCATAGACGAAAAACCTGTGACCAGTGTGACCTACTAAATAGCTTTAAACTTTAAGCATGGTTTGTGTTTTATTTTAGTCAAGTATCAAAATCATTGGACCTCGCTATAATTTACATTAACCTACCTGTTTAGTCCAGCTACTGGGGCAGAGCAGGGCCTTGATTCATAATACAGCGGAATGCATTCGGTTCGGAATCGACCGACAGCAACCAATCACAGTGCAAGAAACGTCACATTCGGATCAATTCCAATTCCTGCACTGTGATTGGTTGCTGTCGGTCGATTCCTAACCGAATGCATTCCGCTGTATCAGGAATCAAGGCCATCAAATAGAATTGGAATTGAATCAAGGGCCAGAGGGTCCTAAACTAAAGTCACGGTTAAAGTGAAGCATATAAAACACTTATTCTTATGACTTAAATCTTAAATATTGCATCGCGTTTACCATGAATTCCTTGTAGTTATCTAATAAGAGCACCGTAAGCATGGATCATCAACATTCTACTCCATACTTTCCCTTCCTGCGCCAGCGTCACGTCGTCAGTCGTCAGTCGTCAGTGTTGTAAGACAATCGTGGTCGAATGCACGCACGGCCTTGAGCCTCGAAGTGTTTTGAAGAAGTTTGTGATTTATAGCGGCAAAAACATTTGAATTTAGAAACAAAACAATGGTTTCTCTGAAGTATCTAATTTCTGTGGTTAGTATTAATATTTGGCACGTAATTTTTGAGTTTTTATGAATTGGATTACCTAGCTATGTTGTGTTACGAAACTATTTTGTGTTTGTGGGTCAAAGGAATAAAATCTTATGCCACTACTGAATGGACAGTGACCGGTCGGTCAGTTAGCAAGGCAAGGCAATCCTCCTAACCGGAGTAAAGTAAAGTAGAATTTATTGCATGAAATACATGTTATATAGATGTTATTTTTCACAGTAATAAGTTAATATTTAATTTTAATACATGGATTATTAATGCATTATATAAAATAACATGTCACATTTAGGATTCTAATTATTACCCATTATATATCTAATCTAATTTAACTGTAGGAGATTCTATCCTCACGCTCACGTTAGTGCTATCTACTCGTCAATAGATGGCGTTGTGAACTAACTTGATGCCCGCACATTTCCAGGCGGTGCTATTCTTCTACGCAGTGCTGGGCGAGGGCACGGTGCCGCAGCCGCGAGCGCCCAACTTCCAGTACTTCGAGAGGTAAATAATGGCTCGCATCTTCTTATTTTATAGCTCCGGTGATTATAGTATCCTGGCTTTGATAGCATACCTTAATCGGTTAATTGGAGACTCTCCTTTGTCGAGAATCAGTAGAATTTATGATCTAATCATGATTTCAGTAGGTACATTTATACTAATTTATTTAGAGCTTCGGTTTAACAATGAATAGGAAAACCTGCATACGAATATCACCATTTTTGTGAGGATCTTGAGGGTTAACATAAGGTTGTTATATCTAAAATAAATGAACTTTTGGAGCATAATATATATAGGACATGAGCATTATTGCAGGCCCAACTACCGCTACCCGTACTACGACGCGGAAGGTCGCGGCAAGCTGCTGTACGGCTACGGCGGGCCCGACCTCCACCAGTACCGCGCCTACTCGCCGCTAGAGGGCATACATTAGTCTACAAGTTAGGGCATACCAGTGTTTGATGAGATTTAAAATATGTACAGTTCGCCCAACGGATGTAGGCATTCGTGAAGTTAGCCGTTTGTCTGCGCAGAACACAATTTTATATGAAAATCGGTCACTGCGCAGACAAACGGCTAACTTCACGAATACCTAGATCCGTTGGGCGAACTGTGCAGTAGGTTAATTAAATTCAGAGGCTTTTGGTGATTTAGCGAATTTCTTTTGTAAATATTTTACGTTTGAAGCTATTATTAAAGTTAACTTTACAAAACTGGCTGTTTCATTTGAACAAAACCTTCAAGTTAATAGCATTAGCAGTGATGTAGCTTTGTGTTACTTTGTCACTACAACATAGTACTTAAAATGTCATATAAATTGAACTTCCTTATTGAAGTGTCAATAGTCAATAGTCAGTAAGTAAATTTAAGATACAAAAGCCAGGGGCCAGGAACTAAAACTTGAAATACATAGGTAGTGTAGTGACTAGTGAGAGAACATGTTTATAAAAATAATTTTATGGTTTTTTAAGTACCCATAAACAAAAGTCTAGTTGGAATCTAGCAAGATTCTTAAAAAACGCCATGTATTTAAAACTTGTGATCTATTAAACCAACAATGTTGTAGTCACGTCATAATCCTTGAGTTGTTAGCACTTGTCATCGGTACACAACATACTCTTATTTGTTGATCCATACATACAATCCTTGTTTACGTCTCAATTGTCTTCCTACCGTGATGAACGCAAGTTGCGTAATTTTCCAATCATGTTCAAAATTCATGTTATATTTTTATTTCTTTGTCTTATGTACTGTGAGTCTGTGTATGTGTACTCTAGTTTCTGGGAGCCTCTTTTCAACCCGAGGGTATTAAACTACAGAGTGGAAGCAGAGTTCGATCCAGAGTCAGGGAAAAACGCGCGAGAACTGTACAAGAGGAAGTATGGATACCGAGGAGAAAAATTGATAATCAATTTGGGAAATGGAAAAGGTTTAAAAGATTTCCCTCAAGATTATCAGGTAATGTTGCTCATAGCCAGAACTTCCTAATCTAATATACAGTCCCTCCCTCCAAGATATTATTAGCTAAGTCTAACAGAATATAATTAGAATTTGCCTAGTTCCTGAGACCTAGTGTCCATGTCCTAGCAGGAATCCTACCGACTTGCTTTTTGATTTGACCTCTATTTTGTTTCAGAGTTACGGAGATGTGAAGTTTTACTACACATATCCTGGAGCAAACAATAAAATACAATAGAATTAATTATTCTTATCTTTTATTTAAGCTTAACTTAGGCCTTATATCTAAAAAATCTTTTATCTTTAGAATTGTCTTGTTCATCATATTTTGGACAGATTGAAGGAATAGATCACTAACTCAACCAGCAGATAGCAGATAGGGCTATATCCTCCGTTTCTGTGTGCTGATGTAGAGAACATTGTTTCCGCGGATGAAGGCATCTCCATACTTGTTCTTGAGCTGCCCGTTCACATACTCCTCGGTCTGCTCCAGGGCTATGTTCATGTAGCCGTCGAGGCACGCCAGCACTCCTGGCAACACAAACATGCTTAACTATTCTAGTGTTCTTAACATACCTACAAACTTATGTACTTATCATATTTTCATACTTAGGAGGAAAGTTATCTCAGTAGGTAATGGAAGGGATAGTAGCAAGATTTTAGGCCAAATTACAATGTCCCGAGTCCCGACTTTGATGAGTCCAGTAAACAACCTACTTATATGAAATGAAATGAATTTATTTGTCAGAAGAATGGTTACATAAAGGTTTTAATGTTATGAAGTAAGTGTCACATTCTCCAACGTATCACACGGTATACAAATCTTTACTAATTACATGAATGGAATCATAAAAAATATTATACCTACTTAATTGTCAAATCATGTCTCAATAGGTAGGTACAATTTAAATTAAACATGCAGAATAGTAAAATAAAAGATTTATTACAGTAATGTCCTAGGCTAGCTCATTGAAAACCTGGAGGGAGGTAATCACGGATTTTACGGAGGTAATAATACATTTAGAAGTATTGAAGTAGCTACCAAGTGGTCTGTAGAAGCACTTTAGCATAATGTTAGTGTTCTTGACTTAGCAGGGTCAAGATGGGGTCAGCTAATGCAGTGGACTGCCAACGTCTGTTTACTTATCATGTAAACATAACCTCAAAACGAGTTTGCTGGATTAGGCATATAGTTTGCGTTTCGAGAACCTAAACTGAGCAGCATATCTACTGAAAGTCAATTGGATAAAATATGTTAATTGTTTACCTCGATAATCAACTCCACTGTTCAACTTGACGACGACCGGCCGACCATGGATTTGTTGAATGAATGACGAAAGGGCCTCTTTGCGACTCATTTTGATTTAAGTTGAAATTACTGAAAAATATAATGATTCCCTAGAGAGACCTACATACAGGAAAGTAGGAAATGCAAGTAAGTAAATGAGAGCAAGATTTTTACAATTTACAAAAAAACAAACCTCGGCTTTGACTTGTTTGACTGACAGTGACAGTGAGAGAACCATGAACTAACTAATAGGATGCTGGAGTGAACTCCTAGAAGAATTTTTTTGTTCTTGTACCTTAATCTAAAAAAAAATGTAAGTTGTGTACAGTTCGCCCAACGGATCTAGGCATTCGTGAAGTTAGCTTTTTCATACAAAATTGTGTTCTGCGCAGACAAACGGCTAACTTCACGAATGCCTAGATCCGTTGGCGAACTGTACGTACGTCTACGTCAGTCATTAATATTAATAACTAGCTGGTACCCGCGACTTCGTCAGCAAAATAACATACATAATAAAAACAGAACTGAAAACTGCTGTTCAGAAGATTCTCTTCTGATACTTTTAAAAATAAAAATTCAATAATAGCGCCATCTCGACCTCAGCCATAGGACAGCAACGCCATCTAGTGGCCTTCAACTGGAACTACACTTTAAGTCCCCATACAAAATTTCAACCCCTTCATGATTCGTTTTGAAAAAAAAAAGTAGCCTATGTCCGTCCCTGGGACATAATCTTTATCCATGTCATATTTCAGCATCATCTGTTCAGTGGTTTAGGCGTGAAAATGTAACAAACAGACAGACACATTTTACTACATAATAGATGGCGCCACAGGAAAAATTAGATCGCACTATCGTTGCGTTTTGGGGAACGTAACATATAAACTCGCTAATCCTCTACTTTTCAGCTTTATAATATTAGTATTGATAGTATTGATAAACGTGGTGTAAAGATCTCTATGGTGTAAAGTTACCCCAGGTTTAAACCCCAAGAAGCAGAATTCCCAAAATGATGTTCCTCCGTTTTTGAATTGAAGTAAGGTACTTATAGATAAAATAGTTAATTCGACTACTTTACCTAATGGGTTTCGTTCGAACCCAAACTGAATTGTCATAGTTTTTAAAAGTAAAAGATTAGTGGTTTTATTTAGTTTAGTTTTATTAATTTTTAGGTACCTACCTACCTACTTACTTAACAACACTCATTACATAAGTCAATAAAAAGTTAGAAGACAAATTACCTACACTTTAGAGCAGCTAAGTGAGGCATAAGGATCTTGACTGTATCCTCAACTGGCTGGATTACACACACAACTGGTGTTCTTTATAGATATCCAGACTGATCAATATTCTAGATCCTTTGAAGATGTCAGGGGTTAGTCAGAGGCACGTCCAAATAGGTACATATTTTTTTTTATGCCCACACAGTGGACGTCATAAGTCTGAAATGTCAATGTCAAAAAGCATTTATCAAGCAGGACCGCTGTGATCACAAATAGTATTAAAACTAACTTTACTCTTCTTTCGCGACCAATACCGTGAAGAGTCTGGGCAACAACACAGTTTGGGGCCTAGCATTCTTTCAGATCATCTTAAAACTAAATCGTCCAGCCAAATATTACGCATATAAAATGATCTTCAAGTATAGATCGCTACGTGCGATCCTTAGGCTCGAGTGATGTCCATATGTATCCGCTGGGCGCGTCGGGCGCGGGCGGCGGGTAGGGCGTGCCGGCGCGGTAGTAGTCAGCCGGAGCATGCATCACGAACTCCATGTACTCCAGCTTGCGGGGGAGCTCCTCTTCTGGACCTGCATGAACAGTACAATAGTTTAATGATCCTAGACTAACAATGTGTTTTATAAAAATGAAGATGTCTTCAAATCAAGACTTTAGCATCAATCTAACTTGTTATGAAACACGCTCATAGCTTCTATACAATTTTTTTTTTTTTTTGTATACCAATAATATAAGTGGCAGGGTCGAAGCGCTCGTCAGGTGGTGGGCTTGCTCGCGTGGGCAGCAACCAGGTGACCACCGCGCTTTTCTCGCAGTACTGGTCCGTGAGAAACCCGCGGATCTGGGCGTAGAAGGTACCTCCGTCCACATCCAGCATCGACACTATGTCTCCTACTTGCATGTATGAACCCTGGAAATATGATTACAAAAAATAATATTATAAATTTTTTTTAGAGAATTGGTAATCATCTAACTATGTATTGCATTTTATAATTCCAGAAGATTACTAAAGATATCAGAATAAAACATGGAGTCTGAACTGTCTTAAGACAAATGGTTCATATCTGTAGAACAAATACAACCAAGATGAGCCACAACTTTAGTTTACCTACAAGCAGAAAGTAAAAATCAATAATTTTATTACATCTGATGATTTCTTATCAGCTTTGAAAGTATAGAAAAGAAAACTATCGTAAGGTTGAACTGTGCTAATTCCAACATCACCAATCCTTAGACTTCGAACCAAACAAAAACCTGCAAGGGCACCTCGGCACATGAATTCGGCGAATTACATAAGCGAACATGACCAGCATCGAGATCAAAAGGGTGACGATACCTTGAAGAATATGGAGTCGCTGGTGACGAGCGTCGCGGTCGCGGTGGGAGCGCGCAGCGGCGTGCGCTTGTGTGCGTCGCGCCGGCCGCGCGCCCGCGGGCCCGGAGGCGCGGGCGCGGCGGCGGGCGGCGGCCGGCGCGCCGCGCGCGTGGACTTGCGAGCTCCTCGCCCCGTCGCCTTCGCCGGCGTGCTGCCTTCTTCGTCACGTTCCTCCACCTCTTTGCTGGCCGCCGCCGACAGGTAGCACTCGTTGCAGACCTGCCCGGGACCGGTCTCCTGGTTGCGCCCCTGTACGGTCTCCTGGTTGCGCCACAGCAGCGAGTCCGTGGACCCGCATGTGGCGCACGTCGGTTTTGGCATTTTGATTTATATTTCTAGATTAACTTCACTTCTTCTGGCAATCAGTTGAGCTAAATAAACCTCAGTTTCAGATAAATTCCGAGAAAAATAACTATAACAACAACAACATCGCACACACATGACACTTCACTACACTACATGACATGACTGACTTATTATTAGATGACATCGACACTGACAGAAAAAAATCTATGACAATGATAGAAAACCACATCGAAATCGATGACCGCCATCTGTCCTGTCGCCTCTTCAATCCTTCGATTTTAGCCAGAGAAATGATAAACATCGGAATTCTGTAAGCATAACCCATAACCATAGATTTAGCATGGTACCTTATATATATGCCCATAACCATATCACATACAAGGAGTGCCACACTTGTATCTCGCGATCGTTTACACTGGGTCACTAGATGGCGCTAGTAGAAAGATCGCGCTATCGTTGCGTTTTGAACTTTTCATTAAAATAGTCTTCTTTTTACTATACACCCCTACTTATCGATTTGTAGAATTTTTTTAACATAACCGTGGTCTCGGTATTTATTACTGATCACCATTAAGGTGGTTAATACCATAATACTCAAGAGAAAAAAAAGTACGTGAGTGTCGTGGAACAATCGTTGGAACGAAACAAAGAATACTTTTCTATAATAACTGTGGGAATATAATATATTAATTTGTCAATTAAGTATCCTAGCAACGCTCAGTCTTTTTTTTCTTCGATACCGTCCCAAAAAGGAACTTCGTTCCAAAAAAATTATAAGTAACCTCAAGAGGAGACGAGGACATGGATATAAGAAAGATGCGCGTTTTTTCTGGTTTTACTGACTGGGGATGGTACGAGAGCATAGTTGAATGAGAGTCTGTACGTGATTGTTCCTTCCTTGTCCTTAATTGTACAGTTTTCTTATTTTTTTTTGTTTTGGTCGACTACAATCCTCAATAACTTTGTGGTAGTTAAATAAAAAAAAAATCTGACCATGCCAATAGGTATCATTTTCTGCATGTATTGCAACTGTCCTTAAATTTTTTTTTCGTTGTCATCGAAGATAGAAGACTCGCATTTAATATAATTTTTGAAGGTCGCAACTGTTAGCTCTATAGTCTCGATTATAGATAGATAGTAAAAGATATACTTAAGTACATTTATATTCAATATTCATTTCAATTTTCAATTCAACGCAATAGGCAAATACTTCATTAAATTATATAAGTACTTAATACAACCTACCTAGTTTCATTCATCAAAACAAAACCTTCGAACTACAAAAGAAAAGGTAGCTGCCCTCAATTTTGTAAAATTTTGCCCACAACCTGTATTTATAATAGTTGTTAGGTCCTGCTGATAAGCTGGGCATTTAGATAGTAGGGTTCTCTACCACCTATTTGTGGAAGTCTAATTTGCATGCAAAATGCATTTTGTAACCTATCTGTTACCTACATGAAAATCCTGCCTAATTCGGCGGAATTAGCACACAGACAGTTTTGTAACCGTGCAGATAGCACACCAATTTATTACCGGCCAGGATTGTCCGATTTAGGTATCATACCTACACTACACAGACACAGGTAGGTAAGTACCTAGCTAGGTACGTTAGTTAGATAAAATTGATAAAAAAATGCTTAGGCTCATAAGCACTGTGCAATAATTTTTGCTGATTTAGGAAATCAGATTTTTTCTAAAAAATACCTAGATAATTAGGTAGGTACCTACCTAGCTAATTAATAATTTTAAATATTTGTACTTATTAGGTACATTTTATTCGCCTTTATGAAGTCAAAGTCAAAGTAAAAAAAGGGATTCGCGTGGCCTGATGTCGCTCTGCCTCTCGACAGCTAATGTGTGCACAATGCCTTTGCTATCTTGCTTAGCTTTTTGATTTTTTTTATATAATTGAATTAAGGCAACTAAGTTAGTTAAGAAATTAGCCTAAGTTTAGATCTAAGATGGCCCAATAGGCTCGCTCCTTCGTAGACCTCATTCTTGCCTGAGGTCTAGAGCCGAATGTTATTAAACTATGCAGTTATTTAAGTACCTTTTTCCAAAATAGATATCTAAATAAATCACATAGAACAACATTTTTCCATAATTATTATTCGTTTGATTTTCCCCGGGAGTCGAGAAAACTCTGTAGATAATATTGAACATCTACAAGGGGAGCGTGAACAAAGTTGAGCCAATTAAAAGTTAGAAACCACATTTTTTGAACTCCAATATACACCTGCCTAATTAGTTAGGTAAGTAGGTACCTACTAGATAAAAACCGAATTTTGTGTAGATTGCAAACATGTTGTTATGTCTATGGAACCTTTTCGTCGGGTAACTTTTAATGGTTGCCGGATTAAGCTAGGTACCTACTTCTGCAGATTCGTACCAATTAGAAGTTTCAAACTTTGAAATGTTTAACGGATTAACCGATTGAAATGAAAGTTGAAATGAGTTTGCACGTTACAACTAGCTGCCAAGGAAGCTTTGTTAGGATCTGTCTTGTTCACAAAGGAATACTTACTAGGTTTCACTATCCTATCCATTTCCTTTGACATCAGTCGGCTTAGAGGGTAGTCAGAGTATTATACTTTCATAAACTGATTATGATTTAGTAGGGAGCTTGATCACCATTAGGGGTAAGTATTAAATTAAAAATACAGATAATGGTGGAAGATTTATTTAAAAACGTCTGTGTACATACAATTGAATAAATAAGTTAATCTAATCGGAATGTAAAGTTACACTAAGTTAAGTACATAGGTACAATACAACTACACAATAATACTTTTTAAAGCCGTCGATCCTTACATTAAATGCATTAGTTAGACAAATCCGTTAGATAAGCGTGGCGACTGGCGTGGCAACAGTAGGTGTGGTGTCGGTCGCGCCACAAAAGGAGTCCAGCACAATTTAGAAGAACTTACGAAAAAGCTGTTACAAATATAATTACCTACCTATCTTTACTTACACGTTGCCTGTTACGCACACTAAGGCCGCTCCAAAAGGACTTCTTTTGTGGCGCGGTCTCTAGGCTCCCGCTTCACTAAGCTCACAGACTACGCTGCAGTTGGTTGAATACAATTTCTCTATGTATAGGTAGGTACGTATGATGGGGACATCACTGCGCAAATTCTACTAAACTTGTGCCTACGTATTCGCAAATTTATTTTCAAACAAATTGGGCGTTGTGTATTATAGGTACTCGCACCTATTGTGTGAGTAATGTTAAAGAAACTGAACACCTTTAATACAAACATCCCTATTCTCCCCCGAGCCGCCCCGAGGCATATCAAGTGTGTTAACTCTTGTTCTTTCGTGATGGGACAACAACAATGGAATAACATTGAAGAAATATTTACATTTAGTGAAAAAGTGATATAGGTAAGTACCTAATATTAGAATGTTTAAATAAATAATGAAATATCAAAAATAGGTAGGTAAGAGTAGAACATTGAATTAGGCATTATTTGAAAGATAGTTATACTAACTAGCAATAGGTAAATGGCCGGACTGCGCACGAAACGCTATGATTTTTATACAAAACGAGTCTAGAGCACCAGACGCATGATGCTACCTTAATTTTAATTTTGTTGGTAAAGTCTCTGTTGCAGATATGACTCAGTGAGCTAGTTGTGTGTTCTCAGTTGCAGACATGCAGGCGCAGCTCAGTGACCTGTTTGTGTTTTCGGTTGCAGACAAGCAGCTCAGTGAGCTAGTTGTGTTAGCTCAGTTGCAGACATGCAGCTCAGTGAGCTAGTTGTGTTAGCTCAGTTGCAGACATGCAGCTCAGTGGTCCGCAGACAGGTGTCGCACCGCACGGTGCAGCACCAGCGAAAGCTGCAGCGGCACTGCACGCGCGACGTCGCGCGACGCGTTCTGTACCCGCGCCCGCAACACAGCTGCTCGCATCCTTCCTCGCCTGGACACAAAACATATCCGTAAGAACCTTGAACTGGCTTTCCAAATAAATAATCGGAACGTTAGTGTACAAAGTCTGTTGGATTTTTACGTAGGTACCTCGCGAGCCCTCGAAATGTGTAGCTACAAGGTGTGCCTGCGGTGATGTAGCTGCAAGGTGGTACCTGGCTGGTTCCATAAAACGTGTTGAGTACAATATGGAAAGGATGTAGGTACCCACCTGTGGAGGTGTTGTTGCAGAGCCTGCCGTGCGTGCCGAGCGCGGCGGCGGCGGGCTCGGGCTCGCAGTACGGCGGGGACGGCTCCAGGTGCACCAGCTCCGACTTGCGCGCGCCGCGCCCCGCAGCCCTGCTGCCTCTGCAACAAACACACTAGAGCTTCGTCTGATTTTACAATCAAGAGCTGGATCAGGTCATCGGGAGAAAGAGGGGTTATGTTGAAACGTAGAATACCTACATTACGTTCGCGTACTCACTTTTTGACGACAACGAGCTGAAGGTTGACTCTGCCGTCCGCAGCGCTGCCACGCTGCGAGGTCGTCACCTGGAAATCAAAGCAGATAGTTAACATCGTATCCCGTAATTATGACGATTGACGATTTAAAAAATATTAGGGTAATCATAATTATTTAGGTCATATCATTCGCTCTAAATATAATTTGCCTACCTTGACAGCGTGTGCGAGTTTGTCGGTGAGCGCGGCGGCGACGCGCCGGAAGGGCGGCAGGGCGCGCCAGCACGTGCGCACGCCGCACGAGCCCGACACGCCGTGGCACTTGCACTCGCGGGACACCAGCGCCTTCACCGTCTGCAACACAGGGGCAGTGCTGGAGCTGTGGAGGTGTGGCCCAATCTCACCTCACAGTCGGAGGAATGGAATAGGCACGATGACAGTAATCAAGAATCACTAAAATATTTAACTAATCTAATAAAATAGGATATTTTTTGAGTTTATAGATTTGTAAAAACAGGGCTTCAGGGCGAAACTGGCTCAGTACAGCGCCAGCGTCTTAGTGTTGAATTATTAAATTATTTAATAAAATAAATCTACAAAATACAACAATCCGAATCCGCCATGATAGCTGCACCGATCAGAGCGCGTGACGTTGACGTCGTCTTTAGGTAAACATCACTGTGTCCGTATTGTACATTTTCTAACCAGTAACCACCCAAACGTCTCTTAGGTAAAATACCTAACCTCGGAAATTTATCAAGATCAAAGCAACGCGATGAGAGCTTTTGGGAGGTGACTAACGTTGCCCTTAACATGTACCTACTCATTAAACAACTTCCAACACCTGCTACATTTACCGATACAAAACTTATTTGTTTTTATATCAGTTCCATTGAATAAAACACAACAACCTTGTCCTCGCATCGCGTGCAATATAATTACTTTGGAAAGAACGCGGCTGAATCAAAAATGGTGAAACAAAACTGTAATTTGACGAATGAGAAGGTGCGATGAGAGCGTTAATGTGCCTCGTAACTACCGGAGCCAGGAATGTCGCAATCTTAACTGAAAGGGTTCTGTAGGTGAAGACGCATTGACGTTGTCTTTCATATGGACAAGCCTGATTAAGCTGAGAAGAAAGTTGGTTCAGGTGCTGGGCGCCTATTCCATCTTTTTTTTCCATCAGTTGCCTCCTGACGCTGTATAAATCATCTCGTATAGATGTGAATAAGGCACGTAAGAACGGATAATTTCTACCTTTAACAACAAAAACCAAAAGTGTATTCGGTGGAGCTTAGACCCTTTCCCTTGCCCTTATCCCACGCTAAGTGGGGGTCGGCACGACATGTATTTTTCCTCCATTCACTCCTATCACTCGTCAAATCTGTCTCCACTCCTTTCGCATTCATATCATCTCTCACACAATCCAATCACTTCTTTTTCGGCCTTCCTCTACTTGCATAATCTCCAGCCACACTCATATTCATCACTCTCTGGGTAACATGGTTTTCAACCCACCTCATAACGTGTCCATACCAAGCCAACCTAGCACTCCTTACCTTTTCAGAAATAGGCGCCACTTTAAAACTTCCCCTAATATACTCATTCCGTATCTTATCCAACCGTGTTACCCCACACATCCACCTTAACATTCGCACATGTACTTTCCTTTCGTCCGTCTTCTTCGTTGCCCAACACTCTGACCCATACATCGCGACAGGTCTGATGATAGTCTTGTAAATCTTCCCCTTAAGTATAAGGGGCATTCGGGGGTCGCATATTGTCCCTGAGACCTGTCGCCACTTCATCCATCCCGCATTCATTCTATTACAAACGTCACGGTCAATATTGCCGTCGGTGGAGCTTAGACACACAACAGAATCGTGTTCCAATCAAATGTAGAGAAAGAATCTGTTGACAAAAATATTTCTAAACACTGTTTTCAGCAAATAAATAATCTTTATTTTTACGGCAAATTTTAGCAAATGTTAGGTAGGTAGGTACGAACCTCTGAGTGCCTTTTTTTGGATATGCATTATGCACTCAGATCCAAATCAAATAAGTACGAGTACCTACCTACATGTGCCCGGGAGCAGTTGCGTAGTGAAATATAATAAATAAATAGATAAACATTAAATATAATGGGGCTCATTATATCATTCAAAGGTTCTCACATTTAGCGTTCTGTAATTGGTTAAGTAAATAATAGAAGCAGCCCTCGAGAGCCTTTAGTTAGAAGGATACTTGATAAATTACCTACAAACTAAACGCACGACATCAGGTATAGGTTTACCTAATAAAATTCAAAATGTTATAATGCAAAACTTTGCGGAGATTTACATAATTTTGTTGTTTAATAATTTGCTGATTCTCCGCATGATAAACTAACAATTACGATAAACATCTTAAGTATTTTGAAATTACAAAGAACCCTAAACTTTAATTTGTGAAACGCATCACGTACAGTGTACACCCCGAGGCCTTGTATTGCCTTCTTAAAGCTACGACTAACCTGCTACTGGAATTGAAGCCTTATTAAATCTCAATTAGAGTTTAGAATGAAATGCCTCATAGTTGAAGATGAGGTTGGATATAGGCAAGCAGTGGGACACGAGAGCCGTAATTTGGCACAACAACACAGCGAGCAGGAAACCGCTGGTTTAATGCATATAATTATAAGTATATGAATCATAATATAATAACGAAAACATGAGAGACTGAACAGTGTGGAATGTGTTTATAACGTCTGAGAGTAAAAAATTACGACCAGTAACTGCACGAAATACCTATCTCATACGTTTTTTGACATACCTACATCATGATGACAATGATGAACGATAACAGTCATGGAACTTCGAGAGGATCAAGCCTTCACTTCTTGCTTTCTAGACATATATGCCATATATATACTGGTCTACAATAAATTGACAAGGGTATTGCGATGTTTAGCCATAAAACTTACTCTTGTCTCCGCCAGCTGGTCTAAACAGACTGACAGATGAATGCGTTACATTTATTTTGAGCCGGTCCTGGTTTTTTTGAGCATTCTCCTTTGTTTCACAAAATATTGTCGTTGATTACGTGTAGATAATTTCAATGGTTTCAAAATCATTTTTAAAAGCTTTTAATTACCTTGCAATGTTTGTATGTTTGTATGTATGTTTGTCCGGGTCAAATCTTTAAAAATCAGTACACCAATCTAGAAAATATCTACAAGAAGCTACAAGTGTGATAGCCATCTCCCCGCGCTATGTCAATGCGCCCGCGGCCGCCGGAAACATTAGTGGAGTGATTGCGAGCCGCGGGAGGAGACCTAACTGATGCCTTCAGAGCATCTCCGAACGTGTCGAGCATTCCTATACATCTGTAATTAGCAGATGTATCTTAATAGTAGAGCTAGATCTGCTACCTAAATATACACATGTGTTTCCTGTCGTTGAGGGTGATTGGCTGAGATGGTTTGGTTGAGCCATGGACCAATTAGACCAATCTAGAACAATGTCATTAGCATCGACAGCTGCTGCTGTGTATCATGATATCCGTGATCTAGATTGCCCGAAGTAGGTACTGACTGCTATTTTCCTGTGCGGTGGTGATCACTATGAGGCAGAAGAATATTCATCAGGACCTACATCATACCGAGAACCTACATTGGTCGCGTAATAAAGTTACCATCCTGCAGATTCAACAAGTGTAGGTAAGTGCTTCCATCCCAGGTGTTGGTGGTTTTCCTGGACCCAGCCGAGCCACCTTTGGATCGATTTTATGGTCGAGACCCACCTTCCGCCCCAGCCGGTTGTTATGCAGGTTCATGAGCGCTCGTGCGTCGTGTTCCAGCTCTCTTGCGTCGAGGAAGCGTCTCGCGAACCGCGCGCCGAGCGCCGCCTCCCCGCACCGCGCCCCGCCGCCGCTCCACTCCCACGCACCAGCTGCGCGCCTCCTGCAAACATGGGCTTTTAGAAGTGCTGACAGGCAAGTATAAAATGTGGTGACAGGAAACAGTTGCTGACAAAGAACATGCTTTCATGAAGATGCTGAACTTGTTAACGGGAAAATGCTGGATATGGAACAGTCGCTGACAAAATTAAATAAGTTACTATAAGGTGAGGAAAATGTTTCCACAGGACCATGATTGCCAAAGATTGAAGACAGTTTGTTGTATTTTATTTTACTCTTTCTGAAAATGGGTCAGTTTGTATCAGTAATTCTCAAAACGGTACCTATAAAATAGGATAGGTACATATATGTATTAGTTTGTGTGTGGCAAGGAGACACATCAATCAAGATGCAATCACAAACTCAACGAACGGCGCCTTACGACGCAATTCAATGGAAATAAATCAAAGATGAATAATTTCCCCGAAGCGTCGACTACAGATGTCTCCATAAACCTAGACTGGTCTTAAGTCTTAGCTGGACTTAGACAAGCCTGTTCTTGCAGGAACAAAATAATCCTTGTTTGCATGGATTTGTCATAGGAAGGGGACATAAACAATATGAATGACTAGTAGAATTACTTCTGCCAGTCCTAACATTTCGCTACATTATCAAATGGAATCACGACGTTAATTCAATCCGTCTCCTCCACACCACTGCTTGTCAAAAAGGCCAGGGCAGCATTCAGGACTTCTCGTTGAAATAAGAAAAGTAGGTACTTGTGGCTGAAAATATCAGCTGCAAAGGCAGACAGGAGTGAAAGACAGCCCTAGAGGAAAATTCAATCCATAGAGCAGGTAGGCGGGGTAGGTTAGTAGGGGAGTGTCTACCTTCGCTTTCGACAATCGATTGTTACATTGTCTATAGGCTCTGAGCACTCGAACCTTCCTATCCTATTGAGTGCATCTGTAAGTCTGCCATGGGAGTGGAAACCAACCCCAACTCTTCTCCTTCCGCGTCTACCTGCCAGTCATTTCATCACTCCTGTCTCCGTTCTTTCTTTGAACTAAGTAGGAGAAGAAGATGAAGGGGTTATAAGAAAGTACCTGTGACTACATCTACAGGACCGCAAGTTTGGGGCAAGTACCTGTGATTGCACCCGCAGGCAGGCAGGTCACCGCGCGCGCAAGCCGCGCTCAGCGCATGCGTCACGCCGGCTGATGTGATCGCGTACGTGTAGGCCGCTTCTTTGGTCGCTGTAGAGATGAGAAAAAATATTATAGGTGGTATATATATATGGTGGTATATATACTAAGCGAATAAATGGCCAAAACAGCTATGAAACAACTGAATAGGATATGGAGAGACAGCAACATAAGCAGAAATCCGCCATCTGCCTACATCGAGTACTTATCAGTACTTCGGACACATCGCGCGTAGAAGCGGCGACAACTTGGAAAAGCTGATAATAACTGGCAAATAGAGGGCAAAAGACCCAGAGGTAGGGGCCCAAGGCGATGGTCCAGCCACGCTATCGGTGCAATACTTTATGCTAGAAACAGTAACAAACATCCACACATCCTCACAAACTTTACATTAATAATATTAGATTCCTAAAAGGCTACACGAGTCCGCCTCGACTCCGTCTCTGGACTCCTCACGTCACAATTACACTTACTAAGGTCTGCGGGAATCCGTCCATCAATGGCGACGTTAATCACCGCAACAAATTATTGTAATGCGCTGGATTTATTAGAATAAACTTGTGGATTTATCGCCGTAACGAGTGGGCCAATAACTCCGACGCTGTTTACTCGTGACTTTCAAGAGAGATGGCGACGACTTGCTTACTGTATACTTAACTAGTCGTCAGTGCTTCGACGTCTTTACTTATTCAAAATTCGTTAATCGCGAGAAATTCTCGCTTATTATTGCCCATTGAACTTTTATTATTATTTGACCGTAATCTTTAAGAAAAAACAAAAAAGTTTTAAATTATCTGAAAATGAAATGTTAAGAGTTATTTACAGAAACTAAGCTAGTACATATTTACATATATTTACAAATATAGAGTTATTGGGTATTGTAAATATAAGACAGAAAACCATGAAACATAACGCAAGGAGCGCGTTTATGTCTTTTGTATAGAAGAGCGCGCAACTGCAAGAGACAAAGAATTCCACTTCGTTCTCTATCTATGAGAATACTTCATTGTATTGCATAGACAAGTGCGCTAGGCCCCAAATTATTTGTTGCCCTTGGTTCTTCACGGTATTTGGTAGCGAAGGAACAGGAGTAGAATCACCTAGTTTACAGATCTATTCTAATTACGGACCTACTTTGGTTTTGACTTTAACAATAATTAAATACCGAGACCAAAGGGATGGTTTAACCGCTGAAGCACGACATGCTAATTATCTCAATTTCTCATCGATAATGTAATGCAGGACCTCCCGGTCGCAAGCCTCACTCTATGTCGATACCGTGAGCGCCGCCGCCCCTCACTACGACTGATTTATAGCGAGCCGGCTTCAGGGGAAAGGGGGGCAACTATTTAGTATATAGGTATAGATAATACTTCACGGGACAACTGCCTAAGATAAAACTTGGAATAGATGTGTTTAGATCATAGCCTTGGTGATACCACCAGTGAAGCAGCGGTCGGATGCTAGTAACACCTAACAGAGACCGCTAAACTGCGAGATTTGCCCATACATACATTTACAAATGTAGATTTTTAAGCAATGTTGAGTGCATAGGGATGCACTCAACATTGCTTAAAAACTGCTGACAGGGGTCAGCGCTAGTCTCACGCTTATTAATAAGTCAGAGTTCGCGAAGTTGACCAACTCTACAAGAGATACTATAAACTTTTAATCCCATTATACTCAAAAAACGTAGGCCTTTACATCTTTACTAGAGAGCGTTAGGAGGCAATGGCACCTATACAGTCAACGGGACGTTGTAGTGCCTGGGAAATTAAACTGATTTAAGTAGATGAAACAGGCTTGTATCACCTAAAAAGAACTAGGCCTTTACATCTATATTACATGATTTATACAGCGTCAGGAGGCAATCCATGCCTACACTTAACGGGACGCTGTAGTGCCTGGGACATTGTTTGAGATGGAATAGGCTTGCCCAGTACCTAAACCATCCTCTCAGCTTAATCAGCCGCCCACAGGAAAGACGACGTCAATACGTGTGGAGCTGACTAAGCTGCGGGTTTCCTCACGATGTTTTCCTTCACCGTTAAGAGTTCGTGTTAAAGCGCATATAAATTTTACGAAACGAAAAATCCATTGATGCACGGCCGGGATTTGAACACACGACCTTCGGATTGAAAGTCGAGGCACAACCCCGTTCGACCAACACGGCTCTTGTATCACCTAAAGTTTAAAATTAATTAAGCTGGTTAAAGACCTAAACCATCGTTTCAGCTTCATAAGCCTTATCCACTGTAAAGAAAACGTCAGTACGTACGGAGCTGACTAAGCTGTGGGTTTGTTCAATTCCTCGCCGTTAAGCTTTTATAAATTTCATTTTACGACAAATACAAACGTTGATGCACGACCGGGTTTGTAATCGCAAGTCAGGTTGAAAGTAAATAATACATTTCACTGCCAACAAAGCATTCTTTAATCAGAATCTATGTATGTGTTTCGAACACGGCGTAAAGCCGCTGCCATTGAACTATGAATCTTTTTGTGTAGGAGGTAGGATAGGAACTGCTTTGGGGTAGTCAGGGGTACCTAATTGACACATTTGTTTTGTCCAGCTATCGTCGACAGGGCGTGATAGAATAACTTTATTTATGTGCGCTTCAATAAACAAATTGAATGGAAGTGTATCGGATCGGAGGCTGCGCGCGCCCACTACATTGATTTATGCGCAAGAGTGCGGATATTTTGACGACACGACTTGATTAAATTGTAGGCCAACTTTGCATGTAACTACGTCAACGAATGAAAATGAATAACGTATCAAATACACGTGTACTTGATACCTTGCGTAACATTCTTTACATAGGTTAGTATCGAAACTGATTTTAGAACAAATGTGCGAATCGCCCGGAAATTTCATATTTGTCATGGTAGTTGAGTACGTCAATGAGTCTCATCGATAGGTACCAAAACTTGCTTTGACGAGCCTCTCTTTTATTCAACTGCTTCCTCTAGGTGTGGAGTTTCCCTAAAGTATTTAGTTAGTTCACCTAAAACAAAGCTATAGTCCTGAAACGTCACCGCGAGTTGTACAGCAGTCGACACTAGCAGCTGCAGGGTTCGCGTTCGTTTTTTCATTCGTTCGATGAATATTCGGATGCTTCTTACTACGAGCTACATTGTATTCAGTTGATAAGATCAACGATAAAACACGGTTCTAACCTCGGACCAAATATTCCAAACCGAAAAATTGGCCCTTGAAGTTGGAAATCGTAGTAAGAAACATCTAAATATTCATTAAACTAACGAAAATAAGAACGCGAATACAGCCCCTGGTCGCGTCAATTAAACAAAAGGTACTTGTTTACTTTAATACTTCATACCGGCGCGTTGATTGGGCGGGGGCGACGTCAGGCGGATAGGGCTGTCACTTCATTCGAATGCATTGGTTCAAGGAACTTCTTCGAAAAGTAACGTTTTCCCATTGATACATTCGAATTAAAAGTGAAGCGGCATTTGGATGTGCTAATAGACTTTCAACATTGGGATATGGTAACACAACTGAAACGAGCTTAGGTAATTAATGAAAATCGAAAGTGGAACTCGTGAACTTTGTCTACCTCTCCTCTCTCTCCTCTACGAGAAATAGACTTTGCTACTTGTGACGTTTTAAGGAGGCTGAAGTACCTTGTCAAACGCGTCCTATCAATGTACCTACCTAAGTTGGTTCTCTTCTTAGTCATCGATGTTAGTACGAACCAATCACTACAACCCGTTTACTAAAGCATCCACAGCATCAATTATTCAGAGCCCATGTAAACTGTGATTGGTGCTACTTTCACCATTTCTCCAGAACACGACTTGCAATTCGAAAACATGCTTCAAGTAACACGAACAGAATGGTAACAGGCTTCGGTAACAGAATGGTAACAGACTAGGCAGCTGTCCCACCACAGGCATGGAAGCGATTTTAGTCTATCGCTCAACAAACAAACAAACTTCGATCACGACTAATCGGGATCCTCAGGGTGCGGTAGACATTCAGTCTCTCCGTTTTTTTTTATGTATAAGTAGGTAGAATTTTCGATTCCAGTGATTTTCAGATTTTGGTTTCTCCGTTCGAGATATAATAAGTGATTCGTCAATTCATGTGCGCGTGATCATGTGACATCAATGTCTTTGTATCAACCTATATTAACGACTGTAGTATCGCCGTCCTACAGTTGCCTTCGGTGACAACCCTACAGTGACAGCTGTCTACGGGACACACGACAGATCTTTCCATCAGTGCAACTGACAGGTGATTCCGGAATATCGACTTTCGAGGTGAGAACGACACGCGAGTCTTTATTTAACTGGTATTTTACAGAAAACACTAAAGTAGTTTCAAGTAGTCTGCAAAGCTCTCCAGGGATATGCAATGCAACGTAAATCCATTTAATATGATGATAATTTAACTGTTAAAACCTATCAATAAATTGGTAAAATAATTTTAAAAGCATTCACATGAGGATAAGTTATTTCAAAGCTAAAAATAAACGTAAAGGTTTACATTTAAAAAGCGCTACATTTTAACACAGCGAATAAATTAACTTCAGTCCCACTCGACATCTAGGCGGTTACGGGTCTGATTTATCCAGAGATTTAACAGTTAGTTTTCAAGTGTGGCCTCACAGTGGCTGTCGAAACATTGTCACACAATGCTGGTATAATTTGACACCTGTCAAACTAATCACACGGTTTTATGTCGATTGCTTCTTCAGTTGTGAAACTTGTAAATAAAACTCCGGCTGATTGACAGGCCTATTCGTTTTGTAATTTAATTTAATTTTATTGCGGCAGTAAAACTTTTTTACGCGTCCGAATTAGTAACTGAGACCATTCGGATTTGAAATTTTGAATTAGGAAGCGCGACGTTTACGGTCATGTCAGTCAATACTATTCCGGCCATAGATTTCTCATTCCGGACAATTCTTACCACTACAGGTGGATAATCTAAGGGCCAGTAGAGCGCGCTATTTTGACATTCTTTTCGGCGCCAAAGGTCTATTTTATTTTCATTCGTAGATCCACGCCAATCCAAAAGTACTTATTTCGTTTTGCGAAAAAGCTGATACTCGTACACCATAAGATGTGGGTGGGTATGTGTATTTGTGAAATACAGCACAAAATTTCCTGTATAATTCCGCAACATATTCAAATACTTCATAACACCTACATACTATAAGAATATAGGTATATTAAGAAGGCTACATTCAGTCCTACACACCTGTCAATGGTCCATTAGCATTATATTGACCCTCGCGACTAGACCTATCGTAGACGGCTCTATCATAGAACATAAACATAGATTGGACAGCGCTCAGCGTTTAACTGACGTGGATATTGGAAAGCGCTGACAGCAATGTTTTACAATATGTTGCTCTAGTAACTATTAATTTAATTTAGTAGAGCACTTGGTTTAGTGGTAGCAGCCTAAAGTCGTGGGTTCAACTCCGGTTGCGTACTAATGAGATTGTTGTCCAAAAAAATATGTGTATTATGATGCCAGTAGAACCCTTCTAACGGTGAAAACAACATCGTGAAAAAACTGGCACGTTGTAAAACCTAAAGAGACCGAAAAATATGTGTCAAGTGCATGAAAGGAGCTTCTTGATTGGTGGGCGCACTCAAAATTCTTTCAACACAGATTAGTTCATAGTGACATGATAAAAAGTAGTAGAGTTTTTTCTAGATAATAATATTTTTCTAAATCGGTCCAGGCATCTTCCAACAAAGAAGATCTCGACCAATTAGCAGCTCCTCCTTTTGAAGCCGGTTAAAAAACTGATCGACATTGTAAAAAGTGATCACTATATCAGTGTGAGCGACTCACCCATAGAGATGACGTGTCCGAAGTGTCGTCCGTCGCTGACGCCGGAGCAGTTCCACCTGCGCCCGCGCATCTGCGCCGCGCACTCCGCGTACGCCATCCTGCAACAAACATTGAATACGAACCTAACCCATTGAAAGTTGTAAGTAGTCGCTTGAACTAGTTGTTGTGGAATTTATGACGGATCAAATTAGTACCTAGGGAAAATAAATTGAAAATGAAAAGAATTCGATGTGCTCCGAAGCACGGACTCGCTCAGTTAATAATGCCACTGGCGGTCACCCATCCACTTGCTGACCATTTAGAACGTTGCTTAACTTCGACGATCTATCAAGAACGGCTAAGCAAGTTACACCACGAGCGCTTCACCTGAGTCCATCCGCCACGGCTGCCATGGCGGCGGGCGCGGCGCGGCACATCACCCGCTGTCGCTCCGTGAGGCCGGGCGCGCGCGCGCAGACCAACCCCGCGCCCAGTGGGACTCCCCCGCCGCATCGGCTGCTTCTGTAATAGAAGGGAAATTTAAAACAGCTCCATCAAGTTAAAGACCACACGATGCAATTTTTGTATTTTTCGCTTCTTTTTTCCTTAGTGGCCGACAAAGTGTACTCCACACTGCGAGCCTAGCGCCGTGGTGACGACGCCGACGGGCGCGATGTATCAAACAAAATATGAAACGCTTAGACTTCCACCTTAGGCCTGTAGTGTTGCCAGTGGTGTTGCTTGGCATTGTGTCTTGCACTTCATTACTACAAGCGCGTTAATTTGTGAGAATTACCATAAGTCTGCCACAACACATCGCCCACGCCTGTGCCCACTGGTCACTGCAGCTGTCGCTGACCCAACCTACCATAATGAACGGATGACGGAGGCCTAAGAGTTGTTGGCCACTAGCTCCTAAGAACTTAATTTATTAACACGTTCAGTGCCAGCTCAGTGCTTCGGCACTTACGGGCCTCGAGTAAAACAGAGACTGACACGGAGCATGTTAACTGATTGTCAGCGACATAAGACATCAACATTTTTTGTTGTTTTTTTTAAGTGTAGGAAATTGTACTATATTTAGTTTACCTATAACACAAAATAGTACCTAGGTACCTTTCGAATAGTGCAAGGCAAAGCTTTGAAGGTCAAAACGGACTTCAATAGTGGAGGTCAACAATATTACTACTAGGAGCTATAGAACAAGGTGACATAAATAAAAATAATAATATAAAAAATATTAGAAAGTATTAATTGAAATAGTAATTATAAGAAATGTCGCGCCGCGGGCAGTCGCTAGTCAAAGATGCTTACTCATTACAGATAGTCACCCACGCTGTTTACATTAGTAATTAAAAATAAAATAATTCGTTATAGTTATTGGAATTAATAATTAAAAAGTAATTATGAGCCGTCTTGTACTTTTAAATTAGAGATGGAGCAAAATCATTGTAAGGTACAGTCAGCAACGAAATATGAACACTTAGACTTTTTTAAATATGCCATTTTATTTTTGATTTGTAAGAAAAGTAAAAATTTCCTAGAACATTATTAAAGACTTCTTCTTATATGATTTGTCAAAATTATGGTCATGCATGATATTACGAATTTTACATCTAAACTAGATGATTTGTACAGCGTCAGGAGGGCAACCTATGCCTACACTTAACAGGACGCTAAAATGAAAAATATCGTTTAATGGTATGGAATGGAAGCTGTTGTGTGGCGTTCGATCGACTTGCACTTGGCCGGTAGGTTTCACCAACATAATCGTGGGAAAATCGTACGCATAACATTTGGTTCAGTTTTTAAAATCGTTAAATCGCACTTTCTCCAATTTAACCGATGTTATCAAATACCTAACATAATCTTCTGTAGTTCCATTTGAATATTGATAAATGCAAATATAAACGAGGTACATTCCTGTAACACGTTATCGCGATCAACTTTAACGAGAAACGAATTTACTAAACATTTACCTACATACTTTACAAAACTCACAATTTGTAAATTAGATTATTAAGCCTATAAGGTAAACAAAACATCGTGTGGAAACCGACGGCATATCGTTAAAAATGTCTAATGTTAAATCTCAAACAATTTCCCAGGCACTACAGCGTCCCGTTAAGTTTAGGCATAGGTTGCCTCTTGACGCTGTATAAATCATCTAATATAGATGTAAAGGCCTAAGTATCGTTAAAAAAAATAAAAATATGCGTCTATAGACAGGAGTCTCTTTGAGGCGCACGCGCACCACACTACTGTTTTGAAGGAGCTAGTGATCTATACTACATGTTGGTTGATGTAACATACATTAAAAACTACTCTTAGAAAAAATACGTTTTATTCAAAATCAGAAAGCATTTATATGTACCTACCCATGGTTATGACATCTGGCTGACTATCTAAATAATGTGTAATTATTTCATACAACACAGCAATAAAGGTCCTATGTTTACCTACCTACCACCAGTGATACCTACTTTAAAAGTGCATTATTTTCATTGTTGTTTGAAATGGCAATCACAATTCAGCGGTAATTCATTGTGCACAAACAGACAGCATAGTTCCTGTCATTCTGCTGTCATATCCTGCCGCTCAGCTGTGAAGTACCACCAATTACATGGGTATACTTTAGATATAGTTGTTTTATCTAACGAAAGCGTGTTGTTTCTATGCGCTAATAGCGCTCATTCGTCTATGGAGCGTTCCTGAGCTTAGGCACATAATTTGCTTGCGCTAGACTTTTTTTTTAATTATTGACTACCACTACCATCTTAAGGGCCAGTTTCACCAAAGTCAAGTTTAACAGCTGGTTAATAAATCGACCGTTAGCCGTTTATCAGCGCAGTGAACGCTTTTTCATACAAAATTGTGTTCTGCGCAGACAAACGGCTCTCTGTCACTCTCGGATTTTTGGTTGTTGTGACATATTTTCAATTTTAAACGATGTCAACTGCTAGTTAGCTAACCGGCCGCCGACCAGCGATTAGATTTAGCGGCTTGTTAATGAAGATATTCCTTTGTTAGATCATGATGGAGCACAAAGCAATCGTAACGGTCTGTTAAATACTTAATCCGTTGTTATTTCTCTTACTAAATTTGATGTCAAATTAACTAACGCTCTGTTAGATAAAGTTTGGTGAAACTAGCCCTAAATCTCTTTCAAAGGGATATGACGTTTCTCTGTTAAACGCAGCCCTCGTTGCTTCTCACACTCGGTATTTTTACAAGTTGTTAATTTGCCAATCACTTTACAAGATAACCCGAGCGGTTGTCGCGGCGTGGGCTAGCTCTCCGGTAGAGACAGGTATGACTTACTGTTAGTGGCAGCAATAACTGCAAGTTACCACTATCTAGCAGCTATCCATGTACTCGTAACTTGTGTAATGCACGACTTCTTTTTATATATTTGGTTTTATTTATTGTAAATCGGACAGTATGCTATATGTGTATGATGATGAATGATCTGAATGAGTCTACCGATAAGTCGTGATACAGCTGTTATCCTGTTTTTTTTCTGGTTTGTAAATAATTTATGTAATATAACCCGCAAGGGTAAGTTAGGGATTATTGCCTCTGAACAACATAATGCCCATCTCTCTGCCCTTATGCCACTGTATTTTGTAGGTGTACCACAGCAGGTTTTCTTCTTCCACTCTGCTCTATTAGCCGTCATATCAACATTTAATCCCTTCTTAATTTTAAGGAACAATATTTTTTAGGGTGTAATGCCCACTCGGCATGTCCGTCTGTCTGTAGGCAATAATATCATGATGAATGGCAACTCCCACGGAACCGGGCTTGGTCTACAGGGGGTTAGGCAATCAGCCACCTGTATGGGTATGTATGAACGGTTACAGTATTTATGAACATTGTACTAATTTTGCGCGAATGAAAGTACCTAGGCAAACTTACTTTGACAAGCCTCACACTATGTGGTGCAATTGAATAAAACACCTTTTTGACTGTGTGGTAATTACTGGAGGGTATTTAGGTTACCTTATTCAGCTATCGAGATAACTGGTTACAATAGATTAAAATTAAGATGTTTTTTTCAGGATTGTACTATTTCCTCTTAGTTAGGTCGTATCCTGGACTTGCCTCGTGCCACACTAACTAACCTGCAATTAGGCGTTCTTATTGCTATTCGAACAATGCTATGCTTGTTGCGATGACTTTCTTAACAAAAGTTGGGTGAAATTACTGAACAATAAAAATAACCAATGTTACAAATTGGTCAGCAGTTGCCTGTTTCCGATATCGAATTCCACGGCTTTCCAAGAATGAAAAGTGCTCAAACGAAGGTTGTGGTTTCCAGCGACGAGCGCGACTCGCGAGTCCTACGCGCGCCAATTCGCGCTGATTTATTCAAACGCGGCGCTGTTTCAATTACTGCAGGGAATTGCGCTGTTGGTTTTATTAACACGCTTCCGCTTTTGATAGTCTGATTTATTTATATTATTTAAAAGCCTGGTATTTTCCTTACTGTCGCTTTATAAGGTTACCAGTAGACCTACCATGTAGAGCCTCGTTTATTTTAGGAGAGAGAAGTTCGTCGTCGTAGACTTGCTGCATTGTCTAAAAACAAAGTGAAAATGAACTTCATTCAATTGAAAATTACTATGAAAAAATGTTGTCAGGTTAGCATTGAGAGCTATAGCGGATATTTACAAGCTCTGCTTACTTTGGTGCTAGATATTGCTGTGTGAAAAGTCCAGCATTATTTATTTATTTGTATTTAGGAGTGTAGTGTCGTTATTCTGGATAATCTTTATGTTTGAACACCAGGATCGGTTTATAGATACTCTGATGCCATACCCCTAGGGGCAGACATAATAATCATGTACTTGAATTTTGACCAACAAGAAAAATGATAATCTTCGCCTCTCTATCCCCTCGAATATAGCATTCGCCGGTGGTTCCTTTGCAAATGTAAAACAGGGTAGTCCAAGATACATCCAAAAATATATTATTACTTTTAGCATTACAAAAAACAATACTAAATGGTATAATTGCATAGAAACAGAGCACAGGTTCACAAGTTTCACGACTCTAGCAACATACCCGTAGATTCTAATTCTTATTAGTGTTGTGTGGGCGTCTGTCTGTCTGCCCGATTTGTCTCAATTAAAGCGATACGGTCGCCTTTCTCCGTGCGCTATGTATTAGCGGTCGAGTAATTGATGGCGACGCTAGCTTTTCCAAGATGAACTTTTAACAAGTCTGAGAAAGGTTAAATAGGAATGATTGGTTATAAAAAAAATCCCATTTGATCCACATCATTTTGGACATTGTTAGATATGGAATAAGGCTAGTCCAGTACCTGAACCTTCTTTTCACCTTAATCAGCCTTATTGAAAGGAAATACAACGCCAATATGTGTGGAGCTGACTGAGCTGCGGCTTTCCTCAAGAAAGAAAGATGGCTTTCCTCCTTCACCGTCTAGAGCTGTTTTCCTTCGTCGTGTTACTGCGCATATAAATACGAAACGAAAAACACTGATGCCAGGATCCAAGCAACCTTCGGATCAAAGTCAAGCGAGAGTAGGTAAATCCCACTCGGCAAACACGGCACCAAACCGAACTTACCACACCTACATGATCCGTTTAAATGTTTACCTACCATGAGATGCTACAATAAAAGTTTGGAGAAAACCATTTGTTCTTTGTCCTTTTTCTCTATCCCAAAGTAGATAGGGTAGTCCGTTATCCATGTAATCGTGCGCCAGAGGTTATCTGGGCACTCTGTCCGGGGCATGGGAACTCGAGCGAACATAACCCTAGTACCGAAGCTGTGCTTTAAATACTGCTTTGCAGACTACTAAGTGATCCCCGCGGACCAAAGAATAAATGCGTTAGCTAAGTTCTGGTAGTCTAGTGCAAAATGCCTTCCGATAGGTCCTGAGTTCGTTTCCATCACTATGCCTGTCGAGCGATGGAACGGTATGTCAGAGCAGACCAAACGTTTGAAGACACGTGCACGAAATTTGCTTCTTCTCGAGCTCTAAGCGGTGAAAGAAAACATCGTGAGGAAACCCGCAGCTTAGTCAGCTTCACACGTATCGACGTCGTCCTTCCTGCGGATAAAGCCGAGAGGATGGTTTAGGTGCTACAAGCCTCCCCCCCGATGGATTCCAATCTTGACGCGATGGGGGGGCTTAGTAACCGTGGTTTGGAGGCCCACGGTGAAGCCAAAAGGAATCCCAGGTGGGGACGCCCTGGTGGCGTCTAGCGGGTAGGGTCGCGGGTGAAGAGGCGTGTCGGTGTTTCGTTGCCGCTCGCCCTATCTCCCGCGACCCAACGGTGGCGCACCGTAAGATGCGTCGGCGGCGGGGCCGCAGTGGAAGAGGAGTGTCGGTGTTACGTTGCCGCTCGCCCTGTCCTCTGCGGCCGTTTTTGGAGGCTTCTCCACGCGCACCTCTTTAATTAGAGTGCGCAGTGGACGAAGGGAGCGGAGAGCTCTGGTGGTGAGTAGCGGACGCAAGGTGTGGGGGCACCTTCGTCCGCCTTGCACTACTCACCACTATGCGGGGCCGCCTTAAGGGCGGGGATCGCCAGAGGGGGACTGGACGTAAAGGCTGTGCCGGTTTCCCAGACCCCCTCCATTCCAGGCGACGCCGGAATGACGCTGGGTCGTTTAGTGGGTATACCGGGAGTCCCCGGGGAGTCCCACATACCCCTCTCGCCCCCCGGCGGAGGGGATGCGTAACGCATTTTTCCCAGCGAGAAAAAAAAAAAAAAAAAAGGTGCTACAAGCCTCCATCTCAAAAATGTCCCAGGCACTAGTGTCCCGTTAAGTGTAATTTTTTTTTTAATAATGCTGGACTTTTTCACACAGCATCATCTAGCCCCAAAGTAAGCAGAGCTTGTGTTATGGTTACTAGAAGACTGATATACTACTTGTATACTTTTTGTGTAAATACATACATATTAAAGATAGAAACACCCAGACCCGAGACAAATATCTGTTGTAGGTCATACAAACATTTGTCCCGCGGCGGGGATCGAACCCGCAACATTCTGCGTCGCAGGCGGACCTTCGCCCATTGCGCCACAGAGGTCGTCTAAGTGTAGGTTGCCTCTTGACGCTGTATCATCTTGTAGAGATGTAAAGGTCAAAGTAGTGCTACGAGGAGTAAGCTTGCATCATAAAATGTTTAATGGAGCTCGGTCGAGACAAATCACCATAAACCCCTTTTGATTTGATGCGCAATGAGATTACTGGCACCAAATTAGTGCGCATTTAAAACGCCGTAAACACAAGTTTAACGTCAAGGGGAAAGTTATTTATTTTATTTGCTTTTAAAAACTCCCTTTATATTTTATAGGCTGTTAAAATGTTAATGCATGGTTAATCAAACGCGTGTAATTAATGAGATTTTAGATTTCATCATCAATGACTTAGGTAACGTATAAGATTGGGGCCCACTGCTGGGCAATGGACTTCGAGTTCTCCAGGTTTTTAGACAAACCAAGCTCTGCTTCTGACTACCTCCCTTAAGCATCTTCAAAAAGATCTTAAACTTCATTCATACAGAAATTATTCCATATGAATACGGACATAGGTCCTAGAGACTGTCTACCGTGCCTCGGGGATGCAGCCGTGATCCTGTTTGATTGTTTATTTTTTTCATGGAAACAAAATAATATAATTATGGAACCTTTTACTACTCACTTGCTAGTTTATAAAAAAGTAGATCACTTGGTATGTAGTTACGTTAGTGTACGGTTACCTTAGTTAGAACAATGAGTGGCCGCTACCGAAAACTGGTTGTAACTCAAAACTAGCGCTTTATAAAAACTTAAACCGCAGTAACACATTACAATACAAAAACAGTACAGTCGGGTTGATACTTTTTGTAAAAATTCTAAATAGCTTTAGTGAGATGCTATACCTACCAAGACAGGTATTTTCTATCCTCAGATTTCTCAAAACATTTTTTGAGAAATCTCTTTTGATCTCCAATGTCTCGATTGTATAACTATTCTTGAAGAACAAAGCAGTCTATCTTTCCAGTCAGGTTTAGTCGTGAGCCTGTTCAACTTTATAATCTGGAGTCAATTTTATTTTCATCGTGATTGTCACAACACAACGGGCACGCGAGCGGACATACAAACAGTCTACTTCCATTCATACATACGCAGTTATCGGCTGTTGCTCTGGCACTTCTTTTTTATTAGCTTCTTTTACAAACTTTTACTTTGGCAATATAGTCAATCTAAAGTTCAATTTTTTTTTATGTATTCAAGTATTGATTTAGCGAAAGACGATCTGTTAAAGGTTGCTGGGAGCCGTTGGGTGCAGGCTGCACAAGCTCTATCGCTGTGGAAATCGATGGGGAGGCCTATGTTCAGCAGTGGACGTCACCAGGCTGAGATGATGATGATTTAAGAGCCCTTGTTTTGCACATTAATTTGACGAAACAAAAAATCCATTGATGCACGACTAGAACGTTCAATCTTCATATTGAAAGTCAAGCATACATCCCACTAGGCTAACACGGCTCTATACGTAACGTATATACCACAGCACTAGCCGAGCAGTGCCCGTTCCGCTGAGCGAGTGTGCTGAAAGGCACAATACGGTGTTGTTATCTCAATTCGGCTCAAGCGGCGGATGTCGGCTCATTGCGGCTCACCCGGACATTCAATCCATAATTGAGCTGATTTGGTTCGCAAAATTGTTTGTATGAAAGAGACTTAACTTGTTAATAGAGATAGGCGTTTTCGTTAAATTTTGTCATCGATGCGTATCGTTATTGAGTAAGGCGCATCCGATGCCGGCATCGTTTTTTTAGGCATCGATTCGACTATGTAATTTTCTAAAATTAGATGCCGGCTGATGTCTGCGTATAGATACTCGGTAATGGTGCCATAATAATATTGTTGCCTATACAACGAAACGACTTCTACTCATAAATACACATTTTTACCTAGAAGACGCCCGCGGCTTCGCTCGCGTTAATGATATGGTTGCTTATTTGACGAAACGACTTCTACTCATATATGTATATCTATTTTTAACTAGTAGACGCCCGCGGCTTCGCTCGCGTGGTATCTAAGTTGTCTTCGGTTTGTGTGTGGTGTCAGTGGCGTGTCGAGTGCCAATGCGAGGTCAACTGTCTCGCTCGTACCGCACTCGGCGAAGTGCGGTGCAAGCGAGACAGTTTTGCATCGGGCATCGGGTCTAACATCGGGTGTTGCGGGCATCCGTTTTTCACTAAATTGGTATCCGTTGCCGGCATCGTGTATTGGCATCGTTGTTCAAAAACGTTTTTACAAAAACGACCATCTCTACTTGTTAATAATTCCTCGGATTCGATGTCGGATAGAACTTGACTAATTTTATTAGAAGGAAAATCCGCCAGTGGTTTTCGGAAACCACGAATTTGTCTCACTTGGATAGTCGTAGGTACTCGGGAACGACTAAGCAAGTTACACCACGAGCACGTTATTGACGTAGACACTCATTGGCTAAACCACGCTAAACTAAAGAAGGATCCTATACCATTGTAGCTAAATGTTCTAGGAATTATTCTTGATGTTTCAAACATGTTTTGAACAGGAATATACACATTTTCAAAAGAATTAACCGTAATATATCAATTACGAACAAATCTCTAACGCGCCTCGTATAAATCAATGCGCTATGTTAATGAGCCCCCCGAGCATCGAACCTACGACTAATGTCAATAATGTCTCGGATTTGGGATTATAGCATCGACGAGATGTAATATATTGATGTAACCCTCTTATATATTGTTATTATGGCGATATAGCTATAGTTCGTTTTGTAGGGAATTCGAATGAAGAATGCTCGTATTGTAAATCCACCGTTGACTCGTGTCATATCGTTGCCTACGTTGTTCAAGGATAGTTCTTTTATGTTGACATATGACAGAGAGGATGTTTGTGGGCCATCTTTTGTAATATTTTTAAAATGTAAGTAGACTGATTTTAGCAAATTGTTTTTTGTAAAGATTACCACTAGTTAGAATCTTATGATGAGACAACTTTCTAACAAGATTCCTAATACCTGGCGTAATGCTATTCCAGTTCATTACAATTTATTTACACCTATTTCAAGTTTCATATATTGTTGGTTACAAACATCAAAACATACTGATAGACCTTCGCATTTATAATATTTCTCCCTCCCCCCCCCCCTCTCCCGCGTTCGTAGACAAATACCTATCATATCGTCTCCCATAGTCCGATGGAGATTCCTAGCATATTATTGGAAGCTATGTCGACGATGCTTGCTTTAAAAATGTGCTTGAAATATTTAGCTATGTGCTTTTTTATACCGTGATTAATATAAATATTGATCTTTGTGGCGCAATGGGTGGGCTCGCCTGTGATGAAGAGGGTTGCGGGTTCGATTCCCACCACGAGAGACATGTTTGTTTGTTGTGGAAATATTTTTTCGGGGTCTGGGTGCTTTTTTGTTTGATTTACTTTACTTATTAATACTTTACTAATGTAATATGTGATTTTTTTTATGTTAAGAGAATGGTTATGGAGCTGGCCAAGATTAATATAGTAAGAAATCAATATCTCAGGTACAGTCAGCGACAGAAGTTCATGAACAATTGGAGATTTTAAAGCTTCAATTTCATCATTATTTGTGGGAAAATTGCCTATTTCTTTCATAAATAGTAATGGTGCAAGGCAGACTATCTAATGTAAGCTGAAGTTTTATCTCAAACCCTACGAACTTCGAAGATATTGAAGATTCAAATACATCAAATGTTCATGAACTTCTGTCACTGACCGTACTAAAGCGCAGCGTCTCAATGACATTTTAAGATGTCTATATCATCTAGTAAAGATGTTAGGCCTTATTACATAAAAGTTAAACCTTAGTTGAACCCCATGTTGACAGATGTCAGAACAAAACTGTTACCACAAAAAAGCGTTCTATGTACGAGTTTTTAGAGATCGTTTTTCTAGAGACAGTTTTTTAGTCTTTTTTAGTAAATTCGGTTCATATTTTTTTTAATAAGACGAGTTAAGTTTTAAGCAGGAATGTATTCTTGTTTTGTAAATCACAACATTGTAGAGCTCGTCGCACTCGCGTGTAATTAGGTACTTATTACCCATATTACCAGATTAGACGGTTATGTTACTTATTACCTCAGGCTAGGTATATACACGCATGCAATCGCTTCTTATATTATTCAATTGCCCTTCACCTAGCTCGGTAATCAAACTGATTAATATTTTTGAAGATTGTGCAGCTGTTTGTAGGTTATTTTCAGGTGTTCCAAGTATGTTTACATGTACCTAATTTATAAGAAAGTATATATTTTACAACACAGCAAGAAACAGTTAAGTACTTAATTTGAAATAGTTTAAACAAAATACAAAATAATACATTAGACTTTATTTAGTGTTAAAAATTAATAATACATAAAATAGTAGGTACTAAACTAAAACTAAACTGAACTGAACTATTCAATGACGGTTGAAACAACAGCTTGTCCTTCGAAATAGGCTTCCTCTAAATTCTTCCAACTATCTCTGTTTTTTTGAAATGGTCTAATATAGGTAAAATTATTAAAAATCAATGAAAATCCATGCGTGCATATAGGTTCAGAGCCTGCGTCTATAAATTATAATATTAAAAGTAGATTGTAGCACATTATGAGTTATTTATCGGATCAATTAGACTTTTATGAAGTCTCTTATATTAAGGTTGTCGCTATCAGCCGGCTTATAACGTAAGAGCTGTATACTAGCTGACTGTCTGCTCGTACTCCAGCTATTAAAGTAAATAAAAGTTATGACACTAATGTTATAATTAGGAAGATACGTACGTGTCGTGTACCTGCATTCGGTGCTTTTACTTACGGTGTATTTTATTGCTCATTTTACTTTACTTTGACGTTGTAGTGCTTTGACCAATCGACTTCCAATCTAAAGGTCGTGGTTACGAATCTCGGTCGTGTATCAATGGATGTTCCATTTCGGGAAAATATTCGCCCGATGGGCTTTGCTGATTGGACTTGATTTTAATTTAAAAAAAAAACAGGATCATACAAGTTAAAATGAGAATAAAAGTTGAATTCAAAACATTATGCTGCTTATTATAAAAACGTAAAACCTTGGTTGAACGCCATGTTGACACATGTCAAAACAAAACTGTTATCACAAAAAAGCGTTCTACGAGTATGTACGAGTATTTAAAGATCGTTTTTCTAGGGACAGTTTTTTAGTTAGACTTGGTCTAAACTCGGCTCATTTTCTTGTAATAAGCCCCTATGTGATTTGATTTAAAATAAACTTATAATACTGGGGGTGAACGCTACTAAATAATTCCCTCTCGCCCCTTCGGGGGTGAAAGGGAAAAAAAATACCAGCATTCTCTCAGATCTCGTAAGTTTATAAAATATTTGAGATCGCCCGCCATGCCCGGGAATATATATACGTGATTCTGTTTATTTTATATACATAATGGTGCCTATTGCGTGCGTTTATAGGCTATTTATATTGAAGTCAACACCTTTAAAGACTCCTTGACATTCTGTTATCTAAAGTGGTTATTCATTAACTCGTTACAACACAGCCCAGTTATTAAAATACAAATATTATATTAAAGTTGTCAATGCGTTCGCTAGATGGCGCGCTAATGCAATTTTGACATTAAAAGTGCGCCTAAAGTGCCTAACGTATGCTAGGTGTCGCCCTGTGGTGTCGCTATTTGCATAATTTTGCACTCGTCTAGGGAATTAATATCAGTTTAATAAATACTTGTTTATTTAATGTATGTTGAATAGATATGGAAGCCTTTTTACGAGTAGGTATTTAAGTTTATGTAATAGTATTTAGTACCTATGTAGATATGAACCTACCTACTATCAGGGACTAAGCGTCTCTGGTAATATTAATAAATAAATAAAACAAAAACTACTCGTACTAGTCTCGCGGTTTCTCTGCATTTTCACATTAGCTGATCGTGTAGGTTTGAAAGAAGTTACTTACGTGAAAATCAGCAATTATTATAAGTAAAAGCTTTGTTTAGATGGGAACTAGATGGCGCTGCGTCTTGTTCTTGAATAAAAATAGAACTGAGCTATTTCACTCACAAATTAAATAACCTAATCAAAGGTCAACTAGTTGATAGTGAATTGTAAAATCACGGTAGAAGGAACATGATAAAGTACATTTTTTTTTCGGAAGGCTCCAAGAAGCTGGTACAATTGTGCTGCGAATGATGATGATGAAATTCGCCATAGGATCCTTTTGGCCTAAAGCCTTGTAGCGTAACAATGGCTTTATAAATAAAAATGTTGCCAATATCCCAATATCACGAGTTATGTTATTGTGATAGGTTCTAGGAAGGATCCCTGGCCTTGGGCGCGATGCTGCGCCTATCTTAACGCTGGTCTAAATAAATGGTTTTATAACAACGAAGATGATACCTAGTCTATTTATTTGTTTAGACTTGCTCGATGTAAATTATAAAAAAAATACTTACTTACATAATTAATTACAGGCTTAGCCTAGTGCGGGGTTCGTTGTACATTATTTATAAAATGCTCAAAAGTAAAAAAAAAAAAAAATTATATTAACACCTGTGTAGGTGTCCTGCAAAAATTCAAATAACTCTTAAAAATAATTTTATTTCGTAATTAAATAATTTAGTTTCATAGCTTGGTTCAAACTAAGATTATTTTTAAGACTTCGCCCCAGATTTACGAGGTCTTTTTATCTCCATATATCTTAACCAAAATGAATTTATAAGTAGTTTATCGAGCCATTACATTACATTACGGCTGGGTGACCGCGGGGAGGCAAATATCCGTAATTGTGAGCGATTGAAAGACTGTAACTTGATACTTTGTTTGCGTCACCACGCCCTAAGGAAATCGAAGAGCACAGTAAATAGCTCACATACTTACAGTAGGTACACTACGGGTAGTAAATCTATGCAAAAGAACCACTGCGTGTCATGTCAAACGGCTAAAATTACAAATGCCTAGATTCGTTGATCATGTTGTAAGCTGCGGTGATCTCATAAGTCATCATTGATTGAGCTATGACGTAGATCAAGACAAATTAGCAAAACTTGTTTCAATGCTTAGTGTGTCAGAATTATAACGTTACCTGTGCTAACAAAAATACAAAAAAAACGAAAAGTAAATAACCAGTAAACCATGGAAAAAGCCGCGTTGACACGATCAGTGACAGAGTGGACTCTGATGCCTAATAAGACGCTCTGATTGGCCGCCGCCATCAGAGTGCCCTCGGATTGGGGTTGCCACGATCCAAGTAGCATCAGAGTCCACTCTGTCAGAGTATACTTTGATCGTGTCAACGCGGCTTATGAGTAAGGTAATCGTAGTTTAGTAGATCAATGGTCTGAAATAAACAAATTTTATTTTATATAATTAGGTATTTTTTTTAGTACGTAGGTAACGTAGCAACTACCTACTTTTATAAATTACCTAGTTTAATCAGTATAAATTACTTACTTTAATTATGTATTCAAAAATGACATACATCCTTCATACAAAACTAAAAAGGAAAAATCTGTGTCCTTACTGCATACTAATTTACAAATTCCGTGCGTGTTTAGTTATCGCAATAGGCGGATCGGACTGTGGGCGAAAAGGCGGGCTTCCATACCAAATTCGAAATTGAACGACTGTCATAACCTTATCTTAATTTAAACAATATTCAACTTTATTATCAGGCTAGTAAGGTGGGTTTTATAGAGAAAGTGACAGTGTTTTCACAGATGACAGGTAATGATAGGGTGCTTTGACAAAGTACGGATATGATTGAACTTTGAATGAGATTGAAAGTGAATGATGTGTGATTTGATACTAAATACTTTAAGAGGTAAGAGGTACATACGCTATTGAATTTTATTGAAGTTAAAACTTCTTTAGGCGCGTTGGAAATTCTTGGATTCGCCTCGAAAAGGTCACGTGTGAGTCACGTGACTGCTCACCGACACCTACCAGTAGCGCCATCTAGTTCTGTACTCGGTAAACTTTTATGGCAAAATTTTTACATTTCTAAAAGCTCAATTTGTAATTAAACGGGTGAATAAAAATGCATAAAAAATTTTTGTTCAAGTTTTCACTTCTCTCGGCACTCCCGGGAATGCCACGTTTTTTTATTGTTTATATAGGTAAGACGTAAATAGCAAATCAATAATTTTTATTATTAATCTTGTTTAAGTAACTTGTTCTGTATCCTGAAATAAATTCTAGAACTAGGTAAAACAGACTGAAATCAGGAAACAGGGAACGTAAATAATACCGACCCAGTTGGAACGCGTCGACCGCCATTTTAGACGTTACAAATGCGCACATTACTCAAATCATAAGTAACTTGCTAACAAACAAACCCACGGGATTTTAGGTATACAGATATTTAGATAGAAGCGCTCGTATTTCGAAGTTACGTTTTGACCGGTCAAGTCGATGGGTGACCGCTAGTGGCATTATCTAGCGCTTCCGTGCTTCGGAGGGCACGTTAAATTGTCTGTCCCAGCTTTAAGTCGTTAATGATGGAGGTGGCTTACCATCTCCGACACATTCAAATATTTTTGTTGAATATTAGAATAGAATAAAAATAATAAACAGAAGACGTATTCACGTTGAACTGCGCAAGAGTTGACGTTCATTGAGAATGCACGATGTGAGAGGAGCCGGGAGAAATAACAAGCTCTATGAACACTCAACGATTTCTGTGATGGCACATCTCGGGAATTTACGGGTTTGAAATGGTATTACTTAGCATAAACTTTTTTTATGTTTTATGAGTATGAGAAAATAATTGTGAAGTTCAAGTGGAGTAGGTATATGGACAAAGATAAAATCAAGTCAAGTCAAAAAGCATTTATTCAGTAGGACCGCTGGGATCACTTTGAAACGACTTAAAAACTCTTCAAAGTTAAGTTATTAAATGATGACGATGTTTCACGGAAAATATGGATGGATTGTGTAAAAGAAGAAATGAGATAAATTAATAATTTTAATAAGATGACGTGGTAGGGAAAAGATGAAGAAAACCCATTTCACTCTTTAACTATGAGCTGACAATGAAAATAAAATAACTTTCAAGTGCCATGGTATTGACCGATAACTGGAGATACTTATTATTTCCTTAAAAACCATAATTGGCCGGCGGCGGGTGCACGCACACACACACACACACACACACACACACATACACTAACACACATACGTGCTGTTATTGGAACAACTTGTAGGAGTTTTGAGTATAATTTGACGTCGTGGGACGAGGTTTTGAATTTTATTTGGGAATTTTGGACAAGAGTGAAACGGAAGTATTAATATAGGTTCCGTATACTGTTATAGGTATTGTAGAGTTGCCTTTATCACAAATGTTGTCATTATTATACCTGAGGATAAAGCTGCCATTTTCATTTCAGTTAAAAATAACTGAATACCTACCTCGTTTTGATTGAATAATTATTTATTAAATTATGATTGAATAGAACAGATGAATAGTTAGCATAATAAAAGGCATAAAATAAATTATTAATAGATTGAACACAAGTTGATGACACATTTTATGTAGAGATCAATGTCATATTTAAATTGACTATAAAAAGTGTTATTAATTAAAATTTTAAATGTTGACATCATTTTCTTTATTCATTTAATTTATTTAAACTAAATTTTTTGATTATTCTAATTTTAATTGTCCTCAATGTAAATAGACTGACGGCCGGTTTCTCGAACGCTAATCAGCTTCAAAATTAACAAAGTAATCATTGGTCAAATCTGTCATTCGACCAATCAGGACCAAGTACTCTAAGATTAATCAGCTTGTCAATTTGAAAAGCGTTTGAGAAACCGGCCGCAAACAAACCAAAGTCAAATTTGCCGGCCAATGAAAATAAAGGCCCAAATGAGTTACCTACCTCTTTTTGCCTCAGGGCGACCTAAAACTTCCGTCACCAGAGTTGGCCCTTAGCTTATATCTTGACGACCTCTGTAGCGCAGTGGGCGAAGGCCCGCCTGCGACGCGGAAGGTTGCGGGTTCGATCCCCGCCGCAGGATAAATGTTTGTATGACTTACAGATATTTGTCTCGGGTCTGGGTGTTTCTATGTATAATATAAATAAATAACGTATATTTACAAACAAAAAGTATATAAGTAGTATATCAGTCATGTAGTACCCATAACACAAGCTCTGCTTACTTTGGGGCTAGATGATGCTGTGTGGAAAGTATGATTTATCTCATACAAACATACTTGTATCTGACCGCGACATACACAAAAAAAGTTTATTCTATTTCGACGGAACCCTAAAACAGTACACCTCGATAATAATATTGATGTGTTCTGATGTTTTTTGTTTGTTTTGCGTTGTTTGATGGCTTCGCAAATTGGCTCCCTCGCGAATTTATAGTGATTGGCGTAATTACAGGGAGCTGATCGGAGCCACGTCTACCGCATTAGCAGAATAGACACACAATAGAAGGAGAGAAAGAAACGTTATCACGACTGTATCCCTACTGGCACGGTAGACATAAACATAATAAATTCGCAAATAAAATACCAATCAAAAATCACTCCTAAGATGCGGATTCCCTTTCGCTTCGTCGGTACTTATGTCAATTTGGTACAAGAAAAAATGAATTCACTACAAAATTCCGAAATACATTTTATTCATCATGAGATGAGACTTAAGTACAAAAACCTTACAACATTTTTTCAAGATGGCGGCCGATGTAATAATGCCACCATTTTTTGCGGACACAAGAGTATTGCTTTTATTTGTTATGAATTATTTAATTGGAGCTGATTTATGGGTTCAAGTTGTCGGTAAAGGCTGTTGTTAGGGCAGATAGAATATGTTAGAACGTTTTATTTAGTTGTAAATTGGAGTTTGAGTTGTATTAAAATGGCACATCATGCAGGATTCGGACCCAGTAGGTATCTATAAATATTGTTTGCCTATAACATTTTTTTTTTGCCATACAAGTCCAAGTGCCTACCTAGGCTACCTACCTGGTTTCATTTTATAATGTAGGTACTATGCCTTCCTACCTTTATTATTGTTATTTTTTTTACTTTTTTTGTCTTTCTTCTCTGGCTTTGTTTGTTCTACCTACCTGTACCTTCGTAGGAAATATTTATTTTCTAAGTGTGTTTGTAACTATGTAGGTTCGTCTGTTTGTGTGTTTTTCCAAATAAATAGAGTTTTTCAGAAGACAATTCCAAACTTTGTAGTGGAAATCAGGAAAACCTCTAAGTACTTACATATTTGTAAATATAGGAAAGCACTGAAATTCCACCAAAACCATGCTATAAAAATTAATGGCTCATCTCATTCTACAAGTTCATAATAATTGCTTACTTTGACCTACTATAAAAGTGTTGTGAGATCTCTACTAGTGGAGCCCGGCCCCTAGCTGAGCCCCGAGTTGTAGGTACCAGGTACCTACTGCGTACATTCCTTCGAAGTATCCAAATTATTGCTTTACTTTTTATTTTAAGTAGTTTTGGTTATAGCAAAAGCTCAATCTGTCAGCACCTTTACGACACAAAAACTGGTTTCCGCAAAGAAATAATATTTATTACATTTCTTCAACTCTAGGTTTAAGATATATTTTATGATTATAGTAATGTACAGCGATTTATAGGAAATTGAAATAATAAGGTGCTTTATACTCTGTACTGTCAAATTAAAATGTAAGTATGGCACAAATCGTAAACTAGTTTTTACAAAAATAATAAATTATATTCGTTATTTATTATTTTTAGTGTTCCGTATCCTAAAGGTTACCAATGGAACCATTTATACGCTATTTACTACGTCAGCGCTATCTGTCTGTCTGTCACAGGGCTGTAGGTACCTATGGAACAGACAGACTTGGTGAAATATGTGAACCAACCTTAACAATTTGTTAACCATATTTCTCGCAAATAAAATTTCAATTTATTTCAATGTGTGTAGATGCGGAATTAGGTACCTACTGGCCGCTATAATGTCGTTCAAACACACTCTACATTAATAATTGACTTATAAATTAAGGCCCTTACTAATAAACGTGGTGTAAAGTTATTCCTGAGTGTAAACTGTCAAAATGTATGGTTATTCCTATTTTATTCCGAGGAATAACTTTACACCACGTTTATTAGTAAGGCGCGTAGAGTGTAGGCTTGAATGACAGTCAAAAATTATTAACACAGGTGATTCTACTCCTGTTCCTTTGCGACCACTACTGTCTAAAAAATCTGTCCACAAGTTAATGAGTGACCACAAAAATACACGCATCGACCCAAATATACAAATATTTAGATTTATATATTAAAATATCGTGGACCCGTTGGGAATCATAGTATGACCGAATTGAATAAGCCCAGTAGAATATTTATTTAGTACTGTATTGTGCAACTTGAACAGACGAATGACATAAGCTATCAAAATAGCCGTTTTAATAGTGAGTGGCCTAGAATTAAATAATTTTACAACAAATAACTGCGGGAACAAAGAGCCGACAAAGTCAGCTATGCGTGCATCATTATATGGCCAATATCTCATTATTACTGTCTGTCCATCGTTTCTATGTTGGTCATTCATTGGGAATGTTCCGAATTCCAACACAAATAAGCAAGTCAAAAAGTTACCAGTAGGGCCGCTGGGATTACTTAGAATAGTCTTAAAAATTAGGTGAATCTACTGCCCTATTCCACTCTGATCCACTAATAAAATCCATTCAGGGATTAGTTTCCACTTTTTCTTCCACTCTAATCCACAACCACGATGGATTATTTTCCACTCATGTTTTTTATTCCACTCTAATCCACAACCACGGTGGATTATTTTCCACTCATCCACTCCTGTTACTTCGCAATTAATACCGTGAAAGGTCAGGAGTAGAGTCACTCGCGCACTTTTACGTGATTCATCATCGAATAAATTGAGGAAAACTTGTTGGGTGTGTCCCATCTTGGTACTTCTGAATGTCTTCAATAAAGACAGAGAAACTTATTCAAAAATATCTTATTAAAAGTAACTTACCTGACTGACATCAGTGCCAGAAAGAAAACTATCAGGAACCTTCCTCTCCTCCAGAACCGGCCGTATATCTGGGCAGACTTCTGTCCGCACTTCTGCTTCGACTCTCCGGACTTTTGCCCAGTGTGTCCGGACGTTTGCCCAATGTGTCCGGACGTTTGATCAGTGTTTCCAGACGTTTGCCCAGTATATCTGGACGTTTGCCCAGTTTGCCTAGTGTATCCAGTCAGTGCGCTCCGTGTGTCCGCGCGACGCACGCATCCCACCATTGTCTCACATCCTACTTAAGTGGCAAGGTTAGCTCAACTCATTATCACTTATTTTTCACTTTTCAATGGTATTGAAAACACTTCAATTGCGATCAATCTACATTTTATTTACCTTATTGTTTTATAATTTTTTTACAATTTATAATTCTATTGAATATTTTTTTTGCCCGCCGAGCTGAAACAATACAAATAATAATAAAAACATTGAATCACAGAATTCTATATAGTAATTTATCATTTCTCTGTATTGAATGCAATAGTTGATTTAACTGAGAACACTGAATTTTACATGAATTGTCTTACTATGTTATTTATATTTGATTATTTATAAGTATGATCCATGCTTTTACAACGTTTATTAATTTGCAATAAAATAATTATCAAATATTAGCCTCAGTAAACATGATTATTGTATACTATTTATATTATTGTACTCATAGTTATGGCAGATTCACACATACCGAGTAGATGGGCAAATATCACACGAGGCCGAACGCCCAACTCAGCCCAACCCAAACAGTACACAGCCTAGGATCATTGCTATCTCGCCCATCTATGGTACGTGTGATAGCTATTAGCAACTCAGTCAGACATGGCCGACTGTCCCAAATAGCATTGCGGAAACTGTCCTTAGATCAGACAGAAGACACTGGCTACCAATATTTTTACTAAAACCGCGTCGACCATCTTTAGGTACATCTAACTAGAGCAGCTGTCAGTAGTACCTGGGTTATGGTTTGAGATGGAGAGCATTGCGACCCGGCGCACATTTTTTAAAACAGCACTAAATAGGTTAATTTATTTAGCATGTTGGTAACGTTAGCGACGCGAAAGGGAGTGTTTGATATGACAAATAAAATGACCGATGATAGTAACAAAACTGACCCCCAACTATGACTCACGGAAGAATTCTGCAATAAATCATAACTTTCACGGTGTAACGTTACAGACTCCTCTCAGTTACAGCACGACTCAACTTAGGTTCAGGTTAGGTACGTCAGCAGAATGTGTTAAACACAGTATCCCTATTAGTATTAATATTCGATTTAAAATACCTATCACACAATACACAGTAAATACCTATTAAAAAACTAAAGACCTAAAATAGAGTTGAAATCTCCGACAAAAACGAATTCAAGCTTTATTACACCAAAAAATATTTAGAAAGGAATACTACCTAGTTACAACACACACAATACTATTTAGAATATTGACATTGATCATGATGCTATTAGTCCCAAATCTTACAATAATCTCAAAACAGAAATGACTTTGACTTTATAATATTTTCCACATCAGCCAAACTGCATCGTGCAACGCTGGGGATATTTGAGAACTTCACGCGTTCCGCAACAAAATGTCACAATAGTTGCGTCCCTTGCGTCACTCGCTTTGAGAGCCATTGTCCTATTCAATAATGACTTGCTTATGACTGCTTTTGTTCTGAGGAGCCTAAAGGATTTGTATGTTGTGTTGTGCCAATAAGTACTAGAATGTTTTTTTCTCAGAAAAGTTAATAATCTTTAGTTACCTAGTAGTGTTTCTAAGCCTATATTAGGTTTGTCTAAACTAGATGATTTAGAAAATTACTTTATGACTCGCTTCGCTTCGCTTCGCTTCGCTTTTTCGCTTAGTAGGTAGGAACAGCGGATCTTTAGCTCTCTGAAGTTAGATATAATAGACGATTGCGCATTTATGTATAACAATATAGTTATGATTTTTTTTTACATTTTGAGAGCCGTTGTCCGATTCGTGTGATGCGTGCAATCTGTTATAACAGCGAGCTCACGAGTGCGTGACCGACTGTCACAGTTACACGTCGGGTGACGTCACGTAGCGTTACTTTTGCATTCTAACCCCACGTTTACGCCAAAATATAAGTTGTACTTTGGGTCTTCAAAATATCAATCTGTTTCATACAAGCAAAACCTTTTTGACATGTTATAAGAGTGCTTACTTCTTTTAAAATGTGAGTACCTAGGTTACTTATGTGCCAAATGTTTTTGGACGTGCCTCTGTTTACTACAGAATCATTAAAGACCCTTTAGACATATTCACAAGATCTGAAATACTAAAATATCTGTGAGTATATCTATTGACGACCTCTAGTAGCGCAGTTTTTACAGTCAGTCAGGCAGTAGAATACAGTCGACATCGTGTTTTTTTTAATACAAAAAAATCTTCCAAAAGTTAGCAAAATTTTCTGTACTGTGTTCGTTAACTTGTTGAAACAAATCAGTCAAAGTCAAAAAGCATTTATTCAGTAGGACCGCTGGGATAACTTTGAAAGCAAATTATCCAATTGTCGGCTCAGACGCAATTGGATTAATGTTTTTGAGAATAGCCGCAATTAGAGCGTTTCCAACTGCTCCCTGACGTTGCAACACGTTATCTGTGACGGCTGACTCATGCATTTCTAGAACAATACTGAACTGAAGATAACTTCAGTACACTCAAGAGAACTCCATAAAAGTGTCGCGGTAAATAGTCTGACACCACACAATGACTATGGTGGATGACAAACAACAAAATGTTTCACATTTCATTGAAATTGTACATAAAATTTATATATTTTTAAAACTTACAGTTGATTTCGCATCTTTACTTTGACAAATGTTCTTGGTGGGTGGAAATACCTACGTTCGATGACCTACATATGTTTTCATCGGTACGATTCGTATCCCAACTTGCTCTCTAGGTACAAACTATGTACCCTTGAATCTAGGCGCAAATACCTGGAAGCCATTACGCTGTATAACATTGGGCATAATAAATTTGATTGCATAGATCTTGTCGCAAGACTATGCTACGTTGTCCCGAGAACCTGCACTCCGCGAGCAAGTCGCGCTCGCACGCTCTTTGCGCTCACTCCCTGCCGCACAAACTCTGGTCTTCGAGTCCCGATTCGTCGTATGGTTGAGTCCTATAATCTCTTCTTTATAGAAATAGATATATTTTACCACGGTATCTATAAATTTAAAATCCTTGTTAACGCTATTATTTTTAATACCGACTCCTTGAGTCAAGCTTTACTTAAGTAGTTACTTAGTTTTCTTTTAATTACGTTTTTTTCTTTTTCTTTATTTTGCTTCATTAAGCTTCACTTTCGACTTCCTTACAGTCACTTTCTGTTTACAACATATTTAAGTTAACCTGTGGATAACGCCGTGGGCAACATTATTAATAAGTTATTATAAGATCTACATTCCCGAAATGTATACCTCCATAAGTTCTTTAGTTAAGCTTTATAATGTAGCTGTTTGTTATTCCGTTATAAATAAAATAAAAAAAATAGCGTCGACTGTTTTATGTTTTTGACAAATTACATTTTGTTTTTTTTTTTAAATTGCTACAAAATAAATCTATAGTTTTCTTATAACAAAACCATCTCATTACAAAAGAAAATGTATCTCCCCTTAATACGGTTAACATAACCCATAAGGGTCAGAGCTAGTTTTTTATGGGCATAGGCAATGTTAGCACCACGTGAGCCGAACCGCGTGCAGTTCGCTAGTGTTAAATAACTACAAAAACTTTGAAAACCGAGTTGTGAGGCCAAGCCATTAAGTATCTTTAGTTTATCTTAGGACTAAAAGTTAGTGCGCCAGTTAGTACCTATTTTAGTGCTTTCCAGCTCAAATCCTGTTCATTTGCTTCTGGAACAAGGAGCTAGATTAGTTCAACGCTGTAATTGTGGTGTTTTGAGTATTCTGGGTTTACGATAGCATACAAGCTTCCTATATTTATAGGTGCCCGCCCGCGGCTTCGCTCACGTGACACCAAGGTCTCACATGCTAGAAGTAGCAATGCTGGGTAATACTTTTCCGAAACGAAAAACAAAAAAGGATCACGATTGTATCCCGAAGCAAGGTAGACATTCTCTCAGATCAATTCATATTTTTTTCAGATTACACCGCGGCGTTTTATCAAGTCTTTGAAGTGAAAACTTCTTTAAACTTCAAAAACTTGGCGCGTTGGGCATTAAAGTTCAAGTTTTTACTTCTGTCGGCACTCCCAGAGTGCCACTGTTATTTTATCTATCTTAAAAAATGCAGGAAAGTTGATTATGACACAGAAAGTTTATAACGAAACCACACAATCATTAATAACTGAATTAGTTACAGTACCTACCTATAATTTAGTTTTTGCTCACTAATTCGATTATGTTTTTTGTCGAAACAAATTACACTTTGACAGATTAATCATGAGAGTACCTATCTATCGTTAAAATCCTATTAGAATCACGCTATAGAGTTTAGAAGTCACTATTGATCCACCCTGTACCTACCTATACTATATCAATAAAAACATATTTATTTATACAGGGTGTAAAAAGACGTCTGTATAAAAAGTAGTGTGTTGGGATGCTGTACCTACCCCTTTCGGCTTCGGTAGACGTCTTTTTACACCCTGTTTTTATTTTTCCGGTAAGTAAAGGATACCATGTTGCAATTTGATAACTTGTCCGATATAAAAACTGCCGAACAAATAACTGTTTAAACTAATTTGCATAAACACCACTTAACATAAGCGTCGCTAGTCATTATGTTTTTGTCGCTAATTGGATAATTTAAGATATCGCCCGTTGAACTGTAAACGAGATAATTGCTTTTACGGTTTTTTTGATACCTCGACTAAATTGAATATTGAATAGTTAATAGTGAGGGCTGTTTCATTAAACTGCTAAATCTGTCTTTTTTGATAGATGTGCGAGTGACAAGAGTATCTTTTAGGTTATGAACCAACGACCGACAGACCCTCGTCATTTTATAAAGGCCGAGAGATTGTCTGTGTAGAGTAGAGAGGAGAGTATTAGGCATGTACGATTCTAGAATAAGTAAAAGAGTTCATCAGGCTTTAAACTTACTAACACTCAGCTTTTATAAAATGACGAAGGTCTGGCTGGTCGCCGGCTCTCATCCTATTTAGAAAGAGACATCATATTTTTTTTTTTTTTTTTTTTTTTTTTTTTTTTTTTTTATGACGAATGGGTCGGCTCTTGACCTCAAACTTAGTGGGTACTCACAGGTAAGAGTGAGGTCTACGATGGAGCGAGCTTACCCAGAAGGTGCCTATTAACTCTCTTCTTAAAAACAATAGGGTCGTAGCTCAGCGGAAATACGGACGCTGGAAGCTGATTGCAAATTTTTAGCTGTGCGTCTGAAGTCCCTGTAAAAGAACGGTGAAGGCGGAATAAGGTCGTGTAGCTCCTGGGCACACTCACCATAGTACAATCTGTAGAAGACCGACAAACATGATACCTCGCGACGATGGCTCAGACTATCGAGTTTTGCTTCGGCAAGATAGTCTTCACCTACGAGCTTCTTGGCTCTGCGCTCCACCGAGTCAAGTGCAGCAAGTTGGTACTTAGCAGAACCGTCCCACAGGTGGCTGCAATACTCCATACAAGATCGAACTTGAGCCTTATATAAAGTCAAAAGTTGACCAGGTGTGAAATATCGCTTGACCTTATTTAGGATGCCCAGCTTTTTGGCCGCAGTTTGTGCTTTAGACTCGATGGAGGTGCCAAAGTTGAGGCTAGCCGTCAACTCTATGCCAAGAAGAGTGAGGTGGTCGGTTACTTCAACCGATAAGCCCTGGAAGGTGGGAGCCAGGTTAAATCGACGCTTTTTCGCTGAAAAAAGACATGCTTGAGTTTTGTTGGCATTAAAACAGACTCTATTAGCGTCACCCCATCGGGAAACGAGACTGAGAGTCTGATTCGTCCTCTCAACCATGGCCTCTCTCTATTAAACAGAGTTTCAAAACACAGACAATGAAGACGACATGGAACTGCATGCAGGAGCGTCGGGAATGCTGACCCCATCACCATGTGGGATGAATAGCCAGGAAGTCTGTGTCAAGTCATTCTTGATCTTTGGAAGATATCTAAAGGTTAGACAGTAGGTAAGTCATACTGCCTACTATTTGCAGAAGTTAGCATTCCATATTCCATACGTGACCGCAAGCCCATTGCCCCGCTGAGTAAGTTCCGCTGATTGAGTGGGAATTGTAAAACTAAACAGTTTATTTAAGATAATTCAAGCTCTTGCATACCGCAACCGTTTAAGTATGAAAATTATGACTTTTCTCAAAATAGCAAACATCGTAAATCGGCATCAAATAAGTAGATACAGCAATTTGGCCAGCGTCGCTGTTCGACTGTAAAATCATAAATACCTGGACGGAGCGGATTTAGTCGTAAATTGCCTCGTTCGGGGGTAAGTAGTCGGTTTATGTTGCTATTTGCGCTAATGAAGCGTCCATTGCCATTTCTCCGCAAGGTCGGGCAAACTTATTCGTCTGAAGTTTAAGGCGCAAAACAAACATCCCATTAACTTTCATACGAAATCTACCAACGGAAGCTTTCAAAACTTTTGTGGGCTTTTGTTATAAGGTCAATGTAAATCATTTAATTAACTAATAAGATAATAATGCGATGAGACGCGTGTCCACAACGGGTATGGCGCCACTGAAAACCAGCGCTCCAACACTCTCGAGCTGTTGGAGCAAATGCTGAGGGGTAGCCGTATTGTCACCCACATACAATTGTGTAGATTTAAGTACCTATTGTAACTGCTGTAATTATGATGTGGAGAAAATAAAACTTTATTATTCTTATTGTTATTCGTCAGGATTCAGCCTCTCCTCATTGGTTATTTAATTCAAAGCCTCTCGTATCCTGTGAAATAGTTATTCGGTGTACCGATGTGTTGGCCATTACATTTGCTATTATGATACACAATTAACTAATTGATACTTATTCGTTTTTAATTTATAACATTTGGTAGGTTCTATAAGTATTAGTGCGTAATATAGTGTGTGTAATATAAAAATACATCATTTTAGTGTAGTGTGCGCCTTATACAGCGGCTATAGAACCTGGCGCCTATCGAAATACATCGACGTAGTTATTGACGCATCTATAAATACTTCAAGTCGCCAGCTGGATCCTAAGTTTGCATATCTTTCTAGTAAATTAGAAAAGTTACGCGTTACCAGTTGGTTTCTCCAAATTAACTGAATTGCCATTTTAATTACAGGAGAGTCATGGATTGATGTACCTTAGAGAGGACAAAGGGACACGTTTAGAGAAAAGGATGGTAGAGGCTCGTTTAGTTTGGATAAGCTTGTCCCCAGATTTTTAACTGCAAGTTTCATCAAAATCTGTCCACGCCATTGAAGCGCATACAAATTTTCGCATTTAAAGCATCAATAGGAAGTGAGATATATCAATATATTAACAGGCTAATTCATAACAGCCCACAGACTATAAACGTCACGAGAAGTTATGAAATGGTCTCGTTATCAATCAGCGCTGATTGATTCGCGCAACTTGCATACAGCTAACAACCAATAAAACACGGGCTAGGGTCTTAAGGTCGCTTGGATACGATGGCCGTTATATAGCAACCGTACGCTTACCTTCTTAATTCTGAATATTGAAATATTGTAGAGCAGAGCCTATAGACAATGTAACAATCGATTGTCGAAAGCGAAGGTAGAAAAGTCCAATTATATGGAAGTAATAATTCGATGTTGTCGATATGTTGATGGAAACGAACTGTAAGTACACTAAATATCAATAATCTATTCGTTGACAACAGATCACGAGACATATTTACGGCACAAGTCAACTCCATACATTTTTGTACTTTTCTACCTTCGCTTTCGACAATCGATTGTTACATTGAGGCTCTGGATTGAATAGCCTAATGGGATGGCTTATTCCACGACTTGTTCATACTTTGATTCCCAATGGGTCCACGACATTTAGGATTACTCGTGACTTTCATTCAATCTAAAGGTTGCGTTGGGTGCAGCACTGGATTTTTCGTTTCGGAATAAGTATTTAAAAGCTTGAAAGAAAATCAGTTTGTTTTCTAATAGGCGGCCATGGGCTTGCATACTGTCACGTTTTGAGTGCGAACTTCTGCAAAAAACGTATTTGGATATGCCATTGAATACTCAAATTAGACATCATCAAAGGATTTAGAATACAAGAACTGAGAATGTCTACGTCGGGGATACAGTATTTTTTGTGTTTTTGCCAATTTTAGAAACGGCATATGTATGTTTTTGTCTCGTATTAACGACCGTGAGATGACGGTATCAGTTTCCAAGCCACCGTAACCTAAGGGTCTATCAGGAGATTGGCAGCCCTGATGTTGTTATTTACGGCTCACAAAATGGATAATGTTGTAAATAAGGCGCCCACACTCACACCAGGTTCAACATCCAGAGATCTGCTTACCATGATGTATCTCTCGGTAGAGTAGAGTAACATTATATTTTGTTTACGTTAATGCATCTTTTCTACTACCACGGAGGAGGTTCTCATTCGTAGGATCATTGTACTACTCGAAGACGCCTGGACAAGTGTGGATTTTTTTTAAAAGGATATAAATCATAGGTACTTCACATGTGGTCAAAATTTAAAAACTCACCCTCAATTGTAATTTTCGACCTAAATTAAACACTGGAGTCGTTTTCATTTTAGCTTTTAAAACGTAATTATTAATTTTACTGCAGAGATAGACACGACAGCCATGTTTCATGAAAATCTGTTCAGCCGTTTGAAGATCATCAGCTCTTTTCTAGTTGATGATCTGACTAACTTCCTTATGTATAATTTTTCTAGAAGTGGCGGGGGTTTATTCGTAGCAAGGTCTATCTATAGGTACTTATTATCTATAGGTACTTTCACACATTGTGAGAGAAGAGTGGATGCATAGTTGAGGAGTGATAGACGTGAGTGAACGAAATATATGTTGTGTGGAGCCCACTTAGCATGGAATGCAGGCTAATGATGATAACGCTGTAAAAATTACCTGCGTTTTAAAGTCTAGGTACAGACGTAAGTATAATTTATGTATTGTTTCCGTAAGCTGACATTTTGGAGTCGAAGCGATGTTCCTTAATACGATTCTCTTGTACGTTGATAAGAACTTTGTAAAAACTTGTAAAATGTACTTCATAAAGCTATCTGTCCACTAAACTGGTAAATACAGACATCGAGTTCTTTGAATGACTTGAGTTCACGGTAACAAGTCAGTAGACCGTAGACCCATCAACACCCGCGCACCACCTTAGAAATGCTGATATTTTTGAACTGACTTTCATGATTCATAAAACTTTCGATAAAGTTTCCTTTAAAAAAAAAACTTAATTGAAGTCGGTCTATTTGTTTACGAGCTACAAAGTTACAGACAGCCACACCCATTGGGGCTTATTACAAGAAAATGAGCCGAGTTTAGACCAACTCTAACTAAAAAACTGTCCCTAGAAAAACGATCTTTAAATACTCGTACATAGAACTCTTTTTTGTGGTAACAGTTTTGTTTTGACATGTGTCAACATGGGGTTCAACTAAGGTTTAACGTTCATGTAATAAGCAGCATTTTGTTTTGCGAAGCTACAAAGAAAGGCATTGCTTCAGTGGACAGCTGCTTGGATGTACAAAAACTAGCCTTTAGTAAACAGGTCCACGTAAGGCTGGCGGCTCTGAGGGAGAAAGTATCCCACTTATTATATTTGTTGTTATGTCACATTTATTTCAACTTGCTTCCATACCCATACTGGCATCAAATATATAAGAAAATCCCAATTGAGAGATTGACAAACTAAACTGACATGGTTTCAAAGAAATAAGGATTGATGCAAGTTTATAAAAAAACACAGTTGCTACTAAAAAGTTACTAGCAGATATTATCTCCTAAACAGATTTTGATGCAGTTTTTACGATCACTTGGAAATGTGAGCAATATAAATAAAACCTACGACATTATCCCCAAGTGGGCAAGTTCGGTGAATATTACTGCGACCTATCTAAATCTTAGTCCATCTACACTGTTATTCGTTTTACATTCAAAACCATGATTTTATTTGAATACACCATTATCATAGTATTGATAATAATATGCAGGACCATAACGTTTTTATGGTTTTTACAATATCGGGTAAATGGGCTCTAGGCCATAACTCGTGTCTTATTAGCTCCGTAACTTCGACTAACCCTAACTAAACCCGAGATTTGTGAGACGCGACCTTTTCACGCGTCTTTACGATGTTTTTATTATACAAAGTTGTTTTACGCTTTAGTAGCCAGTGCCTCTTGTCGTGTCTTAAAAAATCCTTCTCCGATGACAGTAATTATGTTTGTTTGTACCTACTCAATCAAGCAGAAACGTCTGAATGGATGTTGATATGGAACAGAGATAGATAATTGTTGCCGGCAATAACAATAATTTGGTTAGAAAAGAATGAAACGATCTTAGTACATTAGAGCCAGTAACTTAGACAAACTTACTTAGCACCCACAATATAAAAGCGACAAAAAGTCGCGTCTGATAATTCCTCTCTTTGAATCAACTAACTACTAATCCGACAGCAGACGGATACAAATTATTTGTCACAGGCCTTAATCGAATCAACTTGACTCTAATCCTTGCATACTTTTTGCTCAACTATATTTATGTTCACACTAGCTGCCCCCCGCGGTGATAAAGAGTAGGTATACTCGTATACACGGAAGAATTTCAACCGATACGATTTTTGTCAAACTCCAATTTTTACATGTAAACGGACATCAGCTTCTAATAGTCTTATTATAGTAAAGTGCGACGCTCGCTCAGCCGCAAAATGGCATCGCGAGATAAACATTGCATCATGTGAGTACCTAAAATGCTCTTTAACCCGTGGTCTCGAGATCACTTCACTTTTTTGTGATAAACAGTATCCTTTGTTTTAATCCAGGGTAAAAGCTTAATCATAGCAGGTTTATTCCCAACGACCCCACTAGCCTCCCCAGTCCCACTAGTGGAGTAGTTGGGAATAAAATAGCATTTTTTTCATAAAAATCTGTTGAGCCGTTTCAGTGTTAGGTAGAGGCTCTTGCAATAATATTGGTAAACACACATTGTGAAGAAGCATTTTGCAAATGTAGGCATATCTAGTTGTAGATAAAATGTTTATAAATGTTTCCTTTTAAGTCTTCAGATACGGAGCTCCCTTTTATCAAAGCACTAAATACGATCGCGTCGATAAAATGTTTGTGTATCCATATTCATATTCAACATAAGCATGGTTTGCTAAAATACGCACAATTTGAGATAAGATCTTTAAATAGGAACTGTATGTTTTATCCTGGAATATTCAATATTTTGTTATACTTATTGCTTTTGCTACAATTGAGGATACTATACACAATAGGTGCAAACGAAATCCTATTACTAAGGCTCCGCAGTCTGTCTGTCTGTCTCCGTCATCCAAAAGAGTTGCTCGTAGTGTAGCTTGAGTAATCGTTCGGTCTCGGCTGTACGAGAGAGGCTTAAAAAACTTCGTCACCAGAGCTGGCTTCTAGCTCATACAAATTTACTTTTTTACCCTAAAGGGTATACGCTCCTTTCGTGCACTAATATGCAATGAACTTTTGTTAAAAATCTAGCCAGTGGCCAACTCTGGTGACGGAATTTCGAAGCCGCTTTAAGGCCAGTCATGGCTTAACGACTTAATAGCCAGGATCGACAATTTAACGCAAGTAAAACGTGGAAATTGTATAGGATATCTAGTTGTATACCCAATAGTAATGTCCTAAGTACTTGCATAAAAGCTGACCTAATCCAAACCTAATGACCCCTAACATTGGCGCCCAATCAGTGCTATTGTGTACGAATACCGACATTTATGGTCGGCTTAGAACTATTAGTGCTAGTTTATTATAGCTATGATCGCGTATTCTAGTTAAACTAGATCCTGAAAATGATTGATTGAGGACTAATCCCGGTCAATATTACACTTGGTTTACACGGCTCTACGGCGTGTCGCTAACGGATACTAAAGTCGAGGCGGGGTCGCGGCGCGGGCGCGAATCTCGTTGAAAAAAGAAAAAAAAACAAAAGTCAAAAGTGGAGGCGCGGGCGAGGCGGGGTCGGCTCCTAATCACCTGTCTCACTCATCTTTCGACATGTTGAATGAATGAAACAGGATGTCAACGCACATAGTATCTAAAATCTCCTTTTTTTTGTATAATATTCATGCACCTGTAAAGGTAAGTTTAAGTAGGGCAACTACAATTTTAAGACCAATGCATGTAACCTAAAACTTTTTGAATATACGATTATGATTACGATGACGCCCCCCCCGCCTCGACGCCGCGCCGCCCCGACTTTGCTGTTAGCGACCTGCCTACATCTTAACTGATATAAATACTTAAGTGAGTTTGTACATTATGTTTGTTAAAGATGTAAGTACGTTTTTCTAAGCCGATGCCACTGTGCGGCTGAGCGAGCGTCGCACTTACCTAAGCGGCCGAGTGACCGTTTACATGTACACCTACTAAGTATAGAATAGAATAGAATAAAGTTTTATTTTCTCCACATCATATACAAAAAAAAATACAAATATAGGTATCGGTTTTAATAGTACATTATGGTATTAATTGGCCTCGGCGGTGATTACCGCCGAGGCGTTATTTTGCTCTTAACAGAACCGAGGCAGGTAATCATCAATACACACGTGTATCATACGACGTTTTTCAACACACTTGTGAATAAAATAACAATAAAAACTCATTTTCAACAGTGAAAATGAGTTGTGAAAAATGTTTCGCTATTGCGGGAAAAATTAATCAGTTTTCCTATGCGCGCGCATTGCGATCGGCCACAGACTATATTTCCGCGCCGCGCATAGGGTTTGCGGCCTATTCTGCCACGGACAAAATGGGGAATTTAAAGTTTTCGTTTATTACAGAGAAAACAAAAGTTATATTTGAGTGAAAGTTTTATTTATTAAACACGTACGAGTTAAAATTATCTATTTAAATAAGAAGTTGCATGAAATGAGCAAGCAATAGGAACATTAATTTATTTGTTCTATTGAACAAGATCTTTTTTCTGAATAAAAACTTTTTTAAGAACAAAGCAACTCAAACAATAAAATTAAAAAAAAAAATCCATTACTCACTAGTGAGTTATAGTAATGAAAAAGTCACAGTTTGATTATGGGTATCATTATGTGCCTAATTGCGGTGACCATAGAGCCACTTTATGAGCAAGTGTGTTGAAAAATATTATTATTCAATTATTTTTCGCCTTATTTCAGGTCTTATGATGATACAGAAGACGTAGAATCATTTTCTTCCCGGACAAAAGTATTATTCTCGATGGGCGAGCGAAGCAGCAGGTAGGTAATAAAATATTTATAAAAATATAGGGTAAATCCTCAAACGTTCGATAATACTTAGAGCGACAACCTTTAGCTACCGGACACGGACACATTACCGTATCGAATGACAATGTTTGTTTAATGTCGACTGGATCGGTTCCCATCGGGCTTCGGAATAGCACCGTTACCACAGCTCAGTGGGAACAGCTGCATCACTTGACAAGATACTTTGGCGTTTTTTGTTAGATAAGTTAAATACAAAACAGTTTATTTACTATAACAAAATTATAACATTTAGAAATGTTGGTAAGAAAGTTAAGAATGAATACTTATTATAATTATTATAAATGTGGCTCGTAGGGGTATGCAGAAACTACATTAAAAAAGTTGTCATCTCAAGAGAAAAACATTCAGCTAAATTTTACATTTATAGGTTATGAAAGTGAAACTACTATTTGAAAGTGTCTTCGACTAGCCTCTTCAGTATCTACAGATTTTTATATGTGATAGTCTATCGTGCCTTGGGGATACATACAAAGGTGATCTTGTTTATTGAGATAAAACATATTTAAGTTGTGGTAATTGTAGCTTAGAACAGAATTTTATGCTCCCGGCTTAAAATAAGATAAGATAATATAGTTTATTTTGTGCCACAAAAAAAAAATACACAGAATGTAGTAACAAAAAAAGGGTAATTTATAGGTAAGTAATATTTGTGAATTTAAATATAAATGGCAACAAAATACGCAGTTAAATTTGTAAAATATAAATAAAAAATATTACCTATAAATAAACAAATTTTGACATTAAACTTATTCAATGGATAGCCAGGGGCCGTATTCGCGTTCATCTTTTCGTTCGTTTGATGAATATTCGAATGCTTCCCGCCATTATTTCTGACTTCAAGGGCCAATTTTTCAAACGTTAAAACTTGGTCCCAATCTAGAACCAAATATTCCGAACCGAAAAATTGGCCCTTGAAGTCAGATATCGTAGTGGGAGGCATCCATCAGAACAAATATCTGTGTTTTTTCCTTTTTTTTTTTTTGCACGTTTAGCTTATTTTTAAATGCCTTTTTTTAATTTCTCTGAAGCTCTGTCTTTATTCTTATTTTTAATACCAATTTCACTTTAAGTTGTCCGAAACTTTCGTTTGTGTAAAATCTTTACTGGTCTCCACGATACAGGCTTTGCCTAGTGTGGAGTTCGCTGCTAAGTATGTATTTGTATTGTTTCGCCTTTAAATATTTTTTTTTTTCATCCAAATATTCATCAAACGAACGAAAAAAGGAACGCTAATACGGCCCCTGAGCTGTGGCGCGTACCGTTGAGTAGACAAGTGCAAAAACTTGATTCCTAGCTGTTGCAGACGTCTGAATGTTAATTGATGTATTTTATAGACTCTAAAATTATCACTTAAATATCAAGACTTGTTTATAGTGTTTAATTAATATCTATAATCAATGTATATTATGTTGTAAACATTAAGATCTTTAGTCTTTTTATCGATATAATTAAGTAGGTGTTCCATGATGAGTGAAATCAATTGATTATTTAAAGTACCTAAACTAGTATACAGGGCTATTCATTGTAAAACACCGGTAACCTCTCAGGACTGTATTACTATCATCATAAACAACAACTTTTGTTCTATGACTTTTACAAAACATAATACATTTACCAAAAACAAACCTATAAGATTTCGTTGCCCTTTCTGACACATTTCAACTCTCAAGTTCAAGCACCCTCGCCGTCTTAACCCCGCTCCCCTCGCTATCGTACTATCGCTTTCTTTTGCTTCGCATAGACTTCGTAACATTTAGAGCGTTCAATTTAAATATTTTTATTTTTGGTATGAAAATCTGATGAACTAAAATATTTTTTAAAAGTCATAGAACAAAAGTTGTTGATCATGATGTTAGTAACATAGTCCTGAGAGTTCGGTGTTTTACAAGTAACCCTGTATAGAGACGAAGGTCTTAAAGGCAGCCTACTTCTTGTCGTGTCACTAGTTCTTACGAACCAGTGTGGTTATAGGATTAGAAGTGCGCCTCAAAGAGGCTCCTTTTGTGCACTTGACATATGATTTTAAACTTTTTAGGTTATGCAACATGCGGGTTTCCTCACGATTACAGATGCCTGCAACTCCGTCTACAGATTTGGCTACTAACTCAAACGAACTTAAGTACCTACTTATAGTTTTAGGATTCAAATGCTCATAAAAACATCAAAAGACATAAAATATGAATTCCTCAAAGGAACGACCCACCCATAGGCATGTTTTCAGATATCGAACGTCCCACGTCGCCCCTCCCATTGGTTTCCCAACTAATTAAATATCTATCAAACAGTAAATGTATAGGAAAAATATTTGTCATAAAATATAGCTAACAATGCATTTTTGGTCATAATTATTTTAAAAGATGGACAGACATGTTCTTTATGGCCAATTAGATGGTGCCACAGGAAATAGAGACAGCTTAGTCACTTCAATAAAACGAAACATAACATGCTTTTTAAGATAAGTAGGTAGGTCTTTAAATTTATGTTTTTAAATTAAACGAAAGAGTAACAAACTTCCATAAGTACATCCATTCAAACATACTGACAAACTTTTGCAATTATAATATCAATAGGACTTTAGTTAAGAAGTTTTTTAAATATGTGTTACTAGCTGCGCTCCCACGGTGTGACCCTCGGGATTTTTCATTTTTTTGGGATAAAAGGTAGCCTATGTCCTTCCCTGGGATACAAACTTTAATTATGCCAAATTTCAGCTTAATCTGTTCAGCGGTTTGGGCGTGAAAGCGTAAGAAACAGACAGACAGACAGAGTTACTTTCAGATTTATAATATTAGTATGGATGTATGATTATCATTATGTTACTCGCTCATTACTCAATTCATGCCGTCTTCACCTATAAGTGTAGAGACACTCAGAAAGCATAGTTGTTACGTTTTTAGTGAAGTTGTTAGTGAAGGTGTACTCTGTGTTGGTAAATAAAAAACTATTTTTGACCGACCATTGTTTTAAGCAAGTGAACCAGCCGTCCATATGTCCACTGCGTGAATATGGCGACATCTAGTGACAGAGCCGTGATAACTCACAAACAGTAGGTGATTTATTTATTGTATTTTTACGATTTTTTCCCAAAAGACGTTTTGTTTATTGTTAGTAAATCAACGGGTCGATCGGCCGTTTGACTCCCATCAGAAAAATACCTAATAAAATATCATAAACGGAATCTTGAATATTGATTTTTATGAAATTAGTATCATAAAAATGATAGTTATCGACACTTTAAACTTTGACCATTTTGTGTTTTTAGTTTATTTTTTATTTTATCTTTTTATTAAAATTGGTGGCAATAAACTTGTAATATTGCAATGTATTGATTTATATCTCAAAAAAAACTTAGGCCTTTACATCTTTTAATAGATGATTTATAAAGCGTCAGGAGGCAACCTATGCCTACACTTAACGGGACGCTGTAGTGCCTGAGACATTGTTTGAGATGGAATAGGCTTGCCCAGCACCTAAACCATCCTCTCAGCTCAATCAGCCGCCCACAGGAGAGACGACGTCGATACGTGTGGAGCTGACTAAGCTGCGGGTTTTGCTCACGATGTTTTCCTTCTCCGTTAACTTTATATCTCAAACATGCCAAATAATATACATATAGTTGGACGAACACTGACTACCCCTTTGCTATGACGTGAATATCTTCATCTGATAGAATGTCTTCCTTCTTGTGGATACAAGGTTGTATGATTGTTTTTTATTTTTTAAGTTCTGTTAATAATTTCGATTAGTCAACAGCAATTAAAGTGACTGGTTTTCTTATTATTTTAAGCTATAAACTTAAATTAACTTATTATAATTATTTAACTGCAAATCAATTTTGCAATTTTATAAGATTTACGAGCGAAGACATCATAATGTTTATGACAACTTCACGGATGATGAACGAAGATTTAATAATTCAATTTAAATAATTATTGAAGATTTCACAGATTACGCGATGACATGAGTAGTATCGAAACCTGAATTCATTTTGTCATATTGGAACTTGATATGTATATTGTATATTGCAGACTTTATCATTACTTTCATCCTGCGATGTTCTATGCTAATAATAATTCAATTCAATTTATTCATAAAAACTTAATACATAAAATACAATAACATACACATAATAACAATTATTATAAATAATTCACCACGAACCCCGCACTAGGCTAAGCCTGTATCGCGGCAGTTCAAGTGTTTTTTTATAAAAATATAAAGTAAATAAGTTATAAAACATATAATATAACACTAATATAAACATATAAATAATAATAATAAAAATCTAAATGTTTTGTTTCAACTGATTTGGATGAAACTTTGAGGATAGATGTAACCTTAAATGTGGTTAAGGTGTCTTAACGTGTCTCTAGAAAGAAAGAAAATACATAATTAGGTGCAAATATAAAATATACTACCTAAATAATATACAAGAACCGTTTTAGCTGACTACCTTATATTTTAGCAGGTTAATTGGAATAAAATATTCAACTGTATTTATAATAATATAATTGAAATGAAGCTTGTATTATTCATTCGCTTAAATAAACATCTAAATGTGAGATTGTAAGATAACTTCACGATTTCGTTTTATGTTTACTAATTTATTTATAAATACACCGCCATTTTATTTGTATAATTAAAATAATAGATTTGTTAATTTATATTGCACTTCAAACACATAAAGTTGAATGTATTGTTTATTGTGCAGTTGTAAAATATTTATATATTTTATTATCTGCGATGCACAAGGCCGGTACAATATTGGTTGTTACTTTGGAAAAGGTTACTGTTGAATACTAGCTCCAGCTAGCTGGTTCACTCGTGCAGATACCCACACAAAAAAGGATAGGGAAATTAAAACATAATGAAACGTGTTTGAATGTTTTGGGGTGCAACTCTCCCTGACTCCCTCTATATTACTCCCGCTGGCCAATACAGGTGTGAGGTGAGTAGAAGTTAACTCAAAGCCGAACACATTTGTGTCTGCCAGTACTTTTCATCAAACATTGGTTCGATATTTGATTTCTGTACATAAGTGAATCGGGTGAGAACGGACCGGGTGATAACGAAACTGGGAGACTACGAACCGGACCCTACCAAGTATGTAGATTACATTAATTAAATATTACCTACGCATTTTATTAAGTGATGACTTTGGTGGATAACTATACTTATATGTATTTTATATGTCTGGTATCACTATCACTAATTATATAAACTAATAAGTATTAGGCCCTCCGAAAAAAATCTGCTTGTATTTTCCGTACTTAATTAAATCTTTTTAGTACCTATCATAAAAATTCGTAAGAATATTTTAAGTATATGACATGACACACAACTTACTTATATATTTTTATTTAATATTTTCAACTTTTTCGTCTGAGTATGTAGAGAGAAAAAAATGTTTTTTTTAGGAAACCCAATAAAATTGACAAGTTGAAGTAGATGTAGAAGGTCCACTTTTACACTAGGCACTATTATTGTTATTATTACTCGTATATCACATTTTTACTACGAAAAATCCATTGATGCACGGCCGGGTTCGAACCCACGACCTTCGGATTGAAAGTCGAGGCACAACCCCATTCTACCAACACGGCTCATAACGATGAAGGAAAACATCGTGAGGAAACCCGCAGCTTAGTCAGCTCCACACGTATTGACGTCGTCTCTCCTGTGGGCGGCTGAAAAAGCTGAGAGGATTGTTTAGGTGCTGGGCAAACCTATTCCATCTCAAACAATGTCCCAGGCATTACAGCGTCCCGTTAGTGTAGGCATAGGTTGCCTCCTGACGCTGTATAAAAAATATAGATGTAAAGGCCTAAGTTTTTACATTTTTATCTTAATAATATTATTATTATGGTACTAATATAAATGGCGAAGAATCATGAGTAGAAACGTCATCTCTGATGATTATAGAGGTCCTGCTGAATAGTTGTTTGGCTTTTGACCCTTACTAGATTCAGACTATGTAGTAAATTATGATGTCATTAAGTCTTCATACAATACCTGCCTGCATTCAGTATGTATCAAATTTGAGTCAAAGCTCAAGCATTGACTTTGACAGCTGTGGGAAATTGAGTGATCATCGCTTGATGATTCTTGAGTGCGGTTTTTGAGATAAAAGTCTTGGAGTGCTTTTCTAGCTTTTCAACTTTTTTTATAAGTTTTTAGAGAGAGATTGTAATACACAGATATATAATTTTGCTGGACTTATTTACATAAATATAAGTAGGTAAGTACTAAATTAGTGCAGTTTAAGCTCTTTTGTAAAAATCTGAAATTCAGTGTTCTCTTAAATTTTTAAAAATTACAAACCTTACTATTGAGAGCAGATTCACTTATTTAAAAAACATTCACAAACTGAACTTTTCACTTTTAGTTAAACTTTTTTAATTTTCAGAATTATCATTCGAAAAACTTACTAAAAGTTTCACAATTTTGAATAATAAAAAAAGTTTATTTATACCTAAGCAAAACTATCTGTTCGTTTGAAAAATCCCCAAATTATTCAAACGCAAATCACAAATAATTTTTTAAAACTTTTCAATGTTCAAACTTTTTCACTTTAGTTTTATAAGTATTTTTTTAATTTTAAAATATTTTTTTCATTATTATATTTTATATATTTTGTTCACAGAATTCACAAAGGTTTATTTCAAATATGCTCGTGTTTCGCGTCATCTCCGCGCAGTAGACACGACACGCGCTCTCGGTCCGAGCTCGCAGCATCAACTGGACCGGCGGCGGCGACTTGCCTGCTCTAGTATTACTGCTGATTCTAGCTATCTTTTGGCTCATAATTATCCGATAAGAGTCACATACGTACATAAACTTACAGGATCTAATCAATCCACAATCTCCTGGACCCGGCGGCGTGCGTTGTTGTTGATTCTTATTAACTTTTGATTCAGAATCATCCGCACAGTATATCTGGTTAAAGACATTTATTATCTCAAAGAAATTTAACATTTCACTTATTGAGAACTAAAGATAACTTATAAAATATGATTAGTTGTAGGTACTAGCATTCCAAGGTTAACGTGAGTAAACAGTGAAGAAATAATTATTTAAAGTTGTATAAGTGAGGGTAGAAGAGAAATAAGCCTTTTGTTTCGAAAGAGTTGACGCAGTAATCAGCACAGGGTCGGATCTAGAACGATATGTTTTTTTAGTTTATTTTTGAACCCATAAAAGCTTGTTGTCTCTTTAATCTCCTGTGGCAGCTGATTATACATACGTGCTCCTTCGCAATTCAAGGCACTGCTGCCATAGTTTGTGCGAGGTGTAGGTAAAGCTAAGTCATTACGATTTCGTAGCAGTCTTTTTCCCTTTTCACGGTTCGTTTCAAGTGATATTTGAGTATGTATTGTTTTATTTAAAATTTTTCTAATAAGGATGCACGTATTATAGTTATATAGTTGTTTTATATTAAAGATCCCAGTTTCCTTGTATATTTGTGTGGTCGGTGTAAGAAAATCATAATTAAAGAGGATTTTTATCAGTTTATTTTGAGTTATTTGTAAGTCTTTTAAGTTTGTAGTTGCTGCTGAGCCCCATATCTCTATAAGATATTCCAGGTGAGATTTTATAAGCGAATTATATATTGTAAATCGAACTTTTCGTGGAAGGCATCCTACAAAATTGCGTATTGAGCCTAGTAGGGAGGATAGTTTAGAACGTACTTTTTTTATATGTGGTCTCCACGTTAGACCACTATCTAATATAAGACCAAGGTATTTCTCTTCGGTAGTTTCATTGAGTTTAATATTATTAATGTACAGAGAGAGAGGGTCATTTATTTCTTTATTTTTGGCTTTAAATATTAGATATGATGTTTTAGCTGTGTTTATAGTTAGTAGATTACATTGAAACCACTCATTGATAATGTTCAAATCTTCTTGTGCTGATTTAAGAAGGTCATTTATTGAGTGTCCGAAATAAAATAAGCAGGTGTCGTCAGCGTATAGTGTGACTTCCCCATTCAAAGATAATTGACTGATATTGTTGACATAAATTAAAAATAGAAGAGGCCCGAGAATTGATCCTTGGGGGACCCCACATGACACCGTTTGGGTTGAGCTTAGATATTTACCAATTTTAACAATTTGTTGACGGTTACTTAAATATGATTTAAACATTTCAAAGGCAGTACCAGTTACGTGTATGCTTGAAAGTTTTTTTAGTAGAAGAGAATGACTGACCGTATCAAAGGCTTTCTTTAAATCAATAAATATTCCAAGGCCGATATTCTTAAGTCAAAGTCAAAGTCAAAGTCAAATAGCATTTATTCAGTAGGACCGCTGGGATCACTTTGAAACGTCTTAAAACTAGGTGATTCTACTCCTGTTCCTTCGCGACCAATACCGTGAAGAATCAGGGCAACAAACACGGTTTGGGGCCTAGCTTTTTTTTAGGTGATCCATCTTAGATCTAAACTTAGGCTAATTTCTTAACTAACTTAGTTGTAAAATTAAAAGTAAAGTTAGTAAAATTCAAGAAGCTAAGCAAGATAGCAAAGGCATTGTGCACACATCAGCTGTCGAGGGGCAGAGCGACATCAGGCCACGCGAATTTATCATTAATATAATCACCAATAGAATAGTACGCTTTCTTTATAAGATTATTTTTTATGTAACTTTTAAATCTTCGAATAGGCAATTTAGTGGCATTATCTGGAAGTTTATTATAAAAGAGTACGGTATTTCCCATGAAAGAACCTTTCACTTTTTCTAATCTAAATTCAGGCACACAAAGTTTATCCTTATTTCTAGTATTAATTCTATGCACGTCACTTTTTTTCTTAAAGTCATTTATATATTTATGAGTGTGCAAAAGGATTTCATAAATGTATTGTGAAAATACTGTTAGAATATTAATTTCTTTAAAACGTTGTCTTAGCGAGTCCCGTGGTTTCATATTGTAAATCGCACGGACAGCCCGCTTTTGCAAAACAAAAATATCTTGAATATCGGCTGCTTTACCCCAGAGAAAGATACCGTATGACATCACACTATGGAAGTAACTATAATATACTAGCTTGGCTGTCTCTTCATCAGCCAAACTCCTAATCGTACGAACTGCATATGCAGCAGAGCTAAGTCTACCTGCAAGTCTTTCAATGTGAGGTCCCCACTGCAATTTGGAATCAACAGTCAGCCCTAAGAAAATTGCTGAATCTACAAGATTAAGTGTTTCTCCATTTATCTCAATTTTAGTTGGTTTGTGAACCACGTTAGGCAAAGTGAATTTAATACATTTCGTTTTCTTGGCATTAAGTAAGAGATTATTAGCCGTAAACCATTTTAAAACTAGGGATAGAGACGCATTAACATCATCGTAATTTTCTTTATATCTATCAACTTTAAAAACCAATGAGGTATCATCAGCAAACAGAACAATGTCACACATGTCTTTCACAAAAGAAGGAAGGTCGTTTATGTATACTAGAAACAAGAAGGGGCCTAATATTGAGCCCTGAGGTACACCCATATCAATTAGTGACCCTGCAGACCTTTCACCACCTACATCAACCTTAAGAACTCTATTGGATAGATAGGAATCGACAAGGTCTATAGCTCGATTATTGACGCCATAGTATTTTAACTTAGAAATCAGAGTCTTGTGACACACGCAATCAAAAGCTTTAGAAAGATCGCAGAATACTCCGATCACGTCTTGTGAGTTTTCAAAGGCATCATAGATGTGCTTTAGAAGCAAAGTACCTGCATCAGTTGTTGAACGACCTTTGGTAAATCCAAATTGATATTTATGTAGAAGCCCGTGAAGGTTAAAGTACGCAAGCAATTGATTCAACATAACTTTCTCAAATATTTTACTTAACGCAGGTAGAATCGAAATTGGTCTGTAGTTAGCAGGGTCGCTTTCATTGCCAGACTTGAATAATGGGATAAGCTTGCTAAATTTCATAAGATCAGGAAAATCTTAGCATCTATGTTCGTTTTTATTTTAGTAACTAGATCTATTGTGGCGGCTAGTGTATTCGATTGCGGGCGAAAGCCATATTGCCGCTCGAAAAGAACTTTGGTTCTATTAAGATGATTCATGAGCCGGTCGTAAATTATTCGTTCGAAAACCTTTGATATTATTGGGAGTACGGATATTGGTCGGTAATTTCCAGGATCAGATTTTGTGCCAGACTTGTGTATTGGAGTAACTTTTGCAATTTTTAGTTCGTCAGGAAAGAAACCCTCACTCAAACAACGATTTATACAGTTTGTAAGTTCGGTCACAATATTTAGTTTTATACATTTGATGGACTTTGTGCTAATGCCATCTATTCCAGTACTAGTGTTTGAATCAAGATTATCAATGATTTTTGAGATTTCATCAATACTACAAGGCTCGAACTGTGACAGCTCTTCCTGATTTGTGGTGTTATAGTTGAGTGTTACATTGAATGTAGTACTGTCATGGTAGTTAGAAGGAATTTGGCTTGCTAAAAGCGTTCCTATGGATGCAAAAAATATATTAAAGTGTTCGCAAATTTTATCGCCGTCAGTAATGTTACTATTTTCGATAGTAAGTCTAGGAGGAATCGGGTCTGATTTGACTTTGTTATTTGACAGGGTATTTATTAAATCCCACATCTTTTTCGGGTCATTCTTACTCTTTTCGAAGGCTTCCAAGTAGTAACTATTTTTTGTCTTGGCTATTACTGCTCTAGCCGTATTCCTTTCCTTTGTAAACTCAGCTTGAATTCTCAAGTTTTTCGGATCCTCCTTCAGTTTCGTCCATAAAATATTTCTTGCATCAATGTGGTTAATAATATTTTTGTTGATCCAGTCTTTACGAGGTAGATTCAGTATTTTGATTTTCTTGACCTTATTTTCATTTACTTTTCTTTTAATAGATTCTTGTAGTGTCCTGTAATCATGGTTACTAGTATCGAATGAGTAGTTTTCAGTAGATATGTGTAGAGATTTGTAGTCAATGGCTTCATATTCGCAGCGCTGGGGAGTGATTGGTTTTGATTTCTTGACCTCAACCAGTATCTGCTTGTGGTCAGATAGGGAAGAGTCAATAACCGCCAAGTGAAACTCTACGTTTTGGATATTTGTTGCTACGTGGTCCAGTATACTTTTTTTTGTTGATGTTGCACGTGTTGCATATTTCTCTTCGATTTTGTTTTTAATTATGTAACCATTTTCTTTCAACATGTTTGTATATTTTTGTGTATCTCTGTCTTTCATTAGCAAATTTCGGTTGAAGTCGCCAAATAATATTGTTCTTTTTGTATTTTGTATTTGTTGTTCTAAGTCGTCCAAGAAGGAATTTATGTTAGTGTCTCCTGGTTTATATACCAGTCCTATATTTAGGTTAAGCTTCTCTGTATGAACCCATAAGTAGTTGTTGCCGTTATTATACTTTTCTTCTATCACATTGTGTTTCAGATCTTCATGTACATAGATAGAAACTCCACCACCTTTCATATCAGTTCGGTAGTTATAGTAGTGTTTGTAGTTTGGTATGTATAGGATTTTTGCGTCGGTCTCAGATTTGATCCAAGTCTCTGTTATCAAAATAAAATGGATTTGAGTACCTATGGAATTTATGATGCATTTGAGTTCGTCAAATTTTCCAGGTTTTACGCAGCTTCTCGCATTTGCATAGAAAAAGTTGAGGGAGTTTTTGTTTGTTATGAAGTCTCCATATTTGTCCAGTATTTTATATGTTGTATCGTTTGCGCAGCTCTCTTGGTTTGTGATAGAAGATGGTTGGGCGGCTATTGCATGGGATCTGGATTGTTGTCGTTTTTTGGAAGTGAGGAGACTATCATTGGCTGTCCTTTGATATATTTTATGGTCAAGTACGTTTCGCCTTTTTCTAGTCTTGTTTTTAGTTCTTCGCGCAGTTTTTTCATGTAGGATTGCTGTGCAGGGGTTTGGTCGCAGTAAATTTTAATCGCTTCGTTTTTATAAATTTTAATATTTTCTTTGCATCGTATCAGTTGTTTTGGTGTTTTCGCTGATTCAAAGGATATTTTTAAGGGACGGTCTTTCCCTGGTTTATACTTTCCGATTCTATGGATTGCTATAGGATCACTCACATCTCTTACGGCCTCCCTTAGAACAGCAAGTGCTTCTTCTGTATCATGACTTTTCCTACTTTCGAGGTCATCATTTTGTACCTCAGGAATACCTGATATGATAATATTTTTCTCTCTTTCAGAACGGTCACGAATTTCGTTTATAAGACTTTCATTGCAAGATTTTGGTGTTTCATGTTTTAAAGTGTTGATTTCATTTTCTAGCTTCTTCAGTCTTGATTCAGTGTCCACATTTTGTTTTTTTAATTCCGAGAATTCAGTGATCAGCTTTTTTTGTTCTAGGGCAAGTTGATCTGTAACTGTTTGTATGTTGTCTATTTTAGTTTTCATTCCTTTAACATCTTCGCCAACGGCAGTCATAAGGTTCATAAGTGCTGCTTGGTAAGCAAACATTTCTTTCACTTCTTGCCGGAACTCCGCTAGTTGTAATTTGCATTCGCAGTCCGTCTCTGGCTGTTTACGTTTTCGAATTGCATGTAGTGGGTCGTATATATTGCTACTGAATTCAGAAAAAATCTCCCGAAAGGATGAAGTTACAAGAATTAATCAACAATATTATGTCTGATAGGATTTTACTTTCCTAGTCGTAAAATCCTATGAGTGGCCATCTCTGGTGATGGATAGTTGAAGTCATTTTTTACAGAAACGAATATAGCATTTTCATATCATCATTGGCAGCTCAAATGATAGCCCACTGCTGGACATAAGCCTCCTCCCTCAAACGCCACTCCAATCGGCCCTGTGCTGATCTTATCCAAGTCTTTCCCATTAAGGCCAGGTCGTCCACCCATAAGGCTGCGGGTCTGATATAGCATCTTACTTCCTACTAATATTATAAATATGAAAGTTTGTACATGGTACGAGTACCTTAATTTTTATCCCGGAAAAGTGAGTTTCTCCGACATAAAAATGTTACAAAAACCTAGGTATTGATAATTCTGAAACTTACGAGTTTTAAAAGCATTCAATTGTAATGCAGATGCGTAGAGCCAAATATGCGCCAGCTCTCGGACTACGCGTCACCACACACCCTGAAAATATATTTGAAAACATGTCAATTTTGTACTTCCTCCAATAATTTAATGGCGTATGTAATAAAAAGAGAATAGATTTCTACAAACCTGTGTGTTATTGATGTTATTGATAGTTTTTATCGTTTTCTGACTGGATCAGAAAGTACCTGCCAGACCGCATTGCAGTTCCGCCTGGGAAAGCAATTGAATAAATCTATTAGATTTCATCCACATAAACCTATATTCACAGATGTAATAGCTATCCTTAGATGTTTACTCCTCAAGCCACTATTGAACACAAGTTGTGTTTATTGCCGTTCTTCACGGTATTGGTCGCGAAGGAACAGGAGTAGAATCACCTAGTTTTAAGACGATTCAAAGTGATCCCAGCGGTCCTACTGAATGAATGCTTTTTGATTTTGATTTTTTTGCTAAGCTACCTACCCTATCTATCTATCTATCTAATGTTTAACACAGTAAGTGGCAAGTTAGTAGGTACCAACACTTTTTTTTTTTTTTTAACTAACATTAACACCTTGTCCGCGCTAAAATAATATCATAATTATTATTCATCGATAGTTTATAACATCGAAGCGGCACTTAGCGCCCTCCGTCACCTGTCGGCTACTTGACAACTGGCAACACTAGCTGGCTTACAGTAAAACAACTACATACACAATGGTCAACAGATAGTCGAAGGTGAAAAGGACCGCTGGGATCACTTAGAATAGACTTTAAAATAGGTGATTATACTCCTGTTCCTTCGCGACAAATTCCGTGAAGCAGGACAACAAACTGTTTGGAATCTCGTAGACTTTTAGGTGTTCCATTCCACGAAATAGTCAAGCTCCGTGGGGCCAAGCTTTCGTACATAAAGTAAATTAGTACGAGTTAAGTGGCCAACTCTAGGGACGGAGTTTTTAGGCCAAGAAAGGCCTCCATAATGTTTAGAGGCTAAACCACTTTAGGGCCGGGATCGTTCACAGAAGCGCTCAGTTGATAATGCTAGCAACTTTCGTTGAAGTCAATATCCTGAGGAAACCAGCATACCTAAGTACCTACTTATAATTCTTAAACTACTGCTTCGCGCTTGTTTTAGCTAAGCAATGTGAACGAACTCAGGATTGCATGGTGAGATGGAATCTATTGCCCCACCCGCCATACATGGCATGTTGGGAAAGAATCATAAATATCCATAAAAACATGTCCTGGGCAACGTCTGATGGCGAACCTTATGCAGCTATGAGATGAGACTAGGTGTCTATCTTAAGCAATTTTATTTCAATTATTAAATTAATAATAATAATTATTAATCAATTAACAACCAAATGGGCCCCCAATGGCGGAAGACGACGTCGCGGCAGACTGAGGTGGAGAGACGAGCTGGACTCGTTCAGGGAAAGTTGGTTCTCCATAGCACAGGACCGAGAGAGGTGGAGGGGGGATAGGGAGGCCTTTGCCCTGCAGTGGGACCAGGCTAAAAAATAATAATAATAATAATTTAATTTTGCATGTACTTAGGAAATTAAAAAAGTATCAAAAAACTTAATAAAGTAAAACTCCATTTACACGATACCATTATGCAATACCTTACTCTTGACTCTTGCCACAGAATATTAGCTGAGCAAGCTCCGTTGAGTTTGACAAAGTCACAATGGTATGCCAGTATTTTTTTTTCAACCTATTGTGTCCCACTGCTGGGAAAAGGTCTCCCCCTTTAGCTTCCACTTCTTGCGCTCCAAGGCCACGGTTTGCCAGTCTGGCTCGAATGCATCCAGATCGTCTCGCCACCTTTTCCTGGGTCTGCCGCGTCGTCTTCGACTGTTTTCAGGCACCCACTGAGTGACAATCTTCGCCCAACGTTCTGGGTGCATTCGAGTCACATGACCTGCCCAGTCCCACTTCAAACGTGCAGTCCTCGTACCTACATCCGCTATGCCAGTTCTCGATCGGATTTCGGTATTACGGACTCTATCGGTTCTTTTGATCTGTAAAACGCTGCGCTCCATAGCTCTCTGGCAAATCTTGAGGTCCGATTTTTGTGATTCAGTCAAAGACCATGTCTGAGCACCGTAGGTCAGTATGGGCAGTAAAAAAGTAAAAAGTAAAGTCGTTTTAAAAAAGTAATATTAAATTTTATTTTTTTAAAACTATGAGGTAGGTATTAGCGTAAGTTTGGTAGTCAGAGCTCGTTGAAGTCTTTCGTATGAACATTTTCAAAGGTCTTTTTAAGTATCAAGTAAGTCATCTTCAAAATCATACAACAAACAAAAAGCAAAAACAAACAATTTCTACTCTCATACCTTTGCGATGCCGTGACGAATCAGGGCAACAAACATAGTTTAAGACCTAGCTTTCTGTCAGATAAAAACATTTGGAGTCCGATTAATTAGATCATGTTGACTAATGAATGACACAAATAGTATTCAAAGATATCTATAACACATACGAATAACAAATAGGAGACTTTACATAGTCGAGAAATTACAATAAAATGTAGTACAGGCTTCATTTTAGAACTTACCTTGACAGATTTTCAATAAACATTAGAACGAAAATGAAAGAAAACTTTAGCATACACAGTCTTTTGTATGTTTGTGTTTCAATCGGAGCCGTGTTGGCATAGCGGGATGTACCTTCGACTGCCTATCCGAAGTTTGTGAGTTCAAATCCCAGCCGTGCACTACCAGTATTATGAACGTTGTAGTCAAATGCACGTCCACCGCAAATTGTCAAAAAACTGGAGTCAGGGATTTAAACACCACCAGAGCCTTCTACCATTAATTAGTGAACATTCTGCGCCTCTTTAGATACATATTCATTAGCGCCCACTCTTGTAGCCTAGCTACAGCGTACAGGTAGCTTCTATCGAGAAAAATATAATATAGATAAATAAATAAAATAAAAAAAACTGGCCCCAAAGTAAGTAGAATGGAAATAATATAAAAACTTAAATTCCATTTTCATCATTCTTTGTGAGAAATTACATATTTTTTTCCAAGAAATAGTAATGATGCAAAGCAAATATAACAATTACAATGCTTGGAGTTCAGAAGATCTAAAAACATCAATTATTCATGAACTTTTGTTGCTGACTATGCGCGTGCTTAATCATACATCAATAGATATATTTTCAACCGACTTCAAAAAAGGAGGAGGTTCTCAATTCGTCTGTATGTTTTTTTTTTTTTGTATCTTGTTACGCGATTGTTCCGCCATTTGTTGACCGATTTGCAAAATTCTTTTTATGTTTGAAAGGGTATACTCCAGAGGTGGTCCCATATAAATTTTATTCCTGAGGGATTGATAGTTTCCCCGTAAAACTCTAAACACCTTCCCTCCTAGCCATGTCACAAATAGAAATCGAATCGACAGCTTGACGCCCTGAGTCACACCGCGTTTCGAGTCAAACATTGAAGTCGGTTTTCTTTTTAGTATAAAAACATAATTATGTTTTGGTATGTTTGAAAACTAAAACTGTTGTCACTGTAGACCTAAACCCAGCAGTGGGTGAAGCTGTGGAAGATGGTGTTGTAAATAGTTCATCAACCTCTGGCGCCGACTGTCCACGCTTGTGTAATGCAGGTTAGATGTCGGCCGCAAACCGATGCTTTCACTATCAACGTAACGACAGATTGTTTATTAATACAGCATTACTCATTACTTTTTTATATCTAAATAAGTAATCATCATTATTGGCAGCTCAATTTTTTATAATAATTATTATTATTTATTCAGACAACATGATCCAATTTGCATACACACAAAAATTTAATATCTAAACTAAACACATTAATAAGTAAAAAATTGTTTTAATTCTGTAGAGTAGTTAAGGTACATTTTTAAAAAAGTGGTTCTTTAAAGAGCAGGAAGATGGTGATCTTATTAAAATCATTCCAATTAAACAAAAGTGTAGCTAGCCTATCTACAGATAGCTTGCTGCTATCGGTACAACTGGATCTAGCAGTAACGCGACCGCACAGTAGCCGCTTGGTCCGAACCCGACACTTTACACGAGAACTCTCAGGTGACATCTAGTGACCCCAATGATAGCTTAGAAAAACTAGGTCATGACTGTTTAAGTACGGTAGACGTAACCCCAGTTTTATAGATAAAGATAAGGATAATTTATTTGCTCTAAACATTGTGTTGTTACATTTGCTTGCAAGATCAAAAGTTTTAAATATTGTAATAACATTATTATAATTATTATTCTTAGTTTATTTTTATTTATGATGAAACGTAAGGATCTAAGGTAATATTTTCAAAAAATAAAGAAGCTTTGATCAGCGATGGATCATTGGTAGACTTTTATAATAATACAGGGTGTAAAAAGACTACTACCGAAAACTGAGGGTTTGCAATCAGACCATGATTCTAAACATATTTAGCGAAAAAAAAAAACGCAAAAAAAAATTACTTAGCTACGTCATTTTATGTTATTTTCGGTTATTTAATTAATAAAAGAAAAAAACACTTAAAACTCAAAATCCAGCAATCTACGTAAAAAAACGCGCCCAATACATACGCAAACAGTAATCTTCAAACGCTGTTTTCTCCGGATATGATAATTTTTCGGAAAATCCTTTTGGATTTAGTTGTGTGTTGGGATGCTGTACTTACCCCTTTCGGCTTCGGTAGACGTCTTTTTACACCCTGTATATTGCAAAGTTAAAATGATAAAAAAAAGTGTGTCCTTCTGGAGCTGTCCTTTTACAATAATGCAGTAGTTGTTCAGTCATAGCTTAAACTAGAACTGTGTGTGTGTGTGTGTGTGTGTGTGTGTTCGCAGCTAGTCAAGCCATGACTAACGATATACATACTAATTGCACTCGAGCAGGTAATTACACATTACCGCTTCCGATGCTCATGATCTATGGACCCGTGACGGGTGACAGCCGTGGGACCGCCATCCGTCATTGTCAGAGCCATAATATTAAGTATAAAGTAGCCATGTAGCGCTCGTGGTCTTGAAAGATCGTCGAACAGCAACGTTCTTAACGGTCTGTATGTGGATGGGTGACCACTAGTAGCATTTTCACCTGAGCGCTCCAGTGATTTGTATGGTACGTTAAATGTCGTAGAGTCGGCACTGACTCATACGTAATTACTTTTAAGAGCTATACTATTTGTATAATGTTGTCGGGGCATGAAGTTATTTTTCTATATTTGCCCTATAAATGCTATTCTCAGCAGTAATTTAATTGAAACTATAGACTCTTAAATCGTCCAATTTCTATCAAATAACAGCAGTGCTAAATAACGCATTAGGAGCACTAGCAATGAACCGAGTTGTAGACACATTTCAATTTGCCTTACGATGTTGCAAACCCAGTTCTGTATACTTTTATATGATACTCGTAATGTTGCTTCCGCAGAAGAATTTCAACCAATACGATGTATCGCACTTCAATATTTTACGTGAAAACGGTCATCATCGCACTTACTGCTTTAGTAAGTGCGACCCTCGCTAAATGGCATCGGCTTAGCGAAACATGCCAAAAATTGCGTGTAAAATGCTCTTTAGTGGTAGGTTCTATATTCTGTCTTAGTAGGAACTACTGGTAATAAAGACAAATAGATAGATAGATAGATAAAAGTTTTATTTGACACAACATTACACAGACACATACTATAGAGTAGAAATATATATATAAATAAGTATGTCTATTTATTTATACAAATCCTGAAACATACATAGCACAAACTTAGTTTACCTAACAAAGAAAATGGGAAGAGAGTGGGTTTTACAAAAGGTTAGAAGTCTTTAGGTAGCTGAGAAAAAGAGACAGTCCACAAGTTTGACAGTGACAGATTGACAGAACTGAAGTGTATATATATATATATATATCGTATATACGTGGCAGGCACGTGCCTGCCACGTAATCGATAAACTTGGACTAATTTGGAGGTTAGCTTTGCAGAAAACACAGAATGTGGCAGAAAGCAAGAAGTGAATTATTAACCGATACTTTCATGTGTTTTTTTTTTCATGGGAAATTTTTAGAAGTGTGTAGGTATCAATGCAAGAAAGGAGCCTATAGGAGGCTGTTTTTAACCAATAGAGAATTTTCACACATAAAAACGTTATTTTTTTTCATCTTACTTAGTTTTCGCAAGTCTTAATTCTCACAAAACAGTACTACACAGGTAAGCAACAAATTAGATTATAAAATAAAACCATTCACTATAAATAGTCAAGGCCATTATATATACACCAAATAATCTTCATTTCGTAATCTAAAATACAGGCACATCGTTACAGACAGACAGGTTGACGCGGTAATGGTCGATAATGAGCGGCGCCGCGGGCGAGCGCCTGTCTATGCCTGTCGCTTGTATACCCTGCTAACGTACTTTAGTCGATAGGAAATAATTCAATGGCATTTGTTGTGAGTTTGTTTACCCAGGAAATATAAATAGGTACCTACATACCTACAAGTTTTGAATCAATGGGTTTTTCGTACAAACTCTAATTCGTGATAAACTATTAGTATTTAAATAGGCGGTGATGAGCTTGCAACCTGTCACGTATGAGGTGCAAGGTGCATATGCACTCCAAACAATCCGCTGCTTATTATAAAAACGTTAAACTTTAGTTGAACTGAACCCCATGTTGACACATGTCAAAACAAAACAGTTACCACAAAAAAGCGTTCTATGTACGAGTATTTAAAGATCGTTTTTCTAGGAAAAGTTGTTTAGTTAGACTTGGTCTAAACTCGGCTCATTTTCTTGTAATAAGCCCCATGTTTAAAATTTATTTAAATCGAAAGTGACAAAAACCAGTTTCACTTCACACCCTCACGGACGCAAACATTTAGTATCAGAGATGGTATCTGTTGAACCAATTAATTCGTTGACTAATACCAACAGACAAAAAGGTGCAGTTGATGCATTAGTCTGGGAGTGGTGGGTTCTGTAGGAGGAACATTTTAAACTGGCTACAAAAAGAGGTTCTGTATACGGCTGTATGTTTTTTATGAATGTTCATCGATATCTCCAATCACGGACCGATTTTTATAATTCGTCAAAAATGTTATTGTCTGAAAGGATCAAATTCGTCACAATAAAATATTCATTAATACTTATCCCTTAAATCTCAAAAACATCATCCTTCTATTTTTACCATCAGACTACTTTAAACATTACGTCAACCATGTCTGCAGTTCCACATATCCCTACTGATTTATCCCTACTGGTAGGGCGAAATGGATATTTTTTTTCTACCTTTTACCTAAGTTGAGCTATTTCAGCAAAATCTATGTCTAATTTAAACATGTTAGAATATTAATACTAGTTATCGATTATTTATGAAACAAGCAGATCATTTCATTTATCACAAACTGGAGCTATTCATCATCCACGTAATTATCTATGGAGATTAATGTCGTTAACAAATCTATAAATATCCGTGATTACCCATGGGCTATGTGGTTTAGACCAAGTTTAAATAGCTCTGGGTTGTGGTGAATTGATTACCAGTTTCAAAAGTCTGGTTTTATATTTATTTAAATGATAAGTAATTATAATTAAATGGCGGTGATGGGCTTGCAACCTCAACTTCTGCAAGATGTGGGTGTGCTAAGTAGTATTTGGGCGACTGATCACCTTAGAAATTTACTTAACTTGTAATGTTTTTTTTGTTTGTACGTTTGTTCCGGTCAAATCTTGTCGAATTTGACCCACTTCCTGATGTACGATTAAGCTAAATTTTAGCTAACATATGAGTCAAATTAAAAGATAAGTAAATTGAAAATAGGTGAATAAAAACATCATAATAATATGGATGCAATTTCTAAGTCTTAAATAATTCCAGAGCTGAGGTTAACACAAAATATAAAGCATTTTATTAGTTGTAATGTTACCGTTTTTAGTTTCCCCCAGGGATCACCACTGGGTCCATTGTCTGCCGCTGGCGCATGGCGGTCCGTCACGCGCTTTACTGCTGGAGATACGCAGCTGACATGTTTATAGGCGGCGCGACTGTCCATCCACAGATAAAATAACATTCGAATCGATTAGTCGGTTAAACCAATGATGCTCAAGCTCATACCAAGGATCATCGAATCGGTATGATGCACTTTTTAAAACAGAAATCTACATCTGAGTATTCAATTAAAAGCTTCACCAGAGTTGTGGCCTCTAACTCCGTAAATGAGGAATCACCAAAAGTAAATAAACCCATTTCAAAAATTCTATTAAGTATTTTTGGACTTTTAAATTAGCTCCGTCCATAAACTTAATGATTAAAAGCAAGAAACCACTGAGTTTTAATATTGTTTTTGTATAGTTTTAGAAGACACAATAACCGCTTCAGCTTATCGCTCTTCTCACAAAATTGAATCCCTAACATTGATGAATAGCTGCGTCCGCGCAGGTAATGGTGTGCCAAAATACTTAATTACTTCCATTTCCTTTACAACGTATGTAGAAAAAAACTGACCTATTACTAGAAAACACTTTAAAATGATGTCACCTTTCAAATGGACTGTGTGAACATCTCAAAAGAGAGCTTCATTTCAGGTAATGGGCGCGAAGGAACAGGAGGAGAATCACCTAGTTTTAAGACCATTCTAGGTGATCTCAGCGGTCCTACTGAATAAATGATTTTTGACTTTGACTTTGCTAGGTAAGTACAGTACGCATAACCGATCTTTGTCGGTCTGAAGTTAGGTGCATTAAACGATTGCGCAGGTTTGCGCGAGTAGGCGAGATAGCACGATGCAACAAACTGAGCGAGTGAGCGAGGCAGCTTTACAACGCTGCCTTCGTTTGTTTTTTGTTGTTTTTTAGGCGCTATCAAAAATTGTTTCTGCGCAGCTACTTCAGAGAGATAAAGATTGGTTGTGCGTGTATAAGCTTACATTTTGCAGAAATCCTTCCGGCCGTTTTCGCTGCGTAGTAGATTGATGATTAAACTCTATCAATATATGAAAATGTGTGCGTATTTGAATTCATATTACTTACTTCACTGACAAAATGATTGATTTTATGCTTATTAGTCCTAAATCGAGGTAAATTGGACGGATATTCTAAGATTTCTATCTTAAATCAAGTTTATAATATACGAAAGGAATGGATTCATATTAATTTAATGATAATTGGGTGGTACTAGTCTCTTTTCCTGTGTCTGTCAGAAAGAAAAAAAAAATGAATTATGTTCTTCCACTGAATTACCTATTATGTCATTCATCTACATAGTTCAATACCTGACTGGCTCTGTATCTTCTGGGTTTGTTTGTGTTTAGTTTGAGGATAAATGACGCTCTATGAAATATCACAAATAGGTACATATATTTCAATGTTCTAAAAGTTTTTATTTAAGTACTCACTCTTCTTACTCAATATTTGAGATATATAATACTTACCTATGTAATTTGATATAAGGGCGTCTGGTCGAAGCGACGTGTGATCCGAGAGCTGGCACATTTTTGTCTCAAAGGATCAGCATTGCCATAGCGTGGTAATGCCGCCGTGTTTTGGGCACGCATCCGACTGACTTTATTAAATTAATAAATAAATATATTTAAATAATTATTCTAAAATATTGACATGTAACACCGGTGTTATTAATAAAGTTTGTATTTCTGTATTTCTATAAATGGGTAAGCGTTTCACATAACTACAACTATTAACAATTAATTGAAAAAACTAAAAACTAATTCAAAAGTTACCAAATCACAGCTATTTCAACACCGATCTATAGATTACGATCGGAGATCTGAGATAGATGGCTCCCTTTAAATTAAAGATCTCGGATAGGAGCAGGTTATGGCGCAATATTGACTTCTCCTGTCAATGTGACGTTGACTGTTGCGGAGATGTACGGATGGTAAATAAATAAGTATTTGTATGGACTTTGATAACAATGCATTAAGTATTTTAGGGTTTGCAACCTGCAATAGAATACTTACCACTGTACGTACAGTTCGCCCAACGGATCTAGGCATTCGTGAAGTTAGCCGTTTGTCTGCGCAGTGCGCAGTGAACGTTTTTTCATCACGAATGCCTAAGGCCGTTGGGCGAACTGTAAAATGTGGGCAAATGCCCTCCCCATAAGGAAGTCGCCCGTGCATTGAGAAGTCCTGCGAGTGTCAGACACAGCAGAGCTATCCTACAATGCGTTTCAATCTGATATTAAAAAAGTATAATATCAGTGGGTTCAATTAAGCTTTGAAACTGGCAGTCATTTAAAAGAAACGTGGAATACACCAAAATAACTTTCAGAATATCACGCCATCAAAGCTGCGTACGAAAACTACCCAAAATTCTAGCTAAAGATAAAGATTATTTATTTGTTCAAAAAATTGTGTAGGATACATTCGCATGCAAGATCAAAAATTTTAAATATTGTAACAACATGCTTTACCGAAACATATCGGTGTGCACATCAATTTAACAGAGGCGCGTCAAAACTAGTCATCTAAAAATTTTATATCATAGTAACATTTGTCAATAAACATTTTCTTATATCTCATTTTAAATAAACCAATATTCATGTCTTTGTTACATTTCGGTATCCTATTATAAATAATCGGAGTCATGATAATTCATAATTCATTTATTGCATAATTCATAATTCATTTATTGCATGCCATAAACACTTTTGCGCAATAATGCTGTTTTCGGTGAATGCAGTCTAAGTTTTGTGTTATCACGTCTGCTCCGATTTCCAGTGTCAGACAAGCGTGAAAATAAATGCGGTGTTTTTACAAATAATGCAACCTCCAAAACATAAAGTGACGGAAGCGTTATTATTGACCGTAAGCACAGAATACAGCAAGTAACTATCCTACAAATAAATATCTTTGCTGACTCTACACTCTACATCGGAAGATGTTAGTTGATATCAATCGGCTGTCGATACTTGCTGTTATTCAGGTGTTGGGCAAGGTGCGCTCACGGAAGCCGCAGTTGTCTGTGCACAAGACAAGTAAAGGTTGTTCACGTTTCATGCAAGTTCTGGCCTACAAGTGACAATGAAAAAATGTGCCAAATTCAGAGAGAAAGTCGGGGTATTTCACTATTGTACCAAATTTTTACAACTTCTTATTGGCTGGTTCTATTTTATTTATATTTAATTTTATTTTAGTAAGAGCACTTCTTAATCTTTGTTTTTTAATTATTTCCTAGAAAATTTATATGCTTAAGTAGTTTGTGTTTTGGCCAGAACTTACTACGAACGTTTTTAAATTTGATTTCAAGTTTTAGCATTCTATGAGAAACCAATAAATCGAGCACGACGCGGCAGTTCCAGAAACATCTAAGCATTCCTGTTATATTTAGATGAAGGAATTTCTAAAGCTAAAGCGCCATTTACACGGTACCATTCTGGCATACTATCTGACATACATTCTTGCCTCTTGCTTTCTCAAACTCAAGGGAGCAAGCGCTAATATTCTGTGGCAAGAGGCAAGAATGGTATGCCAGAATGGTATCGTGTAAATGGCGTTTTAGACTAGGCTGCCTATTCACCAAGCAGTTTCAATTAATAAAGCAAATAACCGTCCCATTCACGTCACGACCGGTCGCCGTAAGTCGCGTTAGAAATGGTCTAAATTCTCCGATCCGAACTGTTTTATCGCGTACTGCGGCTAATGGACGTGAACATTTCAAAGGAGCTTAGGGCTGGGTTGAATGCTTCCTAGTATTTTCTTAGTCACAATATTTTAACCAGTTAGACATCGGCTCGACTTCACCTACTGCTAATATAGGTTAGCCCTGTTTTTATCATTTTTCTTGGTCTAGTCTCGGTCTGTGCTAGTCTGATCTACTGACGTCGCGGGCCGACGGATTGATGATGTTATACACTAATATAGATCTTGTCATCTTTCACATAATTCATAAATCTTCTGGATCATTTGAGCTATCTGAAGATCGTTTTCATAGATTAAACTGGTTCAGTCTAAGCGTATGACTGAGATACAAAAAAAAATACCTATTAAAAAAAAAATAACCTAGGTCGTTGCCGGCTGAGCAAGGAGTGTTCATTCTATACCTACACAGTATCATATTATTCCGTGTGAAAACGTTGGATTCTTGTTGGTTCTTGTTGCCCTACAGTTACTGAACAGCAATGACTCTTTGGACTCAATTATCAATTTATTCCCTCGCTTCTAGGTCAACCGCTTTTGACAGCTGTCACTAATGACAGTTTCAAGTCTACAATAAGCAAAGCGCAAACTTTACATGCATTAACTGTTGGCGCTTGCAAGTTACTGCCGATTCGTATAATATTGTAACGGTTTCAATTAAATACCTTATGATATTATCATTAAATCTAAAATAGGGATACAGAGTAGGTCGATTGGTTGGTAGAGAGCGTGTTGGCCTAGAGAGATGAACTCTTCCTTTAATCCGACGAAAGTTGCAAGTTCAAATCCCAACAATGGATTTTGTAGGTAGATAGTTATGCCTTCAATTAATATGAGCAATGTAAACTAGCGTTACCTCCACACTCAGTGACCGTCTCTTAGATAGGTTGATAATAATAATAAGAGTGATTAAGTAGTGCTTAGGTATACCTGTTTAAAAATATTTTTCTATCGTCACAATTGCAGGTTGGCCTGAAATTCAAACCGGCTATACCTACCATTAACTTAGTAAATCGAAGTACAAAATAAGTCGCTCCGTGTCCGGCGCGGGCGCCTTGCGAAGGAAACACAAACTACTTTTTGCGCAGCAGTTGTGTGGTTACGGTTTACACAGGGTGTTTTATTGACTTGCGATTACTTTCTCTTTATCGATGTAATTAATTGTTATTAAACAAATTGCACAGGTTCCTGCTGAACAGTTTTAGAACAATCTAGATTGTTGTTCTTCTTTAACTAACCAAAGAAACAAACACGGTCACGACTGTACATATCTTAAAGACAAGCTATCTATAGCTTTATCTATGTAGTAGAATTAATCTATTATTATAAGAATCTTTGTCCTGACTGACTGACTGATAGACAACGTACAGCCTAAACCGCTGGTCGTAGAGACTTGAAATTTTGAGGGTATGTCCGTCTTGGTGCGTAGGGGTGTACTAAGAAGGGATTTTTTGAAATTCAACCCCTAAAGGGGTGAAAAGGGGTAAAAACGATTGTATGAAAAATCGTATTCCTGGCACTTGGAGACATGAAATTTAGAATTATGATAGTTCAACGCTTTTAATGAAATTCTACATTAAAAAAAATTCAAAACTACCCCTAGAAGGGGATGTAGGGGGTGTTAATGTTTGTATGGGGTTTTTTGAATGCGTGGTCCGATTTGCTTGAAACTCGGTATGATTATTTAAAAATTTAAATAAAAAATGTCCGCACTCCAATAATTTAATAACTACCCCTAAACCGGGGTGAGAGGGGTGTTAAAGTTTGCGTGGGATTTTTTAATACGTGGTTCAATTTGGTCAAAACTCGGTATGAGTATTTAGTAGTAGTGTAATAAATAATATCTGCATGTTTTTTTTTTTTTAAATCTACCCTTCAATGGGGGTGAAAAAGGGGAAGTACAGTACAGATTCTATGGGAGCCATAAGTCCATTGGGAGTGGAAGTGGGGTATTTGGGGAAGGGATAACGTATAAGGGATAAGCGGGAAAAAGTGGAATGAAGCGGGATGAAGCGGGATAAACCGGGATAATGCGGAGGAAAAGCGGGAAAAAGCGGAATAATGCGGGAAAAAAATTAATAAACAGGGAAAAAGCTGGATAATGCAGAATAAACCGGGAAAAAGCGGGGGAAAAGTGGGATAAACTGGGAAAAAGCAGGATAATGCGGGATAAAGCGGGAGTAAAGCAGGTTAAACTAGGAAAAAGAGGGATAAAGTGGGTAAAAAGTGGGATAAAGCGGGGAAAAAGCGGGATAAACCAAGAAAATGCGGGAGAAAAGGAGGATAAACCGGGAAAAAGCGGGATAATGCGGGATAAAGCTGGGGAAAAGCGGGATAAACTGGGGAAAAGCAGGATAAAGTGGGATAAAGCGGGATAAACTGGGGAAAAGCAGGATAATGCGGGATAAAGTAGGGACAAAGTGGGATAAACTGGGATAAAGCAGGATAAAGTGGGGAAAAGGTGGGATAAACCGGGATAAAGCGGGGGGAAAGCGGGATAAAGTGGGGACAAAGTGGGATAAACTGGGTTAAAACAGGATAAAGTGGGGGAAAGGTGGGATAAACCGGGATAAAGCGAAAAAAAACGAGATAATGTGGGATAAAGCGGGATAATTCGGGATAAAGCGGGGGAAAAGCAGGAAAAAACGGGATCAAGCGAGAAAAATGGAATGATGTGGGATAAAGTTTGGGGAAATGGGATAATGTGGGATAAGTGGGAAAAAGCGGGGAAATAACGGGAAAAAATCATAAAATCATATTCCTGGCACTTAAGAGACATGAAATTTTGAATTATGATAGTTCAACAGTTTTAATGAAAGTCTGCATTCAAAAAGCTACCCCCAGAAGGGGGTGTTGATGTTTGTATGGGGTTTATTGAATGCGTTGTCCGATTCGCTTGAAACTCGGTATGAGTATTAATTAGTGTAATTACAAAATGTATGCATTCAAAAAAAACTCAAAACTACCCCTAGAAGGGGGTGTTAATGTTTGTATGGGGTTTTTTGAATGCGTGGTCCGATTCGCTTGAAACTCGCTATGAGTGAGTACTGAGTAACATTTTTATATATTTTTTTATAAACTCCACTATAAAGGGGGTGAAAGAGGGAGTAACAGTTGCTAAGAGAACCATAAGTTCTAAAAACTTGAAACTTGGAGGGTACATTCTTCTTCTGCTGCATTTTTAGGATTTCGTAGGGGTGGGGTGAACTTTTGTATTTAGGGGCTGGGTTGAAAGGGAGGGCTGTAAATAATTCCTGAAACAGGGTGTTGGCGGTGATTAAGTATGTGTGGAATTTCTTAAGTGGGAGTGAGATTGGAAGTGGGGTTAATTCATTTATGGATTTGTGGATGGAGTGAGAATGGTAGTGGGATTGATGGATTTGTGGATTTGTGAGTTTATGGGGGCGTCAGATTAAAATGTGATAGTGAGATTGTGAGTCACATTAAGAGTGAGAGCGAGATAAGGGTTAGATTGAGGGTCAGATTTAGAGTGAGACTCGGGCTCAGACTCAGTCATCAAAGTTGAACTTGCAGTCACAGTCACTCAGTTTAGTCAATGTGATGAAAAGCTTAAGCTTACCTACTCAAGTGATAAGGGCTATGTTGATATGTACCACGTGAACGAAGTCGCGGGCGTTCCGCTAGTACTTAATATATTAATAAGAAAGGTTTGATTTTAATTAAGTTTGTGAATATAATAATTTTGGCACGAAGAAAAATATCTTGATAAAAATAAATTATGCCACTCTGAGTAAAAATAGGTAGTCAAAACATGATTGTTTACACGAAGTAAAGTAATCGATAGCCGGGAGCATCTTATCGATTACGAATGGAATACATCACTATGATCGATGGCTGATTGCGATGATTGCACGTCACTAGTGTGATGACACCTGTCAGTTGAAATGGCGCGAAATTGCGCGAAATTGGTTTTGAATTTATATGGTTTTGCAGTAGCCATAGAGAAGAAGTGAAGTGAAGTTTTATATAGTTGTGTCTGGTATTTAAAATTGTTGCTAAATTACAGTATCCTTATTCGTAAAGGTTCTGATTACAATAAACCTACCTTTGACTATAAATGTCTCTATATTCAAATTTCATGAATAAAGGTAGGTGCTGCGTTCATACACAACTGAAAGGCCATTAACATGATACCATTCTGGCATAACATTATTGGCTCTTGCCACAGAATATCAGCTCTTGCTCCATTGAGTTTAAGAAAGTAAGAGGCAAGAACGGTATGCCAGAATGGTTTCGTGTAAATGGCGTTTTATTACAGTAGGAGAGCGCATCGGTTCGCCCCCGCGGGGGTGGATAGCCATAAGCGTTACCGTCTGCCACCGTGTGGGGGCAGTTGGTGGGGGCAGACGGTAATAATTCTAATCTAGGCATTCTTGAAGTTCGCCGTTGCACAGTAGACAATTTTGAAAGTCCTCACACTGCCGATACGGCCAACTTTACGAATAAATAAAATAAATCATAAAAACAACAATTTTTTAACTCAATATCTTCATGAATCTTTTAACTCAATATCTTCATTCATGTACATTCTTCTCTGACAATTTTTCGCGTATTTATAGTTATAAAAACAGCTCTTACTCAGCTAAAGGCCCATAATTGATGAGCAGTCTACTAGACTACATAAAAAGATTTAAAAGTAACTAATAGGCCCATAATTGATAGCGTATGGTTTAATGGCGTACACTAACAGGCTTGTACTAGCAAGTTTCAAACCGGTAATGTACCTTGTTTAAGCTTTTTGTAAAATAAAAATAAACACACAGACTACAATGAACTTGATACCAAGAGATGAGGTTACATTTTAAACATTTCTTCTAACTATTAGGTCACTTAACACATAAGTCGTATCGTAATTTATCTATACAACGTCGAGGGAAATCATGGTACCTAGGTGTTTATGTACTTATTTAGTGCTTGTAGCTATATTTCTAAAATTGAAAATTGTTTTATTTCTATTGATTGAAAACCACTTCGAAAGTAAAAATTTTATTTCATTCATTTCTCTACGTTTATTTTTGTGGAATAGTTTTTATTTTTACATCTCAGTTTGTAGTCGTTAGCCAGTAAATTTTTATATTTGGTTTTTTGTTTTCATAGTCACATACACAAAAATAGTTTTGTCACTGAAATCGTAACTTATTAGAATTAAAACTATTTAAAATACAAAATCAAAAACAAACAAATCTTATGTCATAGTTTTCAGCAAATTATGAGCGCCATAACTCCCTTCATCCATTCAGAATCAGACAACACAAACAAACCAATAAAAGCTATACAACGATCGCATAAATCAGAATAACATACACATCCCTGGATTAAACAATAGTAGAGAATATTGAATAATACTATTTATAGAAAGGACACTCCCCGCCCCGCACCTATCACTTCCTGCCCTTCAAGTTCTCCATTGCGTTCTTTTCTCATCTCGTCAAATAGTAAATTTATTTTTATTTATTTACTTATATGGAAAACTAACAGCACATAAAAACATAATAAACAAGAGAGTTGTTAGTAACAGAAGGCTAATAATAAGTTACAGAAGGCTAATAATAAAAATACACTTTATGTGACTTGAATAGAATAGAATAAAGTTAAAGAAATTAAATACTTATTTTTATTTATACTATGTAGAAATACAAAAACAATAATACATTGCTCCACACGTATACCTACGCAAATAGTAGTATGGTGGTACACACCTCATAGTGGACGGGACGTGCAATATAAAGATTTTTTTTAAGTGTCCGGGCGGTGACCATAGTCAATGTCGCAAGGTCTAAAAAGCCACTATCGCCCAATTTATAAATCAAAATAACCCTACGCTGTTAGTTCGCGGTCTGAGGGACCGACTATCGCCCGATGACATGTTTATAGCCCTTGACCGTAATGGAGCAGAGTTTTTTTTATTATTTGAGTATTCCCGAGGGACATAGGTTGAATTCTTTGAATACGATTGTTTGTTTCGTAGAAGCTATGTAACTTGGGGACAATATTTAAGTTTTTTTTTGTATTACAAAATTGGTTTGACAGTTATTGTTTTTTTATAATTCCTTATGACCGCTAGGATGACAGAGTACTATAACTAGGTGATCTACTCCTGATACTTCGCGACCAATGCCGTGAAGAACTGCAACAAACACGTTTTGGGGTCGCGCACTTTGAATTGATCCATCTTAAAACTAAATACCTAGTCAAGCTCCAGTGCTCCGGTAGAGCAAAAGTGAGGCTCATCATATTATTATAAGTGCCTTAGGTTAGAATCATACAATTTGTAAATAAAAATACACCAAACAAGCTATAAATAGATAAACGTGAGATGATTCGAGGATAAACACTGGTTATTTATGATATTACTGATTATAGAGTTACATTGAACATTTGACTCTATCATCAGTTATGTTTGCTACCATCATCTGTAATAGTAATAGCAAACATGCTATTACCTTAATCATTACATTGTTGTCAATACTTGACCGATATGTCGAGTTTCAACTCAAAAAAAAAACAAAAAAAACAGCTTCACGACTGTACCCCAACGTGCAACGTGTTTCAACTCAATTGGCCTAAATACAGAAATACAGAATTTATTGATAGCACCATTGTTACATCTCATTAATTTAGGATTAGGTTAAACACAATTCAGTAATTTATAAGTTACTAGCTGTCCGCCCCGGCTTCACACGGGTTTATTATAGGTATTTAAACAAAAATTTAATAACAATATGGCGGTCCCGGAGCGGGATGTATGATCCTTTAAAGTAGAGGTTAATATGTAGGTAAGGTCTAAGGTAGGTAGGGGAGTATTGGGCAGTAAGGCAGGTTTGGACACCACCGGCAAATCCCCGTGTTATGCCGGCCATACACCATCATGCCAATCCACCATTAGTCATGCCAATCCACCCCCATACATGGTCAATTCTAACTGATCAAATTCCGATTTGACGATAGGCATGATGGTTTATGGCCGACATGACACGGGGGTGTCCAAACCTCCCTACTGCCCAATGCTCCCCTACCTCCCATATATATTTCAATGATATATTACCACTACCCTCTCCCATTCCATAGTTCCCAGACACTTTTTAAACTATCATGGTTTTCAACATTTTTAACACAGTTAACGGGATATTTACCATGATTTAATGTTTTTTGAGTTTCCCGATATTTCGGCGCAGTTGCATACGCCATGATCAATAGTATCTATGGTATTAATCATGGTTAATATCCCGTTACCTGTGTTAAAAATTCCAGACACTTGTCCTACCGTACTAACAGATATTTATTCTGTGGTCGCGATGTATCTTACATTTTTAAACTCATGATAACTTTTGAATAAAATGTCCAATTTCAATCATTCAAAAAGTAATCGACGGCTACTGAAACAACGTTAACTACAGAGGAATTTATTTGGATAAGAATAAATACCAAAATAAGAATAACGTGGTCTGCTTTTGGTCGGCATTTTTATTCACTTTTTAAATTATAAAAGTTTATATTCTGACACAACCACAATAGTTGGACATATGCTATTGCTGACTTTTTTGTAGATATTGATACGTTCTTTAATATTGTAGAACATTTTTATGTTCTATCATCAATAGTTTTCGCAGCGCACGCGATATGAAGAATTTTATGTTCAAAATTTTTACACCTTAGGTTACATTATTGCAATTTTCATAAGGATATCTAATTTTTTTTTAAATAATTTATAGCCTATGTTCATCAGAGATAATGTAGAATTCTAATGGTGAAAGAATTTTTCAAATCGGTCCAGTAGTTTCGGAGCCTATTCAATTCAAACAAACAAACAAATGTTTCCTCTTTATAATATTAGTGTAGATTTAAGTAAGTATTATATCAAATTTAAAATTATATTAGAGGAAGCTCGAGAAAGTCACTTACATCATAGAACACCGCCTCGATAAGCCATTTCTTAAGCCTACTTTTGAATAAAGGCGTGGAAGCCGCGTCTCGGATCCTCTCCGGTAGTCTGTTGTATACCTCGGACCCCATTACGTATCCTTTCGGTTTTTTTAAATTTGCATGTAACTGAGGCTAGGCGGTAGTTGTACCTATTCCTTATATGCCTAATGCATCCATTTGCTAAGGAAAGAACAGCATCTGTATCGAGTATAAAAATAAGCTCACTGTTCCAATGTACCTACTATTGTCACTAAAATGACTCTGGTGTGCCAAAATTCAGCTCAATGGGACACTAGGAAGTGGGTCAAATTCAGTTGCAAGATTTGGCCCGGACTAACATATTTAGACGTAAGTACTTAATAGTTTTTACATTTGTAGCTGAAAATATCTGTGAGAATGTCCACCGTACTTGGGATATACACGTGAGATTTATTAATATAAGCAAAAATCAGCAGCCCTTATTACTCAAGTCAATTTGAACTGAATCTTACCTTGAAGTACCTTTGCTTATGAAGGATGACGTCACAGGTAATTAAAGAAGTATAATCGGATCACCCGCGCGGCTCGTTAACATGTATTCCTATTTGTATGGGCCATTGTCTGACGGACGCGCGGGCGTTTTTCCATTGACATGACATCCGATTTTAACACCGTATCCCTAAAAAAAATGTAAGCACCAGTACTTTGATTTGATTTGATGACATTGGTCTTATAAATGACGAACTAGCTGTCGAAATTTCTATTCGTCTATTATAAACTTTTCATTTCAATGGGTAGATGAATGAATTTGTTCCTTCACGCTGAAATAGGTAATCGGATTGGGATACAACTCCCGCAATCACTGAATCAATTTGGAATAGGTGTAAATCATGACCAGAAATACCATGCTTGAGATGCTATCCATCCATTCATAAATCCATTGATAAGTATATCATAAATTCGAGTTTTCAGATCATAAAAGGCAACACAGCACAAACTACACCAACTTCATTATTAAAAAGCATATTGTCGGGACTCAATGGAAACAAGCCCTCTCCCATCCCATCATAACTATTATGTTTGACACTTAATACTTCCTCCAACTTGATGAATGCGACCCATTCCCTTTTAAACTTTTTTGTTTGAATAAGTCTTGCGGTCAAAGCGACCCTCCTTATATGTTAACGATATTTTAATAGGTATGCTCTACGAGTATCTAAAGGGTTGATGTACGATATCATAATTAACTGGCACAATGGTTTTGTGGATTTTAATGCGTTTTCGATTATTTAAATTTAAAAAAGTTTGAGTTATTAGCTTGAATAGATTTTTTATTTGCGTTGATAATGGATAGTTTTCCTAAAAGTACTTTTAAAAATAGAATATTTTTGGAACGAAGTTCCTTTTTGGGTGGTATCGGATGGGAGCTAGACGATACCGTCCGAAAAGCAACTTCGTTCCAAAAAACGGAATTTTAGTGTCAAAATCCCCTTTGGAGCTTCATGCTCTTGCTTCAAGCTACCTACCCCGTGGTTGAAGCCGCAGATTAAAGCTAGTTTAAGAATAAAGTAAGGTTCCCATACAGATGATCCTCGGTCACGATCGGTTCCAGTCTGGATGCTAAATCGTCCATTGTGCGCATTGTTATGCATTGATCTAAGATCTGGATCGAGCAGCAGTTTACCTGCAGCCGCATGACTACCTACCATAGTCCGAGTAGCAAGCTAAAATAACTTTTACACGGAAAAATTAAAACCGATACGATATTGTATCGCACTGCAATTTTTTATAAACGGTTATCGGCTGTTAAATGGCATTGGCTTAGCAAAACCAGACAAAATTGCATCGTGTAAATGCTCTTTAAGCTTTCCTTCTATACCGAGATTCAAGCTGTTTTTTTTTGTTTTTTTTTTTTATGATGAATGGGTCGGCTCTTGACCTTAGACTTATACAGGCAAGAGTGAGGTCTACGATGGAGCGAGCTTACCCAGAAGGTGCCTATTAACTCTCTTCTTAAAAACAATAGGGTCGTAGCTCAGCGGAAATACAGACGCTGGAAGCTGATGTCTTCTTCTTCTTGTTGCATTAATAGTCATATTGAACCAGGTGTGGTGAAAGGGATAAGTGTGCCTCAAAAAGGATCATTTCGTGCAGTTGACACTGTTTTCGAACCTATTAGGTTATATGGCATGCCGGTTTCCTCAGGATTTTTTCCTTCACCGTATGAATGCTGGCAAAGTGCACATACATTTTCAGCAGTCCATTTTGAAATATGTAGCTAGCTTTAGAATCATGCGCAGCTGCAGCCGATGCCTTGGCAGACGATAGCAATCAGAATGAGCTCTTACAGCTTATTGCATCGATAGACATCGATTGGTATTTACTGCGACTGGACACAATGATGATGATTTATCTTAGAGCCCTTAAGTAATTTAAATTAAATAAGTAATTTAGAAGAAAATGTTATTTCATATTCATCATCTACAGCCTATTAGACATCCACTATGTGCAAATCTGGCCGGGGCGACGTGAAAATTTCGTATTTATAATCTTCGATCATCTCTAATATAAAAATGAATCCCTATATCTCTTGGTCACGCCATCACGCGTGAACGGCTGGACCGATTTCAGTAATTTTTTTGTTGTGTTTGTTATTGTCAGGAGAAGGTTCTTATGACTGAAAAAAAATAAAAAATTGCGCGGAAAAAATGAATCTCTATATCCCTTGGTCACGCCATCACGCGTGAACGGCTGGACCGAATAATGCGCAGACGAAGTCGCGCGGGTCAGCTAGTAAGCTTATAAAAGTAAAAAACTGTAGGCTTCTGGTATTCGAAAAATCATTGTGGTTATGTCACTGTCTACAATCATCTATTCAATAATAGGACTCCTGGTACAATACCTACGCACAATCGTTGTTTAGCTCTCTGAAGTAGCTGCGCAGAACCCATTTTTGATGTCGCCTAAAATCGTGCTATCTTACTTACTCTACCAAAGCGCAATCGTCTATTGCAACTAACTTCAGAGAGCTAAAGATCCGTTGTGCTTATTGTAACAAGAATGTTTTTTAATGTTGTCTTGATGCTAATTTTACATGTTGTGCCAACCCTATTTATTATGGTATATGGGCAGAAAGATTATGATAAGATTCTACTCTGCAAACAATACCGTGACCCAGGACAATGCAGGTTTAGGTTTTTTTCGACGGTTGCTTTTAAAAATTATGATATTAAGCTTGCTTCACCAATGCATTGCAAGTGCATCATAACCTGTGAACAATCATACAAATTACACGTTGAATAGTGCATGGGCGGTAATCGGCGTCGGTTGGAGGTCGCAATAAACAACGCGAGGACAGGATAATGTGCCAATGAGCCTGGGAACCGACGAGCGTAAAGCTACGTGCAACCGACGCGGGGAGACGCGCGGGAGCTAATTTCTATCAGCAGAAAATAAAATTATATACTCAAACTGTTTTATCTAGATTTTTTGAAAGGAAAGTTTTATATCGATTAATTTGCCTTCAAAACGCTTGCGGAAACCGAAAAAAAGTTGTTGAAGTTAGATAGATTTCCATCTATCTAACTTCAACAACTTTTTTTCATTCATATATTTTTTCAACATTACACAGAAACAAATTCACACAAAACAAAAAACACACTCTTCAAAAAAACAACTTATTTTTATAATACATAGAATATACCAGCAAAGAATTCGCCAAAGACGTATTGCGCTTGCGCCCCATTCGTCGCTGTTAGCTCAAAGTCATGACCAGAGAGCTATCAGGTGGCCGGGCGTGTAAATCCGTCAATGAGGTGCATTCCACTTGGCTCCGTGCATTTGGTACAAGCTAACAAGCAGTCTAAAACTTAGGCCAAACACGCGACAGACACGCGGGACACGAAGCGTGTTTGACGCGCTGTTTTGGTCGAATCGTGAGTAGGTTCACATCACAGTAGGTATCACTTAATCTCACAAACTAACTGATGCTCGTGACTTCGTTTAAATATAAAATATTCCATACCATGGAATACTTCTGACTATCTTCTTAGATACCTCCTTAGACATCTCGCCTTAGATATCTTGGACACAGTCGCGATTCTATTTTATCATAATTTAAACAAATCCTAGTATCCACAGCCACTGTTTTATCGTATTATTAGAAGCATTTATTGCACACTCTTTACGACGAAAACTAGGGTTTCATTTTACATTCTAGTGCTGGAATAAATACTAAAATAATGCTTTTTCTATTCAAGTACCTATGTTTTATATTTTCCATTTTGTGGTGAAAATAAAACTTGGTTATATTCTTTTAAAAACTGGGTGCTAAGCGGAACAGTCCAATTTCTCTCACGAACCTCAGTAACCGAAGCCACATTGTTCCCTGTGAACATTAATTTATCAGTAACTGACCTACACTATCTTTTGGTACTATTTTTCCGACGTCTTTCCAGCTCATGGTACAATGTACTGCCTGAACCAGAATTCATTCATGGCTGGGACTCAATCCCACACTTTTGTAGTCGAATTACTTACTCCAGCATCAGGTCAGAATGAATTGAGTAGATAGTATTGCGTACATTAATTGTAGTTCCCTCTATTTAAGCGTTGAGTCACGCCGGAGGCCTTGAGGCGAACTTAACGTCACTAGAGTTGGCTACTAGCTCAAACTTACCTTTTTTGTACCAATGGTCGAGATTAGAACTCGTACCTTTGAGAAACTCCAGAGCAGCCCACTATAGTATTTTTCACGTAGGAACGTATCCCTGACACATAAAATTCACGCTGTACAACAATGAACATTTTTGAAATAAATGAACTCTAGATAAAACTAAAAGATACAACTTCAAAAAAGAAGGATTTTGTCTATTTCCTTTTTAATAACATAAAAGAGCCTTGTCACGGAACCGTTCCTACGTGAAAAAGGTTAGAGGCCAACGGCTTTGTCAATTAAAGTGTGTTGACTGATCATCGCTATAAAGACCTTAAGAATCTCGATTGTTTTATAAACATGCCCAATATTATCCCGTCGGAAAACAAACATTAAACATCCACTAATTATTCGGTCAATTACGGCGGCAATCGGAATTGATTAGTTGCGATAATGATTCGCGTTTGTGCTGTGTTTGCTGTTATCAATGGTAATGTATTTTGATTAAATGTTTGTTTAAACTGTGCATAGGTCCCTGCAGCCCCCCTAGCCACGTAACAAATATAAATAACATCGACAGATAACGTTAGGACATTTGTTTTGTATGTCAAGTACCGCGGCACGTGAGTTATGTTATTTACATAGAACCAGAAATTAATATAAAGCCAGGAACTCCACATGCCGCAGTCAGTTTTACATGCCTAGGTAATTTTTTTAGGTAGGTATTTGGACAGGCCTCTGACTAACCGCTTAAATATCCTGCTATTGCAATAAATAATAATAAATAACGCTGGACTGAGTGATGCTGTGTGAAATACACAGCATCACTAGCCCCAAACTAAGCCAAGCTTGTACATACTATGGGAACTAGTAACTGATATACTTACTACTTAAACTTATATACTTTTTGTTTGTGAAAACATACATATTATTAGTACATAGAAACACCCAGACCCGAGATAAATATTTGCAGATCATACAAACATTTAGCGGGCTTTCACCCACTGCGCCACAGAGGTCGTACCTTTATACTAATTTAAAACCTGCAAGTTTGTGAGTATGTTTTTTATTTCAAATACTCTTAACCAAATCGCTCATAAAGTATACCAATTTGGATGAAAGGAATAAATGTAGACCGTGGACTGGAACAGCATTCAAAATCTAAGAATGTCTAGTACCATATTTTGTGAAATACAGTCATTATCATATTCATTCCTTGTCAATATACGTATCCTCTAGCGTTCACGTGGGCTGACCGCTCCTGCGAGCTGAACACTGCACTGGCTCCACATGAGGGCAACATCGGAGAGACTGGCCTCTTCCCCTGGCTGGGAGTGTTGCGGGTCCATATACGTAAGTCAGCTTCCTTTCCCCTTATCATCATCAGCCAGTAGTTTACTTCTTAGGAAACTAGATGTTTCGAACCAGTAGTTAATGGTGAATGGATTTTTAATGCTCCTTGAGTCTGCAAAATATAGGCTTTCCTCAACGTGCTATAGCTACTGAGCGCTTCCGTGCTTTGAGGTACGAAGTTGTAGGTCCCGGCTATTAGCAATGACAGAAGTGGTGTTATGGCTAAGTGACTGCTTTTCAAAAGGCTTGTTTGCGACCTTAGTGATTTAAAAAAAGCTACTAGCTCACCTTATCGTCATGTCAGTGGGTCGTGGTTTTGCATCCCGTTATGTATTGAGTTTTTTTTTTCGTAAATACATGACTATTTTTTATTAGATTTTAGTTATGCCCCATACTTTGATTTGTTTCTTTTACCTACATGTACCTAAATGTTAATGTTACAAGTATTTCAACTCGTACAAGATCACAAAATCGAGGGGACTCTTCTGACCCAGGTTGTAAAACTTAAAAGAAGAGTCTTAACACAACAACTTATGTATTTGTAACTAAATAAAAATATTTTTGTTTCTTGACTATACTTTTTACCTACTCTAAAATGTGGAGGAATTGTGATAAAAGCGGCATGAAATGAAATCCTCCACTTGCTCGCAAGATCTAGTGATACGACTAGAAGGAAAAGACCGTCTTATGGTTTCGCATGTTGCAGATCAAGGGGAGGTGTTCAAGGTGGCGCTGACAGGCCTCGTGCTGGTAAAGCGGGGCTACGCCATCGCCAACGCGGACGATGTGGCGAGGATACCCAAGAGGATCTTCAAGTATGTAGCTATTTACCTCTCCTTGTATGGTTCTTTGGTTTATGTGAGGAAACCAAATACCAGCTTGCCTACGATATCTCTATGATAAAATAGAGTAAAATAACATTGTTACGACATAAATAAATGCTACAAAAGCCATAATCTTGCAGACAGGACAGTAAAGCAATGTTCATAGCCACCCCAGGTTCTCCGTGGTTCTGCAACCTGCTGGACTACATGACACATCCGGAGTACGAGTACACCACTACCAACACCATCGCGCTGGTCGAGCTGGACCCTGGAGAGGAAACCTGTGAGTTTTCAGTCTTCAAGTTGGATCCCTATCCTTGTAGTTCTCTGCAGGGCAGCTTCCTTGACATCTTTACTGACTCCAGTTGTTGATACACAATGTTTTGGGTTTTCTATGTTATTTATTGTGCAATGTATTAGCAAAAATATGATCAGTTATTGTGGTAATTGTAAATATCCAAAAAAATATTATGAGCATCTTTCTTCTTACCTCCTATTTTCCCTCAAGACTTCAATTATATAATGCCCTTTGCCAGTAGGGAATGTTTTCAGTTGCTCATTATTCTTGCAAATATTTCATATTGATGAGAGTATAATTAATAAGTAATACCGCTACTAATCTCTGAACTTCGGCAGTGAAATCTTATCGATTGTAATTCGATTGGAATCTTTCGATTGAATACATCTTTTTGACCTTTTTCAGATCCTATGAAACCGATATGCTGGCCACCATACATGTACAACACATCGAATCAGCTCTACGCTATAGGATTCACGGATGGTAAGTAAGATTTGACTATTTAGTTTTAAGATGGATCATCCAAAAGAAATAGCAGTAGAAGGAATAGCGAAGGAATAGCAGTAGAATCGCTTAGTGACTATTAAGGGTCGCTGGGATCACTTTATTCTAAGTGATCCCAGCGGACCTACTGAATAAATGCTTTTAGCTTTGACTTCAAGCGATGATGAAGGTCTACAGGAGACCACGTCATCACTGATGGAGTTTTTAGGCTGCCTAAATACCTCCGTCATGGCTTAATGAGTTTTGAAGCGATGTTCTTGAATCTGCTATTGTTTTCTTGGGTTTTGAACCAATATTGCTATTGTGTACCAACTGATATAAAGCTTCTAAGTTCTAGGTTCTATGTATAAAGAACTACCCACAATGATGTGTTTCAGATAATCAGGTATTGGAGAAATCGGTGTTTTCAATACAGTACGTGGAAAAAAGTATGTGCGAGGAATTCTACAACAGAATTGGAGTGAGTAGTTTCTTGTTTTGGTGTTCTGATAGGTATCCCTTTCACCACATATGTTCATAAGATCCAGTGACACGACAAAGATAGATGTAAGTAGGTATACGTTATGAGAGGAAGTTTAAAAGTAGCGTCATGTGCGTCTTCTGAAGTTCTGCCACCGACATAGCAGGACTCATAGCATTCTCTTTATTTTAGCTGATGGATAACAATCTGACTCCAACCCACTTCCTCTGCGGCTTCGCGAAGCAAAACAAAGACAACTGCGTCTGGGACAACGGTATCGTCCTGGCTTCAAACACCTCCAGGCTCTGGAGACTGGTAGGCACTTTGATAAAACAACTTTCCTTCACAGTCAACTCAACCTCTTTCCATCTTACATAGTCAATGAATCTAGACATTCGTAAAGCCATTTTAAATGCGCATGCGCATTTCAGATTTGGCACTAGTAAAATGATGATGTAGTGAATAGTTGATACAATAAACCTGTTGATCTCATAATTTGTTGATGTAGTGAACTGTTGATATTGTAATCTTTGGCGTAATTAACGTCGATCTTACGTATGTATCCTTGCTTTTTGACTTTGGTCACTAATGTTCTTGCAGGTAGGGTTTGGAGTACGTGGACCGGGCTGTGCAGCACCAGCACGGTTCATTGACCTCCAGGCGTACTTCCCCTGGATCGAATCTGCTACCAACTTCGAAGAAGTCGACGATGATACTCCCAACTACAGAAAATCTGCTTTCAATGAAGGTAAATTTAAAGACTTACCTCGTGACGAAGATAAAATTAAAGATTTACAACGCTTGGAAGGTAAAGTTAATCACACACCTTGTATCGAAGATAAAGTTACAGACTTACCTCGTTTGGAAGGTAAAGTTAAAGATTTACGTCGTTTGGAAGGTAAAGTTAAAGATTTACGTCGTTTGGTCGGTGAAGTTAAAGATTTACTTATTGTCAAAGGTAAAGATTTACCTCGTTTGGAATGTAAATTCAATCACATATCTCGAGTCAAAGGTAAAGTTAAAGATTTACGTGGTTTCATAAGTAAAGTCATAGATTTACCCCGTTCCGAAGGTAAAGTTAAAGACTTACCTAGTTTTGAAGGTAAAGTTAAAGACTCACCTCGTTTCGAAGGTAAAGTTAAAGTTAAAAACATACTTACTTCGTTCTTACACTAGACCTTAATCTAGAAGTACGGCAACATAAAAATATGTTATGTTGCCATACTTTTCTCTGCTGTGCCATTTACATACATATACACACACTCCCTCACACTATAGTTTTACACCCCCTACACACATTTACACACCTCCACTTATATAAACACTCACCCCTGCTTGCCTAACCTAAACATTTATTTTTGTTTTCCTTATTTGCTTTGTAACTTGTTATTATTTACCTATAGCACAATTTTGCTTTCGGGCATTGTGCTATATGAGTGCTATTCTTTATTTTGTAAAGCTCTCTAGAAGGCATCATACAAGCTCACGCTTGGCTTTCGATGGTAAATCAAAAACTGTCCGTAATGTACAGTCAGCAACGAAAGTCGATTAACAACATGACTTTTTAAAATGCTACTCATTTTCGATTTCTACAAAAAAATAAACTTTTCTTGTGAAATCATTTTGGACTGAGCCCTCATCTTCAGAAATTGTCAAAATGTTGGCCATAATAATAATAATAATAAATAAATAATGCTGGACTTTTCACACAGCATCATCTAGCCCCAAAGTAAGCAGAGCTTGTGTTATGGGTACTAGATGATAGATTTAAGAAATATTCCAATTTTTAAACATGAAATGGTTATCGACTTTCTTTGCTGACTGTACCTCTCTAGAATTAAGTAATAGTGTAGTGTAAACCTGTTGTACTCTTTTTGTTTGAAATAAATATTTGTTTTTGAAACATAATTTTTAATTCCTAGAAGCAGACCTACAGCATGTTTCCTGGCAAAACCACCTCACCATTTGAATATTGAATAAAGTGGATTTTCGTAGTGATATTTTAAAAATTGATAGGTACCTAGTGTCTTAGACGAGTTATCACTGGGGATTGGTTCGGCCAGGAAGCATTTATTACTCTCCATCAGAACCGGACAAGAAATCGGCATAGTTTACTAAAGTTAACGCCTGATGGTTGGATTACATGTTGAGGATTGGAAAGTCGTGGATTCGACACAAAACCAACAGGCCAAGACCCAGCAAATAGTAGATGTTACCGGCTGAGTAGAATAATAGAAATTCTTGAAAGAGGATGGACATTGTATTTTCGAAACCGTAGGTCATAAACTTCTTATCCGATTTTGATATAAATTTTAATCGATATTTTTTAATGGGTCTGGATGACAAAGACTACATTCATGATCATCTTCATTTGATATCGTAGAAACTTCTACGGGTTTTATTTTGAAACTTATAAATCTTTTTTCTGTACCTATTTATCATAAGAAGGAACCCTCATCCACAAGTCCTGATCCAGATCCTCATCCAGACCTAGAACCTCTTTCCTAGTCCAGGTCCTCATGAAAGTCCTCTTATAGATTCTCATCTATATCATCAAGACCCTCGCTTCCAGGCTTCAAGCATATCCGGCGCAAGGGCGAGAGCACTGAGGCAGGCGAGCTGCCTGACTTGAAATATATGATCCAGAACCACTACCCCTTCAACACAGAGAACATCCAGAATATGTACTTCACCATCGACAGGATCGATGATAACGCTATCAATATCAGAAACAGTAAGCCACTTCCACCAAAAATCAAACATCAACACGACTGTATTTCCAAGATGCGGTAGACATTCTCTTTGATCTTTTTTTATTTCAGATAATTTTAATGTGCCTGTCTGATTAGACTATTTAATTTACCAGTTGAACTGTCTGATTTGAATGAATGAATGAATGAACACTTTATTGTACACCAATTAATAACAAAACAACACAAATAAAACAAGTTCAAAATTAGTACATTGGGCGGCCTTATCGCTGAAAGCGATTTCTTCCAGGCAACCTTTGGATGGAAAATAAACCAAAGAAGCATCCTTACAAAAAGGACGGTAGTGCACAGAAGTTTCATTCAGAGGGAAACAAAGCTGGAAAAAGTATTTAAATAATCCTAATACATGCCATTAATAATATAAAAACAATATACTAATATATAATTATAATATATCAATACCTACTGAAGACTGACTGTTGAAAACATCTGTGTGAAAGCTTCTTCAAAGTCTCTCACCACATCACATAATACAATAGGCACAACTATTGTAAGATCATGGACGCCATTTACACGATAACTTTCTGGCATACTTCTTTTTTTTAGGTACAACTCTTGCATCTTGCATTCTCAAACTCAACGGAGCAAGAGCTAATATTCTGTGGCAAGAGACAAGAAACGTATGCCAGAATGTTATCGTGTAAATGCCGTCTAAGAATATTACTAGTCACCGTTGTATCTCGTTACCAGTTACGCTGCCTACCGAAGATGGCAACTGCACCCTCCACAACAACATGTTGTTGTACAAAGACATCACCACGATCACTGCGGAACACAGTGGCTTCCTCTCCTACAAGGTAATTGGTATCTAACGAAGGGTTGGTCTTCATTGTGTAAAGTTGTTTCTGGGAGATACTGAGCGCTCATTTGCCCATGGAGCGTTGACGTCATTCTTGATAGATCGCCAAAGTTAAGCAAAACATTCTGGTCACAACAGGATGAGTGACCACGGAGGCAATATCAACTGAGCTACCGTGCGTCCCGGCTAAGTCTCTAAGCCATGACGAAGGTCTTATAGGTGACTTGATAATCTGTCACCAGAGTTGGTTACTAACTCATACAAACTTGATTCAGGTATATTGCACGCACATGCATCCCCATTCAATACTGTTACTTTTATTTTTGTAGTCTTGAAAGCTAGGTAATCTAATTCTGTTCCTTTGCGGCAAATACCGTGAAGAAACACAGTTTGGTGACACCTAGATAAGTACCTAATGACCTATCAAGACTTAAAATTAAGCATTTTCAAATATATAAATTGGTTGTTACCTGTCTGTTTCAGCTCTCGATGTATGACCTATTTGCCATAAACTATACGTGTGTGAAGATATGGGTGAGTATTTTATACCAATACCTTGCTCCATTTTTCTGTTCCTGTTTTTGATTTATTTGGATGTCTGTTTGTTGTAGATCAACCCAGCTACGTGCAATGATACCGTGACCCTGTACTACACGGCCCAGATCGACAACATGGAGGGGCAGTCTTTCAGGGACTTCGGCACCACGCCGGAGAAACTCCTACAGACTTATCCTCTGCCTGAAGTAAGTTACCTGAAGAATCCTACTATTTCCTACTAAGAGTAAAATTTCTACAATCTATGATAATTAATTTATTTTTATAGCATCATTGTCAGTGGTTTCCCACAGTTTGACGACCACCTGAGGCGTAGTGGGCGAAAGCCCGCTTGTGACGCAGAAGGTTGTGGGTTCGATTCCCGTAGCGAGGTAAAATGCTTGCATGATTTGCAAACATTATTCTCAGGTCCAGGTATTTCTAATAATTATCATTTTTACAATAATGTTATGTATTTACCTACAAAAAATTACATGTGGTTACTATAACACAAGCTCTGCTCGTCAACATCTGTACTTCAACATCTGTACCTATAACATACATTGTGTTCAAACAAATAAACTATCTTTATCTTTATCTTATTTTGGGGCCAGATGATGCTGTGTGAAATGTCCAGCATTATTATTATTATTATTAACTATAATAATAATAATTATAATAAAATATAATATATCCCATACTTGTTAACTTACATGTTCAATCATCAAACTGGTTCTTCAATTAGATTTTGACTTTAAATTGCAGGTAACAATTACACCAAGTGAAACGACAACCACCCATCCAAAGGACTGGAAACCAGCGAAGCATCTCAAAGTGTCGTTCTTAGAAGACGAGAACCCATACGTTTCCGTGGAAAATTACAATATTTACCTCAAGTTCGCTTTTGAGAATGAAGCAAAAATAAATATAGAAGTATTAGGACCTTTGAAGCCGACTGAGGATCAGGGCACTACTAAGAAAACCCGGAGAAAAGGAGAGCGGGATGAACAGGTGACGGATTTAAAAAATGAAGGTAATTCTTCATTATCATAATGAACACACCTTTGTCCCACTTTATGTGGGGTCAGCACTGCACAGAAACTGTATCTCCAAGGCGTGGTAGACATTCTCTCAGATTGTTTTATGTATTCCAGATCGTTTTATGATCCTTTGTCGGTAGAACAAGACAATGTATTCGTCCATTTCCTTCTAACAGCTGTCATGCCCGGACTCACTTTGGACACATAATACAAATACGTAGGTATTATACTTGGTATGCGTTTTTGAGACGCCGTCAGCACCGTAGTACTACAGAATACAGTGACTCTGCGATCGTTCGTGCGTGTTCGAAAGAGTAGAATTCATATAAAAACGCATCCAAACTGCGACCAGCCTTATATTTAGGCTGTGTAACGATCTGTCAGTCAGTTTGACGACCTCTGTGGCGCAGTGGGTGAAAGCCCGCTTGAGACGCAGAAGGTGGCGGGTTCGATCCCCGCCGCGGGATAAATGTTTGTATGATCTGCAAATACTTATCTCGGGTCTGGGTGTTTCTATGTACAATATGTATGTATTTACAAACAAAAAGTATATAAGTATTCTATCAGTTATCTGGTTCCCATAGTACAAGCTTTGCTTAGTTTGGGGCTAGACGATGCTGTGTGAAATGTCCAGCATTATTTATTATTTATTATTTATTTATTGTTGTCTGTGGTATTGTATATATGTCGCAGGCAACTGGTTTAAATAAATAAATAAGAACGTTATCGAGGACACAGTGTTTCGATAGTAATATCCTACAATCGGCGGTCTTATCACTCAAGGCGATTTCTTCCAGACAACCTTATACTTATACTAAGTAATACTAAAGCTAGGTAAATGTAAGACAACAGACTACAAAGTTCCGCACTTTAGGTATTCACCAACCCCTGAACTAGTTAAAAAACTGTATCTCAGGAGTCAGTTAATCAAATGGCTAGGCGCTTAATTGAACGGCTGATTAAACCAGTTGGCTGCGACATATAGATGGCAATGAAATCTTAATTTTTCAGGACCCACAACATATCCCACCCCTCCAGCTCTGACTTCCGAAGTGCCAGTCCCGATGGTGGTGGAGCCCACTCCCACCAGCCCTGGCCTCGCCAGGAGCGCGCTTATCAGCTCTGGGAGAAAGGCTGAGAGCTCTAGTGTTTATGCTGTCCTGGTACTGCTGTGTTTAAGGATTTAATCAATATACTTTTTAATGTAAAATAAAGTAAGTTTTATTTAGCAAAATTGTTTTTTTTTTTTTTTTTTAATTAAATAGGTCAGCATTTGACCTCCCTCTGCCTAATGTTAAGCAGTAGTGAGGTCTAAGATTAATTTTAAAAAATTTTGAAAAATTCGAAATTGTGTATTAACTATTAAGGATTTAATACACAATTTCGATTATTAAAGTCCTTCTCTTTGACCCTTGACTCTGATCCGTAATATTTATCTATATATATATATATATATATCCGTAATATTTATGTATATCCAGCAGTTGGTGAAGTCAGGCTGTGGATGATAGGTGTCATTATAATATCATCATATCTAGCCCCAAAGTAAAGCTTGTGATAAATATGTTATAATTTTGAAGACGTGCTTTTGTCTTCAAAGGATCATGATTCATGAGCTACTACGACGTTCTTCGGCTTCCCTACTATAGATATACTTACCTAGGTACTTTTTTCTATATTGTGAATATTTTACTATATTTTTATCTTTATGCAAAATAAACTCCTTATTTTGTTTAAAACCAGTTGTGCATATTCAGTACTTGCTCAAATTATGCGAAGCAATTAGCGAATATGTTAAAGTAGGTTGTAACAATTGGTCGTAAATCTAAAGAGTTTTTATTTACTCTCTTGCTAAATATTTTGTTAGTACCTGGGTACAGTCATCATTATAAATGCCTGGCAAAAATCAGGAACTTACATTAGACAGAGTGGCAAATCAGTATTTGCATTTTTATCCCATATATCCCTGCTATAATTTTCGTAGAGTGCTGTGTCTGTCGTCTCGAAGATTTTAAGAGAATTAAAATATTCCACTAGCTGTACGGCGTCTTAGATTACTGCAGGTAGAATCAATTTTGCTTGCTGTTATCAGTAAAAACACAAAGATTATCTTAAAGATTGACTGGGTGTACAATAAGTACGTACTTTCTAAAACCTATGGATAAAACAAAGATTGTTTTAATTTGGTATAATAAAAATTCTTATGACTTCATTATTTAATAGCATGTTCTCCTGACTATCCTAAATGATTTTTTGAAGTGCAAAGAGACTTAATTATTTCATAGCATGTTCTCTTGACTATCCTAAATGATTTTTTGAAGTGCAAAGAGACTTAATTATTTCATAGCATGTTCTCTTGACTATCCTAAATGATTTTTTGAAGTGCAAAGAGACTTAATTATTTCATAGCATGTTCTCTTGACTATCCTAAGCATCTTCTAAGGGTCTTGAATGCATATTTGTTGTGACATTAAATAATTAAATGTGACAAAAAGGTCTGAAGGTCCACGCTGAAGATACAGTCGTGGTCCTTATTCGTTTCGTGTTTTTATTTAAGTTGTTTTTAAAGTAGCACGTCAAACATTCCAGAGATAAAGTAAGTAATCTTTTTACATCTTGTACACTTATCTCTTTATCTTAACCACAGATTAAAATAATATTGTCCATCTCTCTAAGATTAGTTCCATCCACATTTCTCTAAGAAAACTACTATAACGCGACCAAATTGAAAAACCTTGCGTTCACACACGTTTTGCTGCTAAAACCGGACTTCTTAACTTGTGTTATTTTATGATGTTTTTGAACAGTAAAGAAATTATTTTTTTCTTTTTTGTAGTGATTGTGTTGACTATGATACTTATTTACTTACAAATGTGTGATATAATTGTTGGGCAGTATGTCTTCAAAGTATTTAGTGAGTATTTTTTATGTAATTTTCGTCTTAGATGTGACCGCGGGAGACAATTTTTTTTCGTACCTTTGTTTGGGACTGCCTATATTAAATTATAAGTTGGTGCTTATGGATTATTTTGAGGGGAAAAAAGTAAGTAAAAGTATAAGAACTCCTTGAAATCTCCTTAGTATCTACACTACATAGCTATATCCTAAAAAACACAATGTTTTTCCATATTTGATATTGATAAGATAAAAATTATAGCATGATTAGGTAAAAAGAAACATAGATTTTCGCTTTGTCCGCTCTGTGATACTTATGTAGGTACCTTATCTCTTGACTTAGTACCCTACCTATCTTCCTAAAATGGAAAGTGATTATATTTTTAGATACGAAAGATAATGATCAAATTGTTTATACTTATTGATTGCAAATGATTGCAAAAAAAATGAGAAACGATTTTTTTTTAACTTTTGAAAATTATTATAATCAATTGTCAAGTATTAGGTAATTAGGTACTTTTCAATATTAAGTAGGTAATGCAAAAAGAGCTTTGTTGGCCAATGGGAGCTTCGTTCGAACTCCGACCGTGATTTCGTCTGGAATTTCTGTTTTGAAAAATGTATGCACAAATTGCACAACAATACCCATCAGTGGCCAGGACTCTACCTAAGTGATCGTGCCGGCAGGGAACGCGTTAAAATCCTGACTGACTGTAACTGTAGGTAGGTAGGTACTTTGATTTGACTGACGAACTAACCGTACAATTAAATGATGTTCCCCGCGATTCATAATCTTCTAATTATCATTTTTTATCAGATAAAGTATCGACAGCTTGCTAAAATATTTTTTGTTTAGTGAACTCTCAAAATGGACAGCATAGTGCTTGCGTTACCTTTTTTAATACTTATGTCAGTTTACACGGTTACCTGTGTTTGCTTGCATTGCTGGAGGCTCTGTGGTAAGTACCTACATCTATCTTATCAGCCCCCATCCACCCACTGTTGTACGCATACTGTATAGTGGCCATTTTCAAGCCCTTTTTACCGTTCCTGTCTCGGAGCCGTTGTAGAGCCAGAGAATAAAGGTAGAGCTTTTGAGCTTTAGAGGTTGGATCTCAGCTAGGGGCTTGGCTCTACCAGTAGAGATCCCATAACTTTTATATAGAGAAATGTAGAGCCTTGGAGTCTTGACAACCATTTTTTTATAGACAGTTACGGGTAATGTTCGTAGGTATAAGTACCTGTTTTGATCCTCACATTTTACAAATGTCAGGTACTTACGATTTTTACGATATTTTTATGTATAAGTATAAAAATTCGAAAAGAAAAAAGCATTCATATAAAGTCGGGATACGAACCCACGATCTTCGGATTAAAAGTGGCAACATCCCAGTCGGCTGACACGACTCTACCCTACCTTCTCAGTAGGGACTGCTTTGATTTCATAAATATTTTTCGCGGTTCAATATTTCAAGTTATGTGGCATACCTAAAATAGATTCTATAACCGTCTAGGTCAACATTCTCAATTTTTGTAAGCTATTGGGGGTAGGGTAGAAAGATCTATTAAACAAACTCCAAATCAAAGAGCATTGCGATCACATGATATGTAATTCTACTGCTGAAGCTGTTTCAATGAAACCACTGAAACCTTACTGAAACGAAACTAGTATTTCCATCTAGCGGTGAGTAGTAGCTACAAAATATTACGCCATCTATCGTCGAAAAGTAAATGTTTAGTTTACCTAGGCACTCCTTTTCTTGTAGATGTCGCTTTAGGTAAGATTAAGATAGGACTCTACACACAAAAATAATCATCACACATCCATCTTGTAACAAATTAAAATGATAAGACATTTAAAAAAAAATTAAATTACGTTACCTACAAATTTTAATACCGAAACAGCTTCTATTTACCAAGTAATTAATTCTCTAAACTTCTTCTTCTTATTTAAGGATTTACTCCTTGTCGGCACAACTGATGAATCCCTCTCCATGTATCTCTTTCCAGGGCTGCTTCCTTGACCTCATTATACGACATGACAGCTACCTTCTCCTTCACTTGGCTCATGTAGCTTATCCTTGGTCTTCCCCTTCCTCTTCTTCCTTCCACTTTCCCTTCTATAATGTTCTTGATGAAACTGTCACGTCGTATAAGATGGCCGACCATCTTTCCCCTTCTGTTCTCGACAACTTGCAATAGCGATCTCTCTTCCTTGACTTTACGCAGAACTTCCATATTGGTCTCTAAACTAGAATTTCCTAATTCCTAATTAATTATCACCTAATGAATTTGGAAATACAATACAATCTCTACAAACTCACCTTATCAGCTTGAGATAACAGCTTCCTAATGCATTTTATTTGTCTTCAGATTGGTTACCATGATCTTATCTCTACGGTATACGGTAATAGAGTAAAGAGACTTGAGTTTAGACAAATTATATTTTATAGAACACCGATAAAACTCAAAATCGAGGTAAACTATCGTCATTTTACTAATTCTACCGTTGAGACCTATCTCTAGCAAAGAACCATTTTGGGTACCTACGTATACAGAGTGTAAAAAGATTGCTACCGAAAACTAAGGGATTGCAATCAGACCATGATTCTGAACATATTTATTGAAACGAAAATTTTTTTTTTATTTATCTACGTCATTTTATTTTATTTTCTAGTTTTTTGCTACTAGTACAACATAATAAGACCATACCTACCTAATCATTTCATTTATAAAAGAAAAAGCAATTAAAACTCAAAATCCAGCAATCTACGTATAAAAACGCGCCCAGTACATACGCTCGACCAGCTGTGCGAGGTCGGTTTTTTCCGGATATAATGATTTTTTTTGGAAAATCCTTTTAGATTTGATTGTGTTTTGGGATGCTGTACCTACCCCTTTCGGCTTCGGTAGACGTGTTTTTAAACCCTGTATAGTAAATAGGAAGAACCAATCTACTTAGCAACTTTTTTATATTCTGTCTTAGAAGTAGGCTGGATTTTTTTTGCAGGACATGAGTAGGTAAGAAAGGAGTGAGTGTTGAGATGACGGCTGTTAGAGGAGAGTGGAAGAAGGACTCATATTGTGCCGTGTCGCAAGCCTAGAAGATGATATTTCAGTTCATGGGATAAAATTGTGCCGACGCGACCCCACATAATGTGGGACAAGGGCAGAAAGATAAAGATTATATGTCTAGGTAGGTACTATTTATGGTCTGGGGAATAAGTAATAACTTAGGGTACAAAATAGGGTCTATATACTACAAAAGGATACAAACTAATGGACTCTACGCTATCCATACTATCCATACCATACTATATACTATATACATACTTAATATTATAAATCTGAAAGTAACTCTGTCTGTCTGTCTGTCGGTCTGTCTGTTTGTTACGCTTTCACGCGCAAACAGATTAAGCTGAAATTTGGCATAGTTAAAGGTTGTATCCCAGGGAAGGACATAGGCTACTTTTTATCCCGAAAAAATTAAAAAATCCCGAGGGACCGCGGGTCACACCGCGGGAGCGCAGCTAGTATTAAATATTATTATTGATTCATAATCTAGCAATAATTATTTATCAGATAGATTAAACACTATCTTCAACGTCGCTAAAACATTAGTTTAGTGAACTTTTAAAAATGGAGGCGGTCGCATTGTATTTGCCATTTTTTGTGTTAGTGATGGTGTATACCACCGTGTGTGTATGTGTGCGTTGCTATGGGATATTCTGTGAGTATTAAATTACTCAATTAAGTATTCCTCCGGCAATGGGCATGCAACCTGTCACTTAGGTATATAAACTTCTGCAAAATGTTGGCATGAATATTCTAAAACTTTACTTTTCTTTCATCATGTCAACCATCTAGTGTCCACTGCTGAACATAGGCCTCCCCCATCGATTTCCACAGCGATCGATCTTGTGCAGCCTGCACCCAACGGCTCCCAGCAGCCTTTACCAGATCGTCTTTCCATCTAGTGGGGGCCGTCCTCTACTGCGGTTTCCGGTGCGTGGCCTCCACTCGAGAACCTTTCTGCCCCAACGGCCGTCAGTTCTACGAGCTATGTGCCCCGCCCACTGCCACTTCAACTTGCCAATCCTGTGGGCTATATCGGTGACTTTAGTGCGTCTACGGATCTCTTCATTTCTGATTCGATCTCGTAGAGAGACACCAAGCATAGCCCTTTCCATAGCTCGTTGGGCGACCTTGAGTCTTCTTATGAGGCCCATAGTGAGGGACCACGTTTCAGTTCCATATGTCATCACTGGTAACACACACTGATCGAAAACTTTTGACTTAAGGCACTGAGGTATTTTGGACGAAAAGACGTCTCGCAGTTTCCCGAACGCTGCCTAGCCGAGTTGGATTCGTCGACTGACCTCTTTCTCAAAGTTGGACCTACCCAATCGGACTGTTTGTCCCAGGTAGACGTATTCGTCAACAACTTCTAGATAAGAGCTCCCAACAGGAACTGGAGTGGGCACAACATGGACATTCGACATGACTTTCGTCTTGTCCATGTTCATTTTAAGACCCACTTGCTGGGAAACTCTATCGAGGCCATCGAGCATTATGCCTAGGTCTTCCAGTGATTCAGCCATGACTACGATATCATCCGCAAATCGAAGGTGAGTGATGTACTCGCCATTGATGTTAATGCCAAGTCCTTGCCATTCCAAAGGTTAAAGGCGTCCTCTAAAGCGGCGGTAAACAGTTTCGGAGATATAACATCTCCCTGTCTAACGCCTCTCTTCAAAGGGATCGCCTTTGAACACTGCTCCTGTACTCGGACCGACATAGTGGCGTTGTTGTACAAGCACTTCAACACTTCGATGTATCGATAGTCAATACGGCACCGCTGAAGAGACCGTAGCACAGCCCAGGTTTCGATCGAATCGAAGGCTTTTTCGTAGTCCACAAACGCTAAGCATAAAGGCAAATAATACTCCTCGGTCTTTTGTATAATCTGTCGGAGCGTAAAGATGTGGTCTACAGTACTAAAGCCTTTTCGGAAACCGGCTTGTTCGGGAGGCTGGAAGTCATCCAACTTGCGTTCGAGACGATTTGTAATGACCCTTGAAAACAGCTTATAAACATGGCTCAGCAGCGAGATGGGCCTGTAGTTCTTCAGAAGGGTTTTATCACCTTTCTTGAAAAACAGTACCACCACGCCTCCGTTCCATGCTTCCGGCGTTTTGCCCTCGAGCATAACGGAATTAAAGAGCCTCTGAAGGACCTTGAGTACCGGTGTTCCACCCGCTTTCAGTTCAGTTTTCGCTTACTTTTCTTTACTTTTTACTAAATACCTTATGTATTTAGTTAGACATGCCTCTGATTACCCCCTTAGGCATCTACAAAGGATCTGGTATAACATCAATCATTTGCATTATTTGTACTGTGACCGGAATCGAACCCAAAATACCTTCTTACGTCGCAAGCTATTATCTTACGCTGTCACGGTTAGCTATGAGATTCTGAGAGAATCTCAAATTGTTGATATATTGATGGTAGCTTCAAACTCCGGCACCAGATCGGCCTCTACTCAATGACCTCTACTGCAAACTATATGTACCTACAGTTCGCCCAACGGATCTAGGCATTCGTAAAGTTAGCCGTTTGTCTGCGCAGAATTTTTAATGAAAAGGCTTCACTGCGCAGATAATCGGCTAACTTCACGAATGCCTAGATCCGTTAGGCTAACTGTACTTGCTTATTAAATTGATATCAAATCAACAAAGGAATGCAAGTCACATTTTACAAAAGGTCCAATAATAAAAATATATTTAATTTTATTTATCTGATATGTAGGTATGCTATCTTGAAATATTTTGTTATTTCGTTATTTTGTTGTACTTAGATATTAGGTGCCTAGAGATAGTAGGTAGATATAGATAACTAACACTTTTCCAAATTTTCTTCAGTTTATTATTGTGACGTGTTCTATGACTGTGGTTCAAATCCCGGTCGTGCATAAATGGATTTTTCGTTTCGTAAAATTTATATGCGCTTTAATACGAGCTCTTCGTGTCAATTCTAATAGAAAATTCTGGAGCCAGTTGAACAATTCAAAACAAGCATTAGGTCAACTGGACTCGAGGGGCCAGTCCGAGCGAGGCCAGTCGACTAAAGAGTCACACATGCACTACATTATGTCAAAATATGAAGCTAAATAACGACACTTTGAAGAAAGTGAGTCCCTAGCATTACGAGCTGACATATGTAATTTAATATTAACTACAGGTTACTGTCAATAAAATCTGCGATTGGTTAATTAAACTAACCTCAATGATTGCACCTCAAACAAGTCTTGCAACATATTTGAAGAACTGATTACAAACGTAATCATAGCAAGACGAGTTGATCAATGAACACCGGTCCAATCAGACGCTTGCCATAGATAAAACTGATATTATTGCGTGTGAAAAAGTTAAAAACATACGAAATAGTTTTTATTCGGCAGTGAAAATGTGACTGCGTTTTACGAGTACAACATTGAAAAATTTGTGTTTTTTTTTATTGAAACGAAGTGCTTAAAAATTCAAATTGTTGTTGTTGTGATAGACGTACTTTAACGTAAATTGAGTGAAAACTTTAAAACTAATTTAGAGATTGAAGACTTTTCGTTGTTAATTTTTTTATAATTATAAAAATCTCTTTAGTCAATGGTGAAAAATCGACTGAATATTGTGTGAAGAAAAAGACGTAGAAAAAAAATTAAAAATAACGATTTGTTGAAATAAAACCACGGGTTTTATAATTTTGATTTTGGAACTGAATGACTTTGGCTGTGTTTTATTAATTTTGAAAATTAAAGGTTAAATTTAATAAATTCCTCCTCAAGTTTAAAATGGAGAACCAATACGGCGAATACGTTATCCAAAACTTAACTGAGACGAATAAGGAGGTTTCAAGGATTGGTCAAAATACCGGAAGAAACCTCCTTGGACTTCTGCCGTTGTTCTTTCTGGTCGTCCTAGTGGTGCTCAGAATATCCTGGACTCTATATAAAACATTTGGTAAGTTAAATTACCTACTGTAAAAAGATTTCAGGAAAATTCATCCATTTCTCCTTTAAAGAAAAAATATGATATGGAGTGTCAATATTTAGGTACCCAATTTAACACTATTTTATTTACCTACATCGTGTCGCAAGAATTTAGTTATGCATTCTCCGTCAATGTTTTCCAGCCGTTTCTAGTTAAAAAAAATTCTTCATATTTTTTTATTTTCTTTCACCATACAGAGCTCGTGTCAATTACCTACTAGTAAGCTACACATATATTTCAAAGCGAAAAATCAATCAATGTTATCTTATCACTTAAATTATTTTTTGTGCTAAGAGGTAAAATAGCAATTGAAGTTTTCCATACCTTTAAGTTAAAATTATAAGATAAAAATAACAGTAGCTTAATTACTTTAACTATCTTAAAAAAATTAAATTAAATTATCTAAGATATATTTCAGATAAATCAAAATTATTGTTTATTATACTTATTAGTTTTGTTTTAATCTTATCAAAACAGACTCCGTGATTCATATCACTTGAACTAATTTACATTTTGATACACTACTCTGACGTCAGCTCCGGCCCATTTTATCAGTCGGATTTAAAAGATTTATAACACAAACGCAGAGCTTCTTCTTTGAAAAATTAACTTCCTAACAGTATCTAAGTGAGCTAGGTGCCTACCTCTTAAAGAAGAGCCGAGAAAAAATGAGTATCTACCTACCTATCTTAGTTTTGTTTGACAACCAGCTAGCATAGCGATTCATACTTCAGCGGGACGCATCCGCGACGAAACCGTTCCGCTGTTCAAACGACGCAACCTGACTACCTACTTATATAAAGTTTGATGACGCAGCCAACTGCAGGAAACGTCACTTTTGAAGAATTCCCCGGAACAGTGTCAGCTTGCTTACTATGACTACCTCCGGTACCTACGGTATAGCAAAATAGGACCTTGCTTCTAAAAGGTCTTCGTGGCGCTCTACCATCTACAAAAGTGTAAAGACTTTTGAGGAAAATCGGCTTCAAAATCTTGACCTAAAACGCCAAATCCGAAAAGAAAGACCCAAGGCCTCCTATAACTACACTTATAATTCACAGGGACAACTCTTCTGCATTTCTTGCGACAGAGTCTTTAAGACTAAGTTCGGCCTAGCGAGTCACATCAGGGCTCACGCTAGAAAATAAACAACTTTATTGTAAATAAGAACATTACCTTTAGATGTACTCGTAAATAGCTTAGCATATTAAAAAAAATAAAATTACTTATTAAAGTCAAGGTCGCCGTCGTCGAAATCGATGAGGAGGACTATATATAGCAAAATGACATTTATTGAGTTTAGCCAGTGGCGTAGCTACCGAATGGCTAGGCGGAGCAGTGCACCGGGGCGTCCAAGCTCAAGGGGCCCTCGGACTCTGAGTCCCGAGAGTCCGGAAGGTTTTGTTCTTAGAAAACTATAGGTATGATGATTTTGAAAATAAAAACATCTGCATTATTAGATTTGAAATAGTTACCCAGAAAATGACGAATCAAATCTTAAGTTTTTACAAAAAAATAAATACGTTTACATTTTGCCACAACCTGCATATTTTGACTTTATAAAACCTTAACCGTTCAGTTAGGGCCCCGGTTTATTTTGCACCAGGGCCCTTGGCTACCTAGCTACGCCACTGAGTTTAGACTGTGAGTTTTAATAAGCTGCGTACGGACAACGCGTTCACGCGTTCCTAGGCTCGCGTAAATCGATGTAAAATGTCAAAATGTATTATGATTTTGACGACTCGCGATGCATTTGCTTGAGTACATATTCATACTCATACATGTATTGATTCTGCGATACATGGGTAAACTTGGTCTAGAACAGGAATAATTAAATTATTTTATGTACCACCATGATCAGCATAAAGCATGCAAAATGTCACACAGTAATATGTCAAATAAAATACTTAAGTAACTATTACAATGTCAATGCAATAGTAAGTCCTACAGATTAAATTCTTCACTCTACTGACACTTCAATTCAAATTCTTCACCTACTATACACTCAAATGACATAATGCTGCTTATTATAAAAACTTAAAAACCTTGGTTGAACTAAAAAGCGTTCTATGAACGAGTATTTAAAGATCTTTTTTCTAGGGACAGTTTTTTAGTTAGACTTGGTCTAAACTCGGCTCATTCTCTCTCTTGTAATAAGACCCTTAAATCTACCGTAAGGATATAGGGGTGCTTTGGTAAGCAGGCTGTTTAGATTCTCGAAGCGAAATCGATCGTTGAAATTGAGCGAATTTCTGCAGTTACAAAATGTATGGCTGATTGCGGTGGCCACTGTTAGTAGGTAGGTACCTATCTGAGCGCTTCCGTGCTTCGAAGGGCACAGAAGCGCTTAAATTGTCGGTTCCGACTACAAAGACTTTAAGCCAATAAACATTGTGGAACATGCATGTACGTAAGTATTATACGAATCTCTTCATTTCCTTTCTGATATCTTTAAAAAAATTCTAGAATGAGTAACAAAGTTATAATCCCGTGTTGTGTCCGCGCTAGATAATAATATTTACTTTTTAAACAGTTACTCGTAAAAGAAAAACAAGAAAATCTTTTTTGGGAGTCTTTATGGATTAAATTATTTATTTAAAGCAACCTAACGATCTACAATTGTTTAAGTTCACACTAAGGATTTAGGGGTTTAATTTCAAGAGTTCCTTTCAGGATGGTCTTTTTCGCCTTGTTAGTTTTTTTGAAAATAATTTAGGTGCGCAAAAATAAGAAAATAAAACAAAATCAAAGACACTCTGTTTCTGAACTTATTTGAACACATTCTCTGCCTAAATTTAACATTTAGGAAAGTTCTAGAATCAATCAAGGTGTTTGATCCGTGAGTCATTTCCATTTATAAATACTTTTAATAATTTTGACCATGACTTCACAACAATTTGATCTAGGGTCAAACGTAAATAACCTTGACTACAAATCGATTTATTATTTCTTATGTATTTAGAGGTTATGCCATTTATTTATTAGGTTTACCTAAAACAAATTAAATTAGAACTTGGCATAAGTTTTACCCTCTAGAATACAAATTTGTAAGAAATTAATTTAACTTGAGATTCAACCCCTAAAGTAGGTACATTTGAGGTTATTCGTTCCCACTTATAAAATTAAGTACTTTCAACCCCTAAGTATTGGAGTTTAAAAAACTGCCATTTTTAACCCCTAGAGGTGATGGGACTAAAAATTCAACTCTTATGTATTTAGATGCTGAATATGAATACTTAGTGTCGTAGAAAAGTAATTAAGTGATTCTATAATGGATCAGATCGGTCAATGTTTAGATTAGCATCACCTAGCCGCGGTCAGTAAATTATCTAATAACACGTAGACGACATCTTGTTGTGCCTAAGTACTATTTGAAAATAAATTTTATTCGTTTATTTAAATTCACTTTAGTCGTTACCTTACTTTAATCTATGAGAATGTCTACCGTGCTTCGGTGATACTGTCACGTAGGTCTAGTTTTGTTTAGTTTTTAAAAAACAGGTTCCTTTACAAATTGAACTTTGATAGGTCATTAAAATCTGTTGCTAAGTAATATAATTTACCAGAATCAATTTTCGCCTTTGCTTGCGAATGTTGTCTAACTAGCTATCAGCTACCAATGTCTCGTATGCGTTTTTTCTGTTTTAATGTGTCTTGTTTGATGCATTTTATTGCTAGCTACCCATTTTTTTTTATTGCAAGTAGCCAAATTGAGAGTATCGAGCTAATCGCACCGCTCGTGAAGAATTCTAATTTGAACATCGACAACCTATTTTATTCCTTTACTTGTAGTTAGGGGTTGAATTTAGAAAAAAACCCGTTTTAGTTAGTACTTTTGTTAAGATGCTAATTTCCAAATCTTACCTTTCTGTTTCTGTGTGGTTTCAGCGGCTACTTCGAATAACAGCGAAGCTAGAGAAAATTATAACCAAAATAATAAGTAGGTACTTATATGACTATTCAATCTATTTTGTTCTCAGGGCTTTTGGCAACTCCAAAAGAACCCTGAAATTTATGACATTAGGTACATAAGTGTCAGTAGTTCAATCAAACAAATATGAGTACGTAACTGGAACATAAAACCATGCCTAGCGCAATCTTAAACGCGCATAGAATGGGCTGGTATCATAATTTTTAATTCGTTTTTAACTGAACATTAACAAGTTTACACATAAATACCTACAGATTATCATCGGTACAATAAAACAGAATGATAAAAAAAAATAGCTCAAAACAATCTTCAAAGTTAAAACCCTCTCATCAGGAACAGATTACGATGATCAAAGACAACACTTCAAAATATTGAGATTATTACCTACTTGCGAATCTCTAAAAAAAGAAACAATGTGACCAGTCATATGACTTTTATCGAGATATTTTAAGAATTCGGATAAAAATAAAATCCAATGCCCCGATTTTTTTTAGATAACTTTCTTTTGTCGGCTGTAATGCCAAGGTTAGTCATGCGATGGACCGATGACATTTCAAAGACAATGACATCAGGAAATGTTGGAGACATGATTTTAGACGTTTTGTTTTGACTAGAATATATAGTAACAGATTTTTCAAGAAAGAAGATCAAAATCTAGATTATTTTTTTTTGCATCATATTATTTGATTTAAGTCCACTTTGAGTTGGCTCAGTTTGAGTTGGCCACTGAATCATACGAACTTACTTAAGTACATTATTAGATTTGAAACAAAAAATCATTTATCGATATGCGGCTTGAATTACAATTTTTGCGTGTAGAGTCGATTCAAATAATAGGGGATAAATTTTGTAAATTTTCACAAAATTTAAAAAATTCAACCCCAATTAGAACATACTTAATTATTAAGGTTTATTATAAAAATAAGGTGGAAAAATCTAGACATTTATTAGCAAAAGTACTTAAACAAGCTAGTTCATCCATTAAACAGCTCTCAGAGATAGCATATCCGATAATAAACATTATCTATGTATGGCTGACCATGAATCAGATTAGTCAAACAAATTACAGTAAAATGGCGTTCAGAAGAATCAAGTGCAAATTGTCATATTAGTAAAAAAATTGTAACGCTCAAGATCTGACACGTGTTGCACAACATTTTTATTTCATGAAAAAACAACAGGATGTAGAAAGTTCTCGTGTTATTTTTTCAAAATATTGCGGTCTGTTTTTAAATTAGGAACACGTGTCTTGAAAATTCTATTCACAACCAAACTATAAACATTGGTGTTGCGAAGCCAAAAAAAAAAAAAGTTGGTGTTCTCTTTATAAACAGTGTTTTTGAATTTAGAAGTGTCTTCGAATTCGTTAAAAATGGACTCAGAAAGCAAAAATGATAAAACTGAAATCATCAGAACAGTGTGGTTCAGGTTGGTGATTATTCCCATCATCTGCACAGTTCTTATCCTGCTCTGCTTTCTTTGGCAATGCTACAGGACCAACAGGCTAATGTGAGTTCTATTTATTTGTATTCATAATGAAGATTCGATTTACTTAAATGAATTTTAAAAAGATATTTTTGCAAGTTTTGAAATATGGATTATATGGAGGTAAAAGTTATTTCTGCTTAGCGGAAACATTTCATAATTTTCTTTGACAACAGCTCCAGCCACCTAGGTACCTACCTAGAGAAAACTAAGTACACAGACTTATTCGGTAGAGTAATGTAAATAATACGTAGGCAGGTCTGTATCTACTTGCGATTTACGATATGTACCAACTTCCCCTCATTCAGATAAGCTTTGTTTTCTTATGTATTCAAACTAAAACTGAACTGATATTTCTAACATGGGAGTTCCCCAAAAATATTTGTGTGGTAACGGTAACCATTAAAATGGTAAGTTTTCTCTAAAATTTAGCTATGTTTTAACTATGTCCATTTTCCCCATATGTTTTAATAAATAATCATAATTTATATATATATAAAATCAATTGATTCACGTTGGTTCCGTGCCCACAACCTTTGTACTTAAGTACATAAAGTCTACCCCTTTCAGCCATTACAGCTCACGATTACTGTTTTGTAGGTATCTAGGTACTTATATCAGTATACAATACATACCTAGAAGTATACTTAGATAATCGTGCCGTACAATTCAATGGCTAGTTCAATGGCGGCAGGTACCCAATCATCAATAATTAGAACGTGGTGTGAGCGCGCGTGGTCTTCGTACCCAATCACATGACTAGAACACGTGGTTTTACTTAGGTACATAAAAATAGATTAGATACCTAGGTACTAGCTGAATAATTAAACCATTTTGGGGCAAAAATGTTTACAGACAAAATTGATACAGAAAATTTTGACTTTCCTCAAATTTTCCAACTTTTCAGGCGATTTTTCTCCGTTAACTTAATAAAATTATCATTGTGCTATAGACAGTGGCGTAGCTAGGTAGCCAAGGGCCCTGGTGCAGAATAAACCGGGGCCCTAACTGAAGGTTTAGGTTTTATCAAGTCAAAATATACAGGGTGTGGCAAAATGTAAACGTGTTTGTTTTTTCTTGTAAAAAGTTGCGATTTTCTGGGTAACTATTTAAAAAAAATCGAATAATGCAGTTGTTTCTATTTTTAAAATAATCATACCTATAGTTTCCTAAGAACAAAACCAAAGAGTCCGGAAGACTCTCGGGACTCAGAGTCCGAGGGCCCCTTGAGCTCGGCCCCGGTGCACTGCACTGCCTAGCCCTTCGGTAGCTACGCCACTGGCTACAGATTATCTACTTAACTACGTATAAGCGTAGTAGACGTATGTGTAAATAATTTGTGTTCTCATTATTTATGTTCAAAACAAATGAATAAGGAAGTAGAATAATCTATGTAACCTAGATCTACGTGTCATCAACCGGGTAATCGTCCGGATTTTGTTGTAAAGAAATCGTTATTGAATACTAGATAATGTAAATCTCAGGGGAAAGTGGGGAAATATTTCATAGTGTTTCATAGTTTTCCCAGACACTACAGCGACTCCTTGCTTGGCAATAGGCATGGGTTGCTTCTTGGAGCTGTATAAAATCTGTTGGTCCTTCCGGTTGGCATTGTTAAATAGTTCTCAAACTATTGCTAATTAATGTGCAATTATCTACGTACGTATAGTCCAACATAAGTAATAGGTAAGTAATTATACTTAAACAATGACTTTCAAAATAAAACATAATTTTAAGCTAGGTTTATATTTCATTTATACTAATATCTTTAGCTCTCTGAAGTTAGGTGCAAAAGACGATTGCGCAGGTTTGGTAGAGTAAGTGAGATAGCACGATTTTAATTAGACGTCATCAAAAATGGGTTCTGCGCAGCTACTTCAGAGAGCTAAATAACGATTGTACTAAGCATAATTATTTGGGAAGATTCTACAATTAAATATATGTTAAAAGAATTAAGCATATTCCTGATAGAAGAGAAATTTTAAGAAGACGAGCGATAGTGAAAATTGTATCAAAAATCAACACAGCTACCCTGACCAAGATAACTATCATATCATTCATAGAGTAGGCCACATACCCCCAGCTTACCCTATCACATGAATAAAACTATATAATAATTAAAGCAAAGGTATTAATCTTATCTACGATAACTCGATTTATTAAACAGTGTCCATTTACCGTCAGCCATGAACGTGCTAGCAATGATTTTATTAGTTTTTGTTGTGGGCATGTTACTGTTTCTAGTGAGTGAATGTTACCGACGAAGTGAGTAGCCTTTTTATCACTAAGTAAAATACTTTTATTTACAGAAAATATGCTTCTAACATACATTTACAAAATAGCAACTGTTATTACCAATTTATTATCCGCAATTCCTTATTTAGGAAATATATATATTAGAAAATAAAATTTGAGGAAGGTTTGCCATTGGTAATGCTACTTTAACACCTATAATAGAATCCGTCAGGTTATCTAAGGATCGTTAAAAATTATCCATAGATAGCTCAACTGATCCAGGTTTGCCTGTCGGAAACGTGCCCAAAACACTAATAAAATCTTGTATTTTAAAAGTTTTTTTACTTGCAAAGTATGCTTGTCTGTGTTGGATGACATAGACTCTCTCCACGATCATAATTATCCTTGCCCTTATCCAACGCTATCTGGGGTTGGCACAATACCATACTGTCTTTTTCCTTCCTCTCCTATCATGCCAAATACAGCCCCAATTCTGTTATCCACGGACTAAACCTAAACTTCCTAACTAAAAATTCTAAATTTAGGAATCCTTAAATTATAGTCTTCTATCAGATTCATCACTCCTCACACAATCCAACCACTTTTTCGGCCTCCATACAACATCCAGTTTAACCTAATTTTAGAGCCCGTTTTTAGGTACTCGTATCTAGTCTATACCTATCTGTGTAATCAAAGCACGCTATTTTTATAATTATATATTTTTTTATAATCTTACTTGTGCGATTTTCTAAGGTACACTAACTTGCCATCTAGCGGTGAGTGGCGATATCGAGTCAACTGAAGGTGATAGTGGAATGATAGTGAGGTTTAATCGAAAGCTGATAGTTCAATACAAGCTCCATAGATGGCGCTAGACATTTCTTAGAAAAAAATATTTTTTTATAATTTAAGTCTACCATGGCTACAGGATACATTCATGTAATTTTTTTTTCTTTTTTTGCGTTAATAAAAATTGCTAAAATAAATAATGTTAAAAAATAATCATTGGCTCCAATGGACTCCTGAGACTCCTTAATATTGACCCTAATGCTCTGCCTACGCCGACCGAGTCAATTGGATGATTGCATCCTTTTAACTCTCATCTCTAGTTCGAGTTCACTCTTGGAACGTGAGGAAACAAGATATTCTAATGGGCAATAAGTAGAGTTCATTTTAATATACCAAAAAAGTGGTGTAAAACGATAATGTACTTGCAAAAACGTAGACACGTGCTCTAATAATTAATTTAATAAATAAATAAATAAATAATTATAATTGTGTAGATTTAAGTACCTATTGTAACTGTTGTATATGATGTGGAGAAAATAAAACTTTATTCTATTCTATTCTAATATTAGACGTGCCTCAAACTACCTTCAACCCATTTTTAACAGAGTCTTGAATATAATATCTACCCAGAGACTAGGTACCTATTGTATTACTAAAGTTCAATGACATCTTATGCACATAAACGGTAACAAGTGTCAAATATCTTAGATAAGGCACATTTGTAACTGTATTTTGTTATAGGAATCTTATCGTTATGGGTGGTTTTCCATCGTGATTATTAAGGGGTCGATATTTTTATGTGGCGATGCCCGTGGGACAAAAATGTTTGTATGATCTATCATCTTGTTGCGAGTCTGGGTGTGTGTATCTATAAAAAACCCAGTAAGTTCCTTTATTAGTCAAAGAGGCCTCAAACCGTGTTTGACGTTGAAGGAACAGGCGATCACAGTTTTAAAACGATTTAAAGTGATCAAACTAGTCTATTTGTTTTCTTTTAATTTGCGTTTCTCATAATAAAAGTTATGCTAATATTACATTTTTTTATTTCTGTTTCTCTTCAACTTGTAGGTAAGTAGGTAAGGTAGCGATGTCGTCAAGAATTTTCCGACCAAAAAGTAGGGCTGCTTTAATTTAGGTCTTCTGTTTTATCTGTCACACAAAAGATAAGAATGACGCATCGCCTCATTTCATAATAATATCTTTTAATTTCACTGAAATATTTTTATGAGACGATTATCTTTGCAAAGATAAAAGTATTATAATGTTCATAATGCTCAAAACGTCTATACACGCCTACTAACGTAAAGCAATTAAAAAAAAATTAATTGAACCTTAAAAAAAATTTGCTTTGTTTAAAAGATTATTCAGTTTAAGTGTTATCTAAAAATATCAGTTTTAGATTATATTTTAGAATTTTGAAAATGGCTGATATCGTAGAAGTGATTCTTTTTGTTGTTGTCGGTTTGTTTGGATTAACTGTTTTTGTATTTTTTTACATGACTATAGTCAACATAACAAGAGTATTACGTGAGTTATATAATATAATAATACTATTTATAATTATTTAAAATTATTTGCAAAGACATTATTCGACTTAGGTATTTTTATATCGGTTGATATTGACACAGATATGAGGTAAAAAAAAAATAGAATCGAAATGAAAAATTTTTTTTAGTTTCCAAAAATTTTATTAAAGGAAAAAGCAGTTTTTAAAAAGAGAATGAATTATCTAAACCTAGATATTTTTACAATCAGGATTGGAGCTTTTACATAACAAACTAGGAAATGAATCATTTTTGTCGACAACACTTTCGTCCTATGCACAAGCACCCAATCTAGCCGTTGAAGACAGTTCGTCCCGAATTATCCATTCATCCTAATGCTCAGTTAATGTGCAGACCTCGTACAGAGCTCTTGCACTTACGGCCTTTTTCATTACAAGCAGTTTCGCTTAAATGCATTGTGTGTGCTATGTGGACGAAAGTCCATGGAAAATAGTTTATCAAATCTTTCTAAATATCCCTTATAATTTGAATGTTGGTAATTTTTTTTGAAGTTATTTATAGTTAAGAAAAACAGGATCAGATTCAGAAAGATCTTGAATGATACCTGTACTTAACTGTGTTTTAACCAGATACCTAGTACTTACATTTCGTTCAAAATGGACATAGTAGCCGTGGTGTGCGCAGGAGTGTTCCTACTGATGTGCCTCTATCTGTTGTGGTTTTGGTTCTGTTTTGGAAACTATGTTAAAAGACGTAAGTGTAATAATAACAAAAAAAATTATACATAAACAAGTTAAAGTTTTCTGTGGTCAGGGATGATACTTTTCAAAAAGATGGAATAATGATAGCTTCGATAGTGGGTTTAGGAACCTATCAAAGGAGAGAGATGGTTGGGAGGAGTTGGGGGAGACTTTTGCCCAGCAGAGGGACAGCGTAGGTTGAAAAAGAAACAGAACTTCAATGGATATTAATTATCCACCAACGATTTGCTAGTTTGGTAGACTGTATGTCACGTTTCAAAAGGATGCGATATCCTTTTAATATCGAAAGTACTTAGATAAGATATGGTTTGATTACTTTTATTTTAGTAGACAATATGGACGTTGTGGCTGCATTGTTTGCCGGAGCTGCTTTTTTCTTCATTTGCCTTTATTTCTTGAGTGTCTGTTTGTGCTTTGAGAAATGTTTGAATTGGAGTAAGTGCTGCAACTTTTCGTCAGAAAAACTTTCTTCTAAATAGCTAGAAACAGTTAAAAAACACGAACGTATCATTGATGGAATTCAATCCTGGAATTTAAACCCACAATTTGCATTTAAAGTTCTCGAACTCACTCGGCCAACAACGATCAATACAACTGCACGAAAAAGCAATAAAATGAAATGACTATGCTCCATAAAGAGTATTATGTAGGTATCCTTCTATATATTTGGAAAGGGGGCAAACGAGCAAGTGGCACACCTGATGGTAAGTTATTACCACCGCCCACAGACAACTGCAGCATCAAGAAGCACTGCAGATGCATTGCCGGCCTTATTGATGATAGTGAATGTGAAAGTAGTGTGCTTAAAACTTTTGTGTGAACACTTTGGCATGGATAGACTGCATCTTGGGGAATTATAGGACAAGTTGTTTTTGCAAAAAAATAATGTAGAATCACCTAGTTTTAAGACTTCTAAGTGATCCCAGCTCCTGCTAAATAATAAAATAAATAAATCAATGCGAATGTGCGGAAAACAGCTACAGTGTCTCGTAGACCGATGTAGTGTTTCAAAACATTTATGATAATATTGGATAAGATAGTCTTAAATATTATACTGTTCTGTAGCTATCAACATGGATATCGTGTCGGTTGTGTTGACCAGTCTGTTCTTGTTTATGTGTGTTGCTTTGTTTTGGTTCTGGTTCTGTTTCGGGAACTTTGTGAAACGCAGTAAGTGACTTAACTGTTGTTTTAGTTATCTTTTCTTCGAGAGCTGTGATGTCTTTACAAATATACCATTAATCGATAACTTAGCTCATCTCTAGTTATTACAAATTTCACGAAATTGTATTTATTGAACATTTAGCTTATTTAGTGTTTTACTTTACTTTCTAAAGCATGAAACTCTTTTGTTGCTTTAAAAAAGATTCAGTAAGTACTTACTTACTTAGTTTTTATTTTGACATAAGTTATGATTTTAATAAGTTTTTTAAATAATTTGTATTTCACTTGATATGCCTGTTTTATTTGGCACGCAAAATCAATTTGTCTTATCTTTGGCTACAACCGCCTCAGATTAAAACAATCCTATCTATCGATTAGACACGACGAGATATGAAAAGATAATCATTTTATTCGATTTTGTGGTCTAGTGAACATTACTTTTTAATTATTTAGCACACAATTACAAACAAAAAAGTCTAGAAATTGGTTTTAATTGTGATACACTTACTGTGTTTTTCACTATGGCTACAATTGCCGGGGCATTAACTTTTTTGTTTATAAACATAGCCATATTTTGGCTGATATATTTCGTGCTGGTTAAATTTTTCGGTAAGTTTATTGATTTTTAATCGATATTTTTTTAGCTTTGTTACCAAATATCTACCTTATCTATGATAGGTATTATTTTTACGAGTAGAAGTTGTAACTGATGTTATTTAAAAGCATTATAAAATGGCTACACCACGCCTACACCAACACACCACGCAAACTTCATTCGTCACTGATCTTTGCTCTTAGAAAAACATGCAAAGGCTTTTCAAGTTGTCCGGTTAGGCTGGTAGTAAAAATAAATGTTATAGTGTAGGTAAGTCTTCACAAATTCTCTCAGAAACGGAACTAAAAGTAAAATACTTAATGACTAATTAAATTACCTATCACACGAAATCCCTATACGTACCACCACTCTACAATAACTTGTATTTTGTGAAACTCTATCTATATTGAAAAAAAAAAAAAAGTTCTGATGTATTATTTTGACGACCTCTGTGGCGCAGTGGGCGAAGGCCCGCCTGCGACGCAGAAGGTTGCGGGTTCGATTTCGGGTTGAGGGTTGGTTTCGATCCCCGCCACGGGACAAATGTTTGTATGACCTACAGATATTTGTCTCGAGTCTGGGTGTTTCTATGTATAATATGTATGTATTTACAAACAAAAAGTATATAAGTAGTATATCAGTTATCTGGTTCCCATAGTACAAGCTTTGCTTAGTTTGGGGCTAGATGATGCTGTGTGAAAATGTCCAGCATTATTTATTTATTTTTATTTATTATTTTTTTTCCTATTAAATAGATATTTCATTTTCTTTTTGCAAAATATAAAACAAATCGCCCTGTTGAGATGCCTCTATCAGCACTTAGGATTATACGTCACGTCTGATACGAAAACAAAAATGGCTTTCAGTGCCGATAATTTTCCTGTAAATAAGGAAGATAATAATTAATTAGGTACTTACAATTACTGCAAGCTTTAGTTTTGTTTGTGCGCGCGATTTAGTAACACGTAACTCTTTTGTTCAAAGTTTTGTGTTTTGATCAAAAGTTTTGTGCATTGTTCAAAGTTTAAGCTGTTTGTTTTAAAAGTTGTTGCGTGTTTTAGTTATTTCACAAAATGACTTATTATATTTCACCGTTTTTTCTGTGGCTCGCAGTTTTGATATTTCTTTTGATAGTTTCGTCCTGTGTTTCATGGAGTAAGTTTTATGTTTTTTAATTATAACTTAGATTCGGCATGCAGACGATGTGTGACTTTGAGATAGTAAAAAATATGTGGTATGTACTCGTATATATTTAAATAGGTACCTACTTAAATCTTTACAACAGCGCCATCTACAGGGTTCAACTTTAACTAAATTTAATACAGTCATAGTACAATATTTTGGCATGTATATGACGGTGCACAAGATTACAGATAGTTAGGTAGTAGGAACTAGCTCTTTTGCACAAGCACTAGAGATAAGGCACTAGACTCATATCACCACTACTTATTTCTCTAAGACACGTCGACATTCCTTCAAATTCAAATTTATTTATTTTTGAAAAAAAAAAGGTTAAGGTTTAAAAAAAGTTGAAGATTCTATTCTATTCTTTCTAAATGATTATGAAGGTAGAGCTCTACATACATTCAAATTCCTTAAAAGCCCAAAATTATTACATTTACATACACAAAGCACCTAAAAAAACAACCTTTTATTCCCGCGGGAATAGAACCAGCAACCTCTGCATCGCAGACGGGCCTCAATAAATTCATAATGAAGATACCTAATCAATGAGCTATCTTTGTTAATAGTGATTAGGTATAAATACTATCAGGCATATCACTTTAATTCCCATACTTTGAAAGCAGTTTGGTTTGAACAGTTTTTGTGCAAAATTCAATTCTTTTTGTGATTTGTTCAAAATATTTTGAACAATGTTTTCAAGTGTGAGTAGTTCTGCTTTAGCTGTGTTTATAGTTCTTTTAGTATTATTTATCTGCATTCAAACATATTCTTACTGCAGTAAGTAGCTTGCTTATCAACTAATGCTAGTTTCATAATTATTATCATCTGTTTCAGTTGTCACTACTTATTTATGCTATTTCCAGTCCACGATTTACGAGTACCTACCTATACGAGTTTCTACTAAAAATTTTTAATGCTAAGGGAACGTGAACGTATATTACAAATGAAAAACAAAATATAAATAGCAACAAAAAGCTATCCTTTTAGAATGGAATAAAGTTTTTTTTTCTCCACATCACATAGGTACAACAGCTACCATATATTAAAATATATAATATTTTTTCATGAAGAACTATTAGAACTATTTCAAGAATTGATCGTAATTCTAAACCTGTAAAAACTTATCATAGAATTGATTGCGATTGCGATGCAAGATATGTAATCACCCGATACAGCTGTAGTTATTTTTCTACCGCGTTAAACAAAGGAGCTATTGAGACGTGAAAATGAAAATTACAATAATTTTATCAAAGACTATGAAAATATCTCTTTTACCTATCAAAATCTGAGTAAAGTGTGTTTTTAGTTATAAAAGATACCATTTTATTTATCAATTAAATAAAAGTGTGTATCAAAGAATTATTTAAAACAAATACATTATTTTCGTATCAAAATAAACAAGTTTTGCTAACAAAACTTTGTTGGATATGGCACCTTGGGTAGATCATGGGAGTAATGATACAACATGGGCGGTGTCGATACAAACGATTGTGTATTTGTCTCTTTCCTCCGCATTATTGGTGTTCTCCCTCGGTATTTTGTGTTGGAAGATGCGTCGATTCAGTAAGTTATCGAATTATTATTGTATTAGGCATGTTAATAAATAAATAAAAAACTCTTTAGAGGATCACTAGACAGTTTGCAGAGGCATTTGTTTTTGCACTTGACTTCTCTGCTTGTCATTTCAACACTCACTCATATAATCTCTCCTATCCTATCTTACTCATTATCATCTTTTTTCCGCATTTCATCATTCTTCGACTTACATTATGTATGTAGGTATCAGTTTTACTATAAATGATGCACGATATAGGTAGTAGGTACAGTACATCGTTAATGTTGCCATCACTTTCTTCAACATCAAACAAGACAAGGACAGGTTATATTTCCGCCATTGGTTATTCAGTTTTCTATCAAATAATAGAATTTCAGAGAACACTCAATAATATTTCGCAAGCGTTTGATAATGTCAACATATCAAGTGATAACAGATAAAGTATCAATGACAAAATTCACGAAAATACCATTTTAAGAAAATTTTTGTTCTGAGAGGCAAAGTGAAACAAAATGTGGTTTTTATATGAAAATATAATTTCGGTGATAATCAATTATTTAATTCAAATCATTCCAATAGTTTGGTAAATCAAATTGTTTGTGAGTGAAAAATGTAAAAAGCTCTGCTAGTTTGTATCGCAAGCAAGTGTTGAGTGAGAGTGATCTATGTTGTAATACATTGAATTGAATCTTTATACATATAAATAGCTAAATATTCAAAAGGCTCAGATTACACAAAATAAAACAAATAAGTATAAAAACATCAAATTATTAATAACTCAAAACATCAAAAACTGGTTGCCATTCCAACAAGTTTTTCATAAAACTTTGTTCAAACAAAACTTTTTCACAAATTTTGTTCTCAAACAAAATACTTTCACAAAATATTTAAACAAAACATTGTCACAAAATTCAAACTTCACAATGCCGCCAATGTACGGATCTCCAAACTACGACTTCCATGAGTCTGGAGAGAGATGGGAGAGCGAAGAGAATGAGAAGCCACCTGTTCTGAACGATATGGCCTACTGGTACATGATTGTGTTGGTGGCGATGCTGCTGCTCTGGCTCCTCATGTTCTTCTGTCTCAGGATCATAGCACTACGTAGGTTTTAATCTTATATAGAAATCACTTCTAACCGATAAGAGCACCCCTTGCGCTTTAAACTATAGTTAATAAATATCGTTAACATCAGGATTTTCAAGTTGTTTTTAGTTGTGAACGATACAGGGTTTTTCATTCATCAGATTAGTTCATTCATTCGTTCATCATTTTCCTACCATTCGTGGAGCGGTGCAACACGTTTAACTTTTACATTTTCCTCCTATCTTTCTGTAATAAGAACAGGTTACTTACTACTTATGTATTTAGAAATAAAGTAAGTACCTAATTTCGTATAAGTCAGTGGCCAACTCTGGTGATGGAGTTTATAGCTCGCCCTAAGGCCTCCGTCATGGCTTAACGACTTAAATAGCCGGGACCGACAATTTAACGTCCGAAGCACGGAAGCGCTTAGATGAAAATGCTACTGGCGGTCACCCATCTACATACAGACCGTTTCGAACGTTGCCTTCGACGATCTATCAAGAACGACTAAGCAAGCACGACCACGAGCGCTTCTTATTAGAAATGAATCACCAAAATCTGAAAAGAAAAATGAATACTGTAGACAATAATATAAAAACATAACCCTTCCTTTGACAGTCGGGTAAAGAATGGTTCCTCTATTGATCGTTTGAACTTTATCAAAACAAATGTATTTTCTTGGTCAATGACTGTTAACATTGTACCTATTGAAATCGTTTTGACAGATTTCTCACAGTAAAATGATTGATCATGAGAGTCAGTTTTTTCGAAATAGGAGTTCAATATCCATTTGTTATCAAACGATAAACTATGTTAATAACACTATTTTTGCGTATTTTTACAATTGTTTGTCTAACACCAGCCATATAAACATTGGTTCATTTAAATTGATTAACTAAAAAGTTAATTTATTTACATATTTTAAATTTATAAAGAACTTTGTAAATTAAAGATTTAGTTGGAGAATAATTAAACTTAAAAATATTTAAGCTAGTTAAACTTTACGCGATGACATAAGTCTCAAAGTAACAATTTAATAAACAAGTATTACTATCTACGAGGCTATTAAAAACAAATTAAAACCCGATTAAGTCATCTTCAAAGAATACTTAGTACAAACAAACAGGGTGTATTTGTAATATAATATTAATAATATTGTAGTTTAAACCGTTGTTTCGCATTGTGTTGACGTAATTTATGGCGTTTTAATAATCATTTATATCTAATCCCCTAAAGATTATTTGAAGCTGGGGGTATAAATATTAATATATCAATAATCGAATGATAAAAAATTATTACACGAGTTCTTTTCATTCTGTTAAGAGCCACGCATTCGTAGTCAATGTTCATTTAAAAGATGAGCAAAAAAATGTGTTGAAGAGTTTTCGTAATTTTTGTTGAAGTTTACGTTATTTTTTATTTTACAAAATGGAATCTCCGAATGTACAACAAGGGGTAAAGGTCGATTCCCTGAGTGACTCCATAACAGACGTGGTGTGGACAGTGCTGAGTTTTGGCACAACGTTTGTCCTTTTAGTTTTTATTGTTACGTGTATCAAGGTGTTAATTATTGGTAATTATTCTATCGCACCAAAATATTTAATAAAAGTTGGTTGTCAGGACTCTATAATAGTACCTAGCTAACCTAAAATTTCACGACTTGTTTTAATTGTATTTGTATTTCTTTATTAATCAAAAACTTATTTGAATCTTACATTATACGACACATTAAACCATACTTATTACAAGAAAATGAGCCTTGAAGGAAAAGAAATCCTTCCTTGTGGAAAAAAATGCAGTTTTTTTCCACAATTTACACTGAGTCACTTGTTAAATGGTTTGTCCACACTTTATAATAATATTAAGAGTTGAATGTTTATTTATCATTTTTTGTTCTTTATACTGAGTAAAAGTCAACAATTATTTTTTAAAACTAATATAAACACACAGACGAAGTAAACATTGGCACAGTAGCGCCCTCTCTCTATATATCTCTATCTTCTTCTATCTATCTATTTATATTAATAAATCTATTTGCCCTGACTGACTGACTGACTGACAGACAACGCACAGCCTAAACCGCTGGTCGTAGAAATTTGAAATTTTGAGGGTATGTCCGTCTTGGTGCGTAGGGGTGTACTAAGAAAGGATTTTTTGAAATTCAACCCCTAAGGGGGTGAAAAGGGTAAAAAACGTTTGTATGAAAAATCGTATTCTTGGCACTTAGAGATATGAAATTTAGATTTATTCAAATTCAAATTCAATTATGATAGTTTAACGGTTTTAGTGAAAGTCTGCATTCAAAAAGTTTCAAAACTAGCCCTAGAAGGGGGTGTAGGGGGTGTTAATGTTTGTATGGGGTTTTTTGAATGCGTGGTCCGATTCGCTTGAAACTCGGTGTGAGTATTAAGTAGTGTAAATACAAAATGTATGCATTAAAAATAATTCAAAGCTACCCTTAGAAGGGGGTGTTAATGTTTGTATGGGTTTTTAATACGTAGTCCGATTTGTTTAAAACACTATGAGTACTAAGTAATATTTTTATGATTTTTTTCAAAAACTATAAAGGGAATGAAAGAGGGATTAACAGTTGCTATGGGAACTATAAGTCCTAAAACTTGAAACTTGGAGGGTACATTCTTCTTCTGCTGTATTTTAGGATTTCGTATGGGTAGGGTGATCTTTTTTATTTAAGGGTGGGTTGAGAATGGGGTGGGATTGATGGATTTGTGGATTTGTGGATCTGTATATCTGTGGATTTATGGATTTGTGCATCTGTGCTGTGGATATGGAAAATTTTATTCGTTGGTCCGATTTACTCCAAACTCAGTATACTTACATAAACTTTGAAATAAATAATTAAACACGTATTTTTAGTTACGTATTGAAAAACTACCCCTAAGGGTTGTGCAAGGCAGTTCCAAAATCGTATGACGAAACAATGCGCAGACGAAGGCGCGCGCGGGTCTGCTAGTATATAATATATCAATAATCGAATGATAAAAATTATTACACGAGTTCTTTTCAATCTGTTAAGAGCCACGCATTCGTAGTCAATGTTCATTTAAAAGATGAGCAAAAAAATGTGTTGAAGAGTTTTCGTAATTTTTGTTGAAGTTTACGTTATTTTTTATTTTACAAAATGGAATCTCCGAATGTACAACAAGGGGTAAAGGTCGATTCCCTGAGTGACTCCATAACAGACGTGGTGTGGACAGTGCTGAGTTTTGGCACAACGTTTATCCTTTTAGCTTTTATTGTTACGTGTATCAAGGTGTTAATTATTGGTAATTATTCTATCGCACCAAAATATTTAATAAAAGTTGGTTGTCAGGACTCTATAATAATACCTAGCTAACCTAAAATTTCACGACTTGTTTTAATTGTATTTGTATTTCTTTATTAATCAAAAACTTATTAAAATCTTGCATTATACGACACATTAAACCATACAGGGGCTTATTACAAGAAAATGAGCCGAGTTTAGACCAAATCTAACTAAAAAACTGTCCCTAGAAAAACGATCTTTAAATACTCGAACCGAACGTAGAACGCTTTTTTGTGGTGTGGAAATGTGTCAACATGGGATTCAACCAAGGTTTTACGTTTTTATAATAAGCAGCACAAGGTTTGTCTTGTGTCGCCAGTTGCAGCTGTTTATCAATCAATATCCGTGCTGTTAAAAAATATGAGATTTGAAGAGCTAACCCCCTACGATTAATGTTGTGCATCTAATCTTAGGGGCCTGTCCTTCGTCCAAAGGGTGTTCTTTTCAGTTAGGGTATCACAGTACCACGCGGTTGTATCTAGAACTACAAAACATTGAAGAAAATACAATATTTAACAAAAAATTAAAATCTTATTTAGTAGAAAAAAGTAAACTCAGGTTCCTAAATATTTATTTATTATTTATTTATTTAATTGTACCTAATCCTTAAACCAAAAATGTTTCTTTTGATTAAGTTTAGAAAAGGGCTGTGCCAATTTATTACTTACTTACCTACTTAAGTTAGATTGCAAGTTAGAAATACCTAAACTAAGTACCAAATGTTGCAGTGCCCCAGCGGGGTTCATGTTATGAAACACTATTTTATTTTAAGATCTATCTACTAACATGAAGCAAAAAACGTTTTGAATTTGAATTTGAAGTGATAAATCTGATATTTCCACTGGCATTTCCCTACTACAAGCTATTTAGGTAGGCGTCACCTTTAGAAAACCCCTTTTAGAGCGTTTTGAACTTTATGTGAAAACTGTTTAGTGGACTCGTCTAAAAGATATTTTCTCTTTCCAGGGCAGAAAACGCGCAATGCGCCGCCGAGACGCATGTATGTGGGGAGTCATACGAGACAGTCGCTCAGCACACAGGAGCCAACTATCTTCGTCAGTCCTTCCAACTTACCCCCGCCGCCAAAATATGGTAAGGTTCTAACCCTACGTTAAAATTAACGAATACCTTGACTCTACTTCAACAAAAAACCACTAACAGGGTGTTGTTTTCTACAAGCTACTTTTTTGACAAGTTTTTTTCCATGATTAATATAATAACAATGCCTACAAATTAAAAAAAACTTAGGTTTTTTACTTGCTTGTGTGCATGTGAACAAAAAATTCAAAGTGTTTCAGCTTTTGATCTGGCCCGTGGAATATTAGTTTTCAAATAAACCTTTTCTATTAAAATTCATTTGAATATGTATATCTAAATGTGTACATAAATTGTCCCGTTAGCTCATGCAACACAGCTGTGATTGCCACAAGGAATAAACATTATTAATTTCCTTATCAATATAATGTAACTTATTTAATACTTTAGTACCTACTACCTATTTAAGTATTTAGGTATTATTTATTCCTCTTACATATTGATACTCCCAATTAATCTACTGAGACTTTATTTATTATTTTTTCGTTTTCCAGAATGTATGGCACCACCAAGTTACGAAGAGGTAGTGGGAGTCCACTACCCTCAATTCAGCCAGCCAATCACGCAGCCAATCAGCGCCGCGCTCGCGCAGGCCAATGAGACCTCAGTCACCGTCGTCAGCGAGCCAAGAAGGACGTCTGTCACTGTTTCTAGGACGTGAGGAGAACTGGTTTTTACCGGCTATCGACTGTTATTGTTACGATGAAACAATTTTGAATTATGATGTCAATGCTCTAGCAAGAAGTTTTTATAATGTTTGAGGGTATTATAATAATATATGGACTAGTAAAATATTTTTCCTTGTCGCAAAGCGAAAAGGCATATTATATTAATATAAGAAACTGTTGCTTATTACAAATTTTATGACAAAGTAGCTATAAATCAAAAAGGACTTACTTCAATGAAAAAATACCTACTTACACACAAAAGTGCTTTGATATTTTTTAATGTTTAATTTATACAGGGTGTAAAAAGACGTCTACCGAAGCCGAAAGGGGTAGGTACAGCATCCCAAGTCACAACCAAATCCAAAAGGATTTTCCTTAAAAATCATTATATCCGGAGAAAAAAGCGTTTGAAGATTACTGTTTGCGTATGTATTGGGCGCGTTTTTTTACGTAGATTGCTGGATTTTGAGTTTAAATTGTTTATTTCTTTTAAAAATGAAATAATTAGGTAGGTATGGTCTTATTATGTTATACTAGTAGTCAATAACTGAAAATATCATAAAGTGACTAAGCTATGTCAAAAAATTTTTTTGCATTATTTTTTCGCTAAATGTGTTTAGAATCATGGTCTGATTGCAACCCCTCAGTTTTCGGTAGTTGTCTTTTTACACCCTGTATAGTTGTTTGGTATATAAAATGAAAAAAGGTGTATTATTATTTTAAAATTGTTTTATCATGAGCATTATTGTATATTGTTGAGCCAGTTGAACTGGACGTGTATTTATTTTTGTATTAAAACTAGTCTGACAGTTTCTGTAATGCATTTAAAACGTTATAACCGGTTAATTGAATTTGACGACCTCTGTGGCGCAGCGGGCGAAGGTCTGCCTGCGACGCAGAAGGTTGCGGGTTCGATCCCCGCCGCGGGACAAATGTTTATATGACCTACAGGTATTTGTCTCGGGTCTGGGTGTTTCTATGTATAATATGTATGTATTTACAAACGAAAAGTATATAAGTAGTATATCAGTTATCTGGTTCCCATAGTACAAGCTTTGCTTAGTTTGGGGCTAGATGATGCTGTGTGAAAATGTCCAGCATTATTTATTTATTAAAAAAAAATCTGTTTGGATAAAAAAACCGGTGATAAATGTATTTTAACTATTTTATGAACTGACAAATCTATTTCGTAACTTTACGATAAAAATTAAATCTGCTCAGAAATTCAAAATCTTGACAATATTAATTGACGGGAGATGAAAAATAATTTAAGTTATAATGTAAATCGGACTTAAGAGGACGTAAGTTCGATTATACAAAATAATAAAAATTCTAATAAATTGTAAGTACATAAATATTTTAAAATGTATGAAATCTACTTATGTACACAATTAATTAGAAGTAGTACATAAATGAGCAAGAGCTATCGAGATGAAACGCTATTTTACAAAAATGTACCTAAGTTAGCCTTAAAATAAGTAACACAAATAAAACTACTTGTTAATTGCAAGACTTTATTTTTTATTATCCTACTCTTAAATGGTAAACGAAAACTTCGTAAGGAAACCTGCAAGTCCTAGAACATAATAAGTTCGAAAATCCGTCAAGTGTAAAACAGGAGCCTCCTTGAGGCGCACATAATATTTTATGTATTTTCCTTTCACCACACTGATTTGAAAGAAATAAGTATTGACGACAAAAAGAAACACACATGCATGTCTTGAAGGTACACTACAGTATATAGAGGTAAATTGCCACTAGCCACGAATGGATGCATAGCTGCGTGCCATTTTGCATATTAAGCTGGTAAATGGCTCACAAAAAGCGTGGTATTACCTACGCTCATTAACGAGTGCCACCTTCTATGTATGGTAGGTATTGAATTAGACCACTTATGGATTATGTAGAATACAAGAGACAGCAAGAAAGGTAATTAAATCCTTTGTTAAGGCATCGTGAGGAAGCCCGAGCCAGGGCCTTGATTCATAATACAGCGGAATGCTCGGTTCGGAATCGATCGGCAGCAACAAATTACAGTGTCAGAAACGTCAAATTCGGATCAATTCCTGCACTGTGATTGGTTGCTGTCGGTCGATTCCGAATGAATGCATTCCGCTGTATTTTGAATCAAGGGTGTAGTAGTAGTGAAGTCGTTCCTATGAACATGGCCGAGTGAGCTGAGAGGATTGTATACTTAGGTGCTAAAGCCTATTCCATCTCAAATATGCCGAAGGCACTATATGATCTCTTCAAGTGCAGGCGTATTTTGCCTTTTCATGTTGTGTAAGACGTAAAGGCGTCAACAGCATAATCTTTTAGTGGAAGCCTTGCTTTTTGATCCTTTGCGATTCAAGCGCCTTTGATAAAATTGTTTGCAATCACACGAAGGTAACGATGAAAAACTTGAACGGAAGCGCTTTTGATAGCATTGATGGAATGATAAAACCTTATTTTTCTTATTTTATTCTTATTCAAACAGCAAAATTTTGGCAATTGCCCCTTTTGTTTGATTTTCTTTATCTTAAGTATACAAACTGAACCAAAAAACTGCTATTCCGTAGGTACTTAATCTATCTCTGTGCCAAATCAATTTATATGTATTAGCTTTGTATTTAGCTTTTGCGTCAAAGAGTAACTTTATGGGTATCCATTAAATCCCTCCTCACTAACTTTGGCATTAATAAATAAGTATTAAGATTTCATCCCAGTTGAGAAAGATTGTAAAGAGCCTACCTACTGTGTCCAAGTTAATTCTGCACACAAGGCTCAACCACGCCTGGTATGTGTTCGATCGATCAATTGGACCTTATATAGCCGCATAGATTGGCAACACGCTGTTAGGCCTCATGTACTTAGATATTATGATGTTTATAACTTTGTTATTGAGATATACACAATTTGAAATGATTGAAAAGTACGCCCAAACGCTAGGAGTGGCCCAGATCCGAATTTAGAAACTGTAATATAAATTACTTAGTTATAATACTATCTACAATATAGCAGGGTTTCATTTAATTTGCAATTTTTGTGTACCTACCTGCCTATATGTTTGCCTGAGCAAAATCTTGCAAGCTGAATTTGAGCCACTTCCCGATTGAGCTGAATTTTAACACACTAGTCTTTGGTGACAATGCAATAATAATGATAATGATAAGAGCAAACTGTGATGATAGAGTCAGATGTTTAACAGAGCTCTTCAGCAAATAGGCCAATTGAGCTAAAACTCAGCATATCAACGAAATTCCAACAATTTACAATTAATATAGTGACTAAAAGTAGATTGATTTGAAAATGAAGTCATGATATTTTCAAAGGAACTTAGGTTTTTCTAGACTAGACAGAGTACACAGTTTCTACTGAAATATAGTACCTAAATTTTACAAAAACATATTTTATTTTATACCTTTTTTTTTTGTAGTAGGTATATTTTTAAAACCACGCGGATGTGGGCAACAGCCTTAGCACACATACACGAAGCTGAGCTATTTCTCATACGGTTTGTGCTATTTCTCATACGGTGACAGCTGTCGCAATTGATTAGTGTAGGATTGAGCTGTCACTGATAGTCACAGATGCTAATTGAAAAATAATCTGTGTACAGTCAGCATCACTAACCTCGTGCAGGGGTTTATTTACTTATTTATTATTATTTATTTATTAATAGCACGCGCTGTCCCACTGCAGGGCAAAGGCCGCCCTTCGTTTCTTCCACTCCTCTCTATTGTGAGCTAATGTGGTCCAATCAGGAGAGTGAGAGTCAAGTTCGTCTTTCCACCGTCGCCGGGGTCTGCCGCGTGCTCATTTCCTGTCCCGTGGGATCCACTCTGTAGTGGTTCGTGCTCACAACTCATCCGACATGGTTTATTTACTTACTATAAATTAATCATTAATTACTACTTACTTACCTACTAGTATAAAAACCCAAGACCCAAATTGGTATCATCAAAGTATCTTCAAGGACTAAAATAAAAGTTTGAGAAAAGGTCTACCGTGCCTTGGTTGTGTCGCGATGCTGTTTGGTTTTTCATATAGTCATTAGGTAATCGCTTTTTTGCGTGTCTGCAGACGGGATTTGATTCAATTGACAGACCAATTCGATGAATTGTTTGGTGAGGCCACACTAATAGGAAATAAATCACGTAAGTGATTTTTTAAATCGCCGAAAGTCGTTCGAATCTCGCATGAGTTTCATTCACCAAAGAACTCGCACATATATTTAGGTACGAAGCAAAAAATGTATTGATCCAGGATTTGAATTTGCAACGAACTACCTACATCCCAACAGGTCTGAAATGAGTCAAAGCGAAATTAACAACAATAACAGAGTGTAAGGCGCCATTTACACGAAGAGAGTTGAATGCATGTTTAGGGCGAGTAGATAATCAACTATAACTACTTACCTGCTGCTCGGAGTTTTGCCGAGTGGAATACCTACGATTTTTAATAGCGTTTAAGTTAGTCTAGCTAGAATAATATCTACTCTTTGAGGCGCACTTAAAATCCTTTCACCACACTGGTTCAAAAGAACTAGTGACATGATAAGAAGAAGAAGAAGAAGAAGCTAGAATAATGATCCATTCCAAATTTGATCCAAAAAGGTCCAACTGGTTAAATAAAAAATCAATATCGTAGGTACGTGTAAGGGCGATTTTTGCCCTATTTCGTTGCATGTTATTATCATGTCCAAAGTATTTAGAATGCCGGTATCTAGGTACATACTAAGATATGCCGCTGACTACTCATGAGACTTTTCTTTTCGTCTATAATCGTAGGTATTTTAGTAACTCTCTCCATGTAAAACGCGCCTAAAACAAGTGGTCACGCGCATCATTCAAGGTCAGAGATGACAAGTGGTGCCACTGACAATGACACTTGATAATGCTTCCTTGAACAATGGTGGACAATATCGTCTTCACACGGAAATAGATAAGACCATCTTAGTACCCAGATTTAGAAATCTATAGAATTATGAAAATACATTTACTTACCTACTTACCACATTGTTTATTTTCTTCTGTCACTGTCAAGGATTTTTTGAAATAAATACCTAGGTAAGTACATAATATGCCGCACTCAGAGACTTACGTACTTTTAGTGGGTACCTATACCTACTTAAAATGGTAATGGCTAATGAAACGATTTGTATTCAAGTTTTTAGGCAAGTTGCAACGTGTAAACTTTATCTAAGTACCTACTTGCTTTACCATAGACGATGACTGAGGAACCTTTTACCATTAATATAAGCAAGCTGGCTTTATAATGATTCTTTATTGTGAAATATAAGGGTCATTCACGCATAGCCATCTTGATTACTCATGCATACATAGGTACATCTTATTTTACAACATGTTGCAATACAAAGAGGAACACGACTGTATGCAATTCTCGTTGCAGCTTCCTTAGTCGTTATATCTATGTATTTGGCAATCTTTTTGCTTACCAACTCAGTTTGAAATAATAAAATATTTATTTACAGAAACTAAGCTACTACATATTTACATATATTTACAAAATACAACAGGATTAGTCAAGCTATCTAAGGATCGTTAGAAACGATCTATAGATAGCTCAACTGATCCAGGTCACTGTCAGTCGGAAGCGTGCCCAAAACACTGGCGGCATTACCACAAATGTGCCAGCTCTCGGATCACGCGTCGCTTCGACCAGACGCCTTGAAAGAATTTTGAAAACCTGAAGGGCTCCAGAACCCCACGGATCTAGGGTCTCAACCCCAAATGATTCTAATATATAAACCCTATATATATAATAATTAAATACAAAAATTACAATTTTTTTTTTAATTTAGGTACTTAGGTAAGAAATGATGAAACGTCCAAGTAGAAGTTGGATTAGCTTATAAGGGTTCCTTATCCTTTTGATTTGTTTTAAATTCATTATGTACCTAGATACCTATCTATAACTATACTTACGATTTTAAATATAGGTACCTACACAGCGCTGTGACAGACGTTCAGCAAATGTGATGAACTAATTTCGATGTAGTTGTATCAGTTCAACCTTTTGAAAATTATCAGCATTTTCTAGATGTGGGTTTTGTTTTTTTTTTGTAAAAAAACTTATTGGGCTTTTTGGTCATTACTCAAAAAACCCAGAAGAACCAGATGAACGGCTTTTGTAGTAGTATTCGAACCGGCTTGAAAACAATAACAGTGTCACGAAATTTTCGCATCGCCAGTCACGCTCTGCTGTTCGTTGTGGCTATACGTGTAACCTTGATGCATAAAAACTGTTTTTGTTTTTTTTTGAAAATACACTTTTTTTTAGAGAAACTAAGTGGTGCTAAGTATTATAAATAACTTAAAAATAATTTATTTATTTAAAAGTTTGTGAATTTAATAATTTTTGAGTGATAAATAATACGTGGATTGCAATTATTAAAGTTTGTGTTAAATGGTGTTATTTGAGGAATCATTTTAACAGGTAAGATATGCTTAATTTTAACTAAAGTAAAGTAAATATTTATTTTGCCAATTTTGGTACAGGTTATTTAAGTAAAAAAAAAACAGGTTCACGACTGTATCCCCAAGGTGCGGTAGACATTCTCTCAGATCTTTTTATGTTATTTAAGTATGAAGGTACATATGGACACCACTCAGCATTTTGTACTATAGTTTGATTCAAATAAGTAGGTATGCTCTATTAGTGTCCCGTGACTTTGCTCACGTGGTACCAACATTGCCTAAGCCACTCAGAGGGAATTAGGTTAGGTGGTAGGTACATTACTATCTATTGGGTTTCAAAGATTATACCTAGTCCTTCTCACATGGAACGGTTCCGCGACAAGGCTCTTTTATATTAATTTCTGAAATGTAAAAAAAGGAAATAGACAAACTCCCTTTTTTTAAGATGTATCTTTTAGTACTATCACTAGATTTTATTTATTTCAATATTGTTTATTGTTGTACAGCGTAAAACGTAAAAGTTCTATGTGTCAGGGAAACGTTCCTACGTGAAAAATACTATAAAATATGTATGATAAAAAGGCACTTTAGTACCTAAGTAAATACCTAATTAACTATATAGGTACTCACGTCCCCTCAAGTTGGGATCACGAGTCACAGGCACGCCTAATTAGGCAACAAGATATTTTTTATGTCAAAGTCAAAGTCAAAAGTCAAAGTCAAAGTCAAAAAGCATTTATTCAGTAGGACCGCTGGGATCACTTTGAAACGTCTTAAAACTAGGTGATTCTACTCCTGTTCCTTCGCGACCAATACCGTGAAGAATCAGGGCAACAAACACGGTTTGGGGCCTAGCTTTTTTTAGGTGATCCATCTTAGATCTCAAAAAGCATTTATTCAGTAGAACTACTGCTACTGGGATCACTAATAGTCTTAAAACTAGGTAAGTAAGTAAGTTCGTATGAGTCAGGACAGTGGTCAACTCAACGCACCGGAATAACCCCCCTGGTGACGGAGGTTTTAGGCCACTTTGAGGTCTCCGTCATGGCTTAACGACTTTATAGCCGGGTCCGACAATTTGACGTGCCCTCCGAAGCACGGAAGCGCTCAGTTGATAATACCACTGGCGATCACCCATCCACTTACTGACCATTGTAGGCGTGCAGGGTTCGTGGTGAATTATTTATAATAATTGTAATATTTATTTAAGTATTAAGTTTTAATGAATAAATTGAATTGAATTGAATTAACTTCGAAGATATAACGAGAACGACTAAGCAAGCTATACACCACGAGCGCTTAAATGAGATGATTTGTTTGTATGTATGTAAGTTATCCACTACTTCGTACCTCCTGTGGAGTCGGTGCATCGAGTCCGGAAGAATGCACTATGCTTTCACTCGCGGTCCGATCGGCGCACGCGCAAGGGACTTTCCACTTTACGTCTTGACGCAATAACTACGTCATCTTGACTCCACAAGGCTTAATTTATCATTCACGATCATTCCAGATTGTAAATAGTTGAAAAGCCACGCCATATTTCTGTGCCTCTTAAACTCAATACCTATACCACCTTATTTCTCCTTCTCCGGTCTATTAAATCGTTATGAGGTTCAGATGAAATCCGAAATCAGATGAAATTTTATCCCTGAGTGAAACCACCCTAAAAATACTGAAATATATTTTTAAAACTGTTTGAATCGTTTCAATAAGCGAAGCCGCGGGCCTGGCTCTATAGTCTACTAGAGGCTGGCCCGCGGCTTCGCTTGTATTCATGTTATTAACATAGTTATTTTTAAATTAGCTAACTGACCCTGCTCTATAAGATATACTTTTTACCTTATAATACATTACTTATAATTAATAGTCAAGTAAAGCATTGATACGTCACCGCGTTATGTCTTTATGCATAATATGTTATACACTGACTCGTACCTACTAAAGCAAGTAAACTTTATAAATAAATAAATAATGCTGGACTTATCACACAGCATCATCTAGCCCCAAAGTAAGCAGAGCTTGTGTTATGGGTACTAGATGACTGATATACTACTTATATACTTTTTGTTTGTAAATACATACATATTATACATAGAAACACCCAGACCCGAGACAAATATTTGTAGATCATACAAACATTGGTCACGCCGCGGGGATCGAACCCGCAACCTTTTGCGTCGCAAGCGGGCCTTCGCCCACTGCGCTACAGAGGTCGTCAAATATTACCAGCCTTATGCATTTACAAATAAGAGCTTATTATGTTTTTACTATAATAACATTTTTATAAAGACAATTTTCTATTAAAGCATGATTGAACTGGCCAACCTCTGGTGACGGAGTTTTGAGGCCTCAGTCATAGTTAAACGACTTCATAGCCGGGACAATTTAACGTGCCCTCCGAAGCACGGAAGCGCCATGTCTATAATGCTTCTGGCGGTCACTCATCCGGTTACTGACCGTGAAGAACGTTGCTTAACTTCGACGATCTATCAAGAACAAAGGAAGGTACACCACGAGATGTTACTACGTATTTTTTGAACAATTGGATCTTGTAAAAAATGTGTTAACGTCGAGCTTTAGTTGACAACCTACCTTATACCTGAGTTAATTGAAAACTAAATTGCTGTAATATTAGTTTAGATAAACGTATCACTAAATAGGATTATGTCGTGTAGATCGCTATCATAATCGCCCTACTTGACCACATGTGGGCATCGGCCTTGTCAGGTATCTTACTATGTCATAAGAAACCTTATTACTTAGAAACTTAGGTGGAACTATAAAAACTATTGGGTATTAGTACCTAAACATACTTTGACCTCACTTTTGTTCGACTGTAATAAGTTGAAATCCAAGTTTTAAGAAGGAGCATCTCTATATATAAAAATGAATCCCTATATCCCTTGGTAACGCCATCACGCGTGAACGGCTGGACCGATTTCACTATTTTTTTTTAATAAATCCAGGCCTTAAACAGTGTTTGTTGTCCTGACTCTTCACGACCTTGGCTATTCAGTCGTTATGCCATGAAGGAGGTCTTAAACATGTCTGATGAGTAAACTGGTGAATTAGTGCAATTGACGAGAAAGGAAATTGACCAGATGAATTCAAAATTCCATCACAAGTTGGCCAGCGACGCGACAAGCGATCGAAACTGTTATCAAATACCATCTATGTTTTAAAATCCTTTTATAAATTAGAAATAAGAAAAATGTATTGTTAATCTGTGTTGCACAACGATTTATTGGGCACAATTGTGACCACAGGGTCTGAAGGGTTATCTACAGCACGATTTAGTTCACGGTTGGGCATAGGCTCTCTGTTCCAAAAGGACTTTTTTCAGTCCCTTTACGGACAGTAGCGTACCGAAAGGCACTATCTGTAAATAGATCTGATCGCATGCTTTTAATCACAATTTATCACGATAGCAAGCCGTGCTCAGCCATCCAATAGAATTGGCCACGCTCGTCCCATCGCTCTCGTTAACATCAATCATCGTTCTAGGTATTAATTAAGTAGTTCTGCGATTTATTCGCAAAAAAACACTGGGGATACTAGTGAAATAGCTCACAGTAAGAGTTTTTGGGATCAAACTGAGCCTTCAAAGGACGCACAGCATACATATACCTCAAAAGTCAAAAAGCGGTAAGACCGCTGCACTGGGATCAAGAAATAAGTATTGCACTTAAATAGGGTCAGAATTATTTAATGAGTAGGGTCTCTGAAGGTCCAGTAAGTTACAAAAATGAATCAGTTTTCACTCTGACCAGTTTTTGAAGCTAGATTTAAAACTCAAGCAGTTATATATTTGAGCACCTAATCTCACGTTAACTAATGAATACAGACCTTAAAATGTCTTGATCTAATGTTTACTTATCTATGAGAGGAAGTTATGAAACTGTTTTGTTATTTGTAGGTAAATACCTACTTATCTTAGATTTATAACTAACCATTTCCTTTCTAAAATAGGTGATTACATAGAATATCGCTCACAATGCTTGTATTGTGACGTTTTGGAAAACAGATGACCTGTCATCTGTCAAGATAAAATGCTCATAGATATCTATGTGTACCTACTAAAAATAACTGTAGTTAACGGATAAATTTTCAATGCAAATATTGCTATCATTCGTCTTTCTTCTTCTTCTTATCGTGTCACAAGTTCCTTCGAACCAGTGCGGTGAAAGGACTATAAGTGCACCCTAAAGAGGCTCCTTTCGTGCACTTGACACATGTTTTTAAACTTGCTAGGTTCTTTGTCATTTTATAATAACCACGAAAATTTTAAATTTTAAATACTTGGGTCGTTAATATGTAAATAGATCAGTAAATCATAATTTATTTTACTAATTTAAATAATTTTGTTTGCTAGTGTTGTGATACTAAGACTAGACACTATAATTACAAGCACTTACTGTAATATTGTAAGTAAAAGACTACAAGATCGTAAAGTAAAGTAAGTACTGAATCTAGGTCACATTTGTTCCATTTCCCGTCGCAAGTAATCATTGTTGTAATAAAACTCAAGATCAAGGTGATATTATTGATATTTTACACGCATATTAACAGCCTTATCAATAAAAAATAAAAGTTCATTGTCAAATTGCCGCGTTTTGATGTTATTGCACTTTTTGCTTTCCTTTAATTGCGATATGAAGTGCAAAAGGTTTATGTTTCACTAACTGATTTTTTCGGGATAAAAAGTAGTCTATGTCCTTCCCTGGGATATAACCTTTAACCATACCGATTTTCAGCATAATCTTTTTAACGGTTTGGGCGTGAAAAGGTATCAGATAGACAGACAGAGCTACTTTCAGGTTTATAATATAATAATAATAATATACAGGGTGTAAAAAGACGTCTACCGAAGCCGAAAGGGGTAGGTACAGCATCCTAACACACAACCAAATCCAAAAGGATTTTCCAAAAAATCATTATATCCGAAGAAAACCGACCTCGCACAGCTGGTCGAGCGTATGTACTGGGCGCGTTTTTATACGTAGATTGCTGGATTTTGAGGTTTAATTGTTTTTTCTTTTATAAATGAAATGATTAGGTAGGTATGGTCTTATTATGTTGTACTAGTAGCAAAAAACTAGAAAATAAAATAAAATGACGTAGATAAGTCAAAATATTTTTTGCGTTTTTTTTTTCGATAAATATGTTCAGAATCATGGTCTGATTGCAATCCCTAAGTTTTCGGTAGCAGTCTTTTTACACCCTGTATATATTATATTGTACAGGGTGGATTTTTGAGATGGGCCACGGAGGGCAGGAACCTTAACTGTTGTAGCTACAGGAAAACGCTCTTATGAGCGTTTTGGAAAAAATGTACAGTCAGCGGCAAAAATGCCAAAAGTAAAAACAAAATTTAATCAATAGATCCTTTTATATCCTTAGAATTTTTTAAGTTTAGCGTGATGAAAAATATACGACTTACAAAATTAAAAAATGTCACTCTAAAGTCGCTGACTGTCTCTAAAGTGTTCAAACGATCTAGTTATCTTCCAATGGTAATAGTTTCTATCATCCCAAGGGCATTGCAACCGATGTCTATGACCTTTCGTGTACCTAATTGGGTACTTAGTTTGGAAACCGTTTGTGCAAAGAATAATTTATGTTGTAAACAACCCGATAATTTGTAATGTTGTATGATTGGAATATTGATGTAGAATGCAATTTATTGAGCGCGTGGATTCCGTTACCTACAAAGTAAACAGTTTGGGGTTGGGGGTTTTCCGGTCTCAATAGGTACCTAATAGTTTTTTTTTCATTATGTACCTTTTTCACGACTGATAGATCACTCTGGGTCCAAAAATCCAGGGAAACATTGACTTATATTATTTCCTTTTTTCCTCCTAAAAACGAAAAATGACAATATTTTAACACGGAACACGGAACTTGTACCTATCTAAAGCTCCGCCCACACGATCAATCCTTCCGTCAGTTCGCTATAAATAAACATCTTCCTTCTAATTTGACAATCGATCACAGAATACAAAATCGTCGATATTTTATTGTAAACAAAACCATTCATGAATTCCAAACAGTTTTTGTGCATCAAACTTTGTTTTTAAATTTTATAAACAGTTTTTAGAGAACAATAAGAGATAGTTTTGATAAATTGAATCCGCGAACGAGATGGAGGATTTTTAAGTCTGTAGATGAAGCAAAAAATAATAAGTAATATTATTACGACGTGTCTATTTATAATCAAAACTCGTCGTAGATTGATCGAGCTTTGAATATAAAATGTTTTTAATGCGACTTGATGTCTCGCATTTTTTAAGTTATTTTTAATACGTAATGTTATTTTATACCTAATTCTCATATTTTTATTGAGGATTTGCATAAAATTATTGATCATAACAAAAAAAAACGAATTGCATTAAAGAAGGATAGATACCTACTTAAACATGGAACGACCAAAACCTATTAATCTCAAGGCCTACCTACATAATAATTTATAGGTATATAGGTACATAATTAAAGTCTTAGAAGCACTATTATTTGACTAAAAATGGCAGCAGATTTAGCAGCTATACTAAAGTAAAAAGCAGGAAAATATAAGGAATAGGTAGGTTCACTTAAAAAAAAACCAATTTCAATAAAATTACTCTTTATAAATATGTAAATCGTACAGGCATTGACATCTTGGAATTGTCCAAAAAAAAAAATATTTTCATTTATGTATTATAGTTACCTGTATAAATTCATTCAAAAATTCATTTGCGAGTAATGATCTTACGTACAATAATAATTAGCTCTTACAAAGGTGTCATGCTAATAACGTGAAATTCAATTTGTTTTACGCGAATCCATTTTGTTTTTACATCAGTAAATCCAAAAGTGAAGGCCGTTGGAATAACAATTGTTTTAAATATAGTTTTGTACTTTTAAAATGATTCACTATGACGACAGAAATGAGTGACAATACAACAATAAGGTAATTTATTAACGAGGGATTTTATTATTATCTACTTATCTTTAAAATAAAATACTCAATGTCAGTATCGCCTTTATTGAAAGCTAGGCCCTACATCTGCCTGGTTCTTCATGGCTTGGGTTGCAAAGGAACAGGAGTAGTCTTGAGTATAGGTATCTAGTTCTAAACGGTGAAGGGCGTGAATAAAAAAAAATAAAGCGTCAAGGTATTAGACACTTCGATCCGTCAATGTCAGAGTCGTTTCCGTGCCTTTTGTGTTGCTTTAATTGTCTTTTTAAGTATCTATACTCGTATATTTTTTACGCAATCAACAATTTTAACTTAATCCGTTTTGTAATTGGCTAAATTACTAAACTTATGTAAATAACTACGTAATAAAGGAAGGCCTTTGCCCTACAGTGGGACATCACGGGCTCATAATAATAATACGATTATGTAAATAACTAAAGGTAACTAAAATAGGCATATTATTACTTATTTAAAAAAATGTGTCTACAAAACAAAAAATATATATTTTTATGAAGTTTTTTAACCATATTTTATGTTTTTTGACATTTTTTTTTTATCTTTGTGTGGATCCGTGTCAAACAGGGGGTCTAAGTAAGTTAGTTTGACATAATATTTACCTATCCATTTAGCGAGACTTTGAAAAAGAAAAAGATGGCTCTAAGAAGCATATCTAACTAGAGTACCTAAGTGCATTATGAACACAGCAGAATAAGGATAAATATAGCCATCGCAAGACATTCATCATAATACCGGTTTGATTTTCATTCTTCGATTTGCTGTCAAACATTTCTGAAACTTTTTGAAACTTTTTGAAACCAAAGGTAAATATATACATGTTTAGTAATTTTTAAATAGCCCTTATAGAACTTGTCTTAGTGAATCACGCGCAGTCCGGCACGTAAACACAACGAATAATGTTAGTGACACCGCGACACCGTACAAGTAAGCACGAGCATTACCGTTGCGACTGAACTGTTCTATAAAGTTTTTTACAAAGTAGTTTTTTGTGTCTATTGTGTTCATTCATCACATCTTTTGATCGTCACATTTTGTGATGTTTTGTTGGTTACCTATCCCGTTTCATGGTTCGTATTATTCAAAAACTTTCTAATCTTGTATCTAGACTTAGGTAATTTGATTTTTATTAGTAGGCACTTACTTTCTCGTCATTATTGCTATAATTGTATAGTCTAGATTTAGTTCATTTTTGGATGGATTGTGAGTATTTTTATGATGTAACGATCAAACGATGATTTCTGATTTCAAAAATCTAAAAGCTTTGTATTGAACACTGCGTTTGTGTACGGCAGCTTTGAGCTTTTTAGGAACTAAAGCTTAGAACAATTCTAACTCAAACAAAAAAATGATTTTACAATATAATACAGAAATAGGGTGTGAAATTGTTACTTATAGACGAAATTAATATATTTGGTCGAGAAAACTGTTATTACTAAAAGTAATACAGAAAACAACATAAAATATTAGGTACTTACTTACCTAGTTTGTCTTGTACCAATACAACTAATTTTGACAGGTGCAAATGAAGTCTAATTATTTAAGTGACGCAACATTAGGTACGTATCTACAAAGATAATTAGGTACTAATTATGGTAAGTATTTGAACTTACTAAATGGTAGTTGACTGTCTACTTTCTATTGCTGATGTTAACTTGTTCATCAAGAACATAAATTATGTTCATAATGACTTTATAGTACTTAAATAAGGTACCTATCTCCAGGTTTTTTCTTGAAATTCTGTATTAAAATATTCATTATCCTACCTTCTTCACGGTATTGGTCGCGAAGTAACAGGAGTAGAATCACCTAGTTTTAAGACGTTTCAATGTGATCCCAGCGGTCCTACTGAATAAATGCTTTTTGACTTTGACTTTGACTTTGACTACCTAAGTATATTTTGAAACCAAGTGTAAAAATTATATTATGTACATGTAAAATATAAATACTTATTTTTTTTTACGAGCCAAAGAAATAATATAATTAATACATAACAGAGTTAAAAGAAACATGTATACGATTAGGAATATACATAATAATAATCAACAAGGAAAATCTATATCAAAATTACTGACGATTCTAATAAGGCGTATGTACCTACGCTAAGCAAGTAACGGAACGGAAAATACTAACAGTACCTAGGTAGGTATTCCCCAGTTAATATGTTGAATAAAATTATCATAATTTCGGCATAAACTACCTATAAATTTAATGTTTACACTTACACTTATATGTTTACAACAAAATGTTTGCTTGTAGGTAATAGGAAATTACAAATTAGAATTCAAATTAATATAAGTAATATTAGTATAAGCTTCTTTAGGTAATCTAGAGCTTTTTGTGAGTAATTAGTAAGAAATGCTCAAATACAGAAACAAAAATACATTCATAGACGGATTTGAACCCACGTCATTCAAATTTAAAGAATTTAGAGAACAGGAGTAAAATCACCAGTGATACCATCGGACGTGAATGTATTCTTTTTGACTTTGACTTTAACAAAAATCAAAATAATTTAATATAAAAAAAATATCAAGGCAGGCCATTGACATTAACCGGCAAAGGGAGAATTCAATTGATCTGAATCACGTTTGTATTTTAAGAAATGATTCACCAAAGCTGATACAATCTTGTTAGAATCTAGTCTTGTTTCTGGCTTACTTGTGTGTGTGTCACCGTGTATTTATAACTAGTACACTTACCCTTCCTTTTGATAGTTGTCGGGTACAGTTCTTCCAACGGATCTAGGCATTCGTGAAGTTTGTTTGCGCAGAACACAATTTTGTATGAAAAAGCGTTCACTGCGCAGACAACCGGCTAATTTCACTAATGCCTAAATCCGTTGGGCGAACTGTACAAACTACCTATCCCGTACTCAGAGTCACTAACGTCTAAGTATATCCTTTGCTTAGAAATGATTTCATTTGGAAAACCTTACTTACGAACGATTTAGGTAGCTGTCAGTGACTCTGAGTGCGGCTGTAAACCTTTTATTGGTGACTTGAGTGTTAGGAATCAATGTATATTAGAGGGGAACACTTTTTTAAGTCGAATCAGCGTGAGGATAGGATTCAGGTGTCTTAAAAGAACGGATTAAGTTGCCGTTAGTGACTCTGAGTATCGAGGCCCCGAACCTTTTGTTGCCTCTTCACGGTTTTGGTCGCGAAGGAACAGGAGGATCCCTATTGTTTTTTTTACTTTGACTTTGGCCTCTACATCTATGACGATATTCATTTCATCATCTCTGACTTCAGCGTTCCGTTAAAGTAGGTATAGTGTAATCCTGACGTGTGTACGTCAATTACGTTATGTAAACTAGAACCAGAGTAATTTGATGAACGGATGGGAAACCCCTACTAACATTATAAGCAGGTACTAATTATTTGCATACGGTTCTCAGATTCATAAGTTAAAATACGTGGTAGAGTACTCGTATTACTAAATAGATCATATCATACCTGTAGATTTTTGTTCCTCGAAATCATTCAACTTGAAAATCTATTCTTTTTTTAATTTTAGAATTTCAAGGACGTTTAAAGACAGGGAGATGATGCTGATGAGTATAAGTAAGAAGCTTTTACCCAGCAGTGGGAGTTACTGGATGATAGATAGAGCAAGATGTTTTGAACGTGCCTTTGCCTACATCTTTAGACAATTTCAAAGGACCTTCAATGTCTTGATCTGACAAAACGTCTACCGCGCCTTGGGATACAGTCGTAATTCTGTTTCATTTCTAACAGGAGTCTTCTGGAGTGAAAATTATAGATTCGTATTTATCTATGTTTTATAATGACGAAATATCCGTAAATAAGGTTAATTCGTGTGATAAATAGATAAGATTATTATTATAGTACCCACAGATATGATACAGAGATCTCTGATAAAATTATCAGTGAATGATTAGCAAGCATTACAATAAGTGGGTACTGACTCTGTTATTTATTGATACCTACAACATAAATATATTTTATTGATACATAAATATTATTAATTTACCAGATTTTAATACTTTACGGAAGTGTATATATATAAAATAAACACATAAAGTGAAAAACTAGAAGAAAAATTTACAAAGAAAACGATTCAATTTGTCGACTAAAATTGGGTAAGTCAAAGTCAAAAAGCATTTATTCAGTAGGACCGCTGGGATCACTTTGAAACGTCTTAAAACTAGGTGATTTTACTCCTGTTCCTTCGTAAGAAATCATATTCAAAAATAATATTGTAAAGGTGAGAGTAACTCACCGCACGCAACGAGACAATCCGACATAGAACCAAATTTGTCGACATAGCTCAGAGAATCAGCAAGCTGAAGTGGCAGTGGGCTGGCCATATCTGCCGAAGAACCGATAACCGTTGGGGTAAACGAGTTCTTGAGTGGAGACCGCGACTTGGCAAACGTAGTGTAGGACGCCCTCCGGCAGGTGGAGTGACGATCTGCGAAAGGCTGCCGGCAGAAGCTGGATGCGTTGAGCTGAGGACAGGGCGCAATGGCGCGCACTAAGGGAGGTCTATGTCCAGCAGTGGACTGCCATAGGCTGATGATGATGATTGAGAGTAACTCTGTCTAAGTAACTACACAAACCTTTGTCTATATTACCTACCTACGCAGAAATGCATCTATTACGATAACAATAATAAGGTTCAATAACCTTGTCCTTAAAGTGTACAATTTACATACAATGGGGATTATGTCGCTCTAGTTCTAAGAAGGTTACATGTTATATTCATGTAGCTTAGTGCGAAAGCTTGATCTAGAACTGGCTGTTTCCTGACTAGGTATATACAGGGTGTAAAAAGACCACTACCGAAAACTGAGGGGTTGCAATCAGACCATGATTCTAATCATATTTAGCGAAAAAAACGCGTTATTACCGGTTATTTACTACTAATAAAAAAAAAAAAAAACATAAACTTAGCTACCTACCTACCTACCTTTCAAGTTACTACACCTACTATGTAAGTTTTCTACCTATATATAATAGTTAAATTACTTACCTGCTTTTAAATTCTGTATGCAACATAATATAATATTCCTAACTTTGCTTGTCTTGCATGTAAAAAATTCACAAATTTAGCTACCTACCTATCTACCTAAGCTTACACCTATTATGTAAGTTTATTACCTTAGCTTCTAATTAAATTACTTTAAACTTTGTATGTACCTCCCTTCCTACTACAAGGTGTTCTCATTTAAGTTGAACCACAGAAAAGAGGGGACTCCTCTAATACAGGTCTTGGAGACTTAAAAGAGGAGATCCCACAACAAATATTGTAACACTTTATAATTTTGAATAACTTTTACTTTACTTTTACTTTTTAAATAATAAGATCATACCTACCTAATAATTTCATTTAAGTATAAAAGAAAAAAACAGTTAAAACTCAAAACCAGCAATTTACGTAAAACAATGCGCCCAGTACATACGCAAACAGTAATCTTCAAACGCTGTTTTCTCCGGATATAATGTTTTTTTATGCAAGTCCTTTTGGATTTAGTTGTGTGTTGGGATGCTGTACCTACTTTACCTACCTTTCGGCTTCGGTAGACGTCTTTTTACACCCTGTATATACTAGGCCTGTACCTACCTAACTTTGTCAGCTAATTTTTCTTGAGTACAAAAAGGCATCCTCATAAATTGATAGCGCTAAGGTTGCTTCATTCCTTCAACCCGTATTTTAACACAACTCATGATAATTTGTATTTTTATAGCGCTTAAACCACACTTAGGTATTTCATTGAGAAATGAAGTCTTATCCAAATCGATTCCGACAGAATTCGAACCCGCAACGATGAGACGATCCTCCTAAAGCCGGAGTGCCTTACCATTCGGCCACAGAATCCGTGAAATACCATTATTGATATTTTTTTTAAAGATGTCGTTTTGTAGGATGCAAATTGCAAACTTCATCCATACCTACTTTTACAGCTAAGTGTAGGTTGGTAATTTTATATGGATTTATGTTTTGCTCACAAATGTTTTCCTTCACTGCTTATATAAAGCTTTTTAATGTGCAAAGGAAAAAAAAAACCCGTGACGATTCCTTCAACCTAGTTAGGTATTTTTCAATCTTGGACAAATACCACAGCTAATACCATCAAAGAGTTTGCCCATTGAAATGGGCAAACCATGGCCATGTTACATGGCCTTTAAATATATTAATTATACTTCAATTTATTTGTTTATTTTGATAGTTTTGTGTTCAATTTTATTTGTTTATTTAGACAACTAAACACTTGAATAGTTTTTATCTATAGCTAAAGAAACATTTGTAATAATTAGCAAAGAATGTGTAAATTAAAATGATATCTACAAAGACAAAGATGTTTGCATTCTGCCGCCATTGTCTACAGAATCAATAGTATATACTCTATACACTATAGTTTGCTCTATGACATGTGGGCTTTACTTTTAATAAACAAAGATTGATACTTATAAGAATAGTGAACATTACGTTTATTTTTATTTGATTATTTTATCATCTAATGCGTAAAATTACCTACTAGTAAAGTAAGTTATCTACTAATAAAGTTATTTTGTTCACCGTCGTTTCGCCTATCAACAGTTGAAGACACAATTTTGTATGAAAGAGCAGTGACTGCGCAGACAAACGGCTAACTTCACGAATGCCTAGATCCGTTGGGTGAACTGTACATAGGTGTTTTAATAATTTTTAGCCTTTTTGGGAATTATTTTATAGGTGAAAACTATTGGTTTCCATCTTTTCAGAGATGGCGTCTTCAGTCTCGCGGAGTTGAGGTGACGAGTCGCTGATCCAGCTCTTTATCGCCGACACTATGTGAACTCTTCCAAGATGCTGTTGAAGTTCTGCAAATCATGCCAGTAGTAAGTTCACTATTAGTCTTTCTTAAACTTTCGCGATCACAATTCATCTTTAGAGATATATTGAGATTATCTTTAGAGATATCTTTAGAGACCACGGTTGTTTGCAATACAGCCGAAACGTCGGGAAATAATAAAGGTAATACGCGATAAAATCCTGTAATAAAATATATCTCTAAAGTTCACTATTAATTTAGGATATTTTTTTTGATAATGTAGGTATTTATCAAGAAAAAGATGTTTTGGTTTTTCTGCTGAAAAATTAAGGCCATAATAGGTACCTAGCTACTCATAAACGGTGAAGGAAAACATCGTGAGGGAACCGGCATGTCGTAGAATCTAAAAAGTTCGAAAACATTGGCAATTGCACGAATGGAGCCTCTTAAAGACACATTTTCTTTCACCACACTCGTTCGATAGAACAAGTGACACGATGAGTAGGATCTATCATGAATGCGAAAGCTTGATTGGATGTTTGTTACTCTTCCACTCAAAAACTACTGAATAGTTTTGAATGAAAATAGGCACAGAGATAGATTATAGCCAAGAATAGCACATTGCTACTTTTTATCCCGGAAAAGTGACTAAGTTTTCCACGAGTAACAACGCGAAGTGCTGCTAGTAGCCATGTCGCGGAATCAAACTGGTTTCTCTTTTTTCGACTTTAGTTAACACCAATAATTTTTGGCTAACATATTGAAGATGATTATGTCCACAAGATGTATTTCAGTTTGTTCCTAAGACATGATAAGGATTTTTGCAAAACTTTCAATCACGATAAAAATGTCATAAATGTCGAGATAACTAAACAGTTGGTTCCGTAGAGTAGTCTCAGAGGCTGTCGTGGTCGTTTGACTCTTTCATTGATTTAAAAAAAAAACATATTCATATCATGAAAATTTAATAAAAATAATTGTGAAGTTGTGGATTTGGAGTTTGTTGATTTTTCTTACTTTACTTTCCTTTGAACACATCAAAGGTCAGTTTTAGTGATATATATACATACACGTTATAGCACATCAAATCAAAATAAATTAGTTAGTGGTTCATCTGTGTCTGAGAGTGGATTAGGTAACTGATTTTGTTGCTACTTCTTCACTGCTCAACAAAGATTGCTCTACAGCCATGTTTGGGTCATTTTAATGCTCACGAAAGCTTTTAAAATTAACTAAATTTTACTATAATTCCAGCTGTCTGGAGACTATGTACTGGAAATGCTGCGAAGAACGGTTTTGCTTCGACAAGAAAATAGCTACATACAAGTATGTTTGAACTTTGACCTTTACTTATAAAAGTATTACCTATCTAATGTTGTAAATGTAAACCTACTTTATAAGTATAAAATGTCAGTGTGCGACCTCTATGGTTTATGCAAGCGCCATCTTGTTCTTCTCTTGCTCGCTGCTGATGTATCCCTTTACATATGAATAAAAACGTGATAACATAAAAGTCTTCTTTATTATCTATCTCGATTTTGTTCGACTGGCGCTTGAAATTATTAGTTATTATGGATCATCTAGGCCCCAAACTGTGTTTGTTGCCCTGGTTCTTCACAGGAGTAAGAATCACATAAATTTTAACGGCCTTACTAATAAAAGTGGTATAAAGTTATTCCTGAGTGTAAACTGTCCAAATGTATGGTTATTCCTATGTTTTTTTATTATGCCACGTTTATTAGTAAGGCCGTATGACTTTAAAGGTGAACCCAGCGGTTCTACTGAAAAATGCTTTGATAAAATCGGAATAATCAAAATTATTATAAAACTTATTGTAAGTAACACTTTGATGCATTTATATGAGGCTATAATGATAATTACGTCTAACGATATAAATTAATCCGTTATGCTCATAAATGGAAGTTATTATACTCGTACTTAAACAAGGAAAACAACATGGCCTTCAGAGAAACGTGTGATACACAATGATTGTTAATTTTATCAGTAATGTTCTCCTGAAGTCGTGAAACAGATCTCACGGTGGGTCCATACTAGGCATTTACATCCTATACCTACTAGATTTTATACAGCGTCAGGAGGCAACCTGTGCCTACACTCAACGGACGCTGTAGTGCCTGGGACATTGTTCGAGATGGATTAGGCTCTCGACTCTCAGTTTACTTAGCCTTACCTATCCATAGGAAGTCAAACACCGTGCACGATACGTAGAACATAATGAAATAATAGCATAGAATAGGTAGCAACGAGCTCTGTGGCGCAGTGGGTGAAAGCTTGGTACGCAGAAGGTTGCGGGTTCGATAAGTTTGCGCGGGATAAAGTTTGTATGATCTGCAAATGAGCTAGGGCACTTTTGACATAGTTTTAATAATAAATAAATAAAATAAATAAATAAATAATGCTGGACATTTTCACACAGCATCATCTAGCCCCAAACCAAGCAAAGCTTGTACTATGGGAACTAGATAACTGATATACTACTTATATACTTTTTGTTTGTAAATACATACATATTATACATAGAAACACCCAGACCCGAGACAAATCTGTATGTCATACAAACATTTGTCCCGCGGCGGGGATCGAACCCGCAACCATCTGCGTCGCAGGCGGACCTTCGCCCACTGCGCCGCAGAGGTCGTCAATATAGTCGTCGGTTAATATAGTAATAAACTAATTATTATTTAAATATTTATCTCGGGTCTGGGTGTTTCTATGTATAATATGTATGTATTTACAAACAGAGTATTTGATTAGTATATCAGTTATCTGGTTCCCATAGTATAAGCTTTGCTTAGTTTAGGGCTAGAAATGTCCAGCATTATATATTTATTTCAAATGAGTGCTGGTCACTGCTGGTTTTAAATGTTTTCTTATGGATTGCACGACAAGCCATTGTTTAGTCCATATCTTTCATAGCATCATGAATAAGTACCTACGTCTGTCTGCTTGTCTCCTAGACCGTGACGAAGCACAATCTAAGTTTGTTGTTCATGACAGTTGGCTTTGGCAGATATAATCCATGACAATTAGCAAGTCATATCCTATCCAATATTAATTTGTTAGATATTGCGACATTTGCTGAAATCTCCTAAATTGCTTATTCAAACAGTCCTTCACCAACCTATCTTAGGTTCCTTACATTAGTTTAGTTTTTATTCATAACTTTGATGTCTTTATGAATACGTGAAATGATTTTAGGGGCGCCTCAATCATTTAGTTTTTTTTTGATGTGTAGCCTCACGATGTTCCATCGTCGTTTTTGTATACCTAACTTACATTTTGAATAGAAAACTCATTGGTACAACAAGATTCGAACCCACTACCATAGGATAGCAAGGTAGAGTCGCTTCGTGTGCCTTAAATTCAATTGTGTAAATGGAACAGGATTCTGACTGTATCCCCAGGGCGCGGTAGATATTCTGATCTCATAGCTGAGTGGTCCCAGCTGTTCTACTGAATAAATACTTTTTGACTTTGACTTAATGTATTCCAGATCCTTTAAAAAAATTTAAGGGTTTTAAGGGGTTATTTATTTTTATTTAAGTCTGAGACAGAGATAATTGGAAGGATATGGGGGAGACCTTTGCCCAGCAGTGGGATAGTGTAGGTTAAAAAAAAGGGGGTTATTAAGGGTCAAAGTTTTAATGGATTTAAATCTAATCTATAAAATACCATTCCAGATTTGAAGAAGAACCATATACGAATGGCTACACCAACATGGGCGCGAGCGTGGACAGTGTGGTGACAGTCCAGCCGTTAAACAACAACCATCTACCACCGCAGGCCATCAGCGGCAGAGAGGTCAACGAACTGCCTCTGCATGCTGATAAGCTTTACGAGGTCAGTATTGAAATGACCATAGAGTTTATGATAACAAGCCAAACTATTGAATGAGTAAGTTCGTATGAGCGGCATTCTCTAGTGACGGAGTGTTCGGGCCGCCTGAAAGCCTCTGTCATGGCTTTGCGATTTATTATATAAATAAATAAATAATACTGGACATTTCACACAGCATCATCTATTGTAATATGGGGAACCAGATAACCGTAACTTGACTTGAACTTGACGATCTATATAATCAAGAACGACAAAATAAGCTACACGAACGCAACGGAAATAAAACTTTTGTATTGATAACATTAGCAAAAGTAAGCACTCCATAGCCCCTTTAAACAAGAAGACTTTTACTCCTATTTTTAATGGATTCATTTTCTTTTCAGGTATTCTCCAAATCTCTGATATTCAGAGACGAGCACGAGCTGAAATCGAAGAGCCAAGACTCACTCGATGAGCTGGAAACTAAGTCTGAGCCGGACTACCTCTCCGACAAACCGAACAGGACCAAGGTCTACTTCGAAGATGAAGTAGACTCTCCTGTCACAGACTTCGAAATCATGTTCAAAGACGAGCTTCTAGCGAACTACGATATGTTCAAAATTGAAGAAGAAGAAGAGGATACGAAAAGTGATGATACAGAAGAAGGACTGACTATGAACGTCGAGTTGAGGAAGCAAGATGTTATCAAACCCAGTACTGTAACACTCAAAGATGAATCAAAAATTACTATCCCAAACCCAACATATAACTACGATCCTGTATCCATTGTTACACTACCATCAACACTTGCATTACCTAGAGTTGAAAGTGTGAAAGGGATTTTGAGGCAAAAAGGTGAGTTGCCTAGAAGCAACAGTGCTAGGACATTAGAGCGAGAAGACAGCAGTAATAGACTAAAACCTGTATTGAACAGAGTGGAAAGTCTTAAAAATATAGATCCTCACAAAATAAACAAAGTCTTAGCTAGGATGCCGCATAGGAGCGCATCGTTCCTCAACATTCCTGAGCACCTAGTACCTGAAAAGCCACCGCTGTTGAAAAGCAAGTCAATGGTAGGAGGTATGAGTGAGGAATTGAAGCTAAGTCAACTGCCTGATACTCCTATCATTAAAAGCAACAATCTTCCACGCTTCTTCGCCGATAAGCCTACTACACCAGCAGATTACAACACAGAAACGCTGCAGAGTATCAAACAGAAGTCAGCGCAGATGTACAAACAAAATGACTTTAGCATGCCAAGGTATTATGGAACGGTCTCCAAGAGTACTGAGAACTTGGCGCTGAATGAGAGCAAGTCTATGCCAGATCTCAGGAACCCTAATCCAACTGAGAAAGTTAGTAAGCGATTGGTGAAGTTGAGAGGACGGTTGAAACCTTTAGTTATCAGAAAGAGCTCCGATGAAAAGCTATAGAAGGTATAATACGCACAATCGTTCTTTAGCTCCCTGAAGTAGCTGCGCATAACCCATTTTTGATGACGCCTAAAATCGTGCTATATCGTTTACTCTACCAAACCTGCGCAATCGTCTATTGCACCTAACTTCAGAGAGCTAAAGATCCGTTGTGCTTAGTATACTATCTTCTTGATTCCTACTTCTCCTATTCTTTCCTACTGTCATGCTCCAACTTACGACAAGAGCTTTGTTGCAATCATGCCTCGCCCGCTCCTTCGATTTAGATGTATAATGTACTTATAATCATTTATCTTTCATCAAATGTAGCTTAGCCGAGAGCAGCCAAGGGGAGATGAGGAAAACCTAGCTGAGGGCTTTTCCCAAAATAATAATGAGTTTAAAAAGTTATTTTCGACTTGCCAAATGGAGAAATTATTAAGTACCTATATTATTATAATTTCTTTAGTTCGTAATTTTATTAATTCATGTTGTAAATATAATAAATTATAAGGAACTCATAATAATTCGTTACTAACTGACATTATGTACCAACTGTTTTTGTTTTATATAATTTTAAGTTTTATCAGTATTTGTTGCTCAAGAAAATGATAGTATTGTGTTAATTTTAAGTGTTTTAATAATTATGTAGATACTACCAAATCTACTTAAATCGGTGTACTTATAACATACTAAGTTTTATCACAAAGTTGTTGCTTCTAGTCATTTGACAACCCACGAAAATGATGCAGTTGAACAAAATAAGTTATAATATGATCTGTATTATTAAAGAGTTAAATTACTTAATAAAATTGAGAATAAGTGAGAACAATAAAAACCTAAAATGAAACTATTTGATTTTTAGTTAACCTCTGATTTATCCATACGCCGAAAATTTTATTTTAATTAGTCAAATTATTCAGGTCAAAATCGAACTCACTCCAGGAGCCCTATAAAACTCGCTATGTGTGTGTGTACAGGGATAGTGTAGAATGGCTAAGACTCGTACCCATGGCCACAATTTAGACAATGACAACCGTCCAATGCATAAGAGACAATAATCATTGTTTTGACTAGATTCGGTTTCAAATTTATTCTTTTGCTTTACCATTGATTTGATTATGTTTTATGGCGAAGGGGACAGAATAGAATATCTTTTTTACCCAACTGCCAATGGCCATTTTGTATGTGCATTGTGTGTTATTTATTTATAATAAAACTTATTTGGATATTCAATTAAAACAATATAATAAAAAAGCGCACATTTTATTACAGTATCACTATTTCATACACTTCAAGGTTTATAATTTTGGATCCGATGGATAAATCTAAGTAATAAACCTTATAGTATGTTTATAATTTAGTCTAAACTCACTAGGAAAGTTGCAGGTGGTACTGTAAAAACTCTAATAGTCATTTTTTAATGTGTCATAAATAAAAACAAATAAAAAATTTGACAAAAATGTATCATAGAAACAATAATAATTATAATAATATTTTGTTTCATTGGTTCATAGCTCTTTTTTAATATTAATTGAAACTTGGTCATAGGTACTGTCATATTTTAATTCCGATAATTATGACAATTTATACGTCAAAATAAAATACAATTTTTTACGATTTTTATTTATTTATTTCTATGATGTCAAAATTGTTTACAAATGAATAATGAAATGAATACAAAATATTTTGAATAATTTAAATGTGTGGTTGTTTTTACAGTACCTACAATGAATAAGTTAGGTTTTACTATCTTTAATTAAATTTACAAACTTGTTTTTCATACAATGTTTAATAAATGTTGCTGTTTGTGAAGTAAATTTAATTTTATTTAAATTATCACTAAGCTATCTTATCAAGGCTTTCAATTTCGTACTTATTAAAGAGTAGGAAAGGTTTACTAATTAATATCAAGCAATCTGGGTAACGTTTATAATTTAGGGAGACACATTCTTTATTATTTTAGTTACTCAAAATAATTTAAAAAATCCATAGAAATATTATATTTCTTATTGGATTTAAGATCAAAAATCATTAAATTAGGGTAATTTTTTGACATTATTACAGTATCACTATTTCATACACTTCAAGGTTTATAATTTTGGATCCGATGGATAAATCTAAGTAATAAACCTTATAGTATGTTTATAATTTAGTCTAAACTCACTAGGAAAGTTGCAGGTGGTACTGTAAAAACTCTAATAGTCATTTTTTAATGTGTCATAAATAAAAACAAATAAAAAATTTGACAAAAATGTATCATAGAAACAATAATAATTATAATAATATTTTGTTTCATTGGTTCATAGCTCTTTTTTAATATTAATTGAAACTTGGTCATAGGTACTGTCATATTTTAATTCCGATAATTATGACAATTTATACGTCAAAATAAAATACAATTTTTTACGATTTTTATTTATTTATTTCTATGATGTCAAAATTGTTTACAAATGAATAATGAAATGAATACAAAATATTTTGAATAATTTAAATGTGTGGTTGTTTTTACAGTACCTACAATGAATAAGTTAGGTTTTACTATCTTTAATTAAATTTACAAACTTGTTTTTCATACAATGTTTAATAAATGTTGCTGTTTGTGAAGTAAATTTAATTTTATTTAAATTATCACTAAGCTATCTTATCAAGGCTTTCAATTTCGTACTTATTAAAGAGTAGGAAAGGTTTACTAATTAATATCAAGCAATCTGGGTAACGTTTATAATTTAGGGAGACACATTCTTTATTATTTTAGTTACTCAAAATAATTTAAAAAATCCATAGAAATATTATATTTCTTATTGGATTTAAGATCAAAAATCATTAAATTAGGGTAATTTTTTGACATACCTATTATATTAGTTAGAATTTTATAGAATTTGACGAAGCACCAAAGTGGAAAAATATGTTGGTGTAATAAGAGTTAGTTATTTTCAGAAATTTACAAATTCACACCATAAATTAATATTATAATATTCTTTACACACAAGGGAATATCTAAAAGTCGAGGCCATAGGTACTACAAATTTCAACTAGTTTTATCTAATATTTTTCTATTAAGAAAAACTACATTATACAATTTACATTTATTTAGAATAATGCTACGCAATTCACATTTTTAACCACAAAATGCTTCATTAATATTAAATTAAAAATAGTACAGTACTCTCCAGTTATATTTAGTTGGGAGTTAGGAGTTAGCTGTAAATAAATTTAGATTCAAGTTTGTGTTTAGACTAAGTATATTTCAATTTTGTATTTCTGATAATAATAATATCAAAATAAATAACTTTCAGATTTCTTTAATCCAACTAAATATTCTAAATTGTTCAATTCTAGCCTAAATACCTAACTAGAATTATGATGCCTAAATCTAAAAGGCAATTTTAACAAATTTCTATTACCTATGTGGCTCAATTGTAAGTGTAGGTACATCTAGTTTTATAAGATGACCGCTCTTATGCAACTTAATTGTAAGTGAATTCGTAAAATTTTCCTTTACCTTTTATAAAAATTTCACCTAATTTTTGAAGAACACGATAATACAAGCTATAATGTATTCGTTATGAAAGACATTTTGACAATTGAATAATGTTAAAGCACTGTATCCACCGCTCAGTCGACCCCTGGGGGGGTATTTTAAATCATACGTTCTCGTATTGAGAACGTCAGTATTCTCGGATTCAAACCCTGCCTCGCACAACAGACTTATGGAATCAGCTGTCGCCAGCGGTATTTCCAGACCGATACGACTTAGGCACCTTCAAGAAAAGAGCCTATTCCTACCTCAAAGGCCGGCAACGCATCTGCAGTGCTTCTTGATGCTGCAGTTGTCTGTGGGCGGTGGTAATCACTTACTATCAGGTGTGCCACTGGCTCGTTTGCCCCCTCTTTCATAAAAAAAAACCCCGATTCAGAAATATCTATAAATCCCTGATTTGAACACCTCTTGGAAAGGTTTAATCAATTATTAACTGAGCGTACTTAAGTGAATACAATGCTGTTCATTTTGTCTATAAGATATTACAATATTATCCTAAAGAGGGGCAAAGCTGCGATATTTTATGTGAATAAAGCCGAAAAACTACATTTATTAAGATTTTTTATTTAACTATTATATACAACAATCTAGACTAGTCTGTGATGAACCTAATGAATATAATTACAAAGACACATAATTTTGTTTATAAAATTTGACACTAAGTATTTTTACAAATGAATACAAAGACGCTAAAAAATTCTAAAAAATTTGAATGTTGATATAACAACAAAAATATGAAAATCTGCAAAAAAATATTGTTTCACTAAAATTACGGGTAACTCTAAAATACTGAAATACTTTCACTAAATTCTACAACCAAGGGTTATTCCGGCCTAAACTTAATAATAAAATTTATAATAATCGAGACACTGGGGTAAAAAGGGTAAAGTGAGAAAAGGTTGGGATGGGAAACTTGAAACCATTTAAATAATTAATGATTTAGAAGCTTAGAAGGCTAATAAACAAATTAGAAGTAAATACATTTAAAATTATATTATACATATACCATATTTATATATAATTATAATATATAAATAATAAATTACTTCAATTTTCCAACTTTACCCCTTGTTCCTACGACTGCGTTATAATCTCTTGGTTAATATACAAATTAAAACAACTAAGCTAACTCATTTTAACATCTCCCTAGTAGCCATAAAGCATTTAATTTTTGTGTAGGGTACTTTTGGCTTGGGTAAGTATACATACAATTTGGAAGAACCTTTTCGTCACGGTTTAAATAAAAAAGTTACTTGGGATTTGAACATAGTTTTATGAAATAATTTATAAAACTTGATTCTAATTTAACGGGATACTTTTCATTATACATCAATTTAGGCTTTAGAGACAGATTTTTTATAAAAACCACCCTTTAAATTGTTATTCAAGTCAATAATTTATACTGAAATAAACATAAATAAACATTAAGACTAATTATTTACTTGTGGCATGACTCTAACGGGGAAATTATCGATTACTTTTATTTTATGTATTAAAAATAGTTACGTATTTAATTTGGCATTCCAAATTTTTAAAAACGTCTAGTTAGGTGTTTCCGAAAAAATGTTTTAGAAAATAGGTATTAATTTTATTGTCTAGTCACTTACGAATTTACGTTCTAGTGTTAAACTACATCGATTTTGGCTTTTGATTTTAGAAAAAAAAGGAAAAATTTATCGTTCAAAATTTTCTTTATAGGAGTCTGCGTCACGTAAAAAGAACGCTGGCTGTCAAGCTGCGCGCATGGGCAATTTATGGATCCATTAGACGGTACGAGATGCGGCGTGGGGCGGAAGGGTCGTACGCCACACGCTTGCCAGCGTGATAATTCTATTTTATGATAATTCTATTTGAATGTACCAACCAATAACCAATACACGAAGCCGCAAGCAAAAGTTAAGGTTAAAAATAAAACAATAGGCCGAGTATTTTCGTGCGCGAGTGTCCATGCGCAAACATGCACCTCCAATTTTTTTAGCGTTTTTTTACGTGACGCGAACTATACGTTTGTATTTTAGTTATTTTTATAATAAATCGTAGAGTACCGTTATTTAGATCAGTTAGGTACCTACTGTTGTAACTTAGCGACGCGAAATATTTCTAGTTTAATTTTTCAATATTGTAATCTTACTTTCAACAATGGGCGTATTCTTTAACCACAATAATGTCTACAATAAATCTTCGTAGGTATCCTTAAGACAGTATAAATTAATAAAATTGTTACTATGTTTAATACCACCTACAAAATCTTACATTATTCATGGCTAATAAGTTAGTTTCTTACTTTATTTTATTCGATAAATTATGTTCTTTGGGAATATTGAAAGATAAAGTATAAATACGTCGTAATGACAAAAGCTTGGAGATTATGTTAGTTCAACGTCACTTTTACTTTGGGAGTCCTTTTTATATTTCATTGATTTTCTCTGTGTAAATGAGGACCTCATTCAAATTCAATAAAACTCACTAGTATCTCAAAGCGTTTGACCTTGATGTACCTAGACCTTATTTTTGTGGAAGAATCTTACAGAAAACATTTATTTATACTAGAAGATTATCGCTGTTTATTGATTCCCATTTTACACCACTTGGGGTAAAACTAGAACTCATACCCTACCCCATTTGGGGTATAACGGGAAATAAAAATTCACTAAAAATCAAACCTATCTAACAGGCTTGAACCGTTTGACTTTGATGTTGACCTTGTTACCGCAGAGTTTGAAGGCTGTGGCGGCGGTCACGAAGTCTGCTGCGGATAGATCTTTGCCGTCCAAGGAGACGAGGAAGTCGCCTTTTTGAAGACGGCCGTCCAGTTCTGCTGGAGTACCAGGTAGCTGGAAGACATAGATATTTAGACCTTTGTCGTTTCGTGTCAAATGGAATGGATTTGGTTTCAAAGATTTCAAAGATTGAAGTTTCAAAGAAAGGGCAGAGTTTTCTTTTCTTTGTCTTTTTATGCAGTTGGTAAAGTGCTGGCTTCACTTTACCTACCGGATGATCACTTAAATAGTCTTAAAAACTAGATGACTCCTTTGATCAATTAGATGACTTTAAGTTCTACAACGACCGAATTGTGTCTTAAAAGTAAATTCGTAAGTGGCCAACTCTGGTGATGGAGATTGTAGGCTGCCCAAAGGCCTCCATCGTGACTTACCTATGGAAATTCGTCTTAAACGTGTAGCTTCATTAAATTAATCGAGAATGAAATAAAAAATAGTTTATAGTGATAAATCTCACCATATCTCCAAGGTAGACTCCGGTTGCGGAGACAGGTGCAACACACGTGATGCCGAGGGGTTTTCCTGGCTTTCTGGACAGTTCCACTTCCACCTGGTCGTACTTCAGAGGGTCTGGTCGGTGGACCAGCAGTCTTAGCTGCAACAAACACAAATATAGGGATTTAGTACCGAAAACACAGGTACAGTATGATAATGCTCCCAGCACAAGGCAAGCCTGTATTACGTAGGGATTCTAAGTAAGAGTAAGTTATCGCGATCGATTGCTTATCGCTTGTTGATTATTGAGCCTTGCTATCAAGTAGCAATCACTGGCAGTGAAGTTTGAAATCTACTAAACAGACTACACTTTTAATTATGCGATAATATATATGATATTATCGCATAATTAAAAGTGTAGTCTGTTTAGTAGATTTCAAACTTCACTGCCAGGACGTGCTTTATGTAAGTTGAACATGAATTGAAGTATGTTTACTGAAGTCAGTTTGTCTGTGTGTACTTAGTAATAATAATATGGAAACAAAAATGTCTGAAATAAAGTATTTTTATTTTATTATAACACGGTCATCTGTAATTCATACCTTAGCAGTCTTCTGCTTGATGGATAAACAGATTCTCTCGTGGGCCATCTCCTTAGTGATGGACACTCCGTTGCAGTCAAGGATCTGGTCTCCAACCTGTAGCCGGCCGTCCTTCGCCACACAGCCTTCTTTGTAGATGTCCAGGATTATCGCAGCTGCGCCCTGAAAACACATCATCGTCATCATTTTTATCCTTTTTCATCCATCTGCTGGGTAGAGGCTTCTCTTAACTACTGCCATTTGCCTGTTTGCTGTGCCAATATTGACTAGTTAATTATGATGTACGACTTACAGACATAATTACATCAGTCTTGTAGTACCGTCTTTGTCACACATTTAAAAAAAATAAGAGATAACACGTATTTGTTGATTCTGATTTCCAAAAAAGTAATGAAAACAAACATCATCACCATCTGTATCCCCAAGACGCGGCAGACATTCTCTCATATCTTTTTGTTTTCCAGATCGTTTGATGATAATTATCTATTTTTCACAAGCTATTAAAAGTATAACATAGTATAGACTTACGGTTATAAGTGTATCGCTGCCACCTAACAGCACAAGTCCAAGCGGCGAACTGCCGGAGTTGATCTCTATCGTCATGTCCGTGTTAGGTAGGATTGGTGCTACTGACGGGTCTGGAGGTGGTTCCACTGCAACCAGACAATAACTTACAGTTGACAAAAATTACCACTGAAATAGCTTACAATAAGCCTGGGGAGTATCTGTGTTCGTTTACATACTATATACTTACAAAATTACAAACATACACAACATCTGACACACTCATCGGTGAGTTTCTTTTGTTCATAGTCACAGTTTTCAACACTCTCAGCTTGAAAATTAGTGAATGTTGAATTGATGAAAACGGCTAAAGAGATAAGGATATAATTAGACTATGTTTTTATATGGTCCTACCTGTAGCGTCATTTCTAAGATATTAAAATCGGGCAGGGCCTTTATTTTTTATGAAATTAGGTACCCAGAATTATTAAATAGGTAACTTTTCACCCCAAAAAAGTGAAGGATCTGGCGGGTAGGACTGCAGAGCGCAGCCAGTGCTTTTATAGATGACAGAAATGAAAGAGAAATAGTGCGTCATGTTGTGCCGACCCCACATGAAGTGGGACAAGGGCAGGAAGATGATGAGTTTACCTTTTATAGGGGAAGGTGTTGGTCGCGGCGTGTGTGGTCTGGAGGCGCCGGCTGGAGCTCCAGGGTCGGGGGTTTGATTTCGGCTCGCGGGTCGAGATGGACCTCCTGGGAAAATTATAAGATTTACACTATTCATTATGCTCTACTTTCAATTTACTATTTTACCCTAAAAGGTTAGGTTAGGTGAGAATCAAATATTTTTTTTTAGTGAAAATCGAAAGGGGTAGTTAAAGAAATAAATAGGTAGATATACTAACTTTATCTTCTTCTTTATAAATTAAATCTATCCTAATTTATTTTAATTTTTAGTTTTACCCCTAAATAAGGAAAATCGAGAAAAAGTCGATAATTTTATTATTGTTTATATCACTAGTAAAGGACGTACCAGCGGCATCATCAGGGCCCTTCATATTCGGGCTGCAAACTGTCAACACAACCACACCTTCTGTCTGTTTTAGCTTAGCAGCCGCCTGAAACAAACCATACCACTCATAAAAAGTCCTAAAATGTTTATCCATTGCACTAAGTTGATAGGTACATTATTAATTCAATGATCCTCTTGTAAGAATTTCTAAAATAATTTTTTGAATATTGTAATACTCTGATAAACTTCTATTTTGGGTAGATAAACCAAATGATCAAATTAGAATATATAAGTAGGTATATTTTTATTTATCAGGGGCTTTGTAAGAAAAAAAGAGGAGGTTTAAACAAAAGGCGAACGTAGGTACGACGACTGTAATGAGTAATGAGTCTGGAGTATTGCAAGAGGATTTGTGGTCTCTTCCTATCCTTACGGGAAAGAGGTCTGATTGTATGTATGTCTTTGACTTAGGTATGCAAGTTACTTACGGCATCATAGCTACAATTGAGTAACGAGTCACGATTGACAGCCAGCAACATATCTCCAATTTGAAGCCCAGCCTGAAATGAAAAACAAAATATTATCAAACATGTGACAAATTCTCATTTAAATACTTACTCAGTTAATCACTCAGGAAACACGTCTAAATCAATATTTGAATCAAGCCAATATTTTGCATTTCGCATAAGTTGACATTCCATCCAGGTTTGGCTGCCAGCCCATCGCCACCTATTAGAATGCTAACTGTTAGTGGTACACAACGACGTTTCCTTTCATCGTTTTGAGCTCGCTGATACAATTCCATTTTACCCCAAATGGTGAACTAATTCCTTTTTCATCCCAAATTGTACACTTAGGGGTAAAACAAGAAATATTAACGTTTCAATAAGCTTGTACCTGCTCAGCCGCACTGCCCTCTTGTAAGTCGGAGACGAAGATACCCCGGCCAGCCTCCGTGTGTCGACCTTCGATGATCATGATGCCAAGACCTGATGGACCCTGGAAACCAAAGAACCTTGGCTTTTACATCTTTACTTGAATATGATAGACGTCTTCTTTTTGTCGTCACTAAGGTCGCCTCAAGTGGCTCATTTTATGCACTATAGACTAGTTTTAGTTCTTTTGAACTAAAAGGTTTTTCAAGACTCTATCTTAATTGATGGTAGTGAAGAGTGTCCAATTGTTTTACCTATTAGATTCATGTAAAACATATTTCACAATTAAATCAAAATATTGTATTAAGAACAATTTTGATATTATTCCAAACAGTTCATTAATTTTTAATTGACCTACTTTCGTTGCCCGAATTGAAACCCAATTAGTTACAAGTTGCTTAGCAACTGATTTAAATGACATCACTGTTGGCAGTAGAATGCTTTTTGCAGGTCGTTGGTTCGATGCTCACCCCGGACCAATTAATAAAGAAGTCCAACAGTTTCTCAGAATTACTTTACGGGATAAAAAGTTGATTATGCGTTATTAAGGTAATAGTTTTCTATAATAATTATGAACTCATCTAACTAGGTAAGTACTTTTAGAAATGCGAAGATTCTGAATGACTGTACACTGAAACAGGTGAACTTTGTATGAAAATTTAAGAGGTAGTAACTTGTATTACGTGACATACTGAATCTCGTTTAAAATGGTAATTTATGTCTCCTCTCCACGTGACAAAACCAAAATAGCTTTGAGGAAAACATACTCCTACATTATGCAAATAATGTTCTTATTATAATAATGAACAAATTAGACTCACCTTTTTCACGGTTATATCTCGAACGCCTTTGTATCCGGCAAAACGATCCTCCGACTGAAAACAACGATCTTTAGTTAGCATCAAAAGTAGGTGTAGGTATTTATATTTTATTTTATAGAAAAGGATGTTAACATTTACAAGCACTGCGAGAATACTGTGAACTTTATTATTATTATCACCCATGAGAGTCCCACTGCTGAGCAAAGGCCTCCCCCACTCCCTCCAGACATCTCGGTCCCAATTATCTGTGAACTTAGTAGGTAATATTTTAAGGATAAGGGTGAGGCTAAACGATTTAATTTTTTAAGTTGTGAGTCGCATAGAATTAAAAAAAAACAGAAAACAAAGCCTTGTGGCACAAACTGAACGTTTGCATAGGCATACGTATAGCAAAAACTACGCGTCTAACAACTTTAAAAAATATAGTCATTTGTTTGAGCCTCTCTCTAATGGCGTCAATTCAGTTGTTCACTAACTTTCGTAAAAATTTAGTTTAGAAAAAATATACCTTACAATGTGTACATGCTAAAGTTTGTAACCTCATCATAACTTATTTTGAATAGAATATTTTTTTTGAACATTTTTACCGTCTTCTTCTTCTTGAAAGATAACGTTCGCTTCCAGAACGATCTGAACACAACAGCCGGTGTGTAGGCCAAGGGGCGCGACCGCGCCTCCGTCATCACAGTCATCACTTTGCTAAAACCGCATCACTTTTGGTTCAGCATTTGACATTCACGAACACATATTCACATTTAGTTTTTATAATTCAACTGCAAGAGTCCGATTCGACATGCCACTATCTAACCCTTCACTGCGCATAGTTTTTGTTCATTGTTTTTGAAAATGTCCAGCATTATTTATTTATTTATTTGTATTCACTTAATTGCACTAAATACGTTGACAACAATGATGTACATAGTTTCTTAAACTCGATCAACCGCATCTCTTGGTCCGACTCAGTTGGTCGATGACGTATAAAATTGTATGAGCTCACAGAGTCATTTTTTATTTGTTTCTACGTAGTTGGTAATTTTGTCAAAAGTTTATTAATTATATTAATAAGGTTTCATTTAGTTTTGAGGAAGGCAGTTTTTGTGGTTTCCGGTCAAATTATTTAAAAATCTACACTTTTAATAACCACTACGTAAAAATTATGCCTACGTTCACTACGTTAGGCCTACGTGGGCGCTCGCTCTTACTTACTTACACCTCTGATTACTTCTATAATTGATCTATAAGGGATCTTGAATGATATAATCTGACAGAATATAATACAATTTTACAATTTTAGATATCAATTTATGGGTTTTTAAATTTCAGATAATGTTAACATTTTGCGCTAATTTTATCTTTGGGTTTCTGAAAGGCAAGTATAAATATTTCACACTATATACAATATCTATTAAAACACATAATTTTTATATCTTCTATATATAAAAATGAATCCCCATTTCCCTTGGTCACGGCATCACGCTTGAACGGCTGGACCGATTTCATTAATTTTTTTTTTGTTTTGTTTGTTATTGTCAGGAGAAGGTTCTTATGACAGAAAAAATCTATATATTAATCATGGAGGGCGTGAAATAAGGGTTGAAAGTTTGTATGGGGAGTTGGTAGTTCCAGTTAAATGCAATAGATGGCGTTGCTAATAAGTATGTTATTTCGCTGACGAAGTCGCGGGTACCAGCTAGTATTCAATATTAAAAGATTGAATCAAAGTAGAATATTGTATACAGGCTATTATTCGCTATCACTACAACGCAGGTCGAATAAAGCTTTTCAGCAAACACAGGTTAATCCCACCACTAATAATTACATTTTATCTCTGATACTAAATTCAATGTAAGCTATGTATACCTAGTCAGTTTCAGTGGGAGTGTGAGAAAATAAAATATTTGAACAATGATGAAAACCCGTGAAAAAAAGTTACTTACTTTAAAAGTAATCATGTGAACTGCCTCGTCTTGAAAGCTTACTTCTGCACAAGAGTTAACTTAAAATGTAAAAAAAACTTGATATTTTATATATAAAATATCTATATTATTATTATTCTAATTGATGACCTCTGTGGCGCAGTGGGCGAAGGTCCATCTGCGACGCAGAAGGTTGCGGGTTCGATACCCGCCGCGGGACAAATGTTTGTATGACCTACAGATATTTGTCCCGGGTCTGGGTGTTTCTAAGTATAATATGTATGTATTTAGAAACAAAAATTATATAAGTAGTTTATCAGTCATTCTAGTACCCATAACACAAGCACTGCTTACTTTGGGGCTAGATGATGCTGTGTGAAAAGTCCAGCGTTATTTTTTTTATTTTTTTATTATTCACATCCTTACTTAACCCACTGCTGGGTATCGAACATTTTAGGCAAGTATTTCCTTGTACACTTACTTACCTACCTACTTCTTTGAGTTATTTACGAGTACCTAGATATAAAGGAATGTAGGTAGTCGACAGTCGCAGTTGCAGTCGATTGAACAAAAATCCATTAACATTTTTTCGATGTTATAACATAATTTAATGATTAAACGAACTTACCAAGTGAAGTTCTATCATAATCATATTATTATGAGTACTTCGTCTGAATTCTCTTACAGGTTACTAATCGAAAGCCGAAGTACGAAATATAAATAATGTGTTATGAGCTATAATAATTTCTGTTTCATTTTAACAAAATCTAAAAAAAATCGTGTTTCGAAAACGCAAACTGTTAATCAACATGTTACATTGTTAAGGAGTTGATTTAAATAGAACATTATACATTCTATCCACCAATGGTCTATCGATCGGGGTTTCAATAATTCCCGGAAGAGGGTTGAAGGAGGTGTATTACTCGTAAATTGAGCATTTTATGTCAATTGTTGCAATTAGTGTCAGTTGTATCCCCTCCATAGCTTTCGTTTTCTATTGAAATACAGTAACGTTCTGCGACCGTAATGGACAGGTGACCGCTAGTCACTAGCGGCTAGTGGCATTTTAACGTGCCTCGCAAGATAGTGAACAATATCGTCTACCCAAAGGCCATTCCCTAGTTTCTACACCCCACAATATTTTGTCATCGTCATCATCTTCCTGTCTTTGCCAATATATATGTTGTGCCGATCTCGAATAAGGAGGGAATCCTCTTCCATTCCCCTTTCAGCCGTCATCTCAGCATTTACTTCTTACATATAATGTTTCACCCACAAAACTTGCGTTTATTTTAATTCTATTGCTATAAAGTAAGTAAGTTCGTATGAGTCAGTGGCCAACTCTGGTGACGGATTTTTTAGGCCGCCTTAGGCCTCCATCATGGCTATACAAATCAATCAATCAAAATCCATTCCATCAACATACTATCATGTATCAATGTGCTGGCACCGTGACGTGTCGGATGTCACTATCAATCAGCTATCTATATCAGCTAGGTTTCAGTAATGGTCGAGGCACATTTGTCAGCATAATGTTAAAAAGTAAATTAAAATAAATAAAGGATTAGCAGATATATTTCGGGTCTATAATATATCTACTTTACCTACGCCACAGGAAGTGTGAAGTCAGGACTAGGTAGATATGCTATGTATGTCCTACTAATGCCTGAATTTGGAAAATAGCGTGTTGTCTTTGTGAACGAAAGTCCAATTTTTTGAACAAATTAATTGATAACTTATGGGTATAAATTAATTTGCCCTGAATCTCATTAACGTGTTTGTTGGAAGCCTTATTTTTAAATTATTTTCATGAATTTTATGAACGTTTGTCTAAAAACTGTGTTTGCGGGAGAGGCCCTACTTTCAAGAAGGGATAGGTACCTATACAGGGTGTAAAAAGACTGCTACCGAAAACTGAGGGATTGCAATCAGACCATGATTCTGAACATATTTATCGAATAAAAACGCAAAAAATTTTTTGACTTAGCTACGTCATTTTATTTTATTTTCTAGTTTTTTAATACTGGTACAACATAATAAGCCCATACCTACCTAATCATTTCATTTATAAAAGAAAAAAACAATTAAAACTCAAAATCTAGCAATCTACAGATAAAAACGCGCCCAGTACATACGCTCGTACAGCTGTGCGAGGTCGGTTTTCTCCGGATATAATGATTTTTTTGGAAAATCCTTTTGGACTTTGGATTTGGCTGTATTTTGGGATGCTGTACCTACCCCTTTCGGCTTCGGTAGACGTCTTTTTACACCCTGTATATAAATAAGATCAGTTATTAACAGAGATTTTTTTCTTGTGGCTGTGAGTTGTAGGTGGTACACAGAAAAGTTCTGTATATAAGTTCAACACGATTGATGATGATACATCACCCCGCAATATGTCGAGAGCGAACAAAATGCGAGAAGTTAAGGTCGACAAGTTCCAAGGATTATTGTTGTGTTCAAATTGAATCTTACTAACCGAAGGTCGTGGGTTCCAATCCCGGCAGTAATGAATTTTTAGAAAACATTTGGAAAGCAGATTATTATTCTTATAACAATGGGCTTGCAACTTGCAACCTGTCACGTATGGCAACCTGCAACCTATATTATTTTCTACAAAAAAAAGTTTTAAAATACCCAACAGTGTTCCAGTAGATTGATTTCAAGTTTCATCAAAATTTGTTTAGGTGTTACGTTACGAAGTCGAGTGTAGATTAAATACAATATTAGGCCGGAATACATTTGAGTAAGTACCTACCTATATCTGTCTGTATGTTACCTTTTCACGCATATACTGCTAGAAAGATTTCAATTAAAGACACAGATATAGATGACATCCCGGGGAAGGACATAATAATTAGGCTGCTTTGTTTCAAAAATAATCTGGTACACGGTGATATAAGCCATAAAAGTTCATATGGAATCGAAATAGCAACATTCAATGCGGGCGAAGTCGTGGGCAACAATTAGTTAGTAATATGCATATTATTGCATATGTAAAGACACGTGAGGCATGATGATAAATTAATTAGTTATAATTAACTCATTATTGAACTGATTTATAAATGACTAATGAAAATATGAAATGATCCATCTACAGCTCGTGGGGAGCGACATGCAGGCGGCATGTGTGTTTATGGTTTTGTACGAGTATTTCCCTATAAACGCCATGCGAAAAGAAGTAATTCTTATTATTATTATTATTAGGAGCCTGTAGTGTCCCACTGCAGGGCAAAGGCCTCCCTTCCCTCTCTCCACTCATCCCTGTTGTGGACCACTCCTTAATGTAGGCATCCAACTCATCTCTCCATCAATTATTAATATTAGAAGGTTGCGGGTTCGATCCCCGCCGCGGGACAAATGTTTGTATGACCTACAGATATTTGTCTCGGGTCTGGGTGTTTCTATGTATAATATGTATGTATTTACAAAACAAAAAGTATATAAGTAGTTTATCAGTCATCTAGTACCCATACCACAAGCTCAAGCTTACTTTGGGGCTAGATGATGCTGTGTGAAAAGTCCAGCATTATTTATTTATTTATTTAATTATTAAAAATAATAAAACCATGTCTTAAGAATGAAATTTATCTTTAGATCTAGCTTTTAAATACTTGTTTATATACTCGTATTTCAGATCGCGATCTATTTTCATTTGTGGTTTGAGTCAAAAGTAAAAATAAATATTATTCAACAACGGATAATGAACGGATATTCCGAGTATTTTCTGCAAAAATATCGACGGAATCTAAATACATAATGTGTTCATAATATGTATTTAGATTCCGTCGATTTTTTGTTATTTAATATTTTTGTATAATTATAAAGCAAAATGGACATAAATGATGTCATTACATAATAATTATATTAAATTACTTAAGTACCTAAATAGTGTATCATCGATTGAAACCCTGTTTACAGGGTAAAAAGCCCACAGAATTGATAAATCGTTCAAACCTTCGAAACTGCATTGTTAGTAAACAAGTAATTGTTGAAATAGGAACATTTCAGTTTAGTTCGTTCAAATATTTTCCTGTTCGGTACCTATTCATTGTTGTTGTGCAATAAATACTTACAAAGCGATTATTTCTGTCAACAAGTCATCTGCAGGCTCTATATTAATGTGCTTCTATTTAATGTATTTCTTTATATTTAGAAAATCTATTGTTACGACCCCGGCGATGGTGGAGAGACGAACTTGACTCTCACTCTCCAGCCCCCTTACCATGGCGATTGTCTAGGTAGTAGGTCCCGGAGAAAAGATGGCAGCAATGACATTAGAGTGTGGATAAAAGTAACTTTTATCCACATTCTACCTGTTTTATCCACACTCTAATGTCACTACTGTCATTTTTATCTATTCTCCAGTAGCTAGACAATCGCTATGGTAATGGGGCTGATTGGACTATATTAGCACAATAGAGAGGAGTGGAAGAAACGAAGGGAGGCCTTTGCCCTTTGACATCACGGGCTATTAATAATAATAATAATAATTGTTACGTACATCGGGGAAACATTGGTAGCACTAAAAGAGCTTACGCAATGCAATTTTAGGCTCGTTTCGCTAAGCCGATGCGATTTAGCGGCCGAGCGAGCGAGACTTTTAGCAGCCGATGACCATTTACACGTAAAAATGCAGTGCGATATACAGGTAAAAGACATCTACCGAAGCCGAAAGGGGTAGGTACAGCATCACAACACACAACTAAATCCAAAAGGATTTTCCAAAAAAATAAATCATTATATCCGGAGAAAACAGCGTTTGAAAATTACTGATTGCGTATGTACTGGGCGCATTGTTTTACATAGATTGCTGGATTTTGAGTTTTAACTGTTTTTTTTCTTTTATAAATGAAATTATTAGGTAGGTATGGTCTTATTATGTTGTACTAGTAGTAAATAACCGGAAATATCATAAAATGACTAAGCTAAGTCAAAAACTTTATTGCGTTTTTTTTTTTCGCTAAATGTGTTTAGAATCGTGGTCTGATTGCAACCCCTAAGTTTTCGGTAGTAGTCTTTTTACACCCTGTATATAGACGATCTAGTCTCGGTTTGTTGTTTCCTTGTAAATACTCTTTTATTTTTAGCCAGTACTTGTTATGTAAGTATAAAATGCTCTTTTATTTTTAGCTACTTTATAAGTAGGTAGGTACCTGTTATATATAATACTAGCTTGACGTGTTCTTCGAGTTAAGCCCAGTTTTAATCGTCGACGAACTCTTCCCTATCCATACTAATATTATAAATGTGAAAGTAACTCTGTCTGTCTGTCTGTCTGTCTGTTTGTTACGCTTTCACACCCAAACTGCTGAACAGATTAAGCTGAAATTAGGCATAGTTAAAGGTTGTATCCCAGGGAAGGACATAGGCTACTTTTTATCCCGAATAAATGAAAAAATCCCGAGGGACCGCGGGTCACACCGCGGGAGCGCAGCTAGTAAATAAATAAATAACACTTGACTTTCCACACAGCATCATCTAGCCCTAAAGTAAGCAGAGCTTGTGTTATGGGTAGGTACTAGAATGACTGAAAAACTACTTATATACTTTTTTGTTCGTAAATACATACATAATTATACATAAAAACACCCAGACCCGGGACAAATATCTGAAGATCATAAAAAAATTTGTCACGCGGCGGGGATCGAACCCTTCCCCCGGCGGACCTTCGCCCACTGCGCCACAGAGGTATTCTTCCCTATATGGAAAAGAGGCGTGATTTTATGAATAGGTATGCATGTATCTTGAAATTGTCTACTATACCTAGGAGATTACAGTCGTTGTCCTACTATCTATCTCGTTCTATCAACAAATCTTGCAAAATTACTTAACAAAAATTCACAAGCAACTTAACTTCTACATTGTATATATGAAACCATGTGAAATGGAATAAATTGTATTAAAGGTACCTACCAAATAATATACTTAATCAAAATGTTTCTTCTTCTCTGTCGATTACTATGTATTTTTACCCAAATCTTTCCCACAATCCATCATTCCATGCCTGATTTAATAGTCCTATCCAACTTCAGTCATCACTCTTCCTAACCCCATGTTCACACCAAACATTTTATACTTACCATGGAACCTTAAAACACTATTTTAGACTAGGTACTGCGCGCGGCTTTACTCACGTTGAACTAACATTTGAAAAGCCGCTATTCTAGGTCACTATCTACACCAAGTTTCTTACAAATCGGTTAACTTGTAATAGGCGTGAAAACACAAACATACTCACAAACTTTCAGCTTACGATAAGATACTTACTTGTCAGACAAGTATTAAGCTGAAAGTTTGAAAGACAAAATTATCTCTTCTGTAGCTATGATAAAATTCAAAATCATCTCTATATCATTTAAATGTTCTCTAATTTACCCAACAATCAAAAATTTTTACAAGTTTTCGGCGAGACTACGACTTTTCCCCATTAGGCGCGCCAAAGATAAGTTTGTACATATAGCACACATGTTTTGTACATTGGTGTGAAGAAGATATAAGAAATCACAGCTGGTATCAAATAAACATCTTAGCAATTCCACGAAGATTACATACAAGTAGTTCCGGGTTCCAATTCTGTTACATGATTCTTATTTAAAATAGGGGCTTTTTTTTTAGTTAGCCTGTTGTGTCCCACTGCTGGGCAAAGGTCTCCCCCAAGATTTTCCACTGGCCTCTATCTTTGGCGATCTCCCACCAATTCCTCGCAAACCCGTCGAGATCGTCCCGCCAACGCCTTCTCGGCCGGCCTCGTCGTCGCCTTCCGTTCTCGGAAAATAGGGGCTTATTACAAGAAAATGAGCCGAGTTTAGACAAAGTCTAACTAAAAAACTGTCCCTAGAATAACGACCTTTAAATACTCGTACATAGAACGCTTTTTTGTGGTAACAGTTTTGTTTTGACATCTGTCAACATGGGGTTCAAACAAGGTTTTACGTTTTTATAATAAGCAGCTAAGTTTAACAGGGATTTATCGCGTACCTTAATACCTTATTTTTACGCGATAAATCCGAGTTTTAAATATGAATAGTGATCGCGAAAGTTTAAAAAATACATGATTCAAATCAAGAGTACTTAAATAGGTTTCTTCTAGGAAAGCATGTTCCATCTTAGACCTCACTATTGCATTACATCAGGCAGAGTGAGGTCAAAAGCTGACCTATTTAAAAAAAAAATATTCTTCATGGTTGTTTAGAGTAATTATGTTAGATAGGTATTGAGTATATTATATGTGTTTGGACATGCCTCTGACTGCCCCCCTTAGACATCTTCAAACGATCTGGAATAAGTAACAAAAAAAGATCTGAGGGAATGTCTACCGCACCTTGGGGATACAGTCGTGAACCTGTTTATGTTTTTTTTAGGTATTGAGTTAAAAGGTAAAGATCTAGATGGCGTGGTTAATTTTTAAATAAAATGCCGCAGAATTTATCAATTGATTAAAAAAAAAACTGTATGTATCCGTTGTAATAATACCTAAAACCTAAAACTATTATTTTGTATGCGTGGGATCTTTCATATTTCAAATTCTTCATCGATGAATACAATCTGTTTGTTATGCTATTGCAAGTTATTTATTATGCAGAGTGTACTAATATTAGCTTTAAACTGATCCTAGTTATACAAAACGATACAAATTGTACACAAGTCGCTATAAAACATACTCCCAAGGCACGGTAGACATTCTTCTAAATCCTTAAAATGTTTTAAAGGTAGGCTTTTCAGCATTTTCCAGGAGTTAGCATTCCAAGCGTGACAGTTGGCAAGCCCATTGCCTATAAGATTACTAACTAAATAGTGACTCTAATAAATAAGTAATTGTCTATAAGTATTGACATTGTCTTTCCAGAGGATGGTTTAGGTGCTGGGCAAGCCTATTCCGTCTCAAAGTACAAGGCACTACAGCGTCCCGTTAAGTGTAGGCATTTGAAATTCAACCCCTAAAGGGGTGAAAAGGGGTAAAAACGATTGTATGAAAAATCGTATTCCTGGCACTTGGAGACATGAAATTTAGAATTATGATAGTTCAACGCTTTTAATGAAAGTCTACATTAAAAAAAATTAAAAACTACCCCTAGAAGGGGATGTAGGGGGTGTTAATGTTTGTATGGGGTTTTTTGAATGTGTGGTCCGATTTGTTTGAAACTCGGTATTAATATTTAGTAGTGAAATACATGAAATACATATTTTTAATTATTGAACAACCCCTAAGGGTTATGCAAGGCAGTTCCAAAGACCGTATGACGAAACAAGGCGCAGTCGAAGGCGCGCGCGGGTCAGCTAGTTTAATATAAATAAATAATGCTGGACATTTTCACATAGCATCATCTAGCCCCAAACTAAGCAAAGCTTGTTGTAATATATAAAACCAGTGTAATAAGTATTAAAAGTAGAACAATCAATTGATCATGATATCCGGGTCGAAATCCTTTTAAACCGGTTTTTAATGAGGTTTTAGAGGTATCTTAGTATTAACTTTACGCTTGATGTATTTCGGAAAAACCCTGGTTTTATAACTTGACGAGAAACCAAAAGAACTGTTAGGTATTTTAATATCTGCGTTCTAAATTAGACTTACGTTACCTATGTTAAGTATAACATAGCAACCAGATTTAAACACAAACACAAACAACAAAACCATCACACACACACAACACTGTCACCCTTCACATTTTGAAATCACTGTTTATTTTATGTTTATCTCATACATAAATTAACACATTTTTCTAGCTCCCCGTAAAACACCGCTCTACAAAGCCTGTGAAATGCTACTAAACACAAAAACTCAGTGTTTGCAATATGACATTGCTAAAATGTAAGATAACACAGTCGAAAAATACACAGAACTCTACCACTTATATCGCGAGCAATTATCAATCAAAACTCATCTCTATTCTTTAACAAACAGAACTCAAATCAATGCCCACTTCATTTAAAGTTACGGCATTACAAAGTTAGCGCATAAGATAAACACTGAAAACTGTAGTTATCGCTCAAAAATATACGTTATGCCACAAATAATAGAGTTCTTTTTTGTGTGTTTATGAGTGTGTAGGAAAACCGTGAGGAAATCCGTAGATATTGACACTGGTAGGTGCGAGAGAGACGGCAGATGGAGCCGACAAGGTCAGAGTTAATAAACACACACGAAATACATACATTAATATTAGATTTATAATTTTCTCGGTACCGGTTATAATCTTCGGTTAAAATGCAGATTGTATGGTGTTGTTGAACTCTTGGTATTTTCTAGGCCAATGTGAAGTCTAGTGACCCGGAAAGAACCTGTAGATGGTTTAGGTTCAAGCTAGGTCATTAAGAGGCCTTGGGGAGACCTAGCGCTGACAAAGATGGACTTGTAAACTAATTTAGGCCCTCTTATTTGGTAGAAAGCAATGTCAGCGTGGGCCTGACATTTATTTAGAAGGCTGTTGGTTCAAATCCCGTGCACATGCGGATTTTTTATTTAGAAATCTGACATGACTATGAACGGATTAATAAATGCTAGAGAGGAGGGGATATAAAAATGTTAAATTTTATGTAGGACTAATTGACGTATCCTAGGTCTAAATGTAAATTGATGTTGACTTATCTTAGGTTGTTTCAAATTTAATATACAAGGTATATACTCCATACTCCATGCATACTCCATGTATGCTTCCCGATTTTTTTATAGTTTTTGAGTTATTTTTGTATAAAGATATTGTTGCTTGGGAGAAACCAGAAAAATATTGCAAAACGCACAACCTCTCACCGCAAACGCATAGGACCTATTCGATTTGTCGCGGGTAAAATAACAAAATTAAGAATCAAACTAAGTTTTGTAGTTCAGATATCAATAAGTTTGAACGCGAATGTAAACTTTACCTCGCACAACATAAGAACGTTTTCATTTTACGAAATAGCATAATCAGCGAAACTGAACATCCGAATCGACGCCAATGTCTCTTCTCTCTAGATGCTGTATACACGATACCATTCTGGCATACCATCCTTGCCTCTTGCCACATCATATTAGCTCTTGCTCCGTTAAGTTTAAAAAAGTAGATAAGAGGCAAGAATGGTATGCCAGAATGGCATCGTGAATTATCTTACCTCTTCTTCTAATGCCACAGGGAACTGAGTCGCAGTAAGTGGCTTCACTGCAACATCTTCTAGCGCTGACTTTCGTCTGAAACAAATGAAAAACTTAATTATCGCCGTGTTGGGCGAGTGGGATGACCCCTTAAATTTTGAAGGTTGCCAGTACGTGCATCAATGGGTTTTGCGTATCATACAATTATTACGCTAATGAAAGAAAACGTTGTGAGAAGACCCGCAGCTTAGTCAGCTCTACATGTGTAATGACGTTGTCAGTCCTTCACTGATTAGGCTGCGAGGATGGTTAGATGCTACAAACCTTCATCTCTAAAAATGTCCAGATTCTTTGAAGATTTCTATGGTGGTAGTCACAGGCATGCCTAAATATAAATAAATAAATAAATAAATAATAATAATGCTGGACATTTTCCACACAGCATCATCTAGCCCCAAACTAAGCAAAGCTTGTACTATGGGAACCAGATAACTGATATACTACTTATATACTTTTTGTTTGTAAATACATACATATTATACATAGAAACACCCAGACCCGAGACAAATATCTGTAGGTCACACAAACATTTGTCCCGCGGCGGGGATCGAACCCGCAACCTTCTGCGTCGCAGGCGGACCTTCGCCCACTGCGCCACAGAGGTCGTCATAATATTTGATACATGCCCACATTTTGCAAAAGTTAATATTCCGATACGTGTTAAATTGCAAATCCATCACCGCCTATCGCGATTTATTGACGACGCCACAGAGTTCTCATGTAAGCAGGCAGTTTTATTCACTCTTCACATTCTAAGCCGAGTAAAGCCAAGTGGGGCACGAGTAAACGACAGTGGCCGTCACTCGCAGGGCTGCCCCTTCATTAGTCCCTGATAATAAATAAGCATCGTTTTGTACCCTACACCTTATCTACGCTAGATAGGACAAGGAAAATCTAGAGCAATTCCTACGAAGTTCTTTTGGTGTGGTCGAAGCGACGCGACGTCGTCGATCCGAGAGCTATAGTCCTTTTCACATAGGAACGGATCCGTGACAAGGCTCGTTTTATGTTAATTTCTCAAATTATTAAAAACGAATTGGCAAAATCCTTTTTTATTGAAGTCGTATCTTTTAGTATTAACACTACATTTCATTTATTTCAAAATTTTCATTGTTGTACAGTGTGAAAAGTAAAAATGTTTCAGGGATACGTTCCTACGTGAAAAATACTATAGTGCATGTTTAGTTAAACGGATCCGTATTGCCAATCAGCGTGGTAAAGCCAGTGTTTTCAGCCCGCTTCTACTGGCAGTGATCAGGATTAGTTGAGCTATCTATAGATGTTTTTAAAAGTTCCATAGTAAGCTTCTTTAAAAAAAATATTATTTTGAATAGAAAATTCAATTCAATTCAAAAAGTATTTACTTTCTTCCTTATTGTTAAAGCTTTTGCTGATTACAGATCACTTCAGGCGTGTACATTTGCACAATCACAATCTGAATAGAATAGAAATAGAATATCAAGAAAATCTGTTTACGATATTACATAACCACGTCAAGCCACATCTAGGTACCACAGTTCTTCAAAGGACCTATTTTGGAGCGTCCTTTGTCTCTTTAATAGGTTTATACGATTTTTATCGGAGACTATCCCATGCCATCTCCTCGTACGGACCCAGATTACTTAATAAAATGCGGCTGAAGGTTAAATTAACGTGGCTACCGAGGAAAAAGTTTATGGGACATTTGTACCTCGGACACTCACAGAACTTCAATAAAAACGCAAAGGAAGCGCTCGTGGTGTAACTTATCTTGATAGATCGTCAAAGTTAAGAGTTCTGGGTGATCGTAAGTGGCATTATCAACTGAGCGCTTTTGTGCTTCGGAGGGCACGTCAAATTGTCGGTCCCGGCTATTAAGCCGTTAAGCCATGATGATGATCTCAAGGCGGCCCAAAAACAAGTTGTATGTTGTGTGGGTTAAGCCCCAAGCCGTGTTTATTGTCCTGTTACTTCGGTGTTGGTCGCGAAGCAACAGGAGTAGAATCACCCGACTTCGACTATAAGTGATCCTAGCTTTTTGAGTTTGACTTACCTGAGTAGAATGATCTTGAAGACTGGTCCCACTAAGCCCTTGATGATGACAGAAGCGTTGAGGTGACATCTGCCGTGCAGGACTATACCGTTCACCTGAAAGCAAGGAAACTTGTTAGAACAAAATGTTATAAACGTAGTGCCAGCCACCCACGATCAAGTTCACCGCCAAGTTTGCAGCGTTTGTGTGGCTGGCATAGGCCTTTACATCCTTTACTAAATGGATTCACAAAAACATTTAGGTTTCATACAGCGTCAGGAGGCAACTTATGCCTACACTGAAATCTATAGATCGGATTCAACGGTCCATAAATGGCTCAATATGTTCTTGTGTATTTCGTAAATATTTATTTGAATAAACTTATCTATTTTGAGGATACTTCAAAATACCATCATTTTGCAATCGCGTACAGTTTAGGACACACCAGTGCGTTTGAATTACAAACTATATCCGCTCGACCCTAAGGGCTTCTGTCCAGAATGTAAATACGATCATGTTAATGCTGAGAACATGAACAGAACTAATTCTAATGATCCCAGTGATCTATAATAAACAGAGAGGGGCACAATAGTAGCTCATTGAGGACAGCAACCTTTTCTTTTGTTGCAAAAACAATGTATTTCACTCTCGTGGAAGGTTTTCTTGGGAAACTAAGTTTGTTTTAAAACTAGCTGCGCTCCGCGATGTTACCCGCGGCCCATTTTCAAACTATATAATATAATGTATCTCTGCGCCAAATTTCATCCAATTTAATTCAGTAGTTTCCATGTGAAATAGTAATAAACATCTAACATCATCACAAACATTATATATTAAAAGGTATTAGTAGGATAAAAAAATAACAGGCAGTTTAGAAAATGATAATTCATGTGACGTGAGTCGAGAATTGCAATAATGTCCGATGTGTGTGTCTGGAAGAGATGGCTTCTTAGCGATAAGGCCGCCCATTGTACATTTTATTCATTATTCATTCATTCAATGTCCAGTTCAACCATTAGGCATTTTGCTAACCATAATTTTACCATTCATGGTTTCTGCCTACCCCTACGGAAAAGAAGCGAGATTTTATGTAAGTAGGTATCTATGTATACAATTTATTTGATAATTTATTCAAGGAAGCATTATTTTAATAGCTACGGAATTCCTCATTCGCGTCAAAATAAAATTAATCTTATGAATACAAAATTAAAACGTAAAAATATTATTTATTTTCATTGCTTGGGCGACAGTTTTATGGCGAATTTAACCTTGTCTTGATCCTGGTTTAAAATAGAAGATGTGAAAATAATATCGGAATTGCCAATGATATTAAAAAACCACTCAAACAGTGAAGTAAAATATCTGATTTGTTTTGTCTAACATTTTCAGTAGGTAGGTATTTAGTTTCAACTTCGATCAATTTTGATCGAAGAGTTTCAATGTAATTTTCCTAAACGTGGGTCGGGAATCGTAACAGTAGGTATAGGTACCTATAGGTACTTACTAATTTTTTCAAACGAATGTGAACAGCTGAAGTTTTTTGTTCAGTTTGGTGATTATTATTTCAATTTATAGCAACATTTACCAATAATTTAGGTTAGTATTCAAATCGCCTACGCTTTCCCGCTGAGCTAACTGTCGGCAAGCTTGCAATAATATTTTGATAGGAGTTATCGCAGATTATTTTGGTTAAACAATACCGCTAATACATTTATGTGTTAACAGTGAAGGAAAACATCGTGAGAAAGGCCGCAGCTTTGTTTGCTGCTTAGATTGACCAAGTTTTTCTTGCGGATATGAAGGCGAAAAGATTTATCGGTCACGAGATATCGCGTACACATACAATCCCGAAAATGTAATCCTAATAGCTATGCTTGTGTTAGTTAATAAAATACTATCTGTATTCTGTGTTAATACGCAGGTTTTTCTGAAAATGAAAATAAAAAAAGTAAGTTCAACGTAACGTGAGACGAAGTTTTTAGGTCGTCTTTAGGATAATTTATTCATAATTCATATTAATTTATTCATTGCTTGTATGTACATAGGTGTAGCTTAGGTCTAAGTAGGCTTAGTGAGTAGGGTAAATACACCCTGATAGGCGCTGCAATTTCAATTAGGTAATTATATTAATGGATATATGGATAGCGATAGGTGGGCAGGGATTGTCACGCCATGGGTGCCTGCAGATGGGCGGCGAAGCCGGGGCAGGCCGAGAAAACGTTGGCGTGACGACATGGATGCATTTGAAGAGGACTGGTGGGACGTGGCAGAAGACCGTGACAGATGGAAGAAATTGGGGGAGACCTTTGCCCAGCAGTGGGATGATATAGGTTAATAAAAAAAAATAAAAAATAAAAAATAATAATAGGTAATGTCACGGAAGCGCTGAGTTGATAATGCCACTGGCGGTCACCCATCAACTGAACGGTCAAAAAGTTGCTTAACTTCAACGTTGTATCAAGAACGAGTAAGCAGGCTACACCACGACACTTGGCCATGAAGCTCAAAGCACATAATATCGTGGTTTATACAGAATGATCCAGTTTAATGGTATTAATAGTCCAGGTAAAGATGTTGTTTGGAGGTAGCTGTTAATGTTTCAATTGAATGCTTGAACTAGAATAGATGGACGGCTTAGACGTGCTGGTGTTACATATAGGAGCGGGGCGGAGAGCGATTTTACTGTACGTGCCGGACATCCATGTGGGCGTGCGGCGGCGGCCTCGGCTGCTGATGATCCCGAACGCAAGGACTAACCTCTTCAGCAAAGCACCATTCACGCGAGCCCTAAGTGCTATCAATAGCTTATGTTATGTACTTCGCATGATATAGATGTTTTAACACTACATTGGCGAAATTCACAGTCGCTGCTACTAAGTATTTGTGTTGTTTGTAATTCCATTGTCGCTTTGGTGTCCATACTGTTAAGACAATGTAATTGTTATAAGTAAATAAAAAAAATAACTACAAACATATTTGCCTCGCAAAATTTTTTTGGTGGGTGAATGGGTTTAAGTGTCAAAAAGAAGATATCGATTCGAATTTAGATCAACCCGCTTTCGTCAGATGGAACATCTGTAAATATTTTGTTGGCCTCTTATCTTATTTGGATGAGCCAAGAGGAGTTTATAAAAAAAGAAAAAAGAGTTGTGAAAATTAGTTGCGAAAGTGAACTGTTGTTTCGTTTCGTAACTAGTTGTAAAAGCAGAATCATATTTCTCCTTTTTTAACTATTCCCGAAATGGCAGTTAAGAAAAAAACACTTTTATTGCTTTTTCTTAACCAGTTATCAAAAAAGAAATAAAAGTAGTTTTTTCTTAATCAGTTGCGAAAGTGAACCAACCCGTAATTTAGTATATGTACCCTTATAATCCTTTCACCACACTGGTTCAAAAGGACTAAAGAAAGAGTGATACGATAAAAAGCAGATAACATCAAGCCTCTTCTTGTACGGATAGTCGGATGAGCAGAGAGCGTCGGTTCTCCTTTCATTCAAAAATCATTGTTGCCTAACCCGCTGCGCTTATCGCTTCTGCTTACACTATAGCCATGTCCTAGTTGGCGCGTTGCCAGGTACATCACGTTCCAAATCAGCTGTTGTATACAAATACGTCGATATGCTGGTATTTTATTGTTGCCAAAAATAAGCTTCGATTCATATTGATTCATTCTTACATTCAAGGGAATTTCTTTGCCAACACGGCTATTTGGGTAATAAAGCTTAAAAAGTATTTTCTGAAAAGGAAAAACCTGGGCAAACTTGGATCAAATTGGTGAAATTAAGAGAAACACCAGGTCAAAAGTACGCTACTATTTTTTAAGTATATTGTACGCAACATAAAAGTAGCAACAGTATTGAAGAATGTATTGAGAGTGTATGAGACGAAATATGACATGTGTCAGGATCGTAGCAGTGAGCAAGTGAAAATCTCAATGTAGGTTGGTCCGCTCTGGTGACGGAGTTTTTAGGCCGCCTTAACGCCTCCGTCATGGCTTAACGACTTAAATAGCCGGGACCGACATTTTAACGTACCCTACGAAGCACGGAAGCGCTCAGATGATGCCACTGGCGGTCACCCATCCACTTACAGACCGTAGTAGGTAGTCGTCATTATTTTTTGTGTTTCTGCTAATATAATTGATCCTGTAAAATGTATGCTCCGACAGAGTTGCAAGCCCAGCGCTACTATAAGGCTAACTTGTTCCTTCACGATGTTTTCCTTCACCGTTTAGACCTCATGTTATAGCATATAAACTTAATTTTTTAAATTGGCTATAAATCGTTCACGTTGGTGGGTACCGAAGGTTAAACCTCATTAACTAATGGATTAAAGTAAGTTTTCCAATTTTCATCAGAATTCGTAGAAATTAGGCCAAGCGCTAATTGTTTGGCCGACTGACAAACATTTATCAATTAAGTTGTTAGAACTTATCCATAAATCTAAGTCAAACAGTAGTTATTCAGGATCACTGGGATCACATAGAATATTAAAGCTCTTGCTCAGTTTCCCTATGTGTGGTTCTGAATCCATACTAATATTATAAAGCTGAAAATTAGAAGATTAGCGAGTTTATATGTTACACAGCCCAAAACACGATAGCGCGATCTAATTTTTTTTGTGGCGCCATCTATTATGTAGTAAAATGTCTCTGTCTGTCTGTTTGTTACCTTCTCATGCCTAAACCACTGAACAGATTATGTTGAAATATGACATGGATATAGATTATGTCCCAGGGACGGACATGGCTAGTTTTTTTTTCAAAAATTATCATGGAGGGCGTGAAATAAGGGTTGAAATTTTTTATGGGGAGTTGGAAGTTTCAGTTAAAGGCAACTAGATGGCGTTGCTAACCTATGGCTGAGGTCGAGATAAATAAATAAATAAATAATGCTGGACTTTTCACACAGCATCATCTAGCCCCAAAGTAAGCTGAGCTTGTGTTATGGGTACTAGATGACTGATAAACTACTTATATACTTTTTGTTTGTAAATACATACATATTATACATAGAAACACCCAGACCCGAGACAAATATTTGTAGATCATACAAACATTGGTCCCGCTGCGGGGATCGAACCCGCAACCTTCTGCGTCGCAGGCGGGCCTTCGCCCACTGCGCCACAGAGGTCAAATTATTTTGTTTTGTTTTGTTTTGATTGTGCTATTATTGCATTTTTTTAAGTTTCAGACTATTCTCCTACAGTTTTCAGTTCTATTTAGAGGTTTTCAAGTAGGTATGTTATTTTGCTGACGAAGTCGCGGGCTAGTCACTATATAATTGAACCACAAATTGACTCCAGTGAATGCATTCGAGGCGTAATAGGCTCAACTCAAGTCGGAATAATAAATTGTCAGAGAGACAGTGGCTTATTCAGCTTCACACATTGTCTTGCCTGTGGATTAAGGCTAAGCTGAGAGGATTACACAAAATCTCAGTAAGTCTGCTACATTTAATACACTGGCATAGGCGCGTATTAACTGCAGAACATGGAAAAATAAACGGAGGAGTTATTTTGACGCTACGGTGCGGTGGTAAGTCCATACCTGTCTGAATCGATTGCTAAAATTACAATCCTTCCTTTTATTCGGTACGATTAATACGATTTATTATGTAATAAATACTATCTCCTTTATCTATATACCTCTTGTCGGTACAACTGATACATGTCTGTCTATGTAGGTAGTTACCTTTACCGCAGCCTTCTTGACTTTTTCGAAGTTTAAACGACATGAAATTTGACATTCTTCTTGACGTGTGCAAAAAAAAGTAAAAATAACAAATACTTTTTACCATTTTATTATCATTTTCGCGCGTCATAATTTTACACCCAGTATTGCTATAAAAGAATGGCAGGGTCATCAATCAACGTAAGACTCAACATATCTGTTCATAGTTCATTTCTGGCGCTACGCCAACGCAGACCGCACATCAATGGACTCTATAAGTAATGTTGACATGAACCCTGCTTTGAGGTTCACGAAAAATAAACGTAAATCCCATGATTATGAGTAAGGAGTGCTGAGATAACGGCTGAAAGAGGATAATGGAAAAAGAATATTATATTGCCACTAATGTGAGACAAGAGTAGTCTCGTTGACCATGATTTAGATCTTCAGATTGTGTTCAGATAATCTGGAGAAGAAGTCAGGTTGTTATTTCAAATGTAAGTGACCATCTCTCTCTAGTGACGCAGCTTTTTCCGGTTATTTCTTATCATGATACAATTTGATCATATCTGTGTGACTCTAGCAGGATTCAGTCACTCACATAAATAGTGACGACCTCTGCGGCGCAGTAGGCGAAGGTCCGCCTGCGACGCAGAAGGTTGCGGGTTCGATCCCCGCCGCGGGACAAATGTTTGTATGACCTACAGATATTTGTCTCGGGTCTGGGTGTTTCTATGTATAATATGTATGTATTTACAAACAAAAAGTATATAAGTAGTATATCAGTTATCTGGTTTCCATAGTACAAGCTTTGCTTAGTTTGGGGCTAGATGATGCTGTGTGAAAATGTCCAGCATTATTATTTATTTATTTAGCTATACAAATGTTCCCATCACGTTTTCTTGTCAACATGTGTAGTTATTAATGTGACAAGTACTTTATGAGCAAAAAGTTGGCACAGATTTTGCTGTAAATTTTCATAGACCAGTTTAGATTTAGTAAATAAAGAGATTTTGTGTATTCCTGCTGCTTACCGACCACACAAATATGTACCTACCCTAAGTCTTGAATATAAATAAATAAAACAATCCATAGAAAAGTAAAATTCAAAACAAAGAGAACGATTTCTATGAAATCTCCCATTTCGCAAGGAGACCAGAAGCCACAAAAACTACGTTAATTATACAAGCGTTTGGCAAACTTCCGAACTTCCCTCAAGAGCATTGTTAGAATATATTTCCTGGAATATCCGAAAGCGAATTCTGCTTTGCTTGGCTTCACGTGCAAGACACGAATGGCATAGTAACTTAAAAAATCTTACTATTAATAAAAATAGATGTTTGTTGCCCCTTCCTGCTAAAGTAGCTACTCGGATTTGGGTAATTTTTTTTGTAGCTTTTATACCGTAGCTTTACTGTCTAAGTTTTTTATTTTGAGAAAAGGCCGAAAGTTTTAGTGACATTTGCCTGGTACAGTCAGCGACAGAAGTTCATGAACAATTTGAGATTTTAAAGCTTCATTTTCATCATTATTTGTGGGAAATTGCCTATTTTTTTTCATAAATAGTAATGATGCAAGGCAAAACATCCAATGTAAGGTGAAGTTTTATCGAAAACCCTACGAACTTCGAAGATATTGAAGATTCAAAAACATCAAATGTGCATGAACTTCTGTCGCTGACCGTACATCACCACACTGATAGGGAGGCTAGTGTGGTCGTTGGGAATTTTTATTCCCAGCTACCCCACTAGTGGGGAGGTTAGTTGGGTCGTTGGGCATATATCATGTAATCATTATTTTTCATTACTTTTATAATTTCAAATATCAGACAAACGTGTCACTTTACGAGGATTTTTATTATAGTGTTTTAGTTTGTAAATCCTCTATACATTGACGTAGGTTTGAAAAGTGGTCGCGCCACAAAAAAACAAAATGGCTACCAAGCTATACGTATATAACATTCCTTTGTAGCAACGCGTGTGACATTGTTCTTACAAACTAACAAATACGCCAGCTGTTCCATTTATTCAAGTGATTCCATATTGACATTGTGATTCGGCAGTTTTGTTCAGTTAGTTACCGAAATATTTCCAGAACATTTTACTTGTCCTTCTAAAAACTTCCTTTTGTTTTTAGTTTTGACTTTTGATTCTATTAAAAAGCTAGAAAGTTGTGGAGTAACTAGGACTGTTGATCAAAGTCAATGGATTATTAAAATAGTTATTTACATTTAGTTTACAAAGGAGCTTTGTTACGAGCTTTTCTCGATGGAAGGACAACGGTAATTCACGACGAAAAAGGACGATAACGAAGGGATGGAAGTATTTTGTTTTATTCTCCTCTTTCTCATGATATCACATTTAATGACAAAACCATTATGGTTGTCTCTACATCGTTAGAATATGTATAATGTGTGTAGAAATTGCTTTGGAGATACAGTTGTGAACCTGTTCTGTGTTTTTTTTTAAATTGCTTCTGAACTTCTTGTCTTGTCACTAGTTTTTTAGACCAGTGCATCTCAAAGTGGAACCTTTTAACACTTCCTTTCCATCTTTAAGGGCCCAAATTAAGCCAAAAGGCATACACACAAATTCATCGAGAGCAAAAGTAGTTACAAAATCCTAAATTCTCACCTCCAAAATCTCGTCTCCAACTTTGACTGCAGGCGAAGATTTTGCTGCAGAGCCAGCCGGGTTCAGGCCACAGACGAACACGGCCATGCGGGACCGGTCCCTGTGGCCTGCCAGACTCAGACCCAGGCCAGCTTTAGGAGACCTCTCAAGACGGACCACGACAACGCTGTCGCCTAGGGAGGCGTACTTCTTCCTGATTTTATCTGTAACAAGAGAATGTTGGTGAGATATTGAAAAATAAAACAAACGGAAGATATTATCTTTGCACTGAAATTGATCTCCGGATGAATCGAATCACTATCGATCGATACCGTGGACATTTTTGATTTTCTAATTTCCGCATATGCTGTAGCACTTTTTTATCATTTTCACAAATCGTTTGATCATTTTACACTTCAAAAAATTTTAACTTAGGTACTTAAAAAGTTTTAAATCTATCCTCTAGTTGGCTATCACGCCACCAATCGAGTTACCGCCGGTCGCCGTGCCAATCCACCGCAAAACGAATCATACCCTTTTTGTCACTTTAGGGATGCTAAAATGAACGACATTTTTACTGACGCAGTTTTTACCCATCATGCACGAATGAGCAGCCATTTTAAGGATCAGTTATTCAATTTTAAGGGAGCTCTATGCGATTGCAAAAACTGGTGATGAAGTTATTGGGCTATTTGAAAAACTGTTTTATGCCTACGCCGCGAAACGACTTAGTCGCAAAATAACTCACATTTAAAACACCTACAAAGCAAAATGCCTCAAATCGATATCTCTAACGTGGTATGCCAAATTTGCAATACGCCTGCATTCTTTCTTGTCTCGGCGGCAAAACGTCTCAAAATTAAAATGACTTAAAAGGATAGTACATCACACGCCATAAGACTAAGAATCATAATTAATTGCAATCAAAAACGGCTATAAATCAAATTGCCTCAAATTCATATTATACCTCTAAATCATTATGCAAATGGCATAGAAACTCTATGTGAATTCCCTATTTTCAAATTAGATACTGACCACTTTAATTTAAATTTATTGTTAGGTATCTATTACATTAAAACTTCACTGTCTTATGTCAATCGTTTAAAACTTGTTTAATTCATTTGTGCCTACCCTCTAATCAGCTTGCATCGATAAAAATACTAATCGAGCGAGACTCCCTCCTTCATACCGACTATCTGCTTAAAATTTTAGTTCCTCCATCGTTTTGGTAAATTCCATCCAGTCCTACCAGTAGTTCGATAGTCGAACTGTTTGGATGTTTTTTTTCCAAATTGTTATACTAACGGATCGAACAATTTGGTTAGGTTATGTTAGGATAGTGACCACTGATGCGCGAGGCGAGCGAAGCGTGCCGCGGTAGCGGCCGCCGAAGCGCCAGAAGTCCCCTGCTCTCATCTACCCAAAGAGTAGTTTTAAGGTATAGGTCTAGAATCGTGGAAGCAGGAGCTCAACGCCTCAAAATGGTAAATACCATTGACTTTGGGCAGAGAGGTAGATGAGAGCAGGGGACTTCTGGCGCTTCGGCGGCCGCTACCGCGGCACGCTTCGCTCGCCTCGCGCATCAGTGGTCACTATCCTAACATAACCTAACCAAATAGTTCGATCCGTCAGTATAACAATTTGGAAAAAAAACATCCAAACAGTTCGACTATCGAACTACTGGTAGGACTGGATGGAATAAAGGATCGTTTTACCTTTTTACTACCATTCGAACGCTGACATTGGCAAAATTGTGACACACATCGTCACAAACGCCAGATTAAAAAGAAGAAGAAGAAGATAAATGAAAAATTAAGGCCTGATTTACAATCGAGTACCTTAATACATAACCCGACCTGATGGTCGGTTTAATAACTTTGATTAACTATGCTTGTAACTCAAACTTGATTTGATTTGTTGTATTTTGGAGCATTTTGATGTTTAGGACCTAAAACTAATTAGTTGTTTTGCATTTGAGATATTTTGTGTCTCGAAGCATCTTCACATACAGGTATTTTACTACTGAGAGCTTTTACGTTAAAGTCACATTGCATTGGTAGCCATTCTGATGTTTAGAAATTTTACTATAAAGTCCGTTTGCATTAGAGGTACAGTAATAATAAGTCGTTTTGATTTGAGGCATTTTGCTTTGTAGGTGTTTTAAATGTGAGTTATTTTGCGACTAAGTCGTTTCGCGGCGTAGGCATTGTGATCATAAAGGGTTTCCTTCAAAGCACAGTTGTTTCCTTATATCACAAGGTATTGTTTGTGAATTTGCAACTCTAAGGACAAATATTTTACAGCCTTTCATATTAAATCTTTACTTTTATCCAGTTTATCCAACACATGATTGTTCAGATATCGTCAAAAGAAAACCAAATACAAGCGGGACAGGGAACTGCCAACTTTTATCTTGTTAGAACATCAAAACATTGGAGTAAGTTGATCTAACTCAACCAGAGTAATAAAATTATGGTAGTTACAACAAAGTTGTTGACAAAGGTAAATAATTCCTAACCGACAAAAGAACATAAAAATGGTCGCGGTTTACTCATAGATATACAGATAATTTTACGATTTTATAAGGTATTCGGACATATTCGATCTCAACACCAATCATTGCTACAACTATGAAGGACAAAGTATAAATAGCTGGACTGGATAGGTTTCTTCTTCACGCAAAAAAGAAAGCAAATTTGTATGAGTTAGTGACCAGCTCCAGTGATGCGAGTTTTCAGGCCGCCTGAAGGCCTTAAAGATTAGAAGAAGGGAAGAAAATAGCTGAAAGATTGTGGATGTTATAAAACTTAGCAGTATCAGCGTTGCGTCCCAGAAAAATAATATTTTTCTCGTGCACATTTTTCTATAGGTAACATAACACCACATGGAGAGCCATGGAGTGTTGAAGTGCCTTTTAGCGGAGGAAGGTCGATGCTTTTCAGACAATAGATCGTGATACAGCATGCGCGCTCGCGACAACCACAAGGTCACTGTTCGGATGTAGAGAATAGAAATAGGTAAATCATTGTCCGATTCAAACTTCGGATGCATCGTTTTAATGAAATTACTAATTGAAACCTACTACGTATAATGACCTAAGAAAACGAATTTGAAATGGCTTTCATTATTCACTTGCATACTCGGTAGTGCCCCAGACAAGCTGAGCTAAACGAGACTACCTTTTCTCGAAGCGTTTTATCGTCTGATTTATCTTGTTCAAACGATTTCTTCTGAATTCAAGCAATTAAATAGACTTTTCAACCGACTTCAAAAAAGGAGGAGGTTCTCAATTCGTCTGTATGTTTTTTTTTTGTATCTTGTTACGCGATTGTTCCGCCATTTGTTGACCGATTTGCAAAATTCTTTTCATGTTTGAAAGGGTATACTCCAGAGGTGGTCCCATATAAATTTTATTCCGGAGGGATTGATAGTTTCCCCGTAAAACTCTAAACACCTTCCCTCCTAGCCATGTCACAAATAGAAATCGAATCGACAGCTTGACGCCCTGAGTCACACCGCGTTTCGAGTCAAACATTGAAGTCGGTTTTCTTTTTAGTAAAAAAACGTAATTATTTGGTAGTTTAAGGAACAAGGCCGAATCTGGGATTAACTGACTCAGTCGTAAAACTACCCATAAACTACATAATATGAGTATTCAAACTTATCTAGAGACCGGAAGGCGCGCGTCTGCATACTCGTTAACATTTTATTGACACTTAGGGGCGGTCATTGCGACCTTGAGCTGTTCGAATCACTGCTTCTTTTCTGGTCACATTGTACTGCCTTGGCCAGTGGCCTTGGGTGCTTTCAAAAGACCTTGAACTTCCTTTAGATCAAACAGAATATCTAAAGAGAAAGTGAGAGATGGCTTGATGAATTTTGCTATAGGTTTGTGTTTATAAGTATACAAACATCATAGAAACACCAAACCTTCTTCAATATGGACTCCTCGACATAACTCCTCAAACGCTGCGGTACAATAACTTATGCCCCTCACACTATAGTGTCATTTTTGTACACTCACGCTCCTCGTTACAACGCAATCGAGAACTCAAGTGAGATTGGCGCGCGACGAAATGTCCATTCTATAGATAGGTACAGTAATCTCACGAACGAAGGCGGGTTGGTCTTAATTGTGTGAGTAGATCAAGTTGTTTCTGTGCGCGTAAGCTCAGGAACACTCCATGGACGAATGACTAGTGTCGCTTACGCACACAAACAAATCTACACACACAATTAAGACCAACCCGCCTTCGTAAGATGAAACAACTATGAGATCCGATATCGGTATCGGATGGCCGATAATATCGGATCGGATAATGTGAAAGACAGGTACATATTTGATAAACTTGCCTCCGATATATATCGGAGTCCGATACCGATATCGGATCGGATAATGTTCAAACGCTCTAATAGTGTTACTATATCCTGTTCTCTCCCCGGCAGTTCATAGAACCGCCATTAATAACCGCCTATTTAGCTGAATGGGACTAATTAAATAGGAATGTCCCATTTCGGGTATTTATTGGGCCATTTTAGGCCAAATTTGAATGAGATGGCCTAAAAGATAGCGAGCAATCTATAATTACAAACTGAATGATATTTTGAACTTGCTTATATGCGCATAAATTATATTTTCGTCCATCTGTTAGTAAAGTTCGTAGCCAATTCTAATGATAATGAATTTGTCCGTCATGGCTTAGCATCCTGACCATGTACCGTTCCATCTCAAGCACGAAAGCGCTCAGTTGATAATGCCACTAGCGGTCACCCATATTTGTGACCGCACTGAACGTAGTTACCGTGCCTAGGATAAAGGCCTTTTACATCTATACTAGATGATTTATACAGCGTCAGGAGGCAATCCATGTCTACACTCAACGGGACGCTGTAGTGCCAGGGACATTGTTTGAGATGGAATAGGCTTGCCCAGCACTTAAACCATTCTCAGCTTAATCAGCCGCCCACAAGAAAGACAACGTCAATACGTGTGGAGTTGTGGAGCTGACTAAGCTGCGGGTTTCCTCACGATGTTTTCCTTCATCGTTAAAAGCTCGTGTTAAAGTGCATATACACTCGAAACGAAGTATATGCACCGAGCCCACGACCTTCGGATCAAAAGTCGAGGCACAACCCCATTCGACCAACACGGCTGTTTTTAGTAGGAAAGTTCGTGAACTCAAGAATTTTTAGTCAAGTCAAATTCAAAATTAGTTTATTCATTGAAATAATTAGACAATTTCTCTAAGTTGAAATCACTTTGTATAAGTACTTACCTTAGTATCGTAGGTATAGAAGCATGAAGCTACTAACCGAACTTCTTTGTCGAAGACTAGCATTCTAGATGTCACAGGCGACCTATTTATCTCCGCCCCATGTCGACAAACGCAAGGTTTTCTTGAGCCATTTAATCCTAACTAATATTTACTGCGCTTAAATTGTTATTGAGCGATTCTTATCTCACCATTGCACACTCCTAGGTCATTGACCTGGTTAAGCGACTAGAAGCTAGAAATAAAGAGGATTATTTGAAGGAAAGCTAGACTTTTTTAAACATGCTTTTGTCCTGTGATGAGCAACGTGAAATTGTCACGGCGGCATGAGATAAGAAAATTTGTATTGCCGGCATTTTTATCGTTTTCGGTATTATTGGTCGCGAAAGAGGTCATTATTATTTTATTTAATCCAATGCTTTTGTAAGCATCTGTACCCAGGTAAGTAGGTACACAAGCACAGTGGTTTTAAAACGAAAATGGAAAATATTTTCACGTACAGGTGGATGCAAAATTGCATTAAAGCGCGGTTAAGTGTACAGTCGAGTAGAGATGTGTCGATCGGAGCCGATGCTTATCTCAATTCCATTAGTCGATGTAAAGCGGGGATGGCGAGAAGAAAAGTGAAAATTTTAAAAATAATTCTAAAACACTATTTCCACGTTCTTTAGAATACAAATAAACCAGCAAGTGGCAATTGCTTTTTTACGTTATTTTATTTTATTAATAGATTTATGATAGACCGCTTAGAATCGATGAGAAGATATAGATAGAAGCTTTAATAGGGTGTGTCTACAGAAACCAAAAAATCACGAAATTTGAAAGTAAAAAACGCTAATATTCTTTTATTTTCACCTTGGAACAAAATGTCAGAATAACCAATTGTTAATTTTGTCAGATTGAAGTAAATCCAAAGCTAAAACAAATATTAATTTCCGCAAGAGCTCACAAAATGTAAAAGGTACATAAAATATGATCAAATAACATAAAAGTAGGCTTTCATCCCGAACAAGAATTTGGGGAGGATTAGGCTTACAACAACACAATACATTCAAGCACACAGACATGTAACTGCCAAATTTTTGGATTAAATCAGCAGTGTCTGACCACAGACACTGTTAAATTTAACAGACAATTTTTTTTACAAAACTGTGTGAACCATCACACAGTTTTGTAGACACAAAAAAATGTTTTTGATATGCCTCTATCATAAGCACGTAAGTACCAAAGAGTTATCTGTTCGTTGCTGAACATTTTTTTTTGTATTTGTTTTTTTTACCGGTGTTATTGCATCAATATGTTGAATTTTTAAATAATATAACAAAACTGAAAAACAATACACCTGTAATCACCTAATTTCACATCTACACGCAATTTTTTATCACGGTAGGTGTCAGTAACATGAAGCTTTCACTCTCATTAAAAACTTTTAATGGTTTCAACAAACGTTACAATTAACGAGAACATTTGTTTTGCTTTGACCCTCGTGGAGTTTTACTACAAATCATTTAACGTATTGTAGGACTTTGTTGGTTTTGTTGGTTGTTGTCACCTGCTTTGTTTAAGCCTTGAGGTATCAGGACTTGTTTTTGTGTAATACATGTAGCTTAAACCAAAAATAACTCAAGAAATACTTAAGATCACGGAATAAACAATAAAACAATATATTTCTTAAAAAAAGTGAGTAAAAATTACTTTTTGCAAAAAAAAATAGTCAAAACTTCTTCAAACAAATTAGCCTTCTCTAATTAAAAAACAGCGCACTAGACCTACCATTTATTTTACAAAATTAATTGCAAATTAAGGGAGGGAGGCTTTTGCCCTGCAGTGGGACAATGCAGGCTAAAATAAATAAATAAATAAATAAATTGCAAAAGTCGGCAGTCGTATGAATCAATCAAAACAGTCGCGCGCAGTCGCCGCAACGAATTGAATCTATTGTCAACGAAATACAATCAAAAATGAAATTGAATTGTGTTCCCACCTGTACCCGACGAATGCATTGAGCTGACTTTCGAACACTGTTTTAACCTATAAATGTGTTACGTCGAAGGTTTTATGGAATCAATGTGAAAATTGTTTTACCTGTAATTGGCAGTCACATGTAAATAATGTACGAGTATGTGTGTATATTATTTAAAAAGGGGAACACCTATATTAAAAGTTATTTGGACAAAATTGGTGATACTTTAGAGAAAGGCCAGGTTAAAAGAACCCTAAGCCTGGTATGAAGAATGTAATGTAGTGATTGAGGCAAGAGAGCTTTGCTTCCTCTTATGGGAAAGAGTTGTTTTGGTAACTTAGCTGATAAAATTGCTTTTGATATCGCATTGTATGTCTCTAAAATATTTATAATACTTCTAATTTTGTGTAGTGAAAGCTACAAAATAGAATAAACGACTTGTGACCGCGCCAGTACCTATCGCAAATGCATCGAGCGGCTGACACCTCTTTACACAACACCCTGTATATGAGGTTGTTGAACTTGTCATATTTTTAATATTATTATTTCAAGCTGGTTTAAAAGCATTATTATTTTATTACTGACTTTAAAAATTTTGTATGAAAGTTTTTTGATACGAATCATCCGTCACTGTGTGGACCAATTTTTTTTTTTTCGTTTCAACTGGTATACTTTCAAGATGGTCATATTTTGATTCTTGAGAGATTGCTTGAGACTCCTCTTTTGTAAAAACGCAATCGAGAACGGGAAGGGAGTTACATTTCTATACGTAGTGTTATAAGATGTTACGCTCAAAGCCCAACTACAGCTACACAGAAAAGTATTTGGCAACAGTCGCCCATTAGAACAAAAAACTCGATATCACTTTTGTGCACACCAGTACCCAATCGACTTCAAGAGGCGTCAATAAGCAGGCTGTGCCCGATTGTACCGGGGTCGTAGAACTCTGTTTATTTATTGCGCGTATACAATTTTTCTCGAGTTAATGCATGTATCAAAAGATATAAGATTTATGAAATCTAATTGAATACATTGATTAGAGTTAGAATGGCCGTAAATATGATAGTATTTATAACAGTCTTTTTACCTACTATTAAAATGCGAAAGTTTGTATGTTTCGTGCTCCTTCACGCTGAAACGACTGAACGGATTTGGATGAAATTCCATATTCAGTTAAGTATTATTACTGACATACTGAATTAAAAAAAAGTACTTATGTGAGTGTCGTGGAAACTACGTGGAACACTCGGTTAGAACGAAGTTTCATCTTTGAAATTTGGCATTTGTCAAATATTAAAATCCTAGTACTAACAGTGTAACAATCTATAGACTGTTTTGCGTCTGCGTACTTCGCACTGTGACGTTTTGACCTATGTGTGTTTTTTTTCTAGCCTCCATCATCGATACCGTCCGAAAAGGAACTTAGTTCCAAAAAAAAATAGTACTGGACTAGCGTTATCTAGCCCCAAACTAAGAAAAACTTGTACTATGGGAACCAGATAACTGGTAGAATGCTTACTTATTTTGTTTGTAACACATTAATAAACATAAAAACACTCAGACCAGAGATAAATATTTGCAGATTATGCAGATATTTATCCTGCGGCGGGAATCGAACCCGTAACCTTCAGCGTCATAGGCGGGATTTCGCCCACTGCACCACAGAGGATTGATATAATAGGCTTCTTTTTATCCCAGAAAAGTGAAGTATTATCAATAAAAGCTGGAAAAACCACAGTGTTCTTCTGAAACCGCCTTATTATAAAAACGTAAAACCTTGGTTGAACCCCATGTTGACATGTCAAAACAAAAAAGCGTTCCATGTACTTATACGAGTATTTAAAGATCGTTTTTCTAGGGACAGTTTTTGAGTAAGACTTGGTTTAAACTCGGCTCATTTTCTTGTAATAAGCCCCCAAGTGTTTTATCTATTCACCCTGTCCAAATAAATTATTTCGATTCTTCAAATGAATTATTGAACTCAGCGGTAAACTTTTAAACGTAAAACTTTATTTCGTTTTAGTTTCAAAGTAATTTAAGTTCTAGTTTTAAAATGTCTAATGAATTTTAAACCTTCTATTGAATTGACACTCTGTTTGTACCTAAGAATAGCGTTAATTGAGTAGAAGGTAATGAGAAATGAAATGAAATGAAATGATTTATTAAAAATAGATAGAAAGCTTACAGAAAAGTCCAAAGCGCTTAACTATCGTAAATGAATGAATGTGGTAGTAAAAGCGCTATTGTAGCACCACCTGATCTATATCTCATGGGCTCCAACGTGCATCAGATCTATGTTCGGCTGTCACATACAGTCATACAACCTCTCCATTTAGTAAGTCGGTGCAAAGGTACAGCATCACCGCCATTTTAGCTCCAAATAGTCATAATCCACGCATAGATTTACATCATCAGCTTTTGTTGGCTGGATATCAAACACGTTAGTTCGCTAGCCATAGAGCTATGAAATAGCCTAGAGAAATACAGGGTTATTTGTAAAACACCGGTCCTTTCACGACTGTATTACTACACATAAAAAACCACTTTTGTACTAGCTTTTTACAAAACATAATTACCAAAAACAAACCTTCAAGATTTTGTTGTCCTATCTAACATTCAACTCTCAAGTTCAAGCGCCCCCGTCGCCCTAACCCTGCTCCCCTCGCTATTGTACAATCGCTTTCTTTGCTTCTCTTAAAACATATGATGAATTTTTAAAAGTCATAGAACAAAAGTAGTTGATAATGATGTTAGTAACATAGTCATGAGAGGTTGTCGGTTTTTTAATTATCATTGTATCGAATTACTCAGGGATAGTCAGATAAGCTAGAATATAATCACGAAACCAACCGGAGGAAAAATTTTACTCTCAATGATAATTATGATGTTTCATCCTGAAAAAAAAACCGTGGGTTCGATCCCCGCCGCGGGATAAATGTTTGTATGATCTGCAAATATTTATCTTGGGTCTGGGTGTATATCAGTCATCTGGTTTCCATAGTACAAGCTTTGCTTAATTTGGGGCTAGATGATGCTGTGTGAAATGTCCAGAATTATTTATTAAATAAATAAAATAAATAATTCTGGACATTTCATTAAATTTTATTAAGATGAGCGGATTGTTAAGGTACTACAAACCATTTTCTTGAAGATGAAAAACGCTGTAGTCATTTATAGGTTGTGTATAATAAGAATAGGTCGCCTACTCATGATATTAGAGCCGTCGTAACTAGTTTAGGATTTATATTTAGGTACCAGAACGCCTCTAGATCGGCGCAGCAAGATCACTCCCCGACGTCAATAAAAAACAGAAATAGCTCTGTTCCATGTGTTCCACCTGGATGTTGACCCTGGACTATTCGTTGAATGCAAATAGTCTATAAAGAGTTTACTCTATGACTGATTGATTTATCATCGCCGAGCTGAAACTGCTGAAAGTCAGGCGGATTTTGGAAGCAAAGCCAACGATGGGAATGAACCTAGAGAGGGGGGAAATGGGAGTCTCAATGAAATGATTATGTTTGGTCAAACCTTTGCCATCTCTTCATGAATCTTTCATAGCAGTTTGTTTTCTTTTTTTTTCGAGCCACACTGGTTTGAAAGATCTGGTGACACGATAAGAAGAAACATTCCATCCAAACCAATAAAAAAACTCTTACGGAACTATCAAAATCTCAAATCACCATAGTTTTACTATAAATAAAGCACACTAACAGTGTAGTGTGCGTGTTAGTGTGCCAACACACCAAGTTCTTTCACCTCATTCTTTAAAAGTTTGCTTCAGGTAGAAAATGCCTTCAGCATTATGCTCGTCAGGTGTGCATTGTTTACAAAATTGTGTGCAAAAAAAGTATTTAAATAAACCGCACACTAGTGCTTTCTTACCAAGTTCTAACTCCGCCTCCTTTTCCTCGTCGATGGTCTCCATGACGGCGGCGCATGGCTCGTCGCGCGCGGGCGTGCTGCGGACACGCGCACGCCGCGCGCACTCCGCGCACACTATGCCCGGCAATGTGACACACTAGTGTTCTCACTATACGTTCATATACACTATATTTGTATAGTGTTCACCTTATAATTAGGGAGCATTTATGATTTTAGCACTCCGCGCACACCGTGCGTCTTCAAATCACGTCCATTAAAATTATTTAAGCGATTTTTTAAGATGTATTACTACGCACACTATGACAGGCAATGTGGCACACTAGCGTCTTCACACTATACGTTAATATTTTACATTTATACTCATAATGGTGACCTCAGTGATCATTTGTTTATAGCGCCTTCACACTCTGTGTTCATTTACACTATACAATATACACCCCTATTTTTTAATTACCAAAAAAAATTTAAACATTGTCTCGGTGTCTGTTACTGATCACATTGATGTAGTTAAAACTCCAAAAAAGATAAACAAATTATAACCTAAAAAGGAGCCGACACGAGTCAGATATGGAATTATGACAGCTACTGGGGTTTTACTGACTGGGGATGTACGAGAGCATAGTTTAAATGAGAATCTGTACGCGATTTTTTTTTAATTTGAAATTTTGTTCAGTTTTGGTTAACTACAATCCTCGATAACTTTGTGATAGTTAAATAAAAAAAGAATCTGACCATCCCATTATCATTTCCTGCCTCTACTGTAACCCTCCTTAAATTTTTTTTTGGTTGTCATAAAATAGCGGTGTATTTTGTATAGTATTCTGTGTTCACCTTATATTATTTCGGGATCTAGCTTTCCACTAAATCGTGATAAAAATTAAAGGGATCACCTCAAAGACAGCTAGCCCCCAAACCGTGTTTGTTGTCCTGGTTCTTCACGGTATTGGTCGCGAAAGAACAGGAGTAGAATCACCTAGTTTAGACTAATCAAACTTCAAAGTGGTACCAATAAGTTCTTCACAATTTTAGAGCACATGTAGGTTTTTTTTTTTTTCAAAAAATGTAAGAGAATTTGATTCGCGGCCGGGAAACCTTCAATGGTTTTGATTTTTTTATTTTTTAATAAATAAGTCAGCATTTGACCTCCCTCTGCCTGATGTTAAGCAGTAGTGAGGTCTAAGATGGAGCATGCTTTCCTAGAAGGAACCTATTTACTCTTGATTTAAAGACCCCTATATTGTACTTTTCGGTAAATACGGTACCCGGCAATGAGTTCCACAATTTGGCAGTCAATCGAGGACCTATCCCAAACCCCACTAGACCAACACAGCTCTTGGTTGTTTTCTATTACACTGTATTACATTGTTTACAACTTTTAATATGTAAATCGTTATAAAGTTGTAAAAAATATGTAAAGTTGTGTAGAACAACAGTCGTTAAGTAAGACTATGCTCTTAAGAAATTGGTAACCGGTATTTTGTTGGGGATAAGATAGGAAACGTGTTTACATCATCGTAGCTTTTTTTAAACTTTTTAATCTTTTCTAATACTAAAACTCCATTTACACGATCCCATTCTTGCCTCTTGTTTTCTCCAACTCAACGGAACAAGAGCTAATATTCTGTGGCAAGAGGCAAGAATGATATCGTGTAATGGGTATTTAATACTCATAGCAATATCAGCTCTGTTCAATCGTTCTCGCGGGTTCAATTCCCATTGCTGAACATTTCACACAGCATCATCTGGTCCTAAGGTAATCCGAGCTTGTGTTATGGCAACCACAACTGATACCACTTTTATTTTGTCTGATGAAATGACTGTTGTCTGTTCTGGGCCTGAACTCTGTAGACCTTTGATTCTGACCTTGATTTTCAAAACCAGTTAGTAGTCATAAAGGGGCTTCCAACCTGTCACGCATGGAATGATAACTTCTGCAAAATGTGAGCATGTCCCAATTATGACATTTGTATTTAAACGAATTTTCGACTACCCCTTTGGTCATCTTAAATGATTTTTCAATGAATCCGAGAGCATTTTTAGTCTGTAAATGGTCTTGTTTCGTTTTATGTACATAATTAAGTACTCTTTTGTGCCAAAAAATTGCATTGTCAGGGTCTAAAATATTTTCAAAAATTATTTATTCAGTAGGACCGCTGGGATCAAATTAGACTTGGTGATTCTACTCTTCAATAATCTTAAAATTAGGTGATTACATTCCTAAATTTAAATTACGTTTTAAAAGACAGTCTTCCTCGTTCGGCCAAGCAGTAATACCCTATACTTATACTCGTACTAACTACGTAATAGAACTGTCGTGACGACGCTAATTATCGCGTAATTGCAACTGATTTAGCATTCCTATGCAACATCACGTACTGTCATTGAACAGGCAATTACTTGTAATGTAAGAAACCTTCATATTCTATTTTGACGACCTTTGTAGCGCAGTGAGCGAATGCCCGCCTGCGACGCAGAAGATTGCGGGTTTGATGCCTGCCGCGGGACAAGTTTGTTTGATCTACAAATATTCGTCACGGGTCTAGAGGCTTTTTTTGTTTGTTAATGTAAGTGATTACTTTATATATGTATTTCCAAAAAAATAGGTACAGATGTAGTGCCCATACTACCCCAGATATGCTTACTTTGGGGCTAGATGATGCTGTGTGAAAAAATCATAAGAAATCCAGTTAATATTTTTATAGGCGATAAGCTTGCAACCTGTCACGTATGGAATACTAACTTCTGCAAAACGTGGGCATTTATCATATATGTATTTGGCCATGCCTCTGACTACCCCCTTAGTATCATCAAATGATCTGGAATACACAAAGATTAATGAGCTAGACCCTCGATTCTAATCCATTAAATAATAGGATTTGTTATACAAACGATTAATAATCCATATAATATTCAAAGATCATAAATTGCTATGATCGACTCGCGCCAGATCCAACTGAGATGCAGTTTATAAATAGAATTTAAGTGTTCTAAGTGTCCTGGATTCGAATCCCGGGCAGAACCCATTGATACCTACTTACCTAACTATTTTGTAATACAGTAGGTCAACAAAAAATATAAATTCTTACGAACATGTGTGATGGAAGGACTTTATTAGGTAGATCTCAAAGAGGCTCTATTTCAATAAATTTATTTAAAAAAATCGAATAAAACAATTCAAGACTTTATTATCAGGCACGGTAGATATCAATCTGATCTTCAGAGATTGTAAATTTTAGAAAAATGTTTAGGGGTTACTCAGTCGCACGTCCAAATTCATACTACGCAAATAATTTGAATATTTTTCAAGGTTATCTTTGTGAAAGTTAACAGTTTATCAAGTTTATTAAAAGTTATTATTGTTATCAATTTTTCAAAATATTACGAGTTTTTTTTATGGAAGAGGGGGCAAACGAGCCAGTGGCACACCTTATGGTAAGTGATTACCACCGCCCATAGACAACTGCAGCATCAAGAAGCACTGCAGATACGTTGCCGGCCTTTGAGGTAGGATTAGGCTCTTTTCTATTTTAAACCAGAATCATGTCATGAGCTTTTCATAATGTTTAATTAACTTTTAGTATTCGTTTGAAGATATTAGTAGGTACTAACGATAAATTACTAAAATTTCATAAATCACAAATCACCATTCAATTTATTCTGTCATCAAAGAAAATTTAATTTAGAATCTTAGACAGAATATTAAATAACATTTTGGTTGATAATGTCGGGTTTTGTACTAGCAAAGGGACAGTCAGAAGTCAAGTCCGATTGCTAGGTACACGTAGAATCAGTTTGAAGTCATAGTCAAAATTAAATAGAAGGAGTTTATTTCGAGATCACTTAGAAAAGCTTTGTTCGACCTGCTCGTTCCTTCGCGATTAATTCGCAAATTCGCTATCCATACTAATATTATAAAGCTGAAAAGAAGAGGATTAGCGAGTTTATATGTTACGTTCCCCAAAACGCAACGATAGCGCGATCTAATTTTTCCTGTGGCGCCATCTATTATGTAGTAAAATGTGTCTGTCTGTCTGTCTGTTTGTTACCTTTTCACGCCTAAACCACTGAACAGATGATGCTGAAATATGACATGGATAAAGATTATGTCCCAGGGACGGACATAGGCTACTTTTTTTTTTTTTCAAAACGAATCATGAAGGGCGTGAAATAAGGGTTGAAATTTTGTATGGGCACTTAAAGTGAAGTTCCAGTTGAAGGCCACTAGATGGCGTTGCTGTCCTATGGCTGAGGTCGAGATGGCGCTATTATTGCATTTTTATTTTTAAAAGTATCAGAAGAGAATCTTCTGAACAGCAGTTTTAAGTTCTGTTTTTATTAAGTATGTTATTTTGCTGACGAAGTCGCGGGTACCAGCTAGTCTACTTATAAAAAGATTGATCAAAATCGGTTCAGGCATTGAGATGTTGACATTATTTTTATCCTACAGACCTCGACCTTTAATATGTTATCACTGATTTCACGATATTTATCTTCACCGTATTGATAATACTTCAAGACAAGGTCAAAGTCAAAAAGCACTTATCCCCCGGCAGTATTCAGTTATTTCACTGTCTTACCGCATCTGTGGACAGAGCTGATTCAGCTCACTACTAGTCCTCCTTATATATGTTCACTTTATGACTACTCTGTGGCAAATTAATTGCTAAAACTCGCTTTGTGTGTACATGGATAGACGACCGCTGGGGTCACTTTGAATAGTCTTAAAACTAGGTAATTCTACTCCTGTTCCTTCGCTACCAATACTTTGAACCAGGCCAACAAACGCTGAGACCTAGGGTACTTTTAGGTCATCATTCTTAAAAATAAAAAAGTACGTGAGTGTCGTGGAATTTTCGTGGAACACTCGGTTGGAACGAAGTTGGCGTTTGTAAAATAAATTATTTATTAAATTCTAGAAACGCTCTTCCGTACTAACAATGTAACAATCTATGGACTGGTTCGCGACTGCGCATTTCACACTGTGACGTTTTCACCTGTGTATGTGTCGTGACGGTAAAATCGAACGCTTTTTTCTTCTAGTCTCTAGTCTTTTCTAGTCTAGTCCCATCCTCGATACCGTCCGAAAAGGAACTTCGTTCCGATAGTCGAGCTCCAGTGGAACTCCAAGACAAGGTACCCTCATTCTGACAATTGCTATCAATTAACGCGCTTCCCTACTAATGGCCCCCTAATAAAATTACGCCATGTTAACACGGGTATAACTTCATTAAAAACCTATACAATATTCAATTACTACGTGAATTTCATTTCAAAACTGTATTAATTTGCTTTTTGGCCACTTATTTATTGCTCATCATCATCTCCCTGCCTCTATCCGATTTGTAATGTATTGATAGGGTTTTCTCTAATGGCTATTTTTCTAAGATTTTAAAATGATGGTGTTTGCATAGAAATTGTTTATAGAGAGAAATAATAAAATTTTAATGAACAACTCGGTGATCTCCTTTCAAATTATAAGTATTATTTTCTAGTGAGTTTATAATATGTATTGTCTTATTTTTTAGAGCAAATACCTATTTGGAAAAAATATATTTCATAAAAAATTACGTCAAAATATTATTAGCTTAGAAGCTAACTCAAGCTAAGTATATTCTTGAATACCTCAGTAACAGTTTTATATGTGTTATTTTCGCACATATTCGCATTTTTACGAGCAACGTCCGGTCTCAAACATTATTTATTTTATACTATCAAAAAGTAACCCCACATCATTTTATCACAATTCTGTGTCAAGACCACAACGTTGCAAAAACACGCACTTTTTGTCGCAAATAATCACTCGAAACGGGAAAACGTCCATCCTCGACAATTTCCGTCGCGGTACTAAAGGGAAAAGTGACCACGTGGCGAAGATTCTCCCACGCAACAACACACGCAAAATCCAACTTTATCACCCAACATCCAAAGCCCAATTTCGAATGTAGAGCGCAAACAATAAAAAATGAAAATCACTCCAACAAAAGTTTGAACATCTTTAAAACCTTATGCCCAACTCTCAAAGTCCTTTATCGAACGGCAGAATATATAAAGTGGTTTTCAAATATGGAAAACTTTTCGAAGTTGGAAGTTGGGAGCTTGGAAATTCAATTCACGAGTTTTTGGTCCTTATTAGTAAAAGATAAAGTTCAAATTAAATTTACATCGGCGTATTTACCGTGTAGGTAAATGAGGTGAAAATATTCATGGATGACAAATATTGTGCAGGATGCGAAAAAAAATGATTGTTTTGCTCGAAATACGAAGGAATTTGAAGTGATGTGAAATGGAGCGAAAAATTGAGATGTTGATATGTTTTGCATTTTCTTTTCATGTTTTCTGGAAAAATATAGGGTGTAAAATGAATATTTACTCGTATGTAAATCGTTTGTAATACTGTACGTATTGTATGATACGAATAGCAATTTAAGGGATCACACATTTTCCATTTGCTACGATCCTGACTTAGTATTTTTCCAGACAAAACGTAGACTAATCAATCGTAAATATTTCCGCTCGCAAACATTTTTATCTCAACTTTACTACACACGGGTCATAAAACAGACATACAGAACTGTGACAGAACTACCGAACACGCCGAACAAATTGGCCGTGAGTCACGCGACTTGTTTATTCACAAAAAAATATAATGTATATTTATAGTTATATAATGTAAGTAGAGAAAGAATAGTGACGTATTTCCAAGGTGTGGTAGACATTATTTAAGATTATCTAAATTCATTTCTTTGAAGATGTATAGTGGGTAGTGGGTATTCATACTTTTTGACGTGACTACGTCTTATAATTCGATAGAGCCGGCTGCACGCACGAAAAAACATGACGTCATGAGGCGTTACCTCGCTCTGAGGCGTTCCATGTAAGGCTTGAAGTGCAAGCGAGAACGCGGAACGAGCGACAAAGAAGCACAATCGGCCTTTGCGTTCGGCAGCGTTCGACATCCGTCTCTCTCCTACTTGAGTGAGCGATGCGTCGACGTTGTCACGTTCAACTATCGTCAGTAAACCGACTTTACAGACAACCAATTTTTTTTTTTTCAAAATAATCTGGCAAGTTAGTACACGGTTCATCAGGGTCATACCAGATTATTACACACATTCTGGACAACTCCGTAGTTCACTCGACCAAGCGTCCGATTGAGTCGTTGTTCGTACCTACTCTACGATATGAATGGTAGGAACGATCGGCAACAGATCTAATATCTCATACAGCAGATCATTTTGGAAAATTGTGATTGGCTCCAAGTGAGTGCAAAATTTGAAAAGATCCAAACCGTATTACCCTGAGTTACGTTATTGGTTGCATAAGTACAAAAAAAAACCCAGCTCTTAAAATGCCATTTGCACGATACCATTTTGTCATACCATTCTTGTCTCTTGCTTTCTCAAACTCAGTGGAGCAAGAGCTTATATTCTGTGGCAAGAGGCAAGAATGGTATGCCGTAATGGTATCGTGTAAATGGCGTTTAAGTCATCGAGCTGATCCCAGCGGTCCTACTGAATTGCCTTTTTTGACTTAATTTTATTTATTTAATTTAATTTCATTTAATTTTGACGCTGTAAAAATCATCAAGAACACTGGATGTTGTATAATCATGGTGAGCACTGGTAGTCTAGTGGTAGCGGCCCAGCCTTCCGATCCTAAGGTCGTAGGTTCGAATCCGCTCCTACTAATTGCTGACTAAATGTTTATTTGCACTATGCTACTCTCTTTCCATCGTGAGGATACAAATCGTGAACCTAAAAGTTCGAAAACGTACCAAGTGCACGAAAGGAGCCTCCTTGACGCTTTGATCCTTTCACCACACTGATTAAAAGAACTAGTGACAGGACGAGAACAAGATAGGCTTTAGTTTTTAATAACACGGCCATAATTTCTGGTTCATTCGATCATTTCCTCCGAAAATACTCGACATTCTCACTAGGTACATTATTCGTGTTTGTACTGACATACATAGTTATTACATAGCTGAGTAATGTTAGCTTGTACACTTTTCTCCCGACTGCGATAAAGCCAAAAGGGTTGTGTTTTAGCACTCGATCCATTCCCATTTGATGACACCTCATTTATGAAGTGGTTATTCTTTTTTTTTTTTGTTCAAAAGAAGTACCTAGTGACACGAAAATTGATAGAACACTGCTAGCCTAGTGGTAGCGGCCCCGCCTGCCATTTCTAAGTCGTGGTTTCGAATCCGTGCCTTTAAATCTGCTGTATTAGGTGATTACAGCGTCAGCATTCTATTCCTACACTTATCGTGACACTGTAGTGCCTGGGACATTGTTCCTCCATCCTCTCGGCTTGGTCTACAGGAATGACAATGTCAATACGTGTGAAGCTGGTTTCCTCACGACAAGTATTTCTGCTGAAAAACATGATGAGGAAAACGACATGTCGTAGAAGAGAAACTCGAAAACATGGTGTCATAAAAGCACATGGGTTCGAAAGATATATCCAAAAGATTCCCAGCTGTTCCCCTGGACGTTGGCGCCGACACCTGGCCAAGCATTGTTTACTTCCCGTGACCTCACTCGGAATAGATTCCATCGATTCGATATAAAACTTTCATGCATCCCAGATATTGACAATGGGTTTTATTTATATAAATAATTGGATTTATATTGTTGAAAATGTTTTTAGTAAAAATAATAGATTTATATTAGTAAAAATAGGGTTGGTGGATTCATGATGATTTTTAGTAAAATCTTCTTTTTTAGATTATAGCTATTTTAGTGAGTACCTTAGTCAAAATTATAGTCATAAACTTATCAAATATTTCATGTTTTATTTTGGAATTAGTAAATGAATAAAAATTATTGTAGGTAAGCTAACATAAACGTAAATAAGCAGTGAAAAGATACATTAATTAAACCAAAATAAAAAGTAAAAAGAAAAAGCACAATCAAAGTAAACTTCAAAATAAAATTGACGATGTAGGAAGGAACATGAGAAAACATTGACTTTATACAGCGTCAGGGGCCGTGTTCGCGTTCCTTTTTTCATTCGTTTGATGAATATCCGGATGCTTCCCACGACGATATCTGACTTCAACTTTTTTGTTTGGAATATTTTGCTCCTAGGTTAGTACAGTGTTTTAACGTTTGAAAAATTGGCCCGTCAGAAATAGTGGCATTCGAATATTCACCAAACGAACGATTGTTCTTGTTACGCGATTGTTCCGCCATTTGTTGACCGATTTGCAAAATTCTTTTCATGTTTGAAAGGGTATACTCCAGAGGTGGTCCCATATAAATTTTATTCCTGAGGGATTGATAGTTTCCCCGTAAAACTCTAAACACCTCCCCTCCTAGCCATGTCACAAATAGAAATCGAATCGACAGCTTGACGCCCTGTGTCACACCGCGTTTCGAGTCAAACATTGAAGTCGGTTTTCTTTTTAGTATAAAAACGTAATTATGAAATCTTTAGTGATTCTTATTGTGAGGTACGTTACGTACCTACTTAAAAATATAATATTATCATTATAAGGCTTTTTTTAACAAAAACTTCATGAAATTGGAGGTAGATTATGATGATGAATCTCTTTCCCACTCGCGACTGTTACCGCGTTCTGTCCGTCTGTTTGGCTTCCGTTATATATGCCATATTTTTGTATATATTACCATACTAAATCTGTTAAATATGTATGTCCCCGAATTTCACACAAGCTTGCGATAAATAAAGCTGTATTTTCGTGGTTTTTTTTTCAATAAATATAGACAATTTGCGATCGCCCTAAAACAAAATATCGATAAATCAATGTTATTCGTATGCCTCTGGGAATGTCGTGAACTTTATAATTATTCATGACAAATGTGCAAAAATATCGAGAAACTGCAAAAACATTTAATCATGTTCAAAATTATCCCCAATAGTGTTAAAAGCAATATTATGATAATAAAATATCATTGGTTAAAAGTTGTCTGTGGTTAAAAGACAACAAACGCGCTAAAAAGGTTTTATTCCACCTTGAACGTGGCCTACTGCGAAGAGAATAAAGACAGCTTCGTTATGATTGTGTAAATGTGGGCTACACTCCGCGATAAGGGCCTTTTGAGGCCGCGGCCAACGACTTTTAATTCGCTTTTGTTTCATAAAAACATTACAGGATGGTAAGATACAGTTAGAAAAAAAAACATAATACAGGATTATACAGGGTGTAAAAAGACGTCTACCGAAGCCGAAAGGGGTAGGTACAGCATCCCAACACACAACCAAATCCAAAGGGTTCCGAAAAAATCATTATATCCGGAGAAAACAGCGTTTGAAGATTACTGTTTGCGTATGTACTGGGCGCGTTTTTTTACATAGATTGCTGGATTTTGAGTTTAAATTGTTTTTTCTTTTAAAAATGAAATAATTATGTTATACTTGTAGTCAATAACTGAAAATAACATAAAATGACTAAGCTAAGTCAAAAAATTTTTTGCGTTTTTTTTTTCGCTAAATGAGTTTAGAATCATGATCTGATTGCAACCCCTCAGTTTTCGGTAGTTGTCTTTTTACACCCTGTATACAGTCGTGTGAGAACTCTCGTGGTCAAGTGGTAGCGGATCCTAAGGTCGGTTTGAATCTGAATCGATAAGATTATAAAGGCCTACATAAATGTGGAATTCATCTGTTATGTACAACATATTGTCTTTGGTACAACCAAGTACACATACAAATAGGCATGTACGCAGTAGATTAAGTTATTGACAAACATACATAAGGTACACTTAACATGTCATTTTAAAATGAACTACCATATCCACAATATTGAATGTGGTAATGTTCAAACAACATTTATGTTATTTTCACCTGTTATGCTCAATCAAACACGCGTAGAAGTAAACATGTACGAAATAGAAGATAAAATTGACGCAATTGAATAATGTATCTTTCCACTTACTTGCTGTGTAGCCGAAGTCGTCTTCTTCTTCTGGATCAGCTTCCTTCTCTTCTTTGCTGCGCTTGATGGCGCCCGCTGAAGCGCGGTCAATCTAAGAACAGAAATATCGTTTAGCTGTGAAATATGCTTTTTTTGGTGTGCGTGCAACCTATCTTTCTAGGCACGCGTCTGCTCATAATTACGATTTTTTATTTATTTCTACCTAATTTATTGTATTCGATGTCTCAAACTTTGTACGTACTAAACATGTTATTGTCTACGAGAACGTAGTGTTTAGACAAACCTCATATAGGCTTAGAAACACTACTAAATATAGCGCTGGACTTTTTTCACACAGCATCATTTAGCTCCAAAGTAAGAACAGAGCTTGTGTTATGGGTACTAGAATGACTGATAAACTACTTATACACTTTTTGTTTGTAAATACATACATATTATACATAGAAACACCCAGACCCGAGCCAAATATCTGTAGGTCATACAAACATTTGTCCCGCGGCGGGGATCGAACCCGCAACCTTCTGCGTCGCAGGCGGACCTTCGCCCACTGCGCCACAGAGGTCGTCGGAAGAAATAAAGATTGTAAAGTTTTCTGAGAAATAGAGAAATCTATCTATCTATCTATAAAAAGTTAATCATCCCTTTGGTAAAAGTTACTTTGTAGTGTAGTAGGAAATCACACCTCGTTCTACTTCCTTTTATTCCTACTAAATTAGTAGTAACACAAATCATATAGTAGTACATACTAATGTTTGAAATCTAAAATTCTTTGAGTGCTTCAAAACTTCCCAAACCAAAAACTAAAGACCCAAATTTAAAGAGAATATAAGGATTTAAAACCATACCTCCACTCCCTTCTCCGTGTAGGTCCTGCCCTGCATCTCCCGTTCATCCTCCTCATCGCTGCTCTCTTCATCATCAGAGTAGACCGGCTTCGGCTCTGCTGGTTTCTCCTCAGGGTCTACTGGATCTGGCTCTGATACTGTGATCTGTTCCAAGAGTTGTTATAATGAGTTGGTGATGTTTTTCATCACCATTTTGAGCACGGGTAGTTGGTCGTGAACCACTCGTAAAGGTTGTTTGAATGAATGAAATAATAGAACTGTAATTGGTGTTTTTCGTCATTGATTCACGAACAAATAAGTCTGATTATTGTTTTTTTGTATTCAAACTGTTTAGTTAATCATGCAACATAATAAAACTGTATCCAATCAATGATGTTTTCCGTCATCATTTTCAGCACAAAAACTCCAAACCAATACTGAATCTTTTACCCACGTAACTACATAGCCTTTCGAGAATTCTAAGCAATTTTTTTATACATGATGTTTTCCATCACCACTCACAGTGATCTCATGCTGCGGTGTCTTCTCTCCAGGCGCGGGTGACTTCGAGGGTGTCTTCACTGGAGATTTGCTGATGGACTTGGTGGGAGACTTCTTCAGAGCTGGTGATCGAGGTGGTGATGACGCTTCGATGTCTGAGGAGTCTGTATTCTGTAGGAAAGATGACATAGTGAGTTGATAGAAAGTAGAATATATTCATACTTGCTCCGACTCCTTCAAAGGATCCCGGACCTAGAGAGACCTCAGAGTATGCTACTCACCCATGCTAGTAGACTCTGCACCGTCAAGGTCACCACGTCTCCAGCTGCCTTGATCAGCTGGACACAGCGTTCATGAGGAGCAGTCCTCACGCACACTCCATCTACCTCCAGGATCCTATCACCTGTCTGGAAAACATAGGCCATTATACATCTTAGTTAGCGAATGATGAAGAGATCCGCTGATTAGTATAGTTATGGCAGTTGGTAAAAGAACAATAAAAGTCTGCCAGGAGTAGATTCTTGGCCTCCTACAACTGTCTCACCTTCAACTCTCCACACCTCCCAGCTGGACTGTCTGCAACCACGTTCTTGATGAAGATGCCAAAGATGGCCTTCTCCTCTCCTTCTTCACCATCTCTGTTCGAGATGATGTCCACCTGAGATGAAGAAACGTAGAAGTTATTCAGTGCTTGAAAATAAGAGTCATAGAGACATAGGAGCCCTCAGTCTTACCCAAAACCAGACCTAGACACAAATACAATGTGACTAACCTTCCCCCCAACAATACTGACGCCCAGTGGAGCCCCTGGGCTCCTCTGTATAGTGACCCGCCTGGCAGGCCCCCATCGCTGCGCCACGAGGGTCTCTCCCCTCCGTTCAGGGGTTACTGTCACCGTCATGTTGGGCTGTGGCGCGTAGCTGTGGACAAATGGATTATAAATACTTCAGCGTTGCCAAATTCTAGGCCCGAAAAAAAATCATTTATGGAATCATTGACACAAAGATGAAATTAAATAGAAGATAATTTTATTGATATACAAAGAAAAAAAAATACACAGCGTGAGACAGAGGGGTGCTAGTTAGCCATTATTTGCCATTGCTGGGTGGTGTGGTGTCAAATGGTCCTAACTCAGCAACTTCACTTTGGGAGGTACCAGGTACAGAAGCGCTAAGCAACTCCATTGCTACCTTCTCTAGTGTATAACAAAAGCTTCACACTGTCTTCATCTACCTACTCATAATGTAGTCTCTAAATAGAGTCACGTGTTATTACTTGTTTCACATTTTTTAAAATCACAAAGAAAACAATGCAATTCTTAACACAATGATTTCTTTATTTATGTTTGTTAGACATGCAACTAATTGGCAATTGCAATCAGCGTGGCAATGCAACTGGATAAATCAAGCTATCTATCGATCATTCGTCATCCTTATATAGCTCCAGACTTGGCCACTAGTTCCTTAAGTAAGTAGGTAAAGTAATATTCTTATATGTATCTCAAGAGTATGTATTTTAAACTCGACTGAGTCTTGGCGACGCGCTGCCAACGTAGCTAGTGGGCAATCAATTTAATAAATTGTAAGTGTCAAATACTTGACAGCTTTTCGCCGTGTTCTCTGAACTTTAATTTGAAATAGTGTTTTTTTTTTTTGCTTCGCTTTTTGTGCATGCGCCATATTTCATTGTATTTTTGTTTGTGTAAAAATTAGGGAAGCAATTTATTAGGATGAAATAGTGTTCAAACATTTTCGCGGCAGTCCCACTCCCGACGGTATTGCTCTCAATAGCCTCAGTACAGGATGCACACAAATCAATCACTTTAGCGGCGACACGGTCACGCCTCGTTTGTTTGTCTACAGTATTCGGCTAAAGTCTAGTCACATTATGATTCCCTTGTGGCTATATTATTTTAGCTGCTAGAATGTTTATTCATTTTTATGCAGGGGTCAAAAACCGTTTGTGAAGTACAAACATTTTTTTATAAATATATGGTTGTTTTTTTGTATCGATGTTGCATTTAATAAAATGTAAACGCAAGCTACCTGCCTTTAGTAAGCATTTCATTTAAATGTAGCATTTTCATTAAACGCTGCTATAGTGCCACAACAACAGCCGCTATACAACTTCGAGGTATCGAACGGGTGAAACGAGAATACAAAGGTATACTCATTCATTAGCGAACTACATAGCTCTATAGAAGCCATATGAATTAAGCTTTGACTGCTTAATAGTATTGTGTCTATGGCTTCGGTAACTAGGTATGAGTAAGTGGCCGGTGCTGGTGACGGAGTAGCCCTAAGGCCTCCGTCATGGCTTAAATTTAGCCAGGACCGACAATTGAACGTGACATCATCACGACTGTATCTCTAAGGCGCGGTAGACATTTTCTCAGATCTTTATTCTTCCAGATCTATTAATGTCTCAAGGAGTAGTCAGAGGCATGTCCAAAGGCAAATGTAGCTGCCCACATATTGCAGAAGTTAAAAAGTCACCCATCTACTGAGTAGTCAGAAGGTTGCTTAACTTCTACGATATATCAAGAATGGCTAAGCAAGCATAGCGTATATGCAAGAAGACGTGTGCATTGATGAGTGCAGCCGCGAGCACCGAACCCCAACCTCCGGTTATCAAAGTGGACTGGGGTGCATCGGAGCAATCTTCTGCTTCGTCGAGTTGAATAACTGGCCGGGGGCGATTAGCAACAGTTTATAAAACACTCGTATTGTTAGATAACTAAAAGATATTAAACTTCCATGCTTCGGAGGGCGAAAATGGACACCTCGGGTATTCAGTCGCTAAGCCATGACCTTGTGGCCTTGGTGGCCTTAAACTCCGTCACGAAAGTTGATCTCAAACTTATAATTACACATGTAATTTATCCAACTTTGAAAAGATGGCTCTCAATTCATTTGTGACTATCCCCTTGGATGTTTTCAAAACCGTGCTTTTACACAGTGATCTCGTTTCGTTTTTCCGTTTCACAGTGCGGTGCGACGTCTGAACAATTATGCAATATTTTTTTAAGTAGATTGTATCAGGTGAATTAGGTAAATACTTTTCTAGGAACTTAACGAGGGCCTACTAATGATGATAATTAAATCTTGTAAGTAATCTAATTACTCACCGTTTCAACAAGCACTAATACAACACACTACATGACACTTTTGAGTTTCCCAGCGTTTTTTGGCTCAATTCAATGAACAAATGGTCAAAAATGGCTCAAAATGTGCTCAAATTGAGCTCAAAAGAGCAAAAGGGACGCTCAGGCGACGGCTAACAACGTAATGGACGGTGAGGACAGCAACGGTAACTCAATTATGGGTATTAGCAATTTTGCGTAGAGATGTGCAGTGGGTCGAAGTGATTTATCGACATCGAAGTAAAAGGTAAGGACTATGATAAGTTTAGTCAGAAACTTATCTAACGATTCAAAATAAAGTAGTATTTATTCATTAGGGATCGTTGTCTTCAGCTCTCGATCCAACGAATGGATCAAAACATACGATCGCAGCCAGTATTCAAAAGCAGATGCTTTTTCTTCTGTAGGTACCTACATGTGAGCTTTTGCCAAATATTCGAAATATTTTTGACTCGTATTTGACTAGCAAGGTATAATAATTAAATCCTAGGCTAGTCCAACATGTTCAACTATCTGTTCAGCCAGTTAAACATAATGGAAAATTTTCTTTCAATTTGCATCGATAAAACATTCATCGATATTTTACTAGCCACGACTGCCCCATCACTAGTCGACTATTTTCTATAATCCTCAAAGCCCCTTGGAGAGATACATTTTTCATTAATTCTTTATACTCTTTCGTCTAATGGACGGTATTTTAGTTTTTCTATTGGTGAAGAACACGCAAGCTAGGAAGGGCTAAAGTCAAACTATTTTATAATTATTTATGGGTTTTCTTTTCTGATTTGTAATCACAACTTCTTTATTTGCACAGAACATAACTGTGAGTGTCAATCTAATACTTTTATATAAGAATTATAGTAGACCAACGTTCACACAAAAAACTCGTTTCCTCATAATTTGTTTGTACAAATAAAGAATATTTCGGTTTGAGTAAAAGATAAATAAAAGATAAAAACCAAAACACCATTATAATAAGTAGCAATGTAAAAAGAAACAGCCTTTTCAACTCCAAAAATACTATCACGATTACACACATCAACTTGAACTTAATGTTATACTCAAATATTCACACTTTCTACGCCTTATTCAAACATACCATTAAAAACAACCCTTGTCTTTACGCAATAAGACTTATATTTCTTCGACAAGTTAAAACCATGTAAAGGTCATTCCACTTTGTCAGAATTTGAACTGTATTTTCAGGTAAGTAGAGCAGAATGTTGTGTACTAAGTTTGTTTAAAAATATATGTTCGTCCTTATTTGTGAGGTTTCCATCATCGCATTATGTCCACAGGAAATCTCTCGTCAATGCGTAGAACTGACATTCTGAATAAATAAACTAATCACACGGATCACACGGTTTCTGTTATAATTTTATTTCATCGTGTCTAAAGACTATGTGTGCCAAAATTCAGCTCAATCGGGAAGTTGGTCAAAAGTTTTGACCAACTTCCCAGTTGAGCTGAATTTTGGCACACATAGTCTTTAGACGCGCATTGCGATGCCACTTTATGAGCAAGTGTGTTGAAAATAGACTTTTCAACACTCATACTACTCATAAAGTACTCATAAAGTGGCTCTATGGTCACCGCAATTAGGCACATAATGACACCAATAATCAAACTGTGACTTTTTCATTACTATAACTCACTAGTGAGTAATAGATTTTTTTTTAATTTTATTGGTTCAGTTGCTTTGTTCTTAAAAAAGTTTTTATTCAGAATAAAGATCGTGTTCAATAGAACAAATAAATTAATGTTCCTATTGCTTGCTCATTTCATGCAACTTCTTATTTAAATAGATAATTTTAACTCGTACGTGTTTAATAAATAAAACTTTCACTCAAATATAACTTTTGTTTTCTCTGTAATAAAAGAAAACTTTAAATTCCCCATTTTGTACGTGGCAGAATAGGCCGCAAACCCTGTGCACGGCGCGGAAATATAGTCTGTGGCCGATCGCAATGCGCGCGCATAGGAAAACTGATTAATTTTTCCCGCAATAGCGAAACATTTTTCACAACTCATTTTCACTGTTGAAAATGAGTTTTTATTGTTATTTTATTCACAAGTGTGTTGAAAAACGTCGTATGATACACGTGTGTATTGATGATTACCGTCCTCGGTTCTGTTAAGAGCCTCGCCTAACGGCTCGGCTCTCAAAACACCTCGGCGGTATTCACCAATGTTACACACTAGTACCATAATGTACTATTATAGGCACATCCACATTCATTTTTGACACATGCCCATAATACATTTTGTAATGAAGAACTAAAAAACTAGTAGCCTACTTAGTAAAAGCAATGGACCTAGTTTTTGGCAATCCACTTATTGTCTCGAAAGCTCTATGTAGGTGATTGGGTTGTAAGCATTTCCATAATAAATTAGAGTGATAGTAGATTGTTTTATAAATCACTAGCTACTCCGCGCGGCTTCAGCCGCGTGGTACCAACATCTTGACTATGACTTTGATCTACGCTTATTCCAAGTTTCATCCAAATCGGTTCACTGGTTTAGACGTGATTGAAACACAAACATACAAACATCCAAAAACCTAAACAAACTCGCAAACTTTCAGTTTTATTTTATTAGTAAAGTAATTTAGTGGGATTGAAGTGAATCACTTCGTAGCAACGTGGATTACTTATTAGTATTTAGTAAGATTGTGATGTATTTGAGCTAAGCTAAAGGGGTAAGTGGACTAAATGGTTATGTTAGCGACAAAATTTTACAAAATCTCAACTATTAGTACCAGGCGATCACAACTCCACAAGAGGTTACGAAATCTTCTGAAACTCATAGTAAAATCAAACTTAACTCTATTACACTAAGACTCACCTCGGCCTTCGCGAGGGTACGAGGAACTTCAACGGCCCAGCAGACTTCCTTCTGCTCTTGACCACTGGAACCACCAGGTACTCCTCATCCTCTGTTTCTGAAGAACTGGCCAGGTTGACGAGCGCTGGCGCCGACATTCTTCTAGAATTCACTTTTGATACTTCCAGCATGTCGCGAATAACCTAAAAAAATTGATATCCCATCATTCCCATTGAAGAATCCGACAGTTTTAAATGTCTTCAGGTTTTAAGATCGTTTTAAGATTTCAAAAAAATACATGTGCTGCACTGCCAACTTGATAAAAAATTAGTTAGAACGTAAATAAAAACTTCAATCTTGCTATTCTCATTTCACTGAATATAACTATTAAAGATGTGGCGTCATCTATCTACAATCGCCTGAACTACAAAGAGAACTACTAGAGATGTCAATTACAGCGACGTACTTCGGAGCTGTACCACTAGATGGCGCTGGAAACACGCAAAAAGTATTGAAAGCCTGCATCGCGCAAGCAACATTTCTGAGCACATACAACCTATATAGAACTTTCCGGCTATAACTGTCGGCCGAAAGGCCCTAAGGTAAGTGTGCCAGTTGGGCAAACCTTAGTGAGGCGAGTACTGCCTCTTTACCATAGTTTGGGGGAATACCATCTACCCCCAAATGTATCATCATTATTTTGTTGTACCACATATCAAATACAATGACATTTAAGACTTACCTCACAATATTTGCAAGAACTAGCTTCAGACAAATAAGCCGTGGTGATTGCGTACGCGTAGTTCTCTAAAAAGCATTTATGACAGCCATCTACGTAGTTTTCAGGGTCCGTTGACTCTTCACTGGGCTCCTGCACTTGTAGTTGTATCTTCTTCTCATTGACCAAATCCTTCTCATTTATCACATCCTTCTTCTCTCCTTGTTGTTTTTTCTCTTCTTCTTGTTTCTGCTGATTGATTTCTTTCAAGCACTCAGCTTGATCGTTGTAATATTCGACTATTTGTATAGCTTTAGGTTCTTTGTATTCTATCGTTTTGGACGGTTCTTTCGTTGGACTTTTCTTTTTCTTCGCTATGTTAACATTGATTGGTTCAATTCGTAAAGACTGCATTTGTTTTATAATGTGCTCTTGCACGTACGGGTACTTCGATACGTCGTCTGAGTCTCGATCGATTTCGTTTTCTTCAAAGTCTTTGTGTTTATTAATAGATTCTTTGCTTTGTTTACGTTCGTTTTTGATGTCTGTTTTATGGCCATTCTTAATCGATTCGTCTTCTAAACATGTTTCGTATCCATCTATTTCGTGATCTATGTACAGTAAGTTTGCGTCTTGGACGGAGTTTTTTGTTGCTTCGTAAAAACTGATTGCATCATCTGGGGAATTAAGGCATTCCTTCCAACTTTCATCGCTCTTAACTTTCTCTAGACTAGTTTTCTTCGTATCATTCCAGTATTTATCAAAACTGATTCTTTCTAATCCTGTTGGAGTCACTGCGAAGACCATTTCATCTGAAGTCGAGATGTCTTTGCTTTGTTGCTTTATAAGATCTCCCTTTTCAGTTTTGATTCTTAAATCTGGCAGTTCTCTGGGAGTGGTCAGTACATCATCTTCTGTTATTGTCATATCATCATCATGTTCATCTAGGGAGTCGGATTTTGATGATTTGTGATCGATGCCGTTGATTCTGACTTCTTTTTTACATTCGTCGAAGCTGAGGTCTCCTAGAGCTGAGAGTTCGTCGTCTTTGATGGAGGTTTCTTCAGGCTCGAGGCATATTTGGACGACCTCGATGCCCTCTCCATACTCTTGTAAGCACTCGTGGAATGAGTCCATGCCGGTGTGGTCGTCAGAAGCCAATGAGTTCACGCATTCCTGTGGAAATTCAATTGTGAAAACCGGCATTTTATATTATGAATTGTATGGACTTTATTGAAATGTTTCTGTAAAAATTAAAGTATGTGAAAATGATAAGGGTCAACACGTTTAAATCTCATAGTAGGTAACTAGGCGGGATTCTAGTAGTAGAAAAATTCACTTGTATGACTGATTGGGAATGCAGTTAGACATGAAACTACAATAATTATTGTTGACTAGCTGTCCGCCCCGGCTTCGCACGGGTTTATTATAGGTATTTAACAAAAATTTAATAACAACATGGCGATCCCGGAGCGGGATGTATGATCCTTTAAAGTTTAGAGGTTAATATGTAGGTAAGGTCTAAGGTATGTAAGGGAGTATTGGGCAGTAAGGCAGGTTTGGACACCACCGGCAAATCCCCGTGTTATGCCGGCCATACATCATCATGCCAATTCACCATTAGTCATGCCAATCCACCCCCATACATGGTCAATTCTAACTGCTCAAATTCCGATTTGACGATAGGCATGATGGTTTATGGCCGACATGACACGGGGGTGTCCAAACCTCTCTACTGCCCAATGCTCCCCTACCTCCCATATATATTTCATTGATATATTACCACTCCCTTACATTCATTCCATAGTTCCCAGACACTTTTTAAACTATCATGGTTTTCAATATTTTTAACACAGTTAACGGGATATTTACCATGATTAATACCATAGATACTATTGATCATGGCGTATGCAACTGCGCCGAAATATCGGGAAACTCAAAAAACATTAATTAATGTTTTTTGAGTTTCCCGATATTTCGGCGCAGTTGCATACGCCATGATCAATAGTATCTATGGTATTAATCATGGTTAATATCCCGTTACCTGTGTTAAAAATCCCAGACACTTGTCCTACCCTACTAACTGTTATTTATTCTGTGGTCGCGATGTATCTTACATTTTTAAACTCATGATAACTTTTGAATAAAATGTCCAATTTCAATCATTCAAAAAGTAATCGACGGGTACTGAAACAGCCTTTACTACGAAGGAATTTATTTGGATAAGAATAAATACCAAAATAAGAATAACGTGGTCTGCTTTTGGTCGTCATTTTTATTAACTTTTTAAATTATAAAAGTTGTTATTCTGACACAACCACAATAGTTGGACATATGCTATCGCTGACTTTTTTGTAGATATTGATACGTTCTTTAATATTGTAGAACATTTTTTTGTTCTATCATCAATAGTTTTCGCAGCGCACGCGATATGAAGAATTTTATGTTCAAAATTTTTACACCTTTGGTTACGTTATTGCAATTTTCATAAGGATCTCTAATTTTTTGAAAATAATTTATAGCCTATGTTCATCAGAGATAATGTAGGATTCTAATGGTGAAAGAATTTTTCAAATCGGTCCAGTAGTTTCGGAGCCTATTCAATTCAAACAAACAAACAAACAAACAAACAAACAAACAAATGTTTCTTCTTTATAATATTAGTGTAGATAGATAATCGTACCTACGGTAAAATTTTCATTATTTAGCAAAAGGGATGGGAATTATCTATATCACTATGTCATCAGTAGTAGGCAGGAAGAATAGGTTTCACTAGGGAGTAGGCAGGCGTATAACTACTGTGACATCGTACCTACCACTGCATCGTATACTGGTAGTAGGTAGACTCTCGTATAACCAACCGCTACAAATACATAGAAGAAACGATTCCAATGAAATAGCTATATGTAACTAGGTATTCACCGACGGCTCGTACTTGAGATGAAAAAACAGGGCCATTCAATAAAAACCGGTTTGTTTTGAATGATTTTATTGCAACGTACATTGATCAACAAAGCGTTAACAACACAGACTTCTTTAAAGCATTAAAAACATCGATATTGCACTACTTTTCACATTTTACAAATTTTATTAATAAATCAACTGTTGCTGCCCAAATATTCATTCAGACAAAGTTATAAACATCCAGTTGCAAGCAAACTTAAATAATTGTAGATTTATGTTTTAGCTTTGTATTATTAAGTAATATACTTACTTATCAATTTAAATAGATAAAGCGTAAGACATTTGGCCTTATTACAAAAAAGTTAAACCTTAGTTGAACAACATGTTGACACATGTCAAAACAAAACTGTTACCACAAAAAAGCGTTCTATGTACCAGTATTTAAAGTAATTTTTCTAGAGACAGTTTTTTAGTCAGGGCTTCGCTAAATTCGGTTAATATTTTTTGTAATAAGACGGATTTAGTTAAGGTATGCAATGCTTGATACTATTATAAGTAAAATTCAAATTGATACAAAATAATGTAAAATCAAACAAAAAAAAAATTTACAATCATTTATACATTTCAACAACAGTCTTCACCTTACGCCATTTAACTTTTAATAATTTATTACATACTCAACAATTCCTCATTTCTTACAAGCTATGATATGTTCGAAATAACCTGTGACAATAAACATCCAAAGCTCTTGCAAAATAAATGAAAACCGACTTTATAGTTGTCACAACAAGGACTCTTTTACAACATCTTTGATCTAGCTAGGCATTCGTAAAGTTACCCGAAACATAAATAAATATTACGTTTTAATACTAAAAAGAAAACCGACTTCAATGTTTGACTCGAAACGCGGTGTGACTCAGGGCGTCAAGCTGTCGATTCGATTTCTATTTGTGACATGGCTAGGAGGGAAGGTGTTTAGAGTTTTACGGGGAAACTATCAATCCCTCAGGAATAAAATGTATATGGTACCACCTCTGAAGCTGACCACTCTTTCAAACATAATAAGAATTTTGCAAATCGGAACAAATGGCGGAACAATCGCGTAACAAGATAAAAAAAAAAAAAAAACATACAGACGACTTGAGAACCTCCTCCTTTTTTGAAGTCGGTTGAAAATTATCTACCACGCATCGAAACGGCTAACTTCACGGATACCTAGATCGTTTTCTTTTGCAAGATTCCTTGAGAAACAGCAGTCGCGTTTCGTATATCCACAACAACTTACACGTTTTCGTTTGTAAAAAAATTACAAATTATGCACCTCTTGCTTTATTTGACGACCTCTGTGGCGCAGTGGGCGAAGGTCCGCCTGCGACGCAGAAGGTTGCGGGTTCGATCCCCGCCGCGGGACAAATGTTTGTATGACCTACAGATATTTGTCTCGGGTCTGGGTGTTTCTATGTATAATATGTATGTATTTACAAACAAAAAGTATGTAAGTAGTATATCAGTTATATGGTTCCCATAGTACAAGCTTTGCTTAGTTTGGGCCAGCATTATTTATTTATTTATTTTATTTGTTTGAAGTCGGTTATTTGTTTGTTTTCTCTCTTTTGTGTAAGCACGTCTCAGTTAACATTATGACTTATTTAATTTTGTTATTTTATGAGCATTAATTTATAAATCTATCACATTCATCAAATTGACTAGCAACATATTATTTTAACATCTAAAGGTTATAACGAGACCTCTCCCAAAAACATTAAGATTCTTCAGGTTTTTTTCAAACCTTTTCATAAAATATTAACAAGAGTAAGTACCTACTTTAAGTAGGTAGGTACTTGTCTTTACGTCATAAAATAAACAATATGGGTGTAAAAAGACTACTACCGAAAACTGAGGGGTTGCAATCAGAGCATGATTATAAACATATTTAGCGAACACAAAACGCAAAAAAAACTTTTGACTTTTCGATAATTCCTGATAATTTCATTAGTAAAAAAAAAACAATTAAAACTCAAAATCCAGCAATATACGTAAAACAACGCGCCCAGTACATACGCAAACAGTAATCTTCAAACGCTGTTTTCTCCGGATATAATGAGTTTTTCGGAAAATCCTTTTGGATTTAGTTGTGTGTTGGGATGCTGTACCTACCCCTTTCGGTTTGGGTAGACGTATTTTTACACCCTGTATACTTATCTACCTAAAACAAAGAAATAAGTATAATCCCCTGAAGTTCTAACTAATTCAGAGTACATTGTTACATTTTAGTTATTAATTTAAAAGTAACGCAACTGTAGCTACTAAATTCCAGACATTTCTAATAGAATTCTTAGTACTTAATAGAATTTGTGCTTCTGGTCACGTGGTCCGAATGTACTGTTTTTTTCGGGAGTGGTTTCATTACACCTTGTATTCCACATCTACCTACACAACCTCGATAAATATACCTACATCATGTTTTGTACTAAATTATTTTGCCACAAAATGGACGTTCTTCATTTAAAGCAAACGTGCCATAATTATATCTTTAAAAGAGACAAAAAGATTAGAACTAGTTAGAAGAAGAGTAAAGAGTTTTTTAAGACTAGGGTAACAATAATAGCTTGTCATATTATCAAGCTAGATACGATTCAAATCTTCCTTGTTTTTGACTTATGATTGACCATAAATTTGGGGCTGATTGGGGCATTTTACAAAATAATCAGGAAGTAGGATATTTCCCAAAAAATATATTATCAAATTGGGTACTTAATCTACCTAAAAACCGAATAAATCGATTTAAGCAATTTGACAGTTTTGGCTGCAAAGTGAGCATTCAAATCACATTGGACGACATCGATATTACCTAAAAATTATCTTACTACTTAAATATCAAGAGAGTGTAGTATGGAAATAGGTGCTGGGCAAGCCTATCCCATCTCAAACAATGTCCCAGGCACTACAGCGTCCCGTTGAGTGTAGGCATAGGTTGCGTAATGCTGTATAAATCAACTAGTAAAGATGTAAAGTCCTGAAAGTTCTCTATCATCACTTCATAGTGATCTCCGCTTTGATCTTCGGAGGTACCCTGAAGGCACCTGGTGGTGGAACTACTCCCAACTCCTGGTTACATTCCAACTGCAGTTCCATGATGTCTTGATGCAGCGACATGATGAGACGAAGGATTTTCGTGAAATACTCCAATTTCTGAAAAAGTTTTTATGAAAATTAAATTATGTTAAATCAAAAAAGCATTTTTTTTAAAAGATCATTGATAGCATAAAAAAGTTTGAAGTGCTAGGTGATTGTACTTATGTTAGTGAAAAAAAAAACAAAATTAGTTAGAACAAGAAATTAGTTATCTATGTAATGATTAAATGCATCTAAGTAGTAGCTAGATGTTTCTTACGGCTATTTGTTTTAAGTGAGTTAAGTTTTAGGAGAGTGAGTTATGTTACTAAATTTGAATCGAAAAGCAAAGTGTATGTAAAAAGCATGCAAGTTTGAATATTGTACACTAAAGGGAAATCAATAGTCTAATACTAAAAACGAAAAAAAAGATTTCAAAAACTAAAAACAAAAATCTTAGAGCGGTCTCTTCCCTTTATTGTACAAATTTTAAAAGAAATTTAGTTAAATAGCATGCTCATTTAAAAAGTACTGCTCTAAGCAAAAACAAGCTTAATATAAAACAACTTACTTTTGACTTTTCCCCTCAGTGTACAATAATGACGACACATCAAAAAACAAAAAAAAATATTTTGAAAAAAAATTTTTCTTTACTCGCGTTCCGATACAAAAAAAATATAAAAACTTTTTTGTGAATAACGTTGAGTTTCTTAGGTATAGTAAGCTATGTTTTGGTAAATGTAAGGACTTTACCTGACTACTCTGTATGCTGTGTCCGTTCGCTCGTTCACCACCCACTACAGTGCTGCAGGGTAGTGGCTTCGAAATACCGATTCTCACTATTCCTGTAACAAAATCACTTAGGTTACTTACTTTATTATCTAAGAAGGGAAATTAAAAAGAAAAGGTCACTACATAACTCCATGAGAATAAAACAAATGACCCATTAAAAATTGTAAGGGGTTTGAGAGATACGTTATAATAAGTACCTCCCTACATGTTTTGACACAGTTACTTATCCTTTTTTGTAGAAGTTAGAACTTTCTACCTGATAGGTTGCAAGCCCACATCTGTCTTAAGAATATTCTTTTTTAATGTTTTTTTGTAGAAATTAAAAAAAAAAAAACATTTTTTTTTTTAAAAATCTTAAAATCTCACCTAATTTTTAGAGCGTTTTGACAAAGTTTGTAATGTTATAGAACATAAATATGCGACTAAACTTCTTAGATAGTGATAATTATCTAATTGTGTTCAGTCGGTGTAATATTTGCCGTAATGTCATAGATAAGATAGGTGTTATCAAAAAAACTAAGATCTTTCTTATTTAGTTTGCAGGTGAAACTGAGACGCAAAAGGTGCAAGTTCGATTGATGATTTTTAACTTTAGTTGTTTTTAACTAAGTTTATGGGTGTATGGATAATTTTATTTTGCTCTTCGCTTTGTAGGTATTATATGATGGGTTTTGAATGTTTAGCCCAGATTATAATCTGTGAACAAGGCCTTGAATAGCACAAAAATATTTTTTTCTAGAAGAGTGAAGTATTTCTAAGGAACCGCGGGTAGCACCGGGGAGCACTGCTTTTAAACAAAAAAGAAAATACGAAATACACAAACAATAACACGGGATAGCACATCACTAACCTCTAGGAGCAGCTTTAATAGCAGTAACCAGCAGTGGCCAGCGAACTGGAGGCACAATGCAGACCGTTCACAGACATCAGACGATGTTTCTGTATGCGCAAGCTCAAAAGCGCTCAGCATTGGCTCTCGAGTTTACGCGCACAGCAACGTAGGTACATGTGCATCGACACAATGAAGTCCCGCCTTCGCGACATAGACCCTGACCTCTAGGAGCAGCCTTGATAGCAGCAACAGCAGTGGCCAGCGGACTGGAGGCTGCGTGCAGTCCGTTGACGGACACGAGCCGGTCGCCGGGCGCGAGCCGGCCGTGGCGCGCCGCCGCGCCGCCCGACACCACCGAGCGGACCACTATCACTGAGCGGGACGAGTCTGATGGGTCCTGGGAAGAGAACAGTTACAGACAGTTGCGGATTTTTTTTGGAATCTATTTCGGAGAGTGTGCACAAGAACTCCACAATTTAGTTCCGCCATCCCCGTTCTTTTATCGGGCCAACAGGTTCCCCGAAAGACGCCAATTGTACATGGTCGACATTCCCAGAGTTCGTACAAAGCGTTTTGAGTCCACTTTTTTCATACGCACTGCCAAATTGTGGAACTCATTGCCGGGTACTGTATTTCCCGAAAAGTACAATATAGGGGTCTTCAAATCAAGAGTAAATAGGTTCCTTCTAGAAAAGGATGCTCCATCTTAGACCTCACTACTGCTTAACATCAGGCAGAAGGAGGTCAATAGCTGACCTATTAAATTAAAAAGAAAAAATGTACCAGAAGGCTGAGGCTGGCGGCAGATTTTAGGGACAGCAAATTTGAGAACCGATGTTATTTTTTTTAAATCGAAAAAGATTTCTGTAAGACGGTTTTCTGATGAAGTACACGAGACATCTTTCCGATGACTTTTCCCTCTACTCTTTGATTGTACCTACATTTAACGCCCAACAAACATTCAATGGTCGCCTCAACGTGCTGATTTTAACTTTTGGTTTCATAAACTGGCCGTAATTACGTCCCCATCACGACCGAGAAAAGGGCCATTTTCTACTGTCGCAGTTGGGTAAAAGGGAGAAAAATTGTAAAGGTTGGGGCGGCAGAATTTGCAGAATAGCCTACATGTAAATCCGCCACTGGTTACAGATAGGTAGGAAATTGAGGAGGAAGGAAGGTGCTGGTTGAGATTCTGATGGGTTCTGAAAAGAGTATGGACATTTGAAGGTGTGAGTTTGATGAGTCCTGAAGGGATAAGAATGTTATGAGTGTAGAGATTTGAAGGTTGAAGTCCATGTGAAGGTGAAGGTCAAATCGAGGTCAAAGTCAAAATTTTCCACCAGCACCTGGTTGGTGGTTGGGTTGGTATGGAATTGGGTTTTGTCCTGGGAAGGGAACAGAAACATGACGGTGAATATAGGTCGTAGTCAAGGTCAATCTGGAAATGGTTTATTTCATAGAGAGCGCATTGGCTTTAAGTAATTATAAAGATGAAATGGCATATTCATCATCTCTCTTTTCGGACATAAGAGAAACAAGGATAAAACATTACTGCCTTACTTATTCGGATATAATGAGAAATACCCAAAAATCTCACCAGATAATCCAGTATCGAGAAGCCAAGACCCCGATCTTCCTTCACCAGGTCAATGTACTCCACCTCATCACTCCACATAGCGAGGCCACTCAGCGGTTCTAGAGATCTGGAACGGTTACGCTCCAGGTCTTCTGAGCAGAACTCTGTAAAGTCAAAGTATGAAATAATAGGTTATTAATGTGGAAATTTGACTTAATTTAAGAAAAAAAATCTTAAAAATTATGAGGTTCTGAAGAACTGTTGACACTGTATCGCTCTAAATATAAAAGAGATACAGTGGCTATAAACAATTTCTATACATGGAAAATACTGTCATTTTGGAGGCACCATATGAAGGTTATTATGGCATTGGTTCAGTCAGGTCATTCACAACCCAAAGCGGTATAACTCTCAACCCAAAAGACATGCACAAAAACTCGTACGAACCAAATGCTGCTATAAAAGCAGTATTTTAAATTAAGTTTGTATTGGTGCTATTGACTTCTTTTATGATGAATGGGTCGGCTCTTGACCTCAGACTTACACAGGCAAGAGTGATGTTTACGATGGAGCGAGCTTACCCAGAAGGTGCCTATTAACTCTCTTCCTTATTGACTTACCCGAATGTTGGTGCGAGAGGACGGTGTTTGTGCTGCAGAGTGACGCGACAGAGCTCTCAGACTTGGCTTTGATCAGCCTTGCAGGTGGTGGCGCCAGCTGCTGCAAGCTACCTCCTAGGATAGAACTCTGAAATTGTATATGAAAATGTATTATTTACTTTGAAATATTATTTGGAGCGTGAAATCAAATTCAGACAGCATTAATTTGTAGAGGTCAGTAGGGCTTATCAAGTTTCAGTATGTAGTCAGCTTTTAGTGAGCAGCCAGTTAATCAAAGTGAGGCTAGTCAAGTTAAAGTGCTTGTGATAAGATAATCCCGAGGGAAGGGATTTAGCTTCGACTAGAGTTCGAAGGTACACACCTACACCATTATTTATCTAAATTCATATAACCACACTCAGAAGACTTTAAAAAGAAGTTTCCTTGTTTGAATATAAGAAGCCCTTTTAACAAAAACCGCTTTGAGTCCTTTACGACCTCTGTGGCGTAGTGGGTGAAAGCCCTCTTGGAACGCAGAAGGTTGCGAGTTCGATTCCCGCCGCGGGATAAATGTTTGTATGATCTACAAATATTTATCTCGCGTCTTGGTGTTTCTATGTATGAGTTGTATTTACAAACAAAAAAGTTTATAGGTAAGTAGATTATCAGTTATCTGGTTCCCATAGTACAAGCTTTGCTTCGTTTGGGGCTAGATGATGCTGTGTGAAATGTCATTATTTATTTATAATTTAAAACTTTTCAAAGTATCTCTACTAAACTAACTCACATTGATCCGAGGCGGGTCCCGGTCCCTCCTGGTCCTCACAGCGACCAGTGTGGTGGGCGTGGAGGCAGTCCTCAGTCGAGACACCACATCCACGTGATGCGCTCCTAGTACCCGCCAGCCGTTCACCTGGAAACCATGTTTGTGAAAAGTTGTCCAATTTAATAACAGAAACTAAGTTATTACATATTAACATTATATTTACATAATTACGTTTTAATACTAAAAAGAAAACCGACTTCAATGTTTGACTCGAAACGCGGTGTGACTCAGGGCGTCAAGCTGTCGATTCGATTTCTATTTGTGACATGGCTACGAGGGAAGGTGTTTAGAGTTTTACGGGGAAACTATCAATCCCTCAGGAATAAAATTTATATGGGACCACCTCTGGAGTATACCCTTTCAAATATAAAAAGAATTTTGCAAATCGGTCAACAAATGGCGGAACAATCGCGTAACAAGATACAAAAAAAAAAAAGAAAAAAAAACATACAGACGAATTGAGAACCTCCTCCTTTTTTGAAGTCGGTTGAAAATACAACAGGATTAGTCAAGCTATCTAAGGATCGTTAGAAACGATCTATAGACAGCTCAACTTATCCAGGTCACTGTCAGTCGAAAGCGTGCTCAAAACACTGGCAACAGTGTTGTCTTGTAAATATAATAATAAGCTTCAAATCTTAATACACTATCGATGCGAAAGTTTGTTCTTCCTTCATAGTACGGTTTGAACTGCTTTGGTTATTTCTTATGAACCTCCTTATGCTACCCCGGGGTTGGATAGGTAAAGGCTTCTTTTTAACCTGGAAAACAGAGGTGTTCCCCAAGGACCGTAAGTGACTCCGGGCACATAGTTTGTATTGAAAAATTAAAGTTTCTTTGATCAAAAGACAGCTTCAGCCACAGATGTCATCAAAGAATGAAACAGACTGCTTCATGTTGTGTCACTAGTTTTTCAAATCATCGTGGGTTTAAAAGCTCCTCGAAGAGGCTCTTTTTGTCCACCGAACTTCTTACCTCCAGTAACTCATCTCCTCGGTTAAAGAGTCCGGTGGAGGCAACAGCGCCGCGGGGAGCCAGCGCTCGGATGTAATGCCGCGCGTGCACCTCCTTACCCGCCACCACCCGCACCGTGCCTTCGAGCGATATACCCAGCCCTGCCTCCTTGTCGCGGATTATTGTGCCCACCTGGAAGTGTGCGATTGTTTACAAGGTATTCCTGACCCGACCAATCCTTCTTTAACTGAGTTCCTCTCCATCCAAATGTTGCCTGGAAGAGATCGTTAGCGATAAGGATGTCTATTGTACATTGTCATTATTTGTTTTATTTAATTATTTTGTTTCATAGTGGTGTACAATAAAGAATTCATTTATTTATTCATTCATTCATTCATTCAATTCTCTCAGGAATAACTTGACTCTTTGTTATTCTAGCTAAACTCCAACGTCTTGAGCGATAAGACCGCCGATTGTAGGACAATACTGTCGAAACTTAGCATATAATTATTTCATGTAACACTGTGTCCTCAATAAAGTTCTTATTAAAAAAAACTCAACTAAACTTGAAGTTACGAATAAAGGCTTAAAGTAGATGTTATACATTAAAAATGCGCTTGGAGCATGGACGCATAGATGTAAGGATGTTTGCTTCTCGATCACTCTGAAATGGCTGAACGGATCTGGATGAAACTTGAATGATGTAGATCGTAGCCTTGAAGTATATATTAGACTTCTCAAAAGGGTAGTAACCTGCGGACGCAAAGTAGTACTTTCTAAAATCTTTAAGTACACGAAGATTTGAACAAAACCTTTGGTTAAAATTAAAAGCATTCCCCTTGAGTAAGTTTTCAATAAACACACCATTCAGTATTCATATGATAGTAAAAATAAATATAGAATAGAATATAATAGAATAGAATAAAGTTTATTTTCTCCACATCATATACAACAACATATCAGCAACTAGTTAGAATCCCGTAGGTCACATAATCATAAACCATTTACTCGTTGTACATCCTAACTCACCACGATATCATAGTCATACTGATGTCCAGGCCAGTCCTTCTCGTTGCTCAATATGTCCCGCCACTTATCCTGTATCCGTCTAGTCTCTTCCAGATCTTCTCTTCCTATCACAATCTCCTCGTCTTCTCTCTCCGCCGGGGGAGAGGGGAGATGCGCGAAGCTATCTACTTCAGTCTCTATCACTGTTGATTCGTCATACTGAAAATAAATTTGATAAAGGTCTACCTACGTGGTGCCAGTAAATGAAAAGATGAGCAACAGGCTACATGGTATGGACATGTGATGAGAAGGGAAGCAAAGTGCTTGCTTGGTATGAGTATTAAAGGATTTACGAGTAGAGATAGGCCAAATAAAAGATGATAGGATTGTATGAAGGGTCATACGAGTAAGAAAGGAGTGAGTGTTGAGATGACGGCTGTAAAGGAGAATGGGAGAACACATGATGCGATGATCCTTCCATTTTTTCTTCGGTCTACCTCTACTCAGAAATTCATCAACATTCATACCAAGCACTCTTGTTCCCGTCTCAACACATGCCCAAATGCTAGCCTGTTGCCCCTCATTTTTCGTAGACCAAACCTATCACTCGTCAACTGTTCATCCGCTTCTTCCACATTCACTTCACTTGACCTTGAACTTGTCAACTCACCACACTAAAGCTGTATTTAGCGAGTGAAGTGACGGAGGGGCTGGGTGGTGCGATGGGCGAGCCTGACCTCCGGCCATCTTGTGCTGCCAGTGCTTTCTGGAGCTTCTCGAAGCCCGCGCCGCGAAGGTACCTGCAACATAAATTATACCTAATTAAAGTTGTCTTTCAAAATATCTAAAGATGTTTGTCGCATAAAGAAGGATTCTAGAGTAGTATACCGAGCGCATTAATGGATTCCAAAATCCATTCCATACTAATATTAAAGGCTGTATCCCAGGGAAAGACATAGGCTACTTTTTATCCCGAAAAAATGAAAAAATCCCGAAGGACCGCGGGTCACACCGCGGGAGCGCAGCTAGTAGGTTATAAAATGATCTACCTGTCGTGTCACAATTACTCGAACTAATTTCGTGAAATAATTATAAATGCACCTCAAAGAGGCTCCTCCGCATCCGTGCACTTGGCACAATGTTTTCAAACTTTAGTATCGGTTTCTTAATGATTTCCTTCAGCGTTTAAGTTTAAGAGTACTGCTGGCCTAATACGTATATATTTTTGGACAGAAATGATGATAACCATCAAGTATCTCTTACCTCAAAGCCTTTAGTTTGACAAATGGCCCTTTCGCGTCTCTCAGTAGCGCGACTGCTCTGTGATTGGTCACGCCGTTCAATGATACTCCGTCAACCTGGACAATGAAACATAAAATACACATAATGGTATATTACTATAAACTAATGCGATAGCTAGTGTGGAAATTTTATTTACACGAAACAATAATCATAAAAATACATAAGTAGGTACATAATTTAACTAAACTAAAGATAAAAAACAGTGTTCAAATCACCGACCGCAGGTAATGTGCCCAAAAGGCTGGCGGCATTACCTCGTTGGATGGCTATTCTTATCCTCTGTCCGAGATAAGCACCAGCCCTTTGGTCATTGGTCTCGTCAATCAACCTCTTGAATAATTCTCTGAAAAGGAGCCGCGCCTCTGGACCCCATGGACCTAAAGTTTCCATTTTTTTATGTGATAGCTTGGTTTTTCCTACAAATGTAAGTAAGTACCTAAATTTTTATCTTGTGTGTCATTAGTTCTAGACTAGGTATTTAGAGTTCCAACTGAAATAGGTATGCTTTTAACTTTGTTAATGAAACAAGAACTTAAATAATAAATAGTAAGACGTCGTAAATTGCAAATAGAATTCAACGAACTTCCGTAAGAAAACAGGTTCACGACTGTATCCCCAAGGTGCGGTAGACATTCTCTCAGATCTTTTTATGTTACTTATTCCAAATCATTTGAAGATGTCTAAGGGGGGTTGTCAGAGGCATGTCCAAACACATATTTGATACATGCCCACATCTTGCAGCAGTTAGTAGTCCATACGTGACAGGTTGCAAGCCCATCGCCGCCTATAAGAAGACTTACTGGTTTCCTCACAATGTTTTCCTTCACCGAGCACGAGCACTTCCGAAAAAAAAAAAACTACTTTTCCAACATAAACCCGCTTTACCAATATTCAAACAAAAGTAGAACAGATTGACCTAAAAACAAAACAAAAAGTACAGTCGCAAACAACCACTAGTTATAAAAACTCCGCTGCACTGCCCTCGGATATTGTTGACTATTCAGGTAGCTGTTGAAATGGTGCAAAAGAGAGAGATAATGAAAATAGATAAGCAAATGTGGATTTTCTCGTGGCGCTTATTTATTTTTATTTTTGGACCGAAGTTCTTTTTCGGACGGTATCGAAAATGGAGGCTAGAAAAAAAACGGTCGATTTCACGACACATACATAGGTCAAAACGTCACAGTGCGAAGTACGCAGACGTAAAACAGTCCATAGATTGTTACACTATTAGTAATAGGATTTTAATATTTGAAAATAATTTAATTGACAAATGCCAAATTTCAAAGTTGAAACTTCGTTCTAACCGAGTGTTCCACGGAGGTTCCACGACACTCACATATTTTTTTATTTTTATTTTATTTATAAATATCATACAAAAAGGTAGCAATTTGAACAGTTCTAGATTCGTAATCAAATATTATGTCAAAATTTTTGTTGCTTTAAAAATAAGTAAATATTTGGTTCGTAAAATGGTTTGTCGCGTTATTTACCTGAATATATATTTTGTTATTTGCACAACACACTGGACAAAATAAGATAGGTTGCCCAACTTAACTATTTAATTAAGTAACAAGATTTACCTACCTCAAACATTCTGTCTGCAATGACAATGTTTCTTATTTCGTAAATACTTAAAAAAGTTACCCAAACAAAACTCAATAAGAGCAATCAAGTTTACATTTCGCAGTTAAATGCGAACAATAAATTTTTCACACAGAGCTTATTTAAAAAAAAACATGCAAAAGGCAATAAAAATTTGCTTGCATTTTACATTAAAAAATGCACAACTGAAGTACCATCGCGTGCACAAGTGCTGATTACAAATTCGCGTCTCGCTGATTGCGAAAGACTGTGCTCGCTCCTGATGAAAATTGCTTGTTTTTTTTTGCTTTAAAAAAAAGCTACTGTAATATAAATCATCTTGCTTTCCTATGAAATGCTAGATGGTTCCAATTTATTTTAAACTAACTTAAGTAGATACTTACACATAAATAACAATTTATTGGGATGTTTTTTTTAAAAAAAGCCGTGTTGGCCGAATGGGGTTGTACCTCAACTTTCAATCCGAAGGTTGTGGGTTCAAATCCCGGCCGTGCATCAATGGATTTTGCGTTTCGTAAAATTTATATGCGCTTTAACACGTGCTCTAAACGGTGAAGAAAAACATCGTGAGGAAACCAGTTAGTGTTCTTATAGGCGGCGATGAGCTTGCAACCTGTCACGTATGGAATACTAACTTCTGCAAGATGTGGGCATGTATCAAATATGTGTTTGGACATGCCTCTGACTACCCCCCTTAGACATCTTCATAGGATCTGGAATGAGTAACATAGAAAGATCTGAGAGCATGTCTACCGCACCTTGGGGATACAGTCGTAAACCTGTTTACGTTTTCGTTTTTTTTACAGAAACATATTTTAGAAAGTATTTATGAATAGGTACAGTTCTTCCAACGGATCTAGGCATTCGTGAAGTTAGCAGTTTGTCTGTGTAGAACACAATTTTGTATGAAAAAGCGGTCACAGCACAGACAAACGGCTAACTTCACGAATGCCTAGATCCGTTGGGCGAACTGTACAACACAGCATTCTTGTAATCCGTATCACATTAGCTCAGTTGGCGGAGCGTAGCCACGGATTAGGGTCGTGGGTTCAAATCCCGGTCATTAATTTCCAGTAATTTTTGCATTAAAAAAACTTACAGATCCCATTTGACGACCTCTGTGGCGCAGTGGGCGAAGGTCCGCCTGCGACGCAGAAGGTTGCGGGTTCGATCCCCGCCGCGGGACAAATGTTTGTATGACCTACAGATATTTGTCTCGGGTCTGGGTGTTTCTATGTATAATATGTATGTATTTACAAACAAAAAGTATATAAGTATTCTATCAGTTATCTGGTTCCCATAGTACAAGCTTTGCTTAGTTTGGGGCTAGATGATGCTGTGTGAAAATGTCCAGCATTATTTATTATTATTTATTTACTTTTTAAAATAAGTTCCTGTAAAAAGTGTCCTTTTACAATCAACCTACTTACCTCAACGATCCGGTCGTTGACCTGGATCCGACCGCTGAGGTCAGCCGAGCTACCTTCGCTGATGCTCTTCACAAATATACCGCTCAGCTCCTCTGTCGACAAAATAACAATTTAGAACCGATGTTTTGATCGGTAAATAGGTACCTAGCATTAAGTACATGTACCATGTCTTTCCTGACGACAACGCCGATTAAGTTCAGAGGTTTGAACTATCCGACGACCTCTGTGGCGCAGTGAGTGAAGGTCTGCCTGCGACGCAGAAGGTTGCGGGTTCGATCCCCGCCAAGGGACAAATGTTTGTATGACCTACAGATATTTGTCTCGGGTCTGGGTGTATCTATGTTTAATATGTATGTATTTACAAACAAAAAGTATATAATTAAGTAGTATATCAGTTATCTGGTTCCCATAGTACAAGCTTTGCTTAGTTTGGGGCCAGATGATGCTGTGTGAAATGTCCAGCATTATTTATTATTTATTTATAACTGTGGTACAATAGGCCCCAGACAAGTGGACCAGTTAGGTCGGCCTGGTAGCCTCTTTGGAGTAAATTGGGAGAAATTCCACCCCAAAATATAATACAATCTTTCAAAGCATATTTATATCTCATTATTAATTACTTAGGCGTTAAAATACTATCCCTTCAACCCTTCTAATAAACATAATCGTCGGTCAGGCAAAGGGTGTCCCTTTCATATTTTCACACCAATTTGATTAACCATGAGATAGCAGAAAGGGTAGACGCCTACTTTAAAGTAATTATCCGATATTTTGGCGTTTCCTACTACGAGTTCCTACTTCATTGCATTCCGTCGATAAGATCAATCTAAGATAGACTTGGACTTCTTTCGCCATTTTTGAAGGAGCTAGTAGCTCTGCTATTTTATTTAGTTTTCTCGTGTTTTACTAGGTTTTATTATGTAATTTCGGTGTCATTTTACTAATGAAGCTTTGGATACGTAACAGGAGATTTGGCAAATGGAATGGGGGAGTATTCAAGAAAATTTCTCATCTGACGAAATATTTCCGTTGGAGTTTTGAAAGGACAAGCCGCCATGTTTTTTCAATTGACTCAAATTGACGTGACATAAGTAATACATATTTAAAGAGAGATTTGAAGTGAAGTCAAAGTGAAACCAAGAAGTGAAGTGAAACCATGAAGAATAAGAAGACCAAGCTAAGATGTTACTGATTGGGCGATATAGTCGCTCAGCGACAAAGCCCTTTTCTTTTTTTTTGTAAATAAAAAAAAAAAAAGATAGACTTGGTCAATGTCAAAAGTCAACAGAAAGTCATTTTTAGATTCCACTACGTTGCTTATAATAATAGAACACTAATAAATAAGTATTAGACAAGCTACGCTACACACCCACGTCCTATATGGGAAACAAAGGTCGCCGATTCACCTTTTATCTCCACAATTAACACGTTGGCTGCCAACTACGAGTATAGTCATAGCAAAGTATCTAGGATCCAGCGCCAGCTACGAGTTTATACGTAAATGTTTAGTTGTGGCTACCTACAAAATTAAAAGCGTTAGCAGTGTAAACAGGACGTTAATCGATTGGTTGGCATTGGAAATGAAACTTACAAAATAAAATGAGAACACTTTCATATATATTTTTTTCAGAGTTAGCTAAGATGTGCTGCTAGCTACGTAAATACTCGTAGTGATGATTTTGTATGGTATAGGTTTTTTTACTACGAATATATTCGCATGGCAGCCAACGTGTTAAGTGATAAAACCACTGCCTGTAGTAGAAAGAAAGAAAATCGTATTTTTGACAACTAAGTAACATGGGGAATGTGCTCAATGAAATCATGAAATGGACGATCCTGACTGGGCTAGTCAGGATTTGACCGCACTTCTGTATCACGTAGGTATTTTCTGTAGCCATCTGCCCAACTCGCAAAACCACGGAAGTATTACGCATTATCTGATTCCATCTACCCAAGGCATCTCAGATAACCTTTATAGGACTTTGTCAACAAAAACAGCTCCATAATGCCCGAACGAACGCGATCAATGTAATCTGTACTCTGACCTACTTACAAGATCCGTTTTGCAATATCCAATCTTTATATGGTTTAGCAAAATAGCTAGCATTTCGGAGATATTCTACCTCCAATATCCAGGATATAGAATTAGAATTAGAAGTGCCGTTCCGAAATATAACATCAATGTGGTATTTGATCCTATGACCTGGCCGATCCATACCATGCTCGGACCTTCGATAAATAAATAATGCTGGAAATTTCAAACAGTATCTGAACGAAAGTAAGCAAAGCTTATTTTGAAAGATTATGGCTTATTATGGGAGGAACCACCATGACTAATTATTATATGCCCATCAACGATCTCTGGTTGATGCCCATAAATTAAAGGCTCTCAACTAGGCTCTGACTAACTGAGTTATTGGGAGATGTTCCCACCGCGAGAATAGAACTAGAACTTCTCGTAGTCTCGTATCTCCAGCCGTGCACTTGTAACTTCTTGTCCCGCCATGAGAATCAAACTCGCGCCTGTACCAGCCGAGCACTCAACGTAGTTGTCAACAATAACAAGAACTAGGGCTGTAATAAAGCCTTTTGTGTAAAGTTCCAGCAATCGGAAGTAATATCCAGAGCGCTGTATGTTTGTTCAAGTTCCGTACAATTTTGATTTAGATACTATTTTTCTACTAAAAAGGCAAAAGTTACGACTAGTAAAATTAAGTTCTTGATAGATCGGAGTTAAATAATGTTCTGCGGTCGAGCCTCGGTTGCAGTTAAATAACAACAGACCATCGCCACTAGCGGTCACCAAACCCGCCAGTGATTATAACAACAGTCACCTTCTGTTCCAACAACTTATAACACTTGACCATGTTCCTTTAGGGTTCATCAAATTGGCCCTGGGTTTAAAGCTGTATAGCCTTGAAGGAAACCTTCAGGTTGTCTAAGAACTCTTTCACCAGAGTTGGTTACTAGGAAAGAAATAGAGGTAAGATAAATTATGAAAGATTAAGAAAGAACAGTCAAAGAAACGTCGAACGGGTGTGTAAGGTGACATCAGTAAAAAATAAATGAGAGCTGATAACGGTTTTATAGGAATTGAAGAAGAGCATCGAGCACACATAGACAAGTACTGAAATATAACAGAGAAATAAATAAGACTTACCCTGTTCGCAGACGTACCCCGCTACGGTGATACCCAGGCCCAGCGAGTTCTTGCTGAGCTGGACGTCATAGCTTAAGGTTTCCGGCTCCGAAGACCCTCGGACTGCCATGTCTAATGGTAACCTGGAATAGTCCAAGTTCATCAATGGCCTCTTGGCCTGTTGCATCTTTAATAGGTGGCGTCACTCAGGTTGCAATGATTGCACCAATTTATTAAATAAGACTACCTTCTAACGAAGCAATACGTTAAGGTCTTTCGAGACAGAATTTAAAAAAATTAAGCAATGCAATGTCATCAAATTACATATTTGTACCAGATCTAGGTGGATGTACAGATGTCACAAAAAAAAGAGTTCGAGACATTGTTACAATGATGGTACCGGTGATATGAGCCGAAGAGAGCCGGCAGACGTGAGGAGTGGGAAGAGAGGCTATTGCCCTGTAGTAGGAAACATCAGGCTTCAATAAAATAAAATCAAAGAAATTTTATAATACCATCATACCTAATATACATAAAATAATAGTAGGTAAATGGGAAATGCATAACTGATTACACTCAGCGGGTTCGACCCTCGTTAAGTCAATTCGCGCTGATAAATTAGGTTAGTTTCGCTAACGTGTCGGTAAATAGTGGCTATTATGTAGTACATAAAAACAAATGACGTAGCAATTCACAGTAATAATTGAGTGGCCACTGACCATTGAACTAAGCTCGTATACTTTTTCTTCCTGATGTTTTCGAACAAATAGTAAAGTGAGGCACCTTCCTTGCACTAGACACATGTTTTAGGCCTTCTTCGATATGTTTTCCTTTACTGAGAGAGTACTGGCATATCGCATTTTTGAAACAGAATAAAATATTGGTGGACACTCTTGGACCGAAAAACTCATTGCTGCACGGGATTCGAGCTCACCTTAGAATCGGAAGGTGTTGCTGCTTTTTCTAAACCACAAGACAAGTGCTCAAGAATTATAGTGTTAGTATTTACCTAGGAGGCTGTGGATGGGTGGCCTGCGGGGCGGGGGTGAACACAGGTGGCGAACGGGGGGTGGAGATGGCGCCACGCGGCACCACAGCCACTATCGATGCCACGGGCTGTGTACAATAATTACGTTTGAAAATATATATAAAAACGGTTTTATAGGTACTTACATCTATAGAATTTATACGGTAAATAGAATACATCTAGATTATTCATACAGCGTCTGGAGGTAACCTATGCCTACATTCAACGGGATGCTGCCGGGACATTAATTAAGATGGAAAAGCTTGTCATGTAAGAGCCAATTAACAGTTTCAGTTGATCTCGATCAACGAAGCTAAAGCAGTGGCGTAGCTAGGTAGCCAGGGGCCCTGGTGCAAATAAAACCTAACTGAACCCTAACTGAACGGTTTAGGTTTCATCAAGTCAAAATGTCAACTTTTTCTAAAATCCAAAATTGCAGTTTTTTTTATTTTCAAAATAAACATACCTTTAGTTCCCTAAGAACAAAACCTTCCTGGCCCTCGGGCTCTGATTCAAGAGTCCGAGGCCCCCTTGAGCTTGGGGGCCCCGGTGCATAGCACCGCCTAACCCTAAGCTAAGATTCGAATTTCCATTTGGGTTTCACCAGCAAACATTGATCGCGATCAACTCGGTCCCCACTCTAATCGCCCGAGTAAATCATCCTCTCAGCTAAATGAGCCTTGTCCACAGTAAAGACAACGTCAATACGCGTAGAGCTAAAAACACATACACATTACACAGCCAACTTTATTCTATTCTATTCTTTAAAACTGAAATGAGTCTAGTCTCACCCGATGATGCATCCTCTCCTCGATGATAGTAGGCTGTGGTGATGGTGGGCTGGTTTCTTCGTTGAGCGCGCCGAAGCCGTCATGACCTGCCTCCGCCAGTCTTCTCTCCAGGTCTATTGGGTCCGCCAGCAGACGTGATGGTACTACTGGTGCGGGGGATGAGCCTAGGGACTGAAACAGGATTATCATGAGGATACAATGCATCCTCACAAAATGAAAGGGAAGGTAAAAAAAGGAGCTTCTTAGAGGTGCACTTCAAACCTTTCACCGCACTGTTATTTGAACAAGAACTATAATCAGAAAGAGACCCTTTAAAAATATCTTGTCGGTGTCACAAGTTCTTTTAAAAGTGTGGCGAAAGGATTTTAAATGCGCCTTGAATATGTATAATAGAATAGACTGAAGATGCTCCTTTCAGACATGTTATTTATTTATTTTATTTATTTAAATAAGGTTCTTCAGCGTGCTGGTTTCCTCATAATGTTTTCCTTCACTGTTTCAAACTACAAAAAACTTATTTCAAAAGGAACATTCAAACAAAATGCAGTCAAATCAGCGTCCGTAACCGTGTGACGTCACATCCGACGTGGCGCCGGATATCGCCTCGCCCGCGGAAACTCACCTTTTCCTCTTCCCGCTGTTATTAAATTAATTGAGGGTAAATTTTAATTTTAATACGAGGTTTATTTATTTACCGTCGGTTCTAAGTTACATATTAAATTATTGTAAAGCGATATGGGGAAATTAAGGAGTAGCTATTATTTACTTCTAATAAAATCATAAGGTCGTGGGTTCGAATCCGATCGAGCACTGATGAGTTTTTCTGAGGGAAAGTTTGTGCTAGTTCCAGTAGATATCTCAAGCGGTAATGAAAAACATCGAAGTTTGAAAACATGGTGTCAAGTGGACGAAAATAGCCTTGTAATCCATTCACCACACTGTTTCGAAAGAACTAGTGACATGAAAAGACGAAGGCTTCCATTTACTACGATCATAACTTTATTGAAAGCTGTGTCATTGATTAATCAAATTTTAGTAAGTAACTTAACTCCAATAAGTTACTTAAACTTTATTAATCACAGCTCAAGTAATTTAACGGTTAGTTGGCAACTTTTTCGCGAAGTTTTAATTGCAAACTTAGCTTAAACTGTGACAAAGGGGTGTAGAGGGCGGCATGATCTGGTTTCCTTAAGGGGCGGTTTTTTAAACGTCGACCTTCTGGGGGGTTATTCGCGTTCGTTTTTTCGTTCGTTTGATGAATATTTGGATGCGTCTTACTACGAGCTACATTTTATTCAGTCGATAAGATCAACGTTAAAACACGGTCCTAGCCTAGGACCAAATATTCCAAACCGAAAAATTGGCCCTTGAAGTCAAAAATCGTATTAAGAAAATTCCGAATATTCAGTAAACGAACGAAAATAAGAACGGGAATACGGCCCTGTTCACCATATGTCCTAACGTGCATATATTTTTTTTAGATATGAAAAGAAACGCGTTGTGTCATTGTTATTTAACAACCTTAGCTTGCAATATTTTTGTATGTTAGTAGTCGCCTAGTCCGTCTGACCTACGACAACGCGTAATACATTTTGACTACTGATGATGGAGTCAGAAGAACGAAACTCCTCACAGAATAAATCGAAACTTACGTACTCAGATTCACTAACGGCTACTTAAATCGTTTCTTAGATTTTTTACAAATCGGTTTTTCATTACAAGGAAAGGATTTTAATTGACGTTAGTGACTAAGTACTGAGTACCAACACTATTTTATTTGGCGTATTTACCTCCCGTGTTTTTTCTTTCGGTTAGTTTATCACTTACATTATTGTGACCAGAATGTTAAAAAATGCGAGCTAAAAGAGGGCAAAGTGAAGTGTAACTCCCTCCAATTAGAAGTCTCGGAAGTAGGTCGCGTTAAGTTCATACAGGCTCTGGAACTAATAGTGCTTGTGTGTTCACTTTAAAAAGAATTATTACCATTTCACACTATCGGCGTTATTCATAAACGTGGTGTAAGGTTACGACAGGTGTAACTTAGGAGTAACCATATGTAACTTAGGAGTAACCATACAATTTTTGAGTATTTTGCGTAACTTTACATTCCAATAGAGCTCAACCAAACACATAATAGGAAAATGACAATTGAAGTCCAGAATGAGTTTCAAATGTCAAAATGAAGCCGATGTCCATTCCCAGTTTAGTTAGACAATAAGGCTGCAGGTTTACTAATAAGGCCGTATAAGTTTATGATGACCATCCTATTTCTAAGGCAACCAAAACCTACCTATTAGGACGCTGTAGTGCCTGGGACGCTGTAGTGCCTGCTGCCTGGGACATTGTTTGAGATGGAATAGGCTTTATGATTGGACATTAATATAATTGGACATTAATATGATTGGGCATTATTATGGTTGGACATTATTATAAATGGACATTATCAGGATTGGACATTTTTATGAATGGTAATTTTTCGACTGTTTGTCATTGTTCATAATTGGACATTAGTCGTGCAAAGGTTGCCCAGCACCTGAACCATCCTTTCAGCTAAGTCGGCCTTGTCCACAGGAGAGGCCACGTCAAATACGTGTGGAGCTGACTAAGCCTTACAAAACTACTGAGATAAAATTCAAAATCATATAATTTCTGACTCAAATGTTATTTTTTTTGGGAGCCCAGATGTGGGATACAACAGGCCAATAAAGAAAAAATAACTATTGAAGGAAGACAAGTAATTTTTTTCTTCTCATCGTGTCACCAGTTCTTTCGAACCAGTGTGGTGAAAGGATTTTAAGTGCGCCTCAAAGAGGCTCCTTTCGTGCACTTGCCACATGTTTACAAACTTTGTAGGTTCTACGACATGCCGGTTTCCTCACGATGTATTCCTTCACCGTTTGAGAGTACTGGCATAGTGCGCATACATTTTTCGGCAGAACAACTCATTGGTGCACGACCGGTATTGAACCCACGACCTTACGACCACTAGACCAGCAGAACAAGTAATAATGACATAGCATAGCCCAAGTATGTTAAGAAAGCGGATATTTGAGCACCTTTTAGAGTGAATTTGCTCGACTTTAGCAATTCAATAGCAAAGAGGTTTTACGTGTAAATGTGAACTGGTTCACCTTAAGTGTTTGAAGCTTAAGTTAAAGTGAGAAGTTTAAACGGGATAAAATGAAGGAGCAATTCAGACGTTTATGTCGAATCGAATCAAATACTGCACAAAACTGTATTAAAAGAGGTGATAAAACAGGGGTAGATTTATGGACTCCAATTTCCTACGTTTTCTAGCCTAAAGATATACTGAACACGGGGTTTTAGTTTAAAAACATAATTTATATTGCTACACCGATTTGAACCGACCGATGCTGATTAAAAGCAACTCTTTATCAGAAGACAACCGGTTCCTACACTCCACGGGACGCTGTAGTACCTGGCACATTGTTGAGACGGACTTGCCTTGCGCAGCAAAACCACAGACTAGGTAGTTCCTAAACGAGTAAAAGATGCAATTTAAATAAAAACGAGCAAAAAAACTGTATCGTGTAAATGCTCTTCTCCTGATTTCAGTGTGATAGTTTATCCAAAGTTATACAATTCAGAATCTAGGACAATCGATTGAAAGCTTCGTGCCCAGCATCTACTGCGAACTTATCAATTATTTATTCACGGTACAGATCGTAGATATGTAATAAGATGACTACGGCTCTTTAAGAAGCAAATCCCTACATATAAAAATTAATCCCTATATCCCTTGGTCACGTCATCACGCGTGAACGACTGGACCGATTTCACTATATTTTTTTTTGTCGTGTTTGTTATTGTCAGGAGAAGTTTCTTATGACAGAAAAAATCTCTATATTAATCCTAAGGGCGTGAAATAAGGGTTGAAAGTTTGTATAGGGAGTTGAAAGTTCCAGTTAAAGGCAACAGATGGCGCTATTATTGCATTTTTTCAGAAGATTCTTGCAGATTTCAGTTCTATTTAGATGTTTTCAAGTATGTTATTTTGCTGACGAAGTCGCGGGTACCAGCTAGTATTTTATAAAACTTGACCCCATATTTCGGCGCAGTTGCTTACGCCATGACCAGTTCTTCCGTGATAATTGCGTATGCAACTGTGCCGAAATATCCTGAAACTCAAAAAACAGTAATCGTGATAAATATCCCCTTATTTGTGTTAAAAATATTTTTTTATTCTAACTCATCCCGCCCGTGAGGCATTCGGGAAAACCGAAGCAAAGCTTTTCAAATAACACCCGACTGTCATTAAACATTCCTTACTCCTTTTATCACCATGACATGTATATATCAGAACATGAGCACCTTATCTCTATGCTAGAATAGAGTAAAATAACATTCGAATTTCAGCAAAAGCATCTTTTCTACAACGCAATAAAACTCAAAAAATCTAAATAAAAATCGAAATTCGGAATCACATCTCTATAGCGTCACAGCCAAACGCCCTCAAATACATTGTGGACTTCGACAAAAACAAAAGCAGTTCATACGTTCATATACCACAGAACTGAGTTATCTCAGTTGTGTGGTTCATACCTTGTTCATACTTTCTACATTCAAATAGGGGACGTTTAATCGTTTGATACATTATTCAAAAGACTCCGGAAAAGGTTTCGGCAACATGAAACGGTTTACTTTTGACGTCAAACTCATAAAGAAGAAAAAGGTCAAATGGTAATTGCTTTAAACCGGTTTGTTTGATTATGTTTAGTCGTAGTCTAAGCCATGTTGGTCGAAATGGGGTTGTGCCTCGACTTTCAATCTGAAGGTCGTGGGCTCAAATCCCGGCCGTGCACCAATGGATTTTTCGTTTCGTAAAATTGATATGCGCTATAACAAGAGCTCTTAACGGTGAAGGAAAACATCGTGAGGAAACCCGCAGCTTAGTCAGCTCCACACGTATTGACGTCGTCTTTCCTGTGGGCGGCTGATTAAGCTGAGAGGATGGTTTAGGTGCTGGGCAAGCCTATTCCATCTCAAACAATATCTCAGGCATTACAGCGTCCCGTTAAGTGTAGGCATAGGTTGCCTCCTGACGCTGTATAAATCTTCTTAAGTCTAAGGTCGTAGTATACGCGCGGTACATAGGTACCTACTCTATCAACGGACTTTTATAATTAAAATCAAAGGCTGTTTTCGCTAATGAACATAAAGGTTTACTCATATTAGCTTATTTAGACTGAATAGAGACGTTCGTAGGTACTCGCCGTTCTTGCGCATTTTTCTATATGCATTTTTCTTTTACAATTGGCATCAATTCAGATGTGGATGGCATAATTGTCTCCGCGCTGTATATTATTTCAGAAGGCTATTATCGGAAGTATTATTATTATTATGGAAAAATAATAATTACGTTTTTATACTAAAAAGAAAACCGACTTCAATGTTTGACTCGAAACGCGGTGTGACTCAGGGCGTCAAGCTGTCGATTCGATTTCTATTTGTGACATGGCTAGGAGGTGGAGGAAGGTGTTTAGAGTTTTACGGGGAAACTGTCAATCCCTCAGGAATAAAATTTATATGGGACCACCTCTGGAGTATACCCTTTCAAACATGAAAATAATTTTGCAAATCGGTCAACAAATGGCGGAACAATCGCGTAACAAGATAAAGAAAAAAAAAAAAAAAAAAAAAAAAAAAACATACAGACGAATTGAGAACCTCCTCCTTTTTTGAAGTCGGTTGAAAAACTTGTCGATAGTTTTCTTTAAATACCTGTAGTTGCGGATCAGGCTGCAGCACCGGCCTGGCCACCAGCAGCCTCACGGCAGCTCCACACTGACGTAGCACGGCGGCTGCCTGACGCGCACACATGCCCACCACCACCACGCTGCCGATGCGGAGCAGCATATCCCCGCTTCGGAGACGCCCATCCTGAAATATGTGCTAAGTTCATATTGGCACAATTTGTATCTTCAATAAGTTCGTTTTGGAATCAAGTAGATAATTATAGATTTTTAAGATCCGTAAAAGGATCAAAAACCAATATAACGTAAAGAAACCATTTAAATTAGAAAATAAAATCAAGTTAAAAAATAAGGAGATCCAATCAATCATTTTTTGCGACCTAACGAAGTAGCGTTTGTAAATTCCACTATTTTCATGAGACGGAAGTCAAAACATTATCAAAATTATAATTCTAGCTTGAGTTATAACTACTTATAATATCCCCGGGATGCTATCTTCCAGGAGACATAAATCTTGATTATTTTATACTTAATAGTCATAATAAAATATCACAAACGAAAACGGAATTAATTTCATATTTCCTCTTAAAAAACTAGCTCTGAAATCCCGACAAGGACAGCAATATAAAACACGTAGGAGGAAAAGAGACGGGTATATGTTTACAAAAACATTATTAAACGGACATTAAGCCCAGTCATAAGGCCTTTACGACACAGTAAAGCTTAACAAGAGTTTTATTCATTCTTTTTGATGATGCTTTGTGTATCTCGGGAATAGTCAAGTATCATCTACATTAACAAACAAGTTGCTTAAACGTTGTAACTCAGAAACATCATAAAAGATTCCTGTTTTGAGCAACTGAACGATACCTGTTTCATACAAGATTTTTGAAAAGTCTTCTGCGCAATTTTTTATTTTTTTTCTGTCATAAGAACCTTCTCCTGACAATAACAAACACAACAAAAAAAATAGTGAAGTCGGTCTAGCCGTTCACGCGTGATGGCGTGGCCAAGGGATATAGGGATTCATTTTTATATATAGAAGATACTTTAGTGTAAACAAGGAAGTTTAGACACAGGGGCCGTATTCCTGTTCTTATTTTCGTTCGTTTTATGAATATTCGGATGTTCCTACAACGATTTCTGACTTCAAGGGCCAATTTTCGGTTTGTAATATTTGGTCCTAGGTTAGGACCACGTTTTATCGTTGGTCTTATCGACTGAATACAATGTAGCTCGTAATAAGAAGCATCCGAATATTCATCGAACGAACGAAAACACAAACGCAAATATTGTTTATTGTTTGTTGTTATTGTTTTTCTTTAGTTTTAAGTTTAGTGTTTTATGATTTTATTTTTGTAATTTTTTTTATTTATTTATAGTGATTATTTGTTTTGTAAATTGTAATGGATTTTAAATTATCTGAATTAAAATGAATTTGAATTTGAATAACCTTCCAGTACTACAATATAAATATTGTGCGCCCCGGCAAACTTTGTAGTGAGTATCTAAAACTAGCCTAACCTATCTCCTAAGGCTACAAAACATTATTCTACAACGTAGGTACAGCAGTATGTTTGGATATTAGCTTCGATGATAAACCAAGATTTTCGAAACGTCTGCGAAAATGGTCATTTCCCAGCAGTGGGATAAAAAAGACATAATTGTGATGATCTATTTTTTAAAATAAAAAGCTTATTAAACCACAGCATCTTATGTCTGTTTCAAAGGACTTTTAACCTTAAAACATTATTTATTGAGTGTTATGCAAAGAAAAGGTGTTTGGTGTTATGTAGTAAAATACGTGACGTCATAACGTGTTTATTATACATCAACTAATTGGTTAAGTATACCTACACTAATTAATTGTGTGGGTGGATTTTTACGAGAATTGGTCGCTACGAAAGGCTACGCCGTAGCGAAGCCGTAGCTTTTGTAGAGGGTCTACGAATATTAAGTTACAAAAGGCTCTCTAACTTTAGTTTATTACGAAAAAATTGGGTCGGTTTTTGTTTGTAAAAAGAATAGAATTAACAGGCTTCAAACGGCCTCTAATTAACTCAATTTCTTATGATTTCTAAAATGAACCAAGAAAATTGCACTCATCTGGGATTGAACCCACGACCTTATAGGCTCAACGCTATTAAAGTTATATCTTAAAGATACATACTCTTCAGCGTATTTATTTATCTTTTGTTAGATTGATCAAAACATTTTGCGGGTTTTTGTTCAACTCAAAGATCAAAGCTGAACAATTTTTAATGAAACAAATACAAAACCCTTCAGTTCGGTTAACATGTTTTGTTCGAGTCCTACATAACTGTTTAACTCAAATTGAACCTTATAACTCAGGATATAGCGTCGCAATAGCTCTGAAACTATTTTTAAAACAGATGCGAGGAAGGATGTACAGTACAAAATCATCTTTTCTCCAATCGATATAGAACTCAAAATCGTCTAAACTATGTAATTTTACTCCACAGCATATATATATATATATGTCATAGAAACCAGGTAGATAACTGTCAGAAAGCTCTACAAGGACTTCTTTCGCCATTTTTGAAGGAGCTAGTGGCTCTGCTATTTTATTTAGTTTTCTCGTGTTTTACTAGGTTTTATTATGTAATTTCGGTGGCATTTTAATAATGAAGCCTTGGATACGTAACAGGAGATTTGGTAAAAGGAATGGGGGAGTATTCAAGAAGATTTCTCATTTGACGAAAGATTTCTGTTGGTTTTGAAATTACAAGCCGCCATGTTTTTTCAAAATCAAATTGAAGTGACATGAATACATTTGAAGTGAAGTGAAACAGTTGCCATTATTAAAAAGAAGAAGAAGGAATAAAAAGACGAAGAAGAAGAAACCAAGAAGTGAAGTGAAACCAGTTAAGATATTACTGATTGGGCGGTATAGTCGCTCAGCGACAGCCCTTTTCTATTTTGTTCATATAAAAAAAAACTCTAGAATCTGACTTCAAAAGCATGTCATTATTGGACTTTCGATAGACTAATCTGTATAGCAATATAGCTTTTACGTCCACTAATATACCCTAAAAGGCAACGAAAAACAAACCTTATTTGTCTTACATAAGAGCTGAGATTGGCTTAACGCGCAGAACCTCAGAGTAATAACATCAGACCCTGGCGAGAAGCCAAGAATCACACCCTGTTTATGCCAATACATCGTTTTGCCAACTTCGGTATAAAAGCTAGTATCTAGGCTATTTTTTTTATGACACATTCGTTCCTAGTGATTTAGGTTTGTAAATCTTATACTAAACCACAGATAAAATAAAAACAGATTCATAAAAGCTCGTTTGATTTAATACGATTTATATTTACAGCATCATTATAACTTGGATGCTGAGAGGAAGATGCTGACAGTCTGACGGACACACAAACATAAATCGTAATGATATTGCAAGATTAATATTATAGGTAGTAGTCCGTATGATATGAAGAAAAAATATAAAAATTTAAAAACGAATCGCCACTCAACGTAATGCCGCCACTATACTCAGCCACTTTTTCGGTAGTTTATGTAATTATGTAAGTTTGTCATTGAAGTACTCACTCTGTCAGCAACGCCCCCCGGCAGGACAGACTTGACGACGACCCCCGAGGAGCGCCCCCCGACGATACCGAACGCGAGCCCCGAGCCATCGTTCCAGAGCTCTACCACCTCCACCTGCGCCCACTCTCCGAACACCTGCTGTGGACACATGGCATTAGTATCGTATGAGTAGATAATTCTGGTCCAGTTTTTAGGCTACAATATAGCGGAACGTATCCGCGACAAAACCGTTCCGGTTTCGTCACTGATGCGTTCCGCTGAAGTATTAATCGTAAGCCTGGTTAGCGGTGATAGAAGCATTATTTTTATAACCTACAATAAGGGTAACTAATAATAATGGAGCCGTATTTGTGAATGGAGTTTTACCTCGACTTTCAATCCGATGGTCGTGTGTTCTAATCCCGGCCGAGCATTAATTGGTTTTGTGTAATTTATAAAAACGGTGAAGGAAAACATCGTCAAAAATGATAAGGTTGCAACCTATTACGACGGTTGCCCCGAGGCATGGTAGACCTTCTCTGTGATTTTTTATATAATCCAGATCCTTTAAAGATTGCTGGGGATAGTCAGAGGTATGTCCAATTACATATTTGATACATGCCCACATTTTGCAGTTAAAGGATATAATTAATTACCATGATGCGCTGTCGTCGCCTGTTGGCCTTTTTGCTGACCATCAGCTTATCTTTTCCGCCATGTTGCTAATTATTGGCACTTTTCACGAAAACACCCGAAGGCCACTTCGGAAACCCGACGCCGATCTGTCGTGCTCATTATGTGGACGAATCTGTAAATAAAAAAACCTTTACACACTAAACTTGCCTTTACATATTTTTTAGATGATTTATACAGCGTCAGGAGGCAACCTACGCCTACCTACACTTAACGGGACGCTAGAGTCTAAGTACCTACCTAACTTACACATTGAGAGACACACATTAAACTTAAAAAATAACTAAATAATAGGTAATTCATAAAAAAAAATTGCCTTATGTCAAAAGTCAAAAGTCAAAAATCATTTATTCAGTAGGACCGCTGGGATCACTTTGAAACGTCTTAAAACTAGGTGATTCTACTTCTAATGACGAGTTGCCTCCCAATTTTAATTTGTGAGTAGTGCAATTAGTAGGACTTCAAGTTTCATTATCCCGAATCTTTATTAGTTTCCTAAAATAAATGAACAGTATTTTTTCAGGTTAGGTATGTAGCCCACAAAAATAGCTAACATTACTTACACAGCCAGCGGCTCCCAATCTTGAAACTTCCGACATTTTCGATCGTAAACCGAAACAAGTCCAAACTTTACCCAAGTTTGAGAATAACTGGTGACTTGTTTTAGCCACTGCATGTGATTTTGGGTTCTTGTAGATTACGAGTAGAATCAGTTTGACTTATAGGCACTACGCGTACAGTAGTATAGAGGCGAAGACTATTCAGTCGTGTATAAGAATTTAGAATACGACTTGCTATATCCAAAATGGCAACTTTTATGCAAAAAGACTCAAGAGACATATCGAAGCGCTTTTTTATTATCTTTTGGAAAAAAATATCTATTCTATTGCTCGGAAATACTTTAATTTTATGAAAGTACGTATTCTTTTTCAGTGTAAAATTATGTTAATCCAGAACCAACAACTGGCAACACCTATCAACTGTGAAGCAATTATGTGATAATCCAGACACTCCACGGTTTCCAACCAAAACCGCAAGCACTCAAGTTCAATAGTAGGTCAAATAAGTTGACAACTCCGAGTCCGGCGCGAGACTTATGTTCCAAGTGTTGCAAACTTGTGTCTCCTTTGTTTCCGATAACTTCGGAATGTATGGAAGGCATTAGTTCAAGTTTCGAGGCAAATGGCTACGCTAAAGTCGTAAATATATTTTTAATGGGAGAGATGTTTGGTTTTCATTTTAAAAATTGTTGTAGGTGTGGAAGTAGGTGTAAGTCTTCAGTCAATAAATAGCTCTTGTCGACACAATCATGAAACTCTCTCCATCTGACTCTCTCTCTCTCTATATACATCTATCAGAAATAAGAGATAAGAAAAAATCTTGTTTAAACTGTGTTGCACAAAGATGATATTATTTAGATAGGGATCAACAGTTTGCCCATCGTGGGCGTACAATATTAGTATAAATAAAGGTAGGTATTAGATACCTACTTTATAGAAAGTTATGACAGAGTAAAACTAAGGTAGGTACTAAAAGTTACATTTGCCTAGGTTTACCTAAGTAAAATATACATCTCTCCAATCAAGTCTCTTGTCGGCGCAATGATGCAACTCTCTCCATCTGACTTTCTCCAATCAATTCTTACTTCCTACTCAATTTATATTTATATGTAGATTTATTTGTAGATAAAAATTTCACTGAAATAGCATGTACTGTAAATTTTTTCCCGGAAAAGTTAAGTACCTACAATTATTTCCAAAATATTTGCATAGCATGCAAACAGTTCCCGCCTCCATTATCCGGCTGAAAACGCAGTGTAATTGGTTGTTATTTTGTTCGTTTTACGCAAATTAACACAGCAATGGTAGAGTTCAATAGAGTATAGAGTTACGACTGTCGTCACTCATGTCATGACGCATTGTTTGCACTGCATGCGGGCAAATAGGTACAAATTACAAACTATACGAGCTGTATAAATAAAATAGACGCCTCAGAATTGCGTTTTTTTGAACGAGTAACAAAGCAAGAAACTTGTCTGGAAGTTATCGCTCACAGCGATAAGAATGCCCATTGTACTTCGGCTTTCATATTTTTTTTTATTTCTTAGTCACAGTTTATAAAAATTGAGCCGATTCCAGTATTTTTTTAAAGTCACTAACAGAGTCTAACAAGAAAAGAGATAGAGAGAATATTTTAATACGGGTCATGTTAATAGTGTTATCAACACATTGATCGCCATCACAAAACAACACATCAATCAATAGCAACATACCTATCTATAGTACTGTTTATGTTGACAATATCATCGGTTATCATCCATTAGTTGTAGACGGAGCGTTTATATCGACGATAACATGGGTTATTGAGGCACGAAATTTTAACCATCGCGTTCATTGCCCATTATTTCAGTTGGTAAGAGCGACACAGGCGCCACGGATCAGCGAAGGTTGTGGGCTCGAATCCCGGTGTATTTAAAAATGATAAGAGCAAGAATCGAAAACCGTTGCATTTGTTTTTCCGAAAAAAAATATATTCACAGACATAGAAAAAACCCGGCCAAGTGCGAGTTGGACTTGCACACGCAGGGTTTCGTACCATTATCTATAAAAACGGCAAAAAAAAATCATATCTCTTGTATAGGAGCCCCCTTAAATATTTATTTTATTCTGTTTTTTAGTATTTGTTGTTATAGCGGCAACAGAAATACATCATCTTGTGAAAATTTCAACTATCTAACTATCACAGTTCATGAGATACAGCCTGGCGACAGACGGACAGAAAGACAGACGGACAGCGGAGTCTTTGTAATTAGCCGTTTTACCCTTTGGGTACGGAATCCTACAAACAAATAAATTTAAGGACACAGAATACAAAAAAGTAAAACGAAATAAAATCCCCACCCTCAGGTAAAAGGTTATCCATTTTACGACACACCCTGTATAAACATACATTTTAGAATTGTGTTTAATTTAGCACCATTTCATATATAATTGCGTTTACAGGAAGTTGGAACGTCAAAATATTGTTTTGCGAAGCGTGAACTCAATTTGATCGATCAATTAATTAAACAAATACCATTTTAATTGATTACTTTCCGCGCCATAGGTACTACTTATTCCTGATCTGGTTATTTTGATTAGGTACCTACTTTCAATAAAAACTTGATACGTTGTGTTTTAGATTCTCGTAGAAATCAATAACGAAGCACTTAAACTTAAACCTAAACTTTTTACTTAAACTTAACATTTAAGTAAATTATAAAATCTTTTCACCACACTGGTTCGACAGAACTGGTGACACGATAAGAAGAAGAGGAAAATTATTTTACTTTTGTGGGGTCGTTGGGATTTTATATTGCCAACCACCACACTGATGGGGAGACCCCATTGACTTGAGCAGTGGGGTCGTTGAGACTTTTTATTCTTAACTACCTCACTAGTGTGGTCGTTGGGATTACCTGATTTGGAGCGCAGACTTTAACCAGCAGTGGGAGAGCTTAGAAAAAAAAACATATGAAAGGAGCCTTTTTGAGGCGCAAAAACCAGTATTATTTTTTATTAAGTTAAGTCTGAAAACGAATACTTAGTTATTGATGAATAAGTACTATTTACCTAAAATGTGCAACCATTTTTGCAGCCGAATGTACGGTAAGCGTTGAGCAAGGCTAATAAAGAACATATTACAATTTCCCGAGAGAATCGTCGCGCGCTCCGGCCCTGAAGGGAGGAAATTAAAGGGCCGTGCTTTGACAAGTTGCACGAGATCAGAGAACAAAACTTAGGTATTTACATCTACACAGTTGTTTTAGATCACGAAGGCGGGTTGTTTTTATATTAAGTAAGTGCGTAGGAGTCAGTAGCCAACTCTGATGGCGGAGTTTTTAGGCCTCAGTCATGGTTTAACGACTTAAATAGCCGGGACCGACAATTTAACGTGCCCTCCGAAGCATGGAAGCGCTTAGATGAAAATGCCATAGGCGGTCACCCATCCCCTTACATACCGTTTCGAACGTTGCTTAACATCGACGATCTATCAAGAACGACTAAGCAAGCACGACCACGAGCGCTTCAACTTAGATGAATTATACAGTGCGACCTATGCCTACTAGGAGTAGTACCTCGGACATTGTTTGAGATGAAAATGAAAATGAAAAATATTTATTTACCACAACAAACGAAGAAAAAGAACGAAGGCTCGTAGCACCTAAACTATCCTCTCTAAACGGTCTTATCCACAGGAAAGACAACGTCAATACGTATGGAGCTGACTAATACTTATGCTGCGGGTTTCATCTCGATGTTTTCCTTCACCGTTCGCTCGTGTTATTGTGCATATAAAACGAAATGCAAAATACATGAGAAGAGAAAGAGCCGGTCATTCTAAGTTTTCCATACCATACTACACCATACCTGATAGCGCTACAGCAAGCATAGTAGCGCTAAAGCGACGAGCAAGAATAGTCAAGGACTCGCAATTTTCCTGTGATAACAGAGGTCGCATAATATCCTTATGGCTCGAGGAACCTTCTCCAACTCGGCCAAGAGCATGTACGCCATGGAATACATAATAAACTCATTTACATTCATGGTCAAAGGCAATGTAAAATACAATGATAGTTCAAAAAGTTATACGTAGAATTACATGTTTTGTAGTTTAGGAGAAAAGTATCCTTCCTAATTCAACAAAGATTGTAACTCGACAACAGGAAGTGATTCCCCTATGGAGATCCAGTCCCGGATAAAGGGAGTGCATACAGGGGCAAAGTGGAGCAAATTGGGTAGGCAATTTTATGGAGCGCCACATTAAAGTCAAAAAGCTTTATCTAGTAGGACCATTGGAACCACTGAGAATAGTCTTAAAAACTGGGTGATACGGTATCAAACCTTTTAACTTAATTTATAAAAGCAGATTTTATTTTTGCCCAGTTTTGAATCCTTAGATCCGAAGCTGTACCGAATTAGGATCTCATTTCATTTTTACATGAAATGCAAAGCGTCCCCAGGGCGGGACACAAAAGCTGACAATTACGGTACAGTTTCATTTGTGTTTGCTTTGGGGGCGCAGCAGGTTTACTCGATTACAACGCTAAGGAGGATAATGAGTTTTGCATTTTGATAAAGCGTATGGAATTTACTTTCTTTATTCATTTATTAAGATTTATTAGGAGTTTATTATGACTTATAAAATAACATTCGCGATAAATTCCCGTTTTAATGAATCATAATATGAATAGTAATCGCATACCAGTCTTCTTCTACCTGCCCTTTTCCAACATGTTTCTCTCTTCCATCCCTCTATCACCCGTCAGATCAGAACTCACTCTCACAAACATATCCGCATTCACACAGTCCATCCATCCATCTTTTCGTAGGCCAGTATTCATTTGAAAAATTTACTTACATAAAATATTTTTGGATTTTTGTGTCATGTATTTTTTTTAATTATGTTGGTCAAATCCTGCGTAGCACTTGCTACGGCGTAGGCGTCTACGTAGCAAGTGCTACTAGATTTAACCAGCTTTTCTGTCAAAGCTAGTCTCCTCAATCAAATGTCAAGGCACTTGGTATCTCATATTATTGCGAGCCTCAACGTAAGGAGAAATCCACTAAATTAATATTTCCATTTTAATTCGAATATTCTTTGCATTTTTGAGGAGTGGATTACAGCCACAGAAATATACTTACTTATATCCTTTTCTAAGATAAACAGCCTATATTTTTGGATTGTTATAAATACATATTGGAAGATTGCGTTGATTGGCTTGCCATCTGTCACTTGGAGAATACACTGAAAAATAAGTAAACTGTGTATTTCAAAAAGCAAGCACCTATTGGACAATTTTTCTTAAGTTAAGAGCTGATTTTTAATGCGCATATAACAAACATAGATAGACCCAACCAATAACTCAGTTTACACGAACCCAACTATTTCACAAATCCAATTCAATCTAAAAATACAGTAAAACAAGAAAAGCTCGCAATTCCACGAAGCAGTTCTCAGAAATGGTTACTCTCGGAACACGATCCAATACCTAACTCCATTTATTAGATGTTTCATCTCAATTTGTCATCAAAAGCGCTCGTGGTCGTGCTTGCTTAGCCGTTCTTGATAGATCGTCGAAGTTAAGCAACGTTCGAAACGGTCTGTAAGTGGATGGGTGACCGCCAGTGGCATTTACATCTGAGCGCTTCTGTGCTTCGGAGGGCACGTTAAATTGTCGGTCCCGGCTATCTAAATCATTAAGCCATGACAGAGGCCTTAAGGCGGCCTAAAAACACCGTCACCAGAGTTGGCCACTGACTCATACGAACTTACTTATCTCAATTTGTTCGACTGCATCAAAGTTAGGAGAGATTGATAAGATAAGATAAGTTTTTATTGTAAACTGTTGAATTGAACAAAGATTTGAACAGAGGTTTGTTAACAAATAAAATGAGATCGTTAGAAACGATCTATAGATAGCTCAACTGATCCAGGTAACTGTCAGTCGGAAGCGTGCCCAAAACACTGGCGGCATTACCACGTTGGATGGCAATGCTGATCCTTTGAGCCAAAAAGGTGCCATTATTATTTATATTGCTTATTATTTAATTTTTTTAATAAGAGAATCATAACAGTAAGTAGGTTAAGGACTTAAATCTTTTTTTATTATACCTAATTGCACATGCACCCACTGTTACTACCCCGTCTCTCTCTCTCTCTCTCTCTCTCCCATAAGAGTTTGCTGTAAGATAACTCTTCTTAGGTTAAGCTCGCCTTTGCCAATATTTCTCTATTTAAAGATTGTATGTATGTAATATCTTTGTGCAGTAAATAATCATCATCATCATCTTCCTGCCCTTTTCCCACATTATGTGGGGTCGGCATAACATGTGTTCTTCTTCCATTCTCCTCTATTAACCTCCTTTCTCACTCATGTCATCCTTCACACAATCCATCCATCTTTTCTTTGGCCTACCTCTACTCGTAAATCCATCAACATTCATACCAAGTAATATCCTAGTTGCATGACCTTCTTTGTTCTTTTGTGCAGTAAAGAATAAAATAAATAAATAAAAACCAGGGCATCAAGAAACAAGTCAAGAAGCATTTATTCAGTGGCCGCTGGGATCATGAATGTGTGAAACGCTTGTAGCGTAGCGTGAGTCGTCCTAGTAAGGTAAGGGATTGAATTCGAGTCGTGAGTCAGTAGTAGCCCTACACAGCAAAGTTGGAGACTTGCAACAGACAGTATTCTTTTGTCAGACAGATAGCGTTTTAAAAATAAACACAGTCAAGTGCGAGCAAGTCTTAGCTTTCTTCTTGTTAAGAGTTTCAAATCAAATTTTTATTTATTTTCTCTTACAAACAAAATTTACATTAAAATAAAGACACAATAAAGTTTTCGAATGTTTTAAGTAGCTTCTTTCTTCGCTACAACCTAACTAGTAGAGTCTGGTAGAGATCGTTTTTAGCGATAAGACTGCCGTTTGTATATCATAGTTAAGTTGTTGTTTAGTTTTATATTTTTGTTTTACTTTTTATGTGGTTTGTTACCTTTTCACGTGCAAACAGCTGCACAGATTAGGCTGAAATTTAGCATGGATAAAAGTTTTATCCCAGGGAAGGAAATAGGTTACTTTTTATCCCTAAACATGTTCCCGAGAGACCGCGGGACACACCGCGAGAGCGCAGCTACCTAGTCACTCTATAATTTTCATTTCTTCGTCTACAACGAAAGCTTTCTGCGAAATTCCATTTGTCACTCAGCTTTCAAGTGGGTTTATTTAAGCTTCCTCGGTCTATCACTTACGTAATAACTTCCCAGTGTTTTTGTTTTGTACACGGACAAAATTTAAGTAGGTCTAGATAGATTTAAAGTAGGGACTCACATAATGCCATTAAATGAGCGCGATTTTTAATTTAAACATGTCAATTTGCATAAAGATGTGGTGTAAAAACATGTGAATAATCTAGATGAAATATCTGTAATAATTATCCAAATAGTGAAGGGAGGACCCTGACCTGACCTAGTATAGTGGTTCCCAGGAGGGCAAGACTGATTAAAAATACTAATTAACTGGTTTTCCCCGATGTTCCTTTGTCATAAGTACAAAAGAGCTTTTTGTGAACAAATAAATATCTATACGTCCAAAAAAATCAGAAATGAATCCCGGCGCCAGACCTAGCTTCAAATAAATAAAATAAATAATGCTGGACATTTTCACACAGCATCATCTAGCCCCAAACTAAGCAAAGCTTGTACTATGGGAACCAGATAACTGATATACTACTTATATACTTTTTGTTTGTAAATGTTTGAACACATATTTGAACACATGTGTGGTACGACACTATGTGTTCAAACATTTGAAGCAAGTCTGGCGCCGGCTTTAGAATTATAATTCATTTATTTGCGTGAAGTATGGTACAATAAAGTTCTTAAAATATAAAATCAAGTTCTAATAGTATACTCCGTAGTGCAAGACCCTTGGAAATCCAGTAGTGATCCTGTGTCCTTCATTTTTAAAAAACCACTAGATTCATAGGGTAAAATTAATATTTTCAGTTTTCATTAACTTAATACTTCCCTGAAGGATTGAATTTCATTAAAATAATTGGAACGAGTTCTAGGAAAATGCTGAAAATATTGGAACAAAATAAAGAACTTCAATTAGCTGGCTATTAGTTTTTATGGTTTAGTTCACTGACAATAAGAAGTAAAATAGTGTAGGTAAGTAGTTTGTTATAAAATACGTAGACTAAGCTACCCAGTCACTTTAGACAGCTCTTATATTGGTAGAGCTTTTCTATAGAAATTACAAAATACAAAAAAGTCGTAAAAATTATAGAAAATTGCCATTAACGTTGATGTCATGGCGTATTTTTCCATGATAGGCACTTCACCTATTGATACTTGATATTTACGAGTAGGTACTAGGTTAGGTATATTCATTTCTTTAGTAGGTAAGCAAAGTAATGCCTAAGGCGTCTTGTCTGGGAGACATCGTAGACATGCATTAAATTATCGATTTTTTTGATAACAAAACTCACCTTATTTTATATATTAAAGTTCACTATACAAAACACTAATAAGAAAAAAATCGCAAGAAAAATCACAGTTTTTGTCTGAAGAATGAGTTTTAATTTATGACTCTACCGCGCGAGGTTCAGTCGGACGTGCGCGCTCCGCCAAACTCAGAACGATACTGAGGCATTGTAGTCACAGACGAGTCAAAAGTATGTCCGTACTATTTCACTCGTACGAATCTAGGGACAACGAATCCTTATGCCAACCATGCTGTTTTGATTCTTATCTTATATCACGAAGGCTCAATTTCGTGTATCTATACCTGAGTTTACCACAAGGTTGTATTTCGGTTTTCACGTATCGGAACAATTTTGAGTGCTATTGGGTAAAAATAGGGTTGATTTTGGTATGAAGTTGGATAGGTGTGATTTGGAAGGTTTGGCGGGAAGGCACATGCGCGGACAAATCGATGGCAAATTGTGAAGAAAGTTGAGTCAGCGCTTTTTGAGAGCTTTTTGGATGATAGGATTTCGAAGGGATTTATAAAATTGGATAAAATCACTTGAAATGATCAAGTTTCATTACCCTTTTTATGATTGAGATAGTTTATTTGTAAAAGTAAGTACCTATTATAGGGAAAATTCGTGGCGGTAGAGCTAGCTTTAACCTTCTGTAAATACGCCGTCAAGCCAAGTACTCGGTCCTAGTCAATAGCATTTATTTTGACGGCAAAAACGTGCTGAAAGCTTGACCTTCGACAAGCGTTGAAGAGAAACTTAGGCCTTTAGGTACATATTTACTACTTACTATATATTCATGTGTACCTATCTACTTAGCATTTTTAAGATCATCATTAATGTGCTAATTGATTATAAGTAGGTACTTTCCTATGCACTTGCAAGTGCCTCTGTCTACGTCCGACGTAGATACACTTGACTTGTAATAAGGTTGCCTAATTTATTTATACAGGGTGTAAAAAGACGTCTACCGAAGCCGAAAGGGGTAGGTACAGCATCCCAAAATACAGACAAATCCAAAAGGATTTTCCAAAAAAAAAAACATTATATCCGGAGAAAACCGACCTCGCACAGCTGTTCGAGCGTATGTACTGGGCGCGTTTTATCTGTAGATTGCTGGATTTTGAGTTTTAATAGTTTTTTTCTTTTATAAATGAAATGATTAGGTAGGTATGGGCTTATTATGTTGTACTAGTAGCAAAAAACTAGAAAATAAAATAAAATGACGTAGCTAAGTAAAAAACTTTTTTGCGTTTTTTTTTCGATAAATATGTTCAGAATCATGGTCTGATTGCAATCTCTCAGGTTTCGGTAGCAGTCTTTTTACACCCTGTATAATTCCATATGCGATCTGCAACTAATCACCGTTATTTTTAGAGGCGCTTATAATCCTGTCACCACGCTGGTTCGAGCAAGATTTTTCCTTCAACGTTTAAAAGTTAGTTTAAACGATATACCTACCTAGGTACCTATCTACCAACGACAATTAAAAAATCTACAGACATTTAAATAAAATTAGCTTGAAATATGGGAGTATTCAGAGGGACGTCCTTATTTAAGCCAGACTGAATGGATTAAATATTTTACATACGGACGGAAAAAGATCGTGTGATAAGCAGGTCAACAGTTAATTGATCTAATACGAACTTACTGGGCTACTAATGATTTCTCTATTTACTTTTGGTTTTATTATTCAACGGACATTCGTAAGGGTAGAAACGGGGGAAATCTACATACAATACTAGTGGACGGTCCGCGGCTTCGCTCACCAAGGTAACCCTTTTCTTCCAAAAAAGGAACTACTTATCTAAAATAAATGATTTTAAAAACCGCTTCAAAATCCGTTGCGGATAAACAGGCACACAGTATAGCGACTTTTTTATAATAATGTAGAGATAACAAGTAGTTACATAAATAAATAATGATCATACAAACACCGGTCCCGCTCCGCGGGGATCGAACCCGCAATCTTTAGCATCGCAGGCGCCCACTGCGCCACAGAGGTCGTCTAAGCTTACTAAGTTTTCCCCCAGGAACACTTATAAGCCGAGTGCAAATTTCCTACCAGCTCGTTCGTAACACGTCCCGTGCTAGTAAATAACCGCCTTATTCATAAACGTGGTGTAAGGTTACGCCAGATTTAAACTCCAAAAGTTGTAAGTATGGTTACTTCTAAGTTACACCTGTCGTAACTTTAACTTTTAATAATAAGTGATTTCGTGTCTTTTTTTTCTCCCTCTGATTTAGTTGTATTACTGCTTTATTGTTTTATTATTATTATTTTCTTTCTCCATTCTACCCGCATTCCACCACTATCTCTACGGTATAATAGAGAGATTTTTTTTAATATAAAATATTGTCCATTTCAATGTAGACGCTCTGTAAAAATATGCTAGACTATGTGGGGCTTATTACAAGAAAATAAGCAGAGTTTAGACCAAGTCTAATTAAAAAACTGTCCATAGAAAAACGATCTTGAGATACTCGTACATAGAACGCTTTTTTTTGGTAACAGTTTTATTTTGACATGTGTCAACATGGGGTTCAACCAAGGTTTTACGTTTTTATAATAAGCAGCTGTAAATATAATTTTACTTGATCACCGGGATTAAAAATAAAACAAGTGAAATACTGGTTTAATTTTAATATTTATACGCAATGTAGCTCACAGCGACTACTGCTAATGGAAGATATACGTACACATACAAGTCTGCGTTGCAATTGTTCACCTTGCTGGTTCGATTCCCATCCAGGACAAACATAAAGTTGCGAGTTGGCTGACTATACGCCCGTTAAAGTTGTCTTCGATTTTTATTATATTATCTTGCTCTCTTTTATTGTATAAAAATAAAGACTTATTTCTCATGGTACAAGGTTTGCTTAGTTTAGAACTAGATGGCGCTGTTCGAAATATTGATCAATATTTTTATCTACAGAAACATTAATGTAGATATTTTGAATTATTATCGTCTGCCCCAAAAACTGCCCCAACGCGGTGACAGATGGTAAGAAAATTGTGAATTTAAAAATAATAAATTAATGAATTATCAAGGATGGCTCTAGATTATTGGGTAAAGTATTATTTATTTTATTTTCTTTATTAATTTAGCAATGTTTTAATACAAATGCAACGCAGACTATCACAATAATATTATTTGAATATAATAAAAATTAATAAATTACAAACTATAATGCGATTACGATACAACAGTAATTTAAATTTAATATTCGTATTTAGCAACATTTCATGGCCATCACGAAAACACTTAGTGGCAAATAATTGGCACTTAAAAAAAACATTCGGTGGGAAAATACTGGGCCAATGAAACATACATAAACAAATATATCTCCCAGCCAGATGAATGAAATAATAATTTTATTATGATGAATTTATTTATCTATTGTAATAGCTAGTTTTATATTAGAAACTATTTTTCATAAGTCTATAATGTACTGTAATCTCACATAACATGGTACATTCCGGCATAACACTTACCACTATTCTATACACTTTACCAACAGATCGGTTCTACTTTCGATAAATAGACATTTACAAATAAATATTGTGATACTTTAAACATTGATTTCTATTACTTAAAACTATTAAACTAAAATGTTTATGAATTATCCTAAATAAATGAAAATTATCAAGACACGACTATAATAACTCGTACATAAGCTACATCGATGACATTTGCCAACGCCAATCAATTTACACGGATCAAGTTTAAAAATTCAAGTTTTTAAGACTTTAACCAACTTTAACTATGAAAAATGTTTTGATTCAAAAGGTAAGAGTAAAGATCGAACAACAACGTCACTATTCAAAAATACACAACAGTAAATGAAATTACCCTGTTTAGAAGACATTGTATATCTTAAAAATTGTGTCCTCAGCCTTTTTCAATGATATCATTTTGTTTTTAATTTTCATTCGTTTTCATTGACAGACAATGGCCACTACTGAAACAGGCAGTCTAAAATTTGTTTGAATAGCATTGAGTGTTTGAACTTACGAAACTTTTAAATAAATATTTTGTTATTTTCACTGCAGATTAACAAAAATCCGCATTCATTTTGGTATATTGATAATTATTTTTCTATAAATTTAGCTAAGTTTTAAACACGAGCACAGCGCTATGACTTAATTGTAAAATAATAATTATGTAGACAGCAAATGACTATTATCTGTCAAATAGTTTTTACTAATTTGCTAAGGGATCTATGAAATACAGGGTTTTATATAAAACTAATAAAAATAAGGGAAATATAAATAAATATACAAAAAATTGGGAAAAAATAGACGGATATCTTGAAAACAACACATCAATATATCGGTACGATTTTCATACATTACTAACTGAATTTATTTTATTATTTCTATTAATATGAAGGCATTTTTCATACAAAGCGAACCTGCTTGTACGAAAAGGTACCGATTGCAAACCATCTTATTTCTAGGGATTATTTCATATAGTTGTTGAGGAACATGGATATTTTTATTCACGAGTCTATTATACACCATGTCGAGGAATAAAACCTACACAGTAGGAAGGAGAGCCAAAGTAAGTCTTATGGTAAATACTAAATAGGTATTAACTATCTATGGAAATATTCGAGTTAGGGAAATGCAAGGAAATTAAAATGCAACGCAGATCGTGAAGACTTAGTTTAGGAAAACAATATTTGGTAAATATTACCACAACATCATTACAATACGCTTACATACTACGCAATGTTTCTATATATTATTTATAATTAATAACGTTTTCCAAAAGAGTTTTAATCGAAGCATTTTATCATTGTTTTTTTAAATCCCGTGTGCGTATACTTTTATGCGTCGTAAGTGTACACAGGGATAATTTTATCAATTTTTAAAATTACATTTTTAAATATATTAATTAATTTTAGAGAATAGTTATAATACAGATAGAATAGAATGGCACAGCCTGATAATATATGTACAGGCTTAGTTTTACGAAGAGGTTAATACAATTTCTAGTTTAAATTCGGTATTTCACCGTGCAGCCAATTTGAAAACTCTAAATATATATAAGATTGTGTCAAAAGCTGCTTAATCAAATCATCATCCAACTTTTTTGCAAGTAAGTGTACTCAACTGAAGGAAATTAATCTCGAACAAATTTTGAAACAAATGCTCACAGATTTTCACGAAGTATTTGATAGAGTTTTGAGCTACATTTTCTTGTATGACGAATAAAAAATCCATCCATCAGAAATCGAGCTAATCCCAAACAAGATGGCAATCCTTTCTCTCTAGGACACTGGATTAAACATATTGACAAACTTGTTTCAGATTTGTTTAACAATCCAAAAGGAGTAACTGCCGCACTCAGATACCTCTAATTTCCCATATAAAATTTTAACTAAGAAAAGATTTAATGTCATAAAATGGGGCAGTTGCCACGACAGATTTTTACGTCATTGTTAAAAAAAAATAGCATTTCTATCACTATAATTATAAGCACTTTGTTTCAACCCGACAGACATAATTATTTACAGTACTTATATTACAGTTTTTCTACGATTTTTGAGATCTTGATGATGTCAGGGTAGTCAGAGGCATTATAATGGGGTTAAAAACTAAGCAGCTTTTAAAACGCAACCATATTAATGCTACATTAAATATATTAAGGTTTTAATTAAATTAGTATTTTTGGTATTGCGTGTCAGTTGCACGATAACGTATTTACAAATACAATTATTGGGTGGGAGTTGTGACAAGAATTTTCACAATACAATATGAATAATATTAAAATATATCAAGAAAAACATTTATAAATTTAATTAATAAAGTTGAAATATTATTAAAAATCTGTTTATAAATTGGACTTTAATAGTACCGCACATATAGATGACTAATTTACACGCTTTGGTCTTGTAAGCCATCGGTCCTGGCTTAAGCCATGACAGAATCAAGCCTTTAAGCTTCACTAGTCCTTGATAACTTTGATTCAATATTTATATTTAAAAAACAAGAATAATATAATTTTTAATATGTTAAATAAACAAATTCAGATCAATATTAATGAAATCCCACTAGACACCGTAACGATTACAAACATACTGTTTTAGTTAAAATTTAATACTGTTTTACATAACATTCCAAAAATCACAAATAAATGAAGACATTTTTTAAATGAGAGCTAAGATTTGTTCGAAGCTACATTTTATAAAGCCTGCTAGGATGGTAGGCACGGTAGACATTCTCTCAGATCAACACAACAAGATCCTTTGAAAATGACCATGAAGGGTTGGCGAAGACACGTTTAAAAATATAAGTTCCCACATTTAGATGTTCCCATAATAGATGGCGACACACACCAAAATATATCGCGCGAAATATTTTTTATTTTTTTAAATACAACATTTCATACTATCATGTGCAGCCTATTTCATCCCATTCCAGATTAAAATACATCAATTATATATTTTGTCTATAAAAAGCTTTGTCACACAAAACTTAGCTCTCAACACCAAACTTTAAAATTCATCCTGCACTTTGCGAAATACCGATAGTACTTTTCATTTTTTGGCCTTCACTGTCACATAAGTGGGTTCCTCCCCCTCTCTACCATCCGGTGGTTGTTTGTTCAAGAGTAGGGGCAGACGCCGGTCACGCATCGACCCGCCAGGGGAGACTAACCCCTGGTTCCCCTGCGGGGGAGATGTCGAATACATAATCGCTACATTTCCCGAATAACCGACCGGTCCGCTAGCTGTATACATAACATTGACCCCAGCATACGTTCCAGTAGTATATGTCATATTGCCTGATGGGTAATTCGCGTAGCTATAGTTTGGGGTGTAGCCTGAATAGTAGCTATCGCCGTAGCTGACAACGTTTGACCCCCCAGTTACATTTGCCCCACCAGTCACGTTTGCCCCGCCAGTCGCGTTAGCCCCACTAGTACCGTTTGCCCCGGTGGCATTAGCCCCCCCAGTGCCCCCGGGGGCCCGTGTCTGGAAGGCGGGGGGTGCGGATATCTGCCCCCCCGCCCCGGTGAGGGGGGGGAGGGCTGTGTCTCATGTTTGTAGGGCGGTGTTCAACTCGCGGTGGATGATGCTCTGTAAATGTTTGGTTTTGATTTAATTTGATAAATTTTTGGTTATAAATGAAAAAAAAAATGTATTACAGGCAATTGATGGCATGCACAGCACAATGCACATAGAAGTAATATACGGTAGATCCATACGAAATATATAATTTGAATTGTTATTTATTTAAAGCATTGACATCACTTTAAACTGTCTGTGCGGTTAGGGGGTTACCAATTGGAGAAACTATTTCTAAGTACTACTCTTTTGATATTTTTTTAGAAGTAGGTTGGTTGGCTTTGGCTGTGTTTAAATCGCATAGAAAAGATGAATTTGTAGCAGTACCTCTTGAATTATATCAAAGAAAACTCTTTATTCCATTAAAATGTAAATCCAAATATACAGGGTGTAAAAAGACGTCTACCGAAGCCAAAGGGGGTAGGTACAAAAGGATTTTCCGAAAAAATCATTATATCCGGAGAAAACAGCGTTTGAAGATTACTGTTTGCGTATGTACTGGGCGCGTTGTTTTACGTAGATTGCTGGATTTTGAGTTTTAATAGTTTTTTTCTTTTGTATAATGCAATTATTAGGTAGGTATGGTCTTATTATGTTGTACTAGTAGTAAATAACTATAAAATAAAATAAAATGCAAAAAAAATTTGCGTTTTTTTTTTTTCGCTAAATATGTTCAGAATCATGGTCTGATTGAAACCCTTAGTAGTATTTTTACACCCTGTATAATTTCCACTTCAAAGTTAAATGAAATTAAACCTTATTACAAGGACATAAGAACTCACCAGCTCCTCAAGTTGGCGCGCCAGTTGGTCGCTGAGAGCGGATATCACCTGCTTCTGTCCCTCTTGAGCCGCTAAAGCTAGCTCCAGCTGACTTTGAGCTAATTTAGCCTCTGCGTCCTGGAAGATAAAGCATGTTTTGGGTTGGCAGTACCTTTGAAAAACAAGTAAGATTTTATGAGATTTAACTCAAGCTGCCCTTGACCAAATTTAGCCTCTGCGTCGTGGGCTATAAGGTATGTTTTTGGTTGACATAAACTTTTGTGAAACTCGTGAGATTCTATGTATAAGATCCTGGAGCTCCAGCTGTCTTTCTGAACTTCAAAAACATGTGTCATGTGTACAAAAGGATTCTCTTTGAGGCACACCTATAGTCCTTTCACCACACCAGTAAAGACACTACAATACAGCTTGGCCCTCACGATACAGGCTCAGCCTAGTGTGAGGTCCGTCGTTAACACATAAGAATTTTGTTGTCAGCATTATGTAGGTACATCTTTCCTAACGTCTATCAATTTGTTATCCTCAATGTCTATGTTTTGCTTGAAATAAATATTTTTTACTTTATTTTTTTTATATTCCTATCTCCTAGGCACTTAACGCCCTCATTTAAGGCCATAACACCGTAAGATCCCTGAAAATAAGGGTTAATATTAACCCACCTGTTCGCTCTTCCTGGACTTGGTGATCTGCGCGAGCTCCTCGTTCTTCTGCGCCAGCTCTGCCTCCAGTTGGGCCACGCGCTGACGCAGCTGTTCCACCTCGTTGGCTTCTCCACCTGGAAACCACATGAAATGTTTAGTATATTAGATGATACACAGCGTCAGAATGCAAGCTATGGGACTTTCAGATGGTAGGCTTACCCAGTACCTATCAACCTCTCAGCTTAATCCGCCTTCATCATCATCATCATCATCATCAGCCTATGGCAGTCCACTGCTGGACATAGGCCTCCCCTAGTGCGCGCCATTGCGCCCTGTCCTCAGCTCGATAATCCGCCTTATCCACTGGAAATACGTGAAATGCGTATGGAAGTTAGTTACATTTCCCAGCGAGATGCATGGCAAATGCAAAGGAAATACTTATCATTCTCCTTCTCCATCCTATATACTGGAACTACGAAAGAATCCTCTATAACCCTTATCACTTACCATTCCCAACAAGATATCTGGCGCGGACCACACGTTAGCTGTCCTCTCGCTTGCACACCAGTGCCCTCACTAGTGTGTAAGCGAGGCAGCCTACAAAGAGCTTTATCTCACCTTTCCCAGCGAGATGCCTGGCGCGGGCCACCTCCTCCCTGTACTGGTGGAGCTGACGCTTCCACTCGTCCACGTTGGCGGTGCTCTCCTGCAGCGCGCCCGTCAGACGCAGGTTGTTGGACTTGAGGGTCGCCAGCTCCACCTCCCACTTCTTCGCGTTCGCTGAGCTGGAAACATTAGGATCGAGATGCGTATAGGATCAAGTCTGGCAGTAAAATAAAACACTTCGACGCCGTGTTGAAATATCACGCACAGCGTAACAAGAATGTGGCAATACTTAGCTTAAGTGTTCACATAATCATTAAAATCAAATAAAAGCTTAAATCGCACCGTCAGAGAGAAACTTTTAGTACAAATATTGTTATTGGTACACGTTCAACGGATCTAGGCATTCCTGAAGTAAGCCGTTTAGATGCGCACACAATTTTGTATGAAAAAGCGGCACTGCGTAGACAAACGGCTAACTTCACGAATACCTAGATCCGTTGAACGTACTGTGTCTACAGTTGGCTATTACAAGATTAGTGTGCGTGTGTCCATAATCCATAATAATTTTCTAGTAGTAGTTAACTAGATATTATGAATAAGCAATAAAATCTTTTATGACAATATTTAAACACGTTGGCTGGCTTATAAATCTTTGCTTAGTTTGGAGCCAGATGATGCTGTGTGGAATTTCCAGCATTATTTATTTATTTCTATTCGAGTTATTCAATAGAACCGCTGGGATCACTCATAACTAGGTGATTCTACTCCTGTTCCTTCGCGAGTTCCGACCAATACCGTGAATCAGGGCAACAAACACTGATGTGATGAATAACGAATAAGTACATACTTCAATTTTTTGGGATGAAAAGCTCATGTCGGTACTATTTTAGACTAAAATCTATCTCTGTGCCTTTCATTATACATTCAGTATCTAGTTTTTGCGTGAAAAAGTAAAAAATATCCATAAACTTTCTTATTTATTAATAAGTAAAATCCTTTAAAATAACAACCAGACATACACAAACTTTCGCATTGAATAGTGTCCTATTAATAAAGTTTCAGGAAGCTGTTGTTTCGCGAGTGCAAATCTCTACTTTCGATCGTAAACTACGGATTCGCAATTCGGATTGCGCAATCGATGCGATCTACATACATTTTTACATACAGAGTGCGCATTATTCCGTATAGGGTTGTCACGCGCACAGTCAAAGAAAAACAATTTGACAAACAAGTTTATTTTAATTCATTTTCGTCTTTATTATGTCAAGTTGTGCTTTTTTGCCAAATTATATTTTACAAGTTTAGTGCACTAACGGAGCCTCTTTGACGCGCACTTGAAATCCTTTCACCTAGATTTGAAGGAACTACCTAGTAACACGACTCGTGTTTTAGAGGGCACGTTATTTTGTCGGTCCCGGCTATTTAGATAAGCCATGACGGAGGCCTTAAGGCGGCCTAAAAACTGCAGAGTTGGCTACTAACTCATACGAACATTGCTTTAGTAATAACACTTAGGTCTTTACATCTATATTAGATGATGTATACAGCGTAAGGAGGCAACCTATGCCTACACTTAACGGGACTTTAGTAATACGACACGAAGTACAACATCTATACTCCAAACTATCCATCCATACTAATATTATAAATGTGAAAGTAACTCTGTCTGTCTGTTTGTTACGCTTTCACGCCCAAACCGCTGAACAGATTACGCTGAAATTTGGCATAGTTAAAGGTTGTATCCCAGGGAAGGAAATCCCGAGAGACCGCGGGTCACACAGCGGGAGCGCAGCTAGTAGTTTATATTTGGCGCCATGATAGTCGATGTGGCAGCCCTGTAGCGTCATCTCGCACACCATATCACACGCGTTAGTCGGTTATTGTCATCGTACGTTACACCGGCATCGAGGGTACTGGGTTAATGCTATGAATGATGTTCATATTGGCGAATTGGATAATATAAACAAAAAAAGTGTACGTAAGTCGTAAATAACGGCCAAACTTATATGAAGTCACTGAATAATATGCAGTGGTTTATTTGGTTTATTATTCAAAAGAATCTAGCACTGTACTGATTAAAGGGTATATTATTTATCTATCTATCTATCTATTCCTTATGGAGCAGAAGCAAAACCGCTGCAAGCCGCTAGTAGGTATCATTATTTCCGTATCAACATCACGGGAGAAAAGTCTAGATCGAAAGATCGTGCGATACTTTACATAAGAAAGTAGACCACCAGCGCCGCGCCGTGCAGGAATCGATCCATCTTCACGCTCGTTATGATAAAACTATCTACAGATACACCACAGTGTAGGCGGTAGACTAAGTTACAAGGAAGCGTCTTTGTACGGGGTAGAATATAGTGGGTTTTCTTTTCTCACTAAGTGCGTATGAGTCAGTGGTCAACTCACTTATAATGAGCACACAATCTAATTACAAAATATTTAATATACCTAAGTACATTTTATTAATAACTCAATATTTCATTTAACTATACTCCGAATCAATTTTTATAGGAATTCTGAAACTTCCAATTAATGTGTTTAAGTCAAACTATACATTTGTTCACTTGAAAGCTGATTTCACTCCCGTTTTTTTGCGACAAATACCGTGAAGAACCAGGGCAACAAACAACATGGTTTAGAGCCTATTATCTTTCATTATCTTTCTACTACTCCTGTTCCTTCCTACTCCGCGCAAGTAAGTAATTAATTAATGTTATGTATGAAATAGCATTTTCCTTCTGCTCCGCCCACACTGTGCCCCACTAGTTAAGCTCCAGTTGAGCAACGGATAAATCGCCACAATTATACTACATCTGTTTTCATAGTGCATTATGTGCAAGACGTTATGTACAACTTGTGTAATACATAGCTATATAATGCAATGAGCACACGTCATTACTTTGTTATTAATTTTAATCTGATCCTACCAATACTATCATGAAAGTTTGTGAGTGTGTTTATTTCAAACACGTCTCAGTGCACAAAAGGGCCCTCTTTGTTTGAGGATCACTTACATCCACAGATTTCACCACACTGGTTTGAAAGAATCAGTGACACGACAAGAAGACGCTGCAGCGGTCTTAATGAATACATTTTCTCTTCAAACGATCAATAAAAATAATAATTCATTAAATAAACACCTGTGTCTAGAATATTGTTTTTTTTTCTGATAGATGTCGGCTATTTCCGTAAGTTTTCGGAAGTGCTCGTAACATATACATTACAGAACGGTATCCGGGTTGTCAGCTGTCCGACATATTCATCCATAATTATTTTAGTAGAGCTTCCTTGTCGGGTTTTTATATATTTAAATAGGACCAGAAAGAAAAGACTCCAAGCTTCTTTTTTACACTTAAAAGCGCGTACTAATAGCTACTATAGTCAAAGTCCAAAATCATTTATTCAGTAGGACCGATGAGATCACTTTGAATCGTCTTAAAACTAGGACTCTACTCCTGTTCCTTCACGACCAATACCGTGAAGAACCAGGGCAACAAACACAGTTGGGGGCCTAGAAAAAAATCCACTGGTTCCTACCACATTCAACTATACGGCTATGATATGAAAAAATCATGTAAGTGAGTGTTACATGTTTTTTTTTATTAGTGAGCTAATTAACAAAATGACTTAGGTACGCGTAAATTCCACAATGATTAAGGAAAACATAAATTCAATCTTATCCGGTACATTACACTTACAAACTGCATAAGTGACCAGTAAAAAGTATGTGCATAAGTGACCAGTAAAAATTGTTAGAACGCATGCAACTATGAAACTAAGTCTTTGTACAAAGTAAGCGATGAATATGATTAAAGTTTCCGCGTATCATCAATTAAGGCATTCGGAGCACTACACATATTAGAACAAGAGCTCTGAACGGTGAAGGAAAGCATTGTGAAGAAACCAGTATTTTAAGAGGCGGTAATGGGCTTGCAACTAGTCATATGGTATAAAATTGTGTCAGCCAAATGTATGGACATGCCTCTGACTACCCTGTTGTGCGAAGCCTATTAGGTTGTCATAAACTCAAGTAACAAACACGGCTAGGACAAGTCTCAAACCTATTAGCACTGTAGACATTTCTTCAGATCTTGAGAAATAATTATATGGAAAACAATTTCCGATGTTTAAGAAATACAGATAGTAAGGCGTGGTGATGACAGGTGGAGTAGAGTGATGACTGAAGGGTAGACTGGGAGGATATGGAAACGTAGGTCATGTAGTGGCCAGATGGGCAGACAATTGTTCATGTCGTGGTTATCTGACCCATTGTCGACAATGGGTCAAATTAGCAGGGGATTGTGGTGGATGGCACAAGCTTAGGGAGACCTATACCACCATGGGTGAAGTCGACATACAAGATCCTTTGAAGATATTTCACGCCAAAATACAATCTATGTTTAGTCGCATACATTTCTTAACTTCAATGAAATACCATCTTCAATGTCACGCAACTTTACTATTCGCAATTTTACAATACATTACAAAACTCAACACTTAATCAATTAAATTGATATTTTTTTACTCGTGTTGGCCTAGTGGGGCTGTGCTTTGAATTTAAATCCAATGGGAATTCGAATCCATAGGGCTATTTTAAACCGTCGGAAAATGGTCGGATTCGAGATCGGAAATCATCCGACAAAATTGGATTGAATCGGAAAGGCCATTGGAGTCGATGTTGGAAACTACTGTCACTATTCGGATTAGGAATGTCACCCATCCACTCATCATCTTTCCATACTCACATAATCAAGAAGTGCTCGTGGTGTAGGAAGCGCTATTGGTCGCGAAGGAACAGGAGTAGAATCACCTAGTTATAAGACTCATCTAAGTGATCCCAGCGGTCCTACTGAATAAATGCTTTTTGACTTGACAAAGCAGAGCGCTGGAGCTGCTAGTATTAAAATAACGCAGGATGAATTGACGCGGTAGCTCCCCCCTTTTCGACTTTTCTATAAAAGGTATAAGTGATACCGAACACGAATACCGGATTACTGTAGTGCGTGAGTGTACACGTCAAACATGGATTTTTTTATCGTAAGTATTTATTTGTGCATTTAAAAAAAAACTCAGGCTTTTCTATCTGTATTAGATGAATTACACAGTGTGTGTGGTGGGTATACTTAACGGGACGCTGTTGAGGGATATTGTATATTGATTAATGTTGTAAGAGAAATTTTAAAAGATATATATTTCAAACAAATCGCAAAAGTAATGCTTTTGGTGTCTTTTATGGGAAAAACTTAAGTACATAGAAAATATACAGAGCCTATCGCTTAATTAATATGTCTTTTTATATTCATTTCAATAATTTATAACGATATTTAAAGCTCTTACTTTACAATATAAATAATATCATAAATTGTATAACAAAACACACAAAACAAATCAAAAATATGTAGATTCTTCTCCATAAAAGTTTTATTTAAAAATAATGGCGTTTTTAAAGGCGCTGCCGATTAATTTTATTGGCTTCTTAAAGTTTACGATTATGGCCGCCATTATCTTTCTCAAAATGACCGACATTAAAGTGTTCTCAAGTATTTACAATAATCATTCTGTATTACATCATTTTCATTACATTTTCACATAATATTATAACCATACAGAAATTTTGGATGTATTTTTAAATATTTGCATAAGTTTAGAAAATGCAAAAGAATCTGTTGAGCCAATAAAGCATCTACAACTTCTACTAGATAGCCCAACGGCTGCTAATTCTATGTTAATATTTAACAAAACTAAAATCAAAGTTTTGCACAGGGTTAGATGAAATGTAAAAGGCTGTAATTGCAAACGCGAGTGAAAACAAATTGCGTGTCGGACGACACGCGACAGCTCCGCCGGATGCGGAGCGAAAACACGGATATTGCACTTACAGCGTTACACTGATATATCAATCAACTAGCTGTCCGTCGCGGTGTTACCCGCGGTCCCTCGGGAAAACTTCACTTTCCCGGGATAAAATATACCCTTTGTTCATCAGGGCACTGTAGAATACATTCCCGAAACCTGATCGAAACGCGGTAAGAGTAAGAATTATTAAACCTTTACGCTTTCTTTTTTGCGTTGTCTCTCCTGTGGGCGGCTGATTAAGCTGAGAGGATGGTTTAGTAGCAGGGCAAGCCTATTCCATCTCAAACAATGTCCCAGGCACTACAGCATCCCGTTATGTGTAGGCATAGGTGACTCCTGAGGCTGTATGAATCATCTATTAAAGATGTAAAGGCCTAAGTTTTTCGCGATCTCGTCAAGGCGTGGAAAGGGAGTGAGTTTGCTTTGCAGAACTTGTCAAAAATGGTTTTTGTATAAAACAGGTATCTAATAACAGTATCTAACCTAAGGTGTACGGCACTTGCTTTTAGTATGAGCAAAGAACGAAAGTGTAAGTGCCTGCACCAAGACATGTATTATACATGTAAGTGGGTATACATGTATAATACATGTCTTGTAGCTTGGTGTAAACGGAAGATTATAAAGTAAAATATTGCAATTTTCCCACGGAACTAAAAACAGACCCAATTTAATTAAAGTAGGAAGCAATTAACGCTCGATGTAAAAACGCAACACGTATCCGATTTTACGGTAAGTGCCCGAGTTAACTGAATCACGTCGAATTAACATATTTCCGCTACTATACAACATAAACAGGTTCACGACTGCACACTTAGGTGCAGAAGACATTCTTTACACTCGGGAATACTTTACTTTTAGTGGGTAAAAAGTAGCCTAACTGGTATTCCAGACTTCAACCTTTGCTGAGCCATATTCCATCAAAAAAAATTCAATAAAGTTTGCGTGAAAGACTAACAAAACATACAAAATGTTTGTATGATCTACAAATATTTGTCTCGGGTCTGGGTGTTTCTATGTATATTATGTGTGTAATGTGTATTTACAAACAAAAAGTATAAGTAGTATATCAGTCATCAAGTACCCATAACACAAGCTCTTTGGGGCTAGATGATGCTGTGATAATATAAAAAAAATATACTTTCGCAAAGTCAAAATGTCCCTGTGCCTAATACCTGATAGGAAAGAGTGATGGTTTGAGGATTGAGGAAGACGTTTGCCCAGTAGTGGGACGATAAAAAAATGTCTGCCATGCTTCTGCCATCTACGAAATATTAGTAAAATGTACAGATTTTTTTTTACTTTTATGGCAGCTGTACAAAATAGTTTTTCATCTAAACTCAAAAATGTCTAACTACCGAACAATGTGCATAGTAAGCTGTTTGTTATTTTTCGTAATTACACACAGAATAATTACCTCAAACTATTACGAGATCATTGGTATAATATTGATTTAAAATGGAAAGTGGCACGTGTTCTGTTTGCAGAGCTAGGCAAATCAACAACAGTGACTTGCTACTCTGATACAGTAATATTGATCACTTGGTATGAGACGTGACTATTCATAAAGTAAAAATAAATACATTAACATTTACTAGAAAGCTTTAGTTAAAAGCTTAGGAGTATTGATGGATTATAAAAAAAGTACGTGAGTGTCGTTGAACACTCAGTTGGAACGAAGTTTCAACTTATACATCCCAGAAACGCTCTTCCGTACTAACAATGTAACAATCTATGGACTGCTTTGCGGCTGCGCACTTCGCACTGTGACGTTTTGACATATACAAGTGTCGTGACGCAAAAATAGATCAGGTTTTTTCGTCTAGCCTGCATCCGATACCGTCCAAAAAGGAGATTCGTTCCAAAAATAAGAGCTTAGTCCTTTACATTTATGAGCGCTCAGTATCGCTTACGCACACAGAAATGAATCTACACACAATTAAGACCAACTGACTGTGTGACTTCGTCTACAGGTTGTTCTCTAACAAGTAAACGAAGTAATTTCTAAAGTTCCACTCAAGATAATCCGTCAAATCAGCCGTAATTACATGTCATGATTGCTGGCACTCAGCTTCTAGAGTTATGTCATTCAAGCAATTATGTTTACGTAGTTTCACTGGTAAGAGAACGAAATTGATTATGTATCTATTATTTAGTAAGTAAGTTCGAATGAGTCAGTGGGCAACTCTGGTGGGAGATTTTAGGTCGCCTTAAGGCCTCCGACATGGTTTAACGACTTCAATAGCCGGGACCGACAATTTAATTTTAATTTCGTGCCTTCCGATGCACGGAAGCGAGACTAGGGAGATGATGATGATGATAAAGATGATGGATACTCAGCTTTCGTTAGAGAAACTGATGAGCACTGGTGGTCTAGTGGTAGTGGCCTTCCGATCGTAAGGTCGTTGGTTCAATCCCGGTCGTGCAGCAATAAGTTTTTCTTCCGAAAAACTTATGTGCACTATGCCAGTACTCTCAAACGGTGAAGAAAAACATCGTGAGGAATCCGGCATATCGTAGAACCTATAAAGTTCGAAAACACGTGTCAAGTGCACGAAAGGAGCCTCTTTGAGGCGCACTTATAATCCTTTCACCACACTGGTGGACACGACAACAAGAAGTTAGAGAAACTATGCTATCAATCAATATCTTAATATTAATGATCTATTGTCTTATACGCCAACTTTCGCCATTAAGTTTTTAGTCATTATTTTATTTTATAGCTCTTTCAATGCCATTTTATATGTTGAGATAAATGACATCGATGGTACAGTGGGGGTCTGCGCAAAGGTGCCAGTTTGGCTCCCCACCGGACCTTGACTGTTTAGTTTTAATATTTGCCCCAAATTGTGTTTTTAACATTGTTTTATATTGTTTCAGAGATGTCTACCATTACTGCTGGTGGTTTCAACCCTGGCGCAATACGAGGAGTACGAAGGTTTTCACCACGAGGGATACCACCGGGCGCCGGTGCATCATCAGGCGCATCAGAGCCTGGACGAGCATCATCATGGCGAGGAGTATGACACGGACTTCCATGTGAGTGGAAATCACCTACTTTTAAGACTAATTTATTATTAAGTCTGACATCTCATGTCCAGTAATGAATGTGGATGGATTGTGAGTACACCTAAGAAAAGATAGATGGATTGTGCGAAAGAAGATATACCCTCAATAATAGAAGCTGACTCGCCGTGAATCAGTTCACCCGCGGGCGAACTGATGTGTTCACGATCACGAACGCTGTAAGGTGTTCGAAACGTCGGGCCAAATAAAACTTAAATTAAATACGTCATAAAAACCCGTTATACTCGTACAAAAATAATTAGATATAAATAAATAAATAAATAACGCTGGACTTTTCACACAGCATCATCTAGCCCCAAAGTAAGCAGAGCTTGTGTTTTGGGTACTAGAATGACTGATAAACTACTTATATACTTTTTGTTTGTAAATACATACATATTATACATAAAACACCTGAGACAAATATCTGTAGGTCATACAAACATTTGTCCCGCGGCGGGGATCGAACCCGCAACCTTCTGCGTCGCAGGCGGACCTTCGCCCACTGCGCCACAGAGGTCGTCAAGATATGGGTAAGGAGTGGATACGGAGATGAGTATTGGGGAGAGTGGAAGAAGAGAACATGTTGAGACAACATAAGGGCAGGCAAATGATGATCTCATGTATGTATGTATGATGTACTGAACCAAGTTTGGACGTGAAGTGGAAGATGCTTGTAACGAGTACCCATAGATGTCGCTTACAGTGCAACGCTGCATATTATGTACTCCCACAAAAATCAACCATTGCGATATTTGGAAGTCGGTTAAAAATGCTTTATTCTTAATTTCAGGCACATCCTAAATACACATTCGACTACGCTGTGAAGGACCCACACACTGGAGACGAAAAGGAACATTGGGAGACCAGGGATGGAGACAAAGTGAAAGGTATTTTATACAGGCTGGGGCAAAATTTGACATACAGGGCAGCTGTAACTCTGTAGTTTTGATCTCTAGGTTTATTTTGAAGAAAAACGCAATCGCCTTATGTGTTTTTTTTTAAATAACAGTCAACTTTGTTTGATAAAAACTATACAGACGCCGCGCATATTCAAAAATCTTTTGAGCGGTTTATCTTGAAAAAGGAACACAGACAGACTTACTTTCACATTAATATTAGTATGGATTCTCTACCACTAACTCATAACTTTTCTAATTTCAGGCAGCTACACATTAACCGAAACTGATGGAACAAAACGCGTAGTCGAATACGAGGCGGACGACAAAAACGGCTTTAACGCAGTCGTCCACAAGATCGGCTCGCCCAAACACGAAGAATACATACCTAAAGTACAAGAATACCATCCTAAAGTCCAAGAATACATACCTAAAGTCCAAGAATACCATCCTAAGGAGTACCAGCCTAAAGAAGAATACCATAAAGTCGAAGAATATCACGCGAGACCCGCGCATGAACCAATAGCGTATAATCACGATTACGGAAACTTTGACGACGGATTCGTCCCGATTGTCGGATACGGAAGGCACTAAAATGACTTACGGTGTGTTTCAAGAGTCGAAAGTCTTGAATTTGTTCTGTTTTAAGACATTATCAACTCGCTTTTTATGAAACACACCTACAGCCTTACTAAGACACGTGGTATAAAGTTATTCTTCGGAATAAACTAAAAATAACCATACATTTTGACAGTTTACACTTAGGAATAACTTTACACCACGTTTATTATTAGGGGCGTAACTCTTAAAATTAACTAAAGTTAGCCTATTATGATCTTACCATCTTATTCAACGTACCAAAATGTAAGGTACTCAATGATATTCAAAAGTATGCATACCTAATTATGTTACAACCGCGGAAATTGAAGACTCAAAAACGTCAAAATTGTATTTTTTTTTTAAATCCGCGTCAGACTACTTTTTAGTCAGTGACAGTCAATGCTTTACGAACGGATTTTAAACGTAACATAGGCCCTTATTAAAAAACGTGGTGTAAAGTTATGCCTGGTTTAACTTAGGAGTAACCCTACATTTTTGGCGCCTTACTAATAAACTTGGTGTAAAGTTATTCCTCGGAATAAACTTTACGCTCAGGAATAACTTTATACTACGTTTATTAGTAGGGCGGTTGGAGTTTAAACCTGGCGTAACACCACGTTTATTAATAAGAGGGATAATGTTTAAAATTCATATTTTGGTTAACTTAGAAAGAATTAATTAATTTAAATTGAAAATAATATCGACTGACTAATTTCGATAATTATTTAATTTGTTTTCTATCGCTTATTATCTTAAGTTTTACGAGCTTTTGTAATTTTTTTTTGTGCGATTATTGGAGTGGCGCCATCTATCGGCATTAAAGGTAAGTTTAAACTTATTCGTCGAATAGAAATTTAAATAAACTTTTATTGCCGAGGCCGAATGAGATGAAATAATAATTTTTAAGCCGAAGTAAATCGATAAAACTTGGATTTTTTTCGATTTATTAGGTTTAGTTGAAGGTATCGCCGAGGAAAATCAACACGAGTTTTGAATACGGATATGTTTGCGATTTTGACATCTTAGAGTAAGTGCTTTTCATAATGAATTTGTCATTTCTAGTTATAAAATTTGTTGAGCTTAGGCCTTAAACTCTTGGGTTTAATATCTTTGAATTGTTGTCTTTGTCTTGTAACCTTTAAGACTGTTGTTCTAGTTTTAAGTGTTGTACAAAACTGTTGCGGTTTTAATAAACTTGTTATTGCAAAGATATTGTTTTAACACCCAATCTCAATCTTTTGATAAAACAGTTGTAACATTAGCAGCCTTACCAATAAACGTGACAAAGTTATTCCTCGGAATAAACTAAAAATAACCATACAAACTCAGGAATAACTTTATACCACGTTTATTAGTAAGGCCGTAGGTCTATGGGGTCCAGAATCGTGGCTTTTTTTAGATACATATTAGAGGTTGATTGACTAAACCAATGATCGGAGCTAAGCGATCCTTACACAAACATACAAACATCTAAACAAACTCACAAACTTTCAGCTTTATTATATGAGTGGGATATCTTTACTTCTTCGTAAATAATAAAGAAAATAGCTTACCTCTGCGCCAGCGCTAGTTTGAGACGATCGTTCTCGTACCGCAGCTGCTGCTCGGGGGTGTCGGCTTCCGCCCCCACACCGCCCGCTCCGCCCCCCACACCGCCCCCCGCACCGCCCCCAGAGATGGCCCCCGGTCGACGACCCACTGTAGCATAGCCAGCTTGCTAAAGAAAGACATAATAAAGTTTGGTTTAAGCTTCTAATGAGACCAACTATATCGTAAAAAAAACTAAGGACTTTACATCTATACTAGATGATTTATACAGCGTCAGGAGGCAACCTATGCCTACACTCAACGGGACGCTGTAGTGCTTGGGACATTGTTTGAGATGGAATAGGCTTGCCCAGCACCTAAACCATCCTCTCAGCTCAATCAGCCGCCCACAGGAGAGACGACGTCGATACGTGTGGAGCTGACTAAGCTGCGGGTTTCCTCACGATGTTTTCCTTCACCGTTATGAGCTCGTAGCCTACAACGGCTAAAAATAATAACGATGGAAATTAAACTTCAAGTCGACATATTAATATAGACAAATTGAAGGTATTCAAGTAGAAGATGGTCGCTTCTTCTTCGTATCTATGGTTTCTTTTAAGTTCTTCTAAATTGTCCGGCTCAGCTAGCTTTGTACAGTACGCACAACCGATCTTTATCGTCTGAAGTTAGGTGCAATAAACGATTGCACAGATTTGCGCGAGTAGGCGAGATAGGACGATGCAACAAACTAGGCGAGTGAGGGAGGCAGCTATACAACGCTGTCTTCGTTTTTTAGGCGTCAACAAAAATGGGTTCTGCGCAGCTACTTCAGAGAGATGAAATGAAATGATATATTAAAAATAGATAGAAAGCTTACAGAAAAATCCAAAGCGCTTAGCTATCATAAATAAACATAACTTAAATATACTCTTAAATTGTATATGGAGCATAGACTGTCATTGAAAATGTCGATATGCTGGAACTCGTGGAGAAAATCATTTAGTAGGTTTAAAAAAAAAAAAGTTGTGGCACTCCGGGAGTGCCGACAGAAGTGAAAACTTGAACAATTACGTACATTACGCACAATGAATTTTATCCCTCCAAAGTTACTGCGCAGAACCCATTTATGATGACCCACAAAGATGAAGACAGCGGTTGTCAGACAGACAACAAGAAATGACAGAGGCTTTACACCGCGGCCTAGAAATTAACACCTGAGTTGCGTACAGACTCATATGAACTTACTTTTTTTGGTACTTGAAAAGCTGAGGCTTGTGCCTTCACAGTGTACATTTGCCTGAAATAACAAGTACAAACTTACAAAAATAGATATTTGGTTTGTATCAAAACTAAAAAGTGATTGTACTAACATACATTTAATTTTAACTATGTACTTAGTAGCAACAATAGTATTCTGAAGTTATTGCATATAAATAGTGTGATACTTTCATTGAGTGAGTGTGATTCAAAAATTGTAGAATGTCTGTACGTATACATCTCATTGCAGGCGACTGTACCTAACAGGTAGCGCTACTACAGTATCTATTCTTGTACTACTAAAGTAGGTACAGCAGCTAAATTAATACTACAGCAGCTAGGTAAATAAATACAATGTCCCAGGCACTACAGCATCGTCTTGAGTGTAGGCATAGGTTCGCTCCTGAATCTCCTGATTCTGTATAAATCATCTAGTATAAATGTACAAGCAGAGTTTTAGATAAAATAAAGTGTTATTGTTGAACAATTGTAATAATTTAAAAGTTAAATTTATAGTAAACGCAACATATACAATTTGACAAATCAATGATTTGAAAAGTGTCAGCGCAACCCCTATGAACACCATCACTGATAGTTATTAGTAGCTTCATGCGACTCAAGAGTACAGTTCGCCCAACGGATCTAGACATTTGTAAAGTTAGCCATTTGTCTGCGCAGAACACAATTTTGTATGAAAAAGTGGTCACTGCGCAGACAATCTGCTAACTTCACGAAAAAAAAGCGTCTTAGCGTTTTGACATTAAAGCATCTTAGGTCAAGTGACAGCGTCTTAGTTGAATCCAAAGATTTTTATCCATTTCAAAACTAATTCCTCTATGTCGCTAACGCGCCTAAAGAAGTTTTCACTTCAAAAAACAAAGGCACGTATCGTTGGCGCGTTACTTACGTGAAAGGTTCGTGTGGATAAAGATTGGTTGTGCGTACTGTAGATGATGACGAATGTTACCTGAGCATTGCCCGCGGACGAGAGCGGGACAGAGTGAGACCTGGGGTGTGGCACCTCCTCGTTTTCTAGTTTTGGCTGAAATAATGTAAATAAACTTACTAGTGACATGATTATTATAAATATTATACTTATTTTTATACTCGTCAGTCAAAAAGAGAATTCTTGTTCTGTCAGCGTTTCTCTCTTACTCAGTTCTTTTTCTCTTTCACAGTCAGTTTTTTTCTGTTTCTGAGAACATAATGGCAGTTTAGTATACGCGGATAAAACTAGATGGCACCACAAACAGTAAATTAAATTAAATTTCTATTAGTTCAACGGAGTCCGTTCAATTTAGTACCCGCGAATAGAACTAGATGTCGCTGCTAAATGTAACGCGTTTCTAAATCGCGCTATCGTTGCATTATGAGATTTTAGACAATCTCTATATATAAAAATGAATCCCTATTTCCCTTGGTCACGGCATCACGCGTGAACGGCTGGACCGATTTCATTAAAAATTTTTTGTTGTGTTTGTTATTGTCAGGAGAAGGTTCTTATGACAGAAAAAAATTTATATATTAATCATGGAGGGCGTGAAATAAGGGTTGAAAGTTTGTATGGGGAGTTGGTAGTTCCAGTTAAAGGCAACTAGATGGCGTTGCTAATAAGTATGTTATTTTGCTGACGAAGTCGCGGGTACCAGCTAGTAATTGATAAACGTTAGGACGCGGCAAGCCTCGGTCAACTTTTTTTTTTTAACTTAGCGTGCAAGCGAGACGAATAATAAGAAACGTCACTGAGCAAGCGGGAACAGGTATTTGGCAGCAGGTGTGCCGGGCGTGTCATCGTGGCTTTAGAAATTAGGGCCTTCTTAACATACTGGGGCTTATTACAAGAAAATGAGCCAAGTTTAGACCAAGTCTAACTAAAAAACTGTCCCTAGAAAAACGATCTTTAAATACTCGAACATGGAACGCTTTTTTGTGGTAACAGTTGTGTTTTAACATGTGTCAACATGGGGTTCAACTAAGGTTTAACGTTTATGTAATAAGCAGCACTAAGTTTAAGGAAGTCTCTTCATATGACAGTCTCACCTGCGCCGGATGCTCCTCTACGGGCGGCGCGGCGCGCGCGGCCAGCAGCGGGCTGGCGGAGGCGGAGGGCGCGGGCGTGGCCCCGTTGGGTTTGTGCGGGGGCGCGGGCGCGGGCGGCGGGGGGCCGCTCGCGCCGCACTGCTGCGCTTGTATCGCCTCCTTCACCTCTTGGAACTTTTCGATGAACTAGAGATAAATCAAAGTGACAAATCTTTAGCCTGTGTCTGAGCGAGCAGCCTCGCGAGACAGCCGCGGACGTTCGCCTCGCAACGTTACTTATGACTGAGCTGAGTATTAGTACTACTCATCTAAACTAAAATTGCTAAAACTGTAAATTGCGCGTTGTCTGTAAATGAAAGATATTTGAAAAAATATTTAAGGGATAGGTATATACCCCTGTATATGAAGGCAACAGAACCCGAATCCATGTTTAACTTTTAGTCTGTTTGTCTGTGCGTTTGTGCGCGCATATCTCAGAATTATAAGACTAAGAGAAGATGCGGAGAAACAGACGCTCGATTCTGGCTGTCTCGCCGCGTCTGCCGGCGTGGCATCGCGCTCTCGTCTCAAAAATTAGGCACTGTTTTCATTAAGTTAAAATAAATAATTAAACAGCCTTCGCTTTTTTTTTCATCAATCTTTTCCCCCAAATGTGTTTAAAGTTTATCCACAGTTTTCGTCCGAAATTTCGCGATTTTACTTCATGGTACGAGCGACACGTCATCACAAGGATTGTCCCGACACGAAAATCAAACTGGCTCTTACGAATCATCCGAACATTTGGTCAGAACAGATGGAAGATTATTTATATGAATATCAACTCACAAAGGTTCTATTTTACGAAATTAGATCCATAGCAGGTTCACCCAGACAATTTGATAAATCTTTACTCGATGTACATAGATGAGCTCACAAGTTGTGATCTACTTTAAGTTGATTGAATTCAGTGCAAACTGTATTAGTTCAATAGCGAACTGTCAACAACAGACTGCTAACCCAGTTTAAATGTACGTTGAAATTCTGATATTAACTTGGTTTGATTCAATAATTTCATACAATAAAGCACTCGTGGTCGTGCTTGCTTGATCGTTCTTGATAGATCGTCAAAGTTATGCAACGTTTTGAGCGGTCGGTAATGGATGGGTGACCGGTAGTGGCATTATCCACCACGATTGAAAATGAAGCTCTCACGCTTCCGTGCTTCGGAGGGCACGTTTGTCGGGTTGCTAAGCAATGAACGAGGCCTTAAGTCGGCCTAAAAACTACGTCACCAGAGTTGGCAATTCTAACTCATACTAACTTATGTAAGTAATTTAATAGTAGATGGCGACACGGAACAAATTAGATCGCGCTATCGTTGCCGACATTAATAAGACCTAATGCAAAGGACATTAAATCTCGCAAATAAATTGATTTGATTTGCATGTTGCGTGAATGTTTGTGTTTCAATCACGCTTTTACCAGTGAACCGATGTGGATGAAACTTTGAATAGGTGTAGACAGTGACCTGGAATAACTAAGAGGCTATTCAAAATGTTGCTACCATGCGGTCGAAGCAGCGTGTAGCTAGTACTTCATAAATTGGAGAAAAACACACTATAAGAGTGACCATAATTCAAAGTCAAAGTCAAAAAGTTCACTAGGACGAAGCTTCGTGTAGCTAGTACTTCAAAAATTGGTGAAAAATACACAAGAGTGACCATAATTCATTGTGAAAGTTAAAAAGCATTTACTCAGTAGTACCGCTGGGATCACTTAGAAGTCTTAGAACTAATTTTACTCCTGTTCGTTTGCCACCAATACTGTAAAGAATCAGAGCAACAAACACGGTTTGGGGCCGAGCATTCTTTTAGGTGATCCATCTTAAAACTAAACAGTCAAGCTCTGGGGAGCCAGTCAAACATCGAGGCTCGTCAAAGTAAGTTTAGATGCTCGAACTAACGCCTCAACAAGGAACCCCTGCCAAACACAACGAAGCTAGCTTACCTTGCCAAGTTCAGACTCGGATGCAAAACCCAGTCCATACACGGTGTTGGCTCGCACATCGCTCCACTGGCCAAACTTCTGTGAAGTCTTCGTGAACGTCATGTTTGCCGTGATCGTGCTGTTTATCACTGCCTGCAAACAAAACATTAAGGCCCTTACTAATAAACGTGGTGTAAAGTTATTCCTCGGAATAAACTAAAAATAACCATATCTTTTGACAGTTTACACTCAGGAATAACTTTATACTACGGATATTAGTAAGGGCCTAAGTATACAGGGTGTAAAAAGACGTCTACCGAAGTCGAAAGGGGTAGGTACAGCATTCCAATCCAACACACAACCAAATCGAAAAGGATTTTTCGAAAAAATCATTAAATATCATAATATTTATACTATAAAAACGTATGCTGCATGCTCGCGCACACAATACTAACTATGTTATAATTCTAAGTTCTCATTTGAGTGAATTTAATGTAATTCTTTTGAGAATAAATTTCTTAAGGCTGAACTTTCGTTGCTGACTGTACAAAAGATCGTCAAATTGTATCAATTACCTTGGTCCCTTCAACGCTGATGATGCGATATAGATTCCTCGAGGAATCATAGAAGAAAGACACGGAGACAGCGGCGGAACTTGCCGACATCCACGAGCGCTTCGTCTTCGGATCTATGTGAAACACGTGCGCCTTGCACGTGAAAATAGGCTGCTCACTGGAAATAACACTTTAAGTTGTAGAGGATAGTGCTCTTAATTGTTTTAAGGTCAAAAAAAACAACCTGTGATCCAAGAATATTGAAGGGCTATACTAAGAGTCCACACTTAAATTAAATTCGAAGCTCTAGCGACTATTTATCTACATTTTTACATGGAAATTTTGACCTGAACATCACTTGAGACATGTTTCATGCTTGTGTGAGGATCCTATACAAATCAAGTTTTTATTCCGAGACACTATAAAGCAGTGCAGGTAGATTGATCTTTGATTGGAATAGACTTGACAGTCTATGCTCCATATATAACAATTTAAGAGTATATTTAAGTTATGTTCATTTACGATAGTTAAGCGCTTTGGACTTTTCTGTAAGCTTTCTATCTATTTTTAATAAATCATTTCATTTCATTTCATTGACTTCTATACATTACATAAGCAAGCTGCAATAGAATAATGGATTTCCAAAAATCTATCAAAGAAACTAAGCATGTTAATCTCATTTTTTTTTAAGCATAGAGCTCCATACATTTATGCCTACTATTCCAGTAGTATAAATCTGAAAGTTTGTATATTAGGAGGGTTTTTGTGAACCGATTAGTATGAAACTATGGTCTATCCAAAATGTTGAGCTATGTAAGCAAAGCCGCAAACGGAAGCTAGTTTTCCTTACAAACAAAACTACAGGATATAACTAGTGAGTAACAATTGGGTGTGTCAACTGTGTGAAGTGAGTAAGCTGATAAGGAAAATATGAACATTCCAAAGAGTATTGTGCTTAACGAAACAATTAACTAGAGATACCATCTTATTAAGGTGACTTACATCGTCTCATCAATGAATAATTCCATTTTACTTCACACAAAGACACAGTAACACAAGAATTTGTTGCACATAATACAGTACTATTGAACATTCAAGATATTTTTAACACCCAAACCTGCACCTAATCATTACTTGAATAAGACTGAAATTCATATAACGGTTTGTAATGATAGATAACAGATATCATGACAGGTGAATGACACTTGATATGATAAGGAAATTTATAGACACCTGTCACTTTGCTGTCATTAGTACAGTTAATTTGTTTGTTTTGATGACCTTACTTAACTTAGATAAGAAACATGTTCCCAACAGTTACTTTTCAAAATAGATTTGTGTTACATTTGAAAAGAACATAAGTACTTTTTGCAATTCTAGATGACTGTTTCTTTTCAATTTTTACATAAGTTCAAGAGAATGATGAATTCATTAATATAAATATTATTTAGGTCCTTATCATAGGTATTTCTTATATTCTCAGGGCACATTTGTTAAATGCTAGTTTAGCGATAACCAATTAAGAACAGTAAGCAAATGTTTTAAGTCCACTTCTGGACATAGGCCTCCCCCAGAGTTGCCCACTTAACTCTGACCAGTTTGAAATCGCAGTATTGTAACCAGATTGCTTACACGCTACATGATATGAACTAGAAACAGCCAAAAACACCAGCATTGTTCAAGAAGGTCAAATGTAAACAACCATTATGTAGCACAGCATCACAATGGATGTTATCTCATACAATGTGTGGGAATAATTGTACTACAAAACTGTTTTGTCATAATGTACGCAACATTGAACCAAATATGCAGTTATGGTTTTTTTATCTTGATAAGTAAAAGTTATGGTGATATATTGAGGATTTTAGTCTCTATGTGGGCATAGAGGTAGTAGGTAAACACCTAAGTATCTATGATGAAAATAATCATAAAGGTAAAGTTACTGGTCATGTAGGTAAGTATGTTGGAATCTTTTTGTTGGAATTAGGTCTTTTGTGGGATAGAAAGGAGCTTCAGTGCCTTTAAAGGGATAGACAAGGATTATCTAGACTAGAATAAAACTAAAAAATAAAAATAGACAAGCATAGAACTATCGAACCGACGATACTACGACATCGAAGTCGCTGAAAACGAACTTCGGTAATTTACACCTCATTGACGAGGCCTCGGGACTCAATCAACTATGTAATCCGCTGGCTGTATAAATAACAGGGCAGGTCTCAACGACCTTACCACCGTGGTAAAAGCACTCAATCGTATGCAATCGATGTTTGTGCAATAGCTCGAGCGAATTATATCGCCGTGCGAAACACCTTGCGAAAATCTTTCCGCTCAACAGTTTCACAAAGCGGAGAAAGTATTGTATTATAAGCTGATTTGGGTGGGTTCTGAGGCTAAAATTAGAGGGTTCGTAAAGGGAAACTTAAAAATATCCCTTCGCATTGGCAAAATGCATCCCCTCCCTAAAATAATGTGTGATTAAAACCCATTTTTCGCAATTTCAGGGCATTGCACATGGATCCAAATTGACGAAATTAATAAAGCAAACATAGTTAAATTTTACTTACCCCATGGTTTCTTTTCCCACTGTCATTTAAACACGATAATTAAGAAATTTAATTCATAATTTCTCAATTTCTACAGCACCGCGATCTGTCACAAGCCGCAATCTAACCATAGACTAAAGATTTTGACAGTGTTGCCTTTTCAAGAACAGCTGCTACTCCATCATAGACAAAAGTAACGAGAAAAAATATTTGTTGTGTGTGTTACTGCCATCTATGTTTAAATCGAGTACTAATAGCCGAATTACTTCTCAATAGAGAGACTTAGTTACGCTACTCCCCGATAGATGGGGTTAAAATCGTAATGTATGTATACAACCTTAGATCATAAAATAATTTTTCAGGATCACTCATCGGTGTGTATAAAATCTACATAGATTTTATTGGATTTTTATAAAAAAAATTGCAATTCCGTTGACTTAATGGCTAACTTTTTTTAAAGCTACGCTAAGGAATGCTAGACAGGGTACTTAGGTAAAGTTTGATTTCTATTTCATTTTTAATCTAGGACCATAGCTACAAGAAAAGATCTCACTAAAAACTAAAATCAGATGGCTTATATTTTCTAAGTTCTCTAGGCAACACTAGAGACAACTGCGTAAGAAATCAGAAAGGCACATATCACAATAAGATGAAGCGAAGCTTGCAATAATTCATGAGTTATTCAGAGCGAACTCGATGTAAACACGGTGAAAGTACCTACCTACCTAGCCGTTATGTAAAAATATATTTGGAGTAGTTAATTGCCGTTTCTTGATATGTAGGAACTATTTCGGTCTCATCATGCCTGCCTTCTCATTCTTTGATTTATTGAAAAAATAGAACCAACTGAAGCGCTTTTGATACACCATGTTAGATAGTCCAAGATAGGCGACGTTCTGCTCTGGTCTATGGGTGACCGCTACTTCGGAGTATTAGAGGGCACGTTTCATTGACGGCTCAAGCAATCATCATCTCCCTGACCTTATCCCACGCTAAGTGGGGTCGGCACAACATGTCTTCTTCTTCCACTCACTCCTATCACTCATCAATTGTGCATCCACTCCTATTACATTCATATCATCTCTCACACAATCCAACCACTTCTTCTTCGGCCTTCCTCTTCTTGCATACCCAGCCACACTCATATTCATAACTCTTTGGGTAACATGGTTTTCCTCCCTCCTCATAACGTGTCCAATGGCCATACCAAGATAGCCGAGCACTCCTCACCTTTTCAGAAATAGCCAAGCAATAGAGTTCATTATACCTAGGACCCAGGTCCAGGTAACTTAGACTTCACAACTCAACTACGTAGGTACCTTTTTACCTAAAAAAGCATAGAACGACCGACAATTTAACGGCTCAGTTGATAATGAAACTAGCAGTCACCCATCAAATTTGTGACCGCGGACAAGAACGACCACGAGCGTTTCATCACAGTCAGCCATAAGTCCCTTTGAAAGTAAAAGCTCTTAAAGGTGCCACAAAATTGCCAGCATCCATCCGTACGCAAGTGGACCAAATTTGAGCGGCAAATATGGACATCGCTTCCGCGTCAGTGCAATGAACTGTTATATCATTCATTAAGTACCTACCTGCATCAGCGAATTGCGAGTAGAATGGGGCAGTTGATTGGATTTCAGTTGTTCATTAGGGCTATTCGAATGAACTTGTCCAAAACGTTTATGTAGGTATAGCCTCAATCATATATATAAAAAGGTACCATGCTAAATCTATGGCCTCAATATTTGCAATAGACAAAAGATTATGATGGCTCATCTAAAAAATGTGTTCTGCGCAGACAAACAGCTAACTTCACGAATGCCTAGAGATCCAAGTCGTTGACAACTTCCTGCGCTGCCTGACTAGGTATGTTCATCATCGACATACTAATAATTCCACTTCCTTGTCATCCTGACATTGAATGTTTTCCTTTTGCGAAACCTTCGTTTTTGTTTTCTCATTTATTTGTCTCACGAGTGAATCAAAAAGGATTTTTTTAAAACAGAACCTTATTAAATTAAATATTTTTAAATGACGTCGAGGAATTGATAATCGTTTTTCTATTTCTGAGCGATCAGTGGATGCATGGACGGATAGTGGCATTATCAACTGAGTGCTTCCGGTCCCGGCTGCTACGTGCTTCGGAAGACACGTTAAATTGTCGGTCCTGGCTTCTAAGACCTTAAGCCATGACGGAGGCTTCAAGGCGGCCTAAAAACTCCGTCACAAGAGTTGGCCACTATACAAACTTACATAACTTAACTTTTTTCCATCTTATTTTTCTCTGACAAAAATATCTGAGAGAAAAAAAGCGACGCGTGATCCGAGAACACATTTTTGGCTCAAAGGATCAGCATTGCCATCCAGCGTGGTAATGCCGCCAGTGTTTTGGGCACGCTTCCGACTGACAGTGACCTGGATCAGACGATCCTTAGATAGCTTGACTAATCCTGTTGTATTTTGTAAATATATGTGAATATGTAGTAGCTTAGTTTCTGTAAATAAATATGTATTATCTGAGAGAATCTGTCAATTGGAAGCATATTAGCCCAACTTGTCAATCTTCGCAACATCTCATAGACAAAGCATTTGAAAGAGCCATGACATTCAAACGTAGAACATTAGCACGTCTATCCACCTGCTCATTATAACGTATTTGACAGCTCTTCTTGCATCGATCGTGCTGGGTCGGGGGTCACGGAGACCACGAGGTCGATACGGAAGTACCTAGGGCCTAGGTAGAAATAGGACCTAGGCTTTATTATCTTATCTAGATTTCTAACTCACACTTGTCCTATTATTTGTATACAACGGTCTAAAAATTTACTTACTCAAAAATAATGTTTATGTTTACTTAATAAGTAGGTATCCATTTTGAATTTATGCTGTAGGTAATTAATCAAGACCTCATCTAGGTATAACTTTTTATGAGAAAAACCTAACCTAACCTGGTTTTTCTCATAAAAAGTTCAGTTCTCACCACAATAATGAATGATACACATAAGTAGGTAGGTAATTAAATATTCTCTGGGAACGACCTTGAAATTGATTTAAATAACTTATTTAATTTATCAAAATAATATGGTTTAAATATTCGCATAATTTATTTCAAATTCAGCGTTGCATAATTTCTAGAACACCTGTATTGGAGAATTTTTTTAAATTTCCGGTCCGAGTTTTTCTAGTGTGGGTACCACAGATAATAATTTTAATACAGTAGGTAAAAGGTATTTCACGAGCCAATTTTTGGTGAGTCTTGAACTTCTAAGAAAAAAAATAATATTATCGGCATTTCACACGCAGCATCTGAGCCCCAACCCACCTAAACAAACATTCTATTGCAGCTGTAAGTAGGTTAGTATTTCTAGTGTAGACCATACAAACATATAACCCTCTACGAGAACCGAACTCGCATTTGCGTCTCACCCGACACTCGCTACGCCAGCGTTGACGTAAGTATTGCCACAGTAGGTGATGCATTTATTTAGGTACGTTTATAGTTAGGTACATAAGTATTATATTTATGTATGTGGCGAGAGTCATGAATACTTAATTGTTTCCTAAACAACAGAATAACATAACATATTATTATCAATCCTAATCGTAAGTAGGAGGAAAATCAATAGCGGAAAGTGAAATGTCCTAGAATTAGCGATTCAAGGCGCGTGTGTGACATTCATCAAGTTACTAGTAGCGTGTATGTGTACGACTCGATATATCACATAATGCTAAAGTACTTACGTACGAGTATTTATCTAGCTAAAACAACTTAAGTAGGTAATAGGTAGGTAGGTAAGTAAGAATAACTTACCTATACCGATTATTAAAAATATAGGTTCTTAATGTTATTTACTTAGAGCCGTGTTGTCCAAGTGGGATGGCCACTAGGCCCTCGATTTTCAATTCGAAGGTGCGAGTTTCAACCCCGGTCAATCATTTTTGAAGGAGAGTAAACAGCCACCTTATTCATTCCTAAAAACGTAAAACGTAAACAGGTTCACGACTGTATCCCCAAGGTGCGGCAGATATTCTCTCAGATCTTTTTATGTTACTTATTCTAGATCCTATGAATATGTCTAGAGGGGGTAGTCAGAGGCATGTCCAAACACATATTTGATAGTACATGCCCACATCTTGCAGAAGTTAGTATTCCATACGTGACAGGTTGCAAGCCCATCGCCGCCTATAAGAACACTAACTTGTTTCCTCACGATGTTTTCCTTCACCGAGCACGAGCTAAAGCGCATATAAATTTTACGAAACGCAAAATCCATTGATGCACGGCCGGGATTCGAACCCACAACCTTCGGATTGAAAGTTGAGGTACACGCCCATTCGGCCAACACGGCTTATTCATTCGTTATTAACAAAATAAAGCTTAAATATGTTCTAAGCTTCTTTTGAAGCACCAAACGAGATACATAATGCGAACCGAACGCAGCCACGCGCGACGTTATATCATTACTGTTGGGCAACTGTTAATTGCCACTCCAAATTATAAGACAAAAATGAACAAGAGAACAATAGCTGGTAGAATTGAATTTATTGAAACTCTACCTTCGAAATTAGAAGAAAGAAATATCGCAAATAAGAAGTTCAACGGCAGGATGACAGATGATGACTGATAGTGATTCTTCATCACCAATAAATATTATACATATCTATTATACATAGATAAACGCCGCTTCGAAATTACTTCTTTAGACTCGTAACTGTGCGAAAATTATTACTGCATTATGCACTTGCGAACCAATTTAGTTATCAAACTCGTTCGATAAAGATAATGAAGTTGAAACGTTTATATATGAATACTTACACTTTATACCTAAGTAGGTTTGATATAGTTGCTAAGCCTATGTTTTTCAAGTAGATATTTCTTCTTCTTCTTCATGCCCTTGTCTTCTCGAAGGCCCTTCAGTCGACTGGCTCCGCTCGCGCTGGCCCCTCGAGTCCAGTTGACCTAAAAAATGTGGGGTACAAAGAGTCAGGCACGAAAAGACTATTAGCCGTCATCTCATCAGTCATCAAACCTATAGGTACCTATCTACAGCGTGGAAATCTTAAATGATATGTCCTGCATGGCGATAAACTTCATTCGGATGCATCGAACTGATGAACTAAACTCTATAATCTATGAATTAACATAAACAAATAAGCAAAAGCCACTTCACACGTTTATTTTATTTTTATTAAAATTAAATTGTCTATGAATTCTGATGAAACTTCTCGGTTTTGACAAAATTGAATTGATTCGTCTCAACGTCTACCATCACGGTCACCTACTTTCCTATCCCAGGGTCAAATTCAAGTTAAAACACAGAAATCCAAAATACTTAATTTATTAATAATTACCTACAATTCACAGAGGTACGGAAAGCAATACATTGTGCAAAGCAAAACCTCTGTTTAATAAATTATCTCAACCTATTTAACAAAAACATCACAACTTACAACAATAAGTACTTACAATACTTTACAAAACTGAGAAAATGAAATGGCGCGACTGACTTATATTACTTAAAACTAAATGAAGTTAAAAGAAACTCTGGTTTATTTGTTCACGTAGACGTAGTTAAATGGTTTTTATTACCTAGTAGTACCTAACTACAAAAGTGCCTTTGATATTTACATAGAATGTGATATTTACATAGAAGTTATGTTTACAGCCAAAGACTTGGTCCTAAGATTACTCACTACATAGATGACCTAGCTAAGACATCAGTCAAGAAAGGGTGAAAAAAGATGATGAAAAAAAGTTTAAAACTTCAAAACCAGAGCTTCTCTTCCGATAATGACATGAAGACATGAGTAATACAATTTGATAGTTGGCGCGCCAATCGCGGCCGTTCCACCTGGGGGCGAAACTGGTACTTTTACTAGCCTCTCTCTTACGTAAGGCTTGCGTAGAAAGCAGGATTTACCGGCTTCACCCAGTACCGGCTCGTACCGGTTCAAGATCCACCAGTGTGAAAAACTAGTGTTTATTTTACCAAATTAATTACTTATCAGATCAAAATAGGATGAGAAAACTATTGATTCAAGATGGTAAACAAATGAAGTGACTTAAACTTTTCTGTTTTTAAGAATTTAGAGTTTTCTAGTGGAGTTTAAGATTCTCTAGCATAGTTGGTGGATCTTGTCAAATAATAAACCGTTGTTCCAGATAACTTTGTGAAGCCAGGAGGCTGCATTTAGTGCGTGATGTAAGTTTCACCAATTTCGCAGAGTCTAGTCACAAACAATGTCGATTTTGCCTTTTCATTTTGTGCTCACAACTCAAACAAATTAGGACGATTACTCGACTGCGCGAGCGCGCGCTACACTTTAATAAATTACTAATAAGTTACTACAATAAATATATCTAACACAGCTATCTGCGATTACACTAAATGAGCTATCATCACAATAAACGAAACCGAAATTCACAGACTCAAGGATGCACCAAGATGCCGTTTCATACATTTGATGTTAAAACTGTCCAGAAATAGCTCCGCCATTATCACAGCTGGCACAGTTCGCTAAAACCATACAACAATACGGCAAACAGTCTGTGATCTTCGGAATCAACTAGAGAAGGAAACGAGCGGAACGCACGCGACTCGCTTCCTCAAAAATAGATTAAAAATAAAAACTGCGGACAACGTGAAAGGCGGTTATCCAATAGAAAGGTGTCACGGTCCGTGGCCGCTTTCTACCGCGAGTACAGCGCGAGGTCCGAGATCCGACGCTGGCGCGCCGCCGCGTGGAACCCGCGCGTACCGTCCGGCACCAGCGGCGCCCGGGGCTCCATCCGCGGCGCGCACGACACCCGCCGCTGGCCCGGCAGCGGCCCGCACTCCGTCCCGCTCAGCGAACATCCAGACAACCGTCTCGACAACCACCCCTCCCCGCTCCCGTTGCTCCCTGTGCTCGCCTGTGACGTGCGTCGCGAGTTGCAATAGAACGAGACCCCCGAGTCCGAGCTGTGGCTGCAGGTCGACACTCTCCGCGGGACCCAGGTTTGGATCTCGGGCGATCGAGGCGCGAAGAACCCGCTCGAGCTGCGGCGGTAGAACGGCTGCGCGTACCTGTACTCGTATTCTGCCTCGGAGCCGCTGCAGCACGAGGAGTACTCGCACTCGTGCCGGCGCGGCGTCGGCCGACGCGCTCCCGTCTTCCGCTTTGGCTCCCTCGGAACCCCGTTCAACTCGTAAACCTTCATTCCTTCATCCTCAGGGCCCTGCAGGCGCATCGCCTCCCTAGCGAACTCCGATTCGGTGAACTCTACCAAAGCACACACACAGTTAACCAAACTTGGGTTCTTGTTCAGGAACTGGCGCACGTCAGCCGGGACTGGATTCCCGGGGCGCAGCACGCGCACCAATGCGATCTCTCCGCAGCCGGCGAAGAGGCGGGACACGTTCTCCACGGAGGGCTTTTCGATCGGCATCCGGACCGCCACGACGGTCCGTGACGGCGTCGTCTCATCGTAAGCTGGCAGCGGATCGATCCTCCTCAACTTAGTCCCTAGATCGTTGATCTCCAACTTTGTAGATCGCTTCAGCGCTTCCGCGACCACTCTCCAGTCTTTCGTCAGGTGCTTGACGCGTTTGAAGCTCGATATCAGCTTGAGAGACACGTATCCTTCCTTGTTTCTCCTCACATGTTTGAGTAGAAAAGCATCTTTAGTGATGTTCGCGTCGGAGAAGTAAAATTCAACTTGCGCGACTATGCGCGCTGACAGCTCCTCGTCGGGCGGTGAGTAAGGCGGCTCCGGCGCATCGGCCGCGTCCGGGGCCACCTCGCAGCCGGAATCCTTGCCGCCTCCGGAGCCCGCATCCGATGCGGAGTCCGAGTCCTGCTCGTGGTCTGAGGGTCTCCTCTCGCGGTCGGCGGCGATGCCCTCGTCGGGGTCTGGCAGGGTCCCCTCCATGTTAGCGCGTGGGGACTTAGAGACGCGGCGAGACTGACGTGTGTGTCGCTCGAGTGCGCGGTACGGACTGCGGGCGCGCGGCGATCTGACCTCCCTTATATAATGTCGGGGGGATGCTTGAGTAAAAGGTATTCGGAAACGAGATGACATTGGTGACGCGGCATCTGCGATATTACGGTTACCCTTGCACCTACTTACTCCGGGCTGCGTGCGCCGGTAATTGGGTGCGTTTTTAGTTTTTTACCTTACATGCTAGCTACGGCACGAATTCTGTTTTTTATTTCCATGCAATTATTGTGCAACTAGCCGCGCGATGTGGTTTTAACTTTATGATAACTATCCTAAAAACAGAAATATTCGAAAAATTTAATAACATAATTATATTCCATTTATATAATTTTGCGTGGTTTAAGTATATCAGTGCTAGAATTTTTCATGACCTCCTAATTAGTTCATGAAACAAATTCATACAAACATACAAGTTTAAACATTAAATTATTCACAGTTGGGTGTGTGCAGTTTCGTTTTCAATGATAAGTAAGTAGATAAGTTACAGTGATACGCAACGTACTTCGATAAACTTATTCGAGTTCTATTGTTTGGTAAATAGCTTGAATCGTTGGAGCGTGCAGAAAACACACGAAAGTAGTTACCTACTTGTACTTTATGATTGGTATTATGTATTAGATAAGTTAATTAGTAATTAAGAGACATTTCAGATGATAAACCTGAGAGGTCATGGGTATCAGTATTTTTTTCGTGACAGATTCATTATAGTTAAGTAATTATTAATTGCAGCTTTTTTTTTTTTGCTTCGGTCAAGATGAGAGGACCAGTTTAATTAGTTCCAGTGCTGACCAATTTGACCATGTCTTTTCGTGGATAAACCAGATTAAGCAAATTTGAAGATGGAGGAGATGCTACAAGCCTATTCCATCTGAGCAAATGCTGAGGGGTAGCGTTATTTTCAGCCACTAAACAATTGTTTTAGTACTTCCTTGCACTTGTATAATGCTGAGTGGTGTCCATTTTTGCTAATTTTTTAAGTCATTCAAATGTACCTTCATACCTAAATAACCTGTAGGTACTACGAGTATATTTGGCAAAATAAATATTTACTTTACGTTACTTTTATGCTAATTCATGAATTTGGTTTTTTACAAAGGTAAGATAAGATAAGGCCTTATATACCTAGGTATATACCTAATTGAAATCTCTTTTACTTATTATTCTCGAACAATGTCACAGGTACGTACTACCCTTGAAATCTTATGCAGAGGTTCTGAAACAGGCGCGGATCCAGCACTCAAAAAAGATTGTGGGCATTCCGGAAAATCGGCCAAGTGCGAGTCGGAACATGAACTGGCTATGATCTATAATTTGTACCTAAAATAGACATACGAACACAAGTCAATCTCGAAATTGAGACGCTTCGCTCACTCGCTCAGTCAATTAGGGTTGTGGGCATGCCCATAGTGCCCACTATAGTGGATCCGCACCTGGGGGGTTATTCGCGTTCATTTTTTCATTCGTTCGATGAATATTCGGATGCTTCTTACTACAAGCTACATTGTATTCAGTAGATAAGATCAACGTTAAAACACCGTCCTAACCTAGGACTAAATATTCCAAACCAAAAAATTGGCCCTTGAAGTCGGAAATTGTAGTAAGAAACATCCGAATATTCATCGAACGAATGAGAATAAGAACGCGAATACGGCTCCTTTTCTGAAAGAGTTTCTGAAAAAAATTACGGACGAATTCTATTACACAACACTCCAAATTGTGTTGTTATTCAATATTTTAGTTGGTTTATGTTAATCTAATTAGTTACACAATGAGGTGACCGGCCCGTAGGTGTAATCCTATTTGTTGCTGTTGTCGATAATGCCACGTAATTGTAGGTTTTTGGGTGGTACCATCATCATACCTTTGTTTCATTCTTACACAACTAAAATAAGTCAAAAACCAAACATTTGTAATAAAAGGCACATGCGTAGGTCATAGGACAGGGTCAAGCCTCTATCACTGAAGGATGACTGACACATGATCTTAGAAATGACTAAATTTATGATATGAAGATGTCTGAAGGGGTAGTTAGAGGTGCGTCCAGATGCATATTTGGTTCACGCCTACATTTACAGAAGATGCTACATAATTTATTTACAGAAACTAAGCTACTACATATTTACAAAATACAACAGGAATAGTCAAGCTATCTAAGGATCGTCAGAATTAACTACATAATAACATTCTTCATATTATATTGTTTGTTATAAGATTGTTGGGGATTATTATTATACAGGGTTGTGTAAAATAGAACCTCATTCAAGGCAGCCACCTCTTTTGTAAGTAGTAAGAAGGGTAGGGGGTAGAAGGGTAAGAAGAGTAGGTTTTGTTCTTGCGAAACCTAAAAAAAATCTAGGCCCCAAACCGTGTTTATTGGCCTGGTTCTTTACGGTATGGTCGCGAAGGAACAGGAGTAAAATCACCTAGTTTTAAGACGTTTCAAAGTGATCCCAGCGGTCCTACTCGACCTCTGTGGTGCAGTGGGCGAAAGCCCGGCTGCGACGCAGTAGGTTGCGGGTTCAATCCCCGCCGCGGGACAAGTGTTTGTATGATCTACAAGTATTTGTCTCGGGTCTGGGTGTTTCTATGTATAATATGTATGTATTTACGAACAAAAAGTATATAAGTAGTATATCAGTCATCTAGTACCCATAACACAAGCTCTGCTTACTTTGGGGCTAGATGATGCTGTGTGAAAAGTCCAGCATTATTTATTTTATTTTTATTTATTTACTGAATTAATGCTTTTTGACTTTGATTTTGAGAAACTATAGGTTTGGTTTGGAAACACAACAGAATTTTTCTTATTTATTTATTTATATATTTGTTAGTAGATCATCATCATTGCTCTGTCCTTATCCCACGTTAAAGTGGTCGGGGCATTTATTTTATTCTTAGTAGATTTACCTATCACCTTCTGTTTCATGTAAATATCGATTCCTATTTTGTTTAAATATTTGCTTTTCAATAACTCTTGTATATTTAAACTAGGTTTCAGTAAGTGATTAGATAATTTTCATTTTCATTTAATTACTTCACAGCGATAAACTCGTCTTCGCAAAAAAAAGGCTGTTTTTGTTTATTCTTTAATAAACACGTTTTTGTGTTGACTAGGCTTTAAACACGAGTTTCCAGTTATGTAAATATTATTAATAGTATGCAAATTCTATATAAACATGTTGATAAGAGGAAACTCGGATATAAGATGTACTGTAGGTACATACCAAACCAGGAAATTATTGAATTCACAACAATATGATTTTTTTGTTATTTTTTTACTCGAATTGCTTTTCGGTATTTAATTTATTTATCTACATTAAACCAGCAGCTCCATAATGACTGGTGTTTTCTCCCCCAGCAGGATATTTACCAATTCTTCACCTTTTAAGTGGTTACGGCAAGTAGTTGTAGATTTAGATCTTATACCGTATAAGACTTACAAACGTCATATATTGTTATTTCCGATTATTTACTACTAGTACAACATAATAAGACCATACCTACCTAATAATTTCATTTATAAAAGAAAAAAACAGTTAAAACTCAAAATCCAGCAACCTACGTAAAACAACGCGCCTAGTACATACGCAAACAGTCATCTTCAAACGCTGTTTTCTCCGGATATAAAGATTTTTTCGGAAAATCCTTTTGGATTTGGTTGTGTGCTGGGATGCTGTACCTACCCCTTTCGGCTTCGGTAGACTTTTACACCCTGTATATACAACTTCAACACTTATTGATAAAAAAAACTATGTTTCTTTCGAAGCTTAGTTCTAGGTACATACCTACAGTCTATGATTATGTCGTCACTGACAATCTCAAGTCGGAAGAGCGGTTTATTGCACCAACAATTATTGTATGAAACGATTAGTAATGCGGAAATGATACTCTTTTAGTTCTAGTACCTACTAGTTATAAAATATAATACATTGCATCGTTGCGCTATCTTAGGAAGCTGGGTAATTCTGCGACGAAGAGTACCTTTTATTTAAGTAGTTTGATGTTAATGAGAGGTAGAGTTGACTGATAACTGAACAGTGAAGCACTCGTAGTGTAGCGCTCGTGTAGCTTGCTTGTTCTTGATATATCGTTCTGAGCTGTCAGTAATGGACGGGTGATCACTATTGGCATTATCACTTGAGCACTTCCGGAGGGCTGGTTAAATTGTCGGTCCCGGCGGAGTTAATAACCAATTATTTATTAATTTATTTTAAGTATATAACATTACAGTTTTCACCAATTCTATATATTTCTATATATTCTATATCTATCTATTATAATGTAGGTACATATTAGAACTCAGTGGCGTAGCTAGGTAGCCAAGGGCCCTGGTGCAAACTGAACCGGGGCATTAACTGAACGGTTTTGGTTTTATCAAGTCAAAATATGCAGGGTGTGGCAAAATGTAAACGTATTTATTTTTTTGTAAAAACTTAAGATTTAATTCGTCATTTTCTGGTTAACTATTTCAAAAATCTAATAATGCAGTTGTTTTTATTTTCAAAATCATCATACCTATAGTTTCCTAAGAACAAAACCTTCCGGACTCTCGGGACTCAGAGTCCGAGGGCCCCTTGAGCTTGGGGGCCCCGGTGCACTGCACCGCCTAGCCAATCGGTAGCTACGCCACTGTTAGAACTGGCAGTTAGATGGACGGCTAAAAAGGCGGCTTCAAAACTCTGTCACCAGAATTGGCCACTAGCTCATACGACCTCACTCCACGTACTGACCGGTCAGTCTATCAAAAACGATGCAAGTTTCCCCACGAGCGCATCAGCGGTAAAACTTTGCCTCACCCTGTAGATTATTATTTTTTACTTTAATAAGTTCATTAGCAGACTGCCACAAGCCGTGATTGCAACAATTACAAGTGCAAATCCGATAATAACAATACGATGCTTCCTGTTGTCTGTTTGTCACGATCAGCCTTCACCTTACACCAACTATCTAAGATATACTAATGTCTAGATAAACTTAGAGCATCGTTGACTTTGTAGGCTTACCTACCTATAGTATACTTAATTCGATTGAATCCGGCCTACGACACATTCACGACTTTTTCCCTTAAGCATTATATAAGCATCTTTAGCTTCGTTATGAGGAGGGATGAAAACCATGTTAACCAAAGAGTTATGAATATGATTGTGGCTGGGTTTGCAAGAAGAGGAAGACCGAAGAAGAAGTGGTTGGATGTTGGATTGTGTGAGAGATAATCTATTATTATAAGAATATGAATGTAAAATGAGTGGATGCACAATTGACGAGTGATAGGAGTGAGTGGAAGAAGAAGACATGTTGTGCCGACCCCACTTAGCGTGGGATAAGGTCAGGGAGATGATGATGATATAATCTTTAGCTTTCTTCACTTTCATTGTTCATTTAATTCAATTAGCATGTTTCAGATTTCATGATTTCATGATTTTCACAACAGTCATACTCTGTCTTACACGCACACTAGGATACTTAATCAAAATTTGAATCAGAATTTACGAGAAATTCCTTCCTATAAATCTAGTTCATCCTAAAGTTGCCTGGAAGAAATCGCTTACGTCAACCTAGGTTTGTATTTTTTTAATATTTATGTGTAAGTAGAGTGTTTTCCATTTTAATTTGTATGCAAACATTTGCAGAATCAAACTCGCACCAGCTTCTCATCCACCTGCTACGCCAACGGTCCTGACCGAGGTTTGACCTGGCTTTGGCCGACAGAAGCCGTACTTACATAACCTAAATAATAAGTCATATGTCGGTGAATTTTTAAGCCGATTGTCGATACCTGATACTAAACATGGGTTTAGTAAAGATGGTAAAGGTTCCAAGGTTTCTTACTAGAAAAACTAGCCTAGGTATTTGAAAATACTTAGGAACCTACTAGGCTGAGGAAAACGCCATTTACACGATACCATTCTGGCATATTCATGACTCTTGCTTTCTCAAATTCAACCGAAGAAGAAGAAGAGCAAGAGATATATATGATGTGGCGAGGCAAGAATGGTATGCCTGAATAGTATCGTGTAAATAGAGTTTTACCAAGCTTTTGAACAAACTTAGCCCATCTTTGGTCATGGCCATCATGATTTATCTTGCATTCAAGATTTACTTCCGCGATGTATTTGCGTCCATTCATTTCTAACGCATTGTTAAGAAGGTCATTGTCAGGGGGGTACTGCGAAACTTATTAATTTAGCGACTTCATGAAGCAAAACTTTAAGCCTAGTTTACATTATTACCCGGTTAAAAAAGTAGCTTAGGTCGGGTGAGGCTGAACCAGTATTTTTTTATCAGTGAGTTCACATGACGAGTTGATGATAAGAGTTTTCTGTTTCTGTTGAATGTAAAAACTTTTATATTATGACTTATGAGGTTTGAAATTAAATAACGCTCTCTTTTTATCACCTCTACTAGGTGGTAAGCAGATTGCTAAAATAATGGAACAATATGGATACAATATGGAAATTGGTGCTACGCGCCTACGAGTGCTACGAAGTACATTGACAAAAAAAATCATTTAAAAAGTTAAGATTGTTTTTGTACTTTTTTGTCTCTTGACAAACAATTCAAAACATTTATTGCTTCGTGCTAGAACATTGAAATACTCTATCCTCACATTTTTCGCGTCATTCGCTCTCATTACATTTTGTATACCACGCCAGCATAGGATACTTTGGACCTGGCCCTTATCAAAGATATTAACCGTCTTTATATTTTTTTATGTTACTTTTTCAGCGTCGAAGCTGCGTATTGTTTCGCGGTAGAGCTGGCTAGCGAACTCCGCGACCTCATCGCACGACCATACAAGCATACACAATTAAGCTCTGTTTACAGAGGAAGTGCGGGAAAACCTACCATTTCTGAGCAACACAAGTTTGAAAGATATATAGCTATCAAGATCACGCAATTTGTTAATTTCTAAAGAAATTCATGACTGATAGTAACTTCGATAATTATGTTACCATTTATTTTAAACTTGATTCCGGCTACCACTGCTTGCGTAGTTCTGTCATTTTTATCTAGGCTACGATCGCCATAGCCATTAAGTCTATGTTACGATCTATATACTATGATTTATTTCAAATATCCAAATCAGTTCAGCCGATTGAGTAACAAACGTGAAATGTCCATACACCACTCCAACTCTAGGGGATAAATTGTTAGTTATTTTAACGTGAAAATGTTTTAGTTATGACCAATGTTGGCTATGATAAAAAAAAAAAAAAAAAAAAATGCTATACATTTCACACAGCATCATCTAGCCCCAAACTAAGCAAAGCTTGTGCTATGGGAACCAGATAACTGATATACTACTTATATACTTAAAAAGATAGATAGTAGGTATTTTCTTCTGTTATTACTAGATTATTATTATCTTATTAGAAGACGTATATTTCCGGTGTCATAGCCTTTCTTACAGATAATAGGGAAGTAAGTTTAATAGATTTTACCTTCAACCTAAGAATAAATAGATAGATAAACATATAATTAGTGCCCCAAGCAACACGTTAGTACTAGGATATCAGGAAGTACATCGATCAAGCTAAAGATAGCTTAAAGGACATTGTTTTTTACTCGACGAAGCCAAGGAAGGGTTATGTTTACTAATCTACTCTTAATCAATTTAAAATAGTTTGTAGTGTGAGTGAAAAAAAAAGGTGGTCGTAGCAAGTGAAAATCTGTGGTCTCTGCCTACCCCTGCCGGAAAGAGCCGTTATTTTATGTAGGTATGTAACTTTTGGATAGATATACCACAACGGGTATGGCGCCACTGAAAACCAGCGCTCCAACACTCTCGAGCTGTTGGAGCAAATGCTGAGGGGTAGCCGTATTTTCTCCTACATAAAATTATGTAGATTTGAGTACCTATTGTAACTGTTGTATATGATGTGGAGAAAATAAAACTTTATTCTATTCTATTCTATTTTATATACACAGGTAGAGGTGGCTATAGATAATTGTGTAAGTACCTTTTGTATAATAAGCCTATTAGCTGAAGTTACTGCACCAAGTGCAAAATGTCATGGTCTTTCATTCAAAATATTTACACAATAAATCTTATTGATATCGATTTGGTTATTAATGGTAGGCACTCATTTTGATTGATTAAATTATGAATAAGTTTAGACAGTTGATAATTTATTGTGTTTAAAAGATTTGAGAGAATGTCTACCGTGCTTTGGAGATACAGTCGTAATTGTTTGTTTTCTTTTAATTCTCTTCCAGTTTTTAAGTCTCACCGTTATAATAAAGGTACAAAAATATGCCCCGGGTGAGGATCGAACTCACGACCTTAAGATTATGAGACTTACGCGCTGCCTACTGCGCCACCGAGGCCGTAGCTACATTATTGAAATAGGTCACTGTATTATTTAAAATACACATATAATAGAGTGATAGGAGTGAGTGAAAGAAGAAGACATGTTGTGCCGACCCCACTTAGCGTGGGATAAGGTCAGGGAGATGATGATGATTATTTAAAATAAAAGTTTTGTGGGAAAAGTGTCAATTCATAATCTAGTTGAGCTGAATTCTACTTGTATAAGTAAATAAGATATACATAGGTACCTAGGTACTTACTTATTTAAGTCAGTATTATAGTTTTACCTAGATACAAGTAATCAGTGCCTAGGGTCAATGCTACTGATAGCATCCAGTACTTACTCTTCCGATTCGGATGTGGAGATGCGTAGGAGTGCATCCTTCCAGTTTAGGTATTCCGGTGGAAGTCGGTATCATCATCATCCACGATTTAGCCTACTGCTGGCCAGCTATATGTACCTATAAGTACTACTAGCGAAAGACAAGAAGGCTAGTAGTTATAGAAAGAAAAACACTATTAAAAAAATTCGTAATAAATAAATAAATTAATAATGAACTACAAGAAGAAGACTACTAGTTGAAAGAAACCTAACACGACAAAAAGAACTCTAGTGGTCTAGTTGAAGCGATGCCGTCGTCCGAACCTTAGATTCGATTAGATCGATTAGATCCAATAAATATTTTTTTGTTAAAACTTATGTGCACTATGCCAGTAGGTACTCTAAAACATCTTGAGTAAATCAGTACCTACCTATAACATAATTTTCACATGTAAAGTTCGAAAAAAAAGTGCTCAGTGTAATAGAATAGCTTTTTAAGGCGCTTTTTAAATATGTTCACCACACTGGTTGAACAACTAGTGACAAGAATATCACAGCCGATGGGAACAATGGTGATGGAATCTGACATATTTTATCACCTCACAACACGGCACCGTAATTACCTAGTCTTCCTGATTGCGTTAGAAATAGGTAACACTTCGGTACAGTCAGTAGCTAAAATATGTAAGTCAAAATATTGTGAAGGTTTGACGATATTGTTAACTAGTGGCCCCGGGCGCGACTTCGTCTGCGCATTGTTTCGTCATACAAACTTTAGAGATAGAACTACCTTGTTCCAATCCAACTCATGAAAACACTGAATTCATTATGGGGTTTGCTGTCTTTGATAAGTTATAGTACCCAAGTACCTAAGGCTTGGGTAGTTTTAAAAAAAATAAAAAACCTTATTTAGGCATCACAACCCCATCACAAAAATTAGTCTTTTAATAATATAAAAGTTGTCATGGCAACCTTAGAGTGCTCTTCTAAGAATACTGCTAAAGTTTTTATGTAATATTTCCGTTGTCCTTTTACATATTTTTTGGATAAAAAGTAGCCTGTATGCTATTTTGGAGTTATACCTTACCTCACCAAATTAAACCAAAACATACAAACATCCAAACATCTAAATCAACTCACAAACTTTCAGCTTTATTATATAAGTGGGAAGTGGGAAATGACACGGGCCGTCATGGGAATGTCACGGGCCGTCAATGGGTCAGATTATCACAGGATCGTGGATGGCACAAGCTTAGGGAGGCCTATACCAAGCAGTGGGTGAAGTCAGGCTGTGGATGATGATGAGGACACACATTTTGAGTGAGTTCTGCTTTATAAATCCTATATTTCGGCTAAATATTTGAACGTTTTCGACTACGTTTACACGGGTTGTGCATCGACTTTAAATCCGAAGGTGGGTTCGAATCCCGGCCGCGCATCAATGGATTTTTTGATTAGTTAAATTGATATACGCTTTAACTCGAGCTCTAAACGGTGAAAGAAAACATCGTGAGGAAACCCGCAGCTTAGTCAGCTCCACACGTATTAACGTCGTCTTTCCTGTGGGCGGCTGATGAAGCTGAGAGGATGGTTTAGGTGCTGGGTAAGCCTATTCCATCTCAAACAATGTCCTAGGCACTGCAGCCCGTCCCGTCCCGTCCCGATAAGTTTAAGCATGGATTGCCTCCTGACGCTGTATAAATCATCAAATATAGATGTAAAGGCCTAAGTTTTTTTCTCTACTACGAGCTGCCTTGTATTTGGTCAACAAGATCGGTGAACTATGAACTCGGTCCTACAAGTATTCCAAACCGAAAAATTGGTCCTCGAGGTCAAAAATCGCACCTCCGGTCATGTTACCGTGTGACCCAAATTTTCGGATTTTTCACTCTAGATACACTCGCAGATCAAGTCATTCAAAATATTATTTTGTGTTGACTTGACCTTACTATTGAAACTATTTTCCTCAATCAGAAAGAATAGGTCCCGTTTCGTTTTTCACTTTTAGCGTTTAAGTATAATAATATTTATCTCTTATAATAATTTCCTTGTAGACTGTACGTTGTCTATTCTTTGTCCTGCTAGGACGATAATAGACTTGCAATCACACGACCATCTGTTTTCTACGTGTGGACCTTGCTTCTGCTGTTTCCGCAAACGTTTCCTAGATCTAAGCAATTCTAGGACTTCTACACAGTTGCAATTTACTGTCATTTTTCTTCTTGTCATGTAAATAGGTCTTTCGAAAGATCACTGATCACACTGGTGATCAAAAGTTTCTCAATACGCCTTAAAAAGGGAGCCTCTTTGAGACGTACTTTCGTGCACTAACACAAATATATTTTCAAACTTTTTGGTTTGACGGCATGGGCTCGAATTCAGTCGGTTCGTGGGTTTATCTATCCAAAAATGTTAAGTGCCAGCACACATGCAGAAGTGCACCGAGTCTCAAGTCTTTCACCACACTGGTTCAAATGAACTACCTAACTTCTAACTTCTAACCTTCTTCTCTCGTAATCCTTTACGACAGTATTATATCGGCAGTGGATTCATGGAGAAAGAACAGGGACGGAGTAAGGGGATATCGCTTGTTTCCTTTGTTTCCTTCTAGTGTTGTTCATATGATTAAAAAAACTTAGGCCTTTTACATCTTACTTATATTAGATGGTTTATACAGCGTCAGGAGGCAACCTATGTCTACACTTAACTAAACAATGTCCCAGACACTACAGCGTCCCGTTGAGTGTAGGCGTAGGCTGTCTCCTCATGCTGTATAATCATGTAATAAGAATGTAAAAGCTTAAGAACATTTTACTAGCCCACAGTTTCTCTCATCATCATCCACAGCCTGACATCACCCACTGATGGGTAGGTTAGGCCTCCCTAAGCTTGTACCACTACGGTCCTGCGTCAAAAGACTCTCTCTCGCGTGGCAGATATTTTTAGGATGATAATATGATGAAGACCCAGGTCCCGCCCTGCAGCAACATGTCTATAGTTAGTCTAGGTCACGCCCGCGGCCTTGTCTGCGAACAATTATTGTCGCCACTGGTTTGTTGATCTCAACAACTATTAATAGTATGCTAATATAGCTTTATGCGTCGTAAGATTATAGCTGCATCTTCATTTCTATGTGGTTTTGTCATTTACATAATATAATTTTATCTTTATGGGTATTTTATGTGTTTACAGAAAAACATGCATATAAGTAGAGTTATCATTATCACTGATAACTCTTCATACATGCATGTTTTGGGGTTTCCATAACACAAGCTCTGCTTAGGTACCTTGAGTGTGTTTGTATTTTGGCAAAATTAATATACCAACATAAAATGTTCCGAAACTGAAACAGGCATTTTGATGCTTTTAAATGTTCTTCTTCGCTTCGCTTCTATAGCTACAGACTCGTATTTTCATAGCTGATCAAATAAATTAAAATTATTTTAAGAGACATGTTTGGCATTTCTGACGTTTTTGATGAATCCGTATCATGAGCTTATAAGTAAAGTCAGCAAATGTCTAATTTTTTAATACATATGGGTAACCTATGTCTCGGACACTGTATGTCGCGTATGGCTGTCACAAAAACGGTCACAAAATGAGTCACAGTCATCATTCAAAAGGTGAAGTAATATTTTTTCTGTTAAACACCGCGAAGGTCGAGATCAAGCAATAAATGTATGTCAATCTTTTTTAATCAAGTTTTCCTCATCACCACATAAAAAATACAAAAGGTAAGGGTCATGCATGAGGTATAGGCACGATAGACATGGTCAGATCTTCTGCCTGCTTTGCCTTGACGGTGGTCAATCAAAAGATTATATCTACGGTAGATAAGAGTAAAATGAAATCGGTAAGAAAATAATGAATGTTGAGATGACGGCTGATAGAGCGGAGTGGAAGAGAAAAGCCTTTTCTTCTTCTTCTTTTTTTTATTAATGGCAACTAACTGATTAACAGTATAATTCTGCCAATGTCAAGTTTTAAATAAGTATTCATGTCAAGTCAAGTCAAGACATGTCAATTTGGTTTTGAAAAAACATGGCGACTTGTCATTTCAAAACTCAAACGGAAATCTTTCGTCAAATGAATACTCCCCCATTCCATTTACCAAATCTCCTGTTACGTAATCCAAGGCTTCATTAGAAAATGCCACCGAAATTACATAATAAAACCTAGTAATACACGAGAAAAGTAAATAAAATAGCAGACCTACTAGCTCTTGTCTACCTACAAGTAGGATGATGATGACAATAGTGTAAAATGACATTTAAATTCTGATCTTTTCTCTAAATAAAAAAAACTCATAAAAAAGGGTACATATGTATGAAGATTAGAAAACCAAAATGTATAATCTTGAAATACCGAAACTTAAAATACCGATTTTCATAATATATAATGTTCAAAATATATAAATTTCGATTGTTATAAGTTCATAGTTGATAAACTTAAAATTTATAATGTTCAAAATACCGAAAGTTTAGGTTGCATAACGTTTACAAAGCATAATGGTCAATAAGTATAAGTTTGAAATTCATAATGATTAGAATACCTAAGTTTAGAATCTATAACGTTTTTTTATTGACGACCTCTGTAACTTTCTCTCTCTGTTTAATTTTAATTTAAGTATATAATTTTAATTTATATAATTTATTTTCACGCAAGAGCACTATTCTGAACTAATAGCTTGATTTAAAAAGTAATTTATCGATGGTGAACGACCAACATCTCCTATCTACAAATTAGCAATTTTTTAGTAGGTATATTTATTATATTATTTTAGTGATATCCTGGTTTTATTTGTTATGAATGTCAGTCTACATATTTAGCTATTTATAATTGTCGATTAATAAGTAAATAAATAATTAAAAAATAAAAATATTTTTATTTCAATTAAAGTCGATGCCATTTATGTTTCGTCTTACCTGAAATAAACGATTATTATTGAAGGATGTGGGTTCGAATCTCGGCCGTGCATCAATGGATTTTGCGTTTCGTAAAATTTATATGCGCTTTAACACGTGCTCTAAACGGTGAAGGAAAACATCGTGAGGAAACCAGTTAGTGTTCTTATAGGCGGCGATGGGCTTGCAGCCTGTCACGTATGGAATACTAACTTCTGCAAGATGTGGGCATGTATCAAATATGTGACTCTGACTACCCACCTTAGACATATTCAAAGGATCTGGAATAAGTAACATAAAAAGGTCTGAGAGAATGTCTACCGCACCTTGGGGATACAGTCGTGAATCTGTTTACGTTTACGTATTGAAGTGATCCTATTTCCTCTGGCATCATAGGTTATGATTTTAATTATTGACATTTGCATATGCTATTAAGGCCGTCACTGCGCACGCTTAATTTCAAACCTACCTCACCCACCAATTAGCCAACACACCCATATAGTTCCGCAGAGCTGTAGCACCAAGCTATGTACAAACAAACAGGCCTTTACAATCGAAACTTGATGATTTGTACGCATCTGGAGTCGACCTAGATAAGTATGTCTAATTAAATCAAATGCAAGCGAGGTAATTGTCTAATTAAATCAAAATTAAATACAAGCGAGGATGAGCTTTTTACAGAGAATCGAATACTAACATAAAAAAAAATATCCCCACAATATTGATGCAACTATCTGTTAAATTATAAGAAGGAACCACAAACCTCCGGTAAGTTTGTGTTTAACTAAGGAACCAAGTCATCATCATTAAAATCAATTCACAAATTATTGTCGGATCTGATGACACTTTGACACAATCAAAAGCTCAGTTTCGACTTACATTCGAATTGAGAATTATTTTTCTTTTTTTAAGTCTAATTAATAAAAAAGAGAAAAGGTATGATGAACCAAAAGCAAATGTTCTATTAAACCTGTCTATTCTGTAAAATTATGTCACCAGTTCTATTAAACCAGTGTGGTGAAAGGATTTTAACTGCGCCTAAGAGGCTCCTTTCGTGCACTTGACACAGGTTTTCGAACTTTTTAGGTTCTACGACATGCCGGTTCCCTCACGATGTTTTCCTTCACCGTTTAAGAGTACTGGCAAAGTGCACATATACATATTTCGACTGGGTTTGAACACTTACGATCGGAAGGCGAGGCCACTACCACTAGACCACCAGTGCTCTCGTCGTTGGAACCCGGCGACCAGTATGAACCAAAACAGTTCGTACACAACGAACCACTCAGTAGATCATACCTCCTTGGTTGCCGATTCGACCCTGCCTAAGATCCGGCGATTCGATGAAGTATAATATGTTTATTCCGATTGCCGAGCACACACCTAACATGGACGAGATTAGACAACATACTAGCTTTTGTAGGTGTGTTTACTTGTAAAAGTGAGTTTAGTATTGTTTACTGTAGTAAAGTTATGAGAGGTTAGGGTTTTTAAAATGAAACTAATCATTTTCTGTCTAAAAACGAAGTAAAAGAAAAATAATTTATTTAGCCAATTTGCACCAACAAGAAAGTACGTCACCAACCTAGCAGGCCTAACAGTTGTTTTATGATTGTCAACAGATGGCGTGTCAAGCTACTTTTAAATATTAACTTTATACAAATCAAATAAAGATTTTTTTATAAATCACTAGCTGGTACCCGCGACTTCGTCAGCGAAATAACATACTTATTAGCAACGCCATCTATTGCATTTAACTGGAACTACCAACTCCCCATACAAACTTTCAACCCTCATTTCACGCCCTCCATGATTAATATATAGATTTTTTTCTGTCATAAGAACCTTCTCCTGACAATAAAAAACACAACAAAAAAAAATTTGCGAAATCCCGTGACCAAGGGAAAAAGGGATTCATTTTTATATATAAGATTATTAATTTTTGTAAATAAACATATAAATAAATCAACAAAAGTCGTGTTGGATTGGGATAAGCTTTGGCTTTTGATATGATAGTGTGTGAGCTCAAATTGCATCAATGTTTTTTTTATTTCAATAAATAACATTTCATAGTTTGACAGAAAACTTTTATTATTCCTGCAGATTTAAAACACAGCAACATTTTATATACTTACTTAAATCTTAAATACAGACAGTCATCGCTATATTCTTGTATATAAAGACATAAGCATAGGTTACACACACGTTTATAATATAACACTTGATTACTGCTGGGCAAAAACTTAAGCCTTTCAATTAATCGCTGCGTTCAAGGCATAGCCTGAAGCAATTTAACAATTCATGGCTCTAGTTCTACAATTTTATTAAAAAACAAAATGAACTACTTGTCTTATTATCTGTACTGCTATGTACAGGTATTTGCTAAGATTTGAAACAGATGTACAGTCAGCAACGAAAGTCGAGTTACAGTTGGACTTTTCAAAATAGCTTTTGTTTTCGATAACTTATAAAAACTTAACTTTCCTGGAAAATTATTACGAACAATGACTTAATCTTCAAACATTAATAAAAATGTTGTTATTTATTTATTTATTTATCTACCTATAAACAAACCTGTAACAGATTATGCTGAAATATAACATCATCATCATCATCCACAGCCTGAATTCACCCACTGCTGGGTATAGGCCTCAATAAAAAAAATATAACATAAATATAAAATAGATAAAGATTATGTCCCTACGACAAACGTAGGCTACTTTTTTTTAAATAATCATGAAGGGCGTGAAATAAGGGTTGAATCATGAAGGGCGTGAAAGTTTATATGGGGAGTTGGAAGTTCCAGTTAAAGGCAACTAGATGGCGTTGCCTATAGCTGAATTCGAGCTGCATTTTTAAAAGTTTCAGAAAATTCGTGCAGTTTTCAGTTCTATTTAGAGGTCTCCAAGTATGTGTGTGTAAGGTGTGACAAAGTCGCGGGTACTAGCTAGTCATCCTATACTTTGGACCAACATTCTACATTAAAACCATAAGTACACATGCGAGGCAGCTCTTGGCCTTATTAAATTTCGGCATTGAGCGAGCGACAGCCTACATACACCTATACACTACATATTTACCTATACATCATTATATACCTACACAGTACAGTCGGCTACAGTAATTTGTAAAACGTCTTTTCATTGCTGTTAAAATTATTATTTTTATTATATCAGCCCTCAATGTCCCACTGCTGGGCAAAGGCCCCTCACTCCCTCCATTCATATCTCTCCTGTGCTAATAAGGCTGTTAAAATAATATGAAATAGTAGATTGTTAGCCTAAGGTGGAAAAGAATCAATACAGGTAGTTTGACGCCCAAGCACAGCGAGGGCGGCTATAGTCCGAGTAGGAATTGATTCTTTTACCCGTGGCAAACACTCTACTTTTCATTTAGAATATGAGGAAAAAGATTTTCTATATCACAATTTGCCTCGTCTGTAATGGAATCTGGTGTCAATATTTCGCTTGAACTCATTTTTAATATAGGTACAATTCAAATCTTAGCACAAAAGTCCGCCACAGATACATACATAACAGATTGTAGTATCCCGCCAATTTGTTGACTTTTTAAATTTTAAATATGGAATTCACACTGGCTGTTTAGAAAGTCATGCATGACATTTTTTAAATTATTTTTTTTTTACATGAAACTCTTCACAGCTGACAGCAGTTCTATTTTTAAAATTTGTATGAGTTTTTCCCTCCCTATGAAAGGAAAGCAGCATTTTCCACCCAATAATCAAATCAAAACAACACTACTTTCCGAGTATGAGAAAAGAAAAAAAACTTACTGTGCAATCTGTCAAGTACGGAATACCACTTACTTTCACAAAATGTGAACATACATGTATTTGAATAGCCTTAGCTCCAAATACAGTCATAAGTAAACTTCAAATTACGCATTTTTGATAGATGAGACGCTAAGTTTTTTTTTTTCTTCTCATCTAATTTAAGAGACCGTCTCTTGTCGGCATAACTGATGCACCCTTCTCCACTTAGTTCTATCAAAGACAATATAATGTTCTATCCAGGGCCTCCTTAACCTCTTTAAACGATATGACAGACACCTTCTCCTTCACTTGGTTCAGGTTACATTTATCTGCTTATAGTTAGTTTCTTTATTTATTTTCTATATAATTTAATAATTTTACTAGCTGCGCTCCCGCGGTGTGACCCGCGGTCCCTCGGGATTTCTTCATTTTTTCAGGATAAAAGGTAGCCTATGTCCTTCCCTGGGATACAACCTTTAACTATGCCAAATTTCAGCTTAATCTGTTCAGAGGTTTGGGCGTGAAAGGGTCACAAACAGACAGACAGTCAGAGTTACTTTCACATGTATAATATTAGTATGGATTATGGATGTATAATATTGTAGGTAGCTCTACATTTTATTGTGGGCGACTGTACAATAGGTGCACAGGTGTCAGGTCATATTGATCGGTGTTAGAGGTGGTCAATGCCATAGATAAGAACATGTTGCAAATAAATAAATATAATCTGATTTATGTACATATAAATGTGTAAGTTTCAGGTATATTCGACCCCATATAAAATGATCCATACAAAAGACTTCAACGCGCTCTAAAACACTTTGCTAAAAATATTACGTCGAAATCTTTCAAAGATTTTTGTTAACCAAACTATTTAGAAAGAAAATACATTTGTTATTGTTTCGTGTAAATATTTATAAATAAAATATTTTACAGTAATTTTGTGTACAAAAATCTGGACTGTCTGCTTTTATACCGCTGATTTGTTAAATTTGTTTAATGTATGAATCGAAATTAAGTGTTTTATATATAATACTAGCTGCGCTCCCGCGGTGTGATCCGCGGTCCCTCGGGATTTTTAATTTTTTTCGGGATAAAATGTAGCCTAGGTCCTTCCCTGGGATACAACCTTTACCTATGCCAAACTTAGCTTAATCTGTTCAGCGGTTTGGGCGTGAAAGCGTAACAAACAGACAGACAGAATTACTTTCACATTTATAATATTAGTATGGATTTATTTTAAGTCGTTTTTTTTTTCAAAAGAAAATAAAACAATAATAAAAACACAAATGAAAATGTTAGTTGTAGGTATAACAAAGGAGAGCAGAGCTTCGAGGATCACTTACATGACTTTTTAAACTCACACGATTTAAACTCATTTTTGTATTTATGACGGGACGAGATCGCGTAAAGTTTACGTTACGATCTCGTCCCGTCATAAATACACCTATATGACCTTAAAACTAAGTGATTCTAGAATAAAATAGAATAGAATAGAATTCATTTATTACGTGAAGCATGGTACAATAAAGTTCGTAATTAAAATAAAAGTTCTTCATACTCCGTGGTGCACTACTTCTATTGCTTTGTAACCAATACCTACTAATAATTATATAGAGCTGAAAAAAACTCGTTCAACGTAGACATATACAGGGTGTAAAAAGACTGCTACCGAAAACTGAGGGGTTTCAATCAGACCATGATTCTGAACATATTTAGCGAAAAAAAACGCAAAAAAAATTTTTCACTTAGCTACGTCATTTTATTTTATTTTCTAGTTTTTTTGCTACTAGTACAACATAATAAGCCCATACCTATCTAATCATTTCATTTATAAAAAACAATTAAAACTCAAAATCCAGCAATCTACAGATAAAAACGCGCCCAGTACATACGCTCGAACAGCTGTGCGAGGTCGGTTTTCTCCGGATATAATGATTTTTTTTGAAAATCCTTTTGGATTTAGCTGTATTTTGGGATACTGTACCTACCCCTTTCGGCTTCGGTAGACGTCTTTTTACACCCTGTATATTCAGAATATATATCAAAGTAGATATCACATTCAAGAGGTTAAAAAGTTTAACCTAGTTAAAAAACAAATTGGATTTCAATATATCCTTGTTCTCCATAGTAAATAAAAATGTCAAAGCAATAAAGCTAATTACAGACGTTTGTAAAAACATGTGGTCGTGTGCGCTCGGCCTTATTTCCTTCCGATCGACATTGGCCCCATCGCGAATGGTAGTGCCACAGTCTCTTAGAAAACAGCTACATCACTTTAAATTAAATTCAAAACATTTATTGCTTCACTAGCTGCGCTCCCGCGGTGTGACCCGCGGTCCCTCGGGATTTTTTCATTTTTTCGGGATAAAGGTAGCCTATGTCCTTCCCTGGGATACAACCTTTAACTATGCCAAATTTCAGCTTAATCGGTTTAGCGGTTTGGGCGTAATAAACAGCCAGACAGACAGACAGACAGACGGATAGACAGACAGAGTTACTTTCACATTTATAATATTAGTATGGATGTTAGTAACAAGATTTAATATAGGTACCTATTTCAATTGATATAGCGGGATTAACTTGACTATTTCATTACATTGATGTACTTATTTAAATGTTCTTATTAATTTAATTGATTTCTTATGAGTATATTCATACTTTAACGCTTTTCAGCTCAGCTACAGTATATTATGTGTATTGAAGGCACTGAAAATGCCTTACTACGCTCGATAATATTACAGTGCTTTCAGTAGAAGATAGCTATTCGCATCAACTAGCCTACAACAGGTACACCGATGCATGTCGATGACGCTGAACAACTTATGAGGTAAAACAGGCTATCTCTATATATAAAAATGAATCCTTATATCCCTTGGTCACGCCATCACGCGTGAACGGCTGGATCGATTTCAATTATATTTTTTTGTTGTTTTTTATTGTCAGGAGAAGGTTCTTATGACTGAAAAAAATTAAAAAATGCGCGGAAAAAATGAATCCCTATATCCCTTGGTCACGCCATCACGCGTGAACGGCTGGACCGAATAATGCGCAGACGAAGTCGCGTGGGTCAGCTAGTACCACTATAAATATCGAAAACACATCACAATTTGTATAATAACCTACTTCGAACTGCCACATTATAACATATCCAGCTTCAATAGTGACCCAGCTCTTTCCTACTAGCTATAACAACACCCTTTCCATAGGCCAGCATTCATCATTCCTCATTCCATTTTGAACTTTACACCACTGTAATAAGGATGAAACATTCTATAAGACACAACACCGTAAATGGTAAAGCTGTTTATTATTGTCTGTGTCACTCGCACTATTATGGGGATCGAAAGATAGAATATATGGATAGAAAAAAATAGCTTTAGATATTAACTGTGGAACTCATTGCCGGGTACCGTATTTCCCGAAAAGTACAATATAGGGGTCTTTAAATCAAGAGTAAATAGGTTCCTTCTAGGAAAGCATGCTCCATCTTAGACCTCTCTACTGCTTAACATCAGGCAGAGGGAGGTCAAATGCTGACCTATTTAATTTAAAAAAAAAAAAAAGTTTACATAATTGCATCTAGTTCATGAGAACTCCCGAGATTTTGAGCCAAGCATACGAAGCAATAAAGGAAAACATCAAGAGGAAACCAGGATAACTTTATATTTATATGTAACTAGTGGCCCCGGGCGCAACTTCGTCTGTGCATTGTTTCGTCATACAAACTTTAGAGATAGAACTACCTTGTTCCAATCCATGAAAACACTGAATTCATTTTTGGATGTCTTTAAAATTGTTCAAAGCATAGAAGAACGAAATGACATTGCCATTTTGAAAAACCAAAAGTTGTTGTCATTGGTTGTCATGGCAACCTTAGAGCAGTGCTCTTTTGGTTTTCAGGAACGTTTTTCGGAATAAAAAGGCCCTATTCCACTCTGATCCACTAGCCCTATAATTATGCTATTCTGGAGTTATACCTTGCACCTTACCAAATTTCATTGTTAACTGTTTCGTCGTTTGAGCCTGATCCTTACACAAACATACAAACATCCAAACATCTAAACAAACTCACAAACTTTGAGCTTTATTATATGAGTGGGATGGGATGAGATGGGATAGTATGCGTATGTTTATTGCGGTCACAATAATGATAGGTGACCACTAATGGTGACCTCTAGAGGCATTATTAACTGAACGATTCCGTGCTTCCGAGAGCACGTAAAATTTTTAGTTCCGTTGAGCCATGACGGAGGTCTAATAAGGCGCAATGGCGCTCTAGGGGAGGCCTATGTCCAGCAGTGGACTGCCATAGGCTGATGATGATGACGGAGGTCTCAGGTGGCCTAAAAACTCCGTCACCAGAGTAGGCCACCACCTCATACGAACTTACTTTTAATGTTCATCTCACACATAGGTACTTACCTAGTATTACATACTCTTTGTCTTTGGCACACGTATCGCACGACCTAGACCTGAAGGCGGGCAGGAAGTGGCCTCGGGGGAAATGCCGCCATTATTAAAGTCAAGTAAAGTACTGATAACATGACAATTAATTATCCATACAGTTTCCGCTTTACGCGGTTCGATTTCAGTTGATAAATATTTGTTACTAAGCTACTGCGCGCGGCTTCGCCCGCGTGTTACCAACATTTTGAATAGCCTATATGCCATTCCAAGTCACATCTATTCCAAGTTTCATCCAAATCGGTTCACTGGTTTAGGCGTGATTGAAACACAAAAATCCAAACATCTAAACAAACTCACAAACTTTCAGCTTTATTATATTAGTGGGATTATTTATAGAGAGGATAAAAAGCGAAAATTTGACGGTAGCTTCCTTTTACAACAAAACCATCCACTAAGGCGATTTTTTTGTGTGAAATTCAACCTTTGGGATTAAAAAGGGGTACAATATTTGTATGGATATTTTTAATGCGTAGAGCTTTTTTGAAATTCGTTTCCGATACTTGCAATGAAAATAAAACATACATTTCAGAGTTTATTCAAAATCGGGAACTCAAAGTTAGGTTAGTAGGTAAGGTTAGTAGAATTTGTTTACAACTGTAATATTACGGTGACTACATTGAGGAGCCAGTGATACCAAATAAAATTGCAATTGCTCCAAAAGTGTATGACATAACGTGTTTTCTTTGAATTAGGAAGTGATTGTACCTAGTTATATTACTTTCAATTTTATGAACATCCGAGTTACGTCTAGATGCTAGATTTAAAGTAGGTAAGTACTTGTAACTTACTGGTTTGCAACCTGTCACGTAGGCATAGAGTGATAACCACGATAACTTATGCAAAAATGTGTATTTGGACATGCCTCTGACTACCCCCTTAGACATCTTTAAAGTCTTTCATTTTCATCGGTAATACACAAAAAATCAGCAAAAATGTCTACCATGCCTTGGTATTTTAGTCTATAACTCATATGACCTTATTTTCTAATAAAATCAATAAATGTGTGTCTTGAGATTCGAACTGACAATCTTTCAGTTGAAATTCAATGCACTCAGCCGCTACGAACCTCTATCAAGTTAGTATTAGTTCTTCTTCTTTTCGTGTCACTAGTTCTTTAAAACCAGTGTGGTGAAAGGATTTGAAGTGCGTCTCAAAGAGTGTAGCTAATTGTTACACATTAGCATAAAGTGACACAAAAGAGAGCGACATTGACACACTGAACAGACTTCCTGCCACCTCGGGTAAAACGGAAGATAATGGTACCGATCGCATATCGCATAATAAACATTTTGCTAATATTATAAATCCCGAGGGTGTATTAATGAATTTTGTATTTTGTAAAAAAATATTACGTTATGATCTTTAAATCGATTTTTGAATGTAGGGTAAATAGCAGTAATTTCCCTATGTTGGGGTTCCTGATTTCAGCTCCTGTCTTTTCTATGATTCTGATTCTTCCTTCAATAAAACTGCATTATATACAGCTTTAGGTTTATTACAAATTTACTATATGAGTTTACAAAATTATTATAAATGAAAAGCTTTGCCGCTAGCAACGTTCAGTTCGTTCTTACGAGAGTCTTTTTTTTTATCACTCTGTCACTTTCACTTGACAGCGTTGACACTAGCACTGACATTTAAGACGCACGTTAGGCGCCTACGCTCCAACACCCTACATTCAAAAATCGATTTAAAAATTCAATAAATCATATAACTTTGTGTGCCAATTTACGTCAAAATTGGTTGAAAAAATGTACTTTTTAAAATTTGTAAGCGAGAGCAGTCTAGCGTACGGACAGAAGCATTTTTTGGGCAATCTTTACTCAAAACTGAGATGCTCTGCTCACTCGGTTAATGTATAGGAAGTTTGCTTAAAATAGGAAAATGTTTGTTCGGTCGGTACAGCCCGCACTGGCCTTTCTCAATGTCACTGCATAAAGAGAACATGCATTTCACCCACATACGAGTACATACATATATACCTAGTATACATAGTGGGACATACAAACTCTAGTAACTCTACACTTCAAAGTGATCCCAGCGGTCCTACTGAATAAATGCTTTTTGACTTTTGACTTTTTGACTAGGCAAACGAATTTGTTTTTAATACGAATAGTTTTGCCCCGCAGTGTTACTCCGGGCTTAAAATTTTTTCTGCGTCCCAAGCGAGTTTTCACCCACTGCGCCACAGAGTTCATCAATAGATCTTCAAAGTATCCATAGATATGAGAGAATGACTATTGTGTCTGATCTTGGGAATAAGTCGTGTATGTTTTACACGATTGAAATGTTAGAGATATCAGACCTTTGCCAATCAATCATTATTAATAGATAATATCGTTCAGCCTTTATTGTATGACATGCGAATGATCTTAATGTATTTTATTTGATAACACGTATCCACTTATTAGAATTAATACCAGGTTTTTATTTAAAAAAATCTTGAAATGACTCCCTCGAACGCTCGGCTTTAAAATCCTTAGATGCTTCGGTATTTTTAAAAAGCCGTGCGTGATATAAAGGCACTGTTTATAAACGATAATACGAGTACACACTACATTAGTAAAATTTTGTGGAATTCTCACATTTTTTTTTTTTTTATTTGTGGAAATTTCCACAAATCTTTACATGCAGAAACCAAAAATAAAATCCATTGATGCATGGCCGGGATTCAAGAGTACTCTACACTACACATCCCACTAGCTAGGCCAACATGGCACTCTATGTATACTTATAGCTGCTAGATAAATTAGATAATAATATGCACGTGCGAGACGGGTTTGTAGAAGGTTTTACACGAACAACTTTCATTTTGTCAACTGTCAAATTATAATAAGGTCACTAATTTTGACCTTTGCCATTTGAGAGCACTTTGTAACAAGAGTACATTTTTAAATTCGAAAGCTTCTAGTTTATACGTATTTTTTATGAAATAAAATATTCATTGATGCATGGCCAAGATTCGATCACGCAACCTTTGGATTGAAACAAAATACATCCCACTCTTTATCATATTTTCCTTATACTAAACTGTCTACCCGGCGGAGTGTCCCCACACATAAAGATGTATTTAGTCCACAATAATCTCATTAGCATACAATACATTAGGTCACCAACGCATGTAGGTTTTTGTAGACCAATTTGTTGTTACGAAATTAACTGTTGTTTTTGTTACTATTCGGGGTTCTACATTGTTTTTGATCTTTCGGTAAGGCTCATTAAGTTTTAAATAGAATTGTACCCATTAATATTATTGTACCTACTTGTTAATTATCTTATCTGCAAGAAATTAAAAACACGCAATAATTATAGAATTATAAAACTAAAAAATTAAGGCTTAATTCTTACTTTAAAAAAAATATTGATTGCCAGGATTAAAAAAAAAGCTGGTATGGAAAGCTGGTAGCTATGGTCGCTGACGGAGTTCCAGAAATCCAAACTGAAGATTTGGGCAATGAAACGCAGCATTTTGGGTTTAAAACGGATTGACCGAGTGCGCAATACAATGCTGCGTTCGATCACTGGCATTGCCGATGTTGGAAGAAAAGCAGCCCAGCTCAAATGGGACTGGGCTGGTCACATTGTCGGATGCAACCCCGAGAAATGGGCAAACACCGTCACTCCTTGGGTGCCCGAGAACGGAAGACGACGAGGCCGGCCGAGAAGGCGTTGGCGGGACGATCTCGACAAATTTGAGAGAGAGTGGTGGGAGATCGCCAGAGATAGGGACGAGTGGATTTTCGGGGGATACCTTTGCCCAGCTGTGGGGCACAATAGGTTGATAAAAAAATCAGTAGGACAAGGACCGCTGTGACCACTATGATTACCTACCTAATCATCATCATCATTTTGAGCTTGTTATCAAAACATTGCACTGCTGGTCAAGCCTCCCCCACTGAATGCTATGTTTTCCTCACGTTTTCCGTTTGAAAGTACTTACGAGCATAGTGCAGATAAGTATTTTGAACTCATTGGTACCTACATCACAGGATCTGAACCTGTGACCTAAGGATCTGAAGGGCTTAACAACCTCTTAAATTCCCTTCAACTAAGAATTCAATTCAATGTATGTAACCTACTCGCAAACGTGATTACCGAAACAAAGTAGTAGTCGTGATTGATCCAAATAAGAAACAAATTAGGATCATTCATTGTGCGCTGCCCCTGAGGTAATCTGATTCATGTGACAATACTCTATTTGTCAATGGAGTTCTGATAGTATTTATTCATCTGATTGATGATGAAATAACAGCTTGAATGCACCATTGGGTTTCTAATTTTTAATTTAGAAACCATTGAATTCTAGACAATATTATAAAATAGGCAACGTTTTTATCACCTTTAAAAGCCTTTAAAAGCGCCGCAGTAATTTTTCTATACAAAAAATATTGATAACGTCAGAAAATGCGGCTTCTGATGTCTCAGCATTTTCTTCTATTGAATTGACAAATCGGCGCGGATAGGTCTGCGACCACCAAACCAGTGTTGTTCGTAGGTTCCTACTTCTTCCATCTCAAATGTCTCAGGCACAACAGTGTTCCGTTCTATGTAGGCATAGATTGCACTGCAGCCTAACGTAATCTATAATCTATATTAGGTATAATAGGCTATAGGTAATCGATAAATAAACGAATCGTTAATAATTTTCATCCAATCTACAACTATGCCATAATTATCAAAATCAACCTTCGATTATGTAATATACAGTGGATTTTTGAGATGGGCCATGGAGGACTTTTGTCGCTGACTGTACATTTTTTCAAAATCTGTGAATGCAGTTCAAAATATCTCCAAAAGTTAAGGAAGGTTTCCTAAGAGCGGTTTTCTGTAGCTACAACGGTTAAGGTCAAAAATCCACCTGTATTATTATTTATATACGTTTTCACGTACTATCAAATAATACCTTTTTATTGCAAAATAAATCAATTTATGAGGAACTTATTTAAATAATGTAACGCTTCCTGTTTACCACCATAGCATTTATGAACAGGAACCATAGATTAATGGCACTTAACCATAAATTACTTAATTTTCAAACTAGTTTTCTTAATTCCTATTGGTTATGGTCGTCACGATTAGCATGTCTACATTTGATTTTTGTATTAACTTATGTAAGCACCTATGTATTTCATTTACTTATGTATATTAATACAGGCATCTAGGTACTTTATAGTTATGTACAAACTAAAGTTGGTAAATACAAAATTATACCTACACTGTAATTACGTTCCTTTCCAAAAAACACATGTAGGTAGGTACCTAATTATTATTTTAGGTTAGCACTTAATTAAAATAAGTACCTACACTTACTTATTTTGCAAAATAACTACAGAACAAGTACTTCAAAAACATATAAAATACGATAATTTTTTTTTTAAAACAATTAATGTTGGCCACAGGAAAGTGACAAACAATTATCAGTAGGTACAGTCAGCACCAATAGATTTAAAGACTTGATCAAAAATTGCAACTTATTTATTTATTTAATCGTATGACAGGCGTATCAAAACTAAAATTAAAATTTAACAAAAATAAAATCATTCTAAACATAAAAATTAAAACTACACTAGTACTTAATCTACAAGTCAATGTTTAGATTCCCAAGCCAGGATACAGCTTCAGGGGGGAGATCTATTAGGTCTGTCCAGGTTCCTGGATACGAGTGTATAGGGCAACGTGAGATGATGTGCTCCATGGTCTGGTCTTTTCCACCGCATTCTCAGATCGCCGAGTCTGTCCAGTCTGTCCAGCATTGTATCATATCAATGATAAGCATTCGTTCAAGTTAGAAATCTTTGATAAGTTATCCTCAAAGTTTTCCAAACTGAAGTAACGCTAGGTCCCTGTACTTTAATGCATTTAATAATCAATGCATTAAAGTACAATTCAAGGAGATTTAAAGGAAAAAAAACCTAAAAAAAACATTTTTTTTATACTTTTACCGACCGAGCATTCTTAATTTACAACTTTAAAAACCAAAAACTCAAAAACTACAAAAAAATCTCGAAACATAGGTCGTAGGATTTTTTGACGTCTTTGTTTGCACCACCCTGTATAACTTAACATAGGTACCTACCATATTATAAGTACCTACTTACAACATTATTCTAGGCCGCGCGGCCTTTTCACCGACAACTCCTGCAGCTGACCGTACCACATATTTCGTAAAACACATTATCCACAGGGTCATAATAAGGTCAATGCTATACGGGCGAGTGGAACAAGAAAGGTTTATCCGATAAACCTTTCAGCACGCTGGTTCTGTGACGTTTTCTAATACTAAAAGATCACTTAAAAGTGCGCTAGGCAAACCGTGTTTGTTGATCTGATTCACGGTCGCGAAGTAACAGGAGTAGAACCACCTAAAGAAATACATAATGCTGGACATTCAAAGTCAAAGTCAAAAAGCATATTCAGTAGGACCGCTGGGATCACTTTGAATTCATTTTCTACTACTACTACTACATTTACTACTACTTCTTTGGGATCATTTTCACACAGCATCATCTAGCCCTAAACTAAGCAAAGCTTGTACTATGGGAACCAGATAACTGATGTACTACTTATATGTATAGGTACTATTTGTTTGTAAATACATACATATTATTATACATAGAAACACCAGACCCGAGACAAATGTCTGTAGGTCATACAAACACTTGTCCCGCGGCGGGGATCGAACCCGCAACCTTCTGCGTCGCAGGCGGACCTTCGCCCACTGCGCCACAGAGGTTCATTATGCATTCCTAATTATAAGCAACTGAATTACTTAGTTTCGTTAAATATACAAAGATTTCTCTAATTAATTAGTTACAAATTGTTGGCTTGTATCCGCAATGGGCTCGGATTTTCCGAAACATTAATGTTTTTTAGTATATTTGTAATGGATTGTAATTATTCGCACTCATCAAAACAACATTAGAATTGCTAATAAAAACTCGTATTTATGTATCCGCGTTAAAAACTTAAAAACAGAAGCAAATTACTTATCATCGTACAGGATCACTTTGTATCCCAAAGAACTCCCATCCTCTTAGATCTTAAATTAACAGCCTTTGAAACTGTTCAAGAGGTAGTCAGAGACACGTCCAAATACAATGAATGCAGAACCACGGTCTGATTGCAACTCCTAAGTTTTCGGTAGTAATCATTTTACATCCTGTATTTGGTATGCCCGCAAATTTTCATAAACATATATATAGGTACCTTCCCAATTATTATATTTTATTGTAAAAGCTCAAACAAAGTCTCCAGACACTACAGCGCCAGCGTCCGGTTGAGTGTAAGCATAGGTGCAGAGGCACCAGTAGTATATATATAATAATAATAAATAATGCTGGACTTTTCACACAGCATCATCTAGCCAAAGTAAGCAAAGCTTGTACTATGGGAACCAGATAACTGATATACTACTTATATACTTTTTATTTATAAATTCATACATATTATACATAGAAACACCCAGACCTGAGACAAATATTTGTAGATCATACAAACATTGGTCCCGCCGCGGGGATCGAACCCGCAACCTTTTGCGTCGCAGGCGGGCCTTTGCCCACTGCGCTACAGAGGTCGTAAAAAAAATATATACGAGTATATAAAAATATATATATGTATAATGATAAAACATAATCCTTTCTTTGACAGTCGGGTAAAAAATAAGTTCGTATGAGTCAGTGGCCAACTCTGGTGACGGTGTTTTTAGGCCGCCTTAAGGCCTCCGCCATGAATAGCCGTATAACCTATGTATAGATGTATCTACTTATAATGTACATGCCTAAGTATATTAAAAGCTGACTTCCTTTAAACTCCTCAGGCTACGATGCCCTCTGGTGCCGGTTAACCCTGCCATATAAAATAAAACCACAAATAGTAATTACAAAGCATTGATTTATTCGACATGAATATAGTACAGTCAGCAACGAAAGATGATGAACTTTGTTTTTTTTTCTACTCAATTTGCAGACTTTACAAGAAAAGTTAAACTTTTCTTAGGAAATGATTAAGAACTGAGGCTTTAATCTTCAAATATTTGTCAAAATAATGGTTATGATGTTACGGAGTTCAGAAATATTCAGATTTGTGAAACACCAAAAAAAATGTTAATCGACTTTTGTTGCTGACTGTACGACCTTTTCGGAATAACTTGAGTTATGAAGTGTATGCGATTGGCGATAAAGTTCAGTTTGACACGGTGGCTTGTCTTTTTATACATATAAATAAAATTGAAGTGTCTGTCTGTGATATCAAAATAAATGTGTATTTTCAAGTTTGTTCAAAGCTCTATCAAAGCTTTTATGTAGTTGTTTACACGATGATAAAACATAAAAAAGGTTTTGTTTAATTTTTGTTATGTGTTTGTCCGTTATGGCTGAACCGTTTTTAATTAAACTTTCACTAAGAAGATTAAGGCGGTTATAACGCAATATAAGTAGGTACTTACCTATATGCTCCTTCTTATCCCCAAATTTCAACGAAATTGGGCTTAAGCGGGAAAACGCGCTAATAACTACCGCCCACGTGAACAAAGTCGCGGTCACAGCTAGTATAAATAAATTTAAAAATCAGTTGATGGCCTTGACCCTGTTTCAGTGCGTTGTCACACATACGTGCGCAGGCGCATATGTGTGGACTAAAAGCTCTGCCTCATAAGCATTCATTGACAGACGAACTTGATTTGTGTCAACTTTTGTCATTTCGACTGTTCGGAATTTGAATGATTAGTGCCACTCTATCTGTTTAGGTGAAAAATTAGAACTAAGGTCATCAATTATACAATGATTCCAATATTTTTTTATAAAATAAAGTATGAACCGTCACCAATTTGTTACCCACTGATATAGCGGTTTGAATTGCGTGGATCGTGTAGAGTGGTTACCAGTGGTGACGTAGACTGTACAATTAATATTTTTTAAAGTAAGCACAACAAATTAATCTTCTTGATGTAGATACAAAATCTGTTTACGCTATTGTTTTTCAACAATAGGAAAAACTTGAAATGTTCCGCTACACAATTACTAACCCTAAATCACAGTTTTAATAAAAAAATGATTATGACTCATTTGTTGATTGTTGATGAATGGATAACTTAAACTTATGCAAACAAGCCAATTTTCGGAAGCCGATGGCCTTTATCTTTTAGGCTTCTATTGACGAAGCAACCTAGTGGCGACAACAGGCAACTTGCCAACTTTGTTCAACTGGCTCTCCACTGGAGCTTGACGACTTATTAAGATTTAAAATGGATAAACCTAGGCCCCAAACCGTGTTTGTTGCCCTGATTTTTTACGCCTTACGACACCTACTGGGTCGCGCAGGAACAGGAGTAGGTGGAATGACCTATTTAAATCTTAAGACTATTGTAAATCAGTGCAGCCGTCCTACGCAATAAATGCTTCTTGACTTTAACTTATTAGATGACGCATTTGGTACAAATATATATGTATATTACTTAGTACTTATTAAAAAATCTAAAGATCACGCTTGACCAATTCGATTAAAAAATGTCGCAATTATAGGTAGGTACGCTACGCTGCGCTGGCAACCTGATAGTTGCGTTAACTGAAGTTGATCCGTTTAGTTTTTAACCAACTTCAAAAAAAGGAGGAGGTTATTATGAATAATTTTGTTTGACACATTGTCATTTTATAGGTATGTATATTTCATCCGAAAATTTCATCCATCGCGTCGACTGCCCTTTTAAGTCCACGTTGCAATTTTTGGGATGCAAATCTTTAGAAAATGAGTACCTACTGAGTGAGTCATGCGACAGCTGAGTGCAATTTAATAATATTGTTTGTAAACAAAGCTTAGCCGACACAAGACAAGGTTGCGAACACGCGGCAGGAAACTATTGGATTAAAGCTGACATTTTCATAATACTACCGCAGATAAAATAATACTTTTCTAGTACGAACGACAGAAAACTGTGCTGGCCAAGTGGGGTAGTACCTCGAGGATTGTGGGTATGAAATCCGACCGAATCAAAATAACGCGGGCTCAAAACGGCAAAGGAAATCATCGTGAGGAAACTAAGTTCGTATTGCAGGCCATGCAACTTGTCTCGTATGGAATGCTAATATCTGCAAAATGTCTGACTAATGTCTTGTTCCTTCATCTAGACCTAGTGTATACCAAGACTTTTTCCCACAAATAGGTTTTACAATCCAGACGATACGAACCTAACCCCTTCCTTATATGTATAAGGACAAAATGACTTGCTAAAAGAAGATATCTATCGGTGACTTGGGATACAGACGTGATGCTGTTTCTTGTCTTAACTACACCGTGCTTTAGATAAAAGTCCAGTCGAATAACAGGGTTTGTCAGGAATTATAGGTATGGGTCTGAACCTCGTCATCTTGCGTACATAGTTTCTAGGTGACCAAGACATATGGCTATTGTAGCGCATCGCGTGTTGCTGCACAAATAAACAGTTGTACAACCAGCCTTGTGAGATTCCAGACTGCAGATCATAAATATACAGGGTGTAAAAGGACTACTACCGAAAACTGAGGTGTTGCAATCAGACCATGATTACCAAAAAAAGTTTAAAAAAATTTGACTTAGCTTTGTAATTTTATGATATTTTCCGGTTATTTACTTCTTCTTCGTCGTGTCGATGGTTCCATTTATCAAACACTCACTGCAACATCCGTCCATCATACAGGTCGCGCAAAGTGCAGGTGTTGGGGCACTGCGGACAGCACTGCAAATGTTGCATGGTCTGTGGGACTCCGCAGTCGCACTGGTACTACGACAGAATAACCCCATTTGACTAAGTTATATCTGCAGCGGCTTCGGAGGCGGCTTAGAGGCTTCCAGGTGGGCCATGGTTGGTGGCCTGCTGGGAGCTTATTTACTACTAGTAGGTACAACATAATAAGACCATGCCTATCTAATAATTGCATTTATAAAAGAAAAAAAAAGAAAAATTTTCATTCATTGAACCTCATCCAACAGTCGTAAAAGGGATCCATCATCCCTTCATAATTTCCCTTCTTTAGTCAGACAAAACTGAAAGATTTAAGATTCATTCAGTAGGACCGCTGGGATCGCTTTGAATTGTCTTAAAACTAGGTAATTCTACTCCTGTTCCTTTTAGGTGATCCATCATCGTTAAAAATGGAACAGGTGTAGTTTTTTTTTTTTTTTTTTTTTTTAATGCTGGACATTTTCACACAGCATCATCTAGCCCCAAACTAAGCAAAGCTTGTACTATGGGAACCAGATAACTGATATACTACTTATATACTTTTTGTTTGTAAATACATACATATTATACATAGAAACACCCAGACCCGAGACAAATATCTGTAGGTCATACAAACATTTGTCCCGCGGCGGGGATCGAACCCGCAACCTTCTGCGTCGCAGGCGGACCTTCGCCCGCTGCGCAACAGAGGTCGTCAGTTATACACCTGATGTTTATTTTCCACCTGTTTGAGACATTGTGTAAGATGAGATAGGTTTGTCCAGCACTTAAGCCATCCTCTCAGCTTAATCAGGCTAACAGAAAAAGAAAATAATATAAAAAAGAAAACAGAATGTAAGTTTCTAAACATGAACAACGCCCATGTGGTCGTAAAGCTAAATGTAGCACATATTATAATTAGATTTCGACAATAATGTGCATAAATTGCAGATAAGGCGTGTGCGACATGCTACCATTTCGTAGGTATTATCTTAAGATATATTGCTATTGAATTCAACAACGATCGATTTATTTATTATTTATTTATTTATTTATTAAACTCCCTATAAAGTATTGATACTCACGATATTTAAGGTCCAGATAGGTAGGTTCTCTAATTTTCAAAAGATAGATCATGATTAATTTAAAATTATATTTTTACTAGCTGCGTTTACTTTCAGTCCCTCGGCCATACTTCACGTTTCCGGGATAAACGAATCCTTTCTCAAATTTAAATTCAAAGTGTTTATTTTGATGCCTAGTATTTTGCTATTTTTTTTTTATTATTTTTTTTGGCACTACAGCGTCCCGTAAGTGTAGGCATAGGTTGCCTCCTGACGCTGTATAAATAATCTAATATAGATGTATAGTACCTACCTATCTAAGAAAGAAATATTAAAACTATGAAATCTAAAAATTGTTGTTATTCCAAGTACCCATAATGAAATCTACTTACTCGTATATTTGTTGAAAATTTCATCCTAATCCATTCAGTATTTCTTGCGCCAAAGAGCATCAAACATCCATACATCCTTACAAACTTTTGTCACACACAGATTTTTTACTAATATTTTTTTGGCCTCTAGACAGATCCCCAATTAACGTTAACCCTTAAGTATATTAACTTATCTTTTTCAAAAAAGAACAAATAACTCAGAATCACCTACAATTATTTAAAAAAAGCCCGAAGGCATCAAAAGACAAGACAATTTGTGAAATTAATTCAAAAATATCGCACGTCAATTACCTATACTGACCGGGCCAAGGCCAAGGGTACACAAATACAAGTTTTTAAAGGTCCTGACTGTACCCGTGTCGGTACATAGTGTACCTATAGTGTAGTGCAACACGCATGCCGCGCCCTACGCGATCAGGTTAGTAGGGATGGGACTTACCGATAACATTTCTGTTATAAAGCTGAGAGGTTTAGGTGCTGGACAAGTCTAATCCATCTTAATCAATGTCCCAGGCACTACAGCGTCTTGTTGAGTGTAGGTATAGGTTGTATCCTGACGCTGTATAAATTATATAGATACTAGCTGCGCTCCCGCGGTGTGACCCGCGGTCCCTCGGGATTTTTTAATTTTTTCGGGATAAAAAGTAGCCTATGTCCGTCTCTGGGATACAACCTTTAACTATACCAAATTTCAGCTTAATCTGTTCAGCGGTTTAGGCGTGAAAGCGTAACAGACAGACAGACAGACAGACAGACAGAGTTACTTTCACATTTATAATATTAATATGGATAGATAGATACATTTATATAGATAATCGTAGAAAGAACTCTGTCAACCTTTGGCCTTTTTTTCTCAGCTTATACCTACGCTGCAAATGGCAGCCAAGTACTAATAATAGTTAAAGCAAAGCAACTATAATAAATCAACAAGAAGATATCCATTTTCATCGTAATACCTATCGATATAATAAATACTTTGTGTAGAATTTTATCGATATTTCCCATCCCTAGTGCGCACGGGTGCGTTGTGAAACACATGTGGTGATGCAATGTCGCACAGACTGACAGGTATTAGGTATTCAATGTACCTATAAGCTTCTAGGTACTACATAGAAACTAAGAAACTAAGCTACTCCTTAGGTACCTCTACATGCAGAGGCGGATTTACCAGCAGGCTAAGTAGGAAGGAGGCTTGAGCTTAGAAAGCGTCAAATTTGAGAACCAAGCGAATTTTTTTTATCCGTCTTAAGACGGTTTTCTGATGTGATCTCTCTAGAAGTCCACAAGACATCTTTCGACAACGATCTAAAGATAGCTCAACTGATCCAGATCACTTTCAGTCTGAAGCTTGCCCAAAACAGTGGCGGCATTACCACGCCGAATAGCAATGTCTATATTTTGGTCTACTTATTCAATTGCGCCTAAAAAGTAAAAAAAAAACAATGTAAATTGAATCATATTGATAAATATATTTTTTTATGATGAATGGGTCGGCTCTTAAAATAAATTGATTATAAATAGATTGACATTGAATATTACATTATGAATTAGTAGTAAAATCTATTCACCATTTACCTAACGCCAAAGTAATTTAGTTTTGCCCTTCCTATAAACCTACGCTTGACCTAGCATTAATCCTTATCCACACTAATAAAACGCTCATTCAGGATATAAACTTGTGAAGATGTGTGGCCGTGGCATGGTTGGCGGTCGGCCAGAGTGCATTCATTGTGGCTGTAACACTAGTTTATACCAATTTTAACAATAAGAAAATTAGTCTAATGCAATAATAATTATTAATTAAAATTTTGCCTTTGACTTCAAAAACTTATATTAAGATGTTTTTTGTACGGTCAGCGACAGAAGTTCATGAATGTTTTGATATTAAGTATTTTAGAATCATATCTTCGGAGTTCCTAGGGTTGTAAAGCTAAAACTCTGGATGCTTTGCGTTGCACAAGTTGGTAGGTACTTTTTTTTATCTTACCTATACTTTCCTACTGCTGGACGCTATTTGTAAACAAAATAAGTAGGTACATAGGAACCTAATTTTCCCAGAAATCATGGTGAAAATGAAGCTTTAAAATCTCCAACTATTCATGAACTTATGTTGCTGACTGTACCTACATGTAATTTCCGAAACCGCCTACTTGCGGGGGCAAAATCGCGCCGTCCGCCGTCATCTCAACACTCGGTCCTTTCTTACCCATATAAACTTTCACAAAGTCCATCCATCTCTTCTTTGTTCTATCTCTTCCGGCTGGTAAGTAGGTATTTTTAGTAGTTACATCCCTCTACATTTAAAAGAACCTAGGTACCTACCTATTATTCGGTTTACCTACCTATTAACGAAAAATCTTTATTGGTTTAAGGAATATTATTAAAAGCCCTCAATGTCCCACTGCTGGGCCAAGGCCTGCCCCCTCTCTTTCCATTCATCTCTCTCTTGTGCTATTGTGGTCCAGTCGGCACGGAATTTGGCAAGTTCGTCCCTCCATCTTATTCGCGGTCTGCCGCGACGTGTCGTCGCAACGTATTTGGGCACCACTCCGTGGTCAGTTTGGCCCACTGGTCTCCCGACATGCGGAAGACATGGGAGGTAATAGTATAATATTTAAAATTTATGTGTGGAAACTAAACCACTGATGGATTAGAGTGGAATTCAAAGTGGAAACTAAACCATTGATGGATCAGAGTGGAATTCAAAGTGGAAACTTAACCATTGATGGATTAGAGTGGAAGAAAAAGTGGAAACAAATCCCTTGGTGGATTTGATTAGTGGATCAGAGTGGAATAGGGCTATTTTTTTAAGGTTTAGATCTTACATTGCCGCAGCTATTAATAAATAAATTCTACATACAGAACTGTGCAGGAATTACATAAATAGGTGCTATGTACTCGACTTGTATGCTTTTTATTTATCACACGCTCTCCAGCCAATGTCAAGTCGTATTTACATAAACATGGCGGGACCTTGGTTCTGAGGATTCATGGCGAAAATGCAATTTAATCGTATACAAGATTATTAAATGTAATTTAAGGAAATAGATAATATTATAATTGTCTAACTGCTCCCGTAAATACCTATCTATTAAAATATCTAGGTTACTTAATAGAAAAACAACCAATAGTAAAAACCAATAGTAAATAGTAAACACGCCGACTGTATCCTAAAGGCACGGTAGACATTTTAGTATCTTTCTTGAAGATGTCTAATAGGGTACTCATAGTATACAGGGTGTCTAAGTCAGTCTTTAAATATAAACTACCTAAGATTTTTTTTAAGCCTTTTAAGGACTAGGCGTTGTTGTGTATATCTACGCGTAACCGACTACGCGTACATTGGAACATGACTGGAACTCCTAGCGCCTCTCGTAGATGCGATGTAGGCAAATATAACAGATTTCTTACTTTCTTTTGTATATATTTCTATATACAATTTATACAAGCTCTATCATAGCTTAAACATTCTTCATATCATAGAACGTAAACTAACAGTTGAACCGTCCAGCTGGTGTGGGGCGGGTCATGTGCCCGCGCCGCACCCAACGACACACATAACGTACCGTTGGCAGAAAATACATTACGTTGCCTGCCACTCAGGGTGCTCTGCGTACCTACTGGCATAAGCCAGTAGGTACTTTCAAATGGTCAAGGAAAACATCGTGAGAAAACACATCCGAAGGATAAAAATAAAGTAGTCATAGTAAGTTGAGTGAGAAAATATTTGTTTTCTATCGGTACATGCGTTGCTAAATAAATAGCCGAGATAGATATCTGTGATAGCGGACTTGTGGATCGACAAGCAGCCTGCTACACACACTGACCTCACAGACAGTTAAGAATTTGATTTAGCCACTGAATATTATTAGTTAGTAGTTATACTAAATTGTAAACAGAAACTACGCTGCTAGCGTTTTGTCCGTAGATTTAGGAACTTATAATTTACAAAACACAATAGAATCAGTCATGCTATCTAAAGATCGTTAAAACGATCTATAGATAACTCAAGTGATCCAGGTTGCTGCCAGTCGGAAGCGTCCCAAAATACTGGTGGCATTACCAATCTGGATGGCCATGCTTTGAGCTAAAAATGCGCCAGAATCACGCGTCGTCGCTTCGACAAAGACGCCCTGAAAAACCATACGGACCCAGGGTAGATAAAGTTATTTTAATCGCACATACCTAAATAATACACAACAAGCAACAAAAGAAAAGGGAGATAAATGATTTCATGATCATCATCATCCACAGTTCTTTTTAATATTGGCATAGCCACAGCTTGGCGCCCTTCCCTTTCTGTCCTGGCTGGTTCGTTTCTGATCCAACACGATCGTGCAAAATATTTATGAACCTAGATTACCTATATAGATCACCTAAAAGAAAGCTAGGCTCAATTTCCCTTCTTCATAGTAATAAGTCGATAAGCTCTCAAAACTAAGTATTCTTATGTGAACCTAGTGGTCCTGCCGAATAAAAGCTTTTAGATTTCGTCTTATTCATAATAGACTTCGTGAACAATTGAGACTAGTTACGCTTACGAGTAGGTAAATATTGAATTCTATGTAAACATATAGTTTCAATGTAAGTAACTGTTAAAACAATTACAAATCAGTTAATCACCTACATGAAAGCGCATGGTGCGACATTGGGCCGCCAGAGGTCGCGGGTGGTCACGAGTTGGGGTTTAGTTGGACTATTAGCGATTAGCGCCACTCTTGTTAGCCATAATATAATGTCGAGCAGCTTCTCGAGCAGTCTCGCGCGGTCGCGAGTTGACGCGCGTCGGCGCTGGCAGTCGCGAGCGTTTCTATATCTTATAACATGGTTTATAATGTATTGTTATTAAAAATGATCGTCACGTCGCTGCCAATTCAATGTGGATTGAGCCTTATACCACAAGAACTTGTTAAAGATAGAAGGACCACTAAAATTGGTGGCTGGTGACGAAGTTTTTAGGCCACTGGAAGACTGTGTCATGGATTTATAGCAGAGACTAATCACTGAAAGCGCTCAATTACGAGTATTGGCACTAGCGGCCACCCATCTATTGTAAGGGCCTTTACAAACCAAGCCGGCAGTGCCGGCGGCACAGAATACGTGGACCTCAAACAAGATTGTAGGAAAATAGGGCCGCCGGCCTTACCCGGTGAGTTGCGCCGGGCCAGGGCGTGTAACGGCCTTTAACTTTTGCCATTCGCTCAACAAAATTACCTACAGTACAGGTAGTACCCGTAGTGCTCATTAAAACTCTAACTTCACGAAATAGGTAGGTACAGTTTGCCCAACGGATCTAGGCATTAGTGAAGTTAGCCGTTTGTCTGCGCAGAACACAATTTTGTATGAAAAATCGGTCAGCGCAGACTAACGGCTAACTTCACTAATGCCTAGATCCGTTGGGCGAACTGTACCTATCTGTAAAAGTACCCTAACTAAGCAACAACTACCGAGTAAACACACCAAACATGGTCTTGAATAAAATTCACACGACAGATCAGCTCATAGATTATGCAAAGCGATCGATAGCGGACTATGACTTTGAATTTGGATATGATTAGGAGGTCACGGGGAAGCACGACTTCGGGGTCTGGTCGTAGATATAGCGAATTTGCTATTCCAGATCTTTTGATCATGATGTCACTGTTTTTATTGAGGATTGGTGAAGTGGCTTCGTCTTTTGATCCGAAGAATTACATTGCAGTTGCAACCGTTCGTGGTCGTGCACCGATGAGCTTTTCTATCAAATATAAAGACGCTACATGAACTCTTTATTTAAAACGATAAAGGAAAACATCCTGAGGAAACCCGCAGCCTTGGTAGCTCCACTTTTTTTCTTAGTGCACTGTGTTAGCTGACTGATTGATGTCACAGCTGACCTCTATGTACCTATTGCTTCGAATTGAGGAGTAGGTTAAGCTCCAAAACAAACTGTGGTTTAAGTTTAGTGGGCGCGATAATCTTAAAGAATTTGTACAAACAATAACACCAACATAAGAGTCAAACCCACGACCGTAATCAATCTCTCAGTCATGGCCACTCCCATAGCATCATCAAAAACACACAAGTACCTAGGCCCTTGCAATAGGCCTCTCTCATTTATGATACCTACAAACCATAGTCTAATGGACACAGCTACCTGTGAACTAATTTATGAACGGCAGATTATAATTTTTTTATCATATTCTCAGAATCAGAATTTAAATTCAAAAGTCGTTCCATTTTTCTGCTCCTAGGTAGGTCTAGGTACCTACGTGCCACGTGTTTGACCTATGACCATTAAAAAAATCTATCAGTAGAGATTAAATAAATAAAATGCTGGACTTTTCACACAGCATCATATAGCCCCAAAGTAAGCAGAGCTTGTGATAAGGGTAGGTATTATATGACTGATATACACTTATATACTTTTAGATCTCTATTAATAGCACTTTGTACGTTCAAAAATAACTACCTAGTTAAAAAATTATCGATCTACCGCTATATCATCGTTCCATCTAAAGATAAGAGAAAATTAATAATGCACATAAAGCCATGTGTGTCAAGTGTAACCACTGTGTGTAAACATTATTATTCGCTTTAGGAGCTTTCTGTTGGTTATTACGCCGTAGGCTACTCAAGATTGTCTTGCCCTATCTAGACTTTTCTAGTAGGTACATTAAATAAATACCTACTTAGAATAGAACAGGTTTTTAAAAAAAAATAAGGCCCTTTTACTGCTAGATGATTTGTACAGCGTCAGGTCAGGTGATAACCTATGCCTAAAATGGGTAGTGTGCCTGGCTGAAGACAATGTTTGAGGTGGAATAGGCTTGACGTTGACATGCACCTATGGCGCCACTGCAAACCAGAGCTTCCAGCTGTTGGAGCAAATGCTGAGCCGTATTTTCTCACCCACATAAAATTATGTAGTTTTATGTACCTATTGTAACTGCTGTATATGATTTGGAGAAAATAAAACTTTATTATTATTATTCTTAACGAAACCATCCTTCGATGGATTTTTTTTTGTTCAGCAATAAGAAATTAGCATAACAAGCAGAGTAAGCGCAGCGAATCGAAAAAGTCGTGCGTGAGCGTGAGACTGTTTTGTTAACTCTACACTATAAATAAGCATAAGTACCTAAAGTTCTAGATCAAAGAAGGTAGGTACCTACCCCTACCTGGTTGTCTGTATGTGCTGTGACTAATCGCTGGCGATAGGTACTCTCTCACGATCTTGTTGTTAGAATATGAATTAGATGTTTGTGTGTTGTTCTAGCAAGTAAAGTAGGTACAGTTCTTCCAATGGATCTAGGCATTCGTGAAGTTGGATCTAGGCAGCCGTTTGTCTGCGCAGAACACAATTTTGTATGAAAAAGCGGTCACAGCGCAGACAAACGGCTAACTTCACGAATGCCTAGATCCGTTGGGCGAACCGTACCTAGGTTGATTACATAAAGTGGGACGGACAAACGGACGTGTCCAAATAAACTAGGACATAAATAAAATATCACATGCCCCATGCTCACATTTTACGAAACCATTCCACAAGTGGTAAACATTGACGCTTAAATACTTACTGGATTCCTCATGATGGTAGGAGAGCTTGTGTTGATGCTGTTAAATAAGCCCTAAGAATAATTTTACTGTAGGTATAGCTAGGTATACGTATCATCATCAACCTTTGAAGCCATACGTGGCCAACGAGTCACGCGCTTGCCACTCAATACAAGTTTGTTGAGGCCATCGATGACAACTGCTGTGTATTCCGTACTGCATGTATGAGAGTTAGTATGTGTATCGCTGTAAATCTCGTTTGCCTCCAATTATTCCTTTTAAATGTTGAGGTGACGACGTAATGGCAAATACCTAATCATACCCAAGGAGTTTGTATCAGTATCACTCCAAAATTCGAACAATGGCGCCAACTTTGAAAATTTTGGAAGAACCCTCCAAAGACAATAAAGAAGACTGTCTTTTAATATTATATTATCTTTAAAAATCTTCGATCATAAAATGATGATGCGGAAATATTAGGTAGGATGTATTATTTATTTTAATCTCTGAATCTTAATATTATAACTAATAAATACAATCAGTTCTACAATGAATGTACCGTAACCGTTACGTCACCCGGTTAATGGTTTTGGCGGTCAACAACCGTTTGGTCGCGGTCAACACTGTCGTTTTTCTTTCCAATGCATTTTACTTTCACTTTTACCTTGCGGATTACTGGAAGTATTCGTTCGTGGAACTAGTAACGCCATCTTCCGGAGAATAGATAAAAAACAGCTTTACATTGCCATCTAGCGTCGAAAAGTAGGAATAAAATTCCTTTATTTTTCGAATCAATCGAAAATGTATGAAATTCAGTTAGGAAAAATTGTAGAATTGTTTTAGGCAGACAGACACAAATGAACTATTTGTAAAAATTAATTTCCGGCAATTTTAATTTCGTAGGTAATGCTTAGAATGAGGTAGATGATCGAAGCATAAATGCTTCTTTTGCTTCGGAACATTAACGAAATTGACATGTCATTGTCAAAAAACCAAGGTCGTAGCTGTCAAATTTCATAACCTCAATCAGTTTTAAGTTTGTTTCGATTCTTTTCTCGATAAGTTATTTCTTACATATTTATAGGCAAAAAAGCAAAATGACCACAGTTATCAAAGTGAGTGATGAAAAAGAAATCATAAACAGGCTTTCATCATACGTAGAAAAAATATCCAATGATGCTATCAATAATAGAGGAAAATTTTACGTAGGGCTTTCCGGTAAGTATAAATTTTCTATCGAACGATAAACAAACTTCTGTCGTGTGCACAGAATCCGTGGTCGTGCGTGACTCATGACAATTCAAAAGCTATACGTAAGGCCATACATTAATCTACACAATCAGCTAAGAGCATTGTACTTTACTTTACTTGTATTTATGCGGGAGACTAAAGTTGCAAGTTTAGCTTTAGTCATTTTAAAACACTTAGGTAGTACCTACCTATTTATTCTTGTACTTACCATAAGTAAATATCGTTTTCAGGAGGTTCTGTGGTCAAATACCTCTGTGAAGGTCTACCGAAAGTAGACACTGAATGGTCCAAGTGGACTTTAGCCTTTTGTGATGAAAGACTGGTGCCTGAAGACAGTACTGACTCCACATTTGGTATATACAAGAAGGAACTCATACCCAAAACTGCTTTGGATGAGAGCCAGTTTGTAGTTATCAAACAAGGCGTTTCAGGTAAATCTTCCAATACTTTTTTTTTTTTTTTACTTGATTCTATTTCTTTGATAATCTTGTGTTAACCTAAAACCTTTTAAATTTCAGCTGAAGAAGCAGCCAAAGACTACACAGACAAACTTAAAGCAGCCTTCAATAGCAATGACTTCAAGTTCGACCTGCTGCTCCTAGGAATGGGTCCCGATGGCCACACATGCTCTCTATTCCCCAATCACCCGTTATTGGAAGAGAAGACGTTGCAAGTGGCTGCTATTACCGACTCTCCGAAACCACCTCCAGAAAGGATAACACTTACATATCCAGTGTTGAATAATGCAAGGAACTGTATCTTTGCGTGTAGTGGGGCAGGAAAGGCTGATATGATCAAGGTAATTAGATCTTCAACACACTACTTCAAAACATTCTTAGATCTACAACAGGAACCAAAAAATATTTGATCTCAACTGTAGCCTCAAAGCACGGTAGAAACTATGTATGTAAATTCCAGATTCCAGAAGATCAAAAAGTAATCGGTTCCTGGTTAGGCATTCTGATCCATTGTTGGCATGTACCCTCATTTCTGCCAGTAACAATCATCCAGTCCCTCTCATAGGCATCTAGTTCATCCCGCCATCTCATTCATGACCCCACTGCTGAGTCCCTGAAATACTTATTTCATAATAATTATTATTTGTTATATTTTTGAAAACTTTACTCAGGGACTACTGCATCACAAGCTTGGCTCTCGAGGTCCAGTGTAAACTATTTATAAAATAAATTACTTTTTCTTATTTCCAGCGCATATTGAAAGACAAGGAGGAGTTACCAGCAGGCAGGATCACCCCTCAGAGCGGCTCCGTATACTGGCTCGTTGATAACGCAGCCGCGCAATACTTGTAAAATGGAGTAACAAGGGATAAGATTGTGTACCAATTTGGAGCTGAAAAACTTAGTTGTTCACTGCTCCCGTCACCTTCGGAACGGCGCGGGGCGCTAGTTTCTATGTGATAGGAACAAGCTATTCCAATATTGGAATAGCTTGTTCTTAAGTTCTTAGGACTTCTGTGGCGGTTGAGTACACCCTTCTCCCCTAAATGAAAGAGTAAATTAGTACACTCTAATTCCTTGTACCTATTTATTTAGATAAAATACTTTGCATAATACACCTACGAAATCAAAGTGATATGCAAAATGACTATGATTATGTTAGCACAATTTCATCTAAATCATTATTTTTACGTCTTGACACAAGAAAGACTAGATTAAAATTGTTACTTTATGTAATAATAACTAACAAGAAACATTTGTTTTTTGAATGATTATTTACCTATGTAAATTAGTAAGTAATTCATAACTGTATGACACTAAACTTAGTTTTAAAATGGCTGGAACCAACTAAAATTAAGAATCAAGGGTACTTTCTAGTTCATGACCTAAGTTCAAACCTAATGTAAGTGCTAAAGTTTATAAAACTGTTTATATTTATATAATTGTATACATTCCTGTTGATTTTTGGTTGTTATAAAGTTACTTTGGGCTATAATTTGCTATTTTTATTATTCCTCCAAATATTTTTGTAATATACGTCTTCAATACAAATGAGTGCTACAAAACATAGTCCGTTTAGCGATTTACCTTACCTTTAAAGATGACCAAGATGGTAGTCAGAGACACATCCACCAAATACAAAAACACATGTCTACATTTTGCAGATAGGTATTATTATTCAATACGTGACGGTTGCAAGCTTGTCGCCGCTATGAAGAACTTCTTCGCTAAGTGTTAGGCAGAAGAGTCACTGCGAGTTAGCTAAAAGAGTAGAGTTCAAAATAAAAGTATGTTCAAGTTCCAATATGTGTAATCCCTCATTCTTTCAAATGCCCTCGAGATCATCACAACAGCATTTATTCCACATAAAAAACGACCTCGACTCACTAGTTACATAACGATTATCATCCACCTATTACATTTACTTTTTCATAATATTATAATGATAATTACAAAGTCTGTCGAACTAAATACAAGAGTGCCGGCGCACACAGCGCGTCGGACGCTCACATACATATACATATACATATAGGTGAACATATAGGTACATAGCGACTACAGTTAATTTTATTAGAAAACGAATAACCTAACTCTAACGAGCGGGGAGGCGCTTGACTCGCCAACGATCAATTTTAAAATAATATTAACATTCGCGGTTTTAGTTTTTATACAATTAAAAATACATAAGACTTAATGTTTGTTGTCGCCGCGGAATGCGGCCGAGGGCGGCCTCTGCACGGACAGCGGGCGGCACGTGCCGGGGCCTGCAACAACCAATGTTATATACTGCTGGACGTGGCACGCAGCATATACTTATATACTTTGTTTGTAAATACCTTATTATACATGGAATCATACTAACATTTATACCGCGGCGGGAATCGAACCCGCAACCTTCTGCGTCCCAAGCGGGCTTTACCCATTGCGCCACAGAGGTCTTCACAATACAACCGATGATTACGTGAACAGTTAATACAGTCAAAGCGTTTGCAACTGCGCCGATATAGCGGGAAGCTCCAAAAAAAACATTTATTCGTGGTTAAATATCCCTTGGGTCACAAAACACACGCAGAGCATTTTGCGTCGCATAGAGGTGAAACCAGACGAGCGTAATTTTTTGGTTGTGGGTCGGGTAATTTCATCAAAATTACGCGACTAGCAACTCTCGTCTAGCGGCACCCTAATAGCGTAAAATACGCCGCGCAAGTGACACTTAATGTCGCCGCCATACACCATTGTATAGGTAAGAAGCTACGTTACTACGCTCTACGTATATCTAAGGCTGGTTTTCCTGTCACGAGTACCGTCGGCGCTGAGAAAGGCATAATCTTTATCACAATGAAGTAAGGATACTAATGTCTCAGCAGAATCGGCATCGCTGTTTTCTCTCGGCGCTGCTGTACAATCGGTATCTTTACTGCATTGTAATAAAGATAATGACCCTTACTAATAAACTTGACATAAAGTTATGTCATGCATAAACTAAAAATTTGTATGGTTATTCATAGGTTATGCATGACATACCTTTAGGTCAAGTTTATTAGTAAGGGGGTAATCTTTCAGCGTGACAGGAAAACCAGCCTTCCTAGCCTGATTACACCTACCAAGTAGCGTGGCGAGACCGTGCCCTCGGTATTTGCAAACACATAAGCGAGTACTCCGAGCAATCGGGCGAGAAACACGCCGAGAGAGTCACTCGGACCCCTTTCTATTTACTAGGCCGAGTACCCGCCCCCCGCTTCTCCGCACTGTCTCGCTTGCTCGCTCGGTGGATCTGAACACGCGCACTCGGCTACCACTCGCCACTCTCACTTTTTGTAAACAAAGAAATGTCATAATAATGTCACTGTCATTACCCTCTGATCTAGTCTATCGGACCAATTTACTCCCAAATGATACCAGTGTCATTACATATTTTCTGCTAATCTTTATTCATCATTCATATAACTATGTGAGAAAACAATTATAGCGCATAGTTCCTACTATTTTCTATTCTATTAATATTGGTTTGAAAGTAAACCACCACAATTTTTTTTTTAAATACTATTGTGTAAATATTTTGATATGGTAACACCTTTGTTTACAAAAGTTTCTAAATCGTCTGTTATCCAGCATTATTTATTACTAGCTGCGTTCCCGCGGTATGACCCGCGGTCCCTCGGGATTTTTTCATTTTTTCGGGATAAAAAGTAGCCTATGTCCTTCCCTGGGATACAACCTTTAACTATACCAAATTTCAGCTTAATCTGTTCAGCGGTTTGGGCGTGAAAGCGTAACAAACAGACAGACAGAGTTACTTTCACATTTATAATATTAGTATGGATTTATTTATTACTCACTCGGCCACAGCACTGTCTCGGCCGAGTTACATTTAGCTGTCTCGCGACTCTACTCGGTAGGTGTAATCAAGCTATACGCGTGGTGTGAAGTAGAAAGTAATATGTCCCTCACCTACGCGTTAGTTGGGAGGCCAGTATGAGTGCGAGTAGGAGGGCTTGCTGTGCGCCGACTTGTTGCTGGCCGCGCGCCCCGCGGTACTGCCCGCCTCCTGCTGGGAAACAACACTTTATTGCAACTGAATAGAGACTATTACAGCACGATAACAACATGATAAATTAACAGTTTCTTGCGACGGTATTGAGACTAGACTATAATCGCATTGATAAACATTTTGCCATCTCTCGAGTAATGTTGAATAGCTTAATCTTTTGTAGTATGTTACTGTCAAGTCAATAACCTAGCTGAATAAGTATTTATTTGTCTTTGATCGTCGAGGTGGGCCTAGGTTTCAATGAAAATTTAGATTTGTCTGAATTCGGCCCTAGCCTAGCTAATATTTAAAATGTTTGACTTTTCCAGTAACTCTTAAAAAACCTCATCAAAGCTTCGAATTGTTGACTCAGTAATTATTAAAGTTGTTTTTCTTTTGAGCCAAATTCTATCTCAGATCATGCAAGCATCTGTATTATGCCAAAGCGTAAAGCGTGTAGAGTACGTTCCGAAATTATACTTAAATTATAATATTATATAGTGACAAAATATAAATATTTTGCCTTTCGACAATATCTACCAAAATTCTTTATAAATATTCGCATATATAAATATAATTAGTCAAACATAGCTCTAACCATGCATCTAAAGGCGGGTAACTTATATGAAGCGATACATAAAGTGCTATAAACATGTGTACATATACTTATTTATGTAAACTTACCCGCCTATTATGACTACTGTTCATCCGTACATCCATCTACAAAACAAAACTCTATGATAACAATAAAAGAAAAGGTAGCATGCATTATGTTGGAACATGCGGCACACAGTGACAAAATACGAACTATAATTACCCCTTAGCATGACCGTCGACCATTATTTTACTATACTAGCTGTCCGTCACGGTGTTACCCGCGCTCCCTAGGGAAAACTTCATTTTCCTGGGATAAAATATAGCCTATGTTCTACTCTAATGGTGAAATAATTTTACAAATCGGTCCAGTAGATTCGGAGCCTAGACTAAATGAGCTTGTTCAGATTAAAACAACAGAATGAAACATGCATCATCTCTTCGCATAACAGCCTAATTGTTTAGCAAGTAAGATCCAATATTGTAACTTTTATATATAATTTTCGTTGTAAATTCCGGTCATGCTATGGGGCGGACATACACTTATTTATATCATAGACAAATACAGGCAATAGCCGTATCAGTATGTGGACTTCGTATGCTAGTGTAAGAATTTCGTTTAGGATACATTTTGTACACGATTGTAATAAATCCATATGAATGCAAGTTTGACTTCCGTTATGAGGGTTTTACAGAGAGGTCGAATATTTAGTGAATTATGTGTGCCTAGTAGAATATTTTTCATTAATCGTTTGCCAAACAATGAATTTGATATCATCAAACTGGGTGTGTTTTCGCATGTTCTTAGCTTTCTTAGCGGTGTTTGTGAGTAGTACGAATGTTTAGGTTCGTGTAGGTACGCATCTATCTTGTGTATGTACGGCAATGTATGTGAGTGTGATAGTGTGACCGTGAGTGGTTGTGTATGTATGAGTGTGTGTGCATATGTATAATTGTGTGTGCGATTGTATGATTGTGTGAAACTTAAAGCGTCTGTCTCTGTCCCTTGCTCTCTTTACCGTGGCGGGGTTTATGTGTATCTCTATTTGTGCAGGCATGTATGTGTGTGTGTGTGTGTGTGTGTGTGTGTGTGTGTGTACCTGGTGCGGCACGTGGTGGTGGTGCGGCGGCGCGGTGATGTAGAGATGCGAGGCGCTGAAGGGCGGCGGGGTCCCGCTGTGGAAGGTCGCCTTCTCGTAGCTCTGCAATTTGTCCACCTTCACATTACATTTAGAGTCGTTGCACAACGCGACTTAATGCGACGCCAAATTACACCAGCACACACGCTACACCCACACACATACACATACACACTGACGGACGAGTATAGCTAGGCGGCGCCGATCGAAAAGCCGGGCCCTAGATTCGAGAAGCATAGCGCGAATGTTTACACCCGCACACGCACAATATCCACACACACAAACACAATATGACAGTCCGACAAGTAAGTAGGCGCTGATGTTTCAGTCTCGTGCGATAAATCCGAAATTTCTGAATATCCAGACGTTTCCTACTACGAGCTATATTGTGTTCGGTCGTTATCGAGACAAATAAAACTAGGCGCCCCAATGTGCACGAAAAATCTTACTCTCGTGGATTTTGCTTTACGAGCTACATTGTATTGATGTCTTCTTAAATTGTTTATTAACTAATAAGATAATAATGCGATGAGACGCGTGTCCACAACGGATATGGCGCCACTGAAAACCAGCGCTCCAACACTCTCGAGCTGTTATATAAAATATGTAGTAAATTATAAAATTGTATGTATGATAAAATTGTGTAGATTTAAGTACCTATTGTAACTGTTGTATATGATGTGGAGAAAATAAAACTTTATTCTATTCTATTCTATTTATTCGGGTTGATAAGACAAGTATAAATAAATAGGCTCCGAAAAGTCCGAAAAACTGAGGCTTTCTCGCGTGCGATGAATCCAAAATTCTGCAAATATTTGAACGTCTTGACGAGCTAAAAAGTATTCGGACGATAAGATCAACCTACGATCTCAGCGCGAACCTACGATAAAGTATCGATCACAATTTTATCAGTAGGTACATATCCAACTGAGTTTAATTTGTCACATAATCGGTTTTCTGTGTAAGGTGCGTGAAACAAAAAAGTAAAACTGCCAGCACTCATGTTATACGAAATAGACTGTATAGTTTTATGAAATAAAATCTCGAATTTGATAATCGCCATCTAGAAAAGCTATGTATAAAGTAATATACATAATGTAGTGTTGTGTATACTCACATTGACCTTGTTGAGTGCGACATGTGTCTTGGCGTACATGGCGCCCGTGAGATCCGTGGAGGCCGCGTTGCCCGCCTTGCTGCCGCTGCCGGCGTAGCCCCCGCCTGCACACGCACAAACATTTACTTTAATAAATATATATTCAACTATTTTTTATGGTTTTCTAGTGTTTCTCTGATATGGGTCAGGGAATAAAGTATTGCAGCTTGCGAATGATAAAAATTACATATATATTAAAATAAACGGAAACCAGTTAGTATTTCAATAAGTGGCGATGGACTCGCAGCCCGTCACGTATGGAATACTAACTTCTGCAAAACGTGGGCATGTATTTAGACATGCCCATGACATCTTCGAAAGGATTCGAATACATAAAAAGATCCGAGAGTATGTCCTGTCTACCGCATATCGGGGAAACAATTAAGTAGTGTTCCTGTTTACAAAATGTTTTTTGGGGTATATTATACATAACGTATATACGTAATGTATATACAGGGTGTAAAAAGACTGCTACCGAAAACTGAGGGATTGCAATCAGACCATGATTCTGAACATATTTATCGAAAAAAAAAACTCAATAAAATTTTTGACTTAGCTACGTCATTTTATTTTATATTCTAGTTTTTTGCTACTAGTACAACATAATAAGACCATACCTACCTAATCATTTCATTTATAAAAGAAAAAACAATTAAAACTCAAAATCCAGCAATCGACGTATAAAAACGCGCCCAGTACATACGTAAACAGTGATCTTCAAACGCTGTTTTCTCCGGATATAATGTTTTTTTCGGAAAATCCTTTTGGATTTGGTTGAGTGTTGGGATGCTGTACCTACCCCTTTCGGCTTCGGTAGACGTCTTTTTACACCCTGTATATAACGTAGGTTAGAGTAACGACACTCCAGTTGGTATACGTACCAGTTTTGTAAGAGTCCTGTGCGTCATACTGCGGCTGCTGCTGCTGCGCGTAGTTGCCGACCTTGCCCTGCGACACGCCGCCCACTCCGCCCACACTCGAGCCGTACTGACCAACACATACGTACTGACCAACACATACGTACTGACCAACACATACGTACTGACCAACACATACGTACTGACCAACACATACGTACTGACCAACACATACGTACCAGTTTTGTAAGAGTCCTGTGCGTCATACTGCGGCTGCTGCTGCTGCGCGTAGTTGCCGACCTTGCCCTGCGACACGCCGCCCACTCCGCCCACACTCGAGCCGTACTGACCAACACATACGTACTGACCAACACATACGTACTAACCAACACATACGTACCAGTTTTGTAAGAGTCCTGTGCGTCATACTGCGGCTGCTGCTGCTGCGCGTAGTTGCCGACCTTGCCCTGCGACACGCCGCCCACTCCGCCCACACTCGAGCCGTACTGACCAACACATACGTACTGACCAACACATACGTACTAACCAACACATACGTACCAGTTTTGTAAGAGTCCTGTGCGTCATACTGCGGCTGCTGCTGCTGCGCGTAGTTGCCGACCTTGCCCTGCGACACGCCGCCCACTCCGCCCACACTCGAGCCGTACTGACCAACACATACGTACTGACCAACACATACGTACTGACCAACACATACGTACCAGTTTTGTAAGAGTCCTGTGCGTCATACTGCGGCTGCTGCTGCTGCGCGTAGTTGCCGACCTTGCCCTGCGACACGCCGCCCACTCCGCCCACACTCGAGCCGTACTGACCAACACATACGTACTGACCAACACATACGTACCAGTTTTGTAAGAGTCCTGTGCGTCATACTGCGGCTGCTGCTGCTGCGCGTAGTTGCCGACCTTGCCCTGCGACACGCCGCCCACTCCGCCCACACTCGAGCCGTACTGACCAACACATACGTACTGACCAACACATACGTACTGACCAACACATACGTACCAGTTTTGTAAGAGTCCTGTGCGTCATACTGCGGCTGCTGCTGCTGCGCGTAGTTGCCGACCTTGCCCTGCGACACGCCGCCCACTCCGCCCACACTCGAGCCGTACTGACCAACACATACGTACTGACCAACACATACGTACTGACCAACACATACGTACCAGTTTTGTAAGAGTCCTGTGCGTCATACTGCGGCTGCTGCTGCTGCGCGTAGTTGCCGACCTTGCCCTGCGACACGCCGCCCACTCCGCCCACACTCGAGCCGTACTGACCAACACATACGTACTGACCAACACATACGTACTGACCAACACATACGTACTGACCAACACATACGTACCAGTTTTGTAAGAGTCCTGTGCGTCATACTGCGGCTGCTGCTGCTGCGCGTAGTTGCCGACCTTGCCCTGCGACACGCCGCCCACTCCGCCCACACTCGAGCCGTACTGACCAACACATACGTACTGACCAACACATACGTACTGACCAACACATACGTACTGACCAACACATACGTACCAGTTTTGTAAGAGTCCTGTGCGTCATACTGCGGCTGCTGCTGCTGCGCGTAGTTGCCGACCTTGCCCTGCGACACGCCGCCCACTCCGCCCACACTCGAGCCGTACTGACCAACACATACGTACTGACCAACACATACGTACTGACCAACACATACGTACCAGTTTTGTAAGAGTCCTGTGCGTCATACTGCGGCTGCTGCTGCTGCGCGTAGTTGCCGACCTTGCCCTGCGACACGCCGCCCACTCCGCCCACACTCGAGCCGTACTGACCAACACATACGTACTGACCAACACATACGTACTGACCAACACATACGTACTGACCAACACATACGTACCAGTTTTGTAAGAGTCCTGTGCGTCATACTGCGGCTGCTGCTGCTGCGCGTAGTTGCCGACCTTGCCCTGCGACACGCCGCCCACTCCGCCCACACTCGAGCCGTACTGACCAACACATACGTACTGACCAACACATACGTACTGACCAACACATACGTACTGACCAACACATACGTACCAGTTTTGTAAGAGTCCTGTGCGTCATACTGCGGCTGCTGCTGCTGCGCGTAGTTGCCGACCTTGCCCTGCGACACGCCGCCCACTCCGCCCACACTCGAGCCGTACTGACCAACACATACGTACTGACCAACACATACGTACTGACCAACACATACGTACTGACCAACACATACGTACCAGTTTTGTAAGAGTCCTGTGCGTCATACTGCGGCTGCTGCTGCTGCGCGTAGTTGCCGACCTTGCCCTGCGACACGCCGCCCACTCCGCCCACACTCGAGCCGTACTGACCAACACATACGTACTGACCAACACATACGTACTGACCAACACATACGTACTGACCAACACATACGTACCAGTTTTGTAAGAGTCCTGTGCGTCATACTGCGGCTGCTGCTGCTGCGCGTAGTTGCCGACCTTGCCCTGCGACACGCCGCCCACTCCGCCCACACTCGAGCCGTACTGACCAACACATACGTACTGACCAACACATACGTACTGACCAACACATACGTACTGACCAACACATACGTACTGACCAACACATACGTACCAGTTTTGTAAGAGTCCTGTGCGTCATACTGCGGCTGCTGCTGCTGCGCGTAGTTGCCGACCTTGCCCTGCGACACGCCGCCCACTCCGCCCACACTCGAGCCGTACTGACCAACACATACGTACTGACCAACACATACGTACTGACCAACACATACGTACCAGTTTTGTAAGAGTCCTGTGCGTCATACTGCGGCTGCTGCTGCTGCGCGTAGTTGCCGACCTTGCCCTGCGACACGCCGCCCACTCCGCCCACACTCGAGCCGTACTGACCAACACATACGTACTGACCAACACATACGTACTGACCAACACATACGTACCAGTTTTGTAAGAGTCCTGTGCGTCATACTGCGGCTGCTGCTGCTGCGCGTAGTTGCCGACCTTGCCCTGCGACACGCCGCCCACTCCGCCCACACTCGAGCCGTACTGACCAACACATACGTACTGACCAACACATACGTACTGACCAACACATACGTACTGACCAACACATACGTACCAGTTTTGTAAGAGTCCTGTGCGTCATACTGCGGCTGCTGCTGCTGCGCGTAGTTGCCGACCTTGCCCTGCGACACGCCGCCCACTCCGCCCACACTCGAGCCGTACTGACCAACACATACGTACTGACCAACACATACGTACTGACCAACACATACGTACCAGTTTTGTAAGAGTCCTGTGCGTCATACTGCGGCTGCTGCTGCTGCGCGTAGTTGCCGACCTTGCCCTGCGACACGCCGCCCACTCCGCCCACACTCGAGCCGTACTGACCAACACATACGTACTGACCAACACATACGTACCAGTTTTGTAAGAGTCCTGTGCGTCATACTGCGGCTGCTGCTGCTGCGCGTAGTTGCCGACCTTGCCCTGCGACACGCCGCCCACTCCGCCCACACTCGAGCCGTACTGACCAACACATACGTACTGACCAACACATACGTACTGACCAACACATACGTACCAGTTTTGTAAGAGTCCTGTGCGTCATACTGCGGCTGCTGCTGCTGCGCGTAGTTGCCGACCTTGCCCTGCGACACGCCGCCCACTCCGCCCACACTCGAGCCGTACTGACCAACACATACGTACTGACCAACACATACGTACCAGTTTTGTAAGAGTCCTGTGCGTCATACTGCGGCTGCTGCTGCTGCGCGTAGTTGCCGACCTTGCCCTGCGACACGCCGCCCACTCCGCCCACACTCGAGCCGTACTGACCAACACATACGTACTGACCAACACATACGTACTGACCAACACATACGTACTGACCAACACATACGTACCAGTTTTGTAAGAGTCCTGTGCGTCATACTGCGGCTGCTGCTGCTGCGCGTAGTTGCCGACCTTGCCCTGCGACACGCCGCCCACTCCGCCCACACTCGAGCCGTACTGACCAACACATACGTACTGACCAACACATACGTACTGACCAACACATACGTACTGACCAACACATACGTACCAGTTTTGTAAGAGTCCTGTGCGTCATACTGCGGCTGCTGCTGCTGCGCGTAGTTGCCGACCTTGCCCTGCGACACGCCGCCCACTCCGCCCACACTCGAGCCGTACTGACCAACACATACGTACTGACCAACACATACGTACCAGTTTTGTAAGAGTCCTGTGCGTCATACTGCGGCTGCTGCTGCTGCGCGTAGTTGCCGACCTTGCCCTGCGACACGCCGCCCACTCCGCCCACACTCGAGCCGTACTGACCAACACATACGTACTGACCAACACATACGTACTGACCAACACATACGTACTGACCAACACATACGTACCAGTTTTGTAAGAGTCCTGTGCGTCATACTGCGGCTGCTGCTGCTGCGCGTAGTTGCCGACCTTGCCCTGCGACACGCCGCCCACTCCGCCCACACTCGAGCCGTACTGACCAACACATACGTACTGACCAACACATACGTACTGACCAACACATACGTACTGACCAACACATACGTACTGACCAACACATACGTACTGACCAACACATACGTACCAGTTTTGTAAGAGTCCTGTGCGTCATACTGCGGCTGCTGCTGCTGCGCGTAGTTGCCGACCTTGCCCTGCGACACGCCGCCCACTCCGCCCACACTCGAGCCGTACTGACCAACACATACGTACTGACCAACACATACGTACCAGTTTTGTAAGAGTCCTGTGCGTCATACTGCGGCTGCTGCTGCTGCGCGTAGTTGCCGACCTTGCCCTGCGACACGCCGCCCACTCCGCCCACACTCGAGCCGCCGCCGTACTGACCAACACATTTTTATATTAATAATATGCTATCTCTACAATTTTCTGACATAACGTGATCAAGTGCAGCGCCAACGACAGCGTCCACGCGTGCAATGACTACGGGACTCCTAATCCTCGTTATTCTAACGTTATTTAAATATGTATAAAGCTGCAGAAACACTATTCTTCTTATCGTGTCACCAGTTCTGTCGAACCAGTGTGGTGAAAGGATTATAAGTGCGCCTCAAAGGCTCCTTTCGTGCACTTGACACATGTTATCGAACTTTGTAGATTCTACGACATGCCGGTTTCCTCGCGATGTTTTCCTTCATTCATTTACAAACTTATTTCGGAACTGCTGGTTCAATTATGTTATTTGTAAATATAAAATAACAAATATACGTCAGGAGGGGGTCTCACAAACTGTAACCAGCTGCGACAGGAACGAGAAGGGGTCAAAAATAATGAAATTTGTATGACGCAATTTATTAATAGCACCTTAAATCATCAAGGTAGCTGTGTCTCCTGCGACTAAAAATAACATAACATGTTTTCCGTCCGCCTCGGATAACATTTTGCATACAAAAAAGTTAGGCCACGCCCATTTGATGTTAGATGTTAGAAAACACAAAAGCAGTGTCACAGGAGACCCGGCTTTATACAACTTCTGGTAAGGTTGTCATTATGAGTGTGAGAGTACTCACCGTGGGATAGACTCCATACTGGTAGGTGGTGGGGGGCGGAGGCTGGTAGAAGTAGGCGTAGCCGGGTGGCAACGCCGCTGCAGGTACCTACCAAACAATATATCTCTAATTATTGTTGTTTCTTATTAGTCAGAGCTCTAAACATTGATGCTCTAATTGCATTTGAGTACAGTCTAGATTTTGTAATGAATCCCAAAAATTGTATGCGTTCAAATCCCGCATAATTGCAATTCACTAAAATTGCAATAACTTTTTAGCCATTCTTGTATCTCACATGATTTAAACGCATTGTTGTTTAATGGGATGAGATCGTGTAATTTTTTTAGAATTATTATCTTACCACTTATCCCAAAACCTTAACGCGTTCTCATCCCGTCGAAACAACAAGAAGGTAAATACGGTTCTTTAGTGCAGCACGCCAGCAGTACGCCCAATGGAGCGCAGAGATCCATCGAGCGTAAAATACGCACAACCGATCTTTATCTCTCTGAAGTTAGGCACCTAACTTCAGTAGGCGAGATAGGACGATGCAACAAACTAAGCGAGTGAGCGAGGCAGCTATACAACACTGTCATCAAAAATGGGTTCTGCGCAGCTACTTCAGAGAGCTAAAGTTTGGTTGTGCGTACTGTATGGTACTTAAGAAATGATTTCGTCCAACAGCAAGCGGTGAGTATCAGTAAGTGTAGCACCTGTTGTGGCGAGGCGGCGTCTGTCCGGCCGAAGCGGTCGCCCGCGCTCAGACCAAAGGCGCCTTCCCGCGCGCCGCCCACGCCGTACCCCACCTCGTAGTAGCCGCCCTGGAGGGGGAATTATTATTTACATTAACTGTTCATCTTACCTGTTATTCAAATATTATATGAGTGTATAGTATAGGTCTCCTAAGAGCGTTTTCCTGTAGCTACAACGGTTAAGGTACCTGCCTTCCGTGGCCCATCTCGAAAATCTACGATACATGGATACAATTTCCTATACAGCTGGATTTTTATACTTGTATAGTATAATATCCCAGATTATAAATATAATACTGTATAATAAGTCCCAGAAGAGATTATTATAAGAATTATTTTAAGAATAAGTTTGTAATATAGCTGGAAGGTGGTGCAGGAATCAAACTACAGAGCTACATCTTGAATGTAGTTATTCTATGATGCACCTCTATTAAGTACTATCAATTGACCATTATTCTAAAACAATACACATCTTATACATTAGAACTTACATGCCATTATTTCTGTCTCATTGTAAGTGAACCATTGTATTTGTATGAGAATTAAGCTCTTTAAACCTTTATGTATTATTTATGCACATTTGTATTTACTTCAGTGTACAGTATACCAGTGACCTAGCATTGAATCTCCCCTATCCCTATCGTATCGTATCAAACCTTCCTTGAAGCTGACAGATCATTTGCTGACAAGCAATGTGCAAAGGGTCTAAACAGGCACTTATATAGTCTGGTTCCACTCACCATATAATGTGACGGAGGCCATACATATACAAGTATATCTACTCACCATATGATGAGGCATAGTGGACCTCATCAGTTGATCGTCGTACGCATATCCCTGCGAGCCGTACAGCGCGCCTTGAGCGTAAGCGGGCGCGGGCGCGGGCGCGGGCGCGGAGCTGGTCGCCACCTTGGCGGACGACGTCTGAGTCGTGGAGGTGCTCGCCAGGCTGCTCGTCGCGCCCGTCGAACTTGACTCGTACTGGAAATAATAAATAATGCTGGACTTTATACACAGCATCATCTAGCCCCAAAGTAAGCTTGAGCTTGTGTTATGGGTACTAGATGACTGATAAACTACTTATATACTTTTTGTTTGTAAATACATACAATACATATTACATAGAAACACCCAGACCCGAGACAAATATCTGTAGGTCATACAAAAATTTGTCCCGCGGCGGGAATCGAACTCGCGACCTTCTGCATCGCAGGCGGACTTTCGCCCACTGCGCCACAGAGGTCGTCAAATAAACATTACCATTCAATAAAAAACTGGCCAAGTGCGAATCGGACTCGCGCACGAAGGGTTCCGTACGTTGTTGTATGGGAACTATTAATTTTTTTTTTTTTTTAGTATTTGTTGTTATAGCGGCAACAGTATTTCTGTTACCGCTATAATCATCTGTTAAAATTTCAACTGTCTAACTATCAGGGTTCGTGAGATACAGCCTGGGGAGAGGATGAACAGCGAAGTCTTAGCAATAGGGTTTCCGTTTTACCCTTAGGGTCCTCAAAATTAAAAAATTTAGCACGAAAGTCATTATGCTTATGAATTAGACGTGATATGATATATAGTTAGCAATGATTCGTGTTGGTCAATTGGGGTTGAACCTCGACTTTCAATCCGAAGGTCATGGATTCGAATCCCGGCCGTGCATCAATGGATTTTTCGTTTCGTAAAAGTTATATGCGGTTTAACACGAGCTCTTAACGGTAAAGGAAAACATCGTGAGGAAACCCGCAGCTTAGTCAGCTCCACACGTATCGACGTCGTCTCTCCTGTGGGCGGCTGATTAAGCTGAGAGGATGGTTTAGGTGCTGGGCAAGCCTATTCCATCTCAAACAATGTCCTAGGCACTACAGCGTCCCGTTAAGTGTAGGCATAGGTTGCCTCCTGACGCTGTATAAATCATCTATTAAAGACTAGCTGCGCTCCCGCGGTGTGACCCGCGGTCGCTCGGGATTTTTTCAGGATAAAAGGTTGCCTATGTCCTTCCCTGGGATACAACCTTTAACTATGCCAAATTTCAGCTTAATCTGTTCAGCGGTTTGGGCGTGAAAGCGTAACAAACAGACAGACAGACAGAGTTATTTTCTCATTTATAATATTAGTATGGATGTAAAAGGCCTATGTTTTTTTTTATCAATGGGCGGGTGTACCTGATGCGGCTCCTTGTGCTTGTGGTGCGGCGGCTGGTAGGAGTAGGGCGCCGCGGCCGGCGTGTACAGCGCGCTGTTGTTGTACACGCCCGCAGATGATGACGTTTGCTGACACACAAACAAACATTTGTTACCACTACACATTGTTGCAACAGGACGTCACACCACATCCCTATATGGGTCCGGCCGAAGCAAACTCACGCTGATTACTGATAGCGAAAGTTCTTATTATGAAGTCAAATATAGTCTTGTAAAAAAATTATTACGTTTTTTTTATCACTTAGAAATAATCATACATAAGCAATTGTATGTGGTGATTCTAAGAAAAAAAAAATTATTTTGGTATACTTATTTGCATTTGCAACGAGTAAATAGGTAGGTACACAGAGTTGATAAAATAAAAAGGAAATGTTGCAAATGGGCCATAAATCAGCATATGCTGGGTGTGAACAACCAGCGCTGGTCTTCCGTTAGGGCCGTTTTGGGACCGAAAATATTACATAATTAGGTAGAGGACTAATAATTCTACTCCTATTCCTTCGTGAAAAACTAGGGCAACAAACACGGTGCAGGCCTAGCGTTGTTTTCTATTTCAAATCTAAATTGTAGGTAACTAACTGAACGCGTGTTGCAATAAAAAAAATCGATTCTAAACGACCGTCGCAGCATAATATGGTGCGCTTTGCGATAGCGTCACTGAAAACCAGAGCTCGTTGTGCTATTTAGAGAAAATGCTGAGCGGTAGCCTTATTCGTGTCACTTAATTTTAACCTATTATTTGTGTTGTTTTATATATGGTATTTTATGGCAAAAAGAAAACTTTTTTCTAATCTATTCCATCTATATAGTCAAGGGAAACAAGCTCTGTTGTCCGGGGCTAGCCTTGCTGGGTGAGAGGTCCAGCATTATATATTGAAGTAAAAGTGAGGTCCATCGTTACCTGATAGGAGTTGAGTACAGGCTGGTACTGCGTGAGCGGCGCGCTGGAGGGGTAGGCGCCGGCGCCGGCCAGCGGCCCGCCGCCCGCCGACAGGGAGGCGTTGCTAGAGTTCACCTGCAGCGTGTATTACATTAGTAACGAGTATGAGTCAGTGGCCAACTCTGGCGACGGAGTTTATAGCTGTGGCGTAGCTAGGTAGCCAAGGGCCCTGGTGCAGAATAAACCGGGGCCCTAACTGAACGGTTAAGGTTTTATCAAGTCAAAATATGCAGGGTGTGAAAATGTGAACGTATTTATTTTTTTGTAAAAACTTAAGATTTGATTCATTTTCTGGGTAACTATTTCAAAAATCTAATAATGCATCTGTTTTTATTTTCAAAATAATCATACCTATAGTTTTCTAAGAACAAAACCTCTCGGGACTCAGAGTCCGAGGGCCCCTTGAGCTCGGGGGCCCCGGTGCACTGCACCGCCTAGCCATTCGGTAGCTACGCCACTGGTTTATAGGCCTCCGTCGTGACTTAACGACTTAAATAGCCGGGACCGACAATTTAACGTGCCCTCCGAAGCACGGAAGCGCTCAGATGAAAAATGGCACTAGCAGTCACCTATCCGCTTACAGACCGTTTCACCACGGATCTATTTGCGATCTTGTCATACAACTTTTGGTTTGTCATGATATGTATATAATACCTGCGGTGCAGGCGGCGCGTAGACGGAGGCGCCGTAGACAGCGGCGGGCGGGTGCGCCGCGTACACGCTGCCGGGGCCCGCCACACCCACCTGCTGGACACAATATTATACAATTCAAATATATACAGCTATATACAGCTAATAATATATACAGCTGGGTTAAAATGAACTCTTATTTCCGGGCAGTTTTTAAAATGCATGTCTCATTAAAGAAATTATCAACTTTTCTCGCTTGCACACCGGTGCAGTCGCTGAAGTGCAAGCGGCGGACAGACGCGGCGGGATCGGCGACAGACCGGCTGTCGCCGAAGTTTGTCGAACGGTGTTGGTAACAGGTTTTTTCCCCATCTCAAAAATCACTTCAAAAATGTATTTGTTTTACTATTAAGTGAAGAAGCACCGACTGAAATATAACTTGCCTATAAATTAAGCTTTTAGTTACTCCATTCATGTATAAATATTTTTTGTTGTGTCACAAAATAAAGTATGTTATGTTATGTTACCTTGGGCCTGTGCGCGTAGGGCGCGTGCTGCGGCGCGCTGTCCGCGCTGACGCTGAGTTGCTTCATGGACGCAGTCAGCTGCTTCTCCAGGGACGCTGTTCCAGACATAACTATCAATACAAGCTTCGATATCGGGACTTGATTCTAATGACCTCAAACACGGATATCCATATCCATACTAATATTATAAATAAATAAATATACACCCTTATTTTGTAATTACCAAAAAAAAAAAATTGGTACGCTCAGTCTCTGTAACTGATCACATTTGTGAAAAAAAAAAACAAAAAAAAAAGTCAAAATAGAATGTCCCTCAAAAAGGCTATTATTTGGTTAATCATTCGTCAATACACGTGGGGTTACTGACCGACTCCTATTCTTACGCCTAGGTCCATTCATAAATCGAATTACCTACAATGCCCACTTCGCTCATGGCATCATACCTCCCCGCCCGCGCCCCGAACACCGCACTGGCGCCAGCGTGTCGGCGCCGGCCGGCACAGGTCAGTTGGCGCCAGCCGGTCTGTTCATTTCATTTTTTCAATCCGCGCAATCAAGGTAAAACAATTTCTTGTGTGGTTGCAAAAATGGCGTATCAGTTTTCCAACAGAGAATACGCGCTCATGTTACGCACGTATTTTTTGTATGGGGAAAATGTGAGTGCAGCATTACGGATGTATCAAAATCTGTACCCTAACGAGCGACAGCCGCATCACTCCACGATGTCCAGCGTCTATCAGAGATTATTAGACAATGGATCTTTTTACGTGCCATCGCATGCGAATGGACGAGGAAGGGCTGCATACTCCCAGGACTTGTATGACGACGTACTAGATTTCTTCGAAGAAGATCCTAGGAGGAGCACGACTGATCTATGGAGTGAAATAAAAAGACTAGTGTATGTGAGTGAGCCGTCCAATGTGCAGGACCTGAAACAGCGCATGACAGACGCTTTCGATAAAGTGCAACGGCAAGACAACGTTTTGATTTCGCTGAAAAACAATCTACTCAAACGTGCGTCTTTGCATTGACAATGAGAGTGGGCATTTTGAACAACTTTTAAAGTACTTGTAGGTTAGTGAAAGTGTAAATACGTGCGTAGATGTAGGTAAGTTAAAACTGTAAATAATTTAATTGTTGTAAATAGCTGATTGCAACTTTTTAAATACGCCAAAAGAATTTTCCACGTCTGCTATTTTCCGTAATTTTTTCAACAACTAAATTAAATGGTGGAAAAGTATTTCAAACCAAAACTAATGGCTTTTTTTACGATTCCTACCTAGACCTACCGACCTAAATGCCTTCTTAGATTATGAGCGAGAGCACGACGAGCGAGTAAGACAAAAAGATGTCCAGGATGGGGGTAGGACAGATAGAATGGAAAGAGAAATGAATGGAGTGCGTACAATAAGTAGTATCGTAGTATTTTCCAGTACTGTGTCCGTAAAATTATGCAGGATTTTCGCTAAAAAGAAACCTCAATAACTTTGTGATAGTTAGATTAAAAAAAAATCTGACGACGCCAAAATCATAAGTAGCCTCTGCTGAAACTGCCCTTAAATTTTTTTTGGTAATTAAAAAATAAGGGTGTATAATAATCGACGACCTCTGTGGCGCAGTGGGCGAACGTCCGCCTGCGACGCAAAGGTTGCGGGTTCGATCCCCGCCGCGGGACAAATGTGTGTATGACCTACAGATATTTGTCTCGGGTCTGGGTGTTTCTATGTATAAGTTGTATGTATTTACAAATAAAAAGTGTATAAGTAGTATATCAGTTATCTGGTTCCCATAGTACAAGCTTTGCTTAGTTTGGGGCTAGAGGATGCTGTGTGAAAATGTCCAGCATTATTTATTTAAATGTGAAAGTAACTCTATCTGTCTGTCTGTCTGTTTGTTACGCTTTCACGCCCAAACAGCTGAACAGATTAAGCTGATTTAGCTAATTTGGCATAGTTAAAGGTTGTATCCCAGGGAAGGACATAGGCTACTTTTTATCCCGAAAAAATTTAAAAAACCCCGAGGGACCGCGGGTCACACCGCGGGAGCGCAGCTAGTTTAATATATTTTTTTCAGTAGGACGGGATCACTTAGAATAGTCTTGGAAACTATACTACAGCCAAATTGGTCATGGAATTTTTGTAAACATTGGACTGACAGTTCTTTCACTTGACAGTAAAAATTAACCAATGAGAAACAGACGTCAAAACGGATTTTTTTAGGGTTGTCATTTTTAATAAAAATATGAAAACTCTGTAATTTTCGTTTTCGGTAATTTAGTGAAGTTTTGAGAATTCCATTATTAAGAATCTTCATAGCAGCATCACCTAGTTTGTAGAACTATTTTAAACTAGCTGCGCTCCCGCGGTGTGACCCGCGGTCCCTCGGGATTTTTTTAATTTTTTCGGGATAAAAAGTAGTCTATGTCCTTCCCTGGGAATATATCACCTTTAACTATGCCAAATTTCAGCTTAATTTGTTCAGCGGTTTGGGCGTGAAAGCATTACAAACAGACAGAGTTACTTTCACATTTATAATATTAGTATGGATTTTTAACTGATCACAGCGGTCCTAATGAATAAATCCTTTTTGACTTTGAAACCAAGCCGTTTGTCTGCGCAATGACCACTTTTTCATACTTCGACCACTGCGCATCGAAACGGCTATCTTCACGAATGCCTAGATCCGTCGAACGAACTGTAAATATAGCTCACATGTGGCGTTAGTCGTGACGGCTGGCTCGCTGCTGACGGGGGCTTGCGCCGCCGACGTGCACTCCACCGATAAGCTCTCGTTCAACTGTTGCTGAAGAGACAAATAGTAAGTAAGTATTCAAAGAACAGACGTCTTTCAATATGTCTATATATAAAAATGAATCCCTTTTTCCCTTGGTCACGGGATCACGCGTGAACGGCTGAACCGATTTCACAAATTTTTTTGTTGTGTTTGTTATTGTCTATAATTTTTTTGTTTTTATCTATATAGGAGAAGGTTCTTATGACAGTGGCATTTTCATCTGAGCGCTTCCGTGCTTCGGAGGGCACGTTAAATTGTCGGTCCCGGCTTTTTAAGTCGTTAAGCCATGGCCTTAAGGCGGCCTAAAAACTCCGTCACCAGAGTTGGCCACTGACTCGTACGATTTTACTTAATGCAAAAAAAGAAATAAAACAAATAATTGGTATATATTCTACACTATGTCCATAACCCTGTGAATTGACAGTAAGCTGGGATAAAAGCGCTACTGCGCATTTAAAAAAGTTTCCTTTTTGACCTCTGTGGCGCAGTAGAAGGTTGCGGGTTCGATCCCCGCCGTGGGATATATGTTCATATGATCTGCATATATTTATCTCGGGTCTGGGTGTTTCTCTATGTATGTATTTACAAACCAAAAGTATGTAAGTAGTATATCAGTTACTGGTTTCCATAGTACAAGCTTTGCTTAGTTTGGGGCTAGTGATGTTATGTGAAATGTCCAGCATTATTTTTTCCTTATTAACTCTTAGCCCATAAAAGGGTAACAGGAGGGGTTATTCCCGTTCGTTTGTTGGATATAACTCGCGCTGTCTGTAGTTACCATAGGCTGGTGCTGCGAGTACGTCTGTGTGGGGGGCTGCGGGGCGGGGGGCGCGGGGGCCGCGGGCGGGGGGGCCACCTCCTCCACTGGAGGGGGCGCTGTATGTACCACCGGCTGGGGAAAAAAGGTTGATAAGTTAATTTTTTTTCATAATCAGTTAAAATATCTCAAAAAGTTAGTTCTTATAAGAACGTTTTCCTGTAGCTTTAACGGTTAAGGTACCTGCCCTAAATATCCCGTCTCAAAAATCCACCCTGTATAACAAGTGTATAGTATACAGGGCTATTTGTAAAACACCGGTAACCTCTCAGGACTGTATTACTATCATCATAATCAACAACTTTTGTTCTATGACTTATAAAAAATCATATTTTAGTTCATCAGATTTTCATACAAAAATAAAAATATTTAAATTACGAAGTCTATGCGAAGCAAAAAGCGATAGTACAATAGCGAGGGGAGCGCGGTTAGGGCGGCGGGGGCGCTTGAACTTGAGAGTTAAAATGTGTTAGATCATCATCATGTCAGCCATCTAGTATCCACCTAGTGTCCACTGCTGAACATAGGCCTCCCCCGTCGATTTCCACAGCGATCGATCTTGTGCAGCCTGCACACAACGGCTCCCAGCAACCCTAAATGTGTTAGATAGGACAACGAAATCTTGAAGGTTTGTTTTCTGTAGATTTATTATGTTTTGTAAAAAGTCATAGAACAAAAGTTGTTGTTTATAATGGTAATACAGTCCTGAGGTTACCGGTGTTTAACAAATAGCCCCGTGCAGTACCTGCGGCTTGTGCGCCGGCTCGTCGGGCTCCAGGGCTCCGAACTGCACGTCCAGGTACATGCCGCCCGCCAGCTCCCCGCCCGGCATCTCCACCGCTGACGAAGGTATCTGAAACAAAAATAAAAATCAAAAAATTCTGTCAAAAATCATTCACTCAGTAGACCACTGTGAAGACCTCAGTAGCGCAGTGGGCGAAAGCCCGCCTGCGACGCAGAAGGTTGTGGGTTCGATCCCCGCGGCGGGATATTTGTCTCGGGTCTTGGTGTTCTATGTATAATATGCATGTATTTACAAGCAAAAAGTATATAATTAGAATAAATCAGTCGTGTATTAAAACAAGCTCTGCTTACTTCGCTAATCTGTTCGGTGGGTTCGGCGTGAAAAGGTAACAACAGACAGACATTTTACTACACAGCAGATGGCGACACAGAACAAATTAGATCGCGCTATCGTTGCGTTATGGGCTGTGTAATAAAACTCGATGATCACTTTTTAATATAGTATGGATTGGAAATAAAGGTTAATAAGGGGACGATTTCTGACTTCCAAGGGCCAATTTAACAGTTTGAAATATTTGGTCCTACTAGGCTAGGACTAGAGATGTGACTTAGCGGGAAAAAAAAATCGATTAATTAATAATCGATTATAGAAAAAAATCGATTTTTCTTTTTAAAATAATCGTTTATGAATAATCGATTTTTATGAAAAAATAATCGATTTTTCTTTACATCCGTACATCTAGGACCGTGTTTTAACGTTTGAAAAATTGGCCCTTGAAGTCAGAAATAGTGGTGGGGAGCATCCGAATATTCATCAAACGTGTGATATAGCTGGGAGGTGGTGCACGAATCTAACTACAGAGCTACATCTTGAATGTAGTTATTCTATGATGCACCTCTATATTAAGTACTATCAATTGACCACTATTCTAAAACAATACACATCTTATATATTAGAACTTACGTACTATTAATCTACTTAATTATACTTATAGTCACATATAACTGATTCAATTCTCAGACACATCGTCTCTCATCTGATACGTGTAAGAATCCTAAACGTATCTACTTATCACAAACGACGTACCTTGGAAGGCGGCGGGACCCTCGCACGCTGAGGTTTCCTTTGACTCGTGATGTCCGTAGTCCCGTACACGCCGTAGTTAGATGAGTACACTACTGGAACAACTGTTATATTCAATACACAACAATGTTATCCAGGGTCGTTTTTTGGGATGGACGGTCATGGCCAAGTCCGAAACCAAGTTAGAGAATGATCCTTATCAACAACAAAACCTATGAATTCAATAATATAGGTGTCTTTTTTTGAAAAATCATTCGGGTCGATTTCCGTTAAAATTAAAAGATTTATATAAAAAAACGAAATATGCAGTTATATAATTATATTACTTGCGACAGAGATAATTGGAAAGATATGGGGGAGACCTTTGCCCAGCAGTGGGATAGTGTAGGTTGAAAAAAAAAATGCAGTTATTGTTTTTCTACACTAATATTATAAAGAGGAAACATTTGTTTGTTTGTTTGAATTGAATAGGCTCCGAAACTACTGGACCGATTTGAAAAATTCTTTCACCATTAGAATCCTACATTATCTGTGATGAACATAGGCTATAAATTATTTTCAAAAAAATTTGGGATCCTTATGAAAATTGCAATAATGTAACCAAAGGTGTAAAAATTTTGAACATAAAATTCTTCATATCGCGTGCGCTGCGAAAACTATTGATGATAGAACAAAAAAATGTTCTACAATATTAAAGAACGTATCAATATCTACAAAAAAGTCAGCGATAGCATATGTCCAACTATTGTGGTTGTGTCAGAATAACAACTTTTATAATTTAAAAAGTGAATAAAAATGCCGACCAAAAGCAGACCACGTTATTTTTATTTTGGTATTTATTCTTATCCAAATAAATTCCTTCGTAGTAAAGGCTGTTTCAATACCCGTCGATTACTTTTTGAATGATTGAAATTGGACATTTTATTCAAAAGTTATCATGAGTTTAAAAATGTAAGATACATCGCGCGACCACAGAATAAATATCAGTTAGTACGGAAGGACAAGAAAGTGTCTGGGATTTTTAACACAGGTAACGGGATATTAACCATGATTAATACCATAGATACTATTGATCATGGCGTATGCAACTGCGCCGAAATATCGGGAAACTCAAAAAACATTAAATCATGGTATCATAATATCCCGTTAACTGTGTTAAAAATGTTGAAAACCATGATAGTTTAAAGTGTCTGGGAACTATGGAATGAATGGAAGGGAGTGGTAATATATCAATGAAATATATATGCGAGGTAGGGGAGCATTGGGCAGTCGGGAGGTTTGGACACCCCCGTGTCATGTCGGCCATAAATCATCATGCCTATCGACAAATCGGAATTTGATCAGTTAGAATTGACCATGTATGGGGGTGGATTGGCATGACTAATGGTGGATTGGCATGATGGTGTATGGCCGGCATAACACGGGGATTTGCCGGTGGTGTCCAAACCTGCCTTACTGCCCAATACTCCCTTACCTACCTTAGACCTTACCTACATATTAACCTCTAAACTTTAAAGGATCATACATCCCGCTCCGGGATCGCCATGTTGTTATTAAATTTTTGTTAAATACCTATAATAAACCCGTGCGAAGCCGGGGCGGACAGCTAGTTTTTTATAAATCGAGGAGGGCATGTCTTCTTTCACGACTTTTCTTTAACTCTCTTGGTTTCAGACTTGGCCATCACTGCCCATCTCAAAAAACTACCCTGTATAGGCGTAAATATAACTAATGCTTTGAATTCTTACTTCACTACATATTACAAAAAAATCCTCCGCCATTTCTGTCTATTCGAGATAAATTTAAAAACTACGAAAGGAGCCTCTTAGAGACGCACTTATAATCCTTTCACCGCACTGGTTAAAATAACTAGTGACACGACAAGAAGCTTTCACAGATTTTCATGCGGTTTTGCGCCTGGGAGCTATCACAGTTTTGCGGACTGAAGAAAAAAACGAGTCTTCACTTTCTGAGCGCTAGAAACAATAACTATGTTTAACCGACTTCAAAAAGGAGGAGGTTATTGAAGTGAAAACTTCTTTAGGCGTGTTGGGCATTTTTGATGAGATAAGAATATATTCTTGGATTATCCTCGAAAAGGTCACGTGCGAGTCACGTGACTGCTCACCGACACCTACCAGTAGGGCCATCTAGTTATGTACTCGGTAAACTTTTACGGCATTATTTTTACTTTTCTAAAACCTCATTTTATAACAACGGGTAAATAAAAAATGCATAAAAAAAATTTTGTTCAATTTTTCACTTCTCTCGGCACTCCCGGAGTGCCGCTGTTCTCTTTTATAATGTTATGGACGGAAAGTAGTTAATACTTAATAGTAACTAGTAAGATAGTTACTGGCTTCTCTCTGCGACTGCTGGGTGAGTTGCGACAGATACTGCGACTGCGCGGCCGTCAGGCTGCCCGACATACCCATTGGCTGCTGACAAATCATATATTTTAGTCATAATTTATATTATTTTTATCATCAATGAAATACCTAGTGTTGTGTAACAAACAACACTAGGTATTTCATTGAGAAATGAAAAGTCTTATCAAAATTTTCGATTCCGACGGGATTCGAACCCGCAACGATCAGACGATCCTCCAAAAGCCGGAGTGCCTTACCATTCGGCCACAGAATCCATGTGTTTATTTTAGTCATAGTAATAAAAATAAGTTCGTATTAGTCAGTGGCTAGCTCCGGTGACAGAGGTTTTAGGCCGCCTTAAGACCGCCGTCATGATAGCCGGGACCGACAATTTAACGTGCCCTGCGAAGCACGGAAGCGCTCAGATGAAAATGCCACGCGGTCACCCACCCAATTACAGACCGTTTCGAGCGATCACAAGGTGAAAGTCGGAGAAGCAGGTTTCAAGTTCAAACTATAGTTTTAGCTGCGCCAGTTAATTCTCAAATTAGTATCCCATAACTTTTGTCTGCGCCAGTTAATTCTCAAGAAAGTGTCTCGTAAGTTGTGGCTGCATCAGTAAACTCTCCGGCCGTTATTGATAAACATGAAGTAAAGTTACGCCAGGTTTAAATCCAAAAAAATAGATTTCTCCTACGTTACACCCGGCGTAACTTTCCTCCACGTTTATAACGGCCTCCAAGAATATCCCTACCGACAGACCCTCAGGATATTGGAGGGATAGTTTTGTAAATGAGAGATCTATGGGACCGGCATGTTCGATAATCGATCAAGGTCCCTGAATTAAAATAGATCCCGCTAGCTGGCTGCGCCAGTAAATCCGTCGAGTTACCTGCACCTGCACCTGGGCGGGCGGGTGCTGGATCTGGTGCAGGTAGTGCTCCGGCGGCAGCGGGTCGGTGGCGGCGCGCGCGGGGGACGCGCGGCTGCCGCTGTTTAACTGCTGTAATGTTTCAAGTTACCTGCACCTGCACCTGGGCGGGCGGGTGCTGGATCTGGTGCAGGTAGTGCTCCGGCGGCAGCGGGTCGGTGGCGGCGCGCGCGGGGGACGCGCGGCTGCCGCTGTTTAACTGCTGTAATGTTTCAAGTTACCTGCACCTGCACCTGGGCGGGCGGGTGCTGGATCTGGTGCAGGTAGTGCTCCGGCGGCAGCGGGTCGGTGGCGGCGCGCGCGGGGGACGCGCGGCTGCCGCTGTTTAACTGCTGTAATGTTTCAAGTTACCTGCACCTGCACCTGGGCGGGCGGGTGCTGGATCTGGTGCAGGTAGTGCTCCGGCGGCAGCGGGTCGGTGGCGGCGCGCGCGGGGGACGCGCGGCTGCCGCTGTTTAACTGCTGTAATGTTTCAAGTTACCTGCACCTGCACCTGGGCGGGCGGGTGCTGGATCTGGTGCAGGTAGTGCTCCGGCGGCAGCGGGTCGGTGGCGGCGCGCGCGGGGGACGCGCGGCTGCCGCTGTTTAACTGCTGTAATGTTTCAAGTTACCTGCACCTGCACCTGGGCGGGCGGGTGCTGGATCTGGTGCAGGTAGTGCTCCGGCGGCAGCGGGTCGGTGGCGGCGCGCGCGGGGGACGCGCGGCTGCCGCTGTTTAACTGCTGTAATGTTTCAAGTTACCTGCACCTGCACCTGGGCGGGCGGGTGCTGGATCTGGTGCAGGTAGTGCTCCGGCGGCAGCGGGTCGGTGGCGGCGCGCGCGGGGGACGCGCGGCTGCCGCTGTTTAACTGCTGTAATGTTTCAAGTTACCTGCACCTGCACCTGGGCGGGCGGGTGCTGGATCTGGTGCAGGTAGTGCTCCGGCGGCAGCGGGTCGGTGGCGGCGCGCGCGGGGGACGCGCGGCTGCCGCTGTTTAACTGCTGTAATGTTTCAAGTTACCTGCACCTGCACCTGGGCGGGCGGGTGCTGGATCTGGTGCAGGTAGTGCTCCGGCGGCAGCGGGTCGGTGGCGGCGCGCGCGGGGGACGCGCGGCTGCCGCTGTTTAACTGCTGTAATGTTTCAAGTTACCTGCACCTGCACCTGGGCGGGCGGGTGCTGGATCTGGTGCAGGTAGTGCTCCGGCGGCAGCGGGTCGGTGGCGGCGCGCGCGGGGGACGCGCGGCTGCCGCTGTTTAACTGCTGTAATGTTTCAAGTTACCTGCACCTGCACCTGGGCGGGCGGGTGCTGGATCTGGTGCAGGTAGTGCTCCGGCGGCAGCGGGTCGGTGGCGGCGCGCGCGGGGGACGCGCGGCTGCCGCTGTTTAACTGCTGTAATGTTTCAAGTTACCTGCACCTGCACCTGGGCGGGCGGGTGCTGGATCTGGTGCAGGTAGTGCTCCGGCGGCAGCGGGTCGGTGGCGGCGCGCGCGGGGGACGCGCGGCTGCCGCTGTTTAACTGCTGTAATGTTTCAAGTTACCTGCACCTGCACCTGGGCGGGCGGGTGCTGGATCTGGTGCAGGTAGTGCTCCGGCGGCAGCGGGTCGGTGGCGGCGCGCGCGGGGGACGCGCGGCTGCCGCTGTTTAACTGCTGTAATGTTTCAAGTTACCTGCACCTGCACCTGGGCGGGCGGGTGCTGGATCTGGTGCAGGTAGTGCTCCGGCGGCAGCGGGTCGGTGGCGGCGCGCGCGGGGGACGCGCGGCTGCCGCTGTTTAACTGCTGTAATGTTTCAAGTTACCTGCACCTGCACCTGGGCGGGCGGGTGCTGGATCTGGTGCAGGTAGTGCTCCGGCGGCAGCGGGTCGGTGGCGGCGCGCGCGGGGGACGCGCGGCTGCCGCTGTTTAACTGCTGTAATGTTTCAAGTTACCTGCACCTGCACCTGGGCGGGCGGGTGCTGGATCTGGTGCAGGTAGTGCTCCGGCGGCAGCGGGTCGGTGGCGGCGCGCGCGGGGGACGCGCGGCTGCCGCTGTTTAACTGCTGTAATGTTTCAAGTTACCTGCACCTGCACCTGGGCGGGCGGGTGCTGGATCTGGTGCAGGTAGTGCTCCGGCGGCAGCGGGTCGGTGGCGGCGCGCGCGGGGGACGCGCGGCTGCCGCTGTTTAACTGCTGTAATGTTTCAAGTTACCTGCACCTGCACCTGGGCGGGCGGGTGCTGGATCTGGTGCAGGTAGTGCTCCGGCGGCAGCGGGTCGGTGGCGGCGCGCGCGGGGGACGCGCGGCTGCCGCTGTTTAACTGCTGTAATGTTTCAAGTTACCTGCACCTGCACCTGGGCGGGCGGGTGCTGGATCTGGTGCAGGTAGTGCTCCGGCGGCAGCGGGTCGGTGGCGGCGCGCGCGGGGGACGCGCGGCTGCCGCTGTTTAACTGCTGTAATGTTTCAAGTTACCTGCACCTGCACCTGGGCGGGCGGGTGCTGGATCTGGTGCAGGTAGTGCTCCGGCGGCAGCGGGTCGGTGGCGGCGCGCGCGGGGGACGCGCGGCTGCCGCTGTTTAACTGCTGTAATGTTTCATTTGTTTTTTTTTAATCCACTTAGCGTCTATTATCTCATCTAATATCTAATATACTCCATTTAGGGTCGGTTCACATCTGACGGAAGATGCGCCGCGTAGCATGGGCCCCAAACCGTGTTCGTTGCCCTGGTTCTTCACGGTATTGGTCGCGAAGGAACAGGAGTAGAATCACCTAGTTTTAAGACGTTTCAAAGTGATCCCAGCGGTCCTACTGAATAAATAATAATAATAATGCTGGACATTTCCACACAGCATCATCTAGCCCCAAACTAAGCAAAGCTTGTGTTATGGGTACTAGATGACTGACTACTTATATAGTTTTTGTTTGTAAATACATACATATTACGAGTATACATAGAAACACCCAGACCCGAGACAAATATCTGTAGGTCATACAAACATTTGACCCGCGGCGGGGATCGAACCCGCAACCTTCTGCGTCGCAGACCTTCGCCCACTGCGCCACAGAGGTCGTCAAAATGCTTTTTGACTTTGACTTTGACTATTATCGGTCGCGTAACGTCAGAACAGACAATTATATGGAAAACATTCAATCTGTATACCTGTATTCAGTGTATGAGGCGAGTGTGTATGGGACAGCTGGAAGGGGAAGTCCTAGACGGACCTTCTTGGATCAAATTGACGACATTTTGGAGAAGGGCCAGGTCAAAAGTACCCTAAACCGGCGAGCATGTATGAAGAATGTAATGAGAGTGAATGAGGCAAAAGTTGTGTGTCAGGATCGTAGCAAGTGGAGATCCGTGGTCTCTGCCTACCCCATAGAGAAAGAGGCGTGATTTTATGTATGTATGTACATTCAACCTTTCACACTTGACCGATTATACGCGATTATGATAGCGAAAGACCGCTGAATACGCTCGACGCATCTTCCGTCAGATGTGAATCGACCCTTAGCTCGGCGAGAATGGGGGAAAAAAGTAGTGAATCATGAATTCTCATGTAAAATATTAAACTTTGTTATCAGGTTCGTCCGGGTTTTTGGACATCATCGGAGCTTGTTATTTAAATAGTTTTATCTTAGTCTCAAATGTATTTACTACCAGCTTCTGCGCGCGGCTTCGCGTGTTACCAACATTTTGAATAGCCTATATGCTTTTCCAGATCACTATCTACATCTATTCCAAGTTTCATCCAAATCGGTTCATTGGTTTAGGCGTGATTAAAACACAAACATATAAACATCTAAACAAACTCACAAAATTATATTAGTAGGATATAAGAGCTCTAATTAAGTTACAATTCGCCCAACGGATCTAGGAATTCTTGAAGTTAGCCGTTTGTGTAATTGTGTTCTGCGCAGACAAACGGCTAACTTCACGAATGCCTAGATCCGTTGGAAGCACTGTACTATTTGTACACTTTCTTTGTTTCCTGAAATAAAGCTACCTATTATTCTTATTCATCATCTCCCTGACCTTATCCCACGCTAAGTGGGTTCGGCACAATATGTCTTCTCTTCCACTCACTCCTATCACTCGTCAATTATTATTATTTACCTATTATTCTTATTAAAATAGTAATAACTGAGTGTTAGGAAGGCTGACTCCACCAGCACGCGGGATGTACAGTCGTTAAGGGAGTAACGAGTGTTATGTAGTAGGTACCTCTAGATTGACGTGATGTTGCGCGGCGTTGTGGTAGGTGTAGGTGGGTATGTCCGCACCCCCGCCCGCCCCCACCCCCGCCCCCACTCCCACTCCCGCCCCCGCGCTCTCCCAGTCCTCCTGTAGGTATAACATACAATTATATCTAATATATTTGAACTAGCTGATACCTGCGACTTCGTCAGCAAAATAACAAACCTACTTGAAAACCTACTAATAGAACTGAAAACTGCAAGAATATTCTGAAACTTTAAAAAATGCAATAATAGTGCCAACTCGACCTCAGCCATAGGTTAGCAACGCCATCTAGTTGCCTTCAACTGGAACTTCCAACTCCCCATAAATACTTTCAACCCTTATTTCACACCCTCCATGATTATTTTTGAAGAAAAAAAGTTGCCATGTCCATCCTTGGGACATAATCGTTATCCATGTCATATTTCAGCATAATCTGTTCAGTGGTTTAGGCGTGAAAAGGTAGAAGACAGACTGACAGATAGATAATGAGACATATAGATAACTAGCTGCGCTCCCGCGGTGTGACCCGCGGTCCCTCGGGATTGTTTAATTTTTTCAGGATAAAAAGTAGCCTATGTCCTTCCCTCGGATACAACCGTTAACTATGCCAAATTTCAGCTTAATCTGTTCAGCGGTTTGGGCGTGAAAGCGTAACAAACAGACAGACAGACAGACAGAGTTACTTTAACATTTATAATATTAGTATGGATATGGATAGTATGGTACGGTACCCGACTCGCACTTAGCCGGTTTTATTACAAAGTAAGCTTACCGCAGCAGGCAACATGCCGCCCTCGGGCTCCGCAGGCGGCGCGGCCGCGGCGCTCGGGGTGAACACCTACAAAACATCTTACATTAAAAAAAACAGTATCATTCTCGCAAATCTTATACTATGTACTCTAAAATAGCTATTATTCGGTAAAACATTTTTTCGAAGATAAAATCTCCTACAATTAAATTAGGTATATAATAGGTAATAATCTAATTAGAATCTTAAATGACAATTAATTAATAAAGTGACATGTTATTTTATATAACGCATCATTAATCCATGTATTTAAATTAAATATTGCACGCCATAACATGGCAGAATACACTGGACATACTGTGAAAAATTACATCTATATAACATGTATTTCTTGCCATAAATTCTACTTTATTTTACTCTACTTTACATTGTCTATAGGCTCTGGTCAAAACATAGAATAGCTTGAGTGAAGTATACCTTAGTGTCTGACAGAGATCCCGACCACTCTTCGTTGTCCCAGTCTTCTGTAGCCGGGAACGTATCGCCCATCTGATTGGCTGGAACAAACGAAACTAACTCATCATATACCTACATACAACGAGAGAGACATACAAAGAGTACAAAATGAGAGGTGGTCGAAGATAATTACGAATTGGGATCCAATAAATAAAAAAATAAGGAAAGGAAGACCTAAACGATGGGACGACGATATCGTGAAAGTAGCCGGTAAAACATTGGAGCAGAGTCGCTAGAGAGAGAGATAGATGGAAAGAACTGGAGGAGACTTTTACCGCTGAAGGCGGTCCTTACACACAGAACTTAAGTTAAGTTAGATTTAAATACTTTTTCAAAATCAATTTTTATTCCTAAGCGTCTTTTATAGTTTAATTGTGAGTTAGGAAAATAAAAGTTTTTTTATTATTTATACCTACATATCCCACATGCATACACTTTCTTTGTACTCTACATACACTAGTACATAAGCCCAGTCTATTACACCGTCCCCGGCAACACTGAAGAACAGCGCCTGCCGCCCCAGCATGGCGATTGTCTAGGTACCGGAGAATAGATGACAGTAATGACATTAGAGTGTGGATAAAAGTAACTTTTATACACATTCTACCCGTTTTATCCACTCTAATGTCAGTACTGTCATTTTTATCTATTCTCCGGTACCTAGACAATCGCACAGCATCATCTAGCCCCAAAGTAAGCAGAGCTTGTGTTATGGGTACTAGAATGACTGATAAACTACTTTTGTTTGTAAATACATACATATTATACATAGAAACACCCAGACCCGGGACAAATATCTGTAGGTCATACATACATTTATCCCGCAGCGGGGATCGAACCCGCAACCTTCTGCGTCGCAGGCGGACCTTCGCCCACTGCGCCACAGAGGTCGTCTTAGGTCGTTAATTTTATTGTTTTATTTTCTTGTACACTTTACTTTTTGTTTGTTTGTTGAATAAATGTATTTTCTTTCTTTCATCATTAGCCTGCCTTTATGCTAGTTTTCCTGTCACGCGTACTTTATCACAATGAAGTAAGGATACTAATGTCTCAGCAACTCTCGGCGCTGCTGTACAATCAGTATCCTTACTGCATCGTAATAAAGATTATACATTCTATCAATGTGACAGGAAAACCAGTCTTATAGTATATGGGGTAGACAGAACATGTTCTTTCTTCCACTCTCCTATCACTATTCATTTCTGGATTCACTCTTTTCCTACTGATATATTCTTTTATACAATCCATTTATCTTTAGTTAGAACTAAAAGTGCCCTGGTTCACAGTATCGATAGCGCAGGCACAGGAGTAGAATCACCTAGTTTTAAGACTATTTAAGTGATCCGAGCGGTCCTACTGAATAAAAGCTTTTTAAGCTCACCGTCTACATAATGCGGCTGCGAGTGGTCCCGTGTGTCGAGGCGGGGCCGCCCCCTGCCCCCGCGGCCTGCCCCCCTGCCGCCCCTGCCCCCGCCGCGCCCCCCCCGGCCCGCGCCGCGCCCCCGCTCGCCACGTTCGCCGCGGTCCCCGCGCTCGCCTTCGCCCCGACCTGGAAACACGGGGGATTATAAAACTCGCTTTATAGCCTTCGATAATGCCTGCTGGTGCTACAAAAAAAGTGTGAAAAAGCGAGGTCTGGCGAGAAAGAAGAGGTCATGTCCACACAGCGTGCATTACAATCCCTAGTGCAGCAAGTGTGGTGTACATACGCGGGCGGGCGGGCGGCGCGCGCTCTCGGTCGCGCGGCGGCGCGGCCTCGCCGTTGTTGAGGGGCGCGGGAGGCTTCTTCTTCTTCTTCTCGCTGGTCTGCCACTCGCCCTGCTGAACAATGCTCTGTTAACTTTCGGGATTCAATAATATAAATACAAGTCTGAGTAAAAAAAATTCAGTAGCACTCCGGGAGTGCCGGCAGAAGTGAAAACTTGAATGAGGTTTCGGTAACGATTCTAAACTTGTGAGATTGGTTTGAGTTGATTGTGAGTCATGTATGTAGTAAGCCGGTGTCGTAAGCGTCACGCGTCCAGCGTCACGTGTCACGTGACTCTCACGACATGAAATCAAAGTTTTTTAATTATCTCAAAACTTCTAACGCGCCTAAAGTTTTTACTTCAAAAACAGATTTAGGCAAAAATATAAAAACAAAAAACACATAAACACGACTCTATCTACCGCACCTTGACAAGAACACAGATATAAACAAAGTTTACCGTCTTCTCTGTCTCGAGCAGAATGTTGCAAGCGACAACCACATCGTTGTCAGAGTCGTGCAGCGCCGAGCAAACCTCCTCCTCCGTGCGGCAAGTCATCTCCATCAGATCTTGAACCTGATAAAAATCATTTATTTACGTTAACCCGACCTCGTGAACCTGTTTACGTTTCTACCCGGCGTCATGGGGTGGAAAATTAGTACACCGACATGGGGGCGGGTCATTATTACCCGATATTTTGACCTAGGATATTTCTGTATTTTTAAAGTAATTTTAAATTATTTTAAGTTAATAGCTTTATTGTTTTATGGTTTACTAACATTAAAATGTATTTTTCTTTAAATAAGGGCTAAGTTCTTGGTTCACAAACACGGAAAAAGTGTTTACATGTTGAATACAATGTTTTGTAGCTTGGTGTCAATAAGGGGTAAGTGTTATAAGTACTTCAGCTTACAATGTAAGTAAGCAAAGATTGCTGATGCTGTATGAATCATCGCAGAAGATGAATCTAAAAAAATATATTTCCCAAACCGTGTTTGTTACTTTCCTACAGAATAAAATGCTTTGTGACTTTGACTCTAACATAAACTGCCTAAATTCTGGCTTAATAAGGTATCAAAACCAGAAATCTGGTTTAAAGATTTGCGGTTTCAACTGTTGGTAGTACTTTCGCATACATATCGATTGATTATCATAAAAACGACATATACCACAAAAAGTGCAAAGAAACCTGAGCCCTATTGTCCGCACCTCTTCCCACGATCGCGTCGGGTTTCCCAATGTCAACTGGTGAGAGTCGCTTACCATTTTTCTGACGTCAGCGCCGTCGTCTGAGGTTTTGCGATCGATCATGTTTGCCAGACGGATCTGCTCTGTAGTTGCCTGCAAATGAAATTGGTTTGTGATTCATCACATCTTTGGCGCAAGATTTTAACGCCGAATTAATGCATGGTCCTACATAGGGATCCTAGGATACCCTGTTTCAATGAAACTTCGAATACCAAGGACTACTCATTCTCTCTATCCATACTATCCATACTTCCATACTAATATTATAAATGTGAAAGTAACTCAGTCTGTCTGTTTGTTATGCTTTCACGCCCAAACCGCTGAACAGATTAAGCTGAAATTTGGCTTAGTTAAAGGTTGTATCCCAGGGAAGGACATAGGCTACCTTTTATCCCGAAAAATGAAAAATCCCGAGGGACCGCGGGTTACACCGCGGGAGCGCAGCTAGTACGAAAATAAAGATACTCCATGCTAGGTCAACCTGTCACGTATGGAATACTAACTACTGCAAGATGTGGGTATGTATCAAATATGTATTTGAACATGCCTCTGACCCCCTTACACATCTTCGAAAGATCTGTGGAATACTTAAAAAAGATCTGAAAGAATGTCTACCGCACCCTGGGGTTATAGTCGTGACTTTGTTTACGTTTTTTTTACCATGCTAGGTAATATAGCCAGGGTCCATATATTTACTATCTTTTTGCTTTAATCCTAGTTTTTACTTAGACCGGACTAACTTTTATTCGTTCTATAAGCAGTTTTAGTTTTATGCTCATACTTATGATCATTTTAAGATCAAGAAGAAAGTTCGTTCTCTTAACCTGATCGCACATTCAGTCAGAAAATGCGGCTGGCTTCTGACGTCTCAGCATTTCTTCTATTGAATTGACAGTTCGGCGCGGATAAGTCTGCGACCACCATTATTCATTGACGTTGAATGAGCTAGTTGTCTTCTAGTTTGAATAGGTTTTAAGACCGGCCTAAGTACTTAACAAGGTATATTTTTTACTTATTTATGAAAGGATTATATTATTGATTTAGTGGACCACTGAACCTTTTTGAAAAATTCATCACTTGAAGGCTCTTGAAGGTCTCATTAAGAATGTGGCATGCAGCTTATCAGTTTATATTATCCATACAATTTTATCGTTTTTACTCTCATAAAGTTTTCGTAAAGTCCAGACAAAACCCTAACCTACGCCACCCGAAAAAATATGAGTTGTCTGTCTGCGGCGAGGTCACTGACCTGCCGCGACCTTCTTGTCTTAAACTTTAATGTGGCAGACGACCTTTGCGCTAGACGAGATTAAAGGACGCAGGATCAATTCTCATATAATATAAGGACATTCTGAATAATTGATGTTAATGTCAATGGATTCTTCTTATTATGTAGCTAGTTAAGATAGATAAGATAAAATAGTTTATTTTGTGCCACACAGAAAAAAAAAAACCAATAAAATACACAGAATGAAGTAATAATATAAATGACAACAAAATTGGCCGCCACTCAGCATATTGTTATAGTTGAATGCATGGAGGATTTTAAGTGCGCAAAGAGGTACCTTTCATGCACCAGGTTTACTGCGAACCATGTTGGTTTAGTGGGATGTACTCTCGAATTTCAATCCGAAGGTCGTGGGTTCAAAATAGTTCGAATCCCAGCCGTAGGTACGGTCAGCGTCACCAACAGGCAACCACATCAATGAATTTTCGTAAAAAATATGCGCGTTTAACACAAACAAACAGTGAAGTAAAACATAGTGAGGAAACCCGCAGCTTAGTACATTGACGTTGTTTTTCCTGTGGATAAAGATTAAGCTGAGCCTCCTTACGCTCTATAAATCATCTAGATACGAACACCGTACAGTTGTTCTATGTCACGAAAGAGGATTGGTATTAATTGTGTGTAGATGCACATGCACGTATCACACGTTGTTTCTGTGTAAGCTCAGCTCTTTTTAAGTATTATACTGACCTGAGGTTTAACTTTCTCCTTAGGCTGTGGCTTGTCTTTCTTCTCGGGATGGCGATCCTTCCCGCTCCCCTTCGCGCCGCCCTTGGCACCACCGCGGGCACCCAAACTCATCTTTAAACTATATGTACTTTATATTTACAGCTTCTATTTACAAGCAGCTGGAACAAACATTACACTTATTAAACACCGTCCTGGCAACAGCTGGTGCACTGTCCCTACACAAGACATTGTTGTGAGCGACACTTGTCCTCATAACGGAAAAATCATAACTTTTTAAGCTTTGTGTATGATGTCTTCTGTGAATGTGTTTTTATTTCTGTCTATTTTCTTGTTATATGTAGGCACAACACTACATTATAAACTGGGATCCACCCGCAGCTTCGCTTGCCCGGCACCATTATTATGCTATTCGAATTACAATCTACAGCTATTCGAAGTTTCATCCAAATGTTTATATCCACTGGTTAGCGCGTGATTTAAACACAAACATACTCACAAACTTTCAGATTTATAGTTTGTAGATGATGCAAAAATTTGTATTGTATTGTGTTTTAAAAACTTAAGAAACTTGCAATAGATAGTAAAGAGTAGAATCAGAATAAAAGCTTTAAACTAGAACTAGGGACTGATAGATACAACAAGGGGCTAAGTTTCAGGTCAAGGTTGTAATACACAATGTAGGTCAGAGTGCAAGATCAGCCTTGACATGAAAGTTCCAATTGCATTCATATTTATGATTGAGTTGAGATGTATCCTAAACAATCCTTTTGAGTTCTAAATATTAAACAAGTCTTTATAGGTCACATAAAATTTTGTGTTGTATTATCACAAAGAAGACATTAAAATTTTAATGATTAAACTATGAGCTTTGGTACAAATGTTTCCTGTTTTTATTCTGTTCCACCATTAAAGTATATCCTGTACAATGTATACTAAGCACAATGGATATTCAGCTCTCTGAAGTTAGGTGTAATAGACGATTGCGCAGGTTTGGTAGAGTAATCAAAATTGGGTTCTGCGCAGCTACTTCAGAGAGCTAAAGAATGATTGTGCGTATTGTACATGCTATGCTGTGAAAAGTGTGAGAAAACCATCATAAATAGAAAAACTTTTCAAATTAATACAACTGAAACGAAATACTAGATTTGATTTATTTATTGGATCAAATAGAATTATTGCCTAAAACCGGTCATGTCCACTCAAAAACCAAAAATGCATGTGTGATATACCAGCTATTTCGCTAACCTACTAACCAAACAAGCGGAAACAAAATATGCTAGATACATGTATCTACTTCATGAAGTATCTTAAAACTGTAATCAGGAAAAATACAGAAGTTTAAATTTGAAAAGCTTATTATTACTTGTATTAAACTAACATGAAAAAATAAGTCAACCTGGGCCCAGACCTGGGTTTAAATGATTACTGAAGACCAAAATAAAAATAAATGTAACAGGATTATAACAAATGAGAAACATCTAACATTTCTTTCAATGACTACTTGTTATTTTATCAGAACTAGAGTCAAAGTACTGCAATACTGAAAAAATACCCACATCATACATTTTTATCTTCCTCAGTATTGTATAAAACTTTTTGACAAAAAATTAAACTGCCAAAAGACTTGATAACCTCCTCCTTTTTTTTTCGACGGTTAAAAATAGCTCTTCTCCCAGGCTCTCTAGGCCTTATTATAAAAAAGTTAAACCTTAGTTGAACACCATGTTGACACATGTCAAAACAATACTGTTACCACAAAAAAGCATTCTATGTACGTAGAGATAGTTTTATTTCATATTTTTTGTAATAAAGGGGTCTGAGTCTTATTAGAGAGGAATCCATACTTAATATTATAAAAATGTGAAAGTAATTATGTCTGTTTGTTACCTTTATAGGCCAAAACCACTGAACAGATGAGGCTGAAAATTTACATAGATAAAGGTTGTATCTAAGGGAAGGAAATATACTTTATAACCCGAAAAAAATATAAATTTTAGATGGGTCACACCGCGGGAGCACAGCTAGTAATTTATATTTATATACTGAATCTCAATAGGTAAGGCCAGGTGACGATGTTAAGATTTACTGTGTTTCTTAGCAAGAGACTGTAAAAGACATTAACTTTTACAGAAATATATAAATAATGCTGGACATTTCACACAGCATCATCTAGCCCCAAACTAAGCAAAGTTTGTACCTACTATGGGAACCGGTAACTGATATACTGATAGCATGAGAAACACAAGGAAAGTAAACATTTACACAGTTTAAGTACATGCATGAATAATATTTAAGTTTAAGAATTACCAAGCTGTTGAATCAATTCATTATGCATTAGTAAATAGGCTTAGAACAGCTCTCTTCATTCTATAGAAGTTGCAATGCTTCGTTATCAGCTGTTTTAAGATAACTTGTGCGTTTGCTTGAGATAACAATGAATGCACAAGTAATGACCTTACATTTTAGTAAACATAGGGCAATGTTTTCATTTCATAATTTGTTATGTTTATCAACATTCTCTCAAATAGAAATTACAAAATAAATGTGTAGGTAGGTGATTAAGTGATTTGCAAAATCAATGCCTTACATAGAATCATTAAAGATTTCATGTTATCAAATGGAGTATGTTAGTGTTTAGGTTAAAGCCTTTGTGTAAGCTATGATAGTGAAGATAATTACATAGAAAGTGCCCGGCGCCGAAAAGTGCAACACAGTAAACAAAACACCAGGGCGTAAACTAATTTATTATTAGTTTATGAACACAACCGACAGCACCAATAGGAACCCCCGGCTGAGACGGCTTCTGACGCTTATTCGGAGGAACTGTTGAGCCGATTTTGCCACAATTCAAGACAATGAATGAATCATTACGATTGCAAGGGCATCGCCGGAAGGACTGCGCAGTGCAAGGATGCGCGCTGAAGGAAATAATCAACCGAGCGCGATCGCTTTCCATAACATTTCGAGGACTCACGTCATCAAATTATAGCACAAGCCCGACGAAACTCAACGGGCCAGCGGCACATGTGGGGGACGCCATTCTTGAAGCACCTTTCTTGGTATCAAAATGACAGTCTTTGTTGATGAAATAACCGATCACGGCACCAAACAACACCTTGTTTTCACACACTTATACACAGCATAGCAGCGTAAGGGTTTTCTTTACCTTATAACTACGATAAAAACCGAAAATGATCCGATTTTTCAGAAAAAAATCCAATTCTCCATACCTGAGAGTGCGCTCAAACGCAAGCTGGTCACGTGACTTCCTAGTGCTGTACCACATCCACCTGACAATGCTTTCGATTATTATTTTGCTAGCGGTAGTTTACCGATAAAAGGACACACTGACATTTAATCGATAGACTAAGTAATAATTGCTTTTCGTTAGCATTGCGGATTATTTTCTGATAATTTTTGCTTTGAAGCTCCAGTCTTCAGATGGTAGTTATAAAGATGCATAGAATAATTAGAAGAGCGAGTGAAGCGAGCGCAGCATCTCCGTCTCCGTTTCGAGATTGGCCAGTTTATATGCTTTTGTCTTGTCCTTCTATCCATCAGTGTGTTCTCGCGTACAGCATTTTTAATTTGATTTTGAAGAAAATTGGCACAGTTATTCAAAGTTTTTAGTCAATTGCGATTTTAGAGGGGGAAATAGAAGGAGAAAGGCGGAAAGTTTGCTGTAGAAGTTATAATTAACAGCCAACGGATTTCTATGAAGTTTGAGAGGTACCTACACTAATTAATTCTATCTAGTCTACACAAGAAATTGTGAAAAAAAAATCCAAAAGGAGGGCGGGAAATATGTTGTTGCGTTATATAGGACATATAGTTATATAGGTTTTTCGGAATTAGAAGTGAAGTGAGAGAGAAGAAGAAGAAGACTGACCTAAGATGTTACTGATTGGGCGGTATAGTCGCTCAGCGACAAAGCCCTTTTCTTTTTTGTTCATATAAATAAATAATAAATAAATAATACCTACCTATCTACTAAGACCAAACAGACTACGCAGTCCTCTCCGCTTTTAACAGACAATAACTATTCTACTATTATTTAGGGGTAAACTTAGGCACTTTCGATATAAGAAAACCACATTTGAAACAGCTTGCAGGGTTTTTGCTTATGCTAATTAAATCTAGTAGGATTTATTACTCGATCAAATCATTTTGAATATTGGTTTCCTTTCATCGTTTTAACCAAAGTTCTTGAACATCCAATGAACATCACTATGAATCATGGCGGTTTGTTCCACAGACTAAGAAAGTGCGTTCGGTACCTTTGTTTGCGTTGGAAATTATTTCATTTACATTATTAGTTAACTGTTCATGTAAATTATAATTTTTTTTAGTGACAAGAATAGTTGCATGCAATAGTCTTAATTAAAAATTTACATTCGATAAACATTTTTCCACAATGACTTGGCTTAAGAAAAAGCGTGGAAAAACATCGAGATTGAAGTATTGTGTTCTTGGCTGTCTGAGATTGTGTTCAATAAAAAATACTCTTCACTCCAAAACATCCATCGAACGTCGCATTTTATGCCGCGTAAATCAATGTCAACAACAAAGGGTTCAGGGTTGTAAAATAAATTTACAAAAACCCTAACTAGATTATCCACCGCATACAAAAACAAACTATTTCTCTTCTCTTCGTGAAGTAGAAAGAATTTGGCTTGTGTTGTGCAGCATTGTTGTAATTGAGTATGTCGCTTCTAGAAGACGTATTCCTCGAAGATGAAGCCGGTGAAGCTCAGGAATTGGAGCGCGTTATCGAAGGGGATGAGTTTGACGAAAGGCCCCGGTCGCGGTCTGATAGCGACGAAAACAGTGCTAAAGAAGATGAAGCAGGTATTTAACATGTCATGTTCTACGCGAGCATTATTAGCTAATATATATGTATATATGATGTTACCAAACTACACAATAATATTAAAATAATATTCAGGAATTTTTACAGAGGAGGATAAAAGAAGAGTCGACCCAACAAGTGCTAAGCCGAAGCGTGTGATAAAAAATCCTAGATTTGTTCTTAATCCAGCTCGCTTAACTGGACCGAGGGGAATACAAGTTGTAACTGAGCATTTTAAGGATTTTAAATTTAAAGGTAATTGAAACATTAATTTACAGAAACCAAAGAACCTACACACCATTAGATTATTAGAATGTTTTGCTTGAAATTTATCACAATTGCACCCTCTTTATGCTCGAATCTATTTAAATGTTTGATTTATTTTTTGTCTAGGAAAAGGCCACGAAAGAGAAGATCTAGACTTGGTATTGAAGAGACTAGAGCACTGGGCATACAGGCTGTACCCCAAGTTTCAGTTTGAAGACTGCTTGAAGAAGATTGAAACTCTAGGAAAGAAGCGAGCCGTTGCTGTAAGGAATCATGTTAATACCCACCCACACCTGATTTACTCTAAAAGGCAATTATTGTAAACTCCATCATGTATGAGGATATCCATCATAAGATGTCACCGAATTCTGTGTGTGTCCAAGAATTTCCATTGCTTTCTTTCTATAGCGACTCTACTTCAGATTGAACCAACTGTAATCTTGAGTTTTTTTGAGGGGAAGACAAATCATGAGATGGGAAGATTCCTATCTCATTTTGTCTTCCCCTGCTCCATTTACTCTCATTATATGCATAAATAAATAGTACAGTCAAAGTCAAAAACCATTCAGCAGGAACGTTGGAATCCAACTATAATCACTAAAAGGTAACAAGCTTGTGGTCGAGCTTGCTAAGTCGTTCTTGATAAAGTCAAAGTCAAAAAGCATTTATTCAGTAGGTCCAGTGGTCGGGATCACTTTGATAGATTGTCGTAGTTAAGCTACATTATAAACGGTCCATAAGTGGATGGGTGGCAGCCATTAGCATTATCATCTGAGTCCCGGCTGTTTAAGTCGTTAAGCCATGATGGAGGCCTCAGGTGGCCTAAAAACTCTGTCACTAGAGTTGGCCACTGACTCATGTGAACTTACAGTGTTATAAACTCTTTCCATCAGGTCCACCTACATAGGATCCGTACAGACCAGATAACCTCAGATGAGACAGTGGTTCAGAAGGACTCCAGCGATGATGAAGCCCCTCCAGCCCAGGAACCAGAAGAGGATGAGTTTGACAAGTTGCTCCAGCAGCAAATTGATATAGCCCGAGCCACACCGGCTCCGAACTCTGTTAAGAAAACTCCGTTCAGTGAAAGGTGATTCAATAAAGCTTTTATGGCAACAGATATTTAGAGTAAAAGAAAATGTTGTCTATACCTGGGGTTAAACCACAGAACTATAGTTCTGTGGGTTAAACAGTGAACCTTATAATCAATGTCCGATTCCCTACTCATATTCAAATTCATCTATGTATGTTTAAATTAGTGTACCTACAGCCTCCTAGTGAACCTCCAGATTTAAAATCGAGGTAATAATGCTGGTCCAATATTCAAGTTCCATTATTTCTAAATGAGTATCCTGCATTTCCAGATCTTCAACAATGCCCAAGGCCACGTCATCACCGTCAATCAATGAAGAGCAACGCCAAAGGATACTTAGAAACAGGAGGATGGCAGAAGAAAGAAGACTAGCTAGGTTGAAACAAACTCAAGAAAATGTTGAAGAAAACGCAAAATCGATTGATGATTCTGATGATGTTATGAACAAGAGTGTTACAGAAAATAATGATACTGATAGAAATGTTACTGTTGAACTGGATGATGATGGTATGGTTGTCACAAAATCTGCTAAAACTTATGCAGCTAAGAACAAGTCGACAATTGATTTATCTGAAGATGTTACAACTGAAAGTGTTACTGTTATTCATAATAGTAACAATGATGATATAGTTGAACTTGATAATGACGGTAAAGTTCTTACAAAATCACCAAGACAATATGTACCTGCTAAGAAACACAACAAATCTAGAGTTGATAGTTCAGATGATGAAAATGGTATTGTTATAAATGAACCGATTATTGTTGATGTTGATAAACATCATGATGACTTTATAAAAACAAAACGCATCTCAGATAAATTCAGCAACTTAGATAGTTCTTATTCTGATGAAGTAACTAGTAAATCTATCACTGTTGGTGTTGAAAATCACCATGTTAAGAAACATAACAGATCTAACATTATTGATAGTTCAGATTCAGAAGACGAAGCAGTTGTTATGAATGAATCAATCACTGTAGATATTCATGATAGTAACAAGCATACTAATGAAAGTAACAGAAATGTTACTATGGAAAGTAACAAAGAACATAGTAGTAATAATGAAAATAGTGTATTTGATGGTTTGAGAGGTAATACTGAGGACGAAAATAATGTACCAATAGATCCTGTAGAAAATAAAAATATTTCCAGCCATGAAAGCGGAAACAGTCCAGAAAACAATGATAAAATGGAATCTAAAAATGTTATACCACAAACTAGTACAGATAATGATGAAACAAATTTAGATCCTGAAAACGACATGATGGATGTTGATTTTAGTGATGACTTTTAATGACATCAAATTGTAATATAAGTTTTTATTATTCCTAAAAGTATATGAAGAACCAAAGTGGCTTATTACAAGAAAATGAGCAGAGTTAAGACCAAGTCTAACTAAAGAGCTGTCCCTAGAAAAAGTCTCTTTAAATACTCGTACATAGAACGCTTTTTTGTGGCAACAGTTTTGTTTTGACATGTGTCAACATGGGGTTCAACCAAGGTTTTACGTTTTTATAATAAGCAGCAAATAGTTTATTTCTGAGTATATTATACATACCTACAATAAAACACCAGTATTCCTTTTAAAATTTTATTTTAGACGCAAACTAACATGAAACTTATCACAGTATACAATTACCTTATTTTCCATGGCTACAATCAATAAATTACAAGATTATAATAAAAATGCAATGATTCTTTGTATCGATTCCTTTACCCCATTTTCTCTCTAGCGCATAAAACATGACATGGCGTAAGGGCCAATTTACACTAGCGTTTTTTTATTTTTTTGCTAGAAAGTTTTATTGATTACGTGCAATTCCCTTGAAAATACTTGGTATATTTTATTCGCGACCAGTGACCCCCAAGCAACCAGTAATTTGGTAGAATTCAAGATCTTGAAATGTACAATGTCACTAGAATTCGATTTCAAAATTATCCCAATTTTAAAAGGATAACTGCATTATGCAGTGTACTGCAAAACTTTACAAATAGTCTTCTGAAATTAGGCTATAGAGCAAAGATCGCCAAACAAAATACCTACTCAACTGAATAATAAGACGAAAACCGAACTTTACTATGATACACATGACTGAATAGATTAAAATGAACTAAGTATAATAATTATGCGTTATGACAACCTTTGCACACATTGTACAGTGAAGATATATCAGGCAACACACGCACACCCAGAGCAAATATCTCAATCATGAGGATTTGCTGGTTTCAACTTCGATCACCAATAAATACTCTTTGATCAAAAGGTTTCAACAAAGAGTACTTTTGGGTTTCAAGCTCAGACGTTTCAACAATGATGTTAAAAAATATAGATACGTTACAAGCGCGTGGAAATTGAAGAATCGAAACAGTCTTATTAGCACAGTTTTTACTTCAGTTGCGTCAGTGACAGTCACGTATTCCAAGCTTGACTTCTAAACTTCGATACTATGAACATAACGTATCTATAGTTTATTTAATATCATTGCGTTTCAAGCTAAGGTTTCAAGTACCAATTGACATTAATTTCAAGTAGGTAATAAAATTAATTGTCTTTTTTTTATATTTATTCAAAATGCCCCGTTGTTTTTGCCCAACTTGTACATTTTTGTAGATAAGCCAAGTGTGCAAGTTTATTTAAAACTGCAAATAACTTATTACTATTGTATCTTATTTACAGCATATCTACAGTTCGCTCAACGGATCTAGGCATTCGTGAAGTTAGCCGTTTGTCTGCGCAGTGAACGCTTTTTCATACAAAATTGTGTTCTGCGCAGACAAACTGCTAACTTCACGAATGCCTAGATCCGTTGGGCGAACTGTACAACTTAACAATTTATCTAAATTGTATTTAAATCGGAAACAGTTCTTAAATTTCCTGTTTTTGACCCTTCAAAGGGATTTTTTAAGCAAATTACATTCTAAAATCTACATTAATATACACAGGAAAATATTATTTACATTTATTTGGTTTTATATTCAGTACATGAACAGATATTTAATCAAAATACACCAAAAGAGCGATATTTATCCTCAAACTTTTCAAACTCATTGATATATTTTTATGTGAATAATTTTATAAACACATTTTTTTTTTACATTTAAAGGAATAATCGACACTCAATTTTATAACTTAATAATAATAATTGAAACACCAACATAATTTACAAAACACCCTTTTCAATAAATAATTCAGGTTTAAAACAAATCATCTATCTATGATCAAGTGGAGATTGTGGACACATGAAGACTTTTGAAGGAGAGTTATATGTAAAATGTAACTCCCCTCAGTTATCAATTTATAAATCTGGCACTGCATGATACGTAGATCAAAAATAAACATGTATGTATATGTCCTAACACAAACTAAGTCGCTTTTAAGCAAACTAGTAAGAAAATGAGAGCCTAGTTTATATGCTGGGCAAGAATATCCAAATTCACCCCCATGTTTTAAATAAAGAAAAAAATTAAGGTGTTTTATCATCTCCAAATAAGGTCCCAAGTAAGCTATCTGTCAGTTAAAGCAAGAAACCACCATCGCTAACTCTAGAAATTAAAAATAGTTTTTTTTTATTTATTTTACTTGCAAAGCAATCAAAACATTATTCGGAGATACTTAGTGTAACAATGAACTGATTAATTAGCATCAGGAATAAGTGACGCGAAAAATGTTGTGAATATCATCCAGGTAACCGACCACAATGACCGTTGCTCGTCTTCCTGGTTGCCTTCAGGCGGGTTGATGTCAGCTTGGTTGCCGGGATTCTGATTGCCCGGTTGGTTCTGATTGCCCGGTTGGTTCTGGTTGCCCGGTTGGTTCTGATTACCCGGTTGGTTCGGATCAGCAGGCTGATTCTGGTTGGCTGGTTGATTTTGGTTGTCTGGTTGGTTGCCTTGCATGTGGCGGTTCAGGTTCAGTTCTCGGAAGAATCCCATTTGGTGTCTGTGGATGAATAAAGAGATTATTGAGAATTTAAATGAATTCCTTTCCTATTTGTAAAATTGACCCTCATGATAAAGGAATACTGTAGATTTTCGCCAGTGAAACATAATTTGGCGAACTCTGGTTCGCCAAATTATGTTACCTAGAGTGTGGTGAAAGGATTTAAAGTGAGCATCAAAGAGCGTATCCCCCTCCCTCATAAGAGAGATCTAGAGGCAAGCTATGACTGTACGGCACGCTGTTCAAACGAGACTCAAATTCCTACAGAGACTGAAACTCATCCAGCGGGCAATAACATTAGTTTCCTCGTTCTTCTATTAAAAAGGTACTGTAGTCTATAAAAACTAAGGCCTTTACATCTATACTATATGACATCTATTTTAGATGATTTATACAGCGTCAGGAGGCAACCTATGCCTACACTTAACGGGACGCTGTAGTGCCTGGGACATTGTTTGAGATGGAATAGGCTTGTAGCACCTAAACCATCCTCTCAGCTTAATCAGCCGCCCACAGGAAAGCGCATATAAATTTTACGAAACGAAAAATCCATTGATGCACGGCCAGGATTTGAACCCACGACCTTCGGATTGAAAGTGAGGTTCAACCCCATTCGACCAACACGGCTCTTGTAGTCTATAGTATCCTATAAAAATCAACTCACAGATATCCCGCCAACGCCAGCACAACAACCAGCAGTAACCTTGCCCCGCTACCATAGAGATATATAAGCGAGGCGAGGATAGCCAATCGCGAGGCCGCGTACAGCTGGTCCAGCCAATCACGCGGCGCTTCTTCTTCTTCTTCGCGCGCGGGGGGCGGCGGGGACGCGGGCGGCGGGGGCGTCGCGTTGGCTGACGCTTGCCAACTGTAGATAGATAATACTTCCATCATCATCATCATCTTCCTGCCCTCTTCCCACATTATGTGGGGTCGGCACAACATGTGTTCTTCTTCCATTCTCCTCTATCTCCTCCTTTCTCACTCATGTCATCCTTCACACAATCCATCCATCTTTTCTTTGGCCTACCTCTACTCGTAAATCCATCAACATTCATACCAAGCACTCTCCTAGTTACATATATTATAGATAATACTTTATTGCACACAAAAACATTGACATAATACAGAATAGAAGAAACTAAATATGATATTCAAACGGCCTTATCGCTACGTAGCGATCTTTACCAGACCACCTTTCAAACATAATTCATTTTTTAAATTAATACGCGTTAATAACGCCCATCCATTTACAGACCGGTCAGAACGTTGCATCGAGAACGACTAAGCAAGCTACGGCACGACTGTTTTCTTATTTTGGCACTAGTGGACCCGCGCGCGACTTCGTTTGCGCATTTTCCAAAGAAACTTTAACACCCTTTGGGGTTGATTTTCGAAAATTAGATACTTAAACCATATACCTACATTGCAAATTTCATCATGTGCAGGCGCGATTTAAGCAATTTTGTAGTTATTTATCTCAGAATCTGTGAAAGCTACCTAAATATATTTTTTATTATTATTATTATATTAGCCCTCAATGTCCCACACCTAAATATATATTTAGAGAAATTATACTTCAAACTTTTATCTTGGATTACGTGTTTTAAAAACGCGATTGGTGAAATTTTTCTACATAAAATATTTTTTTGAAAAATAGGTACATGTTTTGCACACATTTTTCTATTTGTCTCAGGAAAAGCAAACTTTTTTTGGACAGTTTTTAGTTTGTCAAGAAACCTACAAGTATTTCTTTAGTTGTGTCTTTTAATTTTTCGATTGGCTGTTTAATTAACTTGTAATTAGGTAAAAAGTGCTTTGGCGCTGTAAATGACGTTGCGTAGCTCTGTACTCCTCACACGCCGAACAAATGACACTCGCTGTTCCGCTTACAAAATGGCGGCTCCACACTCTTAAGTAGTCACGGAGATCCGATGGTATCAAACATTCGCAGTTCACACACACAGTAAGACTTTCGCTTTTATATGAATAGTAGCAGTCACTCACAGTGCATATTGCTGCATATACTGCATATAGGCCTGCTGCATCATCAGCATCTGGTTGACCGAGGCGGCGTCCGGCGGCACCTGCTGGCCCAGGCTGTAGCTCGGATACGGCGGCACACGCCCGTAGTTGTTCATTGCAGAGTTCAGATAGTTCTACAACAAGATATACCTACTAACTTAACATCTTAATTATATATTTTTGCTATTATTATCCCACTACAGGGCAAAGGCATGTCTTTTCTAGACTATTGCATGCCAAAAGTTGCATCGATGTGGGATTTGTACCAACGACCTTCCTGCACCTCTCTCTGTGATGCTCTAACTGTGCTAAGAAGTAATGTGCGGGCTATATCTTTTTAAATACTAATAGATTACATCACTTTTCTAAAAACTTCCGTCCTATCCCTATGCTATTCGAGACCACTAATTCCACCAAGGTCATCCAAATCGGACCACACTGGTAATGGTGTTATTGTAACACTTACAAACTTCCATGTACACAGCAGGACATTTCTTAAAATTATCACAAACCTGCATCTCAACCGAGTGATTCTGCTGGTTCTGACTGGTCTCAGCCCTGGGAACCACTTCCTCCACATTCCTCCTCCTCAATCCGTCTTCCTCCGGCATTCTCCGAGCGGTCGGGCTGGGTGTGCAGACTAGATGCATCGTGTGAGCGATTTGACTGTCATATGTCCGGAGGACATCTTTGAGAATTGTGTTGTCATCTAGCAGTTGACCGGAGTATATAATTTTCTGTTCCTCTGTTCTCTGAAAGTATAAAATGTATTTTTTACAAAAAAAAAAAAACAAGTGTATGAATCTCATAATATTGAAATCAAGAAGGTACTAAGGTCATTCAAATTCAAAGTAGCATAGTTCAGTAAGTAAAAAAATAAACATTAATACAGTCGGACATGATCCCAGCGCGCTGGGATCATTTAGAAGTCGCATATAGTATATAATGATACCTCTTGTCTTTAAAGTCTATTAAAGATTATAAATACAATTGTAGCACAACTAGTTAATGTGTGTGGGCACTTGTATGGGGAAAATCTTGTAGGTAATTAGCTATTTTAAGTAGGTAATTATTGTTTTTTTTATAGGTATGAGAATTTGATAAGCGAGATGGTATGCGGTATGAACTAAGACTTAAGTTTATATTTAGCAAAATTGGAGTTGAATTATTGTACAAAAACATCCTGCTCTTAATACTCTCAATCTAATTAGCAAGTAATTGGCTTCACACGTCGGTAACTAAGTAAAACGTAATTCTAAATCCAATTGGTTTGTTTTAAAATAATATTGATTTCTTAGTAAATAATGTCGTATGAGCTTGTGGCATACTAATGAATATTAATAATGATTGGTAGGTAGATGCCTAAGTAAGAGCTAAGTGGCCAACTCTAGTGGCTGTGGCGGGGTTTTAAAGCCACCTCTAGGCATCCGATAGCCACGAGCACGGAAACACTTATTATTTGTGATCGCACATAATGTTGCTTAATTTCAACGATCTATCAAGAATGAGTAGGTAAGCTACACTACGAGCGCTTAATGCATAATGCTTTAATTGTATTCTGATTTATTTAAGCAATGTTATGATTATTATTTTTTATATTTTCCTCTCTGTTCTCTTTAATTAATGTAATGGGGTTCTACCGTGTTAAAGTAAAATAAATAAGAAAATATGGATGGACTGTGTGCAGGTGGATGCATGACAAAGAAGTGAGGTCTGCTAGCGAGATAGAGAAAATAGAAGACGCAGAGAGACTACCTGGCCAGTTTAAAACTGCAGCAGTTAATTGGTGTTTGTAAATCTCCACCATGGCCTAACAACTTAATAATTGTGGGGGACAAATTAACGTCCCCTCGCATTCATGCATCTGTGATCTTCGCATTCGTGATCGCGCAAAACGTAGCATTGGTTTCACATTTATGTAGGATTTATTATATGAGTTGGATATGCTTCATATAGGACCTAGTTATTTAGAATTAGATTAAAGTACCTAGATTTAAGAAGACTTATTACCAAAAAGAAAGTTAGGTACCTACTTGATTCTTTATGGCCCCGATAGAACAGGAGTTTAAAGATGATTATAAGTGATGAAATGTCCTATTGAATTGCTTCGATAATCTTATAATCACAGTTTTTATAAAAGTTGTTAAATAATGTCCCAGGAATAACAGTGTAGGCATAGGTTGCCTCCTGCCTGACTCTGTATAATCCTCTAGTATATAACCTAAGTTTCAAAGTGAGTTTCATATTTGCAAACATGAAATATTGAGCAATATTTCTTGGTCACTGTACAATCTGTACATGGAACATTGTTAGCTCTTATCAACTTCAATAATTGGAATGCAAAAATAGCTGTTACTGATAACACTAATAAATGTTTTCATAGTTGAAAACTTGTTTACAATGCAACAAGTTTTTTTGATATTTTATGGCCATAACCCGAGAGTATACTCTGACAGAGTGTACTCTGATGCCTACTAGGACACTACTTAGATCGTGGCAACACCAATCCAAGCGCACTCTGATGACGGCGGTCCATCAGAGTCAACTAGGACCGTGTTCTACTCATCAGAGCTGGCTCGTACGAGTAGGCAAACAAAATGGAGTCTGCATAGAACAATCAAAGAAAAATAGTCCAAGTCAATCAGAGTACAAAGGAAATGATCAGAGTCAACTATGATGGTGTTAACAGCTATCCTAGTACACTCTATGAAGCTTACTCATATGAGTACTCTATACTCTGATCGTGTCAACACGACTTAAGTTAAAACAAACAACACAATTACATAAAAGATAAAGATAATGATTATTTATTTGCTCGAAACATTGTGTAGTTACATTTGCATGCAAGGTCAAAAGTATTTAAATATTGTAAAATCATGCTTTACCGAAATATATATAAAAAAAAAAAAAATTAACAGAGTCACGTAAAAATTTAAATTTTTCATCTAAATATCCATTAATATCATAGTAACAGTTGTCAATTAACATTTTCTTAAATCTAATTTTAAATAAACCAATATTCCTGTCTTTGTAACATTTCAGTATTCTATTATAAATAATTATATTATGATTTTACATAAAAAAAAAATAAAAAAAAATGCTGGACCATATCACACAGCATTATCTAGCCCCAAAGTAAGCAGAGCTTGTGTTATGGGTACTAGAATGACTGATAAACTACTTATATACTTTTTGTTTGTAAATACATACATATTATACATAGAAACACCCAGACCCGGGACAAATATCTGTAGGTCTTACAAAAATTTGTCCCGCGGCGGGGATCGAACCCGCAACCTTCTGCGTCGCAGGCGGACCTTCGCCCACTGCGCCACAGAGGTCGTCAATATCTATCTATTGCATTGGTCTAACATTTTTTTTATGTTTTTTCTATCTATCTAATCAGCCCACATCCTCCCACTGCTGAGTATAGTATAGGCCTCCTCATTTTCTCCATCTTTGGAAAATTCTCAAACAATATCTGGAACCATGTCGGCATTATGCCTGAATGTACCTACTTGGTATTTTCAAAACAGGTGTGCTGTACCAATCCTTTTAGGATTCTTTAAAATAAATTCTTGTTTTTCACTCTCTACAAGTTACCGAAACACATTAAAAGATTAGATTAGGTAATGATTATGAAAAATATCTTATCAGGAAATAGGTAGGTAAGTAATGTTTTGATATTATTAGCAAATATTACAGTGCTCTAATACAAAATAACTGGTCCATTTGTTGCAAGAAAATGTATGGAGGCACTCAAAAGTTTGTAGTTTAGTTTCTTCTGTAAATGTAGTATAATCCAGAACAAAGTAAAATATAAGAAAATTTACTATGAAGTAAGTACTACTTATAGTACCTATTCATTTGCAATAGAATTGAACTAGTGTCGCTTAAAGGATGAAGGTTTCAAATGCCTTTTAGAAAACCTCGACTAAGGATAATTAAGTGAAGAATAAAAATCTTACTGGTTTATTTGGATAGACGTCGGAAAGATGTCCTTTGAGCTGTTTCACGGTCCATGACGAAAGACACTCGATATTCTGGTCCTCAATTTGCTGGTTCGGCGCCTTTACAATCAGCGTCACGTTTTCTGGTATCATTGTACAATCATCCACTTATTCCTGGTTAGATAATCTGAATCTCGTGATTTGAAACGCACAAAAAATCGCACAAGGAAATGTCTGAGCACAAGACCAAATACTACGTTTCTCGCTTGACTGACGCAACAGCATTTAAAATACTTTACAAAATAATAACACGCACGGTTGGTTTTGGAAAAATATTGGCCGAGAATTTGGTTTTCGATGTAAATAAATACAACGTCGTCCGGGGTTCGGCACTGTCAATTTGTGCATGAAAATATCTGTCGTTTTTCTATTGGTCCAACTCCTGTCAATGACGTCATAATTTGTTGTTTGATTGAGCCCCTTTACCATGGCACATAGAGATATGGCATATCTGGCATATCTCTATGTTACCTACAGATATTTTAAATCATTTTAAATAAATCATATAAAGCGATAATCTAGATGAGATTTATGATACTTGTTGTTATTATTAACTTAAATTACCTAGGTATTTTAGCGCCATCTATAAAGTCTTTGCAATAAATATGCATCAAACAGGTACTAACTATTCACCACAAGGTGGCAGTAAAAACAGAAACCGGAAATGTAAACCAGAGACAAGATAGAGAAACAACGGTAGTGATGTATGACATTTCCGTCCGCTTTCTTCAAATTCAAATTCAAATTCAAAACGTTTATTGCTTCATGTTAGTAAATAGATCTTAAAATAAAATTGTGTTTCATAACATGAGCCCCGCTGGGGCACTGCAACATTTGGTACTTATTTTAGGTATTTCTAACTTACAATCTAACTTAACTAACAATTAGGTAATTAATAAATTGGCACAGCCTTTTTCTTAACTTTATCAAAAGAAACATTTTTGGTTTAAGGTTTAGGTACAATTGAATAATTTAGGAACCTGAGTTTACTTTTTGCATCTTTTATTGTCTTCTAAATAATCTTGAATATTGTAATAACTTTTTTCTATTAAATAAGATTTTAATTTTTTGTTAAATATTGTATTTTCTTCAATGTTTTGTAGTTCTGAGGGTAAATTATTATAAATCTGGATTGACATATTGTATGTTCCTGATTTAACTATTTGTAATTTAGTGTATGGTAGGGCTATTTTATTTTTGTTTCTCAAATTGTGTGGTTTAGTATATTGTTCTTTAGATAATGTGTATAAAGTTTTATGTGTTCTCACAAATTTACAGATTTCATAGATATATATTGAAGTTAAAGTTAGGATTTTTAGTTTGTTAAAATGGAATTTACAGCTCTCTCTTTCTGATATATTGACTAAGATTCTGATACATCTTTTTTGTAAGACAAATAACTTATTTGACTCAGAGCTATTGCCCCACAGTATAATACAGTAACTCAACCATGAGTGGGCGTATGCGTAATATGCCGTTAAACTTACCTCCAAGTTGGTACATTTTTTTAGTTCAAATAATGCATAGACAAACCTTGACAGTTTACTAGCTATTTTATCTACATGACACTTCCAATTCACTGAGGTGTCTACAGTTACACCCAGTAAACTACATGAATCTACAGAATTTAGTTTATTATTATTATAGTTAAGATTATTCATAGTTAGGGGTAGTTTTTGATAAGGTTTAAACTGCATGATTTTTGTTTTGGTTATATTAAGTTCTAAGTTATGTTCTTTGAGCCAATTTATTATTAAATCTAGTGTTGTATTCATTTCTGAATTTAGATCTTGTTGCTCGTTACACGGGAAAATTACAGTTATATCATCAGCATACAAAATAGATTTTTTATTTATTACTTGTGGTAGATCATTTATGTAGATTAAAAAGAGAATACAGCCTAACACACTTCCTTGAGGTATTGAATTTAGAATATTTAATTTATGAGATTGTATATTGCTTAATTGGTTATTAAGTGTATCAAAGAAATCGATTTCTACATATTGCTTGCGGTTTTTCAGGTAGGAACTAAACCATTCTAAAGCTGGACCGCGCACTCCAATTCCATTTAGTTTTTTAAGAAGAATGTGGTGGGATACCCTGTCATAGGCCTTACTCATGTCTAACATGATACCAATGGCATATTTTCTGTCATCTATTATGTTAATTATTTCTCTATTTAAATTATAAAGAGCTGTTGTAGTTGTAGCAATCCTAAGAATCAATCAAATCAACCGAAAGAAAATGTCAATGTCAAATATTATTGCCTACCTGACCAAGAAACCAAGAAACTGAACTAGTTAGTTTCTAAATAAAAACAAACAAACAAACAAACTAATTTGTTGTGGTTTTTATTTACGATGCGAGTTTTTCCTTTCGCAACTGTCTAAGAACGTTAAAAACAGTTTTAAAGATTTGCGGGACTCCTACAAACGGTATATAGTGAAGACTAACCAACAAGCGCTTTCAAAATATTATGAAAGAAATCTAACTAACCTCGAAGTTTTACCAAAAATGGGTGTTACAGTGTAAGTTTCTACCCTTTAACGCTTTTGTTCAATAAAGTCATGGCTTGAATCATATCTAAGTACTTTTCTACCGCCCGTAATATTTTCTACGCGACTGAAACTATATATGTAAGCAAAAACAATAACTTAATAATTTCATTAGGTTGCAGCAGTATCCTGTACCAGACAATAAGACCGGCACTTTCGTGATTGAGTTGTTGACGAAACGGATCCTCGCGCTTGGCGCCACACAACAAGGATCCTTCTTAGTTGACTGCGAGAGCTATCTATCTCTTCCAATGGGTATGTACTTACCTAAATTATTGTGTCTGTATAAGAATAATGGATAATCCATCTATCTATTCAGCCCGGTTGCACCCACTGCTGAGTATAGGCCTCTCTACAACTCCACTCTTCTCGGTCCTGTGCAGTCCTCCCACGCTCCCCCAGCTACATACTCATACTATAAATGTGAAAGTAATTCTATAATTCTGTCTCACATTTTCACACCTAAACTACTTAACAGATTTTGATTATAAAGATTGCTTCCCAGAAAAGGATATAGGATACAGAACAAGTGATGTATATAACACACAATCGTTCCTTAGCTCTCTGAAGTATCTGTGCAGAACTCATTTTTGATGATGCCACAAATCGTGCTATCTCGCTTACTCTACCAAACCCTTTTTTTTCTCTGTGTTGATCTGCAATCAGTCTTGCGACTATAAGCAGATGTGTTGTCAGTCGTTGTAGTTTGCGGCTCGTGCTCCACTTTTGGAGTGCGATTCCTTCGGCATTTGCTAGTTTCTTTGGTCCAGCGTTTGGATGTCTTGTCTTTTTCTCTTCTCTTCTTTTACTCTAACAATATACCTGCACAATTGTTAATGCGGATAATTTTGTGAAAGGAGTGAGTTCGGAGAGGACAAGGATTAAGATAAGGACAGGAAGTTGATGATGGGTACATAAATGCCGCTTTCTCTACTATAATACATTACATACATACATAAAATCATGCTGATTCCTATTGATAGGCAGAGATTACAGATTTCCACCAGCTATGATCTTGACACTTGCCTCATTCACTCTTCATATAAGCTTACTGATTAGGTACTTTTTGTCCCTTCTCCAAAATATGATGACTGTATTCACAGATGTGACAGTGCCTACAAAAACAGTCCACATCCTCCACAACTCGGAACAGCCAGCCTCCGTCTTCTCAATCCTCGAGAGCGGTCCAAAAAACATTCACGTCATAGCTGATGGTCTTTTCGATCTGCTGATGATGAAGCTGTCCCAGCATTACACATCCAAGAAGCAGACAAAGATAGAGAGTAAAGGTCCAAGGTTTGAGCTCGGAGACTTTTGCGTCAAGCTCGGATCTGTTACTATGAACCAGAATTTCAAAGGAATCTTGATTGAGGTGAGGAGTAGTTGTTATTATCATTATTATCTGCACTAGAAAAGAAAGAAAAAACATCTATTTGGAAATGCACTATTGTAAGTGCTTTAGTTATATTCTATGCATACATTTTTTTCCATATTGTTCTGCAGTGATCTTCTGACCATAAGCAAGACTCAAGGAAAAGCATTTGCCTAGCTGTGGGCTAGGAAAAACAACTAAATTAACAATAATTATTATTTTCTCTATAATAACCTTAACAGTAACCTTGCCTAATGCACCTTTTAATGGTGGACATATACACTACGAGAAATCGTTACGATCCATAAGTTAAATAGGATAATATGGTCTAGAGTCAACAAAATTAACAACAATTGTTTTCTCTAAGAAACTTCAAACTTTGCCAAGTACACTTCTTAACTTAAACTTGTTCTAGGTGGAATACCGACCCTGTGTCATGGCCAATGCAGTGTGGGGCCTATTAAGAGAGTTTCTACAAGGCCTCTTAGGCCCTTCCATCCCAGTGCAGCCTCCACAACATCTCATGTCTAAAATGAATGACATTTACACGCCTATAGACACAATTTATCAGTACCTAGAACATTTTAGTGCATATAGAAAGATTGCGACAGGGCTACGGACGCAATGACAGTGAATAGTTGTAAGATAATATAATATTTTCTAATTATTTTGATATTTGTTTTGACATGAAATTTCTAACTTTATATGATTTTAAATGAATGGTATCTTTGGGTTATACAATCAAGTAAGTAAGTAAGTAAGTAAAGTATCAGCTGTGTACAGCATTAACATTAAACCTCACTTGGCTGGGCCAAAAATAGCATAGAATTTTCGTTAACTTTCATTCCAACTCAAGAGTAAAGCCATGATTGACATCACTTGATATCACTTGGCCATACGCTTCATTGGCATAATTAGTATAAGTATGCAAGTCCATTCAGGTATCTTACAATATACCTAAGTACTTGTTTACAAAATATATTGTGATGACAATGAAAATTCAAGTGCATTTTTGTAATTGTGTACAAAATGAGTTTTTCTAAACACAAACATAAGTAAGTATTGCGTCTTATAGATGGAATTTAGAAAATTGTTTATTTATTCGTATCCATTCATAGTCTATCCATTGTGGTACCTAGTTCTGTGTTCAACATTTTTCATCAGAAAATATGACTTCATTTTGTGTTGTTGTTCAAAGAATATAATATTTTAAATTTATTATTTAAACTACCACATTTTTTTTCATTGCTTTTAGAAATAATGGTTGAGTGAGCTTGCTATTATTATTTTAAATTTGTGAAAACTAGAAAATACATGTGTAGATGTTGCAAAAATATAACATTATTTTAAATAAGTAAAAAACTTAAAAATTAAGTGATCGTGCGAGTACAAGTAATGTTAAAAATTTATAGAACTAGTGTCCTATTTGTAATTTTAATAAGTGGTAAGTAAAATTTCTGTTTAACCTCAAGTATATACAAAATAGTTCATATACATACATTTTTTTTAAATAAATAAATAATGCTGGACATTTTCACACAGCATCATTAGCCCCAAACTAAGCAAAGCTTGTACTATGGGAACCAGATAACTCACGTTTATACATTTTAAGCTTTAGTTCTTTAACTTGTGAGATACTAAACTATTTTGATTTAAGTGTATAATTTCAGTGCCATGTTGCTTCCAAGTGGAGCTAGAACTGATAGAATGTGGTATAGACAACGAGCTGGAGGTGGCCCAGGGAGACGTGGAAATAACACAGTACCCGTGGCTCGGTATACTCTACTACACGTACCGTAAGTGCTGTGTTACTTTTGAATTTAAAACAAACATGATCGCGATTGCACCCCCAAAGCACGGTAGATATTTTCTTAGATGTTTTTATGAATTCTAGATCCTTTGAAGATATCTAAGGTAGTCAGAGGCTTGTCCACATTTTGCAAACAACATTCTAAATTGTCAGTAAGTGGATGGGTGACCGCTAGTGGCATTATCAGCCGTGCGCTTCCGTGCTGCGGAGGGCAGGGTAAACTGTCGGTCCCGGCTATTAAGTCGTTCAGTCAAGGAGGCCTAAAAACTCCGCCACCAGAGTTGGCCACTGTCATACGAACTATCTTTCGTCCCTAGTCTATAATACTAGGTTTGATTCCAGACGGTGACGTGGGCGAGACGCGAGCGGTGACAACTGTCATCCTTATACAGAAGGAATTTGTGATTGCAGCGGCAGCTGACATAGGCCCCATGCCTAAACTAGATTTCAGGTAATATTTTGTGCCTAGAAAATGAAATGAAAAGACTTATCGCCTTACTATTTTAGATTGGCTCCTCACTATTTAATTTTTAAACTCATTCCGACCTCTGTGGCGTAGCGGGCGAAGGTCTGCCTGCGACGCAGAAGGTTGCGTGTTCAATCCCCGCCGCGGGACAAATGTTTGTATGACCTACAGGTATTTGTCTCGGGTCTGGGTGTTTCTATATATAATATGTATGTATTTACAAACGAAAAGTATATAAGTAGTATATCAGTTATCTGGTTCCCATAGTACAAGCTTTGCTTAGTTTGGCGCTAGATGATGCTGTGTGAAAATGTCCAGCATTATTATTATTATTATTCCTATTAATAGCCCTTTTCACATAGGAACGGTTCCGTGACAAGGCTCTTTAGTTAGTACGAAAGAGCGTTTATAGGATTTTAATATTTGACAATAATTTGTTTGACAAATGCTAAATGTCAAAGTTGAAAATTCGTTCCAACCGAGTGTTCCACGGAGGTTCCACGTCACTCACGTACTTTTCTATATTAGTAGGAAGTAGGATAGGATAGTAGGATATTGATTCCTCAGCCTTTCACCACAGACGCAACTCTAAGGTGTTGCTAGGCGAAGGTTGGAGCCGCATGGGGCGTCGCGTGAGGAATTATGTTCTACATCCGGAGTATGGAGACACTCTCAACACGGTAGCGTTGGTCCAGCTCAAGGATCCTGTCAGACACAGTGAGTAGGTCGTTAAGCCATGACGGAGGCCTAAAAACTCCGTCACCAGAGTTGGCCACTGGCTCATACGAACTTACTTTTTTTTGACGACGGACTTGTCACACATTGTCACACTGGTGTACACTGTGTTATTTTACGTAAGCTATTAAAACAAGACTCGTGGGTGCGCTTCAAAGAGGCCAACTTTCGTGCGCTTAATACAATGTTTTAGAACTACTTAGGTTCTACGATATGCCGGTTTCCTGACTTAAGATTTAGAAGCACATAAAATATTTTTTTTGTATACTAAGCACAACGGATCTTTAGCTCTCTGAAGTTAGGTGCAAACGACGATTGTGCAGGTTTGGTAGAGTAAGCGAGATAGCACGATTTTAGGCGTCATCAAAAATGGGTTCTGCGCCTACTTCAGAGAGCTAAAGAACGATTGTACGTATTGTACTTTGTTTAGTCATTAGAATGAACAATAGTTTTGAATAAATAATAGTTTTATTTTGATTACAGAGGAAATCAGACCTATATGCCCGCCGCCAGAAAGATTGCGAGATCCGATCTTCTACGTTATGAAGTTCAAAACTGGTAAGTAAACACTCTTAAACTCATTCCGTCTTCTTAAAAAAAATATGAACCGTTTTTAGCACAGCGCTGACTAAAAAACTGTCCTAGAAAAACGATCTTTAAATACTCGGTGACGGTGGTAACAGTTTTGTTTTGACATGTGTCAACATGGGGTTTAACTAAGGTTTAACTTTTTTGTAATAAGGCCAAATAGGTATTAAAGCACTATTTAAAGGGGTCAGTTAGTAGATAAGACAAATTGTGTCTGTCCCAATAAATGCTTGCCTTACATTTTAAGATCCTTATGGTTACGACAAAAAGTTGTAAAAAACGTACAGTACGCACAACCAATCTTTAGCTCTCTGAAGTAGCTGCGCAGAACCAATTTTTAATGACTTGAATAGCTTCCTTTCTCACTCGCTTAGTTTGTTGCATCGCGCTATCTCGCTTAATCTATAAAACCTGCGCAATCGTTTAGTGCACCTAACTTCAGAGAGCTAAAGATCGGTTGTGCGTACTGTACTCGCACTATATTTCAACCCCTTAGCTCAGTTGTTAGAGCCATGGGTTAAAATCTCGTGTGGGTGCATTTTGGATGCATGATTTTGTTTAGAAAACAAATACTTTTTTTATATGTAATGTGAACAAAGTGGAGTGCAGTATCTGTGGTCGATGGACATCCCTACGCGGACACTATCACATCCCTAGGCGCATCCGGCGACGCCATTACATTCACACTGCTCGGAACGTGAACAAGACACACAAGTCCATTCGTATTAGTATCGTACAACCACTGTACTTTTTATTACTCAATAAACAAAATAATGTTAGTAAGTTGGAGTTCCGTATTTTTTTGAAGAGGAAAAATCCCAATCCCTAACAATTGTTTTTATTCTAGATTACAATGCACTACAGAAGCAAGTGATACCAGTATCGCATGTACCCTCGGATTTGTGTCGGGAATTCTACATCAGGGCTAATGTAAGTTATAACTAACCCACGTTCACACAAACAAGTTGTTTATCTTATTAGTACCTACTTTAAAATACTTCTAAGATACCTGTTTCATACAAACAATTTGACGGCCTCTGTGGCGCAGTGGGCGAAGGCCCGCCTGTGACGCAGAAGGTTCGATCCCCTCCGCGGGACAAATGTTTGTACGATCTACAAATATTTGTCTCTGGTCTGGGTATTCTCTATGAATAATATGTATGTATTTACAATCTAAACGTATATCAGTCATGCAGTACCCATACATACTGCTTACTTTGGGGCTAGATGACGCTGTGTGAAAAGCCCAGTATTATTGGAACGAGGTTCCTTTTCGGACGGTATCGAGGATGGGGGCTAGAAGAAAAAAAAGCGTTCGATTTTACCGTCACGACACATACATAGGTCAAGACGTCACAGTGCGAAATGCGCAGTCGCAAAACAGTCCATAGATTGACGGAAGAGCGTTTCTAGGATTAATATTTGACAAATGCCAAATGTCAAAGTTGAAACTTCGTTCCGACCGAGTGTTCCACGGAGGTTCCACGATACTCACATACACTAAGCACAACGGATCTTTAGCTCTCCGAAGTTAGGTGCGATAGACGATTGCGCAGGTTTGGTAGAGTAAGCGAGATAGCACGTTTAGGCGTCATCAAAAATGGGTTCTGCGCAGCTACTTCAGAGAGCTGAAGAACGATTGTGCGTATTGTACTTTTTTATTTAAATATGTATTTCCAGTTATACAGCAGAAGAATGCGTCCCCCCCACGTAGCGTGTGCAGTTGCCTTGGATCAAGAGGAGCCCTGTGTGTGGCAGGCGGGCGGCGCCCTGGTGGCGCGGGACTCCTGGGGCCGCTGGATGCTAGTGAGTGATCTTCAGGGTATTGGTCGCGAAAGAAGGAGTGATTCATTATAGAGGCTTGTAGCACCTAAACCATCCTCTCAGCTCAATCAGCCGCCCACAGGAAAGACGACGTCAATACGTGTGGAGCTGACTAAGCTGCGGGTTTCCTCACGATGTTTTCCTTCACCGGTTCGTGTTATCGCATTATTCATTTTACGTAATGATAAATCTATTAATTTTATAATTCGTCGGGATTCAAACCCACGACGGATTGAAAGTCGGAAAGTCGAGGCACAACTCCATTCGGCCAACATGCCATTTTGCAAAAAACTTAAAAAATATACAATACGATTTCTTTTGACTTTGACAGCTTCTTGACATTGACATTACCCTAAGTATATTAAGTTAGGTATATTAGAAATAGACCAGAATCTTACTTTATACACACACATACATAAAATCACGCCTCTTCCCCTATGTGGTAGACCACGGATCTCCTGACACACAACTTTTGCCTCATTCACTCTCATTACATTCTTCATACATGCTCGCCGGCTTAGGGTACTTCTCCAAAATGTCGTCAATTTGATATTTTATATACCTACAGGATGTAAAAAGACGTCTACCGAAGCCGAAAGGGGTAGGTTAGGTACAGCATCCCAAAACACAGCCAAATCCAAAATGATTTTCCAAAAAAAATCATAATATCCGGAGAAAACCGACCTCGCACAGCTGGTCGAGCGTATGTACTGGGCGCGTTTTTATCCGTAGATTGCTGGATTTTGAGTTTTAATTTTTGTTTTGTTTTTTATAAATGAAATAGGGTATTTGACTCTTTTCAGAAAACCATTTCAAAGTGTTCTTTGATATATTATATGCACACTGGTCATTAAATTTCCTTTAGATTTAACATAATTTTGATAAAAACCATGTTTAAAGTTTAAACATACAAAATCGCGCGAAAAACGATATCTTGTGTCATGGCGCTGATCACGTGGTACCCGTGACGTCACTCCATAGTAAACAGACAGTACAAGTCCATAGTGACAGACAATCAGTTCGTTGACGTTTACTAGCGTTTGACGTCATCAGAGTCACAACCAATCACAGTGCGTTTTTGTAGACGAAAATTTTTTAATTTTTTTTGTAATTTTTAAAGGTTTTTTTTACCAAAAGTAAACATATTTTAGACGTAAATGGAAAGAAATATGCTTATTTAGACTATTTTCTAAAAGGATGACCACAATTTGTAGTTTATTTTTAATGATGTCAAATACCCTATTATTTGATAGGTATGGTCTTATTATGTTGTACTAGTGGTAAATAACTAGAAAATAAAATAAAATGACGCAGCTAAGTCAAAATTTTCGCTAAAGATTTTCCTTGCAACCCTTCAGTGTTCGGTAGTAGTCCTTTTACACCCTGTATATTTATAATATATTTTTATGAAAACTGTTACTCGGGACTACGGCGACACAAGCTTCGCTTAGTGCGCGGGGTCCTGGGTAATTGTTATGAATGATCTTATGTTATGGTATCTAATTACCCTGCCGCAACACAGTTTTAACTAGCGCGGAGGGTAAAGTTTCTTATTAACTGTCATTGGTCTATTTATTTAAGTCCCTATATAAGTACCTACTTCTAAGAACTATGTAGACATATTTTGTGCAAATAAACGTTATCTTATTTTATCTTATCTTATCTTATCCCCCTGTCAGCTGGGTGTAGCAGTGCGCGGGCCGGGGTGCGGCGCGCCCGCTCGCTTCCTCGACATGGGCAGCTACTACCCCTGGGTGGAGCGTAGTCTGCGCCAGTTCCAGCAGATCACAATATCTAAAATATCCAAACAGAAATATGTACTCAGAGGTATGTTTAAAACTACATATGTTGATTTTATTATTAAACAAATTAAATTAATGGACTTTTTTTTAGCATCATCTAGCCCCAAAGTAAGCAGAGCTTGTGTTATGGGTACTAGATGACTGATAAACTACTTATATACTTTTTGTTTGTAAATACATACATATTATACATAAAACAAAGTATATATTGAAGCACGGAAGCGCTCAGATCAAAATGCCAGGCGGTCACCCATCCACTTACAGACTTTCAACTGAGCGCTCGAACCCGTTAAATTGTGTCATGTGTCCAGTGCACGAAACAAACATTGAGATGCACTTACAATCCTTTCACCACACCGGTCAAAGCACTAGTGACGAGAAAGGAAGACTTACTACGTGTTGTTACCAGGTGGAACTACTTCCTACCAAAAGTTTGGCGCGTGTGATCCCGAAGAAAAGATTAATTTGGTGTTCAGAGAGCTTATCCGATTGGAAACGGATAATACGCAGTTTCAGTTCCTCACTTATAATGTAAGTGACTTTAATAATTTTTTTTATAGTTTTAAACCACACTTTTCATTTCAAAGTGACTTTAGTTATTGGAAAGTAAGTTTATCATTGTAAAGTAAGATTTTCATTTGTAAATGAAGTAATGAAAAGTGTTATAAAAATGTTTGATTCCGTTTTGGGTTCCGTGGCGCTCCGGCTTTAGGAAGGTCGTCTGATCGTTGCGGGTTTGAATCCCGTCGGAATCGAAAATGTTGATAAGACTTCTTCATTTCTGAATAATTGAAATTACACTATAAAAAAATAAAAAATTATGAATGAAGTAAGTTTTGCATTTGTGAAGTAAATTCATTCTTATTTGTAAAGTGAATTTCTCAAATATTAAGTAAGTTTCTCATTCGCAGAGTAAGTTTTTTCTCACGATGTTTTCCTTCACCGTTTAGAGCTCTTAAAATCCAGTGAACCATTGGATTCGAACTGGCTACTTTCGGATGGAAAATACAGTGTTGCAAAATTGTATCACCTTTATTTTACAGTTAGGTTTTGTTTTCAAGAAACTATTGGCATTATTAATAAACATGTTTTAGTTATGACAGATACACTTAGGCCTTTACATCTATATTAGATGATTTATACAGCGTCAGGAGGCAATCCATGCCTACACTTAACGGGACGCTGTAGTGCCTGGGACATTGTTTGAGATGAAATAGGCTTGTAGCATCTAAACCATCCTCTCAGCTTAATCTTCTTAAGTTATACCTGTCATAACTTTATACTACGCTTATTACTTTAGTCGTTTTTAACGTTATTGAAATTCATTTAATTTTTAAGTTTATTATGAAGCTAAAAACAACTCTATTTTTGGATACAGATGAGTATAACTTAGAGTAGTAACTTCTGCAAGATGTGGGCATGTATCGAATATGTGTTCGGACATGCCTCTGACTACCCCCCTTAGACATCTTCAAAGGATCTCAAATAAGTAACATAAAAAGATCTGAGAGAATGTCTACCGCACCTTGGGGATACAGTCGTGAACCTGTTTACGTATTTTTTACAGATGAGTATACACGAGAACGTGGAGTATACTTGCTTGACGCTGGAACTGACGAATGCATCAGCTGTCTCCGAAATGAGGATCACCCACCTCTGTCCGCGCTACCTGGACGGAGCACCCTGCCATTTCTATAAAGGTACAGTACTCACAACCAATCTCTATCCCTCCGAAGTATTATTATTATTAGTGACTAGTTGCGCTCCGCGGTGTGACCCGCGGTTCCTCGGCATTTTTTATTTTTTTCGGGATATGTATAAGGTAGTCTATGTCCTTCCCTGGGATACAACCTTTAACTATGCCAAATTTCAGCTTAATCTGTTCAACGGTTTGGGCGTGAAAGCGTAACAAACAGACAGACAGACAGACAGACAGAGTTACTTTCACATTTATAATATTAGTATAGATGGCGTGGCTTTCATATCACTGCGGCCATGAAGACCTATTGTGATCGCCACTTTCAAGTCGCCCCTTAAGGCGGGGCGTTCATAGTTCACTACCAAGCCCTACTGCTGACAGAAACTGTATGTACCCTCCGAAGTAGCTGCGCAGAACCCATTTTTGATAAACCTGTAGGGGTTGTGCGCTGTGTCCCTACTTTATCTGACAAGGTGCCAAACTGAAAGGTTCTCTGAAAGGTGTCTGAAAGGTGCAAAAACCATTTAAGACGAAGACAGCGTTGTACACAGGGCTAATTGTAAAACAAAAATTGTAAAATTTGGGTAAGCTTGCTCCAGCGTAGACCTCTCTTGCCTGTGTAAGTTTCGAGGTCAAGAGCCGACCCATTCATCATTAAAAAAAACACCGGTAACCTCTCAGGACTGTATTACTATCATCATAATCAACTTTTGTTCTATGGCTTTTAAAAAAATCATTCAATTCTCGTGGTCGTTAACTTAGTGTTAGCTTAGTCGTTCTAGATAGATCGTCGAAGTTAAGCAAAGTTTCATAATTATAATCATAATCATTTATTCACAGGAATGTAGGTACAATAAGTGTTGCTAAATAGTTGAGTACTTAACTAGATCCTATACATTCTATGGTGTTTCTATGTATAATATGCATGTATTTACAAACAAAAAGTATATAAGTAGTTTATCAGTCATTCTAGTACCCATAACACAAGCTCTGCTTACTTTGGGGCTAGATGATGCTGTGTGAAAATGTCTAGCATTATTTATTTATTTATATGTGGTGTTTTATTATTAATTGGTGTACAATAAAGTGTTCATTCATTCATTAATTCCTACTGAATAAATGCTTTTTCACTTAAATAAGCTGTTATTAATTCCAGGTACCAAATTCGAGGTATCCGTGTACATAATGTTCTCAGACACATGTATGTTTGAGATGTATACTTGGGGCTTCAAGAAGAACATGACTTTACTGGACATCCAGGTACGTTGCCTGGAAGAGATTACCGTATTACACCTCAGTAATCATCATCATTTTAGGTTTATAGATATCAACAGTCACCATTTTCATGACTTTATTCGACTAATATTACGAACTAGCTGTGCTCCCGCGGTTTGACCCGCGGTCCCTCGGGATTTTTTTTTTTTGGATAAAAGTAGCCCCTGTTCTTCCCTGGGATACAACCTTTATCCATGCCTTTCTGTTCAGCGGTATGAGCGTGAAAAAGTAATAAACAGACAGACAGACAGAGCTACTTTCACATTTATATTTAATAAATACTAGCTACTGTGCGCGGGTTCGCTCGCGTGGTACCAACATTATGAATAGCCTGTATGCTATTCCAGGTCACTATCTACGCCTATTCTAAGTTTCATCCAAATCGGTTCACTGGTTTAGGCGTGATTGAAACACAAACATACTCACAAACTTTCAGCAGGATGCGAAAGTTTGTGAGAAATATATGGATGGATGTTTGTTTTTCTTTTACGTCAAAATTACTGAATGGATTTGGATAAAATTTGTTACAGAGACAGATTATAGTCTGGAATCGAGTTATAATACAATCTCAATCGGCCAACATGGCTCTTTATAAAAAAAAAAACTTATTTTATATTTTTTTCAGGAGTGGAAGTGGGAAGAAGGAACATATTATGAAGACTTCTCCCTCACTCGTTCGGAATATAGGTAAGTCAAGTCATCCTATGCCTGTGACGCAGAAGGTTGCGGGTTCGATTCCTGCCTCGGGACAATTTTTTTTATGTTCTGCAAATATTTAATGTATTCAAGCAAGAAGTCTTAAGCGCCTCAAAGAGGTTATTTTAATATTGACTCATGTTTTATCAAGAAAAGTTAGTAAAGCATGGTGTAACACGCCGGCTTCCTCACAATGTTTTTTTATCGTTTGGTAGTGGTATAGAGTTAAATACGTCGAAATACAACGAAAGACAAAAGTCGTTGATGTAGGTAGGAGGATAAACCAGTTGAAGTGGAGATGGGCAGGACACTTGGCAAGGCGGGGAGACGGTAGATGGACAAAGGCAGTTACCGAGTGGTGGCCACGACCAGATGGTCTGGTGACATTGTTACCGAGTGGTGGCCACGACCAGATGGTCTGGTGACATTGTTACCGAGTGGTGGCCACGACCAGATGGTCTGGTGACATTGTTACCGAGTGGTGGCCACGACCAGATGGTCTGGTGACATTGTTACCGAGTGGTGGCCACGACCAGATGGTCTGGTGACATTGTCACCGAGCGGTGGCCATGACCAGATGGTCTGGTGATATTGTGGTGGCCACGACCAGATGGTCTGGTGACATTGTTACCGAGTGGTGGCCACGACCAGATGGTCTGGTGACATTGTTACCGAGTGGTGGCCACGACCAGATGGTCTGGTGACATTGTTACCGAGTGGTGGCCACGACCAGATGGTCTGGTGACATTGTCACCGAGCGGTGGCCATGACCAGATGGTCTGGTGATATTGTGGTGGCCACGACCAGATGGTCTGGTGACATTGTTACCGAGTGGTGGCCACGACCAGATGGTCTGGTGACATTGTTACCGAGTGGTGGCCACGACCAGATGGTCTGGTGACATTGTTACCGAGCGGTGGCCACGACCAGATGGTCTGGTGACATTGTAAAGGCGGTGGGAAAACATTGGGTTCGACTGGCACGGGACCGGAAGCAGTGGCGTGAAAATGAGGAGGGCTATATTCAGCAGTGGCTGGATGTGGGCTGATTAGATAGATTGATAGTATTACTTTTGAAATGAAAGCTACTTAAGGCGCCTTGGGCATTTTTGAGATGAGAAAAAACCATCGAACTGGCGACGTTTTTAATTTTTAACTGTGTTTTGTAAATAAATAGTAGAATTTATTTATTTTTATTTAAATTCAAAGACTAGGCATACCTAGGTACCTACCCAAAACAAAAAAAACATTTAACATAATTATAAATAAAAATTATACAAGGTGTAAAAAAACTACTACCAAAAACTGAGGGGTTGCAATCAGACCCTGATTCTAAACATATTTAGCGAAAAAAAAAAACAATAAAAAAAAAATATTTGACTTATCTACGTCATTTTATGTTATTTTCGGTTATTTACTACTAGGACAACATAATAAGACCATACCTACGTAAAACAACGCGCCCAGTACATACGCAAACAGTAATCTTCAAACGCTGTTTTCTCCGGATATAATGTTTTTTTTTTTCGGAAAATCCTTTTGGATTTGGTTGTGTTGGGATGCCGTAACTACACCTTTCTGCTTCGGTAGACGTCTTTTTACACCCTGTATAAATCATATTATGTACCTACCAATATAAAATTATATAATTATAAATCATCATATTATGTTATAATTGCAAGTATTTTTGTCAGGGGCCAAGCCTACATGACAGACTTTGGTTATGAACCACTGGACGACAAGGTTTGGGTCCCGGAGTTCGATATTTGGACCACCACAGCCTTCGACAACAGTTCCACCACCACTCCGATTCCTGGTAAAGATGGTAAGTCCTTCTCTTATTTTTCTCTAAATGGGTTCTATTTGTAGCTAAATTTTGATGAACTCAATTATGGAGTGTACCTCTGAACACATTAAAAAAAAAGTTTTTTTTATTATAAATAAAGTTTATTTTTTATTTTTAACCGACTTCAAAAAAAGGAGGAGGTTATATGTTCGGCTGTATGTATGGTTTTTTTTTATGTATGTTCACTGATATTTCCGTCAGTCACAACTGACGGAATTTCCGGATTTTTTTTTTTGTTTGAAAGGGTATACTCTCGAGGTGGTCCCATATAAATTTTATTCCTGAGGGATTGATAGTTTTCCCTTAACATTCATAAAAACCTCATTCTCACTACACAACACCCTGACTCACTATCTGAGTCAAACATTAAATAGTTTGAAAGGGTATTACACCCGAGGTGGTTCATATATTTTTTTTTCCTGAGGGATTGATAGTTTTCCCCCTTGAACTCCGGTTTGTCCTTTAGTGGGCCTGCCCATCACTTCTCTTATCCTATCCTACTTAAGCTACGATAAGCAGGGTCTTAATGTAGCTTACTATATTATTAACTTACACTAAAAAGAAAAAAAAATTGAACCGACTTCACAGAACACAAACAGACGAACCTTCTACACACTAAAAAGAGAAAAATAAGAATATAATTTGAAGTCCACCACATTTTGTCGCTGAGTGTACACCGGACCCCATGCTGCTTATTACATAAACGTCAAACCTTGGTTGAACCCCATGTTGACAGATGTCAAAACAAAACTGTGACCACAAAAAAGCGTTCTATGTACGAGTATTTAAAGACCATTTTTCTTGGGACAGTTTTTAATCTAAACTAGGTTAATTTTCTTGTAATAAGACGGCATGAATCTACTAAAACATGTTTTTACAGATGCAGGAGATCAGGGCGTTCCGCAGGGGTACGACTACGTGCCCACCCTGGCCACCGAGCCCACCACCACCACCACCACCTCGCCGCCCACGCGCCGCTACATGCGCCTCAAGTCCACCCGCACGCCCACCACCACCACCACCACCCCCTCCACCACCTCCACCCCCTCCACCACCACACCAGGAAGATATGCAGGTTAAATTGAGGAAATCGGAAGAACGGAACTTTTTATCTGCAACTGGTTCTCTTGTTATCCATACTAACTTACTAATATTATAAATGTTAAAGTAACTCTAATAATAATAATAATGCTGGACTTTTCACACAGCATCATCTAGCCCCAAACCACAAACTAAGCAAAGCTATGAGAACAAGATAACTGATATACTACTTATACTTTTTGTTTGTTAATACATAATATAAAACATACGAAAACCCAGACCCAATATAAAAATTTGCAGAACGTACAAACATTTATCCCGCGGGGATCGAACCCGCAACCTTCTGTGTCACAAGCGGACTTTCACCCACTGCGCCACAGAGGTCGTCAGACTTTCTGTTTGTTACCTTTTCACACCTAAACCTCTATACAGATACGACTAAAAGGTCCCAGGGAACATAGGCTATTTTTTATCCCGAAAAAATGAAAAAATCCCGAGCTGTCAGTACTCATATGTACAGGAATTAATGTCCTCCGTACATAAGGATTGGGATTACACAGGTGACAAGATTTAAAACAAAAAAAACTAAACTTAGGCCTTTATATTAGATGATTTATACAGCGTCAGGAGGCAATCCATGCCTACACTTAACGGGACACTGTAGTGCTTGGGACATTGTTTGAGATGGAATAGGCTTGTAGCACCTAAACCATCCTCTCAGCTTAATCACAGGAGGAGAGACGACGTTGATACGTGTGGAGCTGACTAAGCTGCGGGTTTCCTCACGATGTTTTCCTTCACCGTTAAGAGCTCGTGTTATAGCGCATATAAATTTTACGAAACGAAAAATCCATTGACGCACGGCCGGGATTCGAACCCGCAACTGAAATAACGGGATATTTACCATGATTTTCATGTTGATCCCTACATTAACAATTATGACCCGCCTTCGTGGTATAAGTAGACTGCAACTGATTTGACGTATTTTGCAGAAGGTAAGTTATTATTTATTTTATTTATTATTATTTAACAATAAAAAGAAAAGGGCTTTGTCGCTGAGCGACTATACCGCCCAATCAGTAACATCTTAGATTAGTCTTCTTCTTCTTCTCTCTCACTTCACTTCTTGGTTTCTTTTTATTCCTTCTTCATCTTTTCACTTTGACTTCACTTCAAATCTTTCTTCTAATAATTATTATATGTCACATCAATTTGATTCAATTGAAAAAACATGGCGGCTTGTCCTTTCAAAACTCCAATGGATGGAAATCTTTCGTCAAATGAGAAAACTTCTTGAATACTCCCCCATTCCATTTGCCAAATCTCCTGTTACGTATCCGAAGCTTCATTAGTAAAATGCCACCGAAATTACATAATAAAACCTAGTAAAACACGATAAAACTAAATAAAATAGCAGAGCCACTAGCTCCTTCAAAAATGGCGAAAGAAGTCCAGAAGGTAAATTAAACAGTGTTTAAGGTTAAATAGTGTTTATAAATGGTTTTGATTGTCATACAATATTATCTAATCTTATCTTGAGTGTGTCCTAAGAGCTACTTATTTAATTCCATTTTATGTGATATCAATTGTAAAATACACATAATGTAACTCTATTGTAAATACTGAAAGTAATAATAATAATCACAATATAAATAAATTACTTAGTTAATCTGTAAATAAACCGATATAAATAGTTGATTAAATAAAAATAAGTTTAACTTAGATTTAAAGGAGGTCATTCATTTTGGGCCCAAAAGTCTAAACTGCTGGCCCATGAAAAAAAAAGGAGTCGTCTCTCTTGGGGAAGTCAATCGGAGTATTTTTCAATATGGCACCAAGTCTCTAAGTCAACCATTTCAAATGATTTTTTCGACTTAAAAATCTTTTGAAATAGTAGACTTAGAGAACCATGTAAGGAGCCTGAATGGCCTCCTTTGTCATAATGTTCTCGTTATCTGTATTGTTGTGTTGTGTATTATGTTATAATTATAAAATCGTAAAGTGTAAATCTATAGTAATTAGTTATTATTATTTATTTAGTAATTATCAACCAGCTTCATCTCACTTACAAAAAAAAAATACTCGACTAGGTTTTGTTACCTAAGAAGGAAACGCAGGCACCTGCGATACAAGATTCTTAATCTTAGTGCAGGTCTCTGCACCTCACTCACATGTACGATACAATGGAAACCAATTGTAACCTAGTAAGTACTTTTTGTAAAAACCATACCTGTAAGTTAATCACACACCTAATGTAAGTACTTACCTACTGTATTATCTGTACACTTGTCTATTTTTTGGAAAAATAAACTATTATTATTTATTATTATTATAGTCACTGCCTACCCCTATGGCTGTTATCCTACAATCCAACTACCTAATATTATAAATTTGAAAGTTTGTATGTTTGTGTTTCAATAATGCCATTTGGATGAAACTTGGAATATGAAGATTGTAGCCATGAATTTAATATAATATAGGCTTATTATGGTGGTAACGCGAACAAAGTCACGGACGGAAGCTAGTGCGCTATATATATCCATTGTCGACGCAGTGAACTATGTTGTTTGCTTCTCGAAGTCTGCCTTCCTTTGTCTTGAAAGGTTTGATTTGCCAAACGTCGTCGATGTTCAATTTCTCATCACCCTGTAAATATATAATAATAATAATAAAAAATAATGCTGGACATTTCACACAGCATCATCTAGCCCCAAACTAAGCAAAGCTTGTACTATGGGAACCAGATAACTGATATACAGACATTCTCAGATCTGAAGGGAGTTTATTCCTTTTGAAGATGTCTAGTCAGCGAAAATTTGATTTTCCAATTAGCTATGTAAATAATAAGTAGGTACCTACTTTATATATCCAAAAACACAGTCGCTAAAATCTTTTATAGGTAGGTACTTGAACCAAATATTCTATTTGAACCAGAATTTTACGACACATTAAAGAAAGATGGCGCCATAACCAATATATTTTTTCCAAAATGGCAGCCGGCAAGCCAGGAATCGAAAGGAATAATTTAATCATTACGATTCCTGTCTTTAAAATCATTCAAAGCATTTGCATTTCAGAAGAGAATGAAGAGATATTATTTGTTTTTATTATGTAGGTACCTACTATACTGTATCGACTAATTAAATTCAACAGCTCCTAAAAACTAACCTCCATTTCCATATTCACGGCATCTTCAGGAGCCAAAACAATGAACGGCGTTGATTCAAAACTGAACGCCAAACCGAAAAACGAATACTTTTTAATCTCACTCATAAATAGATCCCAAGAATATACTTTATTAGGATCACTTCCCATCTCTGTAATCTGTGTAGATAGAATATCGTAGTAGTATTTTATGAGTTCATGGTAATGTTTATTTCTTAGCTCCTGGCTTGTACACGCGTATATTATAAAAGATAGATCTAACACAGGTGAGGCACATCTAGTAAGTTGAAAGTCAATGATTTTCGCGTCAGTAGGAGTCTCATTGTCATATTTGAACAGAAAATTGTTTGTCCAGCTATCACCATGTGATATAACACCAGTGCTTAAAGTATTATTTGCTGCGTCTATCATTCGTTTCTGAGTTTCGGGAACGCAGAATTCTTTGATCTTTTCCACGTAGATTGAATTGGGGTATTCTTTTTCAACAGCATCGATTGCGATGCCCCCGATTCGCTTCCAAAATCTTGCATACCATTCCCAAAGTCGTTCATGGTAGTACGTTTCGAATATGGCGTCTTTTATTTCATTGAATTTTTCTGGTTCTTGGTCTTTCATAGCGAAGGACAGGGCGTGGAATTGAGCTAGTACTTTAAATGTCAGCTTGCAGTGTGTCAAGTCGATTCCTTCCTGTCTAATCGCACTACCGTAATTCTCCAAAGAAGCGTCTTCAAGGCAAATGACATCGTGAGTTCCGTCCATGTAGGAAAATACAAGTTTCGCATATTTATTGAACGGGTCTTTCACTGGCTTCTTTGATTGAAAGTCTAGTAAAGCTGGTAGTACGATTTCGTAGAAGTTTATCTCGTTCTTGAAGAATTCGTCGCTTCGGTAAGTTAAGCGTCTGGAAAGATTCTTGGGGATGTTTTTGAGGATGACCTGGACGTGTTTCGGGCCATCTTGTGCTTTGCCGTGGATTTTGATGCGAATTAACTCGCTCAGATATGAATCACCTTTTCCTGTTTCGCTGACGTACTGAAAAATATTAGTTTTTTTATTAAATTGAATAAAAAAAAGAAAGTAGCATCTTTAAAGCGCTCTAATAATCCTTTGACCACACTCTGGTTCGAAAAAAATACTAGACATGATTTTGTAGGTACCTTAGTACTTAGGACTGATTATATACCTTAGTATATACTGATTATATACCTTAGTATATACTGATTATATACCTTAGTATATAATCAGTCCTTGCCTAAAACCGATTGAAATTTTGATTGTAGGCTCAATTTACAAGAGCGATAAACAGAAGACCATTTACCTCCCAGTGTGTGAATGTGGTTGGCTCTTGGAACCATTTGGAAAGTGACTCCGTCAGTCGTTCGTTCGTGAGCAATGGGGAGACATGGCGTAAGGTGCTGAAGTCGTCCGCCATTTTGGAAAACTGGAATGTAAACCACTTAATAGAAAATCATTGTCTCGGTCAAAGTACAATATTTGCCAGGTACCTAACTATCTGGCCAGCTTGTTTGTAGCAAAAACTACTGAACGGATTTGAATAAAATTTAACACCTGATACAGGAATAGCACGGTGGTATGTTGCGTACCTAGGTGGGCTGTTTGTCCGTACCTACACTTCGCCCAACGGATCTAAACATTCGTGAAGTTAGCCGTTTGTCTGCGTAGTGAACGCTTTTTCATACAAAATTGTGTTCTGTTCTGCGCAGACAATCGGCTAACTTCACGAATGCCTAGATCCGTTGTACGAGCTGTACCTTTAAGTTTCTTATCTAGATTATTTCTGAAATCAATCAACGTTTATACCGCTTTAGCTAAACCCCGCTAAACTAAGGTAGGTACTGTATCAGGTATTAGGTAGATATGTACCTATTTATGTCCTCCCTATAGATCTACCTTATATTTAGGTAACGTGTCTAAAAAACTAGGCAAGGTATCTACCTACTTATTGAGTAGAAGTAGGTTCCTACCTACTAACCAAGGTAGTTACAGGAAAATTATTATTGTAGATAGGACAAACATACTTAGATGCGAAATTAAAATTAGATTCAAATCTGTGTAAGTAAAATTAATACCTACATTGATTTTAAGAACACTATTCCAAACTTTAAAAACTAATTAGATGTTTGAGTAGGTTAGGTACCTACCATATCAACAGTGCAGGAATTCGTGAAATAAATTGAAATCAACATCCGAAATATTACATTCATAGGTATAGGTACATAACTGGATCATAAAACATTTTAACTAGAATTTTCTTGCAAATCTAAAACACACAATCAAAGCTGATACTCACCCTAAAGTAATTCAATAGTTTCCTCTTCGAATGCACTTAATTTATATCCGGAAAATAATATTTAGGTAATATGCGCAAAATTAAAGCAAGCTTCGCAGGCAGCTACCGTGCCGAGTGCCGAAGCCGACTGTTTTTGTCTTTCTTTCTTTTTAATTTTGGGTCAAAGTCATCATGCGATTGAATTCAGTAGTACTACTTGTCTACTTTTTATTACGGGAGGCATGACCTTCTCAAATTGATAGGTTATATAAATGTCATTTTGACATTTAGCCGCTGACGTCGATGGTTTTGACGTGCTAGTTGTCATTCTCGATCGCTCACTGATATAAAAAGCGTCAAGTATCGTGGTACAATGCGAGTTAAGTCGCATATAATATTACAGATAGGGCTGTCTCGTCTAGGCACGGTAGACAATCGAGCGACGGTTTAAAAATAACAATTTTGAAAAAGGAGTGATTTAGGTCCCCCCTACTTAGGTAGGGGGGACCTAATATGTTAATATTCGAATATTTTTATTATTAATATTATTGTTATTATTATCTATAATCATTCTACCGAATTTCGACCACTCTCTAGGGCTGCTGGGATTGGCACCGGAACGTATTGGAACGAAGTTCCTTTTCGGACGGTATCGGATGGGAGCTAGACGAAAAAGTGTTCGATTTTTGCGTCACGAGTCACGACACAAGTATGCCTTAAATGCCTTTTTATAATTATTGGAAGTTGTTCAGTTTGTTAGGAACAACATTCATTTATTTGGTAATTTTAAAAGCAATCGTCTGAATAAAAAACTGAAACAGCGTATTTACCACCATTTACCTCCACACATCCATCGAATCTGCGTCTCAGTAAATTTTTAAATTATTTATGTGACAAATTTTGAAATTTTGACTAAAATGTCACGATTAGGACCTACTTGGTCCATCTAGGGACGTAGGTAGATAGGGTAGTCGGCTTCTTGTTCGTCGCATAGTAGGTAGGTAGCCTGTTGTCGCATTTCTTTGTATTTCACAAAACAAAGAAAAAAGGCAGGAAATTGAGATAGGCACATAAATAAATGCAAAAGAACGAGTCGAGTGTTCGCTTCGGGGTTCCGCAGTAACTTAGTTTATTCTGAGAATAAATTCATTTGTGACCTAGGTACCTAGATACTAAATACCTAGCTATACTTATAGTTTTGCCTTTTATCTCACTAGTAATAGGAGACTTTTTCATCAGAATTACCTTAGCTATCTAGGTAGGTACCTAGGTACCACTAGAATAGTAGGTAAGTATTTGCCTACCTACTTATAGATAATGAATTATGGTAGGAATCAAGTAGGACTACTAACGATTATTTAGTGTCTACTAAAAAGGCACTACTAAGTAGTTAGGTTATGTAGGTTAATTTATGTACCTAGGTTAGATTATGTATGTACCTAGGTTAGAGTTTTCTACTCTCCGAAGGAACTCAACAAATCAACAATCTCCTTTCACTCGCGAACCTACAGAAGTGAACTACAAAGGCCGGGTAGGCATCTCACGGGGTTTCCGTTGCCACAATCAGTCTTTTGTACAATGCCGCCAACATAATTTTACCATCATTCCCGAAAAAACGTATCTTATCGCGTCCTACCACGGTTGAATGTCGCGTGGTACAAAAGTATGGCGATGACAGGTGGTTTTGGCGCCAAGACAGACGTCATATTGCCCGAAGGCGCGAATCAAGGATTTCGCGCGCCGTTTCCCGCCAAAACAAAAGCTTTGCCGCGATCTTGAAGTACTTGGAACGGGTTAAAAGCTTGGAATACCCCACCTTTGAAGAATGTAAGGTAGGTAGGTACCTACCTAACTATTTAAAAAAGCTTAGGTTCATAATAACTTTCAAAACTATCATTGTTAGGTAGGTACGTCCTAGGTAACCTACAAAATCGAAAAATGAAATTACTTACGGGTTTTTTTAATTTATCCACTTTCGGATAAAGATTCGCTCCAATAAGTAGTGATAAAACAGGTTCACGATTGTATCCACAAGGTGCGGTAGACATTCTCTCAGATCTTTTTAAGTTCTATTATGTAATGATGATGAATTAAAATACTTAATCTAAATCAAGTAAACTTCAGATTTACCGATCATAAAATATGTTAGTAGAAACTAAATGTTATACCTAAATAAGTATTAATGAGAACCTGAAACCATGTGAAGCACACACGTAGATATTAGGTATGATACCTACCTAAAAATATAATTTATGAGCGCTGAATGAACAATCTAAAGTCCCACAGGCCTGCAATTCTGAGTTACGGCCCATTCGTAGTCATTTGCGTTCCACATTCAAATGTTTCTGTTTTGCGTCCTATCATGAAATTAGTGCTTTTTGGTGAAAAGTTAGGTATTTCTTTTTTCGTGTTTCCGTTTATGCAGTTACTTCCGGAACAGCAAAATTTGAGATAGCGTCATTTCAACCTAAATACAGGGTGTAAAAAGGTTTTAGTTGTGTGTTGGGATGCTGTATCTACCCCTTTCGGCTTCGGTAGACGTTTTTTTACAAGATTTTAGAGGTAAGTAGGTATATTACAAGTTTGAAAGTGATACAAGCAAGAAGTATCTACCTACCTAATAATAGCCATAAGTAAGTAGTTCTTACGAGAAGTTTGGACTAACCTAGTTATAAGTTACTTAAGTAGGTACCTACCTAGGTATATCGAATAACGAGACTACATATTAAGTAGGTACAGTTTTTCCAACGGATTTAGGCATTCGTGAAGTTAGCCGATTGTCTGCGCAGAACACAATTTTGTATGAAACAGCTGTTAATGCGCAGACAAACGGCTAACTTCACGAATGCCTAGATCCGTTGGGCGAAGTGTAGGTAGGATCTATAAACACGACCTAAGAGGATTAGGCAGGATTCCTTTCTGTATTCTGTGTTACAGGTAGGTAGGTAGTTGAACAAAGCAACCATTGTACTGGACTGGCGATGACCTGTTTGATGACCCTAGGTAGGTACTATGCATTACATGGTACAGCCAGCGACAGAAGGTAGGTACCTATAGTATTCAAAATAGTCGCAACCTAGATTACTTACAGAAACTTTTTGTCTTGAGGTCACTAAAGAGTTTAGAGGAAGGTCTAGTCTAGAAGTCTAGTCTAAGTCTAGTCTAACCTGGGTCTTTATTATACTAAAATCAATTTTGTCAAATTGTGTGTCATTGGTAGTATAGGTAGTCGAGACATAGTGAAGTGTTTGTTTTCAAAACAATGCGAAAACTACCTACAACTAACTTACTCAACTAATTAGTCAGTTATTTTGTTTAAATTTAAATAATTCTTTGTTTGTAAACATTTACTTGAAGCATTTTGTATAAAAATACGTGCGTCTATGTATTTATTTCATCTATGTATTGAAATTAATACTGCATCGTTGCTACTGCACGAAAATAAAAATTTAGAGAATTTTCAAGGAAATTGAACGTAGAGAATACAACTGTGTTTGTGGTTTTTATTTTTTGAAAAAAAATTTTAGGTTATGATTTCCTCTCTGATTTAGTGACTTTGTAAAGATGCTTCTTTATTTGAATTAGATGCGTTAATTTTTTGTAAAAAAAGTTGTATAGATCTAGATAAAAAAAAATCGTGCTATGTTGACTATTTTATTAAAAACTTATGTTTTATTTGGATTTGTACTTGGTAAGTAAATCACTTTATCTTAATTGAACAGACTCACACTATAATCAGACACATAGCTGCTTATTATAAAAACGTAAAACCTTGGTTGAATCCCATGTTGACAGATGTCAAAACAAAACTGTTACCACAAAAAAGCGTTCTATGTACGAGTATTTAAAGATCGTTTTTCTAGGGACACTTTCTTGGGTACCTATCTAATAATGTACCTACCTATGGGATAAATAACAGCTATTGTACCTAGTTGTTATTACCTAGATTGAGATTTTCAGAATCAAGTTCGCTTCGATACCGGAATCAGACTTGTGGCATCGACAAATCAAAGACCAGCATGGTTTACGAAGGAAGAGCAAGCATAGATGACTATCCCTGGATGGGCACGCTGTTTTATCCTATTAGTAAGTTCATATTCTATCTAATGCCCTACCTACCTACCTACCTACCTACCTATCTAACGCTCTGGCTACCTTTTAATTATTGTATAGTTTTGTCTTTGTTATACTACTTAAGTAAACATATTATCTAGAAATAAGTTGTTGTGCCCTCTTTTACGCATGTTGTGATACCCTGTAATTATGGGAACACTACTAGGCCTAAGACATTTTGTTTTAACTCTTATATGTTAGGTGTACAGCCGTGTTGGGTATCCTTAATAAATACTTAATAAAAAAAAAAAATCTCCCTGTCTGGATTGTGCCCTCTTAATGGGACTTATCTTACTTCTACTACTGCACCTATTACTGCACCTGGTCTACCGAATATTATTTAATTTATTGTATTTTAAATGTTTAAATTTTTGCATGTAGGTCACTGCACCACGGAGTATGAAGAACTTGTATTTTAATTAAGAACTATATTGTACCATGCTTCACGCAAATAAATGAATTCTATTCTTAATTCTATTCTATTCTTCTTGTCATGTTACAAGTTTTTTTAAACCGTTTCATTTATTTTCAAAAAAAAAATGATTTCATCCTGGTTTCCTCACGATGTAGGTAAGGTTCAACTAAAAGGGCAGAACTTATTTTTTCTTTTATTTTCCTCTATCCCTCTGCTCGTCACTTCCAATGTAGGCCTACTTAGTACAATACGCACAACCGATCTTTGTCTCTCTGAAGTTAGGTGCACCAAACGATTGCGCAGGTTTGGTAGAGTAAGCGAGATAGCACGATGCAACAAACTAAGCGAGTGAGTGGGGCAGCTATACAATGCTGTCTTCGTTTTTTAGGCGCCATCAAAAATGGGTTCTGCGCTGCTACTTCAAAGAGCTAAAGATTGGTTGTGCGTATTGTAGCCTAGTTTCTGCAAAAAATATTTTATTACAGGTACCAAAACAATTAAAATATAAAAAGTGATTGGTAGCTTACGTCTAGTATAGTACCTACCTATTATTTTATCTAGGGCCATACCTAGACATTATTTTTTATTCGCTATGTATAGTGGTCATACCTTAGTTGTCTCGTGACGCTGTTAAATCACCACGATCTGAAGGTTTTAGTTTTGACCCATAGGAAACGGCAGGATGACGACATCGGTGGTTCTCGTCACTAAGCAGATCGTCATAGGGTCCGCCAAAGAGATCGACACGCTGCCTAAACATGATGTCAGGTAAACCAACCTTTTTTGATGATCTTTCTATTCACTCATGTTGCATTTGAGAACTCACTTTTAACAATTTTCCCATAGGTACCTATTTATACCTATATTTATGCAATTTTTTTCTTAAATCTCATGGTCGTGGTCGTGCATGCTTAGGCGTTCTTGATAGATCGTCGAAGTTAAGCAACGTTCGACGAACGAAGAAGCGGTCTGTAAGTTGATGGGTGACCACCAGTGGCATTTTAATCTGAGCGCTTCCGTGCTTCGTAGGGCACGTTAAATTGTCGGTCCCGGCTATTTAAGTCGTTAAGCCATGACGGAGTTCTTAAAACTCCGTCACCGGAGTTGGCCACTGACGCATACGAACTTTTTTCAGTCCCATTATGCCCAGGAGTCCAAAAAACGATCTTTAGTTTCTCGACTGCGCACTTGAAGAGGCTAGCCACCCACAACACAGGGAATCCTAGTGTGGGGGCTAGAACACTCGAAAGAAACTTATTTTCCGTACTAATTACCATTTATTTAGGCTTAGGCATATAACTATTATACATCCCTACCTATAATTATATCATTAGGTACATACGATTATGGATTTTCCTTAGTAAATAAGTTTATATTGAACAAAATTGTAATAGTACCAAGAAATAAACTATTTGATTTGACTTGATCAGCTCTGGTGGTCGTTTGCGGACTCCTGGGTGGGACTCCTTGCTTACCCTTGTGACCGACACGCTCTTGGTCAGTTTATTTATTTGAGACCACATACCTTGCTCCAGATCTCGGTCAAGAGTTGTGCTAGGCAGTAGTTGCACCGGAGATAGCCTCAAGATCAGGGACTATGCTCTACATCCGGACTATAATGACTACCCCCTCAGTACCCTGGCTATGGTCCAGCTGGAGGTAGACTTGGCTTCGATAGGTAAGTCAAAATGAAAGAGTATTTATTCAAAAAGATGAAGGATCACTTAGAATAGTTTATAGGACCTTTGTTACTTCTTTTCCTGTGAAATCATCATCATCCGCAGCCAATAATATCCAACTGCTTGGTATACCTATAGTCCTCTCTTTGTTCATGCCATTCATTCCAGTCCTGTGCCTCAAGGTATCCTTTGCGACAGCAATTGGGATCAAAATTTTAATGAGTTCCAATTTACAGAATTAAGACCAATATGCTCGCCGCCGATTTACTTCATAGCACCGGAGTTCTACGCCATGGTAGCAGGAGGTGAGACCGTGTCATCTAGGTACACCATACATCGATACAGTTGTTCGATTTTACAAAGGCGGGTCTTAGTTGTGTGTGTAGATTTGTTTTCGTAAGCGATACTTAGCGCTCATTCGTCCATGGAGCGTTCCCAAGCTTACGCACACAGCCACAACGTGCATGTGCATCTACACACACAATTAAGACCATCCCGCCTGCGTGAGATGGAACCACTGTAGGTGCTCAATACCTTAGGAATGATTTGATTTGACCTTTGTCAGGATTCGTTGGTTAATTTATTAAAATAATATTATCTTAATAGATTGCAACACAGGAAATATGCGGATATTCAGAATGAAATACGTTCCTCAAGAGGAATGCCACGACTTCTACAGAAAGTCAGGAGTAAGTGGAATAGAATAGAAAAAGTGTGTTGCAAGGATTTTAAGTGCACCCTTTGTGCACTTGACCCATGTTTTCGTCATGCTGGATCCCTCACAATGTTTTCCTCCACTGAGCGAACTGGCACAGTGCATATACATTTCAGACAGAGATACTCGTTGTTGCGTTAACGACCGGATCCGAAAGTTCCGAAACCCATGACCTTAGGATCGGAAGACGGGCCCGCTACCACTAGACCATCAGTTCATTATTTCTGATGCCAATGTTCTGCTGGGCAAATTAATTTAACCCCTACTGTCCAAGAGTCCAAAAACAACTGAGCTGAACAATTTGGGCAAGTAAGGTCATTTTTGGCAAATTCATAAGCAAAGGGTGGTGACGACAGGAAATGTAAAAGGGTGACAGAATTGTGACACAGAACTGGCAAGAGAAGTGTCGGACGTCCGGCAGCGAGGTGGGCGGACGATATCATTAACGTCGTAGGCCGACAGTGAATCAGGCTGGCACAGGACCGGGAAGAATGGCAAAAGCGAAGAGAGGCCTATACCCAGCAGTGGGTGAAATCGGGCTGCGGATGATGATGATGGAAAGTCATTTTCGGACTTGTGGGTACAGGGTTATATTACAAGTCCTCTCTCAACAGTTGCACAACTTTAACTTTTGGCCGAAACATACAACATGCGCGCGCGCAGTGTCTCCCCGAACCTGCAGGTGGCGCAGCGGGGCCGCGCTGGTCATCAAGCAGGACGGACGGTGGAGACTGGTACGTCTAGTATCGTCTTCTTTATTAAACAAATATCACTATATAGAAAAACAATAAAAAAAATCACATTGGCTGTTGTAACATTGACAAAAAAGTAGACAAAACTCCCAATTTGTCACATAATAACGATCCCACGTCTCTTTTCGAAACGTCACTTTTCGATTTCGAATCGAATGTATTCAAATGAAGTGTAGGTATACCGCCCAGTACCAGGTACCCAGCACCCAGCTACAGTTATCATTATATTCTTCCATAGCTAGGGTTTGGTCTCCATGGCCCCGGATGCAGATCCCCTGCTCGGTTCCTGGACTACGGGATGCAGGAGCAGTGGGTTCGGAGGAGCGTTGAGAGGATTGGTCTACCTGCCATCACCAGGGTGGGAGACAGCCATCTTATTGTCAGGAGATGTGGGTATTCTTGATCTTTTTATTCCTCTGATAGGGCAGAATAGAAGAGAAAAACCTTTGGCATAAGGCGTTGTAGGTACTTTTTGAGCTATAGGGGTTTTTCGCATCAGCTGTTTTCGGTATAACAACCTTTCGCACGAGCATACCACGTAAAACATTTTTCGCGACAGCATTCTTCGCATCCACGGCTTTCGCACCTATAGGTGCGTTGTAGGAGAGATGGGAGTGACATGTGTATTACTCCCATTTCTCCTACAAGCCATTAAAGTTGCCGGCAGATAGAGTAGAGAGTTTAAGAGAAAAACCAGTTGTGCCAACCCCATATAAAGTACTTAGGACTTGGAGAAGATTTTTCTTCCATAGGTTTCTAGATCGTAATCCAACAAGATGCAGTGGGTTCAGGACACTGTGATGTGTGATACAACAACTGTACATGACTTCGCTTCTCGACGGTAGATTGGAGTAAAATTACATTCGAGTTTGGACGATTTTTAGTTTTATTGAGAGCGTGTAGAAAAATGCTATTTTTAACCGACTTCAAAAAAAGGAGGAGGTTATATGTTCGGCTGTTTGTATGTTTTTTTTTATGTATGTTCACCGATATTTCCGTCAGTTGTGGACCGATTTCCAAAATTTTTTTTTTTGTTTGAAAGGGTATACTCTTATAGTGGTCCCATATAAATTTTATTCCTGAGGGATTAATAGTTTTCCCGTAAAACTAAAACAATCACTGAACTTTAAGAAAATTGTGGACCGATTTCCAAAATTTTTTTTTGTTAGAAAGAGGTATACTCTCAAGGTGGCTCCATATATTTTTTTTTTCCTTAGGGATTGACAGTTTTCCCGTAACATTCAAAAAACCTCATTCTCACTACACAACACACCCTGCCTGACTCACAATCTGAGTCAAACATTAAATAGTTTGAAAGGGTATTACACCCGAGGTAGTCCAAAATATTTTCTTTTCCTTATGGATTGATAGTTTTCCCCCTTGCTGAACTCCGGTGTGTCCTTTAGTAGGTCTGCCCATGACTTCTCTTATCCTTTCCTACTTAAGCTACGATAAGCAAAGTCTTAATGTACTCGTAGCTTACTATATTATTTACACATACACTTTTATTTACACAGTATTTATTTACTTACACTAAAAAGTGAAAAATAAAACATTTTTGAAAAAAAAAATTGAACCGACTTCACAGTACACAAACAGAAGAACCTTCTACACACTAAAAAGAGAAAAATAAGAATATAATTTGAAGTCGGTGCCAAGTGAATACGATTAAGTAAGATCTATCAAAAAAAGAAATCGAGCGATAGCGTACCAGGATACAATTTTGCACCCAAGTTCTTTTGAATTTCTTAGATGTAAATGAATAGTTGGCACCGACTTCAAATTATATTCTTATTTTTCTCTTTTTAGTGTGTAGAAGGTTCTTCTGTTTGTGTTCTGTGAAGTCGGTTCAATTTTTTTTTTCAAAAATGTTTTATTATTCTTAAGAGATACACATTATAATGTGTATGTGAGAATTCATTTTAGTCTCTAAATATACCTATCTTTTGACACTAAAATGAATTCTCATGGAGTCATGGAGGCAGGTGAAAAAGCTTTTGATGTTAATAATAATCTTCCTTTATCGTGTCACCAGGTCTTTCGAACCAGTGTGGTGAAAGGATTTTAAGTGCGCCTCAAAGAGGCTCCTTTCGTGTACTTGCCTAATGTTTCCGAACCTTTTAGGTTCTATGACATGCCGGTTTCCTCACTATATTTTCCTTCACTGTTTGAAAGTACAAACATAGTGCACATAAATTTTTCGGCAGAAAAACTGATTGGTGCACGACCGGGATTGAACCCACGATCTTGCTATCGGGGCAACAATCAGTGCTCAGTAATAATAATGACTTCGAATTGTATTTCCCCAGCATTAAACAAACTGCAACGGTTTGGAGCCTGCGACATGGAGGAACAAAGGCACCTGCTATACAACGACGAGGTTAACATTCTCGGAATGATTTTAACTTCGAAAGCGTCATACAATGTACGTATCATTCTGTCTTCTCTAAAAATAGGATGAGTGAAAAACAAAAAGCATTATTCAGGTAGGACTCTGAAAACACTTAAAATTTCAGTCCAAGTACAAAACGTACAACCAATCGTTGTCTCCCTGAAGTAGCTGCGCAGAACCCATTTTTGATGGCGCCTAAAAAACGAAGACAGCTTTCTATAGCTGCCTCGCTCACTTGCTTAGTTTTTTGCTTCGTGCTTTCTCGCTTACTCTACCAAACCTAAGCAATCGTTTAGTGCACCTAACTTCAGAGAGACAAAGATCGGTTGTGCGTTTTATAAAAACTAGGTGATTCCTGTTTTTTACTGACCAATACCGTGAAGGACCAGGGCAATGCTGAGGAACCAAGACGGAACCAAGACCATATTCTCTGCAGTAGGTATCATAATTAATCATAGTTAGCTCAAATTATATAGGGTCTTTCATTTTAAACTAACTTAATTCAGGAGTTGAGTTCAACAAATATATAAAAAAATATTTAAGTACTTGTTTAATGTTTTTTTTTTGTTTTGTTATGAAAATCCTGAGAAAATCGATAAAGACTATCCTATATACAACATATAACAGAATGTATGGCGCCACTGAAAACCAGCGCTCCAACACTCTCGAGCTGTATTTTCACCCACATACAATTGTGTAGATTTAAGTACCTACTTTAACTGTTGTATATGATGTGGAGAAAATAAAACTTTATTCTATTCTATTCTATTCAATTGATTGTTGCTTCTTGATAACTTAGTCCATTCGTGATGTAGCTGCGCTGCGATTGGTGGAACGTTTGTTATCCTTGAAAACCACTATGCAACATTTCTAAAAAATCAATAAATGATAAATTTTTAAGTGAAAATTTAAATCTGCTTAAGAATTAAATTGATACGGTCAAACGTCTATTTGCAAGGTCTGGTCAGTTTGTGTAGTTTAAAATGAAAGACCTTGTAATACTGCTGGACTAGGTAAGCCTTCTTCAAACGCTAAGTACCTTCTCTAATCTGTGCAGTTCTCATCCAGGTGTTTCATTCTATGGCCTTCACGTATACCTGTAATAAAGCAAAAGGATATTTGAGGTGGCAATAGGATCCTGTACTCAAAATCATATACTGTCTTGTCATTTTACCAGTTACGTAATTACGTACGTACATTACGTAATTTATGAGCACTAAGTATGCCAGTACTCTCAAACGGTGAAGGAAAACATCGTGAGGAAACCGGTATGTCGTAGAACCTACAAAGTTCGAAAACATGTATCGAGTGCACGAAAGGAGCCTCTTTGAGGCGCACAGAAAATCCTTTTACCACACTGGTTTGAAAGAACTGGTGACACGATAAGAAAAATACTAGTTACGTAGTTATAGGGTGTTCTTACCATGAACACCTAGGCACGCAGCACGCACTTAACACACAGGCAAATTAACGGAAAACTTTGATTATCCAGTTGACGCTCCTGGCGAACACAGAATACTCATGCATAATCCTCAGAACGAGAAGTTTGGATGACTCGCAAGACTTCTCCTTAGAATCTACCGAAGCACCCACCACCACCACAAAATCTACTAAAAACCAAAAATCCATTACAACCACAACGACCACGAAAAAACCCGGCCCTTGCCGAGAGAACCCTATGATTTACCTGAGGCGCTGGTGCGCTGGCTCGACAAAAATGTGCTACGGCTTCCAATTCCTTGAAATCAATTTCTTCGTAGATATAATATCGCAAGGCAGCACAATGTTCACCATCGCTGCTTATGGGAATATTGCGAAGATCATAGACCCTGGCAAAGCTTTGGCGGACGCGAACCACTATGTGGACCCGCTGTTGGTGAAAGATTATCCCTACGCTGATATGCTGGCGAAATTGATTGATGAAAAAAACAAACCGAGAAAACATGAATGGTTTTATGGTGGAAAGTAGCGTCTCCCTGAAATAAAATAAAATAAATAAAAAAGTGAAAAAGCTTTATTTTGGAACAATATTATGTTATAAGAGCAAAAAATACACAGTGAAAACATTGACTGCCGCAAAAGTCTCTCTCGAACTGTTGGAGCCGTGGTTGGAGCAAATGCTGAGGGGTAGCTGTATTTACACCCACATAAAAATAAGTAGATTTAAGTACCTACCTATTGTAACTGTTGTATATGATGTGGAGAAAATAAAACTTTATTCTATTCTAAGTTAGAAAACTGAGTAGCAGAGTAAGCGTTCTCCTCCATATATAAATACCAAGAAACTTTTGCATTTTTAATAATGTCTAATATCCATACTTCCATACTTAATATTATAAATGTGAAAGTAACTCTGTCTGTCTGTTAGTTACGCTTTCACGCCCAAACGCTGAAATTTAGCATAGTTAAAGGTTGTATCCCAGGGAAGGACATAATCAAATTTTTATCAAAAAAAAAAAAAAACCCGAGGGACCGCGGGTAGCACCGCGGGAGCGCAGCTAGTATTTGAAAGTGGCCAAGAAAAGTGCAGTAAAAAACACAATTGGAAAAATGTCTCAACAGCTTAAAATCGGGACATCGTAATAGAAACAATTATTCGGATGGCTGCATTGTAGGGAAACCGTTTGAGTTAATCTATTGGAAGCGTCCACTGCACTGAAGATAAGGATGAGCGTATTGAGATGAAAAAGTCGGACACAAGAGCCTTCTTTGTATAGTTAACCTACAGATAAAATAACAATAGCATTGCTACACGTGCCGCGAAAGTCATGCGGAATTCGGCAGAAAATGCGAAAAAATTTTTTTACACGTTTCGTGTTGCGAACTCTAAAAAGTAATAAGTACTTAATATTGCTGTGACCACGGAGTACCTAACAATAAGGGGAGATGACCCGTGTACCCACTGGCTTGACCCACCGGTGGGTCTAGGGGTAATTCGGATCTGGCACTCACCGGCCGCTACCGCGGCACGCTTCGCTCGGCTCGTGCGTGGTTGTTCACTATACACCTAACCACTCGTCGCTTCACTCCTCGCAACCTATGCTATAGGTCTGTTAATTGTTATTCCGGAATTACCCCTCGACACCAGTGGGTCAAGCCAGTGGGTACACGGGTCACGAGCTACAATAAGTTTCATCATCATTGGCAGCTCAAATGATAGCCCACTGCTAGGTAATCGGCCCTGGGCCTTTAAAAGGTTACCTACCTTTTATAGGCACTTTTATGTAATTTTTGACATTATTAAAAAGCAAATCGACAAAAATATTTTTTTTTAAGTTGTAACTTTTAGTATTAACACTAGATTTTGTTTATTTCAAAATTGTTCATAGTTGTACCTTCAGCGTGAAGCGTAAAAGTTCTATATGTAAGGGATACGTTCCTACGTGAAAAATACGTACCTACTATAACTAGATATAATCTTATGATTTTATAACTAAACGAAATACAATAAAGATATCGAATTGAGTTGAATAATTATTTTACAATAATCATTGATTTATGCATAAGTTCAGTTAGCAGTTTTTAAGGTTAGCTCTACCCCTACTCGTGGATCCACATTTACTCGTCTCTAGGACTCTAAGCAAATTAAACAAGAATTTTTAGGTCGTCGTAATATATCCGGCTTTTTAAAAAAGCCGGATGCCTCCCCTTCGTACGATTGCTTCCATTTTGTGCAATTGGACTTTTTAGTGTTCCACTGCAAGTTAGAAAAACGGAACGCTCCACATTGTCCAGCTTTTCCTGTTATAGCAATGTTACTTCTCTTCGTATATTATTTTAATAGGTGTAGTTAGGTGCATCGTAACCTTACGTTCATAGATTTTTCACTTCGAATAGGTTTTTATCGTGTTGTCCTGCTATCAGGATTCTTGCAAAATAATTCTAAAGATCATTTGGTATAGATACTTTCATTATCAAGCTGAATTAAATTGTAAAGGTAAAAAACTTAGGCCTTTACATCTATTAGATGATTTACACAGCGTCAGGAGGCAACCTATGTCTACACTTAACGGGACGCTGTAGTGCCTGGGACATGTTTGAGATGTAATAGAGCCAGCCGCCCACAGGAAAGACGACGTCAATACGTGAGCTGACGAAGCTGCGGGTTTCCTCACAATGTTTTCTTTCACCGTTAAGAGCATAATTATAAATTTTACGAATCGAAAAATCCATTGATGCACGGTCGGGATTTGAACCCACGACCTACAGATTGAAAGTCGAGGCACAACCCCATTCGACCAACATGGCTCTTAAAGGTAAGTAACAAATAACATATTTGATTTGACCTACCTAGTTTTTTTCAGGATTTTATTTGACCACTTCCGCCCTGTGATTTGCAAACCTCTATGTCAAATACCTAACCACTCTCTATTAGGTACTTAAGATGAGCTAAGCCACAGACGGACAGACAGAAGAAACTACAGATTTCTTATTACTACGGAACCATGAAAAGAAGGGCATGACAAGTTTTTCATCTCTTTGCCTTCGATTTTTCTCCGAGCACCGGTAAGTGCATCTTGCTCAGGTATTATTTTTGCGGAAACTTCTTCGTTTAAAACTAGTGTCTTTAAAAGCTGTGAACGTATTTCGACTGCAAGTCACATTGCATGCCCAGTTCACTTTCGCTACACAGCTTTTGATAGGGACATAATTTTGTGATTAATAAAAGGAGAAATAATACCTAAATCCATACTAATATTATAAATGTGAAAGTAACTCTGTCTGTCTGTCTGTCTGTGTATTTTTTACGCTTTCACGCCCAAACCGCTGAACAGATTAAGCTGAAATTTGGCATACTTAAAGGTGGTGTCCCAGGGAAGGACGGCTACTTTTATTCCCGAAAAAGTGAAAAAAATCCCGAGGCACCGCGGGTAACACCGCGGGAGCGCAGCTGCATTAGGTAGAATTTGGTCCGAACGATATTGATCGTTCGGACCAAATTCTCTCGCTGCCATAACCTTATTGCTAACGAGAAGCTCTTCAAAAGACATACAGCCTGTTTAATACGTTGAACGTTTTGTAAAAATCTACGGCTTAGTAATCAAAGTTCTTTCTCAATTTTGCCGAAGAAAAACGAATTCCGAAGGTTATTATGCAAATGGGGTTCACAGGAGCTTCAAACTCTGAAGAGTTCGTGGTGTAGTACTCATCATCATCAGGCTATGAACAAAAACATAAATTTTTCAACGTACCTATTTGTGTTAGGTACTTTGAAGAGCTCGTAGTCGTGATTGCTTAGTCGCCCTTATCGTCGTTGTTAGGCAACGTTCGAAACGGTCTGTAAGTGGATAGGTTAGGCCCACCAGTGGCATTTTCATCAGAGCGCTTTCGTGTTTCAGAGGGCACGTTAAATTGTCGGTCCCGGCTATTTAAGTCGTTAAGCCATGACGGAGGCCTAAAAACTCCGTCACCAAAGTTGGCCACTGACTCATACGAACTTACTTTATGTGTTACTTTCATCCTCGATCATCAATATCTGTTGGCCGAGGCTTGCCAAGCGTGATATCACGGTCAGAGCTCTCTTGTCGGTGCAATCAGGCGCGGATCCAGCACTCAAAAAACGTTGTGGGCAAACCCGAAAATCGCCTAAGTGCGAGTCGGAACATGAACTTGCTCATTATCTATAAATGTACCTTACCTATAGTGTTTTTTTTAAATAAGTATATCAAGGAACTCGTGTGCCTATTTTGGTCAAACCAGTTGAAAAATGCGACATACGTAAGCGAGAATAGACAGACGGACAAAAGCATTTTTGCCAATCTCGAAACTGAAACGCTTCGCTCACTCGCTCGGTCAATTAGGGTTGTTGGCATGCCCATAGTGCCCACGGTTAATAGTGGATCCGCGCCTGGGTGCAATGATGCAATTTCCTGCTTTTATCTCTTTGCAATGTCTCTTTTAACTTCATACAACATGCCAGAGAAAATTTCTTTAATCTGACTCTTGTAATTCTTGGTTCCTTTCCTAGTCTTTCTACCATTTTCCTTCTAACACCTGTCAAGTACGAGTCAGATTCGAATACGGTCAAGGAATTGATAAACTTAGGGACTAACTTATATAAAATTCTATTGGGTAGGTAGTGTGTTGTTTTAGCCGAGAGAATAAAGATGGCGTTCGAGGCGCTCGCTCGGGGTCATTTTGTTAGAGAGCGTGGAACCGAGCGGACGTGCCGGCGTCGAGCTAAATCTATTTTTATTTATTGTGTCTTATTTTGGATCCCAAGATACAAAAAAAAACACGTGTTTTGTTGAAATGAAATTTATTTCGCCAGAAGCATGGTCATAATATTAGGTAGTAGGTCAATGAGCTTCTCGTAAATTGTTTCAAACACTTCACTGTTAGATAGGTACTAACAGTATGCAAAGAAAATTATCTTAGCCCTTCTTACCCTTCTTATCCTTCTTACCCAACGCGTAATGCAGTTTTTTATTATACTTTTTGTTATAATAGTTCACGAACTCCCATTCATCTCTGCACTCTTTCTTAACCTCTTTAATATATTTCTTGTAGAACCACATCAAATATATCCTGGAACTTCGTTCAGCATACAACTTGGCTTCTATTTCTTCGTAAGGGAGTACCTCAGGGTGCTGGATCACACTGTTGGCATACTTCATGGCTTTCAATGGATTGAGGACCTTTGCTTTCTTACCTGAAAACATTTACCTAAACTGGCTCAATAATCTACAAATACTTACTTATACTCAGTACCCGTTATAGTGGTTAGCTATGATGAAGTGGAGGTCTATAAAGCCGGATCCGCAGCGCCAATTTCCTAACAAAACATGTTATCAAAACAAGCTAGAAAAATATGTTAGTAAAACCGCCAGTCCGCTGCGCCTATTTTTTTGTTTCATTTTAAAAAGGATGCGTCACTTCCCCTCCCCGCAGGCGTACGCGGGCGATGTTATCCATTCGTCTCGGAATACATGTTATTGTGTTTTTTCTAACAAAACTGTTAGGTCACGCCCCTATTCGGTTAGCAAACAATGTTATCATGTTAGAAAACACGAAAACACGGCGCAGCGGATCCGGCTTAAGAGGCCTAAAACCGTCACTAGAGTTGACCACTAGCTAATACACACTTTTAATTCAATTCATTTACCTATTTATTACGTAATATGGGTAAGTAGGAAAGCTAGTAAAAATATATAATACCGTAAGCAGCAAGAGTGAACACAGTTTCATAAAAGAACTCAAACTCGAGGAAGAAGTGTATTTCCAGAAACTGAAAGCCATAGCACATCACAGGGGGGCCTGCGCACCAGCGACGCAGCTTGATCTTCGGGTTTTCGGGGCACTTGGCTGACACCTCGGAGGAGGAGTCTCCGTGGTCTTCCGGGTCCCCTCGGATGATAATACAGGAGTACTCCACTCCATGGATTAGAGTCAGCTGAAATATTTTTGGATTTGATTTAACGGGTCACTGTAGTTACATTGTTTGAGATGGAATAGGCTTGAGCACCTAAGCCATCCACTCTCTTCATCGGCTTTATCCATAATTTTGTGATTAATACGTACTGTCAGAAAATTATTCAAGCTTTGCTAGTAAGACGCCATTTACACGATACCATTCTGGTATACCATTCCATTCATGCATTTTGCCCCCACAGCTTGCTCCGTTGAGTTTCAGAAAGCAGGAGACATGAATGGTATGCCAGAATCATCATCATCATCATCAGCCTATGGCAGTCCACTGCTGGACATAGGCCTCCCCTAGTGCGCGCCATTGCGCCCTGTCCTCAGCTCGACGCATCCAGCTTGAATGGTATCGTGTAAATACGTAAAATCACGCCTCTTTCCCTGTGGGGTAGGCAGAGACCACGGATCTCCACTTGCTACGATCCTGACCCACAACTTTTGCCTCATTAACTCTCATTAAATTATCGTGTAAATGGCGTTTATAATGGGAATATTGTACGTAGCGTAGGTTCAATGGAAAATGGACACGAAAAAAAAGCAGTATAACGACTAGACACCTTTGCATGGAAGCAAGTACATAGGTACTCTAGCAAAGTGATAAAACTGTTGGATAACTCAACTTTATGTTTTTTGTTTCTTAAAACTGAACTCACGTTGTAGGAACCATAGGCGTGAGCTACATTACTCTTGAATTGAAGTTTATCCGTGTACATCTCGTACCCAGTTTCCTCGATGTCACAGGGACCAAATCTCTGCAGGCTACCTAGTGCTGAAAATAAAGCGCCATTTACACGATACCATTATTGTCTCTGTTTGAGTTAACAATATGAGAATGGTATCGTGTGAATGGCGCATAACACGTTTGTATTAAGTGCGCCTCAAATAAGTTCCTTTAATGCACACTGTGCAACTGTGCACAGTGTGCGTATCGTCGAATGAATTTACTTCACAAATGAAAAACTTACTTCATTCACAAATGAAAAACTTTCTTCATTCACATAATATGCAAAACATACTTCATTCACATGTTAGATTAGTATTATAATTTAATGATATTGTAAGAAAAGAACGACTGAATACTAAGTAATAATAGAGAAAGTTCAAATAAATAACTATAAAAATAAATTAGCCAGCAACTTTTAATACAATAAATGTCCACTTTTTCTTTTCGAGGTGGAAACCCCAGGCGAAAAAGCGGGGCGTCATGTCAATGGAGTTCCAGAGGATATCTTTGTAAGTGACCAGAAAATAGGATTTACTATGTACATAATTTAAATAAGAAGAGTATTTGGATGTACAATACAACGAAACATGAATAAATGGCCCATGTACCTACTGTAATATTAACATACGTTTTAATTGATAAACCTTTAACATTTCAGAAATTGGGATGAAAACGCGCCATTGCTCGGTATTGGTTTGTAATACGTAAAAAGTAACATCAAGACTGTTTTATGTAAGTATAAACCTAATTTATATTAGTTAGTTAGAGAGAGTGTGTGTTACTGATAGTTATGCTACTGCTAAAAAAAAAGTACCTGACGTTTACAGATGATAAACTTACTTTACAAATGAAAAACTTAGTTTGCAAATGAAAAACTTAGTTTGCAAATGAAAAACTTACTTTACAAATGATAAGCTTACTTTACAAATGATAAACTTACTTTACAAATGATAAACTTACTTTACAAATGATAAGCCTACTTTACAAATGATAAACTTACTTTACAAATGATAAACTTACTTTACAATACGAGTATAAGTTTGATGAACTTCTTAAAAAAATATTTTCGCACCCTTTTCCAGTTTTTTTGAGTCCCGCATGAGTGGGATTTTTAGGATGCATTTTAAAATACTTCTAGCTTTTCCAATATTTCCTGAGCTTTTCCAATATTCTATGAGTTTCCTCATCGTGATAGTGTCCTTTATAGTAGGTAGGTAGGTACTGTGGTAGAGCACTGGTATAGTGCATATCAATGTTTTTTTCGGCACAGTAAAAAACGACTCAGTAATAAAAATACCAATTACTACATAAATATAAAATAAATAATGTTGGACATTTAACACACATTCCACTTTTCCTTCTACCTACATATGTAATCAAATACAGGTCAGATAAGATGAAAAATATGGTTAGTCATCAGCTTTTTAACCAGCAGCTCAATATCTCATGGAGCTGGTTTTCAAGCGGATAAGAACTGGACTTACTCCTCCTCATGACGATGTGGTTTTGTGCCATCCTGGTGATGGCCGGCATGCCGATCCTGGCGACGCTGTTCCGCACCCACATCTGGTACATCCCGTAGTCCAGGAAACGGGCGGGAGCCTGACAACCAGGACCACTGAGGCCAAACCCAAGCTGGAAAATAAGTACAATTCATCATGGACACAAAGCACATCCATCAAACAACAATTCTCTGAGCATTTTACTGGTTGACCAAATACCCGAAGTTCAAATTCAACAAGACTAAAGACGTAGTTGAGGTGAAGATGGGATAGGTAAGTACTTAGTAAGGCGGGAAGACGCTAGACTGACACAGGCAGTGATCGAGTGATGGCACAGAATACAGTGGTGATGGTCACTAGAGGTGTGCGCCGATCGGCGTGGCGCACGCCGCCGACGTTTTTGTTCACGCCGCCGCCGCCGACGATTTTGTCGGCGTGAAATCGGCGCCAATATTGTGCATGTACAAAATCCTTATAGTCAATTCCACATAGCATGGGTGCTGACATATTTGCCATTTGTTGTTTTTTTGAGATGATAGGGCAAAAATCTATTGTCAAAAAGTCGATGACAATTTAATCATATCAAACTAAGTTTTACTTGTAAAATAATCGATTTTCTCTGATGAATTAGGCCGTGGCCGCATTAGGCGAACTGCCTCTAAGTTCTTCCCCTATATATATTTTATGAAGTGTCCATACAGCGCGTACTGTGCAGTTTGAGACGTTTCGCTTGCCGACTCACTCAGTCAGCGACTGATTCGCAGAGAACGATGCTCGCGGTCGGCGGCTCGGCTCGCTCACTACTCCCGCGCCGCGCGGCGTTACGCGTTCAGTCAGTAGGTGCGAACAGTAAGCCGCTCATCATCATCATCATCAGCTTATAGCAGTCTACTTCTGGACATAGGCCTGCCCTAATGAGAGCCATTGAGCTCTGTCCTCAGCTCAACGCATCCAGCTTCTACCAGCAGCCTTTCGCAGATCGTCATTCCACCTGGCCGGAGGGCGTTCTACGCTACGTTTGGCGAGTCACGGTCGCCACTCAAGAACTCGTTTACCCCAACGGTTATGGGTTCTTCGGCAGATATGGCTAGCCCACTGCCACTTCAGCTTGCTAACTCTCGGAGCTTGAGTTCTATGTCAAGTCTCGTTTCGGATTCTATCCTTCAGAAAAACTCCAAGCATAGCTCGTTCCATAGCTCGCTGAGTGAATTTAAACTCATGACAGGTAGGACGCACTGATTAAGAGCTTTCGTTTTAAGATATTGCGGTATGGGTGACTAGAAAACTCGAAGTAGTTTTCCAAATGCTGCCCAACCCAGCTGAATCCTCCTTTTGGCCTCCTTCCCAAAGTTGTCTCTACCTAAATGCAAAATCTGCCCGAGGTATGTGAACTGCGAAAAAACTTTAAGAAGGTGACCATTTACAGCGACAGGTCTTGACCAATTCGGTTATTGACCATGCCTTTGGTCTATCCAAATTCATGCTGAGACCCATCACTCGCGAGGCTGATGCTAGGCCGTCCAGCATCCGTTGTAGTTCCTCCAGCGACTTCGCCAGTAAAACTATGTCACATGCGGATCGTAAGTGTGAGATGTGCTCGCCGTTCATGTTTATGCCCATACCTTTTCAGTCCAGTTTCTTACTCCCTGTCTCAGTCCTCTGCGCAGTTGGATGGGCTTAGACTGCTGGTCCTGTACTCGGACACTCATGGTGGCGGCTTCATACAGACATCTCAAAGCTTTGATTTAACGATAGTCTACTTGGCATCGCTGCAAAGATTCCAGAACAGCCCAGGTTTCGACAGAGTCAAAGGCCTTCTCATAGTCCACAAAAGCCAGATACAGGAGCTAATTATACTCTTCGGACTTCTGTATAATCTGAATCACTGTCCATAGTGCCATATCCTCCACAAAACCCGGCCTGTTCCGATGGTTAGAACTCGGAGTTTTCTGGCGAGACGATTCGTAATAACCCGAGAGAACAGCTTAGAAACGTGGCTCAGGGGCGATGGATCTGTAATTTTTAAGAAGAGTCTTATCTCCCTTCTTAACTCATTCATCGCCTCCCTAGAAAGTAACAATCTCCCCCCATGCTGCCATACATTGTTATACATACATATCGCCGATCGGCGGAATCGTCATGTGTTTCAAGAACTTCAGCCCGCGCCGATCGGCGGGCTCGGCTCTGAATGACTTAAAAAACAGAACTACCAAGCTCTCGTTCCACGCCTTTGGAGTTCTCCCTTAATTATACTGTCCACGCCGATTACGCCGATTACGCCGCCGCCGCCGACTGATTTTAAGCCGGCGTCCGCCGCCGGTCAAGAAGGAATCGGCGCACACCTCTAATGGTCACACGGTGGGTCACTGTCCATTTATGACAGACCACCAGCCCGATGGTCTGATGGTTTAGTTAGAGCGATAATCCTCGAGGGAAAATTTGTGAGGGTGTAAGTTATCTTGGGAATACAGTTCCTTTTTTTGATTTAGATCTCATACCAGACTCCAATGTCCATCTTGTTTGGTCACGAGTGCCGAACCTCCGCGCCAGATGCACTTTCCGCCAGAGACAGCGCGCGCGCATGTTGTGTAGGTCGGCCAAAACTTTTCGTCATCGAGCTGTGGTTGTAAATGGTCCAATAGAGACTACTAAAGTTCTACAAAATGCCAAATGTATCACGAAGGCGGTTTGGTCTCAAGTCATAATTGTGTGTGTGTGTAGTACCCACACATGCACGTTGTTTCTGTGCGCGTAAGTGATACCTACTGAGCGCTACAAAGAAACAATGTGCATGCGCAGTACACCAATTATTAAGAACAGCCCGCCTTTGTGAGATTGAACAACTGTATAACTCAACTTCTAAAGAACTTAATCTGAGATAATTGTCTACCTTGCCTTGGTGATACAGTCATGATCCTCTTATCTCACTAGCTAATATCAATGAGTATAAAATGTACAATATACTGACCTCAGACCTTCTGTAGAAGTCTCTGCACTGGGTTGTGTTGACGTATTTCATTCTTTTAATATAAATTCTTCCTGATTTACAATCTGCATAAAAAATGAGAAAAATGGTAAAATACCTACATGTTGTGTGTGACACCACGCAATGTGAGAGAAGGGTAGATAAATGATGACATAATTATGGATTATATTTTTATAAACTATTCTGTGATTCAAAGAGCATTATACAATTATGAAGCACGGCTTTAAAGTAAGATATAATAGCAATAATGAGGTTTTCCGCTAGCCTAACTTCATCATCAGAGACTTTCTACTTTGTTCTGTAATGTCGTTACTTACTATTTGAGGGTGTCATGGCGTATATCTTGGGGATCATGAAATATGCTGGCGGGCCACATATTGGTATCAGTTCTGTAATTAAAAATTACAAATTATATAAGTGGGATAAGTGCAGGAAGATGATGAGAAACTACCCAAATCTTAAGATCATGCAAGATACTTTTGTTCCGTGAAAGAGATCTTCACTTTTTGATTCGTATACCTTGAAGAACCAGGTCTACTTCCAGCTGAATTAATGCTACGGCACTGTAGGTGTTCTTCCGGAACTCGGGGTGGAAGGTGTAGTCTCGTATCTTGATGCCTGGCTGGTCGCAGTTCCGCCCTAGGACCACCCAGGAACGAGCCCTGGAGAAAAGTAGCAAGATAGTCATCTTACGACTGTAATAAGTAGATTTTGTATTGTATTACATTCGCCAGTGCTCTTGGCCACGCTTCTGGCTAGCAGGTTCTTCTACAATCCTACCTAAGGTCATCTTTTGGCAGCATGTCGATTTCGTTGGCAGCTCCTAAGGCAATCTGCTTCGTGACCAGCACCACGGCAGTTGTTACTTTCTTTTTGCCTGTAATTTTAATCACTTTTGACACAACTCATAAATAAACAAGCACAAACACAATTAAACTTTGCAATTTTGCCCTACATCGAAGGCTCTCTTGAATAAAGGTGGTGAAAGGATTTTAAGTGCCTCAAAGAGGGTCCTTTCGTGGGCCGTGGCAACTGTTTTAACTTTGGGGAGAGATTAAACTGCGTTATTTATTTATTTATTCAAATACTTTATTGCACAAAAAACCAAAATATTGCACAATTGGCGAACATAATGCCGAAGGCATTCTCTACCTGCTGCTCTACCTGCGTTAATGGTCGAGCATTATTTATTTCTTTTTTATGTTCGGTTCAGCGTCCAGTTTAATGTCGGCATTGATTGCCTCCTAACGATTTATAAAATGGTAAAGATAAAGGCCTTAGAGGCATGATAGCTTACCTATTGGGTAGTAGAAGGTCCCAAGCCAGGGGTAGATTCCAATGTCAGCCCTCCCTTCATAGGTCACAGTCACGTTAGTCTTAGCAACGCCACATATTCGGGTCTTGGGAGTTTCTGAGCTGGCTTCTGGAAAAACTCCTCAGAATGTAAACATGCTTTCATGTTCTTAATAATTCAGTAATCGTTTTCCATATCCTCAATAGTTCTGCACAAACCGGAGACTTTTCTTGAATGCATTTTGATAGTGTTGAAGGGATAGTACCCGGTATGTCTCCATTATGCCTATCAAAGGTACGGGACTCCATGGTCCCGAGATGTTTAATTTGACAAACAAAATAATAATCTACTTCTTTGTAATTAAGTAATCAGTGAATCTACTCACCACCAAAACCAATATAAAAAAAAATAACAAGAAAAACAGATTTCATTCCACTAACCACAGCCGATAAACAAATCGCTGAAGAGCACGATCCAAACTGTTGTTGATTATTCATCATTGTTTGCGAAATTGTTTCGATTGCAAATATTTGATAAACATGTGAACACAAGTACATAAGCTATATAACATGGCTTTACTTTACATTGATGCGTTACGTGTCGTCAAAGTGTGAAATTGTGATAGACAAATAGGTAAGTAAGTATTTGCAGATCTATAGATATTTGTGACGGGGAATTCCAATGGGGACCTGGGGGCCTAAAGCGGCCACTTTGGGTGAATCATATTATGAAACATAAGCAGTTTTGTAGCAGAATCTGCTGAACTTGGTAGGTCGTAATCGTGGTGTTATTGAATAATTATATAGGTGAATTTGAATATGATAAAAAAACAAACATTTGAATATTTTACAACATAAAAGTTAAAATAAGTTTTAGAGATTTGGATTAAAAAATAGCGATATAAATCCAAAATTTGCATATAAATTAAGCCTAAACCATATTTCAAATGTAATCTTAACCACTTAATGCTAAAACACAGATAAAGTGTAATCTAGGTTTTACTTGAGCTTTGATAGGTAGGCTAGAACTCTAGAACATAGTGCTACTATGCAATGCAGTGTTAAAACTTAGGACATTTTGGCACATTATCTGATTTTTGGATATATCAAAATGAAATGAAAAAACAGTCAGTAAGCTGATGGGTGACCGCTAGTGGCATTACCATCTGAGCTTCGGAGGGCACTTTAATCTCACTTTTCTGTTTCTCACTTTTTTTTTTTTTTTTTTTTTTTTTTTTTTTTAAAGTGTAAGTTAAAGTTAAGTGTATTTTTTCTTGTGTCTTTTACGTGTGGTATGCAATAAAGAATTATCTATCTATCTATCTATCTATTTAATTTGCCATGATTGAGGCCTTCATCACCAGAGTTGGCCACTAACTAATAGTACATTATGGTACTAGTGTGTAATATTGGTGATTACCCCCGAGGCGTTATTTAAAAGCCGAGCCGTAAGGCGAGGCTCTTAACAGAGCCGAGGCAGGTAATCATCAATACACACGTGTATCATACGACGTTTTTCAACACACTTGTGAATAAAATAACAATAAAAACTCATTTTCAACAGTGAAAATGAGTTGTGAAAAATGTTTCGCTATTGCGGGAAAAATTAATCAGTTTTACTATGCGCGCGCATTGCGATCGGCCACAGACTATATTTCCGCGCCGCGCATAGGGTTTGCGGCCTATTCTGCCACGTACAAAATGGGGAATTTAAGTTTTCTTTTATTACAGAGAAAACAAAAGTTATAGTTGAGTGAAAGTTTTATTTATTAAACACGTACGAGTTAAAGTTATCTATTTAAATAAGAAGTTGCATGAAATGAGCAAGCAATAGGAACATTAATTTATTTGTTCTATTGAACACGATCTTTTTTCTGAATAAAAACTTTTTTAAGAACAAAGCAACTCAACCAATAACATTAAAAAAAAAATCTATAACTCACTAGTGAGTTATAGTAATGAAAAAGTCACAGTTTGATTATGGGTGTCATTATGTGCCTAATTGCGGTGACCATAGAGCCACTTTATGAGCAAGTGTGTTGAAAAACTCCTTACTTATTTTTTGCAAGACATAGGATACCTACATTAAACACCTAGATCCAGATATTTTGAAGATCATACAAAGATGTCTCGTTGCGGGAACCAAACCTGCTGAAATACAAGCGATTGTTTTGAAATTGTCTACATTCAACGCCCGCTACCACTGTATTTTGTGCTTATACTATGTTCAAACCAAAAACACATGTTTAGAAACTGATAATGCAAGGTTTAAGTTAGATTGTACAACAGAATTCCTTTGAATATATTACCTTTTGAAAAGGGTTTGCGTACTCGTAAATTGTGGGCGAGGTACTTATACCCTTGTATACCATACAGAGGTTGTAATGATCCTTTGTTAGTATCAACGTTAATTGGCTTTAGAAAGATCAAAAATAAGTTTTTCTTATCAAAAATATGAAATACTTAACACGTTCACTGCGCCATCATTTTCAAAAAACTTTCAGCTGGTGCTTTGGAGACCTAAAAGATCTCGAAACTAACCTACCCTTTGGTGCGTTTGAGACCTAATCAGTCTCCTAAAAATACAGTTTTGAAAATAATTTATATCTTCCAAAAAACCAATGATATAATATTTTGAAGTTTTTGTGGGTCAAGAGAGGCTATTGCTCTACATTTTGCTAGGTTCGCACGCAGTTATGACATTAGAATAAACTACAAATACCAAAAAAAAATTAGGTATCGATTGTATCTCTTACCGCAACGGAAGATAGTGCAATATGTGTACTAAAGTAGTGATGGGAATAAAATAATAATCTCGTCGATTGAAAAAGCTCCAACGTAGAAAGGTTCATCTTTTTCTTTTTAGGTACGTCAAATATTTCATTATCAGAATCACTGTCACTATTAGCCAATGGGGAGCAAATTTGGACATTTTCCAAAATTGATATTTTACTGGACGAGTATACTCACAGTGTAATCACAGTACAGTATAATCCAGCGTTGAGTTTTAGTTTTTAGAAATCTCACCAAAATAAATAGATTTTTTACACTTTTTCCCTTTAGAATTACTCATTGTTTATTAACAATAATCAACACACTTTAAAATACAATTACGTAGTGATATTATCGAACCGTGCGCGCAACGTCGATGCTAGGACAACACTAAATCGAGTCACGCAGCGCCCGCGCCGACCACCCTCCCTCTCTTGCGTCTACGAGGCGTACGATTTCACGAGTACCGACAGGTCTCCTAACGCAAGGAATGGAAATAATTATACTACTGTGCGTTAGGGACCTAATCCATCTCTATATATTTTTTTTATGTCCTTGAATTCACCTTTAAATAGGAAGCAAATATGTATATTTGTCTTACTCATACTTAAAGAACTTTACACGTTAGAGCCTCCCGCAAGGAGTGAAACAACACGATTATAGTCAACGCACAATACTAAAGTCCTGCAAGAGATCTGATAGATCTCGTAATGCAACGAACGTGTTAAATAAAATAAGAACTAAGTACGTATTTATTATTTTTGTTCATCATCTTTTGATGTATCCTCGGGAGTTGAACAGTTGAAACTGAACTCTCACGTCAAGCGGGCCTACACAAATCGCACCACTGCTCGGTCTCTACTCTCAACTTCTCAAGATTGAATTTCCTAAATCCCCGCAATTATCCATTATCCAGTTATCAACGACCAAAAGTAAATTTCCATGTCCATGCTTAAGTTGTAGGTATCAATCTATCCAGCCGGTAGCACCCACTGTTGGGTATAGGCCTCTTCTTTCACGCCATTCCTGGCGGTCTTGTGCCAGCCGGATCCACTGTCCTCCCACCGTCCCCACAATGTCATCTGACCATCGGGCAGGTGGTCTGCCTCGAGGCCGCTGCTTATCTCTTGGCCACCACTCGGTAGGTATACTTCGATCAAATTCTTGATCGAAGGTACATTAGTCATGTTTGCCATAAAAGCTCTGCATACTTTGGCACCAACGATGCTGTCTAAAATGTCCAGCAATATTATATATTTATTAATATATTTTAGCTGATTTTATAAGCAATTTATGCATCCATATGAAATGATATGAAAATGAAATGAAATGTAGGTATTTATTGAACCTGAAGAACACATATTAACAAAAGCATTATTAAGAATAATAATATTGTTAACTGAGACATCAGTTTCTCGTCTTATTTCATAGATGAGCAGAATATATTATATAGTCTGAAACTATGCATGTACAAAGCAAATCTCTTATCAGTGGAACGTGCCTCAGCTCCGCTACGAGATCTGATAAAGTCTCGGGTGAAGCTAATCTTTTACTGAGTTCTCGGGTGCTTTGATAATCTCTTTAAAGTATTTTAAACTGATTATTTGAAAAAGTCTGCTAACGACGAAGTGTTCGTGGTGTCAATCTTAAAGAGCAATCTTTAGCGGTCGAAGTGAATCTACATTCTCTGCGGTCACATAGGGTGGGTGACCTAGTGGCTTTATCTACTTAAACGCTTATTTGCTTCAAACACGTTAAGTTTTCCCGGCTATGAAGTACTTAAGCCATGACGGTGGTCTGAAAATCCATTCGAACTTAAAAGCTATTTTAGTTCCATGTAGACTTCGCAGAACACAATGATAAGCTCATAGAACGCAGCAATTCTGCACAGGATTTGCTTCGAGCCAACATCCAGCGATATTTTATTTTCCACAAAGTCTAAAGGTGTTATTTCTGTAGAGGCGTTGCCGTATTATGCTGTAATAGCGACACAAAACACCATCAAAACGCGTTGTAGTTGCGATTTGCGCTATGGACTACGTGTGAGTCATTGTTTTATAATATTTTCAACACACTTGCTCATAAAGTGGCTCTATGGTCACCGCAATTAGGCACATAATGACACCCATAATCAAACTGTGACTTTTTCATTACTATAACTCACTAGTGAGTTATAGATTTTTTTAAAAATTTTATTGGTTGAGTTGCTTTGTTCTTAAATAAGTTTTTATCAGAAAAAAGATCGTGTTCAATAGAACAAATAAATTAATGTTTCTATTGCTTGCTCATTTCATGCAACTTCTTATTTAAATAGATAATTTTAACTCGTAAGTGTTTAATAAATAAAACTTTCACTCAAATATAACTTTTGTTTTCTCTGTAATAGAAGAAAACTTTAAATTCCCCATTTTGTACGTGGCAGAATAGGCCGCAAACCATATGCGCGGCGCGGAAATATAGTCTGTGGCCGATCGCAATGCGCGCGCATAGGAAAACTGATTAATTTTTCTCGCAATAGCGAAACATTTTTCACAACTCATTTTCACCCTTTACACACATTACCCTTTTTTTATTGTTATTTTATTCACAAGTGTGTTGAAAAACGTCGTATGATACACGTGTGTATTGATGATTACCTGCCTCGGCTCTGTTAAGAGCCTCGCCTAACGGCTCGGCTCTCAAATAACGCCTCGGCGGTAATCACCAATGTTACACACTAGTACCATAATGTACTATTATTCCATCATTCACAAACGAAAGTTATTTTTCATATAGAATTTATTATTCTGCGTTCAACGACTGGCATTGCCGAAGCTTAAGTGGGACAGGACACGTGAGCCAGATTAAAAAAAAAAAACTTAGGCCTTTACATCTATATTAGATGATTTATACAGCGTCAGGAGGCAACCTATGCCTACACTTAACGGGACGCTGTAGTGCCTGGGACATTGTTTTGAGATGGAATAGGCTTGCCCAGCACCTAAACCATCCTCTCAGCTTAATCAGCCTGGTCCACAGGAAAGACAACGTCAATACGTGTGGAGCTGACTAAGCTGCGGGTTTCCTCACGATGTTTTCCTTCACCGTTAAGAGCACGTGTCAAAGCGCATATAAATTTTACGAAACGTAAAATCCATTGATGCACGGCCGGGATTCGAACCCGTGACCTTCGGATTGAAAGTCGAAGTTCAACCCCATTCGACCAACACGGCTCTTAAACGGCTTCTCTCTTCTCTCTGGCCATTCGGCCAGATTAAAGACGGGCCAATATTCTACCACCAGTTTTGCGTAAGTAATTGTATCTAATGACGACTCTTTGAGAAACGGGGCTTAAACAAACTCTTGCCAAAGAAGTACATAACAAGTAGGTACCATCTATCTCGACACATCTTACGATACAGAGAATATAATAGTTATTTCTGGATATTTTTCACTAAGGCTGCGTTTTTACCTGCAAGAAAGCTTCCGAGATAAATGTCCGTAATGGTCCTAAAGGTGATATCAGACGGTTCATTTATTTCATTTTCGCTTTTCATTCGGCACCTTTCATTCTAATCGTCTGAACACAAAATGAAATACGGTTTCCGAATGAATTCATTAGTGAACCGATCCAACAGTGTTGGATATTTTCATTGAAAACTGAAAGATGTCACTTTTCATCATCATCATCATCAATCATGGCTTCTTTTATTTTTGTCTTGGCTGAGACCGCTGGGATCACTTGGAAATCTTAAAATAGCCTAAAACTAGGCGATTCTACTCCCTTCAATACCGTGAAGAACATTCTGAAGCATAGGGCCATAAAACTAGTAAGATACGAACTAGCGGTTGAACCGCGGGGCGGTCAGCCGCGTGGCGGGCCGGTTTTCCAGTTTTAGTATGCAATGTAACCGCTTGTGATTTTACGCACTTAACCTCTATAAAAAGCGGTTAGTCGCCCCCGCGGTTCACCGCTAGTGCGTAAGGGTGCTAAGGATCTAAGGACTTAATTTATTATTGTTGTAAGAAAAATAAAATACATCTAGTACTCATTTTAATTCACAGTATAGTATATGTGAAGGCCTAAGTTTTTATAGAGAAGAAGTGGCACAGGCATTCTTCGATACATTTTTCCTCGTAGCTTTGAAGAGCAAGTTTTAAGCTGTCCCATGGAATCTTACATGAACAGTTTACTTCGAAACTGTGACACCGGAGGGAGCGTCAAATATACGGGATCATAACTGGCTTCGACTTTAAAGGCCCTTACATTAGATGATTTATACAGCGTCAGGAGGCAATCCATGCCTACACTTAACGGGACGCTGTAGTGCCTGGGACATTGTTTGAGATGGAATAGGCTTGCCCAGAACCTAAAGCATCCTCTTAGCTTATTCAGCCTGGCCCACAGGAAAGACGACGTCAATACGTGTGGAGCTGACTAAGCTGCGGGTTTCCTCACGATGTTTTCCTTCACCGTTAAGAGCTCGTGTTAAAGCGCATTTAATTTTACGAAACGAAAGATCCACTGATTCTCGACCGGGATTTGAACCCACGACCTTCGGATTGAAAGTCGAGGCACAACCCCATTCGACCAACACGGCATTGGTAGCGAAGAAACAGGAGTGTAGAATCAGACAATTCTGCAGCCTACTGAATAATATTGTAGCTATTGATTGACGTTCATTTCATTATTATTTGTTACACAGCCACAGTGCGGTGTGACGGTTGGCGGCACTTAAAACGCTAGACGGAGAATGCAACTTGTTTGCATCCCAAACAGAAAGCGAGTTCATTGACTTAAGTATTGCAATACTTATTATATTTGACTGTGGCAGAATCTAATAATAATGTGTAGTGGTCACTCCTCCCCGCACCAATCTCACTCCCTGCCCATCGACTCCCTACGTCATTTACACGATACCATTCTTGCCTCTTGCCACAGAATATTAACTCCGTTGAGTTTGAGAAAGCAAGAGACAAGAATGGTATGTCAGAATGGTATCATATAAATGGTGTTTTATGCTTAGATTGGTAACATCTTAATCCTAATATTTCTGAGGATGGATGTGTGGATGCATGTTTGTTACTCTTTCACGCAAAAGCTATTAAATAGATTCGACTAATATTATGGTCTAGAATCACAACTTGTTACAAATAAATGAGGAACGCAGCTTGTTACAAATAAATGATCCCAAACTGCTTAACAAAACCGCTTGTATGCATACAAAAGAGACAATTTGAACTAAACAAGTTACAACTTAATACAAGCTCCGTTTGTTTCTAACGGTCAATAAAACAATTAGAAAACTAAGTAAAAGTTACAAGTGGCAACCCTCCCGTAACGTCGTTAAACGGAACGTAAACTATCGACGGAGGCTTTCAACTCGCTAACGATTTCACTTAGGGTTGGCACAAACCACAAGCTTCTAAGAACCTACCCCGAAGAACCAGGGCAACAAAACAAATACCTGTCTTTTCTTAATTTTCTGAAGGCTTTTAAAATTAAAAATAATGCTCCATTACAAATTCTACTAAATTAAAAGTGTATCCTATCTAAAAGTTTGTATTTTATTTATAGAGCGCAATTTATTTGAATACAATACACAGCCCTATTTAGTTACCATCGTTGACTCAATATTCCGAAGAACGCGGGACAGCCCTGACTTGTCTAAATAACTACAGAGTGCAGTGCCGAGTGTGGATAAATAGGGTTTGAACACAGAACTACTTATATCTAGATATATCTGGTTAAAGACATTTATTATCTCAAAGATATATATCTAGATAATATCTACATATATCTAGATAATATCTAGATAAAACTAGATAATAATTTCATATATCTAGATATAGTTCTGTGGGTTTAAACTTGCACATTTATGTACCTACTAGCGCTCCGCGGTGTTACCCGCGGTCCCTCGGGAATCCTTTTTACTGGGATAAATAGTAGCCTGTGTTATTCAAGACTATAATTTTATTTGTGTCTTTCATCGAAATCTATGATTAAGTTTTTGCGTAAAAAAGTTAGTAATATACAATAAGTACATCCACATCCATATTTTTATGCGACTGAGGGCGAGGAAAAGTTAATATATATTACAATATTACATCGCATATGTAGTGGTCATTAGATGAAATTTTAGTAGGTAGCTTGGTAGTAGTATCCAAATAAGCTACATTTAATTTTTCCTTTCTTCAAAAATACAATTCAATATTTCGTGCAGTGTAACATTTTCGACACCATTTTATCGAAACCATAATGACACTTGTATCGACGGCCCTCGGCGCGACGTCTACGGTGCTCAAGTGACACGTGGAAATGCTTCGTATAGTTATTGGAACGTTAAAAATAAGTTTCTCTTATTTTATACAATTAACTAAATAGCACGTGATTTTGTGTGGTACCTCGAACAATATTTGACAATAATTTATGTATATAAACTAACCGTTGATAATATAGGTAAAACAGTACAGTCAGCGACAGAAGTTCATGAACAATTGGAGATTTTAAAGCTTTATTTTCATCATTGTTTGTGGGAAAATTGCCAATTTTTTTCATAAATAGTAATGGTGCAAGGCAAAACATCTAATGTAAGCTGAAGTTTTATCTTAAACCCTACGAACTTCGAAGATATTGAAGATTCAAATACATCAAATGTTCATGAACTTCTCGCTGACCGTAATGTAATAAACCTACAGTAATGTTTGTTTTTTTTATATTCCTCCACAAATAAACAAGCAAGCATGGCTTAGAAGCTTCATTACTCGTTCTTTGACGAACTACAATGTACTGAACCATTTCGAGGTGTTTATAATTTGGATTTGCATTCTGTGGAGAAAGGATTCTCTTTGTGGCTGACAGCGCCACAGACCAACGTGGGCAGTTAACAAACTACAAGATGATTGGGCTTCACAAACAAACAAGATTACGTCTGTTTCCCCAAGACGCGGCTTCACATACTAAACTCGTTCAACGTGTTTGACCTCTGTTTAGTTCGAAAACATGGTGTTAGGGTCGATTCACATCTGACGGAAGATGCGTCGAGCGTATTCAGCAGCTGTTATCATAATCGCGTATCATCGGTTAAGTGTGAAAGGTTGAATGTTTTCCCATAAAATTGTCTGCGACGCATCTTCCGTCAGATGTGAACCAATCCTTATCGAAAGGAGCCTCTTTAGAGGCGCACTTTTAACCTTTTCACCACACCACACAACCTTTTAGTTTTAAATAGCCAGTGACACGACAAGAAGAAAACGACCTCTGTGGTGCAGTGGGCGAGGGCACACCTTTGAGGTGACTGCAAGGTCGATTGTTGATGCAAATGTTTGAACGATCTCTTAATATTTGGTCTTGGTGTTTTCTAATAGTGTATTTTGCAACAAAATAATTAAGTAGTATCATTATGTGGTTCATCATCATGATCATCATCATGTCAGCCATCTAGTGTCCACTGCTGAACATAGGCCTCTCCCATCGATTATAATCGATCATGTGGTTAGCATAACACTAAACTCTACTTCCTTTGGAACCAGATGATGCAGTCAATAATGAGTTGAAAATTCATCTATGGCGGCTTTCCTTATTTAGCTATCCTAAAGAGACAGAAATATGAAATTATGCAAATGCATTGTTAACGACATCTTGCCGACCCGGATAAGGGTACGCAGCGGGCTTCATAATAGGTACGCTGGAAATAGAAATACTCTATTTTTACCCTTTCTGTATCATAATAATATAAATACGCAGGTTTGTAAGGATGTATGGTTGTTTGTTACGCTTTCTCTCTACTGTATATTAACCAATCGTTATTTCGAACCCGTATGGCTGTGTTAGGCACTAAATTATAAGTACCGAAGAGATCATACACCATATATAAAAAAACCGGCTAAGTGCGTGTCGGACTCGCGCATGAAGGGTTCCGTATCATTATCTATAAAGATGGCAAAAAAATCACGTTTGTTGTATGGGAGCTCCCTTAAATATTTTATTTATTCTGTGTTTTAGTACTTATTTGTTGTTATAGCGGCAACAGAAATACATCATCTGTGAAAATTTCAACTGTCTAACTATCACGGTTCTTGAAATACAGCCTGGTGACAGACGGACAGACAGCGAAGTCGGGTTCCCGTTTTACCCTTTGGGTACGGAACCTTAAAAATAACGGCTCTTTCTCGTAGGGGTAGGTGGCATAAGTATTTGTACTTGCTACAGTCCTGACGCACATCTTTCGCCTTATTCAATCTCCATACCACACAAGCTTGAAGAGTTTACTCAGTTTTAATTGTAAAAAATAATACTTACTTAAGTTTTAAACCTTTTTAGTGAAGTTGTCTAAAAATAAACGAGTTCTAACAAGCTCCAGGATATGCATGGTCCTGGTGCTGGACCGGCAGATCGCATCTAAGATGTCTGCAGTACCGCATGCAAAATACGATAGCATAAAACCTTTTAAAATAAAAATAACGCTACTGTTTATTCAATGGCGTTGGTCTGAAAAGACTGAAAAGCTCGAGGTCTTTGTTCAGCAATGGGACTTGGGGCAGCGTGGAATAGAAACCTCAAAAACTATCCTACTAATTGACAGAAGAAAGTGGTGAGTTCTTTCGGTTTATGCTATGTTGATTACACAAACGCAATTCTTCCTATTCGTAATTTACATAAAATTGCCTAAAAGTAAAGTTTTTTGAGAAATAAAGATATCTATTTATCTCTAGGAGTGATTGCCTGCGGTTGTTAGGAATACTTCACTTTTTCGAGATAAAAATTAAGAAGAGAAGAGCGGCCAACCCGTCTTACTTTTTATACAAAAGCTCGTACGTGATTATGGCGTTGTAACTGATCTTTCTTTGAAACTTTTGATCTAATAGGTATCTTGTGCACTAACAGAAAGTTACCGAATGCCAACCGAGCGCTCAGCTTCGCTTTGCCTATTGTTCTAATATTGCTCTGGATAAAACAACAAGCTTTACAACCATGCTCGCGTTGTCGATAGACGCGCCGGAAAGGGTCCTTTTAATCCACGATATAAGCTCAAATGTCATCCCAATCCATTCAAATGTGTCAATGTGAAAGAGCAAGAAATATCCATACATCCTTGGATAAGATAAAGATTTATTTATTTCAATTGTTATAAAGAGGGTAGTAACAAAAGCTTACAAAAGTGTTACAAAGAACAATATTACACAGTAGTAGTAGGTACTTATAATTAGTTTATTACTATATTAAAACTATGTCAAAAGTGCCCTATCTCCCACCCTAGGAAAACCTGTGTTGTGGGTAGCTAGGATATATCCTCCATCCATCCAAACTAAGATTTGTGACACACTAGCTGAACTACCGCGATTCCTCTGAAAATAGACTGTATCAAGTGTATCATCCAAATCATTTATTCGTTTACGTCAAAGAATAACAAACATCCAAACATTCGTCCGTATATCCGAATTTTTGCATTTGTTTTACAGTAGAATAGTAGTAGAATATATAAATGTTTCTGCCATCGGTACAGAGAGAAGCAGAGCGCATGTAGAGATAGTGGCCCTCAATAAGTGCATCGGAGTAAAATCATAATATGGACTGCGTTATCGAGCCAACGTTCCACGGAAATTCTATAAATTCGAGAGTTTTAGAATTGGGAGTTCATACAACTTGGTCTCATTTACGTTGGCATTTATGTGGATTCTAAGCTGGGAACGCTATGATATTATTTTATTCTCATTATCATCTCCCTGTCCTTATCCTACTTTTATGTGGGGTCACAAAAGGTTTTTCTCTTCCACTCCTATCAGCCGTCGTCTCAACACTCACTCATTTTACCCATATCATCTTTCACACAGAGTATTTTATTGTCAAGACTTAAATTACAATTTTTTCTTAATATTTATTGATTTGTAGAAAATATTATAACATTGCTTTTAGCTATTACTGTTCACTCGGCAAAGCTCTACCTTCGAGTTTACCAGGTCCAACGTCATTGCTTACCAATGTCGATGCCGATTTGTCTCGGCTCGCCATCATTTGCGTGGACTACCACGTCGTCCCAGTGGACGACGTGGTAGTCTGGGACAGTTCCTAGACCTTCGGATTGCAAGCCGATCGTACATTCCCTGAACCAGCACGGCTCACTGTTGTAGGTAGGTACCTACTGTTATAAAAAAACATTATAATTTCCGTCTACATTCAGAAAGTCTGCTTGACATTATGTTCGCGTGACAAAGGGGTCGGTGGGACTCAAGGGCCCTTGTCGGGTACCGCGCAGGCACGTTCCGTCGATACTGTGCGTTCGATACCCGAGGAACTTGTATCCTTTGTTAGTTAAGATTAAAAAACATGATAAAAGTCAAAGTAAAAAAGCTTAATTAGTTGCTTTGATAATAAAGAGAAAATAGCGGCAAGTTTTCTTGACAAAATGGCTACCTAGGCTGTATTTTTTTTTAAACCAATTCTGATCTTTAGATATAATTAATGTACTACGATATCAAACTGTTCCTTCACAGAATCTTGAATTCTGAATATTTATTTTTATTTACAGTAGATACTTTTCTTCTGTTTTTTATTTTCTTTTAGTGTTAACCAGCTACCAGCGCAATAGTTAGCCTTTGCAAAAATGCTGAGTGGCGACCATTTTTGTGTTGCATTATATGTGACTCTTTTTAATTTTATAATGTATTTGTAGTGTGTGACGCAAAATAAAGCTCTTTTTATTTATTTATAATCTGTGACAGAACAAACACGGACAAACTTCATGAAAAAAATGCAGAAAAAGGAATCAGATGGGATATCCAGTTTTTCCAAAGTCTATTCACACAATTATGCAGATTATTTAGGAATAGGCAACTCAATTCTGAATTACAGACCTAAACTATGCAGCTTTATATCAAGTTAGTCTGAATGCCAAACTAGCAAATTACATCCATCAACCAGCTCTAACACTATTTTGCTACAGACGATAAAGAACAGCACATTCAGTACCTAATGTAAGTTCGTATGAGTTATTGGCCAACTCTGATTGCGGAGCTTTTTAGGCCGCCTTGTGCAGGAGTGGTCTGTCTCGTTTAACTTCGACTGAGAACGACTTAGTAAGCAAGTAGCACTTAAAGAAAGCTAGGCCCAAACCGTGTTCAATGCCCTGGTTTTTCACGGTATTGGTCGCGTAGGAACAAGAGTAGAGTCAATTTTTAAAACTATTGTAAGTGATTCCAACGGCAGTCCATCTTCTTGTTTTACTAGTTCTTTCAAACCTGTGTGGTGAAAGGATTATAAGTACGCCTCTCAGGAATCCTTTCGTGCATTTGAGAGAAGTGTCAAAACCTCCTTTGCGAATCCTCCATTTTATCCCACGAGCGCTTTGATGGTGTGAGAAAGCGGTTTACAATGAGCTGTGATTATAATTTATAACTGCATTCGACGGTTTCCCAATTGACTCATATCTACCCGCAGTTCGGTTTTGAGTTTCCTAATGCTGACCAAAATTTGACTATATAGGGTCTTTCATTTTAAACTACACAAACTGACAGGCCCTTTTTGGGTTGTAAATAGAAGTTTGACCGTATCAATTTAATTCCTAAGCCCATTTAAGTTTTCACTACAAAATTTATCATTTATTGATTTTTTAGAATTGTTGCATAATTATTTTCAAGGAGAATAGACGTTCCACTTGTTCACGCGGAACAAACTTTAAATAAAAGAGAGATTTGCATGTAGATTATTATAATCAATTTTAGTTATTACAATATAGTTAGGTTTTGGGACTTTGCAAATACAATCTTTCGTAGTGAAAATTAGAGGGCTGGACACGTCCGTCGCTCGTGGAAGCGAGCCGAGAAGGGACGAGAGGGTTGAAGTTGCGCCACCTGGCGGAGGCGTCAGGAAGCATGCGTCTCGACAGTGCTCCGACGTTGTCTTCTTGTAGGTAGCGTTTCGTTGCAGGCGATTGTGTGAAACGGCGCGAACATCCTCCCGGCCGTTGAAAGCTCTAGGGAGGTTTCAACTTAGATGATCCTCTTCTTTGGAGGCAGGCAGAGTCGCTACATCAGCGACTGTGTGTAGTTGGAGCCCGTGTAGAGCCGGCTGACTCGTCTGGAGCCAGCATAGGGGCGTGGTCGGGGCTTCCTTGCGCCGTCATCCTGTTAGCCAATCAAAAAGTGAGCTAGGGTAAGGTACTGGAAATTATTAGGTAATTGGCATAGGAACATGAGGAGCGGCTGTTTAGGAAAACTTCTATCTGTGTAAATACAGAGGCCAGCTTCTCAAATGCTAGGTGAGAAAGGCCTAAAAGAACGATACAAGGGGAACCTTGCTAACTTGACGTTGGCCTCAGCCAGACTATGGAATCGAGGAGCGCATACGGGAGAGAAACGAAACTCAACGCTCCGACTGGTAGCAAAGTCCCAAATAGAGTCCTGATTAGACTTTAGAACTAGCAGCAGCTACAAATTATTAACGTTGTCAGAAGAATAATCTTAGGCATTCCTCTGCAAGCAATAATTTAAAGTTAGTATGAACATCATTGGTTAAATGTTTTTTAGAAATTGTAAAAGTTATTTGTAAAATTCTTAAGACAGCTTGGTTATCTATTTGAAAGATTTATTTTTAGTTATTTATTTTAAAAGGAATTGTTTTTGCAATTATAATGAGAATAGAATAGTTTATTTCAAGGATTTATTTAGGTATAAATTTTGCATTTTAATTATTTACATAGCTTTATTCGCTAGATGGCGCTATTAATCATTTAAATTTTTACCTGTATTTGAATTAGTTAATCAATAGATGGCGTTACTTTCATGCACATTTTTACTTGTAATTTAAAATTTATTTATTTCGTTTAACTTTTTATCAATAGATAGCGCTATTTACAAGCACAATAATTTTGAATAATAATAACTTGACACATTGTATAGAAGTTTATATTTATTGTAAGTTTAAGTATGGTGCCGAAGGTACATCCTCCGCCACTAAAGCGAGCATCGCTTTGACGGTATGTGTTGGAGAGATTACATAAGTTAAACTAGGGGAACATTTTCATGCTCATATGCATTAGGCTGCTCCATAATAGGCGGAGCTTGAATTTGATTAGGCGCAGGACATGCGCTAGTAGCCGAAGACTCGGCATTCGATGGGCATAGGAGTGAATTATGATTTTGTTTACAGAAACGACATGAACTAGGGAGTCTACAAGTCTGACTAGTATGACCAGATCTTAGACAGTTTGTACACAAATTAAGTGATGCTACAGTGGAGTTCCTATCTTCAAGTGTCTTAGACTTGAATGTGGCGCATTCGTAGACGCGGTGCTGGCCTGAGCACACTACACACACAAAATGACTAGGCGAAGGGGATATAGTCTCCTTAGACGTAGCAATCATAAACCTAATCTGTGCCTTGTTTTGATTTAAATTATTTGGAATTTGATTGTTGAATGTCGGTCTGTCAGTTTTGTTGTTAATTACTGTTTCTAGAACATCCGCACGATTTTTCAAAAATGAAAGGAAATCATCAAGAGTAGGAATTTCAGTTAGATGGTTACGGTGTTCTTCCCATTTGAAAACAGTACTGTTGTCTAACTTTGTCACTAAGATATGAATTATTAAGACATCCCACTGAGCCGTAGGTAGTCCTAGGGTACTGAGGGCACGTAGGTTTTTGTTTACATGGTCGATTATAAATCTGAGAGACTTGTCTGTCTCACGGACAGATTCAATAGAGAAAAGAGATTTTAAATGATTGTTTATAAGTTGCCTTTTGTTGTCAAACCGGTTGCAGAGAAGTGACCAAGCCTCAGAATAGTTTATATCAGATACTTCAAAGTTACTTGAAACTCGAGCAGCTTCACCTTCCAAGTATGAGTTGAGGTACTGGAATTTATGAATATTTTTGATTTTAGAATTGTCATGAATGAGTGAAGAGTATACTTCTTTGAACTCTAGCCACTTGTAGTAAGTGCCATCAAACTTAGGTATTGTGATGGTAGGCAGTTTGAAACCTAGCATGTTAGTTTCCCGCTCAGGATGGGAATGATGGCAATCACTTGTGTGAGAACAGCAAGAAGCATTACCTTCAGCTTCAGGCTTTGGAGGTGAGCTGTGTGATTTAATGAAATCGTGGGCAATGGAAATGTAATTGTCAAATTCTTGTTCAATTAAATCCCGATTAGTTAATTCTAGGTCTTGGTTTGTCTCATCAAGTAATTCTATTTGGCTCTGCAACCCGTCAAACTCATTGAATAATGCTTCCATTCTGGATACCTTCATCGCAAGATTTCTGATTTCAATGTCAGAAATGTTATCTAATTTTGTTATTGAATCTAGAAAGGATTTAAATTTAGTCAAGCGGCCCTTGATAGAGCTACGCTTGGTTTTTAAATCTTTATAATTTAGTTCAGAAGCCATTGCGATGAGTTATCAGAACTTCCAAGTAAGTAAGATTGTATACGATACGCTCCTCGTTTCACAGTCAGGCGTGGAGTCCAACGTCTTGTCAGCGAAGTGCAGGGGCAGCTGAGCAGCGCAGAGGGAATGTAGGCTGGCTCGCAGTCAGGCGTTGACCCGCACTCGCTTTGCTGGAATCAATTTCAAGCCACTAAGAAGCTGATCGTGACAAGCTGAACGTTCGGAGGGCAAAATTTTAGTTTTAGATGAATTTAGATTTGAAATTAGAGAAAGCAGTAGTAGTCCTTTGAAGGAGTAAAGTGATTTTAGGTGTTTAAAAAATTAAGTTTAGATTGGCTTTAGGCTTGGATTTAAAAAATTGGGAAAATAGGTTAAGACCTTTGGTAGGTTATTTTGAGAATTATTGGGATAATATAAGGCGAGTGCACGGCATTAGGCGTGCGAAATATAGCGTGCAAATTCCCTGCGGTGATTAGGTGAAAATGCTATTATAGGCGAGTGCACGGCATGTCTTCTAGGGAAATCTATCTAGGCGTGCGAAATATAGCGTGCAAATTCCCTGCGGTGATTAGGTGAAAATGCTATTATAGGCGAGTGCACGGCATGTCTTCTAGGGAAATCTATCTAGGCGTGCGAAATATAGCGTGCAAATTCCCTGCGGTGATTAGGTGAAAATGCTATTATAGGCGAGTGCACGGCATGTCTTCTAGGGAAATCTATCTAGGCGTGCGAAATATAGCGTGCAAATTCCCTGCGGTCATTAGGTGAAAATGCAATTTAGTCACTAATTCTTTAGGGCACAAAGATTCCTAGGGCAGTTAACACTCAATTTAAGTTGTGTGGAGAAATATTGCTGCAAGTACTAGGCGAGTGCACGGCATGTCTTCTAGGGAAATCTATCTAGGCGTGCGAAATATAGCGTGCAAGTTCCCTGCGGTGATTAGGTGAAAATGCAATTTAGTCACTAATTCTTTAGGGCACGAGGATTCCTAGGGCAGTTAACACTCAAATGAAGCAAATATTTCACCCAACCTTGTAAGAAAATGGACACACGCAATACACAGATAGAAGGGGAGCAAACTAGGAAAATGATAGGAACGGGCTCACTTTGAGATGGTAGGCATGCAGAAGAGGCAGTGTCCAGAAACCCCAGCTGTGTTGTGGTGGCTCCAGGACGTAGGCGCCTCCGCTGAACCACGCGGACTTGTAGGTTGGGTGGGCAGGCACGTGGTGCCGCGCCGCGCGTGGTAGACGGCCTCGTGGTTTTCCCGATGCGCCGAACTTGTAGCGTCCGACGAAATGTTTGTTTATTGGTCCTCTTCTTGCGATGTATTGCTGTCCAGCCCGGCCCTTCTCGGACTTTGTTGTAAAATTGTTGGACCTGTCGAACTCGACCAAAGATTATTGTGAGAGTCCGTGTCCTGTGTCACGGTCGCCACTTTTGTTCACGCGGAACAAACTTTAAATAAAAGAGAGATTTGCATGTAGATTATTATAATCAATTTTAGTTATTACAATATAGTTAGGTTTTGGGACTTTGCAAATACAATCTTTCGTAGTGAAAATTAGAGGGCTGGACACGTCCGTCGCTCGTGGAAGCGAGCCGAGAAGGGACGAGAGGGTTGAAGTTGCGCCACCTGGCGGAGGCGTCAGGAAGCATGCGTCTCGACAGTGCTCCGACGTTGTCTTCTTGTAGGTAGCGTTTCGTTGCAGGCGATTGTGTGAAACGGCGCGAACACCACTAATCACAGCGCAGCTACATCTCCAATGGGCTAAGTTATACAAGAAGCAACAATCAATTGAAAGGATAGTCTTTATTTTCTTGGGATTTTCATAACGAAACAAAAAAAAAAATATATATTACATATATATTTTTTATTTATTTTTTGAACCCAATTCCTGAATTAAGTTAGTATAAAATGAAAGAACCTATATTATGTAACCAACCAACAGTCTTCTCAGGTAAACGCATTTTAAACATTGCCCATGGGTCTTCATGTTTTTGGAACGAAGTTCCTTTTCGGACGGTTTCGAAGAAAAAAAAGACTGAGGCTGGAATTTTTTTTTATCTATTTTACCGTCACTACACATGTATATGTCAAATCAAAAAATGTCAAAGTGCGAGATGCGCAGCTGCGACACAGTCCATAGATTGTTACATTGTTAGTACAGAAGAGCGTTTCTAGGATACCAAATTGACAATTAATTTGTTATAATTCCCCCAGTCCCAGTATATATAAAAAGTATTCTTTGCTTCGTTCCAACCTAGTGTCCACGACACTCACGTACTTTATTTATTTATTGTCTCTACTGTTAAATAAATAAATAACCATTTATTTCAGGCAACACAGTAATTATACAATGTTAAAATGCCATTGGCCCATATTTAAAGTGTTCTAAGACCAACAAAAAGATGGTGCGACTACATCATAGGAGTTGCAGGAAATATGTGGTCAAGGATAGCGAAAGACAGAACAAAATGGAAAGGCTTGGAGGAGGCTTTCACTGCCATAGGCAGTCCTTACGATGACAATAATACAGTTTAATAGTGTAGTTAAGTTTTTTAAGATAAAAAAAAAATACGTTAATAACTATTATGTACATAGATAAGTTGTAAGGAAAATAAAGCTATTTTATTTTATTTTATTTTTATTTATTTATTTTAAGAGAACTTCTCTACGCCACTTAGGTACCAACTAAGAAAGGATTACGATCTTTAAATGTACTCGTATATTTCAAGTAGGTAACTTCCATCAGGCCAAAGAGGCTGCATCCGCGAATATCTTGTCAGTATTTTAATAGGCAAGCTATTTCTCTACGTCATTTCACATGGCAAAACCTAAGAGCTAGCACCAGTTTCTAACGTTAGCGAATTGGTGCGAGTGTGGGCTTACATTGATGTGGAAGGTATAGCTAGGAATACAGTCAACGAGGAAGCTTTTGAAATCTGCCGAATTATCAAAGCGGTGAAATAATAGTACATTATGGTACTAGTGTGTAACATTGGTGATTACCGCCGAGGTGTTTTGAGAGCCGAGCCGTTAGGCGAGGATCTTAACAGAACCGAGGACGGTAATCATCAATATACACGTGTATCATACGACGTTTTTCAACACACTTGTGAATAAAATAACAATAAAAACTAAAATGTTTCGCTATTGCGGGAAAAATTAATCAGTTTTACTATGCGCGCGCATTGCGATCGGCCACAGACTATATTTCCGCGCCGCGCATAGGGTTTGCGGCCTATTCTGCCACGTACAAAATGGGGAATTTAAAATTTTCTTTTATTACAGAGAAAACAAAAGTTATATTTGAGTGAAAGTTTTATTTATTAAACACGTACGAGTTAAAATTATCTATTTAAATAAGAAGTTGCATGAAATGAGCAAGCAATAGGAACATTAAATTATTTGTTCTATTGAACACGATCTTTTTTCTGAATAAAAACTTTTTTAAGAACAAAGCAACTCAACTAATAATAGAGCCACTTTATGAGCAAGTGTGTTGAAAAGACTTTAAAAAAATATTTGTTACAAATAGTGGCTCAGGTAATAAAATAATAAACGGTTGGATAATTAACAAAAGCTTAGCAACATGGTTCCATTTGTACCTTAAGAACACCAAACCGAAGGGGGTTGTACAGTCAGCGACAGAAGTTGATGAACAATTGGAGATTTTAAAGCTTAATTTTCATCATTATTTGTGAGAAAATTGCCTATTTTATTCATAAATAGCAATGGTGCAAGGCAGACCATCTAATGTAAGCTGAAGTTTTATCTAAAATCCTACGAACTTCAAAGATATTGATGGTTCAAATACATCAAATGTTCATGAAGTTCTGTCACTGACCGTACCATGGTTGTACCTCGTCTTTCAATCCGAAAGTCATGGGTTCGAGTTCCTCCAGTCCACTAATGGATATAGCGTTTCGTCTTTATTTGTTCTTTAATACGTGATGTAATCGGTGAAAAAAATCACTATAACAGGCATTTCACATAATATTTGTTACGAGTCAGTTATATACGGATGAAATGAAATGAAATGAAATGTCATTTATTGTAAAACATAGGTAAAATATAGGATGAAAAATATTTTTACAAGCGTACCACTATGTCACCAATTAGTATCGAATAGATATAATATAGAAGATCCATACTTATACTTACTTACTAATATTATTAATTTGAAAGTATCTCTGTCTGTCTGTTTGTTACGCTTTCATGCCCAAACCGCTGAACAGATTTAGCTGAAATTTGGCATAGTTAAAGGTTGTATCCCAGGGAAGGACATAGGCTACTTTTTATCCCGAAAAAATCAAAAAATCCCGAGGGACCGCGGATCACACCGCGGGAGCGCAGCTAGTATATAATATAGAAGAACTATAGAAGTAATATACCTACGGAAATAGGCTCTAGAAACTAGTGCTAAGGGTACTGATTAAATCTCGACTCGACGTATCGGTTCAATCAAAGTTTCGAGACGACGCGAAATTAATTAATGTCTCCCAAATTAGTTATTAACTTAAGTGCCTGTACAATGGTGATGTCAATTGACAAGGTCAATTGACGTGATTGTGTATCGATTGACATCAATAGCTACGATCAATAATTTAAGGTGAAGGTACATTGGGCATCGTACGCGTATCTCTAAGTACTACATAGCTCTTATCAACTTGTGAGGATTTCATGTCAGTAAAATGTTAAGCCTTGGACGGACTACGCGATCCAATGTAATCTACTTACCTACGTGTAGACGCAACTGCAGTAACGCAGGATTACTCGTATTATACGACCTGTGTAGCGCAGTGGCCGAAAGCCCGACTGCGACGCAGAAGGTTGAAATGAAATGAAATGAAATGAAATGAAATGAAATGAAATGAAATGAAATGAAATTTATTTGCACGAACACATGTGATACAATAAGATCTTAAAATTATATTTGTCCATTCTGTGTCCTACCAAAATATTAGGCATGCAAATTTTAAATGTCAAGATAAATGATAATAAGTAAAAAATTATAATTGATGTCCCTAACTATTTAAGTATTCATTTACGGAGTAAAAACATTTGTCGACAAGCCATTTTTTTAATTTATTACTGAACAAATGGCCATTTAATTCTTTAAGATCAGTAGGTAGCTTGTTATAAACCATAATGCACATGTAATAGGCTTGACGTTGTGTTAGTTTTAAATTATATTTAGGAATGTGCAGTCTGTTATTGGACGTGTTTCTTAGGACTCGTTCCCGAGGTTGCGGGTTCGATCCCCACCGCGTAACAAATGTTTGTATGATCTACAAGTAAGTCTCGGGTCTGGGTGTTTCCATGTATAATATGTATGTATTTACGAACAAAAAAGTATATAAGTAGTATATTAGTCATCTAGTACCCATAACACAAGCTCGGCTTACTTTGGGGCTAGATGATGCTGTGTGAAAAGTCCAGCATTATTGATTTATTGATTTATTATCAGGACGATCTGCAAAAACTGTCAGTTACACGCACATTGGAACGCCTAGTTCGTACAAGGCCTCAAATATCACTTAAATTAAAAAAACTCAGGCCTTTACATCTATATTAGATGATTTATACAGCGTCAGGAGGCAATCCACGCCTACACTTAACGGGACGCTGTAGTAAAACTATCTTAAATACTAGGTGATTCTACCCCTGATCCTTCGCGACAAATACCGTAAAGAACCAGCCACAAACAAGGTTTGGGGCCAAACGCACATTTCGGTGTTCAATCTTCTTCATAATAATTTATTAAAGGAGGTCCTTTGAAATGATGTTATTTTTACGAATATTTAAAATCAAAGGAGTTTTATCTCGGAAAGTCTCTTTACACTAGGAATAAGGTTATTTTTATGCAGTCGCATCCATAACAGAATTTCACGAATAGCGGCTGTATCTTGGAGTGTGTAACACTGGACAAAGTGGTACAATATATTTTGTGCTAATATTTTACTGCTGTTTATTAAAAAGGCCTATTTAACTAGAAATTAGCCTCTATGAGGTGCAATTAAAAATCTTCACCACGCTTCTGGTTTGAAGACATTAGTGGACACAAGAAAATCTAGAAATAATAATTAACTCGGGGAAAAAAATAGAGGAATATGGAGAACTTTTAAGCATAAACAGCAATGCGAAACCTATTGTTTTCTGATTTAAACTTCGTAATGAAGTGGGCAAGTTACATGCAAGATTTGATAAGGGCAGGTGAAGCAAGGCTCGTGTCAATAGTTCCTTCAAATTCTATAGTCTTATTCCAATGAGAACTTTTCTAACCCGGTGATTATTTTATAGTCCAGTCCTAAATAGTCCTAGTTCATCTGAGAGCGCCAATAATCAGTTTGCGTTCGTTAGCCGCGGTCCTACACAGAAAGAACTTTAAATTTTGTTTATTATAGAAAAGCTTCACTGAGTTTCCATGGGTTATGCTTTAGAGGCGTGTGTTTGTAGATAATGACGTATTGTCCACAAACACAACGCTTCTCGACGTGAGAAATTGCAACATGGTCTCTGCCTACCCCTTCGGGAAAGAGGCGTGATTTTGTGTATGTATGTAGGTATGTACAACGCTTTTTAGGGATTACTGAAGATTAAAAAATCAATTTCAAAAGTGAAATAAATAATAATAATAAATGCGATGAATGAAATTATTTCTGTTGGTAAAGCGTTATTAGAAATTCGAAGCAGTTTTTGGGATGCATTTTAAATTTTTGTTTGACTTTCACACAAACGTTTTTTGTGTTTTTTATTTGTCAGTCAGAGTGTTTCAGAGTAGCAAGCCAGGCAATTTGAACCTGAGTCACACGGATAACGAACGTGATAATAAATCTTATTTCGGTGTGACACGCATCCAAGGAATATTGATGAAGCGGGGGCTCGTAGTCCCAGATTAACTTGAGGAGTACTCTTATGGAAAGTATATTACCTAATGAGTCAGCGTAAAACTTGCTGCCTAGTGCTTGCTTTTATATCTACATACTTATACTCGAAAACTTAGTTATAAAATTGTGAATATTTTTGTCATTTTTCTGTTGAAGTCCTTACAGCGTCAGGAGGCATCAACCTATGCCTACACTCAATAGGATGCTTTAGTGCTGAGACATTGTTTGAGATGGAATAGGCTTGTTGAATATTGGTTTATCTATAATATAAAAATGAATCGCAAACTGTGTTGGTAAGCGCATAACTCAACAACGCCTGGACCGATTTCATAAAAATTATTTTTGTTGTGTTTGTTATTGTCAGGAGAAGGTTCTTATGACAGAAACAATAATTAATCTTATGACAGAAATAAGAAAACAATATATTAATCATGGAGGGCGTGAAATAAGGGTTGAAAGTTTGTATGGGGAGTTGGTAGTTCCAATTAAATGCAATAGATGGCGTTGCTAATAAGTATGTTATTTCGCTGACGAAGTCGCGTGTACCAGCTAGTTTAAAATAAAATTAACTTTATTTACAGAAACTAAGCTACTACATATTTACATATATTTACAAAAATAAATTGTAATATCATCTATATTTAAAATTAGATTTTCAAAAATAATTGACAAAAACTATGATGTTAATGAATTTTTAGATGACAAATTTTAATTTTGACGCGACTCTGTTATATTAATGTAGACACCGATATACCTTGCATGTCAAAGTCAAAGTCAAAGTCAAAAAGCATTTATTCAGTAGGACCGCTGGGATCACTTTGAAACGTCTTAAAACTAGGTGATTCTACTCCTGTTCCTTTGCGACCAATACCGTGAAGAACCACAAAACCACCAAATGTAACCAAATGAACCATGCAAATGTAACCTACACAATGTTTTGAGCAAATAAATTATCTTTATCTTTGTTTTATCTAACCTAATCCATCATCTTAGTTTAATCGCTCTTGTCCACAGTTGAGCTCGTGTTATTACGCATACAAATACGAAACGCAAAATAAATTGACGTACAGCTGGGATTTGATCGTGACCTTCGGATTTAATAGTCAAAATTCAAGATCCTTTGTAGGTGTCTATGGGGGTAGTCAAAGACAGGGTTCGGAGCTAGTGCTAATGTTACATACTCGTAAAAATACGTTCAGATTAAAAGTGGAGGCGCTACCCACTTGGCTAACAAGGCTGATTTAGCTGAAGTAATTTACCTCAACATTGATAGTGGTTCATTGTATACAAGACTATCATCAAGTACCCCTTTGTACATTGTCCATGTACAATAAGTTTGCGTTAGCATAAAGAGCTTGCAAAAGCATATTGTTACCTGATGAGTTAAGGCTGTTGTGGTACTAAGCTATAGCTTATCATATATGATACGATCTGTGTCATTGAACTATAGTTCTTAGTAACCTATTTTCATGGGTCTTTGTCGCATGATTCTGTGATCAGCTTTCATGTCATGATCACGCGAGAGATCAGGGGCCGTACCATGACCTACAATTAAGTTTGGGTGCTATGCAGTTTAGGTTCCTAATCTGATTCGCAAAGTTTTCGTACCGATTGTTTTACTTGTTATTATTATTACATTGCAAACGACAAGTCTAGTAAGTATTATTATGAAGTAGTAACTTTTATTATCATACGTACGTTATAGCGAAGCAGTTCAGTTTAGGACCTAAACTGGATCGCTATAAGAACTCATAGTAGCCCCCCCCCAGATCCGAAGACTAAATGGGATCAGATACCGAGATACAGTGATGATCATGTTTAATTATATAGGTATTTTTATTTTATTTATCTAATTATAGATAGATGTTGTGCTGACCCCACTTAACGCGGGATAGGTGCAGGGTAATGATAATTGAATTTGCATGTCATTTTATTCCTGGTTTTGCTGTGACGAAAATAACTCCATTCTCTTCTTCTATTCTATAAATGAAAACATACCTAATTTTTAGTAATTTGTCCATAAAAAATGCCATTCTTTGCCACCAGACCAAATATTATCCGTAGTAGGTATAGGTATATAAATATGGGAGAATAATATAAAATAAACATAACCTCCTAATTCTTTTAAAGTCGATGAAAAGACAATCTTAATCTTTAACCTTATTTCCTTTAGTTGCCTTTAAAAGCAATTTTCTATTAGAGAAGTGGAGTGTAGTTGACGGGTAAACGGTGCCAATAATTACGCTGCTCAAAGAACTAATGCATCTGGGACCACAAAGCTGAAGAGAAAGTTATATTATCGATTTTATTTCACAGAGGATGTTGAATAAAGGTTGCCTGGAATCGCTTATTAGCGATAAGGCCATTGTACATTGTACATTGTCATTATTTGTTATACTTATTATTTTGTTTCATAGTTTAAGGTGTACAATAAAGAGTTCTCATTCATTCATTCATTCAATAATATTAATGCCTTAGTAGACATTATCTCTGCTAACTCAAAATATGTATTTGGACATGCCTCTGGCTACCTCCTTTTAGATATATTCAGAGAATTTGAGATACATAAAATAAAAAGATCTAAGAGAATCTCTACCGCGCTTTGGGTATACACTTATACAGTAGTTATCCTGTCTACGTTTACAAAAATGATCTGGTTTAAAGAGTATGAAATAAGTAATTAAAGTTGGTACGGGGAACCGAAATAACATCTTTCAATGCTGACGAAGTCGGCAACAAATCGTTTCTTATAAAAGTGAAATTCTATTCAATTCTAAATTGTAAAGTAGTTAAACATACATACATAAAATCACGCCTCTTTCCCGAAGGGGTAGGCAGAGACCACGTATCTCCACTTGCTACGATCCTGACACACAACTTTTGCCTCATTCACTCTCATTACATTCTTCATACATGCTCGCCGGTTTAGGGTACTTTTAACCTAGCCCTTCACCAAAATGTCGCTAATTTGATCCAAGAAGGTAAATACTTTATATAAAGTAGTTAAATACTTACAAAACCTGACATTTTGTATTTTTTTGGTGCAAGTTGTACCTTTGTACCTATGCGGCGGCGGCGGCGAGCTTCTTGACCCGGTTGGGATAATGACGCGCTTTTACGTCACTGTTACATCGTTGTGAAAAGTAGTTTTCTTCCGGCTGAGCAGGGAAGTTTTCAATTTGATTAACTTTTCCACAATTACTGGTCCAATTCTGATGTTTTTTGCACTAGACTCTTTAGGACTCTAGGTATTTAGAGACATTCATTTTGATCGGAGGTCACGACTTCGTTGGTGTGGGTTTAGTTTTCCTTATAATTTATTGATACGACACGCAGAAGTTTAAGCATCCTTATTCCCCGATGCAAAACATTTTTCAACCGACTTCAAAAAAGGAGGAGGTTCTCAATTCGTCTGTATGTTTTTTTTTCTTTTTTTTTTTTGTATCTTGTTACGCGATTGTTCCGCCATTTGTTGACCGATTTGCAAAATTCTTTTCATGTTTGAAAGGGTATACTCCAGAGGTGGTCCCATATAAATTTTATTCCTGAGGGATTGATAGTTTCCCCGTAAAACTCTAAACACCTTCCCTCCTAGTCACAAATAGAAATCGAATCGACAGCTTGACGCCCTGAGTCACACCGCGTTTCGAGTCAAACATTGAAGTCGGTTTTCTTTTTAGTATAAAAACGTAATTATTATTTTGATGTTTGTGAGTCAGTATTGTTGTGCCAAGCGGAGAAATCAGGAAAAATAGATTTGATTGGTTACATTGATAATATAGGCGTCTTCTGTTTTGTATTATGAAACACTATGTTTATACAATTGTCAACATTTGCCAATACAAATGTTGACAATTGTATTGAAATATTCTAATACCATGCTACAAAAAAAACTACAGTTTCAAACAAAAAGTTTCTAACAATGTTTATTCAATTTATACAATGAAACGCGTTTATAAAAACTACATCTATTTTCCCGAAAACAAAATAATATTGGCATGTGGACCACTAAAAAACCACGTTCATTCCCCTGTGAATAATATTTTAAAAATTCGGCGCGCATACACTGGGGGATCGTGAATAAATCGCTGTATTTCTATTTGCTAGTGCAACAGAGAATACAATTGTGTGCACAGAATAATATGGGGCTTATACTCGTACTTGCTGTGTCCAAGTTTTATGCTATAGGACTTTGGACCTTACGCGCAAGAAAATACGTCAGGCGAGCAAGGCTCGGTTTTGACTGCTTTTCATACAAGGGGCGACGCAAAATTTGCAAAATAATTTAATTATGTTTAAAATTAAAACTAATTTCAATGTTGGACCTAAAAAATATACAAACTCTGTGTTCTAGGTACCTACTTGGTTTTACGGGAAAATTCTGACGTATACAGCATTTAGACTTTTTCTTTAGTTTTAAAACGTATTTTTTGTTCAAATGATGTTAAATGATACTATAGTCTATCAGCTTCTTGATTCTGTTATGGCTATTAAAATCTTATCTTTACAAACCTACACAACACTATTCAGTCATCAGTCTAGCTCAGTTTACTTTCCAGTTACTATGCCTATAGCACAAGTTATACAGCCAAACTCAATTTTTAAGTCGGTTAAAGATTGAAATAATTTTTATTATAGGCATTTCTTCCCAGAAGAGCCATGTTGAATGGGGTTGTGCCTCGACTTTCAATCCGAAGGTCGTGGGTTCAAATTCCGGCCGTGCATCAATGGATTTTTCGTTTCGTAAAATTTATATGCGCTTTAACACGAGCTCTTAACGGTGAAGGAAAAGAACGTGAGGAAACCCGCAGCTTAGTCAGCTCCACACGTATTGACGTCGACTGACGTCGTCTTTCCCGTGGGCGGCTGGGCAAGCCTATTCCATCTCAAACAATGTCCCAGGCACTAATAGCGTCCCGTTAAGTGTAGGCATAGATTGTCTCCTGACATAAATCATCTAATATAGATGTAAAGACCTAAGTTTTTTCTTCCCAGATTTGATTTAAAGATCAACCTCTTCACTATTGAACCGGGAATGTTAGAAACTAGTGCCAAGGTTATCCAACAACGTGAGAAGACAATGACAGTGATGTAGTTGGCTAGTTTGCAACAACTTGATGCCTAAGGCTTAATCCATTAGATCTATGCGTAAACAATGCTTTTGACGTCGTTGTTACTATAGCTAAACTAGATGGCGACACACAACAAATTAGATGACGCTATCGTAGCGTTTTGAGTTTTTAAATCGTTTTAAATTACTTTTTTGTATATTGTAGGATATGTCCGGTGAATTGATGTCTAGGTACCTAATGTTCCTTCATGAACACTATTCATTAGTCCTTCATGCTGAAGCATATGCAGCTGATACTTATATGCAGCTCAAAAAAATTAAGTACCAAAGTATTTTCAAGGCTCTTCAGGTCACACAGTGGAGCGAGTTTTATTTTTAAGAAAAAAAAAATGGGCACACACAAAAAAATTAAAATATTTTAAAGTCAAAATGTAAATCAGAAAATTATAGTATTTTCTGACTGGATAAAATGTTTCCATAGGTAATCTACAAAGTAATATGTTTTTGTTCCGCTTCTGGGTGTTTTATGGAGCTCGGAGTTTTTGATGCCTACTACAGCGGACCCTAGTATGGGGTCTGGTCTATGTGAATGTTTGTGCTATTTATAGCCGTGAGCCTGAAACCGTGTGAATAAATAATAGCGTAGAAATAAACCCACAGACTGTTCACGTATTGAATGAGAGCTAAAAATATTCTTTTGAGAGTTTTGCGAGTGGATCCTAGCTTTGTCCAGTTTGTTCAGTTTGTGTAGTGGTTGTATTGTGACGTGACTGGGGTCGGGATGAGGGGGATAGTATAAGCCCACGGCTTTCCACGTGGTACCAGAGGAGCATCAACAGAATGTTGTTTAAAAAAATATAAAAGTACGTGAGTGTCGTGAAGCACTGCAAAGAGTACTTTTCTATACTGGGAATTTAATAATTTAATTGTTAATTAGGTATCCTAGAAACGCTCTTCCGTACTAACAATGTAACAATGCATGGACTGTGTCGCGGCTGCGCGTTTCGCACTGTGACGATTTGAAATATACATGTGTCGGTCACGACACATGTATATTACCGTCAGGTAAAATGGAACAATTTTTTTCCAGCCTCAGTCTTTTTTTTCTTCGATACCGTCCGAAAAGGAACTTCGTTCCAAAAAAAAAAGGCAAAATTGCCTATGCTCTTTCCAGTAGGGATAGGTAGAGATCACAGATTTACGCTTTAAAGAAATCGAGAAAAAAGCTGTGTTGGTGGTATTGTATATCTATTTTTTTGAAATATTCAGTAATAAAAAGATCCGAGAAAATGACTCCATGATTTGAAGATGCATTCGTGACTTTTTTTAATAATTCAAAAAAATTCTGATCAAAATGCTGACTGTTTACTATCTAAAAAAAAATCCCAGATAACAATATGATGAGAAAAATGCTTTAAAATCATCAATTCATGTACTTACCTACAGATCTATCCATCAGTTTCACATCCAACAATTTAGTCGCGACGTCTCAGTTATTTGATTTGACGAGATATTCAGAGCGCGCTCGCTGCGTATGGATGGAACTTCATTTTACATTCGATGGAAATTCGTTGAAATACGTTTTTACATCTGATTTCGAGGAGATGTTTGGGTCTCTGTTTTATAAAGACTTTCTAGAACATGCATCCATAATAACCTGGATAAGTATCTATAGATTGTTTATAACGACCCTTAGATGGATCAACTGATTCTTTTGCATTTTGTTAATTTATTTAAATATATAGTAAACTTGTAGTTGGCGTGACGACATAGAAGCCATCAAATACGGACTGGTTCGAGGCCGCAAGTGAGCGAAAGTCGTAGAAAAATATGGGGGAGACCCTTGCCCAGCAGTGAGACAGTGTAGGTTAAATAAAATTAAAAAAAATGTAGTAAACTTAGACCTTTACATCTATACTAGAAGATTTATACAACGTCAGGAGGCATTCCATGCCTACACTTAACGGGACGCTGTAGTGCCTGGGACATTTGAGATGGAATAGGCTTGCCCAGCACCTAAACCATCCTCTCAGCTAAAATATGTACTTAGTAGCTACATTAAACATTCCGTGGCATTCTCTGGGAAGTTGGCATTGAGTGGGACTAACCCTAATTATCGACAGACAGACAGTGTATGCCATGAAATCGAGGCTAGTTTAAACTTAATAAAACTCCATTTAATACTGTTGAGGTTTTACTTAGACAAAATTTTCTTCAATAATATTATCCACTTGAAAACTTCTAAATTAAACTCGCCGCAAATTCATGTTTCTACAGTTTTATATTCACAAGGATTATGTACGTTTTATTGCAGCTACATAAAGTGGTCATAGAATAGGTGAACAGATGTGTCACTTAAATAAGTATAGTATTCAGACGTCTCTATCACAAAGCTTGTTCTTTCGCTTCACTAGTTGTCTTTTATTTTCGCGATCACATCTCACTTACCCTGTTAGTCCACCGACGCATTCGCATGCGAATGCAAAACCATTGCGAACCGCTCCGAAACTACTGCGATGCGAAACATCTGCGAAAAACTTGCGGAACGTTAGTCCACCGACGCATTCGCATGCGGATGCGAACCAACGAAAAATCATATTATATCAGTATTGCCAACTCCAACTCAGTGAAAAACTGCAGCGATGCGAAACATGTGCGAAACACCACTCACGAAACGTCTGCGTCGGTGTAACGACAAATTTCGCAATACCATGCGAAACAGTACCGACAAGGACGCACCTGTTTCATTAGCTATGTGCTAGAGTGAGACAGAGCGTGTTTGAAATTCTACCATACTACGGGACAGATTTTTCGTCATTACTTTAAATTTCGACATTACGATAAAGTTCTTTTCATAAGGCGAGAGAAAGGGACTTATGGAGAGATCTAGGAGAGGCCTACGCCGTGGAGGCGACTTTTGCTGAAGAACAGTGAGTAGTATTAATTAAGCGTAGTAAAAATAATTTGTAATTTAGAATAAGCAATAAAAATAAAGGCTTTTTATTTTATTTTATTAAAGTTCTCCGACACATTCATTATTATTATTATAAATCTTTTATTTCACAAAAAGATATTAAATTACATTAAACTTTCATACAAATTTTATATTTATTAGTAAGTAGTTATGAAAACAAAAAAATATTTCCATAGTAAAATATTGTTACTTAGATGTATTTTTTTCCCGTCTCCGACACATAGGGAATGATAATATCTGTTAGTGTCGGCTAGTGCCAGATTTATATATAGACGCTCCTCTGCCTACTCAACATGCTCTTTATACATATTCTATAGATCTTGAGGAAGGAACTTGATCTGATGAAATGTCTAATGGGGAATCATTCTTGAGCTACGTCTTAGAATTCGACATCGCTACGACGTAGCAATGAAACGTAGCACCGCGTAGAACGTAGCACTTTGATCAATGAGCTAAAATAAAAAATATTTCAAAGAATGAGTTTAGCAAAAATTTCGACTGCGTCGAATAAGAATTCCGGAGCCGAATTGGTAAAAGGCGACTCCGGCTTTTGGAGGATTGTCGTATCATTGCGGGTTCGAATCCCGTCGGAATCAAAAATTTTGATAAGTCTTTTCATTTCATTTTCTCGATGAAATACCTAAGTGTGGTATAATAATAAAAAAATATAAATTACTTATTATAATCTGATATACCTACTAGGATACACAAAACCAGTCCATTTTCATAGCTCAAAACCAGTCATTGAAAGGCACAATAAAAATCCGTAATAATTCCAGAAGATAAATAACTTCTCCAACTCCCAGACGAGATGACAAATTCTGACGATATCTTACGGAATATCTCACATCTGAAGCCGCGGGTTACTGCAGAGCGGGCACCGCTATATCACGTCAGTGTTTCATTGAAAAAAATAAGCTGAACGCACATCTATCCACACCGCACTCGCACGATCCATTCGAATAAGAATTCAATAAAATGCTTTCTGTAACGTCATAAAATGCGACGTGACACTCATAGCTGTCATTTTTGAACCGCTCGTGGTCGTGCTTGCTTAATCGTTCTTGATAGATCGTCGAAATGTATTTGGATGGATGACCGCCAGTGGCATTAACATCTGAGCGAATTCGTGCTTCGGAGGCACGTTAAATTGTCGGTCCCGGCTATTGAAGTCGTTAAGCCATGATAAAGGCCTTCAGACGGCCTAAAAACTCCGTCACTTGAGTTGGCCACTGACTCATACGAACTTACTTACTATATCTGTCATTCGGGCAACGCTTTTTTGTAGTCATAACTAAGTAACTCTTGCCAATACTGTATTTAAAACACAAAGGCTGTATTTTAACTTCGGTTATGAGTATTTACGACCGCTAAATGACGATTATCGCTATCATAAGATAGCGCCAGACTAAGAAAGAACTTGGAAGGAACATGTGTCGGTGCTCTCGTCAATTTGTTATATTTCGAGAAAGATTTCAACGTGTAGTCTAAGAGATGCCATTAAAAAAGATTCTTCTTCTAATTTAAGGATTTTACTTGTTGGCTATATATATACATATAACTGTTGCATCCATCTAGTTCTTTCCAGGGCTGCTTCCTTGACCATATTAACCTTCTTATACAACATGACAGTGACATTTTCCTTCGCTTGGCTCATGTAACTAATCCTTGGTCTTCCTCTTCCTCGTACTCACTTTCCCTTCGTAATGAAGCGTATAAGATGGCCGATCATCTTTCACCTTCTGTTTATAATATACAAGAACATAATTTCAATATTAAGTGGAGCGTGGCCATTGAACTCGTTTCTCTTTGTCTAATAACGGTATTTCTTGAAGTTATCCTATTTCGGTTCGTTGGCTTTTTGTTGGAACAAATCATTAAATTAAGTTTTGGATCTAACAAATCTTACCATTCGCTAATCTTTAATGTATTTTAATAGCTCTTCTTTCCGATGCTTAATAACAGTCCATTATGATATTAAATCAAAGTTTTATTTACAAAATCAACAAATATCTTCGTAAGAAATACAAACTAAAGCACAAATGCATATATTAGAATTGACAGTGAACTGAAATTTTCCTTATCGCTATATACCCTTGACGAATAGTTAAAAAAAAAAAATATTTTTACCACCACTAGCTCCTGCTCTATCCATGCAAGTCAGAGTCCCTACAGACCGACTCGCGCTTGCCCGCGGGACTCTGATCTGATAAATGTTACTCCACGCAAACAACGTCTAACTTGCGCGATATTTCAATATTTTATAGATGGTGCTATTTTCAATGTTCAATTTATTTCTATTTGTGGTATAAAATTACAGTGTTATTTCGTCTCTTATTATTTTTCGGTCTTACTATACATGCTTTAAAGTTATGACAGGTACAGTTCGCCCAACGGATCTAGGCATTCGAAAAGTTAGCCGTTTGTCTGCGCAGTGAACGCTTTTTCATATAAAATTGTTCTGCGCAGACAAACAGCTAACTTCGCGAATGCCTAGATCCGTTGAACTGGAGCAGTATAAGCGTTCCTTTTTTCGTTCGTTTGATGAATATTCGGATGCTTCCACTATTTCTGACATCAAGGGCCAATTTTTCAGTTTTGAATATTTGGTCCTAGGTTAGGACCGTGTTTTAACTTTTGAAAAATTTGCCCTTGAAGTCAGAAATAGTGGAAGCATCCCAATATTCATCAAACGAACGACTAAAAGAACGCGAATACGGCCCCTATACGTAATAACTCAAAATAAGCTTGGTTATTCTTAGGTTATCGGTCAGAAGGCCGTTTATGTTCATATTTATTACACAGTTAGCCTATTGTCTCATTGTTGGTAAAGGATTCTCCCGATGTCCACCAGTCACTACAGAGTCGATATTTATTTATTTACTAGCACTTTAAAAAGGCATTGAGCTCAATTCATATGAGTCTTTCTCTGCCAGGACTTCACTTAAGCGGTAATTCAATCTTAAAATACAAATTGTAATAGTGTTTCTTGGTATAATATTTTGTTATTCTTTAGCCAATGTACAGATAAAGTTATATTATACTAGCTGACCCGCGCAACTTCGTCTGCGCATTATTAGGATTCAAGTGCAGGAGTGTTACCTAAAGTTTATTTACACTGTGTTTGAAGTGAATCAGACCAAGGAATCAAATTTTCCATACAAACTTTAACACCCTGTAAAACATCCATATGGGTTGATTTTTTTAAATTAGATAAGCTTATATTCAAGTAAGTACTTAAAGCATCTACGTTCCAAATTTCATCACAATCGGTTAAGACGTCACGGAGCAACAAAACAAACATTCACTAACACAGACTTTCTTTTCGAATCTTACGACTTTGAAACTGCCTTGCACCACCCATAGAAGTTGTTTTGAAAATATAAAAAACATACGGTCTTTATTTAATAAACTTTAATTAATAATCTTCGATCACTTAATAATTTTAGTGGGATAGGATTAGTTTAGGAATAAGATCAGAGAAATAAGTATAAGTTAAAGCACAGGCTAAAGTAAACTTGCGACAAAACGCAACGATAGCGCGATCTAGAAAACGGTCAAAATTAGCAGCGCCATCTAGTTGCGTTAATAATTTTAATATTAAAAATTGAAACTTCGAATGTATTGATGAGTAGATTTATAAATTATTACCTTCATGCTCATCATTAATTTTAAAATCATTAAGTAGGTAGGCAAATTTTAATTTCCAAAACGCTAAATGATCTGTATTCTTGACCTCGCAACGCTACCTAGTTGAGAAAATGAAAAATATAGATGGCGTTGCTAACCAACGCCAAGGAAAAATATTTTATTTTCTAGCTGGTACCCGCGACTTCGTCAGTAAAATAACATAAGTAGGTAGGGTACTTGAAAACCTATAAAAATTATCGAAAAGTCTAAGCAAAAATCTCCAATAGCTTTCAAAACTCAAAATGATCGTATCTCGACCTCCGCTATAGTAGAAACGCCACCTAGGAGAAAAAAGTAAAAAGCAGTTTTGACCTCGGGTGATACAGATGGCGTTCTAACCAAAGCCAAGGAATAAGTATTTTAATATCAAAAAAATCTTAATTTCGGATGCATTGATGAGTGGAAATATATATGTTACATGTTTATCATTAATAGCTGTCCGCCCCGGCTTCGCACGGGTTTATTATAGGTATTTAACAAAAAATTCATAACAACATGGCGGTCCCGGAGCGGGATGTATGATCCTTTAAAGTTTAGAGGTTAATATGTAGGTAAGGTAGGTAGGGGAGTATTGGGCAGTAAGGCAGATTTGGACACCACCGGCAAATCCCCGTGTTATGCCGGCCATACACCATCATGCCAATCCACCATTAGTCATGCCAATCCACCCCCATACATGGTCAATTCTAACTGATCAAATTCCGATTTGACGATAGGCATGATGGTTTATGGCTGACATGACACGGGGGTGTCCAAACCTCCCTACTGCCCAATGCTCCCCTACCTCCCATATATATTTCATTGATATATTACCACTCCACTCTCCCATTCCATAGTTCCCAGACACTTTTTAAACTATCATGGTTTTCAACATTTTTAACACAGTTAACGGGATATTTACCATGATTTAATGTTTTTTGAGTTTCCCGATATTTCGGCGCAGTTGCATACGCCATGATCAATGATGGTATTAATCATGGTTAATATCCCGTTACCTGTGTTAAAAATCCTAGACACTTGTCCTACCGTACTAACTGATATTTATTCTGTGGTCGCGAAGTATCTTACATTTTTAAACTCATGATAACTTTTGAATAAAATGTCCGATTTCAATCATTCAAAAAGTAATCGACGGGTACTGAAACAGCCTTTACTACGAAGGAATTTATTTGGATAAGAATAAATACCAAAATAAGAATAACGTGGTCTGCTTTTGGTCGGCATTTTTATTCACTTTTTAAATTATAAAAGTTGTTATTCTGACACAACCACAATAGTTGGACATATGCTATCGCTGACTTTTTTGTAGATACGTTCTTTAATATTGTAGAACATTTTTTTGTTCTATCATCAATAGTTTTCGCAGCGCACGCGATATGAAGAATTTTATGTTCAAAATTTTTACACCTTTGGTTACATTATTGCAATTTTCATAAGGATCTCTAATTTTTTTGAAAATAATTTATAGCCTATGTTCATCAGAGATAATGTAGGATTCTAATGGTGAAAGAATTTTTCAAATCGGTCCAGTAGTTTCGGAGCCTATTCAATTCAAACAAACAAACAAACAAACAAACAAACAAATGTTTCCTCTTTATAATATTAGTGTAGATAGGGTTAATAATGAAAGTTGATGATTGGCGCCCAACGTGGTGCAAACAAAGTCAAAGCCAAAAAGCTTATTCAGTAGGACCGCTGGGATCACATAAAATAGTCTTAAAACTAGGTGATTCTACTCCTGTTCTGGCGCCAAACATCCAAGTCATTTTTGAGCAAATATGCTTTTACTGATACAAGTAACACACAGCGTTATTTGTTTAAAAATAATTCATGAATATACATTGATAAACATAAAATGACCATAAAAACGACAAAGCAGGACTTTACGAGGCGAACGCAAACAACTTATTTATTTACTAGATTTAGCAAGCGTCTCCATCGAGGCAATAGAGCTGTCGCTGTGTTTGTTTATGTTGAGGATGAATAGACAAACCATAACTTAGAGCTAGATTTCGTTGTTAAAATAGCAAGATTTAGTAGTTACCGAAACAAGCATTGTCGCCCAACAAGGCCATCGTTTCGTGTCGGAATTTCGGAAATTACCACAAAATTTTACTCACTGCGAAAATCCTTTTAACTTTTATTATAAAATAAATATTTGCATCACTTAGAGGTAAATAAATAAATAATGCTGGACATTTTCACACAGCATCATCTATCTCAAACTAAGCAAAGCTTGTATTATGGGAACCAGATAACTGATATACTACTTATATACTTTTTGTTTGTAAATACATACATATTATTAGATCGAACATAACTTTCTTCAAATTGAAAGACCGACACGTGACAAAAGCGGCTCTTACTTACAAACAAGTACATACTACATTACTTTATTCGTGTATGAAAAGGATTTCCATTAGCATCAAGACGTTCTCGTGTTCAAACAACACAAAGAAATACAGTCTTATTCTCGAGTATTCACGAATGTACACAAATTGATAGAACGTGAAATAATCATAAAAGGTAGAACAAGACGCTACATTTTACGGAGCGAGCGCAAACACCGAGTTGATTTAGCGAGCAACGTCCCCATCCAGTTAATTTGGCTGCGTCTGCCCTCGGTGAAATGGCATTGCGAATTGTGGATATGGTATGCTAAAATGAAAATGGTATGTAAATAATCCATCGTGGAATGGAAGAAAAAATTGAAATTAATCCCTTAGTGGATTTGATTAGTAGATTAGAGTGGAATAGGGCCTCTTTTACAAAATACCTAAATGTATTTATTACAAAACACAGAGCAAACAAAGAGCTATGATAGGATGGTTGTAATGAGGTCTACTTTTGCTTACATCTATAAAAAAGTAACTTTATGTATGTTTATAAATAACACTAGGGAGACTAAGTGTTCTGGGTAATCATGATATTTTCTTACTTACGTGGTGGACTAATGTGTGGTCTTACCATCATGTGAAAGTTTTTTTATAAAGCAAGTTGCAATTGGCGCCCCAACAGGGGCAAGATAAAGATAACTTGATTTATCTTTTTATTGGCTGACCGATGGTTTTCGACAGAATACCAGCGCCTCGCTACCTCGCTGTGGCGAGGCATTATGCTGAGTCGAAGCCCTTTTGCTACTGTAGCACACATACATGACAGGCTTTTTGTTTTTTACTTGTATTCTCTTTTTTTTTTTTGTTTTCATTTTGTTACTGTATTTTGTGTGTGCTTGAGTGGCAAATAAATATCAATGTCTATGTCTATTTATGTGACAACACATCCACAGACTTAAAAATCCTTGGTCCGTGTGCCAAGTGGCCTCACTGATTGCCGTCAAGAATATTTATCAAATTCGCCAAATAAATTTTCAAACGTTCATTTAATGCACTGTGTTTATTCTGTGGCAGTCTGACTTTACTACGTTAATAGGGCAATTTAAAATCCTGTCCAATGAACGATGAATCTCAAAACTTAAGTAATCACTTTGAATACATCGAGTAAGATTATTAGGAGGCGTAGGTACCTTATTGTATACGCAGTACAAGAAATCAACATTCAGCCCTTTTGAAGAGAACATGGCGAGCTACCCCCCAAAAGTGAAAATTTAAACATGTAAATAAATAAATAAATAAATAAATAATGCTGGACTTTTCACACAGCATCATCTAGCCCCAAAGTAAGCTTGATCTTGTGGTATGGGTACTAGATGACTGATAAACTACTTATATACTTTTTTGTTTGTAAATACATACATATTATACATAGAAACACCCAGACCCGAGACAAATATTTGTAGGTATGACCTACAGATATTTGTAAAAAAACATTTGTCCCGCGGCGGGGATCGAACCCGCAACCTTCTGCATCGCAGGCGGACCTTCGCCCACTGCGCCACAGAGGTCGTCAAAGAAATGGCCAGTGTAATGGGCCCTCTACATATTCGCCGATGATAGACGAATGCCGACGGTCACGAACGTGTAGAGGGCCTCATCGCCTGTATTCGCCTGTCTAATTCGTCGGAAATAATTCGGCGTATGTGTAGAGTGGCCGTAAGATTCATTGTTACACTCTAGTCTAGTAAACTACACTACTAAGCTGTTTTTACTAACGGTTGTTTGTCAACGAGTCAACTGTTTTTATTCAACGAATAAACTCGTTTAAAATTCCTTCAACTCTACTTAAAAAACGTCAATACTTACTGCAATTACTTCATAATCAGGATCACTGAAACCTTACTTTAACTTTTTTACCAGTTAACCATTAACTTCAAACAGCTACCTACGTTGAACTGTTATAAAAAAATTTTTGAAAAAAAAAATTGAACCGACTTCACAGAACACAAACAGACGAACCTTCTACACACTAAAAAGAGAAAAATAAGAATATAATTTGAAGTCGGTGCCAACTATTCATTTACATCTAAGAAATTCAAAAGAACTTGGGTGAAAAATTGTATCCTGGTACGCTATCGCTCGATTTCTTTTTTTTATAGGTACCTAATCGTATTCACTTGGCACCGACTTCAAATTATATTCTTATTTTTCTCTTTTTAGTGTGTAGAAGGTTCGTCTGTTTGTGTTCTGTGAAGTCGGTTCAATTTTTTTTTTCAAAAATTTTTATTTTTCACTTTTTAGTGTAAGTAAATAAATACTGTGTAAATAAAAGTGTGAGTGTAAATAATATAGTAAGCTACATTAAGACCCTGCCCATACAACCATTTTCGGTCGCAAAATTTTAAAAACGTCGCAAATTTGCAATTTGTCGTAACAATTACGTTACTTGTTTTTTTGGTTGCAGCGTGTATTAAAGGTGTTGACAATTTGTATCGAAAACATTACAGTAATAGTGTGTGTGCTTTGTGTCGATAATTTTCGTCATTTTGTTCTTCATTTTGTTCTTGACACATTGTGTGAACTTGAGTAAATTGTCAACACATTGACGACACTAGGTAACAGTAATTGTAGTAAAGATAACGACACTAATTGTTGGATTTGTCCAAACAGAAAACCAGTGGTTCTCAAGCTTTAGTGGTGCTCAGGGACTAGTTGTTTGTGCAGATGAATATAAATTACTAGCTGCGCTCCCGCGGTATGACCCGCGGTCCCTCGGCATTTTTTCGGGATAATAAATAATAAATAAATAATGCTGGACTTTTCACACAGCATCATCTAGCCCCAAAGTAAGCAGAGCTTGTGTTATGGGTACTAGATGACTGATAAACTAGATAAAAAGTAGATAAAAATAAAATAAAAAGTAGGATAAAAAGTAGCCTATGTCTTTCCCTGGGATACAACCTTTATCCATGCCAATTTTTTTCCTAATCTGTTCAGTGGATTGGGCGTGAAAAGGTAACAAACAGACAGATAGACAGACAAAGTTACTTTCACATTTACAATGTTAGTATGGAGTATAGATTAGTATGGATTGTTTTTATAACACACAAAAAAGGTTAAGTAGGTACCTACTCTTAAAATAAAAATGAAAATCCAAGTTTAATTTTTTTGAATTTTATATCACATTAAAAAATGGAGGACTTTTTCGAATGTAGGAATGTCTCCTAATTTTACTCTGCATTTCATTTTCTTCCAGTTTTTCTCTGGAATGCTGTGTTCATTGCATCATAGAGCTTGTATCTCGTTTTTTTCAATGAGCGAGGTCAAAATAGGTAGGTTACATCTACCCACCCTTCTTCCGCAGAAACCTCATTAAATGGCATGTTGAGAACCACTGTGAACATAAAATAAACAAAACTCCATTTTATAAAACAGTCGCCCTGTAACAGTTCTTGACACAATTTTGAAATTTTTCAACATATTAACGTAACTGTGGGTCAAGTTTTATCATCAAGTAAATAGGTACATATTTTTTCATTGAAATTTACATAACTATCCAATATAATTAGTTAAAAAGAATACACTTTGCTTATTTTTATAGACAGTATAATATAAATCATTTATGTGGTTCGAAAATATTGTATTTTGACTTTTTTTTTATTGAAAATGATCACAATAACAGAAAACATTTGAACTATTTTATCAAATCCTACAGGCGCATCGGTAAATTTGGTTAAATTACACTAAACTGCACGATGAATTTCAATTCGCAGTGTATTTTAGGTCGACTAACAAGCAAATATTACAGAATAATGTAGGTACTCACATTTTTATGATGGCGGCGAAAAATAAAATTAATGTCACAACACACCTTTCAACTAAAAAAGTACACTTCAAAATTTCTGTTCATAAATCTGGGTAGATTATAAAGAGGAATGAATGAAATGAACCATTGAATGGTAAAGTGAACACAATAAGGTTGCCATGTTTCAACATGGAATCGATACGATGCGACAAAAAATACTGTTACGATTGATCCCCACTTTTCGACATTTTAACGACACATGTTTCGTAATGACGACAGAGATTTACGTAAATTTATAACCAAAAATTATTGTTACGCGAAAATTGTTACGTCATGTTAACGTAACGGCGACAAAAATGGTTGTATGGGTGCTTATCGTAGTTTAAGTAGGAAAGGATAAGAGAAGTCATGGGCAGGCCTACTAAAGGACACACCGGAGTTCAGCAAGGGGGAAAACTATCAATCCCTCAGGAAAAGAAAATATTTTGGACCACCTCGGGTGTAATACCCTTTCAAACTATTTAATGTTTGACTCTGATTGTGAGTCAGGGTGTGTTGTGTAGTGAGAATGAGGTTTTTTGAATGTTACGGGAAAACTGTCAATCCCTCAGGAAAAAAAATTATATGGCGCCACCTTGAGTGTATACCTCTTTCTAACAAAAAAAAAATTTTGGAAATCGGTCCACAATTTTCTTAAAGTTCAGTGCTTTTTTTAGTTTTACGGGAAAAGTATCAAACCCACAGGAATAAAATTTATATGGGACCACCTTGAGAGTATACCCTTTCAAACAAAAAAAAAATTTTGGAAATCGGTCCACAACTGACGGAAATATCGCTGTACATACATTAAAAAAAAAAAAAAAAAAAAAAACATACATACAGCCGAACATAGAACCTCCTTCTTTTTTTGAAGTCGGTTAAAAACCGATGACACCTCTAGACCGATCTATCAATCTAAGCTGGTCCTTCTAGCTCTGCTGTTGAGCGGTGCGACGCGATCTGTCGATATATTCACTGACCAGTGATAGATTGACGGTTATAAACCATGCTTAGTATGTAGGTCGAACATTGGTTGCATAGATTGGGCGAATTTGGGCTCAAAATGCCAGTAAATCATCGAAAAATTCTGGTCATCACCCGTCTTCTTGTCCGCGTATATCGGTAGATGATGACGAATAATAGTGTAAAATAGATGGCTATTTGCTACTAACAATAATTTTTCAAAGCCAAGTACTCTTTTCAACATTTTCGTCCATATTTTTAATTCGAAGCTATATTTTCATTTTACCTCAATATTAAATTTATTATTAATAGGAATGAAAGCAAAATTGTTTTGCTAGGTAACTATTTCTTAATATTTCACTAATAAAATGTTTTTGCTCTAAGAAAAGTAAGTTTACTTAGCTGTAATGTAAACGGTTTTTTAGAATTGTTAAATCATTGAACAAATTGGCGCCCGACGTGGGGCAAAATAAAAGTGCTGATACATGCAAACATTCACTTATTCATTTAACGCTTGAATTCCGACACTCATTGTACATAATTTGCTTGTAATATTACATTCATAAGTGAAAAACACATCCTTACTGACATTATAAATGTAAATATAGCTGTGTTTGTCAGTGTTACCTTTTCATGCCTCATCATTATCATCATCCGCCCGACTTCACCCACTGCTGGGTATAGGCCTCCCTTCGCTTTTGCCATTCTTCTCGGTCCTGTGCCAGCCTGATTTACTGTCGGCCTACGACGTTAATGATGTCGTCCTTTTTTTTATAAAAGACCACTAAAATTACTAAAATTTTTGATAAAAGACATAACTATGGATTGCATCAATCTGCATCCACGGAAAAGTGGTTATTTATTTTCAAAATTAGTCGTGGAAGAGCTGAAATATGTATGGAGTACACTTCGTATGGAAATGCATAATAATTATAATAAATAATAATAATAATTAGTTAGCAGCATTGAATACGGCCAAAGTTGAGAAAAATTGCTAGTGACTGCTTTAAATAATGCTTTCAAAAGATGTCGTAAACAAAAGCTTTCAAATCAGTAAGATGAGAAAATAAAGCTAACATAGATATCTGCTTACAAAGGATCGTAACTCCACAAATTTACTACCAGTGTATATGTGCTTCTACTAGCCTACATAAAATATGAATAAAATAAATCCATACAGTGAAAGAAAAGTGCTTTATGTACCTACAGCCTTTTTTACAATAAACTTTTAACGAGTAGAGAGAGAGTTAGGTTAAATTAGTATTATTTTGACGACCTCTGTGGCGCAGTGGGTGAAAGCCCGCTTGGGACGCAGAAGGTTGCGGGTTCGATCCCCGCCGCGGAATAAATGTTTGTATGATCTGCAAATATTTATCTCGGGTCTGGGTGTTTCTATGTATAATATGTATGTATTTACAAACAAAAAGTATATAAGTAGTATATCAGTTATCTGGTTCCCATAGTACAAGCTTTGCTTAATTTGGGGCTAGATGATGCTGTGTGAAAAATGTCCAGCATTATTTATTTATTTTTATTTATGTATTCTGTTCCTGAATCTCATATTTATTCATCTAGTGCTACAGTATGTTCAAGAATTAATGCGGTTCACACACTCTACCACAGGACACAATCTTATTACCTAATATCTACTATAGTAAATATCTATACATGAACGCAAACAATGCTAGCTACAGCTAGTTATGAATACATAATAATAATCCTGTTGTATTTTGTAAATACATGGAAATATTTAGTAGCTGTTATAAGTTAGTTTCTGTAAATAAACCTATTTTTTAACCGAAAAAAAAAAACTTAATGTTGCTTATTATAAAAACGTAAAACCTTGGTTGAACCCCATGTTGACAATGTCAAAACAAAACTGTTACCACAAAAAAGCGTTCTATGTACGAGTATTTAAAAATCGTTTTTCTAGGGACAGTTTTTTAGTTAGACTTGGTCTAAGCTCGGCCCATTTTCTTGTAATAAGCCCCAATATGACAAACAACCAATCCAAGGTAGTGCGAATAAGTAAAAACTTGCAACAGAAATTCTGATTTTGGCATTTTCAAGATCCACATTTTTCATTGTCATGATCGCTAAAAACATTACACGCTAAAATTGTCTGGTGAATATGAATAGTGGGATCTATTTTTCTAGCTGACTGCACTCGTGCTAGTGGCCGTATATTCTTTTTGATGTCCGTAGTGCGAGGACAAGCTCAGTTGTTGTGCATTTGATGCTATTTTATGTGGAGCGGAAAATGGACGACGTAAATGTGAAAGTCAATTTTTATTTTGAAAAAATCTTGTTGCTTGTGTTGAGCTAGTAGAGCCTAGTAAAGTTTTATTAGTATTTCTTTGTCAAAGAAATAGAAATAGTTAGTATGTATTGCTAAAAGATACGTTTTATTTACAGAAACTAAGCTACTACATATTTGGCACGCTTGACCTGGATCAGTTGAGCTATCTATAGATCGTTTCTAACGATCCTTAGATAGCTTTACTAATCCTGTTGTATTTTGTAAATATATGTAAATGTGTTGCTTACCTACTTCTTCATGGTATTTAATACTGGAGTATGAATGAGCCGTGTTGGTCGAATTGGGTTGTGCCTCGACTTTCAATCTGAAGGTCGTGGGTTCGAATCCTGGCCGTGCATCCATGGATTTTTCGTTTCGTAAAATTTATATACGCTATAACACGAGCTCTTAACGGTGAAGGAAAACATTCGTGAGGAAACCCGCAGCTTAGTCAGCTCCATATCGACGTCGTCTTTCCTGTGGGCCAAAATGATTAAGCTGAGAGGATGGTTTAGGTGCTGTGTAAGCCTATTCCATATCAAACAATGTCCCAGGCACTACAGCGTCCCGTTAAGTGTAGGCATGGATTACCTCCTGACGCTGTATAAATCATCTTAAATAAATTTTGGGGAATTTCAGATCCTATTGAATGAAATGCGTATTGGTTTTCGCTTTTTAAAAGGTCGTATACGAGAACCAAACCTATTTATAACCTCGAAGCTATTTTATTCCTACTAGCTACTAACTTTGAAGTCAAATAGCTAATTTAAACTTATTTACCGCCTACTCTCATATGACTTATTTTTATCAGTATAAATAACCTCTGAACTACCCTTTTATGCTATTTCAGAGTTCACACCCTTCGGCGCTGAGTTTATTTTTAAATTTATTTATAAGTAGAAGATAAAAGGTTGCTTTTTATAATGGTACTAAGTTTTCGTCTGAATTAATTGTTAAAAAAGGGACTCTATTTTAAGCCCTCTTTTTTAATTTTTCAAAATTTTTTTTTACGTACCTAGGTATTGAGACTGTACCTAAATTAGTTTTATGTGTTTCAATTTGCTTCAGACTATCTTTGACACGCGTACCTATCTAATAACAGTTCTTTTGCTGTTTTGTAAATTTTGCCACGTAGCAGCGAAGAAAGAACCACAAAATCACGTGTTTTTCTGTCAAAAACAATAAAAGAATCAGGATCACGACTATATCCCAAGGCACGGTAGACATTATCAGATTGAGTCACTCGAGGTCATAAAATTCTATGGAAAACAATAATCTAAATAGGTACTTAATTGAAGATGCTAACAAATATGAAGGGTCTTTGTTTACAATCTCTTGTCTCTCATTCAAGAACTGTTCACTGCCAGCCTACCATTGAATCCATCAAAACAATAACTAGGGATCGGGGATTTAAAATGTCTTGCATCTCGCTCGAACCCGCGGTTCCGCCCTCACGCCATCTCTGTCTTTAATTAACTGAATGTCAGTTTGGAGGAGACACTTGACGGGCTGACTGTACCAATTTGGTGGTAAACTTGTGAAGTGGGAGTGTATTACGTGTAGCGTGTTTTGGTGGAAAATAAGGTTTTTTTACTCTATTTATATCTTATTATCAAGTATACATATACATTCTCAGAACCATAATGCGCTGTTCGCTGAGATAGTTTTTAGATTTTTTACACTGAACATACGTATTCCTGATCCCGCTAACGGTGTTCGTTGCCATGGTTCTTCACAGTATTGGTTGCGAAGGAACAATAGTAAAAATCACCTAGTTTTTAAGACGATTTAAAGTTATCAAACTGGTCCTATTAAATGTGACTGATGGATGGACTGTGTGAATGCGGATATGTTTGTGAAAGGAGTTCTGATATGACGGGTGATAGAAGGAAATGGAAGAGATCAAGATCTAAAAAGCGACTAAAGATATGAGTGTTAGTGTTTGATATCTTCTTCAATATCTTTGATATCCTAGAGTTAGACGGAGAACTGAGATTATCAAAATATAAATGCAATATTGCTTTCAGAGATACGTAATTGGCCCTAAGGTCTGCGCCTCTCGAAGTTGGAGGATGCGGTGAGGTATACATACAGATGGTGTAAGGTCTAGGCTAGGCATGATGGCTCTAGAATTTAGGTCTAAATATTTGTATTACTCTAGAATATAAAAGGTATAATCTTTATTAAAACATGCATGAAACAATTCAAAAGCACAAAGATAGAACTTAAAAAAATATTACAATATGTGGCCATAAACAATACATAAAGCAATTGTTTTTAGGCAACCTAATTAGGACGTATTTTTATACTGCAAAAGACACGGTTTTTCAAAAAACTTAAGTTGATGCATTATCCCACACGACCAACACATTTTAAAATATCTTCCTAATTTTAGCAGAACTTCATAAAACATGGTTCCTCCAGAATTTGACTCTATTAAACCCATAAACAGTAGAATGCAAGGGTAAGTTAACGTCTGTTCAAAGAATATCTTGTAATACTACGTATAGAATGGACACTCCTCCCCCCGCACCAATCACTCCCTGCCTCTTGAGTTCTTGATTGCGTTCTTACGAAGTGTTGTTTTAGTTTTTAGTTGCGCGTGTACAAAAATGAAACTGTTGTAGTTCGTTTTTTTTTTGTTTTCATTTTGTTACTGTATTTTGTGTGTGCTTGAGTGGCAAATAAATAAATGTCTATGTCTATGTCTATGTCTTACCCCTCTGGTTCGAGAAAAGAGTATTGAGATGAAGTCATCAGGAGTGGAAGATAAAAACCTGTTGTGCAATTCCACATAAAAGTGGAATAAATGAAGGGAGATGATGATGAAGATTCGAAAGAACTGGTGTTTGAAAGAGAGAAAACAAAACCATTGATGGATCAGAGTGGAACTCAAAGTGGAAACAAAACCATTGATGGATTAAAGTGGAAACTAATCCCTTAATGGATTTGATTAGTGGATCAGAGTGGAATAGGGCGTTGGAAGAGAGAGAATTTTATAAGAGTCTGAGAGAATAATACAGGTCTTTAGACAAACAACACAATCTTATCGAATAAAACGAATATTTTTTCATTTTTGTTATTTCATGGCTAGCTTGCACCAACAAAAAAAAATCTTTGTGCCAAATATTAGCTTACACTATTTCTAACTGTGAAAACTTATTATTAGCCTTCTGTTACATACTAACAAGTCTCTTGTTTATAATAATATATATATTTTTATGCGCTGTTAGTTTTCCATGTATAAAAATTATGTTGTCGATTTATGCCTGCACCTTAGTGTCCTGGGTGCACACTGCACAGATAAGTTATAAACAGAGTCGGGAGGCGGCGCTAGTGAATTATAAACGTGCAAATCCTCGGGCGAGGTGCCGACGAATTCACCCGGTGTTGAGTTACATACGTACTGTGCGGACTTGGGACATTAGCTCTGTTTTATTCCTTCACTAGCTTTCGCCTGCAGGTAGCCTAGCACTCACATTTACTGGACTTAGGCCTTTACGACCATATTAAATGATTTATACAGCGTCAGGAGGCAATCCATGCCTACACTTAACGGGAAGCTGTAGTGCCTGGGACATTGTTTGAGATGGTAAAGGCTTGCCCAGCACCTAAACCATCCTCTTAGCTTAATCAGCCGCCCACAGGAAAGACGACGTCAATACGTGTGCTTTACCTCCTTACCTCTAGGCTACAATTAAGTCTGTTTGTATGATGTCTGTTACTTAGCCCCATGCCACGATTCTGACATTCTACCATCTAAACGAATTTATTGTAACACCACCTCCTGTGATCGTCTCTCTCTCTTATCTCTTTTATCCAGTCCATCCTTATCACCAGGCAACCTTTGGCCTGGTGATAAGGCATTGTACCACCACAATTAGACTTAAGTTTCTTTTAGTCTTTTTTGTAATTTTGTGTAACAATAAAGAATTATCTATATATCTATATAAACCCAACTACCCAACTTCAAAGTTTAAGTATCCGAACAGTATCTGTCGATAACAGGTGCAAAGTTTCAGTCGGGGCCTTATACGATAGAAATTCTTATATTACCGTGTCCCGAATTTCAGATACCAGGGGATTAGCGCGTGATTCCCTAAGGTAACTGGGTAAACTGGAGGTTCATAGAAGGCATTCAAAAAACTCCTGTTTCGTTTTTTTTGGGAAAATACTATGACAGTGAGCTTATCAGAGGTTTTTATTATGATCTCTTGTTTCCTGGCAGTTTTTGAACTGCAAGCATTGCAGTTTTGTATAATAAAAATCTGAAATGGCGGCGCTTAACATGTTATCTCGCTTGAAAAGGAGGTAAATACACAAAAGATCTAAGAGAAAGTCTACCGCTCCTTGGAAAGACAGTCGTGATCCTGTTTGTCTGTTTGTATGTTTTATTAGTGCTAATTTTACATATAAGAAGAAGATAGAGGAAGATGTGATTGAGAAATGAAAAGTCTTATCAAAATTTTCGATTCCTACGGGATTCGAACCCGCAACTATCAGACGATCCTCATAAAGCCGGAGTGATTTACTATTCGGCCACAGAATCCACGACGTCACAATCGAAATTTTGATAAGCTCATATTTTATCGGTTATAGCACCGGTAACAATGAAATACCTAAGTGTGGTTTAACACTATAAAAAGATATATCAATTATTAATTTGATTGGTCTTTCAAAAGCAACCATTTCAGTTATTCAAATTCAAATCCGAATCCCATACTAACCAAACCATAGACGCATACATAATCAACTTGCAATGGCACAAAGCTACCTAAGGTAACCATACAATTACAATATCCAGGACAATTTCCAATGAGTTAATGGCACAATTAAATCTTGCCACTGATTGGATCCTACATCAATGTCACCCTACCCCAACACAACAGTTAACGCAAAATGAACTTTATCTCGTCATTCGTAAAGCTTGTATTGTTTCGTGAATATAAAGTTGACAATGCTATTACGCGTTTTAAGTACAAACAAAACTAGTTTTAAAATTCAAGAAGTAAAAGTTGCTTTTACTGTAGCAATATTCGCGCTCGTTGATCTAGTAGCAATCGAAATATAAATTGTACTTTATCGTCCAGAAATTAAGGTGCAATTTCGTTCGCTGCTATTTTAAATTAACTTAAAACCAAACTGAACAATAAAATTGTTGCAAAGTATTAATTACTTTAGCTGAAGATTTTATTAAAGCTTATCTGTGGGGATTAACTGTGATCATGTAATTAACTGTGAGATTGATCTCTAATCCGAGATCAATTTGTCAGTTATGCTTTTCATATTTTACCATCTTTTTTTTGACGACCTCTGTGGTGCCATGTGCGAAGGTCCGCCTGCGACGCAAGGTTGCGGGTTCGATCCCCGCTGCGGGACAAATGTTTGTATGACCTACAGATATTTGTCTCGGGTCTGGGTGTTTCTATATTATGTATGTATTTACAAAGAAATAGTATATCAGTTATCTGGTTCCCAAAGTACAAGCTTTGCTTAGTTTGGGGCTAGATGATGCTGTGTGAAAATGTCCAGCATTATTTACTTATTTATTTTTACCGTGGTTACATTATACAAACCTGCGAATGGTGTTGGGGATAGGCAGTGGATTATAAATGAAATAGCGGACTGTAAAATAGGTAGATGGTATATTGGACGTAAGAACGCGCGCCTAGTTTGATCCGTGGTTTTGGATGGAGTGTTGCGATGTGGTCGGTGGGGCGGAATATTTTCGGAATATTTTGATACATTTGTGAATATCGCCACAATATCACGTCTTTCAGTCTTAGAAGACTGTATCCCTAAGGCACGGTAGACCTATGTACTCTTACATCATGTCACGCAATCTAAGGTAGTGAACGACATGTCCAAATATGTATATTGGCACATGGCCACCTTTTGCAGAAGTAAGCACACCATACGTGAACATTTATTTATGTATTGCAAGCCCAACGCCGACCATTTTTATTCGTCGGTACCATTCTGGCATACCATTCTTGCCACTTGCTTTCTCAAACTCATCGGAGCAAGAGCTAATATTCTGTGGCACGAGGCAAGAATGGTATACCAGAATGGTATCGTGTAAACGGCGCTAGAATACTAACTGGTTACCTTATAACGTTTTCCTTTACTGCTAATAGCTCATGTTACACCCAAACAGGTGTATTTCTTTTTCGACCCACAGGTTCATACCAAAAGCCGAAAATATTAATATTTTTTTGCGTTTCGCACCACCGTATTTTTTGATTTCTGTTTGAACCCACATAGAAGCAAAAGAACCTAACTAAACAAAGAATGGCATGACATTCAAGCATCCAATGATAAAAAAAGTGGCACTCCGGGAGTGCCGATAGAAGTGAAAACTTGAACAACAGAGGTATCGGAAACGGTAACAGTGTCGCGAGTTCAATAGTTTTTTCCCATCGCAAATTACCAACGCACCAAAAGAAGTTTTCACTTCAATAACCAAATATAGAATACCATGCCTTCCATTGTCATAACTACAACGGGCTATAACACATTTCAATACAGATAGTTAATTACTATAGATGGTGTTTGAGGAGGGATGGCGCACGAAGATAGTTCAATTGATTCCATTCGAACTTGCATGGGTACATTAATATTGAGTTTGATTCAAGATTGCGAGGTTTTAGGATGCTGGGATGATCTTAAGACGGCCGTTATTTCTAATTGTATTAATTAGTTCTACTTCTTATTTATTTATTTACTCCTTGTCGGCACAACTGATGAATCCCTCTCCATGTATCTCTTTCCAGGGCTGCTTCCTTATCCTCTTTATACGACATGACAGCTACCTTCTCCTTCACTTGGCTCATGTAGCTTATCCTCGGTCTTCCTCTTCCTCTTCTTCCTTCCACTTTCCCTTCTATAATGTTCTTAATGAAACTGTCATGTCTAAGATGGTCATTTATAAGATGGCCAATCATCTTTTCTCCACAACTTGCAATAGCGATCTCTCTTCGCCGACTCTACGCAGAACTTCAAAATTGTAGGTGTATACATATTTCTAGTAATAGTGTGGTAATAATATATACAGTGCGCTAATAAATAATAATAAAGAGCCGTGTTGGTCGAATGGGGTTGTGCCTCGACTTTCAATCCGAAGGTCGTGGGTTCGAATCCCGGCCGTGCATCACTGGATTTTTCGTTTCGAAAATGTATATGCGCTTTAACACGAGCTCAAAACAAATTGTCTCAAAACAATTTAATACAAATTGTCTAAAACGCACCAAAACTTCTAACATCAATTGAGCTAAGTTCTAAAGGAGGCTTCCTTGTAACCCTCTCTACACTGGTTCAAAGAACTAATTATTAACACAAGCTCTACCAACTGCCTACTTTGGGGCTGGATAGAATGCCCAGCATGGCTTATTTCTTAGATGAGCGAGCGCATCAAAAACGTATGCTAATTAGCGGTCACCGAATCTTCAAACCTTGATTTTAGCAATTATTCAATAGCAGAGGATGTGTGCTTTGTATCTAGATTTCATATAAGTTTCTAGTTATTTCGAACCTCGTCTTAAAGTTTAGGTGTAGAGTACTGGGTGCAATAAGAATAGGTACTCTAGTTTTTTATTACATAAACTTCGGCTCGTTCAATATTTTGTACCCATTCAATCTACCATGCCTCATTCCTCTCCATCCAAAAGTTGCCTGGAAGACTCTTCTCAGCGATAAGGCCGCCCATTGTGCATTGAAATATTATGGTTCTCTCTATTGGTCGGTGTGCAATAAAGTATTTTCATTTATTCCTTTTCGTTAATTCATTATTCCTTGTTTTTCATATAAAAATATTCACCATTGTAAGTAAATAAAATTCACGACCTTTACATCTATACCTGGGACATTGTTTGCGATGGAACAGGCTTGCCCAGCACCTAAACCATCCTCTCAGCTTAATCAGCCAGCCACAGGAGAGACGACGTCAGTACGTGTGGAGCTGACTAAGCTGCGGGTTTCCTCACGATGTTTTCCTTCACCTATAAGAGCTCGTGTTATAGCGCATATAAATTTTACAAAACATACATATATATTTTTTATTAAAAAAAAACTAAGGCGATCTAAATACAACGAAAACATTTCGTTCATTACTTGAAGTAAATATGGACTTTACTACAGGAAGTAGAATTATTCTAGTTATCTTACCTTCTAGATTATTCTGCTCAAAAGCCTGAGATTTAAGTACTCGTATTTAACCTAAATATTTCAGGCACAGACAGCCATAGAGTAGGGAAAAAGAGATAATGTATGTAGCAAAAAGTTAGGATTTGAAGTGCGATTCTGTTCATTTAATAAACCTTTGATTAGGTACCTACGAGTAACATTTATATATTTTTCTTTTTTAGATAATTAGGTATTCTAAGTTACGTCCTAAAAAACTTTTCATTAGCACTGCATAGAGTTATAGAAACTATTTACCTACCTACCCAAAAATTTGTATCTAAAACTGTTCATGCTCCTAGCTGTCAGGCACCAAGCCTACTTATTTTAAGTTGCTGTTTGAACGTATGTTTTGATATCCTGTAATTATGAACACTAGGATTAAGAAGCTTTGTTTTTGTTTTGCATGTGAAGTGTAAACCCTGTTGGGTATCCTATCCCATCCCACTCATATAATAAAGCTAAAAGTTTGTGAGTTTGTTTAGATGTTTGGATGTTTGTATGTTTGTGTAAGCATCAGGCTCAAACGACGAAACAGTTTACAATGAAATTTGGTAAGGTGAAAGGTATAACTCCAGAATAGCATATAGGCTTTTTATCCCGAAAAACGTTCCTGAAAACCAAAAAATATGTAAAACGACAACGGGAATATTGCATAAAAACTTTAGCAGTACTCTGTTTGACACAAAGAGCACTGCTCTAAGGTTGCCATGATAACCAATAACTTTTGACTTTTCAAAATGGCGATTCATTTTGTTCTATTATGCTTTTAACGATTTTAAAGACAGCATATCCAAAATCCAAAAATGAATTCAGTGTTTTCATGGGTTGGATTGGAATTGAGTTGTATCTCTAAAATTTGTAGTTTGGGTCTCCTTGTGTAAAGTTGATGTATTGAAGCGACACGATCATACTAATTTGTCTTTTTTAATATGTAACTAATTTTGATACAATGATGTAAATCTAGTGTTTTTTATCCTGCAAAATTGCAGAATTACATTATTATTCTGCTTTTTTCTATTCTACGTCCACGTTATTAGTACAAACAGCGTTGAGTTTTCATTAGATAATTTCGCGTAATGAGCCGCACGATTAGCATCTGCGACGCGTCTGTCTCAGTAATCTCCAGAAGCTGGCAATCTTTGCGGAATTACGCAGAACTTGCTTACAACCTGCGATATATTTAGACCTTTCTTAGTAATATTACTCTTAGAGCTCAACGTTAAGAAACCCGCAGCATAGTCAGCTCCACACAAAAAGACGTTGTCTTTCTTGTAGGCGAGGTCCCCAGGCACTACAGCGTCATGCTAAGTGTAGGCATAGATTGCTTCCAAATTAAAAGCGATTGTGAGGATGAATTGGATTTTTGTTAAACTACTAGATAGATTTGAATGAAATTCACTGAATACCTTCCTTTATAGAAAAAAGCGCAGATAAGTACATTCATTTTGCCAGCGGGCTATGGAACGCAGTCTTCTAGGGGTTTGGCTGATCGACAGGATCAGAAATTCAACAATACGCAAACGCGCTAAGTTTGTAAGCTTTTTGGTTGTCAGTGTAACCAAAAAGTCTACCCAACTAAAGTGGTACTGGGCAGGCCATGTCTGCCGCATGTCTGACGAGTTATGGGAAAAAAACCGTCACTGAATGGGTGCCCGACGGAAGACGTCCGCGCGGCAGACCACCACGGAGATGGCGGGACGATTTGGATATGCATCTACCAGACTGGTCAACTATAGCTAAAGACGGAAAAGACTGGAAAATGAGGAGGGAGGCCTTTGCCCTAAAGTGGGACAATACGGGCCAAAAATAAATAAATAAAATAAGTACATTCGATATCACGAGGTGTAAAAGTCTTTCCGGAACCTCCAATTGATAGATTCTTAAGAAAACGTTTTTACCCGTGTGTAATTAGCCAGCCCTCTCGATCGAGGGCTTGTGACGATCGGATTACAGGTAATTGGAGATAGGTGGGGAAATACTTGGACTTAAACGGGTATTAGACAAAATTGATGTTTAGATAATATTTTCGAAAAGGCAAGGTGGTGGAACATCATCCTTAGTGCCGTGTTGGCCTAGTAAGATGTACCCTCGACTTTCAATCCGAAGATTGCGGTGCAACAATCAATTTTGCGAAAGCATCGTGAGGAGGAAGCAGAGAGGATGGTTTAAGTGCTGAGCAAGCCTATTGCATCTCCATCAATTAAGTAGACATTCTTAGTAAAAAAAAAATAGGTAGGCTACACACCTAAATGATTACAGCGTCTGTAGACCCATGCTTACACTCAACGGGACGCTATAGTGACTGGGACAGATGGACTAGGCTTGCCCAGCACCTAAACAAGGTTCTCAGCTTAATCTTTGTTCACAGGAAAATCAACGTCATACTGCTGTGCTTTTATAGTAATCGCCAGTTTTGATATACTCGTAGCTACGCTCTCGAATAACTCCTCAGATGGAAGGGCATCCATTTAAAACCGCGAACGGAAGGCTTGTTTCCTGCATGAGCCGACTTGCTGGCGCCGGGCAAAGAGCCACGCGTATAGATACAAAATACAAAAATACAAAATATATTTATTAGGTTTCAAGACATATACTCGTACATTGTTTTTGTGACATAATCTAACACATGTTGTATGTTTAGCGTAGCTTAATATAATGATTAGGTACTACTCAATTAAATTATGTAGGTATGTTCACTAGCCCCAACACTAGGATACCCTGTGTCGTGGGTAAGACATTTATAAGATAGGCACCAGCTGCTGCTGTTTCCCGTTGAACACGAAAGGAGCCTCTTCTAGGAACACTCTTGCTTGATCGTTCTTGATAGGCCTTCGGAGATAAACAACGCTGTGACCGGTCTGTAAATGGATGGATGATCGCCAGTGTTTTAAGTGTTTATGGTAGCACAGAGACAAACAGACATTTAACGTTTGTAATTTAGTAGGTAAATACTACAGAAAAAGCTATGCTATGATAGACTTGAGTAAGTTACCCACTAAACCAAAAATTCAAATACCTACATTCCGAAACATCTATTACTCGCTGATCTATGTAGTCACAAAATACGTGGTTTTGTATAAAATTTATTACATTATGTATCAATGTCTGACGTATAACCATAGACTCTATTGCGACAGCATAAGGGTGAAATTTGCGTGTCAAACTGTGAAATTAGAGTAGTCGGCCAAACCATAATTATATGGTAAGAGTGTTCATGTAATGGTACGTTCAAGAGATTTATCGTATGTTTATCTGTTTGCACTCTAATACGAGTAAGTACATAAAGTGACTGTATGTAGAGTTTTCTTAGAAGTTGTTAATACAAAAACACTTACAAGATCCGAACATATTTCAAATCGAAAGTTAATATCAACCCCAAAAAGCATTTATTCATAGGAATCACTTAGAATGTTAGTTACAAACAGAGCAACAAACACGGTTTGAGGTCAAACATAATATACCTCTTTTAAAGCTAGGTGATTCAGGATTACTTTTTATACTCTTGTTCCTTTTACTTTTTTTTTTTTTTTTTAAAGTAAATTCGTATGAGTCAGTGGCCAACTCTGGTGACGCAGTTTTTAGACCACCTTAAGGCCTCCGTCATGGCTTAGTGACTTAAACAGCCGGAACCAAAAATTTAACGTGCCCTCCGAAGCACAGAAGCGCTCAGATGTAAATGCCACTAGCGGTCACCTATACACTTACAGACCGTTTCGAACGTTGCTTAACTTCGACAATCTATCAAGAACGGCTAAGCAAGCACGACCACGAGCGCTAATGGGAAGGAAAACAACGAGTCATTTCTATTTATCGGAGTTTATACAATGCAAAAGGATTCTTCATTTTCTTGAGGAAGGTATACCGGACGTTCATAGAGTTGTAGTTATTTGTTTATAGATAAGACAATGCTCCTAAAACCTTTTTTGGAACTAAGTTAAATTGTTGACTAAATGTAATGTATTCTCGACTTACATGAAGGTTGCGTTGCAAGTCCTCGTGTGAAGTGTTAATTTTACAAAATGTGGGTTATGCCAAATATGTATTTGGACATGCCTCACACTACCTCCTTAGACATTAGCAAAGGATCTAAAAGATCTGAGAGAATTTCTATCGAATTGTCGTGATGTTGTTTGTTTTGTCGAACAGTCCCATCGCGTTGACTTCTAAACTTTGGTGAACTTCGTATCTCATCTGTTAAACAATACCTATTCTATGAGCAGAGTTCCCGACGACGTAGCGATGACGTAATAATTCAGAAAGCCTGTTATTCACTGTGGACACTAGAATTTTACGGTTATAGACTATGGTGGGCCTCGTGTCGATATTGTGGTTCATTTAATTTAATTAAATGGCTCATTGGGTTTTAGATTGTTTTTGAACTATTTAGTTTTATTGGTGAATGAAAAACAAAATAAACGGGGTAATGTTTAGGTTTTGAACCCGTTAACGGTTAACCATATTTAGAAAGTCTTAAGAGGATAGCTAGCGAATGCTGGAATCAGTAATAACAAAAATAAGCATAGACTTAGTTGTATATCAAGTGATTACGTTTGAGTAGAATTAGTTTGAATTCTGTGCCAATCCCACAAAACGGGAATATAAGGGGTTCATTCGAATAGAGGAAAATGGAAGAGTCCATTTTAGGAAAATCGAAGAATCCATTTACCTCTATCAGCTGTAATCTAAGCACTCACTCCTTCCTAACTCACGTGAGTAAGGAACGAGTGAGTGCTTAGATTGAATGAAGATGACGAATGAGGATGACGTCATCCTTCATCCGATTCATCCATCATTAATAGGTGGTCCCTCACTATGGGCCTCATAAGAAGGCTCAAGGTCGCCCAACGAGCTATGGAAACGGCTATGCTTGGTGTCTCTCTACGAGATCGAATCAGAAATGAAGAGATCCGTAGACGCACTAAAGTCACCGACATAGCCCACAGGATTGGCAAGTTGAAGTGGCAGTGGGCGGGGCACATAGCTCGTAGAACTGACGGCCGTTGGGGCAGAAAGGTTCTCGAGTGGAGGCCACGCACCGGAAACCGCAGTAGAGGACGGCCCCCCACTAGATGGAAAGACGATCTGGTAAAGGCTGCTGGGAGCCGTTGGGTGCAGGCTGCACAAGATCGATCGCTGTGGAAATCGATGGGGGAGGCCTATGTTCAGCAGTGGACACTAGATGGCTGAGATGATGATGATGATGAATAGGTAGGTACAGGATACTGCAGTATAGGTAATGATACATCGACAACGCAGTGCATCTCTAGTACATAATTCACGGACGGCCCGCGTCGCTGTAAAATATTCAGAGCGCCGGATTTAGGGCCAAAGCTTTAGGCATCTAATCGACGATTTGTATGTGACGGTTCTGGCTATTGCTCTTTGGACGTTTTCTTGTGTGTATTTTTACGCATTGAGCTCAGTTATCTAAACGGTTAGGAGGTTTATGACCATCTCTCAGTTTGAATAGTTAGCTGTATGACCAGACCGCAGTCAGTCCAAATCTCGATAAGTCAAAGTCAAAGTCAAAAAACATTTATTCAGTAGGACCGCTGGGATCACTTTGAAACGTCTTAAAACTAGGTGATTCTACTCCTGTTCCTTCGCGACCAATACCGTGAAGAATCAGGGCAACAAACACGGTTTGGGGCCTAGCTTTTTTTTAGGTAATCCATCTTAGATCTAACTTAGGCTAATTTCTTAACTAACTTAGTTGTAAAATTAAAAGTAAAGTTAGTAACATTCAAAAAGCTAAGCAAGATAGCAGAGGCATTGTGCACACATCAGCTGTCGATACGTATTGAGGTTGGTTGTCTGGTGCTGGGCAAGCCGATTCCATCTCAAACAATGTCCCAGGCACTACAGCGTCCCGTTCAATGTAGGCATAGGTTACCTCCTGACGTTGTATAAATCATCTAGTATGAGTAAAGGCCTGGAGTAAATTCTACCAACCACCACGCTGATGGGGAGATTAGTGTGGCCGTTGGGAATTTGTATTACCAATATATAATTATATACCCCATTGCTCAAGTCAATGGGGTCGTTGGGACTTTTTTTTCCCAACTACCCCACTAGTGGGGAGGCTAATGGGGTCGTTGGGAATAAACCATATTAATATGTATATTAATTAAGTATAATTATGAAACACCCTAGTCTGAGATTATTAATCAACCTTTGTGGCTGACTGTACCTTAGCCACAGGACTGTGGTGAAAGGTAAATTATTCACAGAGCATTGTTGCAAAAATTGTTTTCAGCATTGTGTTTATTGTTGTCGGGACAATATGCGGTGGAAAGAATATGGATGGAGGTTATATTTTATTTTGCGTTAGCCGTTTTGTAAGCTTTTAACATGATTTTACGCGCACATGCGCGAATATTAAAAATTAGGCCTTTATACCTTTAGAAGACTAGCTTCCGGCCACAGCTACGCTCGCAAAAACAAAGTTAGAATCAAAAAGCATTTATTCAGTAGGACCGCTGGGATCACTTAGAATAGTCTTAAAAGTAGATTAGATTAGATTAGATTAGATTATAACTTTATTGTACACCAAAAAAAAAAAAAAGTAGGTGATTTCACTCCTGTTCCTTCACGACCAATACCGTGAAGAAACAGGCAACAAACACAGTTTGGACTCTAGCTGTCTTTAAGGTGACAAACATTTTAAATAGCAGATAAGTAATGCTAATTCCGAAATACGAAACGCAAAGTCCTTTGATGTACGGCCGGGATTCGAACTGGCAATCTTCGGATTGAAGTCGAGTACCTCTAGCCCACATGATAAACAGTTTACTTGTTACATACCTCAGACTAGCCCTGCGTCTTACGTGGGCGGTGTAACGCGAACGCGATTGCGAAGCGAAGCTATGCGATTTGATACGGCGCGGCGCGTGTACGTGTACGTGCGCGCGAATCTTCCTTCAGACTTCAGATTGAGTAAACCGGTTCGCGCGTAAATGTCAAACAAACTGATCGCGTTCGCTTCGCTTCGCGCTGCGCCGCAACGCACCGCTCACGTAGGACACTTCAATAGTAAATCGACTGTTTGTTATTACCGCGCGGCTTCGCGTTCGCGTCCAAATCGCCTACGTGACGAGCCGCCCTGCGTCTTACGTGGGCGATCCGAGCCGTATGACGCAGGGTACGAGAGGTAACTTTACTTTCAATGTTTTCCCTCACCGTTCTGAGCGAAGTGAACAATTATCAAATCTATAACATACGTTGAATCCGTAACATCCTCTTTAACTCTGTAGACTCGTGTTTTTGTATACAGGGTGATGTTAAGTTGAGATAGTTTTTAGGAATTGCCTCTCAACTTTTAATTCAATAATTATCTAGGTAGGTAGCTCTTGATCAAAGTCAAAGTCAAAAAGTCAAAAATAATTTATTCAGTAGTGGGATCACTTTGAAATCGAAGTAATATTGTATTGAAAAATGGTGGTTCTAATTACCACCATTTTAGGCCCGATTGTGGAATTAAAAAAAACAACAGTTGCTAGATTATGCAGCGTCAGGAGGCACTCAATGCTTTAGTAGGTACTTAACATATTGTTTAATATTATGGCTTCAACAAAGACGGATTAACACACCCAACACTCTAATCAACTTACCTACATTTCTCTGCAAATATTTATCTCAGGTCCAGACCAGAAACACCCAGGTGTTTCTATGTATAATATGTATGTATTTACAAACAAAAAGTATCTAAAGTAGTATATTAGTCATCTAGTACCCATAACACAAGCTCTGCTTACTTTAGGGTTAGATGCTGCTATGTGAAAAAGTCCAGCATTATTTATTTTATTCGTCTCCTCTCACCTCTTTTCTTAGCCATCCATTCAAAATGTACTATTCAAATATCTTAAATCTGCATCAACTTGTAATAGGATCAACCTGTAGCGGTGGTACATAAAACGCTGAGTTGAGGCTGTAAATCTAACGGCGCGACCCACGAGTGCAGACTTTGCGATGCCTATTTGTATCTCAATAGAGCTGATACAACACAAAAAATTCAATACTGGTCTTTAGTACCTACGCTATTATGACGAGCTCTGTGACGCAAAAGGTTGCGGTTTCGATCCCCGCCACTGTTGTATGACAGATATATGTCCCGGGTCTGGATGTTTCTATGTATAATATGTATGTATTTACAAACAAAAAAGTATATAGGTAGTTTATCTTCATCTAGTACCCATAACTTAAGCTCAGCTTACTTCGGGGCTGGATGATGCTGTGTGAAAAGTCCAGCATTATTTATTTTATTATTATCAACTATTGCTGTCCCACTGCTAGGCAAATGCCTCGGGTTAGTCCCATTCCCCCAATTCCTTCCGGACGTCGCGATCTTGTGCAAGGCTCGCTCAGGGACCTACATGATTGTATATTGATGTTATAAGTTGGATACGGCTAGAATTCAACGAGGCATTGTTATACAAAATGTATCATAGAAAATGTAGGTAATTTCACAGCATTGAAAGTCTGTTCAAAAGTTTTCAATACAAAATCTCTCAATGCATAGATAATCACAATCATTATTAGAAATTCGGGATATTGCCAACTCTATATAAATCTGCCAAAAATTCTATTTGGCTTGGTGCAGCGAAGAATATGTCTCGGATTCGCATCCCGCTCCCCAGCTCTTATATTATGCAAGATAGTCCAAGAGCCAGTGCTTTGTTCTAGCACGGTATGTCTTTTGAAGATGCCACTGTTAATTATACCGAATTAGTTACCTAAGTCAAAGTGAATAGGACCGCTGATCACTTAAAATAGGTAGTTTTAAAACTAGATGCTTTTATTTGTCTATTATTATATAATTATATATTAATAATAAAATTATTCTGTGACTGTATTAGTGTCTGTAAGAAGGTTTATCGTTTTTATGGAGTCTGGCGAGTGTCCAGCGTATATATTTATTGAATGAACTCGGTATTGTGAGCCGATTTTATTATGCGTACCGTGCGGAAAAAGCCTTTGTCATTTATATTGTTGAATCCATTCATAATTTTACATGGTAAATACTTTTAACAACCCATTTAATATTTCATTTATATAGTTCGTATACAATATGAAGCACATATTAACATTTATATCTACAGAACAATACACATCCATCAGGATATAGTAATAAGATAATATTTATTTTAAATAAAATATTTATTTACAGAAACTAAGCTACTACATATTTACATATATTTACAAAATACAACAGGATTAGTCAAGCTATCTAAGGATCGTTAGAAACGATCTATAGATAGCTCAACTGATCCAGGTCACTGTCATTATATTTTAAATTAATATAACAATTTTGGTTTTTAATAAAGCGATCAATAATAGTTCTAACTAAATAATGCTGAATATTTCAAACTGCATCATCCAACCTCAAAATAAGAAATTTTTTCATATCCGAGAAAAATATTTGCAGATCATTAGAGGTCGATGTTCTTCAAAAATCATACTCTCCATCATGTACCTACCTAAATAATGAATGAATGAATGAAAATTCTTTATTGCACTTTATTGCAAATTAAAACAAACAAAAACAAAAGAAAAACCAATTAAAAATGTACAACGGGCGGCCTTATCGCTAAGAAGCGATCTCTTCCTGGCAACCTTTGGATGGAGAGGAACATCAGTGAAAAGAAGAAATAATATTAATAATATTTATTCTTTATCTGAATAAAAGTATTTTTTTTTCTATACTTAATAAAATAAATTATAAGCAGCTAGCTCCCGCCCTATACTTAAAGCATTGTTCGTCCGTCTAGTAGAAACTTGTCTCACCTCGAAGTCACCGTGAAGTTGAATATTCCAGCTTTTGAATTCAGAGCAAAGGTTAATGTTGGTCTTATCTTGCTAATGTATTTCGTAGGATGATTAAGCTGAGAGGATGGTTCAGGTGCTGGGCAAGCCTATTCCATCTTAAACAATGTCCCAGGCACTACAGCGTCCCGTTAAGTGTAGGCATGGATTGCCTCCTGACGCTGTATAAATCATCTAATATATTATGTAAATCATCTAATTTCGTAGGATTGTAGAAAGTGGAAATGACTCTGCCTACTCCTACGGGAAAATCACGTGATGGTTTATTGGAATGAAGTTCCTTTTCGGACGGTATCGGAATGGGGCTAGACGAAAAAAAACGTTAGATTTTACCCTCACGACACATGTATACTATGTCCAATCGTCACAGTGCGAAGTGCGCAGTCGCGAAACAGTCCATAGATTGTTACATTGTTAGTACGGACGGAAGAGCGTTTCTAGGATTTTAATATTTGACATTAAGTAATTATTTGACAAATGCCAAATGTTAAAGTTGAATCTTCGTTCCAACCACGTACTTTTTTGTTTTATTTTCTTCTTTAAATGACACCAGTTCTTTCAGAAGCCGTTAAGCCATGACGGAGGCTTTACGGTGGCTTTTTACCAATTCTTTCGAACTGTGATGGAAGGATAGAGTGCAGCATAAAGAGAATCCTTTCGTGGACTTCACCTAAGAATGTTTTCGATCTTTTCATTCAGTGTGTTTTTAGTAGTAATAAAACTTCTTTAATTCGAGTTGCACATTTGTATTCAACCGAAAGCCTCCATCTTGAACAAACTCATTTTTCTTGAGTCAAGTTTTTTTTTTAAACAGCTACCAACCCCTTCCGCCTGTCAAACGTCAAAATATTTTGTCAATGCATAAATGTTAATAGAATAGAATAGAATAGAAAATGTTTTATTTGCAACGATAAGTAGGTACATAACACGACAGACACGAGAATAACTTATATTCTAGGTTGCTAAATTAATTTATTAATTTTTTATTAATTTCATTTTATCAAAAAGATTCTCAAAATATGAACCAGCTAACAGTAGTTAAGTTTGTTCACCGGATTTCGATAAGTAAGTATCATTAAAAACGGAAGAGGAAGAATGATTGGACATCTTAAAAAACAAGGTAGGTACAATTTCTTATGATTAAAATGTCAGATTAAATAAAAAACCAAATTATGTACATACATACGACCACCAGCCTTATTGTCTAACTTTAAATCCATTCCCAGTTGTCCACCAATCACAGGAAAATGACAATTGAAATCCAGAATGGGTTTCAAAAGTCAAAATGAAGCCCATGTCCATTGCCATTTGAATTACACAATAAGGCTACGGGATTAGAATTTATTTCGACACGATAGTGGACGCAATATCACATTTGGCCAATACCGCTTAAAAATCTTATTAAGATGATTTTCCTCACCATTTATCACGTGTAACTGATGACGTCACGGCTACAGTACACGCCACTTACCAAGTTCAATCTCGACTCCTGATTAATTGTCCAAGTTGCGCCAACTACAAACTTAGGCTACGGTTTTCATAAAAACGGCGAACGGCAAAACAAATGGAATCTCTTCATAGTTATGTTTTAGTCACATAATAATAATAATAATAATAATGCTGGACATTTTGACACAGCATCATCTAGCCCCAAACTAAGCAAAGCTTGTACTATGGGAACCAGATAACTGATATACTACTTATATACTTTTTGTTTGTAAATACATACATATACTGAAATACATAGAAACACCCAGACCTGAGACAAATATCTGTGGGTCATAAAAACATTTGTCCCGCGGCGGGGATGGAACCCGCAACCTTTTGCGTCGGAAGCGGACCTTCGCCCACTGCTCCACAGAGGTCGTCAACATGCGATACTCCCTGCCAGAACTATCTCGCCGGTTGAATATAAGTGGAAAAAATTGTACGAAAATTGTAGTATTTTGTAGTACAATCAAAACAATTTACTTACTATACTTTCGGAGATATTATCACACTCGACTTTAGTTCTGCTGGAGTGTATGCTCTCGACCGGACATGAAATCGGCATTATTTATCAAAGGTGGAAAAGAACGTATGGAATTTGTACATAAATGCCTGACCTCACATAATTTTAGTTAAAATGGTATTTAGGTATAGGTACCGCAACAACTTGAACCTCCGTTTTTTCTTAACGAAACTTAGACTTGCTAGGTTTTCGGGCTTTTTTTTAAATAAAAAAAATTAGGCCTTTACATCTATATTAGATGATTTATAGCGTCAGGAGGCAACCTATGCCTACACTTAACGGGACACTGTAGTGCCTGGGACATTGTTAGAGATGGATTAGGCCCAGCACCTAAACCATCCTCTCAGCTTAATCAGCCGCCCACAGGAAAGGCGACGTCAATATGTGTGGAACTGACTAAGCTGCGGATTTCCTCACGATGTTTTCCTTCACAATTAAGAGCTTGTGAGCGCATATAAATTTTACAAAACGAAAAATCCATTGATGCACGGCCGGGATTGGCCCCATGAACTTCAAATTGAAAGTCTAGCCACAACCCCATTCGACCAACATGGATCTTTTTAAACTAAGAACCTCTATAATTGTATACGGGAAATACAGAGCCCGAAAAGGAGTTCCACAATTTGGCAATGTGGCTTACCATATCACATCATACTCGTATCATGCTTCTATAGATAGAAGCATGAACCCATCCACTCACTGCTGAGTATATGCCGCCTCATTTTCACGCCATTTTTTCCAATCCTGCGATTTGATCCTTACTAAACTCTACTCTGTGACGACCTCTGTGGCGCAGTGGGCTAAGGTCCGCCTGCGAAGCAAAAGGTTGCGGTTTCGATCCCCGCCGCGGGACAAATGCTTGTATGACCAACAGATATTTGTCTCGGATCTGGGTGTTTCTATCTATAATATTTATGTATTTAACAAAACAAAAAGTATTTAATTAAGTAGTTTATCAGTCATCTAGTACCCATAACACAAGCTCTGCTTAGGATTTGATTAGTGGATCAGAATGGAATATGGCCTTACTGTGGGGCTGGATGATGCTGTGTGAAAAGTCCAGCATTATTTATTTTTTATTTATTTTTCTACTATAATAACCATGACAAAACTTACCCTCGGCATTTGATCGCTACATAATCAGCAAACGAAACGAGGCCGGCATTACGGCCACAGTATTAAGAAAACAGTAGCTGAACCAGCTTACATGCCAAACACATGCTACAAGCCTCATGTTATTTCATAGACTGGCTAACAGTTACAACGCTTCTCTTCTAGGCATGTACCGGATGTACAGATAGGCCTTTTAAAGTTGCCTCATTACTTTTAACCAACTTTAAACAAAGAAGTAGACTGTTCGGCTGTATGAATCGATATCTTCGTCAATTGTGGATTCTCAAAAATATTTTTGTTAAGGTGGTGTGGCCTCTTCTAAGTACATTTTATTTCTGAGGGATTGATACTTTTTCCGTAAAATAAAAACAACGCATTATTTTGCATTCAGTCAAAAATTAAAATTAGGTTGCCACAGCTTATCATTTTTGATTCCTTAAAATTACTTGTCCTATAGTAAGAGAATGAGAATGAGAGATATAAAGCTATCTATATAAGCTTTATATCTCTCATAAGGTAGACTAAAGTGGGGCTCAGATAGACCGAAAAAGAGGCAGTGAGGGAGTGGAGGCGGCTAATGTAATCAAGCCGTCAAGCGCCATTCGAGAGAGCTTCTTACGAGGGAATTCGCTTAATTCTTGCAGAGTAATGGGATGACAGAGACTTTTTTTATTTATTATGGACTAGCTGCGCTCCCGCGGTGTGACCCGCAGTCCCTCGGGATTTTTTCGGGATTAAAAATAGCCTATGTCCCTGGGATACAACCTTTATCTATGCCAGTAACTGTACACACATACACACATACATGTACAGTAACTGTTAAGTGGTTCGGGCGTGAATAGGTAACAAACAGGCAGACAGATAGATAGACAGAGTTACTTTTACATTTATAATATTAGTATGGATATAAGTAAATGAGTAATATAAGTGAATAAGAAATAATTACCTAATAAGTAAGTATGGTGTATGGATATCTTACGGAAAGATTTCATTAATTGTTTAATTATTGACCATAAATAATCTTAGTTTCCTTCAGCTTAAAATGAGACATTGAAGTCGATGAGAGCAACTGTGGTCTAGAAAATGAGATCCTGCCTTCACATTTTAAGGTTGTGGGCAAGGAGCCTCTTTGAGGTGCACTTAGAATCTTTTCATTATACTAGGTCAATTGAAATGCACGACAAAGGAGAAATCAAGACACTTATACCTATATCAGCCATTTCACGTGACTTAATTCGGCTATTTTATTATCCGAACTTAAAAATTAATTGACACACGGCCAGGACTTGATCCCACGACCTTGGTATCGAAAGTCAAAGTCAAAAAGCATTTATTCAGTAGGACCGCTGGGATCACTTTGAAACGTCTTAAAACTAGGTGATTCTACTCCTGTTCCTTCGCGACCAATACCGTGACCAATACCGTTATATTATATAGTATATATAATAAAGTCGTGATACTATTTTAATTTCGCTAACACGGCTCTTTATGATAGAAATAAAAAAGTCTTTGTACTCACCTACCTACCTATTAACAGTCTCTGTTACTTTCTACTCTACGCTTCGTTTAAGTATAAAGATGCTCTTTGTACGCGAGATGGGCTGCATCAATGAACCTTTTCAGATAATTTGATGGAAACCTATCACAGCTTTTAACGTTCGCAAGTTCGAATACTGGCCGTGTCCCTATTGATTTTTAGTAGTAAGTACAATTAAGACCAACCTGCCTTCGCGAAATTTAAAAATACCTACTACAACGCTTAGTTTTAGAACAAATATTTGTAATTTCTGCAAAATGCAGATCATTTAAAAATTTGCCCCGCCGCGAAAACCGAACTAGCACTTCTGACGTCTTATCTCAACCACCATGCCATAACAACTATGTTTTGTTAACAAATAAGGTATAAGTTGGAATAGAACGGCGTATCCTGCCAAGAAATCTCCCTCATCTAAATTGAAACCAGCTCAGCAGTTCTGACGCATCAGTTCTATGATCCGGACCGACTGATTCGACTGGCTCAACTCCTATAATAGCACTTATAGCATTTTTTGTAACTTCCTATTACGTGCATGGGGGACAAATAAACTCTTTATTTTTTATTTTTTTTATAGTGTTAAACCACGCTTAGGTGCTATAATTTGAATTGTGACGACAAGGGTTTCGTGGCCGAACGGTAAGGCACTCTGGCTTTAGGAGGGTCGTCTGACCGTTGCGGGTTCGGATCCCGTCAGAATCGAAAATTATGCTATGACTTTTCATTTCTCAATAAATAAACTTTTTTTCCTGGCAGTTTCAGAACTACATTGCAATTTCGTATAGCCCGGTTCATTTAAATGATGGTGGCACTAGCGTGCAAGCGAGAAGTTGTGCATAGGTAAAGGCCGCCATATCAGCCCGTATTTTTTAAAACTAGGTAAGTACCTACTAGGAAATAAAAATCATCAATAAAAATACAATTAAAAACAACCCGCCTTATCATAAAAAACGCATACGACGCAAACCGACTCCCTTGAGCCCGGATCGGTTGCCCGATCCGTTTATAGATTAACTTGTTTGCTAGCAAAACTGCATGCCTTGGAAATGCATAGCATTATATGGAAATCTGTATAATGAAAACTGTTAGAAACAAATTATAAGTCGTCTTCTATTGTGATACGTGTGTAGCGCGTGCCATTTGTACCTAGCTCTTATTATTTTTTCTTAATTCTTAATATGGGGAGACCTTTGCCCAGCAGTGGGACTGGTTAAATAAATATATATATGGTACAAATAGATGCACACAGGATAATAACATAAAAAAGGCGAGCTTAACCCTACAAAGAGTTTTCTTCCAGCAAACCTTCCCGGTCATAATTGTTGTGATATAATGAGGTGCATCCTCATTGCTATTTGCCAGACGAGTGGAGAGCAGCTTTGATGTACTGTACCTTTTCCTAGAGTTCGATCAGAAAACAATGATTGGGGACAGTGCAGTATTATTCAAAAATAGTAGCAAAATAAACCAGTGTGTACATTTAGTAAATCTATTTCCATTCTGCTATTGTATTCGAGTACGTGAAAGGAAAGTTCTAGAATGTGTGTACAAAGTTGCAAGCACTACTTTATCTATCAAAATAATCAGCTACAGCTAAACAACGATGAAGGTCCTGAACCAAAGCAAAATGATTAATTGTAGTTTCAGGTGAGCAATTGCCTGCAACGCCATCTAGGATAAAACATTTTTATAGTGATTGATAATCGCACAAGGTCAGTAGAGAGTACATTGCATTCTACATGGCTGCAACGTTTAGGATGCATTTTAAAAGCCATCTAAGGTGGGTAGTCAGAGGCATGTCCAAACACATATTTGATACATGCTCACATCTTGCAGAAGTTAGTATTCCATTCATGACAGGTTGCAAGTCTATCGCCGCCTATAAGAACACTAACTGACTACCCCCCTTAGACATCTTCAAAGGATCTGAAAAAAAAAGATCTGAGAGAATGTCTACCGCACCTTAGGGATACAGTCGTGAATCTGTTAACGTTTTTTTTAAAGCCATCTAGAATGTTGAACAGCTGTGGACTTTTTTGAGCATACTTAGGCTACACAATGGTATGATCTATTTCCCACGATTTGCTTCAATACGATTCCACGAAAGTACTTTGCGTCTCAGGCAATCGCCCACAACGCCATCTAGGTTGTCAAATAATAATCATAAATAATGCTGGACATTTCACACAGCTGCATCTAGCCCCAAACTAAGCAAAGCTTGTACTAGGGGTTGGCTTGTAGGTACTGGTGGTTGTCAAAGAACTAACATTGGACTTCATCACTTCAAGGATATTCAGTCAACACAATCAAAGGTATATAAACTATTACAACTTTTATTAATTCATGTTTATTTTCTTTATAATTACGAACATTTTCCCCAGCCAATACAATTTTTCATTCCCGCTATTCCTCTAGCCCTTCAACCATTTTTTCTACCCATGGCGTCATGACAACAATGCGCACTGCATCATTCTGCTATGTCAATGTCATCAGTTGCTCACTGATATCCGTCACTTCCAAAGAGTATGCATCTGCATGTCTCTTCGTCGCCTTTTCAAGATTGTCAACGTAAGTATGAGATTGTTGAATGGTATGATCTAGTTCCTAATTCAATACGATTCAACAAAATTCACTCGTATTGCGTCTCAGCCAAGAAATCGCTCGCCACGCCATCTATTTTGTCAATCAGTAATAGACATATATCATTCAGTTTACACAATGGTGTGATCTAGTTCTACGATTTGGTTCAATACGTGGTTCAATACGATCCTACGAATCAGTGCTACAGGCACAGTCTATGTTTGCTCGCGTCAACGGAACGTCTGAATAGAGCCATTTGTGCACTCAAGCTTGGCTTTTTTAGAATTCGGAGACCGTCATGTAACTACCGTACGTAATCTACAATGTTTAATGGTCAATTAATCGAAAAGACTTTAATTTAAAACATATGGACTTGTCACATCATCTAGCCACAAAATAAGCAGAGCTTATGAGAGCTTGTGTTATGGGAACCTCTTAACTCAGATTTAGTTAACGTGCCTTACTTTGTTTTATCAAATCCATACTAATCCATATCCATACTAATATTATAAATGTGAAAGTAACTCTGTCTGTCTGTCTATCTGCTGTCTGTCTGTCTGTTTGTTACGCTTTCACGCCCAAACCACTGAACAGATTAAGCTGAAATTTGGCATAGTTAAAGGTTGTATCCCAGGGAAGAACATAGGCTACTTTTTATCCCAAAAAAATTAAAAAATCCCGAAGGACCGCGTGTCACACCGCGGGAGCGCAGCTAGTAATTAATAATTAGTAATTATCAATACTTAGATATGTTTCAGTGAGATGCATAAGATATTATGCATGATACTTGATCTTTGAAAACAAAGCTAGGTCCGAAGCCGTAGCTGCCTTGGTTCTTCACGGTTTTTTTTTTTTTTTTTTTTTTTTTTCAAGTTCATATTTATATGACTTTATTTCAATAATATGATCTAATCCATACACACAAATCGCCTAAGTACTATTAGTAACCACGTGGAACAATAAAACGTTTAAATACACTTAAAATAAACTCTCACACTAATTTGTAAACTATTTGAATTTCATAAATGCCAGTAATTTATTTAAAAATGCCTGAAGTTCATAAATTGTTTATAAAATATTGCAATGGCTTATATTTTCGACTAGACAATTATTATTATAAAATTAAAACTAAGTGTATTGAGATAAAGGATCATAGTATGAGATAGCTTAGATATAAAGTGACCCCTTGGTGCAAGGGTCTTTTTCTGAAATGGTACACTAATTCACAAAATATATGAACTAAAATACTATCACATTCAAACACATTTAAACAATGAGCAAATAAATACTTACTACAATTGAGTTATAAGTATTGGCAGTAACTATTGGTCGCGAAGGGACAGGTGAAGATTTACCTGCCTAGTTTTTAAAACAAAATGATGCTGTTGCGGTCAGACAACCGGCTCTTCAAAGTGGACTGTAATTCTGGTTGCAAGGTGGTAGGGTGCCCCTAAGTAAATAACAACACACATTCACAGAGATCTAGCTACACTACCGAGACGCGGACGGGCAGAGCTTCGCCTTTCGGAACTATTTTCACTACGGAGGAGGAACTGGTTGTATCAATTTTTGTCTACTAATATAGGAAGTTCTGCCCGGCCCGCCCATACTCGACCAAGTAGCGTCTTTATTCAACTTAACAAATAATATTACATCTTTGGTACTACTCTAACAATTTTCCGTCTCTTACATAGAGCTACGGCCAATCAGGGGCCGTAGGAGATGTGAAGTTGTCTCTTGACCTACCTCAACAACCTGCCTTACACGTGCCGAGAAACCGCGGTACTGAGGCCCAGGACACGCCCGCCTCCTCCTTCTCCCCGCGCGCCTCTTCACCTACCGCGGGTCCTCGGCTCCAAGGACAGGTCCTAACTTGTTTTCGGTCCTCTCGTAAGCAGCTTCCTATCCTTAACTACCTATTGCAGGCTAGGTCTTACTAGCTACCTGCCTAGCCCTTGTGCTGCAGTTTTCTAAGCCTACCTGAAAATGAAATATGAAAATATTTATTCAAAAAAGGTCTTAAATATTAACAATGTTCTTAGCTGCCTATGTAGGTTTATAAGTTGTAGGACAAGATATAGGTACTAAAAGTAGACTCAAACCTACCGCAATCTTGTTACGGACCTACCTAGCAACAATCTCCTCGGGAAAATGAATACACCAAAATTGTCATGTTTATTATTCTCAGCCCTACCTAGCTCGACCCTTAAGGGGTCCTAGGCCTCACTGGTTCTTAAAACTAACTTAATCTAAAATTTACATATTTCTAAGTTCTCTTAATTAATTCGCGACCGCGTTATCGATGTGTCGCTGCGCCGGCGCCCGCCGCTGGGTTTGGTCGTGCACAGATGCTTTTTAACTTTAATATTTTTTCGGCTGCAGGTGTTTTATAAAATAAATACCTACCTATTAAAGACAACGTTATTGTGACTGAATGATAACGGCCATCGTTTTTTGGGAACCTAGAGCTTAGCGCCTTCAATATTGTAGTAGTTCTATTTCGGCGTTGTTGTACTGTCTGCCCGTCACACCACGAGTTATGTATTACCTAATATACCTATATATTTACCTATCTCACTAAACATAATGTTATGTTTGTCGAGTGTGTAGCAAATTAACAGTGCAGATTTAGAAACTTGGAAACTTGGCAAAATCATCATTATCATTTTTGCCTTTTGCATCTATTACAAATAATTTTGGTGGGGTCAGTCACAAAATGTTTTTAACTAATTGACTCCGTAAAATTTGGGTCATAGGACGAGAGAAGCCGCAGTCTGCAACTAGTAAAAAAAACTTAGGCCTTTACATCTATATTAGATGATTTATACAGCGTCAGGAGGCAATCCATGCCTACACTTAACGGGACGCTGTAGTGCCTGGGACATTGTTTGAGATGGAATAGGCTTGCCCAGCACCTAAACCATCCTCTCAGCTTAATCAGCTGCCCACAGGAGAGACGACCGACGTCAATACGTGTGGAACTGACTAAGCTGCGGGTTTCCTCACGATGTTTTCCTTGTTAAAGCGCATATACATTTTACGAAACGATAAATTCAATGATTCACGGCTCGGATTCGAACCCACGACCTTTGAATTGAAAGTCGAGGTTCAACCCCATTCGACCAACACGGCTCTTTACTAACTAGTAAAGAACACAATGTAAAGCTCGGTTTATCTGCATCTAAGTTGCATACTAAACCAGCAATGCTATTACTTGACCCAACTAAGGTATAACTTAACATAGAGATGGAAGAGTTGGCTGAACTCCAGACAACATTTTGAGGGAAAATTGTTAGTAATCTTTTTTTGTTTTGTGGTCACGGGATTAAAGTAAGAGAATTGAATTTTGGAACGAAGTTCCTTTTCGGACGGTATCGAAGAAAAAAAAGACAGGCTGGAAAAAAAATTTGTTCCATTTTACCGTCACGTATATGTCAAATCGTCACAATGCGAAATGCGCAGCCACGACACAGTCCATAGATTGTTACATTGTTAGTACGGAAGAGCGTTTCTAGGATACCTAACTGACAATTAATTTATTATATTCCCAGATCTTTGCTTCGTTCCAACCGAGTATTCCACGACACTCACTTACTGTGTCAGTAGCACGTCAGTGGCATGCTTTCGTGTTTCGGAGGATACGTTAAATTGTCGGTCCTTAAGTCGTTAAGAAATGTAAAAATGTAGGCCTTGACATCTATATTAGACGATTTATACAGCGTCATGAGGCAATCCATGCCTACACTTAACGGGACGCTGTAGTGCCTGGGACATTGTTTGAGACGGAATAGGCTTTCCCAGCACCTAAACCATCCTCACAGCTTAATCAACCTGGCACACAGGAAAGACGTCGTCGATACGTGTGGAGCTGACTAAGCTGCGGGTTTCCTTCGCCGTTAAGAGCTTGTGTTAAAGCGCATATAAATTTTACGAAATGAATAATCCATTGATGCACGGCCAGGATTAGATCCCACGACCTTCGGATTGAAAGTCGTGGCACAACCCCATTCGACCAACATGGCTCTTAAATTAATTAGGAAATGACAGAGTTTATAAAGCGGCCAGAAAACTCCGTCACCAGAGTTGGTCACAAGCTCATACGAACCTTCTCTTCTACAGAGCTATAGCTATCCGATCGGTATCGCTTTGTGTATTGTCTACCTTGTGTTATATCGGCAGATGGCTCACATCGCTGACTGGAACCTGTGGTACAAAGGACTGTGGTAGTACAAGTTACAGGAGAAACGACCGGGATTTGTATGTCCCGAAAAGTACAGGGGTCCTCAGGTTCCTTTTAGGTACCCCACTGTTGCTTCAACCTATTTAATAAATAATGTCATTAGACTCTTTTATGTGTGAGATCTCTTTTAAGGGACAGCTGGAAGGGCCTGGGCCTGGGCCTGGGCGAACCTTCTTTGATCAAATTGGCGACATTTTGGAGAAGGGCCAGGTTAAAAGTACCCTAAGCCGGCGAGCATGTATGAAGAATGTAATGAGAGTGAATGAAGCAAAAGTTGTGTGTCAGGATCGCAGCAAGTGGAGATCCGTGGTCTCTGCCTACCCCATAAGGAAAGAGGCGTGATTTTATGTATGTATGTGTTAGACTTTTGAAAACCTAGAGCACACTCACATAAAGCTTAATGGAATTTTATGACATGTTATTTCTTAATGATTGTAACAGACAGACATATCAATAGATCTAATATCCTAGGAGTTCCTTGCTCAGTTGGTAAACCCTCATCCGCATTTCAGTTTACATTGACGCCTAAATAGAGTTAATGCCATGGTTCTCCTATAACTTGGTCCACCAAATTCCCAGTAAAGAGCTGTCTGAACGGTCAAAGACATTCCCTCCTAAACACACAATGTTATTGTGTGTCATACACGGCTTATTGCTTTGAAACTGACGGACAACAAACCAAGGAGAGACACCTGGTTTGATGAGAAATTTATTGAGGACACAATTTTACATAGAATAACTTCATGCTAGGTTTCGATAGTAATGTCCTACAAACAGCGGTCTTGTCGCTCGAGGCGATTTCTTCCATACAACCGTTTAACTATACAGGATTTAAAAGACTACTACCGAAAACTGAGGGGTTGCAATCAGACCAGGATTCTAAACATATTTAGCGAAAAAAAAAAACGCATTTTATGTTATTACCGATTATTTACTACTACTACAACATAATAAGACCATGCCTACCTAATAATTTCAAAACTCAAAACTCAAAATCCAGCAATCTACGTAAAACAACGCGCCCAGTACATACGCAAACAGTAACTTCAAATGCTGTTTTCTCCGGATATATTGATTTTTTCGGAAAATCCTTTTGGATTTGGTTTTCTCCGGATATATTGATTTTTTTGGAAAATCCATTTGGATTTGGTTGTGTGTTGGGATGTTGTACCTACCCCTTTCGGCTTCGGTAGACGTCTTTTTTACACCCTGTATTAAGTACCTAATACTAAAAGTAGGTAAAATGTAAGATATTGTGGGCTTGTGCCAAAAATGTATTTGATAACGGTATCTGGCAAAGAATCTGGAATACACATAACATCCCTTTAGTGCTTCTACGTAACCATGTTTCGTAACCAGCTACGTAGAAGGATTTTTTCCTACTTCGTAACCGGATTACAAACTAAGAATAAAGTTTTGTGTTTCAGTTAGTTGTTCGTAACCAGGTTATGAACCAAATATTAAATTTTGTGTATTAATTCTTTGTTCGTAATCGGGTTACTCCGCTTTTATGATACTTTCATGATCATGACTTTTATATCATCCATCATTTTTATATCACAATGCTGCCTTACGCAGTTTTACACGCAAATTCTCGAGAATACTACATTTTTCAAAGTCAAAGTCAAAAAGCATTTATTCAGGTAGGACCGCTGGGATCACTTTGAATTTTGATAAAGTCAATGTAGGTAAGTTAACTCCATGACGGCTTATTTGTGGTTTCAAACCCCGAAATCTATTAGATAATAGTACATTATGGTACTAGTGTGTAACATTGGTGATTACCGCCGAGGTGTTTTTAAGAGCCGAGCTACGGCTCGGCTCTTAAAAACACCTCTGTTACCTTACGAGGCGAGGCTCTTAACAGAACAGAGGACGGTAATCATCAATACACACGTGTATCATACGACGTTTTTCAACACACTTGTGAATAAAATAACAATAAAAACTCATTTTCAACAGTGAAAACGAGTTGTGAAAAATGTTTCGCTATTGCGGAGAGATATAGAGCCACTTTATGAGCAAGTGTGTTGAAAACTTCTTTTCAACACACTTGCTCATAAAGTGGCTCTATGGTCACCGCAATTAGGCACATAATGACACCCATAATCAAACTGTGACTTTTTCATTACTATAACTCACTAGTGAGTTATAGATTTTTTTTTTAAATTTTATTGGTTGAGTTGCTTTGTTCTTTAAAAAGTTTTTATTCAGAAAAAAGATCGTGTTCAATAGAACAAATAAATTAATGTTCCTATTGCTTGCTCATTTCATGCAACTTCTTATTTAAATAGATAATTTTAACTCGTACGTGTTTAATAAAGAAAACTTTCACTCAAATATAACTTTTGTTTTCTCTGTAATAAAAGAAAACTTTAAATTCCCCATTTTGTCCGTGGCAGAATAGGCCGCAAACCCTATGCGCGGCGCGGAAATATAGTCTGTGGCCGATCGCAATGCGCGCGCATAGGATAACTGATTAATTTTTCCCGCAATAGCGAAACATTTTTCACAACTCGTTTTCACTGTTGAAAATGAGTTTTTATTGTTATTTTATTCACAAGTGTGTTGAAAAACGTCGTATGATACACGTGTGTATTGATGATTACCGTCCTCTGTTCTATTATGAGCCTCGCCTAACGGCTCGGCTCATAAAAACACCTCGGCGGTAATCACCAATGTTACACACTAGTACCATAATGTACTATTAACTTATAGTGTAGATTTGTCGTTATCGGTCGATAACAGAGAAACCTAAACAAGTATACATAATATGTATAGGTCATTGCTTGATTAATGTAATCAGTGATAGTCAAGCAGAGGTGACATGGAATGGGATACAAGCTTAGATCATGTTAGAATGGACCAAAAGCTACGTATAGTCTCTGTCGGCTTACCATGACATGTCATCTCTACGGTAGAATAGACAAACTGACGTTTGTGTTCAGACAATTTATGACGTCGTATTAAATGGTGCACCTATTCTACCATGTCTAAACTTTTTGCTACAAGGTTTTTTTGCATCTTATGTATTTCGCGTAGTAGTATATACCCACATAATATGTAGCTAGATACTACTACGCGAAAAAATGTAGGTGGAAGCAAGAATACCATAAAAATGCTTATTCTGTCAGGTCTGCGAGATTAGTATCTCGTGCTCCTCAGCTTACAAAGAGACAATTGAATAGTCCATTCTGTGTAACATGATTATATCTCGTTTTCTCAGCTTTCATGTGTGATTTAGGTACAAAATTTCAAAATGACTCAAAATGTACACTGTTTTTTGACATACATACTAATGCAATAAAGCTTAATTCATTTCATTGAATATCATTCATTTTCATTATATTCATACACTCTTTATTTATACTTTAATCTTTGTTTCCCGTTATTTTATGCTTTTCTTTGAGTGTAAAAATGCTTACTTCCATACAAACTTTCACACACTAATAGTATGGTAGTGGTAGCACTCAAACAGACAGATAGTCAAGAGTTACTTTCACATTTCATAATATTAGGTAGTGTGAATAAAATCACTACTTTTTCTCGTATGACGTGATTGTGTTGGTAGAGAACATGTTTCCATATGATCATAATTTCTGAATAAAATAAAGGATGGTTGAATGAGGCTAAGATTATGTAAAACTGAAAATACTTGTTAATGATTAGGACCGTCGGTCGTTTATGAGGGAAAAGAGATTTTTGGCAGATAACAGGCCTACGGTAGGTAAGCGTTGAATCGGATAATTAAATCAAACGAAAATTCAGTAACTTACATATATTTGAAAATTCTTGGTACAATGTACAATTTTGGACTTAATTCTCTGTGACTTAAGAACTAAAATTACATAAAATTACAATACTGAGCTCAATGGTACCAGAATTAAAATATTAGGTATACCGGGTATACGATACATATTTTGACCATTTTTTACTTGTAGGATGTTCGTTCAATTTGGTTTTAAAATAAAATTGCATGTGATAAAATTAAAATAAAATTATTTTATTCTTAAAAATATAACTGCATGTTTATTATAAACAAACAAATAGCTTTAAATAAATTAGATGTAGAAAAATCCTCTTTGGTGCTATTTTTTTCGCGGAGTATTTTTTATTGTATACTCCTCTGAAATAAAAGTTTATTTTCATTACTCTTGTGTTTTAAAAGAAAATGGTTCGAACCGGCAGCTATCAATGATATGACTTTTTAAAGGTTCACAAAATATTAATATAAACAAGACATATTGTAAAATGTACTATGTATAAAATTCTAATTTGTGTAAGAAGGAAGGGTAAACGAATTCTAAACAAAAGAAAAGAATGATAGATGCTAATGACGTTATAATTCAATTAAATAATATACATTCTAATAAATCAAGTTTTTTATGAATTGAATAATATAATGTAGAAACGTTAATATTGTACGTTGAACAAAAAGTAAAACTATTGAAATATTATTCTTCACATGATTTAAAAAAGGAATAATGGAAGATTTTGCTTTTGAACTACAAAAATCACTGAGCATTATTTTGACATTAAATCAAATCAAATCTACCCAACATCTTAAAACATGACTAAAAATTTACTGATCAAAAGTTTGTCTCAAATTTTTGAATCCGTAAATTTTTGTTACCTAATTATATAATTAGCGCTATAATAATTATTAATATTAATGCCCATTCCACGAACAGGTAACATTTTCATGCAACAGCATATTATTTACAATTTATTTATATAAGCGAATCGTATTGCTTCGATAACTTCATCAGAACTCTTATATTCAACTAGTTTTATATAAATATACATAATATAAACTGTCTACCTACGAAGTTCAGATATATTAAACTAAATTATATGGATAAGATAGGTAGATAAATTGACTTTATTATACGCTTATGCGAAAAACATATATTTTCTATATAAGTTATGCATCAAATTTTACAATAAATTTTAGTTATACATTGAAATAAGTTGTTTTTTATTCGAAAAATACATTTCACATTGCAGTTTTGGCAATTTTACTAATTTAATTTAAAGATTTCAAATATAGTTTAAGTTTGTGCATAAATATATTAGATTTTCCTATATCATGACAGCAAAGCGTAGCGTTGTGTCCATAATATTGTTTATTATTATATTTTATTTACAGTTACATATTTAGGTATAGTACAAAACATTTTCACTAAATATTTTCATTCCTACTTAAATGTAAAGGACTATGTTTTGAAACAATTTACATTTATTAACAATACATTCTAGTCATTTAAGTGCTTAGTCGACTGGAGCTAAGATTGTGCTCAGATACGTATATTTTCGTTTCCACACGTATTCAAAGATTCATTTCTCATGTTCATTCAACCCTTTAACTAAACATTCAACTATATTCTCTGATTAGTAATTTTATTTATTTTATCTTAGTAACTAATTAGCATCAACCAAAAACAGTTTTTCTATAACGTTCAAGCATTGACTTTTGATTTTATTTCAACTTTACAAAGAAAATATCCTATTAGAAAATATTTTATTTTTAACATGAGAAAATTCGTGTGTTGTAATTTATTTTAGCGAAACTAGCTTTTAGAGTAAACTTCAATCTATCTGTCAAATCCAAAACAATTCCGATTTTCAGTGTAGTTTTTGATAAATTTAGGTTTTATTATACAGAGCAAGTTTTGCAGCATTGTTCCTTGTAACGTTTTAGAGCGCAGAGGTTCATAGCACGAACATTTTCGCAGAATCTAGACGTATCACGACATACTCCATCTAAAACAGAAATTATATACTAGAAACAGAAAAGGACCGAGCCATGGTCCTTGCGTAACTCCTTTATTTATTGTAAATGTTTTATATTCAAATTTATTCAAACTACACAAGAGCAAAGAGTCACTATTTATAAAAAATACCATATTCAAATTATGTTCTTCTAATTATTACCATTCTAACGACTTCCAAACGTCATGAACATTACAATCAAAAGGTTTGGATAGATCAAGAAAACTAAATCAATATATTTTCTGCTTTCGTTTCAAGCTTTCTGAATTGATTTCTTCGTTCTTTTTTAAAGCCTAGAATGTAAAATAAGAGAAATTTACCTTTGCACAGATATACTCTGCAATCCCTGCTGACTACAGGTCGAGGTAAGCCTTCACAAGCCGCTGCTGCGCTTCTTTCTCTGCGTCTTACGCGGCCATTTCCACGCCACACGCAACGTAGGACGCGATGTTGTCGGCCTTGGCCTTTGCAGGGGCCTACGCACTGTAGAAATGAGTGTCAATAACATTATGAAATTACTTATTAATAATTTTAATAGTACCTAATATCGACAGACCAGTATTTTTTTTTTGATAACAAAAACGCACTCAATGTAATTAATCTGAAAGAAAATAATTGAAAATCTGTATTTTTCTAGGCCACCCAAATTTCAATATGCAAGTTTCTGTGTAATATTGGATGAACTGATTGTAAAATGTATCTGTCGATTTTATTATGATCGAAGCTTGTAAATAAAGCTTAAAAAATCATATTACCTATTAGGTATTAGCAATTACTCTTATAAAATTACTTTCTGATGATGAAAGATGAACTACTCCATGAAGAAGAGATAAATATAATCACCTTACTCCAAGGCCCAGTCGCCCAGGTTGGTTTGCAGGACTTTCCGTCGCTTCTGGTGCTTTCAGGACGTGCTGCGTACTCACACGAGGAATCCAGTAGAACAGTGCCATTGCTGCTGGTACATTCCACTCGGCGACGGGAAAATGCTATGGTGAAATGATTTTTTATCATTTTTAAAATTATACATTCGTGTTAGAGGACTGCACAGAACTGAACAGAGTGGCGTTAAAAAGAAGAGGCCTATCTATGCCCAGCAGTGGGTGCAACCGAGCTATGAGTCCAAGTCATTATCCTCAGTTTGCTAATGCTCAATTACTACTCACCAATTCCTGACGGTCGGCAAGCCTGCGTCCACTGTCCTTCACGCCAAGTTGCACACGCGTCGCCTCGGCAGTCACGGATCACCGATGGAGGTGACACATATCTAGACGTGCACTGCGTCGTTTCCACTGTTGTTGTACTGCTGTTGGTTTTGTGCTGTTCAAGAAAGTAATGCAAGTCAGCAGGTAGCTCTAAAATGTGCTTCAAATGCCTAGTAGAGGAACTATTATATACAAAAAAACAATGTAGATTTGCTTATTCTTTCTCTCTCTAGCAAAAAGAGAAAAGATTATATAGAAGATCTTTTTCTAGTTCTTAATATTTCTAGAATTACTTTTGTACATTAAAATATTTGAAGATCTTACCTGACAAACTGCGCCGCGCACTTGATGTCCAATTTGTCCACAAAGTGCTGTACATGGTGACCAATCTGTGGTCTTCCATACGTATTCGATGTTTTCTGGAGCTTCGATCAGTCTAAAATCAATTCAAATTATTGCTTTGACTTCTCACTTTGTTATAAATAAATAATTCAACGTCAATTGTTAGTGCTTCGTCTATTGGATATTTAGGTATCAATTCAACTTTTCCCTTATCGATTACAACAATAGGGTATTTGACTCTTTTCAGAAAACCATTTCAAAGTGTTCTTTGATATATTATATGCACACTGGTCATTAAATTTCCTTTAGATTTAACATAATTTTGATAAAAACCATGTTTAAAGTTTAAACATACAAAATCGCGCGAAAAACGATATCTTGTGTCATGGCGCTGATCACGTGGTACCCGTGACGTCACTCCATAGTAAACAGACAGTACAAGTCCATAGTGTCAGACAATCAGTTCGTTGACGTTTACTAGCGTTTGACGTCATCAGAGTCACAACCAGTCACAGTGCGTTTTTGTAGACGATAATTTTTTATTTTTTTTTGTAATTTTTAAAGGTTTTTTTACCAAAAGTAAACATATTTTAGACGTAAATGGAAAGAAATATGCTTATTTAGACTATTTTCTAAAAGGATGACCACAATTTGTAGTTTATTTTTAATGATGTCAAATACCCTATTACTTATTTGACTTTGAATTTTGTGTCTTGTTTGATTTGTTATTAATGTTGGGATTGTTTGATTATGAGTTGATTTCGATTTAATATTTCAATTCTAGTCTCTCCATCTCTAATCAATTTACAATCTTACCTGTTTTCAGTACTAGTATCTTCAAAGTGTTCTATCAGATTTTCAACTTTCTCTTGATAATGGTTCCGGTTATAATCTTCATTAACTATTATAATATCCGAATCATCGTCTTCAGGGAAAACGATTTGTTTATCTTCAAGATTAATAACATGAGTCTTCGCAGGTACTCCATAGTTTTGATACATCACTATATCGACTTTCCGCTGACCTCTTGAATTCCCGATAGTCTGAAAGTTCCAAAATACCTAAACACATCAGTTATTATGAAGTTCAAACTTTAAATTAGTGGTGATAGTAAACGTTTGTGAAGTTATTAATGAATTAGTTGCTATACAACGCGAATTATATGAAACGAAATCTGTAACCAATAGACCGAAGATATAGCTGAAATCATGCGCATTCAAAATAGCACCTTACACCGTAACCCTAAGGTCTATTCTGGTAACTCCTCACCTGAAGCTGCATGATAAGATAGTGTAGACACGGCAGCACGCGTGATGCACTGTTCCTGATTGGTGGTAGCATCTGTGAGGACACAGCGCTCTCCTGAGTATATCCCAAGCAGCGTGCAATGGGTTACAAGTTAGCATAAAAATATATATCGCAATCTATAGAACTCTTGTTGGACATTCTTGACATCACTTTTCTATAACGCTAGTTCATAGTTATTTATTTATTTATAGGAAACTTAATATAAAAGTGGTGTAATATCTTCTATACAATTTATTAGTTCTGCATTTTATTTTTTTACATCGCCTGTACATTCAAAAACAAATGACAAGACTAGGCGAAATGTTTTGTTGGTCTTTTCGTCATTAGTCAATTTGCGTCTTAGGAGATTTGAGTGCTCGACCAATAATGCAGTATTCAATTAGTCATATTAAGAACTAGGCAAATATAAAATGTAGTCAAATTGTGTTCTAGACCATCTAAGACCGACCCTATTTTCTGAACCAATACACTCCTGTTGAAAGTTTATTCTGGCTCTAAGATTATTTCAAGTTTATATTGCAATTACTTTAGTTGTACGAAATAAACATTAATTATTTATGTTATACGCGCAATTTCAAACAAATTAAATTGCAAATGAAAATCTTAGAAGACGAATCTCCAGGGTATAACTCAACCCCATATACATTTTCCATAACAGTTTTATGAATAGTCATAAAACGGATCGTAAATTTTATTGCTACACTGTTTAAACTTGCATGAGACTTACTGGATTATGCTTTGGGGTAGTCTATATTACTGAATGTGTGATGATGTCATGTTGATGAACTTCTTAGCTCTACAAATGTGTATAAATAATGCTGGACATTTCACACAGCGTCATCTAGCCCCAAACTAAGCAAAGCTTGTGCTATGGGAACCAGGTAACTGATATACTACTTTATATATATATTTTTTGTAAATACATATTATACATAGAAACTCCCAGACCCGAGACAAATATTTGCAGATTAAACAAACATTTATCCCGCGGCGGGGATCGAACCCACAACCTTCTGCGTCCCAAGCGGGCTTTCACCCACTGCGCCACAGAGGTAGTCGATGATTGTCTAAAGAACACATAGACTGATTTAAATCAAGTGGGCTAGTGGCATGTTTTATGTTCTGTTATGTGTATCTATTTGATGGGAAAATAACTAAATTACGCTATATTGTGGTTTTTACTTTGATCAACAATACAACGGTTTTCTAGTGTGTTATTTTTAACCGACCTCAAAAAAAAGGAGGTTCTATGGCTATATGTATGTTTTTTTTTTTACAATCTTAATGTTGAGAAATACAGATGACAATAAATTAAGGATTTGTTATATTTATTTTAGTTTTGAAAAATATTTTAATATTTCTATTATTTTTACAAACGTCACTGAAATCGCTAACTTTGTATCGGTCTTGAGGTTTTCAAGTAACTCAATTAAAATATAATAAGTAGTACACGTAACTCTGAAAATATATAAAATGCATTATAATATATTAATATATGTAGATTAAACATACCTCATTCTCATCGTATATGTCCCGCGCCTGTGAGTTGAAGCTAGGCGATGCCTTGGTACTTGTCGTGACTGTACCATACAGCGCATCTCGTACCTTGTCCATTTTACCTAAAAATAACAATAAAGTAATTAAGTACATATATTTTAGACAAAGCGTTTGATGACTACGCATATTCTGCGACAATTAAGTAGGCCGAAGAAGAAAAAAAAAAAAATGCACCTTTGCTTTTCAAAAAATATCAATAATTGTTTAATGTAAATTCAGCAGTGAGAAAGACCTAAGAAATACATTGTTCTTAAAACACAACTAGATATATTAGTTCATAAAACACAACTAGATGTCGCTAGTTGGCGCTTTCCTAGATCGCGCTATCGTTGCGTTTTGCGTCCTACATAAGGTCAGTGCGAATTGATGAATAAATGCTTTCTACTCTGATGCGGTTGTTTTAACATAATCGATCCCACAGTTTAGTCAGATTCTGTACATGGTCCTTACCGAGTCGGATCGATCACTGTTACTGTAAATTTTTGAGTTTCTGCAAAGCGCGCTAGAAACCAGTGGCGACTCCACTGAAGGCGCGCACACCGGGTAATTCGGAAGGAATTACATCGGCTGGTTTTTGGACGGCGACGGACGGAGGTTTACACAAGGACCCCCCCCTCTCCCCCTCAACCGAGGAGCAAAGTGGGTTGCAGTAGCAGGCAGAGTGGAAGTCAAAGAACGAGCGGATTGGCGAAACGTCATCGATTTGACGTTTTGGAAGGTGCGCAAGGTGGTGTCACAGGAGTGACACTGACAACCTACGTTGACAGCTGCGGCGGTGAAGTCAAATTTGAAGTTTGTGACAAGTGGGTTTGCCAGTGGAAAACTGTGAGTACTTTTGTGTTTAGTTCGTTCATCAGTTCAAGCAAGTCAAGCATTAGAGACTAAAAATTAATTAGTGATTTTGGACTTAGAATAATTTCTCAAAAAGTGTTAAGACGGGGAACCTATGCCCGATTGCGTACCGAATTTAAAACACTTGTAAAATTTTCAGAATAATATATGGACTTAGAAAAATTTTTGCATTTTTTAAGGTTTATAAGTAGGTAAATTTGTATCGGTCCGACATGTCAGCAACAGCGGCAATTAAAAGCCAAATGGGCTTTAAGACTATGATAGAAAAGTCTTATGAAAACTTTCGAAAATCTCCTAAAGATAGGCTAGGGAAGGAGTCTTACCTGACCACTAGATTAGAGTCACTTGAGGAGAAGTGGAAAGTTTTCACAGATACACATGCCAGGCTACTGGGTGTTGATGACGTGTATGAGCATAAGTATATGAAAGAAAATGTATTCGATACTGTGGAAGAGTTGTATGTAGAGTACAAATCGGAATTAAAGGAAGCCTTAAGCCTACTTAAAGTTACTGTGAGAAAAGCAGATACACTCTCAGTTTCTAAATCTGAAGGAAATTTAAAACTGCCTAAAATTACCATTCCTACATTTTCAGGCTCATACTCTGAATGGACTACATTTAAAGATCTGTACACATCATTAGTCCATAACAACCCTTCCATAGATGAAGTTCAAAAGATGCATTACCTAAAGAGCAACTTGTCAGGTGAAGCTGAACAGCTACTAAGGCATGTGCCAATAACAGCCGCCAACTATCAGGAGGCTTGGTTAGCACTAAATAACAGATATAATAATAAAAAATACCTGGCAAATTGTTTTTTGAAGCGGTTCATGAGTCAACCCAGCATCAGTACTGAGTCGTGCAGTGCAATTAAGGATATTTTAGATATCACAAATGATACACTGAATGGGCTGAAGAATTTGGGGATTGACGTTAGTACTTGGGACACAATAATAATTTACACCATTTGCTCAAAGTTGGATGCGGAGTCACGCAAGGAGTGGGAGTTCAAAATTAGTACTTCAGATGAACTACCAACTTTGAAGCAAATGCGAGAGTTTTTGGAGTCTAGATTTCGCTCACTTGAGTTTTTAGATCCCAAGCAGAGGTCAAAGCCAAGTTCTTCAACCCAAAAACCAAGAGCAATGCACGCAGTAGCTGATAGTTCTGAAGCTGTAGCGAAATTGTCTTGCTCATATTGTAAGAGCAATGAACACAGAATGGCTAATTGTCGTGAGTTTGGTAAACTTGATTATGATCAGCGGCACAGTTTTGTTCAGACGAACAGTCTATGTTTTAACTGTCTAGGTAGGAGTCACTCTGCCTACATGTGTCGATTGCCTACGAGATGTCATATTTGTAAGCACAAACACCATTCATTGCTTCACCCGAACCAAAAGTCAAAATCAGTTGCGCCCAAGTCAGATTTAGAAGCGCAAGTCAAGTCAGCGGTCGCAAAGGTCAAGACATCTTTGGACGAATCAACATCAAATGTTAAGGCACATTTTTCCCAAAAGCAGGAAACCAAGCAACAGATTCTGTTGGCGACGGCCATTGTAGGAGCTCAGGCAGAACACGGACAGGTCCGTCTGCTCAGGGCACTAGTAGATCAGGGCTCGCAAGCGTCGTTTGTCACGGAATCAGCAGTGCAAATGTTAGGTCTTCGGAAGGTACCGAATAAAACCAACATTTCAGGAGTGGGTGGCGACGATACGAGTCAATTGGCTTCTAAGCACATCGTAACGATGAACATTCAATCGCGCCATGATTCCAGCTTCGCACTGCAGGTACGTGCACATGTACTAGGAGCTATTACTAGTCTCCTTCCATCAGAGAAGGTGGAATACGTGGACTGGCCAGAGCTAGCTGATCTAGTTCTTGCTGATCCTCAATTCCATACACCAAGCAAAATCGACATTTTGCTTGGCGCAGATGTATACAGCCAGATTATACGAGAAGGATTGGTCAAGAGTCCCAATGGAACCCCAACTGCTCAATGCACAGCTTTCGGGTGGATTTTATCGGGTCCCACACAACCCATCTCAGTGGATGCTGATGATGGTGAACAAGGTTGTCATCACAACGTTGTAGTAAGTATGCACTCTTGTATCGAAACTCTACTGAAGCAATTCTGGGAAATTGAAGCCGAACCTGTTGACAAAAAAATACTTACTCAAGAAGAGCAACGCTGTGAAGAGTACTACAAGGAGACAACACGTCGGGATGCTACTGGAAGGTACGTCGTTCGATTGCCGTTCCATGATGATGATCCTAAGTGCAAGTACGGCAATTCTAAGGAGATTGCGCTTAAAAGATTTCACCTTCTTGAGAATCGTTTCAAGAAAAATCCTGAGATCAAGCAAAGGTATTCTGAAGTGATACACGAATACTTGGACCTTGGGCACATGGTTCGTGTGACTGGCGAGGATTGTAATAAAACAGATGCGGTGTATTTACCGCATCATGCCGTCATACGTGAAGATAAAAGCACCACCAAGGTCAGAGTTGTGTTCGATGCGTCGTGTAAAGGAACTAATGGAGTCTCGCTCAACGATTCGTTGATGAAGGGTCCGACCTTGCAAGGGGATCTACGGCACATTATCATCCGATGGCGTACACATCCTATCTGTCTCAGTGCAGATATTGTTAAAATGTATCGTCAAGTGATTGTTGCAGAGGACGACACAGATTTTCAGAGGATGGTGTGGAGAGACGACCCGGAATCTGAAACAGAAGAATACAAGTTAGTAAGAGTTACATTCGGCACGGCTTCGGCTCCATATCTGGCAGTGAAGACTCTGCAGCAGGTGGCTGTCGATGAAGGCACAGAAGATCCTGAAATAGCAGAAAAAGTAAGGTTAGATTTCTATGTAGATGACCTACTGACTGGATGCCAGACAGTAGATGAAGGAAAGAGAATTTTTGAAGGGATGAAAAAGATGCTAAATAAGGGAGGATTTGAAATACAAAAATGGGTGACTAATAACAAGGAATTAGGAGAAATTGTAATGGAAGGGCAAGGAAACTCAGAAGGAAAGGTAAACATAAAGATGGATGAAGTGATAAAGGTATTGGGGCTTTCTTGGGACATGGGATCAGACGCATTCCATTACACCGTCCAACTCCCTCCTAGTGTTCGCGGTCCTGTAACAAAAAGAAATGTTATTTCAAATATTGCTCGCTTATTTGACCCATTAGGTTGGGTAGCGCCTTGTGTCATCGTTGCAAAGGTAATGATTCAGAAATTATGGTTGGCTGGAATTGATTGGGACGATGAATTACCAGAGGCTTTAAAAAAGGAATGGCTAACTTACCAGAATGAACTCACCAAGATAGGTGAAATAAGCATTCCACGATGGCTTGAAGCTAGGGCTGACGATGTTGACGTAGAGCTTCAAGGATTCTGCGATGCTTCAAGCACAGCATACGCCGCCGTGGTATATCTTCGCACTATCGACGTGGATGGTATGGTGCATGTTAATCTCGTTGCTGCAAAAACAAAAGTAGCACCAACGATGCAGGTTTCAATTCCTCGTTTGGAATTAATGGGAGCTGTGTTGCTCGCTAAGCTGATAACGGAGGTGTCTAACCTGTTAAGCATAGAACGTGCTAAGATTCACGCATGGACGGACTCCACGGTGGTGCTGGCGTGGCTGAGTAGTCACCCCAGTCGGTGGTCAACGTTCATCGGCAACCGAACAACTGAGATTTTGACGAGAATCGACAACACACAGTGGTCTCATGTTCAATCGCAACAAAACCCTGCAGATGTAGCATCCAGGGGCTGCACACCCTTGGAATTAGCTAACGATAACATGTGGCTAAAGGGACCTGCATGGCTGAGTGAACATGAGATAACTTACCGAAAACCGGAAGCTGCTACAAAACTAGAAGAAAGGAAAGTCAAAACTCACGTTGCAGTGGAGAAGGAATCATCAGCCGATGATAGCTTGTGGGCCAAGTTCTCTACGTTCCAGAGATTAGTTCGGGTTGTAGCGTACTGTAGGCGGTTCCTGAAACATAAAAGAAGTATTAAAATAAAATCATACCTTACATCCGAAGAACTTAGTGAAGCTTGGGAGGTTTGCATTAGGCAAGCTCAAACAGGACTCGAAGACAGCAAGGGGAAGTTAAAGCCACTAAGTCCATACTTGGACAATAAGAAAATAATGAGAGTAGGTGGTAGAATTGAAAATTCCAACTTACCCGAAGACACGAAGCACCCGATAATTCTTCCTCACAAGAGTAAGATCACAGATTTGATTGTTGATGAAGCACACAAGAAGACATTGCATGGGGGTCCAACATTGATGCTAAACCATTTGCGCACAAAATACTGGATTATTTCAGCTAAGAGTCTTGTGAAAATGCATGTACGCAAATGTGTTGTTTGTGTCAGGCACGCAGCTAAGACCAAGCCTCCATTCATGGGTCAGTTGCCATCCAGTAGAGTCACGCCATCCAGGCCATTTATACACAGTGGCGTCGATTTCGCTGGTCCAATTAATATTAGAATGTCCAAAGGAAGAGGAAATAAATCGTATAAGGGGTATATTAGTTTATTTGTGTGTATGGCAACCAAGGCCATACATTTAGAAGTCATCAGTGATCTTAGTGCAGACGGGTTCATTGCAGGTTTTAAGCGATTTGTTGCTCGAAGAGGCTATGTTAGTGACGTTTGGAGTGACAATGGGACGAATTTCGTGGGAGCATCAAAGGAGCTGCTGAAACTTGTGACTGCTGAACAGTCGTCAGTCTCTCATGAAATTCGTGAATGGCTAAGTAACAATGCCGTCACTTGGCATTTTATCCCTGCTCACGCACCCAATTTTGGCGGGCTTTGGGAAGCAGGTGTAAAGGCTACCAAATTTCACCTGAAGCGGGTTATTGGCGACTCTACACTTACGTACGAAGAACTATCTACAGTTCTCACTCAGATAGAGGCGTGTCTGAACTCCAGACCGTTATCCATGCTGCCCGATAGTCATGAAGATCCCACGCCATTAACTCCAGGACACTTCCTAGTAGGTGAACCTTTGGTAGTCGTGCCAGAACGAAACTTTGAGCAAAGTAATGTAAGTTCTTTGAGACGTTGGCAATTGACACAAAAGATGGTACAGGATTTTTGGCGAAGGTGGTCCAATGAATATTTAGTCAATTGCTTACAGAGGTACAAGTGGTCAAAGCTTAATCCAGAACCTAAGATTGATGATGTAGTTTTAGTTAAAGAGGATAATCTTCCTCCAGCTCGATGGATGTTAGGCAGAGTGATTGCTAGGCATCCAGGCAGTGATCAAGTGACGAGAGTAGTGACCTTAAAGTGCGGTCAGTCGATCATAAAAAGGCCTACCTCAAAGTTGTGTGTGTTACCAGTCGCAGACTGATGATCTCAAAATTTAGGTTTAAATTACAGTCCATTTTATTGTTTTGTGTACTTGTGTACCTTAGCTATCGAGCTCATTGTAGTAGGTATAATTAATATAAGGTTTAGTTGTGTTAGAGTTAAGTAAATTTTAAGTTGTTATTGTAATTTTCAAATTGTAGAAAATAGTTTGTCATGGTGGGCGGTCTTTGATGAAGAACGCTCAATGTCGTTCTTGGTGGGCGGCATGTTTAATGTAAATTCAGCAGTGAGAAAGACCTAAGAAATACATTGTTCTTAAAACACAACTAGATATATTAGTTCATAAAACACAACTAGATGTCGCTAGTTGGCGCTTTCCTAGATCGCGCTATCGTTGCGTTTTGCGTCCTACATAAGGTCAGTGCGAATTGATGAATAAATGCTTTCTACTCTGATGCGGTTGTTTTAACATAATCGATCCCACAGTTTAGTCAGATTCTGTACAATAATAAAAACAGAATTATGATTGTCTACGCAAGCGTAGCAGTGCTACGATCCGTAGCAATTCCAGCTACGAAGAATGAATCGATGAGAAACGGTGTAAAAGAGTTTTATAAAAAAAAACATTCTCAAAAGTCAATCAAACTACAATTTACTTACTACTAATTAACATACATACATACATACATAAAATACATAAAATCACGCCTCTTTCCCGAAGGGGTAGGCAGAGACCACGGATCTACTAATTACTATCACTACTAATTAACCATGTTATTATTACTCTGATAAACATTAAGGATCTGAGAGAATGTCTACCGCCCCTTGGGGATACAGTCGTGAACCTGTTTTACGTTTTGATAAAAATTTAGATAGACTGCGAGCGGTTCAAAGCGATACTCTCCTTTTTCTTCTTCGGTCACTAATTCTGTCGAACCAAAGTGTAGTAAAAGGATTTCAGGCCCTTGATTCAGACTTCAGCGGAATGCATTCGAGTCGGAATAGGTCAGGTGTTCAACCGACCGCAACCAATCACAGTGCAAGGAACGTCAGTTTTGGATCAATTCCTGCAACGTGATTGGTTGCAGTCAGTTGAACAGCTGACCGATTCCGACCGGAATGCGTTCCGCTGAAGTCTGAATCACTAGGCAGGTCCGCCTCACTGAGGTTCATTTTAGGCTCTCGACACATGTTTCCCAACCACTGTGATACTCCTAATGCATAACACACGTATGATTAAAAATGCATAACAAATCTGCAGTCTCAAGCGTTATAATAAAAATCTACAGAGACATTACGTCTAACTATCATTATGCCCCCGACTCCGCCTGACTGCCAGATTCTCCATGAATTTTAAAAAGCTATTTAGCTGTAGAACAGTGTAGCTATGAGATGCCAAGGACGACCGCTACTAGTGTAACTCGAATTCAGGTGATCAAATGCAAGTGTAACTCGAATACATTATATTACCACCCTGACTTTATGTCAGGGTGGTCGCAGACCTATCCGCAACGAACTGTCAATTCAATAGAAGAAATGCTGAGACGTCAGAAGACTGCCGCATTTTCTGACGTCATCAGCATGTTTTGCATAGAAAAATGACTGCGGCGCGTACGGCGCGCACAAATGTGCGTCAGGTTAAAGCGTGTCAAAATACATACAAAGTCAATATATCATTTAAATGGCTGTATCTTTTTTTTTATTAATTAAATAGGTCTCCAAGGTGCGGTAGACTTTCAATACTAAATATTTTCCTCACCATGTTTTACTTCACCAAAGTCAAAGTCAAAGTCAAAAAGCATTTATTCAGTAGGACCGCTGGGATCACTTTGAAACGTCTTAAAACTAGGTGATTCTACTCCTGTTCCTTCGCGACCAATACCGTGAAGAACCAGGGCAACAAACACGGTTTGGGGCCTAGCTTTTTTTAGGTGATCCATCTTAGATATAAACTTAGGATAATTTCTTAATTAACTTAGTTGTCTTAATTCCGTTCAGAGCATGTGTTAAAGCGCATCAAAAGTAGAGGTACAGTCCCATTTGGCCAACTCGCATTTTAAACCAAAGGTAGGGGCAACGAATACTGATATCCCGCATTATAACTCCAAGTACACTTTAATTTTAAAGCAGTTTTTAAGTGTAGTTTCACCCGGGACGAGTAAAATGTAATTTTGATTGTTATTTATGAAACGAGCTGAATTTTCTGGGAAAATTGTCAAGGTGATGTGCATTTTGAACGAGACTTTTGTAGGTAATTTTGACCCAGTTTTTACTTTTCGCACGCATATTTCACATTTTTTTTTGTGTTGTTCATCTCTTGTGGCGTGTACTTATCAGTTATTCATGCGTGGTTTAAAGTTAGAGTACTTTAAACCACGCATCACTTATAATCGTGATCGTATTAATCCCTCAGGAATATAAATTTAATGGAACTACTTCGAGAATACGAAACAATAATTTGGAAAATCAGCCTACTATATTGGTGATACCTACTTACTTATAAAGAATATATTAAAGAATGAACATAGAATAAAACCTCTTTTTTATGAAGTAGATTAAAAAGCAACTTTAAATTCTCAAATTGTATCAGTATTTGGAGCATATATACCTTGAGTACAGTAACAGTAACATTTTAAGGTGCGTTTTTACCTTTTTGCTTCCTGTTTAGTGTAGGCATAGGCTCCTGACGCTTTATAAATCATCTAGTAATAGAAGGCCTAAGTTTTTACCTTGTTGGGTAAAATGGCCCCACTTATTCAATTCTTACCTTTCTGTCTGCTCTTGTAGTTTTTCCTCTGGTCCCCTGGACGCTGCTCATGCGATTGATCGTCTGAGGAGCCTCCGATCATGGCTCGATACCGACCGTCAGCCCTGCTGGATAGCATGCGATACAAATTAGGTAATTGAGAGCCAGTTTTTTTGACACGCTTCTGACTGGTCACTGCCAGTCGGTAGTGGCCCTGGATCAGTTGAGAGATAGATCGTTTTAAATGATCCTTAGATAGCTTGACTTGACTGATGCTATTGTATTTTGTGTGATTTATTGCATTCATCAACGAATGGAGAGTTGCTGTGTATATCTTGCTGAATCACTTTGTTATGAGGATAATCGACAACCTCAAGGTATAACATGATAACTGACTTTTTGACTTTTTTTGTTTTATACATATTACACATAAAACACCCAGACCCTAGATAAATGTTCGCAAATCATAAATTTGTTACGCGGCGGGAATTGAACCCGCAACCTTCTGCATCCCAGACGCACCTTCGCCCACTGTGCTACAGAGTTCGTTCATAATAAAATCTTATACCTGTCTGCAAGTGGTGATGACGGTTCATCCAGAGCTTTGTGCCTCTCAATCTCCTCGCTGGAGGGAAACTCTCCAGGTCTTGGCTTCACCAACAGAGTGAGGTTTGCACTAGACCTTCCAGCTACGCAGGTGTAGACTCCATGGTCACGGAGGGACAATGATGTTATACGAAGGGCACCCTGGGAAGATAAAAAAGTACCTTACATGTATTTTAAAGCACAGGGGCCGTATTCCCGTTCTTATTTTCGTTCGTTTGATGAATATTCGGATGTTTCTTACTACGATTTCTGACTTCAAGGGCCAATTTTTCGGTTTGGAATATTTGGTCCTAGGTTAGGACCGTGTTTTAACGTTGATCTTATCGACTGAACAATGTAGCTCGTAGTAAGAAGCGTCCGAATATTCATCGAAAGAACGAAAAAATGAACGCGAATAACCCCCCTGGACCGGAATGAATGGCGTAAACAGAGGGAGGCTTATACCCGTCAGTGGGATATTCTTGGCTGCGGATGATGATGATGACTGTATTTTACAATGAACCTAGCTGTAATTTATCTGAAAATTATAATATTCAGCATCAGCTTATTCTATTATGGCTTGACAACGAAGTAAGTTCGTATGAGCTAGTGACTAACTCTGGTGACGGAGATTGTAAGGTAGATGCATGGTGATTTAAGTACACTTTATTCGGATAAGTATACTTTTTATGAAATGTAGATATGTGTACATTGTGCACTATAAATAATAAATAATAATAAATAAATAATGCTGGACTTTTCTTGCTCGAGCTTGTGTTATGGGTACTACATGACTGATATAGTACTTATAAACTTTTTGTAAAAAAAAAATATAATAAAAAGATCTGAGAGAATGTCTACCGCACCTTGGGGATACAATCGTGAACCTATTTACGTTTTTTTATAATTTTTGTTTGTAAATACATACATATTATAAATGTACATAGAAACACCCAGACCTGAGACAAATATCTGTAGGTCATACAAACATTTGTCCCGCGGCGAGGATCGAACCCGCAACCTTCTGCATCGCAGGCGGACCTTCGACCACTTCGCCACAGAGGTCGTCTATGTCGACTATGCCAGTACCTTACCTCTTACGAAACTATTGGTCAAGTCCACTGAATATTTTGTTGTATTTTTGTATCAATTCATCTAGGCTTAATGGTATCGAAGCACTATAAAATCATTTCGACTCAAACCCGTGCTTGAATATTCATTTTCTTCTAAAAATGAATTATGTCATAATCGAAATAAGTCATAAAGAGATTTTACACGAAATTTTGCGCTAAAACCCCTCTCTAAATGCTAATCTACACTTAGCCGGGTAGTCTATGTAAGAGACGAAGAGATCTAAGCGTTTCGCAATAACGGCATAAAATGGCAGCAAAAACAGTGGTGAGGGGCAAATGTGTCAGGATTGGTAGCAAGTTGGAGATGTGGTCTCTTTCTACCTCTACGGGGAATGGAGGTGGTTTTATGTATGTAAAAAGGCTCATACGAATTTATGAAATGATGATCACAGCGTGGTGCGATTCGACAAATGTTTCAAGACAGTCTTATAAAGTAGAAATAAAAAAAAAATGTTTGTCTATTAATAGTCGAAATAAAAAGACTAGGCCCTGTCTAACTGAGACTGAGGTTGATGCAAGTCAGTACTAGCTGAAACCCCCGACGTTGTCTGCATTCAAGTATAAAACTACGGCTGCATAGTAGGTACAATCCTTTCTAAAAAAAAAACAAAGGACTATTTTGATCACTTAATAATTACGTTTTTTTTTATACTAAAAAGAAAACCGACTTCAATGTTTGACTCGAAACGCGGTGTGACTCAGGGCGTCAAGCTGTCGATTCGATTTCTATTTATGACATGGCTAGGAGGGAAGGTGTTTAGAGTTTTACGGGGAAACTATCAATCCCTCAGGAATAAAATTTATATGGGACCACCTCTGGAGTATACCCTTTCAAACACAAAAAGAATTTTGCACATCGGTCAACAAATGGCAGAACAATCGCGTAACAAGATTAAAAAATAAAAAAAAAAACATACAGACGAATTGAGAACCTCCTCCTTTTTTGAAGTCGGTTGAAAACTAGGTGATTCGTTGAAATTTTTTATCATCAGAGTTGGCCACGTCCTAAGATCATGTCGTCCACTGTTTTTTCAAAACCTAGGGTAGCACTAACTACCTAGTAACCATTTATGCATGAAAGTGTACCGCTTTACTGACACGACTTTATACTAAGTGATTTTAAAATCGGTTCTTTTGCTTAGATGTTTTGCATATATTAAGTATTTTGCAATTAACTTCATTCATTTTCAAAACTATTTAGAGCTTTTGTAGACTATAAAATATATAATATTAAACGTTTATTAATTCAAAGGAATATGCAGGATAGGGAAGGTTGGCACAAACGAAGAGAGGCCTATGCTCAGCAGTGGGATGAATAAGGCTGCGGATGATGATGATGATGATGATGATGATGATGATGATGATGAATTCAAAGGAATAAAGACTTTCCTAATAATCACTATCAACGAAATTTGCAGATAAAACAAACATTTAATTTTGGTCCGCGGCAGAAATCGGACTCGCAAACCTTCTGCGTTGCGAGCCCCACTGACGTCAATGCCAATTTAAAGAGCCGAGTCAAAACTGTACCTTCTTCGAAATCTTATATTTCTTCGACTTGGTGATGATCTGATGGTCTTTCGCCCATTGTATCTTGGTCCGGTTGTATCCTTTCACAGGGCACTTTATCTTCACTTGGGTTCCGTAGAAGATTGTCGCTGATCCTCCTACTTTTACCGTCACCTGTTAGAAAAAAAAGTAGGTACATGAGTGTCGTGAAACACTCGGTTGGAGCGAAGTTTGTACATTTGACATTTTGCGCACCTTGTGCACCACTTTGTGCACTCTCCACATCTTTTTTTATTGCGCACTAGGTATTCTATGCGCGAATTTGCACTATTTGCGAAGTTATCAGCGAAAACACGTTTTTTGCTTCTCCTGTAAAGTTGTGTTTTTGCAGTTATCCTTTTATTCATTGGAGACATCGATATGTCATGACGGTAAAATGGAACGCTTTCTTTCGTTTTTCTAGCCTAGCCTCCATCCTCAATACCGTCCGAAAAAAATGCTCCTACAATAATACTCATAGCAATCGTTCTTGTAACGTCATACCTTAGGCACTACGAGTATTCAACTTATCTAAAGGTGTAGGATCGCGTTGCACGCATTTTGACGTCATCAGCATTGATTGGTACATATTGCATTTTATGAAAAATGAAGCGATGCTGGTAAAATATGCGAGTTAATATGACAAATTTAAAATGCAGCGTAAATGCTGACAAATGTACCTTTATGACGATTTCGCTTTTAATTATTTTTAATGCGGAACCGCAAAGCAGTTTCAAATATTTATTTTATGGTTAGTTTTTTGAATTTGCGCTAGCATTTATGTGAGTAATCACAATACTTATATTTTATTTGAGCCAACATCATAAATGTTTGTGGCTGGTACTTTATTGACGTATTTTAAAAACGATATTATAAGAATAATAACAACAAAATCTGCGTTAAAACCGAATGCATTCGGTTTCATGAATTGGAGTTTTGCAAGGAATTATTATTGTTCTCATTTTTATCACCCTCCTATTTATTTGTCCTCTTGCTTTTATTGCGTCTAGAGTCTAGACACAGACTCGTTGAACTGTAAATCAAAAGATATTTCCCACTCATATTGTCATAAAGTGCTGAGAAGTGGGGAAACTGATACTTTCAACAACAAAATGTGCAAAACCCAAAAATACTAATATTTTTGCGTCTGGCAAGCGTTTGAAATAAACGGAATTCGACAAAAACATTCCCAAGTAAAATACAAAAAAAGCTATGCTGTAATTTGTTATTCTATAGATTTTATTATATATAGATTTACACTGATATTTTATAGGGCATTTTACTATGAACGGATTTGAATCCTATTCACAGTATTATAGTTCAAAATAACACGTCTAATTCCTATGCACTTCAAGGTCAACTCACTTTCTTCTTCTTCGGATCATGCTGTATATAGCTGGAGTTCGCCAGAGATATTTCAGGAACTGACGTGTCCAGCAGACAGGGTCTAGAGTTGCAGCTCTTAGTGGAAGCCGGGCGTGGTGAGCTGCAGAGTGAGGCTGGACGCTCTACCACGTGAGACTGGGCCATTATCTGCTTACACTCCACCTGGAGATAATGAGCAATGGAATAAACCCATAGGTACAAAGCACATCTGGGAGTTAATATAAACCAATATTTTAGATTAATAGAGCCGGGCTATAAAAAATTGTTAGAAAATAAGCGTGAAACGATAACGTATAGATTATTACCTCTGAAAAAAGAAGGCATATTATGTGTCAACAAACACGTCTTTTAAAGTACTTTTTATGTTTAAAAAAACCTGACAAAATGTCTTTAAAATGCCTTGGAACGAGCTATAACAACTCCATACACAGTTTTATGGGTTTCGATATTTTTAAGTGTATCTCTATGGCTATCAACTATAGTATAAGTACCTATCAACATTGTTACAATGAAACCTGCTCTACTTACCTCTCTCTGTTTCAACCCTCCACCGCAAGTCTTGGAGCATTTAGACCAGTCTCCTGTATGCCACCTGACAGGACAGTCCAGGACATTGCAGTACTGTCTATCTGGTGGTGGTGGTTGTGGACACATGCTGTTTGGTACCACTACTGTGTTGGTGCCTCCTCGGGTTACCTGTGAATATTTGGACTCAGAAAAGATTCATTTGCATTAGACTTTTTTTACTGTGAATCCCATTCCACTAATATACTCGTAATAAAGCTGAAAGTTTGCGAGTTTGTTTACATGTTTGGATATTTGGATGTTTGTATGTTTGTGTTAAAATCACGCCTAAACCAGTGAACCGATTTAGATGAAACTTGGAATAGGCGTAGATAGTGACCTGGAATAGCATACAGGCTATTCAAAATGTTGGTACCACGCGGGTGAAGCCGCGTGCAGTAGCTAGTATAAGAATAGATGGTTTCAAGGTAAGCGGTAATCATATGATGTAATCATAATATGATATGATAATCTATGGATGTAACCATAAATATTACTTCTTGGTTTTTTCATATTACAATATTAATTTAACATCATTAGAAAATAGTTAATAGGCACCTTCTGGGTATCGTAGACCTCATTCTTGCCTGTGTAAGTTTCGAGGTCAATAGACGACCCATTCTTCATAACAAAGATTACTATACGGTCGATATAATGCTCACCTCATGGATACAAGTGACTTCTCTCGTTTGGATTCCAATCCCACACGACTTTGTGCACTGTGAAAAGTCTGTGTAGTTCCATCTGAAAGAGCGATATAGGATAAGCTTCTTCCTATTCTTGACATCTCATGTCACTAGTTCTACTCGTAGTAGGTAATAAATAAATAAGAAATAGGACGATAGGAAGAACATGTGTCCAGGCGTGGTGATGATAGGTGGAGTGAAGTAGTAACTGAGTGGTGGCGTAGAGATGGGAAAAGGAGTGTCGGTCGTCCACTTACAAGATGGGTCGACGACATCGTGAAATCCGCAGGGCAATAGCTCAAGATAGAGGTGAATGGCAAAAGCGAAGAGAAGCGTATGCCCAGCGGATGAGAAGGGCTGATGATGATGATGATGAAATAAATAACATTGAACTAATAACCCAATGACTTATAGAGACCCAAGTACAAGATTTCTACTCATTGTAGGATCGCCACCGTAAAATAACAGGTCTTCAACAATTTTTTGTTTCAATCACACCTTTGTAGGCCAATTTAAATTAAACTTAGATCATAGATGAAGATTGTAGGTCATGGCGACGACCTCTGTGGCGCAGTGGGCGAAGGTCCGCCTGCGACGCAGAAGGTTGCGGGTTCGATCCCCGCCGCGGGACAAATGTTTGTATGACCTACAGATATTTGTCTCGGGTCTGGGTGTTTCTATGTATAATATGTATGTATTTACAAACAAAAAGTATATAAGTAGTATATCAGTTATCTGGTTCCCATAGTACAAGCTTTGCTTAGTTTGGGGCTAGATGATGCTGTGTGAAAATGTCCAGCATTATTTATTTATTTATTTAATTATAATTATAATTGTAGCTTCTACAATGACCAATATAAAGTTATAGATACAAACCTAGGTGGACATGGGTGGTCGTTGCAAGTCCTGACTCTGTTCTCTGGCTTGGTCAGAGGGTCGCACATGTACGGAGAAGCGTTCTTGCCGTCTTCGTCTCTAACGCATTGGATGATCAGTTCCTGTAGAACAGACGTTTAGTAAGTAGTTTCTTTAGAAGAGAAGAGAACAAGACCAATTTGGTTACAGTTTATAAGGGTTACATTTCTCAGCATGCTCCAATAGTTGTTTATATACTTACTAACTGCAAGATAAATTATATGGTTGAGTTATAGGATTGGGCAATAAAAGTTGGTGAGCATTTGACGAGGACTTTATGGACAAATGCATATCGAGAGTCCAATAAATATTCAAATCATAAAAAAAAATATATAATTCGATGAAGGTTTTCCAACTATTTTATTATAATTAATATTCATCAATATAAAAGTATATTCAATATTATAAGCTATTGACTCTCATAAATATTTAGAAATGAATAAATCTCCTAAAGACACTCTTCTATTGTTTTGACGCCTACCTGGACTCCACTGAGACACGAAGCACTGCAGCTGGTGTACCCCTTCTCCTTCCAAGAGTATGACTTGCCTGGAGATCCTGGTGCGACACGGATGTTGCTGGATGTACCAAAGGTTAACGACCTGCTGGTTGTGGAAAAACTTTAGGTGAAGATAAAATGGAATGAAAAAATAACGAAATAAAATTATACTAATAATTGTAAATTCATTGAGGAAAACTGTTGGTACCTGTCCAGTGTCCACTTTTTTGAAGAAGTTGTGCACCTATGTGCAATGCTAACTTCTTCAAAAATGTGTTACAATGGCATGTTACAAGTCTTCGAAAAACATTCACTACTTAAAATCCATTCACTAAGCCTGATAAAAGAAACCCACGACGTTTGGTTTAACAATATACAGGGTGTAAAAAGACGTCTACCGAAGCCGAAAGCGGTAGGTACATCATCCCAAAACTTTTTTTTCCAAAAAAATCATTATATCCGGAGAAAACCGACCTCACACAGCTGGTCGAGCATGTACTGAGCGCGTTTTTATACGTAGATTGCTGGATTTTGAGTTTTAATTGTTTTTTTCTTGTATAAATGAAATGATTAGGTAGGTATGGTCTTATTATGTTGTACTAGTAGCAAAAAACTAGAAAATAAAATAAAATGACGTAGCTAAGTCAATTTTTTTTTGCGTTTTTTTTTCGCTAAATATGTTTAGAATCATGGTCTGATTGCAATCCCTCAGTTTTCGGCAGCAGTCTTTTTACACCCTGTATATGTCGCAGCCAACTGGTTTAATCCACTGTCTGATTAAGCACCTAGCCATTTGTTTAAACGCCGCCGTTCAACTAACCGCCTGAATGATATTCAGCCGTCTGGTTAATTTAAAGCATTTAATGAACTGGCTGGCTGGATGCCTAGACTATTCATTTATTATGGAATTTTAGTTTTAATAGATTTCTGGCGCATCGGCGGCCGCATAGCTAGCCTCGCGCGTAGTTTTTCACTATCTTAACATAACTTAACCAACTGACTTTGATCTAGAGGTCTGATAAAGTAAGCATTCGTAATTTGACGACAATTATAAGGCGTGCCTTTTCGTCAGCGCGATCTAAGAATTGGTCATTCTTAGTCGCGCCATCTAAATAAGAAACCTACCTATATACCTATTGTAACTGTTGTATATAATGTGGAGAAAATAAAACTTTATTCTATTTTAAATTGGGTACCTACTAATTGTTACACAAACACATTCAACTACTAGAAATTACTTGGCTAGGCAAGTAGTTAAATGTAATAGCTCCAAGCCATTTGCCTAATATCATTCAGGCCGCTAGTTGAACGGCGCCGTTTAATCAAATGGCTAGACGTTTAATCAGACGGCGGATTAAAACAGTTGGCTGCGACATATATAATCTAATACCATTCGTGCAACGAGGTCTTTTCAGCGATTTTCAGTACATTGAAGTAGCTCTATTTAATCAAAATCATAGATAGTATATCTTATCATTTCCAGAATTTGATATGTTCTGATAATTATGTTCTTCAAAGTTAAGGTGACCGTCACATTACTATAATACTACGTGACAAAAATACGAAAATTTTTATAAAAACCGGGTGCTGTCGATTTGTTTCGACATTCTATGAAGAAAACACAGTGGTCAGTAATAAACCATTTTAAATATTTTAATTAGCAGAAAATGCATTATTCAACAAGATCAAAACAAGTAATGTTAATCACAAATTCTCCTCATCCTGATGTTTATTATGGTTTCCGCTTTTTATAAAATTTGCGATACAATATTCGTAACAAACATAATCTTTAGTTATCATCAATATCAAACGCAAGGTTAGTAATATTTACTAAGTTAGTTGTTTTGAAAATGTCTCTTGATGTGAATCTAAGTGAGCCAGATGAATTCAATTGCAATGAACTTCATAGTTGCATTGATGAGGTCGCTAAACTTCAAGGATTAGAAGACTTTGTTTATCACGTTGACTTTATCAGTGGTAACAGTGGAAATTTTACATCAAACGTGTTTAAAATACAAATCAAAGATGCTCAAAGTAACAAAAAATATAGTGTTATGGTCAAAACGCTGATAAACACCGAAAGACAGGAGCTGTTTCATGAACTGCATGTAAGAGAAGTCAATGTTTACAATACGATTCTGAAGAAATATGAAGAAATACAAAATGTTTTAGATGTTGAAGAAAGAGTTGTATTTCCAAATTGCGTGTACACTAGAGTAGAACGTTCTAAAGAAGTGATAATCCTTGAAGATATGAAAGCTAAAGGTTACGAAACTGATTCAAAATTGTCAAATGGATTAAACTACGCTCAAGTGAGTACAGCTATAAAGGAACTTGCGAAATTCCACGCGCTATCATTTATTTACGAAAAACAAGACCCAGAAAGTTTCGCGACAGTCAAATCAGAATTCCAAGATATAATATTCTCAGAGAGATTTCTGAATAAGAGTAATAAACTAAGGAATTATTTTCATGAATCCTTTGGAGTGTGTTTGAACGTTGTAGAAGATTTGGAGGCAAAAAACAAATTGGAGATAGTACAGTCTAGGCTTTTAGACTTATTAAAATTGTATACAAGACCTGGAAAATACAATGTATTGTGCCATGGAGACTACTGGATAGACAACATTATGTTTAAACATGAAGTGAGTTGACCTATTTCTCAGATAGCTTCTATGCAAACGGTTAAGTCACTCGTACAATTAAAAGAAATTTAAACTTAGGCCTTTACATCTATATTAGATGATTGATACAGCGTCAGGAGGCAATCCACGCCTACACTTAACGGACGTTGTAGTGCCTGGGACATTGTTTGAGATGGAATAGGCTTGCACCTAAACCATCTTCTCAATAAAAAAATATATATTTGAAAGTAAAATTTGATATAAAGGTTTTCATGCTTACAGGAAAACAAAGAAGCAAAGGTGTGTTTCATCGATTTCCAAGTGATGCGCTACTCTTCGCCTCTCACTGACATCTTCTATCTATTTCTGAGTACAGATTCCACCTTCAGATCTACCTATTTCAATAACCTCATGTGTGACTACTACGATACGCTAAAGTCGTTCTTAAATGTATACAGTATAGATGTCAATTCAGTTTACGCGAAAGAAGACTTTGAGAACGATTGTGAAGATTTCCTATCCTTTGGACTTCTCATAGCTATGGTGCAAATGAGAATACTTGAAGATAGCGCATTACAAGGATCTGATGTAGAAGCAGAAGCAAGTGAATTAGAAGAATTAGAAGATAGAGAATTTGCGAAAGCACCAAGAACCAGTGATACGGAAACCAAAAGAGATGTTTTTAAAATAAGAGTCAATGATTTAGTGAATGAGAGTGTTCGGAATGGAGTCTTAGATAGACTTGTTGATAAACTCAATAGTTTAGAATGTAGTCTGTTTAATATTTGTAATGATTAAATAAATTCCGAGTTGGATCAAAAATCTCGGATTTCTGATAAAAGATTTAAAAATAAATTGTTAAACTGTGACTTGTGACTATCATGGGGTCCCCTCAACTTGTACGAGTTAAATAGATACTCACGGTCAGAGCGAAAGAGAATGATATTCTGGCTTAGAATACTATATTTCTGTCTCACTCCAACCATTCGCAGCATGGCCTTGCTCTTGAACTTACCTGTCACCTCCGTTATAAGCCGGCATACCAGAGTCACCGAACGAAGTCCCATACGCCATTGAACATGGTTCCATAATACATCTCTCTGTCTCTTCAGCTGGCTTCGGTCCCATACACTTCGAATCTGGAAGCTTCGCAATTGTTCTAGAAAATTCTAGAAAGATCTTGCAGTGGACCTCTTTCTTCCGCCATCCTTCGCCACAGGTAACACTGCATGGACTCCAGTCTTCGTCTTTGATGTAGCTATTGAAAGAAAATTATTATTAAATAAATATAATGTTGATAAGTGTATAGTAAGCCAGACTAAGCTTGTAGTTTCAAATGCATTCGCAAAATATGCTTTTCTGAAGCATATTGATTGCCTTAATCAAAGAAAAATTTAAAGTAACGCAATATTTGATAGGTACTGTGGTGTTCTAGCCGAGAGAATAAAGATGGCGTTCGAGACGCTCGCTCGGGGTCATTCGCAAGATGGCGTAGAACCGAGAAACCGAGAACCGAGTATATCTATTTAATGTGTTTTATTTTGGATCCCTGTTGTTCCATAGTTATCCCTAATATGGGGCAGAACCCCACAGGTACCAAAGCATCAAAACAAAATACAAATTGATTTGAGAGACAAAATGACTCACTATACACTCGTCGAAATGATTAACGACCAGTTTCTTTCTGTGGTTTTGTTTACTGTGTTTTTAGTTGATATTTCCTGTATAGGGTCTTTCATTTTATACTAACTTATTTCAGGAATTGGGTTCAAAAAATTAATTTAAAAATATTTATGTAATGTTTTTTTTTTTGTTTTGTTATAAAAATCCCAAGAAAATCGATAAAAACTATCCTTTCAAGTAATTATTGCTTCTTGTATAACTTAGCCCGTTCGTGACGTAGCTGCGCTGCGATTGGTGGAACGTCTGTTTTTCTTGAAAATCATTATGCAGCAATTAAAAAAATCAATAAATTATAAATTTTGAAGTGAAAACTTAAATGGGCTTTGGAATTAAATTGATACGGTCAAACGTCTATTTAAAACCCAAAAATGAGGCCCTGTCAGTTTGTGTAGTTTAAAATGAAAGACCCTATACTTATACTGATTCAACAATTAGTATTTTCCGTAGGGGTAGACAATAGCCACAAATTTTATCCTGCTAAGATTTTACTATCATCCGCCTCATTCACCCTCATTACATTAATCTCTCATGGTTTAGGGTAGGTATGTATCTACTTTTGTAATTGGCTCTTCTTTATAAGTTCACCGATTTGGTCTGAGTGTTCGTCTATGCCTTCATCAATCCACAGTAAGCAAAACCACAAAGAGATACGAAATAGAAACTGGCGAGAGAAGTAGGGATCAAACAATACGCTATACTAGATACTATGAAAGATTCACACGAATTTCATCCATATTATCATGCTCATAAGTGCTCAGGGTCAAATACTAGGTCCTAATCTGGCTGGTTTAATGTAGAAGTATGCACCAGTGTATCTAACCGCCAATGTACCTGTAAATTTAAACTCTATTACAAAAGAAATAGGAGCGCTTTTAGCACTTGATGTGTAAAAATTTCGTCTTAAATGTAGCAGTGTCCAGTGTTTGTGCCAGAAAATGTCATAGGAAAAGTGTGAAGCAAAGAAAATTAAGGTGTAGTTGGTGCAAGGAGATTCCAACCTTACTGTGCAGTGCTTAGAGTAGAAAATTACAAGTCAGTGTTTAGTGGTTGACGTGAAAGGTAAAACATAATTCTCTGAAAAAACTGTGCTGGTCAATTTCTGTAACGTAAAATGTTAATATACAGTGAAGTCTAGAAAAAGAGACCACTAGATTCAAAAATCTTCTTTCACCAAAAAAGATTTTGAATTCTATCAACTATAAAAAAAACTAACAGGCATGGGATTTTGCAGAATGAGGGATAGAATGAAAGGTTTTGTATACCTGGAGCCATATTACTGTGTGACAAGGACAGCCTTATGCTTCGTCAGAAAACGAAGAGACACAATATAAACCCTATCACGAAAATCTGTGCTCAAAAACATTTTTGTGTCAGAGCCTTTAGGGTCAGTTCACAGTTGACACCGAGTTGAAAACGACGCGGTACAGTGTACTTTTTCATAGCAATACAATACAGAACTTATTCTACTAAACAAAAAGGAACACTGGGGGGTTATTCGCGTTCGTTTTTTCATTCGTTCGATGGATATTCGGATGCTTCTTACTAGGAGCTACATTGTATTCAGTCGATAAGATCAACGATGAAACATGGTTCTAACCTAGGATCAAATATTTCAAACCGAAAAATTGGCCCTTGAAGTCAGAAATCGTAGTAAGAAACATCCAAATATTCATCAAATGAACGAAAATAAGAACGCGAATACGGGCCCAGTTCAATGAGTTTGTCGCGACGAAGTCGATTACTCTGTCACTGAACTGTTTACCTTTTTTGTGGTAAATAAGGTCTATATTGCCTTTTCAAATTGCGCGTCAAATCCCCTAATAATATGGCCACAGAAAGATGTGTATGAATGTGTGACGGGTAAAGTCATTCCTGAATGTGTGATGTTTTATATAACCTCAAAATTACGCTTAGGTACGATACCTTACATACAACCAGCCACACGCAAAGAATATTTTGTAATTGCTGAAACGAAACAACAACAAAATACTCTGAGCATATTGAAATTTAGATGTTACATAGAGGGGATAAAGCTGACATTTGCATGCACACAGAAGTACACAGACTACATAACTTTCTACTTAGGTTTCAGATTATAATTTATAAAAGAGAAAAATTTAATTTTACAACACTTTAACACAGATATTATGTAGATAGAAATATTTAACCTAACTCTATAACAAAATAATATTTTAAATATAACAAATTCAATATAAAATTCGAACCTTTATTTTGGCGAATAAATCGGGAACATTAAAGTGCATCAAGTGCTTTCAAAAGACAGTTGTAGTTTAAAAGACTTTCAAAGTTTAAAAGTGGTAAGTTTTGAAACTATAATGGCTGCGAGCATTTGACTAAAAACGGGATATTTATTTTTTTCACTGAAACTGTCTTCATTTCTAAACCATGGTTTTTTAGCTGTATAATATGAATGTATTTACAAACAAAAATAATATAAGTAGTATATCAGTTATCTGGTTCCCATAGCACAAGCTTAGCTTAGTTTGGGGCTAGATAATGATGTGTGAAAATGTCCAGCATTATTTATTTATTTACTTATAAAACCTACAAGTACCTACCCTAATAAGAGTACCAAACTCCAAAGTAAAGTGTATTTTTACAAGTACAATTGAATGTGTTTATTCGGTTTATTCGGGCTATCAATTAAAACTACATAAAGGATTGGCATCTTCCGCTTGTATCGTTTCGGATTCTGCAGCGTGGATTATGTTAACAGTCCCAGTATGTCCCGTGTACTAGTTTAGGTTCTAAAATATCCCGTTTCCAGTTTAAATAAATCTGCCTGTATATTAAACTTACGTGGCTTCAACTGGGACGTCAGGTTCGCCGATCAGTCTCTCGGCCTTTGCTTGAGGCATAGGGTACGGCTGGATGAGGGGCTGAGTGTGGTAGACCACGCCAGGTAGCAGGTCTTCTATGTCATCCTGATGAGAAATAACTTTTGAGGCAGAACGCTTGGTTAGTAAAAATAAACTATCTGAGAACTTGAGTATAAAAGAACTTATTGCAACCGTTGCTAAGATGCCTTGTCAATTATGTGTACCTACATACAATAGCTTGCTCAGTTCTTTTCTTTGACCGCTAGGTAGGTATGTACCTACTGAGAAGTTAATCGTTATTGACTTTATGCTATGCCTTGTCAATAAACCGATTCACTTTACTCATTACGCTTATATTAACATGTTGAGAAGAGAGAAGAACATAATGTTACTCCTCTCTTCTAGTAGAAATGGCCACGATAAGCACAGCAAGCGTTACAAAGAACATACCTCAGGCTCATCAGCTTCCCTGTAACTGGGGCAGCTGATCCCAGTGGAGCAAGGCCGGGAGATTTCCGGCCGAGAGCTGGGTTCACAGCCTCCACCAGCTGGAGTGCACTCCACACCACGGACTTGTACCCCCTCACCACAAGAGACTGAGCACTGGAAGAAAGGATGGTGAACTTATTCTAGAACGTAATTGAAATCGCAGCCCAATAATGGAGATTGGAGGAGCCTGTTATGTAGTGTCCCTCTGCAGGGCAAATGCCTCCTTTTCTTCTTATCATCTCCGTTTTGGGTCACCGTGTTTAAGTTTTTTAAGGGGGCATCCAATTCATCTCTCCATCTTTAGCCGTTTCCCGTTTAAAAATTTATTTAGGGGAGTATGTTAGATTATGACCAAATACATTTGGGCACATTTATTCCAAGTTTCATTCAAACCCACTGGTTAACGTGATTGAAACACAAATATAGTCACACACAGAGAACAGAGATGTATAATATTAAATGGAATTAAATTCATAAGAGAAGTTCGTGGGAGATGACGCCGCAAAAGCAGGACCGAACAGGGTGACGTTATGTCGCTTATGATGATATTGTGTCCATCAACGGTGAATCTTGCTTGCTCTAAGACATGGTGTTATAGGCCCTTATTAATGAATAAAAAATAATACATTTAATTTAATATGAGCCAGTGGCTTTTTATCATTGTATAATTATGTTCTGTGTTGCCTGAAATAAATGGTTATTAATAAGGGCCATAGAGAAGAAGCCTATACAGCCAGTGTGTATTTATCAGATGGATAGATAAATTACGTAATAACAATGTTGTAGACGACGTGCCTAGCGAACCTACCTTTAATTATTCCTAAAGTTTATATTTATTGCGGGTAGATTTTTTCGTAAACTGTACCTACCTTAAATTATGCTAATAAATAAAATATACTCTCCGTGCACGCGCAAACGCCTAGTTCTTTTTTCAAGTAACATTTCACGAATACCTAACACTCCACGCACCTGCATCCTCTACAAAGTGGTCCTACGAGCGGATTACACGTGGAACTTAGAAGTATTTCGCCTAAATGTTCAACACACCGCCGCGAAGCAGCCGCCATTACGAAACCACGGTTCGCACACGCAGCGCTTGGAAAAAAGAACTCGCAACAAGTAATATGCCGAAAGAAGACCCGCAGCGCGACGTTAAGTCGGAAATACTGAAGACAGGAAAACCTGAAACTGCCTTCAGTGTACTATCGCGACCTAAAACTGAAGGTGATTGTTTGAAGCGAGACGCGCCCAGCGTGCAACGGACTTCTTCTAAAAAACTTTCATCTAAACATTCGTCGATCGAAGTGAAGAAAAAGCAACTTGAATTCGAAGCTGCCCAGAAGAAAGCCGAAATCGAAATGAAGGCTATCATAAAGAACGCTCAGCTCGAAAAATCATTAGTCGAACAAAAATTAGCAGCAGATATAGCAGCACTAGAAAGCGCATCATCTCGAAGCCGTCGCAGTTCTCAATATCAACCAACAGAAATAAGTTCAGCAGAGAAAGTGCAACAGTGGCTCGATGGAAGCCGCGTAGCTGAAAATGCAAGAATCGATGTCGCAATTGCTGCCCGCGACGGCGGCGAGCGGGACGCCGCTGGCCGGCGCGCCGAAGGCTCTAGCGCCGACATGCAAAACCTAGCTAGTGCTATCTACCAATCTAATCTGCAAAATAAACAATTAATGACGAGATTTGCTTCATCGAAAGACCTACCACAATTCTACGGTGACCCTCTCGAGTGGCTGGCTTACAAACAAGCTTACGACGAATCTACAAAAATATGCAAGTACAGTGATGCAGAGAACATGTGGAGATTACGCAAGTCATTAAAAGGAGAAGCAAAGGAGACAGTCTCTTCACTTCTCATCGGGACCACGGCTCCACAAATCATCATTGAAGCTCTCGAACTCCGCTACGGCAGACCTGAAATAATAATACACAAAATTACGTATCAACTCAAGAAAATACAACCATTATCACAAAACTACCACCACGAAATTGTATCATTTTCAATTAAAATCAAAAATTTCGTGGCCGCAGCTAAAGCAGTGAAACAAACTGATTACCTTAGAAGTCCTGAGTTGGTGTCTTCCGTGCTCACGAAGTGTCCTGGGCCGCTCATCAACAAGTGGGCTGACTACTACAGTGCGAACTGCAACATAGAAAAAGCTAAGTTAGAAATGCTGGCCGAATTTCTTTATACTGAAGCTTCTAAAATATCAGCAGCAGGTTTAACTCACCTTCAAAGTCAAACTGATTACCGTAAAAAACCTGAAGAAAAAAAATCACACTCAGTTTTAATCAGTGCTAAGTACGATGCTACAAAGAAATGTAGATTCTGCAAAATCGGCGATCATAACTTACCCGACTGCGCAAGGTTTAAACGTGCGATGACAAAGGACCGATGGCGGTTCGTGCGATTGAACCACCTGTGTCATAAATGCCTACTAGCTACTCACAGCCGTGACACATGCTCCGCAGCCTCCTGCCCCATCGATGAATGTGACCTGCCTCATCACCGTCTTCTGCACTGGAAACTCAAAACCAGTGCAAACAGTGCTAAAAGTGAAAATGACAATCCAGCTACCGACACTGACAATAATGTGCTCACCAGTGATAAAACAATAATCAATGACTGCCCTAAAAATAGTGAAACTGTAGCTCATGCCTCGGCCGGCTCGAGTTCGTGTGTTTTCTTAAAAGTTGTGCCCATTACCATACATGGACCGAAGGGTACATTCCGTACGCATGCACTCCTGGACGACGGCGCGACGGTTTCGTTAATATCATCTGAAATCGCTGACCACGTCGATCTACATGGACAAAAACAAACCCTTTGTGTTCGTGGCGCCTGGGATTCTGAACTTATGTGCAACAGTGAAAAAATAAAATGTAAAATAACAAACATAAACAATGAGTCATTCGAACTGAGTGTAAGAAAAATAAATGAACTAAATTTACCGTTACAAAAATTATCAAACATAAAATTAAATGACTATGAACACTTGAACGATTTAAGCGAATATATTTCGTATAGTGAAAATGTGAAACCAATGATATTAATCGGCCAGGACAATAACCACCTTATCGCACCCATAAAGACAATCATTCGTAACAAAAATGAACCTTGCGCCACACTAACACCGCTAGGTTGGTGTGTACACGGCGTATGTGTTTTGAAGCAACAATATTCAAGTTCAAGGCCGGACTGTGCTATGTTAACTACAATGAATCAGCTGACACGAGCTACCTGCGCGCCCGACTGTGAGCGCCAGCACGCCTGCCCCCGCGCCGCCGCCAGCACCCCTTCCCTGGTGGCCGCGCACACAGGCGCCTGCGAGACTACAGCTGATAATTTGTTGCAACATACAATTGCAAACGTAAGCACTAAAACTACTTTAGAATGCCAATCCTGTTATCGCAAAAATAGTTCGATACACACGGACTCAGAGAATGACGAACAATTACACGACCTGGTGAGAAAATCTTTTTTGTTTGAAAGTATTGGCATTCATAATAAACCGAGACAAAACAAAGATGAATTGAAAGCTGTGAAAATAGTGGAAAATTCTGCGAGATTAATAAATGGAAACTGGGAAGTTGGCTTGCCATGGAAAGATGAAAATTCCAAAATGACGAATTCATTCTGCAACGCTTATCGTCGACTGAAAACAATAGAAAGAAAAATGTCAGCTGATCAAGAATTCGCCTTGAGATATAAAGAAAGAGTCGATCATTTGTTCGTCAATGGCTACGCCCGTAAAATCGAACCGAACGAAAGCATTCACAATACTTCGAAGGTTTGGTACCTACCTCACTTTGCAGTTGACAACCCGAATAAAAAGAAACTCCGACTCGTTTTCGACGCTGCTGCTACCTCTGGTGGTCATTGTCTGAACGACTACCTACTCCAAGGTCCAGATCTGCTTGAATCCCTGCTTGGCATTATGCTGCGATTTCGTGAACGACCAATCGGGCTCACGGGAGACATAAAAGATATGTTTCTAAGAACAAAAATAAGAGAAGACGATCAGGATGCTCTCCGGTTTCTGTGGCGAGATAACGAGAATGAACCTATACAAAAATGCAAGATGATTTCATTAATATTTGGCGCCAATTGCGCCCCCTTTATCGCGCAATATATAAAGAATTTAAATGCGCAGCGATTTTCTAATGAAATGCCTGAAGCTGTAGCAGCTATAATAAACAGTCACTATATGGATGATTATATAGATTGTTTTGATAACATAGACATAGCCATAAAAACAATGAGAGATGTCACCTTTATTCACAAACAAGGAAATTTCGAAATACGAAACTGGACGTCCAACCAACCTGAAGTATGTCAAAATATATCAAAAGAAGCCCTGAGTGAAGCTGCAGTAAATTTCAAAACTGAAGAAGATAATCTGAGTGAACGTATCCTTGGATTATTATGGTACCCGAAAACTGATACCTTCGGTTTCAACCTATCATTACAAAAGATCCCAGAGAAAATATTAAAATGCACTCAAGTACCTACGAAGCGGGAACTTCTACGCATTGTTATGTCTATATTCGACATTTATGGCCTGTTGACGCCGTTTACGATAAAGGCAAAAATAATTACTCAAGAAACTTGGAAGTCTACTACTGGCTGGGATGAAAAAATACCTATGAAATTATTCAAAGCCTTTCAAGACTGGATTTCAGAACTACATGTAATAAAAGATATTCGTATACCAAGATGGTATTTTCGTACGAAAAATAATTTGAAAAGCAAAGAAAGTTTAGATAAAAACCTTATCAGTTCGAGAGCGAGCGAGACAACAGAGTTGCATATATTTTGTGACGCATCACCAACCGCCTATGCCGCTGTAGCCTACTGGCGCGTGCACACAGTTAATGAGAATGTGTGCGTGTCATTCATAGCGAGTAAAAGCCGTGTTGCTCCTATAAAACCTACCTCGATACCTCGGCTCGAATTACAGGGCGCTGTATTAGCGTGCCGACTCGCTGAGCTTATACAAAAAGAACATAGACTGAAACCTGATAAAAGACAATTTTGGACTGATTCCATGACTGTATTACACTGGATTAAGAACGATACAAGGAACTACAAAACTTTCATCGCGAACAGACTTGGTGAAATTGACGAACTTAGTAAAATAAATGAATGGAATTACATACAGTCAGATAAAAATATAGCGGACGTGGCTTCAAAAAATTCAAATTATAAATTACACGAAGATAGTGAATGGTTTCGGGGACCGCAGTTTTTGTATGAGAATGAAAGTTCGTGGACGACCTATGCACCTGAAAAAGAAAAAAGAAAAATAAATGAAGAAACCTTAGAAATGGTAAATCATTTATCCTACGCATCTAAGTACGATAGCTTACCTGTTCCGGATCCGGAGAAGTTTTCGTCGTGGCTTCGACTTCTACGATGCACTGCTACCGTTCTATTATTCGTAGAAAAATGTAAGAAGACCTGTAAAAAAGAAATAGACACCGAATTATTACAGCGTGCCGAAAAATTATTGATTCGTTACGCTCAGACCGAGTCGTTTCCTGCCGAAATACATGCATTGAAAAATAATAATAATATACAACCTGATAGCCGGCTGCGCACGCTGACGCCGTACCTAGATGAAGAAGACATATTACGAGTCGACGGACGAGTTGAAGCTGCAAAAAACCTAAACTCTGATATTAAGCGGCCCGTTATATTAGATGGACGTACTCAGATCGCAAGACTTATCACGAAGAATTATCACGAGAGATCGGCCCATGGAAACAATGAAATGGTGGTAAACGAACTTCGACAGCGGTACTGGCTGCTAAACCTAAGACCCACGGTACGTACTGTCGCTTCTCAATGTTTGTTTTGCCGAATAAAAAAGGCTTCACCCTCTATACCACGCATGGCCGACTTACCCGAGGCAAGGCTTGCACATCATCAGCGCGCCTTTACTCACTGCGGAGTCGATTTATTCGGGCCGATGGAAATCACTGTGGGCCGGCGCCGGGAGCGCCGCTATGGAGTGCTCTTTACCTGCATGACTGTGCGAGCAGTGCACATAGAAGTGGTACCTTCACTGACAACTGATTCCTTCATAATGTCACTTAGAAGAATGGCATCTAGAAGAGGATGGCCGCAACACATGTATTCCGATAATGGAACTAATTTACGTGGCGCTGAAACTGAATTAAAAAAATCATTTCAAGAAATAGATCAAAGCAGCATCAATAAAGAAATGGCTAACCGTGGAGTAGCTTGGTCTTTCTCATCACCAATCAGTCCACATAAGGGAGGAGCATGGGAAAGGCTGATACGAAGTGTGAAGACAGCACTAAAAATTACATTGAAAGAAAGAGCACCTAGAGAAGAGACCCTGATAACTCTTCTTGCTGAGGTCGAGAATATGGTAAACAGTAGGCCGTTGACTCACGTGAGCGTCGATCCTAATGATATGGAAGCTCTGACCCCGAATCATTTTTTGATTGGTTCTTCGTCTAACTTACCAATACCAGGTCAATTTGATGATGGAGATTTATACCTAAAGAAGATGTGGCGAACAGCGCAAAGACTCGCTGACTTATTTTGGCAACGATGGGTAAGAGAAATGCTGCCCGACCTCTTACCTAGACAAAAATGGTATGAAGAGGGAGGTAAACTAAAACCTGGAGACCTTGTAGTCATAATAGACCCAAACTCTCCCAGAAATGCTTGGCCAAAAGGTATAGTGGAGAAAGCATTCCCTGGAGCTGACGGACGCGTCCGCACAGCACTCATCAAAACCAAGAGCGGACTGCTGACCCGACCTGTAACTCGCTTGGCACTGCTTCCAGTAGAAAAGTGTCCCTGAAGCGACACTGGGTGGAGAATGTAGACGACGTGCCTAGCGAACCTACCTTTAATTATTCCTAAAGTTTATATTTATTGCGGGTAGATTTTTTCGTAAACTGTACCTACCTTAAATTATGCTAATAAATAAAATATACTCTCCGTGCACGCGCAAACGCCTAGTTCTTTTTTCAAGTAACATTTCACGAATACCTAACACTCCACGCACCTGCATCCTCTACAAATGTTTTATTTTTAAATCAATCTTATATTACTCTCGCATGACTAAATATACTTAGTTTCACCGAACACTTCCGTACAATGCATCGTAATGGCTCAAACAGCAGAACCAACCATCCCACTCAAAGGGCTGGCTCGGCCAATAGGAATGTAGAGACAGCTAAGTAAACCCGTAACTAGCTGAACGACAAACAGAACATAGTTAGAATAGAATAGAATAGAATAGAATAGAAGTTTATTGCCAAAAAGAGAGAACACTAGGTAACAATACAGATAAACAGTACATAAAGTGATTAACAAAAATAATGCCACAGTTAACGGCGAGGCCTAAACTAGACTTGGAGGTCTGTATCTTAGGTCTCAGGAGCACGAATTACCCTAAGATAGATTAGAACTTAAACAAACTAATTTACTTTATATCAGTGTTTGGCACTAAGAATGTATAATAGGCACTTAAAAAATACAAAAAAGAAAGGTGCATAATATCTTGGCTGGAGGGTATATGTGTGTGTATGTGTGTGTGTGTGTGTGTGTGTGTGTGTGTGTGTGTGTGTGTGTGTGTGTGTGTGTGTGTGTGTGTGTGTGTGTGTGCGCAGGGGATATAATCAATTAACTAAGTCTTCTACATCACTGTATGAAAGAGAAAGAAGCCATTCCTTAACTGTTTTTTTACAGATATAGGTAGTACAGTCTTTAATGTCACACTTTTTACAAACCTTGTTATAAGTGTTCAGAAGTGAAAAACTGGGACTACGCCTGGCTATTTCGGATTGAGTTTTCGGGATAGGGATCCTATAAGAGCGTCTATCCATTATGTCTTGATAATCAGTTCGTTTACTTATATTTTTATGAGTCTTTACAATTGCTCTAAGTACAAACAGATGGCGGACACGTAATACTTGAAATTCCTCATAAAGAGTGTCGGTGGGGAAACGGAATGGTTTGTTAAGCATTACTTTAATCAGGGCTCTCTGAGCTCTCTCCACTTGTATTAAATAGCTTTTCCCTGCACTACCCCAGACGGAAATACAGTACTGGATAATCGATTGACAGAGAGCGGTATAAACCAATTTTAGGATGTCAGTAGGCGTACAATTTCTAAGCTTTTTCATTATGAAAATGAGTCTCCTAACCCGCCCAGCAAGATCTGAAAGGTGTTTTTTGTAATTTAGGTTTTCATCTAATGTTATACCTAGGTATTTAAGAGTTTCTGTTCGTTCAATATAGCTACAAGTAACGTTGCTTGAGCAGGTAGGGTCCCCTGAGCAGGTGAGAATCTTAAGAGTCAGATCTCTGGGAGCACTTGAGACTATGGTTTTAGAGAATGCAATGAACTTAGTTTTCTTTACATTGAGTGTCAGAAGATTGCTGTCTAAGAACTTGCCCACTTCAGATAGCCCAGCCTCTGCCGAACTCTTTACTTGATCCCAGGAAGGCCCGTGGAATAAGATAGCTGTATCATCCGCGTATGCAATGAATTCTGCATTTTTTAATGGCAACTGAAGTAGGTCATTCAGGTAAAGCGTGAAAAGTGTTGGCCCTAAAATGCTACCCTGAGGAACCCCAAAATCTATTGGAAGCTGTGTACTAAGGTTGTTGTCAATCTTTACACACTGTCTACGGTTGGAAAGATAGCTTTCAAACCAAGCCAATGCGACTCCCCTAATTCCGGAGCTTTCTAGCTTCTTTAGGAGAAGATCAACCGAGACGGTGTCGAAGGCTTTAGCCAGATCGAGAAATATTCCTACACATCGATCGCCCTTCTCAACATAAGAAGATACTAGATCTGCCAAGAGCGTGACAGCATCTTCAGTTGATCTACCCTTTCTGAAGCCAAATTGACGATCAGATAGAATATCATGTTTTTCTAGAAAAGGAACTAGTCGATTGCTAACTATTTTCTCAAGTACTTTAGAGAGTACACTTAGCAATGCTATGGGTCTATAGTTGTCGGGAGTGCTTTTAAGGCCGGCTTTATAGATCGGGGAAACTGCAGCAATTTTCCAGCAGTCTGGAAAAATCCCGGTAGATAGACTTAAGTTAAAAATATAATTTAAAGGTGTCATTAATGAGGGAAGCGTCTTTTTTAAAAGAGCAACGGTTAAGTTATCAAGACCTGGCGAACTATCATTTTTAAAATTTGAAATTACTTTTGAGATTTCGTTTGGGTCCGTAGGATAGAAAAAGAGAGACTGCGCAATAGATCTAGACTAATTCATATAGTTGAGTAATGGCACTATCCACTGTTGAGTCATTCATCAGCGTTGACCAATCAGTACCCTTTAAATCAACCGCTACTGCATCAAAATCAATTTTTTGTCGCCAGCGAGGAGTATTTTTATAGTTACTCTTAAACCCAGTGGACAATCCTGAGATGACTATGTCATGATCAGTTATATAATCAGTTGGGTTTATGTTCTATGAGTTGGAGTAACAGTGTCATGAATATGTATCTAAAGGACGTCGGTTCGAATCTCTGTCACGCAATGGATTTCAAGAAAGTAAGCTGGTATGAGTTAGTAGGCAACTCTGGTGATGAGCATAGTATCTTCCCGCGATTTTGTAAAAATTACGTTTTGGCAGCCAGTGGTGAAATGTGAGTCAATCGACGGAAAATGATGCTTTCTGAGATATTTTAATTTTAAAAAGTAACATCCGCCAATTTGTATTTTAGCTAATAGAGAATGGAATAAACTTTCAAAACTTACTAGTATAAAGCTTCAAACAGTTCCAATGACATAACTAATTAAAAAGAACCAACTAAGTACTAATTGGCAGCCAGTTAATAAGTTGATTTTTCCTTTTGTTTTAGTTTTCTCCACGTTCTATAAACTTAATACAGGATAAACTTTATTGGGGAGATTTAATTTAGACTTCTCAAATAGTACCTATGTGCCTATGTGGAGTATATGATAAAGATTGAAATGTCATCAGCCTTCCACATATTAAACGTACAACGTAAACAGGTTCACGACTGTATTCCCAAGGTGCGGTAGACATGATCTCAGATCTTTTTATGTTACTTATTCCAGATCCTTTGAAGATGTCTAAGGGGGTAGTCAGAGGCATGTCCAAACACATAATATTATATTTGACACATGCCCACATCTTGCAGAAGTTAGTATTCCATACGTGACAGGTTGCAAGCCCATCGCCGCCTTTAAGAACACTAACTGGTTTCCTCACGATGTTTTCCTTCACCGTTTAGAGCACGTGCTAAAGCGCATATAAATTTTACGAAACGCAAAATCCACATATTATTATTATTATAATTTTTTTCATGATAAAGAGCATTCATATCAATGAGAATATTTCGTTTGGAGGAACCCTTCATCATGAAACTTTGGATTAACAGAGACAGAAAAACTGAACTGATCCTTTTATCCCAAAAAAGTATGATTCCCAAGAGAAAACATAATAAGTAGAGTCGGGTTATGACGTAGCTTTTATACTATCCTTGTATAACTGTCGCAGCCAACTCGTTAAATCCGCCGTTCAATTAAGCGCCTAGCCATTTGATTAAACGGTGCCGTTCAACTAGCAGTCTGAAATATATTCAGCCGTCTGGTTAATTAAAAGCATTTAATGAAATGGCTGGCTGGATGCCTAGGCTATTCATTTATTATGGAATTTTAGATAGGTTAAATAGATTTCTGCGTAGCTAGTAGCCTCGCGCGTAGATTTTCACTATGCATGCATTTATACGACGCATCTTACAAGGGCGGTTTGACGCGAACGCCAAGCGGCGCGGTGCGGTATTAATTCCGCGCCGCACCGCGCGGCTTCGCGTTCGCGTCAAACCGCCCTTGTAAGATGCGTCGTAACATAACAAACTGACTTTGATTTGACGACAATATTCGCCGCGCGTTTTCGTCAGCGCGATCTAGGAATTGGTCATTCTTAGTCGCGCCATCTAGATATGAAATTGGGTACTAATTGCTACACAAACCCGTTCAACAAAAATTTTAAAAATATCTTTACAGAAACACAGAATTTATTGATTACACCATTGTTACATGTCATTAATTTGTAAGTTATTGAAGTAAGTAGGTATTATATCAATTTTATACAATTATATTAAAGGAAGCTCGAGAAACTCGCTAACATCGTAGAACACCGCCTCGATAAGCCATTTCTTAAGCCTACTTTTGAATAAAGGCGTGGAAGCCGCGTCTCGGATCCTCTCCGGTAGTCTGTTGTATACCTCGGGCCCCATTACGTATACAGACCTTTCGGTTTTTTTTAGTTTGCATGTAACTGAGGCTAGGCGGTAGTGGTACCTATTCCTCCGTAGGGCGCGGGCTGCATTTATTCCACACCGCTGGAACAGGTCCAGGTTTGTGTGGGTGAACAGGGCCACCTGATATATTAGTTCACCTGGAAGAGTCAAAATGTGTAGGTCCTTGAACAGCTCCCGCAGGATGTGTCGTTCGGCGCACCCACTATAGCACGCACTGCCCGCTTAGAAATTACTTAGCTAGGCAAGTAGTTAAATGTAATAGCTCCAAGCCATTTGACTAATATCATTTAAGCCGCTAGTTGATCCGTCGTTTATCAAATGGTTAGGCGCTTAATCAGTCGGCGGATTAAACCAGGCTGCGACATAACCATTGAACGCTTAGAGAATTAAAACACCAAAAACCAATTCAGCGATCCAGCAAAGCATACTCCTGCTAGACCCCAGAGAACCTAACACGCTGCTAACAAGACGACAAAGCTAGAAAGCGCTTGAAAACATCAATTTATATGCAACTCTCTTCTTACATCTAAAACTGTATTGTCGTATAAAACTTTATGGGCGACTAAAAGTATTGAAAGTCGCTACAATGTTCACGTCTTACAATACGTAGAATAAGAAAAAGGGAACGTTGAATTTTCACTGCAAGGACGCATAGGATTTTGAAAAGTGGCTTGAAATAGAAATGAAAATGAATATAGAAGATACAAGAATAGTGAAGGTTGGCAATCAAACCGCAGTTGACATAATATAAATTGAGGTTTTAAGTGACCAATAAACGATTTTAAGTTTAGGGGACAATTTATAAAAATAGGGGACAATTAAAAATCTAGGGATCAACTCAGATGTGATTCTATTCATCTCCAAAATACGATGCCGATCTCCTAAATGAGTGCTAGTGGCCTTAGCTGGAGATGGGAGCGTCTGCCGAGTCAAGGGTCCAGTATCCGGATAACGTTCGGTGGAAATAATTTTTTTAATAACAAAACTGTGGCCTCTATTCAACTGTACCTAACATACAAAATTATGAAAATTACTTACTTATTTTAGGAAACCAGAGCTAAGTAAGTTCGTATGAGTCAGTGGTCAACTCTGGTGAGCTGAACCATGAGAGCTGTATTCAAAAGTCACACTAGGCGGCTAACTCGGCTATGACTTATAGTTTAATTTACTTTATATCTTGTTTGCAGTGATGCAAGTTGATACTGAATTTCTGAGTAGAAGCTGCAGCGAGCTTACAAAGTAGGAAATGCATAGAAGCATCGGTATTGGAGAAAAGTGGTTATCATTTTGTTACGTGCTTTCATTTAGGTATTTTGTAGCCTGACCTGAAAACATTTGAGCATAGTTGTAGAAGGAAGCTAATAATATAAATAAGTACGTAAGTGTCGTGGAATCTCCGTGAAACACTCGGTTGGAACGAAGTTTCAACTTTTACATTTGGTATTCGTCAAATAAATTATTGTCAAATATCAAATCTTAAAAACGCTCTTCCGTACTAACAATGCAATGATCTATGGACTGTTTCGCGTCTACGCACTTCGAATTGTGACTTTTTACCTATGTATGTGTCGTGACGGTGAAATCGAACTCTTTTTTTTCTAGCCTCCATCATCGTCCGAAAAGGAACTTCGTTCTAAAAGTGGAAATGTTTGGACGTTTGTATGTTTGAGTTTCAATCACGCCTTCACCAGTGAATAGTTGTACCTAGATCGTAGCCCGGAATCATGAACCCTGCGCTTCTAGATGTTGATACATTCAGCGAAAAAAGTTTATTAACAGTTGGAGACAGCTTCATATGTTCGAAGGTATCGGGAAATTTTTAAAATTTGGTTACATCTCATGCAGGAAAAAGATTGAATAATGGCCCTTTCCCACTGCAATTTTTACACTCCGTTACAATCTTTCAAGCTCCGACGTAAAAGATTAAGGAAACATAAAAGTATAAGTAATATAAACTTTTGTCACTATTACACGAAGTTGCTGGCGGAAGCTACTGAACTTACCCCAGACCAAGGTCCAGCGACCCAGGTAGGACAGTCATGCTGGTTACAAGGCTGCGTAGACCTCGGAGCAGGCGAGATGCAGCCTGGCTCTGAACTCGTTCCTATCAGAAACAGTTTAAAGTTGAAATCGTCTTTCTATACATTGGCACTAATTTCAATACGTTATTCAAAGATATATTGCATTTGAAGGATGTGGAGGAAATTGTTTTATAGCAGGTAGGCTTTTAGTTTCAATAAACGATGCCACTATCAAATGGCAAAGAAAAACATCGTGAGACATCCATCTATATATGTCCAATCAATGAGGTATTTTACTGGCCTCGCGCAGTTTTTTCTCTTCGGCACACGACCATTACCATTTGAGACCAGAAGAGACCCATGTATGACGAGTTCCTTGTCCGCTTACTATAAAAAATATGAACTAAAACTCACAATTAGACCAACCCGCCTTTGTGAACTTCGATCATATATCTCGATCGAAGGTGAAATAGAACAATTTTGTTAAGCACTGACCGTCAAGTTAGCACTAAAACAATCTTAGAATCGCATTACCGCTTTCTTTAGACCAGTCCCTGATGATCAAAGTCAAAAAGCATTTATTCAGTAGGACCGCTGGGATCAATTTGAAACGTCTTAAAACTAGGTGATTCTACTCCTGTTCCTTCGCGACCAATACCATGAAGAACCAGGGTAAAAAACACGGTTTGGGGTCGAGCTTGATGTAATATGAAACAAACCTGCTTGATAAGTATCAGCTCTGGTGACATTAGCAGACCGTGCGCAGAGAACGCGGCGTCGCTTCTCGCCCCCACCGCACGTGACGCTGCAAGACGACCAGTCTCCCACGTACCATCTGCATGGACAACAGTACAAAGATTTTAAATTGCATCCAAAAAATCCCGTACGGGATTGAACCCACGAGTTCCACGACCTCGCTGATCCGTGCCGCTCTAACTAACTGAGATAATGGGCATACACAGGGTATGCTATGCTATACACTATGCAGCTATGCGTGATCCCTAAGGCTCTTTCAAATTAGATGATTGGTGCCGGACCCAGACTGATACCCGAACTGCAGCAGTCCGGCACCAATCGTCTAATTTAAAAACGCTCTGTGAGGTTGAAACTATAAAACATAGTACCTAGGTATAGTTAAAAAAAACAATATCTCAAGCTGCGTAAGCGCACCTGCCAGCCCTTCGAGAAAACTTCACTTTTGCGGGATCAAAAGTAGATCCTAAACTAATAGTCTCTGCGCAAATCCACACAGTAGTTTTTGCGTGAAAGAGTAACAAAAACCCTCACAAACTTACAGGGGTTTATATTTACACTGACAAGGCCTAATTTTTGGGTTGTTTAAAGACGTTTGACCGTATATATTTTATTCCTAAGCCGATTTAGGTTTTCACTTAAAAATTTATTATTTATTGATTTTTTAGATTAGATATGTTGCATAATGATTTTCAAGGAGAACAGACGTTCCACCAATCGCGGCGCAGCTACATCACGAATGGACTAAGTTATACAAAAAGAAACAATCAATTGAAAGGATAGTCTTTCGATTTCCTAAGGATTTTCATAACAAAACAAAAAAACATTACATAAATATTTTTAAATTTATTTCTTGTACCCAATTCTTGAATTAGGTTAGTTTAAAATGAAAGACCCTATATACACGGGAAATATGAACTATTGGAAGAGTAATAAAATTAACAAGTCTATTCTCCCGGCTCAAATGAGTTTCAGCGTCCAAAGCCAACGGTAACTACTGTGTAAAGACCGTGTAGAGGGCATCCCAACGCGTCATACCATAGTAGAGAAAAAACAGTGAGACCACTTGATGTAGGTAATATCAATCTAGCACTTTGAAACAAAATTGGATTTAGTCTCTAGCCTTTATCTAGAACACGATTATAGCTTGAAGTCTGTACCTAATGTGTTTAATCTTTTTTTTATTTTCCGTGCAGATAAAGGCAAAACCAAGTATCTAAAATATAAGGATTATATTTTTATAGTGTTAACCGCACACTTAGGGATATTTAAAGATTTTTAAATGTATCCCAAAATCATATCCGCATGGGTGCTAATTTTTGGGATACATTTAAAAATTTTTAAAAATCTTTATCTAAAATATAGTTTGCCCTTCTGCTTCGTATACTATGCCACATATCAGTGTGCTCCCGAGTGATTAATAGGATGCGGCCGGCGGGCGTGTTCACGGCGGACGCACACTGACATCTCTTACGCACACTGACATCTCTTAGCATAACACGCGTGGACACACCTTTATATATTTCATATCTGTTTGACCTTAGATTACTACATTGTAAGGAAAAGTTAAATCTCACACTCTCACTACACAAAAATATTGTCCGCTTCAGCAAAATTGATAGAATTTGTCGTGCAGTTTACTTACTTACTTTTTGTACATTGTTAGACAAAGATTTGTCAGGACGCACAATATTTAACCAGGATATTCTTTACTCATGGAAAATAGGCAAAGTATACAGAAGCTAAATACCTATGTTTTCACATATATTTTTTCTACTCGCTCAGACAACTCCCAACGATTCTTTCAGTGCCTTGGCGTTTTGAGACTTGAACCCGAATCCTCTTTGTTGGTCTCTGTCAAGTGTTCATAGCCATGATAGTTTAAAAAGTTTAACTTACTTGTACGGACACGGATGTGTGTTGCAGCGGACCACAGATGCCTGTGGCTTGCTGGATGCGTCACAGAGCTCTTCAGGCGCGTCAGAGCCGGTGAGGCGGTCGCGGCACACGGCTAGAGACATCTTGTACCCTTAAACAACAGAATAAATATTTATTTACAGGCCAATATAAAATAAAATATGAGATTTTTATTTTTTTTTATCAGCAAGATTCTGAGTCATACGAACTTGCTAGCCTATCAGATAATCTGGGGATAAAGCAGTGGGGAGGCATCGGATTTGGCAAAGAACGGAAAAAGTGTCAGGAAAATAATAGACCACTCTACACTCAGCAGTAGTTGAATGTGTGTTGATTAAAAAATCTAAATTTTCCACCATTTTCAAGAAAGTTCATTTTTCTGAATTATGTTTTTAGTCTCTTAAATCTTTTGGTAGGTCGCTAACAGCAAAGTCGGGGCGGCGTCGAGGCGGCGACGCGACGGGGCGCTGGCGAAGTTGACGTGTGCTAAGAGTCGAGGCGGCGGCGTGTATGTTTTGTTTCATTCATTCAACAAATCATCTTCAAAAGAGTAGAGACCGGTGATTAAGAGTCGCGGAAGGGGCGCGCGCCTCGCCCGCGCCGCGCCCCCGCCTCGCCCGCGCCTCGACTTTTGACTTTTGTTTGTTATTTACTTTTTTCAACGAGATTCACGCCCGCGTCACGCCTTTCAGTCATTTTTTGTATAAATATCACGTCTAAACTTAGTAAATTTAGTAACTATAAGATGAAATTGCCAAAAAATACAGAAAATCCCAGTTCAAATAGCCATTAAGGAACGGTATTACCACAGCTCTATAAACATCTGGAAGTGACTCTGTTCGTAACTAGTTGTATCCAGGCCAACTTTCTACTTTGTTCTGTAATTATTTGGAACGGTTATTTTGTAAATTGCATTTTGTTTAGAACGAAAATTATGGAAATGGCTTTTAGTGAGATAAAAATGTACATACTTTTAGTTCATACTTTTGTGCTAGTTCCACAAACTTTATCTGCAAGAAGATAGTAATGAGCAATTAATGACTGCGTTCCTAGCATTAGTTTCTAACGATATCGTATGAAATTAGATACTAAAAGCCGGCCAAGTGCGAGTTGGACTCGCGCACGAAGGGTTTCGTACCATCTTATATATAAAAATGAATCCCTTTTTCCCTTGGTCACGGGATCACGCGTGAACGGCTGGACCGATTTCGCTAGCTTTTTTTGTTTGTTATTGTCAGGAGAAGGTTCTTATGACAGAAAAATGGTATACAGGGTGGTCCAGTTTATATGGAAAATTTTATTCCTTGATCCGATTCACTCTAAACTCGGTATAAATTTAAAAACTCCCCTTAGGGGTTGTGCAAGGCAGTTCCAAAGATCGTTGACGAAACAATGCGCAGACGAAGGCGCGCGCGGGTCAGCTAGTTATCTATAAAAGCGGTAAAAAAAATCACGTTTGTTGTATGGGAGCCCTCTTAAATATTTATTTTATTCTGTTTTTTAGTATTTGTATAGCGGCAACAGAAATACATTTCAATTTGGTTTATTCCCAACTGCTCATGTCAGTAGGGTCGTTGGGAATAAACATTCCGAACAACCACCTAGCCTCCCCATTCAACTGCCTAACTATCACGGTTCATGAGATACAGCCTGGTGACAGACGAACAGACAGACAGACAGCCAAGTCTTAGTAATAGGGTTACGTTTTACCCTTTGGGTAAAATGTTCCAAAGAAGTATTTGGACATGCCTCTGACTCATGTGTTGCTCTTAAAGATTGTCAGGCAGGATTGTAGCAACTTGAATTAGGAAGTGGATAGCTATAAGAGTAACCGTCTGCCGCCGCGTAGAAGCAGTTAGTGGGGGGCAGACGGTAATAATTCAAAATGTTGTCTCAACCGAGAAATAGATTTTATGTATGCTTACCATGAGGGGACATAAAAACGACTACATGCGATTGAAAATCGTTTATTCCTGAACAAAATGATTAAATATACTGAAGCTATAATCTTACGTAGCTTATTACATCGCTACACCTCATCATCCACAGCCTGATTTACCCCACTGCTGGGAATAGGCTTCCCTTTGTGCAATCCAACACCTCAACCAAATATTTTTTAATAAAATCTCATGTCTAAACTTGTGCTACGGAAACTCCGCGTTCTCTGAATACATAAATATGTAAATAGAGGCTATTTTCCTGATTTCTTTGAATATCAAGTGTGAAACCCACGAACGGATATTTTTGCCGCAGTTTATATGGGACTTATGTTTAAATAGGCTTATATGCTATATATATGGCAAACTGCAAAATAAAAAATAGGGCATTTTTTTTCAAAATACGAAATTTTCAGAACTTTAGACACCATCCTAGACCAATAAACCAAAGACAGTAGATAAATAAATAATGTTGGACATTTTCACACAGAATCATCTAGCCCCAAACTTAGCAAAGCTTGTACTTTGGGAACCAGATAACTGATATACTACTTATATACTTTACACATTTTATACAGAAACACCCAGAAGAAAAATATCTGTAGGTCATACAAACATTTGTCCCGCAGCGGGGATCGAACCGGCAACCTTCTGCGTCGCAGGCGAACCTTCGCCCACTGCGCCACAGAGGTCGTCAGAGGTAGTTTTTGGAAAAAAAATAGCGCCTTACAAGCGAGGTCGTCAAAAGAGTATGTTTGTGTGGTAGAAAGACGCTCAAATGAAAGTTTTAGTTTTCGTTTCATTTTCTGTGAGCTATCAACTTGCATGTTCATTGTCCGTTGTGGTTATAAAGGTTTAGTTTTATGTAACTACTACCTCTTTTCTGACATGCGGAGTTTACTCTTAAAACAAAAGATAAAGAACGAAGAAAAGTACAATAGAATAGGAACTTTCAATGCCTACAATAGGTACTTCTTAGTTATCTATGGTCCATAGAATATTCACCCTAACTACAGTACGCACAACCGATCTTTCTTCTTCTCTGTACGATTAACAACAGGCGTTGAATGCCTCGGTCGGTGGTTATTTGTCGATACAATTTCTATTTGTAGCATGGGGGGTTGAAATCTTCGCAGAAATCAAAATGGCGGATAGCAATCACCTGTCAAATCTCTACCCAATCCAATACATTACAACATTGTTAATTGTGCGTCCGCCAGTAATTTATATAACGGATCCAAGTAATGGCGAATCCGGCGATAAATCACGCCGAATTCCTTTTGTCGAGCAACAGTTTCTTAGAAATGTACGGACCGGCGACTCTTTGTGGCAACTGTTTTGATCTTGGCAACTTTTGTTGAGTTAGGGGTATACCACAGAATTTTATATAGTTCCTAGGGTAACATTATAGAAGGCAAACTATGCCAACACTCAACTTGGTTTGACGGTTTGACGACCTCTGTGGCGCAGTGGGCGAAGGTCCGCCTGCGACGCAGAAGGTTGCGGGTTCGATCCCCGCCGCGGGACAAATGTTTGTATGACCTACAGATATTTGTCCCGGGTCTGGGTGTTTTCTATGTATAGTATGTATGTATTAAAAAAAAAGTATATAAGTAGTATATCAGTCATGTAGTACCCATAACACAAGCTCTGCTTACATTGGGGCTAGATGATGCTGTGTGAAAAAGTCCAGCATTATATTATTAAAAACTCAACGGGACGATGTAGTGTATAAGGTTAATATTACCAAAAAATTACACTGGAATTAATTTTTAACAACTGTTATCAGTTTTTTGACCAGTTAAGCGAAATAGTAGAGTCAGTTATTATAAATGGCAGCACATTCTTTCTCAAAATATATTGAGGCTCTGTAGAGTTAAGCAAAATATCTGATTGATGATGATGATAGATGAAGTAGTTTATTTCTAAGGCAGTTTCGATTGATAGCAAGATTACTCAAGCGTTGCGATTGATAGCATAAACCTTTTTTATTCATGGTTGCTAGTAAGGTTTGTGTCCACCCTGTAAACTTCAGAATCAGCAAACAGCTCTAATGTACCAAGATAACACTCAAATAAATCCACTAGCATTTACATTTAAAAGTAAATTCATCTTTATCCCCGTGACTCGAAAATGCAAATTCGTCCCCATTAAGCGTGATAGCGACAAAAAGTCGTTCGTCTGTGCAGCCATTACAGCCGAAATTTGTGAGGGCCAAGTCTAATTAAGAACACTGAAAGATGAATGTTGAGATAAGAATTAGCACTCCAACAGGAGTAGTAATTTGTTGGACCCAGACACTACAAATATTTGGGTTGAAATGGTTAAGTGGTAAGGGTTGAGTTGTCTGTTATGAAGGCACATTATGGACCTAATTTATCGAGGCAATTCACCATGTAATTTAGTGCTCTGTTTATGCTACGCCTGCGAAGTTGTAGAGATACTGAGATAGATCAATAGATAGTGTCCCTCTATGTTGATCTGTCTCAACTATGCGATACATAGAAGTTTCTTTCTTAGCTACTGTATTTTTAAAAGCATCTAAGAGCAAGATACTTTCGATTTTAAATGTTTTCTTCATTTCTCTCCAATAAAGTCTCTTATGGACAAAGTATGATCATATCTGCAGGACATAACTGATATGACTGGGTGTGGTGGCATTGTAGTATTGTTTTAACCCTCTCTCATAGAGAATGGAGGGTTAGAATTTCCAGAATTCCTTTCTTATTAGTGCTCCCCATCATAAAAGGGATACGTTCCAAGTTTCATGTTTCTAGGACGTAATTGTTTAGACTGTAATATGTCAGCTAGCTAAAGCCCTACAGGACCCTATAAAATAGATTGTATTATATCCTTACCTCCTCCACAAGTAGCGGAGCACAAGGACCCAGGCGTGGCCAGCCAGTGGTACCGAGGTCTGGAGCAGGAAGAACCATCACCGCCACAGACACCACACTCGTCCACTCTCCTGGTGGAACCCACGCGAAGGTCACAGCCGACACGCTGAGGACAAACACATCACATTAACTACTATGTTTAATCGACTTAAAGAAAGGAGGTTATCAATTCGTCGGAATCCTTTTTCACAATTGCTCAAAACGATTGGAAAACAGTTTGGAAAATTCCAGAATAGGAGCCCATTCATTCATTAATTCATTTTTACGCCGAAATGGCTGAACGGATTTATGATAATATGCTGAATAGCACTAATAGATGCTTTTTATACCGAAAAAATGTATTGAATTTGCAACCTTTGGATTGAAACCTGTTATTTTTATCACCTTTTTGTTCAAGTTAAATTACTTCAGATGTTTGTGAATCCATGACGAACACCTTAAAACGTGTAAAAACTCCGTCACATTCATACCAACATGCAAAGCAATTTTAATCACGCATGTTAAAAACTTTACAGAAGAAATAAGTAGGATTATGAGAAGTCAAACTTTGTGCAAAGATTCACTTTGAAATAATGACTGTTCTCGCAAATTGTTTCCGTGAACTCATAAGCTCTTTACATACGATAAGTGAGTACTAAGTGTCTCATTAGCATTGTGTACTCAATTAGTGCTGTGTTGTTTTGAATCACTTGTGATTTGGGTTCCAAATAGCGGTTTCGGCTTGTAAAATATTTTTTGAAATCGGAAGAATCGTTTCGGAAATTCAGATGATGACGATGATGAAAGTGTATAAGTAGGTACTGGAATATTATTTGATATGGGGGCACGGAAGTGCGAGGCCTTCAAATTAGCCTCAAAGTGCCGCGCGGTGGCAGCCCGATTTGAAAATGGTAGTGTTGTTCATTTAGTTTTGATGAAAAGAAAGGATTTAGGACAAAAAACAAAATAAGAAGCATAGAAATCGTCACTAGTCGATCAATGAACTGACGCGCGGCTGCACTTTACGGCTAATTTGAAGGCGCCTTAAGACTCGCAGCACAAACCAGAGCTCAGCTAAGGACTTGGCTCTACTAGTAGAGATCTTATAACTTTTTTGGAACGAAGTCCCTTTTCGGACGGTATCGAGGATGGCGGCTAAAAGAAAAAAGCGATCAACTTTACTGTCACGACATTTATCGCTGCCTCTCTTACTGAATTTTTAAATTCGAATTATGTGAAAGGCTGCGGGGATTAGACCTATTTTTTTTTAGATTTGCTTTTTTCGGATTCAAAATCAAGGCTGCCATCATTATCCCAAACACGGCTTTAAAAATGCCTGCAACGGGAAAATGCGCAAAAACCTATACGTATTCCCAACCACTTCACCTAGACATTATTCTCTTTGAATATTCCATGAGGCACCTCTTCAAGACACGTCACGTTGAACTAACAAACAAAAACGTGCTCTATATCAGTTACAGCAAAGCCCATTTTGGTGTGCAGGCTGCTTGTTTAAAACAAATAATTTTAAAGGTAATGTGACTTTTATTGCGTAGGAATAAGGATGGTGTAACTGATGAGTTTTTAGGGAGTCGTGAATTTCAACATGGTTCTATTTTAAAATGCATTTATGCAGGTGGTGATTTTTCCGCAATACTGATAGATATTTGTGTAATATAAAAATACTAGCTGCGCTCCCGCGGTGTGACTCGTGGTCCCTCGGGATTTTTTCATTTTTTCGGGATAAAAAGTAGCCTATGTCCTTCCCTGGGATACAACCTTTATCCATGCCAAATTTCAGCTTAATCTGTTCAGCGGTTTGGGCGTGAAAGCGTAACAAACAGACAGACAGACGGATAGACAGACAGACAGACAGAGTTACTTTCACATTTATAATATTAGTATGGAAGTATGGATAGTTTGAATGCCTGAATGCAGATATGCATATTATAATTTTGGAGAATAGTCTTCAAAAACTGCGGCAAAAGAGAACTAACAATAAACTTTATACGAATAAAATGTTAATTTCACTGCCCGTAATTTGGTTGGGTATAGAGTATCGACTAAACAAAATTACTTATGCGCTTTTTAATGTTGAAATAATATTTTATATTTTACACTTTGAAATTTATTTTTCTGTGGTTTTATTACCATAATTAAAAAAAAGACATTGCTTAGTTAGACCATCCTGAAATAGACGTAAAAAGAGTAACGCTACGTTCACACGGAGAATTGCCGGATCAGATTTTTGCAGGTTTAGTTTATATGTACATTCATACATTTATACGTGCATTCGATTTGAAGATCCGTCAAAAAACCTAAACGGGCAAAACATAACATCCCATTTTGCGACTGCAATCAGATTCGGTCACACGGAAAAATACCGAATACGATTCAGTGAAAATAGCATTTTAATACATGCATTCACACCAGCGTAGATTAGTTTTTTAGCATATTCACACGACGACACACCATTCAGTTTTTTATAGAAAAACAAAACCGAACGCCGTATGAATAGATTATTCGGTTCTGCCGTATACGGTAAAAATCCAATCCGGTAAAACGTGTCTCCGTGTGAACGTAGCGTAACGTAGATGACGTTAGTATAACCAAAGACAATATAATACGTATAACGCAACTTTCATAGTTTCTCCAAAGCACCGTAGACATCTGATCAAGTAACTCACATGTAAAATGTTGGTACATACCTTTATATTTAAATATGTAGAGGCACATGTAGAGGCACACACAATGTGTAGAGACACACCTCTTTAGAATTTTCAAATTGGTTTATGCTATTAGATGAAAAAATCTATAGAGATGTGATGATAATATTTTTAAACCAAAGCTTTTTTAACTCTGAGCTACGTTTAAAAGCATTTCCTACGCAAATCTGAATCAAAAAATCAGTTCCCGGCTACAAATAGCCAGCATGATACAGCTCATCTGATATTCAGGGGGCTAGCATTAGTTTACGGGCTCCAAATCCTGCCTGTCAAGTGGTTCCTATAACACATGCTCTGCTTTCTTTGAGATGTGTCAGTTGCTTTAATTTTAACCTCCACAGTGAATAACGCGATCTACACGATACCATTCTGGCATATCATTCTTGCTTCTTGCTTTTTCAAACTCAACGGAGTAAGGTAATCTATTATTCTGTGGCATGAGTCAAGAATGGTATGCCAGAATGGTATCGTAATGGCGTTTAGATTATCTACCTCAATTTTTGATGATCAATCATAAGTCAACTCTATAGGGATACAGTTATAGTCTTGTTTTGTTTGACTGGTTCCTCACTGGAGTTTGACTATTTAGTTTTAAGATGGATCACCTATAAGAATGCTAGGCCCCAAACCGTGTTTATAGTGGCGTAGCTAGGTAGCCAAGGGCCCTGGTGAAAAAAAAACTGGGGCCCTAACTGAACTGAATGGTTTAGGTTACATCAAGTCAAAATATGCAGGGTGTGGCAAAATGTAAACGTATTTGATTTTTTTGTAAAAACCTACCATTTTATTTGGCATGCTACTTTAGAAAAAGTGTTCCTGATCGAAAACCAACTAGTTTTTTATTGTAACAAATGTCATTTTCTGAGCTCACATTTCTTAAAAAATCTAACAATTGTTTTTATATTCAAAATAATCATATATAGTTTCCTAAGAACAAAACCTTTCGGACTCTCGAGCTCAGAGTCCGAGGGCCCCTTGAGCTTGGGGGCCCCGGTGCACTGCACCGCCTAGCCCTCCGGTGCACTGCACCGCCTAGCCCTCCGGTAGCTACGCCACTGCGTGTTTGTTGATCTGATTCTTCATGGTATTCTTCACGGTCGCGAACGAACAGGAGTAAAATTAGTTTTCTTGTTCTAAGTGATCCCAGTGGTACTTCTGAGTAAATGATTTTTGACTTTGACTTTGACTTCTTATGAGTGGTGTTTATAAACGTTCAAAGTTGTGCTAACTCCTCATCACTTATTCAGCTCCGACCCAGCTCGCACGAATGTGGCGAATTTCCCGATTATCATAATAGAGTAGGCTATATCCATTTCATTCGCACCTTTGAAATCTGAATGGGACAGCAGGTGTCTTTTTGGATATTAATATTGAGCATTGGAAATAAGCGTACCTTTATATAATTTTTATTTAAAGATTTTATGCATTGAAGAACGAAAAGCTTTTTTGTTTGCCATGGTTTTAAGTTTTAAATTGTAGAGGGAAATAAAGTCAGAAGCGAAACACTATCTATCTATCCAGCCGGCAGCACCCACTGTTGGGAGGCCTCTTCTCTTTCACACCACTCCTGGTGGTCTTGTGCCAGCCGGATCCACTGTTCTCCCACCCGCCCCCACAATGTCGTCTGACCATCGGGCAGGTGGTCTGCCCCGAGGTCGCCGTATATCTCTTGGCCACCACTCGGTAACCGCCTTGGTCCATCGGTTGTCTCCCGTCTGGCCAAGTGCCCCGCCCATCTCCACTTAAGCCTCGCTATCCGTATACCTACATCCTCGACCTTAGTGCGTGTAGAAGCGAAACACTACCACCTTTTTATTGAAGTGGTTTGTCGTATTTTTGAACTGTCATATCTGCGGTTCTGATGCTGTAGGAAAGCTGAATTTTTTCAGAAAAAGGTGTCCTTGGTCACCAAGTATCATCTGACTTATACAGTTTCGATACTTACTTACCTTTTCTATAAAACTAAAAATATATATATTGAATGCTTTCCTTTAGTAAGACAACATCATTTCCAATGTCCTCACACGTATCTTTATTTTCATAAAATAAAAAGCCCAAAAAGACACAGGGAACGGTTTAAAAACTATCCATATTATAAATCTGAAAGTAACTCTGTCTGTCTGTCTGTCTGTTTGTTACGCTTTCACGCCCAAACCGCTGAATAGATTAAGCTAAAAGGCATAGTTATCAGGCAGGGAAGGACATAGGCTACCTTTTATCCCGAAAAAATGAAAAAAATCCCGAGGGTCCGCGGGTCACACCGCGGGAGCGCAGCTAGTTTCTTATAGTTTTCAAAATCCTTATATAATACAAAAAGCCCAAAACACCTGAAGCCAGGTCTAAAAACCAATAACACTCCAAGGTCCGTAATGAATGTTGCGGCGTATAATTGGGTACGTGAGGGTAAATGAAGTGGCCCTACTACCTGACAACAGCCTGTTTGCTAATCTAATTGGCTCAGGTAAGGGTCTTAAATGAATATTTGGTACAAGTCACGTAGGGACACATGTGGAGCTTTTTAACAGTTGCAACTGAAAGTGGCATGTGCATGGATGGACTTTTAATTTAACAATTTCTAAGTTGGGATTTAGAAGAATGTAAAATAGGTTCTAAATTGAGACTTATAAGACATTTCAGAAGATTTTTTTCTTAAAATGGGACCTAAATAGAAGTAAAGAAATAACAGAATCATGACTTTACAGGTGGATTTTTGAGATTGCCATGGAGGGCTGGTTCATTAACCGTTGTTGCTACAGAAAAACGCTCTTAGGAGTCCTTCCCTAACTTTGACATATTTTAAACTGCATTTACAGATTTTGAAAAAAAATTACGGTCAGCGACAAAAATGTACTGTCCGTAAAAGTAAAAAAAGAATGCAGAATGCGAATGTAGTTCAAAATATCTCAAAAAGTTAGGGAATGTCTCCTAAGAGCGTTTTCCTGTAGCTACAACGGTTAAGGTACTGTCCTCCATGGCATATTTAAAAAATCCACCCTGTATACCCAAGGCATGGTGGGTAGACATTCTCTCAGATGTTTATGTATGTTTTCCAGATCATTTGAAGATGTCTGATGTATGGAGATCTGATCATTTCGACATGTCTCTGACTACACTCTCAACAGAATACTTATTAAGCATAATTATTCAGCAAAATTGTTGAAAATGGCCTATCAACTGATTCAGATTACTGCCAGTCGGAAGCGTGCCCAAAACACTGACGGCATTACGCTGAATGGCAATGCTGATTCGTTGAGCCAAATATGCGCCAGCTCTTAGTTGCGTTCACTCAACCTCAACTGAAATATTTTTGACTATTTTCACTCAGGTGTGGTAGAGATCAATAGTTTTTTATTGTAGGTATCTGAGTTGATTTATTAATTTTAACTGTTCTTCAGGGTAAGGCGTATCATGGTACGACTATTAATTCCTATATCCGTTTGTTTCAAAGTATTAACTGAAAATATCAATGTTTGTTGGTTTTTTTTCTGACTTTAAACTTTATGGCGCTAAAGTATCTTAACGTGGTTTTGAAGGAACCAAAATTACATCGAAACTTTGAAGGCCAAACTAATTGTCCAAAGCCACGAAGGTCACGTACCGAAACACTCAAACGTTAGACACTCAAAAAGCGATATAACTTCAGGCACTCTTTCACCAAAGTATTTTACATAATTTCATATATTACCTAAGTGGAAAGTTCCGTGGAATCGTTTGCATAATCTTGCGAGAGGTTCGAAGCATACTAATTTTGCAGAAGTTGGACCGAACTTCTGATTGGTCAAATAGTAAGTATGAATGTTTCTCTCTCTCGTAATGAGGTGTTCGTGTCTGATAAAGTTTGAGAAGATTTTTTCCTATTTTGAACCGGGAATTTGAAGGAAATTTTCTTTGTTGAATTTATTTAACGAAGTTTCGTAAAAGTTTCACCACGAGTTGCCCGTTTCAAAACCTTTTGCGAGTTTTAATAAAATTCGAGTTTGTTTTTACTTTCTAATACAACATGTTGCGTATTAGCCGCGTGGGATAGTGCCTTGACTCTCAATGGCCGTTGGTTCGAATCTTGGCAGTGTTGTTGACACTTTCAATTCTAAAGAGCTCAAAATGATATCGGAAAAGTTTCTGGGGACCTGTCGAATGAAGAAAGGACCAAGGAAAGTTTGTATTTAGAACTGTCATGTGAAATACTTTTTCCAGAAATATGGTTTAGGACAGTTAAGGATGAATATACAAAATTGTATGGTTTTTCGGTACCATTTGCTGAGCCTGGAACCACAGCTGTAGTGAAATTGTGGTACGAAATTAAAGGTAAAGTATTCATCTACACGGGGTGATAAAAAAAACTGGGTAGTCCCATACAAAAATTCCACAAAAAAAAGCTTTTAATAACGTAAGAATCGTTAAAAATGACGAAAAATGGGGTCCGAATCGGAACAAAAATAGCCAAAGATGCAGTAAATTTTGACAAAAAAATTATAGAAAATTTTAGATTATATAGTCCTCTAAGCGTGTTGCTAATTATTTTTATCCCAAATCAATTAGTTTTTTATTTATGAGTATATTAAAATGTACAAAAAACAGTACGATTTCTCTCCATACATTTTCTATGGCGTGCGCAATCTCGATTTGCCATATAAATCCGAATCCGAGCTCAGACGCTTCAGCACGTCAAACGTGCTTATAGAAGGACGGGTGTATCGCATTTTTCTATTTTTTAGTTCGACAAGGTTCTATCTAAAATTCTGTATGAATACGAATACCGTGACTGGAAAATATTGATACTTTTGGTTTCGGACGATACAGCTGATGATAAGATAGGATAAGGAAAAAAATTTTTTTTTTCCGTCACGTGTAAATCGTCAGCACCAATGCCCAGTTATAATAGGTGCGCGCCTATTTGACCGAGCGAGCGAAGCGAGCGCAGCGCCTTCCTTTCGAGTTTCGCAAAAATTGCTTTTGTCCGTCTGTCCATCTGTCTTTCTGTTCTCGCATACAAATCGCATTTTAAAAGCTTTTTATTAACTTGCAATGTTTGTATGTTCGTAGGTTTGTATGTATGTATGTTTGTCCGGGTCCTATTTTACAAGTTTAATTTGACCCACTTCCCGGCTTCCGATAGAGCTGAATTTTGGTACACCTATGAGTCCTTGGAGATGATGCAATAATTTATGATGACAGCGAGCTGATCTGATGATGGAGTCATGAGCTGTTCCACGGAACTCCTCAGAAATTAGGCCGAATGCGTTGAAACTCAGTTTGTCAATCAAGTATCATCTACAATTTTAAAATATGGTGACAGCGAGCTGATCTGATGATGGAGTCATGAGCAGTTCCACGGAACTCCTCAGAAATTAGGCCGATTGAGTTGAAACTCGGTTTGTCGATCAAGTATCATCTACAATTTCAAAATATGGTGACAACAAGCTTATCTGATGGTGGAATCAGGTGCTGTTCCACGGAACTCCTCAGAAAATAGGCCGATTTAATTGAAGCTGTGTAAATCGGTCAAGTTTCGTGTACAATTTGAAAGTATGGTGACAGGAGCTGTTTTGATGATGGAGCCAAGAGCTGTTCAATGGAACTCATTATGTGGATAATAGTAATATCCGTGTTTGGGCTCATATGAATCAGCTCATCACCCATAAAAAGCTTGGACCTATTGAAAATATTTTTTCAATAAAAATATTTTTAATATTGTAGATAGGTAGGTACTTAGGTACATTCTTCGTAATTTTTTTGGAGCGAGGTCTACTACTCTCACAGAACCACTAGTAGTAAAAAGTTTTCAAAGTGTGCAAAGTACTGACAACGAGTAAAGGTGCGCATAGCACTGCGCAAAGTTGTGTGAAAGGTGCGCAAAGTAGTGTGCAAAGTGCGCAAAGTAGTGTGCAAAGTGCGCAAAGTGCCTAAAATGGTGCGCAAAGTGGTGCGCAGTGCTGCACGAAATAAAATAAATGCGCAGAGTGCGCAAAGTAGTGCGCAGTGCTGAAAGAAATAAAATAAATGCGCAGAGTGCGCAAAGTAGTGTGCAATAGGGAATTATAAATGGTGAAGTGGGGGGGTAGTTAACCCCCACAAATTATGTGATGAAAAGAAAAGGTTATTTTTTCGCAAGACAACTAAACAGCTTGTTAGTAAATTACGAGTATACTATTCTAGCGACCAAAACGTCGTAAGCGCTATGACAAAGTACGTGAGTTACGTGATGAACACTCGGTTGGAACCTCGTTGGATGGAAGTTTCAACTTTGACATTTGTCAATTAAATTATTGTCAAGTATTAAAATCCTAGAAACGCTCCTCCGTACTCTCAATGTAACAATCTATGGACTGCTTTGCGGCTGCTCACTTCGCACTGTGATCTTTTGACCTATTATGTATGTGTCGTGATGATAAAATCTAACGCTTTTTTTTCTTCTAGCCCCCATCCTTGATACCGTCCGAAAAGGAACTTCGTTCTAAAAGTATTGAGGGATAAAATCACGTAAATGTTAGATTTCCTAAGATATTTGAGATTAAAAATTTAATGCTTAAATATAACTGCTAAATAATAAAGATGCATACACCTACCTAATATTTCAATTGTTTTATAGCACACCATCTACCTTACTTTATTTTTTACTTTGTACTTTCAAAACATTCAAGTATCAAAATTAGCTCGTTCAACTAATAATCGAACGGGGATACGGCTTCAAAGTGTGCGTAAGTGTTTTGTTATTGTGTGCAGGCCGAAACTGGCATCTATCAAATTGTATATTCGTCCTTAAAAGTCGTACTATGGCTACAAATGAGCGAAAGCCTACCGTGCTATTTTTTATCAAGTAAAACACAAGACCAGTTAACACTCTAGAAATGTTAGAAATTTACCGCAAGAATTCTAAAAGCCAGTCCCTTCTCTGTTCAACAAAAAAATGGGGTATTGAAACGTCGTGACACAATGGCGGATGCGACCTGACATCATCAGGGAATGGGGCTGCGAAATAATAAGGCCCAGCGGCGGTCTGGGCGAAGAAAGACAGCGGAAACACTATACAAAACTATATTGTATAGTTTTTTACTATTTTTCATAGAGATAGAAGCTTCTTTGAGAAGCACTTAATTACCTTTATACTTAGATAAGTAAGAGGCCTTTATACCACAATGTTTTGAAGGAGATGACACGAAAAAAAAGCTGTACAAAGACTGAATTCAGACTTTTTGGTTGAAAAAATAATTTACTGGATCTTGATTTATGAAAAAAAGTAATATGACTTTCAAGGATACGAGATTTTGAGTTCATCTTTGTAATCAACTTGCCCTTCGATTCATCTGGAAACGTTTTTAAAGAAAACGCAAATTTTCGTTAGTTTTAGAAAAAAAGTTTTCTTTTAAATTGTATACTTTTTCATACAGGGTGTAAAAAGACAACTACCGAAAACTGAGGGGTTGCAACCAGACCATGATTCTAAACACATTTAGCGAAAAAAAAAACGCTTAGCTTAGTCATTTTATGTTAATTTCAGTTATTTACTAATATAACATAACTACTATAACTACTATACTACTAAACTACTATAACATAATAAGACCATACCTACCTAATTATTTAATTATTAAAAGAAAAAACAATTTAAACTCAAAATTCAGCAATCTACGTAAAACAACGCGCCCAGTAAATACGCAAACAGTAATCTTCAAACGCTGTTTTCTCCGGATATAATGATTTTTTCAGAAAATCCTTTTGGATTTGGTTGTGTTTTGGGATGCTGTACCTACCCCTTTCGGCTTCGGTAGACGTCTTTTTACACCCTGTATAGTATATAGTTTAATTTTGACGACCTCTGTAGCGCAGTGGGCGAAGGCCCGCCTGCGACGCAAAAGGTTGCAGATTCGATCCCCGCGGAGGGACCAATGTTTGTCTGATCTACAAATATTTGTCTCGGGTCTGGGTGTTTCTATGTATAATATGTATGTATTTACAAACAAAAAGTATACAAGTAGTATATCAGTCATGTAGTACCCATAACACAAGCTCTGCTTACTTTGGGGCTAGATGATGCTGTGTGAAAAGTCCAGCATTATTTATTTATTTTAAATCAGTGCATCAGTTAATAACTTAAACCTTGGGCTAGAAAGAGCTCGGATCTCCTTTGTCCCAGCACGATGTTTGCTCTCGTTTTAAAATTAAAACTATGTGGCCCGGAATGTTGAGCTTGTAATATTTCGTTTGCAACTCAAACAAAACAAGTCTCATTTAGCTGCTTTTTTAAGTTTTTTGTTCGCGAAGTGTGATTTTGATAAAGATTTTTGTTTCATAAAACTTGTAGAACAATAACTAATTAATTAATTATAATTGTGTTTACGGGAAGTTCCATTTCAGTGAACGTTAGCTTCTGCTGCTTATCGTGTCACCAGTTCTTTCGAACCAGTCTGGTGAAAGGATTTTAAGTGCGCCTCAAAGAGGCTCCTTTTGTGCTGAACGTTGATAAATCAAAAATAAAAATTGTGTACTTTTAATAATCTCTATACAGGGTGTAAAAAGACGTCTACCGAAGCCGAAAGGGGTAGGTACAGCATCCCAAAACACAACCAAATCCAAAAGGATTTTCCGAAAAAATCATTATATCCGGAGAAAACAGCGTTTGAAGATCACTGTTTGCGTATGTACTGGGCGCGTTTTTATACGTAGATTGCTGGATTTTGAGTTTTAATTGTTTTTTTCTTTTATAAATGAAATGATTAGGTAGGTATGGTCTTATTATGTTGTACTAGTAGCAAAAAACTAGAAAATAAAATAAAATGACGTAGCTAAGTCAAACATTTTTTTGAGTTTTTTTTCGATAAATATGTTCAGAATCATGGTCTGATTGCAATCCCTCAGTTTTCGGTAGCAGTCTTTTTACACCCTGTATATAAAAATGAATCCCTTGGTCACGCCATCACGCGTGAACGGCTGGACCGATTCCACTATTTTTATTTTGTTGTGTTTGTTATTGTCGGGAGAGATTTTTATGACCGAAAAATGGTATGCAGGGTGGTCCAGTTTATATGTAAAATTTTATTCCTTGATCCGATTCACTCTAAAACTGTAATCATGTCTAATCTGTATAAATTGAAAAACTCCCCTTAGGGGTTGTGCATGGCAGTTCCAAAGATCGTTGACGAAACAATGCGCAGACGAAGGCGCGCGCGAGTCAGCTAGTAGATTATACAGGGTGTAAAAAGACTGCTACCGAAAACTGAGGGGTTTCAATCAGACCATGATTCTGAATATATATACAGGGTGTAAAAAGACTACTACCGAAAACTGAGGGGTTGCAATCAGACCATGATTCTAAACATATTTAGCGAAAAAAAAAACGCAAAAAAAAATGAATTTGCTGCATCATTTTACGTTATTTTCCGATTATTTACTACTAGTACAACATAGTTAGACCATACCTACCTAATAATTTCATTTATAAAAGAAAAAAACAATTAAAAATCAAAATCTTGCAATCTACGTAAAATAACGCGACTAGTACGAGCGCGCGAGCAGCTGAGTGAGGTCAGCGCACGCGCGCGCGGCCGACGACCGCCGCGGCCGGCCGGGCATCGCACCCGCCCCGCAGCGTCGCGTGTCTACTGCACCTATGCAGTTCCACCAGTGCTATAAACAAAATCTTAGTTACGTAAACTAGAAAAATTAAACATAAGTACCTAACTTGGCCTTTTTTCAGCTATTATTAGTTACATAAATAAAATGTTTCACTATTGAGTTCATAAAATCGTAAGTAAGGAAAACTTGAACGAAGTTTCAGTAACGGTTATAAACAAAAAATAATAGTACAAAAAAAAAAAAATTAAAAAAGTTATTCTCCGACTCTAGGATTTGAACACTGGGCTCATGCACTCAAATCCTGGACTGTTCTAGCTCGGCTATCATGAGTTTACTGAGAGCAGCGAAATTAAGCTTCATTTCAAAAAAAAATTACTGAAATTCAAAAATCAACCGTATTTCAATGGTATTAGAAAACTATTAAGATTGAACGCTGCACGTGTCGGCGGCAGAGTCAAAGGGTTCTATCAAAATCTTCTAACTTGATTGAAATAAGGTTCAGATTTCTATTTCGCTAAGACTAAGACTGAATCCTTTGTAAAAGCCGGTCGGTATAAAGCTGCGTCTACAGTGTTTGCGAATTTTATGCTTGACGAAGTGTTTGACTAGTTATCGCTGGTGTTCTTAGTTAGCCCCTCTTTATCTTTAACCTCGATTGGGATACACATTCATTATGTCAAAGTTTATACTAACAGCAGCACTAGATCAACTGTTCACTACATAAACAAATAATAAGTAAGTAAGTACCTGCTTAAGTAAACAAATAATAAGATTAATGGTTGATAAGATTATCAGTTTATTCTATCAAATATCACTAGGTACAACAATGTAGTGAATGATCAGTGAATAAATCATCAGTTTTCAACTCTTGAGTAGTGTGACACTGGCGGCTTTTGTCAAAGATATTAAGAAATTGTCTTCTAATACTATTGAAATAAGGTTCAAATTTCTATTTCGCTACATTTTCTTTCTAATTTCTCGACTCGTTTTGTTTGATTTTATTATTTATTAATTAGTTGAAGTTCAATATTCGTACGTATTGGACGCTCGCGCAGCGCATACAAATTGCATTACCGGTACTACTGTCGCGAATGAGTTTTATGGTTTTATTAGAGGATAATTTAGTACCTACTTAGGTAGTTAATTATCGTATCTACCTACCTAGTAGGTACCTGCCTACATTTGTTAAGAAGAGAACAGTGAGTCTGTTTAGTGCGAGTGTGTTCGGTCAAAAGTGCTTGTTGTGATCGTGTGTGAAAATGCGTTGTGTTATGGGCCTAGCGCGTAATGCGATAGGCCCACAAAATAGGTAGGGTTGATCGATAGTTAAGTTACCCGAACCAACACTGATCTGGAGGCTCTGATCTGCAAGTAGAAGAGCAGGTCTTGATTCTTTTTGGGAGAAACGCTTGAGTACCTACAGCCAGGCAGGCTCAGGTGTGCTTGTTGAGCAGATGCTCAGTTTGAGGTTACAGTGGAATTAGGTAAGTCTAAGTACCTACTTACCTCTCAATTAAATTTCTACGCTACGCACATAGTAGGTAGGCACTGCCGAAGTTATCGCGTGGGGTTCGGAATGCGTAGCGTACATTGCTGGCTGACGAAATAAATAAAAATCTTCAAACGCTGTTTTCTCGGAAAATAATTATTTTTTCGGAAAATCCTTTTGGATTTGGTTGTGTGTTGGGATGCTGTACCTACCCCTTTCGGCTTCGGTAGACGTCTTTTTACACCCTGTATATTTTTTTCCATATCGAAAAAAAAGGCAAAAAATTTTTTACTTAGCTACGTCATTTTATTTTATTTTCTAGTGATTTACCACTAGTACAACATAATAAGACCATACCTACCTAATAATTGCATTTATAAAAGAAAATAACTATTAAAACTCAAAATCCAGCAATCTACGTATAAAAACGCGCCCAGTACATACGCAAACAGTAATCTTCAAACGCTGTTTTCTCCGGATATATGTAATGATTTTTTCGGAAAATCCTTTTGGATTTAGTTGTATGTTGGGATGCTGTACCTACCCCTTTCGGCTTCGGTAGACGTCTTTTTACACCCTGTATAATCGGAATATATTTTCAATCTAACAAAGTAAAGTCACTATCGAAGCTGGATGAAAAGCTTTAATAAAAAATCTTTACAGAATATTTGAACAAAGCCTTTTTGTGTCGAAGTTAATCCATAAACCACCTGAATAAAATAAAGGTAGAATAAAATGTAATAAATATAAGCAGGAAGCTTAAGTGATTAAAGTACAACGAATGCTTTAATCTATGGAGAGTGATAGAGAGAGTATTTTTTGTCTTACTCAGTCACTATTTTATAGGGCTTTTTGTTTGTAGGGTAATGTTTTGAAGCCAAAAACATCTCGGTGGTTAAAAAATTCAAGTCGGACATGTAAATTGAGTTGAATTTAATATTATTTATTTACAGAAACTAAGCTACTACATATTTACATAAAAAACAACAGGATTAGTCAAGCTATCTAAGGATTGTTAGAAACGATCTATAGATAGCTCAACTGATCCAGGTCACTGTCAGTCGGAAGCGTGCCCAAGTTGAATTGAAGTAGCTTTGTACAGTCAGCAACGAAATTCGATCGTATTGTATTGTATTGCTAAATAACACCCAACCCCAAGCACGGTACATATTATCTTAAATTAGGGAGTACAGAGATCCTTTGAAGATAATTTAGGGAGCTATAGCATACATTTAGCAGAAGAATCTCCTTGTCGTGTCACCAGTTTTTTTTAACTAGTGTGGTGAAACGATTATAATACGCTACAAAGAGGCTCAGTCTGAACAGAAGTGAGCTAGAAATAATTATAATTATAAAATCTTGAAGCCTTTGAACAATTTCATAACGGGAAAGTATTTCCCGGAAACTTGAATTAGCGAAACTTAACTTTATTTCCATCGTTTAAGACATAAATTCCAGTTTGCAACTTGGTATTCATCACAGCTATTAAATGAAAATAACGTACAAGTTGCGGCTTGAGAGCTTTAAACAATTACCATATTGTGGGCGACGGGAACAGCTTAGATTAACTTAGCTGGGTAACAACATACTTATTGAACGATTCTTGTTGAATATACTAATGTTCAACGAGAATCGTTTAATAGGTATTCTCTCAGTAGCATACTAGCTGCGCTCCCGCGGTGTGACCCGCGGTCCCTCGGGATATTTTCATTTTTTCGGGATAAAAGGTAGCCTATGTCCTTCCCTGGGATACAACCTTTAACTATGCCAAATTTCAGCTTAATCTGTTCAGCGGTTTGGGTGTGACTCAATATTACACCCAAATTAATCAAGAACATACTAATTTGTTCTTCGTTTTAGCATGGAAGAAACGAGCCGTCTCAATTTACGCTGTGTTAAACAAATTTGATTATAATTATATTTACAACAAAACAGTGGAACAAATATTTGTTTAATTATTTTATAATATTTTATTTTACTTTTTGATATTAAAAGGCATCTGTTTATTTTTAGCAATTTAATTTATACTATATCTAACACTGACATAGTTCTGTGACTGACATCCATGGGAAAGTTTGTGCTTTTGTGTTTGAATTTATTAACGAATTCATATCAACATACATACGAGTACATAAGAACATACATACATACATAAAATTACTCTGACGACCTCTGTGGCGCAGTGGGCGAAGGTCCGCCTGCGACGCAGAAGGTTGCGGGTTCGATCCCCGCCGCGAGACGTCTCGGTTCGGACGATTTTTCTCGGGTCTGGGTGTTTCTATGTATAATAATATTATACATAGAAATTATGTATGTATTTACAAACAAGAAGTATATAAGTAGTATATCAGCTATCTGGTTCCCATAGTACAAGCTTTGCTTAGTTTGGGGCTAGATGATGCTGTGTGAAAATGTCCATCATTATTATAAAATCACTCCTCTTTAGTGTTTTTCTTATGTAACGGGTTCAATTTTCGGTTCAACCATGTAATTGTTTAAATATCTATGAATGCAGTTTAAATTAATTTTTAAATTCAAATAATGTCTTCTTTCAGTAAAATGTTTCATCTACAATATTCAAGGTACTTTCCCTCCATGTGGCATATCCGTGGGACGCCCTGTATAGTCTCTGACTACTCCCTGAGATATCAGAGATTGTCTTTACAACCATTTTTGTCGCCGTTACGTTAAAGTGACGTAACCATTTTCAAGTAACAATAATTTTTGGTCAAAAATTTACGTAAATCTCTGTCGTAATTACGAAACATGTTACGTTAAAGTGTCGAAAAGTGGGGATCAATCGTAACAGTATTTTTTGTCGCATCGTATCGGTTCCATGTTGAAACATTTCAACCTTATTGTGTTCACTTTACCATTCAATGGTTCATTTCATTCATTCCTCTTTATAATCTACCCAGATTTATGAACAGAAATTTTGAAGTGTACTTTTTTAGTTGAAAGGTGTGTTGTGACATTAATTTTATTTTTCGCCGCCATCATAAAAATGTGAGTACCTACATTATTCTGTAATATTTGCTTGTTAGTCGACCTAAAATACTCTGCGAATTGAAATTCATCATGCAGTTTAGTGTAATTTAACCAAATCTACCGATGCGCCTGTAGGATTTGATAAAATAGTTCAAATGTTTTCTGTTATTGTGATCGTTTTCAATAAAAAAAAGTCAAAATACCTACAATATTTTCGAACCACATAAATGATTTATATTATACTGTCTATAAAAATAAGCAAAGTGTATTCTTTTTAACTAATTATATTGGATAGTTATATAAATTTCAATGAAAAAATATTTATTTACTTGATGATAAAACTTGACCCACAGTTACGTTAATATGTTGAAAAATTTCAAAATTGTGTCAAGAACTGTTACAGGGCGACTGTTTTATAAAATGGAGTTTTGTTTATTTTATGTTCACAGTGGTTCTCAACATGCCATTTAATGAGGTTTCTGCGGAAGAAGGGTGGGTAGATGTAACCTACCTATTTTGACCTCGCTCATTGAAAAAAACGAGATACAAGCTCTATGATGCAATGAACACAGCATTCCAGAGAAAAACTGGAAGAAAATGAAATGCAGAGTAAAAGAGACATTTCTACATTCGAAAAAGTCCTCCGTTTTTTAATGTGAAATAAAATTCAAAAAAATTAAACTTCTTTTTAATAGATTAACCTTGGATTTTCATTTTTATTTTAAGAGTAGGTACCTACTTAACCTTTGTTGTGTGTTATAAAAACAATCCATACTAATCTATACTCCATACTAATATTATAAATGTGAAAGTAACTTTTTTCTGTCTTTCTATCTGTCTGTTTGTTACCTTTTCACGCCCAATCTACTGAACAGATTAGGCAAAAAATTGGCATGGATAAAGGTTGTATCCCAGGGAAAGACATAGGCTACTTTTTATCCCGAAAAAATGCCGAGGGACCGCGGGTCATACCGCGGGAGCGCAGCTAGTAATTGATATTCATCTGCACAAACAACAGTCCCTGAGCACCACTAAAGCTTGAGAACCACTGGTTTTCTGTTTTGACAAATCCAACAATTAGTGTCGTTATCTTTACTACAATTACTGTTACCTAGTGTCGTCAATGTGTTGACAATTTACTCAAGTCCACACAATGTGTCAAGAACAAAATGAAGAACAAAATGACGAAAATTATCGACACAAAGCACACACACTATTACTGTAATGTTTTCGATACAAATTGTCAACACCTTTAATACACGCTGCAACCAAAATCACAAGTAACGTAATTGTTACGACAAATTGCAAATTTTCGACGTTTTTAAAATTTTGCGACCGAAAATGGTTGTATGGGTTACTTAGTGCATTGAGGATACAGTTGTGATACTGTTTTGTCGTCGGTAACAAAAACCACAGATGAAAAATAAAAACTTACAAAATAATAAAATGGGACAAAAGCTGGTTTTGCAAAACTTTGTACGAAAACTGAAACCAAAACACCTCGTTTACCCAATACGAGTTCGGCCCATTTCCTTCACAAAGGAAGGCTCAGATTTAAATCCTAATGCGTTTTCACGTGGCTTTACTCGCTATTTACTAAAAAAATAACCTCGTTTGTGCCTAGCTCAAGGGGCGCTGTCAAACGAGCAACTTTCAATACAAAAAGGACCATAATTACGTATTATTGAAAATTGGTACCTTAACCTTATTTTGGAACGAAGTTCCTTTTCAGGCGGTATCGAGGATGAGGGCTAGAAGAAAATTTTTACCCGTCACGTCATATCGCTGGCTTTAGGGAATAAAAGGATAACAGCAAAAACACAACTTTACAAGTAAAAACATGTTTTCGTTGATAACTTCACATATTGTGTAAACGCTAAAAAAAAAGATACGCAGAGTGCGAAAAGTGGTGCACAAGGTGCGCAAATTTTGTTGAAAATTCGTTTCAACCGAGTGTTTGCGTGTTGCCCGATTAAAATTGCCGGTGTACAACCTTTTTAAAAATAACCTCGTTTGTGCATAGCTCTCAGTGAGCCGGGCGTGCTGTGAATATTTAATGGCGGTTGGAAGACGAAAAGAACTTTAGTTTTTACATTTTCTAACTAGAAGACCGTACTCAAATACTTAAAGTTGAGACAATAGGAATTTATTGAAAACAATCTGGGATTTCAAAGAAACTAGAGTATTTAAAAATCAAGTATTTTGTCTATTTGTTTTAGAGAAATAAAAATCTAGACCTTCAACTCGAAGATCGTTTTGAACCTCGAGTGAGAAAACCAGCTAATATGTTAACTAGGCGACATGTTCTTTTCTGTACCCCTAAAAATTTTATGGAATAGTTAAATTGTTGACCGTAAACAAGATGGAGGGTCGAACTCGCTAAATTCCGTGCCGACTGGACCACAATAGCACAGAAGAGAGATGAATGGAAAGAGTGGGGGGAGGCCTTTTCCCAACAGTGGGACATCTAAAGTTAAGTTGTAATGCGTAAATGTACATGAACAAATTTACATTTTAGGCTACGTAATTAACAATTGAGCGTTTTTTTTCAAGACGCTTCAAAGTGATCCCAGCGGTCCTACTGAATAAATGCTTTTTGACTTTGACTTTGACTTTGACTTTGACTTTGACTTTGATACCTACTTAAAAAGTGGCCAATTAAATCTTCGTTATCAGAGTTAGCCACAAGCTCATACAAAAAAAAGTACGTGAGTGTCGTGGAATTCTCGGTTGGAACGAAGTTTCAACTTTGACATTTGGCATTTTGTCAAATAAATTATTGTCATATTATTTCTAGAAACGCTCTTCCGTACTAACAATATTACAATCTATGGACAGTTTTGCGTCTGCGTACTTCACACTGTGATGATTTGACATAATAATACATGTGTCGTGACGCAAAAAACTCTTTTTTCGTCTAGCCGCCATCCGATACCGTCCGAAAAGGAACTTCGTTCCAAAAATAGCCTTATCTTAAAAGAAAAAAGAAAAATGCAGCCTGTTGCCTGTGCACTCTACGATATAATAAAATGACAGCAGGTTTAATAGCATCTACCTACAAAACCACGTCCGATATCTCAAATAAATCTATTCTAAATTCTCCGGATAAATTCAAAGGGTAACGTACGATCCAGATTTGAATAAACTCATATAAACTCGCCGACAAATCGAATCACATGGCTCTGTTTATTTTAAGTATTGACACGGACCTTCGACCTGTGTGCTTCGAATACCATGAATATAGAATGTTGCGCCGACACGATTTCGGAATAGTTGCTGAGTTGATTTCGGACCTTAGATTGTGTTTGTTTATGTACGTTTACAATTTTCATAAATGGAAGGCAAATACAGGACTTTTGTGGACCTTTTGAGATTTGATTTTTAGTGTTTAATACCTTTTGAATGCCAGTAAAATGAGCAACCGAATGGATTCCATTGGATGGTAAGCGCAAGCAAGGAAGACCGAGAAGAAGATGGAGGGACATCTTTACAAAAATATGCGGTATAGGTGAGGAAGGAGAGAGAAAGGGACTTATGGAGAGATCTAGGGGAGGCCTACGCCGTAGAGGCGACTTTTGCTGAAGAACAGCATAGTAAAAATAATTTGTAATTTGTAAGCAATAGAAATAAAGGCTTTTTATATTATTTTATTTTATTTTATAATGCCAGTGTTATGAGCACGTTTCAGAATGGTAGTGAGTTGGCTCAGTTGAGCTATCCATACATCAATTTTTATAGCTCGACTGATCATAATATTATTCTAAAATGTAATAATGTTATCAAAATACAATTATATTTAGTCAAACCGTCTAAGGTTTGCCGCCGAAATACTGAGACGTCAGAAGCCAGCCGCATTTTTTGACGTTATCAGCGTACGGCGTGCAGCGTACAGCGCGGCACAATGTGCGATTAGGTTCAAACAATCTGTACTAGCGATCTGTATTAGGTAACAACTAAGTTACTTATTACTTATAATGTTAATTGATACATTTAGGTGTTACAAATTGGTGTGTTCATCATTTAGGGGGTTTATGCCCATAATCCCCACGCTCCGGCCAGGTGGAGTGACGATCTGCGAAAGGCTGCCGGCAGAAGCTGGATGCGTCGAGCCGAGGACAGGGCGCAATAGCACGCACTAGGGGAGGCCTATGTCCAGCAGTGGACTTCCATAAGCTGATGATGATGATGAAATAGGTGTATCACACAGCCTTCTCACATCGTTTCACCACTTTACATACGCTCAAACAAATCACATTTAAAACACCACCTTCTGCCCATTACGTAGAGTTCACAATCCTGCAAAATAAATTCGAGCAAGGCATCGGATCACGGAGAAATGTAATGCAGAAGTTTGTACGTACTTAGGTTTTCTTTTTAAACTTTTTTTTCATTCGCAAAGTTGTAGAAAGTCCGACGTTTATGATATTTTATTGAATTTTTGTAGGAGTTTTGAATTTGTCTTACTGAAAGTACGATTTGTTATTTTGTTTTTAACTGATTCAAAGATATTTCAATGGAACGATGAGCTAATTGGTTTAGTGACGTTTTAGCGCATATTAGGGCCCAATGCGTGCTTTCACTATCACAACTGTATGTCCCCAAGGTACGATAGGTTAGAGATTCTAAGTTCTTTTGAAAATTTATAAAGGAGGAGCCTTTTTGATATACAATCGGACCAAGTTTATAGATAGATAGATGAATATATATTATTGGCAACGCACACAGACACAGGTACATCTAGCCAACGAACATGAAAAAAAAAATTATAAACAAAAGTAGGTACACGACCATTTCATCTCCATGGTAGAATAGCGTAGATTGACATTTGAGTGAATGCACCAAAAAAAATATACAAACGTACCTTTTACAATGTAGAAAAGATGCTTTTCTTCAACTGCTACCACCACTCTCAAAGGTCACAATACTAATACTCTACTACTCTCTATTTTCATTTCCTTCTTCTACCAGAGGTATAGGTGCTAATTTTAAGCTTCTTGGTGCTAATCATCATAAGCAGTGACTGCCTTTGTCTGTTGTACTAAGTGCAACAGAGACAGAGAGATGGGCGAGCCAATTCTGCGGCGTCATTGGCAAACATTAATCCACCGCCGGAGTACTTTACGCTTCAATAGGATTCAGGCTTTGGGACACACGGATATCCAGCCTGCTTACCAAATATCCTATCTCTACGGGAGAACAGAATTAAGTGACATTTGAATGAAGACTAAATTATCTTTGTTACTATAAAATTAGCTGATGAAATTAAATAATGAGAACAGAGGTCCAATAATAGGTTAGGCAAAAGAACATCGATATGAGATCGGTGTAAAATTATCACAAACTTAAATAATAAAATAATCCTTAACGCATTGAAAATAATTTAGATGTTTAGAGTGGATGCAAAATTTACGAGTGATAAGAGTGAGTAGAAGAAGAAGACATGTTGTGCCGACCCCACTTAGCGTGGGATCAGGTCAGGGAGATGATGTTGATGTATTGAAATAATTTGAAGATATAAATAAATAAATAAATAATGCTGGACTTTTCACACAGCATCATCTAGCCCCAAAGTAAGCTTGAGCTTGTGGTATGGGTACTAGATGACTGATAAACTACTTATATACTTTTTGTTTGTAAATACATACATATTATACATAGCAACACCCAGACCCGAGACAAATATCTGTAGGTCATACAAATATTTGTCCCGCGGCGGGTATCGAACCCGCAACCTCCTGCATCGCAGGCGGACCTTCGCCCACTGCGCCACAGAGGTCGTCAAAATTAGCTGATGAAATTAAATAATGAGAACAGAGGTCCAATAATAGGTTAGGCAAAAGTACATCAATATGAGATCGGTTTAAAATTATCACAAACTTTAAATAATAAATTAATCCTTAACGCTTTGAAAATAATTTAGATGTTTAGAGTGGATGCAAAATTTACGAGTGATAAGAGTGATTAGAAGAAGAAGACATGTTGTGCCGACCCCACTTAGCGTGGGATAAGGTCAGGGAGACACATACCATACAAGTTAGCATAGCATCTACCTTATAAACTTAGACAACAATGGCTTGAGAAACTAGTGTTGAAGTACTCAACAAGAAAGCTCAAAGCTTAAGCACCCGAAAAGTTCTTTAAACTCTCAGACCGTGTTTTAAGTACTTCCATTCCATTCCTCGCAGAATAAACTTCAGTTTTGATTTTGTATTGAAAAGGCGTTCCGTTCCTTTGTTAGTAAACAAAATAGGTATTGAGGGAATAATTAATTATGACAAGGTTTCTTAAGCCTTTCTGAATTTGGTTGTTTCTTTCTTATTCAATATAGACTATAAATTCAATGGCCCTCACTTGCTATTCTTATGCTAGAGACTCACTGCGTCTAATGTCATTACTATATAGACGACCTCTCTGGCGCAGCGGGCGATCCCCGCCACGGGACAAATGTTTGTATGACTCTACAGATATTTGTCTCGGGTCTGGGTGTTTCTATGTATAATATGTAAGTGTAAATAACAAACAAAAAGTATGTAAGTAGTATATCAGTTATCTGGTTCCCATAGTACAAGCTTTGCTTAGTTTGGTGCTAGATGATGCTGTGTGGAAAATGTCCAGCATTATTATTATTATTACTTAGCGTAATATTTTGGATGGTATCAAGGATGGGAGCTAGAAGAAAAAAAAGCGTTCGATTTTACCGCCGCGACACATACATAGGTCAAAACGTCACAGTGAAAAGTCACGAAACAGTCCATAGATTGTTAGTACGGAAAAGCGTTTCTAGGATTTTAATATTGGACAATAATTTATTTGACAAATGTCAAAGTTGAGACTTTGTTCCAGCCGAGTGTTTCACACGTACTTTTTTTTACCATTTTGAGTTTTCAAAAGACTGAAAATTAGATTTAAACGATGTCGCATTCGATTTTAAGTTTGTTTGATAAAAACAAAATATAACTCAAAATTGAACAGCTTTACTTAAAAACAAAACTTTTACCTTCACTGAAGGTCGCGAAAAAATAGAAGTAGAATCACTAACTTTAAACTCAAAGCTTTTATAAATCTCCGAATAAATGTTTATTAAAATAAAGTCTATTTTAATAAACATGTCTTCTTATTTGTTTCTTATAAGACGTACTTCAAATTTCAATCTGTTGTTCTTGAAATATCGAATTATGAAGCTGAAGATTGATATTGAAATTTCTAGTAAGTTTTTTTTAAAATGTATATACATTTTTACACCCTGTATAAGTACTAGATTTCTAGTTAGATTGTCAAATAATATTTAGTAAACGAAATATCTTATTCATGGTTAGGGCCTGACTTTAGTGTGATAAATCCGATATTTCGGCTGAATATTCGGATGTTTCCTACTCCGAGCTACATTGTTTTCGGTAGATAATCATTAATCAACCTATAAACTCGGTCTGAACCAAGGACTAAGTATTTCAAACCGAAATATTATGTCTTTGTGGTCAAAAATCGGTCAATTGAGTCGTATTTGTTAAATTTTTAACAATTTTGGATATTTCACAGCAGACCACAGAATAAAAATAAAAGACCGTCCAACAGATTGTTTCAGATTTCAGATCAAATTATATTTCATAAAAGTCGTGATTGAAAAGCAAACAAAATCCACAAACTTTTACACTTATTTAGTAGGTTACAAATTTTGGGACACTCTGTATACCAACAGTAAATACGCTAATTAGCACACTTTGAAACTCAAATGATGATTAAAATTACATTCAGGTGTCGACGCGACAGAGTTAGTCAAATGAAAAGCTACATGGGGCTTATTACAAGAAAATGAGCGGAGTTTAGACCAAGTCTAACTAAAAAATTGTCCCTAGAAAAACGATCTTTAAATACTCGTATATAGAACGCTTTTTTGTGGTAACAGTTTTGTTTTGACATGTGTCAACATGGGGTTCAACCAAGGTTTTACACTACACAGTCTGATAAAGACACTCGATAAATAAAATATAATAATAAAATTGATCACTTAAGCATAGAGATCTAGTTACACAATTAAAACTAATACAAATACACACTAATACACACGAGATAGAGGATGTCTAAAAGGGAGTTAAAATAAATAATTTAATCCATGCTTTGAGTCTTTAATTAGCTTTTAATTTATAAATTAAATATCAACATGTTCTATTTATTTTTATTTCATGATTTTGTCTGTCTGTTTCTGTGTTAAACAGCCGAGCGAATTTTGATAAAATTAAGGGATTATTACCGTCTGCTCCCACCAACTGCCCCCACGTGGTGGCAGACGGGAATGATTATGGGCTAACCACCCCCGCGAGGGTAGCCCAGATTATTCTGACATCGCATTCCAAAATTTTTAAGAAGGCTTAACAATAGAACAAAATTCTTCGTCTTAAATCAAATAACCACTATACCAACACCGTCCATTTTAAAATTAAAAAAAAAATATTTAAAAAAATATAGTAATTTTGTTATACATAAAAACTACACAAACAACGTATAACCTACAGTATATATGTGCATAAAATATGAACGAAATTGTTACAATGCGCCAAATTATTGTACAGCTCATTTTGAATTTATGGTAGTTGTTATGAATTTACTTATTAGTGGTTTTGAATTTACAGTATTGACCGAGTTAGACACACTTTCAATCCAAAAGCAATGGGTAGAATTTAAGATCATTTCGTAATCCCAGAACGGTCATCTCTATATATAAAAATGAATCCCTATATCCCTTGGTCACGCCATCACGCGTGAACGGCTGGACCGATTTCACAATTTTTTTTTGTTGTTTGTTATTGTCAGGAGAAGGTTCTTATGACAGAAAAAAATTAAAAAATTGCGCGGAAAAAATGAATCATGCGCAGACGAAGTCGCGCGGGTCAGCTAGTACTGAATAAAATATGCTTTCGAGTTTGATTCAAATGCCGGAGATAATATGCCGTCTGAAGGCCTCATAGCATAGGCACTAGTTTAGAAAAGATCGCTTTTAGTGATAAGGTCATCCATTTTTACACATTTTGTTATCATGGCTTATAACCCTTTTATATGGAGTAGAATATAATATTCTGGTTTAATTAAACAGTTTTTTAATTATGGGATTGATTTAAGCATTCAAACTGTTCATTAGCTTTGATAGATTAGTTTGACTCTGTATGGATTAGAAGTCTAAGACGCAGTTTACACGATGCCATTCTGGTATACCATTCTGGCCTTATGCTTTCTCAAACTCAATGTAGCAAGAGCTAATATTCTGTGGCAAGAGGCAAGAATGGTATGCCAGAATACTCAGGTACTTAGCTATAATTAGAAGTTAGATTACATCCATATATTTGCTCGCTCAATATAATATAATTCGTGGATTAATACAGAATAGCTGTTCTAACTCACGAAGGCGGGTTGGTCTTAATTATGTAAGTCCACGGAGCGTTCGCGAGAATACGCACATAGAAACAACGTACATGTGCATCTTCTTCTTCTTCTTCCTGCCCTATACAACTTAAGTGGGGTCGGCATAACATGTTTCTCTCTTCCATTTCCCTCTATCACCCGTCATATCAAAACTCACTCCTTTCACAAAAATATCCGCAGTCACACAGTCCATCCATCTTTTCTTAGGCCTACCCCTACCGGTATATCCATTCACATTCATACTTATCACTCTTCGTGTTATATGATTCTCATCCCTCCTCATGACATGCCCATACCACGCCAACCTTCCACTTCTCAATTTGTCAGTCACTAGCACGTACATGTGCATTCACAATAATTGTATGTGTAGGTAGATGCACATGCACGTGTGCTAATTATGATTTTACCATCTGTGTATTTTCTAACTTTAATACAATGAAGTTTAACTGAAGTTTCATTCATACCCCACAGGGGTGGTAGTAGTAAAAGGGGGTAAAGAGGTGCTCGCCTGCAGTACAGTCAATGACAAAATATGATCAAAAAGCACGACTAAATACGCACAAAATGGCACCTGTACCGGTAAAGGAAAACGTGAAACCAGAAGCTTAATCAGCTCCACACTAAAAATAAAAAAAGTAAGTTCGTTTATGTCAGTGGCCAACTCTGCTGACGGAGTTTTTAGGCCACCTTAAGGCTTCCGTCAAATACCCAAGACCGACAATTTAAAGTTCACTCTGAAGCACGGAAACGCTCTGATGAAAATGCCTCTGGCGGTGACCCATCCACTTACGGACCGTTTAGAAAGTTGCTTAACATCGACGATCTATGAAAAACAAATAAGCAAGCACGACCACGAGCGCTTCAAATAAAAATTTGGTTAATTTTATTGTGTGGTTAATAAACTTCTACAGTTGAGTGTACCTGTGCACGTGTGCAGTTGCATTGTACAATTAATCTGGTCTGTTCTGATGAAACCGTGAAAGTGCTCCATTCATACTGTAATTTAATATTGTATGCAGCACTCTGTTTTGTCTTTTGTTCTGTTTGTTGCACGGAATATTAATACTTACACATATTTTTTAAATTACATACATCTTATTTGGGTAAAACCAAAAGTAATCCTTGACTCTAGCAAAATTAAATTAGGTACAAAAGCCAGATTCTCCGCGTGCAACAAAACATTCGTTACAATTGTCCGAATGTCCTTACCAGTGGAAACGCGGGCTTAGCTTTACCGCCGCTTTTAAGCGCCACCATATTCTCAAAAACGAAACTCACCTGACACCGTCCGTCGATGCACATGTCCAGACTTCCATGACGACACCTGGTCCCGTCGGAGACCCTGGCTGCAAGAACTGCCACCACCACTCTGTCATCCTCATCGATTGATGCCGTCTGAAAATACGAGTTCAATCAGCATGAAGCATTGAGAAGTTTAGGAATCTTCTTCGATCGTGTCACTAGTCGTTTCAAACGAATTGTGGTGGAAGGATTTTAGGAGAAGTGGAGTGGAAGAAGATGTAGCGATGAGGGTTGCAGTCATAGTTGAGAGGTAAGTATATGCGATGGTTTGAGCATGTATAGAGAATTAAAGTCTTTTAACTAAACAGAAAAAAGAAACTGACTGTATAGATGAAATTTTAGAGAAAGGCCAGGCGAAAAGGTACTGTACCAAAGAGTCACAACCAGCGACAGAAAACCTCTCACACACTCCAATACTCACAGCATCAGGGCTCTGCCCAGAATGATGGGGGGTTCCTCTGCAGGTCAAGGCACAGGGCTCCGCGTCATCTCTATGGGCTCTCCAATGGAAGAGTTCTCCTCCATACGGCGTGTTGTCATGGGCACTGCACTGTTGCTCCCGCCAGATATCATCTTCTAGGAGAGAGACATTGGCTCTGCAAGGCTACAAAGAAAAGAAGCTTGTTAAAAAAGACTTCTAGAGAATAAGTAGCAGCATTTAAAGAAGTGTTTTCTTGAAGTCTTGTGTCATTTCATACGGTTATTTTTTCCCTACCGCCATTTTAATAAGATTAGGATTTTTGGTTCCCGTTGTCCCCACCAGCATTCTCTGTGGAGAGAGGAATAAAATAATAATATTTATTATAAGTGGCGTTGGGCCTACAGTGGGCCCAACTCAGTGGGGACATCGGGAATACTCCATGATTTCTATGCCCAGCTGTGGATTATAAATGTTGATCTCGATGTCTCAACGAAGTCTTTTCGAGATCAAAATTTTTATAAAAATGAACTACCCGAGTAAAAAACAACTTCAGTTTTAGAAATACATTTGGCTACGGCAACATGGTGGCACTGTTAAAATGACAAAAGTTCCGTTCGATATTAAATCTTTGACATCAAAGAGTAAGAAAATAAGTCGACAAGCGAATCATATTTACGTATGTGAGCTTAGAACAGTTAGAACTGTTTCAAAATAACGTTCCAACAAAATCCTGTATTATTTAAGCGGAAGTGAGCCAGGGTGAATGCGAAAAGGTTCTACTTAACATCAAAGGCTTGTAATATAATTTGCGTTGGAGAAAGATGTTTCGAGAAAATGCTTACTTATTAAATTCATGACAATTATATTCTGCAGTTCTTCAAGTATTTACTACTTACTAATATATAATTATTTAAATTATCATCATTTTTCACAGCCCAATTTAGATCACAGTGCTGGACGGACAGCCATATCCCATTGATTATGAAGTATATTTTTTTAATATTATGTTAAAAACTTTAGTCTTTTTCGTAACAGGTAAACTACGGAAGGATGCTACTAAAAATTATAGTCCTTCTTTGACATCGCGGTCGGGTAAAAATTAAGAAATCGACAGAGATTCACAAAAAGGAACAAAAACAATAGAAGCCTTTAACAAAGCTATCCAATCTTCGTCGATGGTTTGGTTACTTCAATCAATCCATTTTGTATTTTTCCACAACTGAACATTTTCTCTCTAAGATATTTTATAACAAAGAAACATCTATAGGAAGCATATACACTAAACTAAGCTGGCAAAACGCGCTGGTCACGCACATTTCAGGGTTTTGTGCGTCTGTGATCAAGAATGTTGCTGGTTTTCAATCTTTTCGTGGGTTAAATGTTTGTATGATTTGCAAATATCTATTCTTCTATTCTAATATTATAAATGTAAAAGTAACTCGTCTGTCTGTCTGTCTGTCTATTTGTTACGCTTTCACGCCCAAACAGCTGAACAGATTACCTAAGCTGAAATTTGGCATAGTTAAAGGTTGTATCCTAGGGACACCTTTTATCCCGAAAAAATTAAAAAATCCCAAGGGACCGCGGGTCACACCGCGGGAGCGCAGCTAGTTTATAAATAATGCCGGGTATATAGCGGATTTAGATGCTTTCGTATCTATTTACAAAAAATATATATAGGCATAACATGCTCAGCTAAATGTGGAGCTAGATTTTTCTGTGTGAAATGTCTAGCATTTTTTATTGTAGAAGAACTATCTAACGACAGTTCACACATTAGTAGAAACGAACTAAAGACACGACAGAAAGAATATTTGCTGTCTTTACAAGAGTATTAAACTTATACTCACTTGAGTTCCAAGACACGTTCTAACACATTTTTTCAATATCAGCGGTTATTTTTCTTATTTTTACAATAAACCTTTGCGCGTGCCTTCTTTGCACGTTTACGGAATCATAAATAGATTTCTCTATTGACTGCGGATTGTATGACAAAAGAGAATCACAAAATAAGCATCGTTGATTTATTTCAACTAAAGGATTATTCTTCAATGCGAATCCTAGTCCTAATAGAACATAATTGAAACCAAAATATTTCAACATCTGTACCTATACTATAACCTACATTGTTTTCAAGCAAATAAACTATCTTTATCTTTTATCTTTATCTTCAAATTAAATAACAACACGGTGACACGGATAGTTACATAAATATTGAATTAGAATAAAAAAGAAACCAAGTGAAAAGTCCTTAAGAATATATACAAAGTGAAATGTCTAATAAGTATATTTTCTCCGCCATTTTTTAGGCTACCAAAGCACTTATCTGATTGGTCTGTTGTATTTCCTATTCGATAATTGAACGGTTTATAATTCAGGCCTCGATTCTGCTGAAACTTTCTAGAAATGTATGTTTGGAGCACGAACTACGAGTTATGAGATGAGATAGTAAGCCTATCGGAGAAGAGGGAAAAGTAACATGTATGCAGTTTATGAACAAACTAGACGACCATGCAATTTTAAAATCTAAAGCTGCTTTAAATAAATTCTAATAATAGTTCGTGTTGGCAATAGGTACTTACCAACTTTTTTTATTGATTTCGGTTTTTATAATAATACTAGCTGCGCTCCCGCGGTGTGACCCGCGGTCCCTCGGGTTTTTTTCATTTTTTCGGGATAAAAGGTAGCCTATGTCCTTCCCTGGGATACAACCTTTAACTATGCCAAATTTTAGCTTAATCTGTTCAGCGGTTTGGGCGTGAAAGCGTAACAAATAGACACACAGACAGAGTTACTTTCACATTTATAATATTAGTATGGATATGAATACGAGCTTCTTGTGTATTCATAAATATTTTTTGATATTTGAATGAGTTGTTTAGGAGATTAGGTACGGTCAACGACAGAAGTTCATAAACATTTGATGTATTTGAATCGTCAATATCTTCGAAGTTCGTAGGGTTTTAGATAAAACTTCAGCTTACATTGGATGTTTTGCCTTGCACCATTACTGTTATGAAAAAAAAATATGCAACTTTCCCACAAATAATGATGCAAATGAAGCTTTAAAATCTCCAATTGTTCATGAACTTCTGTCGCTGACTGTATCTCATACATAAAAAAATCTAAATTGATTTATAAAATTATACTTAAGTTATCTCTTCTAAAAAAAAGTATTTAAGCAACCGAATTGTAAACTTCGTTTTCTAAAGTTGGTTGAAACTACTTTAGAAATTCATAGTCTTTGTGTGCTTAGTCCATTTTCATAAAGTTTTGTTTGGTAAATATCAAGTTATCGGTAACCAGAAGCTTGAAGGGCGACATTACTGACGTAAGATGTTACTGATTGGGCGGTATAGTCGCTCAGCGACAAAGCTCTTTTCTTTTTTGTTCATATAAATAAATAATAATAACATACAGCTACAGCTTTAAATCATCAAGACGGTATGCGCCTTTACCTTATATTTCCCCTCTGCCAAAATGTACACGATTCCGAATCATGTGCGTCATATTATTACATACGTCTTATACAAAATTTGCAAGAGTGTGCGTAAAAATGATTATGCTTGTAATTTTTTTATGCATAAGTGTGTGTAAAATGCGTTCGTGTCCTACTTCATCCCCCGCGAAAACCGGCAGAAAATGTTGAAAGCGGAATTCGGTCAATAACTCGTCCATTCTATTTTGTCTGAGAGCTACAGCGGTAAAAAGGTTGCCTGGAAGAGATCGCTTATTAGCGATAAGGCCGCCCATTGTACATTGTCATTATTTGTTATACTTATTATTTTGTTTCATAGTTTAAGGTGTACAATAAAGAGTTCTCATTCATTCATTCATTCATACAGCGTCAGAATGCAACCCTTGCCTATACATTTCTAAAATAAAATATAAATAATATATATACATATTTCCTCACAAACTTTCATATTTATAATATCAGTAGCATAGTAGATAAGCTTAAAATTACATACACTTTCCGAGCAATCTGTACTAGTTAACCTACAAACATAAATAACCTCAAATATTCAGTTTATTGACCATTATAACTTTGTATACGAACCAAAAGTTTCATAAACACTGACCGCCCATAATGGTTATTAAATAACTACCAATGTAGTAAACAAATTATGATAGTTCAGCCTGGGGTGTGCCAAGGTAGAGTGACCACGTGATTAATAGTTCAGGAAGTTCAAGTTAGCTTAGTAGTTTTGAATTTACACAGTATCGTTTTATAGAATTTAATTTTCGTAGAATAATTAACGACTATCCCCAAGGTACCTACAGCACACATTCGCTTAGATAACTTCAATTTTTTTTAAAGAAGTCAAAGAGGACAGTCAAAAGCACTTCTAAACATATGTATTTGCCACATTTTAACTCTAATTGATGCACGGCAAGGTTTTTAACCTACGGCTTCCGGATTATAGATTACTAGCTGTCCGCCCCGGCTTCGCACGGGTTTATTATAGGTATTTAACAAAAATTTAATAACAACATGGCGGTCCCGGAGCGGGATCCTTATGTAGGTAAGGTCTAAGGTAGGTAGGGGAGTATTGGGCAGTAAGGCAGATTTGGACACCACCGGCAAATCCCCGTGTTATGCCGGCCATACACCATCATGCCAATCCACCCCCATACATGGTCAATTCTAACTGATAAAATTCCGATTTGACGATAGGCATGATGGTTTATGGCCGACATGACACGGGGGTGTCCAAACCTCCCTACTGCCCAATGCTCCCCTACCTCCCATATATATTTCATTGATATATTACCACTCCCCTCTCCCATTCCATAGTTCCCAGACACTTTTTAAACTGTCATGGGTTTCAACATTTTTATCACAGTTAACGGGATATTTACCATGATTTAATGTTTTTTGAGTTTCCCGATATTTCGGCGCAGTTGCATCCGCCATGATCAATAGTATCTATGGTATTAATCATGGTTAATATCCCGTTACCTGTGTTAAAAATCCCAGACACTTGTCCTACCGTACTAACTGATATTTATTCTGTGGTCGCGATGTATCTTACATTTTTAAACTCATGATAACTTTTGAATAAAATGTCCGATTTCAATCATTCAAAAAGTAATCGACGGGTACTGAAACAGCCTTTACTACGAAGGAATTTATTTGGATAAGAATAAATACCAAAATAAGAATAAAGTGGTCTGCTTTTGGTCGGCATTTTTATTCACTAGCACTAGCAGACCTACGAGGATATTATAAAAATTTTGCTCAGTTCGGTGTAAGTTCATCTGCACAAGTCACTTCAACTTATCGAGAGTCACATTGTTAGTAATAACGGACGGTCCTTATCGTCTGCTTCTCAGGATCGATAGGCATCTTGTTACTCGAACATTCTGGAAGCTAAAATTTATATTTTTTATAGTGTTAAACCACACTGAGTGAAACATGTAGATGGCGCTACCGGTGCTATAACCGATAACATATGAGTACATGCACCACTTTGTGCATTTTCAACCGACTTCAAAAAAGGAGGAGGTTCTCAATTCGTCTGTATGTTTTTTTTTTTTTTTTGTATCTTGTTACGCGATTGTTCCGCCATTTGTTGGCCGATTTGCAAAATTATTTTTATGTTTGAAAGGGTATACTCCAGAGGTGGTCCCATATAAATTTTATTCCTGAGGGATTGATAGTTTCCCCGTAAAACTCTAAACACCTTCCCTCCTTGACGCCCTGAGTCACACCGCGTTTCGAGTCAAACATTGAAGTCGGTTTTCTTTTTAGTATTAAAACGTAATTATGCGTACACAGTTTTCGCACTCTGCGCATTTTTTTGCGCACAACTATTTGAAGTTATTATTATTTAAATATAGTGAAGTTATCCATGAAAACATGTTTTTTGCTTCTCCTGTAAAGTTGTGTTTTTGCAGTTATCCTTTTATTCCCCGGAGATAGCGATATGTCGTGATGGTGAAATAGAACGCTTTTTTTCTTCTAGCCCTCATCCTCAATACCGTCAGAAAAGGAACTATGTTCCAATAAATACCACTTAGTCGCAGTGGCGTAGCTAGGTAGCCAAGGGCCCTGGTGCAAAATAAACCGGGGCCCTAACTGAACGGTTTAGGTTTTATCAAGTCAAAATATTATGCAGGGTGTGGCAAAATGTAAACGTATTTATTTTTGTGTAAAAACTTAAGATTTGATTCGTCATTTTCTGGGAAACTATTTCAAAAATCTAATAATGCAGTTGTTTTTATTTTCAAAATAATCATACCTATAGTTTTCTAAGAACAAAACCTTCTGGACTCTCGGGACTCAGAGTCCGAGGGCCCCTTGAGCTTGGGGGCCCCGGTGCACTGCACCGCCTAGCCATTTGGTAGCTACGCCACTGCTTACCGTACGTCGTACCCTTATAATTTCTTAGTTTATGTCGCGTCAATGCAAAACATCAGCTATTTTAGATGAACTAAATTATGCTCACAGCAACATACAAACAATACAACTCATACACTAACAATGTAACTTGCTGGCAATCAAACTGTCGCCGTCTCACCGAGATAATTGGTTTCACTGTACACTGCAGGACAAAATAATTAAAGGTTTTAAAACTTTCCTGTTTCCCAGCTAATGTGCTAGGATTACGTAGCTTTGCGACTGTAGGTAAACGTTTTAAAAAGTTTGTTCTAGTTGGGTTGCGACGCTTGCTTTCAAATATTATTTGGTTTGAATAATTTGGTCAATCCTCCGGCCAGGTGGAGTGACGATCTGCGAAAGGCTGCCGGCAGAAGCGTTGCGTCGAGCTGAGGACAGGGCGCAATGGCGCGCACTAGGGGAGGCCTATGTCTAGCAGTGGACTGCCATAGGCTGATGATGATGATGATGATGATGAATTTGGTCAAAGGCATGTCTTAAGCCCTTATTTAGCTCACTATGCTTACTTAGTGAGCATTCCATATTATACGCTAGCTTTTATTAATTTCAATAAATACAAAGCTCATGAATGTACGTATAATCCCTATTCTTATCTATGGTACTGGTTAATCGACTAAAGCTTAACACTTAGCCTAAGTTTAGATCTAAGATGGATAACCTAAAAAAAGCTAGGCCCCAAACCGTGTTTGTTGCCCTAGTTCTTCACGGTATTGGTCGCGAAGTAACAGGAGTAGATTCACCTAGTTTTAAGACGTTTCAAAGTGATCCCAGCGGTCCAACTGAATAAATGCTTTTTGACTTTGACTTGACTTGAACGAGTAAAACACTGAGATTTTATTATGTAAGTGCTGTGCAAATTTATTACCTATGTTTATAAAATCCGTCTTTTTTTAATGAGATATCTTGCATAATATAAAACGCCAAGTTACCAACCCATAGCATCGAACATTTTTTGCTAATAAAATAAAGTTATTTTCCGCAGTCTACAATAAAAACAGTTACTAAAATGACATGAAACTAAATCATTCCAACTTCAAAACATTTTAACGTCGCAACTTCTCTGAAGCAGTCACATTAAAATCTTGTTCGAAATAATAAAAAAGAAAGATGTCCGAAGCAGTTACAAAGTTTAACACATTTACAAGAGGATATTTAAAAAAACGGTTTTGTGAAATGATGAGACTTTTAATGTCCCCAAGTGTACCATATACTTTGGAAGATTCAAACTGAGTCGAGTTGTCTCAGCTTATTAAATAAATGCGGAACCCCAAGAGCGGCAAAGCTCGACGTGTAAATTAGTTTTAGTGGTTCCGTATAATTATTTTAAATGGTACGAACTTTGGCCTGATTTCATTGTTAAGCTTCGTTTACTATCTGTTATATGAATGGGTTTGAGAAACAAAGTCCCTGCTATGTTTATGGACTTCATTAAACAAGGGCATTTTCTTAATTTGTTCTTTAATAATAATTCTTAAATTTAATTTTTCAAATATCTAGAGATATTTGTCTCGGGTCTGGGTGTTTCTATGTATAATATGTATGTATTTACAAACAAAAAGTATATAAGTAGTTTATCAGTCATCTAGTACCCATACCACAAGCTCAAGCTTACTTTGGGGCTAGATGAAGCTTTGTGAAAAGTCCAGCATTATTTATTATTATTTATTTATCTTTTAATATAATTTTACTTAAAAAAAAACAAAGCAAAAACCTACTTATATGAAAATGAATTCATTTTGGAGAAGTTAATTATTGCTAGTTTCTTTATTATTTTTACAATTTCTAAAATTAAATAAGTTTTTTGAAAAAATTTCAACGAGTACAAGCTTTTTATGGGTTACCGTGAGAGCTGACTTCTCCGATATAAGAACAAAATTTCATTTCAATCAACCTATTTTCTGAGGAGTTCCGTTCTCCATCATCAGATCAGCTCGCAGTTATCACATTTTAAAATAGTAGATGAAACTTGCCTATTATCTGAGGAGTTCCGTTGAACAGTTCCTGATTTCATCATTACATCAGCTAACTATCACCATAATAGTGCATTGTCACCGGAGACTCCTAAGTGTAACAAAATTCAGCTCAATCGGATAACGGGAAGTGGGTCAAATTAAGCTTGCAAGATTTGACCCACAAAGCTTTTAAAATCATCTACGTCTTGGAATAGTCTTAAAAACTTATTGGTTCCTGTCAAAGAGCCTTTCGTGCACTTGACACATATTTTCACAATATTACCTTCATCGTTTGAGAGTACTGGCAAATGACTCACCTGCATATTACAGATCTTGTAGCGAACCGGTTCCCCTCGGCAGCCGGCTGGTGATGCACAGGTCCTGAGCTGCCTGGAGACGCCTCCGTCACAGGTCCTGGAGCAGAGAGACCACTCGCTCCACTGCGACCAGCCTCCACGATCCTGGAAGAGAAGGTGGATTTAGGAAGCGAAGTTCTTGTGCCTATGCTACCAGTGACCTCTCAGTTCTCAGTCACACACTCTTATAACATCTAAAAAACACAACAAAATTTAAAAATATTCATAGATTAGTACATGTGTTTCAGCTTGGTCTGAACGTGGGGCAAGGCATAAATATAAATAAAATGCTGGACATTTTCACACAGCATCATCTAGCCCCAAACTAAGCAAAGCTTGTATTATGGGAACCAGATAACTGATATACTGGTTATGTACTTTTTGTTTGTTAAACTTAGGCCTTTACATCTATATTAGATGATTTATACAGCGTCAGGAGGCAATCCACGCCTACACTTAACGGGACGCTGTAGTGTCTGGGACATTGTTTGAGATGGAATAGGCTTGCCCATCACCTAAACCATCCTCTCAGCTTAATCAGCCGCCCACAGGAAAGACAACGTCGATACGTGTGGAGCTGACTAAGCTGCGGGTTTCCTCACGATGTTTTCCTTCACCGTTTTTTTCGTTAATACATAAATATTATACATAGATACACCCAGACCAGAGATAAATATATTTTGCAGATCATTCAAATATTTATCCCGCGGCGGGGATCGAACCCACAATCCCTCACAAGCGGGCTTTCACCCACTGCGCCACAGAGGACATGACATCGGCAATAATAATATACGAGTAGGTATATATTTAGTTTTTCAAATCCTTTTTCGATTTTAGAGGCGCTAATACTGTAGAGTGTGGAGTCCTAAAAGTATGTGGGCTTTGCCTGCCTACCCTCACAGAAGAGAGGCGAGATTTATGTATGTATTGAACACTATTACGAGTGATAGCTTGTTCCCACTAGGTACATATTAGAATTATGTAACCTAGTTTCAAAATCCTACAAAATCCAAGCCATTACTCCAATACAAAACCCATCTCGTGTCAACTATGCACGCAATACTAACTTTTTGTTTTTAGCCGTCAGCGTATCATCTAAAATCTACGTATCTATACCGTACAGTTTTCAATAGTATGAAACAAACATAAAGTTGTTCTTAAAAAAAAAATAGTCAACTAACTTTATATATATATAATATATATTATATGTTTTTTGACTTAAAAAAAAAAACTTTAACGTTGTTACGTAGAAAATTACAGGCGAGGCTTATATTATCAAAATATGAGGCTACTTCGAGAATTTGCATCAACTCGTCAACATCAATATGCTGTCTTTCCTGTGGATAAGACCAATCAAATTGAGAAGAACTTTCTTTATTAATTTGTTTATTGAATCACAAACATACACGTTTTCAGATTTATAATGTTAATACATTGTATATGTATAAACAGTAAAGAAATTATACTAGTATGTGAAATATCAAAATAGCGGTGACCACTATTCGCAAACCCCTTGGCATGGTATCACGATTGAACCTGTTACGGACGCGTGACGGACACACCGTTGGAATAACTATTTTACTGAAACCCGTTCAACAGGATTCGGATACACGAAATACGTTTTGGAATAGGGTTAACCTCTGATGTAGTTATAGTTAGATATAAAAAAGTACGTGAGTGTCATGGAACACTCGGTTGGAACGAAGCAAATAGTACTTTTCTATACTGGGAATATAAAAAAATAATTGTCAATTAGGTATCCTAGCAACGCTCTTCCGTACTAACCATTTAATAATCTATGGACTGTGCCGCGGCTGCGCACTGCGCACTGTGACGATTTGACCTTTGTATGTGTCGTGACGGTAAAATGGAACAATTTTTTTTCCAGGCTCTGTCTTTTTTTCTTCGATACCGTCCGAAAAGGAACTTCGTTCCAATAAGGTGGTTGTTCATTTGCGTTTGTTTACACGATGAAATCACCCAGTTATTCATACTTATTCAATATTTTTTTTACAGAATAATCTACTCATTTAATATAAAAAAGGCTGCATTGTTTAATCACTGTGGAAATTACTGGGATTAAGTCGACTCGTGTCGAATACGGTGACACACGGTGCGTGGTATACGATGAAGTGCTTTGAAAACATACGGATAAAATATACAACAAATATTTGGGAGGTTTCAAAATATATCTAATAAATTGCACCCGATCCGTGGTGAACTTGTGGTCAGTCAATCATATTGTTGTATGACTAGTATTATCAAACTGGTTTCACCACACGTGAAAGGTTTTAAGAAGATTGACATTTAAACTTATACGGGGTTGGACGCACACACTCAACTTTACCAGTTAGGTATGGTCTTTAAAAATATAATATAACCCATGATTTGATAATAAGAAGCATGGAAATTCTGTCAAATTGTTGACCAAAAAGATACTTAAACAATATGCTTGAAGAAGTCAAAATGCATCATACTCGTATAAATAAAAAGTCCATTTGCCATTCTTTTTAACCGAAGGTCGTGGGTTCGAATCCCGACCGTGCATCAATAAATTTTTCGTTTCGTAAAATGTATATGCGCTTTATACGAGCTCTTAACGGTGAAGGAAAACATCGTGAGGAAACCCGCAGCTTAGTCAGCTCCACACGTATTGACGTCGTCTTTCTTGTGGACCATGCTGATTAAGCTGAGAGGATGGTTTAGGTGCTGGGCAAGCCTATTCCATCTCAAACAACGTCCCAAGCACTACAGCGTCCCGTTAAGTGTAGGCATAGGTTTCCTCGTGACGCTGTATGAATCATCTAATATAGATATAAAGGCCTAAGTTTTTTTGGACACTATTTAAAGTGATTCCAGTGGTTCTTCTATATATATATATCCAATCAATTGACCAATCAAAATACTAACTCTTTTTGTTCAACCAATCAAATGTTTTGGGCAAATAAAGTCGCCGCGATACGCTCCAATTATATTCCCGTATATTTCCAGATCTCGTGAACTGTGAAATTCGATAAAACTTTTCTGTTTGTATTTATTGTGCAGAGAATGGACGCGGGTAAAAAACAGTTGTGTAAACATATTTTCATTCATTTTTCGAGTGAATGAGACGAAAATATCATGAATTTATGTTGAAATTTCTAGCCTCTGCTTGAATGAATGAATGAATGAAAATACTTTATTGCACACCATTCATAAAATTAAAACAAACAAAAGCAAAAGAAAAACCAGATAAAAATGTACAATGGGCGGCCTTATCGCTAAGAAGCGATCTCTTCCAGGCAACCTTTGGATGGAGAGAAACATCAATGAAAAGAAGATTGGTCGGGTACATAAAATGACAGATTATTGAAATGCTTTGGGATAAGGGCATAGAATTTCATATAATTTCTATAACACTATTTATTTAACGACCTCTGTGGCGTAGTGGGCGAAGGTCTACCTGCGACGGAGAAGGTTGCAGGTTCGATCCCCGCGGTGGGACCAATTGAATGATCTACAAATATTTGTCTCGGGTCTGTATGTTTCTATTTATAATATGTATGTATTTACAAAACAAATAATATATAAGTAGTATATCAGTCATCTAGTACCCATAACACAAGCTCTGCTTACTTTGGGGTATGCTGTGTGAAAAGTCTAGCATTATTTATTTATTATTTATTTATTTTCGGCCTGAGTTCAACATTCTTTTTAGTTTTTGAAACGTAATAATATGTGAAAAACAAACATGTTAACCAGAATAAGGCTGTGTCCCCAGTAGGCGAACTGTTAGCGGCCGACTGAGTTTGCGGCGTATCGATTTAGTACGCCCTTCCATATATTTGAAATGGAGTGTCCACAGTTTGCTAGTTCTGCGCTCACTGTACGCAGTTTGCCGCTTCTTTTTTTCTTGCTCTTTTTTCAGTCGGCCGCTAACAGTTTGCCTACTGGGGACACAGCCTAACAGAAACACATCGTTTCCCCTGTACCCGGGGACTCCCGGGGCCAGAGCAATTATTATTCTAGTCAGTTCTGTATGTAAAAACGGCACGAACACAAATCTTTTCCTTATACGGTTTGCGAGTTTATCTACGTTACTGAAACTATCAGATAATCATCAGTATCATCTACAGTTTCTGTGACAGCTCGAAACATATTAATGTGGATGGAATTTGAACACACCATCAGGATCAATGTATGGGCTATCCCCTCAATCAAGACGGCTCTTAAAAGTGAACAAAAATATCAATACAATACAGCCTCTACAACTTTTTCATGTAGAAACGGTTCCGCGACAAGGCTCTTTTATGTTAATATCTGAAATTATTAAAAGGAAATAACAAAATCCCTTTTTAAGTTGTATCTTTTTGTATTATCACTAGATTTAATTAATTTCAAAATTTTTCATTGTTGTACAGCGTCAAACGTAAAAGTTGTAATGTGTCATACGTTCCTACGTTAAAAATACTATAGGGTGTTTTCTTTTTGGAAGTCTAAACGAGTCTACGACTGCGTAGAGCGTGCTACGAAAGCTGTAGCAAACTTCTACACCTTTACGATTTATATTTTCTACAAATAATATATTTGTTTGAGTCTCCCATGCAAGAAATCCAATAAAATAAGCACAACTGCAATAATATTCTATTGAAATTTATCTCTAAACGTAGTAGTAACTTAGTAAGTATACTAGCACCACTCTGAAGTACTTCGTCCGTGGATAACTGATACATCACATAGGTTGTGGAAATATTTTTTAGAACAACAGCGATGTCGGATGTTTTTATTCGCTTTGTGACTCTTTCATGCCGACGGAATCACGTAATAATTTCTCCTGTCGTGTTGTGGTAGCGAGGGTTATAGACGAGCAACTTTTATACATTAGTTGCACGATTATTTTAAAAATTACGCACAATGAACAAATAAATAAACAAACCTAACTCATAGTTAGACAATTGTTGAAAGTAAGGAATATCGTAATGAGTTTAATTCCCATACATAACTATTTTCTTCTGGATCATATTAAATTCGTATGAACTCAATGTACCAAACATAATTCGTAAAAATTCAATGTGATCGAAGGCAAATAACAGGACGGTTAATCAAGTAACTTATTATGATATTGTATGTACACCGACTTTTAAGAGCCATATAGACCTCAATAATTGCATCAATAATTGCCCATCATTAATCTGTGATTGGGTAAAAGGTATCTGGGGTAGGTACTACCAATAATTTTTTTTTTAACTTGAGTCATATTTATGGCTGAAATAAACTAAAGTTGTCATGTGCGAAATCAGCTGCGCATTTGGGATACGAGCATGATCATATTTTGTTTGTGCATAAATAAAAGTTGCTCGTCTGTTTAGATGTATAAATGTTTGATTCCCCGAAACACCGCGACACGTCTCAATGCCACAGAGCATTACGTACATTGGCGTTATATTTTTATTTTAGAACCGCTGTTTTATTGTCCTATGTAAAAAACGACACAGAACATACAAAACCGTGTTAACAGAGAGAGATAGCACGAATTTTAACTCTACCAGGTTACAGGTCAATCAATAAATCTTATTTTTGATTTTATATTTCAATCTAGATATTTTACAGCGTGAGGACTAGTCAGGTGGCAACACTCGGACGCTTTAGTGCCTTGAAAAATTAAGATACAATTGGGCCAGCTCTTAAACCATCCTCTCAGCTTCATTATGTTGAGCCCGTGTCCACCCACAGCTGGGCATAGGCATCTATTCTATGTCATTTGTTTTAATTGCGAGCTCATTGACAAAATGAGAGGACAGGTTGCGCAAGACCTCCTATCCTCATATATATTTCGTCAACCCATCAAGCTAAAACTTCACTTCTTAGGAAAAACAAAGTCTATACTAAGTATGAAGCTGACTAAGCTGCGGATCATCGAATTCATCTCGCCCATCATCAATGCAGTCTCAAACTAGAATCATCTCTGAAAAAATCTATAAATACAAAAGCAAGGAACGTTTGCCAAAAAACTTTCAACCACCCCTGACCTCAATTGCCAAGGGGTACTCAAAATGCTCTTTCGTTGAACTGAGGATTTTTAAGCTTGAATTTCACTATATTTTACACAAAAGTTTGCAATGAAAAAAGTTTTTATCATACATGCTCGGAAGTTAACACGATGCTCTCGGCTTCTGCTCTGGCACATTGTTTAATATGAGAGTTACAATACAAGTAAATCCTAAAGGCTGTCATTAATAAACACGAACTAGGGTGGTATTAGCGCTAATCCAAAGCATAAAGCTGTAGTAGGTCAATTCAGTATTAATAAACAAAGACCAAGGAAGAACTAAGCTAATTCGACTCTACTCTCGGAGTAAGAGTTACTCCTAGGCGCCACCTAGTATAGAGATGGAGTAGGCAGACGTAACACCAAAAAGTTTTAGAAGAATAAAACCTCTTTGAATAAAACAGATTGTCAAATACAAATTATTGTCTATCTCTGTCATTCATATAATTAATGACAGAGATAGACAATATTTTGAATGATAATATCATTCGTTCATTCACTCTTTTTCTACTAATCCCGATGTAAGGAATGTATTACTCATTCGAGGCTACTACCAGTTTATTAATAACATCAAAATATTCAAGTTGCTCCTTCGTTACTAAAGAAGTAACAAGTCTGAGAGTAGTCTCGTATTAAGCTAGAATTAGGGTAATCTAATTAATAAGGCCGTAAGAGACTGGGCCTGTTTTTTTTAATGCAAAATGAAGTTTAGTCAATAAAAAACTTTGGAGACAATTTATGATTCCCTGTGGTTAACAGAACTTACAAGTATCAATTTACACACAAATGAATGAAAATTGATAAAAATATAACCTACAAACTTTTGCGTATCGTATGTAATGGAGTGCTAGCTTCTGCAATATGTATATGTTCTTAAAAATATTGACGACCTCTGTGGCGCAGTGGGCGAAGGTCCGCCTGCGATGCAGAAGGTTGCGGGTTCGATCCCCGCTGCGGGACAAATGTTTGTATGACCTAAAGATATTTATCCCGGGTCTGGGTGTTTCTATGTATAATATGTATGTTTCTAGTACCCATAACACAAGCTCTGCTTACTTTGGGGCTAGATGATATGTGTGAGAAGTCCAGCGTTATTTATTTATTTATTTTATATATTTGGAAGTGCCATGAATTCCACATTAAAGAAACGGTCTTTTGAATGTCATAATCTGAGCGGTCTACTAACGTACCTGAAGGTACGTCTACTGGAAGATACAGCACATGAACATTCATGAACCCATTTCTGTTTTTTTTTCAATTTGCGCATATTTTTCTTGTTAAACTTCTTAAAGGGTTTGAATTTAAACAAGTCAAACCACGTCCTTCATTACCGACAAATTAAGAAGTCAAATCCAGGGAAAAGCAAACAAAACTCATAATTTTGATGCAAATTATTCCAATAGATTACACAAACAAAGAAAACATAACAACTCAAAATAAGCGCGTCAAAAACACTCATGTGTTGAGCAAATCTTTGTATTAGTTCCGCGCTTGCGATTTTGGACTTTATACTGACGAGTTAGGGTGTTTTTTGTTTCGAAAAAGGGCGCATTCGCTTGACAAATTGAAGTTGAGCCCGGGGGATGTTGAATTTGCATGTGGCTGATGTTATGAGTGGAGAAGTGATGGATTGTAAGCGATTCTTTTTTAACCTTAATATGTAGATACTTAGGTATTCATAATACTTGTAGATATTGGTAATATCAATAAGTCATAGGTCCCTTTTTACGGCAGATATGAGAAAAACCCTGTATTCAGCAGTTGGACAGAAAAGGTTTATTAAAAAATATCGTGTAGGCCGAGTGCGAAACACCATGCTACGTTCACTGACAGGCATTGCAGATGTGGGTGTGAAAACCGCCAAGCTCAAGTGGGACGGGCGGGTCACGTGAGCTGGATGGACTGGGAAAAATGGGCCAACATCGAAGGGAAAAATGGGCCAACATCGTCACGTCATGGATGCCAGAAGGTCGGCGGCGTAGAGGTCGCGTTGGCGAGATGATATCGATGCCTTTGAGGAAGATTGGTAGAACGTGGCAGGAGATGAGAAGAGAGAGATACTTGAGAGGGCACGTAAATTGTCGACCCCGGCTATTAAGTCGTTAAGCCATGACGGACGCTTTAAACTCCTTCATCAGAGTTCACCAAAAACTTACTTACTTACAGGAAAGTGAATACGCGTGCTGCTTAATAACCTTTTCTTGATGTTTTCTACTGTTCACTGCCGTGAATCGAACCCACAACCTTCGCTGCCAACCAAGCGAAGTGGTAAACAGCTTTCACAGAAAGCTCCTGTCTTGCACCGATTCCCTTTGACGCAGTATTTTGATTGTAAATTCCATTGCAATGGTATTTTTGCAGCTGTCTTTCAGCTTGTGTTAGGTTCAACGCGTTTTTTAATTCGGCCATTTTATTACTCACTTAGGAATACAATATACTTGCGTTTCTAGATTATTTATTAAAAAAAGATTATTGGAAATAGCTGGTTAGGCAAGCTGGCTGTAAATATGAAGTGTCAGTTTGAATCCCAGTCATCAATGGATTTTTCGTTTCGTAAAATTTATAAAAATAAATTAAAATAAATTTAAAAATAAATAAATTTAAATAGAATAAATTTCATGAGTCAGATAAAGGAGAAGATCGCTGTCATGTCGTATAAAGAAGTAAAGGAGACCGCATTGGAAAGGGAGAGGTGGAGGAAGTTGCATCATTGCACCGACAAGAGCTGAGCTCTTAAATTTGATGATGATGAAAATTTATTTATTTATCACGAACTCTTAACGGTGAAAGGAAACATCGTGAGGAAACCCGCTGCTTAGTCAGCCTTAGCTGCTTAGCCTATACGTATTGACGTCGTCTTTCCTGTGGGCTAGGTTGATTAAGCTGAGAGGATGGTTTAGGTGCTGGGCAAGCCTATTCCATCTCAAACAATGTCCCCGGCACTACAGCGTCCCGTTAAGTGTAGACTTGGATTGCCTCCTGACGCTGTATAAATTATCATCTAATATAGATGTAAAGGCCTAAGTTTTTTCTTCCGTTACCTTGCCGTGATGTGTAACGTTCTCATGCTGACTTTCAATCAAATCTGGGTCTTCTGTGGATATATCGTGGCCATGTCGATGGGTGACCGCTTGATTTATCTGAAACAAACATAGGATATCATTGGTCTTTGTTCGACCATATGTAGCACTCGTCGAAGGTAAACAGTGTTTATAAACTGAGCGCTTCCATGCTTCGGAAGGCACGTTAAAATATCAGTCTCGGCTATCAAGTTGTTAAACCATGACGGAGGCCTTAAGGTGGCCTAAAAACTCCGTCACTTAAATAAAATATTAATTTTCACGACCTACAACGTAATTAAAATACCAAATTTTCAGTTCATTTGGCTTTCCGTAGGCAAACTATTTTAGAACACACTCGATTAAATATTCAAAAGGGTTTTGCCCGAGTTTTGTATATCCGTGCACCTGGGTCGGAAATATTCAAATCATATTTAAAGTTTTATTTAATTATTTTTAATTTCATTTGAAAAAAGCTGCATCCCGGTACCACCTCGGAAATACTCCAGGATAAAATGTAGCCTACGCGTCAAGCATTATCGATCAACTACAATTATAGTGAGAATATCCCTGATATCTGAATATGCTTAACTAATTTAACGCGAAAGTGCGGTCTTGTTCGCACGAACCCGTGACCAAACATATTATAGAGAAACATATAGAGAGCACTGGTGGTTCAGTGGTAGTGGCCGTGCACCAATGAATTTTTCTGTTGAAAAAAATTATGTGTACTGCTCCCAAACGGTGAATGAAAACATCGTTAGGAAACCGGCATGTCGTAGAACCTAAAAAGTTCTAAAACATGTGTCAAGTGCACGAAAGGAAGCTCTAAGAGGCGCACTTAAAATCCTTTCACCACACTGGTTCGAACTGGTGAAACGATAAGAAGAAGACAAAAAATATTGATTTCAAATAGGATGTTCTAATAGACGTGCGCGCGATGGTCGCACGCAACACTCAAGCGCCATGATCGTGATGACTTGTTCCTTCGCGATCAATACAGTAAGTAAGTAAGTAAAAAAATACATTAGTAATACCGTGAAGAACCTGGTAGCATGGTATCAATCAAAGAAATAAGTTTTCCAACTCCCAAGGGCTAGTAATAGAATAGAATCGTATCAGTTGTCGCTCTTATCGCGAATCACACGCTCGGCCGGGCCGCTTCCGATACATTAACCCGTGCCGTTGGGACAGAAACTATAAAATTCTAGAAAATTCTAGGCTATTCCTGTCTAGATTTGTTGTTGCATCTAGTGTACTATGTTTCAGGTTTTACGTGATTTTAAAATCAATGATATGCATGGTTGAATCAATGTTACCATTTTTATTTAACGACCTTAGTGGCGCAGTGGGTAAAAGCCCGCTTGGGACGAGATGGTTGCGCGTTCGATCCCTGCCGCGGGATAAATGTTTGTATGATCTCAGGTCTGGGGTTTTCTATGAATAATAATATGTATTTTTTTACAAACAAAAAGTATATAAGTAGTATATCAGTTATCTGGTTCCCATAGTACAAGCTTTGCTTAGTTTGGGGCTAGATAATGCTGTGTGACGTGTCAAGCAATATTTATTTATTTATTTATTGCGCTGGATAAAGATTGTTATTCCGCTAATGTAAACTAAGAAAGATATAGAAGTGTGGTGGGTATAGTTAGTAACCATACGTGACAGGTTGCAAGCCCGTTGCCCCCTATAAGAATACTAAAGTTTCCTCAGGATGTTTTCCTTCACCGTTCAGAGCTCGTGTTACAGCGCATATCAATTTAACAAAATGCGAAATCTATTGATGCACGGCCTGAATTCGAACCCACGACCTTTGGCTAACCTAGAACTAAAATAAATAACAGCACCTTATAAAAGTATGAGCAATTCCCTGCGTGACTCCCAGGCGCTAACGGACACGCTATACATAGATAACTATTCAGCTGGCATTTTGTAGACCGACTCAAAGTGAAAGTCTCAGAAAACTCAGATCTCGATTTTCACTGGTGTGGTGACAACGCAATTCTAATTTTGAATAGCCTACTTTTATGCTATAACTAGGATTCCAAGTTGTACCGTAAAAAAAATGGTAAAACGTACTTAAATATAAATAAGTAAACACAAACCGTCTTATTACAAGAAGTGAACCTAAAATGATAATAGTTATTATAATAATAATAACTAAAAAACTGTTTCTAGAAAAACGATCTTTAAATACTCGTAAATAGAACGCTTTCTTGTGGTAACAGTTTTATTTTGACATGTGTCAACATGGGGTTCAACTTAGGTTATACGTTTTTATAATAAGCAGCAAAGGTAGCGTTTATTCACATCTCGTACTCACAAACAGAGAGTTTCAGAGTCAGAGAAAGAATAGAATAGAATAGAATAGAATAGAATAGAATAGAATAGAATAGAATAGAATAGAATAGAATAGAATAGAATAGAATAGAATAGAATAGAATAGAATAGAATAGAATAGAATAGAATAGAATAGAATAGAATAGAATAGAATAGAATAGAATAGAATAGAATAGAATAGAATAGAATAGAATAGAATAGAATAGAATAGAATAGAATAGAATAGAATAGAATAGAATAGAATAGAATAGAATAGAATAGAATAGAATAGAATAGAATAGAATAGAATAGAATAGAATAGAATAGAATAGAATAGAATAGAATAGAATAGAATAGAATAGAATAGAATAGAATAGAATAGAATAGAATAGAATAGAATAGAATAGAATAGAATAGAATAGAATAGAATAGAATATAATAGAATAGAATAGAATAGAATAGAATAGAATAGAATAGAATAGAATAGAATAGAATAGAATAGAATAGAATAGAATAGAATAGAATAGAATAGAATAGAATAGAATAGAATAGAATAGAATAGAATAGAATAGAATAGAATAGAATAGAATAGAATAGAATAGAATAGAGTTTTATTTTCTCCACATAACCACAGTTACAAAATAGGTACTTAAATCTATACAATTTTATGTGGGTGAAAATACGGCTACCCCTCAGCATTTGCTCGAACAGCTCGAGAGTGCTGGAGCGCTGATTTTCAGTGGCGCCTTACCCGTTGTGGCGCAGCACTTGCTGCGTCACGCGTCTTATTGCATAATTATCTTTTAGTTAATAAACAATTTAAAAAGACATCAAGGAATCAGGTCACTTACAGTACTTTCAAATTATTATTAGGTACACTTTAAATAAACAATAAAATCATTGCACAATTACAGGTAAGTAGGTATATACCTACCTATGCAACAACGAACGACTATTGAAGTGATTTTTGTGAATCCAACAAGTATTTCTTTAGTTTGGATTTAAATGAGAAAACTGTCAATGAATTTCTTATTGGGGGAGGGATTTTGTTCCAGCATTTCGTGGCAGCATAGCAAAAGCTGCCACGAAATGCGGTCGTTCGGTGTTAAGAAAGAAGACTGAGATGAAGATTAAAGACGGAACAAACGAATTGATTCATAATTTTTCATACATTGCCGATGTTACATCTACGTTGTGTTTCACTGTACCTTATTATATTGAGTGATGATTCGTTCTGTTATCGGTGTACAAATGTTTTGTTCTTTGCTAATGATAAATGAGTAACAATCAAATAGGGGTTGGGTTTGTTACGAATGGATTAAAGGTTTTTAGGTACAGTTGTTCCATCACACGAAGGCAGGTTGGTCTTATTTGTGTGTGTAGGTGCACATGCACGTCGCTGTGTGCGGAAGCTCAAGAACACTTCATGGAATAAGCGATCAGTATCGCTTAAGAGCCATGTTGGTCGAATGGGGTTGTGGTTCGACTTTCAATCCGAAGGTCGTGGGTTCGAATCCCGGCCGTGCATCAATGGATTTTTCGTTTCGAAAAATTTATATGCGCCCACATTAAACCCGCAGTTTAGTCAGCTCAGTATTGACGTCGTCTTTCCTGTGGGCCAGGCTGATTGAGCTGAGAGGATGGTTTAGGTGCTGGGCAAGCCTATTCCATCTCAAACAATGTCCCGGGCACTGCAGCGTCCCGTTAAGTGTAGGCATAGGTTGCCTCCTGACGCTGTATAAATCATCTAATATAGATGTAAAGGCCTAAGTTTTTTTATCGCTTACGCACACAGAAACAAATCTACACACACCACTTCATGAGATTGAACAACTGTACTTAGATAAATGATTGTGGCACTTTAAAACGAGACTACCATTCTCCTGCATTTGCCCACTTGTAACCACTTTCAAATAGCCTAAGCTGTTTCGGCCTATTACAATGTACTCTCAACCTTATATCTGAACGTAGTTCGAATCCCGGCCATGAGCTTTTGAATCTATGACAAATGAATAATAATAAATAATAATAATAAATAATGCTGGACTTTTTCACACAGCATCATCTAGCCCCAAAGTAAGCTGAGCTTGTGTTATGGGTACTAGATGACTGAACTGATGAATGAATGAACACTTTATTGTACACCAATTAATAACAAAGCACCACATAAATAAAACAAATTCAAAATTAGTACAATGGGCGGCCTTATTGCTGAAAGCGATTTCTTACAGGCAACCTTTGATTTGAAACTTTTTAATTGAAATGCATGAGAATAGATTGAAATCACAAGCAGATTTTCCCAGAGTTAAACGATACAGTTTGCCTAAGTTTCATTCATGAATATATAATATCTAAATCTAGTTCAGCACATTTAGAATCTTGCCTATTCGCCTATTCTGGTTTGAGATCGTTTGCTAGTAATAAAATTGGATCAGGCAAAGTCAATGAATATAAAATACTTACTGTAGACTTTAAAATATTGAATACAGCTATCTTCAATGTGTTCTTTCATTCCAATGAATCTATGGAAATAACTAATTTCCATTCGTGCAGTTGGCTCATGGGGCCATTAGTAGTGATTATTTTTCAAGCACAAAATTATACGAAAATTGTATAAAGTTAGAGGCACGGAGTCCCACAGCTGGGATACATATGTTAGATCAACAATCATTATGTCAAAGTTTCCAATATGAACACCACTAGATCAACAGTTGCAAGCTTTGAGTATTTAGGATCAATACTCAAAGGTTGCAAGTCATCCATGGATCATCACCATTAGATAGGTTCATTGTCTTACTATTATCTTATCGACGAGAGGATTGTTTAGGTGCTGGGCAAGCCTATTCCACCTCAAAAAATGTCCCAGGCACTTGTTTAGGTCCCGTTAAGTGTAGGCATGGATTGCCTCCTGACGCTGTATAAATCGTCTAATATGATGTAAAGGCCTACGTTTGTTTTTTTTTCTTACTAAGTACCTCTTTACGACACTTTACATTAATACCAACCTCTTTCCAGTAACCATAGCAACGGCATCACCATGACAACCAAAATTGTTTGATCTATTGTCACTTAAAAAACTTCTGCAGTAGAAACGCGTCATAAAACAAAGTGATTCTATATTTATTTCTACCATTGATTACTCTAATAAAACCTAACCACACATTCTTACTTAAGAAATAAAAAAAACATCATAAAATGGTGCAGTTCCACGTCAAACGCGACAACGAATCCCAGTTTCTCTACGATACGGATGTAGACAAAACTGTGGATGAAGTGGTGAAGGACATCACCGCTATCTTCAACGGAAGACTAAAGGTCACCAGGATCTGCTATGAGATGGAGGAGCTGCAGAAACATGGGACCTTCCTGCCTTTGGAGATGCAAGGGCTTACTGAAGAACAGGTAAGAATTCTAACTTGATGAGTTTCAGCTTTTTTACTGAGCTATAAAATTTATTATCATCTGCTGTCAATGTTTGCACCACTTAGAATACGAAGACTTATCTTAGGTAAAATAATATCTTCAGTGGCTAGGAGATTCAGTCGTGAGTTTGAAACTCTGCCTGAAGTATTAGCAGTGTTGACCGATTGAAGTAGTGCCCAGACTTTTGTAATGAAGATAGTGGTTGCGAATCCTGGCTGTGTATCAATGGAATATCTAAAATAGAGTCATGATCTTGCTAAAAACTGTTCTCTCTTCAGATCAAAGAGCTGAAGCTAGAAGACCCTTGGGAGAAGCGCTGTGCTCCGCAGGGTGCGGTCTTCTGCAAAGACGATATGGGGAGACGATGTGGGATGGCTCCACCTCCTCATCTCCAGGAAGTGCTGAAGAAGGCCATGGAGGCAGCCAAGGAGTTTATCAGCAAGAAACATGTGAGGACTTAGTTGAAAGAAAGAAAGAAAGAAAGAAAGAAAGAAAAAGGGTTTATTTATAACATCTACGAGTATAGACTATACTACGAGTATTGGCTTGAACTAAGAGATTCATATAAAAAAAAAACAAAAAAAAAGAATGTGTACCGTACATTGCAGCCTTATTATCTAACTTGAAATCCATTCCCATTTGTCATCCCAATAGAGCTCAACCAATCACATAATAGGAAAATGACATGGGTTTCAAACGTCAAAATGAAGCCCACGTCCATTGCCAGTTATATTACGCAATAAGGCTACTGGTCGTAATAAAGATTTGTTTCGGACTGCCTTAAAGTAAGCTCGGCCCTAAGCCATGACTCGTAGTTCATCACGGTATTGGTCGCAAAGGAAAAAGAGTAGAATCACCTACAAGACGAATAGTCTTCGGTCCTACTGCATCAAATACTTTTTGACTTTGAATCTTGGTTTCCTCAGGTAGACCTCCGCAGGCCTCTGACCCAAAAAGACGTTACCAGGGCATTGGAGGAACTACTAGGAGCCACGAAGATAGTGTTCAACGCTGGTCTACCCCCTCATGACCCAGTAAGGATGGAGCTGGAGAATGTGGAGGACCTGAGTGGAACCCAGGCTTCCAAGGAGGTCATTGACCCATCCAGAGCCTGTTTGTGGGCTTGTGGGAAGAAGTTACTGTCTGGGAACCTATTAAGCGATCATCTAGGTATGGCTTTTTTAGTTGGAGCCTAGTTGACTTCATCGGAGCATTACATACATACATACAATCACGCCTCTTTCCCTATGGGGTAGGCAGAGACCACGGATATCCACTTGCTACGATCCGGACACACAATTTTTGCCTCATTCACTCTCATTACATTCTTCATACATGTTCGCCGGTTATGACCTGGCCCTTTTTCAAAATGTCGCCAATATGAATCCAAGAAGGTTCGCCTACGCCCCTTCCAGCTGTCCCATACACACTCGCCTCATACACTTGCTTTGTCAAACGACTGTCATCCATCCTCTCTACATACCCAAACCATCTTAACATACATACATAACATCGGAGTATTCTTAACATTAAATCCGAAAAGTGTAAGTGATTCCTGCGCATCACACCGACCTCATAGCCCTAGTACGAGATTAGGTTTTTTTTTTTTGCTAACAGAGAATAACAAAAAATCTGTGCCTCTAGGAAAAAGGCGAAATTTCAGTGGACTTAAAACGACCTTTGTGGCGCAGTGGGCGAAGGCCCGCCTGCGATGCAAAAAGGTTGCGGGTTCAATCCCCTCCGCGGGACCAATGTTTGTATGATCTACAAATATTTGTGTCGGGGTCTGAGTGTTTCTTTGTATAAAATAATTATATATTTAGGAACAAAAAAGTAAATAACGAGTATATCAGCCATCTAGTACCCATAAGCTATGCTTACTTTGGGGCTAGATGATGCTGTGTGAAAAGTCCAGCATTATTTATTATTGGAGTAACTTGCAGGTTTAATTTCATCTGCGTTTGATTTGTTGCGTTTGTTTTGAAGAACGTCCTATACAAGGCTTGTATTCCAGGAAAGAACAACAAATGCAAGGTGACGGTGAAGCTGTGCTCCAACTCCGAGGGTGCCCCTGGCCGGGAGCCGGTCATGGATGACGAGGAGAGGAAACAGCTAATGCTTCATGCTTACAGGTGAATTGCATGACATGCTTTCGCGTTCTTATCTGTTTTGGAGACATACACAGAGAAACGTCGTCTTTTAAAATCATCACAGGCTCTTCATCATCATCATCCACAGCCTGACTTCACTCACTGCTGGGTATAGTCCTCCGCTAGTGCCATCCACCACGATCCTGCGCTAATCTGACCCATCGAAACTCATCTGACACAGGCTTTTAGGCTACAGAAAACTAAATAAACATTGCTAAACGCTGTCACTGATAGGCCAACTTTTAAATTATGTTTTTTTTTTAATTTCTGTTACTTAAAGTTCGATCTTATTTCATTTTAGTTTGGAATCTTATTGAATCGGTACCTACTATCTACTGACTACATTGTGATAGACAGACGTACAGACAGACTACAAAGGTTTAGTAATTATGGTCTCATGGACCCTAAAAGTGAGCAAACGCTTCATTATTATGCTGAAACTAATTTAAATTATGACCCAGTTTGTAGTAAGCTAGTTTCTACTTTTACTACCCGAGTTAAACTTATATAGGATTAGTTTTAATGCGTAGGTACTTCAACAGGCTATGAGCACTAAATTTAAGTTCACAGCCAGTGTTCATAAAAGTATTTTTTTTTTAATTTGGCAAATTGTCCATCTCAATTTTATTTGGTTGAGTCATTTACTTATGTATGTGTGTGTGCCAAATGTGTATTTGACGTGTCTCTGAATACCTCGTTCATGTCATGAAACTAGTACTTTAGAAACAGTGTGTTGTGAAAGGCTGTAAGTGCACCTCAAGGAGGCTCTTTTCAGTTTCGATTTTTTTAGGGTCTTCAACATGCCGGTTTTTATCCTTCACTGTTTGAGAGTGCTGGCATTTTTTTTAATATCATTGACTGGTATGGAGCAGATATTTTTTGGACAGAAAATATCACTTCTATAAGCACCTTCTATCATTAAAAGTATCTTGACTTAATTTGGCTTTGAAGGATCTTAAATAACTTGTTTAAGAGTCAAAAGTCAAAAGTCAAAAAAGCATTTATTCAGTAGGACCGCTGGGATTACTTTGAAACGTCTTAAAACTAGGTGATTCTACTCCTGTTCCGCGACCAATACTGTGAAGAACCAGGGCAACAAACACGGTTTGGAAGAGACTACTGTACCTAGGGAATATAGTTATGACAATGTTTGTTTCGTCTTTCCAGGAAACAAGAAGAATGGAAGAAATTGGAGCAGGATGATGACGACCGGTTCCTTGACTCCAAGTGGGCTGACGGGCAAAGTATGAAGCGACAGTTCCATGGACTAAACGATATCTCATGGAAGCCCACTCTTCCTAGGAAGTAAATCATAACCCTCTTTATGCATAGTATGATTTACGTTCAGCTTAATTTTTAGGGGAGTATTGTTATTTCCAGATATTTTGATGCAGTTGCATGTCATCATTGGACAAGTTAATAATTATGATAATAATACTTTGTTAACTATGGCAGTTCCAAAAAGTTCTTTCAATCATTGATATACTATCTGCGCTCCCGCGGTGTAACCCGCGGTCCCTCGGGATTTTTTCGGGATAAAAAGTAGCCTATGTCCTTCCCTGGGATACAACCTTTAGCTATGCCAAATTTCAGCTTAATCTGTTCAGCGGTTTGGACGTGAAAGCGTAACAAACAGACAGACAGACAGAGTTACTTTCACATTTATAATATTAGTATGGATTATTTTACAATGATGCTTAGTTTAAAATATCGTTGTTATTTTGTTTACCTAAACCGTTTCTATATGACGGGGAATGAAAAAAACATTAAGTAATTATGAATTTTTAGTTTAGATTGTTGAGTCTAAGATTGTCTTAGTATTAAATTATGTTTGACTTGATGATGACGATCTAGTTTTATGATAAGGTTTTTCGCTTTTTAATGAAAGATAAATAAATGGCTTTTCTTAAGCATGTTTTCGTTTTATTGCTAGTTTCTTTGCTTACCATTTTTTCCTTGGATTTTTACTTAATTTCGGTTTTGAATTTTCTGAAGCGCTCGTTGCGTTAGCTTGCGTTGTCGTTATTGTTTAATTTATGTCTTCAAAGTTCGTCATAATGTGGACCAATAGTAGCGTTATCAAAATCGAAGAGAATTTGTGGCGAAACAGAAAGGCCTTTTCTCAGCCCAGGCTGTGAACTAATAACATTATAAGCACTAGGCGCAAAGGATTTTAGGTTCACCTAGCTAATAACTTCTAACTGCTCAATTATACAGTTATTATATTAACAGCCTCCAAAGTTTCAGTGTACTTAATTAAAAATATTGTAACTCTCTCATCGTGAATATTAATTAGCTTTTCGTAAGTATTTGAAATTGTTATTAAGTGTTTTGCATAATAATATTTAAGATTCATATTTTTAAATAACATTTATGAGCTATTTTTCACAGTACCAATACTAAGGTTTAAATTATTTCAGATTTTTATGCATTTAAGATCCTTTAAAGATATCTGATAGAGTAGCCAGATGCATTTTTTTTATAATGCTGGGCATTTCACACAGCATCTTCTAGCCCCAAACTAAGCAAAGCTTGTACTATGGGTACCAGATAACTGATATACTACTTATATACTTGTTTGTACCCAGACCCGAGATAAATATCTGCAGACCATACAAACATTTATCCCGCGGCGAGAATCGAACTCGCAGCCTTCTGCGTCCCAAGCGGGCTTTCACCCACTGCACCACGGAGGTCGTTAGCATGTCCAAAATGTCCACATATTTTAGAGAAGAGCCGGATAAACCTGAACCGGGAGGTTGTAAAACGAATTTTATTATAGTAAATGCGACGAAAGATTGAGGAATTCAGAGTAAAAATATGTATTTGCTTACCCCAACGAAAACAGGGTAATTTATGTAAGTGTGCATGTAATATAAGAGCCGTGTTGGTCGAATGGGGTTGTGCCTCGATTTTCAATCCGAATGTCGTGGGTTCAAATCCCGGCCGTGCATCAATGGATTTTTCGTTTCGTAAAATTTATATGCGCTTCAACACGAGCTCAATCGTGAGGAAACCCGCAGCTTAGTCAGCTCCACACGTATCGACGTCGTCTGTCCTGTGGGCGACTGATTAAGCTGAGAGGACGGTTTAGGCGCTGCAATCCTATTCCATCTCAAACAATGTCCCAGGCACTAGTGTCCCGTTAAGTGTAGGCATGGATTGCCTCCTGACGCTGTAGAAATCATCTTACATAAATGTAAAGGCCTAAAGGCATGTAATATGGTGGAATATACAGAAACATACATTACATAGACTACTAGCAGTTTTTTATAGCTTTACATAAACACGTAAAAATTTTGTAAGAATGAGAATAAAATATTTACACAGACGATAATTATGATGAACGACAAAAGCCACATGTTTTTGCAAAAAATCCTTTGTCCTCCCACGCTTGACTCATTCGTCACACATACAATTTATTTCGTGTGATTTGCTCGGCGATCCATCATGGTAGCAGAGTGTATAAGAAGGTGCAGTCAGCCACAAAATTATTAGAAAATTATGATAAAAAAACGAGCTCTTTAAAAAAAAAATCACATTGAGTCCATACTAGACTTTTATGTTTGGGGGATAAAAAGTTACCCTCTAGATCGTCCCTATATTTTGTTCCTGAGGATTGATACTTTTCCCGGGTAACTTAGAAAACCTTATCTTCTCTAATGATGAAGACTAAGCTAAGATGACGTTACTGATTGGGCGATATAGTCGCTCAGCGACAAAGCCCTTTTCTTTTTCTTGAAAAAAAAAAAAATTAAAAAAAAAAAAAAAAAAAAACAACGACAGCGGCCGCGGTGTCCGAAGCCGTGGCGACCGCGTGGCAATGTCAATGTAAATCCCATACCAATGCTACGGCGTGCGCCGCGGCTACGGTCGCCGCGTCCACAGCCGCGGTGACAGCCGCTGCCACCGCCCGTCGCCTGAACATAGCCGTCATCATACATTGCTATATATTTGTGTTGAAGCGTACGATGACGCGTGGCGCAACAGCCGTCGCCTCTCCGTAACCCTGTGTCTTGCAAAGAGGCGATGATAGTTACTTACAATTAAAGATTTTTGTTTTAAAAATGAAAAATCTATTGATGCACGGCTGGGATTCGAACCCACGACCTTCAGATTGAAATTCGAGGCACAAACCCCGCGAACGCGATTGCGAAGCGAAGCGATGCCATTCGATGCGACGCGGCGCGGCGCGGCGAGTCTGTCCTACGTGCGTGCGAATCATTCTATATAGTTAACGTCAAATCATACAGAATATACCTTTGTGGCTGACTGTAGGTACTGTACATACATTAGCAGTACAGAGGCAATGGTTTTATGATAGAAATTGATTTATAGGGGTAATAAGTCATTTTTTTGTTATCATATCTTTGTTATTTTGGATTGTTTGATATTTACTCATATCCATCATTATTACTGACTGTCCTTTTTTACATCAAAAATAGGGCTTATTCCCAACGACCCCACTACTGGGGTAGTGGAGCAGGTTCAATGATCGGTTGTTTGTATGGTTTTTTGCATGTTCACCAATTTTTCGGTCAATTGTGGACATATTTTGAAGGTTAAATAAAATAAAATAAAAATAAAAATAGCCTTTATTCTATAACATTAAGATTATAAAATGAGAAAATAATTATAATAGTACATAAATCAAATCAAATTAGAATGTTTATCATAGGTAATTATCATAGTAATATTAAGCATGCATAATTATTATGTAATTTCAGAATGTTATAGTCGCCTCTCTGGCGTAGGCCTCCCCCATATTTTTCCACATTTCTCTATCTCTGGCTTGTCTCATCCAATCTGGTCCAATTTTTTGGTAAAATATGTCTTCCCACCGTTTTTTTGGGCGTCCTCTCTTTCTCTTATTGTTACGTGGTATCCATTCAATTGCTCTTTTAGTCCATCTTGTGTTTTCCATTCGGCATATGTGTCCAACCCAATTCCACTTTAGTGGTTTGAAGGTTAGGATGAAACAAAACAGGAACCCTGCTTTATTTCCAAGGGACATTAGATTTTTCGAGATTACTGAGATTTTTGTCATCAACATCTATAAAAGTATGTACGTATGAGTTAGTGGCTAACTCTGGTGTTAGAGTTTTAAGCCGCCTCCGTCATGGCTACAAAAATATATCTTTTCACCACGCTGGTTTAAAAGAACTATTCACTTACACGATGAAAAGAAGAACAGGCCCTTGATTCAGACTTCAGCAGAATGCATTCGGGTCGGAATAGGTCAGCTGTTCAACCGACCGCAACCAATCACAGTGCAAGAAACGTCAGTTTTGAATCAATTCCTGCAATGTGATTGGTTGCGGTCGGTTGAACAGCTGACCGATTCCGATCCGAATGCGTTCCGCTGAAGTCTGAATCTCTAAGCAGATCTCTCGGAACCTTCAGCAGAATCCTTATAAGATATTTTATGTAGTCAGAGGCATATCCATGTATATTTCATTATCCATACTAATATGTCTGTCTATCTGTCTGTTTGTTACGCTTTCACACCGAAACCGCTGAACAGATTAAGCTGAAATTTGGCATAGTTAAAGGTTGTATCCCAGAGAAGGACATAGGCTACTTTTTATCCCGAAAAAATGAAAAAATCCCTAGGGACCGCGGGTCACACCGCGGGAGCGCAGCTAGTTTTAACATAAATCTGGTTTCTTTGAAATAAGACTGGATTAAAATGTTGAAAGCTTTTTTAATTTACTTGCCGTCTTCGGAATCTTAATCAAAAGCTGATATAATTTCTTACGAGAGCTTAAGTTCACCGCTGCTTTAACGGAGGGTTATACGTTGAGGGATTATTATCTTTTTAAGTTTAAATTATTTGATTGAAACGAAAATGAAGGATACTCGTATTTTTCGTCACCGTTGAGCTCGTGTTATAAGTGTCCGACAAAAAAGTCGTAACGTAAACGTGTTGGGGATACCCCCAAGGTGGGTAGATCATTTATGTTACTTATTCCAGATCCTTTGAAGTGATCCTTTGACGACCTCTGTTGCGCAGTGGGCGAATGCCCGCCTGCGACGCAAAAGGTTGCGGGTTCGATCCCCGCGGCGGGACCAATATTTGTATGAACTACTAATATTTGTCTCGGGTCCGGGTGTTTATATGAAATGTATGTATTTTCAAACAAAAAGTATATCAGTCATCTAGTACCCATAACACAAGCTCTGCTTACTTTGGGGCTAGATGATGCTGTGTGAAAAAGTCTAGCATAATTTATTTATTTATGTCTAAAAAAATTGTTTATTTCAGACCATTGATCCATAATATTTGTTAGTAACTCTTAAAGACTATATTAATACTTGCTTAACCTAAAAATACACTATAAGAATTACTGAGACACTAAACAAGTGACTGGCTTGAGTATTGCAAGCCAGTCTAAGAGGGGTAGTCAGAGGCATGTCCAAACACATATTTGATACATGCCCACATCTTGCAGATTGATACAATATGGCTAAGATTTCACCAGAAAAAAGACAAAACACCAATAAACTAATTCTTCTTAATTTGAAACGAAGTTCCTGTTCGGACGGTATCGTAGAAAATCAAATTGGGGGGGCTGGGAGAAAACTTTTTACCGTCACGGCCATCACGTCATGAAATCGTCACAGTGCGAAGTGTTGATACATTGTTAGTACTAAAGAGCGTTTGATTTGAATTTGAAATTCCCAGTATAGGAAGTACTCTTTGCTTCTCTCCAACCTCCAGGAACAGGAGAAGAATCACCTAGTTTTAAGTTAACGTTTCAAAGTGATCCCAGCGGTCCAACTGAATAAATGCTTTTTGACTTTGACTTTGACAACCGATACTCCACGACACACGTATTTTTTTTTTAATTTAGTTGTTGTCAATTTACATCACTGACTACATAAACTAGTTTTGCAAGCTCGTAACATTGTTTGCAGCACAAAATGAAGCTACATCTGTAAGCTCCCAACAATGAACACCTTGTATCACATTCGATACACAATAGCCCTTTATGTCTGTTTGCTAACGTTCCAGTTAATAGGATCGAACGGATATTTTAGAAAGGTTAACATAAAGCGTTTGTTTACCGTGTTGCCCAATCCGAAGGTTGTGGGTTCGAATCCCGGCCGTGCATCAATGAATTTTGCGTTTCGTAAAATTTATATGCGCTTTAACACGTGCTCTAAACGGTGAAGGAAAACATCGTGAGAAAACCAGTTAGTGTTCTTATAGGCGGCGATGGGCTTGCAACCTGTCACGTATGGAATACTAACTTCTGCAAGATGTGGGCATGTATCAAATATGTGTGTGGACATGCCTCAGACTACCCCCCTTAGACAACTTCAAAGGATCTGGAATAAGTAACACAAAAAGATCTGAGAGAATGTCTACCGCACCTTGGGGATACAGTCGTGAACCTGTTTACGTTTTACTCAAATTAAAATACTTCATAAGAACGATAATTTAAGTTTTTCTCGAAAAATAATCATGTTTTAATCCTTTAGACGTTAATGGCTACAAAATTCCGCGTAGAGGCCGCTACGACCGTAGCTTACGTAGAGCCTCTACGACACCGCTTATAATCTCTCCTAAAGAATGACACTGTAAAACATAATCCTCCATCCATCTCCATCAGTCGGATTATAACCAGCTGTAACCGGTTACCTGTTATAGAGCAGGAGCTGGTCACAAATTGTGTACATTGTTATTTTTAATGAATTCAGAGATTTTGAGAAAGAAAGTTCGTCTTTTCAATTGCCGGGTTGTATCTTGCAAGCTCAAAGACACTTTTTTGACCAGGATTCGAACCCACAACCTTCGGATTGAAAGTTGAGGTACAACCCCATTCGGCCAACACGGCTTAATTTGAGTAAAGTAAGTAATTGCGGTAATAATTACGGCTCAGGATCGGGATGTGTGGAGGGAATGGGGGGAGGTCTTTTCCCAGCAGTGGGACACGAATGACTAGAAAAAAAAAGTAAGTATGAGTCAGTGGCCAACTCTGGTGACGGAGTTTTTAGGCCGCCTTAATGTCTTCGTCCTTAAATAGCCGGACCGACAATTTAACGTGCCCTCCGAAGCACGGAAGCGCTCAGATGAAAATGCCACTGGCGGTCACCCATCCACTTACAGACCGTTTCGAACGTAGCTTAACTTCTACGATCTAACAAGAACGACTAAGCAAGACTTGAATAATTATAGTCTCGGAACAAATATCAGCAGATCATGATTCGAGAATTGAACTTGCATTTCAGCCAACCATTTGTTATGCCATTGAAGTCAACAAGAATATAAAATAATACTTATCTCTTAAGGAAACCTAGTGCTTAGTATGTTTTATTCAAGTTTTTATGATCTTTGTGTAAGTTATCAATATCTGAGGAAAGAGGAAAAATATGCTGTTGTACGTGACAGCCATAACTCAGATTTATGCTGCCTTCACACGAGAATATTTACTAAACTAAAGACTTTAGTTCTATCGCACTAACTTTAAGTTAGTGCGATAGAACTGTTTAGGTCTTTCTGTCAGACGTTCTACACGTGTCAACTCTGGACTAATTATACTAAAAAGACACATGCTAGTATACGGGTTGCCTATAACAACACCTTTAGGCAGCTGATGGGACTGAAGCGCTACTGCAGTGCTTCAGAAATGTACGCCGAGTCCCGGATAGACTCTTTTAATGCTATCCAGCGAAAGAGGATAGGGTCTTTTATGTCCAGAGTTGACTCGTGTGGCAACAGTATCATCAAGAGTCTGGCAGAAAGGCTTATACAAACAAAAGTGTATAAACGGTGGGTGGATATTGCCACCTGATATTAGTTGTAGGTACCTTAAATACCTAATATTCTTAATTTGTATATGTGTGTTTATGTGTTTTTTTTTTTGTGTGTACTTACTTAATCTATGGAACTTGTGTCTGAAATAAATGTCATTTATTTTTTTATTTATTTAAGTATCATCAGGCTATCGTTTTAGGGTGGTCGCAGACCTATCCGCGCCGAACTGTCAATTCAATAGAAGAAATACTGAGACGTCAGAAGCCAGCCGCATTTTCTGACGTCATAAGCATTTTTTGTATAGAAAAATTACTGCGGCGCGTACGGCGCGGCCCAATGTGCGATCAGGTTCATAAGAGGAACTATGTTGCAGTTTTCTGTCTTCGGTTTCAATTTCAAAAATTGTATCAGGCCTCATATTTTTTTAAATAAACTTAAAATTGCCTTGAGTAAAAAACTATGATGATAGGTAGACATGTCGCGTGCCGTCAATGGATTAGATTGACGCAGGATCGGACGGGACAAGCTTATGAGGCATATACCCAGCAGTGAGTGTATTCAGGCTGTGGATAATGATGATGACATTGTTTAAAGTCAAAAAAATCAACAAAAGTACAATGCTTACTTTGACCTAATGAAGTCCAGGGTTTATACGAGTAACTGTCCTATATTAAACGCAGCATCAATCTGACACGTCCGTTTAACCACGTGCCCGCACTTACCCGTAATTATTCGAATCCACCGCACTGATATTCAATTTTACGTGCAAACTATTTTATAGTTCGGACTCATGGTGTCGAACAACTTAAGATTCGGTCACTATTTAGGGCCGAAAACTACTAGTAGCTTTGACTACTATGCTGACTCCTGGGGGTTATTCGCGTTCGTTTTTTCGTTCGTTTGATGAATATTCGGATGCTTCTTACTACGAGCTACATTGTATTTGGTCGATAAGATCAACATTACGTTCCTAACCTAGAACCAAATATTCCAAACCGAAAATGTGGCCCTTGAAGTCAGAAATCGCAGTAAGAAACATCCGAATATTCATCAAACGAACGAAAAAAAGAACGGGAATACGGTCCCTGGCCGTGAACTGCAGTGGACAACTCGGAAAGCTCTTAACCGACTCCGGACCAAAATTGAACGCTGAGAGAAAATCTAGCCAGGTGAAGCTTCCGGGACCCTGCACTTATCCAGTCTTCTTCGTGTCGAAGACGGTTGCGGGTTCGATCCCCGCCGCGGGATAAATGTTTGTATGATCTGCAAATATTTATCTCGGGTCTGGGTGTTTCTATATATAATATGTATGTATTTACAAATAAAAAGTATTTAAGTAATTTATCAATTCAAACAATCAATTGTGCATCCACTCCTTTTACATTCATATCCTCTCTCACACAATCCAACCACTTCTTCTTCGGCCTTCCTCTTCTTGCATACCCAGCCACATTCATATTCATAACTCTTTGGGTAACATGGTTTTCATCCCTCCTCATAACGTGTCCATACCAAGATAGCCTAGCACTCCTCACCTTTTCAGAAATAGGTGCCACTTTCAAACTTCCTCTGATAATAGTGAGTGGAAGAAGAAGACATGTTGTGCCGACCCCACTTAGCGTGGGATAAGGTCAGGGAGATGATGATCAGTTATCTGGTTCCCATAGTACAAATTTAGCTTAGTTTGGGGCTAGATGATGCTGTGTGAAATGTCCAGCATTATTTATTATTATAATGATGATGATTTGATCATACTTGTAGCATTGCGTGACCTTTAAAACAAATTATTTTTGGAAAATGGCAAATCTCATCCATTAGCCTTCCATCAATCATTATACACAGATAGTCCGAATGGAAAAACATTCGAAATTAACTTAAGTCTTTAAGAAACGGGTACCGTCATTGGGTCAAACAGTACCTCATAGATATAAATAAATAATGCTAGACTTTTCACACAGCATCATCTAGCCCCAAAGTAAGCAGAGCTTGTGTTATGGGTACTACATGACTGATATACTACTTATATACTTTTTGTTTGTAAATACATGCATGGAGTAACAATAAGCTGAGACTGGACCTTTTTGGCTCACTACAGCACACAGACCACTGTTGCACCCACCTATGTAGGTGCTCGACTCGTATTAGGTGGAATTAGTTACGCACTGTAACAATTTTGTTCATTCATTTTTTCTTTTTTTCTAGTTTGTTTTTACTTATGCACGTACTTACTTATTATTTATTTATTTATTTTATTCATAAATAGGTACAAATATGGCATACGTATGTCTAATAGTGTTTAAAATTGTTACTTGTCTTTGTTTTTGTGTCTGTATTGAAATGTAATGTGTGTCAAATAAATCATGTATCTATCTATCCGAGAGCTGGCACATTTTTCGCTCAAAGGATCAGCATTGCCATCCAGCGTGGTAATGCCGCCAGTGTTTTGGGCACGCTTCCGACTGACAGTGACCTGGATCAGTTGAGCTATCTATAGATCGTTTCTAACGATCCTTAGATAGCTTGGCTAATCCTGTTGTATTTTGTAAATATATGTAAATATGTAGTAGCTTAGTTTCTGTAAATAAATATCTTTTCTATCTATCTACATATTATACATAGAAACACCCAGACTCGAGACAAATATCTGTAGATCATACAAACATTTGTCCCGTGGCTCTGGAATAACGGTTTTTACAGTGACTTTGAATGAAACGGAAGTAATTTACCGGTAACAGTCTCCTAGAAAGAGTAACCCTGCTTACCCTACGTAATGATATGACTGCCGTTAATACATCCACTACTGACACGGATGGATATTGATGAGGTACCGCTCGCAAAATATTTTTTTTTTTTTTATAAACAGTTTTATAGACAATTTTTATATAAATAACGCCGGATCACGAGTATCTGAGAGAATGTCTACCGCACCTTGAGATGTATCTTCAAAGTGTGGTAGACATTCTCTCTCTTTATTCCAGATCCTTTGAAGATACTTATGGGAGAGATGTCCAAATACATATTTGATACATGCCCGCATTTTTCATCACATGACAGGTTGCAAACCCATCGCCGCCTATAAGAATACTAACTGATATTTTCCTTCACCGTTTAGATTCGAGCACGGTCAAAGCGCATTAAAATTTTTCGAAACGTAAAATCCATGAGCCAACATTTTTACTAATATTTGAAGATAAAGTCTTAGTTCATAATAATTTCCCAAAAAAAAAAAGATTTTTTTCTTGGTTTTCGAAAATAAAAGCCATTCTAAAAAGTCCAACTGTTAATCGACTTTTGTTGCTTGTAACCTATACACGCAACATGGTTCAAAAATGCCTATTATTAATCTATTTATTTGGACATTAAGCTGTTTCTGCAGACGGTACCGGAAATCCGAGGTTGTTCCACCGTTATCAGTAGTTCGTGATGATACCGACTTAAACTACCGCTGAATAACGGACCGGTATCTTTCTGCGGATCAGAACTTTGAGTTATCAGAACTGAAAAACAAAAGTGCATTTACGATACCAAAAACGGGAATTCTATAAGCGGAATGCATTCCGGCGAGCATGTATGAAGAATGTAATGAGAGTGAATGAGGCAAAAGTTGTGTGTCAGGATCGTAGCAAGTGGAGATCCGTGGACCCGCGGTGTGACCCGCGGTCCCTCGGGATTTTTTCTTTTTTTAGGGATAAAAAGTAGCCTATGTCCTTCCCTGGGATACAACCATTAACTATGCCAAATTTCAGCTCAATCTGTTCAGCAGTTTGGGCGTGTAAGCGTAACAAACAGACAGACAGAGTTGATTATTGAGATTAGTATGGATGTATGTGGAATTCTATAAATTGCAAAAGTGCAAGAGAAGATTCATTGAGGCACAGGCCCCTTTCACCACACTGGCTTGAAATAACTAGTGACACGACAAGAAGAAGAATTGCAAATTGCTGCTGATTTTTACTGAGGTCGATTTGTTGAATTTCGTAATACAAAAAAAATGCCACTAAACTGTCTATTCGAAGATTTAAAAGTTACATCTCTATATATAAAAATGAATCCCTATATCCCTTGGTCACGCCATCACGCGTGAACGGCTGGACCGATTTCACTACTTTTTTTGTGTTGTGTTTGTTATTGTCAGGAGAAGGTTCTTATGACAGAAAAATGGTATACAGGGTGTCCAGTTTATATGGAAAATTTTATTCCTTGATCCGATTCACTCTAAACTCGGCATAAATTGAAAAACTCCCCTTAGGGGTTGTGCAAGGCAGTTCCAAAGATCGTTGACGAAATAATGCGCAGACGAAGGCGCGCGCGGGTCAGCTAGTAAAAAATAAATTTATAAAGAAAGCGTACTATTCTATTGATGATTATATTAATTATAAATGTCGCTCTGCCCCTTGACAGCTGATGCCTTTGCTATCTTGCTTAGCTTTTTGAATTTTACTAACTTTACTTTTAATTTTACAACTAAGTTAGTTAAGAAATTAGCCTAAGTTTAGATCTAAGATGGATCACCAAAAAAAAGCTAGGCCCCAAACCGTGTTTGTTGCCCTGATTCTTCACGGTATTGGTCGCGAAGGAACAGGAGTAGAATCACCTAGTTTTAAGACTTTGAAAGTGATCCCAGCGGTCCTACTGAATAAATGCTTTTTGACTTTGACTTTGACCTAAAATGTGGGTATGTACAAAATTAAATTAAATTATCTGAAATAAATGAATTAGAATTTTGAATTTGAATTTGAAAATGTCTATTTGTAAGGAGAAATTCTACAAACATTCAATAATTTGAGCAAAATAGTAAATCCATATCGAGACGAAGCCTGGAAATCTATTACTAAAGTCAACTAAAATCCAAAGTACACATGAGTCAAGCCGCTGGTTATAAAATCTAACACATTTATTTTATTTGAGTCATAAACCGCCATTTTGTCAGAAACAAGTTGCAACAAAAGCAATCCGTATAAGTACGAAATATACGAATGTTCGGTTATCCGACAATCGGCGGGAAACTCCGCCATAAATCATGAGAGTTGGCAAGCTTCTAAGTTTTCCTCTTATGAGTTTGTTTGCTACATCTAAGCATATTCAAGTACTTATGAGATTTGGTATCGTATCTTAAGTTATTGTTATTTTGGAGAATATTAGCTTGTGCAGTTCGTAGTCCATAATACATACCATACAATCAAGGAGGGTAGGGAGAGACCTCTTTACACTTGCTACTTGACCTCAATTGACCTCTGTGGCGCAGTGCCAAAATAATGATTTGAGTACTATTATAATGTTATATTGATATGTAGTAGGTATTTTAAATTGGTACTAACCACGGGCAAAAAATATTCCCCGTGGTACTACCGGTTACTACAGTATTTCATTGCATTGTGCTCAAAAATCTAAAATCATGTCATCAATCTTAAAACAAATTCTAAATAAAAAAATATATTATTGCATGACCTTGATTTGAACCTGCGACCCTCAGATCTAAAGTCAAGGCAAGTCCCACAACAGCTTATTTCCCAAAAATCTTCAATCATCTTAATCCAAACAAAACCTAATAAGATGAAGTTCAAACAAAGTATTTTATCAAGAATCGATATCAGACGTGACGGCGCCTACCATATTTGTTCTAGCCAGAGAATAGACTAGTTACATGCCCTGGCTTCACCCGGGTTAAACTGACTTTTTTATTGAAGAGGGGGCAAACGAGCCAGTGGCACACCTGATGGTAAGTGATTACCACAGCCCACAGACAACTGCAGCATCAAGAAGCACTGCAGATGCGTTGCCGGCCTTTGAGGTAGGAATAGGCTCTTTTCTACTCATTCCTGTAATATGACTGGTTCCCAGCTCACATTTGGACAAATGTTTGTATGATCTACAAATATTTGTCTCGGGTCTGGGTGTTTCTATGTATAATATGTATGTATTTACAAATAAAAAGTAGTATAAGTAGTATATCAGTCATCTAGTACCCATAACACAAGCTCTGCTTACTTTGGGGCTAGATGATGCTGTGTGAAAAGTCCAGCATTATTTATTTAAATTAGGTCTCAATTTCTTGGGTTTTATTTTCAACAGAGACAAATATTTTGTGGAATCATTAATGTTTGTTTTGTGACTGGTGGTTATAAATATGAAGTACTACCCGCGACTTCGTCAGCAAAATAACATATAAGTACTTAATAAAAATAGAACTGAAAACTGCTGTTCAGAAGATTATCTTCTGATACTTTTAAAAATAAAAATGCAATAATAGTGCCATCTCGACCTCAGCCATAGGACAGCAACGCCATCTAGTGGCCTTCAACTGGAACTTCACTTTAAGTCCCCATACAAAATTTCAACCCTTATTTCACGCCCTACATGATTAGTTTTGAAAAAAAAGTAGCCGATGTCCGTCCCTGGGACATAATCTTTATCCATGTCATGTTCAGTGGTTTAGGCATGAAAAGGTAACAAACAGACAGACGGACAGACACATTTTACTACATAATAGATGGCGCCACAGGAAAAATTAGATCGCGCTATCGTTGCGTTTTGGGGAACGTAACATATAAACTCGCTAATCCTCTTCTTTTCAGCTTTATAATATTAAGTATAGACTAGCTTCCGTCCGCAGATTCGCTTGCTTGGTATCACCATTTTGAATAGCCGATACGCCATTCCAGCCTAAATCATCATCATCATACTTCGCATTTGCCATTCGCCTCTATCTTACAATCTACATCTATTCCAAGTTTCATCTAGATATTTTCAGCCGTTTCATGTGAGATACAGTCAGTGATTCGGCTTGTACGGATTTTATATAAGTTGCGTATATAGTATATATACCTATTCGTTTCAGATATCAACTCTTCAAAAATTCTAATAATTTAAATCAAATATAAAACAAATATTTTCAAAAGCAAGAATACGAAATGGAATTTCTAAAGTGTCTCCTTATTGTCGAAATAAAATTTTAATTCCAGAATATTCTTGTTTTCATTAGGGTTGTCCATCAACGGAATACAATAAACATTGGATGCGAGGGCGCTATAAAGAGGGATCGCGCCATTTCGCAAAATCGACACCCCTAGTCTAGGGACCGATGGGTTTGTGCAAGATGGCCACAGTTTTATTAATTCATTTTGAATAAAGAATAATAATAAGGCCTATATAAATTTATGAATAATCATCTACTATTGTTGCGCTTCACCCAGTGATTAGCCATCTTAGTTCAGTCGCCGGCTTTAAAGGACAATGCCCATTTTTGTATGGGGAGCCGTACCAGCTTGCGTCAAAGCCAATTAACGTTCAAAGGTCTTGATTTTGTTTATCTTTTCGTTACCAATAAAAATTTGAAGATATTCACCCGCGTTTTTGAAATAGATTTTTAGTACGAAATGTGTGGGGAAAGTTTTTGACAATTTCTGACATTTCTAGTTCTCAAACCATAAAATGGTCCCACAGAGTCTTTTGATCTCTACGTGAAACAGAATCGGATGGCATTAAAACTTTTTTTTTTTTGCTTTTTTTCGCTGACTGCATCTTTTTTCCAAAATCTGTGAATGCAGTTCAAGATGTTTCAAAAAGTTAGGGGTTTTCTTTTAAAATTTAACGTTCCGTCTCAAAAATCCAACCTGTATATGTATTTTTTTTAAAGTGCGTTTCAGAAAATGATTATTTTCATCAGTAAATTATAGACCAAAACAAAAAAATACTATTGGTTTAATATATTCGTGATGCAACGTGGTACGGGGTACGGGCATTTTCCTTCTCGTACAAAACTTTATCACAAATGTTTGCAAATTAACTCGGTATACGATTTGATGTTCGATTACAAAACTAAGCTCATTTCTACAAAATAACATTACTGTTCAAAAAAATAAAAGACTTGTAATAACTTTAATACAACTTCGTCTCAATTTCATTTCTGAACAAATACAGAAAAACACCCAGACATCAAGAATAACCATTTCAAATTCTCATATACCCAGACAATTTTATTCTAAGTCAAGGACCTCACAAAATTCTTGGTAACATTCTGTTGAATACCGTCCCTAACCCGTTTACAGCCAGTAATATGATGAGATCCTCGAAGACGATTCCCTGGACATGCAATATCCGTTGCGCGCCGAAATAACGTTACAGCATAAATATTATATTGACACCGCGCAATCTACTTGCTACATTACGTTTTAAGTGTTATTGGCTGGATGTAATGGTGGTGGAATGAAAAATTGAGGGTTGTGTAGTTTGGGATTTGTATTTTAGGAATTTGTGATGGCTCTACTTGAACTTTTTAACGATTTTATCATTGATTGAACATTTAAAAAAGTAAAGATTCCAGATCTCAAAGAATTCTGTTGAATAATAATAATAATAAATAATGCTGGACATTTCACACAGCATCATCTAGCCCCAAACTAAGCAAAGCTTGTACTATGGGAACCAGATAACTGATATACTACTTATATACTTTTTGTTTGTAAATACATACATATTATACATATGTATGTATAATATGAATGAAAGGAGCCTCTTTCGAAAAAAACAGTGGCACTCCGGGAGTGTAGACAGAAGTGAAAACTTGAACGAGGTGACGGTTATAAACTTTCTAAACTCTAAAAAAATGCAAAAAGTAAATTGCCTCAGTGGGATACGTACGATCCAGCCGCATGCCACATCGTAAGCCGAGTTATGAACCGATGGACCACCGTCGCTTTTGGCATTATGACAGAGGTAACGGTAACGACAGACCCCGACATCTGGCGAAGTTTGCCGAACGGTAACGGTTACATATCTTTAGGTTAGAAAATACGAAATGGACAAAAAGAGTGACAGAATGGATCCCAAGGGAAGGAAAAAGAAGACAAGGTAGACCAAGAAAGAGATGGAGAGATATATTTACTCAACGAGGTGGACCGGAATGGATGAGAAAGGCTAGGGAGAGGGAAGAATGGAGAGATTTAGGGGAGACCTACGCCATAGAGGCGACTGCTGCGGAGGCGCTAGAATATAAAGTTTAAAATAAGTATAGTAATGTATAAAGTGTAGGTAGAGCATAACTAGTTAAGTAACTTATTGTAATTGTTTGGATAAGTAGTAAAATAAAGGCTATTTTATTTTATTTATTTTATAACGGTTACAGTGTCGCAAATTCAAAGGGTTTTTCCCATCTCAAAAATGCCCAACGCGCAAAGAAGTTTTCACTTCTAAAATAGTGATGAAATAGTACTAGGAACATGAATAAATGTTTTTTTTTTCAATTTGTATCAAACATCAAACTTAATCTCATGCTCAGCTATAAACATTCGCACGTAGAAAAGTCTGGAAGCTAAGGAAAATTCCTGATTTATCTCGTTAAGGAATAACGTCAAAACAAGCTAACTTTTGCATCGGGACGCAAAACTATTGGATATTTTCCCACACAATCCCAACTTTTAATTAACACACAGTTTTTCTGACATTTTAGTTTTTAAAAGCAAAGAGATAACTTGAGCTCAAGTTGAAAAATATATTTTTTAAACGCATTTTCTAAAATGTGAGCATTTATCAAATATATTATTACGTAGTTGGACACGCCTCTGACTGTCTCCTAGGGAATACAGCAGTTGCGATCGTATTTTACTTTAAGTTCCAGTACCGACAGTTTCTGTGGCATCGCCTAAGGAACAACCCAATCGGAAAAACACACTTTACAGCGAGAATTTCCTCAAACGAGAGAATTTGCAAAACTCTGATTGCAACCGTCTGGAAGTCTTGAGGAATATTGATTTGTTACATAAAATATCGTGGTTCATATTTATTTTAGACTAACTTTCGCGTAGTAATAACTTTGAAATAGCCTATGCTATTTGAAATTTGGGCACGCTTCCGACTGACAGTGACCTGGATCAGTTGAGCTATCTATAGATCGTTTCTAACGATCCTTAGATAGCTTGACTAATCCTGTTGTATTTTGTAAATATATGTAAATATGTAGTAGCTTGGTTTCTGTAAATAAAGTTTGAGAATAATATACACTTAATTGAGATCAGATTTTGAACGTAATTATTTTTAGATACTTCGAAAATCTAAAAGAATCTTTAGAGATATATTTTTGTAACAGGATTTTATCGCGTATTACCTTTATTATTTCCCGACGTTTCGGCTGTATTGCAACAACCGTGGTCGCGGGCGAACTGGAGGTAGGTCAGCGGAGCCGACGAAAAGTGGCGGTAGTTATATAGAACTACCCTCCACTAATCTTCAGAAATAAGATCGGCCGCACGTCCACCACGGCACACTACACTAACAGTATCTTCACACCGAAAAGTCACATTACGACGCGCCTTGCACCTACTAATCACGGGATTCCACGCAGTTGGCAGCTTGAAACCATCCTCACGATTGAATTTTGACCACGGTTGTTGCAATACAGCCGAAACGTCGGGAAATAATAAAGGTAATACGCGATAAAATCCTGTTACAAAAATATATCTCTAAAGATGAATTGTGATCGCGAAAGTTTAAGAAAGACTAATCTAAAAGAACCTGGAAATCACAGCATCATATTTATTTTTTATCGTAAAAAAACATTTTTTTTAATATACTCCCACTCAGTGAATTCAATTGTGCGATCTGGCCACAACCACAGAACAGCGGTCGTGGCTTACCAGGGACCAGTCAACACTTGGAGGTAAATAATCCACAGTGGTAGTGGATTAGAGTTGAATAAAAAGTGGAAACTAATCTCTTAATAGATTTGATACTGGATCCGAGTGGAATAGGCTTTAACTGAAAAACCGTGGTATAAGGTTAATTTCAGAAATTAAAACTTGAAGACCAGGTATATCCTAAGAATAACCACACAAAAAAAAAACAGTCATACTTACAGTCATCAAAATCGTGTCTGTTTTTTAAAAGACATGATTAACAGCTGCGTCACTATCTCTTCTGTAGAATACACGCCATGTACATGCTCCGAAAAACTGTAAATGAGTCTGCCGTAGTTACTGCTTACCATGGGTACTTTGAGACTGTTTTGCGTTATGGTATATTGTTCTGGGGAAACTCAACAAATAAGCAACGAGTATTTATAAGTCAAAGAAATGCATCAGAGCAATTTGTAGACTTCATATTACTGACAGCTGTAGGCCCTGCTTCATTGAACTGAGAATCCTAACTTTACCCTGTCTCTACATTTATGAGATGGCAATTTTTGTACAGATTAATATGGACCTATTTGTTAAGCGTCAAAGTAGCAGGCACAAGAATAAAATCTGTTTTCCTAAAAACAAAACTGCATTATTCAACAAAAGTATGATGTGTATGGCTCCACATACAGGGTGTAAAAAGACGTCTACCGAAGCCGAAAGGGGTAGGTACAGCGTCCCAAAACACAACCAAATCCAAAAGGATTTTCCGAAAAAATCATTATATCCGGAGAAAACAGTGTTTGAAGATCACTGTTTGCGTATGTACTGGGCGCGTTTTTATACGTAGATTGCTGGATTTTAAGTTTTAATTGTTTTTTCTTTTATAAATGAAATGATTAGGTAGGTATGGTCTATGTTGTACTAGAAGCAAAAAAACTAGAAAATAAAATAAAATAACGTAGCTACGTCAAAAATTTTTTTTAGTTTTTTTTCGATAAATATGTTCAGAATCATGGTCTGATTGCAATCCCTCAGTTTTCGGTAGCAGTCTTTTTACACCCTGTATATACAATCACCTACCTGAAGCTATACTAAATGCTCCAAGCCTTAATACTTTCAAAACAAAATTGAAGAAGGTGCTTATTGAAAAAGCCTACTATACTATAAATGAATATCTATTGGACAAGAATATTCACGCTATTTTATCTAATTTTATTTGGACATAGAAATACTTAACTTGAATTGAACCTTAACTTAACTTGAACCTTATTATTGTATTGTTTAATTTTATTTTTATGAAATATAATATAAAATGTACATATTTCATGCGCAAGACGTTGATTTAGGCTGTGTCCCCAGTAGGCAAACTGTTAGCGGCCGACTGAAAGAAGAGAAAGAAAAAAAGAAGCGGCAAACTGCGTACAGTGAGCGCAAAACTAGCAAACTGTGGACACTCCATTTTAAATATATGGAAGGGCGTACTAAATCGATACGCCGCAAACTCAGTCGGCCGCTAACAGTTTGCCTACTGGGGACACAGCCTAAGGCTGACCGTTACTGTATCACTAACACCTGTTACATTTTTTTACCCATAATACGCAATAAAACAATTTGATTTGATTTGATTTGAATAGAGTAAATGACATTTGCGAGACGTCGGGAAACAAAATAAGGTATTTTACACGATGGATTCCCGTTTTAACTTATTGCTGCAAGTAGTCCAGGAGTTGGTACGTCCACGAGGCAGATTACACACTACAAGCCCGCATACGGCACACGACCAGTTGTTTGTTCACAACGTGTTTTACACAACTACAAAGACAATGGACAAGTCTTTCACGATTGTACCACAAGTTGCGTTTGACATTCTTCAGGATTCAGATCCTTTGAAGATGGCGAATGGGGTAGTCAGAAGCATTTTCAAATACATATTTGATACATGCCCACATTTTGCACAAGTTAGTGTTCCGCATGTAACAGGGGACAGATATCTTCAAAAGATCTCAACTTGTTTTGGTTGCCTCGAAGAAATCGCTTTCAGCGATAAGGCCGCCCATTGTACTAATTGCGAACGTGTTTTATTTATATGGTGTTTTGTTATTAGTTGGTGTATAATAAAGTGTTCATTAATTCATTCATTCATTCATTTGTTTTAAAAGAAAGTCTTCGTGTTATGATAGAGATATGAGCAAAGGTATTTTTGTTTAAATCAGAGAAATTTCATTAAATTCGTAGTTAAATTATTTCACAGATATTCTCACGTTCCTCATTAAAACTAAATGTATTGCATTACTACCGCCAGGGATGGTTTTATGCAACAACACACTATTTTTGTGTAACGGCTTATTTTATGTTTTTTTTATACAAGAAAATATATTAGTTTATAAAGAGATATATTTTTTTAAACTGACGATGAAATACTTAAGTACCTACTTTAAATTAGGTGTAATACATACATACTTCTTTATCACATTTTTGTAAAAACGTAATAACATGAATTAGTCAGTTGAATGAATTTTCAATAATTAGATTACTTTTAATAAGAGATTTATGAGAGTGAAACAAATATTATTTTTAGACCTTGGTTTGAAGCAAAGCAATGTCAAAAATAAACAAATTTTAGGTTTTTAATTGTAAGTGTCTTTCGGCATAGTGTGTTTAGACGCTAATACATACTGGTCCATCAAATAAAAAAAAAACTATGTTAAACATATTTAAAATTGAGCACATCTTACATAAACCTGTTCAAAAGTAAACTATTGTCAGTAGACCACTAATTCCTGCAATTAAGACATTCTCGCTACACGTTGCATTACGTTCCTGGGACCGCATGATGCTGTAATGAACAATTTGCATAATATCAACGGAGTAGGTATAGTTACTGTTTGATTATTACGAACATGTTATTTAAAGATGACCTCTGTGGCGCAGTGGGCGAAGGTCCGCCTGCGACGCAGAAGGTTGCGGGTTCGATCCCCGCCGCGGGACAAATGTTTGTATGACCTACAGATATTTGTCCCGGGTCAGGGTGTTTCTATGTATAATATGTATGTATTTACAAACAAAAAGTATATAAGTAGTTTATCAGTCATTCTAGTACCCATAACACAAGCTCTGCTTACTTTGGGGCTAGATGATGCTGTGTGAAAAGTCCAGCATCTTTATTTATTTAAAGAGGCTTTTTTATCTGGCTGTGGATTATGATGATGATGATACATGTCTTTAGGGATTCAGTTGTAAGCATGTACTTAAATGTTTATTAAACTGTGCAAAGGTTCCTTAAGTTAAATGAAGCTTTTGTTAACGCTTATGGAGGTTATTTAAATTAATTATTATTTGGTAATTGTAATTTAAGTAAGTGCACGCACAATGTTAGCAAAATTAATATTGAATTAACTTGTTCTCAATGTTTATTAAAATGATTTCGAAATAATAATTATATGGCACACTTTATTATTAAATGTCTGTTGGAAATATCCATACTAATATTATAAATGTGAAAGTAACTCTGTCTGTCTATCTGTCTGTTTGTTACGCTTTCACGCCCAAACCGCTGAACAGATTAAGCTGAAATTTGGCTGAGGTTGTATCCCAGGGAAGGACATAGGCTACCTTTAATCCCGAAAAAATGAAAAAATCCCGAGGGACCGCGGGTCACACCGCGGGAGTGCAACTAGTTCTCTTATAAGCGGACCTTCGCCCACTGCGCCACAGAGGCTTACTTTAAATCCTTTCACCACACGGGTTCGAAAGAACACAATCAGAAGAAGAATCATCTAAAGCCTTACTTGGCCTTCCAGTCTTCCAACCTTCCTGTACCTAAAGCCACCCTAAGTAGTACCCTAGTATCTAGACCGCCTTAAGGCCTCCGTCACGGCTTAAGGACTTAATAGCAGGGACCGACAATTTGACGTGCCCTCCGAAGCACAGAAGCGCTCAGATGATAATGCTACTGGCGGTCACCCATCTACTTGACGACCTCTGTGGCGCGGTGGGCGAAGGTCCGCCTGCGACGCAGAAGGTTGCGGGTTAGAATGAATGAATGAATGAATTGAATGAATTCCCGCCGCGGAACAAATGTTTGTATGACATACAGATTTGTCTCGGTTCTGTGTTTTTCTATGTATAATATGTATGTATTTACAAACAAAAAGTATATAAGTAGTTTATCAGTCATTCTTAGTACCCATAACACAAGCTCTGCTTACTTTGGGGCTAGATGATGCTGTGTGAAAAGTCCAGCATTATATAGAAAAAAAACTTACTTACCGTATAGAGCTTTGCTTTACTTCGACGTTCTATCAAGAACCGCTTTTTCTATCAAGAACTTTATTATATTCTATTCTATTCTATTCTAAATAAGCACTACGAGCGCTTCTTACTAAAATAGGCCACTTAAGCTTGTGCTCTCTGTAATTAATGTTCCACAAATAAACTGTATTTTCAGAAACTAACCGAGTCCTACGAATAGTTCACATAAAACCGCCACTCGCACTGACTTCATTATGTTGACGCATAATTAGAATTGAAACATTGATACCAGCTCCCAGACATTTGCATTTTGAGCAAATTACCTACTTTAATGGCACTTACAAACTGGCGGGAAAGTGGAGTGGTACCAATAGGTAGAGAAGGTATTTTGAGTTTTTGTTTACACAATAGAACGTGAAACGTAGCTAGGCTGACGTAAAAACGTAAACCTAAACAGGTTCACGACTGTATCCCCAAGGTGCGGTAGACATTCTCTCAGATCTTTTTAAGTTACTTATTCCAGATCCTATGAAGATGTCTAAGGGGGGTAGTCAGAGGCATGTCGAAACACATATTTGATACACGCCCATATCTTGCAGAAGTTAGTATTCCATACGTGACAGGTTGCAAGCCCATCGCCGCCTATAAGAACACTAACTGACCTCACGATGTTTTCCTTCACCGTTTAGAGCACGTGTAAATTTTACGAAACGCAAAATCCATTGATGCACGGCCGGGATTCGAACCCACAACCTTCGGATTGAAAGTTTAGGTACAACCCCATTCGGCCAACACGGCTTTTTTGGCTGACGTATCATGAGATATTTAAAAACCCGCAGCTTAGTCCGCTCCACACGTATTGACGTCGTCTTTCCTGTGGGCTAGGCTGATTAAGCTGAGAGGATGGTTTAGGTGCTGATCCATCTCAAAACAATGTCCCAGGCACTACAACATCCCGTTAAGTGTAGGCAAAGGTTGCCTCCTAACGCTGTATAAATCATCTAATATAGATGTAAAGGCCTAAGTTTTTTTTTTGTAAAAGTAATGTGTAAAAATAGTGTAATACCATCTCCAGTTTTCCCCCTCCATGTTCGCCTCGCTGCATTTCACGTTAAATTACACTCACTACTCTGTTATGGCGTTTATTATCATTAACAACATTGTGAATGTGCCTACATTACGGAGGCTTACTTGCGTTTCGTTTAGGAAATGAAATGGTGAGATATGAGGTTTTGTGCACTATTTATTCGGTAATATGAGGACGCTCTATGTACTTCACTTTTATGGGATAAAAAGTAACCAAAGCTTTAATTTTACTGTGTACGTTATTGTAAAATAAAAAGATGAACATAGTAATATAGGTGTACTCAAAAGGCGCAAATATATAAATCTTGATAGGGTTTAAACGAGTTCTTGAGTGGAGACCGCGACTTGGCAAACGTAGTGTAGGACGCCCTCCAGCCAGGTGGAGTGACGATCTGCGAAAGACTGCCGGCAGAAGTTGGATGCGTCGAGCTGAGGACAGGGCGCAATGGCGCGCACTAGGGGAGGCCTATGTCCAGCAGTGGACTGCCATAGACTGATGATGATGATGATGATGATGATGATAGGGTTTATATATTTAAACCATTTGGGGTTGAGACCACGGAACTAGCGTGGGTTTCTGGAGCCCTTCGGGTTTTCAAAATTATTTCAGGGCGTCTGGTCGAAGCGACGCGTGATCCAAGAGCTGGCACATTTTTGGCTCAAAGGATCAGCATTGCCATCCAGCGTGATAATGCCGCCAGTGTTTTGGGCACGCTTCCGACTGACAGTGACCTGGATCAGTTGAGCTATCTATAGATCGTTTCTAACGATCTTTAGATAGCTTGACTAATCCTGTTGTATTTTGTAAATATATGTAAATATGTAGTAGCTTAGTTTCTGTAAATACAAATTTTACGGTAAGTTCCCTACTACTATGGGATAAAGAACCTTCTTGTCGTAGACTTTGCTATATTTTGTCTAATGGTAGCAAACGTTGCCTTGTAATTTACCTACATATTGCATTGCCTTGTGAAAATTACTTAATTAAATTTTATATTATCGACTTATGCAGGTGTTCAAAGTTTTGTTACGTTACGCAAAGCCTACTGGCTGCAACCACGTTATACATATCTATTATTGGTTGATGTTGGTACTCACCGCAGCCACACAGAGCAATGTGAAGATCAGATAGGCCCGCGTCGCCATTTTGTCAGATGTCCCTCACTACCATGTTAGCTACGGCATCTGAAACAAAAAAACAAATTATTAATCATCTTCTTCTGCTTATCGTGTCACCAGTTCTGACAAACCAGTGTAGTGAAAGGCTTTTAAGTGCGCCTCAAAGAGGCTTCTTTTGCACTTGACACATGTTTCCGAACTTTGTGGGTTCTACGACATGCCGGTTTCCTTACAATGTTTTTCATCGTTTGAGAGTACTGGCATAGTGCACATCATTTTTTCGGCAGATAAACTCATTGGTTCACAATCGGGATTGAACCCACGACCCAGTGCTCTAAAAATAGACATCATTATATTAAATGCATATCGTGAGGAAACCTGTAGCTAAGTCAGCTCCACATGAATTGACGTTTGCTTTTCTGTAAGGTCGATTGAGTATGATTTAGGTGCTGGACAAGCCCGGAATGGAATACCATCTCAATGTCCCGGGCACTACCAGCGTCCCGTTGAGTGTAAATATTATTTATTATTATTATTATTTATTATTTAGCCGTTCTCGTCCCACTGGAGGGCAAAGGTCTCCCCTTCTTCCACTCTTCGCGATTCAACGCAGCAACAGGCCAATTCCGCAGGTGAGAGTCCAGCTCGTCCTGCTCCTCAGTGTAAATATAGGATCAATTATTTTTTCAACCCTAAACCGGTGAGCATTTATGAATGTAATGAGAGTGAATGAGGCAAAAGTGGTGTGTTAGGATCGTAGCAAGTGGAGATCCGTGGTCTCTGTCTACCCCATAGGGAAAGAGGCGTGATTTTGACGACCTCTGTGGCGCAGTGGGCGAAGGTCCGCCTGCGACGCAGAACGTTGCGGGTTCGATCCCCGCCGCGGGACAAATGTTTGTATGACTTACAGATATTTGTCTCGGGTCTGGGTGTTTCTATGTATAATATGTATGTATTTACAAACAAAAAAGTATATATGTAGTATATCAGTTATCTGATTCCCATAGTACAAATGTCCAGCATTAAAAAAAATAATTATGTATGTGTATGTATTTTTTCAAGATTAACCCATAGAACTTTCTAAATACAAAACAAAGGTACCCCCAATACGGTAAATTTGCCCCACCCTGTATAGCTTAACCTCCGTACCGCCTGAAATTTGAAAAGATTGGAAACTGGATGCAGGCCGCGTAACCGATATATGAAACGGGGTTAAAGTTCAACATTTCGGGAATAAACTTTATTTATTTGGCTCCATTTTTCCCGAAAAGTTTTGTTCGAAAAAGATTTTATCAAACTCAATTTTTTTAATCAAGGATGGAACTTGTTACTACCTGGTTAAATGAGGGCTTTTTTGTTTAGAAGAATGTATCTAGACTTTGGAACTAAAACATGTGGTGTCCAATCTCGATTGGGCAACAAATTTTTTGAAAAATTGAATGAAAAAACACACACCCAGGCCCGGAACGAATCTTCAGTAATTGAATTATTTGTCCCATACATGTTACGGCGTCTCAAACGTTTTCAAAAAACATTTGTAGGTATTATACTATCTAGAAAATAGACGACAAAAGTTCCTTGAAATAGCGGAGTTCTAAGAGCGCCATTTTGAATTTACTGACAAAGAATTCTCAGAAATAGGCTAGAGGGTATAAAAGGCGAATCGCTTCTAAAACGTGTGCAGAAATCGGCTCACATCGATAAAGTACATGCAAACTATTCTTCGAAAGGCGGTGCCTGTTATATGACTGATGTTATGAAGTGTTATAGACTATACTGTAATATTGCAGTACAACATGATAGGCGTTCAAACATGTAAGTTTTTAGTGTGATTTTTTTAAATAAATGTATTTTATTTAGAAATCTCGATATAATAAAGATCTACGCACAATATAAACTAATTTTCAGCTTTATGTTGCGATTGAGTTACATACCACTTATTTTACTGTTTTTTACAAATTCTATATATTGTTCGCAAACATCTTTTTCCCACAATAGTTATCTTCATATTGAAAGCACCATAAATAACTACATATTGCGCTTATTCATTCAATTTTGAACAAAATCTTGTTTTAAATTCGAATTTTCACACACTCACAAAATTTTATAATTTTATAGTGTTAAACCACATTTATAACCGATAAAATATGAGCTTATCAAAAATTTCGATTGTGACGACATGGATTCTGTGGCCGAATGGTAAGGCACTCCAGCTTAAGGAGTATCGTCTGATCGTTGCGGGTTCGAATCCCGTCGGAATCGAAAATGTTGATAAGACTTTGCATTTCTCAACTCACAAAATTATCTCAATGCCGCGCGGATTTGAACTCGGAATCCTCTTAATTAAAATCCTAGCACACTACCACCACACTAGCGCTCTCAATTTTCCGTGTGCAAAAATCGGAACACATCAATAAAGGAACAGTGCGATTCGCCAAGTGGTAGTAAACCCGCGCGGTCACGCGACACGACAAATAGTGCGTGTTTCATGGATGTATGGGAACTGGGAATGGAAGTGACAGTACCATACCCCACTTACGATAAGCCATAAGTATCTACATTAATCGGTGGTATTTGTAGTGTTTGTCCTGGATAGGGATTATAAGTACCTACTATCGTTTAAGCTTTTACGCATCTATTTATTTCCACTTTAAAATCTTCGTGCCCATCAGTTTTTGCATTCGAGATTTTAGTAGGCGGGAAAAAAAACCTCACAGTGCCTGGTGCAGAAAATAAATGAAATGCATGACAACACAAGGGCTGTCATTAATAAACACGAACTAGGGTGGTATTAGCGCTAATCCATAGCATAAGGCTGTAGTAGGTCAATTCAGTATTAATAAACAAAGACCAAGGAAGAACTAAGCTAATTCGACTCTACTCTCGGAGTAAGAGTTACTCCTAGGCGCCACCTAGTATAGAGATGGAGTAGGCAGACGTAACACCAAAAAGTTTTAGAAGAATAAAACCTCTTTGAATAAAACAGATTGTCAAATACAAATTATTGTCTATCTCTGTCATTCATATAATTAATGACAGAGATAGACAATATTTTGAATGATAATATCATTCGTTCATTCACTCTTTTTCTACTAATCCCGATGTAAGGAATGTATTACTCATTCGAGGCTACTACCTATTTATTAATAACATCAAAATATTCAAGTTGCTCCTTCGCTACTAAAGAAGTAACAAGTCTGAGAGTAGTCTCGTATTAAGCTAGAATTAGGGTATTCTAATTAATAAGGCCGAAGGAGTTTTGGCATACCTAGTTCATTATTACCTTATGAGGACCTTACTTTAGTGATTAAAAGCCCGTATCAAAGTAATATACATACTACAACTGATAAGTCATTGTCATATGATAAGGCTTAACATGATTTAGTGATTAGGTCATTGAAACACATCAGATTCTGATAAAGCTATCTGATATTGTTAGCTAAAAGCTTAAGCAGTTATAATACATTTCGATGTGATTACTAAGTGCCTGTGATAAGCAAGTAAGTACCTTGCTATGCGAATATTTTTTACCACATTTTTTTTTGTTTGGTAGGTCAATCAAGTCAATTTACGAACTTGATAATATGTAATGTCTAAAACAATGGGAAAAATGTTTGTATGATCTGCAAATATTTAACTCGGGTCCTGGTGTTTCTTCGTATAATATGTATGTATTTACCTACAAACAAAAAGTGTATATACAAGTATATCAGTTATTTCGTTCCCACAGTACAATCTTTGCCTAGTTTGGAGCAGATTAAAAAAAAAACAAGCTAGACTAGAACAAATTATAGGTTCACATCTCTATAATCCAAGAGAAGAAATTGTTGTATCTCTGGAGATCCAAACTCTAAAATATAAGTATACAAAGTTTTTTTTTTTTTCAATTAAATAGGTCAGCATTTGACCTCCCTCTGCCTGATGTTAAGCAGTAGTGAGGTCTAAGATGGAGCATGCTTTCCTAGAAGGAACCTATTTACTCTTGATTTAATATAGTTCTTTCCTATTAAGTACCTACTTATACTTTAGAGTATTATTAGCTCTTCCAGTGATTTTATCTCTGCACAAGCATTTTATTCTCCGTGGCAGAAACGGTCGATTGGAGCGAATGATTTATATTGTTGGCAGTTTGATTTAAACTAGTGGCTATGGATAAGCTATGGGTCAATCTTGAACTTTTGGGTTTGATTATGGCCAGACGGTAGATGGTAGATGAGTTTGCTTGATACATTCTACTGACTTTAATGAAATTCTACTAAAAATAAATAGACTCACAACTTGAAAAATAACACTCGTTTGTCCTTACTCTTCTCCAAATATAGTGATATGGTCTAAGCTAACTCAAGTAAGGATCTTTGCTCAATTTGGGGCTATATGACGCTGTGTGAAATGTCCGCAAAATTATACATACCAGAGGGGTGATTCGCGTTCGTTTTTTCATTCGTTCGATGAATATTCGGATGCTTCTTACTACGAGCTACATTGTATTCATATTCAGTCGATAAGATCAACGATAAAACACGATCCTAACCTAGGACCAAATATTCCAAAACCAAAAATTGGTCCTTGATGTCAGAAATCGTAGTAAATAACATCCGAATATTCATCAAACGAAAGAAAAATGGAACGCGAATATTGCCCCTGCAACAAATCACGTAGGTGTAGACGGATTTCCGCAAATATTTATTTATTTATGTAATTATTCAAAACAATTAATTATTCCAAACAAAACATTATTATCCAAGAATGGCATTCGAAGAGAATCCTTCAACTTAAACCAACTTAACCGCAGAACTCATCCAAGTTAAGACGCTAGTTACACAATACCATTCTTGCCACTTGCCATAGAATTATAAGCTCTTGCTCCGTCGAGTTTGAGAAAGCAAGAGGCAAGAATCGTATCGTGTAAATGGCATTTAAGTGTTGAGATATCGAGAAAACGGCCCGATCTTGAAGTTTGGACGACACAGGAAATAGCAGCTTGCTCGGAGAATATTATAATTATTATTATATTATAATTTGTGAGGTTGTATGGATATCCATACTCCATACTTAATATTATAAATGTGAAAGTAACTCTGTCTGTCTGTCTGTCTGTCTGTCTGTTTGTTACGCTTTCACGTCCAAACCGCTGAACAGATTAAGCTGAAATTTGGCATAGTTAAAGGTCGTATCCCAGGGAAGGACATAGGCTACTTTTTATCCCGAAAAAATTAAAAAAATCCCGAAGGACCGCGGGTAACACCGCGGGAGCGCAGCTAGTTTGTTATAATTTCACGAAAAAGCAAGCTACGCCACGAGCGCGGTTATTCGTTTTTGAAAATAATATTGTTGAAGCTACGTTTTGACTAGTCAGTAAGTGGATGGCTGACCGCTAGTGGCATAATCAACTGAGTGTTTCCGTGCATCTGTGGGCACGTAAAAATGATCGGTCTCGGCTGTTATGTCGTTAAGCTATTACGGAGGCCTTATGGTGGCATAAATACTCCGTCATCAGAGTTGGCCACTGACTCATATACGAACTTATCAAGGTACTTTACTACTGACGTTTGGCACAGAGATAGATTACAGTCTAAAATAGCACATAGATTACTTTTTATCCCGGAGAGACAAGTGATAGTGAATTAATGAAGAAAATGGTTTAACATATGGTATTAATGACCTTTGCACAGTAGTGGGACGAAATAGGATAAGTAAAAAAAGTACGTGAGTGTCGAACCTCCGTGGAACATTCGGTTGGAACGAAGTTTCAACTTTGTCATTTGGCATTTGTCAAATATTAAAATCCTAGAAACGCTCTTCCGTACTAACAATGCAATAATCTATGTAATGTTTCGCGTCTGTGCACTTTGCACTGTGACGTTTTGACCTATGTATGTGTCGTGACGGTGAAATCGAACGCTTTTATTTTCTAGCCTCCATCTTCGATACCATCCGAAAATGAACTTCGTTCCAAAAATCTTTTTATGAAACAGCGAAGAAAATTTGTGGATGGCTGTCTAGTAATAAAATGAAGGGGTTATAAAGGATTAAATAAAAATAGATATGACCTATCACTCAATGACCTCGACATCGTATTTTTTTATTAGGCTGTGATTGCGAACCGAAAACTAACACGCGAGGGTAACGTGTGCCGGCGACCTCTCTTGAATATTTTATTTGGAAAAATCGATGGCAACCCCACGGCATGCTTCGATTTGAGTTCCGATTGTTCTAGAATATATAGACTTTAAAAGCATTAATATACCAGATGCCATTTTTTTTCAAAAGCCGCCAGCCTAAAGTGGAACTGGGCCGGACACGTCTGCCGCATGTCGGACGATTTGCGGGCAAAACGAGCCACACAGTGGACCCCGCAAAATGTGACGCGGAGACGTGGAAGACCCAGAATGAGATGACGAGACGAGCTAGACTCTTACCTGTTACAGCGTTAAATTGCGTAGAGTGGAAGAAGGGAAGGAAGGCCTTTGCCCGCAGTGGGACGAGAATGGCTAAATAATAAATAATTAAATAAAATATACCATTTAACTTTTTAAACTATCATGTTGAGTACATGCAACTGCAGCTAAACAACAAAACAGTACTATCACAACTATTTTACTCAAGCTACATCTATTCTAGATGATTTATACAGTGTCACGAGGCAACCTATGCCAACACTTCGGGACGCTGTAGTGCCTGGGACATTGAGATGGAATAGGCTTGCCCTTAGCTCTCAGCTAAGTCAGGCTTGTCTATAAAAAGACAACGTCTAAAGTAGAACTTAGAACATTCTACTTTTGTGTTAGGGCTTAAATAAGCTCATAGGCAGGTAGGCAGGTCGCTAACAGTAAAGTCGGGGCGCGTGCGAAATTGACGTGTGCTAAGCGTCGAGGCGGCGGCGTGTATCTCTTGTTTCATTCATTCAACATGTCATCTTCATAAGATGAGTAGAGACAGGTGATTAGGAGTCGCGGAAGGGACGCGCGCCTCGCCCGCGCCGCGCCCCCGCCTCGCCCGCGCCTCGACTCTTGACTTTTGTTTGTTTTTTTTTTACTTTTTTCAACGAGATTCGCGCCCTCGCCGCGCCCCGCTCCGACTGCGACACGCCTTAATCAGAATCTTGAATAGAACCGTGAAACCAGTTACAATTGTTTTGTTAAATTTACCCAGTAGTAGGTAAATACAAGTAAGAAAATAAGACTTTAAGTAAGGACTCTTTTAAGTAAGGACTCTTCTAATAACCATAAAACCTTACAAAGAACTGAAAACTGAACAAAAGATCTTAACAAAGAGCTTAATGCTCAATCAACTGTTTTCACTTCAAAGACGTGGAAATCTCAGGCAAAGCTTTTTTAATTAAGACTAATGAATTAAAAATACTGAGAACAGTTGTATTGACCGAGTAAACGGAGGCCCGTATTGCTCCGACCTATTCTTTCACAGCTCTTGATGGAACGTTCAGTCAATTGTGTGAAATGGCCGGAAAAATCATAATAAACCTTTTGAAAAAGAGAACCTCCTTTTCAAAGTCCGTTAAGATTACCTCAACGTTGAACATGCTAGAATAAGTTAGGATAGGTTTAGGTATATCCCCCCCGATGGATTCCAATCTTGACGCGATGGGGGGGCTTAGTAACCGTGGTTTGGAGGCCCACGGTGAAGCGAAAAGGAATCCCAGGCGGGGACGCCCTGGTGGCGTCTGGCGGGTAGGGTCGCGGGTGAAGAGGCGTGTCGGTGTTTCGTTGCCGCTCGCCCTATCTCCCGCGACCCAAAGGTGGCGCACCGTAAGATGCGTCGGCGGCGGGGCCGCAGTGGAAGAGGAGTGTCGGTGTTACGTTGCCGCTCTCCCTGTCCTCTGCGGCCGTTTTTGGAGGCTTCTCCACGCGCACCTCTTTAATTAGAGTGCGCAGTGGACGAAGGGAGCGGAGAGCTCTGGTGGTGAGTAGCGGACGCTAGGTGCGGGGGCACCTTCGTCCGCCTTGCACTATTCACCACTATGCGGGGCCGCCTTAAGGGCGGGGATCGCCAGAGGGGGACTGGACGTAAAGGCTGTGCCGGTTTCCCAGACCCCCTCCATTCCAGGCGACGCCGGAATGACGCTGGGTCGTTTAGTGGGTATACCGGGAGTCCCCGGGGAGTCCCACATACCCCTCTCGCCCCCCGGCGGAGGGGATGCGTAATGCATTTTTCCCAGCGAGAAAAAAAAAAAAAAAAAGGTTTAGGTATATAGTAAGGATTTTTAGTGATCCAAGCGATCCTACTGAATAACTGATTTTTGACATTGACTTGACATTTTGTTACCACTGATCCAGCTGTTCTCTAACAGCCAGAAGTGAACTTCATCCACCTTTATTTTAACTTTTTCTTGCAATTAATTGTTTCTTTCTTCGAGTTCCTGAGCGAGATTACTTTTGTCATCGTCGACTTTATCCGATAATGCTTCATTTGCTTATTTGATCATTAGTTGACATTCCATTCCAGAATAGTCTTTGATATAATAACGATTTAAAAATAAAAAGATAAGACTTCAATGTTTGACTCGAAAAATAAACAAGAAGTGAGGATAAGATTTAGAAGATTTAGATATTTGTGCGATTTTAACCCATACGATATCGTATCTCACGGCAATTTTCACGTGTACCTAAACGTTCTTGTCGGCACGTTCAATGAGGGGGGCTTAGCAAATCGTACGAAAAATAGCATCGTGTAAACGCACCTTTACTAAGGAATAACATTTATCACATTTATCAGTAACCATACATTAAAACATAATATGCAGCCATAGAACATCATCATTCCCTTGCCCTTATCCCACGCCTCCGTACTAAAGTTCTTTCTTATACAAAAACCTACCTACCAACATGTCCTAAATTGTATATTTTTATAACATTGTCCTAATTGTAACCTATTTCAATCTAACCTACTTTTCTTATTATTCATAAACAATTTATATTTTTCTTATCGAGCACTCGTTCCATTTGTTTATTGTAGAACAAGAAAATAATGAGAACGGAATAAACAAAACGAATAAATATAAAAATCCGATTACTTTTATGAAGTTGGCGGAGAGATAATTACGTTTTTATACTAAAAAGAAAACCGAATTCAATGTTTGACTCGAAACGCGGTGTGACTCAGGGCGTCAAGCTGTCGATTCGATTTCTATTTGTGACATGGCTAGGAGGGAAGGTGTTTAGAGTTTTACGGAGAAACTATCAATCCCTCAGGAATAAAATTTATATGGGACCACCTCTGGAGTATACCCTTTCAAACATAAAAAGAATTTTGCAAATCAGTCAACAAATGGCGGAGCAATCGCGTAGCAAGATACAAAAAAAAAAAAAAAAAACATACAGACGAATTGAGAACCTCCTTTTTTGAAGTCGGTTGAAAATGAAAATAATTTATAAGGATCAAGTTAGTCAGCGATCCATAATAATAATCCACAGGTTCATTAGTGTCCTGTTCGTCACTAGTCGCAGTGGCAGACGGTAATATTTTAGGATGTGTAATTTTACGCATAAATTCTTTCACCATTATAATCCTACATTATCTTTGATGAACATAGGCTATATTTTATCCCGGGAAAGTGAAGTTTTCCCGAGAGGCACGGGTAACACCGCGATGGACAGCTAGTAGACTAATATTTTTTTTAATTGAACCGTGTTGGTTGATTGGGATAGTGCCTCAACTTTCAAGAATTTTCTTCAGCGCGATCTACAAATACTTAGTCAAAATTATATCGCGCCATCTAGTTATAAATTTGGAACTATTTGCAAACAAAAGCTATACATTCTTGTAACAAATGAACGCGAAATCTGTGTCATGCACGTTGGCATCATGCCAGATCGGAACAATTGTATTGGCCCATTGATCGTCACCCTTTCAGGCACACCCTGTAGATCCACGTGCTGTAATTGATTTTGCACACCCTGTATCTGATTTATTGGTAATGCAGATAGATAATGATGATTGCGGGACAAATACCCATAATTATTGGTGAAAACATATAGGCTACAATTGGCTGGTAGGTATAGCTTTTTATAGATTTGTAAAATCCTATTTCCTACTTATGTTCACGGCCGCCTAACCTATAAGTTTGTGAGAATGGATGTATGTTTGTTATGTCTCTTTCTCTCAAAAAATACTGAATGGATTTGGATGAAATTTGCTCTGAGATAGATTAAAGTCTGGAATAGTATGTACGCTACTTTATTCCGCAAAAGTGAAGTATTCCCAAATAAGTATGTAATCGTATGAATTAGAGGCCAACTCTCTGGTGACGGAGCTTTTAGCCCGCCTTAATTCCTCCATCATGGCTTCCTTCCAGAGCGCAGCTAGTTCATAAATAAATTGGTTACGGTCTAGGGTACATTTCTCCGCCTTACCAATAGTAGAAATAATGACTAAGGAACTAACTTCAGCTGAACATACTAACAAATAACACGCTACATCAACCTAACTTAAGTACACGGTGTCCTAAAAGTTTTGTAAAAAAGTGAATATTTTTGGTACTTAGTGTTTTAGCCGTGTTGGTCGAATGGGGTTGTGCCTCGACTTTCAATTCAGGTCGTGGGTTTGATTTGAATCCCGGCCGTGCATCACTGGATTTTTCGTTTCGAAAAATTTTTATGCGCTTTAACACGAGCTCAAAACGGTGAAGGAAAACATCGCGAAGAAACCCGCAGCTTAGTCAGCTCCACACGTATCGACGTCGTCTTTCCTGTGGGCGGCTGATTAAGATTAGAGGATGGTTTAGGTGCTGGGCAAGCCTATTCCATCTCAAACAATGTCCCAGGCACTACAGCGTCCCGTTAAGTGTAGGCATAGGTTGCCTCCTGACGCTGTATAAATCATCTAATATAGATGAAAATACCTAAGTTTTTTTAGTGTTTTTAAAAAAAAATAATTAAAATTTTAGTTTGTGGCAAAAAGTAAATCACAATAAGCTGAAAGTATGTTTATAGGGAATGCGACCAACTCTGATGACGGAGAATTTAGCTGGGAACGACAATCGACCGTGCACTCATAACTTCAGAAGCACAGTAGCGCTCGGTTGATAGTGCCAAGTGGTCACCCATCTACTTCTGCTACCATTGCTTTACTGCGATCTATCAAGAACGACTAAGCAAACACGTGCACACCACGTGCGTTTTTGAGCAGAAAATTTCCTCTACATCTTTATGAGTGGTACTACCAATTAATCAATATTATTCTTTAATATTATTCCGTTTGTCCTTTGGCCGGGGCTCCCAGTTGAGGGAAATTGCTAGGCGCATCCAACTGGGGTGGGCTGCTTTTGGTAAATTGGAAGATGTTTTCAAGTCCAAAATCCCGCAATGTCTCAAAACATTCAACCAATGTGTTCTTCCCATTCTTACTTATGGATCCGAAACATGGCCTCTCACAAATGAGCACATGCACACGATAAGGGTTGCTCAAAGAGCCATGGAGCGGGCCATGCTAGGTATCCACCTCGTGGACCGTATACCAAACGTCGAGATTCGACGCCGCACTAAGGTCGAGGATGTAGGTATACGGATAGCGAGGCTTAAGTGGAGATGGGCGGGGCACTTGGCCAGACGGGACGACAACCGATGGACCAAGGCGGTTACCGAGTGGCCAAGAGATATGCGGCGGCCTCGGGGCAGACCACCTGCCCGATGGTCAGACGACATTGTGGGGGCGGTGGGAGAACAGTGGATCCGGCTGGCACAAGACCGCCAGAAGTGGCGTGAAAGAGAAGAGGCCTATACCCAACAGTGGGTGCTACCGGCTGAATAGATAGATAGATTCTTTAATATAAATTATATACCTAAATTTTAGTAAGTAAAAACAGTGAAAACTAGGTGTGGGTACTATGACCTTTGAAGCGTAAATTGAAACTACTGAACATTTTCACACAGCATCATCTAGCCCCAAACTAAGCAAAGCTTGTATATGGGAACCAGATAACTGATATACTACTTATATGCTTTTTGTTTGTAAATACATACATATTATACGTATAAACACCCAGACCCGAGACAAATATCTGTAGGTCATACAAACATTTACCCCGCAGCGGGGATCAAACCCGCAACCTTCTGCGTCGCAGGCGGACCTTCGCCCACTGCGCCACAGAGGTCGTTTACCTTATCAATATTTTTTTGAAGTCGGTCTTATCCACCCTATACAAGTAAGTCAGATGTCAAACACGAAACAAGCAAACTGACATTAGCATATCAAAGCACACGGAACCGCAAGTACCTTGACATGTCATAACTACCTGAGCAACTCATGTGAGCGTAGTGACAAAGTTAAACTACGCGTATTGAAATCTTCAATCAGATTATAATACGTTCAACTTTTTGTCTCTTTGACTATACAATGAGCGAATTCTAGTTTATCCATACTAATAAAAAAACATAATGATTCATCATGATAACGTTTTAAAAACTAAAAAGAAAACCGACTTCAATGCTGGAGTCAGATCCAAAATAATAAGCGAGGTTGAGGTATTTTTAACCCTCAGGAATAAAAATTTAATGGTAGGTAACTGGAAACTTGAAATGTAAGGTGTTATAACCTTTCAAACATGTGTTTTTTTTATCGATCCAGGCGTAATCACTGAATTATACTAAAACATTTTAATCTTATATAAATAAATACCTATGTAAGGAAGTAGGTACTTATATTATTTTATAACTCTGTCTAAACTTGAACCATTTGAAAATGCCTTTAGAACACTATAGAAGCTTCGAGCACGTAAAAGCTAGTTAACTTTTCTGACGAAATTAACTGAGCAACAGCCGTGAGTTGCTCAGCTACTTATGCGCATACTTTGCCATGTGTACCAATTTGTAACGTTACACAAAACAGAATAATAAATAATGATCTGTTTCGTTAAGATTAATGGAATGTCGATACAATTTTATTGGGGAGCGATGTTGGTGATAGACTGAAAGCGGACAAATGAACAAAATGAGGTTAATATTGTAACTATCTGTACTTGCAATACTCACTCTGTACTTGTTTACACTATATTTTAATAAAAATATGTAAGTATACACTTTCTAGTAATTTTTTTTTTATATTTTTATTGGTCGAAGCGACGCGTGATCCGAGAGCTGGCACATTTTTGGCTCTGGATCAGTTGAGCTATCTATAGATCGCGCTCGAGCTTTCTAACGATCCTTAGATAGCTTAACTAATCCTGTTGTATTTTGTAAATATATGTAAATATGTAGTAGCTTAGTTTCTGTAAATAAAGTTACTTTCTAGTTATAATGTATAAATATCTAAATCTCTGTAATGGACACTAGATGGCTGAGATGATAATGATGATGTTGTGTATTTGTGCGGTTAGACACCAACTTCAACAATAACAATAACAACATCATCAACTATATTTCAAGAACGATAAATGTGTGAGTGTATGTTTTTTTTTTTTTTTTTTTTTTAAATTAAATAGGTCAGCAATTTGACCTATTACTACTGCTTAACATCAGGCAGAGGGCTGCCTGATGTTAAGCAGTAGTGAGGTCTAAGATGGAGCATGCTTTCCTAGAAGGAACCTATTTACTCTTAATATATGTTTTTTTTCTTATATGTTTTTTCCCGATCAAATCTTGCGAGCAGAATTTGCCTCTCAATGTCCAATTCAGCTGAATTTTGGTACAGTACCCCGAGTATTTGGTAACAGTATGATACTACGGCGACAGCGAGATTATCTGATGATGGGGTCAGGAGCTGTTCAACGGAACTACTCTCTCATTTAAACTATCTCACAGCACCTAACCCTTATAAAGATTGTTGTAGGACCTATTCACAAATATTTTTAAAAGAAAATCATTTGAAATCTCTACAAATCGAGGATTCCATTGATAAGCCCACAGCCTTAGTGTCGGTCCTGCCAAGTCACGCTCACATCATAAACTGCGGCGCTTGCCAATACCGCGTCAACTAACCTAACCTAATTGAAATTCATGTTCCCTCTCAAATCAGGAGTCAAAGTATATTTAGCAGATAATAATATATAAAACATTAGCCATCTTATTACAAGAAAATGAACCGAGTTTAAACTAAGACTAACTAAAAAACTATCCCTAGAAAAACGATCTTTAAATACGACGGAGGATCTTTAGGACGACCTCTGTGGCGCAGTGGGCGAAGGTCAGTCTGCGACGCAGAAGGTTGTGGGTTCGATCCCCGCCGCGGGACAAATGTTTGTATGACCTACAGATATTTGTCTCGGGTCTGGGTGTTTCTATGTATAATATGTATGTATTTACAAACGATAAGTATATAAGTAGTACATCAGTTATCTGGTTCCCATAGTACAAGCTTTGCTTAGTTTGGGGCTAGTGATGCTGTGTGAAAAATGTCCAGCATTATTTATTACATCGACAAAGTTAAGCAGCGAGTTTTCTGAACGGTCAGTAAGTGGACGGGTGAACGCTAGTGGCATTGCCAACTGAGCGCTTCCTTGCTTCGGAGGTACGTTAAATTGGTTCCAGCTACTAAGATATCTGTCAGTATCTTAGAAGAATAGATATTATAGATAATATTGTTAAAGAAAAAGGGACGAAGGGATTAAATCCGCAACGCTACTATCCGACATAGAACCAAAGTTGTCGACATAGCTCAGAGAATCAGCAAGCTGAAGTGGCAGTGGGCTGGCCATATCTGCCGAAGAACCGATAACGAAAGGCTGCCGGCAGAAGCTGGATGCGTCGGGCTGAGGACAGGGCGCAATGGCGCGCACTAGGGGAGGCCTATGTCCAGCAGTGGACTGCCATAGGCTGATGATGATGATGATGAAGGGAAAGAATTGAAGATTAATGTAAGCAATCCCAGCGCTCTACACTGTATAAAATGATTTTTGACTTTGACTTTGATGCTTATTAAATGAACGGTTGTAAAGATTCCATTCATATACCGTCATCACAAAACTTGCTTACAATACGTAAACTTGAGCTCATTATATTAGATTACATTGTAATTGTATACGATGCTTACGTTTTAATAACGGCCTCACGACGTGACCTACGGGGCTAGGCAGACCGCTTGTTTGACAGGCATTGTTAACTTTCGTACTAAATTGTGCGGTATCTTGCACACCACTATGAAATTTTCCTTTCTGCTGTATGCCCGCAAATGTTTTTATTGAGTCTTTTATCACCAATAAACGGGATAACATATTTCAATGTTTTTGGAGTTTCTCCATGAACCATACGCTATGATCATTTGAATAGTTATAAGTTACTTAAGTTACTATAATATTATAAATGTGAAAGTAACTCTGTCTGTCTGTCTGTTTGTTACGCTTTCACGCCCAAACCGCTGAACAGATTAAGCTGAAATTTGGCATAGTTAAAGGTTGTATCCCAGGGAAGGACATAGGCTACTTTTTATCCCGAAAAAATGAAAAAATCTCGAGGGACCGCGGGTCACACCGCGGGAGCGCAGCTAGTAAGTTATAAGTTTTAAAAGTGTTGATAGGCCATGACAGTTTTTATTTAGCGTACAGTATTAAGAGAGGGATGTGTCTAGCAGTGGACTGCATCAGGCACTTTAATGATTACGAAAATAATTAAGTACCTACCACTAATTACATCGGTTTCAAGATTTATCCAAATAACCATAGTAAAAAGTTTACTATCAAAAATTTATAACTGATATTAGCCGCAACTTGCCGCGGTAGCTCAGCAACACATAGTCATGTGCAAGATCCCATTAGTAATCTGAGCGTCTTCGTGCTAAAGAGCGTGGGTTCAATCCCCGGGAGGTATTGATGACTTATGGATGAATGGCAATCTATACTTTGGGTTAATTTGACAGCTTCTATTGTTATCCTACAAAGAGCGTGTGAATATTCAAAGAATTTGGAATGAAATTATGGACGAATTTATGATGACCAAATTTAAAAAAAAAACTGTGTGGTACTAGACTAGATTTTTAGTCCAATGGCTGCGAGTTCAAACACATCATGTGTAATCGTTGATGTAGGTGAATGCTCGGCTGAAGCGCTAGAGATGCAAGTTCGATTCTTGCAGCAGGATAAAATGCTTGTTCTGATTTCTTAATGACACTGGACATTAGTTTTCCCAATTTTTGCAGCGTTGAGACAAACAGACAAAAAGTTAAACATAGATTCAGGTGCCTTCATAGATGCTCTTTAAATTCTTTTTTTTTTTCAAATAAGTACATCTCTCTCTCTATGTAGCGCAGTGGGCGAAGGTCCGCCTGCAACGCAAAAGGTTGCGGGTTCCCCGGGGATCCCCGCGGCGGGACCAATGTTTGTATGATCTACAAATATTTGTCTCGGGTCTGGGTGTTTCTATGTATAATATGTATATATTTACAAACAAAAAAAGTATATAAGTAGTATATCAGTCATCTAGAAACCCATATCACAAGCTCTGCTTACTTTGGGGCTAGATGATGCTGTGTGAAAAGTCCAGCATTATTTATTTATTTATTTATTTTTGCAGCGTTGAGACAAACAGACCAAAAGTTAAACATAGATTCAGGTTCTATTGCGTCGATTGATGCTCTTTAAATTCTTTTTTTTTCAAATGTACATAATTCCAATTACAGACACGGTTAATTAAGAGTTTTATTTATAGTTATAGATTTACTAAACAAAGTCGAAGCATAGGTAGTCTAAATAATCTGAATGTATTCGTAATCTGATACAACGTTGCATTAGCCTCAAAGCGACCGGAAATGGATGTAGGTCTCGGAACTAATTCGAGCAAGTCTAGCCATGCTCAGTAAACATTATTATAGCTTTGTTATTTTAAGTCAAAGTCCAAAAGCATTTATTCAGTAGGACCGCTGGGATCACTTTGAAACGTTTTAAAACTTGGTGATTCTACTCCTGTTTAACTGATATAAATAAATAAAATAAACAAATAACGCTGGACTTTTCACACAGCATCATCTAGCCCCAAAGTAAGCAAAGCTTGTGTTATGGGTACTATAATGACTGATAAACTACTTAAATACTTTTTGTTTGTAAATACATACATATTATACATAGAAACACCCAGACCCGAGACAAATATCTGTAGGTCATACAAACATTTGTCCTGCGGCGGGGATCGAACCCGCAACCTTCTGCGTCGCAGGCGGACCTTCGCCCACTGGGCCACAGAGGTCGTCAAATAATCCGAAATTGACAGAAACGATCTATAGATAGCTCAACTGATCCAGGTCACTGTCAGTCGGAAGCGTGCCAAAGGATCATCATTGCCATCCAGCGTGGTAATGCCGCCAGTGTTCTGGCCACGCTTTCGACTGACAGTGACCTGGATCAGTTGAGCTATCTATAGATCGTTTCTAACGATCCTTAGATAGCTTGACTAATCCTATTGTATTTTGTAAATAATGTAAATATGTAGTAGCTTAGTTTCTGTAAATAAAATTGAATGTTAAATTGTCATAACAAAACCAAATCCATGTTGTTGGTCTCTTGTAGGTAGGTACAGTCAGCAACGAAATGACTTTATAAAAAGCCAATCTTTTTTATTAATATCTTTAAGCCAATCTTTTTCGTCTTCTAAGAAAAAAACTTTTTCCTATATATATTCCCTATATATCCCTTGGTCACGCCATCACGCTTGAACGGCTGGACCGATTTCACTAAATTTTTTTGTTGGGTTTGTTATTGTCAGGGGAAGGTTCTTATGACAGAAAAAATTAAAAAATTGCGCGGTAAAAATGAATCATGCGCAGACGAAGTCGCGCGGGTCAGCTAGTCAATAAATAATAATTCATGTACTACCTACATAAGTTTAATGTAAACCCGTTTCTAATGCTTGTGTTTTTCATATGCAAATTGAAATCTTTTGATTAATTTTATTTATTTTCCATATCAGTTACACATCAATACCAATACTTTTATTTTATCAATAATTCAAGTTATAAATTCATAATATTACTTATTCAGAGAAAAATATAAACAAAATCTTATTGTAAATTCAACTCTATCACAACGAGATACGGCTCATAATAGACGTAACTGATCTAGAGTATTGCTATACGATTGTAACTCTTACTCCATTGCATTAAGGTTCAAGAATGATTGAACGATTAATTGTATAGCATATCGATACCGAAGAATCTACCAATTAAATAGAAGGGTACCGATGGCGCATAGAGCTTGTACTCTATTAGATATGACTTGTTTTTTATTCCAATCAGAAGAACTGAATTGTTTACCTGAAATCATTTTTATTTCAACTTTAGTTTCTTCAGTTTATTGGTGCCTTTCCTTGTAGTTTGCGAATACTCTGTAAATAATAAAAATAGTGGAAGAAAAATATGAATTTATGGCTGAATATTAGATACTGTAGCTTTTAACGAGTTATTATGTCGCTAGGGTAGATACTTTTACTGCGATTGGTTATTATGAACTCCTTTTTTGTTATAATGTACTCCGTTTTTTATCTTATATGGTAAACACATATTATTATTTTTTAACCGACTTCAAAAAAAGGAGGAGGTTATATGTTCGGCTGTATGTATGACTTCAAATTATATTCTTATTTTTCTCTTTTTAGTGTGTAGAAGGTTCGTCTGTTTGTGTTCTGTGAAGTCGGTTCAATTTTTTTTTTTTTAAATTTATTATTAAAAGCCCTCGATGTCCCACAGCTGGGCAAAGGCCTCCCCCCACTCTTTCCATTCATCTCTCTCCTGTGCTATTGTGGTCCATTCGGCACGGAATTTGGCGAGTTCGTCCCTCCATCTTGTTCGCGGTCTGCCGCGACGTCGTCGCAACATATTTGAGAGGCACTCCGTTGTCAGTTTGGCCCACTGGTCTCCCGGTAGACACATAAATTAACTTATTTTGTATAATTCATTTAAAATATTTAAAGAACATTTAAATCGGCAGTTTCCCGCGGCTTTGTTCTCCCTTGGATAAAGTGTAGCCCCAAACGTAAAACGATTTGATTTCATGATGACGAAAGTTTAGAGAGTCAGATCAGTAGTTCTAGAGATTATCTATTACCAAACAAACACAATCAGGTGACTAATGAGATCAATTTGAAATGTAGAATAGAATAGAATAGAATAAACATTTATTTGGCACAAACACAGAAGAACAGTTTATATAAAATTATAATTTTGGAGATTATATATAAATATTTTCTTTTTCTTTGAAGTTTTTAAAGAAATAATCTTGTTATTGATTTACAAGACCAATGTTTTTTTTTAAACATGTCGTTAATTAAGATAATATTTTTCTGTTCATCATATTTAAACATTAATACCATTGGTAATAGTGATGTGCAAATAGGATAAATATTACTAGAGTCAAGGCAACAAACACGATTTACAGACGCACTTTTCTTCTGTGAGTTCTTGAGATCGTATACTGTGTTAGTACCACAATAATTAAGCAAAGCCACGTAAGAGCCTGGCTAAAAATAAAACAAAAACACATATTTTACCCCCTGACAATTCTACGCACTTATAACTCTATAGCCCATTCATCAAACGCAGTAACAATCCAAAGACTAATTAGAATAGATGAGCCATTTACATACGCATTGAGATTTAGTGCCTACACCCTTTGCGTCGGTACTTTGAGAGAAAAATAACTCGATAAAAGGGTGTTAGGAAAAATTATGTTTTTGACGGAAATAAAGAACATTAAAAAATGTTAAATGCCTCGGAGTTTTTATTTGACTGTTTTACGTTCAACAAAGAATTTAGATATCGCTTTCAGTAATTTAGGTGGTGTTATCGTTTGAGCGCTTCCGGCATGTTAACGTTACGGCTAGCAAAAAACTCCGTGACCAGAGTTGATCGCTAACTCATACATACCTACCTAGAAAATAATATCATCTGTGTTTTTTTTAATTTTCAGAAAATCATTTGAACCACGTGTTTTTTTTCTTCATATTATTCCTTCGAAGATCAACCTATGAACTCGACCCGAACCTTGCACCAGGTGTTCCGAACCGAAAACGCAACTTTAAGGTCCAGAGACGCAATTTTGGTCATGTAGGTACTTCGAATAAAAATAAAAAAAACTTGGAACGAACAACACCGATCCATTTCTAGCACTTTTTATCGATCATTTTGATTCCCACATTGACATCCTTTATTAATTAACAATTTGAACTGAATGCGGGGTTCGTTAGGAAAATATTGTTATGGAATAGTGATGGGACACACTTGTTTTAGCCGATTTACTTTAACTCGATAATTATCATCATAAAACTTGCTTTTTAGAATTCAATGTTAATAATATGAATTGTGTCATCTCCGGCTTATTATACCTATCCTAATTGTTATGATGTTTTGTTATCTGTTTTGCACAACTACCATATAAATAATCGATCGTAAATCCAAATATATAATAATAATTTATAATTTTATTTATTCAGGTGTAACAATGTTGAGTAGGTACTTAACTATAGCTACAAATCATACCTTGGAGTAGTTTTAACATACTAACTAATATTAATTCTTGTTTATGTAATCAAAATAAGTAGTAACAAAAGACTTTTTCATAATTTAATTAAATATTATTTATTGTAGATTAATAATTGAAACAATTACATTACATACCTAGATTATTAGTAGTATAACGTGACATAATGATATTCCACTACATTGGCATGACATTTAAATTTGCATACCAGTCCTAGGTGAAATATGTGAACCATAACCTAGGTGAAATAATGAATAAATATTTCATTTCATTTCACTTAGTTTATTATATAAAAAAAATATATGAGCAAATCGGTGGGTAAATTTGGGAAAGCCAGTGTAGCACGCTGTTTCGAAGCACTATCACACTAACAGATTTTAACAAAAGGCATAGATATTTTTCAGATTTTATCGATAAAGCCGGACACACCCCATCCCTACAACCCGTGGGCCTAATATAAATTGCTCTAATTGGGCGTAAGTTGATTAATGTCGAAATTGATGGGATTATCTGAAGCAAACTTTCAAAGCATTGTCTTCTTTAATGAAGCTGTTCCGAATTGGATGTTTGATGAATCTTTGAGGCTAGTTTGTTTTGGCATCCGTATAGCTTTAAAAAAAAAGTCGAGATTCGACGCCGCACTAAGGTCGAGGATAAATAAATAAATAACGCTGGACTTTACACACAGCATCATCTAGCCCCAAAGTAAGCAGAGCTTGGTGTGTGGGTACTAGATGACTGATAAACTACTTATATACTTTTTGTTTGTAAATACATACATATTATACATAGAAACACCCAGACCCGAGACAAATATCTGTAGGTCATACAAACATTTGTCCCGCAGCGGGGATCGAACCCGCAACCTTCTTCTTCTTCCTTCTTCGAGGATGTAGGTATACGGATAGCGAGGCTTAAGTGGAGATGGGCGGAGCACTTGTGTCTATATCTGTGGAAAATTCTGAATCGCGCTGACGATTGTTACTGGGCACTTCTACCTATATAGAACTATCCGACTATAACTGTCGGCCGAAAGGCCCTAAGGTAAGTGTGCCAGTTGGGCAAACCTTAGCGAGGCGAGTACTCCCTCTTTGTCATAATTTGGGGGAATACCACCTACCCCCTAAGTGGGTTAACAGCTAGCTGGCTGGAAGTATAATGTACGTTAAAATTACAATTGGTTTTTGTACGAAGTTCCTTTTCGGACAGTATCGAAGAAAAAAAAGACAGGCTGAAAACAAAAATTTTGTTCCATTTTACCGTCACGACACATGTACTTATACTATGTCAAATCGTCACAGTGCGCAATGCGCAGCCGCGACACAGTCCATAGATTATTACATTGTTAGTACGGAAGAGCGTTTATAGGATACCTTATTGATAGTTAATTTATTATATTCCTATTATAGAAAAGTACGCTTTGCTTAGTTCCAACCGAGTGTTCCACGACACTCAAGTACTTTTTTAAGTAATATCTTTAATGATTTATTTCTTGCAAACAAAAGCTAAAATGTTTAAAAAATATTTAATATCAATAAAATGTTATTGCTTATTATTTTGTAAAATATTCAACAGTAAAATATTTACTGAATAATAAAAACAAATTTACGAACATTTTGAGTGATGAAAATAATAAAACAATAACAAAACTCTCATGCATTTTGTGAAAGTAATAAAATTAAACATAGCCTGATAGTTAGCTACAATCACAGTATGAACGCATCCATGCTTAAGACAGCACTTTAAAATGCTAGTCCAATAGGAGGTTTTCAGGCAGCCTCAAAATTCCAAATTTTAGTTTCAGTTCACATTTTAAGTATAAAAAAAAACTTAGGCCTTTACATCATATTAGATGATTTATACAGCGTCAGGAGCAATCCATGCCTACACTTAACGGGACGCTGTAGTGCCCGGGACATTGTTTGAGATGGAATAGGCTTGCCCAGCACCTAAACCACCCTCTCAGCTTAATCAGCCGCCCACAAGAAAGACGACGTCAATACGTGTGGAGCTGACTAAGCTGCAGGTTTCTTCACGATTTTTTCCTTCACCGTTAAGAGCTCGTGTTAAAGCGCATATAAATTTTACGAAACGAAAAATCCATTGATGCACGGCCGGGATTTGAACCCACGACCTTCGGGTTGAAAGTCGAGGCACAACCCCATTCGACCAACACGGCTGTATAGTGAAATAATATTCGTAGTGAGATATTATTTTGTTGCAAGCGATTGGTAGGCTATTGCAATTGGTGCGAGCTCGATTCTCGTGACCGGACAATGTATTGCAGATATTTGTTGTGATACTAAGCTACTCACAAGTCTGATAATTCCAAGTGTGAGACCAGACCTATGTGACTGTTGGGAGTTGTTGTTGTTGTTGTTTTTAGCCCCAACTATCCCACTGCTGGGCAAAGGCCTCTCCTCGAGTTTTCCAGTTATTGTTGGGAGTTATTCATTCTAAATTATTTATAACGATAGCTTGCATACTGTTCATACTAAAATCTTAAGCTTACATTATCCATAGCTAACATTTACTACTCACTATTTTAAAATACAACGGAATGAACTTTATGGATTTTAAATTATTCATCGCTTGAATTTATGTGAGAGTGGAAATATGGTTACTTTGAAATGTGGCGGAGTGTTATCGTAAATATTACAGCTGAGGGGTGAATATCTAGGGCTTAAAGTGTAATAAACACTAGGATCTAGAGAATAGAGAGTCCGAGGTCAGTTTGAAATACACGCTTTTTGCATTATTTTTAAATAAAAGTATTTGTAAAATGAAACAAAACTCTCAGTCACTAGAAGAAAATTACTAGTGATGATAGAGCTAACTGAAACATGCCTTATGGTTAGCTTGACTCGTTCTCCTGCAATTAAGTATGGAATAGAGTTGTACAACTAATATATCAATTTGCTGAGAACATTTTAATGGCGTCTGAAAGTACCGTCGGCAAATAAACCATAACTTTTTTTTTTTTTTTTTTTTAATATGATGAATGGGTCGGCTCTTGACCTCAAACTTACAACCAAAACAAGTTACTTTACATAATTGACTTATTTATCGCATTAAATTATGCAAAAGGGAGATAGCCATACTGCCAAATTGTGGAACTCATTGCCGGGTACGGTATTTCCCGAAAAGTACAATATACGGTATTTCCCGGAAAGCATGCTCCATCTTAGACCTCACTACTGCTTAAAATCAGGCAGAGGGAGGTCAAATACTGCCTATTTAACAAAAAAAAAGCTGGGTGTTTGAGTTGAAAATATCAAAAAACACGCCGCCATCTTAGTTTTTTTTGCTAACGGACAGGGATTCCTTTTTTTTAAATCAAAAAGTAAATCTATAATTTGTGTTTCTTACTAGTTGTCTGTGTTACTAGGTAGAAACGTTTTTAAGCTCTTCAGGGCTTATTACAAGAAAATGAGCCGAGTATAGACCAAGTCTAATTAAAAAAAACTGTCCCTGGAAAAACGATCTTTAAATACACGAGTATTTCCTTACGTTCTATGTACGAACATAGAACGCTTTTTTGTGGTAACAGTTTTGTTTTGACATGTGTCAATATGGGGTTCAACGAAGGTTTTACGTTTTTATAGTAAGCAGTTTCCCGTTTTAAAAAATACATAAAAAACTAGAAACGAGGTGCAATAATAAAATAAGCTGTTTAGTTCTTATCAAACGATTTGTTTTACACACAGAGTAGGTATTAACTTTGTGAACACGTTTCTAAGCAAATCCTTGATATCGTGACTTCATATGTTTCCCGTTAGTATTCTAAAAAACGATGTCCGTCACACTGACGAACGTAATAATGAGGCTTGTGTAGAGAGTAGAAAAAGAAGTATAGAGAAAAGAAGAGAATGTAGAAAAGTAGCCATTTTCTAAGGCCTCTGTCATGGCTAAGCGAATTAATAGCCGGAACTGACAGTTTTTTTTTAATAATGTCGGACTTTCCACACAGCATCATCTAGCCCCAAAGTAAGCAGAGCTTGTGTTATGGGTACTACATGACTGATATGCTACTTATATACTTTTTGTTTGTAAATACATACATATTATACATAGAAACACCCAGACCCGAGACAAATATCTGTAGGTCATACAAACATTTGTCCCGCGGGTGGGATCGAACCCGCAACCTTCTGCGTCGCAGGTGGACCTTCGCCCGCTGCGCCACAGAGGTCGTCGAAAGAGAGAGAAGTTAAACATGCATGTTGAAAACGGTAGCCAACTTACTAAGATATGGAATCTTTAGTTGACATGTTCGGGCGATGAAAAAGTTCGTGATCCAAATGTTATTTGTTAGTATCGGTTTATGCACGCCAACAAAATGGCGATCGATTTGCTTGTTCTTTTAGTATGGACGGCATGTTTACTATATGTTCACACGTTATATAATTTGGGACTAAAAAACTTAGGCCTTTACATCTATACTAGATGATTTATACAGCGTCAGGAGGCAACTTACGCCTACACTCAACGAGACGCTGTAGTGCCTGGGACATTGTTTGAGATGGAATAGGCTTGCCCAGCACCTAAACCATCCTCTCAGCTTAATCAGCCTGACAGCCCACAGGAAAGACGACGTCAATACGTGTGGAGCTGACTAAGCTGCGGATTTCCTTACGATGTTTTCCTTCACCGTTAAGAGCTCGTGTTAAAGCGCATATAAATTTTTACGAAACGAAAAATCCATTGATGCACGGCCGTGATTCGAACCTACGACCCTCGGATTGACAGTCGAGGCACAACCCCATTCGGCCAACACGGCTCTACTTTGGGACTTAAAAACACCATTTTAGATACCTGTTTTGTGCAAGCAAACATCTTTACACGGCCATTTGGTCAATCCACACAATGTCTTTCTTTAAGCTGAGAGGATGGTTTAGGTGCTGGGCAAGCCTATTCAATCTCAAACAATGTCCCGGGCATATCATACAAAAACAAGTCTAGTCACATCCCAGAAAGAATAACAATAGTCCAAAACAGAAGCGACATGAGCAAACAATTCCCTATCTTATTGAGTGTAAACCAGCAAGGGTGATGGATGCTTCAAGACACGCGAACGAAACATTTTGCGTTTTGTTACTGGTATCGTGGTTTATGCTTTGTTTTAAAGGTTTCAATGCTCTTCATGTTTTGTTATTGCTAATGAGTTTTTAACTTAACTATGGAAGAGTTCTAGTTCCGGTACAGATATCTCATAGTAGATATTTCCAAGTACTTACCTATTTTTTGTAACCAAAGTTTAGCTATAAAAGCTCTTGAAATTAAAATGCTTTGCCTGGCACTGGATAACATACAAGGTATTATTTTAGAAATGCAATTTTCTCACACAGTTTGGATGATAAAATTACTTCGAATTCTAAAATTGTTTATGGACTAACTGTCGACTTTACAACATGAGTGAAGCCGCGGTTTTTGCTAGTGTTAAACATTTGCACTGTACAAGACTCGAAGATAGTACTGACAGTATAAAATATCACTTTGTAGATAAACACGCGATAAACGTGAGACGTAGCGTCAGCAGAAAGTGTTATAAATGTTTTTATAAAATACTAGCGGACTCGCGGCAAACGTTGTTATGCCATCTTCTTCTTCTTCTTCTTATCGTGTCACCAGTTCTTTCAAACCAGTGTGGTGAAAGGATTTTAAGTGCGCCTCAAAGAGGCTCCTTTCGTGCACTTGACACATGTTTTCGAACTTTGTAGGTTTTACGACATGCCGGTTTCCTCACGATGTTTTCCTTCGCCGTTAGAGAGTACTGGCATAGTGCGCATACATTTTTCGGCAGAACAACTCATTGGTGCACGACCGGGATTGAACCCATGACCTAACGATCGGAAGGTTTTGCCATTATAAGTACTAATATCGCCTTTAAAAAATATGAAACCTTGAAAATCCGTTTCAGCCTTTTTTGAAGGTTTTTTGAAACACGTGTCCATTTATTATTTATTATATTAAAACCGAGTTTCAAGCAAATCGCTCGAGGCATTAAAAAGTTTTCAACCCTTTAAATACTTTTTTATTTTACATAATGCAATCTGCTTCTAGTAATACAAGCCCGTAGATCCTGCTACAAAAAAACCTCCGCAACTTCTAGAAAAATTAGACATGAGGAAGTAAGTCAGATCCCCTCATCAACTAACTGAGCTGATGATCTTCAAACGGCTGAACAGATTTTAATGAAACATGGCTAAAACACTCGGGATAAAATTATAATTACTTCAATACGTTACTGCACTACAAAGTACCTACATTAAACAAAAAAAGTATACTCTTACCCACAAAAGGATCAATTTGTCTGAGGTTGTGTAGGAGGATGTTGTAAATGATCTTGTCAATACAGCTTGCCAAGAAAAACCGAGTATACCTATACTCATGGTAGTAGTCAAAGGTTAAAAAAAATGTTGTTGGATGCAATCAATAAAATAAAATTAGCTCTATAGCATCAACAGCCAATCCTTACTCACATTCAAATATTCATGATCACCGAACATTGCATTTTGAGCCATGTCGCCTTGTAATAAGAACTGAATTCCACTATCACTATAAATCTTTACCAGTGAATATTTATTAATACTTAGTATAGAATGGACACTCCCCCGCACCAACCATTCCCTGCCCCTCGAGTTCTCAATTGCATTCTTACGAAGAACCGCGTTTTCTTCTTCTTTGACTAGTTCTTTCGAACCAGTAGTGTGGGGAAAGGAATTAATAGGCTTTCATGGTTTTGACACATTATTCCGGAATTCGTATGAAACAGATCACCTAATTACTCAAAGAAAGTGGTAAAATAAAATCTATAAAACCAAGTAAGTATTTTTTTCGATTACTTTTACTTTTAATCGATTTCAAACGCTCGTGGTGTAGTTCGTATGAGTCAGTGACCAACTCTGGTGACGTAGTTTTGAGGCCGCCTTCCGTCATGGCTTAACGACTTAAATAGCCCGGACCGACAATTTAACGTGCCCTCCGAAGCACGAAGCGCTCAGATGAAAATGACAGTGGCGTTAGTCGTTCTTGATAGCGTGGCGTGGTGATAGATCGTCTAAGTCACGCAACGTTCTGCACAATCAGTAAGATGAGTGACCGCTAGTGGCATTACAAACTGAGCGCTTCCGTGCTTCAGGGAGCCAAGGAGAGGTTCTCTGTTACTTTAAGAATCTAAACTTACTTTGACGAGCCTCCATTATGTTTGACTGACTCCCTACTGGATTTAAAGATTAATAACCGTCTTATTACAAGAAAATGAACCGAGTTTAGACTAAAACTAACTACAAAACTGTCCCTAGAAAAACGATCTCTAAATACTCGTACACAGAACGCTTTTTTGGGGCAACAGTTTTGTTTTGGCATGTGTCAACATGGGGTTCAAGTAAGGCTTAACGTTTATGTAATAAGCAGCTATATATTTAAGTTTTTTTTTTAAACTCAAGGAGTTAAAAATGTGGAAAGATTGTCATTAATGTCAATGTTGGACCTCAGGCAAATATGCGTTAGGTCCTCAGAGTTGGAGCATTATTCGCATAACTGGTACGCGGGGTGTGGCAGGCGAACAGAAAATGGAGGTTGACTATTTCGTTTTTAGGTGAATCACCTCATAATAGAATGCTAGGCCCCAAACCGTGTTTGTTGCCCTGATTCTGAACGGTATTGGTCGCGAACGAACAGGAGTATAATTAGAACGAGTATTAGAATTAGAATTCATTTATTTGCGTGAAGTATGGTAATATAACGTAGGTACACACGTAATAACATCGTCCTTCCTGTGGGCGGCTGATTAAGCTTAGAGGATGGTTTAGGTGCTGGGCAAACCTATTCCATCTCAAACAATGTCTCAGGCACTACAGCGTCCCGTTAAGTGTAGGCATGGATTCCTGACGCTGTATAAATCATATAATATAGATGTAAAGGCCTAAGGTAATATAAAATCAAGTTTAAATAAACATATTCCGTGGTGCAATGGCGTGGTATTAAGATTCTAGATGATCCCAGCGGTACTGAATAAATGCTTTTTGACTTTGACTTGACACATAAGTACGATCTTACTTAAAAAGGAGGCTCTGTTCGACTGTAGTGTCCGGGTTGTTACAAAGATACATTACGAAGTGCAAAGAATATAATGAACCGTCAAAACAATCTGAGAAAGGATTCAAAAGATTACCTGCTTATGAAAACAGCATGTGGTTGAGTTGGGGAATGAAGGTGCGAGTTCACTATATCTTCACGTACCTACAATGTACATACACGTATTAAAAGTTAGGTGTGAAATGGGTAAAAAGTAAGATGTGAGAGGTAGACTTTTCTAAGCTATTATTAGAAATTTTTTATTATAATAAAGTGTGTAGAGAGATGATGATGGAAAATGATGCAAAGTATGACATTGTCTCATATAAGTAGGTAAATAAACTTGCCTCTGAAAATAAAAATAAAATAATTAATAAGATTATTTCTTTCGTAATGGAAATATCTAAGAGGCATCCAGACTCCAGAGACACCATTGAGTGACTTGGTGTCCGCTGACATACAAACAAGATATTTTGTTCAAAATGAGATTAGTACGAAAGAATCAGTCATATACCGGAAATCATATTTTGTCGCGCACGAATTCAAATTTTCATTCCTTCGTAGGTGCTCGTGTTGCTACACCTTAGTGGTCGTTCACCTTAATTCGTTAAACCATCGCAGCGGGGCCCCACACCCAAGAGTGTTGAAAAAATAAATTATCCTTTGGATGAAGGAGCCCTAAATTGCTTGTAATTGCGTTGAGCTTCGTTTTATTGTTCTTTTCTTTATGCTTTTGATTATAATGAAAAGCGTGAAGCTGGGAATTTTTATGATTTGAAATGTTTACGATAAAATACGAGTCTAAATGTTTGCTTATTTTTTTTATTTGTAAGTAGTTATGGTCCAAAGTGTGTTTTCTAAAATATAATATAAGTAATATAAAATAGAATAGTGTACTAAAGAATAAAAACTTAGGCCTTTACATCTGTCTTCTGTATGGCCCCGATGATTTATAATCAATTACCTAATACACTTATTAGAACTAGAAAATATTGAGCATTTTAAGCATAATCTTAAAAACCTATTGTTTAAAAAGGCGTATTACAATATTAACGAATATTTTATGGACAAATTTGAAGAATATAACTGTTTATAGGACTTACTAGATATTCAATATTTATTGGACTGTTATTAATTTTTAATTGGCATTGACATTGTATTAATTAATTACTTATTTGAATTGACATGTTACTTAATTTAATAGACATTTTACTGTGTGACATTTTGCATGCTTTAAGCTGATCATGGTGGTTCTTTAAATTTAATTATTTCTGTTTTAAACCAAAGTTTACCCATGTATCGCGAAATGAATAAATCAATATGAATCTATATTATAAACAGCATCAGGAGGCAATCCATGCCTACATTTAACGGGACGCTGTAGTCTCTGGGACATTGTTTTGAGATGAGAACAATATTGTTACGCACTGTAACAATTGTGTTCATTAATTTTTTCTTTTTTTCTAGTTTGTTTTTACTTGTACACCTACCTACTTGTTACTTGTCTTTCTTTTTGTGTCTGTGTTGAAATGTTATGTGTGTCAAATAAATAAATTAATCTATCTATCTATCTAAAGGCCAAACACCCCTCTAGTCATGAAAGTTTGTATGGGGAACCAAGGTACAGCATTCAAAACGAACGAAGTCACGAAACTGCAGTTCATAGATCTACTTTGTTCAAAATGAGATCGGTAAGTACTTAAAAAAACTGGCCAAGTGCGAGTCGGACTCGCGCACCAAGGGTTACGTAATACATCATCTGTGAAAACTTCAACTGTTACTGATGGTAACACACGGTTCATGAGCTACAGACGGACAGACAGACAGACAGCGAAGTCTTAGTAATAGGGTCCCATTTTACCCTTTGGGTACGGAACCCTAAAAAATCAGTCCTAAACCGGAAACCTGCGTTCTGATTAGTCAGATTAAACAATATGACTTTGTACAGACACGAAAACGATAGGTATGTTGGGTTTTAGCACGTACGCAATTTATAATATAACATATGTGATACTCAAACTTTATGTTGTGTACTTTTTAATTCTTTTTGGAACGAAGTTTATTTTCCGACGGTATCGGATACCACTAGACGAAAAAAAATGGTTGTCTGTAAAGTCGGTTTACTGACAATAGTTGATCGTGACAACGCAAAGGCCGATTGTGCTTCTTTGTCGCTCGTTCCGCGCTCTCGCTTGCACTTGCGCAAGCCTTACATGGAACGCCCCAGAGCGAGGTAACGCCTCATGACGTCATGTTTTTTCGTGCGTGCAGCCGGCTCTATCGAATTATAAGACGTAGTCACGTCAATAAGTGTTAGATTTTTGCGTCACGACACGTCATGTATATTATGTCAAAACGTCACAGCACGAAGTGCGCTGTCGCGAAGCAGTCCATAGATTGTTACATTGTTAGTAGGACGTTTCTAGGATTTTAATAAATAATTTATTTATTAAAATTTTATTTTTTTTTATTTTTATTTTTATTTTTTTTTAACTGTCAAAAAGTCTTCTTCTCCTGCTATCTTTAAAAACAGAGTTAAATTGTATTTCCTCTCAGTTTGAATTGAATCGTCTAATTAAAGTTCTTTGTATAGTTTGTGTTTATATTTATTTATATTAAAATATAAGTATGTAGTCTATAATATTTATTAAATGTATGTTTATGTGTTTAGGTTTACCTATGTATGTTTTATTTATATTTTATAAATATTATGTACCTATTATTATGTAGTTTATAAGTTAATTGTATATATTATATGTATTTAGCCTATACTTAACAGCTTTAAATTCATTTTCTTTTCATTATACACCTGACCAATCCTCCTTTCACTGAATTTCTCTCCATCCAAAGGTTGCCTGGAAGAGATCGCTTATTAGCGATAAGGCCGCCCATTGTACATTGTCATTATTTGTTATACTTATTATTTTGTTTCATAGTTTAAGGTGTACAATAAAGAGTTCTCATTCATTCATTTATTTGACAATGCCAAATGTCTAAGTTGAAACTTCGTTCCAACCGAGTGTTCCACTACACTCACGTACTTTAGAGAGAGTGGAAGATCACCAGGGAGCAGTGGAATTTTTTTGGGAAGATATTTGCGCAGGGACACAAAAGGTTAATTAAAAATGCAGTTCAGTAAAAAGAGCTTAAGAAGGAGTAAGTGGAAGAAGACAATGTTGTGCCGTTTCTACTTTATATGGTATTTACATGGTAGTATCTATGTAATTCACCACGGATTGTTGAAAGTGGTTAGTTCAAGGCTGGTGCAAATTTTATACATTTCTGATAATAAAATCTGTCCATAGATAATAATTCCGCTGAACTACGACCCTGTTGTTTTTAAGAAGAGAGTTAATAGGCACCTTCTGGGTAGGCTCGCTCCATCGTAGACCTCATTCTTCCCTGTGTAAGTTTCGAGGTCAAGAGCCAACCCGTTCATCATAAAAAAAAATAAGTGAAAGAAGTCATGTTGTACCGACAGAACTTGGCATAGGGTGAGGGAAGGGAAATTAAAAATGACACTGTCCAACGTCCTTTTACTTGTAAAACAGCATTTTTTATAGTTTTTGAACGGTCATTGATGAATGCACAAAACATTGACACACACACACCCAAACAGCAAACGTCGCTAAAACCATAACAAACAGAACAGTGTCCGTCCGTCTGTCGCCGGATGCGCGTGTGCAGCTGACTGGTGCATTTGTGATGACGCGTCACGTGATACTTCTACTTGGCATTGTGGCTGTGGAATCCGCAGTGTTGGCTGGAAGAGGTTTGTAGTATAAACATTTTAAAAGTGTTTCACTAGTTTGCCCCGAAGGTTTCGAATCCCGGCCGTGCATCAATGGATTTTTCGTTTCGTAAAATGTATATGCGCTATAATACGAGCTCTTAACGGTGAAGGAAAACATCGTGAGGAAACCCGCAGCTTTGTCAGCTCCACACGTATTGACGACGTCTCTCCTGTGGGCCAGGCTGACAGTGGGCGGCTCTCAGCTTGAGAGGATGGTTTAGGTGCTGGGCAAGCCTATTCCATCTCAAACAATGTCCCAGGCACTACAGCGTCCCGTTAAGTGTAGGCATGGATTGCCTCCTGACGCTGTATAAATCATCTAATATAGATGTAAAGGCCTGAGTTTTTTTTAGTTTGCCCCGATGGTTTTACTTCTATTACTATCAGCCCATACTGTCTCATTGTTGGGCAAAGGCCCCCCCATTTTTGCCAATCACTACGATTTAGTGTCTTCGCCTGCCAGTCCCTCTAATAGACGTCTAGCTCGTCTAGCCGTCGTTGTCTAAGTAAAACAAAAAATTAATTGTACTAAAGAACTTGCCTAACTTAAACATTTATGAGGAAAAGAGGTTTATATTCTATAGCTTTATAGAATTACTTAGCTAAGACAAAGGTCCAGTATTAGTCAGCTTCGTCATCAGAGTAGACTCATACTTAGTCTTGTGTGATCGGGCTATGTTTTGCATAATAATAATTATTATTAATGTTATTGGTTATTATTAGTTACTTACTATTTGTTATTACTCTTACTAAACGCAAATAAAACATGCATTCTTTCAAGAAAGTAAATCGTGTAGTAGAATCAAACAAATTTGTAAATAATAATTCTACTTCTGTTTTTATTGTCAATAGTTCTTTCGAACTTGCAAAAGTATTTATCAAGTTTATAGGAATCTAATTCAGATGGGACTCTCAATAACACAAATAAATATTTTTCTTATATTGCTCTACAATTGACGAAAAAATAGGTAAACAGTAGAACCTGCCTAAAGTTGGTAAAAGATCAATCCATAGATAGAATAAACATTCAATAATAAGTGATGTTTATTTCCAACAAAACTAATAAAAGTAGACAAGATTTATCGATCATGGTTGTTGGAGAGACACATCTCTTAGGACCAGTTTTATCCATCGAACATCGTGAGGAAACCCGCAGCTTAGCTCCACACGTATTGACGTCGTCTTTCCTGTGGGCAGCTGATCAAGCTGAGAGGATGGTTTAGGTGCTGGGCAAGCCTATTTCATCTCAAACAATGTCCCAGGCACTACAGCGTCCTGTTAAGTGTTGGCATAGGTTGCCTCCTGACGCTGTATAACTTCTAATATAGGTGTAAAGGCCTAGTATCCATCGAGTAAGACCCCAATATAAGGTAACTATCACTTCAAGATGAGCGTGAACATGACTGAGCTAGATCTAGTAGAACACCAGAAGCAAATATATTAGTTTAGGATTTGAGTATAAAGAAAGAACTAACCAATATTTTAGCATTGATGATTATAATTATGGGTACAAATACGAGTGATAAGCCGATATTTTGTGCTGACATAGATGTAATTAAGACAGAAACATATTGATGGTATGAATGATGATGATGTCAAAAACAAAGTGCCCAGTACAATGACTGATTGCTATCATATTGCATCAGAGTGATGCGTGAAGTCATCTATTGTTGTTATACAAACAATTGCGATTCGAATATGATACAGCAGCGTTGAATTACAAAACTTAAACATATTAGTATGTTAATATGTACCCTTAAAAAAATCTAAAGATATACATATAAAGTGTTCAAAATATTTTACTAGTCTTTTGCATAACTCTACTAACGTGTCGTTGTATATTATTTATTTTTTTATGTAATATGTTTTTATGCATAAATTAAATTTAATTGAAAGTCATTTAAGTCATTGCTTGATCTGCAGATATTTTTTCCAGGTCTAGGTTTTGTAGTATGCTACCTAAGTTGTTTTCTCTTCTTCCAGCTCTTTACTGCCGGGATCCGGACACAGGAATGCTGCACGCTGTCAACTCCACCTGGGCATCATCAACCTTCTGTGGAAACTACACCTGTAAACTGAGGCTACAGAACACAACTGAAACTCAATACACCCCTTTACGACAACTGAATATAACAGGCTTCAATAAACAAGGAAGTAATATAACGGTCACTATCGACGCGAGAATGGAACAAATAGAGGATAAGAATAAAAACAATAAGAAAGAATCATTGAATTTATCGAAAGATGGTAAAACAAATAACTTAGATAGTCTGGCTAGAGAAGTAGCTAAATTAAATGAAGTGGCACAAAACGAAAATGATCCGAATAGATACTTGACAGAAAAAGAAATTAAAAGGATATCAGATATGTTACAAACAGTTAAGAAGAGCGATTTAGATGCCATAGTGGATATTTATAATTTAGCGCAAGATATTTACAATGAAATGGATAAAGCCACAAACAAAGGTATTATAGATGAAACTTTAAACGATATTGCTGTTGAAAATTTTCATAAACATCCGAAAAAATCATACTGGTACGATTCTTTATCAAACAAAGGAAGAGACATGCAGTATGAAGGCTCACACCCTGTTGAAACAACGCAGCCGAAACGAGATATAAAGACATATTTCAACGGAGCATTGAATAATCAGAACATAGTAAAGATTCCGTATTACTATCCCATGTCCCCATTTCAAAGATCAGCATCATACATACACCATACACCAAGTAATATCAATGTAGAAAAGCCGAGGCCATGTCCAGCAAAACGAAACAAACAGAAACATAAAGACATGCAAACAGCTCAAAACGTGATCAAGCCATCATACTTACTCCCATATCCATTTACATATATCCATCCATACCACTATAACTACTCAAGTAATATATACTTCAACAACCCTCAAGCTTGGAATAACATAAACAGACACAGGCATTATAATCCTTATTACAATGCGTATGTAGCTCAAGTTCCTACTATACCAAATGCTGTATTGATGAACTCTCAATCAAATGAAGACATCACAGATATAGAGCATAAACCAATAGAAGAAGATTTACTAGGAAAAGTCCTTTCAAGAACAAAAGAAAAAGTAATTCCTGATTGGAAAACAGAACAGCTATCAAAGCAAGTATTGGATGACGTTAGAGCGAATATAGATACTTCAAATATTTTTAAATTGTTCCCTTTTAGAAACAAAATCAAGTTGGAGAAAGTTGGCAAGCTTATAAAGATGGATGAACTGACAAGATCTAAAAGATTTGTTAATTTAAAACCCCCAAACGAAGAGAATAAAAAAGAAGAAATTCTTAAAGAAGCAATTACAGTTTCAAATGTAAAAGAAGTCACCGATGATCCGACTACAGAAGAAGGAGAGTATGAGACGTATCTCATGAAAACAACGTAAGTTGCCTTGTGTTAATCAACATTAAATCATTCACACTTGCGGGATCTGAATTCACGATCTGGCGCATTCGCCATGGTCTGAGCAACTAAGTTAATGGACAATGACAACAGAAATTAAGCGTGTAATCAAATCCCACATGTATGCAGTTTTTAGAGAGCATAGAGCTTTCTATGGTTTTCAGAAAATGTGAGGCTAAAGTAAGTAATTCGTATAAGTCAGTGGCCAACTGGTGACGGAGTTTTTAGACCGCCTTAAGGCCTCCGTCACGGCTTTTAAGGACTTAAATAGCCGGGACCGACAATTTAACGTGACCTAAGCTCCGAAGCGCGGAAGCGCTCTGGTGAAAATGCCACTGGCAGTCACCCATCCATTTACGGACCGTTTAGAACGTTGCTTAACTTTGCAAGCACGACCACGAGCGCTAAAAATTTACTTCATATCGAAGTTATTTTCTCTTTAACATTGTATATACGATACCATTCAAAAGACATGACAAATTCAAGTTATTTTCTTACAAACTTCACCGCTGTAGGTCGACAAATTATCTTCTAAATCTAGCATTACAAACTACACTCAGAGTTCGAAATATCGACCCACTTTTTCAAGCATTTTTTGCCTCATTAAACGAGGCCCTCTGACACCAAAAACATAGACAAATAACTCCTAACAGGACGTCCCAAAAAGTTGACAAATATTCAAAAAAAGGTCGGAATTTCTCCCTACGTCTAGACATATCCTTTTTTGGGTATTTTTCAATTAGAACGATGTCAATATTGAGTGGTGTTCGGCAAATGCTTTATCGGTGTAATCTTTGTGGGTTACGAATGGTGGTTTGTGATTGTTTTCTTTTCAAAGTTGGCACTTTGTTTTATTGATTTTTGTTTCTTTTTTGTTATTCGACATTGCCAGTTTTGCTATTTTAAATGAGTAGCAATAAATAACGTTTGGTTCACTTTCGCAACACTGGCAAATACATTTAAAAGTGTCGTTCACTTTGTTTCTTAGGACCCATTTGGTATAGATAGAAAGATAGATAGATTAACTCTTTATTGTACACAAGAACATAATACAGATAATATAACAAATAAACAAATTGTACAATGGGCGGCCATATCGCTAAAAGCGATCTCTTCCTGGCAACCATTTGGTATATTAGTTGGGCAAAATTATACTTAGGTACCTACAGTTTAAATTGAAATCTTGTCTTTCACTCATCTCTATTATACGCTATACTATATACTCGTACAATCTGCGTTATTACGAGACGAAGTTTATCTATGGTTTTGGCCTAAGTGCAGTTTAAACCTGAGTCAAAACCAAAACGTTTTTTCACTTTGGAGATAAAACAGAACGAGTTTTATCTCCAAAGTGAGGTAAAAAGTCTAGTTCCTAAAGAACCAGGGTTGAGCCGAGTCTAACTTCGTTTCTTTTAATATCGCAGTTTACGTTTAGATATTTTGAATTGAAAAAATTATGTTCAAGTGTAAAAATTCAAAGTACATTGAACTTGATCAACTCCTTCCAGATGCCAAACCCAAGCAGTACCTGGATACTTTCGCTACGGAAACCTGACGCAGCCATACCCTGAATGCTGCCCACAGCTGATCAACAATATATAAACAAACTTACCATAATCTTGAACTAGGGGTACGCATTGCTCACGTGATACCAGCTTACCCCCTTTCAACCCCTTAGGGGTAGAAAATCTAAAATTATTTTTGAAGTGAAAACTTTAAGCGCGCTGGACATTTTTCAGATGAGAATAAATTCTTGGATTCGTCTTAAAAAGGTCACGTGTGAGTCACGTGACTGCTCACTGAAACCTACCAGTAGCGCCATCTAGTTATGTACTCGGTAACTTTTACGGCAATATTTTTACATTTCAAAAGCTCATTTTATAACTAAACGGGTGAATAAAAATGTTCACTTCTCTCGACACTCCCGGGAATGCCATGGTTTTTTAGTGATACCTGCTGTCCTTCATCAGTATTATTAGGCAGTAGGTTGATATTATGTCAGTCGTTAAAGCCTTATTAATAGTATGACAAGCCATTTAATGAAAATCTTCTCATTTATCTACGGCTTCTTCTCATTTTTTTTTATAAAATAGCTTTAGCTTATAAGACCTTCAACAAAAAGCCTTGTGGGATGTTCTCTCCACTTTCAATCCAAAGGTTCGGAGTTCGAATTGAAGTGCATCAAACAAAACTAAAATTTTGACAAAGACCTCTGGAATCACTTAGAATATTCTTAAAATCTAGGTGATTTTAGTCTAGTTCCTTCGCGACCGTAAATAACTAGGACAACAATGGTTACGCCTAGCTTTGAAATGCTATGTGAAATATTAATATTATTGTATTTATCAAATACCTAATTAAGTTGTACATAAGTTCTCAAATAAATAATTTATTACCGAAAAAGTTTTTCATTAGGTACCTATGTACCTAGGTTCTTTGTTTCATGACGGTTACACACAGGTGTAACCGTCCGAAAACCTCACATGGTCACAGGACCATGTGAGGTTTTCGGATGGTTTAATTATCTGTTACCAGCAATAGCCACTAGTTTATTACCTCTGTGGTGCTGTGGGTGAAGGCCTGCCTGTGAAGGTGAAGTAGCGGGTTCGATTCCCGCTGCGGTATAAAAAAGTATTTACCAAACATATTTGTTACTTGTCAGTCATATGGATAATTAAATAGTGCTTATGACACAGACTCTGCTTACTTTGGGTTATACCTAAAACATACCTACATGAGATAAACATTTGCAGATCATACAAATATTCCTGTTGTGGGAACCGAACCTGCAACCTCTTGCGTCACAGGCGGGCCTTTGCCCACTGCATCACAACTTTTATCAAATGATACTCAACCACAGTAGGTAAGTATGTATTTTGTGTGTGTCCCTACTGCTATGACAATTTAATTGTCATAAATCAATAGAAGGTACAAGTTTTGCTTATTCATCATCATCATCCGCAACCTTTTTATCCCACTGCTGGGCATAGGCCTCTCTTCGCTTGTGCCAACCTTCCCTATCCTGTGCAAGTCTGACCCATGTACGACCTGCTGTGTTTATAATGTCGTCGACATTATATGATGTGTTACTTATTACTGGACATTATTTATATCACTTACAAAAACCCTCATTAGACAGATAAGTTAGTTAAAAATGCATTAGTCAGTTTCTACACAACTAGATAACTCTAATTTAACCAAAAAACTGCTATAAATCAGTTAGGGCGGCTCTCGCCCCACATGGTGTTATGAGAGATGTAATTACTTACAGAGCTTGTAAGGTATGAACTTATCTGAATGAAGTTTGTTCAGACTTGGGTCAGGTTCACCTTTGCTATAATGACAATACAACACAACATAAAACCAGGCCTGTGTTCCGTAGAGATAGGCAAAAACCACTGATATCTGTCCCAAACACATCGTTTTCGCCAAATTCATGTTCATTACATACATATTTAAATTAGGGTACCTTAACCAACGAGCACCTTTGACTTGGTACTTGTTTAACTAAGCTATGTCACCAATTTTGTCATAAAAAGCTCTGATTGTGACTTTTCTGTTTGTTTCAAACCAGTATTTTAGTGGCAAGCTGCGCTCCGCTTACTTTCATAATATTGGTAGAATAGTGTACTTTATTTACAGAAACTAAGCTACTACATATTTACATATATTTACAAAATACAAAAGGATTAGTCCAGCTATCTAAGGAAAGTTAGAAACGATCTATAGATAGCTCAACTGATCCAGGTCACTGTCAGTCGGAAGCGTGCCCAAAACACTGGCGGCATTACCACGCTGGATGGCAATGCTGATCCTTTGAGCCAAAAATGTGCCAGCTCTCGGATCACGCGTCGCTTCGACCAGACGCTTTATAGACGCATTGGTAGAATTATAGATACTTCTATCACGTTCTTCAATATTATGACTCTCACAGAAACTTGTTTGACAATAAAAACTTTTTATGTCACGTACTGAATGAAAAAGTTCATCTTTGACGCTATCTTTTTAAATTTATTACCCAGAAGTTGTATATACAGGGGTGTAAAAAGACTACTACCGAAAACTGAGGGGTTGCCGTCAAACCATGATTCTAAACATACCTAATAATTTCATTAATAAAAGAAAAAAACGATTAAAACTCAAAATCCATCAATCTACGTAAAACAACGCGCCCAGTACATACGCAAACAGTAATCTTCAAACGCTGTTTTCTCCGGATATAATGATTTTTTCGGAAAATCCTTTTGGATTTGGTTGTGTGTTGGGATGCTGTACCTACCCCTTTCGGCTTCGGTAGACGTCTTTTTACACCCTGTATAAGTAAAAATGTAGGTAAGTACTGTGTCTGTTTTAGGGGCTTGTATCTTGCTTTGTATGTTCGATGACACTTGATAGCTTAGTGGTTGGATAGTCCTAGTTTTGATCCAAAGGAAGTAGTAGGTTCTTACTAATTTTAAACTTTCATCACTTGGTTCGGGAATCGGGTTTTAGTAACTCCGGTGAATATTTTTAGTAGTGTGAGTAAATTAACATTAATGTACTTATTGATGTGTGCAAAATGTGGACAATCCATTAAAATGTGGGCAATCCATTTAAAAAAAAGGATCTAAAGCTTTTAGGCATAAAGTCGAGGTTTATTTCTATGTTGGAAAAAAAAACCTCCTTAAAAATAGCTATATCGTAAGGGACAGGTCACCCACACCAAGTTTGATGAAATTTGTCTTCTTAAATAACTAAATTAAGGACGTGTTAAGGTCGACAGCAAAACCAATGTGATCAAAAGTCAATTCGAGCCTAATAGACATTTACAAACCACATAAATAAAGCTTTACCCAAAGTAACAGATACAACCACATTACAAAAAAGTGTAACCGACAAAAGCTCTCAGTATCTTATCAGAGAGAGATGCTGCTATACATAACGTGGAAAGAGCGAGCAAGGCGGGAATATGCGCCAGAGAATATTTAAATTAAGTCTTCCTAATGTTCGACATTATTTTTTTATCGGCGCCCAAATAGAGATACGTTCTTAGGGACCCTTTTCACCAATAGCAAAATGTCAAACGAAATGGTTTGTTTATCTGTGTATTTGTAGGTAGATTTGCTTCCTCATAATAAAACTTAGGCCTTTACATCTATATTAGATGATTTATACAGCGTCAGGAGGCAATCCATGCCTACACTTAACGGGACGCTGTAGTGCCTGGGACATTGTTTGAGATGGAATAGGCTTGCCCAGCACATAAGTCATCCTCTCAGCTTAATCAGCCGCCCACAGGAAAGACGACGTCAATACGTGTGGAGCTGACTAAGCTGCGGGTTTCCTCACGATGTTTTCCTTCATCGTTAAGAGCTCGTGTTAAAGCGCATATAAATTTCACGAAACGAAAAACTTTCGGATTGAAAGTCGAGGCACAACCCCATTCGACCAACACGGCTCTTTTTCCTCTACCTCATAATAATTATCCCAAATAATACGATTTTTTTTATGAATCACTCGAGTTGATAACACTTTAGAATGTTAAAAGAAAGCTATGAATATGAGACATTTTGTGGATTTCAGATGCTTTGAGTTGCCTAAGGGAGGTCAAAATACCCAGTTAAAGGCATATCCAAATGCAAAAGTATTAAAACCCGATGTACCCTCAAACGGTGAAGAAAAACATCGTGAGGAAACCGGCATGTCGTAGAACCTACAAAGTTCGAAAACATGTAAGTGCACGAAAGGAGCCTCTTTGAGGCGCACTTATAATCCCTTCACCACACTGGTTCGAAAGAACTGGTGACACCACAAGAAGAAGAAGACCACGTAGGAGTGGTTTTATAATAACTATTTCTTCTAAGTACTCAACCTGTAATGATTTCAGTTGAAAATATTTGGCTCCTTGTTAAAAGGGCTAAATGTTCCCTGTAGAAAAAACACTAAAAAGTAAGCTACTTGGTTTTGGTGTCGAGTATGTAAATTCGGGATTTACGCGCGAATTCGGCTCACTCGAAGAAAGGAGATTTATGGCTTCACTGGATTCGCGCCAAATTGAGACGGATTTCATTATGAGTGAGTCAAAATTACATTTGAATGATAGATACCAATATATCACCTATAGATTTAGTATGGTACCTCATCCTATATTTATGATATCACCCAATACGACTAATAAGTACAATGCAACATTTTGTAGCCCATATTACCTAGTATATTGTCTTTGCCAATCTCTAAATATAAAAATGAATCCCTATATCCCTTGGTCACGCCATCACGCGTGAACGGCTGGACCGATTTCACTTTTGTTTTGTTGTGTTTTTTATTGTCAGGAGAAGGTTCTTATGACAGAAAAAAATTGAAAAATTGCGCGGAAAAAATGAATCCCTATATCCCTTGGTCACGCCATCACGCGTGAACGGCTGGACCGAATAATCCGCAAACGAAGTCGCGCGGGTCAGCTAGTATTAAATAATAATGCTGGACATTTCACACAGCATCATCTAGCCCCAAACTAAGCAAAGCTTGTACTATGGGAACCAGGTAACTGATATACTGCTTATATACAATTTGTTTATAAATACATACATTTATACATAGAAACACCCAGACCCGAGATAAAACAAACATATTAGCTAAGTAGGTACACCGTTTGGAGGACCAGGTACAATATTAGTTCAGCGCCTTATCACTGAGGCAAATTAGGGGCAAATAGGGCTGATTAAGCTGAACACGGTGCTGGGGCTAGTTTTCTTCTTCAAATAATTTGTATTTATTAAAAAACCATTACATATATCCTTACAGGTATTTCACCTAATGCAATATAGTAGTCACAAATTACAATGTTAAATCACAATCACAATCAAATCAATAATAAAAACAAAATAATTAAATAAGTATAAATGTCAATGGGCACTAAAATAATTCAATTGTCAAAAAGCAAAACAAAGAATGAAACCGTCCGATACAAATGTCTCCCCAAGCAACAATAATAAAGAATAAATTAAATTAATCTTTATCTCACAACAAAAAAATAATAAATAATAATTCTACACTTCACCATAGCACAATTTAAATAATAACACCCTTGCGAACTCGCTCTGTGAACAGTGAAACACGTCAATAGTCGCCGCTACTAGATTTAGAAAAAATAGGCTCCTTCTTGTCATGTCAGTTTGGGAAAAAGTTTTTAAGTGTTGTAAAAGCTCTTGACGTCCTCTGTAGGGCAGTGAGCGAAGGCCCGCCTGCGACGCAGAAGGTTGCGGGTTCGATCCCCGCAGCGGGACCAATGTTTGTATGATCTAAAAATATTTGTCTCGGGTCTGGGTATTTCTATGTATGATATGTATGTATTTACAAACAAAAAGTATATAAGTAGAATATCAGTTATCTAGTACCCATAACACAAGCTCTGCTTACTTTGGGGCTAGATGATGCTGTGTGAAAAGTCCAGCTTTATTTTTTTTTTCTCTATACCTACTAAACGTGATGCCGGAGTGCCTCACACATCGTAAACGGAACATATCTAGAACTTACTGAACTAAATCGTTAACCAATAAACCTTCAATTCCCGTCAAAACGAAGGCTAACAAAAGAAGGCCATAAATTAATATCGCCGCCATTGTTTGGGCCACAATAGATTTTAACAAGATGGCTTCTATACGGAGATGGAATTTCATTAAGTCCTCACGACCTCAAGTCACTTCACGTGGTGGAGGAGATGGCGGCTACTTTATTACCTAACTACGATAAAGTCAAAAAGGACTGAATTCCAACAAACCATACCGCCTTACTAATAAACGTGGTGTAAAGTTATGACAGGTATAAACTCAAAAATTGTATGGTTATTCCTAAGTTACACCTGTCATAACTTTACACCACGTTTATTAGTAAGGGCCTTAGAGCATAGTAATTTATAAGCAACAAACAAGATCATTGTAAGTATCTGCAAGCTATGGTAGACCGTCTCCCAGGACTAACAGAGATCAAGATTCTTTATATTGTCCTAAGGGGTCAGATAAATAATAAAACATTATAATAAATAATGCTGGACTTTTCACACAGCATCATCTAGCCCAAAAGTAAGCAGAGTTTGTGTTATGGGTACTAGATGACTGATATACTACTTATATACTTTTTGTTTGTAAATACATACATGTTATAGGTACATGGAAACACTCAGACCCGAGACAAATGTTTGTAGATAATACAAACATTGGTCCCGCCGCGGGGATCGAACCCGCAACCTTTTGCGTCGCAGGCGGGCCTTCGCCCACTGCGCTACAGAGGTCGCCATAATTTGGCACATACATTTTGCAGTTTGAATTATATACGAGACTGTTTGCAATTAGCCCATCAGAGTTCTAACTATTTTCTTCACGATATACCTTAGTGTGATTAGTATAGAATACCTTAGATTTTCCTTCAACGTTTGTAGCTCGTGTTATTCTGAGATTTCGCATTAGCCATTACCTAAATCCATGATTCTTTTTGATAATATCAAAGTTGTCATCATCTCCTGAACTACTAGCAAGCGTTGCCAGAAGCCTCACAATTTATTCGCTCCATACTATGCCAATGTAACGTACTAACTAGCGGTAAGTAGCTAAACATAATAGTGCGGTAAGTAATGTCTGGGACATAATGATGTAGGGTTTTGAGGCGCGGTAGCTTTATCTATTTATGTTTTAACTTTTTTTATATTAATTTAAGTATGTTATAATTAATTGTGTGTTATAATTAATATATGTTTTATTATGATATATGTTATATATGTTATATATATATATAACCCTTAGTATTTTTAATAGACTGACACTACGTCTATCGACATCTTTACTAGATACAGCCTGGGTGCTAAGTATGAATTTAATTCGCCATTCATGAGGAAACCCGCAGCTTAGTCAGCTCCACACGTATTGACGTCATATTTCCTGTGGGTGGCTGATTAAGCTGATTCCATCTCAAACAATGTCCCAGGCACTACAGCGTCCCGTTAAGTGTAGGCATAAGTTGCCTCCTGACGCTGTATAAATCATCTAATATAGATGTAAAGGCCTAAGTTACTCATACGGCTGTAGTACTAATGGATTAATCTGATGGATGTCTTAAACAAACAAGCCAAGAAGCTAAATTTCTTAAGCCCCGTGTACGCACAATTCCTCAAGCAAATATGACGCACCTGCCTAATCTCTGTGTACAGTACAGAGCGCGGCACTTGAGCTGGCGTCACACTTCGGACAATTCAATGTTATAGGGGGCGAATGAAATCTGATATCATGATTACAAGACGAAGACCTAAAAAAAACACTAAACTTCTTTCGTCCTGGGAGTAGTGTAGTGACACATGAACCAGTATTGTGAACGATTTTAAAGTGAAAATCAAAGAGATTATTTTCGGGAAAAGAAACACTTAGCAGCTGTTATAGATCGCTTTAATGTAACTCAACTCAAATATCAGTCGCTTAACATGTCACAAATCTCGATATTTCCAAGGTCTGTAACATTATCCATACTAATATTATAAAGCTGAAAATTAGAGGATTAGCGAGTTTATATGTTACGTTCCCCGAAACGCAACGATAGAGCGATCTAATTTTTCCTGTGGCGCCATCTATTATGTAGTAAAATGTGTCTGTCTGTCTGTCTGTCTGTTTGTTACCTTTTCACGCCAAAACCACTGAATAGATGATGCTGAAATATGACATGGATAAAGATTATGTCCCAGGGACGGACATAGGCTACTTTTTTTTTTTCAAAACTAATCATGAAGGGCGTGAAATAAGAGTTAGAATTTTGTATGAGGACTTAAAGTGAAGTTCCAGTTGAAGGCCACTAGATGGCGTTGCTGTCCTATGGCTGAGGTCGAGATGGCGCTATTATTGCATTTTTATTTTTAAAAGCATCAGAAGAGAATCTTCTGAACAGCAGTTTTCAGTTCTGTTGTTATTTTGCTGACGAAGTCGCGGGTACCAGCTAGTGACCAATATTTTGTCAAATATTTAAAAAATAAGTGTTTGTTCATGTTATTTTTTCAGGAAATCGAGAACAAATGGCGTTTTAAGAAATCAGACTGTTAATCGACTTTTGTTGCTGACTGTACATGTACGAATAGCTTTTACTATAAAAATGAACCAATTAACGAATGAAAATTCTTTATTGCATTTTTTACATAACCCTACTCAAATTAATTAGGTAAATCTTACTGGTGGCAACTAGCTAAACACCTTCAGCGACTACCTGTGGCAGGAAGTGACATTAGACCGAAGAACTAAAATAACTCAAGTTTTTGGGTAGAAAGAGGAAGGCTAGATGCAACAACAAAAAAATATAGGTTTACAAAACAGTTTATTCACCATAACAAAATTATAACATTTAGAAATGTTGGTACATCAGACAGTTACTAATGGTCCCGGCACTAGGCAAGCCTGTGTCCGGAGACCGGGAACAAAATATTTGCCAGTAAGTTAAAGCACGTGACAGGACAAATACACATAAGAAAATTAATTGAACAAAGACAAGAGTAGGTCCCTAATCCGTTTTAAAACTAAGTTTTATACAAAAGTGCCATGTAAAGCATCCCATACTGTAACATATTTACAACCTTCATCCTTGTTTGTTCCGAATCGTTTGAACATAGGATTTGTGAATATCCATTTTCTGTGAGAGGAAGATGAAAGGGTGAGCAAGTCACGTGTGTGGGTTTGGGAAGGTAAAAAGGTTACACGGCAAAGTTTGTATGAGCTTTTTGGACGCCTGAAGGTCTTTATTACTTAATAAATATAAATAAATTTATTTTGGACAGCATTCCTACCTACCTATTTTTAAACTACACAGTTTTTTTGTATACTTGTTAAACAAAGTAAGTAAAAACAGACATTAAAATTAAAATAGTTTGATAGTCAAAAACTAAAAAAATATTGAGCAAAGACAAAAGCACAGAACTATATCAGTTCTGTGGACAAAAGCCATTCTGCCTCGCACACACAATAAAATTGTCAGTCAAACATAATACGTATTATTCCATCTGCCCCCACGCGGTGGCAGACGGTAACACTTAAGGTTATCCACCTCTAGGTATAAAAAAATACGTGAGTGTCGTGGAACAAAGCAAAGCGTGGAACGAAGCAAAGAGTGCTTTTCCAACTGAGAATATAATAAATTAATTGTCAATTAGGTAATAGATATCCTAAAAACGCTCTTCCGTACTGACAATGTAACAATCTATGGACTGTGTCGCGGCTGCGCATTTCGCATTGTGACGATTTGACATATACATACAATATGTATGTGTCGTGAAGGTAAAATGGAGCATAATTTTTTTTCCAGGCTCAGTCCTTTTTTTTCTTGATACCGTCCGAAAAGGAACTTCGTTAAAAAAAACCAGAAGTTAAAAATAAGCTTTTTTTTAGGTAATAAGATAATGTTGCCGGGGTACCTATGCGTATAGTCTTATTTTTTATACCAGCTTTCTCTATCATTCTTCGATATATTCTGTTTTTTTTTTTTTTTTTCAACCTATTGTGTCCCACTGCTGGGCAAAGGTCTCCCCCTTTAACTTCCACTTCTTGCGCTCCAAGGCCACGGTTTGCCAGTCTGGCTCGAATGCTTCCAGATCGTCTCGCCACCTTTTCCTGGGTCTGCCGCGTCGTCTTCGACTGTTTTCAGGCACCCACTGAGTGACAATCTTCGCCCAACGTTCTGGGTGCATTCGAGTCACATGACCTGCCCAGTCCCACTTCAAACGTGCAGTCCTCGTACCTACATCCGCTATGCCAGTTCTCGATCGGATTTCGGTATTACGGTATATTCTGTTATGATTTTTTTTTTACTTTTTTTCCAATGTTTCAACAGAAATTTATTTATATCGAAATCCCGGGTAAATCTCTGGTGCCCCATATCAGAATTATATATAGAAAGGTCTTGTTAACTTTTGAAACCGTCTAAGGTCAAATGGGTAGCAACTATCAGTAAATAGAACAGGAATAGAATTGGTGGTTAGTTACCATGTTGAAAGCAAACTTAGGCCCTTACATCTTTGTTAGATGATTTATATACACTGTACCTATTTGAATAGAATAGAATAGAATAGGTAAGAAGTCAGGCGACCTATGGCTACACTCGGACTCGCTATTATTAGCCTTTTCTGTCAGTAGACAAGGGAAAGACAATGGTCTCTACTGTGGATCTGACTAAACTGTGTTTAATTTCGTCCAGCATACATTCAAAACTAGGATTGTTTATCTAATTCAAAAAAGGTAGTTTTATCTTTGACCCGTGTGCATTCGAATCGAATTAACACCCTTCGGATTGAGTCACCCCACTAGGCATGGCTTTAGTTATCAATAACAATAAGTTTTCTCTTCGATCAATAAGACAAATCGCGTCCTAAGCCTTCTGTCTACACTAATAAAAATATTTGACTACGAAAGCACAGGAAACGATAACATACAGGTGGATATTTGAGATGAGCCATGGCGGGCAGCTTAACCGTTGTAGCTACAGAAAAACGCTCTTAGAAGACCTTCCCTAACTTTTGAAGATATTTTAAACTGCATTCACAGATTTTGAAAAAAAATTACAGTCAGCGACTTAAAAAGCCAAAAGTAAAAAAAAAAAATTGTTGATGCATTTTTCCCATACATTTTGTACTAAAAAAAGATGCATGAACTCGAAATTTTTTATGATGCCAATCGATCTAGTTTCGTGTAGGGATCAAAAGACTAACTCTTTTTAGTACTTTTTTTCTAGTACTCAAATCTCAAATGGTGGGACCATTTAAGGTTTAAGTACTAGAAAAGTCAGAAATTGTCAATAATAAATATTTTCTGTAGCTACAACAGTAAAGATACCTGCCCTCCGTAGCCCATCTCAAAAATCCACCTGTATAAAGTCGACATAATGGATCGAACTACTGAGATAGGAATGGTCACGTTTGCCTGGTGTGAGTGTCGATGAGTGATGCTGAGATGTTTTTGATATGATTCATACGAAGCTTATTTTGATAAGTAAAAATTTGAGTCTTGTGTCACTAGTTGTTTCGAACTAGTGTGGTGATAGGATTTTAAGCGCAATTTGCGATTTAATGGTCAGTTCGTTTCAAGATGCGACGTAAAAACATTCCTGCTTACCATGGCCTTTATATCTCTTATATATTTTAGTTATTGTGGTCGATGAAACACCTGATGAAAGGCGATCTTCCGCTCTGCCTCAAACGCAGACTCATGGACACATGTATTCTCCCAATCCTCACATACGGAGCGCAAACTTGGTCTTTGACACTTCAGCAAAAGTCCAAACTCGAGGTTTGCCAGCGTGCTATGGAACGCAGTCTTCTAGGGGTTCGCCTGATCGACAGGATCAGAAATTCAGCAATACGCGAACGCACTAAGGTTGTCAGTGTCACCAAAAAGTCTTCCCAACTAAAGTGGGACTGGGCAGGCCATGTCTGCCGCATGTCTGACGACTTATGGGCAAAAACCGTCACTGAATGGGTGCCCGACGGAAGACGTCCGCGCGGCAGACCACCACGGAGATGGCGGGACGATTTGGATATGCATCTACCAGACTGGTCAGCTATAGCTAAAGACAGAAAAGACTGGAAAATGAGGAGGGAGGCCTTTGCCCTGCAGTGGGACAATACGGGCTAAAAATAAATAAATAAATACGTTTAAGAGTTTTGTCCGCGTTGTAGGAAATATTCTTATCATAATCATCTCACAAACATAATGTCCACTGCTGAACATAAGACTCCTCTATCGAATTCCAGAGCAATCGATCTTGTGCGGCCTGCACTCAACGGGTCTCAGCAACCTTTACCAGAAGATTTCATTTTGCCGAACAAAAATTTCATTTGACTCTATTCTAGTGTAGAGATAGGTGTTATGGTAATCAGAATGCGCTCGCGAAATTTTCAAGCAAAAATACAATAGTAAATTCGTATGAGTCAGTGGCCAAAAATACAAAAGAACCTAATACAAATTTTTTATAGGATCTGGAATAAATAGCATAAAAAGATGTGAGAGAATGTCTACCGCACCTTGGGGATACAGTCGTGAACCTGTTTACGTTTTTACGTCCACAAAATATCAAGACAATAATCACATCAACATCTATTGCCCCATCTATCAAATCCACATACTGTTACACCCACATTTTTATTTACACTCTCCACAACAGGAATGTAAATCCATTGATTTATTGTTTCTATTGTAATAATCCATATCAATGTATGATGTAATGTATGACAAAACGCTTGGCTTTTATTTGAGAGAAAGTTTTAATGGTCGTGTAATGTTTTTAAGTATGACACATAGTACCACTTGTACCATTATTTTTTATGATTTTAAACACTTTAGAAATTTAACTTCTATAGCACGTTCGTATGCGGTATGACATCGAGAAGAAAACATTAAAAAGAAACCGATTGTAACCTGCCATGCAAGTATGGAATTCTAGTCATTGGAAAATGTGCACAAAAAACAAAACCCATAAAAAAACTAGTTCACGACTGTATCCTCAAGTTGCAGGAGACATTCTCTCAGATCTTTTGAAGATTCGTTAAAAAAAATATCTATAAATACTAGTTCCCAAAGGCGCAGAATATTTGAGATTTCTAACACTAATCTTGCATTTTCGGAGTCCAATTTGGCTAAGGAATTCATGAAGCACCTTGGGAGCAGTATCGAAGCTTTCCGAATTGCCTGCCCGATCTTTCATTAGCGTTTTGGTATTTTGAATCAAATATTTACCTTCAACAATGAATGTTCGTATTTTGAGATACCATTTTATAAGACACCATAGCTTCCGCTTGCCACTTTGCTTGCGTCTTATCAATATTTATCAATTGGTGATTGAAACTCATAAAAGCTTTGATCTGAGATCATTCTTGGTAAACCTTTCAAACAAAATCTAGATCAAACTAAGGTAAGTCCATCAACATTTAGCCAAACCAAATTCAATCTCAATGTGATAAAGCTCATTTTACTTTCAAATGGACGAGATATCTTCACAGGATGGTATTAAAAATTCAGTACACCGTAACGAACTCCTAACTAGGGTATGGAATATTTAGATATTAACTAGGCCTAGTGTTGGCCTAAGTGGGAGGTACTTCAACTTGGTAGAAATACCTTGGCTTAGTAATTTTCAGAAACCTACAGACAAAATTTTGAAATGTGATTCGCGTAAAATAAGTTGCGTTATTTACACTGCATTTGATTTCATACAAACATTCAGCTTGCACTTCACCGCCCTGCAATAGAGCTTTCTGCTTCAATAGAGCGTAAGATACCTAACTGAAAAAACTACACTCGTTTAGCCCCACCCTTAAGGCGGGTCTTGTATTTACCTAAAGGGAATAAAAATATTTGAATCCAAGCTTACTCACAGTTTTGTCACCCCTAAAGCCGCCAAGACCTGAAAAGAGATCAACTATTATATTCAAATCTGGTTTCAAACATAATTTTATTATCCCTGAATATAAAACGGCGAATTTAGATTTTACGCTAAGCGAATTAGGAGGCCGTATTCCCGTTCTTATTTTCGTTCGTTTGATGTATATTCGGATGTTTCTTACTACGATTTCTGACTTCAAGGGCCAATTTTTCGGTTTGGCGTATTAGTATTGAATGAATACAATAAACGTAGTAAGAAGCATCCGAATATTCATCAAACGAACGAAAAAACGAACACGAATAACCCTAATAAATAGTCCATAGAGTGATTTTTTTAAAACTCTAAACAGTGAAGGAAAACATCGTGAAGAAAGAGCTCTCACAAGTATTGTTTTTTTTTTTTTTTTTTAGTAGCCCGTAGGGATCCCACTGCTGGGCAAGGGCCTCTCCCAAACATTTGGGAGGAATTGCCATAATCGCCACGCTTGGCAGGCGGGTTGGCGATCGCAGTAAGATGTCAAACGGTTCAGAGACGCTGCTGCCCGTCTTCTGTGTTCCTTTATTCCCTTAGTCGCCTTTTACGACACCCACGGGATGAAATGGGTTGGTACTATTCACCGCCGGCACCACACAGCTATCTCACAAGTATATTGGACATTTATTTGTGAATACGGCCTATCAATCTGTGATGATAGTTTAGGTACTGGGCAAGCTTGTTCCATCTCCAACAATGTTCCAGTCATCACAACGTCCCGTTGGCAAAGGTTGCCTCCTGAGTCAGTAAATCATCTACCTACTTAGTAAAGTTTATGTACTCTGATTTCTATAAATAGGTAGATTTATTCAACAAAATGTTCTGTAGTAAAAATGAAGCATTTGATACTTCCGATCAAAAAAGCATCCCCTGGGGGTGGGTATTAATGAAAATTTATTCGCCACTCAGAATTTTCCTAATAAACCGAGACACGTCGAGAATAATTCCGAATTTTGTTGGGAAAAATTAAATTTTCCCAAAATTAATTTGGGATCTTTTCTGTGGGCTGGTATCGTGACCTCTTGTGTAAAATAGCTTAAAAGTTACTATCAATATGACTCTATCGTGATATCGTGATGATTTTCGTTTCAACTGAAACCTCTCGTAGAAAAGTAAAAGGATCACAGCTTCAAAAAACTTTATTCTTAATTTGTAACCCAGTTACGAAGTAGGAAAAAAATCCTTCTACGCAGCTGGTTACGAAACATGGTTACGTAGAAGCACTAAAGGTATGTTTCAAGCGCGGTAGATATGTTCGCCTCATGTGGCTTATTGCTATAATAAGCAGCTGTAGCATTATTATAATAAGATTATAATAAGTAATATAATATATAAATAATTATAATAAGATTATTATTATAATAAGCAGCTATAAGTTTATTTAAACAAAATGAACCGTGCTGAATAAAAGACACAAATTTTGAAGGGTACAGAGAGCTATCACAATACTAAAGGAGAGGTCTTCAAAAGACCAGACTTCATTACCTACGGTGTTGTTCAAACATTTTAGAACGAAGTTCCTTTTCGGACGGTATCAAGGATGGAGGCTAGGCTAGAAAAACAAAAGAAAGCGTTCCATTTTACCGTCACTACATATCGATGTCTCCGAAGAACAAAAGGATAACTGCAAAAACACTATTTTACAGGAGAAGAAAAAAACATATTTCGTTGATAACGTAAGTGCGAGTGCGCAAAAAAAAGATGCGCTATCAACACTCAAAGCTTGCAAGCCTAGCTCAAAGTCGTCGTCGTCGTCGCGGAAGGAGTAGAAAAAACTGGTCTCAATAAAAACATCTTTTAACTTAAGCTAAAATGAACGTCTTGCTGGCCTTGTCAGGTCCTTTGGAAACGTTCTTCTAGGGAAAATAATTAGCCTTGCCGATGTGTTCTTTTGTTTCAGGGTATTTTTATTTTGTAAAGGTTGGGGCAACACGGCCTGATGATTTTTATTGTTATATTTTTGTCAGTTTATTTGTGAGGGTGACGTGGTGACTCTATTTTGGTAAATAATTATGATGTTTATGAGAAAATTCATGGTTTTAACATAATGTTACAAATAAATAAATAATAAATAAATAATGCTGGACATTTCACACAGCATCATTTTAACTGATATACTACTTATATACTTTTTGTTTGTAAATACATACATATTATACATAGATATACCCAGACCCGAGACAAATATCAGTAGGTCATACAAACATTTACCCCGCGGCGGGGATCGAACCCGCAACCTTCTGCGTCGCAGGCGGACCTTCGCCCACTGCGTCACAGAGGTCGTCAACAATAACATACATGGGAATTGTATAAAATGTCGTCAATAAAAATTAAGAATAGAGAAATTCATGCTTGATGACCAGACCTTGCATCAAATTGACAAATCTTTGTAGAAAGAATTAGTTTGTTTAGGAATAGAAACAGTCCACTCTACCACAGAAGGCATATTATTTACCGCAGTACATGTCGAAATTTTTCAATTACATAAATAGATTTATCGTATCCGATATTATAAGTTTATCGACTTGTAATAAATGTAAATATCGTTTGCTGTGGATTGGCGATAGTTTGCTGACTGCATTTTTGTCGACCGGAATTTCATGTAACAACTATTTTTATACGTATCATCAGTATTTACCCAATTCACAATAAACCACTCAGCACTATCCCTCGCGTCCATTAAAAGCCGACGCAGCCACCATTCAATCTCGGCGCGAACTCATAAGTAATGCAAGACACGTCGCCATCTTGTCCACTATTAGGGTTCTGTCTTTTCTTTCTGTCACTAATTTTTTCAATTAGTGTGGTGAACGGATTTAATTTAGAAGAACTCTTTCGTTCTCAAACGGTGGAGGAAAACATCGTGAGGAAACCGGCATGTCGTAGAACCTACGAAGGTTAAAAAACATGTGTCAAGTGCACGAAAGGAGCCTCTTTGAGGCGCACTTAAAATCCTTTCGCCGCACTGGTTCGAAAGAACTGGTGACACGATAAGGACACACAGGACTCTTACAAAAAATATTTTTTTGGCGTGACGATCTCGATGCATTTGAGAAAGGCTGGTGGGAAATGGGACGAGACAGAGATGATTGGAAAGATATGGGAGAGACCCTTGCCCAGCTGTGGGATAATGTAGGTTGAAAAAAAAAATATTCCAATTGTACGGAACTTCAAAAACTATTTCCCTGCTCACAAACAAACTTGTCCAGTTACATTTTTCTTGCGTTCGCAACATGTTAGATTACGCGTTCCGGTAATTTCGGTGGTATTCGGCAGTTTTCGTGCAATGTCGTCGCCTTTGGTTGAGTGGGGATAATGGACAGCCTCTTTTGTGTAGAAGTGATGTTCGTGGTCATGTTTTCGCTTGAACAACTCTTTTTGTCACATATTTTCAGAGGCATCATTTTGTTCTTTTGTTCAAGCAATGTAAACGTGACAGGTTGCAAGCCCATCACCGCTTATTAGAATAATAATTGTTTTCCTAACATTTTCACTCACTTATGTTCTTCTTATTCTTGTCGTATCACCAACCAGTGTGGTGAAAGGAATAACCGGAATTTTTCAAAATAAAAAACCTTGAAGTTTGTCCGGGATTCGAATCTAAAAACATTGAGGATCGAGGCTCTACCTCACTCAACCAGCACAGCACTTAATAATACGGTAAATCATAGTTCCGAATTGTTAATAAAGTCCAAAACTGTTCTACTGAATTAAATTCTCAATTTTCACCTTACTGTGTGTTAACGATATTAAAATGGCAGAGAATGAATCTAATTTGGACACAATGTTGTGAGAACTGTCTCTGTAGGCCATCGATTGTATTATGTGTTTGGGGAGTATTCTCAGGAACGATACAATAACGAACAAGCTAACCCTCTTTGGGAAGTTTTGTGATCGTCCTGTGGAACCTATTTTAAATTACCTATTCTTTTACGTACCTATTAAATAGAAAAAACTTTTAATAATAATTTATATTTAGGGCAAATAATCTACGGTGCATTGCGATGGAAGCATAAAGATTACAAATCGGCAAAAAATCTTATCTACAATTTAAAACCCATTAAAGAGACCCATTAGAATAGTGTCTACGAGATTAACAAATCTAACAATAAGTATTACTTATCTATCGTTTTAATATCGGCGCCTCACGCCCACCTCCACAGGGACGTGTCAACCTAAATTGAATTGTCAATTTAGGATTACGCAAATTGTAACCGATATTGATTAGACTGTTATTTCACGGATACTCAAAGTTACCCCATTTCGACTAAGTATTGAGTTCGATTTGTTTACTTTTATTAGCATAAACAACTTTAGATCTGTAAATGTATTTTCAACAAATTATCCTGCTTTAGAAGTAAAAACATTACCTTTTCAGCTCCGAATATAGATGATTGTCACATAGGAATGGTTCCGTGACAAGGCTCTTTCTGAAATGATTAAAAAGGAAATAGACAAAATAGGAAATTGAGAAAGGAAAAGTCTTATCAAAATTTTCGTTTCCGACGGGATTCGAACCCGCAACGATCAGACGATCCTCCTAAAGCCTCCTAAAGCTAAGTTTGGTTTAACACTATAAAAAAATATATATTAAAAATAGGAAATGTCGTAGGCCGACAGTGGATCAGGCTGGCACAGGACCAGGAAGAATGGCAAAGCGAAGGGAGGCCTATACCCAGCAGTGGGTGAAATCGGGCTGCGGATGATGATGATGAGACAAAATAATGTTTATTGAAGTTGTCTTTTTTAGTATTATCATTAGTTCATTTATTTCATAATATTTCATTGTTGTACATCGTGAAACGTATGTATCCATAATATCCATAATCACATTCAATTTGCAGTTCCAAGTAAAATCAACTTGGTCTTATAGATAGTACCTACCTCTAACCAGATTTAGCGTACAAAGCGACTGGCTATTTCCTACTATGATACAGTTTGTCAAAGCACGTCTCTTTGCAGGGGATGGAAATGCGAGTACAGAGGTAGGTCATGAAAGCTGATTGCTTGTGATTTTAACAGGTGCTTCTGAATTTGGCAGGGATATGCCTACGCTTTTCTGAGTTGATGAGATATCTCTAGGCTTTGGTAACTAACTGACAGCTGCAGCCTAAACATAGGTCCAAAATTAAACTTTGACATTCCACTTATTATGAAAGCAAAAATAAAAAAAAATTACTCCTAAAAGAAAAACGTTGGTACCTACCACGTGAGCGAAGCTAAAATCGAGGTAACATTTCGTGTATAATATTGTGTTATTATTAATTATTATATAATTAAATCTATCGTACTAATTAACAAATGAGAGCTTTTGTGGTAATGGATGTATGGATTTATGACGCAAAAAATACTAAGTTGATTTGGACGAAATTTGGCATAGCGATAGGTAGGAATAGTCTAGAATAGCACATAGGCTTTTTATCTCGAAAATGAGTGTTCCTGAGGCACCAGTAACACCAAAGGACGCAACTAGTCATATTGGATGCCCTTTTTAGCTAGCACAAAGCATTTTGATGTTTCAAAGAGGCAATATTCCCAAAAAGGGATATTGCCTGAGAAGACGGATCTCAAAGCAATCCAATATCCACAATCGAATAGATCGCCTCCATAACCAAACAGACTTTAATTGGACAATTACTCAATAGGATTGTGCTGCACTATAAATATAGGTATGTTCATGTATAATTAGGAAGATTATCTGTTTACATGCAGTCCATATATTGTTTGATATGTATATACATATATACATACATACATTGAATGGCAGATTGATGGCAGAGACCGTCATTTTCTTGATACGATCCTGGCATATCTATATTTTTAATAACACCCACTAGTCGGACATTGACGCAGTCTTTCATGACGTTTTTACTTATCAAACCAGTGTGGTGAAAAGATAATATACCATTATCCTGGCCTCTTGGACACCGTGTAAGGCTAGTTCTGCCCCTTACAGTCATAAAATTTATTACTTAGACTTCAGTAGCATTTTATACCTAGTAAAACAAAAAGCATTTATTTTGTCGACTTCTGTGGCGCAGTGGGCGAAGGTTCGCCTGTGACGCAGAAGGTTGCGGGTTCGATCCGCGCCGCGGGACAAATGTTTTATGACCTACAGATATTTGTCTCGGGTTTGGGTGTTTCTATCTATAATATTTATTTACAAACAAAAAGTATTTATGTAGTTTATTAGTCATTTAGTACCCATAACACAAGCTCTGCTTACTTTGGGGCTAAATGATGCTGTGTGAAAAGTCCAGCATTATTTATTTATTACTAGCTGCGCTCCCGCGGTGTGACCCGCGGTCCCTCGGGATTTTTTAATTTTTTCGGAATAAAAAGTAGCCTATGTCCTTCCCTGGTATACAACCTTTAACTATGCCAAATATCAGCTTAATCTGTTCAGCGATTTGGGCGTGAAAGCGTAACAAACAGACAGACAGACAGACAGACAGAGTTACTTTCACATTTATAATATTAGTATGGATATGGATTCAGGACCGCTAGGATCACTTAGAATAGTCTTAAAATTAGGTGATTCTCCTGTTCAATTGTTGATCAATACAGGAGCGTCCCAATTCTAGTATAACAACATTTCCACACGTCCCAAAGCTAACAATATGTACGTAGTGCACGTAGAACGTACACAGCACGTAAACGTACTAATTGTTAACGTAGTATTGTCTAGTTGAGTTATTGGCCTATTAGGTATCGATTCAGATGTGTGGCTTGTTTCCTTTTGTAAGAGCTTTGCTTATTGCTGTAGCGGAGTCTATTTCTGGAGAAGTTTAGGTGTATCTCGCATTTTCTTCTTGTCATGACACTTGTTCTTGCAAACCAGTGTGGTGAAAAGATTATAAGTGTGCCTCCGAGAGACTTTTTTCGTGCACTTGAACACAGTCATGTTTTCGAACGTCTAGGTTCTATTTCGTAAAAATATAATATTTAAAAAAAAATTACTTATATCCCGAGTTGCAAATATTTACTGAACTATATTGGTCAATAAAAATTGCCAGCAAGATGCAATTTTTGTAGCACGTTTACAGACCTCTTTAGGCGAACATTATAAAATAAAAAGCCTTTATTTATATTGCATACCTAAATTACAAATGACTGTTACTATGCTTAATACTAGTTCACTGTTCTTCAGCAAAAGTCACCTCCACGGCGTAGGCCCCTAGATCTCACCATACATCCCCTTCTCTCGCCAACATTACACTTGCTAAAATAACTTTTTTAAAGCCAATATAAAGCTCAATTTGGCCAAACTATTGAACTAAGAGAATCCAGGGGTAAATCCAAAAGCACATTTAATAAGGCCCAGATGCCAAGGATGCGAGTCGCATACTAATCTCACGATGAACGAATTAATTTCTAAAATTAATCGCAAAGGGTAGCTGATTTTTATATTAAACTAACTTAGCCTGCGGCTTCGCTCGCATTGAACATAGTAAAAAAATATAAAGTAGTATTATTATATATTATACTACTTACTCTAGGGCCAGATGATGCTGTGTAATATACCCAAAAATGTCTGACATTTCATACTTTCCAGGATAATTTACACGTATTCCAAGTTTCATTCAAATCGGACCAGTTAATTAGTCCAAGTTTCATTCAATTGGTTAACATGCAAGCACCTAACCTACCAGTAGCAAGGTAGGTAGGCTACCGGAGGGCTAGGTGGTGCTGTGCACCGGGGCCCCCAAGCTTAAGGGGCCCTTGCGAGTCAGAGCCCGAGGGCAAAAAAACGTTTTTGAACAAAATATTCTTACTTCAAAAGAAAAGTAAAATTTTGCCACACCCTGCATATTTATATTTTGACATGATAAAACCTTAATTCAGTTAGGGTCCCAGTTTTTTTTGCACCCTCAGAGCCCTTGGCTATCTAGCTACGCCCCTAGGTAGGACCTAACTTACCAAGTATAAAAAAGGCAGGGGTGCGACGTCCGTGTTGGCGCAGTCCAAAAAGGAACAGTCTCAGCTTTGTGTTACTCCTTATCTTCCTTATGCTTGAGCGCTAGTAATCATCATCATCCTCATTTTCAGAATTTCTCACACAACCCAATAACTGTTTTGGCCTTGCCTGTTTTACCTCCTTTGCTAACATGAATTTCATCACTTATCGACATAACTTACGATTCTATACCATACTAACCACTCCTCAGCTTTTCAGAAATAGATACAATTTAAATTCCATTATATAATCTTGATCTAAAAAATATAGGAAGGTCAGCATCATCATCAGTCTATAGCAGCCCACTGCTGGACATAGGCATACAAGGTAGGTACCTACATACAGAAAAAAATACAAACATACTCACACATTTTCAAATTCATGTTAGTAGTATGCCTACTTTCAATTCTAAAATAATATCCCCACCCTGTATATATTTATCCCGCCCTCTAATGAGCGGACAGTGCGTAGCTAATTGCCACGTAATGATGTTACCAGTGACGCGGGCTGACGGCTTGACGGACTGACGGACTGATGGACTGACGGCGACGTGTTTTGCCACTTTTGGTAATTAGGATGGGTTGTTAAATTCTAATGCGTAAGTACCTACTTGATTATTGAGGAAGTTTATGTTTTGAATTGGAAAAAAATACCTACCTGGAATATATTACTTGGTAAGTAAGTAGTTAATAAATAATATACCTTATTATGTATTAGCTTATGGCTGTACATTATGAAAAGAGATATTAGCCCATATAGCTCGTCAATAATTATCTCCTAAGGTGATGATTCAACGAGATACGAGTGAAGGGGTGACATTTTTTCAAAAATAATTAAAAAAAAACGAATATTATGAAATTGTTATTGTAATGACTTCCACTTGCAATCTTAACTGAAATTCAGTTTAACCCACATTACATTAATACAATTTCGCAAAAGAAAAAGTTCTATAATGAGCTCGCTCAAAAAGTTTCATCTGCACCATTCTCCACACAAAACTGTTCCCAAATAATCCGAAATTAAGGTTAAATTTACTTTGACACGTCATAATTACATAAGCCCAATCCCTTTTCAAAACTCACCACAAAACGTTGTAACAACCTCGAAATCATCTAACCGAAATGAGCTCTAAAGCATTGTAAGTACGGATTAGTTTCCTTAGAATTAAGCTTAGCTTAGGATCTATTGATGAGGGATAATAAGGATATACAAGGGAAATGCGGGTTGCATAGTAATTGAGGGTCAAACGGGATAATTATGTCTTTAGGTAGATATATTTAAGAAAATGGATAATATCGGAACGTGTTGTATTGGATCAGCCAGTGAAAAGCTTTAAGTAAAACTATTAGTTGATATTGATGGATTGTATTGATATTGATTTGTTGATTGGATGTTGCTGGGGACCGAGATGTCTGGAGGGAGTGGGGGGAGGCCTTTGCCCAGCAGTGGGACACAAATGGCTGATATAATAATAATAATAAATTAGTTGGTAGTTACACAAGATCGATCGCTGTGGAAATCGATGGGAGAGGCCTATGTTCAGCAGTGGACACTAGATGGCTGACATGATGATGATGATTAGTTGGTAACATTAGGCAATTAAAAATGACAGATTAACAAGATCACGACATTCCACCAGATCGTACGCTCTGAACGTAAGAATTCAGTTTTTGTACAAAAAAAAAATGTTTGTACACAATGGCACTCTCAAACGGTGAAGGTAAACGTTGTGACGTAACCGGCATATCGGGTTGAAAACATGTGTCATGTGCACGAAAGGAGCCTCTTTGAGGCGCACTAATAATCCTTTAACCACACTGGTTCTAAGGAACTAGTGACACGACAAAAAGAAGACTAACATCATGAAGAAACCAGTTAGTATTCTTAGGCGGTGATGGGCTTGCAACCTGTCACGTATGGAATACTAACTTCTGCAAAATATAGAAAAAAAATGGATTTCGACATGCCTCTAACTACCATAGACATCTGACATAGGATCTGGAATACATAAAAAGATTTAAGAGAATGTCTACAGCGCTTTGAAAATACAGTTGTGATCCTGGTGCCGTACCATGACCTACAATTAAGTTTGGGTGCTATCCAGCTTAGGTTCCTAATCTGAATCGCAAAGTTTTCGTACCGTGCCAACGTGATGTCATAAGCAGAAAATTGTTTTACTTGTATTGCTTAAGTATTATATTGCAAAATGATTCAGTTCTTACAGTTATTATCATACGTACGTGGTACGTTATAGCGAAGCAGTTCAGTTTAGGACCTAAACTGGATCGCTTTAGCAGCTCATAGTAGGGGCCAGGTGGCTTAGCATGAACTCTTATTGCCAGGCAGTTTTTGAACTGCTTGTCAATTCTGACATAAAGAAACAAATCTGAAATTGCGGCGTTTATAATGCTCTCTCGCTTACACATTGTGACTGTACTAGTGTGCAAGCGAGAGAACATGATAAGTTGCGAAGTTTCTTTAGTGAACCGGGTTATTCGAAATTGACATTTAGTTCGAAAAATGCCAGGCAATAGGAGTTCATAGTAACCGCCTGTTCTGTTTTTTTCACCTTTTCTTCAAAGCTACGCCCTTATTTCTAACCCGTAATGAATCGCGGGTCAAACCCAGCCGGTCTACATTCAGGGCTATTGACTGATCGGTTGAAAAAGGAGAAAACTTTTTGAAAACATGTTTTTCAGAAAAAGGTTGATGAATACAGAGTACGTATTGATTGATAAAACGGCGCCGTGGAATACAATTAAGTTGATCAGTTTGAATTTCACTCTACATTTTTGAAAAAATATTTAAACTGCAAGTTTTTTTTTAGGATTTTATTTGGCTTTCTCCGCTTGTTGTGAGAATATTACGTTTATGCCAAATTACAGTTTTCTAGCCGCAAACAGACAAGCGATATGGCAAATCTATAAAGATCCTTTACATTTTTTTTTTCACGCCGCGGGTCAAATGTGAGACAAATATCTGTAGGTCATACAATGACCTACAGATATTTGTCTCGGGTCTGGGTGTTTCTATGTATAATATGTATGTATTTACAAACAAAAGGTATATAGGTAGTTTAATAAGGTACCCATACAACAAGCTCTGCTTACTTTGGGGCTAGATGATGCTGTGTGAAAAGTCCAGCATTATTTATTATTATTTATATGAAAGCTGAGAGTGTATGACGGCTGATAGTGTAAAATGGAAGAAAAATAGGTATATGTTGGTGAGGACCCCACTTAATGTGGGACAAGGACAAGGGCTGGCAGATGATTATAAATATTGACATAAAAAAGTACGTGAGTGTCGTGGAACGGTTGGAACGAAGCAAAGAGTACTTTTCTATACTGGGATTTTCAATTTCAAATTCAAATCAAACGCTCTTCTTTAACAATATAACAATCTATGGACATGTTCACGGCTGCGCACTGCGTGTGACGATTTCGTGACGTGACGGCCGTGACGGTAACAATTTTCCTCCCAGCCCCCCAGTTTGTTTTTCTTCGATATCGTCCGAAAAGGAAATTCGTTCCAAAAGTTTATCTACTGTGGTAAGTAGACTTTTGAGAAAAATTATTTCAAAATTTGATATGAGAAAAATTATAAAAGAACACGCCAAAATCAACACAAAGCCGAGCATAATAAAGATAATTTTACAATGCGAACCGATTGGCAGTGAAGCTGGAATATTGATGAAAAGACTGGTTTTTGTTTCGTGTTCAATTTGCTCTGTGGAGGATAAATTGGTGGATATTAATAATTTTCAATATTGGGAAACTCCCCCGCAATTTTTGAGGCTTCAAACTGATATTTCCAAGAATTGTGTGCTTTAAATCAATGTGCATTAGTACGAGTATTGTTCTCTTTTCGAAATAGTTTAAACAGGCTTCCGCTCGTGGCTAGACTATCAACTTTAAGCCCAAGTTTCATCTAGACCATGCGTGATTGAAACACAAATATCAAAATATCACAATCTTTTGATGTATAATTCAGTAAAAAAAATTAAGGTTTACTCAAAATATCCTAGATTTTTCTCTTTTCCTCGTCCAAACTTGCCCTTAAGGCATAAAACAAACAAAAAAATGAATTATTTTGTTACAGACCTCTTTGAGTAATTGTGTATGAATAAATGAGGGTGTTGAGTTAGTGTACATGCATACAAACACACATTCTTTCGCTCGGCTCGTGCGTGGTTGTTCACTATACACCTGACCACTCGTCGCTTCGCTCCTCGCAACCTATGCTATAGGTCTGTTAGTTACAGGTTTTTAGTAGTACTAGAGATACAACGGTGTGTCATTTGTGCTACCAGTTGTACTTCTTAGTAGTACTGCTGATACGGAGGGTCTCGTACAGCAAACATTCCTCCTTCTCCATCGTCAGTAAAAATAACCAGAACTTTTTTTTTATTATGGAAAAACCCAATTCCTGCCTCGCACAACAGACTTATGGAATCAGCTGTCGCTAGCGGTATTTCCAGACCGATATGACTTAGGCACCTTCAAGAAAAGAGCCTATTCCTACCTCAAAGGCCGGCAACGCATCTGCAGTGCTTCTTGATGCTGCAGTTGTCTGTGGGCGGTGGTAATCACTTACCATCTGGTGTGCCACTGGCTCGTTTGCCCCCTCTTCCATAAAAAAAATAAAAAAAAAAAACCAACACAACATAGACTTCTCTGGACCTTTCAATAACTATTTAAGCACGAGAATTATTAGAGGCTACATCCTAGCCAGGACAGTTTACGAGCGCCGGCTATCCCCTTATATCCCGCGTCTGATTGCTTATCCCTTAGGGTCTGCCACAGGCTGTGGATGGTCCAGCTACTACATAGCTCCATTGGCCTCTTTGATCTATTATAGATGATTTAAGTGGCGTCAGGTAACACTAATGTGGAGTTCGAACATTTTCGTTCATGGTCCAGCTAGTTTAATAAAAAAAGCAAGTTTGTATGAGTGGCCAACTTTGGTACTGACTGTAAAGCCGTCTAAGTCAATCAATCAAGTATTTATTTCAGGAAACTTAAAATACAGTAGGTTATAATTTGTACTACAGCTAAAGAGTAAAACTACATTGTTGTAATTATTAGCTTAGGTATAGGTATAGCGTAGGTAATTTTACATATTTTTAGTGTACTTTAAACCTGTATCTGTATTATACAATTAAAACGTTGAAACTTGCTCTTACTAAGTTAGAACTTGTATTAAGACGCAAGGGTCTCTGCTTCAGCTCATATTATACTGTTATAGGTAGATGTATAAAGTAAATATTATTTGGCGATACCAACTACTTTTGTCCAATATGAGTGATTATGTTTTGAGATTGCTAGTTGATAGTTGAACTAGCACCACTGCGATGGAGTAGCAATTACTGGAACTAAAGTGTAATGGAACCAAGGATGTTTCAAATCTACCTAGGTGATATGTTTGATTGTGTCGTAGTGCCTCTACGGGACAATCCCCTACGGTATTGTGTGTACTGGCGATAGTTTGCAATTGCTTCAACTAAAAGGGGTCTCAAACCGTGTTTGTTGCACTGGCTCTTCACGGTTGTCTATGTTTTTACTGTAAAGATCTAGCTATGTACAATTTAGCTGTGTCCGAGCGCTGGCAAATGAAATTGGGATACAAATTTATGACGATACGTATATTTTTCGTTAACACTTCGATACGACTTATAGTAATTGATGATTTGCTGTTAAAAGTAAACACGAGCATTTTATGAGGATGAGGGCAGTTATTACTTTGTTTACTTGCGCGATTGCGAAGTTATTTTTATATTTTTTTTTATAAGAAAACCCGAGAAGAAGACAAACATTGTCACTCCTTCGGTGCCTGAGAACAGCCGAGTTATTATGTAACTGTGATAGAGTCTGTCTTATAAAAGGTGGCACTGGAAAAGGGTGCCTATATAATTAGGTATTTAAGACCTTTGACCATATTTCGCAATAAAGTAAAATCGTTCAATTCTTTGCTCAGCAGTAGGCAACATTTATGATTATCAAAAAAACTCTCTTTTTCGGGCACTACAGCGCTGCAGCTATATATAATATGAAACAAAGTCCTATTTCTCGAAATGATAATTTTAATATCTCATCTTCTCTTGTAGTTTCCTCAACATTAAAGTTTTCTATTTAAAACGTAATTATTGATACCGAAACGAGAATTTATGTATAGAATTGAAAGTGGAGTTCAACAATGATTTACGCGGCGGCTCTGCCACGTACAGTCGCGTACAGTGGTAATGATTGTACACATTCATCATCACTAAGCCCCATTATTTGGATAGGACCGTGGAGTATTCGATAGATGTTCATAGAGCTCACTTTTTGCGTTTGGTATAGAAACGCTATCGCTAACGCTAAATAAATTCAGTAATTTTTTATCATAATACCCACATAGATATCTTCAAAGGATCTGGTAAAGATCTGAAAGAATGTCTACCGTGCATTGGAGATACACGTGATTTATTAGGCTTAAAATGAAATGCTTATTTTATTAAGTGAAGTGTATTTCCTGGGGCATAGTTCGATGTTTTCTATCACCTAAACTATTGATAATTTTCAAACGTGGCTCAAATTTTCTACTTGTAGGTACAAGGTGAAAATATTTTTGGCCTCTAACTTGGACCAAACAGTAAAATGCATAGAAACATAATAAATAATTCCAATAATTCACAATTTTGTATCTTGTTGTGATTATAGTACTTTTTTTAAATATTGTATTCAAAAAGCGGCATACGTCATTTGCTTCCGTAACAATAATATTATATGAAACAGGTAACTCTATTTTCTAAATTCTAAGCTGGTGGGCTTCCTCACAATGTTTTCGTTCACCGTTCAGAGTTCCTCGTAAATAACCGAAAGATGCGGATTACCATCCGTAATTATCCACATTTACAAATAATTTTGAGTACATCAGTATTAGTGGTATTAGGTAGGTTCATGATAAAAATTGTGACTTACTTTATCATTGACTGGTGGGACGTGGCAGAAGACCGTGACAGATGGAAAGCAGTGGGATAGCATAGGTTAATAAAAAAAAACTTAATCATTATATCAAATTCGTCATCTTTCATTCATCTCCTTATTTTTCGTGTTTGTCCATATTATCTTATCGTTTCTTTGGGATATATTTACGGGTTTTTATAACGTCCGTCTTTGCAGTCGCCATTTTTTAGAAACCACGTTTTTATAATACCATTTTTCATCTTGTTTTACACATTCATTAATAAAACAAACTTGTGTAAATATTAATTTGGAATTTTTGGAATAACTAGGTGTCAAATTTAATAGACGATCCATCAAAACTGGTTTAGCCGTAAAGGGCTTGACGCACGACAAGTATCATTAATACGTAGACCGAAATAAATCTTTATGAAAGAAACGTACATACATCACTATTCACGAACTCTGTGGCGCAGTGGGCGAAGGCCTGCCTGCGACGCAGTAGGTTGCGGGTTCGATCCCTGCCGCGGGACCAATGTTTGTATGATCTACAAATATTTGTCTCGGGTCTAGGTGTTTCTATGTGTAATATGTATGTATTTACAAACAAAAAGTATATAAAGTAGTATATCAGTCATCTAGTACCCATAACACAAGCTCTGCTTACTTTGGGGCTAGATGATGCTGTGTGGAAAATCAAGCATTATTTATTATTTAATTCAACCAAATCTACATAAACACAGTTAAAACAAGAATTCTGCTAAAATTTTTGTTTTTCGCAGGGGAAAGACTACAGTTTTCCACCAGCTACGAACCTAACACATATATTTCAATCTCATTACATTCTTCGTATAAGCTCACTGGCTTAGCGTTCGATCTCTTAGAATCGTCTTAAAAACTCGGTGATCCTACTCCTGCCTGCGCGACCTTAAACACAATTTTGGGCCTAGTTTTCTTTAAAAGATTTTAAATACATCCCAAAAATTTACACCCATGCGGGACTGGAACCCACGTCCTTACCGATCCCTGGTAATACTCTAGACCTACTGAGCTAATGGGCAACTGCCGCAATGGTTGAAATTTCATGGGAGTACATACTATGCATCATTATGAGTAGCATTATTATTTGTTTCCTTGTTCAGTGATCAATTTTCTTAGGTATAATTCGTCATCATCCCCTTGTACCACTTATTCCCATTTGTTCCCATCCTTGTTCCACACCATCCACTTCCTCTCTATAAAATCTAAATAGCTTGGTTTTAGTGGGATGCATATTTTTGAAGCACATTTTCTAAGACTAAACAAGAATGCTACATTTCAGAAACATTTCCCCATTTTTTGCAAATTGAAAACCCAGCCAATTACATAAAACTCAATTTAAGTAATGGATGATGGAAGCGGCCATTACTGGCATTAGCTGCGTCTGAGGTGTGTCGGCTAAATCGCGGCAATAACGCCCAATCCGATGGTAGCCATCAAATTAAGCTTGGCTCAAGGGATGGGAGCCTCCGGTTTTCGCCTATAGGCACATTTTGCTACACATCATACTTTAGTTAGAGGATAGGCAAAGTTTGAGTAGAAAATAACCGGTGCCACAGAATACCAGGTGCTGCAGCTGAGTGGTGTCCATTTTTGTGTTTAGTATGAAGTGTTAGTATAGTTCCTAAGGCTGTCATTAATAAACACGAACTAGGGTGGTATTAGCGCTAATCCAAAGCATAAGGCTGTAGTAGGTCAATTCAGTATTAATAAACAAAGACCAAGGAAGAACTAAGCTAATTCGACTCTACTCTCGGAGTAAGAGTTACTCCTAGGCGCCACCTAGTATAGAGATGGAGTAGGCAGACGTAACACCAAAAAGTTTTAGAAGAATAAAACCTCTTTGAATAAAACAGATTGTCAAATACAAATTATTGTCTATCTCTGTCATTCATATAATTAATGACAGAGATAGACAATATTTTGAATGATAATATCATTCGTTCATTCACTCTTTTTCTACTAATCCCGATGTAAGGAATGTATTACTCATTCGAGGCTACTACCAGTTTATTAATAACATCAAAATATTCAAGTTGCTCCTTCGCTACTAAAGAAGTAACAAGTCTGAGAGTAGTCGCGTATTAAGCTAGAATTAGGGTAATCTAATTAATAAGGCCGTAAGTGTATTTTATGCTCTATGAAACACAAAATAAATGTTTTTCTATTCTATTCTATTCTAAAATTTGAGAAACCATATACCCCCAAGTACCTCTTGGTAGTTTTGAATGTTGCTTAGAAGCTATTTTATTAAAAAGACTAGCTGACCCGCGCGACTTCGTCTGCGCATAATTCATTTTTTCCGCGCAATTTTTTTATTTTTTTCTGTCATAAGAACCTTCTCCTGACAATAACAAACACAACAAAAAATTTTTTGTAAAATCGGTCCAGCCGTTCACGCGTGATGGCGTGACCAAGGGATATAGGGATTCGTTTTCTTATATAGAGAAGATAAAATACAAACACGTCATACGTTTTTCCATTTTCAAACACATTTTCTGTGATGGAAAAAATATTGCATTTATTATACGTATTGGTTCTATAGTGTACTAGTCGCTTCCCGCTAATTCGTCTGCATTTTATGCTGTATCTCGTTATCCCATACAAATTACAACTTATTGCTGCCCGCCATGATATCTTTCCGGGTTGAAATCGATGTATTAATTTTATTGCAAAGTTATTTTGATTTTTTTAGAGCCATGTTGGTCGAATGGGGTTGTGCCTCAACTTTCAATTTGATGGTCATGGGTTCAAATTCCGGCATCAAATTGATTTTTCGTTTCTTTATGAAACGCTATAACACGAGCTCTTAACGGTGAAGGAAAACATCGTGAGGAAACCCGCAGCTTAGTCAGTTCCACACATATTGACGTCGTCCTTCCTGTGGGCGGCTGATTAAGCTGAGAGGATGGTTTAGGTGCTGGGCAAGCCTATTCCATCAAAACAATGTCCCAGGCATTTCAGCGTCCCGTTAAGTGTAGGCATTGGTTGCCACCTGAAGCTGTATAAATCATCTAATATAGATGTAAAGGCCTAAGTAGTTTTATTTTGTTTTTTGACTGGGTGTTTTCAATCTATCTAAATCATTGTGGTTACCATAACACAAGCGTTGTTAGCCAGCTAGTATATTATTTATATGTGTATTGTCAACTCGTTCATACTAATTCCATTTCTCTTGTACCACACTAGCTGACCCCTAATTCTTGGAAGGTAATCGCGGTCTCGCCAGCGCGAGGTGTGAACCCGATTATACCCCTGTGCAGATAAAATGAAATGAGATTTTGTTACACTCGGAGCCAGACTTACTTATCTTTTTTACTAAAGTCGTATAACGGGTATGAGAAACACAGATATAACAGGCTACGTAGTAACACCTTTTCTTTCCAACTTCTTCTTCTTCTTCTTCTTCTTGTGTCACTAGTTCTTTCGAACCAGTGTGATGAAAGGATTGTAAGTGCGCCTCTAAGAGGCTCCTTTCGTGCACTTGACACAATGTTTTCGAACTTTGTTGGTTCTACGACATGCTGGTTTCCTCACGATGTTTTCCTTCACCGTTTGAGAGTACTGGCAGAGTGCACATAATTTCATGTTCATTTTCCTGTCCTTTTCCTGCATTATATGGGTTTGGCGCATATAGGTAAATTTTGCAAAATCAATGAATGTGTAGCTAGGATTTGAATATCTCTATATACATATATAATAAAGTCGAAAGTACCTACATATCCAACTAGGCCAACACAGCTCTCATACTGTATCAACCGGAAAATCGTGTATGATTTTCCGGTTGATCCATTGTTGTTATTGTTGATCCATCACCATAAAACACCACGTAATTTCACCACACTGGTTCGTAAAAACTAGTGACTCGACAAGAAAGAAGACTGTTTAATATCATGATGGACCAATCATATAAATTACTTTACACTTACGATGTCCAACTATCCAACTACTGGTAGATAAGGTTGCTTCAACTAATTGTATTATCAAAAACCTCGGTGTAACCGATCTACGCCATCGACATAAAGCCACATCGCAAAGAAAATAAATCGAATCAATAAAAATAAATGTCCTACCAGATATTTTGACCCGCGGCACCATGAAACGATGGGTTCTTCCCAAGCGCTCCTTCTTTCCATAAATAAAATAAAATATGTATTAAATATGTCCATAAATAAAATAAAATTAAAAATTAAAATATGTATAAGAATAAAATAAGTAAAATAAATAAATAACGTTTTTCGACTTTTCACACAGCATCATCTAGCCCCAAATTAAGCAGAGCTTGTGTTATAGGCACTAGATGACTGATAAACTACTTATATACTTTTTTTGTTTGTAAATACATACATATTATACATAGAAACACCCAGATATATAATTATAATAAAATTAAAATATTTATAAGAATGTAACCTATAACTATTTGCTGGTATTTCTAACGATTTATAAAAATAAATAGACAACTGCTTATTCATTATAAATATAATTTTTGGTTATTGTAACTGCATCTACTGTATTTAATCTTTTACAATTTGATGATGTTATGGAATACAAGTTTATGACGTAGGTACCTACTTACCTATTTTATTCTTACTCCTTACTCGTCTCTCTATCTCTCTCTCATTCTCTACTCGTAATCAACTGTGAGACTACACGAGACCACGGGGCCACGGGTAAAATCTATCAATCAGTAGATCCATTGTACAGATCCAACACGGATATATTGAAATATTTTTGTCTGCAAATGCACATGTAATTCTATGACACATTCTTTATGTCAATTAAATGTGACCGACTATAGAGACCGTTGGAACAGTTTAGGAGCAGTGGGACGAAGGTTGAATTAAAAAAGACAATTTATAGCAATTTAAATCAAACAAAACAGAGCACTAGAGAACAGTCCAAAACGATTATGATCAAAGATAAGGAGATAGCTCGGACAGATGTGACACGATCGAACGATAAACAGTTGATTTCCAAATTATTCGAAACGTCTACGGTATTTTTATTGATTTTAGCTTCTGATCAATTTAGGGTTGACCTCCAGAAAAAATCAATTGGATACAGTGACAATGATAACTCTACATAGCTACTTTTCTACTTTCAAGAGTTCAATTTCTTATTATATCAATGAATGTGTGATCATGATCAACCAAGTTTGTTGTTCTGGTTATTCACGGTATTAAAATAAGTAAGTTCGTATGAGTCAGTGGCCAACTCTGGTGAAGGAGTTTTTAGGCCGCCTTAAGGCCTCCGTCATGGCTTAACGACTTAAAAAGCCGGGACTGACAATTTAACGTGCCCTCCGAAGCACGGAAGCACTGATTGCGAAGGAACATGGGGGTTATTCACGTTCGTTTTTTCGTTCGTTTGATAAATATTCGGATGCTTCTTACTACGAGCTACATTGTATTCAGTCGATAAGATTAACGTTAAAACACGGTCCTAACTTAGGACCAAATATTCCAAACCGAAAATGTGGCCCTTGAAGTCAGAAATCGTAAGAAACATCCGAATATTCATCAAACAAACGAAAATAAGAACGGGAATACGGGCCCAGAAGTAAAACCTAATTTTAAGACTTTTCGATGTGATTAAAAGCGTATTGACTAAACTTAATAGCCTTGACCGACAATTTAACGTGGCCTCCGAAGCACGGAAGCGTTCAGTTGAAAATTCTGCTAGCAGTCACACATCCTTAAGAAATAAGAAATAAATAATGCTGGACATTTTCACACAGCATCATCTAGCCCCAAACTAAGCAAAGCTTGTACATACTATGGGAACCAGATAACTGATATACTACTTATATACTTTTTTTTTTGTTTGTTAATACATACATATTATACATAGAAACCCCCAGATCCGAGACAAATATCTGTAGGTCATACAAACATTTGTCCCGCGGCGGGGATCGAACCCGCAACCTTCTGCGTCGCAGGCGGACCTTCGCCCACTGCGCCACAGAGGTCGTAAAAAATAAGAAATATTTATTGTTCAAACTGTGTTACAAAGATGATAGTATTTATCTAATTAGGTATCAACAGTTTACCTATCCTGGCCGTACAATAGTTTAAGTATGAAGGTAGGTATTAGATACCTACCTTCATAGAAAGCTATGGCAAAGTAAAACTAGGTACTTAAAGTTACATTTACCTAAACAAAATGTTTACTTAGTTTAAGCCTCAAACTATCAGTCAGTACTTATTATTATTAGTGATGGCGTGGCTTTCATATCACTGCGGCCATGAAGACCTATTGTGATTGCCACTTTCAAGTCGCCCCTTGAGGCGGGGCGTTCATAGTTCACTACCAAGCCCTACTGCTAACAGAAACTGTAGGACCTTTTTGAGTGTGAATTCTCGTAGCTCCTCTGGGCTTAAGGTGTATTTTCCCAGAATGGCGCTGCGTTTGTGCATTAATGGCCCACACTCTCCTAGCAGATGAAGGGGCGATTCATCCGCCGCAGTCAGCACTTACTTGACTACTTATTATAAGAATTGTATGTAATCTGTGTAATATTTTTAAATTGTGCTTTACTGACTACTGAATTTGTCTTATTGATCGTCCAGACTTGTTTCTTAACTTCGACGATCTATCAAGAGCGACTATGCAAGCTACACAACAAGCGCTTCAGTTTGAAGAAAACATCATCATCTTCCTGTCCTTTTCTCAGATTATGTGGGGTCGGCACAACATGTGTTCTTCTTCCATTCTCCTCTATCAGCCGTCATCTCAACACTCACTCCTTTTTTACTCATGTCATCCTTTACACAATCCATCCATCTTTTCTTTGGCCTACCTCTACTCGTAAATCCATCAACATTCATACCAAGTACTCTCCTAGTTACATGACCTTCTTCTCTTCTCATTACATGCCCATACTATGCTAGCCTGTTGCTCCTCATCTTCTCATTCACTGGCGCCACTTTCACACTTCCTCTTATGTACTCACTCCTTGCTCTGTCCATTCGCGTCACTCCACACATCCATCTCAGCATTCGCATCTCAGCCACGTGTACCTTTTGTTCATCCATCCCTTTTGTTGCCCAACACTCAGACCCATACAATACGACAGGTCTTACGATCGTCTTGTATATTTTCCCTTTAAGCTTAAGGGGCATACGTGGATCGCAAATTGTTCCTGAGACCTGTCGCCATTTTATCCATCCCGCATTTATTCTTCTTCTTCTTTGCCAAATCATTTACAACATGAGTTCAGTTTGAATAAAATCTTTTTTGCAAATAAATATTTTCGTTTGTTAGTTTTGGCTGTAAGGGTAACCGTCCAGCGATAGATTTACGGGGCTATAACCTGAGAGTAAATTCCCTTGAAATATAGAGCAGATCTTGTCATATTTGGAAGCTAGCCAGTATTTTAAGTGGCCCCTTGTTGTAATAGAATTTTATGAATCTAGAACGAAATTTTTAAATTGTTTGCTGTTATCTTCTTGGCTCGTTTATTTGTTACACAAATTGAACTGCAGTTTTGTAACTTAGTATCAGTCGCCATTTTGTTTCTGTATTTTTGGGTTCTTGCTTCTTTGGACATGTCTTGGCCCCCAAATAACGATATAAATTGGTAACTAAACTATAGCTTTATATTGAGTTGAAGCCAACAGTGAGCCCAAGCTATTAAATGCTTTAATATTATAGCCTGTGACGTTCACAATCTTATCGCGCGATATAATCTTACACCAATTGATTCAAGTAAGATAAGTTCAGAGACAACAAACTCTCAAACGATGAAAAAAGACATCGCAGGGAAACAGAAGAACCTAAAGTTAAAGTTCGTAAGATTCGTATGGCTACTATAAGTCCTTTCACCACACTGGTACTGGTTCAAACGAGTAACACAACAAGAAGTTTCAGAACAAATATTTCTAAATACAGGTCTTTATTTGATTAAATGAAAACATCATCGTTACAATTTATAGCGCCGTATAATTTTGTATATAGTTCTTAGTACCTATGTGATTAGGATAATGGTTCAATTACACTTATCATTAAAGATAAGTGCATAATGATTATAAGTATTCATTTTGATCTGTTAGTTAAGTCATTTGAAACACACGGATTAGCTCTAAAATTAAAGCTTATAGACTAGATGATTTATACAGCGTCAGGAGGCAACCTATGCCTACACTCAACGGGACGCTGTAGTGCTGGGACATTGTTTTTGAGATAGATCAAACTTGCCCAGCACGTAAACCACCTCTCCACAGGAAAGACGACGTCAATATGTGTTTTTTTTTATTAAATAGGTCAGCATTTGACCTCCCTCTGCCTGATGTTAAGCAGTGAGGTCTCAGATGGAGCATGCTTTCCTAGAAGGAACCTATTTACTCTTGATTTGAAGACCTGTGTGTAGCTAACTAAGCTGCGGGTTTCCTATGGTGAAGGAAAACATCGTGAAAACCAGTTTTATTTTAAATTATAATAAACGGGCATGGGCTTGCAACCTGTCACGTATGGAATTCTATCTTTTTCAAAGGAAACTACAAAGTGTAGTGGCTAATATCAAATCCAACGGCTTTTCCGTCAAATGAAAATATTTATCTCGGGTGTTTTTATGTATAATATGTATGTATTTACAAACAAATATTGTATAAGCAGTGTATATCAGTTATCTGGTTCCCATAGTACAAGCTTTGCTTAGTTTGGGGCTCTAGCCCCACACAGCATCATCTATGATGCTGTGTGAAAATTTCCAGCATTTTTTTTATGTATCAAGGAATGACTACCGTGCCTGGTAGATAGTGATCCTGTTCCTTCTTATCTTCTGTCTCTTTCTTATTTCTTTGTCCAATATTGCTATCTTGTTTTAACGAAAATCCCCATAACACAATTCCTTTCCTAATTTCGAAAACAAGGCTTTAATTAAAATTTCATGAGCTTTTTAAGCCTTTTGTATTTGTTTCTTCTCAGTATACCTCATCGTAATAACTCATAGCAAAATAAGACTTATGCTACAGGTATAGAGTGTACAGTGGTTTGGCAAAATGTTTATTACAAAAATAACATGATTTAGAGGGATCAGTGTGGAAATGAAATATGTAGTTTTAAGCTTTTATTTGTGTGTTGTGTAAATAACGCTTTGGTGTCGCCGACAAAATGAAATACGAGTGAAGGAATGGTGAAAATATATTCTCTCTAATTTTACGCTTAAAATAGATATTTAATTCCCGACTTTTAAATAAGTAGGTTCAATGTTCGGCTCTATGGTTATTTTTCTAAGTTCGCCGATATCTCCGTAATTTTTTTTATAAAAAAACAAATCAAGCAGAGTACAATCAACAATTAGTTAGTCTTACAATTATTTTTTTTAAATTAGGTATGTTTAAATTTGTATATTTAATAATTAGGTAGATAGGACCTACCTAATCATACTTTGTAATCAGGATGGCTTGTGGTTGATGAGATGTGCAGCGGTATCTACCTACACTAAGTACAAGACTTGTGATGTAGATGCCGCGTTACCTTCCATTGTTACTGATTGTGGACCGATTTTCAAAGATAATAATAATAATAATAATGCTGGACATTTTCAGACAGCATCATCTTACCCCAAACTAAGCAAAGCTTGTACTATGGGAACCAGACTTTTGGCAATATCTACATTTGAAGAAGCTTTATTACTCTGTCTCAGAGTTCACATAAAGTTTATCTAGTTTCAGAGTTCACATAAAAATGTGTGATAGAACCATGTCTTGATTACAGTACAAAATCAAGACTTGTCGAATCTTTTTATGAGTCAGACCATAATGTCTTCTACAAACTAAACCCTCAAAAAATCAATTTGACCTATTCTTTATCAGAAAATGGGAATCAGTAAGTTTGTTACCTCCATCATTGACGTTATTTATCGTTGTCCCAATTCCCACATGATAACTACTTTCCATCTAATAACAGAAGTCTGTATGTCGGCCTGTTTCACTCACAAACAGGTTTAAAATTCAAAACGTTCCCAAGCTACCTACTACCACCTACTATGGAGTCGAGCGTAGCGAGCTTACATGGATAAAGAGGAAACCAGTTAGGTGGCGATGGGCTTGCAACCTGTCACGAATGGAATGCTTTCGCAAATGTAGATATTGCCAAAAGTCAGTCATAGACGTAAACATTAATTTTATAAAAATGTCAAAAACACAGGTTCACGACTGTATCCCCAAGGTGCGGTAGACATTTCTCTCAGATCTTTTTATGTTACTTATTCCAGATCCTTCGAAGATGTCAAAGCTTTTGACGACCTCTGTGGCGCAGTTAGCGAAGGTCGGCTTACGACGCAAAAATTTGCGGGTTCGATCACATGTCATCCATGAGACAAATGTTTGTATGATCTACATATATTTCTCTCAGGTCTGGGTGTTTTCTATATATAATTTGTATGTATTTACAAACAAAAACATAAGTAATATATCATTCATGTAGTACCCATAACACAAGCTCTGCATACTTTAGGGCTAGATGATGCTGTGTGAAAAAGTCCAGCATTATTTATAAACACACACACAAACACAGATTCGCGACTATTATTATTATTTATTTATTTATTTTGAGTGACTTCTGGGAATAATTTCTACAGAACTTTCGATCCAGTTTCATTTTGTTTAATCTCGAATCAAATCTTTTCACATTCTTTTCATACCACAAAGTGAAATATCTCTACGATGATATAAACTATTCTGTCGCTGGTACAGTTGTGCAAACAAATTGTACACTAGCGTGGGTGTACGTACATGAAATGTTAACATAGGTGGGTCGAAAAAATCATGTTCGAATTTAGAATTATTCTCCATTGGGTGATTTGAATTTAGAAGCTGCGTTAATTTCAAAATTCAAATGCAAACAGTTTGTTCGATTTTTTAAAAAGAGTTACATTCAAATGAGTATTGCTCAATTATCGATGGTATGAAGCTTGTTAAAAATAACTAGGAACTACTATCTGGTACCCGTGACTTCGTACATGTAATTTTTTTTAAGTTTTTACCTAAGTACTTAGGTATAATACAGTAAGTAGGTATCTGTAAGAAATTCACATTTTATAATTATTTGCTTTTCAAATCAAATCATTTTCGATTTGAATGACAAATATAAAATCGGTAAGGTTTTATGCGATAATATTATTATTTATTATATCATATTTTTTTATTATCTATGTAAAACTAGGTACCTACTCAATAGAATCTTTATGTAACGGGGACAATGATTGAGTAAGCTTTCACGCGAACTTCACTATGTTTCCGATTGTATTTAGTTCTCCGATGAACTAAATACAATCTGACTAAAACCATAAATAAGCAGAAGCACGATAAACCCCAGTCCATATGTTTAATTAGTACGCACTAATTTTAAAATTAATCCCTTTCCGGTGCGTATTGAATAGGGATGTGATTGTTCCGCAAATACGGATACGGTAACTTTCATTAAACTAGAATTAATTAAAATTAAAGGAAATTGACCTGAGTCTACGGTCGTTTATAACCTGTCTTCGAGCACCATTTTCAACAACATTTTCAATTTGATAGAGACTATTTATCACTAGAAACGCAGATAACGACATAGGGCACAATTCTTAGAATATTTTTAGAATTCTTTTTAGAATCAAGATTCTATGAAGTCTAAGGTAATAACTTGATAAGACACGTCACATACATTATTTTACACATGGCCACATTTCAATAAAATATAATTTCGGGTAAATCAGAAACAGAAGAAAAAACCGAAAATAACATAAAGTGACGTAGCTAAGTCAATTATTGCGTTTTTTTTCCGCTAAATATGTGTAGAATCATGGTCTGATTGCAACGCCTAAAGTTTATTTTCTTCCGTATCCGTAAAAATATCGTATCCGTAAAGTTATCACTAGTATTAGCAACGATAAATCTGTATTGATGATAAACAAGTCGAAATTAGTTTGGACGTGATGATTACTCGGAGCTTCCGTTTTAGATAAATTAACGAATACTAATTATTGGGTTCGGAGTTACGGAAATTCAATTTTTGTACGGAAAACATTGCCCATCTTTGAGGCAGGTTGGATAAAAAGTAAAAAATATTATTATTATGGTCTATAATTAAATAATTCATAACAAGGTTCATCCAAACAATACCTAAGAATCGAGAAACGAATCGATTTAAATACCATTTTAGTTAAAGTTACTTCATATGAGTTAGTAGTCAACTAACTCAATCAACACTCCCGGGAGTGCCGAGAGAAGTGATAACTTGAACAAAAAAAATTATGCATTTTTATTCACCAGTTTAGTTATAAAAAATGAAAAATATTGCCTTAAAAGTTTACCGAACTAGTTTACAGAACTAGATGGCGCTAGTGGTGTCGGTGAGTAGTCACGTGACAAATCGAGGCAAATCCAACTATTTATTCTCACTTCATCAAAAATGCCCAACGTGCGTAAAGAAGTTTTCATTTCAAAAAAATGTATCTTGAATTCTAAAGTTTGGTGTCAGGAGTATGCAACGATTGGATGTAACTTTGCATTATTATGAGATAAAACCTTTTCTTCACTCAGCTAATGAGTAAGTTGTGTAGTTAGAGTTGCTGGCAAACACAAATATTGCCATAACTCTAGGGATTTGTTTAATTTGACGCGGGCGTCGCTCTCTACAAAGATAATGCTTGTTCAGATATACCTATACTAGCTACTGTATTCAGCTTCACTTGCATGGTAACACCATTTTAAATAGCCTGTTTACTATTTCCGTTATGGAGCCGTGTTGGTCGAATGGGGTTGTGCCTCGTTTTTCAATCCAAAAGTCGTGGGTTCGAATCCCGGTCGTGCATCAATGGATTTTTCGTTTCGTAAAATGATTATGCGCTGTAATACGAGCTCTTAACGGAGAAGGAAAACATCGTAAGGAAACCCGCAGCTTAGTCAGCTCCACACGTATTGACGTCGTCTCTCCTGTGGGCGTCTGATTAAGCTGAGAGGATGGTTTAGGTGCTGGGCAAGCCTATTCCATCTGAAACAATGTCCCATGCACTACAGCGTCCCGTTAAGTGTAGGCATGGATTGCCTCCTGACGCTGTATAAATCATCTAATAAGGCCTAAGTTACTATTTCAGGCTACGATTTACACTTATTCCAAGCTTCATAAGATTCGCATGTTGGTCAAGTCGTGACTAAAACACAAACATTACAAACATACAAACTTTAAGAATTAAAATATTAGGATAATAGGGATGGTAAACATTTTTACAGAGATATTTCAATGTTACTTTAGTCATCACGTTTTTGTCAATAGAATTAGTCAAGGTATTTCTTGCCGTGTAAAACTGCCCTAAGACGCTTTAAAAATGTCACTTCCAATGTCATGCAGTCTTTAATATAAGTGAAATAAGAATGTTTTTTTTACTTCAATTTAGCTAGGCCCCAAACCGTGTTTGTTGCCCTGGTTCTTCACGGTATTGGTCGCGAAGGAACAGGAGTAGAATCACCTAGTTTTAAGACGTTTCAAAGTGATCCCAGCGGTCCTACTGAATAAATGCTTTTTGACTTTGACTTTGATTTTAGTCAGTGAACTACAGAAAAACCACTGTAATATATAAATATTTTTAACTAGCTGCGCTCCCGCAGTGTGACGCCCGGTCACTCAGGATTTATCCGGGATAAAAAGTAGCCTATGTCCTTCCCTGGGATACAATATTCATCCATGCCAAGTAATAAACAGACAGACAGACAGAAAGACAGATAGACAGCCTAACTATACAGTTACTTTCATATTTATAATAATTATTAGTAAGTATGGATAAATAAATAAATATAATAAATAAAATAAGAACTTTATTGAGGACACAGTGTTACATGAAATAATTATTATGCTGTTTCGATAGTATTGTCCTACAATCGGCGGTCTTATCGCTTAAGGCGATTTCTTCCAGATAACCTTATATTTATATTATTTACTTAGTATTAATAAAGCTAGGTAAATGTAAGACAACAGACTACGAAGTTCCGCACTTTAGGTATTCAAAAAAAAACTAAAAGCCCTCACAGATGCAAACAATAAGTAGGCATCTTATTAAACTTGTCTATGTCAGCCTCTGCAGACGAGCGATAAGCAACACAAATAGAGAATTAATCTCTCTTCTCTACATGGCTTTATTATCCAACTGACGGTTGACTGTTTTAATTTAGTCGGTTTAATTATAAACGTTTCTAGTTTTTATTTCATTTTGAAACTTTGTGTGGAATTAATTTAGTACAAAAAAATATGGTTGTCTGTAAAGTCGGTTTACTGACAATAGTTGAACGTGACAACGCAAAGGCCGATTGTGCTTCTTTCTCGCTCGTTCCGCGCTCTCGCTTGCACTTGCGCAAGCCTTACATGGAACGCCCCAGAGCGAGGTAACGCCTCATGACGTCATGTTTTTTCGTGCGTGCAGCCGGCTCTATCGAATTATAAGACATAGTCACGTCAAAAAAACTTAGGCCTTTACATCTATATTAGATTATATATACAGCGCCAGGAGGCAACCTATGCCTACACTTAACGGGACGCTGTAGTGCCTGGGACATTGTTTGAGATGGAATAGGCTTGTAGCACCTAAACCATCCTCTCAGCTTAATCAGCCGCCCACAGGAGAGACGATGTCAATACGTGTGGAGCTGACTAGGCTCGTGTTAAAGCGCATATAAATTTTACGAAACGAAAAATCCATTAATATACGGCCGGGATTCGAACCCACGACCTTCAGATTGAAAGTCGAGGCACAACCCCTTTCGACCAACACGGCGGAATTTAGTATAAACCGACTTTAAAAAAGGAGGTTCTCAATTTACTAGGTTTTTTATGTAAGTACGTACTTATGTTATTGGAACGAAGTTCCTTTTCGGACTGTATGGAAGAAAAACAGGTTGAGGCTGGAAGAAAAATTTCGTTCCATTTTACCGTCACGACCGTCACGTCACGAAATCGTCACAGTGCGAAGTGCGCAGCCACGAACAGTCCATAGCTTAATTAAATTTAAAATTCCCAGTATAGAAAAATAGTCTTTGCTTCGTTCCAACCGAAAGTGAACTCTTTTTTGAAATTACAAAGGTGAACAGCTCAGGACTATGGAGTCCCGGACCTCTAATAGGCATGCATGGGGCCAACACACAATTAAATTTATAATTATATTTGTTATTGCTTTGGTATTGTAATTACGTGTTATTTTAATGTGTTAGAAGGAAGTTTTCACACGATTAAACTTTGGTTTATTGTAATTATGCTACATAAAATAAATAAATGTTGATTTTAATGAAATACTTATTTGAACATGATGACAGTTCAAAATAGCATACTTAATAATAATTATTATCTCATAAGCAAGTATAATTTTACTATTTATTATTTAAAAACTATCTTTAAAATATATTTTCAAGATTAGTGAAGGAAAACATCTCGTAGAACCTAAGTAATTTCTAAAATATTTATCAAGTTAACGAAAACCACCTCTATGATATCTCTCCTAATTTTTTTTCACTACTCTGCTTTACGGTTCGAAAAAAACTATTATCACTTTAACTATAATAGGTATTAAGGATATATTTTCACCACACTGATCTGAAAGTACTATAATAGTATACAGGGTCTTTCATTTTAAACTACACAAACTGACAGGGCCTCATTTTTGGGTTGTAAATTAGACGTTGGACCGTATCAATTTAATTCCTAAGCCCATTTAAGTTTTCACTTCAAAATATATCATTTATTGATTTTTTTAAATTGTTGCATAATGATTTTCAAGGAGAACAGAGTTCCACCAATCACAGCGCAGCTACATCACGAATGGTCTAAGTTATACAAGAAGCAAAGAAAGGATAGTCTTTATCGATTTTCTCGGGATTTTCATAACAAAACAAAAAAAAAACATTACATAAATATTTTTTAATTTATTTTTGAACCAATTTCCTGAATTCAGTTAGTATTAAATGAAAGACCCTATACATTTCAAAAATAATGCGAATCAAGCTCTGTTTTTCCTAAACATATTTTCCTTACAGAATAAATCGTCTGTGGACAACAGGCCTTATTGTCGGATGTCACAATGTCGCAGTACGAACAGACAAACACAATTTCTTTCTATCGGCAAACATCGACAGACTCTGTTTTTATTTACAGAGCGTTTGGGACTCGTTATGTTGGGTTCTACAGACCGGCGGTATTCAGCGTTTTGAAGTAAAATATTAATCTCAAACAATGGTACAGCGTACCGTTCAGTATAGGCATAGATGACTCCTGGCGCGTTTAAATTTAGTAAGTACCTACCTTACCTATAGATTCAAAGTCATATGTTTTGATGATAAATTATAGAATAGATTTTAAATTTTATTTAATATATCATGATTATATTTTATTTTTATTTATCAGTTCTAAGTAGTAACTATATTACTTTATGAAAATGCTTTTGCAATGGCTTATTAGACAGCTTTTTAAAGTTCAGTAAGGTAAAAAACAATTGACGACCTCTGAGGCGCAGTAGGCGAAGGTCCGCCTGCGACGCAGAAGGTTGCGGGTTCGATCCCCGCCGCGGGACAAATGTTTGTATGACCTACAGATATTTGTCTCGGGTCTGGGTGATAATATGTATGTATTTAAGTATATAAGTAGTTTATCAGTCATTCTAGTACCCATAACACAAGCTCTGCTTACTTTGGGGCTAGATGATGCTGTGTGAAAAATCCAGCGTTATTTATTTTTATTTATTTAACCAACTTCTAAAATAGGACGATATTTTATGACAGCTGTTTTTTTCCTTACCTTTACGCTTTATCTCCTAGCGACAAAAACGCCGCGTTTTAAGCGCTCGTATGAACACAGCTAGTTAGATCCCGCGGACGCTAGCAAGCTTTATCACTTCCTTATATCTGTGCACACTGCACAGTTTACTTTTCTATCTCTGTTTGCTTGTTATGTTGTTATGTGGCTACAGGTTAAGGTTACACTTGTTTGTGGCAACGAATTTTTGTAAATTCTAGTCTCCATTTTTAAATGATTATCATATTCAGCCTATTTCATCCCACAAGGAATCAGGCCTCTTTTCATTGGCACTGGGCAAAGGCCCACCTGAGACGTTGCATGTTCGATTCTCGTTGCTCTAAAAAAATTTGTCTGGATATTATTTATGTAAAATATTTATGTACTTTTTTACAAAAAACGTGTACTTATATTACATAGTAGTTTAAGTCATGACATGGTACCCATAACACAAGCTATGCTTACTTTTGGTGCCACTTTGGGACCAAAATCATGAAAGTGTGACGTAATATTCCCAATAATAATCCTTTTTATTCTGTTGTCTTGATACTAATTTAAACCTAGTATAAAAATGTTCCAGAGCTGTTGATAGCGGTGGGAATATTATAATTACGCGCGTGCATTCGACAGGTTCGATCCCAGGGGTTTAAAGAAAATGAAAAAACTTGCCTCTAAGGTATAAAAGGAAATTTATTAATAGAAAATGTAAAGATTGAGCTCATTTTTCATTTAGATAAATTATTTTCTTGTTAGGAAAACATTAAAATGACTTTGTAATAATGAGAATAATAAATATAATGGTTTGTTTGTTTGTATAATTAACCCGTTACCAATTGTAAAACTTAGGCCTTTACATCTATATTAGATGATTTATACAGCGTCAGGAGGCAACTTACGCCTACACTTAACGGGACGCTGTAGTGCCTGGGACATTGTTTGAGATGGAATAGGCTTGCCCAGCACCTAAACCATCCTCTCAGCTTAATCAGCCTGGCTTACAGGAAAGACGACGTCAATACGTGTGGAGCTGACTTAGCTGCGGGTTTCCTCACGATGTTTTCCTTCACCGTTATGAGCTCGTGTTAAAGCGCATATAAATTTTACGAAACGAAAAATCCAGTGTTGCACGGCCGGGATTCGAACCCACGACCTTCGGATTGAAAGTCGAGGCACAACCCCATTCGACCAACACGGCTTTTACCAATTGTATCACAATAATAATTGCATGTGTTATAATAAATCATTTCATTTTATCACTATCGGGACTGTATGAGTACGGCAGACATTCTCTGATCAATTCATTGAAGACGCTACCGGTGCTATAACCGATAGAATTGAGCTTAGCAAAGATTTCAACTGCGACGAACAAGGATTCCGTAGCCGAATTGGTAAAAGGCGGCTCCGGCTTTAGGAGGACTGTCGTATCATTGAGGGTTCGAATCCCGTCGGAATCTTTTCATTTCATTTTCTCAATTCATTCAATATCCTTCCTTTGGCTTATGCCTACATCTAGCAGAAGGTATAGCGTTCCATCCACACGACATGACAGGTTGCAAGCAAGGTAACCGTTTTCTTGGGAATATAACTGGTTTTAATAAATAAATAATGCTGGACATTTCACACAGCGACATCTAGCCCCAAACTAAGCAAAGCTTATACTATGGAACCAGATAACTGATATACTACTTATATACTTTTTGTTTGTAAATACATACATATAATACATAGAAACCCCCAGACCCAAGATAAATATTTGCAGATCATACAAACATTAATTCCGCGGCGGGGATCGAACCCACTGCGCCACGGAGTCGTTTTCTCACGATGTATTCCTTCACCGTTTTGAACTCCGTGTTAGAAACATTTTGCAACACAAAAATACATAATTATCAGTACCTAGGTTATTAATTCAGTTACGATTCTTTATATTCTTCAGTTTGAAAATTGGGAGCATTAATTTAACTAGGCAAACATGGCTATGTTAAAAATAACTGAAAATCCCCAATTCGTACCAGTTATTCCGAACAATGAAACCATCCGACAATGCTCCACTTACTCCACACGGTAATAAACTCCCTGATAATGATAATTTTGCCTGAAAATAGCCAAACAATAAACATTATTTGCAACAAAACAATGAGATATTTTTATGGATACATTTTATTTTATTGGATTATCTCAAATATGTATTATATAAAGCGCATTAAAATACGCTTTAATATTTTAGTATCTATCATTATCATTTATCATATCCCATCCCACTTCATATAATAAAGCTGAAAGTTTGTGAGTTTGTTTAGATGTTTGGATGTTTGTGTGTTTGTGTAAGGATCAGGCTCAAATGACGTAGCAGTTTACAATGAAATTTGGTAAGGTGAAAGGTAAGTACCTATACCTAACTCCAGAATAGCATATAGGCTACTTTTTATCCCGAAAAACGTTCCTGAAAACCAAAAATATGTAAAAGGACAACGGGAAAATTGCATAACAGTAGTCTGTTTGACAGAAAGAGCACTGCTCTAAGGTTGCCATGACAACCAATAACTTTGAACTTTTCAAAATGGCGAAGCCATTTCGTTCTAATATGCCTTGAAAAATTTTTATTACTTAAATTAAAATACTATTATTTGTGCGGTTGTGATGCCTAAATAAGTTTTATTTTAATAAATAGCGAAACACGTATATATTATTTTTTCAAAACTACCCAACAAATCCAAAAATGAATTCAGTGTTTTCATGGGTTGGATTGGAACAAGGTAGTTCTATCTCTAAAGTTTGTATGACGAAACAATGCGCAGACGACGTCGCGTCCGGGTCCACTAGTACTAGTCTATGTAGGATAACATGAGTAAGTTTCATATTTTTCATGGACATAATAGATGGCGTAACAAACTCCATAGCCAAGGGTTCCCACAAGACCATAATACTTTTAATTTTTTAGCCAAACGAAAACCTTTTTTATAGCACTCATTTTCTTTTTACACCTTTTTCACGGCACATGTGGTTGGCTCGACATGTTAGATAACTTTGCAACGACTTGTAATCTTGCCCTCAGGGCCTCTGGGAGTGTGGGAGCTAGCTATGACGGGAATGCTAAGGCTTTACTGAATACAGGATGCGTTATTTATACGATATGGTGTCAATTTCAATTTAGAAAGGAAAAATAAGTGTTGAGTTGTTTGTCTATGTTTGTAGTTGTTATGGTGTGTGTGTATAGTTTATTTGGCCAGATAAAAAACTGTATTAGAACGAACTAAATTAAAAAATAAAAAACTGTATAGATGTTGGATGTGCTAAAAAAATACTTCTGAACAAATATAATAACTTGCGTAATATACATAAAAAAACATATGGTGGCATGATGGCAGTGTATTTTATCAAAAATACAAAATGCTTGGTATTTTCTTCAAAATAAACTTATAGTTGCATGAAAACAAAGTCTTAAATATTAAAATATGGACTGGTTAGCGACTGCGCACTTCTCACTGTGACGTTTTGACCTGTGTATGTGTCGTGAAGGTAAAATCCAAGGTTTTTTTTTCTAGCCCCCATCATCGATACCGTCCGAAAAGGAACTTCGTTCCAAAAAAAAAACTGAGTTATATGAACTGAAAACTTGCTTACGTTCAACGTTTGTTAGCTCTATCATGTTTCAATATGCCTTTTAGACCTTTTAAAACATGAGTAAAAAGGTAAAAGTGTAAAAAACTCGAATTTCTTCGACGATTAAGCAAAGATTTGTGGGTAAAGTTGTGGGTAAATTACCATTTTTCGTTTAAATTACTGTTTTAGTGGCGAAAATCGGAACGTTAGACATTAAGTTGAGCTTAATGCGTTGTTTGATTAGCAATCTAGATATTTGAAAATTTACGACTTAATTCGCTTGGAACTTTAAGGTGCACGACAGAAAAGATGTAGGACCGTGAGACGTGTTGAATTCACGGCAGAGGTTTAGATAACTAACCTACGTCTTTACTCTCGTCATAGTAAGTCATCATCATCTCCCTGACCTTATCCCACGCTAAGTGGGGTCGGCACAACATGTCTTCTTCTTCCACTCACTCCTATCACTCGTCAATTGTGCATCCACTCCTTTTACATTCATATCCTCTCTCACACAATCCAACCACTTCTTCTTCGGCCTTCCTCTTCTTGCATACCCAGCCACACTCATCTTCATAACTCTTTGGGTAACATGGTTTTCATCCCTCCTCATAACGTGTCCATACCAAGATAGCCTAGCACTTCTCACCTTTTCAGAAATAGGTGCCACTTTCAAACTTCCTCTGATATACTCATTCCTTATCTTATCTAACCATGTTACCCCACACATCCATCTTAACATTCGCATTTCATTTAAGTAAGTAGGTAAAAAAAATCCAAAAGGGGGGAGGTGGAAGGGGGGGACAGCGGCGAGTTGTTTGAGCGTATATAGGACGTTTTTTCGTAAAATTTATACCTACGTATACTGATCAGACTACGCAGTCCTGTCCGCCTTTAAAAGTCAAACCCGTAGACACCAGATTCGACCCCCTAGGACCAAAGGAACGTAAGTAATCACTAAAACTTATCCCTCTATATTGCTTAATAGTTTACATTGGCATAGGTAAGGTAGGTAAGCCTATTAGAAAATACAAAGCACCTGCAAATCAATTTGGTTCGCGAGGTCTACTGTTCTCACAGAACCACTGGTATATTAATAATAATAATGCTGGACATTTTCCACACAACGTCATCTAGCCCCAAACTAAGCAAAGCTTGTACTATGGGAACCAGATAACTGATATAGGTACTACTTATATCCTTTTGTTTGTAAATACATACATATTATACATAGAAACACCCAGACCCGAGACAAATATCTGTAGGTCACACAAACATTTGTCCCGCGGCGGGGATCGAACCCGCAACCTTCTGCGTCGCAGGCGGACCTTCGCCCACTGCGCCACAGAGGTCGTCATAAGTCGTTATAAGTAGGTACCTATTGGTGTATACACTTTTGCACCACATAGTTCATGAAACATGTCCAGCACTATTTAAATTAACAGCAATATGAATTAAACACTTGTTAAAATAACTAAATACTCACACAAACACAGCTTAGTTAAAGTTGTTTTATCTTACGACTGCGGCTTTGCATATAAGTACATTGTTTCTATGTGCGTAAGCTTGAGACTCCATGGAATGAGCGCTCAGTATCGCTTACGCTCACAGAGAAAAACCTACACACAAGACAAACCCGCCTTAGTTATATAGAACAATAGAACTCATCATCTTCCTGCCCTTTTCCCACATTATGTGGGGTCGGCACAACATGTGTTCTTCTTCCATTCTTCTCTATCAGCCGTCATCTCAACACTCATTCCTAATAGAACAATAGAACTGTATCTAGTTTAAAATTTTCCGTCGTTTTGCATACAAAAGTGGAAACGCTAGCAAAAAGCATTCATTAGAAGTTGTATCGAATAAACTGTAATCGCGTCGGTTCGAGCGGGCTTGTTGCGAAAGTTAGCGATTAGAGTAAATAAGACTTTTATTCTGTAGGATGTAAGCTGAAGCGGGAAATACATTTAACTAACATTTTGAAAAGCTTTTCAAAAAAAAATTTTTTTTTAAAGGTTTTCTTAGTCTGTCTGTCGGTCTTTCTGTTTGTCTGGTTATTCTTTGAAACGGCTAAACCGATTGTAATGGGACTTTTTCTGGAAGACAGAAGAAGAAATTGGGCAAATAGGTTTTTATCCCGGCATTCCCACGGAATCGGGATTCACGCGGGTTATCCAGAAAATATTGAATAAGTATCGCACAGCCGAACGTCATCGCAGGCACTTTTAAATAAAATAAACTTATATACTTAGATAGGGTGGTTTAGGTGCTGGGCAAGCCTATTCCACCTCAAACAGGTCCCAGGCACTACAGCGTCCCGTTAAGTGTAGGCATGGATTGCCTCCTGACGCTGTATAAATCATAAAGGCCTAAGTTTTTTTTATATAACTTAATTTAATTAACTTAAACTTTCATAACGACACCCATCCTTAAACTAAGCAACGCTTGTTCTATGGGAACTATCAATAAAAAATCGCTGCCTCTTAAACCTCGCGCCGCCGGCCAGTTCCAACAATCGCTACAGTTCGTTACACATTTTTTTCTCTGTCTACGAGTCCTAATTGGCATCACACGGAGTTTCACTTCTATACGTTACTGTTCTATGTATTTTTTACTTGTGTGCGTATGATTTTAATAAAGTGAATACAAGGCAGGATGGCGACCCCAAAAGTACGGTAGACATAATTATAAAGCTGCCTGACTACCTCTTTGATGAGCTATTCAACGAAATTCACGAAATAGGACCATGACAGTATTCCCCAAGGTATGGTAGACATTTTTTCATATCCCTAAAAATTTTCTTTTGAATTTGTATATTGATACCGGAAATATCAATCAATGTAAAAATTGTCCTTGAGATAGTTTATTATTTGTCCATTATTATTGTCTATTATACTTTACAACTTCTTGATTTTGAATACAAGGAATGAATATTCAGAAATGATTACGACTTCAAATTAGAGACCCTCTTTCAATATTTAAAAAAATATTAATATCGCTTTTATACTTCCGCCCACAACATTGTAACCCAATACCCGTAACAGAAACCTCTTTTATCTTAACCTAGTCGGGTAAATAGATTGTGTAAACACGCACAAAGTTATTTGACAAGTCATTGTATTAAACAAACCCACGGGTTAACTTCAAAACGGCCGAAAATGACTGAACTCACGATTTGTTCTTGAAAAAATGTCCACCGTCATGACGGCTGTAATATTAGATTTTTTTATAAACTTAAGATAAAACTAACTAATATTCTGGCACAGAATACAGGTTCTGGCCTGAGAACTAACGATGACCAGTTACAGTAAGAGACTTAGTATACTATCTATGTTCTACAAATATATCGCTGACTTTAAGGGTGAATATACAAAATTGTATAGTTTTTTGGTACCAAGGAACCACAACTGTAGTGAAACTGTGGTACGAAATTAAAGTTAAATTATTAATCTACACGGGTGATAAAAAAAACTTGGTAGTCCCATACAAAAACTCCACAAAAAAAAGCTTTTAATAACGCAAGAATCGACCTCTGTGGCGCAGCGGGCGAAGGTCTGCCTGCGACGCAGAAGGTTGCGGGTTCAATCCCCGCCGCGGGACAAATGTTTGTATGACCTACAGGTATTTGTCTCGGGTCTGTGTGTTTCTATGTATAATATGTATGTATTTACGAACTAAAAGTATATAAGTAGTATATCAGTTATCTGGTTCCCATAGTACAAGCTTTGCTTAGTTTGGGGCTAGATGATGCTGTGTGAAAAATGTCCAGCATTATTATTATTATTAAAAAAAAAAACGCTAAAAATTACGAATGGTGTCCGAATCGGAACATAAATAGCCAAAGATGCAGTAAATTTTGACGAAAAAAATTATAGAAAATTTTAGCTTATATACCTAGTCCTCTAACCGTGTTGCTCATTAATTTTATTCAAAATCGATTAGTTTTTTATTTATGAGTAAAATGTACAAAAAAAACAGTACGATTTCTCTGCAAAATTCGAATTCAAACCTCTTTGTGTCAAAGAGATTCAAAACCTAGCGAACTTTTAAAGCACAAAAGCGCTTACATGCTCACATTTGCAGAAAAGCGTTTCGCTAATATTAAAAAAACTAGGAATGTTCCACCGTATAGTAAAATAAATTTACACTATGCAATTTTCGGCTCGTATTGATAAACCTATGCCATTTAGAGGCCGAGCGAGTATCGTAGCGGTTTACACGTAAAAATTGCACTGCGATACGATATGGTATCGGTTGAAATTCTTTCGTGTAAATGCTCTTTCGCCGCACTAAGGTCGAGGATGTAGGTATACGGATAGCGAGGCTTAAGTGGAGATGGGCGGGGCACTTGGCCAGACGGGACGACAACCGATGGACCAAGGCGGTTACCGAGTGGCCAAGAGATATGCGGCGGCCTCGGGACAGACCACCTGCCCGATGGTCAGACGACATTGTGGGGGCGGTGGGAGAACAGTGGATCCGACTGGCACAAGACCGCCAGGAGTGGCGTGAAAGAGAAGAGGCCTATACCCAACAGTGGGTGCTACCGGCTGGATATATAGATAGATAGAAATGCTCTTTCATAAGTTTTATGATGGTCACACTTTTGAAAACACTGTAATGACTGGACACATTCTTTTAGATTTGTGCATGACTTACAAATTAAGTTAAGCTCTTTACACTCATTTTAAGAGGTATTTGTTTTAACAACTTTTACCTGTTTTTTTTTTTCACTACCATTCATTAAGCATCGATACTACTTAACCTGGAAGAAACCGCTTTTAGCGATAAGCCCATCCTTTATAGGGTAATGAAAACGAACTCATGTTTTTTTTGTTTTTAATCCTTCTATAAGGAGAGAAATGATTGGAGGGATTTGGGGGAGACCTTTGCTCAGCAGTGGGACGAAATAGGTTAATAAAAAAAAACCTTCCATATTATTTTTGGAAATTATTATGATTTGCTACTTCTATTAAAAAAAATACTTACATTTTCTCGTGTAAAAAAATACATTTTCCTATTATAGCATGATGTAAGATCTTTATGCTTTCAAACTGTTTATGAAGATATGTCACTGACTCGACACAACGACAATTTTTTTGTTCATGAACAAAAAAAAAGAAAAGGTCTTTGTCGCTGAGCGACTATACCTTCCAAATTCAACAAAAATCCAACTATATTTTAATAAACCAATCAACACAATTTTAGCTAAATAACTTTCAAATCTAAATAATTTATCTTCACAAAAACCCGACAACATTATGACATATTGTACAACGAACAATGGCATTTTTTATACAAAAAGGCACCAATTTGGTAAACACGAGGGGTAAAGGGGAGGTGGGGGAATAAAGAATTGAGTGTGATTTGCTCCCCATTTTATGTTCTAAATGTTAGAATTTATTCTCGTTATGTGAAAGATTTAGGAGGGAACGAGACAATATACGTATCTTCACAATGCTTAGTACTTTCATGTCTGCATACAATAAGCGATGGGCTTGCGACCTGTCATGTTAAACTGACGTTACTGACTGCAACTCTTCATTCATAAACTTATTTATTGAGTAAGCTAACAGTAACACATTATAATGAGTTTTTTTTTTATTCTTAATTTCGAATGTCCCTACTGATAAAAAAGTACGTGAGTGTCGTGGAACACTCGGTTGGAACGAAGCAAAGAGTACTTTTCTATACTGGGAATATAATAAACTAATTGTCAATTAGGTATCCTAGAAACGCTATTCCGTACTAACAATGTAACAATCTATGGACTGTGTCGCGGCTGCGCATTTTGCACTGTGACGATTTGACATATACATGGTGTCGTGACGGCAAAATGGACCAAATTTTTTTTCCAGCCTCAGTCTTTTTCTTCGATACAGTCCGAAAAGTAACTTCGTTCCAAAACATAGTATAAAGTTATTCAAGGTAACAAGCTCAAAATAACCATACTACTAATTAACCTTTAAGTATACTACGTTTATAAGTAAGGCCATTAATCTACCTAGATACTGTGATCTTGCCCTTCTCAACATTATCTTCATATTATCACGTCACTAGTTCTCACAAACCAGTGTGCTGAAAGGATCCTAATTAAATAATAATAATAATAATAATAATAATAATAAATAATGCTGGACATTTTCACACAGCATCATCTAGCCCCAAACTAAGCAAAGCTTGTACTATGGGAACCAGATAACTGATATACTACATATATACTTTTTGTTAGTAAATACATACATATTATACATAGAAACACCCAGACCCCGAGACAAATATCTGTAGGTCATACAAACATTTGTCCCGCGGCGGGGATCGAACCCGCAACCTTCTGCGTCGCAGGCGGACCTTCGCCCACTGCGCCACAGAGGTCGTCAACCAATTGCACCTTCCTTTCGTGCACTTCACACTTTCACTTTTTAAAATATTTTATTTAATCGGTACATATAACACATCGACTCTAATTTATTATGAATCATACCATAAATTCTGATGTGTTTACGTTTTGAAATTTTATCTAAATTATTCTTATCCATCACACAAGCCATCCATCGAACACCGAGCCATCTCAATTAAACTTCGCTACATAAAGTAGCATACCTTGATAAAGATCGGGTAAGACAGCCACTAACGATGACGTGGGTGGAGCTGTTGGTTTTATTTTAGATATTTAAATTAACTCTATTTATATAAGTGAACACACACACGACCGGAATAACTGGCGTGAACAGAGGGAGGCCTATACCCAGCAGTGGACTGCCATAGGCTGATGATGATGATGACTGCGATCACTTTGAATAGTCTTAAAACTAGGTGATACGTACTAAGTGGTCAAAAGTCGGTCAAATTTTTTATCAAAGTTAGGGCACCGTATCCACTCTCATGGGTTCTGTGAGCGTAAAAACCGATAAGTGCCTCAATAAAACTGGCGGACCTCCGAATGACTTACCCGAATGTTCGCCTAAGTATGTTGTAGGGTGACATTTATTTAGTGTTTATTTGGGACTCGAAAAATATAAAATTATTATATTTTTTGTAAAAAAAGAAAAAATATTATTGTATGTATTATATAAAAAAAAATGATGACTAAAAGAGGAAAAAAGTGACTGAATGATGACTGAAAGAGGAACATTGAAGAAGAATACGTATTGAGCCGACTGTAATGTGGACAGGAAGAAGAATGATGCTGATACTTTAGGACAAGATCTTGAGATGGACTGCGAAGTATTACTTTATTAAAAACTCTAACTCTAAAACGAACTCTGAAACTCTTTATTATAAAAATTCACGGTTGTAATAGATCTAGAGAAGGGTATTTAGAAACTGTCGGTTGAATGGAGATGTAATTAAGCTACTTTTCAGTTTCTTCGTGAAAATTAAGCCTAGCGATGCGATGAAACAGGCTGTTTGTAAAAATACATACATACTCATAAAATCAAGCCTCTTTCCCATTTCGAAGACAAAGAAAACGTGTCAAGTGCATAAAAGGAGCCTCCTTGAGGCTTACTTAAAATACTTTTGGTTCAAAAGAACTGGTGACAACAAAAATATCCCGATAATAAAGTATAGCATGGTCCTTCTACTCCGGACCGCAGTTGGCGTAACGCTAGGATTTTGACAGATAAGGGATTTGCCAAAACTTGTGTGACTGATGTCTCAGGCTCAGTGTGGCGCAAGTTGGGAGCGGAAGCGGGCGCGTATTAAATTACAGACAAAAACTCTAAAGATTATTCAGAAGGACTGTTGGTATCACTTAGAATAGTCCTACTAGCTAGGCTAGCTACCGATCCTTTGTGGGGTCTAGTTTTTTTATGGGTAGGTTATGCATCTAAGTACTTGTGGCGACCTCTATCTACCATCGCCTGAACTACAAGCTGAACTATAAGCTGAACTTCAAGAGATGTCAATTACAGCGACGTACTTCGGAGCTGTACCACTAGATGGCGCTAGGAACACGCAAAAAGTAATAGCTATGTCTATATCTGTGGAAAATTCTGAATCGCGCTGACGATTGTTACTGGGCACTTCTACCTATATAGAACTATCCAACTATAACTGTCGGCCGAAAGGCCCTAAGGTAAGTGTGCCAGTTGGGCAAACCTTAGCGAGGCGAGTACTCCCTCTTTACCATAGTTTGGGGGAATACCACCTACCCCCAAATACTTAAATTTGCAATATCAAGCTTCAATGACACCGATTGTCAAAGTAAGTTCAGGTGGCGACTGGCAGTGACCTGGATCAGTTGAGCTGAGTACTCAGGTTTCATTTATCTTTACATGACTTAACTGATATGATAAAATAAAATGAAATTGTTTATTTGCTAGAAGCATGATATGGTGTGTACAGGTGTTAATATAAATTTAAGTCTCGAGCACTTTGCCAACTGGCATGCAAATAACAATTAACAAACATTACCAACAGATTACATATTAATTAAGTACATACTATAAGAATTATTACATTGATACAGATAATACATGACGTCATACGAACATACTTACCTACTTACTAATTATAGTGAAGTATAGCTACTGGGAATAAAACAATTTTAGCATTTTACACAACTTTTAGTTTTGAAATCATAGACTAGCCGCGTTCTTGTAACTTGTACCACATATATTTTCAAGCTCGTAGGAATTCTAGTGTAAATTGCTACAAGCCTACGCTTAGCTAACGAATATCTTTTTGTAACACCTGCACATTCAATTTTACTTGGGAATGTTTGAACTAAAAATTCAAACATTTGTGCTACACATTTTAAAAATACGACTAGGTAGAAAATTAGAATTTGTTTTTTTCAGCTTTACGGATCAACCCCACCCAATAAAAGAGTGCTGAGACTTAAATGGGACCACTTTGAGAGACTTTGAAACATTCGAGAGTACGTTTTGAAAAAAAAAATGGTATCAATCCCTGAAAAATCTAATTTAAATGGGACCACTTCACCTAGGCACTCTTTCAAAAATGCGACTACCAAATCATGTTGGTAACATTATAACGTTTTAATACTAAAAAGAAAACCGACTTCAATGTTTGACTCGAAACGCGGTGTGACTCAGGGCGTCAAGCTGTCGATTCGATTTCTATTTGTGACATGGCTAGGAGGGAAGGTGTTTAGAGTTTTACGGGGAAACTATCAATCCCTCTCAGGAATAAAATTTATATGGGACCACCTCTGGAGAACCTTTGAAACACCTTTCTCTCTTAAACTCACTTTTCAAACATAAAAAGAATTTTGAAAATCGGTCAACAAATGGCGGAACAATCGCGTAACAAGATACAAAAAAAAAAACAACATACAGACGACTTGAGAACCTCCTCCTTTTTTGAAGTCGGTTGAAAAAATATAGGTACAGATAGTATCAGAGATCGTTGGGTATAAGCATAGACAAAAATATTTTTTTTTTCGCGTACAGTTAGCAACGAAAGTTGATTGACAGTTTGACTTTTTAGAATGGCTTTTATTTTCATTAGCTAAGAAAAAATAAACTTTTCTTGGGAAATTACTACGAACCAAGACTTTATCTTCAAATATTTGTTAAAATTTTGGTAATAATGTTTCGGTTTTCGGAAATATTCAGATATGTTAAACATCAAATGTTAACGACTTTCGTTGCTGACTGTACATCCTGAAGTCTAATAGGTATAAGCAAACATAAAAACCTCCACCTCCTTTTTAACCGACTTCAAAAAAAGGAGGAGGTTATATGTTCGGCTGTATGTATGTTTATTTTTTTTTGTTTTTTTTTTTTTATGTATGTTCACCGATATTTCCGTCAGTTGTGGACCGATTTCCAAAATTTTTTTTTTGTTTGAAAGGGTATACTCTCATTGTGGTCCCATATAAATTTTATTCCTGAGGGATTAATAGTTTTCCCGTAAAACTAAAACAATATAAAAATACCATAAAATCACAATAAACCATGAACCATCTATATAACGCCACATCGGCAACACCCTAATTAAGCCGAGCGCCCACTGACGCGAGTTTAAGGCGAGGGTGTCTCGTAATCCGCGGTATTATCTGGCCACAAAATGTCCAGGGTACAGTCAGCTACGAATAATGCTGGTAGAGGGAAAGATGAGTAAAAATGTGATAAAATAGAAAAACACTCAATTATTATAGGTCCTGACCTCACAAGTTTCCCGGTATTTTAAGTATCAAAAACTGTATTTTTTATAAGTTTTATTTGTCTATCAGTACTCAAAAAAAGTTCGTACCTACCTACCTATTAAAACATTCAATTAGGCACAAAATTCATTTCGCCAAAAAAGTCAAAAATTGTCTTACATTTTTATAGTATACCATTACTAAGACTTCACTGTCTGTCTGTGTGTCCGTCTGTCAGCAGGCGGTATCTCATGAACCGTGATAGTTAGACAGTTGAAATGTTCACAGATGATGTATTTCTGTTGCCGCTATAACAACAAATACTTACTAAAAAAACAGAATAAAATAAAAAAAAGTATGTGAGTGTCGTAGAACCTTCGTGGAACACTCGGTTGGAACGAAGTTTCAACTTTGACATTTGGCATTTGTCAAATAATTTATTTAAGTATAAAAATCCTACAAACGCTCTTTTATACTTACAATGTAACAATCTAAGACTGTTTGCGACTGCGCACTTTGCACTGTGACGTTTTGACCTATGTATGTGTCGTAGCGGTAAAATCGAACGCTTTTTTTCTTCTAGCCCCATCCTCTATACCGTCCGAAAAGGAACTTCGTTCCAATATTTAAGGGCCCATACAACAAACGTGATGTTATTGCTGTTTTTATAGATAATGGTACGGAACTCCGACTCGCACGTCGCCCTTCACATTTTTATTCATAAGCTTAAGAACAGAATTCTACACTGAGCGATTCCTGAGAGCGATTCTTGACTTGGTCAGTTTATGAAACTAAATGAATCTACTTTTGAAGCTGACTGTATTGTTTGTACCACAAGACCTCTGGAAGGCAAATTTTGAGCTTATTTGGTTGGATTAAATTTAAACAACATACACGTATTGATTTTCTCCTAAACTTTGTAAAAAATTGGCTCAAGGCTGTATCTCCATGTTCTTTACATTCTCGAGATAAATTTCTGTACTTAAATATTTTTTCAGTTTTATTACGCTTAATGTTTTTAAAAATAGCATATTATGTCAAAACACACTTGAAATGACTTGAATTAACCAACTAAAGGGTCTAGAGCTGGTACACACTAGGCGTTTATAATCGCGCGTTAGACGCAAATTTTTGCTACTTTTTTTTTTACCACATAGTTTTTTAAACGCGCGTTACCAAAGCGCGCTTTAAAACGCCTAATATGTACTATGGGCAAAAACAAAAATTATGATTGATGACATGACGTCACAAAAAAAGACACTTTTTGACCAATCACAAAGCACGAGCGAAAAAATAAAATTCTCGAAATCTTTGCCAGACCTAGGTGATTGGTTAATTCATCTGATCACGTGATCTCAACCAAGATAAGTATTTTAACTTTGCAGAAAACATTACCCTCATTCAAAAGATAACGCATAACTCCAGTGAGCTTCCAAAAGTTAGACCCCTTATTCACAAATGACTCCGGTCATTAATTCATAGTGACGTCAGAGGTGACGTCAGCACGACATGCTTGCGTGATTGATGACGATACGTACACTACGGTGCAGTGAAATAGCCTAATTATTTTACACTTTTATTCATAGGTTGTGGGTTCCAATCCCGGCCACTCATCTATGGATTTTGCGTTTCGTAAAATGTAATGCGCTTCGGAGAAGGAAATATCGTGAGGAAAAAAGTATTCTTAGAGGCGGCGATGGACTTGCAACCTGTCACGAATGGAATGCTAACTCCTGCAAAATTTTAAAAAGTATGATAAATATATTTCGACATGTCTCTGACTACTCCCTTAGACATCTTTAAAGGATCGACTAAAGTAAATGTTACTACTTACTTACTTTAAAGGATCGACTTGTAATTAATTTGGTCAATAAACGACTTCAGGTAAAGACAGGTAATTATTGTTGTTAATTTCTGTCTCATAACAATGCCTCATCTTCCATTTCTATTTTCAATTTACCTGCCTCCCCTTTCTCCACACCTACCAACCTTGAGCCAAACAACTAAAAAAATAAATTGTGAAAAGCACGAGAACTGAGTTAATAATATTATAACCCGTTATAATATCCGTGGCCCGCAGTGTAATCCCCGAAGATTCCGTGGACTTTATTCCGTGTCCGAGAAAAAGGTAGCAAAAACGCATTAGTAGTACATTGTCTACAAAATACTTAAAGAGACGCCCGGAGTGAACGGGTAGCGTGAAGGGATTACGCTTTTTGTTAAATAATTACAAATAACTTTATTTACCAAATAAATACTACTAATAACATTAAGTTACTGATGCTCCCCGCACGAGGCGTAAACCTGTATCGAAGGAAACCGAGTCGTACGTACAAACAAGGTATTACCTTGAAGCAAAACTAAGTCATCGTAACAGAGGACTTGTGGAATAGATAGAAAATAAAGTATACAAAAAACTAAAGGACAAAAAAGTGAGTTTAAAAAAAACATAATTTGACAATATCTTTCTTACTTGGCTTCAATTGTCAAATCGGTTTTAACATTTTAACTTGATGGATGTATGATTGAAAACACACGAAAATGTATTTGTATTGAGGAACTTACTCATGTTTATATGCAAACGATATTACTTTAATTATATTACACACCTATTCAGCTTTATTTAGGCAAAAGCACTATTTAGGCACCGCGGAGTGACCCGCGGTCCCTCGGGATTTTTTCTTTTTTTCGGGATAAAAAGTAGCCTATGTCCTTCCCTGGGATACAACCTTTAACTGTGCCAAAAAAATCTGTTCAGCTGTTTGGGCGTGAAAGCGTAACAAACAGACAGACAGACAGACAGACAGTTACTTTCACATTTATAATATTAAGTATGGATAGTATGGATTATTATTATTATATTATTCATCATCATCATCCACAGCCTGACTTCACCCACTGCTGGGTATAGGCCTCCCTAAGCTTGTGCCATCCACCACGATCCTACGCTAATCTGACCCATTGACGGCCCGCAACGTATTATATTATTAATATTATTAATTATTAATATGATTAATATTATTAATTATTAATATTATTAATTATTAATATTATTAATTATTATATTATTATTAGTATGGATGTATAAAGTTTTTTTAGATATTCAGGACACAGTGAAACTTAAAATTGGATCAGGACAATTACAGATGGACAGATGGTTAGCTGTTAAAAAAAATACGGATATTGCGAAAACTATATGTAAAGCGTTATCCCATTGCATTTTCTCGTCCACTCCGGGGTCCCGCTAAGGTCAGGGGGGAGTAATGATGCGAAGAGTTTCTTTGAGGAAAAATATGATCATAATTCGTGGCTGTTTTCCCTCAGGGCAAACGTAAGCAGTATTTCAAATAAAATCAATATTAGAACATTTATTTGATCTTTAATTACATACATAAAGTATATTATTTACACATCCATACTAATATTATAAATGTGAAAGTAACTCTGTCTGTCTGTCTGTCTGTCTGCTTTCACGCCCAAACCGCTGAACAGATTAAGCTGATATTTGGCATAGTTAAAGGTTATATCCCAGGGAAGGACATAGGCTACTTTTTATCCCGAAAAAATTAAAAAATTCCAAAGGACCGCGGGTCACACCGCGGGAGCGCAGCTAGTTTTTTATATGAATTACAACCACGATTCTGTTTTTATTGCGTTTTAGAAAATGATAAAACTACAAAATAAACCTATTAACAAGTATTGCACTAAAATATTGGTTCTTGTTCACAAACTATAGACTAAACACTATCGTACCTAAGCCTTATCAGCCTTGTCCACAGGAGAGACGACGTCGTACGTGTGAAGCTGACTAAGCTGCGGGTTTCCTCACGATGTTTTCCTTCACCGTTAAGAGCTTGTACCTTACAGAACATTCTTTAAAATCTTAAACCCCTGTAAAGATAAAAACTCAAACAAAACAGCATGTTGACAAAACACTTTTAAATGTAATCTAACCTGCACTTATCTTCGAAATCGTGCGTTATCTCAGATAGTATTATCTGTGGATTACGTAATGCTATGCAACTGGGGTCAATAATCTGTGAACCGTTCCAAGTAAATACAACTTTAAGTTGGGTGATGTACGGGCAACTATGAGCAACAAGTTGCTAGAATATCAAAATATCACTTTTTTTGAGAGCCTCCTCCCGAGAGCACCATTCCTCTCTATCTCTGCCACAGGCGACCCATATTTAAATTAGCATGCACTTTTTTTTTACTATTTTTATGTACGGTTACTTAAGTGTGGAAATAAAGCTTATTTTATTTATTTTTGAGAATTCACAGTACCTATGTATAGTCCATAACAAACCAAGTCCAAACCCTCCATAGAGGGGGTTAGTACCAGTTGGTGACGCTGGCGCTGACCGTAGATTTATAAATTTAAACTCTGATACCTATCTAAGTATTTTTTCTAAAAGTAAATCAATAAGGTTAACCTAAATCTTAAAGATTATTTGTATATTTGTCTAACAAACAAAGACATAAAACATTATTTATATTCTTAATTAAAACTAAAAAAAATCGTAAAAATATCGATCAAAATTAAGCCAAATAAATTAGAATCCGTAATTTTTAACCTATTTAATCTTTATTCAGCAACAATCGCCTGAATAGTTGCCCGTTTACAAGCTCCTTTAGTAAACATCGTACTTAACGCCATAAAATCCGTTTTCGTTTGTTTAACAAGTTCGTTAAGAGAATGCGCAGCTAAGAGGTTCCGTGCGAAGCGCGGATGAAAAGTTTTGCTTTTTTAAACTAGTTTAGAAAAGTTTTAGTATTTACAATATAATAATAAACAAAATATAAAATTGAGAAATGAAAAGTCTTACTTCGATTCCGACAGGATTCGGACCTAAGTGTGGTTTAACACTATAAAAAATATAAATTATAATATAAAATATAAAATTGCTGGGCACACAGCATCGTCCCAAAGAAGTATTATGAACCTAGAGCGAATCCTTCTAGGCGACCATAATATTATTGCCTAGAAACTCTCCGTGTGTAACAGCCGCTTAATATTTTTTTTGTTTTTGCAATGAGTCTTTGTAACCACCCAAAACAATATTGAAAATTATTATTGAACATTTAGTTTTTTAGTGGTGATTGTAATTGCATCCGAAACATAGTTGCAGCATTTCAAAAATAATATTCTGCGTTTTTTAAGCGAGCGTTAATTTTTATTTAATATAATAGGAGTGAATGACCTGAAAATACTTTTTAGAAATTATAAAAAAATATACTTACCTACCCTGTATTTATCGAGAAATGCTGTACAGTACGCACAACCGATCTTTAGCATTCTGAAGTTAGCACTAAACGATTGCGCAGGTTTGGTAGAGTAAGCGAGATAGCGCGATGCAACAAACTAAGCGAGTGAGCGAGGCAGCTATACAAGTCATCAAAAATGGATTCTGCGCAGCTACTTCAGAGAGCTAAAGATTGGTTTTGCGTAGGTACTGTACCTAATTATTGTACCTGACGACCTCTGTGTCGCAGTGGGCGAAGGTCCGCCTGTGATGCAGAAGGTTGCGAGTTCGATCCCCGCCGCGGGACAAATTTTTGTATGACCTACAGATATTTGTCTCAGGTCTGGGTGTTTCTATGTATAATATGTATGTATTTACAAACAAAAAGTATATAAGTAGTATATCAGTTATCTGGTTCCCATAGTACAAGCTTTGCTTAGTTTGGGGCTAGATGATGCTGTGTGAATATGTCCAGCATTATTTAATTTAACCTATCATATGATCCCAAAGAGATAAGAAAAACATCTATGAACTAAGGTGAGCAAAACCGTGGGCGTAAACCCGTCAATAAAACCAAAGTGACAACTAACAAGCGTGCCTCACACTACATTTCAATTAATTATACAAACTAAATCGCTATTTACGATACAATAAAATATTTAACGTCTAATCTACTAAATAAAAGCAACTTAAATTTCGTAAAAAGCTGTTGAAAGTTGACAGAACGATCGAGTTTAGTTTTATTTGTGTTTTACGACTTTACTTAAGTCTGGTTTAAATACCTCAACGTTAAAACAAATTTTAAATTGTGTAATAGACACTTGAATTGCACCAAGTGTAGACTTATTACACCTGCCGAGTAGAGTGGCGAGACAGTGCCCTCGGCCGAGCGCTCGCCTAGCAACAGGCCGTGAGTTTCAGCGTCACTTGTAACTTCTACCGGGTATATACTGAACTGACTGACTGTCTCGCTTCAATTTTAAAAATATGTCTAAACACTGACTCGGCCACAGTCACAGTACTGTCTCGGCCCAGTAATATTTTGCTGTCTCGCCACTCTACTCGGTAGGTGTAATCAGGCTATAAGATCCAAGTGACTCTCTGGGCCTGTTGCTAGGCCGAGTGCTCGTGTTTACTAATACCGGGCGCTCGGCCGAGGGTACTGTTTTGCCACTGTACTCGGTAGGTGTAATCAGGCCATAAGCAAAGTAAGAAGGAATGTTACGGTGGTGTAGCTTGCTTAGTCGTTCTTGATAGATTGTGCTTCTTGGCGATAAGGCCGCCCATTGTAAATTTTTTATCTGTTTTTTCTTTTGTTTTTGTCTGTTTTAATTTTATTAATGGTATGCAATAAAGAATTTTCATTCATTCATTCATTCATTCATTGTCGAAGTTAAGCAACGTTAAGCAACTTTACTGTCAGTAAGTGGATGGGTGGCCGCTAGTGGCATTATCAACCTAGCGCTTTTATGCTTTGGAGGGCACATTCAATTGTCAGTCCCGGTAATTCGTTAAGCGATGCATTTTTTTTTGAGTTGCGTAAAATTACCACTAGACCTATGTACTTTAAGAAATAGTTACTTACGTTTACGTCATGCATCAAAATATCAAATTGCTAAGCTTTCCTAAGCAGGATAATCACTTGATAGTCTTTTTTATTATAAGTACTTAAGTAGGTACAGTAGGTACAGTCATCATTTGTCAAACTGACACATTCTGAAAAAAAAATTGGTTGTCTGTAAAGTCGGTTTACTGACGATAGTTGGACGTGACGTCTAAAATTAATTATTAATTATATCACTGAATATATAATTAATATCGAAAGAATCATTACCTTTATCGCTGTAATTATCGTTGCTATAAACAATTGACACCACATTCACTTTTCACTGCACTTGGACGATCTCGAAAAACTAAAAATAAAAAAGAATGCTGGACATTTTCACACAGCATCATCTAGCCCCAAACTAAGCAAAGCTTGTACTATGGGAACCAGATAACTGATATAATACTTATATACTACTTATAAACTGAACTTAAAATCCAAGTAATACTGCATAGGTATAGATTTTGTGGTGAAAAACCATTCGGATTAGCAAGAAACAATAAAACAGTTAAAATGACTAAATACTTTTTTATGATTAAAAGTTTTTTGATCAACAATGAACACCAAAAAGTTTTAGAAGAATAAAACCTCTTTGAATAAAACAGATTGTCAAATACAAATTATTGTCTATCTCTGTCATTCATATAATTAATGACAGAGATAGACAATATCAGACGCATCGCTCACTCATGTAGGAGAGAGACGGATGTCGAACGCTGCCGAACGCAAAGGGCGATTGTGCTTCTTTGTCGCTCGTTCCGCGCTCTCGCTTGCACTTGCGCAAGCCTTACATGGAACGCCCCAGAGCGAGGTAACGCCTCATGACGTCATGTTTTTTCGTCCGTGCAGCCGGATCTATCGAATTATAAGACGTAGTCACGTCAAAAAATGAAAAATATTTATATAGGTACAGTAAAAACATAAGTATAAACTTCTTAACTTAACTTAATTTATTTTATTTTATTTAACACGGGTGTACAACTTACATACAAGAGTTAAAACAAAATGTCTTAGGTCTAGTGTTCCCATAATTATAGGTTACGGTACTGCTGCGCTCCCGCGGTGTGACCCGCGGTCCCTCGGGATTTTTTCATTTTTTCAGGATAAAAAGAAGCCTATGTCCTTCCCTGGGATACAACCTTTAACTATGCCAAATTTCAGCTTAATCTGTTCAGCGGTTTGGGTGTGAAAGCGTAACAGACAGACAGACAGACAGAGTTACTTTCACATTTATAATATTAGTATGGATCACAACATGCGTAAAAGAGGGCACAACAACTTATTTCTAGATAGGTTTACTTTGTACGAGTAAAAAAAAGATAAAAATATAGCTTTACTGGGATGAGAGTTCAGGGCTATTAGTTGTCATTGGAACAGGAGTAGAATCACCTAGTTTTAAGACGTTTCAAAGTGATCCCAGCGGTCCTACTGAATAAATGCTTTTTGACTTTGACTTTTGACATTGGCACTCACACTAGATAACTCTGTATCGTGAGTACCTGTACGTTGTTAACAGGTAAAGATTATATTTCACTTCTCCGGGATAAAATCATAATATTCCAGACTTTAACTTATCTCTGGGCCTTTCAATAAAATCCATTCAGCTGTTTCTGTGTGACGTAACAAACATCCATACTTCCATCCAAACATTTGTGGTTTATCCATCCATACTTCCATACTAATATTATAAATGTGAAAGTAATTTGTCTGTCTGTCTGTCTGTTTGTTACGCTTTCACGCCCAAACCGCTGAACAGATTAAGCTGAAATTTGGCATAGTTAAAGGTTGTATCCCAGCGAAGGACATAGGCTACTTTTTATCCCGAAAAAATGATAAAATCCCGAGGGACCGCGGGTCACACCGCCGGAGCGCAGCTAGTATTATCATACTCGTACATAGTAGGGTTTTATATGCCATAGCAGCTGTCGGTAACTGTAAATACGATCACTTACGGTCACTTAAACCGTCTTAATTTTACGATTGAGTTGTTTAAAGAACCAATGTTCTTTTGAAATTATTTTATACTAGCTGCGCTCCCGCGGTGTGACCCGCGGTCCGTCGGGATTTTTTCATTTTTTCGGGATAAAAGTAGCCTATGTCCTTCCCTAGGATATAACCTTTTACTATGCCAAATTTCAGCTTAATCTGTTCAGCGGTTTGGGCGTGAAAGCGTAACAAACAGACAGACAGACAGACAAAGCGTAACAAACAGACAGACAGACACAGTTACTTTCACATTTATAATATTAGTATTATTATGGAGTATGCATGCATGAATGAACCACAAACACAAACTGTGTTTGTTGCCCTGGTTCTTCACGGTATTGGTCGCAAAGGAACAGGAGTAGAATCACCTAGTTTTAAGACGTTTCAAAGTGATCCCAGCGGTCCTACTGAATAAAATTAAATGCTTTTTGACTTTGACTTTGACTTTGAACTCTTTAAAAGAAAATTGAATGTGCTTTATGTCGAATTGCAATAATAGCAAACATCGTTATGTTTGATCTACATTCTTCAAAATCAAAGCTATACAAATAATATGGATCGTAAAAGCCTACACAAATATAGAATCAACACAAATCAGTCCTAAGGGTATTGGTATATTAGGAATCCGCTTTGAATTCTCAAAGAACAATCTCCGTTGTATTACGCTCAAAAATATGTTTTTTTTTTATAGGTTAGTATAACTTGACCTCATTCTGCCTGATGTTAGAAGAAACCTATTTACTCTCGATTTTATTGATATTATTCTTCTGTAAGATAATCCATACTAATATTATAAATATGAAAGTAACTCTGTCTGTCTGTCAGTTTGTTACGCTTTCATGCCCAAACCGCTGAACAGATTAAGCTAAAATTTGGCATAGTTAAAGGTTGTATCCCAGGGAAGGACATGGGCTACTTTTTATCCCGAAAAAATGAAACAATCCCGAGGGACCGCGGGTCACACCGCGGGAGCGCAGCTAGTTCTACTATAAATCTAAAAGATTGTGAAGACGTTTGTATGTTTGTGCAATCACAACTTAACTAGAATAGAATATAATTCGATTATTTGCGTAAAGTATGGTACAATAAAATTCTTAAATAAGTATTAAATCAAATTTATATAAACATACTAGTGAACTGGTCTGGATTAAACTAAGATAAGGGGTAGATTGTTGTCTCGAAAAACATTAGCAAGGTAATTAACTATGGGACCGAAGCAAGGGCGACAGCTTGTATTAGATAGTGCACATAATTTTTTTCGTGCACGACCAGATTTAAACTCACGACCATATGATAATGAACGAGCCACTTTCACTAAACCAAGAATCATCATCATCATCATTTCAACCTGATATCACCCGCTGGGTATAGGCCTCCCTTCTTTTATGCCAATCTCTATCTTGCGCCTCTCGCGTCCAAACTAATGCTCAGTCAAACGTGATAAACAAATAGAGCTTACGGAAGTTATATGACGGAAACAGTTAAATGAGAACTTATTCTTTACGCCCACACCTTGTGGTATCATTTTGATTAATGTTACCAGGAATGTCTCGGTAATATAAATAGTTTTTTTTGTTAATCATTTCTCATGAGCGAAATGTATATTAGCGCTTTTCCGTTCGTCGGATGGGGTCGTGCCTCGACTTAATCATCATCATCAGCCTATGGCAGACCACTGCTGGACATAGGCCTCCCCTAGTGCGCGCCATTGCGCCCTGTCCTCAGCTCGACGCATCCAGCTTCTGCCGGCAGCCTTTCGCAGATCGTCACTCCACCTGGCCGGAGGGCGTCCTACACTACGTGTGCCGAGTCGCGGTCTCCACTCAAGAACTCGTTTACCCCAACGGTTATCGGTTCTTCGGCAGATATGGCCAGCCCACTGCCACTTCAGCTGCCTCGATCAAGCTGAAAGGGGTTTGATTGCCAGTCGTGGATAATTAGATTTTTTGAATCTGGTATCACTTAGTAAATACTAATCTGGTATCACTTAATAGTCTTAAAACTAGGTGATTCTACTCCTGTTCCTTCGCGACCGAAACCGTGAACCAGGGCAACAAACACGGTTTGGGGGCCAGCTTTCTTCTAGAATTCTAGATGATCCATGAAACATATTAATATAATAATCGGCGGCGCTGGGCTTGCAACCTGTCACGTATGGAGTTCCTATCTACCTAATAACTTGTTCAAAATTTGGGCATGTGCAAAAATTTTCACTGAATGTAGATCTTCTTAAACTTCTTAAACTTTCGTGATTTGGTGACATAGGTAATTATTATTTTATGTCGGCAATTTGTGTGCCTTTCTGTATATTACAAGTCATTATCTGAATTAAAAAAAAACAAACACGGCTGTAAGGTACGGTAGACATTTCCTCAGATATTTTGTAAGAATGTCGGAAAAATAAAAAACAATACGTTTGTAGATCTTCTTATAAGGGGGTAGTCAGATGCATGAGATAAAGGCTTCTTACAAAATATCTGAGGAAATGTCTACCGTGCCTTGCAGTCGTGTTTCTTTTTTTTTAATTTAGATATTGACTTGTAATATACTGAAAGGCACACAAATCGTATAAAATTGAGCTAAACCGCAGCTAATATTTACTGTGGCCGACATGATTTGTGGCCGGCGTGAGCGTAATATTAAACAATATTATTCCGAACATGTGTATAACGCGGGTTTGTACGTTACAGAACATTTTAAAAGCAACGTTTATTTTAACGAGCATTTGAGCATGCCTCTGACTACCCCCTTAGACATCAGAATAATAATTCTGGTCTTTTCACACAGCATCATCTAGCCCCAAAGTAAGCAGAGCTTGTGTTATGAGTACTAGATGACTGATATTCTACCTATATACTTTTTGTTTGTAAATACATACACATTATTTATCGTTCTTTTATCGGACCAACAGGTTCCCCGAAAGACGCCACTTGTACATGGTTGATATTCCCAGAGTTCGTACAAAGCGTTTTGAGTCCACTTTTTTCATACGCACTGCCAAACTGTGGAACTCATTGCCGGGTACCGTATTTCCCGAAAAGTACAATATAGGGGTCTTTAAATCAAGAGTAAATAGGTTCCTTCTAGGAAAGCATGTTCCATCTTAGACCTCACTACTGCTTAACATCAGGCAGAGGGAGGTCAAATACTGACCTATTTAATTTAAAAAAAAAAATACACATTATACATAGAAACACCCAGTCCCGAGACAAATATTTGTAGATCATACAAACATTGGTCCCGCGGCGGGGATCGAACCCGCAACCTTCTGCGTCGCAGGCGGGCCTTCGCCCACTGCGCCACAGAGGTCGTCAATAGAGAGAGTCAAGAATATCTACCGAGCCTCGGGGATACAGTCATGATCCTGTTTTTTTATTTATTGTATGGAAATAATTAAAATTTAAATGCTGGAGCCACGCGACCGAAGTCTCTTGCAGAAGCAAAATTACGCTTCTTTTGTGTAGGTAGATGGCTCTACCTTGTTTTATAATATTTCTTGCCAAACTTTTTTTTGAGTGTAAATTAAAATAGATTAGAACCCTTTACCACACTCGTTAGGAAGAACTGTTGAAATGATGAAGAAGATGAAGTCTACCCAGGGGGGGGGGGTTGTCACATGACCTCCCCCAAGATCGAAAAATCTTCTAAAAATTTACAAATTATGAAAACTCGTTTAAATAAAGTAAAGAAAATAGATTACTGACCCCCCCCCCCCACCCCTCAAAATTTCAGGCTGCGACCTTACGCTTCATCTTCTAGCAAATAGTACTAGATATGTATTCATTCTGTGACAGAACATAGGAAGGTACTTACATACGAATTTTTCGTAAAAATCTATCGATTCACGACCTAGATTTGAACCCATTAAAATCGAATTCTATCTGTTTCTCATCTCAGATCTTAATTACTTTATACATTAATTTTCACTTTTTAACGACACATTAATACAATTTAGCCATATTAACTTTACGTAATGATACTTAACTGGCGTGATTGGTCTGCAAAACAGATAATTATGCTCATTAGTTCAAAAACTATAAATAATAATCAGTTTGATACGTTTTTATTAGAATTAGATCAAAAGCGAAAGCTTGGAGATACTACAACTGGACGTGATTAGAATAATCTTTGTTTACATAAACGGAAACGATTTATCAAGCAATAGGAAGGAGTTTTTTTTTTTGATAGCAATAAAATTTTATATTTCAATATTTACACGAAACAATTATCATAAAAATACATGAGTAGGTACATAATTGAACTTAACTAAAGATAAAAAACAGTGTTCAAATCACCGACTGCAGGTAATGTGCCCAAAAGGCTGGCGGCATTACCTCGTTGGATGGCTATACTTATCCTCTGTCCGAGGTAATGTAAGGTAGGAGTTAGCCAATATTTACCACTAATCCTTAAAATGTTTGACTGAATTGAAAATCACCTGCACAGCCTTATTAATGCGTAAAAAAACAAATATGGAACGGAAGACTTCAGTCTCTCAAACAGGGGTGACCCTATGAATGTGTGAGAGAAGTCAGCGGACACACAACTTTTTTGCTACGGATAAACTTATTGAGATGAGACTTAAGACTCATCATAGACCAGGAGTGGCTTCAAAGAAGCTTTAAATGGTATCTTTAATGGTAATAAAAACACTAGCGGAAGCTAGTAAAATATAAAATGGAATGTTTTGACAAAAATGAATCATCAAAAAATCAACTGTTTTACGTTGTTAGCGATTATCTCATCACAAAATTACCTCCACTTCCTACAATTCCAGGCAATTATAATAAAAATCCAATCAAATCAGTCATTAATTAATTTGTCACTATTAAAATTGAAATTTTCGGTGATTATACACATAAAATCACCATACCACGCTTTCTAGCGAGCTTCCACATATTTTATGTGACAAAATTGGGATTTTGACAAGTTTGTTGCGTCTTGGGTGTCGGGGAGTGAGATATGTGGAATCCAGTCTTAAAAACCTCAACGAGTTATGATAGAACCACGCTTTTATTGCTCTATAATGTTGTAATGGAAATTCGTAGTCCAGTTATAAATACCTTATGGTTGTCATTAATTTGCACTACTTTTATCTTAACCTGGTCGCACATTTGGCCGCGCCGTACGAGCCGCAGTCATTTTTCTATACAAAAAATGCTGATGATGTCAGAAAATGCGGCTGGCTTCTGACGTCTCAGCATTTCTTCTATTGAATTGACAGTTCAGCGCGGATAGGTCTGCGACCACCATTAGTGTACCTTACTGCTATCAATATTTACCTGAAACAAAAAAAAACAATCTAATTAGGTACCTATACATATTACATCTGTGACGATCTGCGAAAGGCTGCCGGCAGAAGCTGGATGCGTCGAGCTGAAGACAGGGCGCAATGGCGCGCACTAGGGGAGGCCTATGTAGAATAAAATATAATATAATAGAATAAAGTTTTATTTCCTCCACATACAACATAACAGTTACAATAGGTACTTAAATCTACATAATTTTATGTGGGTGAAAATACGGCTACCCCTCATTTGCTCCAACAGCTCGAGAGTGTTGGAGCGCTGGTTTTCAGTGGCGCCAGATATGTCCAGCAGTGGACTGATATAAGCTGATGATGATGATGATGACATTTTACATGATCCCAAGACGAGATAAGCCAAGTTTTTTTAGTTCTAATCTGCCCGAACCAATTTCCAGTAATCTTGAGACAAGAATTTTTTGAAATATTTATTTTTAATAACGTCAATGTAACTCTTAGCACATCGCCTCATGGACATCATGATGGCGCCACGAAGATTTTCTTTAAAGAAATGAAATATTCAATTTCATGATATTTCTATTGAGTCAAGATTATTCAAACAGACGTAAGGCCGAAGCTTACTTAATTAAATATTATTGTTCGGTAGCTCAATTAGTTTAAGCGAGGCTACAGTATAGAGACGCTTTGGTCATTTAAAATTGGATATAAGCAATATAGTTTCTAGTTATTTACTACTAGTACAACATAATAAGGCCATACATACCTAATAATTTCATTTATAAAAGAAAACAAAAATTTAAACTCAAAATCCAACAATCTACGTATAAAAACGCGCCCAGTACATACGCTCGACCAGCTGTGCGAGGTCGGTTTTCTCCGAATATAATGATTTTTTCGGAAAATCCTTTTGGATTTGGTTGTGTGTTGGGATGCTGTACCTACCCCATTCGGCTTCGGTAGACGTCTTTTTACACCCTGTATATTGTGTGTTGCGAACAAGATGGAGGGACGAGCTCGCCAAATTCCGTGCCGACTGGACCTTATTAGCAAGAATGGAGGCCTTTGCCCAGCAGTGGGACATTGAGGGCTGATATAATAACAATAATAATATTGTGTGTTAGGAGGAAAAATTATGCAAAATTCAGTTGATATTAGAGTCAAACTCGCAACATTCGGATTAAAAGAAGAGTAGATACACTGGTACATCCCACTAGGCCAGCACAGTTCTATGGCTTATGCAAAACACCCATTTTAAATATTGATGGAATTGGTGAAAATCTCCATCGCCTCCCGCCGCGACAACCAATAAAATCTCTTGATTTTGTTTTAATGGATGGTTTAATAAATTAGCTATTATAATAAGATATAGCTACGCCCTAGTTTCATTTAAATTCGGAATTAGGCAATTTTGTGATGGCGATACCTTTGACAGCTCAGGTAGAGATGGTTTCTTCACTATATTAAAATATATTTTTATTTTTATTTTATTTTTAAAGGATACCCAACACCTTACATACAAGAGTTAAAACAAAATGACAACATGCGTTAGATAGATGGAGATACCTTTTTGATAGAATAATAAGTAGATAGGTAGGTATATAATATATTGAATAATAAGTAGGTATATAGAAAATAATAGATTTTTATTGTAAACTCTTGAATATTACCTGACAAGATGGACGGATTGACGAGCCGCCGCACTCAAAGCTTATATCTCTTGTGTTCTCAATTCTCATTATTTCTTACAGTGGCTCCCTACTGGAGATTGTTTATACCTAAAAGTGGGCTAGACCCCAACCCGTGTTTGTTCAACGGGTTCTCATAGTATTGGTCACCAAGGTAAAGGAGTAGAAGCACCTCGATGATCCCATCGGTTCTACTGAATAAATGGTTTTACGCTTTATTCTGTTTCACATATCATCTTCACTTCAACTTCAACACAGGAAACACATTTGTGTCAACTTTGCGGTCGTAGCTGTCGCGCCCGTATCGGCCTTACTAGCCATCTTACCAAACGGACGCTGCATAAATCATAGAATAGAATAGAATAGAATAAAGTTTTATTTTCTCCACATCATATACAATAGGTACTTAAATCTACATAATTTTATGTGGTTGAAAATACGCATTGCTCCAACAGTTCTGTCATCAGCAGTGGTCATCTGTTTTAGATGTATGAGGCCATTGATGATGACCTTTAATTTCATCAAATACACCAGCTGTTTCAATTTCACTGTACATGATCGGATTACAGTAATAATTCGTCTAAAATATGCGTTTCTTTTCAGTTTGTGCCACCACTCGCGATAAAACTACGATTTAAAGAAAATAAATAAATAGACTAAGCTATTACTTATGGGTTGTGTTCTGTAAATAAATATTTATAAAGACAAAATTGTTAGTTTACGATGGAACACCTAAGCAACCGCCTAAGCTTTGATAGGATTATCACCATTTTTACGATGATGTGAACTTAAATGTCGATTTTTAGGCCATTTTGTCATTTTCGTTCACTGTGGGTACCTAATGTGTTAGTTCATTTTGCAAATGCTTCTTACTCTGGTATCTTTAAGAACCTTCGTCTTAAAATTTAAGCTATGCTTTCATAATATATCTATAGGTTTTTTAAAAATAAAAAAGTTCCTTTCTGGTGTTAGTGACGGAATTTATAGGCCACACTGGTCTCTTTAATCACCCAAGTTTCTTATTATAAATGATCTAAATAGTTATCACACCAAATTATTTCCACAAAGATTAATAAATAAATATAATACGTACGTCTTCCTTCCTTCAAGTTATGAAGACTTGTCAGAGATATCTAGAAGCTATTACCTCATGGATAACGCAAATGATGTTTTCGAAAACACAATTTAGATCAAAAATTATGACCCAGAATCGTTCTTATTCATAGCTAATGTTTGATTATTCTGTCAAACTTCTTTTTGAACATAGCTTTTCATAAGTTTATATTCCTGTTAAAAATCAAATCTATGCTATGATTTAACGCTAGTAGGTATTTATAATCAATAAATAATATACAAAAGAATAATTTAAATTTAAGAGTAACTACCTACTCTATTAGATAGTTTCTAAACATAGACGCAAACCTCTAAAATGGAAAAAGTTGAGTTAATACCTACGTTGTTCCTTACGGGGGTCTATCTACGGAGTAGGTATACATATTGAAATACTATCGTCTATGTGTTATTCCTCCAAGACAGATCGTAATATGAAAGAAGCGTGGGGATGTGGACATTTTCCGATTAATTCGTTGTGACGTTCGGGGAGCAGAAATGGTGGATAATTCTTAATAAATAATTGTTCTTTCTGTAAGTTATATTTTCCTGGGTGTGCAAAATTGTGGATGGCAAGACTGAAGTGGTGATGGGCACTTGGCAAGAAGATATGGACAAAGTTGATAACAGAATGGTGGCTAAGAGATGATCGGTCACTACCGAGAGGACCATCAGCCCGTTGGTCGGACGATAATGTCAATGTAGTTGGAAATCACTGGATGAGACTCTTCGGACTGAACAGAATGGCGTTAAATAGGATTTCGCAAACAGTCATCAAATACTTGTTTTTTTTATGGAAGAGGGGGCAAACGAGCCAGTGGCACACCTGATGGTAAGTGATTACCACCGCCCACAGACAACTGCAGCATCAAGAAGCACTGCGGATGCGTTACCGGCCTTTGAGGTAGGAATAGGCTCTTTTCTTGAAGGTGCCTAAGTCGTATCGGTCTGGAAATACCGCTGGCGACAGCTTATCCATATACCCAACAGTGACTGCATACGGACTGAGATAATAATGATAGTCCGAAATAGCGTAAACATAATGTTGACTATACTGAAAGTTAGTAAGAAAAGCGAGCAGAACAATCGTTTTAGGTGAGCGAAGCGAGTCATGTCAATCGATTGGTACGTCATTATAGTCAGAAACTTGTGCTCTACCATTAGGTGTGTAAAACGCAATAATCAAGACATTAAAATGTATGAATAACATTAATTACTATTAAAATATAGTTTTAACCATCATTTAGTTGTAAATCTTTGTAACAAAATACATGATTTCACAAACCCATTAAACTCTTATGAATTCTCATTAAATTCTTATGAATTTTGAATGTAGATTTAATAACTGATTTTGATGAATAATGAGTACCAATCAATTATTGCTAAATTATTTTGAAACTAATCTAATACGGCCAGTAGTTCATACATAATTCATGTTAGTTATGATTTATTATGCGAAAGTGGAAACCTTAGCGAGTGGTGGAAAATATTAATAATATTTTGTTGAAAAGCCACATTATGAGCGTGTCATATGTAAAAAAAAACTTAGGCCTTTACATCTATATTAGATGATTTATACAGCGTCAGGAGGCAACCTACGCCTACACTTAACAGGACGCTGTAGAGCCTGGGACATTGTTTGAGATGGAATAGGCTTGCCCAACACCTAAACCATCCTCTCAGCTTAATCAGCCGCCCACAGGAGAGACGACGTCAATACGTGTGGAGCTGTCAAAGCTGCGGGTTTCCTCACGATGTTTTCCTTCACCGTTATGAGCTCGTGTTAAAGCGCATATAATTTTTTTGAAACGAAAAATCCAGTGATGCACGGCCGGAATTCGAACCCACGACCTTCGGATTGAAAGTCGAGGCACAACCCCATTCGACCAACGCGGCTCATCATATATAGCAACGGTTTTTGAAGTTCCGGAAAGGCTAGGGAGAGCGCAAAGTAATTAGACCAAGACTAACAATCTCTTTCTTCTTCTTGTCGTGTTTCTTTCGAAGCAGTTTTTTTCGAACTTTGTACGTTCTACGATGCTGGTTTCCTCACGATGTTTTCCTTTACCGTTTGAGAGTACTGGCATAGTGCACATACATTTTTCGGCAGAAAAACTCATTGGTGCACGACCGGGATTATACGACCTTACGATCGGAAGGCGGCCATTACCACTAGACCACCAGTGCTCTTTTAACCAACAATATTATAATACTACACAGGGTACAGGGTGTAAAAGACTACTACCGAAAACTGAGGGGTTGCAATCAGACTATGATTCTAAACATACTTAGAGAAAAAAAACGCAAAAAAAAAAAATTTACTTAGCTACGTCATTTTATGTTATTTTCGGTTATTTACTACTAGGACAACATAATAAGACCATACCTACCTGATAATTTCATTAATAAAAGAAAAAAACAATTAAAACTCAAAATCCAGCAATCCACGTAAAGCAACGCGCCCAGTACACACGCAAACAGTAATCTTCAAACGCTGTTTTCTCCGGATATAATGATTTTTTCGGAAAATCCTTTTGGATTTAGTTGTGTGTTGGGATGCTGTACCTACCCCTTTCGGCTTCGGTAGATGTCTTTTTACACCCTGTATAGTAGGTACCTACCTGGATTTCAAGAAAGAGATCTTCAAGGTATTTCAATTTTCGGCGCCTGAGACATTGTTAGAGATAATATATAAATGTAACAGTAAATGGTCAATGGACAAAACCTTTATCTGACAGGTATTGTACCGGTAATAGAAAAGGAACCAAATATGTATTTATTGAACTATCCAAGGTAAACATAATGTTCGTAATAGTTTTAGGGTCGACCAGTTTAGTCTGAGCTTAGTTTAGCTTAACCACCGTAAGTTCAGCAGGTTAAAGTTTTAGTATCGGATGTTTGAAGGGTCTTAGTAAAGTGGTCGTTTGATGGCAAAGTTGTGAATTAAAATTCTACGTAGTCTATCGATAATAGCTTGAACACTGTGATTCAATACGTTCTCATCGTTTAATTACAATTGTCATGGGTTTTGAAGTGTTGGGGCAAAAAATAATAAGTTGTATGTAGCAAAAAAATGAAGTCTTAAATGAAAAAGGTTTCCCGGAAAAAATATTGGCATGAAAAGTTGGCTGTTTTTAATCGTTTGCACTTTTTAGGGCTGACTTCAAAAAGTTTTTGTAAAATACAGACAGGTGGGCCAGAGTGGTGACTGGTTGGATCCCGGTGGAGGGCAGGCGATTCCGAGGCAGGCCTTAAAAGCGCTGGCGTGATGACCTGGACGCCTTTAGGAAGGAAAACGCCTTGGGGGAAAATCGCGGAAGACCGCGAGATGTGGAAAGTGACGGGGGAGGCTTAGCAGTGGGACAGTATAGGCTAGCTAAAAAAAATGACATTGGAAAAGTGTACCAGCTATTCAACCATTTCCAAAATTTCTGAACGAAATAAAATTAATTCTGTGTAGAAAGTGTAATGATATTAATCGCGTGAAGGGCAGAGGTAGATGTAACATGCTTATAACTTTGTCAACTTGAAATTGTTTGTTTTTGTGGAATCAAATTATTTTTAGTTACACGTTGACAGTTCGCGTGGGAAAGAGGTTATGCACACAACATATTTTATCTAACAGAAGTTGTGATGGGCTTTGGTAGAGGCTGAAGTAGATACCTAGCTTATGTTTTGGTAAGTTCGTATGAGTGTGTGAGTAATATACGTAAAAAAACGTAAACAGGTTCACGAATATATCCCCACGGTGCGGTAGACATTATTATCAGATCTTTTTATGCATGCCACAGACCCATTGAAGATGTCTAAGGTCGGTAGTCAGAGGCATGTCCAAATACATATTTGATACATGCCCACATCTTGCAGAAGTATTCCATACGTGACAGGTTGCAAGCCCATCGCCGCCTATAAGAACACTAACTGGTTTCCTCACGATGATTTTCTTCACCGTTTACAGCACGTGTTAAAGCGCATATAAATTTTACGAAACGCAAAATCCATTGATGCACGGCCGGGATTCGAATCCACAACCTTCTGATTAAAAGTTGAGGTACAACCGCATTCGGCCAACACACTTTTTTTTCACAAAATTGAGTAATATAGAGTAATATAGATCACTGCGATGATCTATATTACTCTATAATAACTAATGCCCCTAATGACCCAGGCGCGGATCCAGCCCTCAAAAAAGGTTGTGGGCACGCCCGAGTCCTTCAAGTGCGAGTCGGAACATGAACTCAATATGAAAAGCGTTCGAGAAACCGGCCGACTGAGACCTATTTAGAAACATCAAGTTAATTGTCTTTTCATGATGACTGTACATTCTCATCTTCTCATGTTTTAACACTCTTGTGCCTAAGCTTTAAAGTTAGTAACCTTGCGCTCGCTTTTAGTAACTACTACGAGTATACTGTGCAGTAGAGGACAGCCCCCACTTGAGGGAAAGACGATCCGGTATAGGTTGCTGGGAGCCGTTGGGTGCAGGCTGCACAAGATCGATCGCTGTGGAAATCGATGGGGGAGGCCTATGTTCAGCAGTGGACACAAATGGCTGACATGATAAATAAATAAATAAATAATGCTAGACATTTCACACAGCATCATCTAGCCCCAAACTAAGAAAAGCTTGTACTATGGGAACCAGATAACTGATATACTACTTATATACTTTTTGTTTGTAAATACATACACATATACATAGAAACACCCAGACCCGAGATAAATATTTGCAGATCATACAATCATTTATCTCGCGGCGGGGATCGAAACGGCAACCTTCTGCGTCCCAAGCTGGCTTTGACTCACTGCGCCACAGGGGTCGTCGAATGATGATGATAATACTGTTCCAAATATCTGTTTTTTTTGTTACTAACTAACTCGTATGTCAGTCGGAGGCACTGTTTATTCTTAAACGCATAACGAGGGTCACTTGTTACAAGAGCGTAGGATGGAGTAAATTAAACAGTTTGTAAAACAAACACAGATGTTTCTAAGTACCTAAAAGTTAATGAAAAAAGTTTTTTTTACTTGGATATTGACTTTTAATCAGAGTTCGTTTGAAACATTTACATAGTCGTTACTCAGAGTTACCAATGCCTTCCTATCTCCATTGCTTAGTAACTTCTGCCAAAGTGTCTCTGAGGGCGGCAGATAGTTTTAAAAAAAATTGTAGGTATAGGTAGTTATATCTTGTGAAATGTTGTGTCTCTGAGTGCGGCAGAAACTTAGCAGAGCGATATTTGACATTTTGCTTGTAATGTCAGTAAGAATTTAGAAGGACTCGCGCAAACCTACCTCATAGAGAAAATGTGTGTTGCTTTATTAAAAAAGTACGCGAGTGTTGGAACGAAATTTTAATTTTGACATTGACATTTGCCATTTTTGTCTTGCTGCGCACTGCGCACTTCGCACCGTGACAATTTGACCTATGTATGTGTCATGACGGTAAAATGGATTTTTTTTCCAGCCTCAGTCTTATTTTCTTAGATACCGTCCGAAAAGGTACTTCGTTCCAAAAACAAATCACTAAAACTCGCTTAAATTATGCCCTTACAAATGGTCAAAAGTATTACTAACAGTGAAACCGAAACAAGAAAATTATCATCATAGAAACTTAATCATAAATATGACATTTTGAATGACAAATTGTTATATTTACGACTTCAAACCACATAATTTAAGTAATAAAAATTAGGATTTACAAAAGTAATCGCTGCTCAAAATAAATTTGACAGCTGACAATCAATTTATTCAGTGTGGCAATTGATGCAGAACTGTGGGAAGATTTTTTTACCGTGAGATGAGTAGGTTGATGTAGACTCATACAAGGTATTCATTATGTCAAATTGATCAAAATCTAAAAATTGCACAACACGGGCCGGTGACGTCAAAGTCAAAAAAAAATTATTCAGTAGGACCGCTGGGATCACATAGAATAGTCTTAAAACTAGGTGATTCTACTCCTGTTCCTTTGCGACCATACCGTGAAGAAACAGCGTGTGCGCACTTTGATCGATCTCGAGGCATTCGGAATGCATTTTGTTCAATGAATGGTCAAAAAACTGCTAAGCTGCTATGCTGATATTTTGGTCCTACAGAAGACATGAGATACGATAACGTTATTGAACCGTGCTGAGGTAGCGGCTATTCATCAAAGTGTCGATTAGAGTATCGAATATAAATCGATGTATTTAAATAACTTGGCGATTGAAATCGTATCTTTGAAATGACAATCTACAAATATTGTGACAAAGAATACCGATTGTTTAGAAAAGAAAAAACAATTTAGCTTTTGCCTACACAAAAAAATATGTGACTTTTTACGTGTAAACGCTCAACGGATGCTAAAAGTCATAGTAAGTGCGACACTCCCTCGGAAACTAAATGGTATCATATGGCATATCATAATGGCTTAGCAAAACGTGCCAAAAATCGCATCGTGTAAATGCTTATTTATAAGAATACTCAAGACTACTGGGCAATGAATTATATTTTATAGCCAATAATCTTACAATGGCTACCTTGAAACCCACAGGTGTAATAAAAACTCAGGTTTTAGTTACTAAAATATTTTATCGAGTCTAATCGAGTTTAAAATCGATAATCTAATTAACCTACTGTTAGCCATTGGCTTAGCTAATTATAGCTATTAGCTATTAAATGGCTGCCATAATATCATTGCTGCCATCTCATTTTATTGACTTAACAGATTTTGATTAAGCTTTTGTACGATGCTAATAAATAAAATAAATAAATAAAAAATAAAAAAAATAAAAAAGCCTTTATTTTTCCTTAATTTAAAAATGTACCTAATCTAAAATCTAAGATATTAAAAACTAATCAAGGACCCCTCGATGGGTATAGGCCTCCTCTGCACGATGCTAATACTCATTTAGTATTAATAGTTTTAGCTACTCGTATTTTATAAAGAGTTAATATTGCGTATACTTATTCACGAAACTGAGATGTGGTTTTGATATTAATAATATTATGTTGTGAAAAAAAGGTTTGTATAATCTGTTTTGTTTTTGTTTAATAGATTATATTTATTTTATTTTCTACTTGCCTCTGTTTAAACAGTTCTATAGGGAAGATCTAAGAGTGTCTACCGTACCTTGGGTATACAGTCATGATCCTAGTTGGTTTCCTTACATTAAATATGTGTTTATAAATTTATATTATATTATTAATATTTTTTTATATTATTAATATTTTTTTATATCATTAAATATTTTTTATATTTAGTTTCCTTACATTAAATATGTATTTATAAATTTATATTATATCATTTATATTTAAAAAAAGGTTTAGTGTATATTTTCTATATTTTAATCTTTGTATCAAACAACCAATAAATTAGGTTTGATCTCAAGAGGCGCGTCCTATTATGTTAATATATAGTCTAAATTATATATTATATATGATAATATTCAGTCTATATGCATTAAACATTGTAAGTCAATGGCGAGACGATAATTTAAATGTTTTCTAAACGATCGAGACAAAAATCCTTGTAAATGTTTTTTTCAAATTTCAATATGAATAATAACTCATAATTTATAGTTCATTTGACAGCTTCTAGTTAATTCACTGTTAATTAAATTGTTTTTATTATATTTACTATTAAGTAATGTTACTGCTTGTGTATGTTTTTTATTTTAGATATTCAATTTTAAGCCTCAGACTTATTTAAAGATACGTGTGTATTATAGAGACGAAAAACATTCATACCCCAAGGGTTGTTTGGCCGATCATACAAACATTGTAATTTGTCCATCAATAGTGTAAAGAAATGGATAAGTACCTACATACATAAATAGTCGAGAGCATGGTTATTTATTATTATAAGTTTATTTCTTTACAATAGACTAAATTTATTTACAGAAACTAAGCTACTACATATTAACATACACCCTTATTTTGTAATTACCAAAAAAAAAAAAATTGGTACGCTCAGTCTCTGTAACTGATCACATTTGTGAAAAAAAAACAAAAAAAAAAGTCAAAATAGAATGTCCCTCAAAAAGGCTAATATTTGGTTAATCATTCGTCAATACACGTGGGGTTACTGACCGACTCCTATTCTTACGCCTAGGTCCATTCATAAATCGAATTACCTACAATGCCCACTTCGCTCATGGCAACATACCTCCACGCCCGCGCCCCGAACACCGCACTGGCGCCAGCGTGTCGGCGCCGGCCGGCACAGGTCAGTTGGCGCCAGCTGGTCTGTTCATTTCATTTTTTCAATCCGCGCAATCAAGTTAAAACAATTTCTTGTGTGGTTGCAAAAATGGCGTATCAGTTTTCCAACAGAGAATACGCGCTCATGTTACGCACGTATTTTTTGTATGGGGAAAATGTGAGTGCAGCATTACGGATGTATCAAAATCTGTACCCTAACGAGCGACAGCCGCATCACTCCACGATGTCCAGCGTCTATCAGAGATTATTAGACAATGGATCTTTTTACGTGCCGTCGCATGCGAATGGACGAGGAAGGGCTGCATACTCCCAGGACTTGTATGACGACGTACTAGATTTCTTCGAAGAAGATCCTAGGAGGAGCACGTCTGATCTATGGAGAGAAATAAAAAGACTAGTGTATGTGAGTGAGCCGTCCAATGTGCAGGACCTGAAACAGCGCATGACAGACGCTTTCGATAAAGTGCAACGGCAAGACAACGTTTTGATTTCGCTGAAAAACAATCTACTCAAACGTGCGCGTCTTTGCATTGACAATGAGAGTGGGCATTTTGAACAACTTTTAAAGTACTTGTAGGGTAGTGAAAGTGTAAATACGTGCGTAGATGTAGGTAAGTTAAAACTGTAAATAATTTAATTGTTGTAAATAGCTGATTGCAACTTTTTAAATACGCCAAAAGAATTTTCCACGTCTGCTATTTTCCGTAATTTTTTCAACAACAAAATTAAATGGTGGAAAAGTATTTCAAACCAAAACTAATGGCTTTTTTTACGATACCTACCTAGACCTTCCGACATAAATGCCTTCTTAGATTATGAGCGAGAGCACGACGAGCGAGTAAGACAAAAAGATGTCCAGGATGGGGGTAGGACAGATAGAATGGAAAGAGAAATGAATGGAGTGCGTACAATAAGTAGTATCGTAGTATTTTCCAGTACTGTGTCCATAAAATTATGCAGGATTTTCGCTAAAAAGAAACCTCAATAACTTTGTGATAGTTAGATTAAAAAAAAATCTGACGACGCCAAAATCATAAGTAGCCTCTGCTGAAACTGCCCTTAAAATTTTTTTGGTAATTAAAAAATAAGGGTGTATATTTACAAAATACAACAGGATTAGTCAAGCTATCTAAGGATCGTTAGAAACGATCTATAGATAGCTCAACTGATCCAGGTCACTGTCAGTCGGAAGCGTGCCCAAAACACTGGCGGCATTACCACGCTGGATGGCAATGCTGATCCTTTGAGCCAAAAATGTGCCAGCTCTCGGATCACGCGTCGCTTCGACCAGACGCCCTGAAAGAATTTTGAAAACCCGAAGGGCTCTAGAACCCCACGGACCTAGGGTCTCAACCCCAAATGTTTCAAATATATATATATTATAAGAACTTAAAGTTCTTCCAACAGATCTAGACATTCGTGAAGTTAGCCATTTGTCTGCGCAGAACACAATTTTGTATGAATAAGCGCTCACTGCGCAGACAAACGGCTAACTTCACGAATGCCTAGATCTGTTGGGCGAACTGTACTTATATTATAAATTATTCAAACAGTCGACGCAACCATGATCATTATAACATTCTTGCAACAGAGGTGTTTGATAAAACACCATAATGACTATTAAAATTCTTATGGTTTTTAAATTGTCTGCATTCTTCAAGTTTATTATGAGCTATCGTTGTAGGTCATCTGAAAAGGGCCTAATAAAATAACTTATGCTTATGTATTGTGTAAAATTATAGATAAGCTTTTATGTATTTCGAAAGGGCTAAAAAAAGAAAGAGGAAGTTTGAAAGTGGCACCTATTTCTGAAAAGGTGAGGAGTGCTAGGCTATCTTGGTATGGACACGTTATGAGGAGGGATGAAAACCATGTTACCCAAAGAGTTATGAATATGAGTGTGGCTGGGTGTGCAAGAAGAGGAAGGCCGAAGAAGAAGTGGTTGGATTGTGTGAGAGATGATATGAATGTAAAAGGAGTGGATGCATAATTGACGAGTGATAGGAGTGAGTGGGAGAAGAAGACATGTTGTGCCGACCCCACTTAGCGTGGGATAAGGTCAGGGAGATGATGAAAGGGCTAAAAAAAAATGGCTTTGGTACAATATTAAGTATAAGTTCATTAAAAAATATACCATGCATTTTTTACCTTGCCATAAATAAAAAAAGATTGATTCAAATCTAGAACAAACATTTACTTCAAAGGAGAGAAAATCAATTGACAAAAATATCGAGAACCCAATTAAAGCTGATTTATTCACGCTTAACAAACTACTTCCCCAAACAAACAAATTGTCGAGTTAAAATAATATAGAGATAACTATTGTTAAACAAACAGCCTCGGGCGAGACTTAGCAATTACATGCCTACACACGGTCGATAAGATCAACGTTCAAACACGGTCCTACCCTAGGACCAAATATTTCAAACCGAAAAATTGGCCCTTGAAGTCAGAAATCGTAGTAAGAAACATCCGAATATACATCAAACGCAAAAAGGAACAAGAATACGGTCCCAGAGACGGAAACGATAACATCGAAGCCCCCGTGGTGTAGCTTGCTTTACGGCTCGTCTTACGTGGGCGATTTGGACGCGGACGCGAAGCGGCGCGGAAATAACAAACAGTCGATTTACTATGGAAGTGTCCTACGTAACCGGTGCGCAGCGGCGCGGCGCGAATCGAAGCGAACGCGATCAGTTAATTTGACATTTCAATCTGAAATCTGAAGGACAATTCGCGCGCACGTAGGACAGACGTGCCGCGCCGCACCGCGCGTCGAATCGCGCCGCACCGCGCGTCGAATCGCGCCGCACCGCGCGTCGAATCGCGCCGCACCGCGCGTCGAATCGCGTTCGCGTCACACCACCCACGTAAGAAGGGGGTTAGTCGTTTTTGATAGATCGCAGAATTGAAATAGGGAAATGAGTGACCGCTTGTGGCATTATAAACCGAGCGCTTCCATTATTCGGAGGCTACGCTAATTTGTTGGAAGCGGCTTCGAGCGGTTTCACATTATCCGATCCGATATCGGTATCGGACGCCGGAAGCATGTAAAAAAGAACGTGAGTGTCGCGGAACACTCGGTTGGAACGAAGTTTGTATATTTGACATTTTGCGTACCTTGTACACCACTTTTCGAACTCTGCGCATCTTCACTGGGCACTATGCGCACCATTTTGCACAATTTGTGTAGTTATCAACGAAAACATGTTTTTTGCTTCTCCTGTAAAGTTGTGTTTTTGCAGTTATCCTTTTATTCCCCGGAGACAGCGTTATGTCGTGAAGGTAAACGCTTGTGTGACGCTTTTTTTCTAGCCTCCATCCTCGATACCGTCCAAAAAGGAACTTCGTTACAAAAATCTTAGTCAAACAAAACACCCGGGCTTGAAAACTGAAACAAAAACCTTATTTGAAAAGGACCTAGGTAATTAGAAGTTAATTTTTCCTCTCGAACAATTAGCCCGTGTGTCGCTAACAGGGGCTCACAACTTTTTCCATCTCACCATGCCAGTGTTTATGTTTCGTCGCGGGTTGAACTGTCAACTGTCTAGAGCCGGATATTTTTACCGGCTAAAATGAAAAATGTTAGTCCGGCTTTTTATACGACGAAAGCTATAATTACAAAACAGGGATGAGCGTAGAGAAGGAAAGACGCTTTTGCGGGTCTTAATAACAGTAGGTCAAAATGTGGGCGTACGCTACATATTTAATATGAATGAGTGCACGAAAGGAGCCTATTTCAGCATTTGAAACCCTTTCACAACGCAGGTTTGAAAAAACTAGTGACTTATTAGAACATAATTGTGGACTTGCGAGTTCATCCACGCATTTAAAGCTGTGATAAAAGCAAACAAATAAAATTGACTCGTTTTTAATCATAGCCTGGACATCCGTGGTCTCTGCCAACTCCTTCGGTAAAGAGGCGTGATTTTATGTAGGTATGTATTATTTGACTCCCAATTAAAATATTTTTACAGTCCACACTTTTTTTCTATTGCAAAATAGACTTCGAATTTTGTCTGTCGAAGCATACGGACCATGCTTCGACAGACAAAAAGCGCAGTTTTTCCGGCTTTTAATATAATTTGCATATACATACAACCCTAAGGTGTTTTAATTTTTATTCCCAGTCCACGGCATTTGCCATGATGAGAGTTAAGTTTTTATTGGGGTATCAGAGTTGGCGAACTTTGGCGAACTTTGACAGGTCCAGTAGAATCGTTTGGTTTTATTTTGTGAAATTGTGGTGTATTTTTGGAGAAACCTCAGATTTTATATTTTCTCCTATAATTCGTTTTTATTTTATTTCAGAGAGTTTCTGCAATATGTGGGTATATGCTAAATGTGTAGGTATTTAATTTAGACGTGCCTCTGTCTGACGCCCTATTTTGAGCTACTCAATTTAGTAGAATGTCAGCCGTGATTTGGGGATACAGGTTGTGATCCTGGGGCCGTATTTGCGTTCCTTTTTTCGTTCGTTTGATGAATATTCGGATGCTTCCCATCACTATTTGTGATTTCAAGGGCCAATTTTTCAAACGTAAAACACGGTCCTAACTTAGGATCAAACATTCCAAACCGAAAAATTTGTCCTTGAAGTCAGATATCGTGGTGGCAAGCATCCAAATATTCATCAAACGAACGAAAAAAGGAACGCGAATACGGCCCCTGTTTTATTTTCAGTGTATTGAATTGGTTTCAAATTTTTCATTTTTAGCTTCATGTATCATGGTTGATCTCAAAAGTCTCATCCCTTGAGACTTTTGAGGTCAACCTTAAGTACGGTAAAGTAAAATCAAATTTCCCATGACGCAAACCTATTATAAAAACTCCGAAGGATGGCACACGAGTAAAATGAAGACAGAATAATTACGTTTTAATACTAAAAAGAAAACCGACTTCAATGTTTGACTCGAAACGCGGTGTGACTCAGGGCGTCAAGCTGTCGATTCGATTTCTATTTGTGACATGGCTAGGAGGGAAGGTGTTTAGAGTTTTACGGGGAAACTATCAATCCCTTTCAAACATAAAAAGAATTTTGCAAATCGGTCAACAAATGGCGGAACAATCGCGTAACAAGATAAAAAAAAATTAAAAAAAAAACATACAGACGACTTGAGAACCTCCTCCTTTTTTGAAGTCGGTTGAAAACACTTACCGTCTTTGTATTCGGAAGCAAACTAAACAGCATTATCTAGCAAAAAGTAAGCCCGCGTGACTTATATTTTAAACTTACTACTTAACCAAGGTATACTGTTTCTTTAATAAAAAAAGTACGTGAATGTCGTGGAACCTTCGTGGAACACTCGGTTGGAACGAAGTTTCAACTTACATTCTTCAAATTACATTATTTGTCAAATAAATTATTTAAAATTCTAGAAAGGCTCTTCGGTACTAACAATGTAACAATCCATGGACTGTTTCGCGGCTGCGCACTTCGCACTGGACGTTATGACCTATGTATTTGTCGCGACGGTAAAATCGAACAGTTTTTTTCGTCTAGCATCATCCTCGATACCGTCCGAAAAGGAACTTCGTTCCATTACACAGGCACATAGCTCGAGATAAACATGTGCATTGTGCATTTCATACAAACATAATATCGGCAATCGATCCCGCAACCTTCTGCATCACAAGCTTCGCCCCCGGCGCCTCAGAGGTAGTATAACTGGTTTCAATTTTCCACACGAGGTGCATAGTAAAAGCGTATTTTCTGTAACCATTCACCTCGTGTACAGTAGACACAAACTTCGATTTGACTTATCGGTTCCGTGATGGTAGAGTATAACCATATACCGTGCTTATTTATTTCCTTTATGACTGGTTTTATTAGTCTACTTTTATGGAACTACAGCGAGCGCTCGCGACTTCGTTTAAAAGTATTATCAACCGACTTCAAAAAAGGAGGAGGTTCTCAATTCGTCTGTATGTTTTTTTTTTTTTTTTTGTATCTTGTTACGCGATAGTTCCGCCATTTGTTGACCGATTTGCAAAATTCTTTTTATGTTTGAAAGGGTATACTCCAGAGGTGGTCCCATATAAATTTTATTCCTGAGGGATGGATAGTTTCCCCGTAAAACTCTAAACACCTTCCCTCCTAGCCATGTCACAAATAGAAATCGAATCGACAGCTTGACGCCCTGAGTCACACCGCGTTTCGAGTCAAACATTGAAGTCAGTTTTCTTTTTAGTATAAAAACGTAATTATAACTATTGCGAATACTTTTTGAAAAATTCATTAGGTAATATTTCGTTCTTCGAGCAAGAGCTCGAAACAGCGAAGAAAAACATCGTGAGGATCTAAGTCAGCTCCACATCGTATTGACGTCGTATGCCGGCTAAGCTGAGGGGATGTCTTAGATTATGAGCAAGGGTATATTATTATGTCCCAGGCACTACAGCGTCCCGTTGAGTGTAGGCACAGGTTGCCTCCTGGGCAGGACCTAAGTTTAATACTTGGTAATTCTTCGTGTTACATTTTTTTATCATTAATTCTGCTTAGCTTAGTATATATTGTCTTTGGCGATACGGAGTTTATTTTAATTCATATAGGTAGAGATTGAAGTCAAGAACAATCAATATGCCAACAAGGATTACTTTTGGTAGTCAGTCAGTCACTTAAATTATATTATTAAGGATTTTTTATATACACATTTATATGAATTCACATGAGATAGCAGAATCGGTAAACGTTATAGGCTTGATATGTAAATAAATATTTTATGAATTTTACGCGTAAAAAAACATCGATTTAGAGAGTTTTATTTTATAGTATGAAACCATACAACGACTACTCTTACCTATAACCATCCTATCTCTACGGTAGAATAGAGTAAAGTTACAGAGCAGATTACGATTCTCTTTTACAAAGATAAGGCATGATCAGGTTTCATTTTTAATCATTTATTTTCTTAAAAGAACCTACAAATTAATTTACAGAGTAAATACAAATTTTCATAAAGTTATTAAGTTAGCATGATGGAGGCTTTAAGGTGACCTTAAGACTTCGTCACTAGAGTTGGCCACTACTTTTTATTAATAGCATACCCCATACAAGAAACTAAGAGCACCAGGTTACCAAAACACAGGAACAAAATATCATGCAAACCCTTTTCCTCAACCCTTGTCCTTTGTCCTGTCGCAAGAATTGAGCTCGCACCTCTTGCCCTAAGCTTTCAAGTCGTCAAGCTGCGGTTTTCCTCACGATTTTTTCCGTCACAAAATCAGTCAAAGGCAAAAAGCATTTATTCAGTAAGACTGGTGGGATCGTTACGACCGCAAACAACAAGGTTATGGTGGACAGTCACACAAAAAAAACCCATCTTCAAAAAGAAGGCGAAAACCACCAAAAAGATTGTACTCCATCTGGAATGTGGTGACTCCAAGATCAGGTCGCAGGTTGCCTTGAAGCGATGCAAGCATTTTGAGCTCGGAGGAGACAAGAAGGACAGATGATTCAATTTTAGGCTGGATAATGAATAAGATAATAAAAAAAATGGTGGAATCACTTAGAATAATAGTCTTAAAACTAGGTGATTCTACTCCTGTTTTTTCGCGACCGTGAAGAACCAGGGCAACAAACACGGTTTTTTTATTTTTTTATTTTCACACAGCATCATCTAGCCCCAAAGTACGCAGAGCTTATGGGTACTAGAATGACAATGGACTAACTGAAATACTAGAACGGTTTGGGGCCTAGCGCATTTTTCGGCGATCCATCTAGACAGCTTGGTAAAGGTCACCGATATCGTCAAGCAGTGGTTTTCCTCTCGATGTTTTCCTTCACTATTTAGAGCCGTGTTAAGGAGAGGTCATAAATAATGATGGCAAGTCGTATTTTTCAATTATGCCCGTATTTGTACACAAATAGAGGAAGTTCCGCTCACAGCTCGAATACCTCAGTGGGGTGCACAAACTTTTGCAATAAACGTTGGTGTTTGGTTCGAGTGATGGCTGCTGGCGGTTTCACAAACTTTTGCGAATTTATCGTGTTTACGTTTGGTGTTTATTAATATTGCTTGTATTCGTTTGTAATTTATTAAGGATGTTTTGTTCGGCCGGAAAACGGAAACCGCAGTAAAGGACGGCCCCCACTAGATGGAAAGACGATCTGGTAAAGGTTGCTGGGAGCCGTTGGGTGCAGGCTGCACAAGATCGATCGCTGTAGAAATCGATGGGGGAGGCCTATGTTCAGCAGTGGACACTAGATGGCTGACATGATGATGATGATGATGATGTTTTGTTCGGCTAGGATGTTGCTTTATTCAAGTTTCTGTTAATGTATTTCTGTCAGTTCTAGCAGTTAATAACTTTATAGGGAAGCCTATTATTTTAAGAATGAGCTACTTAGACCTACTACTTAAATTTCTAAGATTAAAGCCACTTTATGGTACACCACACAGCATTTTAAGCGCAGTACAATGGGCGATCTTATCGAACGGTTTCTTACAGACAACTTTACCAGCACAAAAAAATGACGTTAGAAGTGTATCTCTACCAGATATTAAATTCGCTTTTATATCAACCACACCTTATTCAGGGACATTTCTCAAATCACCTAACGTTTGCACAATACTTGTCGGATTGCCCGATCTTAGTTCTGAGCTTATTAAAATTGTTGGCCGTATTATAACAGACAGACAAGTTTGGTTGTCGAGATGACGGCTGATAAAGTGAAGTGAATTTGCTTACTCTATGTGAAGTGTGTGAATAAAATAAATTGGTATTTTTTGTTATCAGTAAGGGTCGGTTCACATCTGACAGAAGATGCGTCGAGCGTATTCAGCTGTTTTCGAAATCCATCATCGCATTCATCGCGCATCATCAGTTAAGTGTGTTTTCTCATATAATTGGTGTTCTAACAACCGATTATACGCGACGCATCTTCCGTCAGATGTGAACCGACTCTTAAAGTTAAATTACGGCTCATATTGTCTGGAGTTTTTGAAGCTAAGCTGAGCTGCTTCATGGATGATGAATTTTGTATGGAAAGTAAGAAGAATTTAGCAGTGAGTTATATCCACCTACTAACGTCTAAATAGCTAAATTTTGGTTGGTAGACTACATAAACCTAATATCAAACAAAATGAGGTTCTTCAAAGTAGAAGATTTATTACAGGCGCATTTAAGCAGGAGACAAAAACATGTCACGTATGGAATACTAACTTCTGCAAGATGTGGGCATGTTTGGACATGCCTCTGACTACCCCTCTTAGACATCTTCAAAGGATCTGGAATAAAGAACCGTAAAAAGATCTGAGAGAATGTCTACCGAACTTTGGGGATAAAGTTGTGAACCTGTTTACGTTTTTTTACAAAACCTTTGCAGCGTTTATGGCCGTATTTCTACGGCTACCGCTACTTGAGAGACCAAGGCTTGTTTTATTGTCGTGGTGTGGGACAGATCTAGTTTACAATGCGGGTAATCTGATAGAATTTACGATTTCTTCTCGTCTTTTCAGCGCTTCCATTTTCTCTTTATATTGGGAATATTTGTTGTGATCTCTCATCGATATAAGTTTTTTCACTGTTGCGTGAAGGTAAATTTTAGGGGATTTAGTAATGTAAATAAACGAGTAAATGCTTCTCAATTAAATAAAATTGAATTAAAATACTTTAACAACATTTGATTGTTATTTTTACATAATTTTAAGATGATAAATTTTAAGCAAAACATTATAATTATTTTTTTTATATTAGAGCTAAACCCGCTTGCATATCTAAGTTTAGCCACCATAGCTAGCAAGCTAAGAAGCTTCCTTTGATAGTAAAACAGTTTTCTAAGGCGAGATTTTTAAAATCAATCCTTGAAATGGTAGAATTGAATATCAAAGTTTGTCTACAATACCTACATAATATTATTAACCCATGTTTTTAACTCGTTCACTCTGACTACACCCTATTCGTCCAACCCGCTCGCACTACCGCCATACCTTCGAGGCATTCTTCAATTCGTACGTCCGACAATACGTGTTCTCTTTGAACGATTGCCCTCTGTTTATTTTGTATGGAACCAATTGTTTAGTGGACGTTTTCACGTTAAATAATGTTGAAAAATGTGCTTACCGTTGGCAAATGTTTGAAAGCTTGTGAACAAAGACTTGTTTTGTTCGGACTGCTCATTTTTGTTAAAGAAAGGTTTTTGGAGCATGTTTTCAAAAATATGTTCGAAAATCTACATCCACCAGCATAGCATACCAATGTACATTTTAACAAAACTCTATCATCTATAAAAGATGACTTAGGTATACCGTGCCGTGTTGGTCGAATGGGGTTGTGCTTCGACTTTCAATCCGAAGGTCGTGGGTTCGAATCCCGGCCGTGCATCAATGGATTTTTAGTTAAGTGTAGGCATAGGTTGCCTCCTGACGCTGTATAAATCATCTAAGGCCTAAGTTTTTAGGTACCTATACAGCATCAGGAGGCAACGGAACCTGTGCCTGGTTTTGGCGTTGTCTTTCCTGTGAACAAGGCCGATTAAGCTGACTGGTTTTAAGCTGTGCATCGGTGATTAAGCTTATTGCATCTCAAACAATGTCCCAGACACTCACTACAGCGTCCCGTTGAGTGTAGGCATAGGTTGCCTCCTGAGTCCTGATGCTGTATAAATCATCCAGAATTGACCTGGCTTAGCATAAACTCTAATTTCCAGGCAGTTTTTGAACTGCATCGCAATTTTGACGTAAAGACACAAATCTGAAATGGCGGCGCTTATCATGCTCTTTTTTCAGAAAATGATAAGTTGCGATTGTAATGAACCGGGTTATACGAAATTGACATTTAGTTTGTAAACTACCCCTCTGCTGCTTATTAAAAAAACGTAAAACCTTGGTTGAACCCCATGTTGACACATGTGAAAACAAAACTGTTACCACAAAAAAGCGTTCTATGTACGAGTATTTAAAGATCATTTTTCTAGGGACAGTTTTTTAGTTAGACTTGGTCTAAACTCGGCCCGTTTTCTTGTAATAAGCCCCCCTGAGTTTTTATAAATGAACGATTATTAGATTCAGAAGTTCTCAGGGAAAGCAGTGAGGTTGGTTAAACTTTGCAAGTTTCTATTTCAGGAATTGAAATAGGTAAGAGCTGGTCAAGAACTCCTTATCCAGTTCAGAACTCGGTGCTCTGAGCTGAAAACTTAGAATTTGTAAGATCAAAAAGCTATCGGAAATTCAGACAAGCGGAGTTGTTAGTTTTTATTGGAAAACTTCCAGCGGTCACTGCCTTTGTGACGTCACTATCAGAGACGAAGCGAGCGTCGTATTTTCCGATGAGCGTACACGCAAAATGGTAGTGAGAAACTACCGATAGTGGAAATTCTTCCATGTGAATGAAATTCGTATTGAATCAGAAATAGTAACTGAATATTGTATTTACGTGTTTTTTTTTTTAATATTTTCATTTTTATTCGAGACAAATCCAATCCTAACTTGAATAAGTACCTCGTGAACAAACCCGTGGGTAGATGGCTAGTATTATACAATAGCAGATGACTCAAAACCGACATAATTTGTCTAAACTATCACCTTTGATTTATGACAGTTCTAGCCCAAAATGGCGGATTGGTCATCTAAAATGTCAAACGGACCATTTGGACTGTCAAATGGGTCATTTGTTTAGTTGAAATGGTATTTTATGGTCCCATTGGTTTTGGAATGGCCAAGATTTTCATCTTAATGAATATGTTAATATATTATTTTGATTTTCTCGAAAAGAGACCATGTTAAACAAGTAGGTTGCTAGAAATAGAAATATAAATAGAAAGGGTCGGCAGTAGACGTGTTAAAATAATACTGGTGATGGTCAGGGGGGAATATTCGGATACTTCTTACTACGAGCTACATTGTATTCAGTCGATAAGATCAACGTTAAAACACGGTCCTAACCTAGGACCAAATATTCCAAACCGAAAAATTGGCCCTTGAAGTCGGCAATCGTAGTAAGAAACATCCGAATATTCATCAAACGAACGAAACGAAACGGCCTCTGGGTTGGTGTCCGGCACTAAACAACAGTACATTGTCTGTGGTTGTAGGCACTAATAGTGTTAACCAAATGATATTCTATACTAGATATGATTGGTTCATAGAAACCAATGTTTTAAATCTGGCCCTGATACATTGTGACAACTTCCCGTCCCAAATGGGACGTTTTCCATTCTTCACTTTCCACACGCTAGAAACAAATCTCTTTATATATTTTTAAAACCATTGGTGTTAACTAAAGGAAAATATCGTAGAACATTGGTACAAAATAAAAAAAAAGGTTGCCTGGAAGAAATGGCTTTCAGCGATAAGGCCGTCCATTGTACTAATTTCTAACGTATTTATTTATGAGGTGTTTTGTTATTAAGTAATTGGTGTACAGTAAAGTGTTCATTCATTCATTCATTCGTTCAAAATTTGCGAATGTCACAAAAAAAAGCAGTGTGATGAGAGCTGATGAAATAATAATAACACAAATGTGACAGTCCATTTTGTTGGTAGTTACGCTTCTAGATAATATCTCAATTTTTTATTTATTTGCGTCCATAAGCAAACAACCACTACAAGCCGCTCAGACGCTATTTGCAATGAAAGTGCCACTTAAGATGCAAATAAATTTCTAAGAAACATTTAAACAGCCTTTAACTAAGACAAATAACTAAAACAACCCGTTAATTACCGAAAATCCCTTTATAAATTATCCAATCTTTGCAAAAAGACGGGTCACAGTCTAGCCGAGATAGCTTGTTCATTGCATGAAATGACATATAGAATAGAATAAAGTTTTATTTTCTCACATCATATACAATAGGTACTTAAATCTACACAATTTTATGTGGGTGAAAATACGGCTGCCCCTCAGCATTTGCTCCAACAGCTCGAGAGTGTTGGAGCGCTGGTTTTCAGTGGCGCCAATATGAAGATAGCCAAGAAATAATTCTTACGGAAGTTAGCAGAACTAAGACACGCTTCTCTCTACGATCAAGATAATTGCGGCATTTTTATAATAGTGACACGTAGGTACTTTCTATACAATCTTAGATCTAATAGAGTGTATATATAAATACGTAGCACGACGATAATATTAGCAGATTAGAATACTATGTGATCCGCACGATGTTTTCATTCGCCGATGATCGTGTTAATGCCAAATAACCCACTGAGACAACAAGGCTTGCAACGCAACTGTTTTTAAAAAGACCCAGCGGCATCTCATAACCAATATAGCGGCCGAGCGAATTTTGTACTTATTAAGACTTGCAGCCGATGGCCGTTTACACTTAAAAAACCAGCAATACGATACGATATCGTATTGGTTGAAAATTTTAAACTAGCTATCCATCACCGGACTGTGTCAGATTCGAATCACGCCGTAAAAGTGTCCATTCAAGGCATTAGCATAATGAATGTGTGCTATTCCTTTTAAACGTTTCCGATTAAATTATAGTTTATACTAAAAGAAAGCATCATCTAATAGCACAGAATTAGTGCGCTAGATCCCAAACCATGTTTTTGGCCCTAGTTCAGGGTATTGGTCGCGAAGGAACAGAAGTAGAATCACCTAGTTCTAAGACTATTCTAAGTGAACCAAGCGGTCCTACCCACTGAATAAATGATTTTTGAATTTGACTATGTAGTCCCAACGATTGTCTAGAAGAGATTCTAGACTTTTAAACCGCGTTTACACGTGAAAATTGTCGTGCGATACGATAATCGTATAGGTTGAAATCGCATCGTGTAAATGAACCTTCAGGTTTTTCACCAGGCTCAGACTTACTTAATTTTTACTAAATAAAGATGTAGGTTCATCCATTTCAGGTCATCGTAGAACAATTTCCTTCACTTACTTCCAATCGAAACTGGTCTTTATGTGATGGTTATAGAGATCAAAATGTATTTGTGATGAAGCCACATCTGTGTTTAAGGATTCTAAGCCAAGGTAATGTACTATTAACTAGAGTTGCTCTTCAAGATATTCCGAGTACTTATACGAAACTTTTGGTACTTTAAGCAAGAAGGTATTATTCTCGATCTGGATCAAATGATCTATAGATCGCTTACGACAATCTCGAGTTGATAAAAAAAGTATGTGTCGTGGAACACTCGGCTAGAACAAAGCAAAGAGTACTTTTCTATACGGAAATTTCAAATCAAACGCTCTTCCTTACTAATAATGTAGCAATCTATGGACTGTTTGCGGCAGCGCACTTCGCACTGTGAAGATTTCGTGAAGTGTCGGTCGTGACGGTAAAATGGAACGAAATTTTTCTTCCAGCCCCAGCCTGTTTTTCTTCGATACCGTCCGAAAAGGAACTTTGTTCCAAAAAGTCTCATTTAATTTAAGGATTTTGAAGTTGTTTCATTATTTTGTTGTATGAAGTAAGTATTTACCTAGTTAGTTTAGCTGCTGACAAATAAAATCAATCAATCGACTTAAAAAAAATCTTGAGTCCGACTAAATTCATCAGTTTCCCATCCCTTGTATCGATTCTGTCAGACTCAGAGGTTTTATTGGTAGAAAGGCCGATGAGATGGCTTTCAGCGATCACGTACCTTCTTAACTGTTTATATCAGTGTGAGGTGTATTTATTTGACCACAAAATTGTGAAAATTTTGTGAAAAAAATTTTGTGGACAAAATTCATGTTGGATAAAATTCATGTTGGACAAAATTCGTATTAGACAAAATTCATATTGGACAAAATTCGTGTTAGACGAAAATCATATTAGACAAAATTCATGTTGGGCGAAATTCATATTGGACAAAATTCATGTTGGACAAAATTCGTGTTAGACAAAATTAATATTGGACAAAATTCGTGTTAGACCAAAATCATATTAGACAAAATTCATGTTGGGCGAAATTCATATTGGACAAATTCATGTTAGACAAAATTCATATTGGACAAAATTCGTGTAAGACAAAACTCATAATGGACAAAATTCGTGTTAGACAAAATTCATATTGGACAAAATTCATGTTGGACAAAATTCATATTGGACAAAATTCGTGTTAGGCAAAATTCATATTGGACAAAATTCGTATTAGACAAAATTCGTGTTAGACAAAATTCATATTGGACAAAATTCGTGTTGGTCATTAGTCGGACATTTTGAATTTTGGACATTAGTCGTGCAAAGTTGATGTATGTACGGCTTACATTTGTCAAGTACCGCGACACGTGAGTTCCCGGTAAGTATGTAAATCGTCAGTTTGACCTAATGCCATGAACTCACGTGCCGTGATACTTGATATAAAATGTATGCGCAGGTAGAATCAGCGTTTTCTGTCGATTCATTTTCTATTCTATTTCTATTTGTAACATTGATAGGGGGGAGCAGGTCTTTAGTTTCATGCCAAAGGCATCTCCAATAGCCATTTGAGGGTCATGACCTTCTTTTATTACCTTACCATCTAGACCATTTACTTGAAAAAACAACCTAGCATTTTAATTTATTCTGTTAACAAAATCATCTTTACTTCTATCGGTGATTGGCCAATATTTTCAGTGAAAACTGTATTTCTATTTGAGCCTATGTAAATAGAAATTTTGAATTTAAGTTATAAAATTGATGGATAGCTTGAAAAACGAGCACCGGCATTTAATAGACATAATAATAAGTTTATATAGATAGAGAACATTCATATACAAAGCAAGCTGTTCTTATACCTAATATATTTTATATTGATGACATAGTGAACGAATGTTCGGCTGACACGTAAGTAATGCTAGTTCGATTCACATAGCGAGACAAATGTTTGTATGCTTGCAGATATTTGTTGGTTGTGGATAAAATAAACATAGAAAATACAAATTAAGAAACCTCTTTTGAAGATTAACCAACTCTAAAAAGGGGTTATAAAGGATTCGGTTCTTAAATAGCAACCGAGGTAATGTTTGAGCCGTGTTGACTGAATGGAGTTTGAATCCGAAGGTCGTGGGTTCAAAACTCGGCCGAACATCAATGGATTTTGGTTTTATATTTATTTAGTTTTTCTTGAACTAGAAGACAGAAAAGAAAATTTCAATATCCATTGAGCTATGATTCAATCTCCTTTCTCAATTTCACCCCCCAATTAACCCCACGCACGTTCCCAATTAACTTCCTCTAAAATCTAAAAGCTGAGCTAATTAATTAAACTACTCTCGGAAGAGATAATGTACAGCTACAATAGAACAGCTGGTTACAAACTAAGTTTTTAAAGACAGAAGAATTTGAACCTGTAGGTACGATATCGTATTTGCACATTGGTTAGTCTTACGGCCGGTTTCACGAATGCAAATCATCTTCAAAATTAACTAATCATTGTTCAGTCTATCATTCAACCAATGAGGACCAAGTATTCCATGTGTAATCAGAGTTTAATCAGCTTGTCAAATTGAAAAGCGTTTGAGAAACCGGCCGTTAATAAGACTCACTCTTTTTGCAAACTGACCACTTTCAGTCAGACAGTCCATCCATCTTATCTTATGCCTACCAGTGCTAAAAATACTGTAAAGTAAGAAGTGTTTGAATTGAAGTGAAACTTTCAATCCGAAGGTTGTGGGTTCGAATCCCTGCATCAATGGATTTTGCGTTTCGTAAAATTTATATGCGCTTTAACACGTGCTCTAAACGGTGAAGGAAAACATCGTGAGGAAACCAGTTAGTGTTCTTATAGGCGGCGATGGGCTTGTAACCTGTCACGTATGGAATACTAACTTCTGCAAGATGTGGGCATGTATCAAATATGTTTGGACATGCCTCTGACTACCCCTCTTAGACATCTTCAAAGGATCTGGAATAAGTAACATAAAAAAGATCTGAGAGAATGTCTACCGCACCTTGGGGCTACAGTCGTGAACGTTTACGTTTACGTAAGAAGTGTTCTAGTGTGTTCATTTTAAGCTGTGGCAAGGTCTTAAGTGAAACGTAGCTTCTAATGCCTAATAATTGGGGTTTAATAGTGAACAGTCATTACCTTCAGTTTAAGGGGCATTTTAATGAATTGACTAGACAATAGTGTCTTGAATCTCACCATCTTTGACAACCTTAGTGGCGTAGCGGGTATGCGGCCGCCTGTAAGAAAACTTGCGCGAAAAATGTCTGACAGAATGTCTGACAGCAGCTTGGACACAGTTTTAAGATTCTTATCACGACTTCTTTCGCCATTTTTGAAGGAGCTAGTGGCTCTGCTATTTTATTTAGTTTTCTCGTGTTTTACTAGGTTTTATTATGTAATTTCGGTGGCATTTTACTAATGAAGCCTTGGATACGTAACAGGAGATTTGGAAAATGGAATGGGGGAGTATTCAAGAAGATTTCTCATTTGATGAAAGATTTCCGTTGGAGTTTTGAAATGACAAGCTGCCATGTTTTTTTAAAATCAAATTGACGTGACATAATACATATTTGAAGTGAAGTGAAAGTTATTAAAAAGAAGAAGAAGAAGTGAAACCAGTTAAGATGTCACCGATTGGGCGGTGTAGTCGCTCAGCGACAAAGCCCTTTTCTTTTTTGTTTATGTAAAAAAAAAATCTTATCATCATTATTATTTCCCGATTATCTTACGTTATTCACTTTTTAAACTTACACGATTAAAAAAATCATTGTATTCTACATTATTATTATTATTATTAATAGCCCGTGATGTCCCACTGCAGGGCAAAGGCCTCCCTTCGTTTCTTCCACTCCTCTCTATTGTGAGCACATTGTTACGATTTTTTGAATATATATTTTCATTTCATTTCATTTATATAGAAAACTATACGTGATCTTGACCCGTTATCAAAAACAATGTATTTTGCATTACCTATGTTTTATTCCGAATATATTTTAACACATATTTCTTTTATAATGACACGACACCTCTCCCTAATCACACACACATTGATTAACGTATAGAAAATGGCGTCCTATATACCTTTGGTTTCACCAACCCTTTTATCTGTACTCGTACGAATGAAATATAAATTAAGCTTCAATCCTTTACCTTTTTAATAAAATACAGGGTAGGTTAGGTATTAGCATATTAATGCCGGCACGGTGTCTATTACGCCGTGGATTTTTTTAGCGAAGTATTTTTAATTTTCGGAAATTTTTTTGAACCTACAAAATATATAGGTACATTTTACAGTTTGTTTAGTTATTAATATAACCTTTATTAATCAGACTTTGTTTGGCTTGACTTTAAAAGCAAAAAACGTGAGTTCAAAGGCCATCAATGGCCAAAAACGATGTTTCCTTTTTGAAAATTACGATCGGTTTTTTCGCGTGTTGACTTGACAGGTTGCAAGCACATCGCTGCCTATTCAGTACAATAGCTGAAACCAGTTGTAGGCATCTCACAAAACATTAGGTACATTCTAACACAAAATATCACAGAATATAACTCAGCATAAATCCGTAACCTAATTAAACAGTAAAATAAAGTACAGCACTTTTAAAGTCCGTTCAAACGACGCCATTCTGGCATACCATTCTTGCCTCTTTTATCAAACTCAACGGAGGAAGAGGTAATATTCTGTGGGAAAAAGCAAGAACGGTATGCCAGGAGTGGCATCGTGTGAATGGCGACTTAGATTCAACTCGTTTAGAATACGAGTATAGCCTGACAAGGTTTAAAAATAAAGTTACACAAAGAATAAAAAGCATACAACCGTTCCATCATTGGCAGAAACATCGTTCCATCACATTAGGACTACAAGCACAATACAACGGCAATCCGAAAGCATCTGAGCACATTGCCAGCGATTACGTATAACGGAACGTACAAAGGAAACGTTTTACCAAAAAAAAAATGTTTTCGCGAAAAATCGAGAGAAAATAACACGAAAACACGCCTTGTTTGCCGAAACGAGAGAGAAATTTACGATAGACAGTAGGGTTCCGTGTGATGTGAAGCTTGATATTTTCAACGGAGAAATGTTTTTAAAGAAAACTAGCGGTAGGTACTCACAATAACTTTTACTGCTCGTTTGTTGGGAGAGTGTTTATGAGCTTGAACATTCTTTTAGCCGATCCTTGCGAGTAACTAGACGGTAAACTGTCTCATTTACAAGACCTTTATTCTAGGATAAAACTAAAACTAGAAATGTACTACTTAGTATAAATGATAGCTTCCGCCTGCAGCTTCGCTCGCGTACCAACATTTATTAGCCTAAAATGATATTCTATGCTAAGCTCTATATATTCTGTTCCATGCATCACAAACTTTCAGATTTATAATATAGTAGGTTTTAATCCAGAACTTTTGAAATTGAATTATTTTTCTACTTTCAAAGTACGTTTCTATTTTTTTTTAACTAATAATGAAATACTGCACCTTTTAATTGGTTCACCTGAAACAAACAACAGTTATTAATTTTAGTAGCAAAATAATAAATATGTATTTTCAAAGTTGGCATAATATGATTTAGTGAATGACTATCAACTTCGATAGAGCTTTAGATTGTACACAGTTGTTTCCTAACTCTACCTTTTTAAAACAGGTATTTTCAATCAATGTTATAGGTACCTACAATACGCACAACCGATCTTTGTCTGTCTGAAGTGAGGTGCACTAAACATTGCGCAGGTTTACGTAAGTGAGCGAGATAGCACGATGCAACAAACTAAGCGAGTGAGCGAGGCAGCTATACAACGCTGTCTTCGTCTTTTAGTCGTTATCAAAAATGGGTTCTGCGCAGCTACTTCAGCTAAAGATTGATTGTGCGTACTGTACTTGCTGCTACAATTCCCTGAATAATCCAAATGCAGAAAATCAGTGCAAATACTTTAGGAAAAATCTTCAGTCAGACGGACAGATAAATCGGCGACCAATTTATTTCAGGTGACATTTAATTCACTACAGAACCCTCTATTGTAGACGGCCATCACTCTTGTCCATTCTCTTGGAATTCAAGATGTAGTACCATTTGTATCCTTGTCGCTAAGTGATGTTAAACTACTTGTATGCGACTTGTTGGCAGAGTGACACGACAGTCGTGGGCTCAATCCCGTACGTGCAATTTTTGGGATGCATTAAAAAGGTGGGTCAGATTAGCAGAGGATCACGGATGGGTGTTATTTATTTATTTAGTGACTCTCCGCTGGAGGTTGACTATGTTTTTTTTTATGGAAGAAGGGGCAAACGAGCCAGTGGCACACCTGATGGTAAGTGATACCACCGCCCACAGACAACTGCAGCATCAAGAAGCACTGAAGATGCGTTGCCGGCCTTTGAGGTAGGAATAGGCTCTTGGTAGGACTATGTATTTAGTTTTAAGATGAATCACCTAAGAGTGCGCTAGGCCCCAAACCGTGTCTGTTGCCCTGGTCCCCGTATTCCCGGTATTGGTCGCAAAAGAACAGGAATGAAATGACCACCTACTTTCAAGACTGTTCTAGTGATTCAGTGGTACTGAATAAATTATTATTGACTTCGAATTATTTTTACACAAAATAAATCAAAAATCAAATCAAATATTTATTTTTCTCTCACAAACAAAATTTATATTAAAATAAATACACAAGAATCGAAAAAATAAATAGGTACATTAAAAATCCAAAAAAGTTGTAGATATAAAAACCTGTTTTGTGAGAGACTGGTATGACCTGTAAAAATAAATTCAAAATGTGAATTTATTTTGTTGCACGTTCGGGATTCAAACACGTGCCCTTCGCCAACCTCATAACCATGCAGTCAGCAAACTGGAGCAACTTATGAAAATGAAGCTTTTATTCCTCCAATTTGAACAAATGGGTACAAAGAATCGGTTTGAGCTTCTGTACTTTATATAAATTGTATTTCTCTTGAATTTTAGATGAGTTTATGAAAATAAAATATTTGTATAAGTTTTTACCTATATTAGTATACTCGTATATGATTTGTACATAATTATATTCAACGATAATGTAAATAGTATGTCGATTTTAAATATACCTATATTTTTCGCAAAAGGTCTCTCTGGTTTCTTAAAAATTTAAAAAACTTCTAAAAAAGCTACTTAAAAGTAACTTTTTTTTTACTAACCTATTTTGTCCCACTGATGGGCAAAGGTCTCCCCCAAATCCCTCCAATCACTTTTTTTAGGTACTTAAAAAACCTCCTGCTCACTTTTCCTACGCAGTAGTGGCAGTAGGTTCAATATTAAAGTTCATCTTGTTGGTTTTTATTGTGAGGTAAAAAATGCCTTCGCCAATTTTACAAGTTTTATTTATGTAATTGGGTGCAATAAAATTGCAAATTGCAAAAAAAATTGCAAAAAAAAAATGGGTATTCAAACAAAGTTAAAAGGGTTTTAGTATCCATACTATCCATACTCTATCTGTCTGTCTGTCTGTTGGTTACGCTTTCACGCCCAAACCGTTGAACAGATTAAGCTGAAATTTGGCATAGTTAAAGGTTGTATCCCAGGGAAGGACATAGGCTACTTTTTATCTCGAAAAAATTAAAAAATCCCGAGGGATCGCGGGGCACACCGCGGGAGCGCAGCTAGTACATAAAAACTGAACAATATCCAGATCAAAGTGCAGTCAATTCGGCTGATGAGTTTGAGTATGCCAGTAATTCCATACGGCTGAAAAAAATATCACGCACGAAAACTGTTTCATTGTGACCTAAAAATATTCCACAGACTTGAATATTTGTAGCTTTAATCAATGTGCTTTTGCAATGGAAATATTTTGATAAAAAAGTTGAATTTTTAAACGTTTGTTCAAAGGTTGAATTAAAAATCCCAATTCCAGAAAAATTTCATTATCTCAATGGCGTGGCGGGTGAGTGCTTGATGTGTACGTTCGATTCTCGTGGCCTGACCCACTAAGATTCTATATGTGAATACCATAATAATTTTTTTTTTCTTTCAAAATATTTTTACAATCCTTATTAATATTCATCATCATCATCAGCCTATGGTAGTCCACTGCTGGACAAAGGCCTCCCCTAATGCGCGCCATTGCAGATCGTCACTCCACCTGGCCGGAGGGCGTCCTACACTACGTTTGCCGAGCAATAGTCTTAATATTAATCTTTTCAAATCATTACAAAACCAATTTGGCTCTAATTAATTAATCTCATCGTAAACCCTTGCAAGCTTTGTCTAACAATGTATTGGACTCAAACAAAGGACGCCCCACTTGCACCAAGTATAGATAAGCTAACTTCGGATTAGGAAAAGAGTTTTTCTTAAAATGAAGTAATAGTACATTATGGTACTAGTGTGTAACATTGGTGATTACCGCCGAGGTGTTTTTATGAGCCGAGCCGTTAGGCGAGGCTCATAACAGAACCGAGGACGGTAATCATCAATACACACGTGTATCATACGACGTTTTTCAACACACTTGTGAATAAAATAACAATAAAAACTCATTTTCAACAGTGAAAACGAGTTGTGAAAAATGTTTCGCTATTGCGGGAAAAATTAATCAGTTTTCCTATGCGCGCGCATTGCGATCGGCCACAGACTATATTTCCGCGCCGCGCATAGGGTTTGCGGCCTATTCTGCCACGTACAAAATGGGGAATTTAAAGTTTTCTTTTATTATAGAGAAACAAAAGTTATATTTGAGTGAAAGTTTTATTTATTAAACACGTACGAGTTAAAATTATCTATTTAAATTAGAAGTTGCATGAAATGAGCAAGCAATAGGAACATTAATTTATTTGTTCTATTGAACACGATCTTTTTTCTGAATAAAAACTTTTTAAAGAAAAAGCAACTCAACCAATAAAATTAAAAAAAAAATCTATTACTCACTAGTGAGTTATAGTAATGAAAAAGTCACAGTTTGATTATGGGTGTCATTATGTGCCTAATTGCGATGACCATAGAGCCACTTTATGAGCAAGTGTGTTGAAAAGGTACTTACGTGGTTAACACTAACAGTTATCTAGTATCTACAAATATAATAAGATGGTAATTACATAACAGTTGTTTATGCATTAGGGTAGTCTTAGATCCTATACAAACCAATATTGGCACTAATCTAGTCTTGTGCATGACACAATCACACCCCGCATTATTTGTCCACGAACGGAATGTTGAGAGTATGTAGGTAGGTAGGTGGGTAGAAGCATTCATTTCGAATCGCACTGAAGGTTGTGGGTACCTACAACGCGTTGACAAAAAATGCAGTGGGACGATCTCAATGGATTCGAGAGAGAGTGGTGGTAGATCGCCAGAGATAGGGACGTGTGGATTTAGGGGGAGACCTTTGCCCAGCAGTGGGACACAATAGGTTGATTAAAAAAAACAAGATCACGACTATGTTGCCGAGGCGCGATAGAAGTTAGTTCACGGGCTGGTGATTTTCGGATGTTTTTATTATGTGTACTTATATTTATTAACTGTGATGATCTGTAATATCTGTAATGCCATAGTTAAGTTTCTAATAAATAAATAAATAAATAAAAAACATTTTTGAAAAAAAAATTGAACCGACTTCATAGAACACAAACAGAAGAACCTTCTACACACTAAAAAGAGAAAAATAAGAATATAATTTGAACTCGGTGCCAACTATTCATTTACATCTAAGAAGTTCAAAAGAACTTGGGTGCAAAATTGTATCCTTATTCAGTTGGCACCGACTTCAAATTATATTCTTATTTTTCTCTTTTTAGTGTGTAGAAGGTTCTTCTGTTTGTGTTCTATGAAGTCGGTTCAATTTTTTTTTTCAAAAATGTTTTATTTTTCACTTTTTAGTGTAAGTAAATAAATACTGTGTAAATAAAAGTGTATGTGTAAATAATATAGTAAGCTACGAGTACATTAAGACTTTGCTTATCGTAGCTTAAGTAGGAAAGGATAAGAGAAGTTATGGGCAGACCTACTAAAGGACACACCGGAGTTCAGCAAGGGGGAAAACTATCAATCCATAAGGAAAAGAAAATATTTTGGACTACCTCGGGTGTAATACCCTTTCAAACTATTTAATGTTTGACTCAGATTGTGAGTCAGGGTGTGTTGTGAAGTGAGAATGAGGTTTTTTGAATGTTACGGGAAAACTGTCAATCCCTCAGGAAAAAAAATATATGGCGCCACCTCGAGAGTGTGTCCTTTACACTCTTTCTAACAAAAAAAAATTTTGGAAATCGGTCCACAATTTTCTTAAGTTCAGTGATTGTTTTAGTTTTACGGGAAAACTATTAATCCCTCAGGAATAAAATTTATATGGGACCACAATGAGAGTATTCCTCTTTCTAACAAAAAAAAATTTTGGAAATCGGTCCACAACTGACGGGAATATCGGTGAACATACATAAAAAAAAAAAACATACATACAGCCGAACATATAACCTCCTCCTTTTTTTGAAGTCGGTTAATAAATAAATTACTCAAAGTGCGGAACTTCGTTGTCTGCTGTTTTACGTTTTACTTAGTTTTAATATTACTTATTATAAGTATAAGGTTGCCTGGAAGAATTCGCCTTGAGCGATAACACCGCCGATTGTAGGACATTACTCTTGAAACTTAGCATATTATAAATTATCTCATGTAACACTGTGTCCTCAATAACGTTCTTATTTATATATTTCTTAGATGGGTAAGTAATAAATAATGCTGGACATTTTTCACACAGCATCATCTAGCCCCAAACTAAGCAAAGCTTGTACTATGGGAACCAGATAACTGATGTACTACTTATATACTTATCGTTTGTAAATACATACATATTATACATAGAAACACCCAGACCCGAGATAAATACTTGCAGATCATACAAACATTTATCCCGCCGCGGGGATCGAACCCAAGCGGGCTTTCACCCACTGCGCCACAGAGGTCGTCGAAGTAAGTAAGTTTTTTCTTCTAATATATAAAATTCTCGTGTCACAGTTTTCGTTGCCATACTCCTCCGAAACGGCTTGACCGATTTTGATGATTTTTTTGTGCTTATCCGGTATCTATGAGAATCGGCCAACATCTATTTTTCATCCCCCTAAATGTTAGGGGTAGTCCAGCCCTAAATTTTTTTATTTTATTTTTTAGACAAAATTTTTAATTTCTATTTTTTTATGATACAACATACAAAAATACATACAATCCTCAATTTTCACCCTTCTACGATCAACCCTTATTTTTTAATAGCGATATAATGGAAAAACAACGTTTGCCGCGGGTCAGCTGGTTTAGTTATAAAATAAGCATTTTGTACTAACCAGTGGGTAAACAGTTTGATACAAGTGGGGCCTTTATTCTTAACTCAGACAGAAACGTATTAAAGAGACATTAGTCGTAAAAACTGATTGCATTATCGCAAAAACTGATTATCTAGACATTAAGATATACTTAGGTGACCTAGGGTATGACCGATCACCTGAACTGACGCCCTAAATACCTAGCACTAGTTTTTAAGCGAATTACTAGACAAGTGTATATAGGGTCTTTCATTTTAAACTACACAAACTGACAGGGCCTCATTTTGGGGTTGTAAATAGGCGTTTGACCGTATCAATTTAATACCTAAGCCCATTTAAGTTTTCACGTCAAAATTTATCATTTATAGATTTTTTTGAATTGTTGCATAATGATTTTCAAGGAGAACAGACGTTCCACCAATCGCAGCGCAGCTACATCACGAATGGACTAAGTTATGCAAGAAGCAATAATCAATAGTCTTTATCGATTTTCTCGGGATTTTCATAACAAAACAAAAAACCTACTATAGAACATTTTTAAACCCTTAAAAGTAAAAAAAAAACCGTTAAAACCCTTGAAAACCCAATGTTTTGTACAAACACTACTTCGATTTTTACTATTCATTTTCGTAGTCTATGGAAGAAATGGTTAAGTTCTAACAGGTGCTAGCCCCCAGGACATCAATAACAAAAGGTTTTGAAATGAGGGGTGTGAATGTTGCCCTTAGACGAAGTTTTTCGGGAGAATTGAAAAGAAAGTTGAGAAAGTTTTCGAACTAAAATATAGTTTTCGTATTTTCAATTTCATATGGAAAGATTAATTCGGTTCGAAAAATATTTTTATGTTGGTATTAAATAATATTTCACAATTTACCAAAATACACCAAGTCTAAATAAATATTGCTGGACATTTTACTCATTATCTGGGGCCTTATTGTCTAATTCAAAAAAAAAAAAAAAAAAAAGCTCAAAACGGTGAAGGAAAACATCGTGAGGAAACCCGCAGCTTAGTCAGCTCCACACGTATCGACGTTGTCTCTCCTGTGGGCGGCTGATTGAGCTGAGAGGATGGTTTAGGTGCTGGGCAAGCCTATTCCATCTCAAACAATGTCCCAGGCACTACAGCGTCCCGTTAAGTGTAGGCATAGGTTGCCTCCTGACGCTGTATAAATCATCTAATATAGATGTAAAGGCCTAAGTTTTATTGTCTAATTAAACTGGCAATGGACATGAGCTTCAGTATGACATTTGATACCCATTCTGGACTTCAATTGTCATTTTCGTTATATGTAATTGGTTGAGCTCTGCTGGGATGACAAATGGGAATTGATTTCAAGTTAGAATAAGGCTGCTGGACCCTCAAAGTACCAAAACAGAACTACCAAATGCCTGACACAGGATAACATTTTTTTTTTTGAGAAAACTTAGTTAATTATACTACTATCGACGACCTCTGTGGCGCAGTGGGCGAAGGTCCGCCTGCGACGCAGAAGGTTGCGGGTTCGATCCCCGCCGCGGGACAAATGTTTCTATGACCTACAGATATTTGTCCCGGGTCTGGGTGTTTCTATGTATAATATGTATTTACAAATAAAAAGTATATAAGTAGTTTATCAGTCATTCTAGTACCTATAACACAAGCTCTGCTTACTCGTACTTTGGGGCTAGATTATGCTGTGTGAAAAGTCCAGCGTTATTTATTTATTTATTTATTTATACTCAAAGAAAAGACACCCAGACGCGAGATAAAAAAATTGCAGACCATACAAACATTAGTCCCGTGGCAACTTTAATATTGTACCACCTATGTAGGTGCTCGACTGCTCGTATTAGGTGGTATTAGTTACGCACTGTAACAATTTTGTTCATTCATTTTTTCTTTTTTCTAGTTTGTTTTTACATATGCACCTACCTACTTGTTACTTGTCTTTGTTTTTGTGTCTGTGTTGAAATGTTATGTGTGTCCAATAAATCATTTATCTATCTATCTATCTATCTACCAATAGAGCCCTAAAAGGTGGCCAAAAACTCCGTCAACATACTTGGCCACAAACTCATAATAATATGAACTTATTTACTTACGGGTTTACTTTTTACCTTCCATGCGGTACCCTAAAGATCATTATCGTTATGTTTAGTCACTGGTATTTGTTACGGGTTCCGTACTTGGAAAAACTGAAATGCTGACTGTAAGTACATTACCCTGCGAACATGAGTCAGCGAGGGGTATGGTTACAGTGTAAGCGAGTTATAAAATAAAAATAAAATAATGCTGGACAAACACAGAGTAAGGAGCTTGTGTTCGGAAATCGGAAACCATTACTAGAGCTAGACAAAGTAGAACAGAAAACTGTCAATCCCTCAGGAAAAAAAATATATGGCGCCACCTCGAGAGTGTGTCCTTTACACTCTTTCTAACAAAAAAAAATTTTGGAAATCGGTCCACAATTTTCTTAAGTTCAGTGATTGTTTTAGTTTTACGGGAAAACTATTAATCCCTCAGGAATAAAATTTATATGGGACCACAATGAGAGTATTCCTCTTTCTAACAAAAAAAAATTTTGGAAATCGGTCCACAACTGACGGGAATATCGGTGAACATACATAAAAAAAAAAAACATACATACAGCCGAACATATAACCTCCTCCTTTTTTTGAAGTCGGTTAATAAATAAATTACTCAAAGTGCGGAACTTCGTTGTCTGCTGTTTTACGTTTTACTTAGTTTTAATATTACTTATTATAAGTATAAGGTTGCCTGGAAGAATTCGCCTTGAGCGATAACACCGCCGATTGTAGGACATTACTCTTGAAACTTAGCATATTATAAATTATCTCATGTAACACTGTGTCCTCAATAACGTTCTTATTTATATATTTCTTAGATGGGTAAGTAATAAATAATGCTGGACATTTTTCACACAGCATCATCTAGCCCCAAACTAAGCAAAGCTTGTACTATGGGAACCAGATAACTGATGTACTACTTATATACTTATCGTTTGTAAATACATACATATTATACATAGAAACACCCAGACCCGAGATAAATACTTGCAGATCATACAAACATTTATCCCGCCGCGGGGATCGAACCCAAGCGGGCTTTCACCCACTGCGCCACAGAGGTCGTCGAAGTAAGTAAGTTTTTTCTTCTAATATATAAAATTCTCGTGTCACAGTTTTCGTTGCCATACTCCTCCGAAACGGCTTGACCGATTTTGATGATTTTTTTGTGCTTATCCGGTATCTATGAGAATCGGCCAACATCTATTTTTCATCCCCCTAAATGTTAGGGGTAGTCCAGCCCTAAATTTTTTTATTTTATTTTTTAGACAAAATTTTTAATTTCTATTTTTTTATGATACAACATACAAAAATACATACAATCCTCAATTTTCACCCTTCTACGATCAACCCTTATTTTTTAATAGCGATATAATGGAAAAACAACGTTTGCCGCGGGTCAGCTGGTTTAGTTATAAAATAAGCATTTTGTACTAACCAGTGGGTAAACAGTTTGATACAAGTGGGGCCTTTATTCTTAACTCAGACAGAAACGTATTAAAGAGACATTAGTCGTAAAAACTGATTGCATTATCGCAAAAACTGATTATCTAGACATTAAGATATACTTAGGTGACCTAGGGTATGACCGATCACCTGAACTGACGCCCTAAATACCTAGCACTAGTTTTTAAGCGAATTACTAGACAAGTGTATATAGGGTCTTTCATTTTAAACTACACAAACTGACAGGGCCTCATTTTGGGGTTGTAAATAGGCGTTTGACCGTATCAATTTAATACCTAAGCCCATTTAAGTTTTCACGTCAAAATTTATCATTTATAGATTTTTTTGAATTGTTGCATAATGATTTTCAAGGAGAACAGACGTTCCACCAATCGCAGCGCAGCTACATCACGAATGGACTAAGTTATGCAAGAAGCAATAATCAATAGTCTTTATCGATTTTCTCGGGATTTTCATAACAAAACAAAAAACCTACTATAGAACATTTTTAAACCCTTAAAAGTAAAAAAAAAACCGTTAAAACCCTTGAAAACCCAATGTTTTGTACAAACACTACTTCGATTTTTACTATTCATTTTCGTAGTCTATGGAAGAAATGGTTAAGTTCTAACAGGTGCTAGCCCCCAGGACATCAATAACAAAAGGTTTTGAAATGAGGGGTGTGAATGTTGCCCTTAGACGAAGTTTTTCGGGAGAATTGAAAAGAAAGTTGAGAAAGTTTTCGAACTAAAATATAGTTTTCGTATTTTCAATTTCATATGGAAAGATTAATTCGGTTCGAAAAATATTTTTATGTTGGTATTAAATAATATTTCACAATTTACCAAAATACACCAAGTCTAAATAAATATTGCTGGACATTTTACTCATTATCTGGGGCCTTATTGTCTAATTCAAAAAAAAAAAAAAAAAAAAGCTCAAAACGGTGAAGGAAAACATCGTGAGGAAACCCGCAGCTTAGTCAGCTCCACACGTATCGACGTTGTCTCTCCTGTGGGCGGCTGATTGAGCTGAGAGGATGGTTTAGGTGCTGGGCAAGCCTATTCCATCTCAAACAATGTCCCAGGCACTACAGCGTCCCGTTAAGTGTAGGCATAGGTTGCCTCCTGACGCTGTATAAATCATCTAATATAGATGTAAAGGCCTAAGTTTTATTGTCTAATTAAACTGGCAATGGACATGAGCTTCAGTATGACATTTGATACCCATTCTGGACTTCAATTGTCATTTTCGTTATATGTAATTGGTTGAGCTCTGCTGGGATGACAAATGGGAATTGATTTCAAGTTAGAATAAGGCTGCTGGACCCTCAAAGTACCAAAACAGAACTACCAAATGCCTGACACAGGATAACATTTTTTTTTTTGAGAAAACTTAGTTAATTATACTACTATCGACGACCTCTGTGGCGCAGTGGGCGAAGGTCCGCCTGCGACGCAGAAGGTTGCGGGTTCGATCCCCGCCGCGGGACAAATGTTTCTATGACCTACAGATATTTGTCCCGGGTCTGGGTGTTTCTATGTATAATATGTATTTACAAATAAAAAGTATATAAGTAGTTTATCAGTCATTCTAGTACCTATAACACAAGCTCTGCTTACTCGTACTTTGGGGCTAGATTATGCTGTGTGAAAAGTCCAGCGTTATTTATTTATTTATTTATTTATACTCAAAGAAAAGACACCCAGACGCGAGATAAAAAAATTGCAGACCATACAAACATTAGTCCCGTGGCAACTTTAATATTGTACCACCTATGTAGGTGCTCGACTGCTCGTATTAGGTGGTATTAGTTACGCACTGTAACAATTTTGTTCATTCATTTTTTCTTTTTTCTAGTTTGTTTTTACATATGCACCTACCTACTTGTTACTTGTCTTTGTTTTTGTGTCTGTGTTGAAATGTTATGTGTGTCCAATAAATCATTTATCTATCTATCTATCTATCTACCAATAGAGCCCTAAAAGGTGGCCAAAAACTCCGTCAACATACTTGGCCACAAACTCATAATAATATGAACTTATTTACTTACGGGTTTACTTTTTACCTTCCATGCGGTACCCTAAAGATCATTATCGTTATGTTTAGTCACTGGTATTTGTTACGGGTTCCGTACTTGGAAAAACTGAAATGCTGACTGTAAGTACATTACCCTGCGAACATGAGTCAGCGAGGGGTATGGTTACAGTGTAAGCGAGTTATAAAATAAAAATAAAATAATGCTGGACAAACACAGAGTAAGGAGCTTGTGTTCGGAAATCGGAAACCATTACTAGAGCTAGACAAAGTAGAACAGGAAAATATATTTTGAAGAAAAAGTATTCAAAAGCATCTGCAAAATTCAAAAGTTTGAATATTAAGCATTTAAACTTTTGAATTTTGTCCTAGAATAATAGTTTCTGAAATAAATAAACTTATTATATACTTTTTGTTTGTAAATACATACATATTATACATAGAAACACCCAGACCCAAGATAAATATTTGCAGATCATACAAACATATATCCCGCGACGGAATTAAATCGTGTTTGATGTTCTTCACGGTATTGGTCGCATAGCATAGCCTAGTTTTTTAGAATATACCCACAAGGAGCCGAAAAAAATGTTAACATTTGAATTCAATACAACATTACCTACATGCTACGCTAATTGGAAATTAATTAATAACTTTAAGAAAAGTTGTATTTTCTCTATAAGTGAATTTGTAAATTCTTTTGAGAAAATAAATGATTAAACCGTTTAAAACCGTTAGTTTTAAAGACTATTCTAAATAATCTCAGTGGTCCTATGCGAACACTCAGCACCTTTCTTTTGGGCGATCCATTTTAAAAAGTTTCAATTTTAAAGTTGAATATATGTTTTCTTCTAATTCTCGCTCACACTCAGGCCACAAACACACTTTACTAAACAAGCAAGCGATTAACAGAACAATTGGGGCCCGCCATCAGCCCAAGAACCAGGGCCATACAGAATGGTTTTCACCTGTTCCTGATGTGGTTTCATATGGGGCAAATTTGCAACCTATGCCTATTCATCATCATTCACAGCCATACTTCAGCCCATTTCAGCCGCTGCTGTGTGAAAGTGACTCTGTTTGTCTGTCTGTGTGTTATAAAAAAATTAAAAGGTACTCGACCTTTTCACGCTGCACATAATAAGACTAATATTTATAAAGGAAAACTATACATTAAAGGAAATAGTTTTCCTTTATATATTTATTTTTTTATTTACTAAGCTTGACACATCTTTTTAAAACACGGTCTACCATGCGGTTCTACTAAACAAATGCTTAACTTTTTTTTTTTTTTTTTTATTATTTAAATACTTTTTCCAGCTTTGTTTCCCTCTAAATGAAACTTCTGTGCACTACCGTCCTTTTTGTATGCTTCTTTGGTTTATTTTCCATCGAAAGGTGGCCTGGAAGAAATCGCTTTCAGCGATAAGGCCGCCCATTGTACTAGTTTTGAACTTCTTTTATTTATGTGTTGTTTTGTTATTAATTGGTGTACAATAAAGTGTTCATTCATTTTTGACTACTGTTGAGCATGGGGTTGGAAGTTTGTGTAACTCATTATTTTGGATGGGTGACCGCCCTAGTGACCGCATCTTTTTACACTCAAGGAAAATGCGATGACAAAGTCGTGAGAAACGTAGTTGGTAGGTATGTAGGTAATAAGTTCAGGACTTTTTGACCTCTGTATGACCTTGTCGTGACTTGTATGGTTTAATTAATATTTTATATGTTGTTAACTGCTTAATCGATAGATAAAGTTAATTGGGCGTTAGTATGTTTTGTGATTAGGTATTTATTTTGTTATTTCCATTTATAAAACAAAAATATTGAAAGGTATTACAACTATTAACCCCAAAATGCATTACCTACAACATTCTCTCTTACTTATGAAATACTAATAACATATCATAAAATAACAGTTATTAAAAAAATAAAGATGACTTGTGATAGCCGTCGAGTTAAAATGTCCACAAAACTTTATACTGTTATAGATTTTACAGCCAAAAATGTACAAAAGACGGCACGACAAGGTCAAAGGTCACATAAAGGCCACAAAAGAACGTGAAACAAAGCCATAAAATATATATTCTTCGATATTTTCTATATCTGGATTCAATCGTGCGATTTAATATTACGTTAGTGGGGTTTGGTACAGTCAGCAACAGTTGAATGACATTACAAATTCAAGTTTGGAACATTCGGACTTAAAATCCTTGAAAAGAATTAGACGCGCGATTACAGTCTATACTCGTAGGTTGATACGCGGGATATAACGTGCACTTGAATTAACCAATCAGAAAGCTCACAGATATCAAGTTCACGAAAGCGCTCGTGCTTTCTGATTGGTCAAATCAAACGCGTGATAATTTTCCGTATATTTTAACAAACTAAAGCGATTTTTGAACAAAATCGAACGAACTATCACATTGGAATTTGGAACTACATGACCGTGTTTTTTTTTTAAATGATGAATGGGTCGGCTCTTGACCTCGAAACTTACATAGGCAAGAGTGAGGTCTACGATGGAGCGAGCTTACCCAGAAGGTGCCTATTAACTCTCTTCTTAAAAACAACAGGGTCGTAGCTCAGCGGAAATACAGACGCTGGAAAAAAAAACTTATTTCCTAAGAATTAGGATTCAAAGTCCACACACAGTTTGAAGACTGGCCGAATGGGCCGGTCTTCAAAATCATTCAAATATCTGAAAAGCTCAGTCAAGAAGCTATTTAGCTGCTTTTCGATGCACAAAAGCAAAAAATCCTTCTAATATGAAGCATCATCTTAAACAATTCCTAAACCCCTCAGGTTGGGAGCTTATAACAATACCCACTTGACCGATTTTTTCCGTCTACCCCCAAAGTCGTGCTTCAAAATCTTCTGCGAAGAGTTACAATTACCTATAGCTAGCTGTTTTTTTTTTAATTCCATTAAAAATCTCACATTATATTTTGATAAGTACTTGCTTGACTCACGTGACCAACGCTTTTCGCCTTTTCACCCCCTTAGGAGTAGAATTTAAAATTCCAATTTTTTTTTCTTAATGCTCCCCTATATCATAAAAAATGTACCCTCCAAGTTTCACATTCCTAGGTTTTACTGTTTAGGCTAAATAGTTTGAGTAATTGATATGTATTGAACTTTATTTACAGAAACTAAGCTACTACATATTTACAAACTACAACAGGATTAGTCAAGCTATCTAAGGATCGTTAGAAACGATCTATAGATAGCTCAACTGATCCAGGTCACTGTCAGTCGGAAGCGTGCCCAAAACACTAGCTGCATTATTTAGGCTGTTTGTTGATATCAGTCATCAACCATTTGAGAGTATACTCGTAATATGTTGGGTATCAGAATCTCAAAGTGTCATGTTTGTAAAGCTATTGCATAAAATCTCGCATGGGTGCAAAATTTCGGAATGCATTTTGAAAAGCTTCGAATGTTTAATAGTCTCGTAAGCAAAGCATTTTTAAACCTACTAATGACGATTCTACTACGCTAGTTTACTTTTGCTCGTAGGTAAGTCAAATTGTAATGAACACGATTTGTTCATACCGCAGGCATCGTATGAATTATCTCCTATTTATTTTGACTCTTCGATCTCGTCCTATTTTTGCTATCTCCGAACCCTATCTAACGTTATTTAATGTTATTCTATACATTGAGCTGAGTCCCGAAAATACTTATATAAATATTACGAAAGTAAGTGCTGTAACTGCTGATAAGGATTCTTTTAGAATTTCAGTTAACAATCTGATTGTAAGTGGGTAAGTTCCGATGGTTATTTTCCATGAGCTTCGCTAATTGAATTAAGATTTTGAATGATACATTATTCCAAAAATACTCTAAATATTTTTACACAAGATTGAAAGTAGGTCAGGTACCTTCTACAATTTATTTCTGAGCTAGGTGGGTGTTTATTTATATAAACACCCACCTAAAAGCACCACCTAAAATCAAGATGCAAAATTAACTAAGTATTTATATACTTAGTTAATTTTGCATCTTGATTTTTGTACCTAGAGACTATCATAGAGCCGTGAGCCGTGTTGGTCGAATGGAGTTGTGCCTTGACTTTCAATCTGAAGGTCTGAAGGTCGAATTCCGGCCATCAATGGATTTTTCATTTCGTAAAATTTATATGCGCTATAACACGAACTTTTAACGGTGAAGAAAAACATCGTGAGGAAACCCGCAGCTTAGTCAGCTCCACACGTATTGACGTCGTCTTTCCTGTGGGCGGCTGATTAAGCTGAGAGGATGGTTTAGGTGATGGGCAAGCCTATTCCATCTCAAACAATGTCCCAAGCACTACAGCGTAACGTAAATCATCTATAAAGGCCTAAGATTTTAGTACCTTTTCTCGCATTTGTCAAAAAAACTGTATTCCATTATGATCATCCCGTGTAAATCCGGGGCGGGTTACTAGTCATACAAACTCAAAGATTCCTCTTCTATCATAATTCCGTTTTTCGATACCATTTTCCCTATCAGCGAATCAATAGCAATATTATCCGGGAGACAATCTCCGGATGACGGACAGCCGGACGGTGAGCGCCCGGGGGAAAATAACCGGATAAATTACATTATCCGGACGATACGGATATATTAGCACTAGTTTGTGATGGAAAGTATTTGAGATGAGAAGGTTGTTTTGTTGCTTAGTTCTTGCTGGATCAAAAGGAGTCGTTATACCTAAAGCGTATTTTTTGTTGTAAGTTGTACCTATAACTAATAGTTTATGTTGAACCTTTTTGTTTTTTAAATCGATCCTCCTAGCATGGCCAGTGACAGTGACTTTTAAATTAATTCAAAAAGTCAAAATAAAGCACCACTGCTGTGTTCGCGACCATATATGTATACAGGGTGTAAAATGACGTCTACCGAAGCCGAAAGGGGTAGGTACAGCATCCCAACACACAACCAAATTCAAAAGGATTTTCCAAACAAATCATTATATCCGGAGAAAACCGACCTCGCAAAGCTGGTCGAGCGTACGTACTGGGCGCGTTTTTATCCGTAGGTTACTGGATTTTGAGTTTTAATTGTTGCTTTCTTTTATAAATGAAATGATTAGGTAGGGATGGTCTTATTTTGTTGTACTAGTAGCAAAAAACTAGAAAATAAAATAAAATGACGTAGCTAAGTCAAAAATTTTTTTGCAATTTTTTTCGATAAATATGTTCAGAATCATGGTCTGATTGCAATCCCTCAGTTTTCGGTAGCAGTCTTTTTACACCCTGTATAAAAAGGTACCATGCTAAATCTATGTTCGCGACACTCACATGACACACCGCGAGGTGGTATCGTGCCAGTTTCCGCATTCCCGCATAATGGTGTCTTGCCAGTTGAGGGTTAAAAAGTAAAAAGTATCAGAAAAATTAAATGAATCGAAAAATTAATCGTGATCCTGCGGATATTATCTACTTCTCTTGAGACAATGTGAACTCTCATTATCTGCTTGTATTGAAGCAAAGCTACTACCTATACAGTACAATTATATTTACAAAATATACTCGAGGGGAGGCCTTTGCCCAGCAGTGGGATAGTGGGGGCTAAAAACAACAACAACAACAACAACAACAACTAGAAACAGTTCAACCATCAAGAATCTTTCAAAACAATCTACTGGTCTCAAATTCTAAATACTTGATTTACGAAAAACTTTTTTGCGCAAGCGAGGTGTTTTTTTTAACTACTGACCCCTAAATAGGGAACCCTTTTAAATTATCCTCATTTCTAACATTATAACCGAGACAACTACATTTTGCGCTCTCAAAGCGTTTTTTCATCAAAGGCCTTTAGTTTTTCTTTTATGTCGTTCACTCACTTGCTTTGATTAGATTTACGCTTTGAAAATGCTATTTTTTGCGAAATAGAAAGAGATTTCGTAATTTGAAACTATTATGTTCAATTGAACCGTGTTAGCTTAGCAGTTCTACACTCAACTTCAAAGGTAGTGAGTTTGAATCGCGTGAATAAATAGATTTTTACAGCGATGGAAATCGTTCATGATTAAAGCAACTAAATAGTACCTATCTGTTTATTTTATTTATTTAAATACTTTATTGCACAAAATTACAAAAAAAAATCGAATAGAAGAATGAAGAATAGGTTTGAACCTGTCGCATTTTGATAATATTTTCTGCTGGATATGTCTGGCTACCCTTTATTCAGCCGTAATTCATAAAAGATAAATAACATAATGAAAGAAAACCGCTAACTTATCTAACATAATTACAGCATAAGTAAAACTTCCACGCTCATATTACTAGTGCTGCAAACTTATCGATACTTTGCATTGTATCGATAGATTTGCTAGTGATGTACCGATTGCTCAACGAACTTCGCAACTTTAGTTTTCTATGCTAAGTTCGATAACTTTAAAGTGGTTTGTAATACAATGCAAGGAGCTTTACTAGACAATATTGTTACTCTCCTCAAAAATAAAAATGCCGATCATGGCTGTATTTCTTAGAGCAGTAGACAATTCTCAGATTTACCTCTTAAAGCTGGTACACTCTAGGCGTTTTTAAGCGCGCGTTAGACGCACGTTGTAAGATTTTTGTTACAAGAAGCGCGCGTTTCGTCAACGCGTATTGTGTACCTACGGATGTATTGGACCGCATAGCTTTTTGAACGTGCGTTACCAAAGCGTGCGCTTTAAAACGTCTAATGTGTACCTAGGGGTTATACTTTGTGCAGGTATACAAAATTAGAAAAAACTTATGACAAATTATGTGGCACTGGATGGCGCTTTTCTAAATTTAAACCACAACTTAGGAGATGTGGCAAATGGAATTCAAGAAGATTTCTCATTTGACGAAAGATTTCCGTTGGAGTTTTGAAATGACAAGCCGCCATGTTTTTTCAAAATCAAATTGACGTGACATGAATACATATTTGAAGTGAAGTGAAACAGTTGCCATTATTAAAAAGAAGACGAAGAAAAAACCAAGAAGTGAAGTGAAACCAAGAGAAGAAGACTAAGCTTAGATGTTACTGATTGGGCGGTATAGTCGCTCAGCGACAAAGCCCTTTTCTTTTTTTTGTAAATAAAAAAAACTTTGACATTTGCAGATTTACAGACGTAATTTGACGTTCTTCGCTTCATAAAATCAAGTAGAGAAACCAAAGTAGGTCAAATCTATAACAATTAACAAAAACGCCTTTCGACATTTCAAGCGAAACTCATCATCTGCCGAATTAAAAGAAAACACCCTTAAATTGAAGACAAAAGGATTCTTTCTTGTATTTTTTTCAGCAAAATAATATTTATTCAAGATGAGTTATAAAATTTAAATATTCAGCATTTTCAAGAGAGAAATACTTTTTGATGGCTTAGGTAAAAGATTGGTATAGGCGCAGATTCGGGTTTGATTCTCGTATAAAATATTTGCATGATCTGCAAATATTTTTCCTAGACTTAGATTTTTCATAAACAATAATTCTCTCAAATCTATAGGGAATTTTTTTATAGTCTTTTGTAGTAGATATCTGAGGTTATAGTCAGAGGTACTTCTAAATACTGATATAAACCCTCATTTTGCATAATAAAACCTATCGTAAACCTATATTTTTTTTTATTTGAGTGATAGACTTTAATTCTGTTTTCATAATGTCAATTAAAAAACCCCACGATATCGCTTGAACGAAGGCATTCACTAATTTCAAATGTCACGTAGCAAAATCAATTAAAGCTAGGTAATAAATTCTGAACGCGACTTTGAGGAGAATATTTAATTGTATCAAAGTTTCTACCCTTCTGTCTGGAGCAGAGACGTACGCAAGTAAATTACCCCTCTTTTAGATCAGACGCACGCAAGGGGTAAAAATAGGGGTAAGTTACTCAACTTTTAGATCTTACCCCAATACAGTTAGTCATTAAAAACATTTCAGGATCACATCATTCGTGCACATGCGCAACAACCAATACCAAATGAGTGTAAACTGAAATATTTGATCATTTTCAGTAGAAAAATGGTGAAAACGAAAATGGTTGATATTGGTGATTTGGTAAAAATGGTTTTTCAACACACTTGCTCATAAAGTGGCTCTATGGTCACTGCAATTAGGCACATAATGATACCCATAATCAAACTGTGACTTTTTCATTACTATAACTCACTAGTGAGTAATAGATTTTTTTTTAAATTTTATTGGTTGAGTTGCTTTGTTCTTAAAAAAGTTTTTATTCAGAAAAAAGATCGTGTTCAATAGAACAAATAAATTAATGTTCCTATTGCTTGCTCATTTCATGCAACTTCTAATTTAAATCGATAATTTTAACTCGTACGTGTTTAATAAATAAAACTTTCACTCAAATATAACTTTTGTTTTCTCTATAATAAAAGAAAACTTTAAATTCCCCATTTTGTACGTGGCAGAATAGGCCGCAAACCCTATGCGCGGCGCGGAAATATAGTCTGTGGCCGATCGCAATGCGCGCGCATAGGAAAACTGATTAATTTTTCCCGCAATAGCGAAACATTTTTCACAACTCGTTTTCACTGTTGAAAATGAGTTTTTATTGTTATTTTATTCACAAGTGTGTTGAAAAACGTCGTATGATACACGTGTGTATTGATGATTACCGTCCTCGGTTCTGTTGAGAGCCTCGCCAAACGGCTCGGCTCTTAAAAACACCTCGGCGGTAATCACCAATGTTACACACTAGTACCATAATGTACTATTATTTACAGAGACCAATTGAATGTAGACTATTATTGGTCGCGAAGGAACAGGAGTAGATGATTCTACTCCTGTTCCTTCATAGTCATAGTACTAGGTGATCCTAGTTCTATGACTATTTTAAGTGTTCCCAGCGGTTTGACCAGACCAGGGTGGTTATTCGCGTTCGCTTTTTCGTTCGTTTGATTAATATTCGAATGCTTCTTACTATGCGCTATATTGTATACAGTCGATAAGATCAACGTTACAACACGGACCTAACTTAGGACCAAATATTTCAAACCGAAAAATTGTCTCTTGAAGTCAGAAATCGCAGTAAGAAACATCCGAATATTCATCAAACGAACGAAAATAAGAACGGGAATACGGCCCCACTTTGGTATTTATAGTTTTAATACAACCAGTGTTTACAAAGAACAAACTTCAAATCAGACCTTGCTTCTTTTTGTTTGGTAGTTCATACTTTAGAGGTGGTCCCATTGTTTGCTGTCTTTCAATCTACTCGTAATTATTGTGGACTAATAATTTTTTTGACAAAAGTGTCGCGAATTGGTATAAGGTTCATTCATGGAGGAATTTATACCTTTCCCATGGTTAAAAGAGTTTTCTTTTTAGTTTTAAAACGTAATCATGTAGGTACGAGTAAGTTCACTTCGCCCAACGGATCTAGGCATTCGTGAAGTTAGCCGTTTGTCTACGCAGTGAACTCTTTTTCGACATTTGACCATTTGACGACAGCCGTGGCGCGGTGGGCGAAGGTCCGCTTGCGACGCAGGAGGTTTCGGGTTCGATCCCCGCCGCGGGACAAATATTTGTATGATCTACAGATATTTGTTTCGAGTCTGGGTGTTTCTATGTATACTCGTAATATGTACTTATGTATTTTCAAAACAAAAAGTATATAAGTAGTATATCAGTCATGTAGTACCCATAACACAAGCTCTGCTTACTTTGGGGCTAGATGATACTGTGTGAAAAGTCCAGCATTATTTATTTATTATTATTTATTTATTTATCTAATATATAAAATTCTCGTGTCACAGTTTTCGTTGCCATACTCCTCCGAAACGGCTTGACCGATTTTGATGAAATTTTTTGTGCTTATCCGGTATCTATGAGAATCGGCCGACATCTATTTTTCATCCCCCTAAATGTTAGGGGTAGTCCACCCCTAATTTTTTTTTTTTTTTTTTTAGACAAAATTTTTATTTTTTTATTTTTTTATGATACAACATACAAAAATACATACTACAATCCTCAATTTTCACCCTTCTACGATCAACCCTTATTTTTTAATAGCGATATAATGGAAAAACAACGTTTGCCGCGGGTCAGCTAGTTTCATATAAAATTGTATTCTGCGCTGACAAACAGCTAACTTCACGAATGCCTAGCTCCGTTGGGCGAACTGTACCTTACTAAACTCTTCAATTTCTTAGCGTATTTCCGATCTAAGTCTAAGTGACACAGTTACTGTATAATGTCAAATGAAAATAGAAATAGAAAAACATTTATTTTGTATTTCATAGAGCATAAAATACAGTTAGTAACTCTCAGGGCGTCTGGTCGAAGCGACGCGTGATCCGAGAGCTGGCACATTTTTGTCTCAAAGGATCAGCATTGCCATCCAGCGTGGTAATACCGCCAGTGTTTTGGGCACGCTTCCGACTGACAGTGACCTGGATCAGTTGAGCTATCTATAGATCGTTTCTAAAGATCCTTAGATAGCTTGACTAATCCTGTTGTATTTTGTAAATACAGGGTGTTAAAAGACGTCTACCGAAGCCGAAAGGGGTAGGTACAGCATCCGAACACACAACCAAATCCAAAAAGAATTTCCGAAAATATCATTATATCCGGAGAAAACAGCGTTTGAAGATTACTTTTGCGTATGTAATGGGCGCGTTGTTTTACGTAGATTGCTGGATTTTGAGTTTAAATTGTTTTTTTCTTTTATTCATGAAATTATCAGGTCTTATTATGTTGTCCTAGTAGTAAATACCCGAAAATAACATAAAATGACGTAGCTAAGTCAAAAATAAATTTGCGTTTTTTTTTTTCGCTAAATATGTTTAGAATCATGGTCTGATTGCAACCCCTCAGTTTTCGGTAGTAGTCTTTTTACACCCTATATATGTAAATATGTAGTAGCTTAGTTTCTATAAATAAAAAAATATTCTATTAGGAACTATACTAACACTTAATACTAGGCACAAAAATGAAAAGTGTAAACAAACCTGAAATCTCGTCAGGCCTACAATCTTTTACCATTTCCACTTGAGTAAACCGTGCAATAAAATTATACAGCACTGGCTAAGTGCGTGTTCTACGCATAGCAGGGGGTTCTGTATTCCACAAAGTTAAAGTCAAAAGCATTTATCTATTAAAACCGCTCGCTGGGATCACTTTATCACTTTTATCGACTGACAGTAACCTGGATCAGTTGAGCTATCTGTAGATCGTTTCTAACGATCCTTAGATAGCTTGATTAAACCTGTTGTATTTTGTAAGTATATGTAAATATGTAGTAGCTTAGTTTCTTTAGAAACATTTTATTTTATTTATGAAAGATGATTGGAAGGATATGGAGGAGACCTTTGCCGAGCAGTGGGATAATATAGTACCAAACAGTAAAGCAAAAATGACAACAGCAATAATATAACATTTGAAATGCAAAAGTTTGTGAGGCTGGATATTTTGTGACTCTTTAACTCCAAAACTGAATAGATTTGGATAAAAGGTACATCGATAGATTATAGACTGGAATAGCACAAATACTACATACTTTCGACCGACGACCTCTGTGGGGCAGCAGTGAGTGAAAGCCCGCTTGGCACGCAGAAGTTTGCGGGTTCGATCCCCGCCGCGGGGTAAATGTTTGTATGATCTGCAATATTTATCTCGGGTCTGGGTGTTTCTATGTGTAATACGTATGTATTTACAAACAAAAAGTATATAAGTAGTATATCAGTTATCTGTTTCCCATAGTACAAGCTTTGCTTAGTTGGTGTGAAATGCTCAGCATTATTTATTTATTAATTTATTATTTACTTTATATAAAAAAAAAACTGCAGTGTTCCCAGGAGAACAGCTAGTTTTAACATTTTTTTTTTTTTATGATGAATGGGTCGGCTCTTGACCTCAGACTTACACAAGCAAGAGTGAGGTCTACGATGGAGCGAGCTTACCCAGAAAGTGCCTATTAACTCTCTTCTTAAAAACAATAGGGTCGTAGCTCAGCGGAAATACATAAATTACAATGGTAAATAGTGCTCTGTGCAGATTTTTTGAAGTAAACATCAATTTTATTATGATTTAAGTGTTAGGTCTACAGTTGCCTAACTCATACGAACTCACTTTTTAGCTAATTTATTTGAGGTTATCTGCAAAGCTTTATTGTATAACCGATTCCAGAAATATGCCCTAAATCCTTCTCCTCACAAAAGTTAGAACACTAACCCCTAAATCAAAACCCACGCAATTCCAGTCGTAAACTTTAAACTTATAACTCCAGAAGTTACGACGTCTCAACGGATGGACTGGACGGTTTTATAAGGGTTTCTTATCGGTCTACGGTACCCTATAATGTTTCAAAGGTAGGCTAATCTTCGTCTAATAAAAACATGATGCTACGGGAATTTGAAACGGCTGGACCAATCAAATAATAAAGCCTCTTTGGTACACCTAATCCTTTTCGCTGCTTCTAAAGAACAACCAGAAGAATCTTTAGGATTTTAATAGTGTTGGGACTTTGGGCTGCGTTGTGGCTGAGGGGTGGTGTGTTCAAAACTTGAGATTTTTTGGAACGAATTTCCTTTTCGGACGGTATTGAATGGGAGCTAGACGAAAAAAAGTGTTAGATTTTTGCGTCACGACATATATGTCAAAACGTCACAGAGCAAAGTGCGCAGTTGCGAAGCAGTCCATAGATTGTTACATTGTTAGTACGGAAGAGCGTTTCTAGGATTTTAATACTTAAACAATTTATTAGACAAATGCCAATGGTCTAAGTTGAAACTTCGTTCCAACCGAGTGTTCCACGACACTCACGTACTTTTTATATTACACGAGCTTTTGATGGACTAGACATTGCTTATCTATTTTAGACAGTTTAATAATTTGTAAGTCTGTAAGCCATGACGGAGGTTCTAAAAACTGCGTCACGATAAATTATTGATGTAATAAAAGTTATTAATTAGTATTCTAATAGACAGCTATGAACGTAGTGAAAAATCAACAGCTGATAGTACCTAAGTTGACTCCACAGAACTATATTTAGATAAAGTTCTGTGGTTGACTCATTCGATACTTCAATTCATTTCAATTAATTTATTTTTGTGATAATGGGTAGGTACAATAAAGAGTCATAAAAAAGACGTGTGGCACTCGGAGACTGCCGCAGTTAAGCTTTTGCATAGCATTTTTTATCAACTTATGCAATTATAATTATTTATTAATTTTTTTAAAGTCATTAAAAGTTCTGCTATTCATCGATAGATGGCAAAACTAAAAAGTATCACCGCTGTGCCGGTCGGAGTGGGGGGTGTTCACAGAACGATATAGTTCTGTGGGGGTGTTAGCTTATTTTCGTTACGGAATTTCTGGATTCGGTCTCCACGCTCAAGGCGCGCGATAGAAGCTATGCAATAGCTTAAAAAATACAGATCAGCCATTATTAGCTCTTCAGCATGCAGTTGATAGTTACATAAACAGAATAAAAATATTATACCTTGTAATTAATGTCATAAACTACTACACAACTACACTTTCAAATAACAATAAATATTAAGTAGGTAGATACATTTTAGTTTATTATTAACTACTAAGTTCTACAAAACAAATCACTAAGATACTCACTAGTTAGTATTCTAATTAGGCTGAAGTTGACCAAAGTGGACCAGCTGATTGTACAAAGCTGTTTCTATAATAAAATGTTCGAGATTGCTTTCCATATCCTGCGTACGTTTATTGCTGGTAAAGTAATATGAAAATTTCCTGAAGAAAGCCTTTGTAAGAGTTGCGAACTAGACCGGGTGTGGCCAGAGTGTTAGCGGAAAGCTGTGTAAGTTTTCTTATGAAAGTTTGTATGTTTGTGTTACCAGAGCGGATGAGAATGAATGAAAAGCGCGGTACACATTCAGATTTACAAAAGAAATTGAACTTTCTAGTCAATGGTGGGTTCTTTCTTACCTACGAAATGGACAAGGAGTCCAAAAGAATCTATCGAAATCATTTCCCTCACTTTTTCGAAAAACTACAGAACCGCAAAGAGAAGAAGGAAATCCGAAGTCTCTGCCTACCCCTATGAGAAAATGCGATGTTATGTACCTACTTATAATACGGTATTGGTCGTGAAGGTACAGGAGTAAATAACCTAGACCTCTAAAGTGATCTCAGCTGTCCTTTTAAATGCATTTTGACTTTGACTTTGTATACACAGTGTACCTACACTCATAAAAAATACGAGATAGTGATGGTAGCAAGAAATAACTTTCGCTTCAAATTATTTTAATACTACCTTAATATTGATATTGTTTTGAGTATTCGCCAATATGTTTGTTTTTTGCAATTGACTATTTACCTTTTAGTTTTTAAGATTTTAGCATGCTGCGCCACTAGCCTAACGACATTAATATAAGTAATAATAACTTTTAATTCTCATTATTGTGAACTGTTATTTGTTCTTTATGAAAATAAACTCTTAAAACCGATTTTTACCCGCTATCACTACCACCGAACCACTTCTAAAACTCCACCACAACCGCTTTGTCCCCACAACACAAACTCCGGTGTGAGATTCTACACTCAACATGGATTTTGTTGTTTGTCTTTTTATTTGTTATGGTCCTCTTTGAGTAATGAGTACTTATTATGTATACTAGCTGCGCTCCCGCCGTCTCTCGGGATTATTTCATTTTTGTTTGGGATAAAAAGTAGCCTATGTCCTTCCCTGGGATACAACATTTATAATATAAATAGCGTCTTTCATTTTATACTAATTTAATTCAGGAATTGGGTTAAAAAAATAAATGAAATAAAATGTAATTTTTTTTTTGTTATAAAAATCCCGAGATAAAGTCTATCCTTTCAATTGATTGTTGCTTCTTGTATAACTTAGCCCATTCGTGACGTAGCTGCGCTGCGATTGGTGGAACGTCTATTCTCCTTGAAAATCATTATGCAACAATTTAAAATGAAAGATTTTAAACTACACAAACTGACAGGGCCTCATTTTTGGGTTGTAAATAGACGTTTGACCGTATCAATTTAATTCCTAAGCCCATATAAGTTTTCACTTCAAAATTTATCATTTATTGATCTTTTAGAATTGTTGCATAATGATTTTCAAGGAGAATAGACGTCCACCAATCGCAGCGCAGCTATGTCACGAATGGGCTAAGTTATACAAAAATCAACAATGCATTGAAAGGATAGTAATTATCGATTTTCTCCGGATTTTCAAAACAAAACAAAAAAATCATTACATAAATATTTTTTAATATATTTTTTGAACCCAATTCCTGAACTAAGTTAGTATAAAATGAAAGACCCTATATATTTATACAACTTAATCTAATGTGTGTGTGTCTGGGGTAGCTCTTAACCTTCCATTCCCCAGCTACGAACATATACATTACCGTGTTTCAACTTAATAATCATAACGTCTATATTACACTACATTAATTTACTAAATGTACATAACAATTAAGCTCCTTTCAGGGCAGGCTATAACAGTGAACATTAGGGTTGCTCCGCATATTAAAACACGTGTCAGCACTGAGTTGTCATTTTAAAAGTATACAGGGCGAAATAAACCTTGAATATTCAGTTATAGCGAAAAACTGCCAGAGAGCTTGTGTTTTCAACATTTTTCGAAACGAAAATCAATTGTAGCTTGGCTACGATCGCAACTTTGTGATGTAAATGTAAAAAAAAAACAAATTCTATTTTCAGAATCTTTCACCAATTACAAACATAGCGCCATGCGAACACTTGATTTAAGATGTTCTTAATTATTTAATCTAGTGCTTCATGGTGTATTAAGCTTAACCTATTTTAGCTAGCTACTAAATAAATTGAATTGAAGCAGCTGAAAATAGAACACACTTGTAAGATATCTAGCTGATGTGTGACAGTATATGTTATGCAACCCTTACTTCTACAATATAATAATCTTGGCTTAATGGAGGAAGTAGGGTTGGGATCATCGATATGGCCGAACGAGGGGTTTATCGATAAAGTTATCGACTTTTGCACTTCCCGCAATATCGTGTACCCTTACCGGCCAAAGTTCTAGAAACTTCAATACATATCATCATTAAAGTGTTTTACAAAAGGCCACATTTTATCGACACGGGACAAAAAACCTTAGGTCATTACTACAGTAAATGATTTATACAGCGTCAGGATGCAATCTATACACTCAACGGGACGCTGTAGTGCCTGGGATTTTTCGAGCTGGAATAGGCTTGTCCAACACCTAAACCTCTGACTACTCTCTTAGATTTCAAAGGATCTTTTCTTCATGTCATTCATCAGTGCCTCTCCGACTAGCGAAGGTTGGCAGTCAATATGGCATATTGTTCTCGATCTTTAGCGAGTCTAAATAGTTCGGCAGCACTCGCTATCTCCACTCTCTGATGTTCCTCAGAAGATTTCTTCCTCCGACCAACATGCCTCTTGCCGGCGACTTTTCCCATCATAATAAATAAATAATAAATAATGCTGGACATTTTCACACAGCATCATCTAGCCCCAAACTAAGCAAAGCTTGTACTATGGGAACCAGATAACTGATATACTACTTATATACTTTTTGTTTGTAAATACATACATATTATACATAGAAACACCCAGACCCGAGACAAATATCTGTAAGTCATACAAACATTTGTCCCGCGGCGGGGATCGAACCCGCAACCTTCTGCGTCGCAGGCGGACCTTCGCCCACTGCGCCACAGAGGTCGTCAAAATCAATAATCAGTTGAAAAAGGTCATATCTTTCGTGTCTTATGACATGTAGTAACTGACTTTGCTTAGCTTGATGGTATGCAAAAGTTCCCGTATATGCTGTGCTCTTCGGATGACTTCCTCGTTTGTAACCTTTTGAGACCAGCATATAGAAAGCATCCACCGGTACTCCCATATTTTGAACGCTTCTATATTCTTCTCTTCTTCATATGTGTATACCGTTGTTTGATGCAATAGTGATCATATTTTTACTGCTCTGGGGCGCAGACGAGCCTTCACCGCCAAAAGTTGCGGGTTCGATGCGATCCCCGCCCGAGACAAATGTTTGTATGATATACGGATATTTGTCTCGGGCCTGGGTGTTTCTATGTAGGTATTAATATGTATGTATTTACAAACAAAAAGTATATAAGTAGTATATCAGTGATGTAGTACTTGCTTACTTTGGGGCTAGATGATGCTGTGTGAAAAACTCCAGCATTATTTATTTATTTTTATTCATCAAAAATTTAAAAATGTTTATCAATTGTCACATCTCAATTAATTCTATCTCCAAAACATTTCTACATTCCGAATAGATTTCTAAACATTACATCAACTTGTTATTAACAATTTAATTCAAATATTATCTAAACGGCCGCAACTACAAGACAAATCGATATTCGTTATCAAAATCAAAGATTCAATAATAGTGATGTGCTTATAAATTTCCACTTTGATATTGCGCTGAAACCTTGGAAAATCGTGGACAATCTTTTAACCATGTTATATAGAAAATCTCGACCTCGAGATCGACCAATTCTTACCGGAGTGGATAATGTGTGGAGGCAGTGGGGGGAGGTCTTTGCCCAGCAGTGGGACACGAACGACTAGTTAAAAAAAATATATAAGTATATAGAAAATAGAACGAAAAAACGTAGGCCTTTACATCGATATTAGATTATTTATACAGCATCAGGAGGCAACCTTTTGCCTACACTTAACGGGACGCTGTAGTGCCTGGGACATTGTTTTGGCTTGCCGAGCACCTAAACCATCCCAGCTTAATCGGCTTGTGTGCTGACTACGCTGCGGGTTTCCTCACGATTTTTTCCTTCACCGTTAAGAGCTCGTACTGAAGTGCATATCAATGATACAAAACGACAAATCCATTGATGCACGGCCAGGATTCGAACCCACAACCTTCAGATTGAAAGCTCGAATTTCAATCGGGAGGTCGTAAGCACCACAGTTATTGACGTCGTCTTCCCTGTGGGCGGCTGATTAAGCTGAGAGGATGGCTTAGGTGCTGGGCAATTCCATCTCAATGTCCCAGGCACTACAGCGTCCCGTTAAGTGTAGGCAGGTTGGTTCCTGACGCTGTATAAACCATCAAGTATACCTATATGCAAAGGCTTGAGAGATACCTACCATTCGTATTTCTACACGTATATACGTATACGTACGTGTATACGTATTTCGTATTTCTTTATCTTTATCTTTACACCTAAATCAGGTAGTTAGAAGCTCATGTAAAATTGAACGCTAATTAAAAGTGACGTGGGCGACTGCGAGGGAATCCGCGATACATAATTAATGGGCCTTCGTATGGTAATCGTACTGCCTGACCCTTGGACCCTACTGACGTTTCTAGAAACTTCGAGAAATTCTAGAAAAATCTTCTTTCTCTCGTCCCACATAGATTGAATCGTAAAAAGAAACAAAAAACATGTCATGATCACTGTATCACAACAAAACCGAATTTTCACACATTCCAAACGACTCTCGAGCTGTTGGAGCAAATGCTGAGAGGTAGCCATATTTTCACCCACAAAATTGTGTTGATTTAAGTACCTATTGTAACTCTTGTATATGGTGTGGAGAAAATGAAACTTTATTATTCTTAATAATTACGTTTTAAAAACAAAAAAGAGAATCAACTTCAATTTTGGATTTGGGTCGAAAATTACAAGCGAGAACGGGGTTTTTCGACTTCAATCCTTTGAGAAATTATAGGAATTCAATCTATCTATATGAACTCGACGTCGAGCTGAAGACAGGGCGCAATGGCGCGCACTAGGGGAGGCCTATGTCCAGCAGTGGACTGCCATAGGCTGATGATGATGATGATGATGATATGAACTTCCTTGAAATATTTTGAAAACATGCATTAAAAACATACCTACAACAGCCAAGCATCTAACCTCTTCTCTTTTGAAATTGGTTTAAAAGTAGTCTGATTTCGTAACTAAAGTAACTTTTCACCATTAGCATTGCGACTGAATTATAGTCTTAGAATTTGTCATTCCCTTTCAGATCACATATAATGCTAATCTAATTGGTACTGTTTGATCCGTGGTTTGACCCTTAGACCCGGCCAGGAATCGAAGCCTTTCAAGCTAATCTTACAATGTTGTAGGACTTTTTAGATTTTTTAGGATAAATGAACGTAAATTTTTGAGTTTTAAGTCGCATGTAGGTGGCTTGACGTGAACGCGATTCCGAAGCGAAGCGATGCGATTCTATGCGGCGCGGTGCGTCGAGGCGCGACTGTCCTACGTGCGCGCGAATCGTCCTACATAGTTTACGTCAAATCATAGTGTCAAATTTCGCAAAAATTCTGATCGCGTTCGATTTAATTCGCCGCGCCGCTGCGCACCGGTGACGTGAACACTTCAATAGTAAATCGACTGTTTGTTGTTTCCGCATCGCACCGCGCCGTTTCGCAACCGCGTCCAGACTGCCCACGTAAGACGAGCCGTTAATATAAACGTAAATCTCATTTTGCGTTGCCCGTATCGCACAAACAGAACCATTGAAACAGAAAGCAGAAATTACTCGACTGACAACTCAAAAATATACACTCCTTTAGCCTCACAAGGGTTCCATCAATCAGGCTTAGGTACTATTTTAAAAGAAATACGCCAGGTCTCTATTACCTACATTTATTTTACCCAAAACACAATTTTAGGTAATAAAATAGACAAATTCGATCGAGACGAGAACTGACTATTAATAGTTTTATTTTTCCTTTGTTTTCTAATATTTTTTATCTTTGTAATCAATCTGCCAGGTTGTGCTGGGCAAGCTTATTCCATCTCAAACAATGTCCCAGACACTACAGCGTCCCGTTAAGTGTAGGCATGGATTGCCTCCTGAAGCTGTATAAATCATCTAATATAGATGTAAAGGCCTAAGTTTTTTTGTAATCAATCTACAGATCGTTTTAACGATCCAAAGCTTGACTAATTCCATACAATTTTGTCGATTCGTTTTCTAAAAGACGTAATTATAGCTAGTATGGCATTCCCTTAAAAATTTTACTAAGTCTTATTATGCTTAGTCACACGTTCATTAATTAGTCATTTAAATGCTGACCTATTTATGTATATCTAAGTTCTCGATTGTAACTCGAACTTAAATACGACTAGCGTCCACCTGCAGCTTCGCTCGCTTGGTATCAAAATTGGTACAGCTATTTCAGGCTACCATCTCTAGATATTTTAAATTTTATCCAAATCTGTCAAACACAAACATACAAACTTTCAGATTTATAACAAAATCTCATAATTGAAAGAAGTTTTTAAATTAGGATTTGCAAAAGTATCAAATTACACGTTGAGTTTGAAATTATTAAATCCCGGATTTACAAAATTTAATATTCTTTCTTCTTATTTAAAATCGTAAATTCTGATTCTGCTAATTTAATAAACTTAATGGAGTAAGGTTTGGCATCATTTAAGGTTAAGTCTGTTGAAGAAAGTTACACCGTTTTTTGACGTCACTTCAATCATTATAAGGAAATCTGATGTTTTATTACTGATAATAGGATGGTTAAGGTGCTGAAGAAGCCTATTCCATCCTAAACAATGATGTCCCAGGCATTATAGCGTCCCGATGTCCCATTGTGTAGGCATAAGTTGCCTCCTGACGCTGTCAAAAAACATAATATGATCTAGTAAGGATGTGAAGGCCTACGTAGAAGAATAACTATTAGGGACAAATCTAAAAGTTTTAGTTTTAGGTAAGTTTTTTTTATTTTCTTTCAAACAATTGGCTGCTTATTACATAAACGTTAAACCTTAGTTGAACCCCATGTTTACACATGTCAAAACCAAACTGTTACAACAAAAAAGCGTTCTATGTACGAGTATTTAAAGATCGTTTTTCTAGGGACAGTTTTTCAGTTAGTTAGTCTAAACTCTGTTCATTTTCTTGTAATAAGACGGTTGGAGTTTATAATAAGGTTTTACTTTCATTTGATTCAACTTACGGTACTCAACCTTCACGTGTAAGTCTCACACTTGGCTATTTTTTCTTAAAATAGTCCTTTAAGCATTTTCGCTACGAGAAAAGCCCTATTCAAAACACCACGCAAACAACATCATGGGCAACTTTATAGTTACGTAAGCAAGAAAATTTCCATCGCAAGAATAATGAGAAATATTTTTTCTCTAAAGAAAATGTGTCCGAGAATAAATAATGGCTATTGGGCTCCATTGATTATTTAATTTTCAATTTCGGAAACCCTGAACGAATATTTGAGGCGATTTAGGCTCAATATCAGTGACAGTTCATTTTTCATTTACACCGAGTGAGTGTAAGAGCCGTGTTGCCTAGTGAAGTAGCCGCAACTTCAAATTCAAGGTCGTGGGTTTGAATCCCAGGCATACAATGGGTTTTTCACTGTGGTTTTTCATCTCGGAAAATGTATTATAAAACATCGTAAGGAAGCCAGATATGGGCTTGCTTGTTAAGCATTGAATGCTGATGACTTCTACAAATACTTAATAGATCTAAGAAAATGGCAAGTCTCGGAGATTGGCCATGATCCTGATTTTTAGTTTAAATAAAAGTTTTCTGTCCCATTCTATCTTTTGGTGACATGGTTTTCATCCCTCTTATAATTAGGCTGACAGTTCATTTTTACACTGACATAATGAATCAATGAATCAGCATTGTCTTTGTAATTCTCGGCTTTGGGAAAAACGAATATTATTAAATCTTTCTTTTGACCTCAATGGCCTAGGGGATGATGGCTCGGCTGAGACAAGAGGATGGTATTACATTTTCGAGACGGGACAAATTATTGCTTTGTGAGATATCCAGCAATTATAAAAAAAAACCGTAAGCTTTTCTCGTCATTCAAGTCTGGGACAGTCATCATATTCTTATCTTCTCAGTCACTGAATAAAATACGTAGAAAACTCAAAGGGAGTCGACATCAGGGATGAATTTTAAGCTAGAAATAAAATATTAACCCTTCACTTCTCTTCCGGTGCGAGAGAAATGTTTCCTGAGCTGAGATAATGGAAAATTAGCTTTATTAATTCCAGCATAAGGTTAATTTTGGTTTGCGTTATGAAATTCGCTCTGACATAATGGCGTTCGCTAATATTAGGAGGGAAGATTCGAGAATAGTAAAATTTTACAACAGAAATAAAATCGAAAATGTAAGTAATATTGGGGATTGTCTAGAGGTTGAGTAGGTTTGATTGTGCCTTGGCTTTCGATCCAAATGGGGGTTCGAAACCGGGTAAGTACCTATATCAATTCTAAGTACTTATATTATAAAGAAAAAGAAAGTTCATTGTTTTAATGAAACTTGGAATAATGTAGATCGTATTTTGAAATAGTATGTACGAAGGTACACTCCTAGTTTATTTAAAATGTTGGTACCTACTAAAAAAAGCTGAGGGAGGAAGCTAGTAGTAAAAGCCTTTCTTTAAAACCATACTAAAATATTTTTTTCTTAACCTATCCCACTGCTGGGCAATGGTCTCCCCCTTCAACTTCCACTCCTTACGCTCTACGGTTTGCCAGTCTGGCTCGAATACTAAAATTATTAGAATAAAATTAGTAAATACTGAGTTTGATTTCTGAGGTACCGAATTGAGTTTAGGATAGATAAAATACCACATTTTAGAAATAGTTGCCCAATGTAAAATAAATTTAGAATTGTTTGTTCTAGTACCCCAAAAGTTTTTGATATTAATTTTAGTCTACCTATTTCAAAAGTCAATATTTAGTCTGCTAAATAATTCATTTAATTTTTAATCCCTATTTATAAGGGATGTTATAAGTTTGAGTGTACCTACCTTTTAGTACCTTTTGGGTTAGACACTCGGCTGTTAATGTATGTATCTCTTAGCTACCAAAGATGAACCGACTTTGATTAGATTCTGCGTATGAAAGTTAATCGATTCTTAATTCTTATTGATTCACTAACAATCCTTTCACCACACTGCAGCACTGGTTCGAAAGAACTTATGACACGACAAAAAAGACGTCTTTTGGTTAAACAAAGCTGTTCTGTTTGAAAATTTTTAAAATTTTCAAAAAACTACACTACTGTTTGAGGCAGTGAGGGAGAGGAAATGCATGAAGGAAGGTATGATTAGTGGGTTTTTTTAACACTTCCATATCAATGAACAGAGATGACAACAGGTTTAGCATTAAAAAACATATAAGGAATGTTTTAGAAACCTATAAAGCATTGATAAGAATAGATATTGATATTCCAAATTTTCTAATCTACGTTTGATGTTGTCTATGCCTGTCTAATAAAATTTTCATAACAATACAATTTACAAAATTTATATATAACGAAATGTGTAAGTTTGGTATTTGTATGCAAATTATTCAGTCTGCTCCATCAAAATTGACTCAATCATTCAGATCAGAGTAAGATTTCGATTTCGGTGGCGAGATAAAGGCCAACCAACTTATTTGTTCTCACAACAATAATAATACATGATATATTAGTCCATAAAACCTTCGGGATAGAGGCTAGATTCGTTTGAAAGCTATAAGTGGGAGTGACAAAACGTTGAGGTGTTTCGTAAACCATAAAATTCTAATACCATTTTAAACTGAACGCTTCAAGTTAAATAAATATGAGTGTTAATTGTATCGCTATCATAAATCTATAAATGGACTGGTTTGTGGAGAGGAGACGGGGCTTACTCCATCCATCTTTTAAATAATTCAGTAGATATAAATATAACGTCAGCCAACTGTTGTGATGGAGTATCTAGGCAACCTGAAGGTCTTCATGGCTTATATGTCATGCTTGTAGCTTGTTTAGTCATTCGTGATTGATTATACTGAAAGGAAACATCGTCAAAAAACCTACGAGTATACGACCAACTGCGCAAAACATTTTTGGTTCAAATTTTTATGTATCTAGTCCTTTTACGAACACCCCCAGTCTCCTCTAAGCTGAAGTGATAACTCTATATGATAGCATCTAACATGGTGACTGACTGTGAATTTATTCATAGTTGGATAATATCGAGTTTCAGAATAATTTGTGGAGCATAAAATTAATCATTGGATAAGTGGGACGTGAAAACATGACGAGAAAGCTTAAGCACATATTAATCTAATAATAATTTTATTCAAATTGTAGCTTCAGTTAGCATTCAAAGTGTAGCGACACGTCTGCGAAACGTAAGGCGCCGATCTTTCGGTTGAATACGCTCGCAGTGTTTTTCAAGTTCACTTTGACACATCAGGGGGGTTATTCGCGTTCGTTTTTTCATTCGTTCGATGAATATTCGGTTGCTTCTAACTACGAGCTACATTGTATTCAGTCGATAAGATCAACGTTAAAACACGGTTCCTAGGACCAAATATTCCAAGCCTTGAAGTCGGAAATCGTAGTAAGAAACATCCGAATATTCATCAAACGAACGAAAAAAAGAACGCGAATACGACCCCAGACGAAAACTACATCGCGTTTTCTCGTTCAGAATTATGAGCGAAACTTCAGCCGCAGAACTTTCGGCGCCGAACCTTCGGCTGATGTGTCGCTACACTTATAAGGACAATTGGATTACAACTTGTGACGTATGAAATCTCTATATATAAAAATGAATCCCTATAACCCTTGGTCACGCCATCACGCGTGAACGGCTGGACCGATTTCACTATTTTTTTTTGTTTTGTTTGTTATTGTCAGGAGAAGGTTCTTATGACAGAAAAAAATTAAAAAATTGCGCGGAAAAAATGAATCATGCGCAGACGAAGTCGCGCGGGTCAGCTAGTGCTAAATAAATATTTGGCTCGCCTTTATCTACAGGCATCTTCAGAGATTCTTAGATCATTTAAAATAAGTATATTTAAGAATACCTCAATTTCCTGGGAATACAATCGCGATCCTGGTTGCTATTGATATTGATTTAAAAAAAATCGACAATGTGGCAAAAAACTAGCACTCATCACTTAGTGTAGGTACGCGACAAGTCCTAGCTTCAAAGTGATTCGAGTGGTCTTGAATAAATTGATTCCAACTATGTCGACCCAACTCACTGGACTTCCGTTTCCTCAGCCATCCCTCGACCATTCTATCTTATCTTCAACTAGTAAGAACTTATTGTATAAGTGCTATTGTTATCTGTTATTTAAGGCTTTGGTGACAGACTGACATCTACCTACAGACAGGCGCGGATCCAGCACTCAAAAAAGGTTGTGGGCACACCCGAAAATCGACCAAGAGCGAGTCGAAAAGTGAACTCACTCATAATCATATGTACCTATAGTGTTTTTTTTTAATATATTAAGGTAATCATGTGCCAATTTTGGTCAAATCGGTTGAAAAATGCGACATGTAGGCGAGAACAGGCAGACGGACAAAAGCATTTCTTAACCGATCTCGAAACTGAGACGCTTCGCTCACTCGCTTGGTCAATTAGCGTTGTAGGCATGCCCTTAGTGCCCACTATTAGTGGATCCGCGCCTGCCTACAGAATATAAACCATAAGTTCTTGAAACATGAAACTTGGTGGGTACATTCCTTTGTAGGGGAGCAGACAAGGAATTTCGGAGATAAGGAAAACGTTGGTATCACGTGAGCGAATACAACATTGAAGTCGGTTTTCTTTTTAGTTTTTAAACGTTAGTCTTCTTCTTCTTCTTCTCTCTTCTTAGTAAAAGTCAGTCTTGAAAATATTTAAAAACGTAAAACGTAAACAGGTTCACGACTATATCCCCAACGTGCGGTAGATATTCTCTCAGCTCTTTTTATGTTACTTATTCCAGATCCTATGAAGATGTCTAAGGGGGGTAGTCAGAAGCATGTCCAAACACATATTTGATACATGCCCACATCTTGCAGAAATTAGTATTCCATACGTGACAGGTTGCAAGCCCTTGGCCGCCTATAAGAACACTAACTGGTTTCCTCACGATGTTTCCTTCACCGGTTTGAGCTCGTGCTAAAGCGCATATAAATTTTTCGAAATGAAAAATCCAGTGATGCACGGCTGGGATTCGAACCCACGACCTTCGGATTGAAAGTCGAGGCTCAACCCCATTCGACCAACACGGCCTAACAAAGTTTAATTATGAAAATATTGACTGAATCTACCTTTTCAATCAATGTCTAGTGCTGGATCTCTGCCAAAATTGGCAAATGTTATTTAATTTCACAAAACTTTGTGGAGCTCCAAATAAATTGTGGCAGAACGTTGAGTTAATTAAAGCTATAAATAATTTGCATTGTTTTGTTTCTATTCTAGTATTAACAAACATCCCGTCACAGACAAGTCGACCCTACCCGTATAGCCGCATGTAGCCGAATGGGGTACCTCGACTTTCAATCCGATAGGTTGTGGGTACGAATTCCGGCCGTGTATCAAAAGATTCTGGGTTTCGTAAAATTTAATAATGAATAAAGCTGAACATTAAAAAAGCAAATAAATAATACAGGACATTTTCACACAGCATTATCTAGCCCCAAACTAAGCAGAGCTTGTACTATGGGAACCAGATAACTGATATACTACTTATATACGTTTTGTTTGTAAATACATACACATTATACATAGAAACACCCAGACCCGAGATAAATACTTGCAGATCATACAAACATTTATCCCGCGGCGGGGATCGAACCCGCTACCTGCTGCGTCCTGTACGAGTATTTGCGCTTTATCCATCTGTGGTGTACAACCTCTCGGACGTTTGCGTTCGAGTTTGCCTGTTACCAACAGGAATAGGCCTTTTCTCGTCAAATATTTTATAATATGCGTGGTTTGGCCGCGTTTCCTCCGCCAAGAAAATTTCCGCGAATGTCCGAGTTTGTCCGAGAGCTATGCAAATGTTAACTTAGTAGCAAACAGTCACGAAATTGTCGTGAAAAAGTATTTTTCGAACAATTATTCTTTTATAACCCTTTCTTTGTTAATTTTAGTTTTTACCTACATTTTACAGCCTATAATTTCTAAGCATTCGCTCAGTAACATGGTAACCTATATTGAGACTCATAGGCCTGAAGTTTAGAGTACTTGAAAAACGGGCACCGCTCTAAGACGTACATTAAGCTGCCTTTGGTCGGAAGGTTTCGTCAGTTTGGACAATCGGATTTCCTTTCTGACCTTCGAATCAAAAGCCTTTGGTCACCCGGATGATGATTTTAGCTTCATTCTTTAGAATTTACGTAGGCTTACCTAAATTCTAATACTTTGTATTAAGATTATAAAGTTTTATATTTTGTGTGTCGTGGCATCACGACAAGCTAAATTTTGCAAGGTGCAAGGCGCTATAGAGACTGACGCTCGGGCCGAAGCTTTGGAATGATTTTGGCTTGCGTTCCTAAACATCAAGATATTCACGTAATTCATATACCGGTGCTGCTTTTAGCAAGATGCTTAGGTCCCGCCTCGGGCCTTAGGACCGGAACGTGGCGTGTTCTAAACAATTAAATAAAACTACAACACGGCTATTACCAGCTGTTCAGCGTTCTATTTACTGTTGAACCAAATATTACATTTACAAACCGAACACTACACTTTAGCTAATCAACTTTCTACCTCTGTTCAGTGGAATGGTGGTCTGTGGCTGTGACGCAGAAGGTTGCGGGTTCAAATCCCGTTTGACAAAATGTTTATAAGTATGATCTGCAGATATTTTTCTCGGGTCTATTTGCAGATCATACAATCTGTTCTGCAGTAAGAATCGAACTTGCGACGTTTTACGTCGATTTTAGTCAAAATTGATTGTCGAGATTCACTTGCAACTTACTACGAGCCAACACAGACTTTTTTTTTCTGGACTTTTCACACAGCTAGTCCCAAAGTAAGCAGAGCTTGTGTTATGGGTATTAGATGACTGATATACTACTTATATACGTTTTGTTTGTAAAAACATATTATACATAGAAACACCCAGACCCGAGACAAATATTTGTAGATCGTACAAAAATTGGTCCCGCCGCGGGGATCGAACCCGCAACCTTTTGCGTCGCAAGCGGGCCTTCACCCACTCGCTACAGAGGACGTCTTTGATTTACTAAGTTTTAAACCTTAATATGCAAAACACATAACTACTCTATCGATTTCAATTCATAGAAATGCATAATAAGTTACATTACAATGATAATTCACACATCGAACTAAAGTATAAAGTCATAAATTGTCTACAAGGTGACGGTGAGGTACATAAACGTATGCAGTTCTACTATCTCACGACGGGTTAGTCTTTTTGTGTAGATGCACATGCAGGTTGTTTCTGTGTGCGTAAGCTGGGGAACGCTCTTTAGACGAATGAGCGCTCAGTATCGCGCGCTCAGTATCTCTTACACACAGTAACTTTCAGTCACTATATTTTTACCTATATTTTTACCTCTGTTATACTCTTACTACTTAAGTAAACCTATCTAGAAATAAGTTGTTGTGCCCTCTTTTACGCATGTTGTGATACCCTATAATTATGGGAACACTAGACCTAAGACATTTTGTTTTAACTCTTGTATGTAAGGTGTACACCCGTGTTGAGTATCCTTAATAAATAAAATAAAATAAAATAAGTAACAAAATTTAGATACGTAATAAGTACATCCCACTAACATTATAAATGCGAAAGTTTGTGAGGATGTATGTTACTACTCTTTGTCACAAAAACTACTGAATGGATTTGAATGAAATTTGGCACAGAGATAGATTATAATCTGGAATACTACCTATGATTTTTATCCCGGAGAAGTAAGGTATTCCCGAGGGATCGCTGGTTCATTTCCAAATCCATATTCTTACTAATATTATAAATGTGAAAGTAACTCTGTCTGCCTGATATCTGTTAGTTACCTTTTCACGCCCACACCACAAACCATTGAACAGATTAGGCTAAATATTGGCATGGATAAAGGTTGTATCCCACAGAAGGACATAGGCTACTTTTTATCCCGAAATCCACACCGCGGGAGCAAAATATAATAAAGTTAGTTATAAACAAAATAGTTGTATTTACCTACAGAATATATCCATTTCCAGTTCATTTATGAAGTTAACACTTGACTTAGTAATCGATAATGTCTCTCACGTCATTCCCTTACATTATAATAATCGGAATTTTAGCGTGTGTTGAATATTAAATAAGTACCTTTAAACATTACCATGGTCTATACTCCCTGTTAAAAGGGAAGTCTGATTATTAAGCCTTGTACGGACTACGCGTTGGCTACGCGTTGACGCGTTCCAACGCGTGGAAAATCCAGCCATCTACGTAAAAAAATGCGCCCAGTACCTACGCAAACAGTAATCTTCAAACGCTGTTTTCTCCGGATATAATATTTTTTCGGAAAATCCCTTCGGATTTGGTTGTGTGTTGGGATGCTGTACCTACCCCTTTCGGCTTCGGTAGACGTCTTTTTACATCCTGTATACGCGTTGCTACAGGTTATACTGGCGTTCCTGTGAACGCGTTACCGAGCTACGCGTTCATTGGAACGCGAAGTCCGGACGCAGCTTTTTTTTTCTGATTTGTAACTTAATTCGTATGAGTTACCGGCCAACTCTGGTACTCTGGTGACGGAATTTTTAGGCGGCACAAAAGCATCCATCATTGCTTTATAGCCGACGAAAATTTACGTGCCCTCGGAAGCACGAAATTGCTCAGTTAATAATGCCCTTGCGGCCACCACATGTTACACCGCACGAGCGCTCCTCTACTTTTGAGTTTCATAGGCTCACTGCAGTAGTAGTTATAAACGAAATTTTGGGTAAATTGGGTGTATTTGGGCCTTTTATTGCTTCTAAACGGTTGATCGGATTTAGACGATTTTCAATGTGCAGTTTACTGAGCTTTTCTATAATTTGGTGCCGAGTGAATGTGAACAGGCTCACGTATAAACGTTTCCTTAAATAAATAATGACTCAGATATTATGTAATCGCAGGGTGTTGTGTGAAAAGCCTTAATGTACCACTGGCGCCAAACCTTGGGTGAAAACTAGGAGCTTACGAAAATCAAGTTCAGAAGGGAAAAATTTGATGATTTAAAAACCTACAAATCTTCTTATGAGAGCCGTGTGGGTCGGGGTTGAACCTCGACTTTCAATCCGAAGGTCATGGGTTCGAATCCCGGCCGCGAATCAATGGATTTTATATGCGCTTTAACGCGAGCTTTTAACGGCGAAGGAAAACATCGTGAGGAAACCCGCAGCTTAGTCAGCTCCACACGTATTGACGTTGTCTTTCCTGTGGGCGGCTGATTAAGCTGAGAGGATGGTTTAGGTGCTGGGCAAGCCTATTCCATCTCACACAATGTCCCAGGCACTGCAGCGTCCCGTCAAGTGTAGGCATAGGTTGCCTCCTGACGCTGTATAAATAATCTATTAAAGATGTAAAGGCCTAAGTTAACTCTACTTTTAACAGCTCATACAAAGTAAAGATACAAAGTATTTACTATTACGCTAGTAGGTCAACGAAAACCTTCGTTTTACAAGGAGACAAACAGTTCACCCCAATTCGCCATAAACTGGGTCTTGTAACTGTAAATAACTTTGGGAACGACAATAAATTCCGTTGGCAAAGAGAAGTCCGATTGAAACTAGCAGTTATCTAGAATTACTTGAAACAAACTTGAAAATAACATTGTGAATAGTAAAATATACTAAGCACAACGGATCTTTAGCTCTCTGAAGTTAGGTGCAAGAAACGATTGCGCAGGTTTGGTAGAGTAAGCGAGATAGCATGATTTTAGGCGTCATAAAAAATGGGTCAAAAAAGCATTATTTATTTATTATGACCAACCCGCTTTTGTCAAATTTTGACAACCTCGTGGCGCAGTAGGTGAAAGCCCGCTTGGCACGCAGAAGGTTGCGGGTTCGATCCCCGCCGCGCGATAAATGTTTGTATGATCTGCAATTATTTATTTCGGGTCTGGGTGTTTCTATGTATAATATGTATGTATTTACAAACAAAAAGTATATAAGTAGTATATTAGTTATCTGGTTCCCATAGTACAAGCTTTGCTTAGTTTGGGGCTAGATGATGCTGTGTGAAAATGTCCTGCATTATTTATTTATTTAATAGTAGATATAACTGTATCTAATGCGAATTTTGAAAAAAATAGCGCAGCAGAAAAGAGCAGCTAAATCTATAAAAGAATCATAAAGAACTTGGACAGCGGGAATCGTCTACCGACAGTCTAAGGAACCACCCTACGAAAAAAGCGCCCTAACTTTTAGGTAATTTTAGAGTAGATTAAAAAAAAAAAAAAAAATCGTAAGTATGTATGAGAATCTTTTATTTATATTAGAAATAGACCAGAATGTTATTGTATATTTATTTATAAGTGTATTTTACCCGCAACATAAGCTTTGCTTTTTTTTATTAAATAAATTATCTTAAATTATCCAATAATTGGTTGTTTTATTGCCAAGATTGATTCTTTTCTACCATAGGTCTAGTAGGCAAACAGGAAACTGAACCCACGACGTATTAGTAAAAATTTCGAAGCAAGTTATTCCCATTTCCATTCTCTCATTCTATCTAAAAGTTGTCTGGAAGATATTGCTGTTTAGTTATAAAAGACTACCCATTGGTTATTGTCTTTCCAAATAAAAAATTATCCTATCTTATCTAATTAATTAGATCTAAATACTTACATTATGAACTTCTTCTTCTTATCGTGTCACCAGTTCTTTCGAACCAGTGTGGTGAAAGGATTTTGAATGCACCTCAAAGAGGCTCCTTTCGTGCACTTGACACATGTGTTCGAACTTTTTAGGTTCCACGACATGCCGGAACTAACAGTTCTCTGTTTCTCTAATAAATATAAGTATAAAGTATTTTCATTTATTCATTCCTCCCGCATAAAACATACCTAAGTGGTGTAAGGGAAAATAAGGGTATGTCCCCTACCTGGACCGATACAAAACAACCCTGGGATAAACCGGATTCCAAAGATACCTCCTATTCAGTATTAGGATCTAGAGCTATGTTGTAACCGACGCGGGTAAACGGCTGGAAAACGCTTGCCTAGAAACGATTACTAGACAATTTCCACACTCAACGGGAATATGCTTGCCCAGCTAACCTAACCCAAACCATGCCTTATCCAGAAGAAAGCCATTTTAGAATGATGTTTAATTATGTAATTGTGTCTGATACATCTATAGAGGACTTTAAATAGAATATTCTATTCAAAGTCAATTCAAAAGTAAACAGAATATTATTCAAAGTCTGTATTTACCCTGAGTGTAGGTGTAGACTCATAGGAAACGCAGTCGTTAGCATGTTAAGTTAAAACCAGCAAAGTCTATTTTAGGAATCTGAATAGGCAAGCAGCTCTCGTCTGGAACTTAGTTCATACTACGTTTAAGTATAAAGATGTCACTATTCAAATTGCATTCTGATAGCGGAATCTCTTCGCTCTCGAAGCTTGAAAATCTCAAGTTATCCTGACGTAATCGCGTCGGTATGAGCGGAGCTTTACCAAAATGCCGTGAATTCCACCCATTTGCAAGTAAACAATTTAAGTGACGCCCTGGACATTCTGGTTCTAGATATTTCAGATTCCATAGGCACAAAACAGATTTTAGAGAATGTAACCTAGGCCTTTACATTTTCTAGATGTTTAGAGCATTTAAGTACATTCTACATAATGATTTGGACAATCTTATAGATAAGATATATATATCTAAGGATAACTTCTGCAAGATGTGGGCATGTATCAAATATGTGTTTGGACATGCCCCTGACTACCCCCTTAGACATCTTCAAAGGATCTGGAATAAGTAACATCAAAATATCTGAGAGAATGTCTACCGCACCTTGGGGATACAGTCGTTAACCTGTTTACGTTTTTTATGTATTTGGACGAAATTGGTGATATTTTGGGTCAAAAAAACTGGTTAGAAGCATCACCTTTTTGACCCAAAATGTTAAATGTCAAAGAGCAATAAATTCAGTAGGACCGCTGAGATCATTTAGAATAATCTTAAAACAAGGTGATTCTACTCCTGTTCCTTCGCGACCAATACCGTGAAGAACGGGCAACAAACACGGTTTGGGGCCTAGCGCACTTTTAGGTGATCCATCTTAAAACGAAATAGTCAAACTCCAGTGGAGAGCCAGCCGAACAAAACTGAGGGTCGTCAAAACGGAGAAGGAAAGCATCGTGAGGAAACCCGCAGCTTAGTCAGCTCCACCCGTATTGACGTTGTCTTTCCTGTGGACAAGGCTGGTTAAGCTGAGAGGAACGGTGAAGGTGCTAAGCCTACTCCATCTCAAAATTCTCAAACAGGTAGGTACCTACTGCGTTACGTTGAATGCAGGGATAGGTTGACGAAGTATCAAAAATATCTAGTAAATAAATAAATAATGCTGGATTTTTTCACACAGCATCATCTCGCCCCAAAGTAAGCAGAGCTTGTGTTATGGGTAGGTACTACATGACTGTTAAACTACTTATATGTTTTTTTTGTAAATACATAAGTACATAAGATTAAGTATACATAATATGTTTACATAGAAATATTTTTAATATGAAAATATTTTTTTTATAATTTAAGAAAATTGAATTTTCCTAATGCTGCTAAAACAATTTAATTTATAAGGCGCTCTTAAAAGCCAAACGGAAAAGCCATGAAACGCAAAGCAATGAAAGAAAAACTCAGAAAACCATTAAATTAATTACTTTTGAAGGCTCTACGCTTACTGTCTCAAGTGTATAAAAGCGTTTAAACTTAAGATTTACATGTTAATTAAATATTTATTAGATACATGCTTATTTACTTAGGAATTAGATTGCTTTCTTACAAAAAAATACTTACCAAAAAAATGTGCAATTAAGTATAAGGAAATATTGTTAAATATAATAAATACTAGCTGCGCCTTACGGTGTCACCTTTGGTACCTCGAGAACACTGACTTTTTTCGGGATGAAAGTGACTTTATGGTGTTAATCTAGGATGTGAGGTAAGTAAAAAAAAAAGTAAAAAAAGTAAAAAAAAAAAGGATGTGAGGTAAGTAGGTTCTTCCATAACGAATTTCATCCGAATCCATTCAAGGAATAGGTTCTGTTTGCGCAACGAAATTAGATAAGATAGGTACCTATGTAAGTACTCGAAAATTCATAAGAAAATATCTGTGATGTGAAAATATGATCTAAATTTCAATTAAACTAAAACTAAAGTTATTTAATTTTATTAATAAAAATATAATTTTATAAAACATTCCGATTCCGAAAAAAATTTTATGTACTTATTACAAAATAAAATACTTATTTATTTTATTTTGTAAATAGTAGGTAATCATGTTTGTGTACCTACGTCTTAAAAGTACCTAAAAATATGACCCCAGGAATAACTGAAGATGATATAACGAAACCTCGCTGCATAAATAAAATATCCCTTCTATTCATAAAACAAATTACACTCGCTGCCAAAAAAATAGCACAAACTTACCGTTTCCTGCCGCAATACGTTCCAACACAATTTTAAACTAATCCAATTGCAAATTCCTTTTCGTTCCAAATTTCCACTAACACTGCACTATTTGTTTCACATACACTCAAGTTCAAAATAATTGCACTTCACACACGTTATTTGAATAACTTGAAGAATTTGAAATTCGAACGAATTGTCACGTCAAATTCAAATCGGGAACGCGTAGCGTTTCATTCGGGACCTGACGCAGCCTCCCCGCGCGAGTCCGACCCACCGAATGCCTTTTGCGCATGGTTGTGCTTTTAGAACGAAACGTCGTACGTCGCATTGCGTTATTATGTTTGAAACTAGCCTTACGTCGCCGATAGGTTTTTCAAGTTTCATGAAGATTGGGAAAGTTCAGGATTGGAAAATATGTGAAGGTTTTATGATTGTCAAAACCTTTTTATTCGGACCGAAAAGTTTTTTATAATTCAAAAAGTATTGGATAATAAATAGTAAAATTAAAGTTTTGCGCGAGACTTAAACTATATTTAAACAGTAAGAATATATAGAAATAATAAATACACAAAAAACAATTTGACACAACAAAAAACAGAAAAAATTAATTGTTTCTTATTTAGAACACAAAAAACAGCATTAGAATATCAATAAATACCTACATTCTACTTCAAGCTTAGTATACTTAGACTAGAACGACATAAAACACATGCACTAAATACAAGATTACGATTTCGTGCTCCGTAAAAACAATTTTATCTAAAATATATTTGCACTCCAAGTTCTTTTTAAATTAAATTATATCACAAAGTAGAAGCTGAACAAAACCAAGAGAATTAAAGAGCTTTAGACTGGACTTACAATAATTTAAACGAGTACCTTTCCTTTCAAATAGGATTGAGGGCTTATGGGCTTGGAGAATTTCGTTGTAATGGTCAAAAATTTAAATTGTGTGTATTCAGAAACATACTGTGTATATCGCGAGCTTTAACAAGAAAATGCGAGCGTTTTCGCGGAAATCTTTCTTTTGCATTAAGCGTTTTGTTTTGCAACTTAACTGACGCTAGAGACATTGTTTGAGATGGAACATGCTTGCCTGGAACCTTAACCATCCTCTCAGCTTGAAGTTTGTCTCCTGATGCTGTATAAATCATCTAATATAGATGTAAAGGCCTAAGTTTTTGTAACTCAAAGCGATCTGAAGTTGGCCTGTCTGTTAGTATCGATCAACTTAATACTCAAGTCCTCCAATGTTATTTTTAGGCTTGTTTATCTTTTTAACGCTGAAGGAAAATCGTAAGGAAACCCGCAGCTTCGTCAACTCCACACGTATCGACGTCGTCTTTCCTGTGAGCCAGGTTGTTAAGCTGAGAGGATGGTTCAGGTGCTGGGCAAGCCTATTCCATCTCAAACAATGTCCCAGGCACTACAGCGTCCCGTTGAGTATAGGCAGGGATTGCCTCCTGACGCTGTATAAATCATCTAAAATATAGATGTAAAGGCCTAAGTTATTTTTTATCTTATTACCTACCTACATTTTATCCATAAAGATCTGAGAGAACGTCTACCGTGCCATGGGGGCTACAATAGTGGTCTAGATGCGTTACTTTAAATTTAAGTTTGAAATGGAGTTAAATCAACAAATAGGTGGTACAGTCGTCTGTAAAGGTATACATTCTACAATTTACGCATGTGACGGTAAACATCCCTCCTATTTTATACTTACCGACAGTTCTTCTAATTTCGGCATTACTTATTTTAAAATTAATGTATTTGATTTGAACCTACGTCTGTTAGTTTTAGTTTCGCTATTTTTCAAATAATATAGTGTGTTATTGTAGGCTATTTTGGAATCTGTACTTTAGTTCGAATATCGATTTTCTCTCAAATAAACCACGTATCTTTAATTACGCAGGTATTGAACGAAACGTCTGTCAGTGAGTGACGCGTGACAGTTAACCGATACACTGCGGGACAAAATTAAGTGTAAACATTAATTATAACGTCAATTTGCGCTAACGAGTACGTGCGCCGAATGAATGAGACGGTATCAGATACATACAAAGCGGGTATTAAGTCTTTACATTGTCTTCGATTGAGACAAGTTTGTATGAACGAAAGCTAGTCCGATTCGTAATGTATGATCATTTGGATGAATGATAGCTAGCTAGTCTTGTGGCGGGACTTTGATCTTTAAATATTTTTTGTAGTAGTATGTGTGGCCAGACGGGACGACAACCGATGGACCAAGGCGGTTACCGAGTGGTGGCCAAGAGATCCCGATGGTCAGACGAAATTGTGGGGGCGGTGGGAGAACAGTCGATCCAGCTGGCAAAAGACCGCCAGGACTGGCGTGAAAGAGAAGAGGCCTATACCCAACAGTGGGTGCTACCGGCTGGATAGATAGTAGTATGTGTGTTGTAGAGTAGGTATCTACCTAATAACGTATTGATTTGGCACTCCTGGTCAATCTTACTCCATACTTCTCGAGTTCTCTATTTCATTCTTACAAATTTAGAGTGCGTGTACACGTGTATCTGTGTGTGTAACACAGATACACTTGTACACCATTCACCATTATGTGATCTGTGGAGAGTGAATTTTATAACAGGCACTGAAATCTGTTTTTATTGTAAATGCGTAATGAGGGGAGGAAAGCTTTTCCAGCTTACGAGGTTAATTATTTTAAATCAAAATAACGTTTCTTTTAGTGAAATTGATCTCTTTAAAGATTCGGTATTGCTTTACACTTAATTGGTTTTTATCAATGTTATTGTTATGTATGTAAAACCTCTTCATCTTTACTAGATGATTTATACAAAGTCAATACTATGCCTACATTCAACGAGACGCTGTATAGTGCCTTAAACATTGTTGGAACCAGCACCTTAACTATCATTACGGCATAATCAGTCTTATCTACAGATTAAACTTAGAATGGATGATAGATAGTAGGCTAGAATATTATGATAAGCTATTTAGGATGGTTATGGTTGCACCCAAGCGATAACCCATTCCATCTCAAACAATGTCCCAGGCACTGTAGCGTACCGTTGAGTGTAGGCATAGGCTGTTCGGACGTTGAATAAATCATCCAGTATAGATGTAAAGGCTTAAGTTTACGCGAGCGTAGCTGCGGGCGGATGCATGCTTTGAAAATACCTTTATTTTATCCAATTAGCTTGGAACCCACTCGCAACAAGAATCTCAATTGGCTTTATTACTGAATACTAGGTATTTTATAAGAAAAAAAAATTCTTTAACTGAATTGAATATTCAGATCTTATTTCTAAAACTCGCTTAATATCTTTTTGTAAGCGAAGCAGCCATGTTGATTGAGTGGGATAGTATTTCGATTTCAAGGTCGTGGGTTTGAATCCCGCATGTGTGTCTAAGGGGTGTGTCAAAGACTAGGTATCTATTAGTATTATACGTAGGTTTCAGAGGAACAAAGCCACGTAGGTACAAAACCACTATTTCAGCTTTACAACCCACGTTATATCAAATTTTGCGGCACTGATTGTACTAAAAAAAAATTTCCACTAAAAACAGGACTATAACTCAGGACAAAAAAAAAGGCGCAGCTAAAAAAGTCTCAAAAGTAAAGTACATACTATACTTAGTAAAAAGCGAACATCAGAATAAACTCCAACTTCTTTCATTTTATTCTCTCCGACCGCTAGGAGCATTATAAATTCCCTCTACAGAATATTTCCCGTACTTTAGTTATCTAAGTGGGTCAAACTGACACAACTTATAAACCAATACGCTATTGGGTATAACTTAAAGGTGACCAGGTATTTTGTATCGATTTTGTTTTGATAATGTTGACTTGGAACTCTGTATTTGTTTTTGATAAACTTTTACTCGTATTTTCTTTTAATGAGGAATAAACAAAATTTAAATTGAATACGAGGCGAGTTCGATATCTTTGCATTAGCTGCAAATATTTAAGCTTCTGATTTGGAATCCTAGTGAGTAATCAAAACCATTGTATGTGACTGTTCGAGTACTACTACTTAGGCCTTTACATCTATACTAGATGATTTATACAGCGTCAAGAGGCAACCTATGCCTACACTTAACGGGACGCTGTAGTGCCTGGGACATTGTTTGAGATGGAATAGGCTTGCCCAGCACCTAAACCATCCTCTCAGCTTAATCAGCCTGGCCCACAGGAAAGACGACGTCAATACGTGTGGAGCTGACTAAGCTACGGGTTTCCTCACGATGTTTTCCTTCACCGTTATGAGCTCGTGTTAAAGCGCATATAAATTTTTCGAAACGAAAAATCCAGTGATGCACGGCCGGGATTCGAACCCACGACCTTCGGATTGAAAGTCGAGGCACAACCCCATTTGACCAACACGGCTCACGTACTACTCGAGTACTACTATCATCCTACTAATTCAATAATCTTATTCTGTTAGATGAAAGTGGTAGACTAGTTGTAAATAGTGACCTGGCCCTTGATTCATGATACAGCGGAATGTATCCGGTTCGGAATCGACCGACAGCAACCAATCACAGTGCAGGAATTGATCCGAATTTGACGTTTCTTGCACTGTGATTGGTTGCTGTCGGTCGATTCCGAACCGAATGCATTCCGCTGTATTATGAATCAAGTCCCTGGTATAGCATAAAGGTATTAGAAATGTTGATACTACAAATAACTTGAACGAAATCATTTTGTATTTTCGATTCATCCTATTCCCATCTATGATAATATTATCTTATTTATAATATCCTACTTATAATATCCTATTATAATATGTAAAATATCGATACAGGTTAACGGTAACTCGGCATATACCATTTAACAGACTGGAAAAGAAATTCAGTAACTGACCAATACATTTAAAGGACGGACGCGACGTGCGGGACCCTTCCTACAATAGCATTGTGCCTCCGTCAATCTTTTATCAAAACGTGGTACATTAAAATGCTAATGTATAATGGAAGAATGTGAAACGGTACCATGTTATAAATATCGTCAAAGTATTAGATACCGTAAGTTCAGTTTAATTTACTTGAATCTGTTTTTATTGGTCTTTATTTCCTAGTTGATGTTTTATATAAAAGTGTGAACACGCGTTTTATGAATTTTAATTGTATTGTTGTGTTTTTATTTTTATTGTTTTGAAACTTATTGTTATTTATTTTAAATTGACTCTAAATTCATTCATAAAAGCTTTTGGAACATTTTTATTCGTATTTTATTTGAGTTGAATCTGTTTTTGTCTTAAATGGTTCATTTCAAGCTATCAACACAACGTATATGGTTATAAAAGATATTTGTTATTTCAAAACGTTTCTACTTATAAATCAAGTTTAATCCCACAATTTAGGCACGAACACGAAAATAAACTTATCACATATTTTCCACATTTTCATACATAATAAAAGAACCATACAATATGTTCATAGGTTTTACTCCTTATAAAATCCTCCGAACACCACAGACTATGTAGCAGTTTGTTTAACAATTGCAGATTAGTATTCTATCCACGCTCTCGACCAATAAGATTGCTTTTTCAGCAAACGTTACCCTAATTTTGTCCTGTAGTGTACAGAGCAGTTTATGAACAAAAGTTGTCTGGATAGTGCTTGAACGTCTTGGTTTGTACAGCATTTTATGATAGCTTTCATAATAATTACATTTCTTCTGAAAAAGGCAATCTTTGGGGAAATATAAGTAGGAGACTAAAAATTCGGGCTTTTATGTTATTTCTTACTATGACAAGTCATACTTATTTAGAAAATATACAAGATTTTATCGCACTTTTTAAAAAAAGGGATGCTTTAGCGCAATGGACAATAGCCTACCTGTAAGGCTGAAAGTTGCGGGCTCAATTCAATAAAATGTTTGTATAATTTGCAAAATTAAATTTATTGTCATTATTAATAATTATATACTTAAAATAATATAATATATATGTAAGAAATTTAAATTGAATTTTAATCTTTTAATGCTTCCGACTGACAGTGACCTGGATCAGTTAAGCTATCTATATATCGTTTTAACGATCCTTGGATAGCTTGACTAATCCTGTTGTATTTTGTTAATATATGTAAATATGTAGTAGCTTAGTTTTTGTAAATAAAACTTATTAATTTGCAAATAGTTCACTAGACTGTGTGAAATGTCCAGCATTATTTGCCTTTTTGAACACGCTTCATTGATTAAATAACATATGCGCCATTTATATGATACTATTTTCGCATACCATTTTTGTCTTTTACCACAGAATATTAGCTCTCGGTTGAGAAGCAAGAGGCAAGAATGGTATGCTAGAATGGTGTCTTGTAATTGGCGCTTTAGATTGATCCAATCCTTTGTCCCGCAGTGTAAACTGTCTGAAAAAAACGATGTTTTCTCGATGTAATACATCGCTTCGTTTAACTGAAAGTAAGTTAATGTTTAGTCGGACGGCCAAGATCGATCCCGTTTCAATGTCAAGAGTTGTAGAATATTTATTTAGTTCGAGCTTCTGCGAGAGGAAAGGAATATGGTGTTGTACAAATAAGAGTCATATTTTGTATTTTTTCGCGACTTTCAATTGATCGTAAGTGTGAATCCCGGGGCCTTGTGTAATTCAACTGACAATGGACATGGGATTCATTTTGATATTTGAAACCCATTCTGGACTTTAATTGTCATTTTTCTATTATGTGATTGGTAGAGCTCTATTGCGATGACAAATGGGAATGGATATCAAGTTAGACAATAAAGCTGCTGGTCATGTATCAGTAAATTTTTGGTTTTGGAAATTAATTGAGTACCTGCGCCAAAGTCAAAAAATGTAACTAGTACATAATCATGTTGAATGGCATAAACAAAGAGAGGCAAGCCCTTAGCCCAGCAGTGGGCTAAGTCGGGCTGTGGATGATGATGATGACCTCTTAAAAAAGAAATCATTTTAGACTAAGATATAAAATAACAGGTTTTAAAACTAAACTAATCTATATTCTAAAGTAATTTACCAAAAAACCTTACCAAATTACAGTTTAAATTGATTCTAAACATAGTGTCGTAATAACTACAATAAAATAACTAAAAACTAGTTTAGATGTCGGCAAGGATCAAAATTGGATTAAGGTTGGAGTTCACCAACAATTTAAACCTCCGTTAACATGAAAGGTTAACCACTCATCCGTGTTTAATCATATATTTTCTATGTGATTTCTATACGTTATCTCTACCTTAAATATCAATGTATACATCAACACACAACACAACACAATACAATCAACGTATTTATATTAGGTACAATTTCTTTATATTAAATTTAAGTTTGCATGCGTTAGTGGCCTCTGATAACGGAGTGATTAATCCACCTAAAGGTCTTCGTCCGCTTTACATTAATAACAAGAGACACTAGGTATTCCACAAGAAGTCCGATCTAGCCCACCGCTGGGCATAGCCTTCTTTAGTTTGTACCATCCAACACGATCCTCTGCATTAGCACGATTGCGTTTTGACAAGAACTAACGAGTGATCGCGCGCGAGAGAACGCGTTGCATCAAAATTATCACTCGCGATTGCGTGTACAGGCTTTACCGCGCGCAATCACTCGTGAAAGATTGTGCGAGTGAAGGCCGCTATGATAGAAGGCTTTATGAGTATAAAACCATAATCCATGTTTTGATTCTAGAGCATAACTTAACCGTCGATTAACACGTCGGTGCACTTGTCCCAAGGACATTGTAACAAGTATGTATTCTATGACCAACGGGTCATAAAGCGATAGGGACGAGTTAGGGGACATTTTGATGGTCTGTGGCTCTTTCATAATCTACTTTAGTTACATGCTTAATAAACCCTGCTAGATTAAGCTACCATAATGTTGAGTGACAGTTTCAAGCTCATAACAAAACTACTCATGAAATAAGACACTTTTCTATTCATTTTTAGTTTTATCTTTTCTGGTATTTTTTACCCGACTGTTAAAGGAAGGGTTATGTTTTACTAGCTGCGCTTCCGCGATGTGACCCGCGATCCCTCGGGATTTTTTCATTTTTTCGGGATAAAAGGTAGCCTATGTCCTTCCCTGGGATACAACTTTTAACTATGCCAAATTTCAGCTTAATCTGTTCAGCGGTTTGGGCGTGAAAGCGTAATAAACAGACAGACAGAGGTACTTTCACATTTACAATATTAGTATGGATTTGGACAACCTCCTTAGTGAATGCAAAAATTTTAAAGTTCGATTTCCACCCCGGTATAGTGTCAAGTACCTACTTATGTAATATTTCGTGGCAAAAAAAGTTCATTAAAGATCATTGAAGTTCTGGCCAGTAGCATTATCAACTGTGGCCATATTCCCGTTCTTATTTTCGTTCGTTTGATAATTATTCGGATGTTTCTTATTACGATTTCTGACTTCAAGGGCCAAATTTTTTACTTTGAAATATTTGGTCCTAGGTTAGGCCCATGTTTTAACGTTGATCTATGAATACAATGTAGATCGTAAGAAGCATTCGAATATTCATCAAACGAACGAAAAAGCGAACGCGAATAACCCCCCTGAGCGCTTCCGTGCTTCGGAGGGCTCGTTAAATTGTCGGTCCCCGCTAGACGGAGGCCTTAAGGCGGCCGTAAAACTCCTTCACCAGAGTTGGCCACTGACTCATACGAACTTGCTTAGGTTACATAAATGCTAGAAATATTTAACCAAACCACACCCAAACCTAAATAAGCAAGATCTACATTGTACATTTCCTGAATGAACATAAATAAGGTGCAGTTCACACGGACTAGATAGTCTTGCACTAAAATGTAAATATTTATGTTAAATCCTTAGATTTTACTTAAGTGTTCGAGCTTGTGTGGTGCAGGTGATAAGCGAGAAGCGGAGCGTGCTAAATTAGATTTTGTTTTAATCATAAAATCTTGTAATAGCGAGCGAATAAATCAATAAATTACTCAAGAGATAAGACATTTTTTTGTTCTACCAAACCCATAATCCAGAAATAACTTGCCGATCCCACATAGGTATAATCCAAGTCAAAATTGATAGCGTGGAATAATATGGTCTTTAATCTTCAAGCCAGAGCCATGTTGGTCGAATGGGGTTGTGCCTCGACTTTCAATCTGAAGGTCGTAGGTTCAAATCCCGGCGGTGCATCAATGGATTTTTCGTTTCGTAAAATTTAAATGCGCTCTAATAAGAGCTCTTAACAGGAAAACATCGTGAGGAAACCCGCAGCTTTGTCTGCTCCACACGTATTGACGTCGTCTTTCCTGTGGGCGGCTGATTAAGGCACTGCAGTGTCCCGTTAATTGTAGACATAGGTTGCCTCCTGACGCTGTATAAATCATCTAATATAGATGTAAAGGCTTTTAAAGTTTTTTAATCTTCAAGATTTCAAGAATGTAAGGAACATGCTTGAAAAACAAACCGAATCGCTAGCTCTTATAACTAACACCAGTGCATATTGGTCACGCGGTACGCTGCGGAATAAAAAAAAACCTGATCCAATTTCATTACGGCCCGTTTTAGTGCCGTGTCCTGCGTCTATAGGGGGCTGTTATTTATTATATAGACGACTGACAGATCGCTACAGTCATGTCCTAAAAACATGAAACTCGAAGGTGTACGAACATTCTTAAGGGTACCTAACAAAGAAAAAAATTCTACCCCTAAAAACGCTGGTGAAAGTTGCGGCCATGCCTCTGTTTATTCTATTTATGTACCTACCTTACCTACATATTATGTGGTGTTCCTTCGAACCAGGGGTCGTACATATTCGCGTTCCTTTTTTCGTTCGTTTGATGAATATTCGGATGCTTCTAACTAGGGGCTACATTTTATTCAGTCGATAATCAACGTTAAAACACGGTCCTAACCTAGGACCAAATATTCCAAACCGAAAAATTGGTCCTTGGAGTCAGAATCCGAATATTCATCAAACGAACGAAAATAAGAACGGGAATACGGACCTAGTGCTTACCTAAATAAGTTCCTATGTAAGTGGGGCCAACTCTGGTGTCGAAGTTTTTAGATAACATGCTCAGTTAATAATGCCACAAGCGAGCACGTTGCTCAACTTAGGTTTAAAAAACTTTATTCTCATACAAACACAATGGTTCACTTATACATACATACATACATAAAATCACGCCTCTTTCCCTATGGGGTAGGCAGAGACCACAGTTCTCCACTTGCTACGATCCTGACACACAACATTGCCTCATTTACTCTCATTATATTTTGCTAGGTGCTCGCCGGTTTAGGGTACTTTTGACCTGGCCCTTCTCCAAAATGTCGCCAATTTGATCCAAGAAGGTTTGGTTCACTTACGAGTATGAGATACATAGTATTTTTTTGTTGTTATCTATGGTTTTTTCATTCAACTTCGATGATGAATGTGTTATGTGTTAACCAGTGTGGTGAATTGAACAGCATCGGTGGCACTCAACGTGTTAAAGCACTCTGAACACAGCTATCTCTTAACAACACTATCACTTTAAAAGCTTATCCGTGTTAAAATCGAAGCTTTCTTATCATATTTTGCATTAAATTGTGGAAAAGTTTTGCTTGTGATCACGAAGTTACCAAGATGGTTCCAACGGTATACTCGTAAGGTAGGAACTTTTTGAATAGCCTTTAGGCTATTGAAGACAACTCCACACCTATCCCAAGTTTATCCATACTAGTCCATAATATCCATACTAATATTATAAATGTGAAAGTAATTCTGTCTGTCTATCTGTCTGTCTGTTTTTTACGCTTTCACGCCCAAACCGCTAAACAGATTTAGCTTAAATTTGGCATAGTTAAAGGTTGTATCCCAGGGAAGGACATAGGCTACTTTTTATCCCGAAAAAATGAAAAAATCCCGAGGGACCGCGAGTAACACCGCGGGAGCGTAGTATGGAAGTATGGATATGGATTAGCTATGGCTTAGTTTTACAAAATTCAAAAATCATTATGTAATAATGCTGGACATTTTTCACACAGCATCATCTAGCCCCAAACTAAGCAAAGCTTGTACTATGGGAACCAGATAACTGATATACTACTTATATACTTTTTGTTTGTAAATACATACATATTATACACAGAAACACCCAGACCCGAGACAAATATCTGTAGATCATACAAACATTTGTCCCGCGGCGGGGATCGAACCCGCAACCTTCTGCGTCGCAGGCGGACCTTCGCCCACTGCGCCACAGAGGTCGTCAAATGTATGTACCTACCTACTTAGCTAAGGACGTTTATGTGTTTACCAAAGCTATAAGTTTAAGTGACATCATCCCGTAGTTTGATTACATTAACTGATAGTTATAAAAAGTTTATACGTCCCTAAGGACATTACTGTATTATGTTGTATCGAGTGGGCCAATAGCACTGAATAGGGCCGGTGGGAATAACTCTACATTTTGTTTTTTCTTCACCTCCATATGTAAGTACGGGAAAATCACGGGCGCTTCTAAAAAAAACAGTCATCTTGTGAATCACTCTTCTTGTTGTGTAATAGGGGTTTGACTCTACTAGGTCTTCTTCTTGTTGTGTCACCAGTTCTTTCGAACTAGTGTAGTGAAAGGGTTATAAGTGCGCCTCAAAGAGGCTCCTTTCGTGCACTTGACACCATGTTTTCGAACTCTGTAGGTTCTACGACATGCCGGTTTCCTCACGATGTTTTGCTTCACCGTTTGAGAGTACTGGCATAGTGTACATACATTTTTCGGCAGGATAACTCATAACAACTCACTACTAGGTAGAGACACGAGACACATTTTTTATAAACTTGAAGTCTTGGTAACTAATTTTACATGAAATGTTTTAAGCGATTAAGGCGATCATAACACTCCGTCGCCGGTCCAGGGGCCGTATTCGCGTTCCTTTTTTCGTTCGTTTAATGACTATTCGGATGTGATTTACTACGATTTCTGATTTCAAGGGTCAATTTTTGAGTTTCGAATATTTGGTCCTAGGTTAGGACCGTGTTTAACGTTTGAAAAATTCCGAATATGTATCAAACGAACGAAAAATGGAACGCGAAAAATCCCCAGGGTTGACCACTGACTCGAAACGAACTTATTTTTAACCACCGATGCAAATAGAGTGGAATTGTAACCGTCCTTCGGTTCACTTCGGTACCCACTAAGCCAACACCACCACAGGTGAAGGTAACTCAAGTTATTCCGTGCACAAGTCTAGGCATAAAGTAATGAACGTGAGTATAGTCTATCAATTATCTTGAGTTGGCCGTGCAAGTTTCTGTGCCGTGCCATCGGGTATAATTAGCTGGACGGTGGACAAGTTTAACTAACTTTGGCCGGCAGGACAATGTACAATGGACAGTACATCATTTATCTAGCATCATTTTAGAGCCGTGTTAGACTAGTGGGATGACGACTTTCAATCCGAAGGTTGCGAATTCAAATCCCGGTCGTGTTTCATTGGATTTCTCGTTTTGGAAAATTTATAGGCATAACGGTGAAGGAAAACATCGAGAAGAAACCAATTATTCTTTCTATAGCGTGTCTTGTGAGTGTAAGAACTAAATAAACTATATTCTATTCTATAGAGGGCTTGTGTTGAAAGTCTACTTTATGCTCTTTTAAAACTCCGTCACCAGAGCTGGCCAGTGGGTAGAGGCCACTACTAAAGAACTTACTAAGAAGATAATAAGAATTTTATGAGTCGTTCTACTACCGATAGGTATACTATTATATGTACCTATGTCGCAGTAAACTGGTTTAATCCGCCTTTAGCCTTTTGCCTTATATCATTCAGGCCGCTAGTTGAACGGCGCCGTTTAATCAAATGGCTAGGCGCTTAATCAGACAGAGGATTTAACCAGTTGGCTGCGACACCTATACTATATAATCACTTAAATGGTTGCCTGGAAGAGATCGCTTTCAGCGATAAGGCCGCCAGTTGTCTACCTATAAGTTAAGTGTCTTTTTTTTCTTGTAGGTATGTCTTTTACGTGTAGTATGCAATAAAGAATTATCAATCTATCTATCTATCTACTATGTCTCGTAGAGGTAATAACTACAGTTCACACTGTGGCAGGGGCCAGTTGAACTGTTTGCCGAACTGGCCCGATTGAAAGGGCTGCTTTGAACTTTGGCTTTTGTACCGTACCGTAACTGTCAGAGCCGTGAAATAGCGGTAAGAAGGCTTAGGTAGTGGTGGTTTATTTTCGGTCATGGGTTCAAATCCGGTCGTGCACATGAGATTTTAAAGCGGGGCTGCTTCCAAGACCAACGGTAAGCAGGAACAACATTTCTCTATAGAAAGCCCTAGCAGGTACCTAGTATCTACGTAAGTAGGTAGGGACTTACAGAATTTGTAGTAAGTATAGGTTAAATAATAATAAGGTTAAAAATAACGGACAGAATATGACGGATACCGTTTCCAAGAAATGAAAAACAAATATTTTATTGATGTGTGTGCTTGGGGCATGCCCTTCCAACAAAACTGTAAGTAGGTACCTACTTACCTAACTACCACTTAAAATAATTACAATGAATAATAGAGATGTTTATATTACATACCTAGACTAATTTTATAATGTTATCCTTACACTAATATTAGAGATCATTTAAAACTAAACTTTAAGATAAAATAACTTAGGCCTTTACATCTTTAATAGATGATTTATACAGCGTCAGGAGACAACCTATGCCTACACTTAACGGGACGCTGTAGTGCCTGGGACATTGTTTGAGATGGAATAGGCTTCCCCAGCACCTTAACCATCCTCTCAGCTTAATCAGCCAGGTCCACAGTAATGACAACGTCAATACGTGTGGAGCTGACGAAGCTGCGGGTTTCCTTACGATGTTTTCCTTCACCGTTAAGAGCTCGTGTTAAAGCGCATATAAATTTTACGAAACGAAAAATCCATTGTTGCACGGCCAGGATTCAAACCCACGACCTTCGGATTTAAAATCGAGATTCAACCCCATTCGACCAACACGGCTATACTACGAGTATAAACTTTAAGATAAAATGCATCTCAAAAACATCGCAAAACAGTTATTTACTTTCATCGTTCTTTTGTCTCGGGTCTGGGTGTTTCTATGTATAATATGTATGTATTTACAAACGAAAAGTATATAAGTAGTATATCAGTTATCTGGTTGCCATAGTACAAGCTTTGCTTAGTTTGGGGCTAGATGATGCTGTGTGAAAATGTCCAGCATTATTTTATTTATTATTATTTATCTCAAAAACATCGCATAACAGTTATTTACTTTCATCGTCTCCAAACAAGTCTTGATTAGAAATAAGCGGATTAAAACAACTTCATTCGTCTTGACATTAATCTGGGATGAAATAACGACGTGGGGCAAACTATCCTGTGGGAATAAGTAGGTAATAGCTTTAGAATAATGCTTGGATATAGCTAGCAAAATTTTGAATTTAAAAAAACTTCATCATCATTCTAACATAGTACTTCTTCATAAAAAGGGTGATAAATCTGACATCGAAAATTATCGCCCCATAAGCCTCGTATCCCATCTTTACAAAACCTTTATAAAAGTAATTGAAAACAGAATTTGTGGCAAACTAGATCTAAGCCAACCTCCTGAACAGGCAGGATTTCGCCGTGGCCTCTCAACCACCGACCATCTTCATACCATAAATCAAATTTTAGAAAAAAATATAGAATATAAACTACCACTTTACTTAGCGTTCATAGATTATTCAAAAGCTTTTGACAGCGTTACTCAGAGTTCCATATTTACTGCATTACAAAATCAAAACATCGATACTACATACATTCAACTTTTAAGAAATATATATAACAACAGTACTGCAGCCATAAAAATCCAATCCATTGGACCAACCTTTCCAATCCATAAAGGAGTCAAACAAGGAGACCCATTGTCCCCCAAGCTATTCACCGCTACGCTTGAGGAAGTTTTCAGAAAACTAACACCCAGCTGGATTGAGAGAGGCATTGTCGTCGGAGAAAGAAGACTTACTAATTTGCGCTTCGCTGACGACATTGTCCTCTTTTCATCCACTGCCTCTGAACTAGCCGAAATGCTCGACGATCTCAGAAAAGAGAGCCTCGAGGTGGGACTGAAAATGAACATGTCAAAGACCAAATTAATGACCAACAGCCAAAAGCATAAAATATCTGTGGGTGGTGGGGAGATTGCATACGTCAATGACTACATATACCTTGGGCAAATAATCTCCTTCCAGTCGAGACAGGAAAAAGAAATCACTAGACGCACAGAAAACGCCTGGAGGAGTTATTGGGCAATGAAAAACCTAATGAAGGGCGACTTGCCGCTTTCCCTCAAACGCAAGCTCATGGACGTATGCATTCTCCCTATTCTTACCTATGGCGCACAAACGTGGTCTTTGACAGTTCAACAGAGGTCTGCACTCGGGGTTTGTCAGAGGGCTATGGAGCGCAGCATCCTCGGAGTGAAGCTTACCGATAGGATAAGGAACACTATTCTGCGCTCCAAAACCAAGATCGTCGACGTCAGCCAGAAGGCCGCTAGATTAAAATGGGACTGGGCCGGACATGTCTGCCGCATGTCAGATGACCTTTGGGCCAAATTATCAACCAAATGGGCCCCCAATGGCGGAAGACGACGTCGCGGCAGACCTAGATTGAGGTGGAGAGACGAGCTGGACTCGTTCAGGGAAAGTTGGTTCTCCATAGCACAGGACCGAGAAAGGTGGAGGGGGGATAGGGAGGCCTTTGCCCTGCAGTGGGACGATGCAGGCTAAAAATAATAATAATAATTCATCATCAGATCAACTCGCTGTCGCTATTTCAAATTGTAGACGGCACTTGACCAATACTAGGTATAGGTGCGTGGTTTCAACACAACAGCCGGTTTCTCGAACGCTTTTCAAATTAACAAACCGATTCCTTGGTCCTTATTGATCGAATTAAAGATTTGACCAATGATTAGTTACTGTCACGTATGGAATACTAACTTCTGCAAGATGTGGACATGTATCAAATATGCATTTGGACATGTCTCTGACTACCCCCCTTAGACACCTTCAAAGGATCTGGAATAAGTAGGGGAGAGCGGGGTTGGAAGTGCCGGGGGTAAGTAGTGCCGGCGAACATAACTCGAAGACGAAAAGAGATAGCTCCATTTCTATTTTGCATCTCAGAACGTCTAAGGCGCGTGCATCGCCGGCAGCCACTTTAGTAGCGGCTGCGACGCGTATCGAGTGGTGGCATGCAGTGTGATGCTCTGACTACACGTTAGTAAATATTTTGTGTTTTAAACTTTTTGGTCAATCGCCTTGCTTTTTAAAGCTACTTATGCCAGTGTTTCACTAGGTCAGTGGTTATTTATTCATACATCGCTTTTCGGTTTGTTTTGTAGGTTCTGATAAGCAAAACATTTTAAATTTGACATAAAGTGCGTGTACTAGTAACGGGGCTGAAAGTGCCTCTCATTGAGGGCTAGTTGTGCCGCGGCACAACCGACCCCAAGCGATCCATTGTTATAGTCTACGTTTTTGTCTTATAGTATTCTATGTATAATATGTATGTATTTACAAACAAAAAGTATATAATTAGTTTATCAGTCATTCTAGTACACATAACACAAGTTCTGCTTGCTTTGGGGCTAGATGATCCTGTGTGAAAAGTCCACCGTAATTTTTTATTATTATTATTATAGGATGAGGACAGACAAACGAAAGACCAAGAGAGGGATTACTTCGAAGGAGCTTCTACAAAGAGCTGCTGATGCCGTAAATTTAAAACTGTAGCTGGGAAGGAAAAAAAGACATCCAGTGCATTAAAAAAATCAACAAATGTATAATGTATAATATAATAAATATACATAATAAAAAAAGTATAATCATTATAACACTTAAAAATGAAAATTGATCTCTCTGATAGTGCAAATTATAAGTTATGTTGAGTTTTTTAGTTAAGAAAGAAGAAAAATGTTGATTGTTTTTGTTGTTATTCTATGTCAGTTAGTTTAGTAAGAGTTTAATTAGAAAAAACATTGTGAATGTAAGGAGTATTTTTTTTTATATTAAGAAATAGCTTAAATATAACAATTTTTGTCTTATTTTTTATTTAAACACCATTATTTTTTATATAAAATATCCCTTTTTAGAACGGCACAACCAACCTCAGCATTGGCACAACCCGCCCCACGACGGGGTCAATTGTGCCTCAAGGTCTCGTTGCACTAATTTCAATGTCACAAAAAAACTATTGCAAAATAGCCAATTATTAATTTAAATTCAAAAACTACAATAAATTTAACATTAGTGTTAAAGAAATTGAGAATGCACGATTTCATTTCAATAGTTTTTTTAAGTGATTTATCAAAATTGGCACTTTCAGCCCCGCTCTCCCCTAACATAAAAAAAAGATCTGAGAGAATGTCTACCGCGCCTTGGGGATACAGTCGTGAACCCGTTTTTTTTTAGTTACTGTTAATATTGAACATTTGCGTTCGAGAATCCGGCGGTCAGACTGCCTATTTTCTGAGTTCTTAACATCTGCGCCCACATCTTAAAAAGCTTCCTTAGGTAGACCGTACCTAATATCCAAATTAAAATATAAAATCTTTAATAGAAACTGGAACTCCATAAATAGGATCAAAGAGATTATTGTCTATTTTCACTTAAACTGACGTCTCTATATCAATTTTAAATAATAAACTTGTGGCTTTCGAAAAAGGAGGATTATTTTTGGGTTAATCCAGTACCTTCCAGACAATTAAAGCTATCCGCTTAATATCCCAAACATTTTCACGTACCGTTGGTAAAAAAGGTCTAAAAAAACAAAAAATAATCCCATCTGTACCCCAAAAACGCATTATTCCCAGATGGGAATAATGCGTTTTTGGGACCTAGACCAGGAGTACAGATGTACTCCTGGTCTAAATTGATCGAAATATTGATAACTATTTATTGTTAATCTCGCCTCTATAGGACATGATGATGCTGTGTGAAATGACCAGCATATTATTATGTAGGTAAGGTACCTAAAGTCTTACTTATACTTTAAAAAAGTAAAGTAAAAAAGTTAGTGAAGAAGGTATATAATCCTATTTTTTTGCATGTGGATATGGGTATTTTTGATCTGATGATATTAAATCCAAATCCATTAGGAATTATATTGGTTTCTAAATAATAACAAGTGTATGAACTCTATACAAATAAAACAACCAATAATTAATTTATGTGTTTATCAATTGGCATAAACATGAGCATAAACCAGTAGTATGCAAATATATATTTAAATATACGAGGTGTGAATAATCACATTTGTTTAATATTAAAATATAATCACTAATAAAGTCCTGCGGTCGCTAATATTGAATTTCAATAAACATCATTTAAATTCAATTTTAACAGGTAGCCTTCTGCGGCTTCATTTCATTTTTAAACTAACGACTTTGACAATTTTTACGTGCGTCAAAAATTAATCATTTAAAACCTCTAAACCTACCTACCTCATAATTTCACTGGGATTGCAATGCTTTTAATTTTCAGGATGAGTACCTAGCTTCCGTTTAAATTTTCAGGATAACCTACCTTCATACATAGTAGGTACGTACTAAGACTAATATCGTTTGTGTGATTTGCGTTGCGGAAATTCTAATAATTTGAGTTTTTTTTCGTTGAGTTTGATGGCAAAAAAGTTAGTTCTTTTTTCTATTCTATTTACCATGTTTCTTAACAATAGTATACGTGCTACATCATATTTTATACTTAATAATCAACTAAATAAATCGCGCTGAAACAGTTTAGTTTCCCTATTAACATTTTAATAGTGCTAAATTAACTTAAATCTGTCTAGCTGACTAATTATCTAAATGTGCGCAAATTAAATAAATTGCCGGTTATTTGCGTACAACATGTTTATTAGCTTTGATTAATCGACACTATTTTACGTTATATTATGAGTTTATATGCACCACATAGTACCTACATTAAAATTAAACTTGCTGTAGCTAATACTTAATAAAATTTGGTTTCCGTGTGCGTACTGCGTAGGTTCTTTTTCTTGTAATTTTATTATATTTACAAACCTACTTAGTCTGGAAGTAGATTCCTCACTGGACAAAGTCTGCCCAGCAGTTGGACAGCAAAGGCGGTAGTTATTAGAAATAGAATTACGGTGGCACTTTGTTCGAGATCTTGAATCAAGTCTGCATAAAAATAATGTATAAGTACCTACATACCTACCTTAAATTAATTTTTCGCTAACAGTAGGTAGGTAGGTTACCTACAGACTAAATACCTCGTAGCAAATGTAATACCTAAACAATTTGTATAAAATTACAATAAATTTAAATTTATTGATAAAAACCATCGATACCTCCCATACGTGCTCTAAACGGTGAAGGAAAACATCGTGAGGAAACCAGTTAGTGTTCTTATAGGCGGCGTTGGGCTTGCAACCTGCCACGTATGGAATACTAACTTCTGCAAGATGTGGGCATGTATCAAATATGTGTTTGGACATGCCTCTGACTACCCCCTTAGACATCTTCAAAGGATCTGGAATAAGTAACATAAAAAGATCAGAGAGAATGTCTACCGCACCTTGGGGATACAGTCGTGAACCTGTTTACGTTTTACGTTTACGTTTTACCTCCCATCCCTAAGACGCCCAAAAAGACAATAATGCCTGAGTTCACCTGGATCTTTCGCAAAAACGCCTCTGGAATGAACGCCTGTTAATTTCCTCATTTGAGCGTGGGAAGGACTTTGCGTAAAGATATTGTTCTCGAAAAATAGGTACCTTCTTACCTCCCTAGCTAAAAATTACCTACCTACTTAGGTACTACTAACGTACCTACCTACCCACCTACCTACATAGATGGGTGGATATACGGAATCAGAAAACTACCTATTATAATAATGGATCCAACTTAGAAATGGTTTTCCAATTTGATCCCTGTTTTCCCGATCCACCCCGAGCATACATACAGCTTCATAGTAAATCTTCTAATAAATTCTGTTTTGTTTATCCTACAAAAACTTTGTATCAACTTAAAAGGTAGGGCTAGGGATCTCGTAAATTCTTCAAGAGGATTTGAAAGGGCCATCTTTATCCATGGGTAGGTAGGTTCTACATTTAGGAAAACAACAATTTAACTTAGGTAGGTAGGTATTTTCGGAAAAATAAAGAGTTAGCTGAGATTTCTAAACCTTTTTATGGGGACTGTGAACGTGCTAATAATATTGAAATAGCCAAAGGAGGAAGCGTACCTACCTACTTACTTACCTATATTAAATGGGATTAAACCTACCTACTTACCTAACAAATAGGTAGTCACCTACATGAGTACCTAACCTAAGTATACTTACGTGGTCTATAGTCCATACTGTCTGCGGGCGGTCGTCTGCGTTTGGGCGAAGGGGAGTCAATACACGCGCGACAGCGTGACGCCGCCACCCGAGATGGTGCGTCGATCGTGGCATGGAGAGTGGATGGAAGATGGATTTCGATTTCATGCAATAGATAGGTACCTACCTACCTACGATTATTATTGTCCGGTTGGTTTGGCTGTTCGATGAAAAAAACCTGTATTCATAATAATTCATAAATGAATTACTTATGAATTATGTATTCGATGGATGGATAAAAATCCAGTTTATAAAATGCTGTTTTCCTTTTAAGTCATAAGTCATGCAAAACCTTACGAAAAAGAAAAAGCAATATTATTAGCAGTACTTAGATAAAATAAAATAAAATAAAAAAATAACGCTGGACTTCTCACACAGCATCATCTAGCCCCAAAGTAAGCAGAGCTTGTGGTACTAGATGACTGATGAACTACTTATACTTACATTTTTTTGATTTTTTTTTTTAGGTTTCAAATAGTGTAGTACCACAAATCATATTATATACCTTACTCGTCTTCACACAGGTGATAATTAGTATCCCTATTACGTCTGTGTGATTGATTATAGATTTTGGGCCGCTGCTACAGAACCTCAAATGTTGAACCTAAAAATGTTGTTTTTTACGCCATCTATTATTGAGTAGCGGAAACAAAATCTGTGTGGAATTTGAATTGCCACTCTAAAAAAATGTCACAACAGGAACGAAATTGTCTATGGTCTTTTAAAATTGAACGCGTCCGATGGTGTTTCTCAATGTTGGCACACCTTGTTCAAGTTGTTCAATGTCTGTCATTTCGTTGAATTTCAAACGGTTTTCGATTCGATTGATGGCGTTTGAGAAATTTGTGAAACTTTTTCAAAGTTTTTCCTACAAATATGTCAATTTTTAGTGAATTGATACCGAAAATACATGAGATAACTAACACTTATTCAAAGAATTTCAATGATGACCTCAAGGTAAACCCATAAGATGTGTAAATCTAGAAGTTTGGTCGTCCGCTCTCGAAAGTGTTCAAACGGTGTTTTTCTAACTAAAATCATAAAATTATCAGTGAAATATTGTGCCATAAGTGTTATTTTGTATACGACTAAGTGAAGTGCTGTGTTCTACTAAAGAAAATGTGTGATTTTTCAGGTTTCGTTAGAATGTTTTGATAAGTTTGAAGAAGAGTTTCAAAATGGAAGAAATCGAGGTAGGGAGAAGCCCCCGAAGGATAAAGTTAGAATGACGACCCTTCAAAGTATCAATGAAGATGATGGTAAGTCTTATCTTAAGTTTACGGCGTATGGAGGGCATATTTATGATGATAAACAAAAACAGATGTTTGAATTTGAAGCGTATGTTTGGCGCTAAACCGCCTACTTTTGAGTTGAACACACTATTATTATAAGATCACATGTTTTATTGTTGACCTAATCTAAAAAAAGATGCTATTTGAAAAAGATAGGTAGTCTAGAGAACTAGACTGGGCTTGGTTGCTTTGCTCGGAAGTGTATTGGTAATAAAGTAATAAGTTTTTTTCTAATGAAACTTGTCTGAATTAAAAATGACTATCCCACTTCCTAATCTGCAATAAATTTAATTGCATTTGTAAGCCCTGAGAAGGTGCGACAGTGCGCAGTAATTTATTAAAGATGAAAATTTTAAATATAATTGATTTTAGTTGTTTTTACTGTACAAAACATTACATGTATTATACAATTACATGTATTGTACTTTGGTTTTGTGAAGAATTATGATTTGGACATGTATTTGACTACCTCCTTTTTATCTTGACACCTTAATACTTCATCTGAACTGAAAGAATGTGTCACAAATTGGAGATAATGGTAATCTTAGTCTTCTAACTTCTTTTTAGTTATCTACATCTATCTTTCGAATTAGTGCGGTGAAAAGATTATAAGTGCGCTAAGAGATCATACTTATTTATCTTAAATGGTAATAAAATAAAAAGTTGCTATATTTTACACTAGCTGTCCGTTGCGGTGTTACCTGCAGTCCCTCGGGAAAACTTCACTTTCCCGGGATAAAATATAGCCTATGTTCGGGATAATGTAGGACTCGAATAGTGAAAGAATTTTTTTAATCAATCCAGTAGTTTTGGAGCCTATTCAATTCAAAGAAACAAGTCTTTCCTGTATATGTTTTTTTTTTTTAGCCCGTATTGGGCCACTACAGTTACACTATTAGCCACTACAGGGCAAAGGATTCCCTCCTCATTTTCCAGTCTTTTCCATCTTTAGCTATAGTTGACCAGTCTGGTAGATGCATAGCCAAATCGTCCCGCCATCTCCGTGGTGGTCTGCCGCGCGGACGTCTTCCGTCGGGCACCCATTCAGTGACGGGTTTTGCCCATAAGTCGTCAGACATGCGGCAGACATGCCTGCCCAGTCCCACTTTAGTTGGGAAGACTTTTTGGTGACACTGACAACCTTAGTGCGTTCGCGTATTGCTGAATTTCTGATCCTATAATATTATTTATTTTACAAGTATAATGTTGAAAAATTATACCTATTGTTCTATCAGGTGATTCAAACAAAGATGCAGAACCCAAACGCAGATCGTCAAAATCCAACTCGGACTCAAACCGAACATCCACAGACAGTAACGGAGAGAAGAGGGCTTCCAAGAAACGCAGCAAACATGAGGTTGAGGATATGTTAAGCCCAGAAGTGGACAAGAGACAGAAGAGAAATGCTTCCGTCAAAGCTCAGAGTATTATAACTAAGCAGGTTTGTTGGATATTTCTGTTTTCAAGACATTTCTCAATCTAATAAAAATATTATACAATTTTAATCCATTTAGCCATTTCTAAACAGGTATACCTTGCACCCTGTAATAGTTAAGTGCTAGCTAACAACTACTAGATTATAAGCTGAAATTGTGATTACAAGTTTCAATCTAGATTATTTCTAAATCTTAATATTAATGTTCTATCTATATATTATTCACTGCATACAGATGCATAGTAAAGAATATAGTTTTTTGTCTATTTCATGTTTATTTGACTGTTTCCTATCTAATAAAATCTAATAGGTTTTTTTACTGGGCCTTGAACTCTCACATAATTTGTTCACCTTGAACGCTTCAACAAGTCTGTGCTTGTTACTTTTGAATCTAGTTTGATTAAACTAAATCTGGTTTTAGGTATGGCTACTATGATCTAAATAGAGACGGGAATAGAATAGAAATTGGAAATGACAGAGATATCACTGACTCGTCTAATAAGAATAGGAAAGAACTTATATTATTGTATAATATACACTGAGCAACAGGTTATTAATAGGATCATATCATTTTATGCATTAATAACTAACTTGGTGTATAAACTTGGCTAAATTAAATTAAATAGCCTTCAAGTGGTCTAAATGCATCAGCCTTTTGATATTATTTTCCATTACAAATAATTAAACATCTTTCTCTTCGTACACCCTTTAATACATGCTTCATACAAACTAACCCATTAAGTGTACTTTATAACTTAATAGCTCAATCATTTGACATTCAGGTGAACGTGAATCTAACGGCTAAACTCCGACGCGAGAATTCTAATGAGAAAGTGGAGAAGATTAATGACAAACTAGAGAAAACATCAAGAAGTAGAAAGAATAAAGATGATGAAAAAGAGAACTCTGAACCTAACTTGCCAGTTATACAAAGTAAGTATGTATTGTAAGTTATGTAATTTAAGCGCTGGTGTAGCTTGCTTAGTGGATGGGTGACCGCTAGTGGCATTTTAAACTGAGCGCTTCCATGTGAAGGGCTTAAATTGTCGGTCCTGGCTATTAATTCGTTAAGCCATGACGGAGGCCTAAGCATAAGGCGTAAGGCGGCCTAAAAACTCCGTCACCAGAGTTTGCCACTGACTCATACGAACTTAAATGTGTTTTGTTTTCTCATAGTCAAAGAAGAGAAGGTATCTCTACCTCCAGAACCGATGGAAATGGATGCCTTGCCATTGGACATTCCAATCAAAAAGGAAGGGAATAAGGATGATATTGCAATGCCACCGCCCGCCGTGCCCGTGCCGAGTAAGTTACTTTAACATATATTGTGTTCTTTTTAACAGGACTGTCAATATTTTATCAAGACAGTTTTGACCGAGACACAGACAAGAATAAGAAATATTTATTTAGTGACACTTTACATTTATAAATAACTTTAACTAAAAATACCCAATCATAAAATTGACGCCGAAAAAGTACTGCGTCTATCGAACTTCGTATGTTTTTTGTAAACGAGAACGTAATGTTTAGACGAACTTATCATAGTCTTAGAACTGAGAAAATAAGTATACTTACTTATAATGGTTTTCAGGCACAATATTATGCTAAATCTGTAGTAACTAAGCTACTACATATCTCTATATATATAAATGAATCCCTATTTCCCTTGGTCACGGCATCACGCGTAAACGGCTGGACCGATTTCATTAAATTTTTTTCTGTTGTGTTTGTTATTGTCAGGAGAAGGTTCTTATAACAGAAAAAATCTATATATTAATCATGGAGGGCGTGAAATAAGGGTTGAAAGTTTGTATGGGGAGTTGGTAGTTCCAGTTAAATGCAATAGATGGCGTTGCTAATAAGTATGTTATTTCGCTGACGAAGTCGCGGGTACCAGCTAGTTATATATATTTATTAATTTGATTGTTGTATTTTAACAATCAATTTCAATCTGTAGTTATTTTAGTAAATAAATAAAAAAACTACATATTATAAATTAGTATAAACTGTAGCCGAAATCGGCCAGGAGAATTATGTACTAAAATAAATTTACAACAGGGCCCCGCAAAGGCGTAGCTAAGGAGAAATCAGAAGACAGTAACGATGAGGACACAGGAAAGAAGCGATCTACGCGAACTAAAAAACAAACTGAAGAGATGCCGCCGCCACCTGGTAAGAACCATATTCTTTGTATACAATCATAAAAAACTTAGGCCTTTAAATCTTTAATAGATCATTTATACAGCGTCAGGATGCACCCTATGCCTACACTTAACGGAACGCTGTAATGCCTGGGACATTGTTTGAGATGGAATAGGCTTGCCCAGCACCTAAACCATCCTCTCAGCTTAATCAGCCGCCCACAGGAGAGACGTCAATACGTGTGGAGCTGACTAAGCTGCGGGTTTCCTCACGATGTTTTCCTTTACAGTTAAGAGCTCGTGTTAAAGCGCATATAAATAAATAAATAACGCTGGACTTTTCACACAGCATCATCTAGCCCCAAACTAAGCAAAGCTTGTACTATGTGAACCAGATAACTGATATACTACTTATATACTTTTTGTTTGTAAATACATACATATTATACATAGAAACACCCAGACCCGAGACAAATATCTGTAGGTCATACAAACATTTGACCCGCGGCGGGGATCGAACCCGCAACCTTCTGCGTCGCAGGCGGCACGACCTTCGGATTGAAAGTTGAGGTTCAACCCCATTCGACCAACACGGCTCTTATACTATCATAACCATTATTATAATACTTCTTTTCAACACACTTGCTCATCAAGTGGCTCTATGGTCACCGCAATTAGGCACATAATGACACCCATAATCAAACTTTGACTTTTTCATTACTATAACTCACTAGTGAGTAATAGGTTTTTTTTTTAATTTTATTGGTTGAGTTGCTTTGTTCTTAAAAAAGTTTTTATTCAGAGAAAAGATCGTGTTCAATAGAACAAATAAATTAATTTTCCTATTCTTGCTCATTTCATGCAACTTCTTATTTAAATAGATAATTTTAACTCGTACGTGTTTAATAAATAAAACTTTCACTCAAATATAACTTTTGTTTTCTCTGTAATAAAAAAAAACTTTAAATTCCCCATTTTGTCCGTGGCAGAATAGGCCGCAAACCCTATGCGCGGCGCGGAAATATAGTCTGTGGCCGATCGCAATGCGCGCGCATAGGAAAACTGATTAATTTTCTCGCAATAGCGAAACATTTTTCACAACTATAAATATAATTATACAACTCATTTTCACTGTTGAATATGAGTTTTTATTGTTATTTTATTTACAAGTGTGTTGAAAAACGTCGTATGATACACGTGTGTATTGATGATTACCTGCCTCGGCTCTGTTAAGAGCCTCGCCTAACGGTTCGGCTCTCAAATAACGCCTCGGCGGTAATCACCAATGTTACACACTAGTACCATAATGTACTATTATGTCATTTACAATACATACATTTCGATTTACAACCATTCTTTTTCTGTCTGTCCTTGTCTAAAGCTTCTAGCCTCGACCTATTGTAGTTTTTAAAACACGCATTTGCAAGCAAATAATGTTTGACAAAAATCATAATTTTAAAATTTAATGTTTAATTTGTTCATATTCAACATGCTAGTTAAACTACAGTCCTCTCCCTAGAAACACACCATGACAAATATATAGATCACTAGCTACTTCGCGCGGCTTCGCTCGCTGTGGTACCATTTGGATAGCCTATCAATATGCTATTCCAGGTCATTATCTACGCCTATTCCAAGTTTCATCTAAATCGGTTCATTGGTTCAGGTGTGAACTCAAACCTACTAACTTTCAGCTTTATTAAATAAGTAGGATAAAAGAACACATACATAAAAAACAGCATAAGTATTATAATAGTATTTTGTATAGAAGAAAAATATAAAAAGGTAATGTTTTATTAAAGTTTTTGTGTACTCAGTGCCCGCGACTCGTGCCACCCGCGCGAGCTCCCGCGCCACCCGCCAGACGGAGCCCGAGGAGCAGCCGCCAGCTGAAGCCAGACCCAAACGTACCAGAGCTAGGAAGGTAATCATTGTGACCTCTGTGGCGCAGTAGGGGAAGGCCCGCTTGGGACTTTCAACCTTTGTTTCACACCCTCCATGATTATTTTTGAAAAAAAAAGTTGCCTATGTCCATCTCTGGGACATAATCTTTATCCATGTCACATTTCAGCATAATCTGTTTAGTAGTTTAGGCGTGAAAAGGTAACAAACAGACAGACAGAGACATTTTACTACATAATAGATGGCGACACAGGAAAAGTTAGATCGCAGTTATTCTTGCGTTTTGGGCTGTGTAACATATAAACTCGCTAATCTTCTAATTTTCAGCTTTATAATATTCGTATGGATTATGTATGTATTTACAAACAAAAATTATATACAGGGTGTAAAAAAACGTCTACCGAAGCCGAAAGGGGTAGGTGCAGCATCCCAAAACATAGCTAAATCCAAAAGGATTTTCCAAAAAACTCATTATATCCGGAGAAAACCGACCTCGCACAGCTGGTCGAGCGTATGTACTGGCTGGGCGCGTTTTTATACGTAGATTGCTGGATTTTGAGTTTTAATTGTTTTTTTCTTTTATAAATGAAATTATTAGGTAGGTATGGTCTTATTATGTTGTACTAGTAGCAAAAAACTAGAAAATAAAATAAAATGACGTAGCTAAGTCAAAATCTTTTTTGGGTTTTTTTTCGATCAATATATTCAGAATCATGGTCTGATTGCAATCCCTCAGTTTTCGGTAGCAGTCTTTTTACACCCTGTATAATGTTATAATTATCTGGTTCCCATAGTATTATATATTTATAGATATGGAAATTTTGTTTATTTACAGAAAGTTTCGGCGGTTGAGAGTCAGAGTAATGAAATTGATAGCACACAGACATCACAGGAAAGTGCATCAGGTATGTAATCATTTACGAAACTTTTAAATTCTCTGTTGATATGCATGGTCATGGTAGTTAAAGGTTTTATGATACAAAAATATTTGCTCTAACGGCATAACCAGGGAGGAAACAGTCGACTACGTTTGTATGGAGAAAGAGCTGGGTATCCTTTAAAATAAAAAATAACATTTATTTCGAGCAAAAACTCATAGGCGCACAGCAACACAGACTGACAGAAGACAAATACACAATGCTTTAAAAACTAACAGGGTTATTCTTTCCTCTTAAAATGTGTGCTAAATTTTGTTAATTTTGTTTAGCTACTGCATCACCCGTTGAGAAACCGCGGCCCAAGAGAACGAGACGGGGTAAGGCGGCGTAAGTATACTTAAACTATTGTTTTCTCTCTCACACATATGTATATCAAGAATAAATAAATAAATAATGCTGGACATTTCACACAGCATCATCTGACCTATTTAAAAAAAAAAAGGTGTGTTATGGGTATTACGTGACTGATATACTACTTATATACTTTTTGTTTGTAAATACATACATATTATACATAGAAACACTGAGACCCGAGATAAATATTTGCAGATGATACAAACATTTATCCCGCGGCGGGGATTGAACCCGCAACCTTCTTCCCAAGCGGGCTTTCGCCCACTGCCCCACAGAGGTCGTCATTTATTGCGTCCACCCGCGGCTTCGCTCGCGTGCTGGATTTTTGCTACTCCAGCTCACAATCTTCTTCTATGCCAAGTTTCATTCATATCTGTTCCATTGATGTAATGCGTGGTTGAAACACAATGATACAAACTTTAAGATTTGTAAAGGACATCATCCACGCTTCATACATTTTTGGTCCAAAATCCAAAAGTGCTGGCCAAACAAAAAAAGTGCTGTGTTCTGATAGAACAAGTCGGCCTTAGCATTTGTTAATATGGCACCAAAGCTTGCACTTTTTGTTTGGCCGGCACTTTCAAATTTTGGACCGAAATGGATGATGTCCTTTAGTAGGATACCTTACTAAGATCACAAAATTGTTCTCACAATACGATATTTCAGCGAAAAAGTGCAACAAAAACCAGTCGAACCAATAATACCCAAAGAAGAAAGGATTTCTCTACCCAGCTCTCCAATTCTACAGAAAGAACCCAAATCCAAGAAAATAGACAAAATCGACCTCATATCAACCACAATAGAGTCTTTTATAACAGTCAACTCGACCGTCGATAAGACAGATGGAATAGAATTGGAAGAGACGAGAGTTATTGCGATGGATAAAACTGCGGTGATTAGTAAGGATATGGATAGAACTGTTGTTTTGACCAATGGAGTGTATAATCATGCGCCGATCTCGCCTCAAAATGTAAGTATTTGAATTAAATTCGAATTATAATTTATATTCTTTATAGTATTAAACCACACTAGGTATTTCATTGAGAAATGAAAAGTCTTATCAAAATGTTCGATTCCGACGGGATTCGAACCCGCAACGGTGGTTCGGTGACGGAGCTTTTGGGCCGCCTCAGGCTCAATGAACATTGCCACTTGACGAACAGTTTTAATAACAAGACATTATAAACCTTAAGCACAATGTATCAGGAACGACTGCAAGCAGTGCCACGAGAGCTTAACTGACCTGTTTATTTTATTTTAGCAGAACATGAATGAAACAGTGGTCATAGAGAAATGTAACGAGACCATCGTGGTGGAAAAACCACAACACGCCATCATGGACGCTACTGTTGTTATTGACAAAGGTAATTATAACATACTCTTTTTTAGGGTTGCGTACCCAAAGGGTAAAACGGGAACCCTATTACTGAAAGTCTGTCTGTCTGTTCGTCTGTCACCAGGCTGTATCTCATGAACCGTGATAGTTAGACAGTTGAAATTTTCATAGATGATGTATTTCTGTAGCTATAACAACAAATACTAAAAAAAAACAGAATTAAATAAATATTTAAGGGGGGCTCCTATATAGTGTCCTTCATTTTATAATAACTTAATTCAGGAATTGGGTTCAAAAAATAAGTTAAAACATATTTATGTAATGTTTTTTTATTTTATGAAAATCCCAAAAAATCGATAAAAACTATCCTTTCAATTGATTGTTGCTTCTTGTATAACTTAGTCCATTCGTGATGTAGCTGCGCTGCGATTGGTGGAACGTCTGTTCTCCTTGAAAATCATTATGCAACAATTCTAAACAATCAATAAATGATAAATTTTTAATTGAAAACTTAAGTATTAAATTGATACGGTCAAACATCTATTTACAACCCAAAAATAAGGCCCTGTCAGTTTGTGTAGTTTAAAATGAGAGAACCTATACAACAAAGGTGTTTTTTTTTTGTCTGTTTTTTTTATCGTTGTCGTAAAATAGAATAAGGCCGTCCGCACCGTTACGTTTTTGTACGAATACTTCTCCGGCCTAAGACGTATTGGAGCATTTCTAATAACGGTCTATCTTTTTTTTTCAGGTTTGAAATCATCAAACCTCACCGAAGACAATTCTCTAATAACAGACGACGAGAGCGATCACGATGTGAAGACGCCGCCTAAGAAAGACATACCTCAAACACAGCCTTCGTAAGTTCAATTCATGAATTTCTGAGAACCAAGAACATTATTTTGAACTAGCTACTACGCGCGGCTTTTAGGCATTTTGAATAGCCTGTATGCTATTCCAGGTCACTATCTACGCCTATTCCAAGTTTCATCTAAATCGGTTCTCTGGTTTAGGCGTGATTGAGACACAAACATACAAACATCTAAACAAGCTCACAAACTTTCAGCTTTATTATATTAGTGGGATAACGAATACCTTCGAAAATCTGGTCAACAAACACGATATGAGGCCATGCTTTCTTTAGCTTTCGAAAGCTTGGTTGAGACGCTGGAGATGCGAGTTTGATTCCCGCGCACTAAATGTGTGCATGATTTGGATATATTTGTTGTCTCGGTTTTGTGGTACTAGTAGTTAATGATACCCAACTAGTTAAACACTAACGAAATATCGGGAAACTCAAAAAACAGTAAATCATGGTAAATATCCCGTTATTAATCTTAGTGTGAAAAGTACACAACTTATATGAAACTTGACCGTTATCCTCCAATATTTATATTCTCTCATTGATAAAATTTAATACTTATCAAATAATATTTTCAGTTCTGCGGTAAAAGAAAAAGTGCAACAGTTTGAAGAGATGGCGTCGAGAGTGACAAGGACAAAAACGCGGGCGATGGCCAAAAAGGAAGACCAGACAGAGATAGAAACACCGCCGGACAAGACCAAACCTGTACTATCTGTCGAGACGCTTACGAAGATGGACAGCTTGATATTCAATGGGAAACCGCCACAGGTAAATATGACACGACGGAGTTTTTAGGCCGCCGTGGCCAGTTCAGGCCACGGCGGCCTAAAAACTCCGTCACCAGAGGTGGCCAAAAACTCCGTCACCAAAGTTGGTCACTGACTCATACGAAATTACATAATTATTTAAAATTTAGATATTTTGTCGTGTACTTTGTTTTGAAAACAGTGGTAAAAGTATTTTAATTTTAAAAACTTTTCAAAGATCAAATATGTGTTTGTACAGTCGCGGTATGAAAAGGTTCGTCATCTTAAAGTCGACTTTTGCTTGCACGAGTGCAAGAACCAGTACTGCCAACATTTTAATTAATAAATATTACGTTTTGTTATGTTTAGCGTTTACTATCGATTATAGGCAATGACATATCAAAAAGGTTTTGCATAATTTGTTTACTGTTTTACTCCATCCTGTCAATTTTACAAAAATAACAATTACCCATAACAACAAGATTTTGATATAGGTTATTTGTATTTAAACGTTATTTAGATTACTGTAATCTTTAATTATACTCTATTTTCCTGGACTGCCAAGATTTATTGACAGAGATATTACTGTCGGGGTAAACCGCTTTGTTGATAGGACCGAATATGAAAGAATAGTACGAATAAGTAATATAATAACTTTATTTTATTTAATAACGTATATAACCACCATTAGCATCAATCACACATTGTAACCTGTTTCTCATAGAACCAACAAGGCGAGAGCATAGGTCCGTCCCTCGTGTATCTTCCCAAATGATATGGCAGTGGTCTTCTATAGCCTTCTTGGTTCTTTCGTTTCTATTATCCCATCGCTGCACCATTAAACCCCATAGGTTCTCGATCGGGTTTAAATCTGCAGATCTTGCTGGCCACGGAATCACCGCTATATCACTGTGCCGATTGAACCATTCATTCACAATACGAGCAGTGTGCGTGCGAGCATTGTCTTGAACGTAGCTGACCTGAGGTAAGTCAGCAGCTGTATATACGGTACGGACACTTGGTAGCATACTGTCTTCCAGAACCGATAGATAGTGAGTTGCATTTGCCCTTGAAGGAAGAAGAACGAGCTCGCCCACTCCATCCGCTGACATCCACCCCCAAATATTGGCAGAGATACGTCCAGAACTAAAATTGGGCACTACATGGTCTTCTGTATATCTCGTGCCGTTATACCTCCACAAATGAAGCCTCCCATGTTGGCTTGACATAAAGGATTTTTCGTCGGTAAATATAGTGGTACTCCAATCAAAGTTCAAATAGGTCTCTGCAAATCTCAAGCGTGCTTCCTTATGGGTTGGTGTCAGAGCAACTTTTTTTGAGTGTCGTCTATAATGTAATCCCATTGAGTGTAATGCATTTCTTATTACTCTAGGACAAACTTCATACAGTTGAGCGAAATGATTGGTTGACACAAAGCCATTTTCTTCATATTGCCGTCTCATGTCGGCATTTTGTGCAGCACTAAGGATAGGACGGCGACCAGAATTGTTGTGACGATGATCTATGAGTTCACCTTCTTCACCATATCTCCGGATCCAAAATCTTACACTATCCCTGGTTACATTAAGACGACGCGATATCTCACTGATATTGTAGCCAGCTTCATGTTCAGCAATAATTGCTGCTCTTTCTACAACACTTAAAGGTCTCGGCATTTTATGTAAAATATAGAAACGTGAAAAAATAAAATTGCAATGTCAACAATGACAGACAACGAGATGTTGAAACCAATAAAAAGTTTTTACATTATATAATCTTCTTGGTCAAGACAGAAAATCAAACAAGTATAATCTGTAATTTTAAACTTTATTGTCAAACAGTTAAACATAATTTTCTGTGAACCAGTCTGTTCTGTGACTTAGTTTGAAAAGGTAATATGTGCTTGCGGAACGTTAAATGAATCAATTTGAAAACTGGCGAACCTTTTCATACCACTACTGTACATGCCTCTGACTACCCCCCTTAGACATCATCAAAGGATCTCGAATAAGTAACATAAAAAGATCTGAGAGAATGTCTACCGCACCTTAGGGATACAGTCGTGAACCTGTTTACGTTTACTTTTCAAAGAGGTTCAAAGTTTATTGTTATAAAAAACACATTTCATTGGACTACTGAAATAAAATTAGTTAAACACATTATAATTTCAGTCAACAATTTATTCAACTTAATCTTTTCCAAAACATTCTAAGAAATTTTAAACAAAGATGTCCACAATTATAAGGATGGTTTTTCTGTATATTATCATAATTATAGTTGATATTTTTACCGACATACTTAATCAATTCTTGAGGTGGTTTTAAGTTCCCATAACTATCAAAATACTCTATATAATTTTTAAATTTAGCATAGGCTACCCAATGAGACCCCGGATTTTTTGAGCTGTCTAAATTAAGAATACCGCATTCTTGCTCAAAGGGGTGTCTAGGTAACTGATCTCTCATAAACACTCCACGAAAGTTCGGAATATCATCAGAATGATTGATTATATCAATATTTGTAAGAGCTCGATTAGGTAGCCGTTGATTTTGTTTTTTTTATTAGATATAAATAAACCGAGACCATTTTTATGAGGCTTAATATGTAGCCCTTTTCCTATACACAATGCTTCCAATTTTTCGTTATGTCTTTTTAATTCTTCTAATCGTTTTTTTGCATCTTTGTACTCATTAATAGTTTTAACAATACAAGCAACACCGCCTGCCAAGCTACCAGTAGCAGATAGTCCGGCAAATATAGGGATTAAAGGCAAAAAACCACCAAAATTAGTTAGGGTAGCATTTTTAAACCACACAACTTTGTGACTAAAATCTAATTAGAGAGAAATCTGGTAAAAAAATGCTAAGAACATCGTTATAAATTGGCGAACGCCTGACTAGTCAACAATGTGTTAAGAATTTCCAACAGATTCATTAATTTTATTTCTCGTTTTCGTTTTTAAAAACCATCAGTGTGTTTCATTATATCAGTTACAGTAGACATGTCTTAATTTCAGTATAAAATCATGGCCGTAATTCGGGTTGTGACTTATTAATTTAACTTTCTGTCTACTAGAAACTCAAAACATATATAATAGCCCAGTCATTTGAGCGTTTCACCTCGGAATGAGAGCTAATAAACTGAGTTTTCGTATATACCCTCATTTTGGCGTTCTAAAAGTGGTCTTAAAAGTCGCATAAAATCTGGTCTGTGTCGTAAGTTATTCAAAAGTAACAGTTTTTCGCGATTATCTCGTTTTCTGTTGCTCCAATGATGCTAACATGTATTATAAAATGTTTGAAAACAAACACAACATCTTCAAATGAACTGTGGAATACATAAAAAGATCTGAAATAATGTCTACCGCGCCTTGGGGATACAAATGTGACCGTTTTACGTTTTATAATACATACATATTTGCATACATTTTTATGCTAATAATGAATTTGTGAATTCAAAAAGTGAGTTTCTTACAGATATCAAGTTCAGCGTCAAAACCACGGACAACGGCACCGATCAGCAAATCTCTCATACCATCATCAACTTCCAAGCTAAGCTCCATCAGCAAGCATAGAGAGGCTGCCGAAGAGATCAAGATCTCGAGGAGTAATGAAGAAGATGCGAGGAAGAAGAAAGAAGCCATGTTGGAGGCTAAGAGGGAGCAGCAGCGGCGGTGAGTTTAAATGTGCAGTTGGTAGGCTGATATATTATTAATGACAACCTCCTGTATCTTCCTGTGAAAGTCCCATTAAAATCAGTTCAGCCGTTCCAGGGATAGCCCCGAATAAACCAAAGAAAAAATATTCCGTACCATTATCTATAAAAACAGCAAAAAAAGTTTTTTTTTTGCTGTTTTTATAGATAATAACGTGTTTACGTTTGTTATAAAAATAAATATTATTTAAATATTTATTTTATTCTGTTTTTTAGTGTTTGTTGTTATAGTGGCAACAGGAATACGTCATCTGTGAAAATTTTAACTGTCTAACTATCACGGTTCATAAGATAAAGCCTGGTGACAGACGGACGGACAGCGAAGTCTTAGTAAAGAGTTCCCGTTTTACCCTTTGGGTACGGAACCATAAAAAGCTTGCTTGCGTTTTAGTAAAAAAAACGTAAACAGGATCACGACTGTATCCCCAAGGTGCGGTAGACATTCTCTCAGATCTTTTTATGTTACATATTCCAGATCCTTTGCAGATGTCTAAGGGGGGTAGTCAGAGGCATGTCCAAACACATATTTGATACATGCTCACATCTTGCAGAAGTTAGTATTCCATACGTGACAGGTTGCAAGCCCATCGCCGCCTATAAGAACACTAACTCTCGATGTTTTCCTTCACCGTTTAGAGCACGTGTTAAAGCGCATATAAATTTAGTATCGCACATTAAATTTAATATAGTGCGCCCTTCACTTGCTAGAGGGTAGGTAAGGTTACCTACCTACTTTTGTTTTTGTTATGTATTTATTTTTATTTATTTCAACCTTTGCTTATTTGTTATTAAATATTTATGTAAGTACCGAATATTACAATTAAACCACCTTCACTTAATTTTTGTATTTACTTTTTACTTGGCAAGCATTATATTTTATTTAGTTTATGGAACACAACACTCCACATAAATACCCTCACAGGGTCTATTGGCTGACCGATGGTTTTCGACAGAATACCAGCGCCTCGCTACCTCGCTGTGGCGCCATTATGCTGAGTCGAAGCCCTTTTGCTGCTGTAGCACACATACATGACAGGCTTTTTGTTTTAATTGTATTCTCTTTTTTTTGTTTTCATTTTGTTACTGTATTTTGTGTGTGCTTGAGTGGCAAATAAATAAATGTCTATGTCTATGTCTATCGTGTAAATAACTGATAAAGAAATTATTTTCAGTAAGCGCGAAGAGAAGATGGCGGCTGCAGCAGCCGCGCGTCACAACGCGGAGAGAGAACGTAAGGCCCAGCTTGAGCTGGCGGCCAGAGAACGTGTCGAGAAGCAAGCGCACGCAGACGCGGGGAAACTCGAGCGGATGAAGGAGGCTGAGCGGGTGAGTTATCCATTCTAATTATCCAGCGCTCACCCACCGTCACAGGCTGATTGAGCTGAGAGGATGGTTTAGGTGCTGGGCAAGCCTTATTCCATCTCAAACAATGTCCCAGGCACTACAGCGTCCCGTTAAGTGTAGGCATGGCCTCCTGACGCTGTATAAATCATCTAATATAGATGTAAGGGTGGACGATCTCTCAGGGGGGTTATTCGCGTTAGTTTTTTCGTTATCGTAAACATCCGAATATTCATCAAACGAACGGGAATACGGCCCTGGTCTTTTTATGTTACTTAGTCAAGATCCTTTGAAGATGTCTAAGGGAGGTAGTCAGATGCATGTCCAAATACATATTTGATACATGACCACATCTTGCAGAAGTTCTGGTCTCATTATGATGTTTTCCTTCCGTTTAGAGCACATGTGAAAGCGTATATAAATTTTACGAAACGCAAAATCCATTGATGCACGGCAGGGATTCGAACCCACAACCTTCGGATTGAAAGTCGAGGTACAATCCCATTCGGCCAACACGGCTCATGTATTACTGTAGTCAGTAAAAAGTGAATTTTGAAAAACATTTCTAAGTGAACTGATATATTTTTCCTTGTTATCAGAAAAAGCACGAGCTAGCACGTAAAGTGGCGGAAACAGAGGAAAGACGTCGCGCAGAAGAAGCGGCCAGGCTGCACAGACTGGCGGAGGAACAGCGGCGTGCGCACGCGCAGAGACGGAAGCAGATGGAGGAACAGGAGGCGTGAGTACTGTTGCTGTTAGTAGTGGCTTCACATACTGCCGAGCTAGCGATGAGAGTGTCGCGTGGAGAAAGAAGCAGTTGAAAGAACGAAATATACCGAAACAAGCATCGAAAATTGTGCAAATATGATTCATGAGCGTAACAGACCGACTACAAAAGCCCTCCCATGAATCATACAGGGTGTAAAAAGACTGCTACCAAAAACTGAGGGGTTTCAATCAGACATTGATTTTGAACATATTTAGCGAAAAAAAAAACGCAAAAAAAATGTTGGCTTAGCTACGTCATTTTATTTTCTTTTCTAGTTATTTACTACTAGTACAACATAATAAGACCATACCTACCTAATAATTTCATTTATAAAAGAAAAAAACAATTAAAACTCAAAATCCAGCAATCTACGGATAAAAACGCGCCCAGTACATACGCTCGACCAGCTGTGCGAGGTCGGTTTTCTCCGGATATAATGATTTTTTCGGAAAATCCTTTTGGATTTGGTTGTGTGTTGGGATGCTGTACCTACCACTTTCGGCTTCGGTAGATGTCTTTTTACTCCCTGTATATGATTATTCGGTGGCAGTGGGCTGGCCATATCTGCCGAAGAACCGTTATCCGTTAGGGTAAACGAGTTCTTGAGTGGAGACCGCCCTCCGGCCAGGGGAAGTGGCGATCAACGGCTGAAGAAGAAGCTGGATGTGTCGAGCTGAGGACAGGGCGCAATGGCACACATTAGGGGAGGCCCATGTCCAGCAGTGGACTACCAGGCTGATGATGATGATTGTTATATCTCTTGTTTTGTGGTAGTACATGTTCTAGAACAACACAAACCTCTGTCAAACATTCCACACAAATTGATTTCAACAATTTATAAATAACAATTTGTTTTTTAATTGCAGTATGAAGAAAGAAGCGGCGATAATGGCGAAGGAAATTGAAAAGAGACAGAAGGAATATATTGAGAAACAAAAAATGAAGTCAAGACTTGAAGAGAAAAGTTAGTATTTTACTTGTACTGTGTACTAAATCTTATAGGCAGCGATGGGCTTGCAACCTGTCACGAAATGATGGCATGTATCAAATATTATGTGTTTAGGCTGGTTGAATTATAAAAAGAGTATCTGATCCGCGGCAAATGTTGTTTTGCCATTAAGTACTAATATCGCTATTAAAAAATAGGGGTTGGTGGTAGAAGGGAGAAAATTTAGGGTTGGATGTATTTTTTAGTTCCAAATCTTTAAAAAAAAAATTGTATGATACGAGATTTTTTTAAATTAGATTTAATAAAATGTCTACCACGCCTTTAGGCAGTCGTGATCCTGTTTACGTTTTTAGAATTGTACCAGTGTTTCTACCTCTTGTTTTTTTGTAAGTTCGTATGAGTCAGTGGCCAACTCTGGTGACGGAGTTTTTAGGCCGCCTTAAGGCATCCGTCATGGCTTTACTTAAATAGCCGGGACCGACTATTTAACGTGCTATAAAAGCGCTCAGATGAAAATACCACTGGCGGTCACCCATCCATTTACTGGCCGTTTAGAACGTAACTTAACTTCGGCGATCTATCAAGAATGACTTCCAAATAAATAAATAAATATAAATAAATAATGCTGGACTTTTCACACAGCATCATCTAGCCCCAAAGTAAGCAGAGCTTGTGTTATGGGTACTACATGACTGATATACTCTACTTATACACTTTTTGTTTGTAAATATATACATATTATACATAGAAACACCCAGACCCGAGACAAATATTTGTAGATCATACAAACATTGGTCCCGCCGCGGGGATCGAACCCGCAACCTTTTGCGTCGCAGGCAAATAAATATGTTTTGTATTTTCCAGTGCATACGCCACTAAAGACCCCTGGCACCCCGGCCGGGGGCGGCTGCACCGCTCGCATGGAGCCCGTGTACATGGCGGATGGGTTCCAGTTCCTCAACTCTGATGAAGACGAGGAGCCGCCGCCAAGACCTGTGCCAGAATGGAGTACCTCTAAGGTATGATATGCTTATAATCATTATCACCTACACTAGCAGTGGTGCATTGTGTAGAAAAATTTGGAAATCGGTTCACAATTGACGGAAATAACGGTGAACATACATAAAAAAAAACACATACATACAGCCGAATATAATTATAACCTCCTCCTTTTTTGAAGTCGGTTAAAAAAATAATATTATTGTATTGTGTGTGTATGTGTAAAGTTACGCTAGGTTTAAGCTCCAAAAATTTTATGGTTACTCCTAAGCTACACCCGGCGTATCTTTACACCGCGTTTGTTAAAAGGTTTCGTTAGCAGGTTGAATGACTAAACTTTCTTTGATGAATATATAATCACTTGCCATCTGATATTTTAGAAATAAACACTGTACATATTTTTAAATCAAAATTAAAGAAATTTCTATGTAAAAAGGCATATTATAGTGTAAATGAATATTTTTTGGACAAGTTTAGTGACATTTGATTTTAAATGATAATTCTAAGAAATGCTAAATCTAATTATACCTACTCACCTTTATATTAATTGTACCTACCTATTGACATTTATTTATGCGCCTAAAATTGTATGTAACTTGACCTCTAAATTTTTTATTGTGATTGTAATTTTAACTTAATCTTTGTTCTTGTTAAATAATGTGCAATGCTGTGTATGTACCTACCCCTATAATATTTTGCATGCTGCTAAGCTGATAATGGCTGTGCTTATCTATTATACCACTATCTTTGTTAAACCCATGTATCGCAAAATAAATAAATCTGAATCTGAATCTGAATCTGAATCTTTTTATATCGTTTCAGGCCCGAAAACAGCAGCTGGACATCCAAAGCCACATATCGTGCAGCCACATCGACCGGCTGTTCTCTGTGCGCGTGCACAGCCCGGACCTGCGCGACATATTCCCTCAGATCGAGCGCGCGCGACTCAAGCGCACGTCGTCCGCCGTGTGGCGCACGCCGCCGCAGCTGGCGCCTGTTAGAGAGTGATGTACGTGTCTAACGTACACGTACAGTACGCATAACAGATCTTTAGCTCTCTGAAGTAGCTGCGCTGAACGCCTAAATGACGATGACAGCGTACAGCTGCCTCGCTCACTCGCTTAGTTTTCTGCATCGTGCTATCTCGAATATTCTACACACGCAATGTACTAACCTGCGCAATCGTTTAGTGCGCCTAACTTCAGAGAGCTAAAGATTGGTTGTGCGTACTGTACACCCCTATTTTTTTATTACTAAAAAATGTTTAACCATGGTCTTGGTGTCTGCGTAGAACCATATCTATGGTATGAATCCGTATTTTCACGGATACGGATCAAACTCGGACATAGTGCGCCGTTAAGCCATGACGGACGGAAGCCTTCTATGCCGCCTAAGACGCCGTCACCAGTGTTGAGGATATCGGGTTCTTTAATAACCAAAACGTGTATTTTTGATAACTTAGCTATATTCAGCTTTCTACAATGTTAAACTTATATAAAAGAAAATGTACGAGACAAAAGACGTGACGACGGAATCAATTTTTTTATTGAGAGAGAGTTTCGCTGTGTTGACAGCCGCCTTGAAGTTTCAGACTTCGTTCGGAAATGTCACCGGCGCGTGCGTTCGGAAATGGTTGTTTGGTGGCCCAAACAACCAGAGTTAACCACCAACTTTTTTTTATCCTTTTCTAAAGCTAGCTAATTATATTCTAGCAAAAAAGATCCATACTAATATTATAAATGTGAAAGTAACTCCGTCTGTTTGTTACGCTTTCACGCCCAAACCGCTGAACAAATTAAGCTGAAATTTGGCATAGTTAAAGGTTGTATCCCAGGGAAGGACATAGGCTACTTTTTATCCCGAAAAAATGAAAAAATCCCGAGGGACCGCGGGTCACACCGCGGGAGCGCAGCTAGTTCTCTATATTTTGGTGGAATCCCGCAAAAAATCTTTAAATAATTTTAAAATTTTCTTTTCAGGAAATCATCATGTTTTGGAGTTTATTCTGTCGCTGGCGGCGTCATGTACATATTATTTTAAAGCTACATACGTGTTGTTATGAACTAGCAATATCATTGTGTATTCACTTGACTTGCGTTGAGTCGGTAATGAATTTTATATCATGCGCCTAATATATTTAAACTTATTTCTCTAAAAAGAGAATACATTGTTCATTCAGCGTTGGATTAGTGGCAGTCGTAGCGTTGAAAAACGAAAACTAGTGTTTGAACTTTGAAAGTTGTTTTTATTATCTTTTGGACGTTAGGATCATCACAGAGTAAAATCGCTTTTGTAATTAAAAAGTATTTATGAAAACTGAAGAGGATTTTATTAGTGTTTGTTTTTTTTTAATTCTAAACTATTTAGATCAGTAAGGTCGAAATAATCATGGAATTCCCACTTGAACATCGTTTTGTAAAAATGTTCTCTTCGCCTGTTGTAGAATCCAGAGAGCAGACAGCATTCTCTCTTACTATAACCGCCCATATTAGCAATTTTCTAGGACTGTACAGTACGCACAACCGATCTTTAGCTCTCTGAAGTTAGGTGCACTAAACGATTGCGCAGGTTTGGGCAATTATACATTGCGTATGTAGAGTAGGCGAGATAGCACGATTGCAACAAACTAAGCGAGTGAGCGAGGCAGCTACAACGCTGTCTTCATCTTTCTCTCAGAAATGGGTTCTGCGCAGCTACTTCAGAGAGCTAAAGATTGGTTGTGCGTACTGTACGACGCTTTAGTTTGTCGTATACACTACGATTGCTACTTGTCTTTAGCCTGATCACGTACAAAATAAGTAATAGAAAACATTACATATTTATAGTATTATGTTATTATAATATTGTTTAGTGGGACTATGTAACTAATATTTTGAGTTTTTAAATGTTTGAAAATTAGTTTTAAATTAGCTCATATTTTATTGTTTTTAAAGTTTTGATAAATAGAATAAATAATAGACGATTTTAGAAGAATTGACTTAGATAATTATGTCCCTCTATTTTTACAAGCATGGTAATTAAGCCGTGTTTTTTCAATTATCTGAATAATTAAAAATTAAGCACCCATAGAGACTATTGTATCATTCGAAGCATGTTTGTCGACGCTACAGTGAAATTTTACACACTATTTATGCGTCGGTATCATAGCTTGAGGAAAACTTCAGATTTTTCGAACAGACATTTTAATCTGCCAACTGCTATTTAAGATTCGTTTGTAATTCTTTTAAGATTATATAATTTAATTGTAAATACAACTGATCCAGTTTGGATGCATGCGAGTTTTTGGATGTAAACTTGGTATACGCGCTTTTGAATAAGTAATTTCATCAAACTATTAGGGGCTTATTACAAGAAAATGAGCCGGGTTTAGACCAAGTCTAACTAAAAAACTGTCCCTAGAAAAATGATCTTTAAATACTCGTACATAGAATGCTTTTTTGTGGTAACAGTTTTGTTTTGACATGTGTCAACATGAGGTTCCACTAAGGTTTTACGTTTTTATAATAAGCAGCGTAATGTTCTTATCTGTTGCGCATGGAAACGGCTAACTTCACTAATGCCTAGATCCATTGGTCGTAGCATACAATCAATTACAGTTCGCCCAACGGATCTAGGCATTCGTGAAGTTAGCCGTTTGTCTGCGCAGTGAACGCTTTTTCATACAAAATTGTTTTCTGCGCAGACAAACGGCTAACCTCACGAATGCCTAGATCCGTTGGAAGAACCTTACACAACTCTGTGATGAGCAAATTTAGAAGCTGTCAAAGATAGACGAAAAACGCTAAAGCCTTACTATAGTTATTTTGACGTAGGAACGCGTCCCTGACACATAGAACTTTTACGTTTTACGCTGTAAAACAATGAAAAATAAATAAATTCTAATGATAATAGAAGATACAGCTTCAATAAAAAAGAATTTTGTCTATAATATTACTATGATCTATAAGAGATAATAAAGGGGTCACTCATGACATGAGCCTGTACAAATTGAGTAAGTTTTATCTACAGTAACTTGCGCATGCGACAAACGAAAACGAAATTCGAAAGCGCATTGTATCCAATGTTACATCCATTGTTGACAATATTATGTGTGTAAGACTGTTATAGTTAAATGTCAATAAGTAGTAAATAAACATTTACACTAGTATATTTTGCATCATTTCAAACACCTACCCATTTATAAAGAACAATTTATGATCTACACATAACCCAAATGGGATTGGCACAAGATGTCTTCTCCCTCCACTCATTCCTAATTGCTAACCAAAAAAATCTACAATCTACTCGTAGTTTGGGATTGAGAAACCTGTATTAGCCATCCATACTTCAGCGGAACGCATCCGCGATGAAACCGTTCCGCTGTTCAACCGGAACGGAACGGTTTCGTCGCTGGCGCTGGTAGGTACGTTCCTGTGAAGTATGAACATTGGAACAGCTAATTTCAATTTCATCTAATCAGACCAAAATCCATAAATTGTTTAGCGATTTTGCCAATCAAATGAGTTAGCGAATCAGCAAGGTAAAGTACCTAACCAGGGGGTGGGTTTTTGTAAAAGTTTTGAAGTAAATAGGCCTCACGGTATTTGCTCTAGCAAAGATCTATCATTTTTTATTTTTTTTCAGAGATCTATCTCTGAATAAAAATATATGGTAGTTTGAAGTACAATCAGCAACGAAAGTCGATTAACATTTGATCTTTTAAAAAACAAAAATATTTGTAAAATCCGATTAAATATCTTGTAAACTAACATGAATCGATAAACGTTTTATGAATTGAATTGAACCAAGGATTCGGTTTTAATAAAACAAATAGTTTCTAACAATACTTTATTGCTAACCACGACTGCATCGCACATGATAAAACTCCAACCTAACTTCAAAACAACATTTTCGACAAACATTATTATGTAGGATCAACGGATGCACCAGTGAAGGTGTTGAAGCCAGTAACGTATGCGTGAGATTCACCAACACATTCGCATCTCCCACTCAAAAATGATCATCGAAAATGAAAAATCATAATTAAAATTCATTGAATGTCGGCATGATTTACATTCACTATTGAAATCGGCAGTAAAATAAATAGCAATTTTGTCGTTTTATGTGATATCCATACGAGATTTTAACCTTTCAGTCACTTGAATCATACAATTTTATAAGTGAATTTTACATTGATAATACGCAATTTTGGGGCGACAATCCAGATTTTTTAAACTCCTAAATGACCGAGCCATATCACAAAAAAAAACGACAGTTTACTTCAACGCAGCGGCTCCAGAGATGATTTCAATCAGCTCACGAGTGATAACAGCCTGTCTGGTTCTGTTGAAAGTGAGAGTGAGTTTGTCTATCATTTCTCCCGCGTTCTTTGAAGCGTTGTCCATAGCAGACATGCGGGAACTCTGTTCGGAACAAGCTCCTTCCTTCATGGCGTAGAATATCATGGAAGCGAGAGAGAATTCCATGTAGGATTGCATAACCTCGGAGTCCAAAGAGTCGTAGGTTGAAAGCTTCGGGGCGCTCTGAAAAGAAATTGTTAATTGTTACTTTAACCTACGTTCCTTTTCGGTTCGATTGCACAAAATGTTTGTATGATTTAAAAAAAAAATCATGGATCTAGGCGGTCTTTTATAATATGATTCTTGTACTAACATGTGTGACTATTTCTTTGGTACCAGTGTGATGAAAAGATTATTAATTAAATATTTAACCCAATTTGAATTCTATAGAGAAATGCTGCGGAGGTCATAAAATGCGGCGCGGGGGTGGATAGTTTGTGCTAACTCTCATTTTGTTTCTTAGAAACAAAAATTCGTCGCGGTAAGTGTTCTTAAAACCGCGGTGGGGAATTGAACCCCCAATCTTCGACTTCGCCATATGCGGGCGTTAGTCCATTAGCCACAGAGATCTTATATTGGACAAAATTCGTGTTGGTTTTTAGTTCTAGTTGGACATTTTTGATTTTGGACATATAATTGTGCAGTGGGCGAAAGTCCGCCTGCGACGCAGAAGGTTGCGGGTTCGATCCCCGCCGCGGAACAAATGTTTGTATGACCTACAGATATTTGTCCCGGGTCTGGGTGTCTATGTATAATATGTATGTATTTACAAACAAAAACTATATAAGTAGTTTATCAGACATTCTAGTACCCATAACACAAGCTCTGCTTACTTTGGGACCAGGGGGGTTACTATGAACTCCTATTGCCTGGCAGTTTTCGAACTAAATGTCAATTTCGAATAACCCGGTTCACTAAAGAAACTTGGCAACTTATCATGTTCTCTCGCTTGCACACTAGTACAGTCACAATGTGTAAGCGAGAGAGCATGATAAACGCCGCAATTTCAGATTTGTTTCTTTATGTCAGAATTGACAAGCAGTTCAAAAACTGCCTGGCAATAAGAGTTCATGCTAAGCCACCTGATGATGCTGTGTGAGAAGTCCAGCATTATTATTATTTATTATTATCATATGAACCCAATTTTTATATTTGATTACCTCAACAGCCCTCAGACTATACAGCGGCAGATCGGATTGCTGATAAGATACAACGGAACGGAACTTGTTGTAGATAATCTTGCCGGACGCGAAGTCGTAGCCGCAGGTCAGGATGTTGGAGGCCAGCTTGGCCGCGTCCAGGAATGTGGGCGGCAGGCGACCGATCTATGCACAAATGTCATTTTAAATCAAAATTCAAAACTCAGCACTCAACTCGACAACGAATTATTTCATAAAAAATCTGGAGAGCAAAAAGTGGCTCAAGCGGTCACCCATCATCTTTATGACCGCGCCCAGCGTTGCTTAACTTTGTTCCCCATACAAACTAGCAACCTTTATTTTCACACCCCCAAAAGATTATTTACAAAAAAAGTAGCCTATGTCCGTCCCTGGGTTATAATCTTTATTCATGCCAAATTTCAGCTTAATCTGTTCAGCGGTTTGGGCGTGAAAACTAACAGACAGACAGAGTTACTTTCACATCCATCCATACTTAATACTTAATATTGTAAATGTGAAAGTAACTCTGTCTGTCTGTTTGTTACGCTTTCACGCCCAAATCGCTGAACAGATTAAGCTGAAATTTTAGTTAAAGGTTGTATCCCAGGGAAGGACATAGGCTACTTTTTATCCCGAAAAAAAAACCCAAGGGACCGCGGGAGCGCAGCTAGTTTATAATATTAGTGTAGATTACCTCGTTAGCAACGCTTATGATATGCTTCGAGTAGAGTCGCTGCAGGATAGCACGCGACTTGTCTCCGATGCAGATGACCTTAATATTCTCTGCTCCGGGCTCGGCGAGACGCAGTCGGATCGCCTTCGATACTCCGGTGTGAACCGCGCCGCATAGACCTGGGTTTGTAGATAAATTTATTAAAAAATACGCAGAAGCTCATGAAAAAAGACTTCATCGCCATGTGAACGTCGAAGCAAAATCAAAAAGCATTTATTCAGTAGGACCGCTGGAATCATTTTGAATAGTCTTAAACTAGGTGATTTTACTCCTCTTCCTTCGCGACCAAAAAATGGTCTCTGTTAAGTGAGTTTGTATGAGTCAGTGGCTTTGGTGACGGAGTTTTTAGGCCACCTTAAGGTCTGTTGACAACAGTACTACCAAAAATACTAAAAATATAATCAAATTCTGGATCAAAGCAAAGTTCCATCGCGGTCCTTAGGACAACAGGAGTTTGACTTTGTGTAAACTCATAAATTTTTATGAGAAAACCAAATTAGTGATGACCAGACATTGTTAATGTCTTGGGCCGTTGATGTCTTAGCTTAGCATTGGTTGATGACACAGGAAGGCCTATACTCAAACAGTTGGTATCTATATGGTAAAGTCAGACTTTGATAAACATACATACCTCTATCAGAGGTTATAGCGACATACAATTCCTTAGGGTCATCTGAAGGTGCAGAAACCTGTAAACAATATTTTTGAATTGTTTTAAAGTCATCGATATTTTTGCCATGTCCAATGGTGATTGAACACTAAAAGAACACCCTTTTCTCAGAATAATGATCAATCAAGAATTGTATTAAAAACTTCACACATCAAAGTTTTAGAAAAAGTCTTGTAATACATACTTCTCACTCTCAATGCAGAGTTATTATAGTTCAGATATCATAGCCATAAAAGTTGTTCAATGTTATTTGATCAATTTGTTTGAACAAGCTTCAGTCGTGTTGACACGATCAGAGTATACTCTGATGCCTACTAGGACGCTACTTGGATCGTGGCAACCCTAATCCGAGTGCACTCTGATAACGGCGGCCCATCAGAGTTGACTAGGACCGTGTTCTACTCATCAGAGATGGCTTGTACGAGTAGGCAAACAAAATGGCGTCTGTATAGAACAATCAAAGAAAAAATAGTCCAAGTCAATCAGAGTACAAGAAAATTTTTAAGAGTCAACTATGATGGTGTCAACAGCTATGCTAGTACACTCGTATGAAGTTTACTCGTATGAGTACACTTTGTCAGAGTATACTCTGATTGTGTCAACGCGGCTTAAGCAACTGGCTAAGAACTAATAAATCATTGCTCAAAAAGATTAACCAATCTTGAACTATCAGACTATTTAAAAAAAATAAAAAAACTTAGGCCTTTACATCTACATTAGATGATTTATACAGCATCAGGAGGCAACCTATGCCTACACTTAACGGGATCCTGTAGTGCCTGGGACATTGTTTTAGATGGAATAGGCTTGCCCAGCACCTACACCATACTCTCAGCTTAATCAGCCGCCCACAGGTAAGATGACGACGATACGTGTGGAGCTGACTGAGCTGCGGGTTTCCTCACGATGTTTTCCTGCACCGTTAAGAGCTTGTGTTATAGCGCATATAAATTTTACGAAACGAAAAATCCATTGATGCACGGCCGAGATATGAACCCATGACCTTCAGATTGAAAGTCGAGACACAACCCCATTCAACCAACATAGCTCCTATTTCTATTATATCGACTATTTCAACACTGTGATAATAAATAAATATAAATCTGTCAATATGAAGTCTACAGAACATAAATTTAAACTCTGATTGTAGTACTGACCTCAGCACGCTCATAGAACTGGACAGCACCCTCGCCATACGGACGAGCGGCCTTCAGGTCACGCTCAGCGCGGGTGTACCTAAAGGAAGAGCATTGCTAAATCATACCCATAGCAACTTAGTTGTAACCAAAATCATCAATAAACGATGATAAAACAGTAAATTTACAATTCATGTGTGAACAACAAAGAAATTCATAATTTTAGAAGTAAATAAAGATTTTGAAGTTTGATTGTCGATTTGGCAGCATGCAGTTTGTGGCAGACAATGTCAAATGAGAGATTACTCTGGCTCTGTGGTCAGTGAAAGAAGTTCCAAATAGGTAATATTACATTCCAAATTTAAAACTATTTTGTTCCAGATTTGAAAATAGTAGTCTTGGTAATGATGATCTTACGAATCCACTAACAGCACCAAAGATTAGTGTTGTATGTGCTAGTGAAGTGGTAGATTTCTCCTATTAAAATTGAATTGGTAATGTAGTGAAGAACACTTCTCTGGCTTGAGATTAGAAGTAAATCTACTTGGAACACTTACTTGGCAGCAGACACCATTTTCATGGACTGAGTAATCTTCTGAATGTTCTTCACAGACTTCAGACGCATGGAAATGGATTTCAGAGTAGCCATGTTCCTCTGCTGCTGGTTGACCACAGCCACCACCTGGGTGCAAACACCCGGCATACGACCCAACATTTTCGCAGTTCTGAGGAAAATAGAAAAATCAATAGAGAACAGATGATCGGCACAGGTTAGGTCTTCAAGATTAGATTATGTAAGAGCGACACTGCCGACTTTGGAACGCGATTTTCTTGTAAATTTCCGAACTAAATCACCACTATGGTTTCAGAAAGTGTCGTCTGCTTTATTTGATTGAATTTGGTACAAAAATTACTAACTTTTACGGTCTTTTTCGTGGTCAAAATCCAGCAGACGAAAAATGTCGCTGGCCGAAAACTTGTTTCTGGGATACCAGAAAAAAAAAACTATTTTTACTGAACGCACCCAAAATTTTTCAACAACAATATTCAAACAGAAACAATCAAAAACCAAAAGGAGGTTTTAAGTTTATTTTAGGTTCATAAAACTGCTTCAGTGAGTTAGTTTTTACGTTATCATGCTTATTTGGTCATGCCTTTAATTATGCATAAGTTCTAGAGTATGGTAATAAAGTTTTGCAGATTGAACGCATCTTTTGTGGGCGGTGGGCGGTCCAAGTGGCACCATCCCATTGCACCCAGAAAACTTAGCATTTGACGTTTGCAAATTCGTTAGATTTTTTGTAATAACAGTATCAAGGACTTACTTTTTTGTTAGGAAAAACCAATTTGATACAAAAATAGCTGATACAGTGACTCAGATATCAAATAGCACTAAAGCAGTGTTGTTGGTTGTAGTTGGCAGAGTCAGTTAACACAGTGACATTTAACATTAATTGCGTAAAATGGGACGTTCATTGATAAACACCGTAAACACCATAGAGATGGGATTTGTCATGGATTTGTGAAGTGTTGCCGATGCTACCGAACAATCGGTATTTTAACCGATTTTCCATACCATCTACCGATCTACCATCTAACTCCTCAAATCTACCGATTTTTCCTTGGGGATATTATACAAGTAGAACATTTTTAAATCATTGCAACACCTACTTGTTTACACTTTTGATTCTCGTAATTCACATGCAAAATGAATAAAACGAACCGTAGAAAAACGATTGAATACCGGCAGCTTTACGTATTATACAGAGTACTTACCTACCTAGGTTACCTACATATTTTTCCATTTTCCAAAGAGTACCTAACATAATTAAGAAAGGCATGTTGTTCGTTCGTCGATAAAGCTTTTACTTGCAAATTATTTCATTTTTCTACAAAATTATAATATGTTAAGACGATTGGAAAAAAAGTGGGAATGTGAAAGTGGTTAAATGTAAATCTACCGATTTTTATTTTAATATACCGATTTTTTTTACGATGATTTCTACCGAATTCTGGTTCGCATGATCGGCAGCACTGGCTGTCATGTCATGCTGCTGTGTCTGTGTGAGTCACAGACAGTCTCGACCACAGAGGTCTCGACTCTCGTTCTGTTCGATAAAAAAGTTCAAGATTCTGTTTTGTTTTTATTAGAAGCTAAGCTAAAACCGCTAAAACTAACCATGCCAGAGCCAGGAAAGCCAGTAACAAATACTACAACTGACCCTGAAAAGGTTTTGGAATTGGAACAGCCTACGAGAGAAATAACTCAGACGGACCGTATCAACAAACAACTCTTAGCTTCACTTTTCAAAAGGATGGACGAAGGAGACTCCGTAATAAATAAAATGTTGGAATCTGATAATAATACGACAGAAGACGATGAGTGGAAAGATTAGATATGTTAGTGCTTAAGTTTGTTGTATTGTAAGCTAAAAATTAATAAAGTTTTATAAACTTCATCAAGTATTTTGCAGTTGAAGGTCCTTACGGATTTAGTTGAATGAATATGAAGCAATTGACATCATAATGACATAATTCTTTGATACGGAAATTACATTAGTCATTCAAGTTCGATCTTGAGATGAATCTTGTCAATCTACCAACCTAGTTCGTATCTAATGTCTCATGGTGAACTATTCAAAACTAGGTAATTCAAACCGAGGCTTAGAATTCAGTAAGCTGGCCTACCACTATTGAACAATTGGGGTAAGTAGGTATAAGAAAATTTTAAAGGAGAGAACAATAACATTCCAAGAAACAGTAACTTCAATAATATTTATTATGTACTACGCGAGTTACAATGAGGAATGTTCTTATTTACATAGCTTTTTAATTCCAATATATTTAATTTACAATGTTCACATTTCTGGTTAAATTCACACTACATTTGTCTATTAACCGACGCAACATTAATACTGAAAAATAAATTGTTGCGTTTCAAACATTGCAAGCTTCAACTTTGTATATAGATATTGCAAACATTTTAATAGCATCTTACAAACATACAATAAATACTCATAAAACATGTAATAACTGATTCGTCAAAAACAATCTGTACATAGAAAAATAATATATAATTTACAAGGATATAATCGTGTAATTTGTGTATTTTTTCGTAATTATAATTGTACATGCGGCATCTACAGCACTGCGGGACAATGCAGCGCAAACATACAACGCTGAACTTAGTATCATTACCTGAAACAACATTTAATACAAATTAGAGAAGAAAATGAAAGGCTACATAGATAGCTAGAAGACTAAAATATGAGCTTATCAAAATTTTCGATTGTGACGACATGGATTCCGTGGCCGAATGGTAAGGCACTCCGGCTTTAGGAGGATCTTCTGATCGTTGCCGGTTCAATCGAAAATTTTGATAAGACTTTTCATTTCTCAATGAAATACCTAGTGTGGTTTAACACTGTAAAAATATGTAATTAAAGCTAGTAGACGTTGCCAGGACAACCACAAAATACATTGATCAATGGAGAACTTGAGTGAGATCTTTGCTAGCTAGCACACTTTAAACAAAAATAGCTTATTCTTTTTACCTACTTACTTGAATATAGTAAGTACAACGGATCTTTAGCTCTCTGAAGTTAGGTGCAATAGACGATTGAGCAGGTTTGGTAGAGTAAGCGAGATAGCATGATTTTAGGCAACATTAAAATTGGGTTCTGCGCAGCTACTTCAGAGAGCTAAAGAATGATTGTGCGTATTATACATGGCTTAGTGTTTGTTGCATGTGTTTAGGTAGGTAGGTGCCAATGATTGGTAGGTAACCTACATAGTGGTTCCATTTCATTTGTATTTATGTTCTGTGATTGTTTGTACACTTCCATGTATCTATTTTGTGTGTGTTTTGTCAAATAAATCCATATCCATACTTAATATTATAAATGTGAAAGTAACTCTGTCTGTCTGTTACGTTTTCACGCCCAAACCGCTGAACAGATTAAGCTGGGAATAGTTAAAGGTTGTATCCCAGGGAAGGACATAGGCTACCTTTTATTCCGAAAAATTTAAAAAATCCCGAGGTACCGCGGGTCACACCGCGGGAGCGCAGCTAGTCTATCTATCTTTCTTTCAAACAAGCAAGCTTTACGTTTAAAAGCATATAGAAATGGTAAAAATTTTAGTATTGCTTTTAGTGTAACTCATAACTTACCTATTACATTGTGAATCTTACACCCACTAGTGGGCGGGTCTAAGCCGACTTCTCGATCATGTCCACGTTGATTTTGTAGAAGACGTACGGGTAGTACTCCGCCGAACCGAAGCCGAGGCCGGCCATTTCAGCGTTCTGGAAATGAACTTCATATTATTCACGCACTCTTAAACTTAAGTTTCATTCACGTACTCAAGTTCCTTTCGAGTTCAAGAATTACGAACTTGAGATTAATTTCTCGAAGTTTGAATTGTGAATATGAGAGCTTACAAATTAGTCAAAACTATGTTTTTATTCTCTCTGGGAAAAAGCAATCTCACTTTTGTGTAGGTAAGCGAAAAAAAAGAAGTCTTGGAATCACATAGTTTTCAGGACATACGATGTATTATTTCAAAAACGAAGTGCTTAGTCGTTCCTAATAAATCATTTTTCTATATGATCAATAAGTTGATAGGTGACCGCTAGTGGCATTATCAACTGAGAGGTTCCATGCTTCGGAGGGCGTTACATTGTTGGTCCCGGCTATTAAGTCGATAATCCATGACGGAGACCTTGAGGCGGCCTAAAAACTCCGTCACCAGAGTTGGCCACTGACGCGAAGCTGCTTATTACATAAACGTTAAACCTTAGTTGAACCCCATGTTGACACATGTCAAAACAAAAACTGTTACCACAAAAAAAGCGTTCTATGTACGAGTATTTAATAGTTTTTCTACGGACAGTTTTTTAGTTAGTCTTAGTCTAAATGCGGTTCATTTTCTTGTAATAAGACGGATACAGACTTACTTTAAATTTGTTTTAATGTAAATAAATAAATAATGCTGGACTTTTCACACAGCATCATCTAGCCCCAAAGTAAACAGAGCTTGTGTTATGGGTACTACATGACTGATATACTACTTATATACTTTTTGTTTGTAAATACATACATATTATACATAGAAACACCCAGACCCGAGACAAATATTTGTAGATCATACAAGTATCGGTCCCGCGGCGGGGATCGAACCCGCAACCTTTTGCGTCGCAGGCGGGCCTTCGCCCACTGCGCCACAGAGGTCGTCGATACTGTCGATGTGAGACTCACGTCCTGTGCATTCCCGTGCTGCTGCGCGGAGTGGTCGAGGTGCGTGTACAGCGACTGCAGCACGTCGCGCAGCTTCTTCACGCTCTTGCGGGAGGGGGCCATCACCACGGCCAGGAAGTTCACCGGGAGACCGTATCTGCGAACGTGCACAAACTTACTAAGGCGTCATTCAAACACAAATATTAACAGACATACATAAAATCACGCCTCTTTCCCTAAGGGGTAGGCACCACGGATCTCCACTTGCTACGATCCTGACACACAGCTTTTGCCTCATTCACTCTCATTACATTCTTCATACATGCGCCGGTTTAGGGTACTTATCACCTGGCGCTTCTCCAAAATGTCGTCAATTTGATCCAAGAAGTTTCGCCTATGCCTTCCCCTTCCAGCTGTCCCATACATATTAACAGACATTTGTAATTATTGCGATTATTATAGTATACTTTGCCCAACGGATCTAGGCATTCGTGAAGTTAGCTGATTGTCTGCGCAGTGAACGCTTTTTCATACAAAAAATTATTCTGCGCAGACAAACGGCTAACTTCACGAATGCCTACATCCGTTGGGCGAACTGTACTAGCTGTATGCGACTTCGTCAGCAAAATAACATAATTGAAAACCTCTAAATAGAACTGAAAACTTAATAATACAATAATAGCGCCATCTCATTGACAGTCTATGCTCCATATATAACAATTTAAGAGTATATTTAAGTTATGTTCATTTACAATAGTTAAGCGCTTTGGACTTTTCTGTAAGCTTTCTATCTATTTTTAATAAATCATTTCATTTCATCTCGACATCAGCCATAGGTTGAATTGCGAAGAACTTAATCAAATCGTATAGCTTTGTTTGCGATTCATATCTTCGTATCGGAAACTTTGTCATTGTCATACAAAACAGTTGAAGTATGAATTGCTATCCAAGAGCCCGAAATTCAAGTTTTACTTAGTTTAGGGCTAGATGGCGCTGTGAGATGGTCCTTAAATTCTATTTTTTTTTAACGTAAGACCTTCGATCAAGAATACTATAAAATACTATAGCTCTCAACACAGCGGCATAGAACATCTGCTTTTGAAGGCAGTTTCCGCTACGCTGAGTCGAAGTGTTGGAATAATATTCCACCACCGATCAGGAACCTGGAGGGTATTAATAGTTTTAGAAAAAAATTAAAAGTTTATTTATTTGACTGGCAGAAAGCGCAGGAAAGCCTTTTGTTGGATACAAGTGCTATATAAGTGTAAGTCTATTAGCTTAGTACAAAGTTTTCTCTTTTATTTATTTTTTTGCTTTGTTTATCATTTGTAACTTTTGTGCACCAATTTAGTTTTGTAAGTATGTTATTCTTTAGTTAGACAGTAGTAGTAGTTTTCATGTCCGCTAATCAGAATCGGTCCTAACGGAAGATCAGCGCGGTTTGTTCTGTTTGTCAACTCAACAATCCGCTTATTGCTGAGTTAGGCTCCATTTTGCAGCAACCTAGAATATAAGTTATTCTCGTGTCTGTCGTGTTATGTACCTACTTATCGTTGCAAATAAAACATTTTCTATTCTATAAACTCAGGGTCAGCGCATCAAAACCATCTCTCGTCTCTCTTGACGTTTTTCGTGAATTATGGTAATTATAAGTGTGAGTGTATTTTGTCGCAAACGATTTCCGGTGGATAGTGAAACTGGTGCTAACCAAACATCTCGTAGTAATAAAAGGCTGAGAAAGAGGGTAGATCGTTTCGTCTGCCAATAAACCTACCCACCCACTCGCAATGACCAGTTCTCCAAACTCCAAATAAATTTTGACGACCTCTGTGGCGCAGTGGGCGAAGGCCCGCCTGCGACGCAAAAGGTTGCGGGTTCGATTCCCGCGGCGGGACCAATGTTTGTATGATCTACAAATATTTGTCTCGGGTCTGGGTGTTTCTATGTATAATATGTATGTATTTACAAACAAAAAGTATATAAGTAGGATATCAGTCATCTAGTACCCATAACACAAGCTCTGCTTACTTTTGGGGCTAGATGATGCTGTGTGAAAAGTCCAGCATTATTTATTTATTTATTTATTTAAATTGAATCATGGTAAATATCCAGTTAATAGTGTTAATCTTTATAATCTCTTCTTTATAGAAATAGATATATTTTACCACGGTATCTATAAATTAAAAAACTTGTTAACGCTATTATTTTTAATACCGACTCCTTGAGTCAAGCATTACTTAAGTAGTTACTTAGTTTTCTTTTAATTACGTTTTTTCTTTATTTTGCTTCATTAAGCTTCACTTTCGACTACCTTACAGTCACTTTCTGTTTACAACATATTAAAGTTAACCTGTGGATAACGCCGTGGGCTACATCCATACTATCCATACTAATATTATAAATAATAATAAATAAATAATAATAAATAATGCTGGACATTTTCACACAGCATCATCTAGCCTCAAACTAAGCAAAGCTTGTACTATGGGAACCAGATAACTGATATATACTACTTAAATGTGAAAGTAACTCGGTCTGTCTGTCTGTCTGTCTGTCTGGTTTGTTACGCTTTCACGCCCAAACCGCTGAACAGATTAAGCTGAAATTTGGCATAGTTAAAGGTTATATCCCAGGGAAGGACATAGGCTACTTTTTATCCCGAAAAAATTAAAAGATCCCGAGGGACCGCGGGTCACACCGCGGGAGCGCAGCTAGTTATTAATAAGTTATTATAAGATCTACATTCCCGAAATGTATACCTCCATAAGTTCTTTAGTTAAGCTTTATAATGTAGCTGTTATTCCGTTATAAAAAAAAAAAAATCTTAGTTTAAAAAGTTATAATGATTTGAGGATTTGTGACTTTATTACTAGGTGTAATTCGGTTGTACTTGAAACTCTTTGGACAGAATTTAGCTTTGACTTGTACGTCACGCAGCATAGTATAAATGCTGCGTGACGTACATTCTTGATCGAACATCATCAGCAAACAGGTGAATTGTCTTACAACAACAATGTTATAGATTTACCTGAGTACGGACTCGACGAAAACCCGCAGAGCTTTTACGTGTATCCAGGCGCAGAAACATTCAGAGAAGTTCACCTTCAGCCATCTCACCAACGGACCCTGCGCAAAATTATACTTATTAATCAAGCCCGCGACTCTGTCACCAAAATACCATACTTAAAAAATAGAATTGAAAACTTCTGTTCAGAAGATTCTCTTCTGAAACTTTTAAAACAAAAATGCATTATTAGCGCCATCTCGACCTCAGCCATAGGTTAGCAACGCCATCTAGTCGCCTTTAACTGGAACTTCATAACCGTATACAAAATTTCAACTCTTATTTCACGCCCTCCATGATTAGTTTTAAAAAAAGTAGCCTATGTCCGTCCCTGGGACATAATCTTTATCAAGTCATATTTCAGTATAATCTGTTCAGTGGTTTAGGCGTGAAAAGGTAACAAATAGACAGACAGACAGAGACATTTTACTACATAATATCTATTATTAATAGATGGCGCCACAGGAAAAATTAGATGTCTTTTACAATTGATGCTTATTGACTAAACGTATATTTAGAATTTATAGTGTATACACTCATTCACGAACTCAAGTTTAATTTACGAACTTATTAAAGAATAATCAGTTCGTTAATGAAACATGCACTAACTGATTGTGTAGATCAGCTTCGTCAGAATACACTCACACACCAAACTTACTTTATGTTATATTTACTCAAGTTTTACGTACGAAATAAAATACCAATAACGAATTTAAGTTCCATTTACTCACTCAAGATTTATTTCCTCACTCAAGATTTATTTACGAACTTAAGTTCCATTAACGAACTAGCAGTTTACGAACAAGTACTCACGAATTGCTTCTTCTTGTCAGTAACGAGCTTGGTGATCTCGTTCTTGCCGGCGACGAGGTCCGCCTCGTTGTAAGAAAACTCACGAACAACGAACTTACGCTCGCGAGCGTGGAGTTTGAACTCTTCGGCCACCTGAAATATGTTGTCAAAATTTGAGAACAGGGGCCGTATTTCCGTTCTATATTCGGATGTTCCTAATACGATTTCTGACTTCAAGGGCCAATTTTTCGGTTTGGAATATTTGGTCCTGGGTTAGGACCGTGTTTTAACGTTGATCTTATCGACTGAATACAATGTAGCTCGTAGTAAGAAGCATCCGAATATTCATCAAACGAACGAAATAAACGAGTCACCTCCCAGTGGCTTAATAGTTAATACAATGGAAATAAGTTATTTATTTATTTATTTAATAAGTGTACTTGTAGAAGTTTTTTTAAAAACTGCGTCGCACTCTTTGGTCGTGCACCAATTAGTTTTTCTGTCGAAAAATGTATGTGCACTATGCCAGTACTCTTAAACGGTGAAGGAATACATCGTGAGGAAACCGGCATGTCGGAGAACCTTAAAAAGTTCATAAACATGAAGTGCACGAAAGCTCCTTTGAGGCGCACTTATAATTCTTTCACCACACTGGTTCGAACTAGTGACACGTCAAAGAAGAATGGCTATCCATCATGGATGTAGTTTAGTCTCTAAGACTCCATTTACAGGATACTATTCTTGCCTATTGCCACAGAATTATTAGTTCTTGTTCTATTGAGAGAAAATGGTATGTTATAATGGTATCGTGTAAATGGCGTGTTTAGTCTTTGAACGTATGCCCAGTTGATTATTTGAACGTGTGCCCAGTTGAGTTTTTGAACGTATGGCCAGTTGAATATTTAATCGTGTGCCCAGTTGAGTATTTGAACGTGTGCCCAGTTGAGTATTTAAACGTGTGCCTAGTTGAGTATTTAAACGTGTGCCCAGTTGAGTATTTGAACGTGTGCCCAGTTGAGTCTTTACCTTCTTGAAAAGAGTGACAGTGTAGAGTCCATAGTCGTTATCCTGATAGATCAGCTGAGTGGAGCGCGGCACGATCATGTCGGTTATCTTCTCGTAGTTCGCGTTCCAGTCGTTAAACATCGACCTGGAGAAACAGGGGTAAGAAAGGGGTAAAAGGGTAAAATTAACTAGTTTTGGGGTAAAATGGTAAAAATATTGGTTTAGGCTTGATATCCATGTTTTTATTACAGACTACTTGTGACTTCGTTTTCGTGGGCTCATTTTTAATTTAAATTTTTTTTTTCTCTTTTTTTTTTGTTTTCCTTGTTCTTCCCACGTAAATCCTGATCCGTGGAAATTCCGGGATAATAAGAAGCCTATAATGTTTGCCCTATCCTTTATATTTCGGTGAAAGTCTCATTCAAATCGGTTCAGCCAATCCTGAGATAAGCCCGTACAAAAAGAAACAAAGACAGTAAAAAAAATAAACACTTAAGAAAACAGTTTTTTTGAAATCAGACAGACACTTCAATTTTATTTATATTTATGTATGAATCCATGTAGTTGTAGTTGTAAAGAAACGAATCTAAAATAGCGGAGCTTAATATTATTTTCTCCCGGATCAACTTAGTGGGGTAACATTAAAAAATGATGACCTATTTCATAAAAAAAAATTAGGGGCGATTTCTTTAATGACCCAGGTTCTATGGGGTTATACTAACTTGGGCACGATGACAAGCAGAGTGGTGAGGTACTCGCTGTCAAGGATGAAATGCTCCTTCTTCACCAGATCCGCCAAGTTGCGGGTTAGGAGACTACCGCTGGAAATTAATGTTTTATTAGTAAAATAAATAAAATAAACACATAACAGAATCACGACTGTATCCCAAAGGCGCGGTAGACATTCTCTCAGATCTTTTTGTGTATAACAGACCCTTTGAAGATGTCTAAGATACCAAAAAATAATAAAAAATAAAAATATTTGATACATGCCCACATCTTGCAGAAGTTAGTATTCCAAACGTGACAGGTTGCAGGCCCATCGCCGCTTATAAGAAATACTAACTTGTTTCCTCACGATGTTGTTAAAATAAACGTAAATGTGTGCAAAACGTGCCTGGAAATAAGTCTTAAATTGTTAGCACTTACGTCTGTTTCTTCTCCAGATTCTGCAGATTGCCTTTGAGTGCGTTGTAGGCCTGCGATTTCACCTTCAGATCAGCGTCGATTTGGCCCACCTACAAATAAAAACGTAGGCCTTTACATCTATAATAGATGATTTATACAGCGTCAGGAGGCAACCTATGCCTACACTTAACGGGACGCTGTAATGCCTGAGACATTGTTTGATATGGAATAGGTTTGCCCAGCACCTAAACCATCCTCTCAGCTTAATCAGCCGCCCACAGGAAAGACGACGTCAATACGTGTGAAGCTGACTAAACTGCGGGTTTCCTCACGATGTTTTCCTTTTGTAATGTTTTCCTTTACCGTTAAGAGCTCGTGTTACATATACCTACAAATAATATTTTGTATATTTAATGATATAAAAACAAACAGGACCTTTGTTAACGACTTAATAGCCGGGACCGACAATTTAACGTGCCTCCGAAGCAAGGAAGCGCTCAGTTGATAATGCCAATGCTAGACCGCACAAACGGTGCTTAGCGACACCACGAGCGCTTCGGTTCAGTACAGCGTAACCCCTTTTCACCCCTTTAGGGGTATCTCTAAAATTTCACGTCTTTTCGCCTACATTATAAAAGGAATTTAAAGTGAATATTTATTTTGCCAATTATGGTACAGGTTATTTAGGTAAGAAGGTACATATAAATTACTTAAAAATTAGCAAAAATGGACACCACTCAACATTATGCAAGTGCAAGGGAGTGTGCCTACCCTGCACGAGCGCTGGTATTCTGTGGCACCAGCCATTTACCCTCCATGCTTCATGTTATATAGTAAAGCAGTCACCAATGCTATAATACAGGTGAGTCCTCGAGCCCGTGACTCCCTATCAAAAATTTCCATAACTATAGCCGTTTGATCCCAGTATTTATTTATATGTATTCCTGTTATTAGTAGGTGCAAAGCACGTCATCTCAAACAATGTCCCAGGCACTACAGCGTCCCGTTAAGTGTAGGCATGGATTGCCTCCTGACGCTGTATAAATCATCTAAAATAGATGTAAAGTATTGTAAAGGCCTAAGTAAGTAAAGCACGTCGTAATGACTCTTCGGTTTGACGATATTGTTAGTGCAGTTAGTGCTGGTGGACGTGCGATCTTGTTTTTTAAGATTAGTTGAGGGTAGAAATAAAAGGTATATACTTTATACTTTAATATACACATAGATGTGGACTAACCTAGTCTAGATAGTAGAATATTCAGACTGACCTGTTTGCTGATGATGTCAGCGATATTCCTCAAACTCTGCTTGATGGGATATTTAGCCATGTCCCATTGGAAGCGGGTAAGGTAGGTCGGCAAGTCACCTGTAATTGCAACCTTATTACAGTAGGCCATAAGGTACATTTTAGTTTGATACCCTAATGAAATTTGAATTTTGCGGGCAGTTTTAGCTACCTATGTTTATTGTTGAGTATTTACACAAAGTAAGTTAATCCGAGTTCTCTTATTGGTTGCTTAGCTTACGCACACTAACACAATTTTACAATACGCACAATCGTTCTTTAGCTCTCTGAAGTAGCTGCGCAGAACCCAGTTTTGATGACGCCTAAAATCGTGCTATCTCGCTTACTCTACCAAACCTGCGCAATCGTCTATTGCACCTAACTTCAGAGAGCTAAATATCCGTTGTGCTGAGTATATATTTTTTGTGTAGTTACACATTACCTAACTTGTAATCATAGTAGTAAGACAAATTGTCACAACAAAATTAAGTACCGATGCCAATTTATTTAGTTAATCTATTGTGTTCCACCTGCCTTTGCCCAGTAGTGGGACACAATATGCCAAATTAAAGTTATTAAATCCTCACGGTCGTGCTACAACATTAGTTTTAAATATCTACCCACACAGACAAGATCCAAACAAATAATTTGAATACTTGACAACTTTTGTACTTACTTTTTTTTTTAATTAATCATTATCATTAAAGTAAAATCTGATGATATTCCCTAGCCTATGTTTATTGAGTAGGTACTCTAGGTACCTACAATAATCCTCGGATTCGTCTAACTCAATAATAATAATGAAATTAGTAAGTAGTCTTAATAAATATAATTAAAATAATAATTTATCAATTTGATAACTAATTTCCAGAACATTATCATAATAATTTTATTAATATATAAGTACCTAGTAATTTAAATTTTAGTGTCGCCCACCAAACACAAAAGTGACCCAAGTCACAAACTTATTACTTTTGGGTTAAAGTGCTAAATGAACAAAAAAAAATTGAAGCCAGATCAGGAAACTTAAACTAGCACAGTAAAAAAGTGCTTGAAAGTATTTAATTTAACAGAAACATCTAAACATGTAGAAGCAAAGGTTATTTTCTAAATACATAAACAATTCAAATCCAACATGACAGTAACATGCATTCATGCTATATTCATGCAATTTATCACAGAGATTAACACAATATTAACTTCTACGCTAGAACTAATTCTCGTTTTAATAATATGTATATCACCTAATTTAACTATCTCTAGGCACTACTTACTTTTGCTAGCACACAGTATTTCATAATAGCATTATACTTACGAACTAAATATTGTGTAGATTTATTTAATTTAGGCCAGTTTCTTTTTTAATTCATTATTTACTACCAAAGAATCCTGATCATTCGTCGTCATAATAGTTCTAGCGTAAAACATTCTGCAACAGTAAAAGCTAGACACACTTCAGATTGAATTTAGCGCGAACTAAAAATAATTAATAATACAGTAAGTACATAGTAGGTAATAAATAAGATCCTGTTATCATAATGCAAAATTTAATATAATTTTGTTTTCTTTAAAAAGTATCCAATTTTAGAAACTCCAATTGCGTCACACCAATGAAAACCTAGCTATTATTACACATGAACATAAATATTATGTTCATCGTCAAGATTTTTCACTTAAAACTGCTTTAAACACGTAATAATACCATTGGTAAACGTCTTGGTATTATTGAAATGAGGTAAGTATTAGAGTTTTAAATAATCGACATAGATGATGACTGATTAAATCTAAACCAACTAGCTCAAAACGTTCGATCAAATTATATGGAGAAAAATGTTATAGTCAAAAAAAAGATTATATAAAAGAAATACTTATATAAATTTAATGCCAGTGTAGCCAGCAACAAATATAATATTATGCCTATTTTTATTTATATAACACAACATCAAAAAAAATCAACGAAATAATAAAGCAAACTTAATGATAGCTGAAATAATATCACGAAAAACCTGCGACTACTGCGCTTTCTCAAAAGATGCAAGCTTTATTTATTTGTTAATTACTTTTCAAATAATACGTATAAAAGCGACGTTAAGACTGTGTAAAGACGTACAATTTCGTGAATAACCTAGCCACAATTAAATGACGTAGCGTCACCCTAAACTTTACTGAAGAACATCAAATTTTAAAATACGGGCGAGGTGCGACTGTTATACCGCGTACGGAGTATTGTGAATAGAAAATGTAGGATGGCGCTCCCGACATAATATTTTGAAGACACGGCCAGCGCCATCTGCTGTCTATTTTCTTATGAAAGATTCTATAAAAAAAGCAATCACTGCCATCACAATCCTACAAATGGAAATGTATTTTGATGTTATACAGGCAGGTAGCGCTGTACGTAAACGAAACAGAGTCTCGTTTCTAGCTATAGGATTTTTATACAGGGCCTACCGGGATTGCGGAGCGTTTGAGACTCAACCATCGATCGTGCTCTGAGGCATGATGAGTTTAATTGAGAAATTAATTCAGACCTCGCCCAATTACGTCATCAATGTAAATACCAGTAGTGATAAAGCGACAAAGACAAGTCTGAAGTAATATGGATTCATTTGCGTCAATGATGGTCTCAAACCCTCGAAGGGAGGGGTCGAAGGCGGGTAGTCTCCTAAACCTTGCGATAAAACGTGATGCGGTCGCTCCTCTTCATCGTCATCGTCCCAGCGCGGCGAGCCCCGACCGCTGGACGGTTGCGAAGGGTGCGAGACATAGTCTGAGTGCTCCCGGTGCTCGCACGGCCAGCACCCGTGGTGCTCAGAGAACGCCGAGTCACACACAGGAGACGTCGGCGTTGGAGGCGGCTCGCCCCCACCAGGGTCCGCGTAAGACTCGACGCCTATTTCCAATTTCACGTCACCAACAAAGATAATTTCGAATTTGCCATCGTATCGCTCTTTTAGATATTAGTCGTTAACGCCTCGTTTATGGATGAAATAATAATAGGACGTTAGTACAAGATAGGAGCAAAACATTAAAAAATATCATTTTTTTAGGAAAAAAATAAACTAAAAATGAAGCAAAAAGCGTAGACGATTTATTTTGAAGCTTGATTGGCTAAGCTATGAATGTTTTGTGAGGCAGTGATTGCTATCATCTATTGTGACGATTGAATTGATGTCTTATGTGCTACTGACAATCAAACCTAACATGAAGGTTGTATGTAATGTAATACATAGTGACACGAAACACGATACAAAGAATGTGTCTATAAAATCTTAAGAAATGTGATTGTTGTATAGTGCTATTAAAGAAACAATGAAGCCCCTTTATACGACAATACAATAATATTGATGTCCGTTTGGACCTAATAGTAAGATAAATAAAACCAGAATGTTTATTACATAATAAATACCATCTTACCTATGATTATTTCACATAAAATCACATAATTATGGCATGTTCGAAATAGGTTTTCACACAAAACGATAAAGTAGTAGCTAAACCATTTTTTAAGAATATTTAGGCAACATTCAAATTATAATCTCGTTACAAAATAGTCCAAAAAGTTTTTAGGTGTTTTTTTATTTTAACACGGCACCAAATGTTCTGCGTTTATTTTAGGTATTGTTAATAAATTAATAATAAAATAATAAAAAGCTAACATAATATGAATCCTAAAATAAACGTTATTAGCATTGAAACAAATATATTACAGCTGTAGGTTTTTTTGCGTAGATAATTATAAATTACGAATATAAAAAGCGATAAAATACTGTTTATTCATAAATCGAAGGCTGCATACGATAACTGTAAGCGTAGCATACACTAAGTTTTACTTACTTCCGCAAACTTTTTTCCATTTTTCAGACACTGAAATTCAATCCCAAAATCTAACATTCTCATTCATCTAAAATGCATTATCATAAAATTCTACTAGACATTCCTTCATCAAACCAAAAGATAAAACGTAAATATAATTAAGTAAAAAGCGATGTATAAAATAAACATTTTATATACATTTAAATATGTATAATAGTGTGTCATATATCATAATATAAGTAATAATTATATTATTATGCTTTTGTTCGAAAAGCAGGTGCACTAAATCAACGGATAATGGCCAACTTACCAGAATATAACGCTAAGTTCAACATTTTAATGTATTTTATGATAATTTAGAATATTGTCTCAGTATACACAGAAACACCTATTGATAGAAGTACCTACCTATAATTCGTCTAGCTAGAGCCTTAATTGAGTAAGAAGCCAACGTCGACTATTTCAGATTAACTTCCTGATCACAAATCCTACTTCCTATAGTAGGAAATTCTTCCTAAATAAAGCAAAGGACCATGCATGCTATTTTTGAGTATAATAATCCTACGTATAGTATTGCTTTAACTTTCACGATCTTTGCTTTTAGAAATACATAAAAACAGTACAACTCAGCCAAAACTTCAGGAGAATATATTATAAAAGTAAATCGTGTATTTCTAATATCAGCTTTTTGTCAAAACAAAAATATATACAAATCACATTTATAATATTAGTATGCATGACGCGGTAACCACTGTTGCATTCAGAATACCATTATAAACGTGCGAGTATGCGATAAAATATATACACGGTAATAATAACACCACTGCATATCATAATTATATAAAACAAGTATATACAGAAACATTTATAAAATTCATAAATACTCGTATGTATGTGCATTCTCGGTTCTGATTAGTCATAATGTAACGAACCATGAAAAAAAAACACTGTCCACTTAACATTCGTAGCTTTTATGCAAGGGAAGATTAGATATTATGTTAACAACGAATCTTTCAAATTTTGCATCGAAACATTTTTATTGTTTCTGTTTAGTTTCTGTTAACTTTGGAAAAAATAAGATTCGTCATTAACGTGTTATAAGTTTCATAATATTATGTTTAAAAAGTGCTAAGGTCGTGTGAAATAGTTTTAGAATAATGAGGTGTATGAGTGAAATTTATGTATAACATCATTCTTAGATATTGTGCTGTTATGTTGCAAAGTAAAAAAAATAACAAGAAAAATAAAAAATGCTTCAAATTAAAATAAATGATTTGAAATAAAATGAAACATGCAAAATTAAATAATTAGGTCATTTAAATGAAAACAAAGGAATGAAACAAAATAATCATATTTCCATTGAAATTTAGCGACACATGCTAAGATTTTGCACTACTTAGTGCTTTTTATAATCTTTCTACGCCATTTCATTCTTTTCTATTTAATTAGTTTTACATGCTGGCAATTCCAAACCTATTTCAAATAGGCAGCTTTAAATCCTCTATTTAAAACCTCCCAAGCATGCCAAAATTTTATAGCTATATCTTTCTTCCATGCAAAAAAGTCATTTTAATTTGCTATTTATTCCTAAAGTTTATTAAAAACTCCAAAATATTTATAGCATTGGCACAAAACACTTCAATTTATCTAAAAAATTGTGAGAGAATTTGTAAATTTTATTAAAATTATGTCAAGTGCCACAAGAAAAGTTGTTTTCTCAAAAAAATAAATTTGTTACTTACTGTTATTTGCCATCAGGTTCTCGTGAAGTTTATCGCGTTGATCTTCTAGTACCTGGCAAAATAAATATTTTCCTTATTATGTATTAGAATTAGAATAATTCAATAAAAGGGTTATAATAATTCAATTAAAATTAGTAAATATTTAATTTTGCTATAGGTACAGTTAGCATCAAAAGTTGATTAACATTTGAAGTTTCCAAAATCAGAATATTTCTGAAATCCGTAACACCATGAACAAAATTTTGACAAACAGTTGATTAACAGTCCATAATAATCCCAAGCTAAGTTAATTTTTCCTTTGCAATCGAAGAGAAATGGCGCTGTAAAAAAACAAACTGTTAATCAACATTTGATGCTGACTGTACTTATAAATTATTAAGACAAATATATTACTAGAAGCATTTATAGGTTAGAGTATTTTTTTTTTGCTAAGTTAAAGTGCGAAGGGGAAAGTGTTTTTAAGTTTTTATATGAATTTGGCTTGGTTAATACCTCAAGTTTCAGGCCTGCCAATATGTAGTACATACATAATACTCATAGTTTGTAAAACCTATACTTCTTTTTGTTGTCACTATTTCTTTTGAACCAGTGAGGTGAAGCGATTATAAGTGCGCCTCTAAAGAGGCTCCTACAGATATTTTAGATGACATCTACATTTCTAGACTAATATAAAGAGGAAAGATTTGTTTGTTTGTTTGAATTGAATCCTACATTATCCCTGATGAACATAGGCTATATTTTATCCTGATAAGTGAAGTTTTCCCAAGGGACCGAGGGTAACACCGCGGACAGCTAGTAGTTATTAATCCTAATGCTTACCTCACCAAGATACTGGGCCACTTTCCTAGTGACACCCTCAACAAATGTGTCGAGCTTACCGAGGTCATCGGACAGACCCACCAACTGATCCAACGTCCCCACCTGAAACGTAAAAAAGGATAAGATAATTTATTTCATACTGTTATATTTACATATTTTCTAGTGTAACTTTTTCAGGATACAATCTTCAATCAGGATATTGATCTGCTAGCCGCTCAGACATCTGATGCGGCCATCATGCTCTACCTACAGACCCTAAGGCTATTGGAGGAATAGTTTTGTAAATGAGAGACCTATGGGACCGGCATGTTCGATAATTAAAATAGATTAAAAAAAGCATATTGATCTTGGCTTGCACACGAGGGCAGAACAGTGAGGGTAGCACCAATAGGGAAGCAGCAAACATCAAGCTGCCTAATAATATAGCATGCTGTTTGCTGCTTCCCTATGGGTGCTGCCTCACTGTCCTGTCAAAGAAAGATAGGACAAGAATGACTCTTCTTCTTATTTAAGGATTTACTCCTTGTCGGCACAACTGATGAATCCCTCTCCATGTATCTCTTTCCAGGGCTGCTTCCTTGACCTCTTTATACGACATGACAGCTACCTTCTCCTTCACTTGGCTCATGTAGCTTTTCCTCGGTCTTCCCCTTCCTCTTCTTCCTTCCACTTTCCCTTCTATAATGTTCTTGATGAAACTGTCATGTCGTATAAGAGGCCAAGAATGACCACATCAATAAATAAAATCAGTGAATGACTAACAACTATTGTTCTAGACAATTATAAAAACAAGTAAAATTAGCCATTTATGAAGAACTGGGAAATATATTGTTGATTTTGATTTTTCTAATTTCATCATTTTTTGAGATGTGAGATTGGTAATGTTTTATGAGAAGTTTATTAACTGTTTGAAAATCAATATTTTATGTTATCAAAGTTGAAGAAATTGAATGAAAACTTACCTTCAGGTCGGGGATAGGGAATTTATAGTTGATACTGAGGTTGCCTGACTTGGTGGCATTGTTCAGGGTATCCCAAGTCTGTTGACAGGTCTTGTCGCCGGGGGCACTAATCACCCAGTATTCCGACATTTTCACCACTGAAACACCATCAAAAACAGCTCAGCATTTTGCACACATTGAATTTGAACTATAGCGGAACCGAAAACGCACAGAAAACTCAGTTACATCTTCAGAAGCACTAGAACTGTTTCCGTTTTCAAGAAAATCGATTAGTTCACAAGGATATCAGAGCTAACACTGTAATGGTTGGAGGCGGTCAATCAATTGGATGTTTATAGGGCGAACGCGGCCGTGGGCGCGCGCTTCACTGGATCAATACCGAGGCAGGTTCATTGGCGCCCGTTTGGCGGCCAGACGTCCTGTCGCCGATCTAGAATTATCCCAGAAAACACCCCAAACCACCCTGCATACATCCGTCAATCCAGACTTTGACGTCTTTCAGTCCCGCGCAGAAGTATTTTCCCGCGACACTGACTTCGGTATGCTCTGTTATAAATCACAAAACTCACCTAGAACTTAAAATTACTGCTGTTTATCACTAAATATTAGAAACAGCAAATAATTTGGCGAAATCACAAGACAATTCGGGGCTAGCCCTTCAACGCCATGAAAATTCACGTGATGCGGTGCTGCCACCTACAACGACTGATGTACAGCTGATTTACGTCAGTTGTCTCTGGTTATCGCATTTAGGATTTTTATCATTTTTCAGATAAAATTAAAATAAACAATGTAATGTGATCAAAAATACAGGCAAATAAATCTACAATTGCTTTGTTACTTGTATCGAAAATTTAACCTAGCAATAGATTTAATGGAGTGTGATTTAAAATAATGTGGTGGAATGGAAAATCAATTTTCTAATCGAAAAATTAAAAAACATTCACTAGTCTATGTAACTTGCGAGCGTTCCGTTTCACGACAGTGTGAAATTCGAAATGAAACTTGTAATATTAAAAATATTGTCCTGTGGTATGAAAGTGGGATAACGCGTGATGTGATTCAGGAAATGTCCATCTTAGAGCAAATTCACAATAAATCACGTAGGAAAGCAAATATGTTTCGACCGGCCCACGACAAAGCTCAACTAGTATACAATAAATTGGTTAAAATACTTTTATCTGCGAGATTTGGACTGGAAATATACAAAATTTTCGTAAGTCATTGTCAATGTCAAAAACTATAAAATGTCTGTGTATTTGTCAATCAAATAATAAAAATCCCATTCAATTCAATCAATCGCTTTGTTTGTTTGCCCAAGAAGTTACGAAATAAAAATGAGGATCTTTGGCTTTTTAGCAAAAAAAATTGGCGATTTAACCATCAAAAATTCAAATCTTCCTGAATCCTACATCAAAAGAAGTTATGAACAGGTAAATTAGTAAAACAATCTTTATGAACATAACCTCTAATACTATTAACTTCTAAACGTATTTTGTTTCGCTTTAGGTATACTGGAAGAATCCTACAGGATACCCGCAGTATCCTAAGGCTCAAGTGGCCCGCAAGAAGTTCCGTTTCACAACAAACAGACCTTGGACTGCTCAGTTTAGACAACAGAATGATCGAGGCATGTACAGGAAGAAAGTGTTTGTGGAGCCAGTAGGAGAGTGGAGTTTCTTCAAGTAAGTATTTTCTTATTAAGTGTGACAGTATTTAGAATAGAATAGAATAAAGTTTTATTTTCTCCACATCATATACAACAGTACACTGTATTAGGTTATTGTAAAATAGGTACTTAATCTACATAATTTTATGTGGGTGAAAATACGGCTACCCCTCAGCATTTGCTCCAACAGCTTGAGAGTATTGGATGCTGGTTTTCAGTAGCGCCATTCTTTATTTCAAAATTGTTTTGTAAATAAACCAAATTTAATTTTGGTAGTTGGTCCTTGTGTCTAAACTCTCACTTCCTACTGCTCTAATGTCCACAATACTTATAAACACGCCTCTTAGAGGTAGGCAATGACCACTGATTTTCACTTGCAACTGACTTACATATTTGGCTACTCCTTTTACATCCATCATACAAGCTCCAGAGTACTTTCTGGCCCTCATAAAATATCACCAATTTAGTCCCAAGAAATTAAAAAAAAAAAACTGTTTTTTTCAGAGGTGATAGAGTAGAAATAATGGTGGGTAAAGACAAAGGAAAGCAAGGCATCGTGTCACAGGTGACCCAGGAACGAAACTGGGTGTTCGTTGAGGGGCTCAACACACATCTTAGAACTGTGAGTCTATAACCATTTATTCCGGGACGTTAATTGGGCCTTAAGTGTTAATCGGGCTCTATCTAAGATAGAGGAAGCTGTAGAGTAACTTAAATGCTGGGATCACTTGAATCGTTTTAAAACTACTCCTGTTCCTTGCCGGCCAATACCGTGAAGAACCAGGGCAAAAAGTTGTGACCAGAGAAATCTGTATCTTGGTAAACCTTCAAAAGGCATTCTTTAATAATCAATTATGTTTAAAACAACTTTGTTTCCAGGTAGGCAAAGATAAGAAGTTTCCCGGAGTGACAGTACAGTCTGAAGCACCATTACTCGTCACAACAGGAGTTAAACTCGTCGACCCTGAGTCGTTGAAGCCTACTGAGTTCGAGTGGAGATACACTGAGGATGGTGACAAGGTAAATAACACGTTGAGTGCCGTAATAAACAGTATCTTAAACTATCCAACGAACTGCGGCGGTAGTTTCCATCATATGTAGCCATATGTAGCGTTTCTAACGCCTAGTTCGGACTGGGCTTGTATTTTAGTCGAGTAGAGAGTATGATCCTTTAGTTTATTCGAGTGAATAAATAAAAAAGTCGAGTGACTTTTTTATTTCATATTTGTAAAGCGTGAAACGAAACGTACTAATGTACACGACTAATATTGCTTATACCTAATATAATTTGAACCAGTAGCACGGACGCGTGGTGAGAGGTGCTACTCTATTACTCTAAGGTGCTACTCGCCCAAAAAAAAAAAATTCAAATGGAGTGACTCGACTAAATTACTCACTAACCTACTCAACAAAATTTTTGGTGTTCGGACACGGTTTGCTACTAAGTTACTTGCTACTCGACTAAATTACAAGCCTAGTCCGAACTAGGCTTTACTATTAAAATTGCTGGGGTAATATCCGGTACAGAATCTGACGGCTTCCTGACGGATTATAATTAAGAATATGTAGACTATTAGGCCGGCACAACATGTATTTGACACTTTGTTTTTACTTTGGAATGTTAAGTGTAAATCGATGTTGGGTGTCCTTTTATATCTATCAATCTATCTATATAAGCCCTTTATCCTGAACCCCATTCTTTTGAGTTTCTTACAAAAATTCCGAGTTCAGTGTGCCTCCTGGCAAAAACCTCCTCCAAGCATTTCCACTGCTTTCTATCCTGTTGCGACTCTTCTCCCTCCTTATTAGATTATTATATCATATATAATAATACTTATAATAATATAATATCCGCACCTTGGGGATACAGTCGTGAAACTGTTTACAGTATTTTTTTTTTATAATATTATTATATTATTGCGATTAGACGACCTCTGTGACGCAGTGGGCGAAGGTCCGCCTGCGACGCAGAAGGTTGCGGGTTCGATCCCCGCCGCGGGACAAATGTTTGTATGACCTACAGATATTTGTCCCGGGTCTGGGTGTTTCTATGTATAATATGTATGTATTTACAAACAAAAAGTATATAAGTAGTATATCAGTCATCTAGTACCCATAACACAAGCTCTGCTTACTTTGGGGCTAGATGATGCTGTGTGAAAAGTCTAGCATTATTTATTTATTTTATTTAATATATTGATAGGAGTTTAACAAGTAAAAGAAAACCTCATCATACAGGTCCGGGTATCTCTAGCAAGTAGCAGAATTATCCCTATACCAAAGGCCGCAGAAGAAACAATGGACTTCAAAAGCAAGAAGTTGTATCTAGAGAATGTTGATAAGGACACGACTGCTGATGCAGTAACTGAGGTAAGTCTAAACTGATAGTCTGAAGTGTAGTGGAGAAAACAGCGTTCAAACTTACTAAACTGATTTTTTTCCAAAACTATATAATAGTCTACTAGCTGGTACCCGCGACTTCGTCAGCAAAATAACATACTTAATAAAAATATAACTGAAAACTGCTGTTCAGAAGATTGTCTTCTGAAACTTTTAAAATAAATCGATCTCGATCTCAGCCATAGGACAGCAACGCCATCTAGCTGCCTTCAACTGGAACTATACTTTAAGTCCCTGTACAAAATTTCAACCCTTATATCACGCCCTCCATGATTAGTTTTGAAAAAAAAAAGTAGCCCTGGGACATAAGCTTTATCCATGTCATATTTCAGCATAATCTGTTCAATGGTTTAGGCGTGAAAAGGTAACAAACAGACAGACAGACAGTGACATTTTACTACATAATAGATGGCGCCACAGGAAAAATTAGATCGCGCTATCGTTGCGTTTTGGTCAACGTAACATATAAACTAGCTAATCCTCTAATTTTCAGCATTATAATATTAAGTATTAAGTATGGATTCTTTAAAACATGGGTGCAAAACTATAGTCTACTAGCTGGTACCCGCGACTTCGTCAGCAAAATAACATACATAAGTAGGTTCTTGAAAACCTATTAAAAGAATCGAAAAGTCTAGGCAAAAATCTCCACTCCAATAACTTTTCAAAACTCAAAATCGTATCTCGACCTCCGCTATAGTAGAAAAGCCATCTAGGAGAATAAAGTAAAACACAGTTTTGACCTCTGCTATATAGATGGCGTTCTAACCAAAGCCAAGGAAAAAGTATTTTAATAAATAAAAAAATCTTAACTTCGGATGTATTGATGAGTACATGTTACATCTTATCTTTTATTTTATAATCAATAAAAAAAACAAAAAAATCGGGATTGCAAAAAGTGGCGGCCATCTTTATGACCACGCAACTTTGTTCCCCATACAAATTTTTGACAAGTAAAACTTATTTATTTATTTAAATCCGTGGTATGTATGTACTATCCGTCGTGACTACTGTACCTACGTTTGAAACACCTAGTAGGTTTGACATTTCCTTGGTTTCAAATTAGTTCCAGTGATTGCTACTATGGCTACTAAAAGTTCAACTACTAAAAAATCTGTTCATTCCAGGTGACTTTCGCGCCAAAACTACGGACTTTTGAAATGGATGTGATGGAAGAAATGGGTGTCAAGGAAGACAGATTACCGGCCAAATCTTATTGGTATTAGTTTAAGTAGAATTGTTGATAAATTATATAGTGTTTAATTCTATTCTGTTTTTCATTATCTATAGAATCCCATCCCAGTAATATAATAAAGCTGAAAGTTTGTGAGTTTGACAGTAGTATTTGGACAGGCCTAGTCTAAGGGGGTAGTCAGAGGACTACCCCTTAGACATCTTCAAAGGATCTGGAATATATAAAAAGATCTGAGAGAATGTCACCACGCCTTGGGGATACAGTCAACTTGTTTATGTTTTAGAATAGTTTGACAGACACAAAAACGGACCTTTTTGCGAAGTAAGGTTCAATGTGCTAAATTTTTGGAGTCTAGTGAAGGTACCAACACAATTAGTGTTGGTATGTTTAAATTGTGCTATCGATCATATCTTTCTATCTTGATTAAACTAGATTTTTTTTTTTATGGAAGAGGGGGCAAACGAGCCAGTGGCACACCTGATGGTAATTATAATCGTATGGGGGTTTCCCAATACTATTTGTTTGTCTATCTGCAGGTTGGGAGATATAATAGAAATACCAGGCCTTTTCTTGATGCTTTATTCTTCACGGGTTTTTTGGATGGAACACACACCACACACGTTGTTTTTTACATAATTATTTTCTTACATTAGTTTTGTCAGTAGGTGCCAACATTAAAAAATAACAAATCAATTCTACCAACCAACGCAACGTAGGCTTGCACCATAGAGTTACTTTACATCAATTGGATTGGACATTAGTCTTTTAGCTCATTTCCTAACATCCTCCAACACCAAAAAGAAAAACAAAATGAATTACAACATAGCGTATGTATCCAAACAAAATAAAATTTCTTATCGATCTAAAGTTTATATTATTCGCCACTAGGCATTAAAATTCTTAAGTTTACCTGTTCGCTACTAGATGGCGTTACAATTCACAAATGTTACAAAATGGATACAACATTAAGTTTACAAATTTGCCTAAAGTAATATTTTGCTTATCAATTAACTTACCACTATTAATTATAATAATTTGTTAGACAATTTCTTTATAATGACGACCTATTATTCAATTTTCTTAATCATACCATTGTATTCTTATAAACTAAATTAAGTATAAGTATTTCTCAAACATCTTTTAGTGATATTCAATCATTTTATCAAGTAATGAAAATTATTCACTATTATATTAAGTATAAGTATTTAATTAGCATAACAATCAAATTAGTAAGGTTCTAACAAGGTAATCTCTGACAGACAAAGAATGAAACTTAATATTAAAATGATATTCAATATTTATGATAAATGTTAAATCTGCTAGGGATTTTCACCTGTCTACCACACCTGGAAGTTTGTGGGTTGGTAACATCTGGAGATGATGGTATCTCCGCATCAGGTGTTCTACCAAAAACTATAGAAGACTGACCTGTAAACCCCTCCTCACCAGAAGCAGATGAAGAAGCAGCCGGCAGTTGGAACTCATCTCTCAGCCTTTCTGAAGAAACTTCCAACCTGTAAAGGCGTTGCATAGGTCTTATTTTAGTACCTAGAGCAGTTTTTACTTCAACAGTTCTTTCTACTCCATCTTTTCCAGCTATCAACCTTTGAACTATACCTAATGGCCATCTTATTCTCTTCTCTGGGGTCTCTACTAAAACAATATCTCCTATTTTCAAACTATCTTTTATTTCTATACCCCTTTGGACCAATTGAGTTAAATATTCATTTTTGAATCGTTCTTTGAACTGTTCTCGGATCTTTTGTACATACCGAAGTCTGTTATTTAAACTATTACTATCTATTCGATCAAGATCACTTACTTCGCTGCCTCCGGGGAATAAACGGATAACTGCCATTATCTTAGTTTTAGTGTTATGCCATATTTGGGATCTCTGGGTGCTAATACATCTGCTCAATTTTTTTCGTAACATTCGTACAATTATTCACGGAGATACAAAATATTACAATACTTTTCGATGTTTCTAGACATGCCTAAACTTACAAGAATAAAGTTGTAATATAATATTATCAAAATGTACCCACACCTTTTAATATGACAAAGAGTCATACAATTATATTCACGTAAGAAATATTCGTCTATACAATGGTAAACGCAGGTTATCATTTTATTCTCGTGAAAACATGTCCATACGTTTCGTATAATACCGCTGTTAGAGTCTGTGCGAAAGGGAACCGTCATAAGATTTGATTGTTAAAGCGGTGTATAATAACCGTATTTGTTAGGTTGACAACATTTAAGTGCGACTAACGCAATTTTGAACATTCTTGGACGTCAACTTGCAAAAAAATCAATGGTATGGATCAATGGTTATAAGATTTTGTTAGGTACCTAGTTCTATTTTAAATTAAACCAATCATGGTAGTCAACAACTGGCATACAATTAATGGACTACCGTGGGCTGATTAATATGAGCCCAAACTCGGATAGTTGAATGCTACTCACTGAGGAGTTCCATTGAACAGCTCCTGATTTAATCATCAGATCAGCTCATCGTCACCCTATTTTTAAAACATCAGAGTTGAAACTCGAACGATGTCTTAAGTTCCAACTCAATAGGACTATTTTCTGAGTAGTTCTGTTGAACAACTCCTCACTCCATCAATATAGTGACAGCGAAATTATCAGAAGCTCACTGTCACCATACTTTTAAATTGTAGACTAGATTGTGAAACCCTATGTCCAGTCTACTTCGATTTTAAGTAATTTCCTTGATGTGTTCTCCAGAACGACGATAATATTGACTAAGACGTTAAAGAGGATGAATACGTGATGAATAAAGTTGCCACAGGTCTCACGGACGATATGCAAACCAAGGAAAAGATGGATATTAGGAAATGCAGAAGATGGATGAAAGGAAAGTGCATGTTACCGCGATGCAAATGAGTTGGATGTATGTATGCTTGTGTATCCCACCCATGGTTAGATAAGAAAAACTTTTACATCTTTAATAAATGATTTATAAAGCGCCATGAGGAAACTTACCTATGCCTACGCTCAATAGGACGCTGTAATGCCCGGGACATTGTTTGAGATGGCTTGAGGCTTGCCTAGCACGTATAGACAACTTCTTCTTATATTTACATAGTTTAGAGCTGATTAAGCTACAGAATTCTTCACCATGTTTTCCGTCATCGTTAAGAGCTCATGTTAACGGGTAAGTAAGATAAGGAATGAGTACCTATATACGGGGAGGGAAGTTTGAAAGTGGCACCTATTTCCAAATAAATTGGCATGGTAAGGACAAGTTATGAGGTGGAATATGAGTGTGGCTGGAGGTATGCTAGTATAAAAAGGCTAGAGAAGAAGTGGTTGCAATGTGTGAGAGATGATATGAATGTAAAAGGAGTGGATGCACAGCTGATGACGAATTATAAGAGTGAGTGGAGGAATAACATTATGGCATGGACCAGAGCGTGAACTACGCCCTGTGTCGACCCCTCTTATCATGAGATAAGGGCAGGGGAATGTTGATGATGAAATATGCTAATTGCTAATATTTTTATGTGATTTTATGTCTGATTTTTATCGTTATTATAAAAAAATCAAAGAAAATCTAGAAGTTTTTAATGCTTGACATAGCTGAAGGCTTGAAAAGACTTATGAAATAGTTATGGTTATTTCTTACTCATCATAATTTTATTTCAAGGCAAGGTAACCTTGTTCTAATACTTTAGAACAGTTTTGAAGAGGTTTGCTAGTTAAAAAGTACTCAAAAACATCTTGAAAATAATAAAACAATAGGTGATTACTTCTACCTAACTTTATTTAAAAGCGCTTAACATAAACGAAGTGACACAATATTTACGAGATTAGAATTATAATCACCTATTATCATTTACACTTCGACCTAAAAAAGCGTTGAATAAAATGGTAGGACCGTGGTACACGTGGTACAATATTAGGTTTACGCTAGAAAATACGGTGAATAAAATGATAACCGACATTAGGCAACATGGACGATGATTAATTTTGACTAACAAGAAGATAACTTCTTGTTTTCAAAATATCTCTTCTTAGGCATAAATTACGCGTGTGTCAGCATAACATTTAGATTTCATAAAAAATCAGCTATGCTTAAAGCTATCAACCATCCGTCTACGTCCAGTATTAGTGAAGTTATTAACGAAAACATGTTTTTTGCTTCTCCTGAAAAGTTGTGTTTTTGCAGTTATCCTTTTATTCCCCGGAGGCAGCGACTTCAGTTATAGGTTTATGAGCTGAGTGTATAAAGTGAGCTGGGGTCAATGGTTCTAAACAGTCCCCATTGTCATCATTGATGTATGTAAGAGGGCGGCTGTTCATGACCGCTTCACACTCACAAAGTACAGTCTCCAGTTCGTCATATGTTAGGCACGACGTACCTAAAATTCTACGTAATAAATCTTTCATTACCCTTATTAACCTTTCCCAGAAGCCTCCCCACCAGGCCGCTGTAGGTGCATTCATTTTCCACTGAATGCGGTGAATGGTTGAGTACTTCTGGATCTCCTCCCAATTTAGAGATGTTAATAAGTTTTTAGTTCCGTGAAAATTTGTACCTTGATCCGACATAATAATACTCGCACGGCCTCGTCGTGCGATGAATCTGCGCAATGTCATGATAAATGCATCTGTGGACAGAGAACGTGTTAACTCTAAATGTACAGCGCGGTATACAGCGCATGTATATAAAACAATCCAGCATTTCTCATCATTTTTTAACATGAGTGGTCCAGCCAAATCTACTCCCGTATTTTGAAACGGAGCTGAGCTTATCATTCGTTCTGGGGGCAATGGAGCGGTCGGCGCCTGCACTGGTTTCGAACGATACCTCAAGCATATGGTGCATTGAGAAATTACCGTTTTTGCTAACCGTCGTACTCCGATGATCCAGAAGCGGACTCGTAGATCTACAATCAGCTGATCTACACCTGCGTGCTGTAGCTGTAGATGGCGCTGTCTTACCATCATTTTAACCACAGGATGCTGTGCTGTTAACAGGTACGGAACTCGGGTTGTCTCAGGGAAATCAGACAATGTGAGTTTAGTTTTTATCCTTATGAGCCCTTCCTCATCTATATGTTTAGTCAAATTTTTATCCTTTAGTATATATTCTTTATAAGACTCTTGTATACATTTGATTACAGTTTTTTCAGCCTTTTCATATTCATTATATGTAATTTCCCCTTTTCTCATAGTAGTAGCATGTTGTACATTATATATGAATCTTATTATCCATGCTACTGTTCTCACTAACTTACTATATTTAGAAAAGTAGTTTTGTAATCTGTCTAATAGGCTTTCATTAATACTGACTTGTGTGGTACATACGGTTTTCCTGGTTTCAGCTTGTACCTCACGCTCATCAACAATTATTTCAGAATGCGGCCACAGCTCCGGTGCCAAGCGCAGCCACGCCGGCCCCTCCCACCAGCGACAGTCGAAGAGTGCCTTTGCGGAGCAGCCTCTGGAAGCCGTGTCTGCCCAGTTCTCTGTTCCTGGAATATGCCGCCAATCATTGATATTAGTATTTTGCCTAATTTCTTTTATTCTGTTGCCTACAAAATTGTTAAGGGGCAGTTCCCTTTTGATCCAACATAGAACTACGCTGGAGTCAGTCCAGCAGTAGGTAGGACAACCTTTTAAATTATCATTTTCTCTTACTTGAGATAACAAACGTGAACCTATTAGTGCGGCTAGTAGCTCTAACCTTGGGATCCCTATTCTTTTAGGTGGTGTAACTCGTGACTTGGCTGATATTAACTGGACAGTTACTTTATTTTCTTTTTCAGCCCTGAGTACTACACCTGCACCATATCCATCTTTGCTTGCATCACAAAATAAATGTAGATTCAACTCACTTTTATTTATGTTAGTTGCTGTTAATTTTCTTGGAATTTTGCAATACTCTAGGTATGTGAAGTCTTTATACCATTCCATGAATCTACTTAATAAGTCTGATGGTAGGTTATCATCCCAATGTATATTTCTCCGCCAGGTTTCTTGTAAAATTAGTTTAGGGACTAACATTACCGGTGAAGTGTACCCTACAGGATCAAATACCTTCTGCGTGAGTGACAACAGCTCCCTCTTTGTGATATTCTGGATGTCTTTAGCAGCAGGTAGGCCAGCAGTGTTACAATAAAGCTTGTCTGACAAAGTGTCCCAGTTGAGACCTAGGACTGATATTACATCCTTACCTGCTTCATTTATTCCTAGAGGTGGAGAAGTCACCCACATCCGTAGATTGAATTTGGCAGCCTGCATGATCTGCTTGGCTTCATCCATGAACTTTATAGTCTCTTCTTCACTGTCAAGACTAGTAAGACAATTATCTACGTACCAGGATTTCTTCAGTTGATCTGCATGTGGGCTAGTTATAATTCTGAGATGGTACATAAGTGTGGCTGACAATAAAAATGGACTTGAAGTCAACCCAAATACTACCCGGCAATGTCTATATGTTATTATTTCGTTTATGTTTTCATCCTCCCACCACAAAAATTTTAAATAGTTCCTATCTTCTGCAGGAAGACTTATTTGCAAGAATGCTTTTTGTATATCAGCCGAAACGCCGATTTCTTTTGTTCTAAACCCCATTAATAAGTGTGGAATGCTATCTATAAAGTTTGGCCCCTTTTCTAGGCATGCATTTAGGGACAAACCATTTCTGTCTTTTGCAGACGCATCAAACACAGGTCTTATTGCACTAGTGAGACTTGTTTCTTTTATGACCGCCCTATGTGGCAAGTAGTGACCTTTGTCACACTCATCTATATTATTTGGGACTCTTTCTATAATACCTAATCGTTCCCATTCTTCAAAAACCTCATGGTATGCTCGAAATTTGCCACTAGCATTTAATTTCTGGCTCATTGTTTCAAGTCGTTTTTTAGCAACTTTATAATTGGGTAATAACTCTTCATGACCACTTTTAAATGGAAGTCTTACCTCATATCTGTCATCTTCGTTTTTTCTTATACTTTCCTCAAAGGAAGTGATGACCTCTTTATCTGCAGCTTCCCTTGTCTTCAGTTCGGCTGGATCATGAATGCCTATTGTTTCCAGGGCCCAATATCCTGTAAAATCATTTATATCAGAGCAGAACAAAGTTGTGATTATATTATTGGCATTTGCGCTTACCTGCTTTCCTTGTAAAGTCCATCCCAGCTTTGTATTGATTGCTACCAAACCAGTTTCTTCCAGGTGGATGACCTTTCCTGTGAAAAATGTCCCTGCATAGTCGGAACCTATAAGTAGACCTATCTCTTCAGAGTGTTCATTATTATCTGTCAGTATTACATTATTAGCCTTTAAACTATTTGTCAAACTTGTGTTTGACTTGGCGCTGTGTCTTGGTACATTGGTACAGATAATATTCTGGCCTAGCACTGCCATCTCCGTTGAGTAATTCTTGTCCAGGTTGTTGACCTTAATGTTGTAAATGTTGTAGGACTTGGTGTTGGTCTGCATGCCACCAAACAGTGAGTGTGTGAGTATCTCCTTCTTCATGACCGGAACATTCATCTTCTTCATAACCTCTTCTTTGACATAAGACCTCTGTGAGCCGCTGTCAAACAATGCACGGACGGGGGTCTTTTTGTTGTTGTATTCAAGCTCCACCACAACTGTTTGCAGTAGGGTTACACATTGTTCCGAAGGGGGTGATGCAGATGATGCTGATGAAGCCGTTGTTGTTGTTTGAGATGTAGAATTGGATTCTCTATCACTGTTGTTTTTCTTTTCTTCTGGTTTAGCTGTGCATAAAGCCGTGGAATGTCTTTTGCTGCATATGAAGCATTTTATATTGTATGCCTTACAATTTGTGGAGAAATGACCTCTTTTCAAACAAATGGTGCACGCTTTCTTCTTGTTTATTATATCTTTTCTTTCTCCCATCGCCAGCTTTGGTAATCTGTAACATTCTATTATTAAATAATCCTTGCAGGGACCAGGCGATGATAATATAAATATCCAAATACTTTATACACTCGTTTTATTCGAAATCGTCTGTATACAATCGTTATAACCAAAACCACTTAAAATACTTTATACAGTGTTCCTTCCTAATAGCCAGCTGACAATACGAATGGCCGAGCGTCAAAGCTCGGCTACCCTCTCTCTAGTTTTAATGAGTCGCCAACAATCGGCCATCCTGTTACAGGAATGTCCCTATTCCTGGACTCTCGGCCTTCCTAATATGGATATGTCCCCATAGCCAAACACAATTTGGAGTAAAATACTTAATGATAGATAATTATGGTCTGGGATAACAATTCAAAATAATTAATAAGATGCTTAAACAGACTAAAGAGCTATAATTACATACTACGAGATAAATATATCAATATTTCTATTTTATTTAAAAAAAACATGTAATAATAGTGATTTACTTACATTAAGATCACATCAAATCATTACTTTCAGTATTTTCTACAAATAATGTTATAAATTTTATAATATTTTGTTAGTGCCTTTAAACATTTAAAATCATGATTCAAAGTTCAACCATCAAAAGATATTCATACAACGAATTGGATTATGGTGCACTATTTGATTGTGCAGTAAGTAGTTTGTAATCACTAACCATCACTTTAGGAAAACGATTTGATTGCAGCTTGAGTCACACGCTACCGTTTGCCACCTGTGATACTGTTTTGTACTGTTGTTTGATACTGCTTAATAAAGTAAACAGTCCACTAAATACTACACTAATATATAATAAAATAAGTTTTATTTTAGGTAACTTAAGAATATAATATTTCTATTCCATAAATGAATTAATAAAATAAATAAGGTTGACAAAATGTAATGTTGCGTCTGATAATTAATAAAATTAATTAAGTAATGGAATGCTTGCAACACACACACTATTATTATTATTTTAAAATGTTAATTGCTAAAATTGTTATTGCGTGACATTAAATGATTTGTAACTGTTGGTAAATTATTGTACACCAACCTAAAATGGTAACATAAATATACCACTTAATCGACTTAAAATCTGTATTTTAACCTATGTTGAATTGAACAATAAATAAATGATTGATTGATAGTACAAAGATGGTAAAAGCTAATTCTAAGGCCCATATAAATTAATACCTTAAACCTAAAAATACATGATATTATGTATCAGTCAGCAGTCTTGATGTAGAGCACACGTGAGACCGTCGGCGTGTCTCGGTGCGGAGGTTCTTGGTTCAGGCGGCCGTTGAACGTCGGAACTTCACTCCTTTCGGCTAGCAGCCAGGGCTCATAAAAGTCTTCAAACTCTGAATGACGTCCTTGAATACTATGTGCGCTGCGGTCTTCGTCGGCATTATGTTGTTCTCCTGTCGATCTACACTTACTTGAACATTGTTATTTTCAACGACATACGCTCCATAATATCAAAATTTAAGTTATCTTAGTATAAGATCATTTCATTTCATTTCATTGCTGATTGGCCTTGTGAAGTACCGTTTGCAACCTTTGGGACACGGCCTGTTTGATAACCATCCTGAAGTTGTATATAACCGTTTGTCACCCTCGGAACACGGCCTGTTTGATAACCATCATAAAGTTGCATATAACCGTTTGTCACCCTCGGATCACGGCCTGTTTGATAACCATCCTGAAGTTGCATATAACCGTCGTGTCATCCTCGGGACACAGCCTGTTTGATAACCATCCTGAAGTTGCATACTGCCGCTTGTCACCCCCGGAACATGACCTGTTATCTCATAAGAGATGAATAATTATTCACTCAAAGAAATGACGCTAAAGGTAAGTATTTTGTGTTAATTTTAGGTTCTTCCAGCCTTTTGCTTAACATGTTTTAAACGTGTTAGGTATCTATGCTTTCCTGTCTTAAACACCCTGTTACACATACCATACCTGTTTTCGACATTCTGAATACCTATTGCACATTCATTGTAGTTAACTGTAACATTATTTACACTTTTTAACTTTACATTATTATCACTGACTACTTTACTATCGACCTACTACTCATGCACACTCCGCTGTGATTGTGACACTCACCACCACCTCAGCTCATCAGAATCCTAGCCGATGTAGTCGTACCTAGCTTCGGTGGTCACAATCAGAGGGAGAAGAACCTGGACGACCTGTGAAGTACTTGAGACTTGAGAGTGACTCTGCGTCAGCAGTAAACTATTCCGCGTAGTCTTTGTTACCATCAACTTTATATACCTTGTTATCTGGTTTTCATTTTATATTTTATATTCATAATAATTAGTATCTATTTATCTTATAAAAATGTCAATAGAATAAAACAAAAGAGTATACGTGAACGCATCTACCTTTAACTACAACTTAATCTGTTTTACGGAAACTAATCTACATGACGGTATCTTCCCCCGCTATGAAGTCTTTCGAAGAGATCGTTTAGTCCTTTTAATGAATAAATTCATCGTCATAATCGGTGTTCTGAAGCATGAAGGTTTCTGCGACTATACCACCAGTCATGTGCTATGACGAGGTCCAGTCTATGGAAATTGCGAGAATTTGCAAACTCTTCTGAAAGTACTTTAGCTTCGCCTATGAACAGGCTAGGGGTGTTACCGTCAGCCATCTCACTCACCTCCACTGAGTTTGGGTGAAGTTGGTTTGTCATTCTTATTCATAACCAAATCAAGCGTTGTTGCAAAAATTAAGAAACTTGATCGTAACAAGGGGGGCGGGACCTGATGGTCCTCCTTCACTTGAGGAGTTGTCCATTCTTATAGCATTATTATTTAATAAATCTTAATGTAGTAGCTTAGTTTCTGAAAATAAGCTTTTACAAATCTTTAGATTGAAGGGTTGTTTCCTCACTAAATGAAAAAGGCCTTCATCAACCACGTTCACAAATTGAGCGTTAAGACACAATGTGAAATTCCCAGTCTCGCAAAGCTGTTGAGTCACTGGTTTATGACCACAAAATATACAACTGGCTGCTGAGACTGCTGGGAAATCAGATAAGTGCGCAGAAAGGACGAGAAAACTTACATAATAACTTGTCCACGATATCAGAGAGAACAGAAGAGATTAAGCCAGAGCAAATTGTCCCCTACGTACTATAGGACGCGGACATTCAACGAAAATGCCTCAGTCAACCTCAGCAAGAACAGGATTTAGAATGTGAAATTATCACGATCTAAGTTTAACTATAACTTTACATTAACTTGGCTTACTTTGTTTGGTGATCTGAGTAGGTATGCATATCAATTCCTTGTAAGCATGTACGAGCCAATATTGTTCATACAGCAGATTAACTTTATTTATAAGCTATTACAAAACAGTCGTGACGAAACCTTTGCCACGCCACGGTTCTGGCACTTTACGGAGGTACCTACGTAGGTACGTACTTATTATTACTTGCGGCTCAGATCATAAAACTGACACATTCTATACTTTCTGAATTAATCTATACTTGAATAATTGATTACAGAGGTTTGGTGTCAACTATACCACCTACAAATTAACTATAACTGAAGTGCCCTCGACGAGGACAACCCCAACACACATCAAATCATTTATATCAGAAAACAACACAGTTTTGTTAAGCAAAGGTCAACCATTACTAATTTCTTATTAAGCATGTGTCAAGTGCACGAAAGGAGCCTCTTGAGGCGCACTTATAATCCTTTTACCTCACTGGTTCGAAAGAACTGGTGACACGATAAGAGGATGAAGAAGCTCTTTTAAAAACAGAAACCAAATAGTCGTAATTAAGGAGTACACCTTCTACTTCAATGAAAGTTCCTTCGGGAGTCCCACAAGGATCGCATCTGGGACCTTTATTGTTTTTGCCGTTCGTTAATAGCTGATAGTTGTGTAGCTGATATCCACGAATTTCTTTTGACGACCTTAAGATGTTCGCCAATATAGACAGTGTCACTGATTGTGCTAAACTACAGCGTGATCTTGATGTAATCCTTAACTGGTGCACCCAAAATAGCATCTTTTTGAATAGCAGTAAATGCTCCATCATCTCATCCATCAAGAAGCCTATCAAAACCAATTTTGACTACCCACTCTATTGAGTAGGTAGGTAGTTACACTATTGGGCCGTAAATCCAATGTCAAGGATCTGGGTATAATCTTGGATAAGGACTGAGGAGCTATCTTGCACTAAGAACGTCTTATTATTGTTTAAATGTTTATTTTCTTTGTGTACTTACAGTAAAGTGTTCGTTCATTTATCTTTCAAAAGTTACTATGACGATGATTATGGTAGGAAGGAGTTCTTGGATGCTTGAATTCATATCAATAATCACCAGAGGCTTCAAAAAGAACTGACAGTGTGTGTACCTACTGCATCTCATTCAATAGTCTTGTTCGCTCTGTCCTTGAATATGGCAGCCTTATTTGGTCACCTCACCATAGAAAGAAACCATAAAGACAGAATCAACGCTGTTTCTAATAGGTTCCATAAGATTGTTTCGTATCTCAAACTAGGTCGCACCCTCTCAGGTTATGACAGCAAGACCACTTTGCAGTTGACTCTCTCTCCAAGAGACTGCACAAAATTCTTCACTCAACCATTGATTTCCCTGATTTGCTAGAGTCCATCAAACACATTCTTAATATCAACGATCACACCTTACTCAATAGGTATGTTTAACACATACCTTCTTTTTTTTTTTTTTTTTTTTATAAGACTTCCATAGGTACTTACGATCCACCTATTATGTACCTAGGTACTTAGATACTTGCACGGAAATTACCGACATTTACTCATAGGTACTTCGAATATAAGTAACCTTATTCATTTATTTATTTTTTGTCTTTTTGAGAATAAACCTTATTACCATTTATTATAAACCAACCGATATCAACATAAATTACCGATATCGTAAACCTGCAATAATCTGTGATAGAGGTTATTTTGTACCTACAGAAATATTGTCTTTTATTTGCATTGCACACCCCTTTCCTTCTAAAGATGTATTATTTATATAACAAGTTGGCAATAGTCTTGATATGTTTGACAACAATATATTGATAGATATTTAAGCGGTTTCGCAGGGCTTTGTTGTTAAAAATTCCATAAATCATAATTACTCACAGTGAGTATAGAACTCAATGTAAACAGAGCTCAATGACAGTGATCTCTTGAACTTGAACTGAGTTCTATGATTAAGTACTTATTATTATTAGTTTTATTATTAGGTATCTTAGGGTAATTTAACTTTTATGCGTGCAATGCAACGGTGTAATTTTACTATCAGATTCACATGTCTGATCACAATCTACATCTAAGCTTACATTGTAATAGAATTATTTTTTTTGGATTGTAAACTGTTTTGTGACACAAATAAATAAATAGATTCATTTGACAGATACGCTTACAAGGTGTAGGTACCGTGATGTACCTACCACCCATTACGCGTCTCGAAGAAAGTCATTGTTATAGTCTTAATTCTTAATTCTTAATTCTTTATTGTACAAATAGACACACACAGGATAATAACATAAAAAAGGGCATGAACAAAGGCGAGCTTAACCCTACAAAGAGTTTTCTTCCTCATTCTTATTCAGTATTGTTTTACTTATTGCTGCTTATTACAAAAACGTTAAACCTGGTTGAACTCCATGTTGATACGTGTCAAAACAAAACTGTTACCACAAAAAGTGCGAAATAAACTTTATGCACATTTACCCCATCATACAAAAATGACCTTATCGTCTAAGGAATAAAGTCGAAAATAAATGTGCACACAATAGCCGGCTAAATGCGTGATTTTGCTTCGAACTTACACTTACTTCACAAATCTATTTTTCTAAATGTTGGCAATCCGATAACCTAGCTATAGATACTCTAATATAGAGTAAGATAATCATACGTTCATTTCGAATCGAATGAGGTATAGATAGCCAAGTCATAGTGACCTTTATCACTCTAAAATAAGGTTTGAATAGGTCTGAGCGGTTGGGCCCTGTATCAAAAGGCCAGCGACTAGGGTATCCCCGAGGATAATTCAAATTCAAATTCAAAACGTTTACTGCTTCATGTTAGCAGACAGATCCCAAAACAAAACAGTGTTTCACAACATGAACCCCGCTGGGGTATTGCAACATTTGGCACTTAGCTTAGGTATTTCTAACTTATAATCGAATTTGTGTAGGTAATTAAAAGAAACATTTTTGTTCATGGTTTAGGCCACAGACATATATAGACTGGCTATTTGATAATAATCATAACTATGAAACACGATGTCGCCAGTATTATTAGCTACTTGACCGATTCACACTAACAAATTACCCAATCAATGCGAACCATATTATAACTATACAAACTTAAGCATCGATATCTAGCTTCCACAGAATATATAACTTCTCCACGCGGCGGAGCGCACCAGCGGCCGTACCATGCAACACACGTAGTGTTGAGAGCATTGTTGACTTTACATTCCATTGCGTCATTTGTTGCTTGGATTGTGACTGGTCTCAAGATAAACACAGCAATGTATGTCGAACATTGAATTGAATCACTTTTAATTTTGAGTATATTGGTAAATGCACACGCGACTAGCCATGAAGCGCGAAAAACCATGATGCCCGATTTTGACCGAACCAGCTGGAATAAACTTGATGTTGCGACACGCCACGTCTCCATAGTCAATCCCCTCATGTCTTTAGATCCGTGGTTTAGGCACAATTAAATATTATGTATTTCGCTTTTTGCATCATTTATTGTCTTCTTCTCAATCTTGAATATTGTAATAACATTTTTTTTTTATATATATTTGTATTCTCTTCAATGCGGTAAATTATAATAAATCTGGATTGACACATTGTATATTCCTGATTTAATTAAGTATTTGTAACTTTATGTATGGTAGGACCATTCTACCCGTGCCTCTCAAATTGTGTGGTTTAGTATATTGTTCTTTAGATAATGTGTAGGAAGCTTTATTTGCTCTCACAAATTTACAAATCTCATTGATATATATTGAAGTTAAAATTAGGATTTATTAAAATGGAATTTACCGACAGACACTCGTAGTTTTATTTAGGTAAGTAAGTATGTAACCTACATACTGATCCTGATCCAGATCATCAGAAAATTTCTGAGATCTCCTCAGAGGCATGTCCAACCAAATACACCATCTGATACGTACACTTACCCAAACTTTGTAGTAGTTAACATTTAGACCTAGGTACCTACTTACCTTTAAATGTCTGCCATTGACATAGACCTCGAATTGTAGGTAGTATAAGTCTTCATTTTAGTTGGTACCTGGTTGCCATGTAGGCAGTGTAGGTACCTATACTTACTTAGGTACCTACCTACTATTACTAACTCATCAGTGTAGAATCAATTTATAAAATTGGTGGGTAGGTACTTAATGCAACGTCGAATGTAAACAAGTAGGATCTATTCACATAAATAGATCACGTAACACACCGTCGAGTAGGTAGGTAGGTATCTACTCACACACCTACCTATACGATGATAATAATAAAAAGTCTAGGTAGACAATTGTTGACTCCTCGATTCAAATAATAATAAATATGTTACCTACATAACAAATGCTTACGTACCCATCACACACATCAGATTTACACTGTAGGAAATTTTTCTTATCTCATATTTACGCCATAAAAACGATAAGTAGGCCACCAGGAAGGTAAACCCAAGGTCATCATTACTGTACAAACTCATGACTTTATCTCCACTCCAACTCTTTAAAAGGATCACCATTAGAACTCGGCAGTAAAACAATAGACACAAATAGGTAGGTAGATATTTTCTGAAGTACTCACTGGGTGCCTACTACTTATTTATTAAGTAGAAAAGTCATCATAAGCACCAAAGAATTTTCAAGGTATACACACATATAAAAAAATAGTTGGTTGTACATACCAATGGGCGTCTGCAACGTTCTTACCACTTCGGATATTAAATAATCCTTGCAGGGACCAGGCGATGATAATATAAATATCCAAATACTTTATACACTCGTTTTATTCGAAATCGTCTGTATACAATCGTTATAACCAAAACCACTTAAAATACTTTATACAGTGTTCCTTCCTAATAGCCAGCTGACAATACGAATGGCCGAGCGTCAAAGCTCGGCTACCCTCTCTCTAGTTTTAATGAGTCGCCAACACTATGCTGCAATGGTTTTCTTTGTCGCACCAAATACAAGTAGCTGTGCTTTTCTTATTAGGTTGGTCAATTTTCTTTATATTGGTGAACAGGCAACTCGCTGTCGGCTGGCTTTCTTTCCCATTATTATTTTCCTTATCATTAAAATTCATTTTTGCCATTTTAATTCTTTGATCATGTTCAACTTCGGAGTGTAAAAAGGTAAGTAATTTGTTTAATTCTTCCTCCATGTTGTTGTCGTGACTCCCGCTTCGCTGCCACGCCTTCAGTGTTTCTTCTGGCAGAGCTGATTCCACCATAGGTAGTATAAAAGCAGCATTTTTCTTGGTAACGCCCAGTGTTTCTAAAGAACGTAGCTGTGCACTTAGTTTATCATATAGGTTTATCAAATCAGCATGGTCTTTATGGATGATGAGTGACAGGAGTTCTCTAACATACAGTTGGGTTTGTAGATCTTCTCTCGCATACCTGGATTGTAGATGCTCGATGCATTTTGGATAATTTTCTGCTGTAATTGGATAGCTCTCCACTAGTAGACGGGCGTCGGAGTCGACGTTGACCGCTTGCAACAAATAAGCGAACTTATCTTCTGCGCACATGTCTGGGTCTTCATGTATTTTTCTAAACTGTCCCCAAAATGGCAGCCAGCTTTTCAACTCACCGTTGAATTTTACTATTTCGAGTTTGGGTAGCCTAACCCGGTTCACCTTTGATTTTTGTTCAATTTGATTCATTTTCATGTTTTTGTATCTGGCCTCAATTATTAGCCACTTAGTTTTATATTTTTCGCAGTCGTCAAGTTCCTTTTCAAGTTTTTCTTCATCGCTATCTGGCAGCATCATGGTTCTTATTTTCGCGTCTACATTCTCGATCTCTGCCCGTAAACTTTCAAGAGATTTATACGAAGCCTCTAACATCTCTTGCGACAGGGCCCGCCTCTCCTCAGACGCCATGACCGCCTCAAAGCCATTTGCTCGTTTTGTAAATTGGCTCCGTAGAGCTGTTCGCAACTTCACCTGAATATCCATATCTCCCTTAATATGTCACGGTCGCCACATATAATCGTATGGGGGTTTCCCAATACTATTTGTTTGTCTATCTGCAGGTTGGGAGATATAATAGAAATACCAGGCCTTTTCTTGATGCTTTATTCTTCACGGGTTTTTTGGATGGAACACACACCACACACGTGGTTTTTTACATAATTATTTTCTTACATTAGTTTTGTCAGTAGGTGCCAACATTAAAAAATAACAAATCAATTCTACCAACCAACGCAACGTAGGCTTGCACCATAGAGTTACTTTACATCAATTGGATTGGACATTAGTCTTTTAGCTCATTTCCTAACAGTAATGATTACCACCGCCCACAGACAACTGCAGCATCAAGAAGCACTGCAGATGTGTTGCCGGCCTTTGAGGTAGGAATAGGCTCTTTTCTTGAAGGTGCCTAAGTCGTATCGGTCTGGAAATACCGCTGGCGACAGCTGATTCCATAAGTCTGTTGTGCGAGGCATGAATTGGCGTGAAAACCGCACAGTTAGACTAGATCTTTATCAATTATACGATTTTATGGACTCGTGGCCTAGCTGGTGGTAATTGTGCCCTACTTTAACTTTTTTACCTATGTAGTTACTTATTGTGGGGGCGGTGGGAGAACAGTGGATCCGGCTGGCACAAGACCGCTAGGAGTGGCGTGAAACAGAAGAGGCCTATACCCAACAGTGGGTGTTACCGGCTGGATAGTTAGACGTACCTATTAAAAATATAACTATCCAATAAGATTTATGTACCTACAATTCAATTTACGTACGCACAACCAATCTTTAGCTCTCTGAAGTAGCTGCGCAGAACCCATTTTTGATGACGCCTAAAAGACGAAGACAGCGTTGTATAGCTGCCTCGCTCACTCGCTTAGTTTGTTGCATCGTCCTATCTCGCCTACTCTATCAAACCTGCGCAATCGTTTAGTGCACCTAACTTCAGAGAGCTAAAGATCCGTTGTGCGTACTGTACCTAAGTACCTAGGTAGGTAGATGCCTACAATTACAACTTTAAGAATCCTTCATGATTTAGGTACCTACAAATAATATGATTTATCAGCATCAGCACAGCATCGTTTGATTTTGAGTTCATGGAAATACGGTCTCGCGTTACGCGCCTTAGAAAACACAAAAAAAAACGCTAATCTATGTCGGCTGAAAAGAAAATAACTATCTACAGTTCTTCCAACGGATCTAGGCATTTAAAATTGGGTTCTGCGCAGACAAACGGCTAACTTCACGAATGCCTAGATCCGTTGGAAGAACTGTACGTAGGGTAAGCAGTCTGTTTAGGCACAGCTTAGGCCGTGGTTTAAACAAATACCTATAAACACCCACGCATTTATTTCGTGTACTTAACTGATTTCAATCTCTTGTTCAGTAGATACAAGGGCAGGTATCTACCTATACCTACCTACTTATTAGCAAATGCTATCAATGAAACAGTTTTTAATAGGCTATTTTAGTTTGATACTCAAATGAACGATAACAGAATTAGCGCGTGTTTGTGTGAGTCTCTAATCACTACATAGTATAAAACAAAGTCGCCTTTTCTGTCCCTATATCCCTATGTGCGCTTAAATCTTTAAAACTACGCAACGGATTTTGATGCGGTTTTTTCCAATAGATAGAGTGATTCAAGAGGAAGGTTTATATGTATAATACATGCATCATATACTAAAGCAACATTGCTAATTTTAGAGGTTTCTAACGTGATGTCGTAAATTAACCTATTTTTTTGGGCTTATTTATGCCCGTGCAAAGTCGGAGCGGGCCGCTATGTTTTTATATACAACGTTCATAGTTTTTCTGTAGTGTATTTAATTTAGTATCAGCATTGCACCCGTGCGAAGCCGGGGCGGGTCGCTAGTCTACATCTACACTAATATTATAAAGAGGAAACATTTGTTTGTTTGTTTGTTTGTTTGAATTGAATAGGCTCCGAAACTACTGGACCGATTTGAAAAATTCTTTCACCATTAGAATCCTACATTATCTGTGATGAACATAGGCTATAAATTATTTTCAAAAAAATTAGAGCTCCTTATGAAAATTGCAATAATGTAACCAAAGGTGTAAAAATTTTGAACATAAAATTCTTCATATCGCGTGCGCTGCGAAAACTATTGATGATAGAACAAAAAAATGTTCTACAATATTAAAGAACGTATCAATATCTACAAAAAAGTCAGCGATAGCATATGTCCAACTATTGTGGTTGTGTCAGAATAACAACATTTATAATTTAAAAAGAGAATAAAAATGCCGACCAAAAGCAGACCACGTTATTCTTATTTTGGTATTTATTCTTATCCAAATAAATTCCTTCGTAGTAAAGGCTGTTTCAGTACCCGTCGATTACTTTTTGAATGATTGAAATCGGACATTTCATTCAAAAGTTATCATGAGTTTAAAAATGTAAGATACATCGCGACCACAGAATAAATATCAGTTAGTACCGTAGGACAAGTGTCTGGGATTTTTAACACAGGTAACGGGATATTAACCATGATAAATACCATAGATACTATTGATCATGGCGTATGCAACTGCGCCGAAATATCGGGAAACTCAAAAAACATTAAATAATGGTAAATATCCCGTTAACTGTGTTAAAAATGTTGAAAACCATGATAGTTTAAAAAGTGTCTGGGAACTATGGAATGAGAGAGGGGAGTGGTAATATATCAATGAAATATATATGGGAGGTAGGGGAGCATTGGGCAGTAGGGAGGTTTGGACACCCCCGTGTCATGTCGGCCAGAAACCATCATGCCTATCGTCAAATCGGAATTTGATCAGTTAGAATTGACCATTTTTGGGGGTGGATTGACATGATGGTGTATCTATGGCCGGCATAACATGGGAGTTTGCCGGTGGTGTCCAAACCTGCCTTACTGCCCAATACTCCCCTAACTACCTTAGACCTTACCTACATATTAACCTCTAAACTTTAAAGGATCATACATTCCGCTCCGGGACCGCCATGTTATTATTAAATATTTGTTAAATCCATACTTCCATACTAATATTATAAATCTGAAAGTAACTCTGTCTGTCTGTCTGTCTGTTTGTTACGCTTTCACGCCCAAACCGCTAAACAGATTAAGCTGAAATTTGGCATGGATAAAGATTATACCCCAGGGACGGACATAGGCTACTTTTTTCTTCAAATATTTATAAGGGGGCGTGAAAATAAGGGTTGCAAGTTTGTATGGGGAAAAAAGTTGAGCGACGCTGGGCGAGGTCATAAAGATGATGGGTGACCGCCACTTTTTGCTCTGTTGTTGCATTGCAGATTTTTTTGTTTTTTTTTCTCATTTTGCATGATAAATGATTTTTAAATTAATTAAAAACATGTAACATGTATATTTCCACGCATCAATACATACGAAATTAAGATTTTTTTGGTATATTAAAATACTTTTTAATATACCAAATATCACCGAGGTCAAAACTGCTTTTTACTTTTTTTCTCCTAGGTGGCGTTTCTACTATAGCGGAGGTCGAGATACGATCATTTTGAGTTTTGAAAGCTATTGAAGATTTTGGCTTAGACTTTTCGATAATTTTTATAGGTTTTCAACTTATGTTATTTTACTGACGAAATCGCGGGTACCAGCTAGAAAATAAAATATTTTTCCTTGGCGTTGATTAGCAACGCTAGCAACGCCATCTATATTTTTCATTTTCACAACTAGGTAGCGTTGCGAAATCAAGAATATAGATCATTTAGCGTTTTGGAAATTAAAATAGGCAGTTTCATAGACGTTACTTAACCGATTGTAATGAAATTTGGAACGTAGATGCTTTAGCTTTTTTACTTGAATATATGCTTATCTAATTAAAAAAAATCAACCCATATGGATGTTTTACAGGGTGTTAAAGTTAGTATGGAAAATTTGATTCCTTTTTATTCACTTCAAACACAGTGTAAATAAACTTTGGTAACACTCCTGCACTTGAATCCTAATAATGCGCAGACGAAGTTGCGCGGGTCAGCTAGTAATAAATAAATATAAATAAAGCTGGACATTTTTCACACAGCATCATCTAGCCCCAAACTAAGCAAAGCTTGTACTATGGGAACCAGATAACTGATATACTACTTATATACTTTTTGTTTGTAAATACATACATATTATACATAGAAACACCCAGACCCGAGACAAATATCTGTAGGTCATACAAACATTTGTCCCGCGGCGGTAATCAAACCCGCAACCTTCTACGTCGCAGGCGGACCTTCGCCCACTGCGCCACAGAGGTCGTCAATCCTTCTAAGGCTCAAACCTTTAAGTTTTTGCGCTTTAGGTCTAGGTAGGTAGGTACCCACCTTTGGTACCCTAAGTAACAGTTAAGGTTTTGATTTGGGACTAAAATTGATCATACAAATGACTGACTGGGTGGAAAAAAATCTCTAGGTAGGTAGGAACCATTTTTTTTATGTGTTATTTAAGTATGTTTAAAGTCGGACAAGTCAAGTACCTACCTAGCTAGTACCTACCTACGAGTCAGTCTCACGCCTTGCGGGTTCCGTTTTCTGGGTCTTATTGTGTAATTCAACTGGCAATCATGGTCATGGGCTTAATTTTGACTTTTGAAACCCATTCTTGACTTCAATTATCATTTTCCTATTATGTGATTGGTTGAGCTCTATTGGGATGACAACTGGGAATTAATTTCAAATTTCAGACAATAAGGTACCTACAATGATATTTTGAATTGTTTACGCTTCCCTTATTTTTCCAATAGGTTGGTATAGGTAGGTACCTACTCCTACCTACTTAAACTATTAGGTAGGTACTACCTACTAATGTGTACCTACCTACAGTAAGTACTTATAAGAATTTTAAATGAAAAAGTAATTTGAGGGACCCTACCTATAATAATAAATTTTCGATGAATCGATCACTTATCAATGGCGTGATATTTATCAGGAGATAAGACTAAAGTTTGGTAATTTGACGTAAGTAGGTAGGTACCTATAGGTAACAAGATATTTAAATGTGATTTTCCAATCTCTCGATGTTTTGCTGTGTAACTTACCTACCGACAACCTTTCTAATTCAATCCTTATGAATTACCTACCTCATAAAATTGTTCTTACTTCTTATGTTAGAAAGAACGGTGTATTCCCAACGACCCCCCTAACCTCCCCAGTAGTGGGTTAGTTGCGAATAAAAATCCCAGTGACCCCACTGCACAAGTCAATGGGGTCGTTGAGAATAAAAATCCCAACAACCCCACTAACCTCCTCATCCTAGTGACCCGACAAGAAGTTTCTTTATTTTCTTGTTATTTATCAAACAACACATGCATCAGCTGTTCTTCTAAAAATAGCTGATTCCATTTCAAAATACGTTTTGTTTTCATAACTTCCTAACATTTGACCCGCACAGAATAAAGCATTAGAGGTACCTACGTATACGCGGGCGGGTGCAAATCTTACTATACCAATGATGTAATAGTACTGCGCTACCAAAGAAGTCTTGCGGAATTTAGCGGAACTAACGAAAAAGCTTTGCAATTTTATTTTTACGCAAAGACACTAGCGCCGCCGGAAAGGACTTCTTTAGTAGCGCGGATTCACGTGGGTTTATCGATAAAAATGCGTACAATGCTGGTTACAATCGCACATGAGGTGTGCGTGATTCATGAACAGCTTTCCATAACGAGACATGTTTATTAAGCCGGGTCTCCTACGACACTGTTTTTGTGTTTTCTAACACCTATTCTAATACCTACAATTATTAAAGGGACTGTTATGTTCAGTACTATAGGTACGTACCTTACCTACCTACCTACTAGCAAGATAGATTTGTTGATTAGCAACAAAACTAAAAATCTAATTAGCGTCTTTAAATAAACCAATTTTTTGGCAAAGCAGTATTTTCCAAGGATTCATTTGCTAGCCAGTAATGTATTCACAACGTCAAAATCACACGATGTCGTAATACAGTCCTATCAGTCACTTCGATGAGCTTCGATGCACCGCGCCTTTCCAGCATCAAAACAAACATTGAGCATTCGGCCGCCAAGCAGGCAACACGCGTATCCCTATTTTTAAGTTTTTTGAGTTGGTGAAAATGAAGCTGAGTTTTATGCTGTGTGCCGCCTGCATCAATTTTGCTGTAGCGGTAAGTGTTTTTTTTTATTTCTATTATTATTATTATAGATACCTACTTAAATTGTATTTCTCTTTATTGTTTATTTCTTAATTAAGATTGTTTTGTTTAAGTATTTGTAACATAACAGAAGGAAAACAATAACTGAAAATTGATTGCGTCTATTGAGGGTAGGTTTATTACCTAGCTATTAATAATTAAAATGATAAATTATATTAATCCGTAGAAAAACGAATGCAACACTTTGTAGGTAGGTAGGTGCCTACTTACTTTATGATTTTTATCTAGAACTGCATAAAATTACGCGCTCTAAGTGATAAATTGCATTTCGATAAGCTTTATCTGATTACTACCCAAATTTTAGAAGAAAAAAAAAACAGAAATGCATACTGTTACTGTGCTTAATTGCTATTTTAAGTATGACATAGGCATACCTACTTACATTTTTTTTTGTATAAGTAAGTAGATAGACATCCTAAATGCGTTAAGTACTTGTCTTCGCCTTAGATTTGTAAACTCGATATTAATAGAACTTATTATTAAACCTACCTAAGTAGAAAAATTAGATACTCTTAGGTAGGTTACTTATCCATTTTATTTTGTCGCTTAAAATAATAACTAAAGGTTGCTTACAACATCCAAAAATAAATCAAAACAACGCATTAGATCAAAAGAAAGAGGACGGTGACCGTATCACGCATACTATGCGTGTTGTTGTTTTGTCCTTGTCTCTATATGTGCGTCTCTTGCACTCTTTCTATGAGGGCAGAAAGGGCAGGGGATCCCTTTGACTACTTTTAATCTCGTCTTGGAATTGAGAACTACGTGACAGTTCGTCACGTACGCCATGGTTCATAAATGTTTTATTGCACCTTTGTAGTTTTAAAAATAGCAGGACAATGCCAGGATTTTGGGTGGAATTCTTACCTAATTACTTGAGATAGATAAGTACTTACATTCTTCATTAGCATCTCAGCCCTTCATCGCGTATCGCTCACTGCTGGGTCAATACCCAGCATGAGATATTTAAAATATATAATACTAGCTACTGTGCGCGGCTTCACCCGCGTGGTACCAAAATTTTTAATAGCCTATACGCGATTCCAGGTAACTATCTACGCCTTTTCCAAGTTTCATCTAAATCGGTTCGCTAGTTTAGGCGTGATTGAAACACAAACATACAAACATCCTAACATCTAAACAAACTCACACACTTTCAGCGTTTTTATATTACTGGGATAGTGGGATAGTGGGATAAGTACTTATGTCTCCCTTTTTTATGCCGGCCTTCACTATCTTAAATGTCTCTGTAAATTTAAAATAAATAATCGAATTTTTCATAGTAGGGAAACCATAACCAACTGAAATAATCATCCAAGGAACTGATTATTTTTAATTAGACCATTCTGGCATCATTGCAACAAAAAATCCTTCAGATATTCTTAGTCAGAGTTGAACGGCACACTCCGGAAAACGGAAATATCTTGGAAAGTTTTACCAAATGAAGTCACCCAGTGTTATGCTACCTACGCTTCGCTTATACAAAGGGACGCGTAGATTCCCTGGCAACTCTATCAGCCAGCTTACTATGACCCCTCCATCTCTACCATTTGAGCTTTATATGTAGAGTATAACTATACCTAGATCAATAATAATTAGAGCCGTGTTGGTTGAATGGGGTTGTACCTCAACTTTCAATCCGAAGGTTGTGGGTTCGAATCCCGGCCGTGCATCAATGGATTTTCCGCTTCGTAAAATGTATACGCTTTAACACGTGCTCTAAACGGTGAAGAAAAACATCGTGAGGAAACCAGTTAGTCTTCTTATAGGCGGCGATGGGCTTGCAACCTGTCACGTATGGAATACTAACTTCTGCAAGATGTGGGCATGTATCAAATATGTGTTTGGACATGCCTCTGACTACCCCCTTAGACATCTTCAAAGTATCTGGAATAAGTAACATAAAAAGAGGCTGGAAAAAAAACGGTCGCGCGCGACACATACATAGGTCAAAACGTCACAGTGCGAAGTACGCAGACGCAAAACAATCCATAGATTGTTACACTGTTAGTACCTACTAGGATTTTAATATTTGACAAATGCCAAATTTTAAAGTTGAAACTTCGTTCTAACCGAGTGTTCCACGGAGGTTCCACGACACACATACTTTTTTGTAAAGTCTTTGTATTCCTTTACAGGGCACGTACAAAGCTGCTGTGAGTGATGCTAATGCCAACTCCGATGGACTTTTATCGTTTGTTTATGAAGCAGGCAGAAAGGTTAGTGAGGACATCATATCACGTGAAGGAAGCATGGTATGCAAGCTGATACTGAATGCACTTAGTAAATTAAATTCAGGTCATAGAGATTCAGTTTAATTATAATAATAATGCTGGACATTTTCACACAGCATCATTTAGCCCAAAACTAAGCAAAGCTTGTACTATGGGAACCAGATAACTGATATACTACTTATATACATTTTGTTTGTAAATACATACACATTATACATAGAAACACCCAGATTCCAGATAAATATTTGCAGATCATACAAACATTTATCCCGCGGCGGGGATCGAACCCGCAACCTTTGCGTCGCAGGCGGGCTTTCACCCACTGCGCCACAGAGATCGTCAATTTTAATGTTTGTTTTGTTGATGGGTGACTATTTTGTAAATGTAGGCTTTTTTGGGATAGTGCGTTTTATTTAGAATGGTTAGGTATCTAAAGCAAACAAATTTTTTTTGTGTAAAGTAGAAAAAAAACTTAGGCCTTTACATCAGGAGGATCAGGATCTTTAGATCAGGAGGCAATGCATGCCTATACCTACACTTAACGTGACGCTGTAGTGCCTGGGACATTGTTTGAGATGGAATAGGCTTGTCCAGCACCTAAACCATCCTCTCATAAAGTAGATAGACCTCTGTAAAGTAGATAGAATAAAATACTAAAGAGTTTTTTTTGCGATTGGCTTGCCTTAATTGCACTTGGGTAGTATACATTAGGTACAGTTCTTCCAACGGATCTAGGCATTCGTAAAGTGAGCCGTTTGTCTGCGCAGTGAGCGCATTTTCATACTAAATTATGTTCTGCGTAGACAAATAGCTAACTTCACGAATGCCTAGATCCGTTGGAAGAACTGTACTTAACATATTTACTCATTACATAAATAAATATAAATAAAAAGTTTTTATTTCAGACTATTTTTTGATTCTCTATCATAATTTTCTTGCAAATATTTTTCACAAAACTTTGTTAGGTCTTCAATATATTTAACAGTTTGAATAAGGGAGGTACAGCTACTTACCAACTTATCATATTTTGACAAAAATATATTTTCAGAATGTTGACGTCATGGTTCTACCGAGTGGAGTGACTGACTTTGAAGACTATGATGAGGTAAGGAAACAAACATAAGTTTATCCAAGTTTGATTGGAAAATAGATTCTGCTTAGTGATACTGATACCTAATTTCTCGTCTCGATCTCAAGACACAACACATTTTTTTCTTATTATGGTGACAACAATGACAAAAACCTCATATTTTTCAAGTCTATAGGTAGGTACTTACTTATTTATTTTTCCATTTTCATCATACACTTTCCAGCGAGATTCATCAATTCGTATTCTACTTCAACAGAACGTCAAAAGTCTATCAATGGCGGCAAAACAAGCCAGTTTGTACCTCATCGCTTATCTCCAGGAGAAGACCCGATGCCAGAACAAGATGGAACTAGTCAGGAGTAGCCTGGTGTTCGACAGAGATGGCGCTATTGTTGCTGTGTAAGTGATAATCAACCTTATTACAATCGAGATTGAGCTTAAAATTCTTTACCATCTTCCGTTTGCAGCATCGCTCTCGTGTTAGGTAAGGTACCATAAATTCTAAATAACACTAGCTATTCCAGGCTACGATCTAAGGCTTCTCCAAATTTCATCCAAATCGGTCCAATGGTTAAGGTTTCATCGAAATAGACCTATTTGAATCGTTGGAAATTTATATTCCCAACTACCCCACTTGTGGGGCTAGGTTAGTGGGGTCGTTGGGAATATACCTCAATTTTCAGAATTAAGAATTAGTACCTAATTAAAAAGAAATGCCTAATCTTAGGTAGGTATATCTGATCAAGACACTAGTTAGAAAACGGTTGAGATCAATAAACATACTTACATAGAGTTTTTATCAGCGACATTGAATCAATCAAAAAATCGTTTCACAATCAGTGACCATCATGCGTCTGGGATTAAAATACACGTGTTGGTGATTTGCGACAACTTCACCTACTAATATACCTAAACCTATTAAAAAATACAATACGCACAATCGTTCTTTAGCTCTCTAAAGTAGCTGCTGCGCAGAACCCATTTTTGATGACGCCTAAAATCGTGCTATCTCGCTTACTCTACCAAACCTACGCAATCGTCTATTGCACCTAACTTCAGAGACTAAAGATCCATTTTGCTTATTATACCTATTAAAAAGAGACGGGGTCGTGATCGGTCGAGGAATCGTTGGCGGGACGATCTCGATACCGTCGAGAGAAAGTGGTGGGGGATTTCGAAGGAGAGAGATGGTTGGAGATATCGGGGAGACCTTTGCCCAGCTGGGGACGAAATAGGTTGAATTGAAAAAAAAAGAGCTGATTTGGCCGGGTGGGATCTCTCAAGCAGAATGAATAGGTAGGTACTGAATACTTGCTCTAAACGACGAAGGAAACATCGTGAGGAATCCAGTTAGTAGGTTTTGACCTACTATTAGGCGGTGATGGGCCTTGCAACCTGTCACGTATGGACCGTCTGCAAAATGTGGGCATGTCCAAAATATGTACCTAGGTAATTGGGGGACATCTGACTAACTACTCCCCTAAAAAGATCTAAGAATTTCTACCACGCCTTGGAAACACAGCCGTGATCCTGTTAAATTCTTATACGTCAGAAAAGTCAAGCTCATTTTGGAACCACTTAATCTTTAGCTACAGAAAACATCAGAATAACATAGCGAACTGCACAACCTCGACCCCTGGTCTGGTGACTTTCGACACTGACTTCGGGGTAACCTTCGGCGTGATGATGGAGGAGGACCTGGTCTTGAATGAAGATCTAAAGGGATTGAAGAACTTTGTGGTCTCTGGGGGCTGGTCTTCTGATATACCTTATTTTAGTGGTAAGTATTTTGTTTTTTTTTTAAGTTCTGGATTTGAATTTTTTTGCATTGAGTGCATAACGCGTAACACAAATTTCAAATGGTGAAGGAAAACATCGTGAGGAAGTCATAGGGTGGCGTGGTTTTGCCTCCGGTTGAGTTGGCCTTAGGAACTTTAGCAAAACTTGGGCATGTGCTAAAATAAGATTTGGTATATAGGTAGGTACCCACTACCCAGTACACTACCTACCTACTTACCAACTTAAATAAAGGTCGTGTTGGATGACACGAACCAAGGGAGGCCCAGATGTGGGCTAAATCGGGGCTGTGAATGATGATGATTGTATTATCTTATTAAATGCGAACCTTAAAGTCAAAAATCATTTATTCAGTTAGGACCGCTGGGATCACTTAGAAATTAGTGATTCTACTCCTGTTCCTTCGCGACTGTTTCTGGCCTAGCTTCGAAGGTGATCCTTATCATTGACAACCAAGAAAAGTCATGAATTGTCATCTTCCAGCTCCTCAATTCTCTGCCACCTGGTCCCATACAAATAACGTGAACCTGTTATCTCCAACTGGCATCTATGGAGGCCAATCTGGACTCAAGACTGGGCTTGGAAAGCTGAGGATAGCAGAACTGAACAAAAGCTGTGAGAGTAAGTTTTTGAGGACGTACTATAGCGTAATTAAGGTTTTTTGATCCAGGTTTATTCGGCCGGTATGTAAAACTAGCCAATAAAAAAAATATTTAGTAAAATTGAACATATACTCAAGGGTTCTGTCAGAATAGAAACGTGATTAATAAAAGTTGGCTCGATTTAAAAAAAATCATAAAGATGACACTAATCGATATTTAATTCCTAGTTTTCTAAGAGATTTCTACTTCGGGAACTATTTCTACTTCTCACTTTAGAAATACTAGGCGTGTCACTAACAGTAACGAAAGTCGAGGCAAAAACAAAAAAAAGTCAAGAGTCGAGGCGCGGGCGAGGCGCGGGCGAGGCGGAGGCGCGGCGCGGTCGAGGCGCGCGCCCCTTCCGCAACTCCTAATCACCTGTCTCTACTCATCTATCGAAGATGACATGTTGAATGAATGAAACAAGAGATACACGCCGCCGCCTCGACGCCGCCCGACTTTGCTTAGCGACCTGCCTTAGACATCTGAAGGTAGCATTTACACGATGCAATTTTTCGTACGATTTGCTAAGCCCCGCCCATTGAACGTGCCGACGAGCGTCGCGCTATCTATGACAAATCGCATGCCGTGCGATACGATATCGTATGGGCTGAAATCGCATCGTGTAAATGCACCTTAACTATGACTTTTAGCATCCGGTGAGGGTTTACACGTAAAAAATTGCTGTGCGATACTAAATCGTATCGGTTGAAATTCTTTCGTGATTTCTAGTGATTTGAACTGACAAAATTGTTTACAATGAATATACAGTTGAATGCCTTTATGGTGTAATGAACCCGACTTTTTATTATGTTTACTTTAAACTAAGAGTAAGTAATAAGTAATTTATGAAAACTGTTCCTAAAGTTTGAGCATACGAGGAAAGATATGTGTAAGAACCTACTTACCTAGATGCTAGTAGGTAACAGGAAAATGCCACTGAAATTACTTATCAGTTTAATCTACTTCAAAATAGATTATTAATTATCTAATTTCATTCAATGTGTAAAAGAAAATCCGTCATCACCTTTAATAAATAAATCCTTTTCAACATTCCTATTCTTAGCTAACAATATTCGAGGTGAGAGAACTTTGGGTAGGTGATAGCATGAATGAACGATAATAGAACAAGCAAGTGCCACATCGGATTGAGTAATTAATTTTTCAACACACTTGCTCATAAAGTGGCTCTATGGTCACCGCACTTAGGCACATAATGACACCCATAATCAAACTGTGACTTTTTCATTACCATAACTCACTAGTGAGTAATAGAATTTTTTTTTAATTTTATTGGTTGAGTTGCTTTGTTCTTAAAAAAGTTTTTATTCAGAAAAAAGATCGTGTTCAATAGAACAAATAAATTAATGTTCCTATTGCTTGCTCATTTCATGCAACTTCTTATTTAAATAGATAATTTTAACTCGTACGTGTTTAATAAATAAAACTTTCACTCAAATATAACTTTTGTTTTCTCCGTAATAAAAGAAAACTTTAAATTCCCCATTTTGTCCTTGGCAGAATAGGCCGCAAACCCTATGCGCGGCGCGTAAATATAGTCTGTGGCCGATCGCAATGCGCGCGCATAGGAAAACTGATTAATTTTTCCCGCAATAGCGAAACATTTTTCACAACTCATTTTCACTGTTGAAAATGAGTTTTTATTGTTATTTTATTCACAAGTGTGTTGAAAAACGTCGTATGATACACGTGTGTATTGATGATTACCTGCCTCGGCTCTGTTAAGAGCCTCGCCTAACGGCTCGGCTCTCAAATAACGCCTCGGCGGTAATCACCAATTTCACACACTAGTACCATAATGTACTATTACTCCATTATCTTGAAAACACAATGAGGAAACACCTAACGTACTTAGTTAGTGCAGTGCATCCATACTATACTATACTTACTATACTATTATTATAAAGCTGAAAATTACAAGATTAGCGAGTTTATATGTTACACAGCCCAAAACGATAGCGCGATCTAATTTTTTCTGTGGCGCCATCTATTATGTAGTAATATGTCTCTGTCTGTCTGTCTGTTTGTTACCTTTTCACGCCTAAACCACTGAACAGATTATGCTGAAATACACATGGATAAAGATTATGTCCCAGGGACGGACATAGGCTACTTTTTTTTTCAAAAATAATGATGGAGGGCGTGAAATAAGGGTTGAAAGTTTGTATGGGGAGTTGGAAGTTCCAGTTTAAGGCAACTAGATGGCGTTGCTAACCTATGGCTGAGGTTGAGATGGCGCTATTATTGCATTTTTAAAAGTTTCAGAAGATTCTTGCATTTTTCAGTTCTATTTAGATTTTCAAGTACTTATGTTATTTTGCTGACGAAGTCAAGCTAGTCTTATATAAGTACTGTAGGTATATACATAGGTATACCTAAGTACCTACGTAGCAGAGATACAAAGCTACTTTGACTATATATTAGTACGTATACCTACCTAAGTATGGATATGAATACCTATATTAGTAAGTATATATAACGTACCTACCTACGTAGTTACCTACTGGAACTGTAATTAGATAAACTGACCCTGACTAAGTAGATATAGGTATCTCTCTTCATTAAACTTAATTACAGAAACTTCAACAACATGTTTTCAAAATCGAAAAATTGATTGATCAATGGAATAAAATGGTGCTATATGTACCTACCTACTACCTATCTATGACGCCATCACCGTGATCAAATGATTCACGTCTTACGAGAGATGTTTATCACATTGCTGATACTTATCTTACTTATAAGCGCTTATTATTATTTTCATAAGTTATTATTAGGCAATAATAATAAAACTTTGACAAAAATAATAATAATAATAACGTCCGGCGGCCAGATGGGCAGACGATATTGTACACGTCTCGGGCCGTCAATGGGTCAGATTAGCGCAGGATCGTGGTGGATGGCACAAGCTTAGTGAGGCCTATACCCAGCAGTGGGTAAAGTCAGGCTGTGAATGATGATGATGATGATGAATAATAATAATAACTTATAAGCACTTAATAAGAAATTATACAGTGTAAAAGTTTCTGGAATAGGTAAGCACCTACCTAGGTACCTACTTAGAACTAAAGGAACATTTAGGCTGTGTCCCCAGTAGGCAAACTGTTAGCGGCCGACTGAAAGAAGAGAAAGAAAAAAAGAAGCGGCAAACTGCGTACAGTGAGCGCAAAACTAGCAAACTGTGGACACTCCATTTTAAATATATGGAAGGGCGTACTAAATCGATACGCCGCTAACTCAGTCGGCCGCTAACAGTTGCTGTGTCCCCAGTTTGCCTACTGGGGACACAGCCTAACACGATGCTATTTTTGGCACGTTTTGCTAAGCCGATACCGATAAGTGGCACTTACCTACCTAATATGACATTTAGCATCCGATAAGCATTTGTCACACGTAAAAAATTGCAATGCGATACTAAATCGTATCGTTTGAAATTCTTCCGTATAATGCTACATAAACATAAATAATAGTGATGGGCCGAATGTGGTTTTAACCGAATACGAACTTTGGCCGAACATTCGTTTAAAATGAAAAGTTCGGCTGAATTTCGGCCGAAGTTCGGTAGGTACCTAGTTTCATTGTATTTTCTCGAAAGAAATACGTCAAATCTTGTTTACGCGATCGTTGAAGTTTTCTAAAGTAGATGTAGTGTGGTGCTTGTACTGCTTTTCGCTGTGTGACAAATATGGATGATTGGGTTGTCGTTACAACTACTTTTTTTCAATTCTACGACTGTTCTGAAGGTACGTGTACGTACCTAAGACGCATTTCACTATTTTAATTGGCATAAATCGATAACACACACGTTTAACACTGTAAAACCTTCCGATTTAATATTTTATAGTGTTAACTGTGTGTGTGACTTTAGTTGATCGAGTGAGCGAAGCGTCTCAGTTTCGAGATTGGCCAAAAAAATTCTTTTGTCTGTCATTCAGGTCGCATTTTTTAACCAATTTTGATGTAAAGAACGTCGGCCGTTTCCATACAAACTGTGACTTGGCTCAAAAAATTAACGATTCCAGAGTTGATCTACCTACAGCCTGATTTCTTGCTTACGAAGCCACTTGCCGTATGCAATTCGTAATTTCTTATTATCAAGCCGAAAAATAATAATGACTATTTATTTACCCCTAAAATGTACTGAATTGGTATAATTATTTTTTATCTATGGAAAATTTGAGGTCCGATCTTGCCGTCCTTCTTTGAACATAGGTTCCGTAAGTAGTATAGTAAGATTTATATTTACTTTTGTCGATCGTGATGTATCGAATGACGGTATCGAAGAAAAACAGGCTGTAGCTGGAAGAAAAATGTCGTTCCATTTTACCGTCACGACCGCCACGTCACGAAATCGTCACAGTGCGAAGCGCGCAACCGCGAACAGTCCATTGTTAGTACGGAAGTGTGTTTGATTGGAATTTGAAGTTTTCAGTATAGAAAAGTACTCTTTGCTGCGTGTACCACGGCACTCACGTACTTTTGATTACTATATTATGTAGTACCGAACTTCGGCAGTTTGAACCGAATTTCGGCTGAATGCCGAACTTCGGTTCAAGCTGCCGAAGTTCGGTTTAACCGAATGTGAAACGAACTTCGGCCCATCCCTAATAAATAAGGTTTTCTGTTTGAATAGACCAAATTTTGTAATAAAATAACACCAATTTCATTGAAAATAATACCTCATGTATTTAATTTCTCACTGATTTAACTTTGTGAATTTAGCGCAAGACATCTGCTGCCTACTGGCAAAACAATCTAACCTAAAAAAAACTGTTTTTCGTCTCGTATAGAAAAGACTTCCACTCCTCCCGTCATCGATGCCACCACCATCCAACAAACACCCGGCGAGGACCTGAGCCAGTACATCATCAGACCGCTTGACGTGGTTGCTGGTGCCCGAGGGTACAGACAAACAGTCTGCCATGACAATTTTTGTTGTGAATTCGATTTGAAGACGAGATCCAATGGTACTAATAACACTTTTCATGTGTTACATGATATTCTATTTCTTAAGTTTCTACGAGTTTTTCTAAGAATCTATTTAGCGTTACATTTCCTAGTGCTACAATTTTTTACTAATTTGTTGAATTGTTATTGTTTCCATAGTAAAAAAACTAAACGCTCTTTGTATAGGTACTATTCGATTACCTTGCTCCACCTGTTATCACCTCATCCAATAATAAAACTTTATTATGTACATCATTAGGCATACCTAATGATGTACATAATAAATTTAAATTTATATTTGCAGGTCAAGAGGTTAGCTACGGTCTAGCAGCGTTTAATGGCGTCCGCCAATTCGGACTTAATCAACACATCGGATGTCAAAACTGCGCTGTTTTCGCCTGTGCTGGACTTTACAAGAGGAGCTGTAGTTTTGGGTATGTCACTACTTATGATACAGTTTTAATATAGGTAATACCTTTAAGTTGACATGGACTAGACTAGCACAAGAACGCCGTCAATGGAATTGCATGGAGGAGGCCTCTCTCTTTTTTGGGTGCCGAATTGATATAAATATAAATAAACTAGCTGTCCGCCCCGGCTTCGCACGGGTTTATTATAGGTATTTAACAAAAAAAAAAATAACAACATGGCGGTCCCGGAGCGGGATGTACGATCCTTTAAAGTTTAGAGGTTAATATGTAGGTAAGGTCTAAGGTAGGTAGGGGAGTATTGGGCAGTAAGGCAGGTTTGGACACCACCGGCAAATCCCCGTGTTATGCCGGCCATACACCATCATACTAATCCACCATTAGTCATGCCAATCCACCCCCATACATAGTCAATTCTAACTGATGATCATATTCCGATTTGACGATAGGCATGATGGTTTATGGCCGACATGACACGGGGGTGTCCAAACCTCCCTACTGCATCATTAATCATGGTTAATATCCCGTTACCTGTGTTAAAAATCCCAGACACTTGTCCTACCGTACTAACTGATATTTATTCTGCGGTCGCGATGTATCTTACATTTTTAAACTCATGATAACTTTTGAATAAAATGTCCGATTTCAATCATTCAAAAAGTATTCGACGGGTACTGAAACAGCCTTTACTATGAAGGAATTTATTTGGATAAGAATAAATACCAAAATAAGAATAACGTGGTCTGCTTTTGGTCGGCATTTTTATTCACTTTTTAAATTATAAAAGTTGTTATTCTGTCTCAACCACAATAGTTGGACATATGCTATCACTGACTTTTTTGTAGATATTGATACGTTCTTTAATATTGTAGAACATTTTTTGGTTCTATCATCAATAGTTTTCGCAGCGCACGCGATATGAAGAATTTTATGTTCAAAATTTTAACACCTTTGGTTACATTATTGCAATTTTCATAAGGATCTCTAATTTTTTTGAAAATAATTTATAGCCTATGTTCATCAGAGATAATGTAGGATTCTAATGGTGAAAGAATTTTTCAAATCGGTCCAGTAGTTTCGGAGCCTATTCAATTCAAACAAACAAACAAACAAACAAACAAATGTTTCCTCTTTATAATATTAGTGTAGATAATAAATTATGGAAAATAGTAATAATAATAGACATGTAAGTATTAATAGTTATGAATGAATAATTAAAATAAGAAGTTATTATATTAATTATTATGTTAGAAATGTATTTATGATTTTGGGAATAAAGGCTTTATTTATTTATTTAATACCTTTAAGTTTTGTTTCCGTAAAACTCTCGGATCTCGGGAGATACGAAGCTTATTAGGATAGGTGCCTGCAGGACACTTTTTAAAAAGATCACATAACAATTGATTGATTTTTATTTTCAGATCTGTAAACAACAACACCAATATTATCTTCGAAAAGTTGTCGATCAGTGCCAATTTTACAAATGAAAATAAAGTATATCCAGTGGTCCTATCAAACCAGCATTTCACATCTGAACAGTTCAAATTCACTACCCAAACGGGCATTACCGCCAAAACTGTCAAAATGACAGTGACAGATGGTGACAGTTTACTGACATTCGGTATGTTTGGCAGAGCTTCTCAGAGGGACTATGCGAGTTTTACATCAACAGAAAACAGTGAAGACTTCTACGATTATATTTTCACAGAGGACGTGAAAGAATTTTTCGATTATCTTTGGATTAGAGTTAGAATTTTGTTGTTTATTGTATCCATTTATGTTTTGGAAATGTTGTAAAAATGTTATTTATGCGTTTTTTACAATTATGGTCTCGAGTATCTACGGTCGTGAGATACTGCCTGACACGTCCTAAGTCTCATTTTAGAGTTTTTGAGACAGATTTTTTATTCTATTCTATTATTATCCACTGCTCATCTAAATATCAAATAAAAGACTGTCTATATTATTTGGGCAAAAATATGTACCTAGGTACCAAATTAGTTACCTAGCTGAGTAGAGTAGTGCTAAGTTGTAAATCAATGAATTTGAATGTTCTCATAAATTAATCAAATTGAAAATGATTATAATTGAACTCACTTATAAAATGTTTACTTACCTACTCATTATATTAAAATAAGAATTAACTTATTTCTAATTTGGTGAAATAAGTAAGTGTTTTGAGAAAAGTGATAGTTTTGTATATAGGTAAGTAATAAATTAGGTAGGTTTACTTAACTACCTAACTAAATACCTAATAAGAATGGCTCGATACTTTATTAATTTATGATATGTTATGTAAAAGTTAAATAAAGGATACGTTTCTATAGGCTTAAGATAATAATAAACCAAAAAAATTAAAAATGCATTTATTCATCAATAATTTCAAGACATTGTTTGATGCACGACTGGCTCCTGTGATATTAGTGGTATGCATGTAATTATAAATTTTTCAGTGTGTTTAAATTGTTTTTTTTTTTATTTAATCCTCTCCTTAAGTATATGAAGAACAGTTTAAATATATTTAAATACTTACAGGGTGTGGCAAAATTTTACAACTTTGAGGGCAGCTACCTTTTTATTTGTAGAAGGTTTTGTTCTTAAAAAACGATATGTTTATTTGAAAGAAAAAACAACTGCATTTTTTGATTTTTGGAAAAATGTACAGTAAGCCCAGAAAATGACATGTGTTAAAATATACAAGTTGGTCTCAATCGACGCTATTTCCCATCAGGAACATTTTTTCCATAGTAACATGCCAAATCAAAGCGTAAGTTTTTGAAATAAATTCAAAAAACGTTTTTCATACAATTTCTATGTTTATTATATTTTTTTTTCGATCTTACAGTTTTTGGATGGTTCTTGTGATTACAATTACATGAAAACATAAAATGTAAATTATTATAAGTGTTATTATATATGTATATTTTTTAAACAATTTGCTTTACTTTTACTAGTCAATACTTAAATAATTTTTAAAATTTGATCATATTTACAGTTCTATGAAAACCAAAGTAACTAACTACCTATTTAAAACCTATATTCCTTTTTGGTATTAGCATGGTTGAGATATCAGTGCCTGTTGGTCTTCCTTTTGCCTTTAAGAAACTTTAAGTGGTCTTCATCATCATCGTACAATGTCTTCTCAATCCAACGCATGTATGCTTCCACCTAGAAAAAAATACTAGGTTACAACTAACTTCCTGTTACTATGATCACGCGACAAACCCCCTGAAGACGGAAATATTCAAGAAATATAAATAAACTAGCTGCGCTCCCGCGGTGTGACCCGCGGTCCCTCGGGATTATTACATTTTTTCGGGATAAAAAGTAGCCTATGTCCTTCCCTGGGATACAACCTTTAACTATGCCAAATTTCAGCTTAATCTGTTCAGCGGTTTGGGCGTGAAAGCGTAACAAACAGACAGACAGACAGATAGATAGACAGACAGACAGACAGTTACTTTCACATTTATAATATTAGTATATATATATATGGTATATATAATATTAGTATGGATAATAATGCTGGACTTTTCACACCGCATCATCTAGCCCCAAAGCAAGCAGAGCTTTGTGTTATGGGTACTACGTGACTGATATACTACTTATATACTTTTTTTTTTTTGTAAATACATACATATTATTCATAGTAACACCCAGACCCGAGACAAATATTTGTAGATCATACAAACATTGGTCCCGCCGCGGGGATCGAACCCGTAACACAGACGGGCCTTCGTCCACTGCGCCACAGAGGTCGTCGAATATTATAAGTACCTAATACTAGCTGCGCTCCCGCGGAGTGACCCGAGGTCCATCGGGATGTTTTAATTTTTCGGGATAAAAAGTAGCCTATTTCCTTCCCTGGGATACAACCTTTATCTATGCCATTTTTCATCCTAATCTGATCTGTGGATTGGGCGGCAAAATGTAACAAACAGACAGACAGAGCTACTTTCACATTTATAATATTGAAGTATAGAAGGAATATATAGGAAGTATGGATATAAGTATAATTACTACCTTAATGTTTTAAAATTAACTTATATATTTTAATGGTAGAAAAAAATACAAACATAGGTACTAAATTACCTTAGTATAAACATCAGGTTTGCCCCTTGCACAAGGAATGCCCCATGACACTATTCCGATTTGACGTCCTTCTCGCACAAGCGGACCTCCAGAATCACCCTGAAAAAAAAACAAACTAATACATCGCCAATTTAAAATGATGACGTTTGGAAGAAAGTCAGTTGTATTTGTACAAACATATTACTTGAAAATAATTAAAACATGACTTGTGCCTGTTTGTTAGTCGAGTATTTTTTTCACCCGACTGCTAAGGAATAAAATGGCTGGATTTCAACGAGTAGGTAAGGTATTAGATTATAAATGGTATAAAAACAGATTTTTGGCACTACGTTGTAGGTAGTTCGTTAATTAAAAAAAACCACATACATGGCAAGCCCCAGCGCCCTCTTTAGTGAACGCACACACTTGCGTTTGGAACACGTCGTGTCTGTGTGCGGCTTTGCACTCATCGTACGTGATAGATTTCAATTCCAGCATCATCAGGTCGTTGGGTAGCTTGCCTGGGTACTGTAACAGAAAGTAAGTTCGTATGTATGACGGAGTTCAAAGTCAAAGTCAAAAAGCATTTATTCAGTAGAACCGCTGGGATCACTTAGAATCGTCTTAAAACTAGGTGATTCTACTCCTGTTCCTTCGCGACCAATACCGTGAAGAACCAGGGCAACAAACACGGTTTGGGGCCTAGCTTTTTTTAGGTGATCCATCTTAGATCTAAACTTAGGCTAATTTCTTAACTAACTTAGTTGTAAAATTCTTAGTGTAGCGCGGGGTATTTATAGGACAGCACTCGAACCCTACCGTAATCATGAAGGAACCCTAAAAACCGTGCTAGGGCGCTGTCCAATAAGGACGCAGGACGCCGTGCAACCGTCGCGCCGCGCGGACCAATCACAGATAGCGTGGGTCGTACGAGACGCGCTGTGGTATTGGACAACAATCTTGCGCCGCTACCGCGCCAGTCGGTTTCACACTCTCGTGCGTTGAGGTTGCCTCCCGGCCAGTCCTCCGCAGCCCGACAACGCCATTTTATACGTAAATCGTGTGCGTAAAAACTAAGAACTGTATCCGTGTGTAAAAGTTTAATCTTGTTTATATCTGTTGTGTTTCCCTCATATTTTATTGTGTTCTATTGTGTTTATGTGTTTCCTGACTATATTTTCTTATTATAACTTTACTTTAACGTGTTTTCGCATTTTCATTGAGAAGAAACCCCAAGTTCCTCAATAGGCAGAAGACATCCCGTTAAATCTGGCGCCCAACTATAGTGGCCGAAACACGGAGAAAGTATTGGTGTGATCAGTATCACACCACGTTAGAGGAAGAGACACAGCGTCACCTGCCGTGTACCTTGGCACTGAGGCAAGCACGGAACTCCTGCACCTGTTGTCGCCGCAAACATGCCGACAACCAGGCGGAACGTTCTCCGTCACCAGCACCAAGACGAGCACGAGGAGGGTGACGCCACCCTAACAGAGGAAACAAACTCCGACGCCAACAGCGTCGTCGAGCAGGCCGCCGCCGGAGAATTGCCGGCGCAGCCAATTTTCCCTTTACCCACGGATCAGTTCCTGTCGTCGCTGCTGGAGACCATCACCAGGGCGCAAGCGGAGGCCAACAAGGCCTTAATCAGCGCCTTCCTGAGCGCCCCCCGTGGAGATCAGCACTCCGGGGCGGCGTCTTCAGATGCGCCAGCACCGCCAGCACCCGGCGCGTACTCGCCGTGTGCAAGCGGCCCCCTAGGACCAAGACCAGCATCGACCGGAAATTTTACGAAATGCTCCGCGCGATTCGACGGGACGTCGAACGACGCGGAGGTCTTGGAGGCCTTTCTCGACGCGGTGGAGGTCTTTAAGGAGTGCGCCGGCGTGTCGGATGAGCACGCGCTGCGCGGCCTCCCCATGCTGCTGACCGGCGCGGCCGCCGTGTGGTGGCGCGGCGTGCGCGCCGGCGTCGCCTCATGGACGGACGCCAAGCTGAGACTGCGCTCGATGTACGGGGCCCCGCGGCCAGCATATAAAGTGTTCCGCGAAGTTTTTGCCCGCGAGCAAAGTGCCGCCGAACCCGCCGAGAGGTTCCTAAGTGAGAAGCGTGCCCTTCTGGCACGCTTACCCTACCGGTTGGCCGAGGAAGTCCAGGTGGACCTTACGTACGGACTCCTCGACCGCCGGATTCGGAAGCGCGTACCCCGTGAGTCCATCATCGATATGGACCACATGTTGGAGCGAGTACGGATAGCGGAGGATTCGCTGAAGGAGACCGGTAGCGGAGAGGTAAAACCTCAGCAGGCAAGTGCAAGTCAATTTAAACCCAGCTCGAAATCGACCCCCGCTTTTATCCCCAAAAGTAATTTATCCGCGAATTGTGTGCCAAATCAGAGTTCGAGTGCTGTCCGCCCTAAGCGAACCCGATGTAGCTATTGTAGGCTGTTCGGTCACACTTCCGACGAGTGTCGGAACCGCGAGTCTGCCGCTAACAAACCTATAACCACGAATAACAATAATAATAATAGTCGAAGCATCGCTAGTGATAGTAATAAAGTTATTCGTTGTTATGGGTGCGGTAAAGTAGGGGTGGTGCGATCGAAGTGCGAAGTTTGTAACTCAGATAATAGAAGGTCGACGGACTTTAATGTCGCGTTCGTCGAGAGTAGAACCGCCGAATTCGATAAGGAGTTAGCTGTCGAAAACAGGGCCGCCGAATTCGCGAATGAGTTTGAGATCGAGAATAGGGCCGCCGAGTTCGAGTATGAGTCCGAGATCGAGAATAGGGCCGCCGAGTTCGAGTATGAGTCCGAGATCGAGAATAGGGCCGCCGAGTTCGAGTATGAGTCCGACATCGAAAATAGGGCCGCCGAGTTCGAGTACGAGTCCGACATCGAAAATAGGGCCACCGAGTTTGAGTATGAGTCCGACATCGAAAATAGGGCCGCAGTATTCGCGAATGAGTCCAATTTCGAAAGTAGGGCCGCTGAATTCACGAACGCGCCCGAGGTGTTGAATAGGGTTACCGGTGGCACCTTATTCAACAACAAGGCTACCAACGCGAGTAGGAAAAGCAAATACGAGATAGAAACCTCGATAGCACACGCGTGTAGTGCGGTCGCATACAAAAGTGCGTCACATCCATTAGTGAACATAAGTGTTATGGGTCGTTGCGGTGTAGCAATAGTTGATACTGGCGCCACGCACTGCATCGCTAGTCCAAAGTTATACCAAATCTTGGTAGATTCCGGTGTGAAATTTCGGGATATAGAATGCAGAATCCGGCTTGCCGACGGTTCTCGAGTCGAGAGGAAATTGTTGGAAGCCGAGGTCCTTGTGTCTTTGGAAGGGCGGAAGGTATCAGCCGATTTCCTAGTATTGCCAGGCGACGAGACGAGGACACTTTTAGGTGTAGAGTTCTTATCTCGTGTGGGCATGATCGTCGATGTCGCCCGCGGCAAATGGACATTTGCCGATGAACCTGGACGATCATACGATTTCGTACGTGAGTATCCCGTGAGTACGCGACCCGACACTAGGTTGATGCGGGCCGAGTCCACGAACCTTTCCTTGCGCGAAGATGAGGGCACGAAGCTCTCCAGCAACCAGCGGCGCGAACTTAATGAGTTCATTGACCGCAGGTCCGCTCAATTCGCCTTAAAGGGGCCCGCAACTGATTTTGCTACACATCATATCAAGGTAAGTGCCGATCAGGAACCAATAGCCTCTCCGCCATATAGGTTGTCGCAGAACAGGAAGGAAGCCCTGCAAAAGGAACTCGAGAAGCTTCTTCGAGACGAGGTTATCGAAGAATGCGAGTCACCGTGGGCATCCAACGTAGTCTTGGTCGCGAAAAAGGATGGAAGTTGGAGGTTATGCATCGACTATCGGAAGTTAAACGCGGTAACGGAACCGGATCGGTATCCGCTCCCGCGCATCGAGGACATACTTCACGCGGCCAAGACCAGTGAGTATATGACGACGCTAGATCTTCGGTCGGGGTATCATCAAGTCAATGTAGCTCCTGAAGACCAGGATAAGACAGCGTTCACCAGCCCGCTAGGAACTTATAGATGGAAACGGATGCCTATGGGTCTCCGCAATTCTGGTGCTACTTTCCAAAGACTCATAGACCGTTTCCGATCAAACTTGAAAGGTATAGAACTTCTGGCGTATCTTGACGATTTGGTGCTGCTTTCTCCAGGGCCTTTCGAGAGGCACCTGTCGGACTTGGAAGCAGTTTTCGATCGCCTGGAGTTGTTTTCTCTTAGAGTAAATAGGGAGAAAAGTCACTTCGCACGTGAGTCGGTGCGATTCTTAGGCCATGTCATCGTTCCGGGAGGTATCCAGGTGGACCCCGAAAAGACTGCAGCGATCCAGGAAATGGCCATTCCACAGAATGTGAAACAACTCAAATGCTTCTTGCAAACTTCGAGTTGGTTTCGGCGTTTTATCCCAAATTATGCAGAAGTAGCTAGACCCCTCACGGGCCTTCTGAAGAAGACGAGCACGTGGAAGTGGGATGCTGAGCAACAAAAGGCGTTTGAGCGCATCAAGTTTCTTCTGGTAAGTGCACCTATCCTACGGCAGGCAGACGAGACGAAACCTTTCGTCCTCTGCACGGATAGCAGCGGATACTGTCTAGGTGCTGTCCTCATGCAAGGGGAAGGCCCAGACGAGAGACCGATCGAATACGCGAGCCGAATGCTCACCAGTGCTGAGCAGAACTACTCGACGACTGAGCGAGAGGCCCTTGCCGTCGTATGGGCAGTAGGTAAGTTCCGCGGTTACATAGAGGGGGCAAAAGTCATAGTCAGGACGGACCACCAACCTCTACGTTGGCTAATGAACCAAAGGTCTCCAAGCGGTAGGCTAGCCCGATGGGCCCTAACGTTACAGGAATTCGACCTCGAGATCGGATATACTCCTGGACGTTCGAACGTAATAGCGGACACATTATCACGACCCCCAGATTGGAAAGAACCGGAACGTGATTTGTGTCTCACTGTCGTTGACATGCCTAAGCGAAGCAGTGGAGATGTGCGGGAGAATCAACGAGCCGATCCAGAGGTATGTAAGATCATCGATGACCTCGAGAGTGACGAACACTCCAGGGGGAGACCCTGGTCAGACAGAGGGTACGTCATGTCCGACGGTGTCCTCTATAGATATAGTTTAGAGTCAGACGATAACGAAGAAGCATGCCTGGTGGTTCCCGAGCATGAACGTAACAAGGTAATGGCAGATTTTCACGACGCGCCTACAGCAGGTCATTTGGGCGTAGAGCGGACGTTGAGGCGCATCCGAATGCGCTATTATTGGCCCGGCATGCGAACGTTCGTGTCAAATTATGTTAAAGGTTGCGTTCCTTGTCAGCGGTACAAGGCCGATAATAAGAAACCGGCGGGTCTACTACAAACACCTGCAGTATCCAGACGATTCGAGGTAGTTTCAGTGGATCTGTTCGGGCCTCTTGTCGAGACGCCCAGGAAAAACAGGTGGATCCTCATTGTGGAGGATGTTTGTTCACGTTGGGTCGAACTATTCTCACTAGAGAGCGCCACCAGTACCGAGTGTGCTCAGATATTGACAAACGAAGTTTTCCTTCGGTATGGTGTGCCCCGTCGCCTCATTAGTGACAATGGAGTCCAGTTTGTGGGAGAAGTGATGCAACAGGTATGTCATGCGTTAGGGATCACACAGTCGCTTACGCCGTATTATCACCCGGAAGCTAACCCCATCGAGCGAAAGAACAGGGACCTCAAACCTCAGCTGGCCATGCTTGTAGGTAAGGATCACGCGTCGTGGGACCTACATCTTGCTTCGGTAAGGTTTGCTATGAATTCCGCTGTCACCTCTAGCACTGGGTTCTCTCCGGCCTACCTAACTTTTGGTAGAGAGTTACGAGCTCCACGTGACTCCGAAACTGATATGAGAGCGATAATGGAGAACGACAACTTTGTACCAGGTATCACACCATACCTAAAGAAGATGGCGGCAACTCTGGATGAAGCCAGAGATACCCACGAGAAGGCACAAGAGGTTCAAAAAAGGTATGCTGATAAGGGTAGGAGATCGCCCCCAGAATACCAAGTAGGAGACCTCGTCCTTCTAAAGACTCAAGGACAGAACGATGTAGGACGAGGCCAGTCCGCGAAATTTATCCCTCGCCGCGACGGCCCATATCGTATACGAGAAGTCGTGAGTCCCTCTACTTTTATTTTAGAAAGTACGCAAAGTAACGAATCTATAGGGAAATACCACGTTTCACACCTCGCGCCATTTGTAGGCCCGATCGAACCTCCTATCAGGGAGAAGCGCAAACGTGGGAGACCGCGCAGACTCATCGCTGAGTGCTAGCTAGCCCAACAGCGAGGGCGCTAAGTAGGGCTATAGGGGGAGACTGTAGCGCGGGGTATTTATAGGACAGCACTCGAACCCTACCGTAATCATGAAGGAACCCTAAAAACCGTGCTAGGGCGCTGTCCAATAAGGACGCAGGACGCCGTGCAACCGTCGCGCCGCGCGGACCAATCACAGATAGCGTGGGTCGTACGAGACGCGCTGTGGTATTGGACAACAATCTTGCGCCGCTACCGCGCCAGTCGGTTTCACACTCTCGTGCGTTGAGGTTGCCTCCCGGCCAGTCCTCCGCAGCCCGACAACGCCATTTTATACGTAAATCGTGTGCGTAAAAACTAAGAACTGTATCCGTGTGTAAAAGTTTAATCTTGTTTATATCTGTTGTGTTTCCCTCATATTTTATTGTGTTCTATTGTGTTTATGTGTTTCCTGACTATATTTTCTTATTATAACTTTACTTTAACGTGTTTTCGCATTTTCATTGAGAAGAAACCCCAAGTTCCTCAATAGGCAGAAGACATCCCGTTAAATTAGTTCTTAGGCTGCCTTAAGTTCCCGCCGTCTTGGGACCAACAAAATATCCGAAGCACGGAAGCGCTGTTGATAAAGCCACTGGCGCGGCGTTCACCATCCACTTGGGAACAAACATGGCTTGGGGGCCTAGCATTGTTTTAGATGCAAAGCACGTATGGGATTGCGGAACGAATTAACTTACAGACGTGGTCCCCCATCCAGTCAAAATCAAATCTTCCCCCTTCTCCACCGGCTCATCATTCATCTCTATCGCATCCACTGTACTGCTGAATTCTATCTCTTTTTCTGTGAAGAGTACAGCTATATCGTTCACAATGATGTTGTCATCGTATTTCTCATGCTGTACTGCTTTTCGGATCTTGTAGGCTGTTCCGCCTGAACGGAGCTGGTTGGTGCCGACTATTGCCTGGTAGTATTCAGGTTTTAACCTGTAAAGTATTATTTACAAACCTAATATAGGCTTAGAAACACTAAATAAAGATTGTAAAGTTTTCTGAGAAATAAAGATATCTATCTATCTACTTGTCTCTGGTTATTTTTCTTCGTTTTATAGGAATCATTTTTCTTCGCTTGTATGTAAACGGAATCTTTTAAACATAATAAGAAATAGGTATTATGTACCATTAGGTAGGTACTTATCGATTCAAAAAAGTTAAATCGAAATTGCCTTAAAAAAACCTAAGTAACGGTGCATTTACACGATGCGATTTTTCGTACGATTTTCTAAGCCCCGCCCATTGAACGTGCCGACGAGCGTCGCGCTATCTATGAGAAATCGCATAAGATGAGCATTTACACGTGGAAAATTGCCGTGCGATACGATATCGTAGGGGTTGAAATCGCATCGTGTAAATGCACCTTAAGTATTTTTAATGAAACTAATGTGACGCGTTGAAATCTTTTGTACCACAGTTCTTTGATAAGCAAGACTTAAATGCGCATTGATTGAAATTTGAATACTTAGACTAGGATACCAATAGTTTCTTCACTTTGCGCGCTAAAAACGTAATTATTGTACTTTTTTTAACCTATTTACTTCAAAAAGATAGAGGTTCTATGTTCGGGTGTAACTATGCTTTATTTATGTATTTTCAGCGATATCTCCGTCAATAATTGTGGAACAATTTCCAACTTTTTTTTCACATCCTCGCCTGACGCCCTGAGTCACGCCGTGAGTCAAACATTAAAGTTTCTTTATAGTTTTTAAAATGTAAGTAATTTCTACAATGTTTTTTTCATATCATTGATGGACTCTACCTAGATTTTGTTACCTGTCAACACAATGAGCAGCTGTAAGAATCACACGAGGAGTCAGTAATGAAGCTCCACAGAAATGCCACACTCCGTAGATACGAAGGGACACCTGGAAGAGTGAAAGAGGATTAAAGTCGTGCTTTATCAAAGCGCGGTAGACATTGCAGATAAAGGGTCTCGGAGAGATTTTCAAGGGCTACAAGGCGTGGTAGAAATTCTATTTGGTTTAGGGATTCCCAGAGCTTTATAATGTTTTGCGACTGCGCCTCTAGATATTGTATGAATATTAGTAAGTAGCTCGGCTAGCGTGCCACAGTGGCTCCACTACACATAATTTGAAGGCGCCCCAAGGGTAGTCAGGAGGGAGGTACGTTCAAATAAGTACCCAATGTCCACATTTCAAAAGTGACAGGTTGCAAGCTCTTCATCGCTCACAAGAATATTAGCTGGAGAATCGAACTCCCAACCCTTGGATTGAAAGTCAAGATTTAAGTAATTTTACCTGATATGGCACCGATCCATTAGGTGCTTTTGTACCACCTACGATTCGTTCGTAATCAAAATCATCTTTGATTGCATTTACTTTAGCTGTTTCTGTAAAAAAAACGGATTCAAAAAATAAGACCAAAAAGATTTGTCAGAAGTGGGATTCGAACCCACGCCCACAGAAGTGGACTGCGACCTGAACGCAGCGCCTTAGACCGCTCGGCCATCCTGACATGATAGTTTTGGTTGAAATTATGCCACGCTATCACATGACCGGAATACCTACCGATGACGTCATAGCCACAAGACTGATTGGCTGTCCGACCGAAAAGTTATAAATGGCCGGATAACAAATTATTCCTAAAGAGATTTCGTTATGATAACGTTTACTGATCATGGTTACTGATCGTCATGGTTTCCCGTTATCATAGAGAGGGTCAACTTAAAAAAAAATCATAGACACATACACCTAAGACACTCCTAGTAGAATAATAAGTAAATCAATAGGTATTAAAAAGTAGGTATTTTACAAAAAAAAAATTGCTTACTAATAGGATAAAAAATCCCAAACACAACAAACAACCACATGCACCACATTTTGAAAATCGCAAAAAAACTGAATAATTCGCTTTAAAACTAGCTCCTAAATACCTCGGCTTGTGTACTTGATTTATGTAATTCCGTTTATGTAAAATATGTGCACTAAATACCTATGATACCTACCCGTATAATAATAAAGTAAAATTCAGTATAGTCAGCTGCAAAAATCCTTTCAAAATTTTGATTTTCAACGCTTCTGATGGTGCTATCTGATTTTCCGACAACTTATTATTTACTATAATACAAATAAACGTAAATAACGTCGTTCTTGGTGGGCGGTATGTCTAAATACCTATGATAAACCCGTGCGAAGCCAGGGCGAACAGCTAGTTTATAATATAAGTAGTCTACACTATCTACACTAATATTATAAAGAGGAAACATTTGTTTGTTTGTTTGTTTGAATTGAATAGGCTCCGAAACTAATGGACCGATTTGAAAAATTCTTTCACCATTAGAATCCTACATTATCTGTGACTAGCTGTCCGCCCCGGCTTCGCACGGGTTTATTATAGGTATTTAACAAAAATTTAATAACAACATGGCGATCCCGGAGCGGGATGTATGATCCTTTAAAGTTTAGAGGTTAATATGTAGGTAAGGTCTAAGGTAGGTAAGGGAGTATTGGGCAGTAAGGCAGGTTTGGACACCACCGGCAAATCCCCGTGTTATGCCGGCCATACACCATCATGCCAATCCACCCCCATACATGGTCAATTCTAACTGATCAAATTCCGATTTGACGATAGGCATGATGGTTTATGGCCGACATGACACGGGGGTGTCCAAACCTCTCTACTGCCCAATGCTCCCCTACCTCCCATATATATTTCATTGATATATTACCACTCCCTTCCATTCATTCCATAGTTCCCAGACACTTTTTAAACTATCATGGTTTTCAACATTTTTAACACAGTTAACGGGATATTTACCATGATTTAATGTTTTTTGAGTTTCCTGATATTTCGGCGCAGTTGCATACGCCATGATCAATAGTATCTATGGTATTAATCATGGTTAATATCCCATTACCTGTGTTAAAAATCCCAGACACTTGTCCTACCGTACTAACTGATATTTATTCTGTGGTCGCGATGTATCTTACATTTTTAAACTCATGATAACTTTTGAATAAAATGTCCAATTTCAATCATTCAAAAAGTAATCGACGGGTACTGAAACAGCCTTTACTACGAAGGAATTTATTTGGATAAGAATAAATACCAAAATAAGAATAACGTGGTCTGCTTTTGGTCGTAATTTTTATTCACTTTTTAAATTATAAAAGTTGTTATTCTGACACAACCACAATAGTTGGACATATGCTATCGCTGACTTTTTTGTAGATATTGATACGTTCTTTAATATTGTAGAACATTTTTTTGTTCTATCATCAATAGTTTTCGCAGCGCACGCGATATGAAGAATTTTATGTTCAAAATTTTTACACCTTTGGTTACATTCGATTTTTGATACATACAATGTAGGATTCTAATGGTGAAAGAATTTTTCAAATCGGTCCAGTAGTTTCGGAGCCTATTCAATTCAAACAAACAAACAAACAAACAAACAAATGTTTCCTCTTTATAATATTATTATTAGTGTAGATGAACATAGGCTATAAATTATTTTCAAAAAAATTAGAGATCCTTATGAAAATTGCAATAATGTAACCAAAGGTGTAAAAATTTTGCACATAAAATTCTTCATATCGCGTGCGCTGCGAAAACTATTGATGCTAGAGCAAAAAAATGTTCTACAATATTAAAGAACGTATCAATATCTACAAAAAAGTCAGCAATAGCATATGTCCAACTATTGTGGTTGTGTCAGAATAACAACTTTTATAATTTAAAAAGTGAATAAAAATGACGACCAAAAGCAGACCACGTTATTCTTATTTTGGTATTTATTCTTATCCAAATAAATTTCTTCGTAGTAAAGGCTGTTTCAGTACCCGTCGATTACTTTTTGAATGATTGAAATTGGACATTTTATTCAAAAGTTATCATGAGTTTAAAAATGTAAGATACATCGCGACCACAGAATAAATATCAGTTAGTACGGTAGGACAAGTGTCTGGGATTTTTAACACAGGTAACGGGATATTAACCATGATTAATACCATAGATACTATTGATCATGGCGTATGCAACTGCGCCGAAATACCGGGAAACTTAAAAAACATTAAATCATGGTAAATATCCCGTTAACTGTGTTAAAAATGTTGAAAACCATGATAGTTTAAAAAGTGTCTGGGAACTATGGAATGAATGGAAGGGAGTGGTAATATATCAATGAAATATATATGGGAGGTAGGGGAGCATTGGGCAGTAGAGAGGTTTGGACACCCCCGTGTCATGTCGGCCATAAGCCATCATGCCTATCGTCAAATCGGAATTTGATCAGTTAGAATTGACCATGTATGGGGGTGGATTGGCATGACTAATGGTGGATTAGCATGATGGTGTATGGCCGGCATAACACGGGGATTTGCCGGTGGTGTCCAAACCTGCCTTACTGCCCAATACTCCCTTACCTACCTTAGACCTTACCTACATATTAACCTCTAAACTTTAAAGGATCATACATCCCGCTCCGGGATCGCCATGTTGTTATTAAATTTTTGTTAAATACCCATAATAAACCCGTGCGAAGCCGGGGCGGACAGCTAGTATATACTAAAAGAAAAGGTAAAAATGTATGGTTAACTTTAGTTCATTAAAACACAACTAGATGTCGCCCTTAAAATTGGCACTTTTCTAGATCGCGGTATCGTTTGGTTTTGTACATCGGCTGTACTCTTTTCAAAAATTATTAAGGCCAAGGCCAAGAATGCTTGAACATTGGATTGGTCTGTCCTTCCGAAATCATTCTCGAAAAACTATACTTACAGAGGCATTGGGACGAGCGAGCCTATTTGTAGAAAGATACAGCAGCAGAGTCATTATAGACAATAGACTCTGCAAATTCTATAACCGAGAAGGCGCGTCTTATTGCCTCTGGCGCTCGGGAATCTGGTTTCTGGCTTCAAGCTTTGCCATCCGCAAACTTGGGCACCCTCTTGGATAACATAACCTTTTCATTGGAGCCACAACCAATGAACCCCATCAATGTACCTAGTTGCGGTAGCCCTGTCGATCGCCAAGGCCGTCACGGCCTTTCCTGCGCGCAGGCCGCCTCTCCCGCTATGCCAGCCTCAACGTGTCGGCCATTTTAGAGCTGAACGGTATCGCACGAGATGATGGCAAAAGGCCCGACGGTATGTCTTTGATTCCTTGGAGCCGTGGCCACTAGTGTGGGACGCTACCTGCGTCGATACGCTGACGGCTTCTCACCTGTCGGCAACCTCCGGGCGGCGGCAGCAGACAATCACAAAAGGCGGAAATACATATCTATCGGCGATGGGTATATATTTCTGGCTTTTTGTGTGGAAACTTTAGGTCCATGGGGTCCAGAGGCGTGGCTCATTTTCAGAGAGTTATCCAAGAGGTTGATTGACGAGACCAATGACCAAAGGGCTGGTGCTTACCTCGGACAGAGGATAAGTATAGCCATCCAACGAGGTAATGCCGCCAGCCTTTTGGGCACATTACCTGCGGTCGGTGATTTGAACACTGTTTTTTATCTTTAGTTTAGTTAAATTATGTACTTATATATGTATTTTTATGAGTATTGTTTCGTGTAAATAAACGTAAATGACATATTTTACTCTATTCTTGGTGAAATACATATCCATACACACATTTATAATACTATATGAAACTAAATCTGTGTGTTTGTTTGTTACTTTTTCACGCACAAACCACAGAACAGATAAGGCTGAAAATTGGCATGGATAAAGGTTGTATGTTAGGGAAGGACATAGGTTTTTTATATAAAAAAAAAATTAACAAACACCTTTTGTACACCGCTGTATTTCTGTATTCGAGTATCCTGTCAATACAAACGGTTGCCAGAAAGAAATCGCTCTTAGCGATATGGCCGCCCATTGTACAATTTGTTTATTTTTAATTATTCTCTATATAAGGTTCTTGTGTACAATAAAGCGTTAATCTATCTATCTATCTAACAAATCACGAGAAACCGCGGGTCACACCGCGCTTGGAACTTCGTAAGTAGGTAGTATTATAGTACTATTTACTTTAACATTGTTGAAGAAAGAATACCTATTTATAATGTTGATTGTATCAAATGAGATAATGCTACCTGTACTGACCTTAGCGATTTGAACTGACGCAAACCCTACGTAAATGAAAAAAAAAAAACCGGACAAGTGCGAGTCGGACTCGCCCACCGAGGGTTCCTTACAAAGGAGGTACGTATCTATAGCAGTGGAAATCTGTTTTGTACTACCTACCTCATAAAGGGATTTTATTTTTTATTTTCTAATTATTAAAAATCTGTTGAAGCTTGTGCTAGTGAAGCTCTTTCATACGATACATGACACTTCAAATTACGCGACCGATAATATCGCATCTTCCGTCCCTAAAAGGTACTATTTGAACAAAAACAATTAGTTAGCTTCATATTAAATTTATTAATCTTTCTTAAAATAATTAATAATTTTAATTCTATTCTATTCTATTCTATTCAATTCCACACGTATAAGTACAGTAAAATTTCCTTAGAACTTATATTTAGTTATGAAACAAAAATAAACACTTGTATATAATACCAAAACTAAATAGGTACTACCACTTACTAACAAATCATATATAAATAAATAAATAATGCTGGACATTTTCACACAGCATCATCTAACCCCAAACTAAGCAAAGCTTGTACTATGGGAACCTGATAACTGATATACTCGTACTACTTATATACATACTACTTACTGATAAAATTCAAAATTCTAGAAATTATATAGGTTTTTACCGATGTAAGTAAATAAACGTAACTAAGTCATTTATTTACAGAAATTAAGCTAGGTGCATATTTATATTATCATGGCTAGCCGGGACAATAACGTGCCCTCATGCACGAAAGTGCTCAGTTAATAATGCAACTACTGGCAGTTCAGAAACATTGCTTTGATGATCTATCAAAAGCTGCCAAGTGAACCTTTGCACAGACCTTTTTTGAGGCGTTAGTTCTTTGTACTTCACAAGCACCTAAACTTTGACGAGCCTCACTTTGGTTCGACTGACTCCCCACTGCAGCTTAAATATTTAGTGTTAGGATGCTTTGTACACAGCGAATCAATGCCCCCGTATGATAGTCATAAGACTAAACAGAGCCCTCTCTCAGTTAGGCGAATGGTTTCGCAAATGGCGCATTGAGGTTAACCCGGCAAAAAGTGCAGCAGTGCTCTTTTCGTCGGGCTCCTTCCCGCCCAGTATGCGAAACGTTACCCCCTCTCTCTACGGTGAGCCCATTCCCTGGGTAAAGTCCACCAAGTACCTAGGTATCACCCTCGATCAGCGTCTGAACTTCCGTCGTCATGCTTAAGCGGTCAAGGCGCGCGCCACCTTTGTCCTAAATAGGCTTCACCACCTCCTATGCAAGCAGAGTAAGATGACCCTTAGAAATAAGGTGACTCTCTACAAAACTTGTATTCGTCATATACTTACGTATGGCTCCGTGGTTTTCGGCCACACAAAATACGCACAGTCCTCCCTCCAAATAGCCCAAAACCGCTTACTCCGCAAGGCCACTGATGCGCCCTACTACACGCGTAACGTAGACCTCCATTGCGATCTCAAACTCGAATCGATTACCTCGCATATAAAGCGCCTCTCACGACGCTATTATGACTCGGCCCCTCACCATCCGAATCCGCTAGTATCAACGGTCCCGGGCTACGTTGTACTACGTAAAGCCACGTCGGCCGCCCGAAGTAAGTTCACAGAACCGTCGCAAATTCCGTGCGATGCCCCGAAGGCCAAGAAATATTCTTGGAGATTCAGATGACGATATCACTCGAGCGAACGCCGAGGATACTCCGTCATCTAGCCGCGACACGTAGGTACACTCCACAGTAACTCGCACCGACCCCGCCCGGGCGCGGTCGATGTAGTAGTTGTCCTATGGTTTCCTCGCCCCCGGGCGAGTAAACCATTCGACTTTTTCTCCGGCAACAGCCCAAGCCGAGGTTCGTACCCGCTAGGGGTGCCCTTGAGCATGTTGCCTTCCACTCTCTCTCTCGGTGCCGTCGCCTTCTGCGCACACCAAAGTCCGGTAAAGCTGACAGAGGCCCATAAGGCCATCAGCATCTAGGCCGTCCGAAAAAAAAAAAGATCACCTAAAAGTGCGCTCGGCCCCAAACCGCGTTCGTGGCCTAGCGGCGCCAGGCGCTGTCCCAGGAGGGGGACAGAGACATGATGACCCCCCCAAAAATCGAAAAGTTTTCTAAAATCTTACAAAATAAAAAAGTTTTAATAAAGTAAAGAAGAATTAGTGACCCCCCCCCCACCCTAAAGATTCATTGTATTCTATTCTATTCTTTTTGACTTTGACTATGAGCAACACTACCAGCACTTTACAGGGGAGAACTATGTTGCGGTAGAGGATTTATCTTCTGATGACTCAGGACAATTCGAGCCATCACAAACAGACTCTGAAGACTTTGTGACGTTCATAGCCCATGCTTCCACATGGAAATGGTATTCACGGTTGAGCCGGATCAGTGGTATTCGAACCTGCGAGTAAATTTTACGGAGTTTTTCATATAATTTTTTAGTTAGACATCATTTAACTTGTTTCTGTAAATCTAATCTAAAACTAAGCTACTGCATATTTAAGTAAGTACATAAAACTACACTAGAATCAGTCAAGCTGTATAAGGATCGATGAAAACGATCTATAGATAGCTAGCACAACTGATCCAGGTCACTGCCAGTCGGAAGCGTGCCCCAAAACACTGGCGGCAACCACGCTGAATGGCACGCTGATCCTCTCCAAAACATAAATAAAATTGATATGCGCTTTAAATTTTCGGTCCTGGCTATAAAATAATTAAGCCATGACGGAGGCATTCAGGCGGCACTCCGTCACCCTTACCAGCTATGGCCATTACCTAGCTCATATGAAAAAAAACTTAGGCCTTTACATCTATATTAGATGATTGATACAGCGTCAGGAGGCAACCTATGCCTACGTTAACGGGACGCTGCAGTGCCTGGGATATTGTTTGAGATGGAATAGGCTTGTCCAGCACCTAAACCAGCCTCTCAGCTTAATCAGCCGCCCACAGGAGAGACGACGTCAATACGTGTGGAGCTGACTAAGCTGCGGGTTTCCTCACGATGTTTTCCTTCACCGTTAAGAGCTCGTGTTATTGCGCATATACATTTTACGAAACGAAAAATCCATTGATGCACGGCCGGGATTTGAACCCACGACCTTCAGATTGAAAGTCGAGGCACAACCTCATTCGACAAACATGGCTCATAATGAACTTACTTAATAATGCTAGTTTACGTCTTTTCACATTGTCTTTGATTTTTTTTTTTTATAATAACCAACTTTTATTTACAGAAACTAAGCTACTACATATTCACATATATTTACAAAATACAACAGGATTAGTCAAGCTATCTAAGGATCGTTAGAAACGATCTATAGATAGCTCAACTGATCCAGGTCATTTAAATATTTTACCTTGACATCTGGCGACTCAATGTCCCAGATCCTCGGCTCTCCGAGCCGGTACGGCATGCCGACCTTCACGCAAACCACAGTCGTGTCATATGCTGAGTACAGCTGGAATTATTTTAGAATTCTATAGTCTGTTAAACTGCATTTCTAGAAAAGATACGTCATTTTCGAAGAAGTTCTAAAATGCATTTGAATGAGAGAATATCCACTACCGTTGCAGAATATGTAGGTAGGTGAGGGAAAAACAGTAGAGTTGAGGTAACTATTAATACTCAAACACCGGGGAGTGGTTTAGTGGTAGCGGACCCGCCGATTCTTTGGTCGTGCGTGGTTTCGAATCTTGTAGTGCACCAATGGTTTTTTTGCCGAAAACTTTATGTGCGTTATGCATGCCATGTACACTTAAATGGCGATGGAAAACATCGTGGGGACAACGGCACATCGTAGAATCTATAAAGCTCGAAAATATCTGCAACTAGTGCACGAAAACAGCCTTTTAGATGTAGCACTTATAACCCTTTCACCACACTGGTTCGAAAGAAATAGTGACACGACTAGATAAAGTCTATACTCAAGGTAGAGAAAGAGTACCTCAAGATAATAAGTAAGGTAGACCTCTCCAATCGGGGTGATAGCGAAGATCTCGTGGTAGAACCTGAAGAGATTTATAGCTGCCTCCCCGCGGTCGTAGCAGCGGAGTCCGGCCATCCACCAGTGGCCTGCCCACTTGCTGCGCGGTGTGCTGATTTCGCTGGCACGTGGCATTATAAACCCTAGAAGTAGCGATCGATGGTATACACATTTAGACATTTATTTATTTACAACTTGGGCAAACATTACAGATTGGACTATTATCTAAGGCGTTAACCTAGTGAGATCAAATTAAATAAATAGTAATATTAGTAGAATAACAAAGGTATAATTTCGAGTGCACGAAAGGAGCCTATTTGAGGCGCATTTGCCCATCCAGTGGCTAGCCAAACTGCTCGCACGGGAGCTTACTATACGTGGCATTATGAACCCTAGAAGTATCGACAGATGGATTTTATTCGAGTGCACGAAAGGGACCTCTTTGAGGCGCACTTTATTTTTACTACTCTCTTTCTCTCCGTGGTATGAAAGAAATAGTGACGTGAAAAGAAGACACTTTTGTGTGAAAATGTAGGTAGCCTTATCTAATTTCATACACAAAATGTTCAGTGCGTCTCAGCTCAGCAATCGTCCGCCACGACGTAAGGTCATAACCACAGTCATAACATTGGCCTCAAAAACTTCACATAACATCCAGTCACCAAATTGAAATGATATTATAGAAAGAGTAATGAAATAGTAGAAGTAATGAGATTACCTACAGACTAACAAATATACCGTGGCACTAGACGCAGTGGCAGACGGTAATATTTTATTAGTGTGTGCACCCATTTTCCATACGTGGGGGTGGATAGCCATAAGTGTTACCGACTGCCACAGCGTGGGGGCAGTTGGTGGGGGCAGACGGTAATAATTCCATGGAGTCAAAGTGTTACCAAAAGGGTCGTCTCTAGCGAAGTTGCCGTAAGGTACACCCGAGATGGCTGCTGATATCCATTTCACGTACGGATACAGCAGGATGTGGCGTGGAGGGTACTTTTTCCGTTTGCGGAGAGGGTCGGGGCAGACTGAACCACCTGGAAAACAAATAAAAAAGTGGTTGAGAGTAGCTACTACTAAACCACAAATGCCTTCCAAGCCTAAGGTCGTTTCAAATTCAGATCAGGCTCAGGGCGCGGTAGATATTCCTTTCAGGATGTTTAAGGGGTAGTCCAAGGCATGTCATTAGCATGCCAAGTTAGCAATCCATAATGACAGGCTGCAAGCCCATCGCGCCTTTAGTTATCGCCATACATAAAATCAAGAAACAAGCCTAACGAGATCTTAATGGTTACCGTGAGAGATAGCAACGATAGACCAGTGTCCAGTATGCTCGTGCACCACACTCGGGGCTCCGGAGCTAAATCCACATCCAGTAGAACACATCACTCTGGCATGAGCTAGATCTGTGGCATTCTGAAAATGGATTTCATTAGACAAGATTTTCTACTAGATGGTCTTGTGGCATATTTGCCAGGGTAGTTCGTATGAGTTAGTGGCCAATATTGGTGACAAAGTTTTTGGTCCGCTTCGTTAGGCCATTGCCTAAGAGGTTGGACACACAAGCAAGCGGGCGCGGAGTAATAAACGTGTGGCCAAAACCTCCTTGAATTTGGCTACACTACGGGCATTAGAAATAGAATAGAAAAACACTTTATTGTACACAAAAACACATTACAGGAAATACACGAAAATAAGTAAGTAGGTACAATGGGCGGCCTTATCGCTAAAAGCGATCTCTTCCAGACAGTCTCTTCCATTAGGCGGAAGCCTAGCGTTTCATATGTTTGAAACTTAGCACCCGCGCCCGCTCGCAGTAATAAATGTATTGCTGGCTTGCAGCCTTCTTGCAGCACTTAAATAAACCATCCTCTCCTAATAAGAATTTCAGAATATCCAAAGAAAAAACATGGTCAACAAATACGTGTCCTCACCATATTTTCCTTTCAAGTAAGTATACATTTTTACGAAACTAATAATCCATTGGGATCCTAATAACTTCAGAATGAAAGCAGAGTCTATTTCACTAGGCCAACACCGCCCAAGATTCGTTATAACCACTTACATCTTTAGAATCATACATGTAGCATAGTTCTTTAGGCAGCATTTCAATCCTGGTGGCTTCTTTGTCCTCGTCTACTATGTCCCTTGGTACATCTGAAGATAAAACATGATATTTCATATTCACCTCTATTGTGAAGGAACATGAGTTCTCTTCTTAGCTCATAAAGCTATTCTAAAGGAGTACTGACCGGCGTTGCAAGGCGTAATGTAGGTATCATTCGCAGCGAGCATTACACGTTACGCCGTGTTCTAAAATCTTTGCTTTCCCATACTCACTCCACGAATACTCGCTGTGTAACACGTTACATTACGCTCCGTCAGTGCCCACCTTGAACTGTTTATATGTTTCTGTTTACCATTGCTGAAATCAATGTGCCATATGGTGTCTTGAGATTGAAGCCCATTCCTCCTAATCACGTGGTTCTTGAACGGCAAGCAACCAGGTAGCATGTAATCTATAACATAGGAAATAGTTTACGTTGGTATAGCTGTTGTTCTATATTGCGAAGGCGGGTTGGATTTAATTGTGTATCTAGGTTTGTTTCTGTGTAAGTAGTAAGACAAATTCGTCGATGGAGCGTTCCCGAGGTTACGCACACAGAAACGTGTATACTTACGTGATTTGATGAGTGTAATCAACTTCAGCAAAGCTATGCTGTAAGTAGCTCTGAAATGCTTGTATTCTGGGTGTAGCAGCACATCTGAAAAAAAAAACTATGTCATTGGCTAGGCTAACAAACTCAGCACTCTACATTCAACCAATGGTCTCAGAATAGCCCTATTTTCTACAGAGGTTTGGATAAAGAAAACTTATTTTTGGAACGAAGTTTATTTTCGGACGGTATTGAGGATGGGGGATAGAAGAAAAAAGCTTTCGATTTTACCGTCACGACATATACATAGGTCAAAACGTTATAGTACCTACGAAGTGCGCAGTCGCAAAATAGTCCATAGATTGTTGCATTGTTAGTGCGGAAGAGCGTTTCTAGGATTTTTATATTTGACAAATGCCAAATGTCAAAGTTGAAACTTCGTTCCAACCGAGTGTTCCACGACACTCAGGTCCTTTTTGTTGTATCTGCTGTGATCTCGTAATCTATTATCAGCACCCAGTGAATAAAAAGAGTCTCCTCATTGAGGCGCACTTATAAATAGAAATAGAAATAGAAAAACATTTATTTTGTGTTTCATAGAGCATAAAATACAATTAGGAACTGTACTAACACTAATTACTACCACTAATACTATATACAGAAATGGACAGCACTCAGGGTGTGCTGCAACAAGTCAGAGGTACTCCAGCGCTGGTATTCTGTGGCACCGGTCATAAAGTCCATTTATTTTCACCTTCTCAAAGAGCACCTCACCGTCTCCATGATAATTCTTGAAAAAGAAACCTATGTCTTTCTCTGCGACGTAATCCATGCCAAAAACGTAGGTAATCTATTTAGGGATGAAAAGGTAACATAGACAGAGACAGAATTATTTTTCGATACCTACCTGATATAGGCACGAGCAGGGCAGCAGGATCGCAGTCAGCTCCTGCTGCTAAAGCATCCAAGGACACGCCGCACTCACTCTCATCGCGTTCGTATTCGCCAAATGCCACGTTACCCCTGGATAGTAATCAAAAAGCATTTATTCAGTAAGACTACTGGGATCACTTAGAATCTCATAAGCTAAGTGATTCTAATCCTATTTCTTTGCGACTAATGCCCTGAAGAACTGTATACGATCTCTCCTTTACTTGACGATTTTTAATAATATGTTTCTGTTTCAACCACATCACAACCGATGGTACTACGAGTAGTATAATAGTATGCAGCTAAAATTACATTCACAAAACCACGCTTCTTTCTTGTAGACGCTGCTGCTTGTAGAAGGAGCTGAAAGACCAGGAGTGCAGCAAGAGATAGGAAGTGACAACTTCCACGTCGTTCACACGATGCTTTTCTGGCGTACCATTACTTTTTGCTTTCTCTAACTAAACGGAGCAAGAGCTAATATTCTGTGGCAAGAGGCAAGAATGTTATGAGAGAATAGCATCGTGTTAACAGCATCTGTGTCCATTACTTACAAAGCATAACCCTCTGGGATCTCAGCCGCGTCCATTGCGGTAGACAACACGAACTGTCGACTGATGAGGACCACACGTGGAACCCTGAAGTAGTGAGGTGTTCCGTTCTTTACTGGAAAAATAAATAAATAATGCTGGAAATTTCACACAGCATCATCTAGCCCCAAACTAAGCAAATCTTGTATTATGGGAACCAGGTAACTGATATACTACTTATATACTTTTTGTTTGTAAATACATACATTTATACATAGAAACATCCAGACCCACAAATCTGTAGGTCATACAAACATTAGAAAAACGTTTTGGATACGCTGCCGACTGACAGTGACTTGGATCAGTTGAGCTACCTTAGATAGTTTGACTAATTCTGTTGTATTTTGTAAACATATTAGTTGCAGTAGGTAGGTACATAATATAATTTAGTAGGTACATAACACATTATTTAAAAAACAGGGCAACTAAATGGTAACATAGAGCAACCTCACGCTAAAAAAAAGTAAATGCTATATTGTGTACTTAGGTAGAGTTTTGACCATGTTTTCGAAGTAGGCATGGGTCGTAGACGACAAAATGATTACTCGCATATTTCAAATGATTTTTTGGCAGAAAATCTCTGTGTACGACTCAATCAATGTACGGCTGGATTTGAACCCACGACCTTAGGATCGGAAGGCGGGGTCACTTCCACTAATCCACCAGTGCTCTAAGACTAACAAAATCACGACTATAATGACCAAGGGTATTGTAGAAATCTTAGATTAAACAAATTCAGGATCAGGGCAATATTCCGCCTTCCTTATTTTTTTTACTTGAACTTACTGTGTATGTACTGCAGCGTCCCAAGCCAGGTGAACTGCATCTCGGTTATAAGACCCTCGTCGGGTTCGTAGGCGGGGTCATCGTGGCAATCCAAGAATTCGCATCTCGCGAACCCTACACCTAGGGAGTAAGCGCAAAAAATGAATCGCTAACGAAAACTTTGAAATAAAAAAATCAGTTATGTTGATCACGTCTTGTTCTTTTGAACCAGTGTGGTGATAGGATTATTAGTGCGCTTCAAAGAGGCGTTTCGTGCACTTGGCAGTTGACACAATTTTTACTCTTTAGGTTCTACAACATGTCGGTTTTTCTCAACATTTTGAGAGTATTGGCATAATCCCCATCGTCATCCACTGTCCGAGTTTGCCCACTCCCTTTGTTTTTGCCATCCTACACGATCCTATGGCAGCCTTGCTGAGTATGTCGTCTGATTATCGGGCTGGTGGTCTGCCCCATAGTCGATGTGCGTCTTGGCCAACATGCTGTCAATGTCTTCGTCTCAGAACAACTTTTACCCAAAAGGTCTTCGTCCACCGACCGTCATCCCTTCTAGCCAAGTGTCCCACCCATATCTATTAATGATATGTAATATACATACATAAAATCACGCCTCTTTCCCGAAGGTAAAGGAAGGGTAGGCAGAGACCACGGATCTCCACTTGCAATATTTTAACTCACCTTTGAAAATCATGAAGAAACCAAAAACCCTCCACATCTTGCGATGTTGCTACGGAATGAGATAAACTGAGTCAACAAGAAAAATGACATAATCCAAATATTCATTTTTACAGTTAGGAGCTGAAAAAATGGTGCAACTCTTTTTATTCAATTTACTTGTAGATTTATATTGCTAAAGAATCTAGTTTAGAAAATAATATAATTAAGGGCATAAGAAACCTACCATATTTGTCTTCAGCTAAAATTAAGCTGACGACACTAGGATTAAAAGTACGGAATATCATGTCATGTCTTTAAAACTACACACAATTGAAAGTTTAAATACGAGGGTCATCCTGAAGGTATATTATGGTAATGAAATCAAATAAATGTTAGAAATTAAATTATACGTTTTATTGATAACTACTTAGAATAAATTCACTGTTGCTTAACATCAGGCAGAGTGAGGTAAAAATGCTAACCTATTTAATAAAAAAAAAACGAAAGTGTGTTCAGCGGGAATCAAACGGAAATTTACAACAAAGCTATGAACTTTTCATAAAAAAATAGCTATTGACATAGTTATTTCAAAACTGGGTTGTGGCGTTTTACTCGACGAATCTATTGTAACAAAAAATTTGTTTGTTTGTATTGTAACACCATTGTTACCTGCAGATCGAAGGATTTCTAGGAAATTAAGATGACCTGCACAAAAATGCAGCCAACAATGTTTGTAACACTCATACACTTGAGGTGTAGTGGATCAAGTGGAATGTTGTGTCGTGTCAAGTGAACCGTAAGTAGTAGCAGTACCTATATAACATAATTAGTACCAATCTTCATCTTATCGTGTCACTATTGCTTGCGAACTAGTGAGGTAAAAGTGAGTAAGTTCGTATGAGTCAGGAGTTTTTAGACCGCCTTAAGGCCTCCGTCATGGCTACTGACAAATTAACGTGCCCTCCGAAGCACAGAAGCGCTCAGATGGAAATGCCACTGGCGGTCACCCATCCACTTACAGACACGATCGTTCTGCATATATTTGCTTCGTAGTTTTTCCGTTATTTTAATTGCATTTCTGCTATCAGGGACGGAGACAAATCCTATACAAATCAAATAAAAATCGGTTCACTCGTTCTTGAGCTGTAAATGATACTATCTAACGGTTATATTGAATCTAAAACAATGTCCCAGGCACTACAGCGTCCCATTGAGTGTAGGCATAGGTTGCTTCCTGACGCTGTATACCTAAATCATCTTCTAGTATAAAAATGTAAAGGCTAATAATAATAATACAACTTTTCATATCTCAATAATAACTGTTGACTTTGACCTAACAAAGAACAATAGAAACGAAGTATGTTATTATACCAAGGTTTATATTCTAGGCTTTATTCTTAGTACCACATTGTTGTATGCAAATCAAAGAAATTGTGCATATCCGTTTTGCTAGTGCATTCCAAACTGTACAATTGGTCTATGTCACGCAGGCGGGTTGTTTAGGTATATGTCGCAAGCAACTGGTTTAAATAAATAAATAATGCTGGACATTTTTCACTCAGTACATCTAGCCCCGAACTAAGGAAAGCTTGTATGGGAACCAGATAACTGAATCAAAATGTATATAAGTATACTAATACTTATATAATTTTTGTTTGTAAATACATATTATTATACATAGAAATACCGAGACCAGAGACAAATATTTGCAGGATCATGATCATGCATACAAACATTTATCCCGCGGCGGGGATCGAACCCGCAACCTGCGTCCTAAGCGGGCTTTCACCTACTGCGCCACAGAGGTCGTCGAAATTATAGTAAGTAGTGTAAGTTTAAACAGCCATTCAATTAAAAGCCTAGCCATTTGATTAAACGGCGCCGTTCAACTAAGTATTTTTATAGGTAGTCCAACCGTGAAGTCATTCTTTTTAGTTTTTAAAACCTATTTGTTGTTGGTGTTTGTTGCAAGTCCAGCTAATCTTCAGAATCTTCAGAACTGCAGTAATCTCCACAATCGCTGCTTGAAGATGTCTCCGAAGATAATGAGTAGTTGTAAGCCCACGCTTCCACTTGAAACTTGTACTCGTGGTAGAACCTGACCACCGGTATTCGAACCTGCGAATGAACGAATATACCAAGAACTAAAAAATACTGCACTAGGATAGGTAAAGGGATATAATTACTACCTTGAATTCGATCGGATGTATTCGGAAATAGAGAGAAATGCGAAACCGCCCCAAGCGCTTTTTAATCTGATTGTACTGTATCCAGTTTTTATATATCACGAAGGGTTGCTCTTTGTGTGTAGATTTGTTGTGTGCGTAAGCGATACTGAGCGCTCATTCCATGGAGCGTTTCTGAGCTTACGCACACAGAAACGTACGTGTGCAATGTGCATCTTCGCACACAATTAAGAGGGAAGGATACCCAGCTCTTTCTCCTTACAAACGTAGTTGACTGTTTCCTCGCTGGATAATGATACACTTTTTTAAGACTCCTGTTTCTATGATGTTATACCATGATTTAGGTACAACAAATTCCATGATTACCTAATCTGATTCAAACGTAAATATACAAACAATACATGGAATCGCTCAGTTGATAATACCATCTAGCATCCATCCACGTACTGACTGGTCAGAGCGGCTTGGCTTCGACAATCTATCAAGAAGGACTAAGCAAGCTACACTACGACTGCTTCCATCGTAGTCTTACTTTAATTTCCGGTGTGTCTAGATCCCAGACTGTAGGATTTCCGAGTCGATACGGCATGCCGACTTTTATGCAGGTCACTATGGTTTCATGAGCAGAATACAACTGAAAGAAAATACTGAAATAAGTAAATTGTTAGCGCATTATATATGCAAATATTTATCTCAGGTCTGAGTGTTTCTATGTACATATAATTATGTATGTATTTACAAATTGAAAGTATATAAGTATTATATCAGTTATCTGGTTCCCATAGTACAAGCTTTGCTTAATTTGGGGCTAGGTGATGCTGTGTGAAATGTCCAGCATTATTTATTATACATACATGATTCTTCTGAATGGTGTAGGTTCAAAAGCTGTCGTTGCGATGCACGAAAGTCGAGACGAGAGCATTAAAAAAAGAGGAGGTTCTATGTTCGGCTGTGTATGTTTTAGTTGTATGTTCACCGAAAATTTCTAATTAGTATTCTTTAAGTACTCCGAGGTGGTCTCTTCCTGACGGATTGATAGTTTTCCCGTAAAACTCAAAAGAACCTCACCTTGACACCCTTACACACCTTGAGTCAAACATTGATTCGGTTTTCTTTTTAATATTAAAGATATATTTTCACCCACCTCAAGATAATAAGTGAGGTAAGTCTCTCCAGATGGCTTGATGGAGAATATCTCGTGGTAGAACTTGAAGATGTCCATAGCTGCCTCGCCTCGGTCGAAGCAACGCAACCCTCCCATCCACCAGTGCCCGTTCCACTTGTGGAACAACTGGTGGAGAGCATTGCTGCGAGGCATCATGTAGCCTGGAAGGTAAAATGTTCCAAAGATTAAATTGTGTAATAGGTACTTATAGTCAATAAACATAGTAAAAAAAAATGACGTGGAAGACCCAGAATGAGATGTCGGGACGAGCTGGACTCTCACCTGAAAACCTGGTCTGTTACAGCGTTAAATCGCGAAAAGTGAAGGGCCTTCGCCTTGAAGTGGGACGAGAATGGCCTAGGCCTAATTTAGTCTAGGAGAGTGCTTGGTATGAATGTTGATGGATTTACGAGTAGAGGTAGGCTAAAGAAATGATGGATGGATTGTGTAAAGGACGACTTGAGTAAGAAAGGAGTGAGTGTTGAGATGACGGCTGATAAAGGAGAATGGAAGAAAAACATATGTTGTGCCGACCCCACATAATGTGGGAAAAGGGCAGGGAGATGATGTTTAATAGTGGAAATGCTTCTGTCACGTTTAGAATACTAACTTCTGCAAAGTGGGCATGTATCACTGTATTTGGACATGCCTCTAACCACCCTTCAACATCTCCAAAGGATCTTCATTACATAAGAATATCTGAGAGAATGTCTACCGCACCTTGGCGATACAGTCGTGTTCCTGTTTTAAAGACTTTGTTGACTAACTACTTCTGTCTACATATTCGTTACTAGTATCGACTAACTATGTGACTCTGATGGATGATCTTACCAAAAGGATCGTCTTTCGCAAAAGCACCCACAGCCTTGCCAGTGATGGCTGCGGTGATCCAGGGTACGTACGGATGCAGCAGGATGTGTCTTGGCGGAGAAGGTGGTCTTCGCGCACGTAGAGGATCCGGACAGGGCGAACCACCTAAAGAACATTATGGACCTTAAAAATCAGGCCTTTACATCTTTATTGGATGATTTTTACAGCGTCAAGAGGCAACCTACCCGTGATAATATAGACTAGAATAGAATAAACATTTATTTAGCACAAACACACACAAGAAAGCACTAAAGGAAAAGGAAAACATAAAGTATGTACTAAAACAGAAAATAGACAAATTAGTTGTAAACAGTAGACCAGAGAAATATAGCATTCATAAAGCAAACACAAACAAAGATGAGTCTACCTAACAGAACATATAGTCAAAGGTCAAATGCTATGTAGAACCTGCAACATTGTTTAAGATGGATCCTGAGATGATCCTGATGGATCTTTGCATCTTTTTTTGTTTTTTCTTTCTCTCCAAACCACACTGGTTTAACTAATGAATGATATACTAGCCTTGAGAGATAGCAACAATAGACCAGTGTCCAGTATGCTCATGGATTACGCTCGGCGCTCCGGAGTGGAAGCCACATCCAGTGGAACACATTATTCTGGACTTTGCCAAATTCGTGGCATTCTGAAACATACAATAGAAGGTAATCTGTCTCATAGTGTTAAGCTGTATAGATAACGCCATTTACGCGATACCATTATTGCCTCTGCTATTCTCAAACTCAACCTGTGGCGTGGCAAGAATAGTATTTCCAGAAAGGTGTAATTAGGTTTAGATTACAGAATGCTCAAGGATAAAGTAAGTTCGTATGAATTAGTGGCTAACTCTGGTGACGGAGTTTTTAGCTTAAATGCCTCCTGGCTTAGAGACTTAAAATATTCTGAATTCATAAAAATATCATACCTCAGTAGAATCATACAAGTAGCATAGTTCTTTTGGCAGCATATTTATCCTGGTAACTTCTTTCTCCTCGTCAATAAAATCTCTTGGAACATCTGAAATGAACAATCTCATCATCATGATCCTTCTAGCACTTACTGGATTCCGCCCGCAGATTGGCTTCTACTCCGACTTAATAGCCAGGACCGACAACTAACGTGCCTTCCGCAGCACAGAATCACTCAGTTGATAATGATAGCGGTCACCCATCCACTTACTGACCGTTTGAAACGTTTCTTAACTTGAACGACTAAGCAAGCACGACCACGAGTGTGAATGACAATATTATACTCGTATAGTATTTACCGTTGCTGAAGTCTATGTGCCAAATGGTGTCCTGGGTTCGAATCTTGGTTTTTCCAACCACATAGTTCTTGAACGGCAAGCAAGCTGGTAACATGTATTCTAGAACACAAATTGAAAAAGCATTAGAAAAAGATAAAGGAATCTAAACCTCCCATGTTTTTTTTCACCAAAATCTCCGTAAGTTCTAGCAAATTATTCTAATGTTTAGGGAAAAGTTCGAGATGGTCTAGAATTATTCTGTTTGTTTATGGTGCTTTTTTTAAAAATACTTACATTTCAAAAATATCACCCATGCGGGATTTGAACCTACGAGTATAACCTTTGCCGAGTAACTCTAGATAATGTACTTACGAGACTTAACTGGTGTGACCATCTTCAGCAAGGCGATGCTGTCGGATGCTCCAAAATGCTTGTACTCTGGATGTAGTAGCACATCTGTGAGAAGTTAATTGTTTACGAGATGTCTAAGGTAGTCAGGAGTACGCTGAAATACATATTTTGAGACAGCGAGAGACTGAATGAGAGAAGAAGAGAGAAAGCGATATACAAAAAGAGAAAGAAAGAGATAAAGAGACAGAGGAAGAGAGCTGGAGAGAAAGCGTTAGAGAGAGCGAGGGAGACAAAACGAAAGATAGCGTCAGAGAGAAAAGTATGGATGTAAAGACGACCTGATAGTGGAATGAGCAGAGCAGCGGCCTCGCACTCGGCGCCAGCCGCCAGAGACTCCAAGGACACACCACATTCTCCCTCGTCTCGTTCGTACTCGCCGAATGCCACGTTACCCCTGAAAAGGAGATTTATGATAAGCGATCCCACCTGCCAGAAAACTTCCTCTTCTTCTTTCCATCTTCTATGATGTTCTTAATAAAACTGTTCATGTTGTTTAGGTAAGAGATCTTTCATCTTGCCTTTTCTGTACTCGTCAACTTGCAACTCTTTCTTCGTCTGTTCTTCGCAAACCTATCTTTCTCTCAAAACCTTGTAAATATGGATATACTTCCTACTTCCTGGTAGAACCATCTCACTGTTTGAATTTTAATATAGGTGGATTTTTTAACATGGCTGTGTGAGTGCAAAATCAAATTAATAACCAATTGATTCTGTTTCACGTAGGTATTCAAATCCTGAAACCGTTATAAAAATCCAACCTACATAGGTAGTGGAACAATAAGTGCACAAAAGGAGCCTCTTTGAGGCGCACTGGTTCGAAAGAACTGGTGACACGATAAGGAGAAGAAGTGGAACAATTTACAAAAAATACATTTTGTACTGTCTCTTAGTGATAAAAATATACACATTCGTTAGCATAAGAGAAATCACACTCGAATTGGGATTAAATGGTCTCAAGCTATACATACAATGCGTATCCTTCAGGGATTTGAGCAGCGTCCACCGCAGTGGAGATCACGAACTGGCGACTGATCAGGATCACACGTGGTACTCTGAAGTAGTGGGGGGTTCCGTTTTTCACTGGAAATATATACTTTATAGTACTGTGGTGCCGACCCCCTTAGCGTGGGATAAGGTCAGGGAGATGATAACGACTACTTAATCAAACGATTTGTTTCCATTCTTCCGTAATATGCCATCTACATGGTACTCTTGCTTTCTCAAACTCCACGGAGTATGAGCTAATATTCTGTGGCAAGAGGCAAGATTAGTATAATGTTAATGGTGTTTTAGTAGATGGTCATGCAAAGTTGAAACCAAAATGTCTGATATCTTACCATGGATATACTGAAGGGCTCCCAGCCACGTGAACTGCATCTCTGAAAGAGGACCTTCGTCTGGGTCGAAGGAGGAGTCATCGTGGCATTCTGAGAACTGGGAACTGACGTATCCTACACCTGGAAATATTTGGTAGAACTCCTCAGTGAATAAAATAAAATATCCGCGTTCGAGTTCATTTTATTCAGCTCACTGTAAACTATTTACACACACACACACACATACACACAGAATTAATAATGTGTGGTATGGTGTACTTATCCCTCTTAAAATATTTTTAATACAACTATGGGAAATCACAACTTGGAATAGATGACATTTAATAATGGTGTTATTAAAATAAATTATATATTTCTGTAGATATTTCTCAGGTTCCCACTGGTTTCTAATATTGATTTCTGGTATCATCATGATCATCCAGCTAGTAGTAGTAGTAGTAGTTGGCCTCACTTCACAATAAAAGTAAGCAAGTTCGTATGAGTCAGTGGCCAACTCTAGTGACGGAGTTTTTAGGCTACAATCAATTGTGAAGTGCACAATGTCCGGTCCTGTGTCTCATGCAGCATAGACAATTTTAAAAGTGGAGAAGCTAGTAAGTATTTGACCTGCTAGCTAAAATCACATAGCTTTAAGAAGATTCAAAGTGATCCCAGCGGTCCTACTGAATAGGTTGAAATGCTTTTTTTTTGCTTTGACCAGCTTCTAAGAAGTCTTTTTAAAAGTAAGTAATAAAAGAAGTAAAAAAATCACTTACCTTTTAAAACCACAAAAATGCAGCAAAGTCTCCACATCTCGCAACGTTTTGGAATGAAATATGAGACATCGTAACTAACGATTTGTTTGTTTGTTTCATAACAAGTGCGTTGTTATTGTTACTTGTCATTCGCAAGTAGGAAAACATCAATAAGTAAAGATTGGAACAGAAATTTCTACCAGGCTGCATACCATGACCTATCTCTATGAATAATTAGGATGTTTTCATGTGCCGACCCGAATAAGGTATGAATATTGGTTACTCTATCACGTAAAAACTACTGAATGAATTTGGATGAAAATTGTAGTCTAGAATACCACATTGGCGGATAAGGTAAAGTATACACGAGGGACTGCGAAAAACACCGCGGAACGAAGTTAGTTTTTGGAACGAAGTTCCTTTTCGGACGGTATCTGATGGGGACGAGACGAAAAAAAGTGTTAGATTTTTGCATCACGACACATGTATAATATGTCAAAACGTCACAGTGCGAAGTGCGCAGTCGCGAAACAGTTCAAAGATTGTAACATTGTTTGTACGGAAGAGTGTTTCTAGGATAAGTAGGTATTTATAACAATAATTTATTTCAATGCAAAATGTCAAAGTTGAAACTTCGTTCCAACCGAGTGTTCCACTACACTCATGTACTTTTTTATGAATGGATATCACGTCGCCTATAATCAAAACTATATCAAGACCTCTACATTTTAGCTTTTGTAGGCCCAATGTGTACGACTTTGCATACAATTCGGTATGCACTAGCAGGCTGCAGGGCGGATATGGACCATTTCATTGATTTGTATTCAGACACGTACCTAGTCATTTATGTGAGGCCTATAATTTATAGGCCTTTGTTAATAATAACTACTTACGACTAGTTCTTTAAGCAATAGGTCAAGTTCAGATATTTTTTGTGCTGCATTTTGTTTATTGGTTTTGTCTATCTACATAGGTAAATACTTATCTACCAGAGTAGAATCATCTAGTTTTAAGACGTTTCAAAGTGATCCCAGCGGTCCTACTGAATAAATGCTTTTTGACTTTGACTTTGACTTTGACCTTACCGTATACACACTTAAAATGTGGAATCATCAGTTAATTTTTTGTTTATTTTCCCCTGTCATTCGGTACCTTTCACTCAAAATGAAATGTCTGAACCACAGACATGTCTCAACACAAAATGAGAAAAGATATGAAAGAAAAATGAAGCATTCATACGAGGACGATGGACTCGTGATCACACCAGATTGTCACACTGGTGTAACTAACCAATAGCTACTATAACGAGTGAACCGTCTTCTAGCACCTTAGCTCTTGTCTCTACACACAGACTGTTGAGCAAGGCCACCTTCATTAGGCAATTAAAGTCAAGAACGATTTTCTTATCCAGGCATAGTATTTATCTAGTTACAGGTAATATAGGAAATCTGGACAAACGAAATAGGTAAATCATTGATTTTATCAATCTTTTTTAACCAGAAAATATGAATATAACCACAGATTAACAACAGTAAAAAGATTTAAACAGAGGCGTGGTTCTAAAATTGTGTTGTAGGAAGGTAGTTTTGTATTTACTAAGCTGTGGCAACTTTGTGGCTTTAGGAAAATGATATTTAAGTCATTGGGAAATAGAGGTGGTTTTAGATTGTAGTGTGATTATTAAGATGCAAGTTTGACAAATGGAATGCTAAGATTACAAACAGTTTTAATAGCGTTGGGTACGGTCCACAAATAAAGTTTTGTTTGTAAATATTGGTCTAAATCACCTACTTCGTTGAAACATTATTGCGTATGGTTACGTTCTTAAAGCTAGGAATTAAATCTGTTCTTGATAAGGATGTTATGTAGATAGGTAAGTAGGTTACTTAATTCTTAGTAGCTTACTTTGCCAGGACGAATATTAACCTATCCCGAAAATATTTAGCTGGTACCATCCTAATACAGGATGTAAAAAGACTGCTACCGAAGCCGAAAGGGGTAGGTACAGCATCCCAACACACAACCAAATCCAAAAGGATTATCCGAAAAAGACATTATATCCGGAGAAAACAGCGTTTGAAGATTACTGTTTGCGTATGTAGATAAGATACTGGGCGCGTTGTTTTAGATTTTGAGTTTTAACTGTTTTTTTCTTTTATGAATGAAATTATTCGGTAGGATAGGCTTAATATGTTGTACTAGTAGTAAATAACTAGAAAATAAAATAAAATAAAATGACAAAGCTAAGTCAAAAATTTTTTTGCGTTTTTTTTCGCTAAATACTCGTATGTTCAGAATCATGGTCTGATTGAAACCCCTCAGTTTTCGGTAGCAGTCTTTTTACACCCTGTATAAAATAACATGTCACATTTAAAATTCTAATGAGATTATTACCTATTATATACCTAATTTAATTGTAGGAGATTTTATCTTCGAAAAATTATTTTACTGAGTAATAACATTTAGCTTGTAGTATCTATATCAACTTCCTCTGAAACAGCGAACGTGGTAGCTCAGATTATTTTGTCTGTAAATCTTACATGAGGATCGTGCGCAGACTAACCAAAGATGGCGCCTGATATCCAATGCGTTTCACGCCTCGGTGGGCGTTATTTTAGCAATGCATCAGGCGCTACAGTTCAATTTATCTCAACTCTATCAAGATTATTCTTTAAACTAGTTTAATTTAAACTTGAATTTAAAATTTTTTTAAATTTTAAATTTAAGTTACCTACCTGCCACGTAAGGTGCTAATTTAGCAAAATGTGAGCCAAATATTAGCCAAATATTATTCATATAATTAAATAATTATAATTATATGTATAATATGTATGTATTTACAAACAAAAATTATATAAGTAGTATATCAGTCACCTAGTACCCATAACACAAGCTCTTCTTACTTTGGGGCTAGATGATGCTGTGTGGAAAGTCCAGCATTATTTATTTACTTTTTTATTTAACAACTAGCTGTCCGCCCCGGCTTCGCACGGGTTTATTATTAGGTATTTAACAAAAATTTAATAACAACATGGCGGTCCCGGAGCGGGATGTATGATCCTTTAAAGTTTAGAGGTTATTATGTAGGTAAAGTCTAAGGTAGGTAGGGGAGTATTGGGCAGTAAGGCAGGTTTGGACACCACCAGCAAATCCCCGTGTTATGCCGGCCATACACCATCATGCCAATCCACCCCCATACATGGTCAATTCTAACTGATCAAATTCCGATTTGACGATAGGCATGATGGTTTATGGCCGACATGACACGGGGGTGTCCAAACCTCCCTACTGCCCAATGCTCTCCTACCTCCCATATATATTTCATTGATATATTACCACTCCCCTCTCCCATTCCATAGTTCCCAGACACTTTTTAAACTATAATGGGTTTCAACATTTTTAACACAGTTAACGGGATATTTACCATGATTTAATGTTTTTTGAGTTTCCCGATATTTCGGCGCAGTTGCATACGCCATGATCAATTGTATCTATGGTATTAATCATGGTAAATATCCTACCGTACTAACTAATATTTATTCTGTGGTCGCGATGTATCTTACATTTTTAAATTCATGATAACTTTTGAATAAAATGTCCGATTTCAATCATTCAAAAAGTAATCGACGGGTACTGAAACAGCCTTTACTACGAAGGAATTTATTTGGATAAGAATAAATACCAAAATAAGAATAACGTGGTCTGCTTTTGGTCGGCATTTTTATTCACTTTTTAAATTATAAAAGTTGTTATTCTGACACAACCACAATAGTTGGACGTATGCTATCGTTGACTTTTTTGTAGATATTGATACGTTCTTTAATATTGTAGAACATTTTTTTGTTCTATCATCAATAGTTTTCGCAGCGCACGTGATATGAAGAATTTTATGTTCAAAATTTTTACACCTTTGGTTACATTATTGCAATTTTCACAAGGATCTCTAATTTTTTTGAAAATAATTTATAGCCTATGTTCATCAGAGATAATGTAGGATTCTAATGGTGAAAGAATTTTTCAAATCGGTCCAGTAGTTTCGGAGCCTATTCAATTCAAACAAACAAACAAATGTTTCCTCTTAATAATATTAGTGTAGACAAAATCCACAGCCTTAAAATCTATATAACAGATTTACCTACATTTGATAGATTTTCTAGAGAAATCTTCAAAGGATCTTAAAAAAGGTCTGAGAGAATGTCTACCGCACCTGTAGTATGGTTGTATGTTTGGTATGTATGGTTGTGTGAGAGAGGATATGAAAGTGGAAGGAGTGGATGAACAGTAAAGTTGACGAGTGATTGGAGTGAATGGAGGAAGAATACATGCTGTGCCGACCCCACTTACCATGTGATCAGGGCAAGAGAATGATGATAATGATATCACAAGTTTGTGAACATGTTTTCATTTTTTTTCTTTCAGATAGTACAACATCTCTTGATCTCTCATTCTATGATCGATTAAACTGTATATAAACATTTTCAAAAACAATGGTTTACCTACTGTTTTCTTTGCACTGTAGCATCAGTTCGACAAATGAGCACTGACAGTTGCGAAATGTATGAAATTATCGGTTCTTCGCGCGGCGCAGGCGCACACGATTGTATGCCGCGCCCGATATGGATGACAGGTTCATTTGTTTGTATAATAGGTACCAACATGGCTAATGTTGGTCGAATGGAGTTGTGCCTCGACTTTCAATCTGAAGGTGGTGGGTTCGAATTCCTGTTGTGCATCAATGGATTTTTCGTTTCGTAATTATATACGATTTAGGAGACATCGTGAGGAAACCCGCAGCTTAGTCAGCTCCACACGTATTGACGTCGTCTTTCCTGTGGGCGGCTGATTAAGCTGAGAGGATGGTTTAGGTGCTGGCTGAGCAAGCCTGTTCCATCTCAAACAATGTTCCAGGCACTGCAGCGTCCCGTTAAGTGTAGGCATAGGTTGCCTACTACTAGTAAATGTACCTTTTCACAAATGAACAAGCTAACATGCGATCCCGCCACTACTTCCCAAACCCAAAATTTTGGGGACATAGAAGAGCTTTTCCCAGCTGTGGGAAAAATAATATAGGCAGGTTACTATACCTAAAATACATAAGTACTTAGGTACCTGGTTCAAAAGAGGATATACAGAGTATTTATTTATAAAAGCACATTCTGGTTTACTTGAACTCTTCCGTAAACGAAACTTCAGAAAGCCGTTGTTTTCGTGAAAACAAACATTTATTCAAACAAAGTGAAATGACTAATTACTAGGGATGGGCCGAAGTTCGTTTCACATTCGGTTAAACCGAACTTCGGCAGCTTGAACCGAAGTTCGGCATTCGGCCGAAATTCGGTTCAAACTGCCGAAGTTCGGTACTACAAAATATAGTAATCAAAAGTACGTGAGCGTCGTGGAACACTCGGTTGGAACGAAGCAAAGAGTACTTTTCTATACTGAAACTTTCAAATTCAAATCAAACGCACTTCCGTACTAAATAGTTATTATTATTTTTCGACTTGATAATAAGAAATTGCGAATTGCATACGGTAAGTGGCTTCGTAAGCAAGAAATCAGGCTGTAGATCAATTATGTATGGTTGTGTTGTGTTGGTTGTGTTGAAGTTGTGTATGGAGACGACGACGTTCTTTACATCAAAATCGGTTAAAAAATGCGACCTGAATGACAGACAAAAGGATTTTTTTGGCCAATATCGAAACTGAGACGCTTCGCTCACTCGATCAACTAAAGTCACACACACAGTTAACACTATAAAACGTTAAATCGGACGGTTTTACAGTGTTAACCGTGTGTGTTATCGATTTATGCCAATTAAAATAGTGAAATGCGTCGTAGGAACGTACACGTACCTTCTGAACAGTCGTAGAATTGAAAATAAGAATGAATGAATGAATGAATGAATGAATGAATGAATGAATGAACACTTTATTGTACACCAATTAATAAAAAAACAACACATAAATAAAACAAGTACAAAATAAGTACAATGGGCGGCCTTATCGCTGAAAGCGATTTCTTCCAGGCAACCTTTGGATGGAAAATAAACTAAAGAAGCATACAAAAAGGACGGTAGTGCACAGAAGTTTCATTTTGAGGGAAACAAAGCTGTAAAAAGTATTTAAATAATCCTAATACATGCCATTAATAATATAAAAACAACATACTAATATATAATTATAATATATAAATACCTACTAAAATGAGTACTTATTAAATGCTAGAAAGAAGAAACTAAAAATTAAGACAACTGCTGAAGATAGTGTTGCTTCAATTTCAATTTAAAAGAGTGGATTGAAGGAGCTTTCCTAATATCCACAGGAAGCGCATTCCACAGATGGACAGCATGCACAGTGAAAGATTTATCATAGAAGGACGTGCTGTGGACAGGTGTTTTGAGGAGTAAGTTTTCGGACGATCTAAGGTTAAAGGGATTAGCGGCATGGAGAAACTCAAATCTATCTTTTAGATAGCTAGGTGAGAAAGGACAGAAAAGAGTAGAATAGAGAAGAGAAAGAACATGTGTATCCCGGCGACGACGTATGGGAAGCCACTGAAGCTTAGAGCGTAGAGGAGAGACGTGGTCATACTTGCGTAGGCCAAATATGAACCTAATACAGAAATTTTGCAAGCGTTCTAGTTTATTTAACTGCTCCTCAGTCAGATCCAAGTAACAGGCATCTGCGTAATCTAACACAGGAAGGAGAAGTGATTGAGCAAGCGCAATTTTGGTGGCGGTTGGCAGGAAGTTACGAAGCCTCTGCAGAGATCCTGCCGAGGCATAAAGTTTTTGACATGTGACCTGAAGCTGACACCCCCAAGACAAATTGCAGTCAATAGTAATCCCCAAGTTCTTTACGGACTTACTGTACGGAATATGAATTCCATTAAATACTACTTGTGGTGCTAAAGACCAATCGATGTTGCACAAACGCCTTGAACTTCCAACTACGATAGCCTGAGTTTTAGAAGGGTTTATCGTTAAGCCAAATGCTTTAGTCCAGTCGGTAATACGTTGCAGATCTGAGTTGATGGTCTCGACTGCATCCGCTAGGTTTTCAAGGGGCGCCTGAGTATAAATCTGAAGGTCATCGGCGTAAAGGTGATGGGATGAGGAAAGATTATTAGAGATAGAATTGATAAAGATTGCGAAGAGAAGAGGAGATAGAACGCCACCTTGCGGAACACCGGCTGTCGTGTCACACCAAGAGGACATGGACTCATTAAGGCGAACCCGCTGGCGGCGCCCAAACAAATAACTGGAAAACCAATCTATTACCGCCTCGGAGATGTTAAGTGAACGAAGTAAGGAAAGGAGAATGTCGAAATTGACGGTATTGAAAGCATTGCTAAAATCTAGTAGGGTTAAAACAGTAAGCTGCTGATTTTCCATACCCAATCGTATGTCGTCAGTTATTTTGACAAGTGCAGTGGTTGTACTATGGCCTTTACGAAAGCCGGACTGCAAAGGATTAAGCAGATTAAAACTGGTAAGAAAAGAGTTTAATTGATAATGGACTAAGCGTTCGAGAACTTTTGAAAGAAATGGAAGAATGGATATTGGACGATAGTCGGAAAAGGTTTTGTAACGACAACCCAATCATCCTTAATTGTCACACAGCGAAAAGCAGTACAAGCACCACACTACATCTACTCTAGAAAACTTTAACGATCGCGTAAACAAGATTTAACGTATTTCTTTCGAGAAAATACAATGAAACTAGGTACCTACCGAACTTCGGCCGAAGTTCGGCCGAACTTTTCATTTTCACCGAATGTTCGGCCGAAGTTCGTATTCGGTTAAAACCACATTCGGCCCATCACTACTAATTACTGAAATAAGACACTGAAAGCATTTCCACTGTTATCTTAAGCGGATCCCGGACACCCTGAGTCCCATATGAACGGGGCCTTTTCAAACGTGCATCCACACAAAAAGTAGGATAGAATCGTAAACAAACATCTTTTGTTTAGGTAATCATTGAACACTATTTATATAATCCATACAAAGGTTGCCTGGAAGAAGAACCATTGTACTAATATGAACGTGTAAACGTGTAAGGTACTTACAATAAAGTGTTTATTCGAACGAAGTTAATTTGAGGATGATGCTAGAAGAACATTTTTACCGTCACGACATATCGCAGGGAATAAAAGGATAACTGTAAAAACACAACTTTACAGGAGAAGCAAAAAACATATTTTCCTTAATAACTTCAGAAATTGTGTAAAATGGTGCGCATAGGTGTGCGCAAAGAAAAAGATACACAGAGTGTAAAAAGTGGTGCACAAGCAAGGTGCGCAAAGTTTGTTGAAACTTCGTTCCAACCGAGTGTTCTACGACACTCACGGACTTTTTTATTAACTCATATAATTTGTCGAACGCGTGTTGTTAGAAAAAAATACTATAGCACAAACAATAATGCACTTATATAGCCATATACATAATTACACAAAGAAAGTCAGAAACAGTCTCAAGGAAATTAATGACAGCGTTTTACCTTACAATAAAACGCTTATTAAGCGAAATACCTTATTCGAAGCATAACAAAAATATAATGAGAGATGGCAACCTTGTTTCTCTGTCTCGTGTCGCTTTACTGGTAATACTGTTCCTCTACATCCGCCTTTTTGGTTCCCCTTTTTACCACCAGGTGGCGCCACAAGTTTACTTTGTGCGCTGTGCGACTTTTATCACCATTGGATATCAATTATATTATTTAATAATTCCTTTACCGTAGGTATCACACATTTTTATTTAGTTACAATTATACTAACTACCATAGATAATTAATCGAGTATCTTGTTGACACCTGTCAGATAATAGACCAGATTCAGAGAAATGAAAGTATATCATTTCTCTGACCAGATTATTTTCGTAACTTATTGTAGGTAGTTGCATAATTTTAAAAGACTTGAATTATAAAATTTTGTTTGGGTTAGTTTCTAGTAAAAATGTGTAGGTACCTACGTTTAAGTTGTTAAAATTAAATTATTAATCAACCAGGCAGGAATAAAAGTGTATGCTTCGAATAAGGTATTTCGCTTAATAAGCGTTTTATTGTAAGGTAAAACGCTGTCATTAAGCTCCAGTACCGTTATTCGAAGCATAACAAAAATATAATGAGATCTGTCTGTTATCGCCTGGTGGTAAAAACGCCAATGTGATGGAATGATATTATGTGAGCAAGTAAATAATGCAAGTATGTAGGTACTAGGAGGATATTAGTGTTCTGTGGTACCAAGTAAGTAAAACCTAGGTAAGTAATAAGTTATTGGCTGATCTACCTACAAGTATGAGTAATGAAACTGTTCTATAAGAAGTGAGTTCTAAAATGGTATGATTATCCTGGATCAAATAATAACAGTGTAAGTATGCCAATATAGGTATTTATTAATCAAACACAGACATTATGTTGTACATAGGGACACATACCCAATCAAGAAGTTTAATTGATACTTATTGATAAATAATCATAAATGAATTATGGATAAACATGAATAAGTATACTCATAGGTGAGTGTTTATAATCAATAGTTGCTTAAACAAGACACAACAACTTAAACTAAAAATATGATTATTTAACGAAAACAATGAGTTTTATTTATTTATGTATAGGAATAAAACATTTACTTGTACTTGAGAGTGGTTCTGTAGGTTTAATGATCCGGCAGTAATATTGAGTAAAGGTATTCTGTGAACGCCAGTTTCCTCGAGCTAGGATCTCTTCGAGGGGACAATTCTGTATCCAGTTTTTGGATGCCACGGCCGGGCGTACACTTCCCGGACTAGCTTTAATCCCTGCATCCAATAGCACTTTCTTTATCCAGTTTGCAATAACCGTTGGTGAGGCGGCTTTGGGTGGTCCGCAAGCTGTTAAAAACAAGCTGTTAGATTTACATATAGTACGCCTCTCGGCAGACAAAGAGATAACCTTTCTTAGCCAAAAAGTAGGATCTAGAGCCTGACTGTCTTTATTTTTGAGTAACTTCCAACCGGATTGATGATAAGTAGAGGAGTCGGTTTTCGATCCGAATTTAGGCCATAGGATAATGGAGTCTTCTCCTAAATTACAACTATTTGAATCGACTGTCAACAAAGATAGATCATGAACCCGTCGACCTGAACATAATAAAAGTAAAATAGCCGCCCTTTTTGAGCACTCGTAAAGGCTATTCTCATTAAGCGGAGTAATTTGTAATGCAGTTTTTAAACAATCAGTATCCCATATCGGGGCCTTATCTAATTTAGGTACTTTGTTGGAAATAGCTTTTAGCGCATGTCTTACAAGTACATGCGAACTTAACCTGTTCGCTGAATCTGGATCACAAAGTGTGGAAATGGCAGACTTGTAAACTAAAATTGTAGAATATGATAAGTTGAGATTCTGGTATAGGTCAATCAAAAATCTTGCTAAGTCAGAGCCAGAAGGTTTAAAGGGGTTAATTAAATTACCTTGAGCCCAGGAGGTCCACTTATCCCATGCTGGCTTGTAGGTTTTTATTGAAGATTTCCTCCAGCCGGAGAATAAGAATTCTTTTTGTTCTTGAGACCAGTGGCTTAAGCTCTCCGACCACCCCCACATCTCCATACTTCCAGGGTCATGTCTTGAACTTGAGGTGGAGGCTGGCCAGTCGCTGTGTCTATCAGCACTTTCGCTAGGTTGTGTATTGTGAATGGAGCCGTCAGTGAGCGATTCCGAAGATCGGGTCTCCAGAATACTTTCGGCCATCGAGGGGCTACCAGCAAGTAAATTCCTGTTGCAGAGTTGAGGTGGGCTAGAACACGAGGTATTAAGAACGGGGGTGGAAATAACCATGCTAGGCTGTAATTCCAATTTTGGCTGAAAGCGTCGTGTAGTTGAGCATGACGGTCGGTTATGTCTAGAGAGGCATATGTTGGAACTACGTGTGCCGTAGCCGACGCGAATAAGTCCATCTGCGGAACCCCCCATTTGCGATAGATTTTCTGCATAAACTGGGGCAGCAGATGCCACTCTGGTGGAGAAGTCAGACGCGACAGATGGTCTGCTTCTGGGTTGAATTTCCCCGGCAAGTAGTGAACTTCTATATGAATATTGTGACGGTCTAATAAACGAAAAATCTTGTAGCATATGTTCATCAGGGGAACGGACCGAGTACCTCCTTCGTTTCTCAGAAACGACACTACTGTCCTGTTGTCGCTTTGTACCATGAGCGATGAATCTGCTAGGAAGGGACAACGATCTTTTAGTGCGTACCAAACTGCTAGCATTTCTCGTTGATTCGAGTGCAGGGTAGACTTCCCTGGGGGCCACTGACCCCACACTTTCACATTGTCTATCTGTGCTCCCCATGCTGTTTCGGACGCATCGGTGACTAGGTAGTGAGACACGGGAGGGTAATGTATCATCGAGTTTTTTGAAATGTTTTCTGACCACCAGTCTAGTTCGTCCAGAGCCTCTTGTGGGATTAGATATTTTTGACTTGGGTAGTGGAGGAGTTTCTGACAATGTTTCAGAAGAGCTCGATGATTCAGACGGCCGCGAGTGACCGGAAAGCTGGCAAAATTTAGTGATCCTACTATGCTTTGGATTTGTTTTAAGTTTGCGCACTTTTGAGCTACTAGCTTTTTTATTTTCTTGGCCATGTCTAGGCATTTTTTGACTGGTAAGGATTTTCTGTTGGTATGCGGATCCCAAGTGATGCCTAGGAATTCGATTATTTTTTGCGGTATCAATATTGATTTCTCGAAGTTGACCTGCCATCCTAATTGTTGTAGGAGTCGAATAGCTTCCTGGCCCTGATCTAACAGGAGATTGGGGTCTTGATTGGCAAGACAAAAATCGTCTAAATAGACCACGACACGGATGCCTCGGTCCCTCATTATGTGAGCGACCCAGTTGGTGAGAGAAGCAAATACTTTTGGGGCACATGCAATGCCGAACGGAAGCGAGGTCATTTGAAGCACTTGGTCTTTGAAAATCAAACGAAGAAAACGCCTGTGCGTTTTTGAAACTGGTACATGGAAGTAGGCATTGGATAAATCTATTTTTATCAACCAGTCGTTTGGTTGTAGGAAGGATGGAATCCTTTGCATGTTTATAAGGCTGAACTTTGACACCTTGAGATATTTGTTTAGATTTTTTAGATTGAAGATCGGTCGAAACGAACCGTCTTTTTTCGGGGTTAAGAACATCGGAGACGTAAAACCGGGACTGAAATCCGCGGGCTCCAGAACTTTCATTTTGATTAGTGAACGAATAGCTAGTTCCATCTCTTTCGAAGGATGAGATTGGTATTTTAGATTTGGGGCACAAAGAGGGGGTTTTCTGTAAAAAGGTATTCGGAAACCCTGAATTATTTTTATTATGGTAGGCGGGGCATGTAGTGATTGCCAATTGTGTACAAACTCCCCTAGACGGCCTGCTTGAAAACTGATCGAGTCATGATTTTTTCTTTGATTGATACGAGTAATCCCTGCGCGGGATGTTTCGGCCTGGGTTTTTGTTCTGCCCTCTGGCTGCATTTTGATGATAACCGTCCGCAAACCGAGATCTAGGGCCCCGTTGTTGCTGCCATGAGTTTTGAAAATTAGGTTGTGTCATTTGTGGGCGATGCATATCGCGCCACCTTATAGGGTTAAAAGGTTGATTGCCTTGCGCAGGCAGTGGCAACCCATATCTTGGCATGTTAGCATAAAATTGCATAGGATCAAAAGATGAGCCTTGCGCAGGCGTCTTATAGTTTGATCGGCTTGTACCCACTTGCGCAGAGGGTTTATTTTGGCTAGGTTGACGTACCGGCCAGAAAGATTTACTACTACCCCCATTTTTCTCAATAGCCGAGGAAAAACTTTCTTTTTGAAAAAGATATTCTGAACTCGGGGGAATCTTTCGTAAAGCTGCCTTAAAGTACTTGTCCTTTACAGAACGAAGTATACTGTCACGACGTTGTTGAATAAGGTCAGCGCGGTGACCACAAGCGAGCTGAAGGGTGTCATTTGATATTTTTTGAAAATCTCCGTCCTCAAACAGCTCTTTTATCTTATCGACTAGCGACCGCGGGGACAATTCTTCAGTTGATTCCGACCATGTTACTAATTTATCAAAAGCACTTTGCGCCGCTTCTTGTTGTTTTATTAATGCTTGCGTTAGTGCAGCAAAACCTCGTTCCATTAAACTCAAATTTGTAAATCTATCAAAGGGTTTTATTTCCTCATTCGTCTCAAGATCTACAAAGCCCGGTCGAGAACAATAACGCTTTTGAACTTCCGCGTATCTCAAATTAGACCAGTCCTCGGAATCGAAATGCTGAATAGCCTGAATTGTATCAACGTGAGCCTTGGATGATTTAGGGACCGAAGGTTCCTTTAGTACAGTATTTAATGACAGTTTTAGTGGAACTGAGGTATCTGTCGAAACTAGGGGTTCCTGATCGTCATCAGAGTATAGTTCGCGACTTACGTCACCAAATAATTCGTCACCATGTTCACTTGAGTTGGCAACGGGTTGACAAAAATTGCCCAAGAAATCGGATATTTCACTGACCTTTTCTGTAAGTTGTCGTATTGCGTCACTGTTTCGTGACCGTTTTTGCTTGGGCTCACGACGCTCCTTAGACCGTTTTCTCTTTGTAGGTTTTGGGGGCGGCTGCACTGCAGGCGGAGTTGGATTCCTGTCCCCGGAATCCGAAGAAGAATCCGAACTTGAAATATTAAAGTTCTCCATGCCTTCTAAAAATAATAAGAAGTGTTAAAATTTCAACACAAAATAAAATACGAACGATAAAACCGTTATAATTTTAAATAGAATTCAAAATGTTTTAAAATATTTAAATATTAAAAAATGAATTTTATTAAATACCAGTATAATGTGCAGTGAGTTCTTGTAGAACTTTTAGCACATCCGAACGCGACGAAAAACAAAACGCCAATGGTGATAAAAGTCGCACAGCGCACAAAGTAAACTTGTGGCGCCACCTGGTGGTAAAAAGGGGAACCAAAAAGGCGGATGTAGAGGAACAGTATTACCAGTAAAGCGACACGAGACAGAGAAACAAGGTTGCCATCTCTCATTATATTTTTGTTATGCTTCGAATAACGGTACTGGAGCTTAATAATGGGGATCGACCCGTGCTCCACCTAGGTTCTCCATCTGAGTGGAGCACGGGACCCTTCTCCAACTGATGATCAATACAGTCAAGTGATTAAGAAAAATACACAATTGGGAATACATTTTTTGTATGGACATCAAAGTGTCCGAGCTTTTATATGGAATCGTACCACTCGTGTTTGGGCACGTGGCTTGGGTTACAAATGTTTTGTTCAAACTCAAAATGAATGCTCAAATGTAGGTACCTACGTACTTTTAACGTTAACTTTATTTTAAATCTTTCTGCAAAATAATTTTTGTTGTCATTAAAATTATTAACTTATTTGACAAAGCGATTTTATCTATGTGACATTTTGCATGCAGTAGGCTGAGCGTGGCTGCACATTAAGTATTTGTTATGTTGCCCATGTATCGCAGATTTAATAAATGAATATAAATATATTTAAAAAAAAAACTAGGTACGGCTCAAATGTTATTTGGACGTGCTTTTGATTACTACGTCATTCAACCCAAAAGCGTTTCAAGGCAAGAGCCTTGATACGCCTAAAAATGTCTGCCATGTTCTTCTTCTTCTTATCGTGTCACCAGTTCATTCGAACCAGTGTGGTGAAAGGATTATAATTGTGCCTCAAAGAGGCTCCTTTCGTGCACTTGACACATGTTTTCGAACTTCTTTAGGTTCTACGACATGCCGGTTTCCTCACGATGTTTTCCTTCACCGTTTGAGAGTACTGGCGTAGTGCACATTATTTTTTTTGGCAGAAAAACTCATTGGTGCACGACCGGGATTGAACCCACGACCTTACGATCGAAAGGCCACTACCACTAGACCACCAGTGCTCTCTCTCTGCATGTCTTAAGGAACTGCAAATGGATCAAGATCTTATTTGTTTCATATAAATAAGATTGATTAATTCCCGACAAATTAGTTAAATTCCTACAACAAAAACTGAATCAAATTCACCCTATTAAATACGGTCGAAATTACTTCAAATTATTTTCTAATCCACTCAATCGTCTGCCATAGAATATTGTATAATGGGAGCCACGCGTCAGCCAGGTGTGTACACCATTGTCATGTAGGGGCAATCTTGTATGGGAGTAGAGTGACCAAACTTCCGGTTTGAACTAAGTATTCTTTGAATGAGAATTCGCTTCATATGATTCTTCTTCTATTTCTCTCTACGAATCTGTCATCTCAGCACTCACTGAATTCGTACTTATCTGAAAACTTTCATCATCATCATCATTATCATCATCAGCCTTTGTCATCCCACTGCTGGGTATAGGCCTCTCTTCGCTTTTGCCATTCGTTAAAAACTTTATACTTACAAAATAAGAACTTAAAAAGTTAGTAAAATAGGCATTTACCTGCCTTTACGTGACTGGGCAAGCTCTAATCCAGAGATTTTTACGAAGCATAAAAAAACTCAAGCTTTATTTATGAATTTATTGATAAGTGTAGTTATGGCACTTTAGAATAAACGACAGAAATACAGATAAAAACTAAACTAAACACATTGAAGTGAACGCCCCCAATTTTACGCAATTCATAGTCACCCTAAACTTAGGGTAGGTTCACAATAGAAATAGAAATATTTTGCAACTGCTTCCCTGCGGTTGTATGAAGGGTGCTTCACTAATTGTTATTTGTATCGCTTATTTGCCCAATCGAGTGCGTTGCCCTTTTAAACACCATTTACACGATAGATACTATTCTGGCATACCATTCTTGCCTCTGCCTCAAACTCAACGAAAGAAGAGCTAATATTCTGTAGCAAAAGGCAAGAATGGTATTGTGTAAATGGCGATTTAGTTTTTTTAAACAGATGGCGCCACGGATTTAAGTTTTTAATCGAAGGGATGTTTTTTATGGTTTTTTTAATGTGAATTAGTTTAGAAGACTTAATTTTATATATAGATAAGTAGTTTGATTTAAACTTCGTCTTTTCCAAGTTTTTTGTACAACTTATCTGACGTTGACAAGCCTCATTGTTTGACTGAGTCCCCACTAGAGCTTGTCTATTTAGTTTTAAGATGGATCACCTAAGAGAAAGATAGGCCCCAAATTGTGTTCTGATTCTTCGCGGTATTAGTCGTGAAGGAACAGGAGTAGAATCACCTACTTTTAAGACGATTCTAAGTGATCCCAGCGGTCCTACTGAATAAATACTTTTTATCTTTTACTAATAGTCCAATTGAATGTGTTCACAAGCCTACTGTAGGTACCACAAAAACATATTACTCACTCTTAAAAACAACATTTTATAGAATTTTTTTCAGGAGGGCCTAATACTAATGGCCGGTTTAGTGCTACCAGACTATTTTATTGAAGTCATTCGCCACAAAGGACCTTACTAAAACCACAGTAAAACCAAACGATAGCGCGATGTAGAAACGGCACACATTTACTAGCGACATCTAGTTTGATTTCTCAGGTACTTATAATGTATGCAGTTTGAATTTAGAATAATGACAAATTAATGCTTAAAATTAAACAGAATGTATGGGAATCGAACCCAGCGAGGCCATTCGATCACAGGTAACATTTCCTCTTTTCGGCCTACATCGGCACCAACGTTACACGGTGATACAAAACTGGGGATTGTATCGATCGATATATTCTGCAAGCCTAAACCATAATAGGTAATTGAGTTTTCAAAACTATTATATAAATAACTTTTACATACATATTATACATAGAAACACCAGAGATAAATATTTGCAGATCATCACAAAAATTTATCCCGCTACATAAAGTGACTAGACTTGGAGGTCTGTATCTTATGATGATGGATGTTTTAGAGAAATTAGATTTCCTTGAACACGTCTACAGGGCACATCCAAAAATATATTTACACAGTCCACAAAAATGTGCGCAATATCAAATACTTATGTACTAGGTATTAGAAATGACTCTGACTACCCCATTAGGCATACCTAAAGGATCTTGAAATCTTTATTAGTGAAGTGAATATCAGCATGGTCTATGGAATACGTCGTCGTCGTATGGTCGTCATATTTTCCTCCAGCATTTTAAATGTGAAGGTTGTTGTGTCCCAATTCCTAAAATCCTTCAACAAATCCATAGATAGGTCAACAAGAATAAGACTCAGTTCATAAATCCGTCGACAAATCCGCAGATTGAATTCCCTTTCGCTGACCCATTACCGATGATACGCGAATATTAACAAATGCTCCCATTTCGAACGGAAACAGATCAAAAGCGTGTCGTGAAATTCGGGACCCCTAAAACCCACCTCCACATGATTATACACCTTAAAACAATGAAGATAAAGTAGAGTTTTGTTTGATTGTATCCCGATGCAGTAACCTAAAATCGAGATGGACTATTTTCGTGTCATTTATTATCATTACGTAATAGGTTTGTATCGGTTTAGATTTGTCTGTTTGTCTGCATTTTAGTGTCTACCTATCGCTTAGTCATGTTCATGAATGGTTTATGTAGCTATGTCTTTCCTGTGGATAAGGAGCCATTCATAAATAACTTAAGTACTTTTTTTACTTTAACGTATGTGACAGGTTGCAAGCTCATCGGCACCTATTTGACTTCTGATTGGCACTGGTTTCCTTACTAGGTTTACCTTAAGCGCATACTTATAAATTTGAATTATTACCGTCTGCCCCCACCAACTGCCCCCACGCGGTGGCAGACGCTAACATTTATTTCCATTAATGCACGTCTGGGATTCGTACTCACGACTTTCAGATCCAAAGATGAGACCAAATATTATTATGTTGTTATTATATCCTAAACCCAGTTCAACAGACAGTGGGGAAGGCCCGCCTCCGACGCAGAATAACGCAGAAGAACGCCGCGAGACCATCGTTTGTATGATCTACAAATATTTGTCTCGGGTCTGGGAGTTTTTATGTTAAATATGTATGTACGTACAAACAAAAAGTATATAAGTAGCATATATCAGTCATCTTCACCTTCAACTTCAACACACTTGTGTCAACTTTGCGGTCGTAGCTGTCGCTCCCGTATCGGCCTTACTAGCCATCTACGTATGTGCCGGACCTCCCAAACGAACGTGTAGATGTATGAGGCCATTGATGATGATGATAATGATGAGTACCTACCCATAACACAAGCTCTGCTTACTTTGGGGCTAGATGAGTCCAGCATTATCATTATTATTCCAAAAGCAAGCCACACAGATAACGTTACAAGAAGTGAGACAAACAAAAACTTTCACAGTAGGGGACCCTTTGAATAAACAAAGTGTGTGGAATTAGTGCGACGTAAGATTAAACAAAAAAAAACACCGCGGAGAGAAGCTATTGAACCATAATTTTAAAGCGACCTTATCGCTGAACTGAAAGCGATATCTCTCAGAAAAAAACTGAAAAATGTATACTACATATTTACATAATTTACAAAAAAATTCAATTTCCCTACTGGTACCTAGTACAAGTTTTTGTGGTACGAATTAGGAATTACTCAGGATTAGACAAGCTATCTAAGGATCGTCAGTCGGAAGCGTGCCCAAAACACTGGTGAAAAAACTGAATAAATAATAATAAATAATGTTAGACATTTCACACAGCGTCATCTAGCCCCAAACTAAGCAAAACTTGTACTATGGGAACCAGATAACTGATATAATAAGTATTTATACTTTTTGTTTGTAAATACATACATATAATACATAGAAACACCCAGAACCGAGATAAATATTTGCAGATCATACAAACATTTATCACGCTGCGGGGATCGAACCCGCAACCTTCTGCGTCCCAAGCGGGCTTTCACCCACTGCGCCACAGAGGTTGGTTTCGTAAGCAAGTTCGTATCTAGGTTATAACTGCAATGAATAAAATAAACTTTTATGTAAAAGTTAAATAAAAATAAACATAACATTTTATCTGCAGATCGAGGTTTCCAGGTTTGCAGGTTTCCACACTTTTATCTACTGATTCTGCATAAAGTCAGGATACCTATGCACGTATGCGGTCACCTTTAGCACTATTAGCATAAACTTAGACGTGCCCTGGAGCGACAATTTAAAGTGTAACTTTGAAGACCTGTCAAGAAAATTTAAGACTGACAATTTTACATCACGAGCGCTTTAATAAATTGCATGTGGGCATCTGTGGACGAAGCTTCATGAATAGACTACCTGTGTCAGGAAGGGGGCGCCATGCAAAGCTAACATTTGAATTGCTAAATACTTTTTGCGTCATACAAACAGAGCACTTTTATCAGGGGTAGATAATTTTATACTAAGTATGTTTGGTTCAGTTTTTCCAGAGATCATAAGAATAATTGAGCTGATTTGAGGCACTTATAATCCTGTCACCACACTGGTTGGTGACTTTTAGTGACACAATTCTCTGATATATCAGTTACTTATTGTAGAAGACAATTATTTAGTCAAAAAGTATACTTATTTTTTAACTTATTTACAAAAAAATAAATTAAGCTTGTTTGTCTGTAGGTATATTAGAATTATAAGGTCTTACTAATAAACGTGGTATAAAGTTATTCCTAAGTGTAAACTGTCAAAATGTATGGTTATTTCTATTTTATTCCGAGGAATAACTTTACACTACATTTATTAGTAAGGCCCATAGAATTCAGTAGGTGCTAACTTAGATCGATACCACTACTGTTCGAAAAATATATTTTTAACCATAAATAGTGCAAAAAAAAAACTAGTGATACGTCAAGACGAGTGCGTTCATTTATAAAAAAACATTAGTCTAAAAGAACATAATAGTCAATGCGCGTGCGATTCGAGATAAAATCAGTGATTCTGAGTGGTACAAATATTTGGTGATACGTGCGCGCGCGCATGTGACTAGGCACGTACGGCAGGGCTGCCAAACATTTTTTTGGTACAAATATTTTTTGTGGAATTTCATGTCAAATGTAGAGTCAGCGACCGAGTTAATGGTAACACACAAAAAATAAATGGGATCACGTCTATCTCTCATGGTACAGACAGAAAGACATTATCTAATATTTAGGCTTATAAGACTATTTGAAATGTAAGTAATATGTCCACGCAATGAAGGAAGGAAAATGGTTTATAAAATGTGCAAGTTTTCAGAGGTAAGACTAAATACAGGCCTACATTTTGCAACAGGTTTGATCAACGTAGGCTCGTTTTAGAAGGCAGAAGCTTAGAACCCAGCAGAAGTTCCTCAAAGCAGAAAAAGAAAAAAAAAAAAAAAGAAAAAAAGTCTTCAAAGAAGAAGCAGAAGATCGTGGATGATAATGATGTTTTCAAAACAAATAAAAATTCAATAGATGTGTTCAAAGAAGACTGGGTATAATTAACGTTTTCTGTGAAAGCATTTGTGATGAGTCAGTTCATTATATTTTTTTGGTGTATTAAAATTTTAATTAAAAATTAAAACAGACTCACAAAAGATGATTGAAGAACAGAATTGGTGTCATTATCCCACAACCTACATACCTATTTACTATTTAAAAAAAATGTAGAACAACTAAAAATAAAAACTTGCCAGTCCAAAAATAGATAAGACATTCTTGACATATTTTCTGTGGGTGAATAAACTTGAAAAAATTTAAGTGAATCGAACTTTGGTTAACGAGTATGAAAGATGGCTAAAGACTTCACTTTAAATGTCACACAAATGTCACAAAGGTTGTCTGGAAGAGATCGCTTTCAGCGATAAGGCCGCCCATTGTACTAGTTTCGAACGTGTTTTAATTATGTTGTGTTTTGTTATTAATGTACAATAAAGTGTTCATTCATTCATTATTTTTTTTGACGTGACAACGTCTTTTAATTCGATAGAGCCGACTGCACGCACGAAAAAACATGACGTCATGCGGCGTTACCTCGCTCTGAGGCGTTCCATGTAAGGCTTGAAGTGCAAGCGAGAGCGCGGAACGAGCGACAAAGAAGCACAATCGGCCTTTGCGTTCGGCAGCGTTCGACATCCGTCTCTCTCCTACTTGAGTGAGCGATGCGTAGTTGTCACGTTCAACTATCGTCAGTAAACCGACTTTACAGACAACCAATTTTTTTTTGGGGAACTTAAGGTCAAGAGGGATGCATACCTATCAAAAAAAGTGAGAGGTAGTGCCTGGCCATTATAGTATAGAGAAGGTGATTGTCAAAATATCTTGGCAACCCTAATAAAGGTTACTTTTTTGGCACACAGGTGAATCCAAGAAATAGGTTAATTACCTTGTTAGTAAAGTTACCACAATAGTTGGATTGTAAATGAGATCAGTATCATCGTGTTTTTTTAACATCGTGGGGAAACCAGATTGTATTCTAATAGGTGGCAATGTGCTTTCAACCTGTTATGAATAGACAACTATCTTCTGCATAAAGTGGGTATGTGTCATTTGACACATACCCATGTATTATGTATATACCAATATGTATTATGGACGTGCTAAAAAAAATTTGGGCCTTTAGGCGTGTCGCTAACAGAAACGAACATCGAGGCGGGGGCGCGGCGCGGGCGCGAATCTCGTTAAAAAAGTAAATAAAAAAAAAAGTCAAGAGTCGCGGCGCGGGCGAGGCGCGCGCCCCTTCCGCGCCTCCTAATCACCTGTCTCTACTCATCTTTTGAAGTAGACATGTTGAATGAATGAAACAAGACATACACGCCGCCGCCGCGACGCTTAGCACACATCAATTTAGCCCGCGCCCCGACGCCGCCTCGACGCCGCCCCGACTTTGCTGTTAGCGACCTTTCACTAAATGCTTCATACAGCGTCAGGACAACTTGCCTTACGAGTCTTGCCATAGCTATGCCTATATGAGTACTCATCGGTTCGCTGGTAGTGCCTAGCTAGGACATTGTTTGAGATGGAATAAGCTTGTTCACCTAAACCATCTTCTCAACTCAAACGGCTTTATCGACGGAAATTACCACAGTTAGTTTGTATGATTTAGTGGCCAACTCTGATGGTGACGGAGTTTTCAGATCAATTTAACGTGCTCTCCGAAGTAAGGAAGCGTGTACAAAAATACTGATATGTGTTAGTAGGATAGAATGGGATAAATAAAACGTTCTAGCAAATTCTTATTAAAATTCGATACCCATATCAAATCTAGTAGGTCTGATCAATATCTATTGTGGGAAGGTGCGTGTGCGCCGAAAGTATTTCTGAGAACGATGGGGAATTCCCATTACACTTGCTAAAGAAATACTAATTGATTTGCTCATTTTTTTGGAAGTGTGCCAATTAAATTTGGTTAAAAGATGTCTACATAGGATAGAGAAAAACTAAATTAAAAATTTGTAGCATAAAAAAAAGAATTGATTTTGTTTTGCTGTTATTATTATACTCCATGGGAATCGAACCCACGACCTACAGCGAACTAACCAGGTCCAGTCAAATACAGTTTCCGGAATTCATGCTGAGAGTTTGTAAAAACAATGACAAAATATTTCAAAATCACTTTTTTGATGACCCGAGGTCTGTTTTTGTTGAAACTAGCCAGACTGTTTGTCTCTGGTAAATTTGAACCAGATGTACCTAACAAGGAAGTCAACATTTAAAAAAAAGTCGATGTATTTCGTAAATAAAAAAAATAACAGGTCAAAGTTAAACTTATAGGCCGTTATTAATAAACGTGGAGTAAAGTTACGCGAGGTATAAACTCCAAAAATTGTATGATTACTCCTACGTTACACCCGGCGTAACTTTACTCCACGTTTATTAATAACGGCCATAAGCATTTCTTTCGGACTCTGAGCTAACATTTTGGATTCCGAAATAAAAATCAAATTGATGTAATTCCGGAATTCGAATCTACTAACTTTTGGATCGATACCATTCGGCAAACATGGCTTTTACGCAAGTTGAAATCATACAATTTAATCACTTTTCTAAGTTCCTAGTTAACATTTAACGTGACAGATCTATTAAGTATTATCTATGTGGTAATTGCAATAATTCTATGTAAGCAATACTGTTTTTCACAATTACCTACATCTTCAAAGTAGGAATTAGTTTGTAAGGCACTTACCTACTTCACTACAGAAAATTACTACTTCCTCGCTCTAATCTACACAACGGCCAACAGATCTAGGCATTCGTGAGTACAGTGGACGCTTTTTCATAAAAAATTGTGTTCTGCGCAGACAAACGGCTAACTTCACGAATGCCTAGATCCGTTGGGCGAACTGTACCTACAGTTAATAGTGCCGTGAGTTGGTGCTATTTATTTCAACGGATCAGCATTGACATTCAACGTAGTTTGGTGTAGGTTTGGGTGGTACACCCGATGTCTGGGCTTTTAAAAACTATATAAATAAAATAAAATAAATAAATAATGCTGGACTTTTCACACTGTATCAACTAGCCCCAAAGTAAACTTGAGCTTGTGGTATGGGTACTAGATGACTGATAAACTACTTATATACTTTTTGTTTGTAAATACAAATATATTATACATAGAAACACCCAGACCCGAGACAAATATCTGTAAGTCATACAAACATTTGTCCCGCGGCGGGGATTGAACCCGCAACCTTTTGCATCGCAGGCGGACCTTCGCCCACTGCGCCACAGAGGTCGTCGAATCGATATCTTTAGATTGTTTTTAACGATCCTTAGATGGCTCAACTGATTCTGTGTATTTTGTAAAATTAAATAATTGATATTAAAATTATTACGACCAGTAGAAAACTACCCCGTTCGTTTCATAACTATTTGTTTCTAGTGATGGGACAAATACCCAAAGGTTTATTCGCCACAAGATGAAGACTCGCATTTTCTTAAATCACAGCTTTCCCGCCAATTATTAAACAACATAAAATAAACTTAACAAGCCATTTCTAACACTTTAAGTATTGTTTAAGTGAAATGCTATCAGTATTGTTTAAGTGAAATGCTATCATAAAACTTAACGTGCTGTCACTAATTTGAAATATTAATTTAAGCTGGATTCTTAAAAACAACGTGAAAGTCAATTTGCCAGATTTAAGACCACACATTTCGTCTCGCGTGTCAAAATGAGGATTGACGTCTTCATTTAGTGATGTTCCAGATTTAAAATGTTTGTTTTATTTGTATGATATGTATATAACTCTTGTCAGGTTTTCTTATTACATAAAAAAAACTTAGGCCCTTACTAATAAACTTGACATAAAGTTATGTCTGAGACTGGACCTTTTTGGCTCACAACAGCACATAGACCACTGTTGCACCCACCTATGTAGGTACCCGACAACTTGTATTTTTTCTAGTTTGTTTTTACTTATGCACCTACCTACTTGTTACTTGTCTTTGTTTTTGTGTCTGTGTTGAAATGTTATGTGTGTCAAATAAATCTTTTATCTATCTATCTATCATAATCAGGTTCACGACTGTATCCCCAAGGTGCGGTAGACATTCTCTAGTTAGAAATGTATGAAAACTACAGGAAATATGTGAGTGGCGGCGAGTTGTAGCTGTGGCCGGTGGCCACAGCTACAACTATTGGTCAACTCGCATAAGTGTGAAAATTAAGACCGTGTTAACGATGCCAAAGATGAACTCGAATTTTTCGTGCTATCGTGAACTTTATCGATACTAAGAGTACAAAATTTTTGGCCCATCACTATTTGGCTTTCTTTAAAATTACATAGTCTCGCCATCCGTCACTAATTCGCCTTAATGGTCACATTATTGTATATTTTTGCATGTAAATTGCAGAGATAGGTGTGAGGTGGGTATTATATGTGCAAATTAAGACCACCTACCAGGAAGAAGTTTAATTCGATGAATTTTAAGAATAAAACTAAAAAGAAAACCGACTTCAATGGCGCGGCGCGGCTCAGGCAGGGTCAAGTGAAGATGAGATGAGGATTTTTGAGTTTTACGGGGAAACTATCAATCTCTCAGGAATAACATTTATATGGGACCACCTCAGAAGTATACCCTTACAAACAAAAAAAAAATATTTTGAAAATCGGTCCACCAAAGGACGAATAATCGCGTAACAAGATACAAATAAAACATACCTACAGACGATTTGAGAACCTCCATTTTTGAAGTCGGTTGAAAATAACAAAAAAACATTACCCTTGTAGGTACTTGATATTATATACTTGCACGGTAGATCTTAAAATTAAAACATTGTATTTGGTTGCAACTACATCTGAACCCCTCCATATACATCTTCAAGTTATCTACACTAATATTAAGTATAAAGGGGAAAGATTTGTTTGTTTGTTTCTTTGGATTGAATAGGCTCCGAAACTACTGGACAAATTTGAAAAATTCTTTCAACATTAAAATCCTACATTATTCCTTGATAAAAAGTAATGAACATAGGCTATAATTTTATCCCAGGAAAGTGAAGTTACCCGAGGAAACGCGCATAACACCGCGACGGACAGCTAGTCTTAAATAAGTACATAGGTTAGGAAGGTACAGTCAGCATCAAAAGTTGATTAACATTTGAAGTTTCCAAAATCAGAATGTTTCCGAAATCTGTAACACCATGACCAAAATTTTGTCAAATAGTTGATGATTAACTCAGTCCATAATAATTTCTCAAGCTAAGTTGATTTTTTCTTAGCAATCGAAAATAAATGGCGCTTTAAAAAACAAACTGTTAATCAACTTTTGATGCTGACTGTACATACAAATTATCTAATAGTACTTATGTTTTTTAACACAGTTGTGACATTGTATACCTAAGTAAATACATTTTGATCACCGTTACAATATCAGTAAAAAACTAAGTAACCTCAGGTTACTTTGAAATAGCAGTTAACTTTAACCATCTGTTAGCTATAAAGCCAGTGTTGAGTAAAACTGCAAGGTTATAAAGATCAAAGAGACCGCATTGCAATGTTTTAAGGTTTATGATGTATACAGGGTGTAAAAAGACTGCTACCGAAAACTGAGGGGTTTCAATCAGACCATGATTCTGAACATATTTATCGAAAAAAAACGCAAAAAAATTTTTGACTTAGCTACGTCATTTTTTTTTCTAGTTATTTACTACTAGTACAACATAATAAGACCATACCTACCTAATAATTGCATTTATAAAAGAAAAAAACTGTTAAAACTCAAAATCCAGCAATCTACGTAAAACAACGCACCCAGTACATACGCAAACAGTAATCTTCAAACGCTTTTTTCTCCGGATATAATGTTTTTTTTTCGGAAAATCCTTTTGGATTTAGTTGTGTGTTGGGATGCTGTACTTATCCCTTTAGGCTTCGCTAGACGTCTTTTTACACCCTGTATAGGTAAATGGAATTGTTAGTTGTGTAAAATTGGTTGTATTTCGCAAATGTTTTTTTTTTGCAAGAGACAGACTATCAAAACATGCGGCATTTTCTTCCTAAATTAGATAACTACACGTAAATTATTTAGGTAAGTAGTTCACGACTGTATCCCCAAGGTGCGGTAGACATTCTCTCAGATCATTTTATGTTACTCATTCCAGATCCTTTGAAGATGTCAGAGGCATGTAAGTTAGGTAAGTAAGTATATTTATTTGAATTGAGTCTGTAATTTTACGGAGATATCGGTGAACATAGGTACCTACATGAAAAAAAATTTGAAGGCGAAAAATAAAGTACTTATTCATATTTTCATTTTACATGAAAAAGAATAAAATATCATAAATCAACTACTATCTAATGTAACCGGAATCCATTTTGGAAAAAATGTTCAAAGAGATATCAACTTATCAGGGCACTTTGAAGGGTCCATAGATATCAACTTGTACCATTATGTCAAAGATATTGGGTTAAAAATGATAAGAGGTTTCTATAAGATTACTAAAGCTAGGTATAAATATGATCTACCTCTGTGGCGCAGTGGGTGAAAGCCCGCTTGGGACGCAGAAGGTTGCGGGTTCGATCCCCGCCGCGGGATAAATGTTTGTATGATCTGCAAATATGGTGTAGCTTGTTTAGTTCTGGACAAATTTTCGAATTTAAGTTACGTTCTGAGCGGTCAGTATGGATGGGTGACCCGCTGAATGGCAATGCTGACTTTTTGAGCCAAATATGCACAGCAATTTTGGAAACGAGATTACCTACCGACTTCAATGTATAAAGACCTTTTTTGAGGTCGCTTCAAATCAGGTGCAGTTGCAGCCTGAAATTTTGGCAAGGGATCACTAATCTATTTTCTTTTTTTTTTTCGATTTTGGGGGGTCATGTCCCCTCGGACCGCGCCTGTCGGCTAGTTGAACGGCGCCGTTTAATCAAATGGCTAGGCGCTGAATTGCACGGCTGATTAGACCAGTTGGCTGCGACACATCCATCACCTTCACCGTGTAAACAAAGTCCCCAAGTCGTCCCTAAGCTTTTAGCGTTGTCAGTTATCACGCCATTGTGACAGGGGATAGCTTGCTTGATGACCGGTCGTTGATAAGGTTTAGGGGTAGGAATGGAGATAATCCCTTGATGTATAAAGTTGTGGGTTCTACTGAGAAATTACAGATAAGGTTACTTGTGATTATGGATGTATCTACATAAAAATACCAAGATGCATTTATATAGTAGGACCGTAGGATCCCAGCCAATAATATCCCACAGCTGGGCGTGGGTCTCCCTCTGTTCACGCCATTCATTCCGGTCCTGTGCCTTAAGCATTCAAAATTTATGGAAGCTGGTATTTTCGCTGTGTGCCGGCAACGCAACATTTGCGTTGGGTAGGTGGTATTTAAATTGTTTTTACAGTGCGTTTCTAAATACTTTGACATTTTGGTAGGTACACTTAGAACTTTACTTACTTAGAACCAATCAGGGAGGACCATTAAGTTGGATTCCCTATAAGTAACCTGCCAAAATCTTTGGTTTTTTAATAAAAAAATATATTAAAGTTTATTTACAGGAACTAAACTACTACAATATACATATACGAGTATATTACAAAATTTATAGAAAATTCTAAGTTAGTACCTAAAATTTAAAGTAAAAAAAATTACCTACACTTCTTTATGGTTATTTTGCCAAAAGTTTCTCAGTAGCTCCTTATTGACTACAGTAAGTTTGAATGGCGATCTAGGCACAAGGGATGCTATAAAACCCAGACGGTTTCCCTATAAAAAACAGGAAGTCTTGAAATACTCGTAAAACGCCTAGTAGTGAGAACTTTCAGATAAAGATGTACTTAGTATACCTTCTATAAAATTTGATAGGCATTTTTAAATAGACTGGAGTCAGTTGGTCTGTCAACTATGTATGATAGAATAACATAGTTCGCAGTTTTGAAAGGGTTTATGTATATATTATACTCGTAGGTACGTATGTCATGCCTATACGATTTGCAAAATTTGAGAGTAGGTTTATTTTCAAGTAAAAAACCACTGAATTTTTGGATGTAAAAAATGACCTAGAAAATAACACTTGCAAAAATAACAACATGGTCATAGGTCTCAATTGACGCTGTTTCCTATTAGGAACACTTTTTTTCCTAATAAAATCCAAAGGTTTTTCAAAAAATAATTTTTTAGCATACTTTCTCAATGTGGTAAACCACATTCCTACTATAGGTATAGCCTGCCCTTGGTAATCGCTAAGGCTCGCCGCGCCGCCATCGCGCATCGCTTGTTATTTTATTACAGTGAAATAAAACTATTATTTTTATAACCATTTTTTGTTAGGAAAAGGAAGTTGTTCTTTACACTTTTTAGAAAGTTTAGAAGGGTAATTACGTAGGTCCCCTTGTATAATCTCTTTGTTTTGTGTTTATGTTTCGATGACACTTAACATTTTGTACAAAATGTGTTTAACACGTGTTTTTACAATGAGTTACCTACTAACAGTAGATTTATAGGTAAAATATTCAAGACCTTGGCTTTTCCGTAAATTTTTCAAATAAAAAAGCAACTTTTTGAGATTTTACCTAAACAAAAAATCAGGCTCAAAAGACTGTATCCTTAAAGTGCGGTAGACATTTTAACTTCTTACGCTACTGACCACTTTTATTTGTTGTCCTACCATGTCTAAGCAAGCATGTAAAATTATATTTCACACGGAATAATAACATTTGTGTCTCAAGATTATAGAAAATTCCTCACTTCCGTTCCATTATTGCTTATGGAACTCTACTCTCACGGTAACTACCCAAACGGAACCACCCTTAAAGGAATAACTTGGCTTTACAAAAGCACATCTTATTCCCGTTTGATACAGTTCAAATTCAGATCCAAACATTAAGAGTGTTGAAAGATTTGGCAAAAACCTACCTTATTACTGATTGATAAAGTTCAAATTAAAGCGAGTTGGAGTGTTTAAAGTTTGGGACTATGTTATTGAACCACCTGTCTTAAAAGAGGGGTAATTTTATAGAGACAATAGTCGTTAATTGTATTGTTTTGATGCATAAGAAAGATTAATTATTAGTGTTTACTAATTTGAAAAGTAAAATATGGACATGCTCCTTATTATTTATCTTTTTTCCCCTAATTGACGAGGGGCCGCCTGAGATGGAAGGTTGCGGGTTCGATTCCGGTGGGACAAATGATGTACGATCCGTAATAAAATTATTCAAACAATATTTGAAATGGAGTTCATTTCAACCAAGATTCTTATATTTTTAATAAGTAGTTTTTTTTGACTGTAAGTGTACTTATTCTAGTGAAAAATTTGTAGTGATATTTTCTCATACATACATACAAGGTACAGTCAGCATCAAAAGTTGATTAACTGTAAACCTCCATTTCTTTTCGATTGTTAAGAAAAAATAAACTTTGCTTGGGAAATTGTTATGGACTGAGAGTTAATCATTAACTATTTGTAAAAGTCTTGGTCATCTGGTTACGGATTTCGGAAATATTCCTATTTGGGAAAATTCAAATGTTAATCAACTTTTGATGCTGACTGTACCTTTGAATAAAAGTGAAAGGTATCTTCTTCAATCTAGGTGCCTTATTATGTAAAGCAGGTTACATACATATTTGCGTAATTCGTTACCTAAAAGATACAAAACAACTATGTATTAGGATAATTTATGTATGTATTTACAAACAAAAAGTATATACTTAAGTAGTATATCAGTCATCTAGTACCCATAACACAAGCTCTGCTTACTTTGGGGCTCATTTTCTTAGTCTATGAAAAGCCTAGATAGGTACCTACTCTTTTGACTATAAAAATCATAGTAAGTATTTAAAGTACTTATCTACATATTTTTTAACTTGTATATCAATGTACACAAATTACACAATCTTGGAAAATATTTGATATCACACTATGTTTCAAAATTTCGAATTCTCTCTCAGCTGCGTCGGTGGTGTAATGGTCAGCATAGTTGCCTTCCAAGCAGTTGATCCGGGTTCGATTCCCGGCCGACGCACATTTTTGTTACTATGTTATTTAATTTTTTTGTTGCTTTAATAATGTAGTATTTTTAATTTATCTGCCTACCTAATTCTCATTTTATTTTTATGCTAAAGCCTGATAATTTATTAAACCTCAGAGAAAAATCTCAGAATTTAATTGGGGGTACCATTTTTTGTTTTTTATTTATATGTATATACTCGTAAGTAGCCACAAATTTTACCATAGATCAATACGAAATCTATTTCATTACTTTATTAAAACTTACATAAGTTGGTTAGCACAGCACTAAAACAATTTATGCTGATGGAGCTTCCTCATTTTAATACATAGTAATAATAATCATAAACCTTACGAACTAGGAAGTTATGATATAAATAATTTTCTTTTAAATAAAACAAAATGATAGTAAGTCATATTATTAAAATTGTATTTATTTAGGCGTTAAAGAAGTAAGTCCGAATAAGATAGTTGCCAACTCTAGTGCCAAAGTTTTTAGGACTTTTTTTTTTCATCAATCCACTTGTCATTTCCGCCACATTATTTATAATTTTTTTTTAATTATTTGCATGAACAAAAAAGAAAAGGGCATTGTCGCTGAGCGACTGTACCGCCCAATCAGTAACATCTTAACTGGTTTCACTTCACTTCTTGGTTTCTTCTTCTTCATCTTTTTATTAATGTCAACTAACTGTATTAACCATATACATATATGCTAAATCTATGGTATTAATAGTATAATTCTGCCAATGTCAAGTTTTAAATATGTATTCATGTCATGTCAAAGTCAAGTCATGTCAATTTGATTTTGAAAAAACATGGCGGCTTTCATTTCAAAACTCCAACGGAAATCTTTCGTCAAATGAGAAATCTTCTTGAATACTCTTCCATTCCATTTGCCAAATCTCCTGTTACGTATCCAAGGCTTCATTAGTAAAATGCCACCGAAATTACATAATAAAACCTAGTAAAACATAAGAAAACTAAATAAAGTAGCAGAGCCTAGCACCTTCAAAAATGGCGAAAGAAGTTGCCACAATTTCGTTTCTTTATACAGGGTGTAAAAAGACGTCTACCGAAGCCGAAAGGGTAGGTACAGCATCCCAACACACAACCAAATCCAAAAGGATTTTGAAGCCGATGTCGATATGTATCGACAACATCGAATTATTACTTCCATACAATTGGACTTTTCTACCTTCGCTTTCGACAATCGATTGTTACATTGTCTATAGGCTCTGATCACATTTCAGTCTACCCTCATGCTATTACAATTCAGAAAAACAGTGAATCATTTCAATTATTTTCAGTCGGTGCTGGTTTTCCCAGATGTCCAGATATTTCTAATGCGTCATAATTACAGGGACAATCATACCATCTTCAAATGATTCACAATCGATTCAATAGTGCTAATAGACAATTGACCAGTTGACCATACATTTGAATAGATACGAATATACTTAGTTTAAAAATCGTAGAGACAAGCGCAAGAATAAATACTTTTTAGTAGTAGTTTTTGTGCATTAAAGAAGAGTGGGGTATGATGATTTTTGAAACGGGATAACTTAGGGATGGTACCCCTTAAAATTGTCTTAAGCACTTGCAAGACCTTACCAAACATCGTAACGAAGAGGTCAAAATCATCTACAAAATATTCTATCTTATTAATAAAAATGTTTATTTACAGAAACTAAGCTACAACATTAGTCAAGCTATCTAAGGATCGTTAGAAACGATCTATAGATAGCTCAACTGATCCAGGTAACTGTTAGTCGGAAGCGTGCCCAAAACACTGGCGGCATTACCACGCTGGATGGCAATGCTGATCCTTTGAGCCAAAAATGTGCCAGCTCTCGGATCACGCGTCGCTTCGACCAGACGCCCTGAAAGAATTTTGAAAACCCGAAGGGCTCCAGAACCCCACGGACCTAGGGTCTCAATGCCAAATGGTTCAAATATATAAACCCTATCAAGATTTATAATTAAGTTTACGACGTCAGCAAAAAATCCGCCCAGCTCAAGTGGGATTGGGCCAGGCATGTCTGTCGCATGTCGGACGACTTGTGGGCAAAGACCACAACTGAATGGGTGCCCAACGCAAGACGTCCACGCGGCAGACCACCACGGAGATGGCGGGACGAGTTAGATGTGCATCTTCCAGACTGGCCTACTGCAGCCATGTATAGGAAAAACTGGAAAAAAGGGAGGGAGGACTTTGCCCTGCAGTGGGACAATACAGGCTAATATAAATAAAAAATACCTGGATCAGTTGAGCTATCTATAGATCGTTTCTAACGATCCTTAGATAGCTTGACTAATCCTGTTGTATTTTGTAAATATATGTAAATATGTAGTAGCTTCGTTTCTGTAAATAAATATTGTAATCATAAAAAAAAATATATCAAGATTTATATATTTGCGCCTTTTGAGATCCCCAGCAAAATCTTTATCAAATTAATTAGGTACTATAAAACTGAAAGTTTAGGAGTATGTTTAGCTGAAACTTGGAATAGGGTGTACCTAGATAAGATAGTGGTTTAAAAAGTTGGTATTGTGTGAACGAAACCGCGGGCGGCAGCTTTTTAGTTTCACCTGAAAGGAACCTAAGTACATATTATAGTATTATAGGTTTATTGTGTTATAACATCGCTTTGGCTTGTCTGTAATGGTGTTATAATTTTTGCTGAATAAATAAATAAATAAATAAAAATTATACTGTACTGGATTATTTTCAAAGTAGAACTCTATCAAGTATTCCAATTAAAGCTTAAACAAAAACCAGGAAGAAATAAAATGCGCGGGAAAAAACAATAACTGCACCCAATTCACAGCTTTTAATAACTCGTACCGAGTCATATAAACATTCGCACCACTAATTAATTAATGGGTTCATTCGTGAATGAATGAATATTGAATAATTTGCTGTGATTCTAGCACGCTTTTTTTATTACCAGAAATGGTATGATCATTGAAAGAATACATACTACATACACCTGATATTCTATTACTTATATGACGTGGTTACTACAAGATTTTCTAATAGGAAATCATTGACTACTAGTCGGGAACCAAGGTGTCGGGAAGAATAAAAAAAAAGGCCTTTACATCTTAGATGATTTATACAGGCTCAGGAGGCTGTTCATGCCTACACTTAACGGGACGCTGCAGTGCCTGGGACATTGTTTGAGATGGAATAGGCTTGCCCAGCACCTAAACCATCCTCTCAGCTTAATCAGCCTGGCCCACAGGAAAGTCGATGTCAATACGTGTGGAGCTGACTAAGCTGCGGGTTTCCTCACGATGTTTTCCTTCACCGTTAAGAGCTCGTGTTATAGAAGATCTCAGATATACCTACCTACCCAAAAGAAAACTATTTTTGCCCTGATTCTTAATTGGTCGTGAAGAAACAGGAGTAGGTAGAATCTTTAGCTAAAATGTAGTGATGATCTCAGTTACGTAGTCCTATACGCAAATAAATGAATTCTATTCTATTCTATTCTATTCTATTCTATTAAAATGTTGTATGCAAACATTCTTAGGGATCACTACAACCCATAAACACAATTGCTATTGTCAACATTTAAAACCGCTTACTCATCTGCTAGTCCTAATTAGTGATCTTGATAAGACTTACAAGAAAATGACTAAGGAGAAAGTTTCCTTTGAAACTTTGATGAATGACGCTTCACTACATAGTATAAAACAAAGTCGCCTTTTCTGTCCCTATATCCCTATGTGCGCTTAAATCTTTAAAACTACGCAACGGATTTTGATGCGGTTTTTTCCAATAGATAGAGTGATTCAAGAGGAAGGTTTATATGTATAATACATGCATCATATACTAAGGCAACATTGCTAATTTTAGAGGTTTCTAACGTGATGTCGTAAATTAACCTATTTTTTTGGGCTTATTTTTGCCCGTGCAAAGTCGGAGCGGGCCGCTATGTTTTTATATACAACGTTCATAGTTTTTCTGTAGTGTATTTAATTTAGTATCAGCATTGCACCCGTGCGAAGCCGGGGCGGGTCGCTAGTTTTGATATAAATAAACAACAGTCAAATAAATAAATAAATAATGCTGGACATTTTCACACAGCATAGGTAGTTGCAGACATGAGGACAAATTCGTTCTTGTCCTGACAACTCAGGACCTGATCAAATTCTTTTTAGATGTCGATATCAAAAACTTGTACCTAATTACTATAAAAATCAGTGTGCATTACTAAATTGATGAAAAATCGAAACATCAAACGCGTGGTAAGACTAAGGCTCATGCAGACTAGAACTAGGCCGAAGAAGTGGTTGTGAGAGATGATTTATATTAAAAAGAAGTGGATTCAAAGATGTCTCTTTTATCACTAGGAGTGAGTGGAGGAAGATGTTGTGCATACCCCACTTAGCATGGGATAAGGGCAGTCACTGAAACTTTTTCATAGAGTATCTTCATTCTGGAAATCTTCGATGTTCATAAAGATTACTAAGATTTTCTACGGTAGGTAATAGATGATTTTACTCCGATTCTTTCACGACCAAAGTAATAATAAATAATAAATAATAATAAATAATGCTGGACTTTTTCACACAGCATCATCTAGCCCCAAAGTAAGCTTGAGCTTGTGTTATGGGTACTAGATGACTGATAAACTACTTATATACTTTTTTGTTTGTAAATACATACATATTATACATAGAAACACCCAGACCCGAGACAAATATCTGTAGGTCATACAAACATTTGTCCCGCGGCAGGGATCGAACCCGCAACCTTCTGCATCGCAGGCGGACCTTCGCCCACTGCGCCACAGAGGTCGTCATTAAAAAATTAAAGTTACTCTAATGATAGTATCTAGATACATCTTAGGTCAACGCAGCTCTCATTAATAACTTGTACGTAACGTGTGAAAATACTCTGAGCATATGGTCCAATAGGACCCACCTAGATGCCACATGTTTTAAGAGTTCAATGTGCTTAGTATTCATAGTTCGTTCCGGTGAATTAGCTTCTAAGAAACGGGCTTGTGCCAATTATGTATCTTCGTATTCTACTACTCGTTTATCTTCATAGGATCTTGACCTGGCCTACCTATTTGGATACTCTTGACCCTGTATCGTTATTGATTTCATGATCACCTAAAAAAAAGCTAGGCTTCAAACCGTGTTTGTTGCCCCTGGTTCTTCACGGTATTGGCCGTGAAGGAACAGAAGTAGAATCACCTAGTTTTAAGACGTTTCAAAGTGATCCCAGCGGTCCTATTGAATAAATGCTTTTTTGACTTTTGACTTTTGATCAATTTAGGTATAGGTACGTAGTTATGTTTTGGTCCAAGCTTAAAATAGTGTGTATGTGTGCAATTTCATACGCAGGTAATAAAAAAACACGTCTCTCTTTGTGAAGGTCACCACTGATTTCGACTTGCTAATGCTACGATCTTAGCACCTCTTTTACTTCATTTTACTCAATGATCAATTAACCACATTGCTTTTAAATTAATATCTAACACAAAATGTTATCGTCGTGTCCACTCTTCCATATTTTCAAGTCTTAAAAAAAATATCTACGACGAAAGTCCAATTACTTGTACAAACAAACACATTTTCACCCATAGCATGTGCTTCATGGAGTGACATCACATGGGGATTTCATGGAAGAATAAAAAAGTCATAATTCTCTAGAACATGTGGTTCGGATGATAGGTACATTATGGGGAGCTGTCTTGAATGTCGATAGGAATTCGTCATTGTCTTTGTCAATTTATGGACTATAGGTAGGTACATATTAATTGATTTGAGTTGATGGTTGACTTTTTCCGGGTTAATAACAAGGAATCGTAAGATTCAAGAATTTTAAAATCATCATGCACAGCCCCTTTATATATTGATTTTGAAAATGCACCCCAAAAACTTTTGCCTATACCGAGCTATCTGTGTCTACGCTTAGTCACAAAGTGGATGGGTGCGACCGTTATTGGCATTATCGACTAAGCGATCTGTGCTTCGGAGGGCACATTCAACGATTAGGTTTGCATAAGAACTCAGTCACCACATTGACCACTACTAACTCATACGATTATTGACGTTACGTTAAAAAACATCGTATCTTGACCCCTAACCGGCCGACAAAGAAAGCAGTAATGAGTTTAGCACCAGCATCTTGAACTTTCGAGTGGGCATCGAGTGCTTCCGCCGTATATTATATTGCTTGTTGACACTGATGCTGTTCTGTTTTAGGGTTCCTTAGAAGTGCTTAAGAAACCACTTTAAAAACGATATTGATTTCAAAAACTACATATTAAAACCGGTCTCAATCCTTCACCTCTTTTAGATTTGGATCAAGATTGTATTCCAAAGGTCTTGGATATTACCAGATCTCATTTTATGCAAGGGCCATCTAAGATACCTAGGGGATATCTTTTCCGATCATTGGGCTTCATCGTAAGAAGCATCTTCGAAGCGCTCGTGGTTGTGCTTGCTTAGTCGTTCTTGGTTCATGAAAGTTAAGCAACGCTCTAATCGGTCCGTAAGTGGATAGGTGACCGCCAGTAGCATTTTCATCTGAGCGCTTCCGTGCTTCGGAGGGCACGTTAAATTGTCAGTCCCGGCTATTAAGTCGTTAAGCCATAACGGAGGCCTTAAGGCGGCCTAAAAACTCCGTCACCAGAGTTGGCCACTGACTCATACGAACTTACTTACTTATCCTCTGACTATCCCCCGATGTTTTTCTTCATCATTTAGAGGTAATTTTCCGCAACGAAAAATCCATTGGTAACATGGATTATGGCGGCGGAGATTCGAATTCACACACGATAAATAAACTTAGGCCTGTTACATCTATATTAGATCATTTATTCAGCGTCAGGAGGCAATCCATGCCTACACTTAACGGGACGCTGCAGTGCCTGGGACATTGTTTGAGATGGAATAGGCTTGCCCAGCACCTAAACCATCCTCTCAGCTTAAGCAGCCTGGCCCACAGAAAAGACGACGTCAATACGTGTGGAGCTGACTAACGATAAATACAACCTAGGATATGTAATGTAGGTCTATTTTTACCCATCACGAAGGATATAACATTCAACGGAACCCATCCAATATTAAGTGACCTAAATGTGCCTAGATGTTCTTTTTAGGTCACAACAGGATGCCTATGATTTATTCTAGGACATTCTGTTGCTACCTTCAGATCTGCTTGGCACTGGTATGTTATCAATTACTATCAGTGCAATGGAAATTTTGACAGCTCTTATCACAGCTTCTGTGGCTTAGCGGACGAGTGCTCGATTGAGACGCAAGAGGAGCAAGTTCAATTCCTCCAACAGAATAAATGTTTGCATGTTCTGCTTACCTAGTTTTACCAGAATTTTCGGGTCTATTTTGATAAAATATCGAGGTTTCTGAGACCCTTGATAGTAAATCTTAAGACCTTACCATCATTATTTATACAGCGTCAGACAACCTATGTCTGCAACGGGACACTATAGTGCCTGAGACATTGTTTGAGATTAAATAGGCTTGTCCAGCACATATACCATCCTTTCAGCTGGAGCGCATGGAACTGAGGCAATAATCATCCTTCACTGGACCACATGGGTTTTAGTGTAGCCGTGTAACTAAAAGAAAACGAACTAAAAATCTATGGATGCAAGGCCTTCAAACTTGTTTCCTTTGCATTGAAAGTTGACTAGATAGCTTCTTTCACAGTTATAAGGCAGCTAAAAACTCAACTTCAACATAACCACGGTAGCATCCGTTCACGTACGGTCTTCCATCCGCATTTTAGACGCAGTAAAAACTATGGGTCAATGTGAAGATTACCTCTGTAATTATCTAATCTATCAGGTTTAGACTGGCATAAAGAGTAGCGTCTACTAAAGTTTGAAGATACTGAAGAGGACACTGTTTCTGCTCCACACTACGATTCTTTTTGACGTAGACCTTGCAGCATGTAGCTTACAGCTTGTGCATCTTGAGTTTAGAAGGTATTGATAATATGGCCATCATCCGTAAAAAATAAAAAATAAATAAAAATAATGCTGGACATTTTTCACACAGCATCATCTAGCCCCAAACTAAGCAAAGCTTGTACTATGGGAACCAGATAACTGATATACTACTTATATACTTTTCGTTTGTAAATACATACATATTATACATAGAAACACCCAGACCCGAGACAAATATCTGTAGGTTATACAAACATTTGTCCCGCGGCGGGGATCGAACCCGCAACCTTCTGCGTCAAATGAAGGCATACTGTTTCGAAAGAACTAGAGATACGAGAAGAAGTAAAAGTAAGTAAGTTCGTATGAGTCAGTGGCCAACTCTAGTGACGGAGTTTTTAGACTTAAATAGCCGGGACCGACAATTTAACGTGTTCTCCGAAGCATGGAAGCCCTCAGATGAAAATGCCACTGGCGTTCACCCATCCACTTACAGACCGTTTCGAACGTTGCTTAACTTCGATGATCTATCAAGAACGACTAAATAAGCACGACCACGAGAAGAAGAAATGGCCTACATTTATGTATGTCTTAATGATAGTGTTGTAACGATGTACTAGTGGTCTGATTGTTTTGATCACGGATGAATCTTCTGATGTCTGTGGTTTTGATATATCGTGAAAGTAGCGTTCAGTGCAATTACAAAATGATTTACTAGTAGCAATAGCTGAATGATTCTGTGCTTAGAAAGGTACGTTGTGTAAGTACAAATATTTTCAGACGGTCTAAAAATCGTCATAAGAGTTGGTCAAACTCTGTTTCTACGGATAGTTCGTACAAATTAGCACTTCATATAAAATATTATTCATATTAATATGCAGATAAATCACTACTTTAGTGAACAGTATACTTTACTCTTTCACCGTGAGCTATGTACCTACCTATGCATACTAAAGGAAGTATAGTTTTTCTTAACACTCAATAAGGTGCCCATTTTCTTATGAGAACCTGTTAGAAAAATACTACAGGTTTTGTAGTATTTTTCTAACAGGTTTTCACATCACTAGTAGAATGTCGGTGCACCAATATTTTGCACCTAACGGCATTCACAGTAGGTACCATGAATATTCTGCGCCTCAGCAATCTTCGTCTCGCTTACAGAAGCGATTATTGGTTGAATCATCATTTTTCATCATACAGATGAATATCGCGATGATTCAACCATTCTTTCGAACAGATTCGAGATTCAACATTTCTTTCTTCTTCATTCGAATAGCACGTGCTGTCACCTTCGAAACTTGGAGAATGGCGGGATGGAGACAGCTGATAATGCGATAGGTTGAATAATTGATTGAATTCGGAGGAGCTATTTAAGTTTAGTGAATGTGTGGTGAATGGAATTAATAGGAATAAGGCTTAGAATAGGTTCTATGTGACCCCAGGTGGTCCTACTGAGTAAATGTTTTTTGACTTTGATGTTATTAGTAAACACTAACATTGACATAATATACCAAAACAAATCGATAACCTTAGTTACATTTCCTGTAGAAAGTGTAAAAGTCATAATATTGACTATTCTAAACCAAAATAATAAATGTTTAAAAAACACTTCCTCCAGCTTAAATTAAAATGTTCTCTATTACAATTCCTTCCGAATTCCATTCATTGACTCTAATACAATAGAAATTGATAAGTTCCAACTGCATACCATTAAAATCCCCTAAATTGAAACCGAACAATGAAACTTCAACCCTATCTTCGAAATAGAAGATTCAAAATCGACTAATAGCCACGAGAGTTACATTCCGGAACATAATAGGCATTGCATTCTTTGAATGACCAAATTCTTAGTTAATGGAGTTTGAACCTTATTTCCTTGTAATACAATATCCGACTATAGAGCCGTTTGGTCATACATCAATGAATTTCTCAGTAAGAGTAAAACAGATGGAAATGACGGAAAAAGTTATAGTGAGACAGTGAGCTATGTTTAAATTAACTTCTGATCGATCTTGATTTATTATTTTTTAATTAATTTGACATCGAATACGCATTTGGACAACTTTTAATTTTCAAAGGATCTTGAGTGGTCTGTCAAAATGTCTACCATGCTATGCATGATCACTTAGGAATCCGCATTTTATCATCATTCCAAAGGATTTTTATTTTAGTCTATGAAGTTTTTTACACATACCTAGGTACACTAACATTTCTTCCATAAGCAAGCAATGTTACGAGGAACGAGGTTTTCTTTAAATGTTAATAATACTTAGTTTAAATTATTAGGCAAAGATAAAAGCGCAAAGTCTTCAAATCTATGAATAACAGTTGCTATAGAAATAGGACTCGAAGTGTCAAATAACTGAAGCTAATCATAAAGTAGTTCAAGATATCAAAGACGCCGAAACAGAACAAGTTACTGTTACACTCGACATAATAACCATTGAAGCCAATTGCATAGTAGCAGTCATAATTTTCAATGATAGCACAGTATATTGAAAACATAATGTTCTCTATAAGAAACAATAATCATAAAAATACATAAGTAGGTACATCATTTAACTAAACTAAAGATAAAAAACAGTGTTCAAATCACCGACCGCAGGTAATGTGCCCAAAAGGCTGGCGGCATTACCTCGTTGGATGGCTATACACCAGACCATATGGCTATACTTATCCTCTGTCCGAGGTAAGCACCAGCTCTTTGGTCTTTGGTCTCGTCAATCAACCTCTTGGATAATTCTCTGAAAAGGAGCCACGCCTCTGGACCCCATGGACCTAAAGTTTCCACACCAAAAGGCAGAAATATATACCCATCGCCGATAGATATGTAATATTATTGTTCTCTATAATACTAATGTGTTATCAGTAACAATAGCTAGTAACAATCTAAGTAAAAAAAGAGATTGGTTTGATTTCAATCATCAAAAATTAAAATATAATCATAAATCATCAACGAACATGCTAATGGCCAATGATGATGATGATGGTGGTTGGAATAAGAATAAAAAACAAAAGAAGTAATTAGGTAAACTATTTGAGAATTTTTCGCAAAATACTTTCCTATTAAGTATTGTAAATATCAGTTTATTTTTAGACAACATTGATACGCAACCATGAAAAACATCATTATAAACAGAATTAGTTGCAGTTTAACTAAGTTTTATTATACCGAACATCACAACATCAGCTCAGAGAAATTAAACCAAAATGAATTCATTAGTTTCAACATTTGGAGAGATGCCACAAAACTAAGCTACCGAATCGAAGTCGTCTATTTTAAATAAACTATTCCAACATAGGAGAAAGAACTGACATAATTCACTTTAAAATTAAGAGACTTGTAAACAGTGAATCACAATGTCTTACAATACCATTTGAGCGCTACACAGTTAATTAAGGTTATGATAAACTAAACAAATGTGCGTGCAGCAAAAGCTCTAGCGTTATTTTTTCATTCACAAATGACAAATACATGTGTTGACTTACGAACACAGATAAAGACACAAACAACAATGAAATTTAGACTATAGCTGCAGGTGATAGAGTTGAAGATTCAGTGAGAGCGTTTGATAATCTCGTTCAAGGGGTATAGTAAACATTCGACGCCGGCGCACCGTATTCAGTCACTAGCGAACGGTTGTTCCGAGCAGACCATTGTTCAAGACACGCGTTTGAAACTCGTGCGCGTATTTCGATACAAATATCGGGAGTCACACAAGGGTGCGTTTTTTGACCGGTGCTTTTTATGTTATACAGTTTTGAAAGTGACACGTGCTTTGTTGTGTTGTGAACAGATGCAGACTCTTATGGTGAGTTTGAATGAGACCATTGTTTCAAGTGTCGTTCTTTTTTCACCATTGAATTTACTTTCTTCGTTTTTGTTATCAAAGTTCTAATTAAAGTTGAGCATTTGATGCAGAGCTGTTAAGTTTTTACGAGGTTTAGCTGGAAATGTAGATTTTATCGTTGGATAGTCAATGTTTATGGAACTTGAACTTCTGGTTTACGTTGCGCTATCTCTCACCAAAGGAGCTTTTTAGAGCACAGAAGTCTCTCTATATTTTTCTTTCATCTTGGCATTGTTTTCTTCTAAATCTTTTAAACTTAAAACAGCTTAAAAAGTGGTGGAAATGCAGTTTAAAAGTCCATATGCTTAGAATTTCTTTACCGGTCTAGATAATTTTAATAAATTCTTTAAATTATCAAGATCAGCTTTAGTAATAAAACACATAAGAATTTAAAATATTAAATGAAATATATTATCGTGTAATTAGAAATATTTAACTGTCCACACATTGGCTTTGATTTTGATTGTTAGTCATTAGTTTTCAAATATTTATTCCGGAAGTAAAAATTTCGTAAGTTTTAATTTAGAGGTTTTATTGGCTTGTTTTATCTTAGTCAGCATTGCCTATGTATTTCCTGTAGATAGGCATATTAAACCTAGAGTATTTGTAGATTTAAGAGTATGGATCACCTTAAAGAAAGCTAAACCCCAAACCGTGTTTGTTACCCTGGTTCTTCACGGTATTGGTCGCGAAGGAACAGGAGTAGACTCACCTAGCTCTTGATACTTTTCGAAGTGTCACATCGATTGTACAGCTGGTCCAACAATGCTTTGACTTTGACTTTAGGCGATCATACTATCAAATTAGTTAGGTTAGTTAATTTTTAAACTATTTTCCTACTCCTAACGGAAGTTAGTTTTGTAATATATTAACAGTTATTTTATTAACCGACTTCAAAAAAGGAGGAGGTTATATGTTCGGCTGTATGTATGTTTTTTTTTTTTTTTTTTTTTTTTTTTTTTCTTATCTCCTCCATAAATTAATCGCAAAGCCATTAAGATTTATCGTCTTGTTTAGTAACTAATGAATTAATAGTGGCCATTTGTATTTATAATCGTTGATCAGTAAATAATTATTTCAATATAATAGTCATCATCATTTGACTCATAGACTAGGACTTACACACTTCTAGGGCAAATTTACTTTACTACCATATACAAATTACTACTTTAGGTATTTGCACAGGATCGAATAGTGGCGTTAACCAGGCTGATTAGATAGATAGATAGACTACCTAGGCGACCAGCCATGCACAATTTGAAAATTATTTTTTTAAGAATTAGTAGCCAACTCTGGCCATATCCAACTCTCTGTAAACTCTGTTTGTAAGATAAGCAATGGTTGCAATCAAATAGGCGATGGGCTCGCAACCCGTCACGAATTGAATGAAAATGGTGTTGGCATGCGTCAAAGGACATGCCTTTAACTAACCCCTTTTGGACATTATTTTGTTCAATAGGATCTAATAGCACGCTATGAATTTAACAAATCAGGTACAAAAATAAATCCGATGTTTGAACACGATTTCAAAGTATGGTTTTGGTATACTCGTACGAGCCTAGATTGCAACTTGTAAGATGCAGGTAATTTAACCATCACATTATTCATGTCATGAAAGGAGCATTTTCATTACGCTAAGCTCCTACCTGTCAGATAATCTTTAGTTACAGATGCTATCTTTGGATCAAAGGGTCTTGAGCCCACAATGTTGTAGCTTACTAGCACTAGCTTCAGATTGAGAGTTCACGAATAAAGCTTCATTTTAAATAAAACACCTATTGGTAGAGTGCGATGAACTTGCATGGTGAGACAAAATAAATCAGTCAGTTATTCATCATAATATTAGTAATATTTTAATTCGTATGGTAATGATTTAGGCGTGCCTATGCAACTCTCTTTCCCTATTTTCCGAAATAAAAAGCCTATATTGACTATTTGATGTGATATTCACTATAATTTATCGCTGTGCCAAATTTCATCCAAATCCATTCAGTAGTTTTTGCGTGAAGTTAAAAGCATCCATACTTGTACATCCATCCTCACAAAGTTTGCGCATTTATAATATTAGTTTAGAGTCACACAAAAAAAATGTTGCTCTACTAATGAATATTTAAAAACAACCAAATGACGTTTCCATGTCAGAATACCTTTCATCTACATCTACACATTTCCCAGAACGTCGAGACAAACTAAAATGCTCTTATTTTTATTTTAACCCCTTTTGCTAGTTCTTCGGACTTTGCACTGTGTGGGCGAGCGCGAAAGAATTTTAGGTGAACTCTTACGGCCTTACTAACGTGGTAGTTATTCCTGAGTGTAAACTGTCAAATGTATGGTTATTTCTATTTTATTCCGAAGAATAACTTTACACCGCGTATTAGGCCTTTAAAGTAGATCTATCTCACGAAGGCGGGTTGGTCTTATTTGTGTGTAGATTTGTTTCTGTGTAATACAAGGTCTGGGGTAATACTCAGCGCTCATTCGTCCATGGAGCGTACCGGAGTTTACTCACACAGAAACAATTTTTACACAAATTCGTCATAAAAACAAGAAGGGTAGGTACATTATTATTAGTATTTTTTTATTTTTTTATATGGATTTTAATCTGAAATAAATGAGTTAATAAAATTAAGGAAAATTTAAGAAAGGAATTTTGGAAATCTTCTCTAAAACTACATGAGCGATACCGCGGGCGTGTTAATAAAATATATAAATATTTCCTAATGAAAAGCAAGTAGGTAAATAACAAATTAACTAACGATTTATTTATAGCATCAAAGTAAAGAGCTAATAATTGCCTACACATTATTTCCTCCTTTGTAACTAGCTAATTAAAAACTGTTTATTTTGCATTCATAAAACGTAATGAATGAGACACCAGAATATACGTTCTTGTGCATAGCGTTTGATCCGAATTCGAAAAAATAACTTGCTATAATACTACGTTTATGTACCTACTGTACGGCCCATAGATCTAAGCATTCATGAAGCTAGCCGTTTCGATGCTATTTCAAACAAAATTGTGCATCGAAAGATTAACTTCACGAATGCCTTGATATTGTGCATCGAAAGATTAACTTCACGAATGCCTTAATATTGTGCATCGAAAGATTAACTTCACGAATGCCTTGATATGGATCCACCTAGAGTTCCCAGCGCAAAAATATCCGAAAACTCGGATACAATGCCCAGATCCATTGCCTGTAGTTGACCTAGAATCCCTTTCGCAAAATGTTCCTCTATCTACTCGTATGTCGGATTGAAGTCGGATACAGTGCATAATCACTTAAATTAATTAAAAATACCTTATTAAACGCGGTAATATTATACTTTGATCTTTAACTAGAAATCAAAGAACTCAAATGTTCCGTTAGACAAACAGCAATTTTAATAACATTTATGTAGTAATTAATGCACATTTATTAATTTTAAAGTGTTACATAGAATTTTGATTTGATAGTTTTAATGATGGTTTTCTACAGTTCTATTACAAAATTCATTAAAAAAAAACTTAGGGCCTTACTAATAGAATAGAAAAAAACCTAAAAATAACCATAGATTTAGACAGTTTACACTCAGGAATAACTTTATACCACATTTATTAGTAAGGCCGTAAGCGTAGGATTTTTACTAGGTATACCGAGTTTATAATAGGGTCTTTCATTTTATACTAACTTGATTCAGAAATTGGGTTCAAAACATAAATTAAAAAATATTTATGTAATGTTTTTTTTTGTTTTGTTATGAAAATCCCGAGAAAATCGATAAAGACTATCCTTTCAATTGATTGTTGCTTCTTTATAACTTAGCCCATTCGTGATGTAGCTGCGCTGCGATTGGCAGAACGTCTGTTCTCCTTGAAAATCATTATGCAACAATTCTAAAAAATCAATAAATGATAAATTTTAAAGTGAATACTTAAATGGGCTTAGGAATTAAACTGACCCAAAAATGAGGCCTTGTCAGTTTGTGTAGTTTAAAATGAAAGACCCTATTCTTATAGGATATAAAGTATGTCTATATAGGAGGACTATATAGGAGGTAAAGTATGTCTAGACACTCATCGTATATTATATCTGTGTTAGAATTTTAAGTCTTAGAGGTACCTAACCTACCTAAGATTTTTAAAAATGATTCGTAAATAAGAAGTTGGCATTCAAAAAACAACGGCTTGTGTAACACACGCACTGAAATTGTATCTACTGGTTTTAAAGATACAGCTCTTTGACAGACAGATAGGCTCAGACAGACAGCTTGTAATAGTATACCACATTTTATAAGTACTTTCGCAACTAGAACACATTCTGTAGTTAAATTGGTAGTTAAAGTCAAGTCCAACAAGCAATTCGCACGCTCTTTGCAAAAGATATGAATTATCTTATCTAGCGTTCAAGTATTTTATCTTCAAGTACCTACCCACTCAGTGATATTTTTAGTATTTATCTTGATGAGACAAATATCGCTTTAAGTAGTTATGGTGGAGAAAAGTGTAGGTAGTGATATTTCTTGAACTTCCTATAATTAGATCTGAGACGATGTCATACAGTAGTTTGTTTTTTATGAGTTAAGGGCTGTTTCAGTTCAACACGAAGTTTTTCTTTTGAGAGTACTGGCAATTAGACAAGGTAGTCAAAAGTTTAAGTCTTGCATTTTGAATTTTATATATTGTAGAAAACATGTTTTTCTAACCTCAAACATAATTTTACTCTACACTACCGTAGATAATAGTATAGCTGGAATAAAGTAAGCAACATTGACAGATAACAAAAGCCAGTCTTTGTCGTCTAAACCTACAAACATACGGACGACAAACAAACATTTGCTATGCAGAACCTTTGCGTTACGCAAAATGAATTTGCATGACAATTTCAAAATGGCACAGTGTTGGTCTTGCGGCCTAGAAAGAGGGTTCTACTGAGAAAGAGCTAAAATAGACGCAAAGGCTCTTAATAAATAGTAAGTATTTTCCATCTTGCATGGGTGCTGACACTTTCACTGTTTCGTTTCACGCATCTTCTAATCGACAGAGGAAAATCTATTATTTTACAAGTAAAACTTAGTTGGATAGTGCAAATGTGTCGTCAGCACCCATGGTTGGCTATTTGGAATAGTAGTCAGAATAGTAATTTGTTATTAAAAAAAAAACAGGATCCCGACTGTTTCCACGGGGGATGAATCCTCCTATCAAACAACTCCAGATCTTTTTGGAGATGTCTCATCAGCAATCATCACATGGTCTCTTTGGCACATACCCATAATTGGAATCTTCAAACTGTCAATAAGGGAGTTGACTAAGGGCCGTAAGATAAATAGTGGTTTAAACCATTAGACAGAGTTAAACCTCCTGTATCCGATTATTTCATAAGTTCAATGGTAGATAATCGACCATGAATAGATTAAACTATCAATTTAGTTTATACTTGGGCCGGGGTCGGGTTAAACTGCCACTCGTAGATTAAACCTTCAATAATGACGTATTTTTCAATATGGCTGCCTGCCTGCCACCAGCTGTTTGTTTGAACCTCGTTTGAACTGACTTTTGCGTATCGAGAGTTCAAAACAAAACTACATAGTGTAACACTCTTTAGACAAAACATACAAAAATACCCAACCTTCAAGTTGTAGAATGTGTCAAACTGACTTATTATTGCCATTATTTACATGAAAGAATGAACGAAATAGGTGAATGTTGCCATGCGTTTAGGGCTAATCGAAGTTTATGTAATCTGTCCATATTTTCGATTTGATCTTATGACAGTAGTAACCATCGATGGAATTTAATCGTAGATAATATCGCTGCCTCCGGGGAATAAAAGGATAACTGCAAAAACACAACTTTTCAGGAGAAGCAAAAAACATGTTTTCGTTAATAACTTCACTAATACTGGACGTAGACGGATGGTTGATAGCTTTAAGCATAGCTGATTTTTTATGAAATCTGAATGTTATGCTGACACACGCGTAATTTATGCGTAAGAAGAGATATTTTGAAAACAAGAAGTTATCTTCTTGTTAGTCAAAATTAATCATCGTCCATGTTGCCTAATGTCGGTTATCATTTTATTCACCGTATTTTCTAGCGTAAACCTAATATTGTACCACGTGTACCACGGTCCTACCATTTTATTCAACGCTTTTTTAGGGTCGAAGTGTATATGATAATAGGTGATTATAATTCTAATCTCGTAAATATTGTGTCACTTCGTTTATGTTAAGCGCTTTTAAATAAAGTTAGGTAGAAGTAATCACCTATTGTTTTATTATTTTCAAGATGTTTTTGAGTACTTTTTAACTAGCAAACCTCTTCAAAACTGTTCTAAAGTACTAGAACAAGGTTACCTTGCCTTGAAATAAAATTATGATGAGTAAGAAATAACCATAACTATTTCATAAGTATTTTCAAGCCTTCAGCTATGTCAAGCATTAAAAACTTCTAGATTTTCTTTGATTTTTTTATAATAACGATAAAAATCAGACATAAAATCACATAAAAATATTAGCAATTAGCATATTTCATCATCAACATTCCCCTGCCCTTATCTCATGATAAGATGGGTCGACACAGGGTGTAGTACACGCTCTGGTCCACGCCATAATGTTATTCCTCCACTCACTCTTATAATTCGTCTACAGCTGTGCATCCACTCCTTCTACATTCATATCATCTCTCACACATTGCAACCACTTCTTTTCTAGCCTTTTTATACTAGCATACCTCCAGCCACACTCATATTCCACCTCATAACTTGTCCTTACCATGCCAATTTATTTGGAAATAGGTGCCACTTTCAAACTTCCCTCCCCGTATATAGGTACTCATTCCTTATCTTACTTACCCGTTAACATGAGCTCTTAACGATGACGGAAAACATGGTGAAGAATTCTGTAGCTTAATTAGCTCTAAACTACGTAAATATAAGAAGAAGTTGTCTATACGTGCTAGGCAAGCCTCAAGCCATCTCAAACAAAGTCCCGGGCATTACAGCGTCCTATTGAGCGTAGGCATAGGTAAGTTTCCTCATGGCGCTTTATAAATCATTTATTAAAGATGTAAAAGTTTTTCTTATCTAACCATGGGTGGGATACACAAGCATACATACATCCAACTCATTTGCATCGCGGTAACATGCACTTTCCTTTCATCCATCTTCTGCATTTCCTAATATCCATCTTTTCCTTGGTTTGCATATCGTCCCTGAGACCTGTGGCAACTTTATTCATCACGTATTCATCCTCTTTAACGTCTTAGTCAATATAATCGTCGTTCTGGAGAACACATCAAGGAAATTACTTAAAATCGAAGTAGACTGGACATAGGGTTTCACAATCTAGTCTACAATTTAAAAGCATGGTGACAGTGAGCTTCTGATAATTTCGCTGTCACCATATTGATGGAGTGAGGAGTTGTTCAACAGAACTACTCAGAAAATAGTCCTATTGAGTTGGAACTTAAGACATCGTTCGAGTTTCAACTCTAATGTTTTAAAAATATGGTGACGATGAGCTGATCTGATGATTAAATCAGGAGCTGTTCAATGGAACTCCTCAGTGAGTAGCAGTAAACTACCCAAGTTTGGGCTCATATTAATCAGCCCACGGTAGTCCATTAATTGTATGTTAGTTGTTGACTACCATGATTGGTTTAATTTAAAATAGAACTAGGTACCTAACAAAATCTTATAACCATTGATCCATACCATTGATTTTTTTGCAAGTTGACGTCCTAGAATGTTCAAAATTGCGTTAGTCGCACTTAAATGTTGTCAACCTAACAAATACGGTTATTATACACCGCTTTAACAATCAAATCTTATAACGGTTCCCTTTCGCACAGACTCTAACAGCGGTATTATACGAAACGTATGGACATGTTTTCACGAGAATAAAATGATAACCTGCGTTTACCATTGTATAGACGAATATTTCTTACGTGAATATAATTGTATGACTCTTTGTCATATTAAAAGGTGTGGGTACATTTTGATAATATTATATTACAACTTTATTCTTGTAAGTTTAGGCATGTCTAGAAACATCGAAAAGTATTGTAATATTTTGTATCTCCGTGAATAATTGTACGAATGTTACGAAAAAAATTTAGCAGATGTATTAGCACCCAGAGATCCCAAATATGGCATAACACTAAAACTAAGATAATGGCAGTTATCCGTTTATTCCCCGGAGGCAGCGATATAATCCATAGTTTAAAACACGATTGATCTACGGCCCTAAGCTGCGGATTTCAATCTAATGACCGTTACGATCATATGACTAATTTTAAATCTCTTGTCACTTTCAACCTCGCTCGAGGTCAACATTACAATTCTAGATTGCCAACAAATCTCAAAATACTTGCCAATTAGACTAGCGAGTAAAAGTAGAACTAAACTAGGTGGTCGTTTCTGAGTAGTTTGCTGGTGCTGGTACCTAATTAGTCAAATACTGAAGTAAGTGCTAATACCGTCTTAACTTACCAAGAATTTATTTGAAAAATGAAATAAACAGGTTCACGACTGTATCCCCAAGGTGCGGTAGACATTTTCTCAGATCTTTTTATGTTACTTATTCCAGATCCTTTGAAGATGTATAAGGGGGGTAGTCAGAGGCATGTCCAAACACATAATATTTGATACATGCCCACATTTTGCAGAAGTTAGTAGGTGGAATACGTGACAAGTTGCAAACCCATCGCCGCCTATAAGAACACTCACTGGTTTCCTCACGATGTTTTCCTTCACCGTTTAAAGCACGTGTTAAAGCGCATATAAATTTTACGTAACGCAAAATCCATTGATGCACGGCCGGGATTTGAACCCACAACCTTCGGATTGAAAGTTGAGGTACAACCCCATTCGGCCAACACGGCTTTTTTATTTGAAATACTTAATCATTCTTTATAACGTTTAAACTCAACAAAAACAAATAGTAAATAGAAGTTGTGAGTTCGGTTCTCGCTATGGGGCTAATATTGTGTGATCTGAAAATATTTTTTTCGGGTCTAGTGTTTTCTATATATATCTTATGTCTAATACTCGTAATAATATAAAAGTAGGTATATCATGTAACATAACAAAAGCTCTGCTTAGGTATTTTGTGTCCTATTTCAGACTATTAGTCTATCTGTGTGTAAATTTCATTCAAATCCATTCAGTATCTTTTGCGTGAAATAGTGACAAACATCCATACAATTATATAAACTTTCATATTTCTATTATAAAGTAAGTATTGATGCTACATCTTATATCCAAAACCACTTTTTGACTAATCAATACAAGTGGGAATACCCAGTGATTAACAAAATCCGGGTTTAGAAAGGTCAAACATACTCGTATTATGCAATTATTTGCTCAAAGTTTGGGAACTTTATTTGACTAAACGCTCAAACGTTGGTAGAACATCGTTATGCTGTTAAATCATTTATTTTAAACATATTTTTGAAAAAATATACCAAGGTCTTCGATCGAATATTAGGTGGTATCGTGTAAACGGCGTCTTACATAGCAAATATAGCAATACCGCCACTAAATCGTATCGGTGGAAATTCTTCTGTGAAAATGCTCATACTCATCCACTCACTGAACGGTCAGAACACGAGGACTTAGCTGATGTAGGTACTAAAAAAACTCTGGTCCAAAAGATTTACTGACAAAGAGCTTTTTTTTTAGTTTAAAAAAAAACTAAGTACCGACTTGAAAGAATGAACCGCCCAGAATATTTAATTAGAGACTTGTCTATCAAACAACACCTATTATTAAGTCCTTAATGAAATGCCCAAAAAAGATCATTAGTACAGTATCATTATTGTTCATTCAAAGAAGATTCAAAGTAATCAACTCTTCTGTCAAAACATGATCGATTGCAGGTTCACTGTCATTATGATACTTCCTAAGAAAGTGGGTTCGAAACCCGGTTGTGAATTTTCGAGATGAAAATATACTGAGTAGAATCACCTTGTTTATAGGAAGATTTTCAGTGATTAGACAAGTCGTTTCTAAATACCTTAATCTTTTTTGACTTTGACTAAAAGAGAAAATGTGATCGAAGCGCTGCAAAATGATTGCGACGAGATAGGTTAAAATACTTCATTAAAAAAAGTCTTTAAAATACATCATCTCACCATTATTCTTTTAAAGATTCTAGCTCAAAATTAGTCAAAATTAAATGAAAAATGAAATGATTTATTTGCGACATAAACAAACACAGTACTATATTTAAAGTACGTAAGTGAAATCTTTTTTTTACTTATTAATTTTGGGCTTAAACACAAAAACAACCTTTAACGGCAGTACTAGATGTAAAAAATGATAATGCATGGTCAGTTTTTTTTTATTTAACTATCACAAAGTTATTGAGGATTGCAGTCAACTAAAACCGAACAAAATTTTATGAAAACTGTACAAATAAGTACCACAGACAACAATCGCGTACGGATTCTCACTTAAACTATTCTCATGTATTATTTCCAGTCAGTAAAACCCCTGACCACGGTGACACGGTGAACACGGTGACAACACGGTGACACGGTGAAAGTTGGTCCCTGGTGCTTACCCCTGAAGCGCTCGTGGTCGTGCTTGCTTAGTCGTTCTTGATAGATTGTCGAAGTTAAGCAACATTCGAAACGGTCTGTAAGTGGATGGGTGACCGCCAGTGGCATTTACATCAGAGCGCCTCCGTGCTTCGGAGGGCCCGTCGGTCCCGGGTATTTAAGTCGCTAAGCCATGACGGAGGCCTTAAGGCGGCCTAAAAACTACGTCAACAGAGTTGGCCACTGACTCATACGACCTTACTTTTTTTAGTAAAACCCCAGTAGCTATCGTCTCGTCTCCTTTTAGGTTATAATTTTTTTATCTTTTTTTGAGTTTTAACTACATAAATGTGATCAGTAGGTAACAGACACCAAGACCATGTTTAATTTTTTTATCTTCAAGGATTTTCGTCGCGATCATTGACTCATAGAAGTGCATTCTAACAGTAAAGTGGTCACAATTATCTAATTCCGATAAAACATGTCGTAACCTAAGCCTAAGGCTTCTAAATATCGGTGACCGTCATATTATTATCGTACTCGTAATACACTAGTGGCTTTGTCCACGCAGCATCGCCACAGCCAATGATACTCAAGGCCGCTGTAGTTTTCCACGACTTGACTTGACTTCTGACGTCTTGATAATTACGTTTTTATACTAAAAAGAAAACCGACTTCAATGTTTGACTCGAAACGCGGTGTGAGTCAGGGCGTCAAGCTGTCGATTCGATTTCTATTTGTGACATGGCTAGGAGGGAAGGTGTTTAAGAGTTTTACGGGGAAACTATCAATCCCTCAGGAATAAAATTTATATGGGACCACCTCTGGAGTATACCCTTTCAAACATGAAAAGAATTTTGCAAATCGGTCAACAAATGGCGGAGCAATCGCGTAACAAGATACAAAAAAAAAAAAAAAACATACAGACGAATTGAGAACCTCCTCCTTTTTTGAAGTCGGTTGAAAATAGGATGAGCTGCTTCAGAGATTACTTTTAATTATACGAGTACAAACTTTAATATAACTTTGACACAAACAAAGAGAAAATATTTAATAATTTTAGTAAATAAAATTTCTTCTTCTTGTCGTGTCACCAGTTCTTTCGAACCAGTGTGGTGAAAGGATTATAAGTGCGCCTCAAAGAGGCTCCTTTCGTGCACTTGACACATGTTTTCGAACTTTGTAGGTTCTACGACATGCCGATTTCCTCACGATGTTTTCCTTCACCGTTTGAGAGTACTGGCATAGTGCACATAAATTTTACGGCAAAAAAACTCATTGGTGCACGACCAGGATTGACCCACGACCTGACGATCGGTAGGCGGGGCCATTACCACTAGACCAAGCAAGTTTTACTGAAAGCAACTTTAATACTTATGATATCTGGATCATCAAAGTGCCATCAAAAGGTGAAGTAACATTTAACTTAACGTCATAAGTTCGACAGTATTGACGGTCGACGTTTTTTAAAGAACTAGGCCAACATTCGGTACAATTTCTTCCAATCAAAACGAAGTGGGTTTAACTATGGATGCGTAAAGCTTACTCTACACTGGTACCTCATGACAGTGACCGCCAGTGGCATTATCATCAGGGTCCGTATTCCCGTTCTTATTTTCGTTCGTTTGATGAATATTCGGATGTTGAAACTACGATTTCTGACTTCAAGGGCCAATTTTTCGGTTTGGAATATTTTAACGTTGATCTTATCGACCGAATACAATGTAGCTCGTAGTAAGAAGCATCCGAATATTCATCAAAAGGACGAAAAACGAATGCGAATAGCCCCCTGAGCGTTTTCATGCTTCGGAAAGCACGCTGGATTATCTGTCGCGACCACTTTAAGTCGTTAAGCCATGACGGAGGCCCCTAAAAACTCCGCCACCAGACTTGGTCACTGACTCATACAAACTTACTTTTTAGTAGATTTTAGTCACGCGTGCAATCACCCTATCGTTTGCAATTAACAGACTGACGTAACTTGACGCAAGTCTTTATCGTAAGTTTATTGCTCCGAATAGCTTTTAAAATAGCAAAATAATGTCTTGAGAAGTAAACTTTTATGTTTAACGATTAAAGAGTACTGAATCAGCTGCTTAGTCAGCCATTTTGAGTTTCAATGCTCAATGAGAGACGTGCCCGGTTTTTAAATGTGGAGCTGTGCTGGCCAAGTTGAGCTACTTCCACTTAAACTGAAGGTTGTGGGTTCAAATCCGTGCATAAATTTTTTGTTTCGGTAAATTTATATTTTGGAACGCAGTTCCTTTTCGGACGGTATGGGATGGGGGTAGACGAAAAAAGTGATTGCATCACGACACGACCCATATTATGTGAAATCCTCACGAAGTACGCAACGCAATCGCGAAACAATCCATAGATTGTTACATTCTTAGTATGGAAGAGCGTTTCTAGGATTTTAATAAATTATTTATTTGACAAATGCCAAATGTCAAAGTTGAAACTTCGTTCCAACCGAGTGGTGCTCGACACTCACGTACTTTTTTCTTTATTTTGAGTTCGTAACATATTGATTCATTACTTTGTCTCTCCAAGAATTGACTCAAACCCAAAAATACCGTTCCATTACCAAAAAACTGTTTGTGTTCGTCACGGTCTAAAAGCTCTGAACACGTTGTTGAAGGACTTTGTCAAACACACAAACTGATCAATCGAATAAAAAAAAGAAGATAACCGACAAGAAAAAAAAACAAGTTAATTATTTATGACATAAATCTTAGAAACTCACGAAAAAATACATTAACATAAAATAATACTCGGAATAATATAACATTATCAGTCTTATACATATTATGTTTGTATTTTTTCGTGATTTTCTAATCGGATAGCCTGTTAATTGTTTCTTCAAATTTTTTGGACTTATCTGGCTACCCCAAACAAATCAGAAAGTACCTACATAATCATACATAAAACGATTCGAAAACTCTACCATTACTAGTTTAAAGAAATACCTGACACTATTTTTCTAATCCATTAAGTAGAAGCCAAATTTTTTCAAGTTTTTCTTTTTTTTTCTTAACCAACATATGAACTTTATAAAAAATTGAGCAAAGTCGGGATTTATACACAGACATCCATGAAAAAATTGTAAGTACTTGACAGAAACACAAAATAATCTACTGTTTATTTTGACATGGTTGTTCACTCGTTTCGGTTGACAGCCCTGAAATCGGTGACTGACAACCGAATGATCGTATTAAGGCGAAGTAATGGAGTCATCTTAACTTGTTTGTGAAGTTTTTTTTTTTAATTTCAAGGCTTAATTTTCTTACGAATTTTTACGTTTCTTACGTTTGGTTCTGACTTTCTTCACATCAAAGAGAAGCTTAGTCATTTAAACTTTCTTTTGATTTATGACCGCTTCATGTTCCAGCAAGTTACATAAAATGTCAAAAGATTAGTATGTAACTTTTGACTTATTAACTGATTTTTTTGACGTGGGAAATTGGGTTGATTCTGCATTTTTTCTTATATTCAAGATATTTTAATTTTAACTTTCTAACTACTCACAAATCCGGTACACGGCCGGGATTCGAAATCACCTCACCCTTCGGATTTATTCATAAGTAAGTACATTTAACTAGGCCAATAATAATGTAAGTAAAATATTTTCTTATGTCGTAAAATGTGAGCTTTTAATCCAATCATCTACATCTACACTAATATTGTAAAGAGCAAAGATTTGTTTGTTTGAATTCAATAGGCTCCGAAACTACTGGACCGATTTGAAAAATTAATTCACCATTAGAATCCTTCAATATCCCTGATGAACATAAGCTATATTTTATCCCGGGAATGTGAAGTTTTCCCGAGGGACCGCGCGTAACACCGCGACAGACAGCTAGTTTATAATAACTTTGTTGATATAATTAAAGCAAATGGCCTTAATGACCACTTTCAACTTCACGGTGTTTGACTATGAAAATTAAGTTTTACCCTGTTTTTGAGGAGGGCGTGATTTTGAATAAATTCCATCACATTTTTGTTTATTAGTGCGCTAAGTTTTAGTTAATTAGTGTAGGTACCATTATTTTAATAAAACATACGTTTGAATAGCTTACATAGTATCCAACCTACTCATCAGAACTCATCATTATCTCCCTGCCCTTCTCTCATTTTTATATGGGGTCAACACAACATAGTTTTCTTCTTCTCTGCTCTATCATCCGTCATCTCACTCATAAATGTCTACAAAAAAAACTTAGGCCTTTATCCATTGGCCATCTATATTAGATGATTTATACAGCGTCAGGAGGCAATCCATGCCTACACTTAACGGGACGCTGTATTGTTTGAGATGGAATAGGCTTGCCGAGCACCTAAACCATCCTCTCAGCTTAATCAGTCTGGCCCACAGGAAAGACGATGTCGATATGTGTGTAGCTGACGAAGCTACGGGCTTCCTCACGATGTTTTCCTTCACCGTTAAGAGCTCGCGTAATAGCGCATAATAAATTTTACGAAACGAAAAATCCATTGATGTAGGGCCGGGATTCGAACCCACGACCTTCAGATTGAAAGTCGAGGCACAACCTCATTCGACCAACACGGCAATCGATATAAAAATAAATATATCGACAAAAAACCATTGTTAAAAGAAATAAATTGTATTTTAATGTGTTAGAAGTACATCAAAACAAAATAGCTGCCCGAAATAGAAGGAAGTTCATCATTACGAATCAAAAAATAGACCACACACCTTTAAACATTTTATTTTATTACAAATTCAAAAAAAATTCAACCTTATTCCGATAGTTTAGAGCACATCTTAGGCTAGCGGATGTTTGGATTAATTTAGGGTTGTCAAAACGCTGACTTTCGGAACTACAGGTACATCTTCAAAATGAACGTTTTAAATTCAACCGTAACTCAAAGCAATAAAAACCAATTTTGTGTAAGCTTATAATAAAATATGGATAATTTAGACGTCCTATTTTACGACCAACCAGGGTGGTCCAAATTCGAAGATAGGAGACGTCATTAGTACCGAAATATGGAGAATTGATAACAATCGTAATATTTTGGTAAAATATTGGGTTGCGATGTAACTTGATATTTTTGCTGCTGTTTCTTTTAAGATAATGGTTTTTATACAAACTGAGGTATTCCATTTGTTTTTCATGATTTTATTAAATTAGAGAAAAGTATGATTTAATATGTTCTTTTGTAAAATAACCATATGGATGGAATGTCCATATGGACAGAAATCGAAAATGATCTATCTATACTTAGATGTAAGTAGTGTAAGTACTTACCTGTGTTTTTTATTTGTTGTTTGTATTTTATGTGATATGGGTCTCAAGTGCCAGAAATAAACGTATTTTATTTATTTATTTATTTATAACAGAGATCTACGGAATAGTTTTTAATTTATAGCCAGAACCGTATAAGGGACAGGAACCTACGAACTTTCAATTGAAAGTCAAGAGTAAATCCTAATAGGCTAACTCGTGTAGCTTGCTTAGTCTTTCTTGATAGATCATCGAAGTTAAGCAATGTTCAGACCGATCAGTAAATGGATAGGTAATCGCCTAGTGGTATCAACTGAGCGCTTCCGTGCTTCGGAGGGTCTATACCCGGACTATTCCGGTAACACTAAAACGCGGCCTCATAGGCCATTAGTATTAGGCCATCGGAAAAAAAAAGCTTCGAAGGGCACGTCATGTCGGTCCCGGCAATTAAGTTGCTAAGCCATGACGGAGGCCTTAAGGCGGTCTAAAAATTCCGTCACTAGAGTTGGCCACTGACTCATACGAACTCTCAATTTACACGATACCATTCTGGCATACCTTTTTTTTATTTTTTTTTAATTAAATAGGTCAGCATTTGACCTCCCTCTGCCTGATGTTAAGCAGTAGTGAGGTCTAAGATGGAGCATGCTTTCCTAGAAGGAACCTATTTACTCTTGATTTAAAGACCCCTATATTGTACTTTTCGGGAAATACGGTACCCGGCAATGAGTTCCACAGTTTGGCAGTGCGTATGAAAAAAGTGGACTCAAAACGCTTTGTACGAACTCTGGGAATATCAACCATGTACAAGTGACGTCTTTCGGGGAACCTGTTGGTCCGATAAAAGAATGGGGATGGCGGAACTAAATTATGGAGCTCTTGTGCACACTCTCCGAAATGCAATCGATAAAAGACCGATAGACACGCGACTCTACGGCGATGCTCAAGGCTTCTTGCCTCTTGCTCTCTCAAACTCAACGGAGCATGAGCTAATATTCTGTGGCAAGAGGTAGCAAGAATGGTATCGTGTAAATGGCGTTTAACATAGCTAACCTATAATACCCTCGCTAGATATAACAAGTGCAGTTAGTAAACTGTTAACACATAAAATCCTAGGCCCGTCGTAAATTGAGATGTAGCATTGAAGTGTTGACCTCAGTCGCCCTACGATTCACTGTATTTTATCTAGTAACGGTACTGTACGATCAAATATTCCCAACCACCACACTGATGGGGAGGTTAGTGTGGTCGTTGGGAATTTGTATTCCCAACGACCCCATTGACTTGACCAGTGGGGTCGTTGAGACGTTTTATTCCCAACTACCCCACTAGTGGGGAGGCTAGTGGGGTCGTTGGGAATTTGTATTCCCAACGACCCCATTGACTTGACCAGTGGGGTCGTTGAGACGTTTTATTCCCAACTACCCCACTAGCGGGGAGGCTAGTGGGGTCGTTGGGAATAAACCAAGATCAGAAACAGGAAATCGCGCACTCACTAAATGTGGTGACAGCGAGCTGACTTTATGCTGGAGAACGGAAGTCCTCAGATAATAGGCTGATTAAATTAAAATTTTGTATTTGTATCGGAGAATTCAATATTCTTCTTCTTATTCTTATTAAAAGCTGTAGGTACATGTTGATTTAAAAAAAAAAAAAATTAATTGTAAAAGAGCATTTACACGGAAGAATTTCAATCGCAGCGAGGTGAAGACAACCAGTAAAAGTGCAACGCTCGCTCGGCCGCAATATGACATCGGTTTAGCAAAACGAGCCAAAAGTTGTATCGTGTAAATGGACTTTTATTAAAATCTTTTGATAAAGCAAAGTTTAGATAAATTATGTATCTAGGAAGCAACGCGCTTTGATGGACAATAAACTATAAATTAATTAATTAAATAATAAACTAATGAACGCCATAAATTATATAAAATTGCTGTAATATTATTCGAAACATACGCTAAATTATGTCTTCGAAATTGATTTGTTTATTGATATTAATGATGATTTATAGAAATAATTTTAAATAGCAACTTTCAAAACTTCCGTGTAATATAACTAAGGCATTTTACTTTACATCTAATTACTAGGTTATTTTAAACAGCGCATCCTAAATCACATATTTTGACACAATGTCCACTTTTTGCATTAACATTTGTAAGGGTCTGCCCCCACAAATCATCAGAACAGGGTTCTGATGTTAACCAATGAATATGAAATGAATGAATAGAAATCGAATTGACAACTAAAGCTCAGACGCTGAGTCAGCATTTATTATTATTATTATTAATTATAAATTTGATGTCCCACTGCTGGGCAAAGGCCTCTCCCCATTCATTCCATTCATCACTCTAATTGTGGTCCAGTCGGCACGGTATTTGGCGAGTTCGTCCCTCAAGTCAGTCAACATTTTTTTTTGCATTAATTGTCAAAATGTATTGCATACATTTTCTGTCTTGACTTGACTACTTGGTGGCTATGGCTATGGCTTTTGCGACTTGTGACATTTCATATCAAGTATTACACGTGAGTTCCTGGCATTATGTCAAACTGACGATTCACATAGAGCCAGGGGCCGTATTCCCGTTTTTATTTTCGTTCGTTTGATGAATATTCGGATGTTTCTTACTACGATTTCTGACTTCAATGGCCAGTTTTTCGGTTTGGAATATTCATCAAACGAACGAAAAAACGAACGCGAATAACCCCCCTGGAATTAAAGTACAATACTTTAACAAATAATTTGTAAACAGTAAAATACAGTAACAATAAACTAAACTATAATTAGTGCCTAATTAACCCCCAATAAATATTTACGACAGACTCATCGAATGTAAACATCTCCTTAAGTAATTAAGGTATCTATATTAATGAGGGAGTTTTTAATGATTTAATTTGGGGAAATTAACTTCATTAAAAAATCTAAACAGTTTTAGAAAACATGTTAATTTGTTTAAATAATAGCATTCATATGCTTTAAACAGTGATAAAAGACAGTTGAATTAATTAAATTCAACTAATCTATAGATATTTTTAACAATCCTTGTATGACTGAACTGTTTTGTTTCTATTGTAATTTGGTAAGTAGGTACGTAGTTTCAAATTACTTAAACTAACTACTAAAATGAACTTGATGAACACAAAACGCATTAACGCCCACGCCCAGCTGTGGGTGGCTATTGACACTAATAACAAATCTATTAATTTTACAAATCTTATCAAAATATGTTTAATCCATAAATAAATAAAGCACTTTAACTGTCTTAATGTTATCGCGAAAACCCACGACCTGGTCTTAAGATAAATAGCCTATGACTATGCCTAGGCTATCTAGGTCTTAAGCTAGATTTTTATATTGAGTTCGTATGAGTAAGTGGCCAACTCTGATGACAAACTTTTTAGACCGCCTTAAGCCTCCGTCCTGGCTTAGCCGGGACCGCTAGTGTAGTGGCATTATCAGTTGCTTCCGTGCTTCTGAGCACGTAAAATTGGTCCCAGCCATTTATTAGTTAAGCCATGACGGAGGCTTTTATGCGGCTTGAAACTTCATCACCAGAGTTGGCCAGCATTGAAAGTTATTTCTTTTTGTGTCATCACATAGAAGGACAAAGTGAGTATTGAAACTACAGAAATGACATCATAAAATACTCTGGCACAACACCCGTAGGCCTGATCAAAAATGTTTGGCAAGTCCCTTAGATTCCAATGCAATGCGCCCTTATTTTATCGGTAGACAGTATGGCTGCAATCGCCATCTTGTTATCTAGGGACAGTCAGATATGTAAGTTTATATAAAAAATATGTTTTTAAATTCTATCCTACTTATTTATCTACTAAGCCCCTACTCAAAATTTATAGATATGAAAAATTGGATGTATAGATGTTTGTTTTAAGTATCAAGTACCTACCTACGCTGAAACGACTGAACGGATCCGGATGAGATTTGACACAAAGAAAAATTACACTCTGGGTCTGGTAGAGATAGCTTTTTAGCGATAAGACCGCCGATTGTATATCACAGTTAAGTTTTTTGTTTAATTTTATATTTTTGTTTTACGTTTTATGTGGTGTTGCAATAAAGTATGTTCTATCACTTGGGAATTTTTAAAATTATCATGAACTTTATGTCTCTGACTGTTTCTACTACGAGTATATGAAGACATGGTTACGAGTACACAAAGCTTTGACAGATAGTCGAGATATGAATATTCTAGGTCACGTAGAGCCGTGTTGACCGAGTGAGATAGTGCCTACATTTAAATCCTAGGTCGTGAGTCTAAAACAGTAGTCGTTAATAGTTCTAGTCACAGAACTAAGATATAGTTCTGTGGTTCTAGTACAAGTAGGTAGGTAGTAAAAAAGATTTTCTAATCAAACTACGAAGTAGGTACTTTGAACAGATTTTTTATTGTGAAAAGTGTAAAAAAAAAAATATTTTTACACTTTTCTCTGTTTTCATCTTGAAAATTCTGTATTTTCTCGTTGTGTTCTAATCTAAGTTTTTACTTTTATTACTGTATATATAATACTTTTAATAACATTTAATCTACATCCACAAGGGTATAATATAGGGCCTAGTGATCGATTGTGAAAGCTATAAACATTGCAATGCTATCAGAATTCTAGATACGATCGGTGAGGTTAGCACGAGTTATATGTTTAGATCATTCAATAACGGAGCCAGCAAATACAATGATAACTAATATCTCTTATGGCAAGGAAATTCCTATAAATATTCTGTCAGAAAAAAGAAAGACACTACTTATCATTCATAGACAATAGCTGGTAGTCCTTAGAAGAGACGTCATGTGGCTGATAATGATGATCTTTTTTCTTAGTAAATAATACTCTGCTTTCTTCTTTCTTCAAGATATCTTGAAGATGAAAGCAGCATTCACTTTTCAAAAGATTTGCGAAAATTTCTAGCGCGTGCCACATTTTTTCGCGAACAAACAATTTTGCTATCTAAGGCCGGCCTTACACTTGTAAGTTTTCCGTTATACTCACGTAAGTAACTTACGTACCTAATTAAATAAATAAAAGGTTGCAGGTTCGATCCCCGCGGTGGGACCAATGTTTGTATGATCTACAAAAATTTTGTCTCGGCTCTCGGTGTTTCTATGTATAATATGTATGTATTTACAAACAACAAGTACCTATATAAGTAGTATATCAGTCATCTAATACCATAACACAAGCTCTGATTACATTGGGGCTAGATTTATTTAGAGCATTATTTATTTATTTATTTAATTAACTTGCGTTACATTTGCAAACGTATCGCAAAAGCCACCTTTACACTTGTAAATTTTACATACGTAAGCAACTTACGTAAGTTGCTTACGTATGTAAAATTTACATACGTAATTACATTAATAATACGTACATTTTACATACGTAAGCAACTTACGTAAGTTGCTTACGTATGTAAAATTTACAAGTGTAAGGCCGGCTTAAAAGGATCTATAGGTATTGTTATCAATCAGTTATCTACATACCGACATACGCTGATTTTCCATACAAATTAGTTTAAGTAAGTAAACGTCAAAGCGATCAAGTAGGTTACAAACTCAGTAGACTAGGCCAGATAAACTAAAAACTAATGCTTTCGTTACAGCAATGCCTGTGCGAGCGATATCCGGTATTTAGGATCACATTCATACATACTATGCATACATACATAATGTTTGATAGTATGCAGTTACAGTTCATAGGCGGGTTGGTCAATTGTGTGTAGATACACATGCAATTGCACGTTGTTTCTGTTTGCGTATGCGTTGAACGCTCCATGGACGAAGTGTCCCTAGTATCAATTTTTTACGCGTTCGGTATCGACGCCGTAAAAACAGAATTGTATGGGTAAATAGCAGCGTCATTTTTTGGTACTCACTCATAAAATTACAGTAAAAATCCATCCGTCGATACCGAAATCTTAATAAAATTCATACTTAGCACCCAGTATCGCTTACGCATAGAAACAAATCTACACACTATCAACACCAACCCGCCATCGGTGAGATGATATGCAGTTAACATGTGGCGTTCAGTTAGCATTGTGCTATCGTTATAACAGCGTGTAATGATTGACCCCGCCTTTCGTGGGTTCGAATCCAGTCAACCGAGGCTATTGTTTTTGATTTATAGCTATTTTATATGCGATCTAATAATTTTTGCTAAGGCACTGACATTTTAGGCAATTCAAGAGCCTTTGAAAAAAATTAGGTTCGTGTGGGTTTTGGCCACATCTGACGGAGTTTTTAGACCGCTTGACGTGGACGTAGCGGAGTCCATAACTCCGCCACGTCCTAGCAACATAATAGTTTGAAGATGTCTCAGAGGCACGTCAAAATCTTCGATCATATCGAAGGTCAAAATAGATACTTGGAAAATGGCAATATAACAGATATTAAAATAAGATAAAAAAATTATATCATCAAATAAGATATTTTATTATATCTTATCTTATTGATATCTTATCTTATTCTTGTGTAATAAAACTTTTATAGGTAAATAGAGACTATCCACAAACTAGGCCAATTTTATTTTCGATTTGTTATTCTACACAAAAAGGTTACCTCATCAATGAATCATCTGATCTGGTTAATTATACTCGTTCAGAATTAACCGCGTGACATACATACAGTTCAGCCAACGTAGAGAAACGTCACTCAATGTATGGGTGAACAACTTCAAAGGAGACATCAAAATAAACCATTAAACCTACAAATACAATCCTACTTCCCACTATCAAATCTAAATGTTAATGACAAATGATAGAATACATACATACATAAAATCACGCCTCTTTCCCTATGGGGTAGGCAGAAGCCACGGATCTCCACTTGCTACGATCCTGACACACAACCTTCACCTCATTCACTCTCATTACATTTTTCATTACATGCTCGCCGGTTTCGGTAAGTACTTTTGAAATGATGGAATGCTTCTGCAAAATGTGGGCATGTATCAAATAGGTATTTGGACATGCCTCTGACTACCCCTTTAGACACTTCATCTGGATCTGGAATACAAAATCTGAGGAATCATCTACCGTTGAAAACGACTGTTTCCCCGAGGCACGGTAGACAAACAGACGTTCGTGTTTCGTTGCACCAAAATTCTCAAACTTTCGCTCTATTATACAGGTGGTCCAGTCAGTGACGTCAAAAGAAAACAATTGAATTTCTCCGAACCAGGGGTCTCTGAAAATACCCCATGTACTCGTATGTTCTACTATATTTGTAGTTTTCGAGTTATTATAGCAGGATCAGGCGCGGTCCCAGGGGGTCACAGGGGACATGACCCCCCCCCAAAATCGAAAAATCTTCTAAAAATTTACAAATAAAAAAAGTCGTATTAATAAAGTAAAGAAAAATGATTTGTGACTCCCAAAATGTCTGTCTGCGACCGCACCTAAACAAGATTAATAGAATAAGTAAAATAGGGTTATTCCTATGACATATTAATATTTTTTGTATTGAAATTAATAAGTAATATACTAACAAGGAAAACATGTTTTACCATGGAACTAACAATAGGTACCGAACCGACCATCTGGAAAACCCCGACACGAAATCACTTGGATAAACATTTTGAGATAAACATACCTATTCGTCGTATTCCTAGAATTGCTTTTTATACCTACCAGGAACTATAGCTGTAGTACAGTCAAAGTCAAAGTCAAAAAGCATTTTTTTTTATTTTTTATTTTAGCGCTCTAACACTCTCGAGTTGTTGGAGCAAATGCTGAGGGGTAGCCGTATTTTCACCCATATAAAATTATATAGATTTAAGTACCTATTGTAATTGTTGTATGTGATGTGGAGAAAATAAAACTTTATTCTTTTCTATTATATTCAGTAGGACCGCTGGGATCACTTTGAAACGTCTTAAAACTAGGTGATTCTACTTCTGTTCCTTCGCGACCAATACCGGCAACAAACACGGTTTGGGGCCTAGCTTTTTTTAGGTGATCCACGATTCACCTTAAATCTAAACTTAGGCTAATTTAGGTTATAATAAAAAATAATGTCTCTCAATATCTTATTGTGACTTTGTAAAAGGTTATATTTGAAACCACAATACTTTTTATCCTCATTGTCTAGCATAGTAATGTTCTTGTACAATAGCTTATGATTCTATTGTTCAAAAATATTTAAAGTTCAGGTAGTTAATGGTTCAAAATTTTATGGTTTTTCGGTACCATTTGGAGCTATAGGTATGCTCCATCCTGCAACTTCTACTAAATAATAAAGATGCACCTACCTACCTAATATTTTAATTGTTTTGTCGCACACCATCTTACTTTTTTTTACTTTACGTACAAAGCATTTAAGTATCAAAATTAGCTCGTTCAACTTTATAATCGAACGGGATGCGGCTTCAAAGTGTGCGTAAGTGTTTTGTTATTGTGTGCAGGCCTAAACTGGCATCTATCAAATTGTATATTCGTCCTTAAACAATAGATTTGAACATAGATTTAGCATGGTACCTTTTTGTGGATTTGAAATATTGAATAGAAAATTCAACTCTAACTCAAAAAATCATGCAGTCTGTTTAAGTTGAATAGAATTATTTTTTGTGACACATTGTTCTATCAGTAGTTTGTCAGTAGCAATACTGCATCTATTCGTTTTGATCCCTAAAACCTTTTCATCTAAAGTATTGCTGCTTAGATGACTTATACTCGTACAACGTCAGAAGGCCTACTTAAGATAGAATAGGCTTGCCCAGCACCTAAACTATACACGGCCTTGTCCACAAGAAATACAACGTCAATACCTACGTGTTGAGCTTCTTCTTCTTCTTATCGTGTCAAGTTCTTTCGAACCAGTGTGGTGAAAGGATTTATGCCTCAAAGAGGCTTCTTTCGTGCACTTGTTTTCGAACTCTAAATTAGTATAATAAAGGTTTCCTCACGATGTTTTCCTTCACCGTTTGAGAGTACTGGCATAGTGCACGTGCACGTGCAAATTGGTGCACGACCGGGATTGAACCCACGACCTTACGATCGGAAGACGTGTTGAGCTGATATAGGTAGTGGCATAGGTTGCCTCCTGACGCTATTACTCAGTTATTGAAATACTCTATTCTCTTTAAATTATCATTATAGATAATAAAAATTTTAATCATCTATTACTTATAGATAATGTAGAGATGTTGGAAGTAATTCTTGTTCCTGTTGTTGTTTTAATAAAATTTCTGATAATCTACTAACTTAAGTACGTACTAACAAAGTTTACACAACATAGGTACTATTGGGATAGTCAGGGTCAATATAAGTTGTAAATAATCCTTGTTTATGTGCATAAATTATGTTATACCATGTAATTATGTAGTAAAATAAATATTTTGTTGTTTTTCTAACCTTGGTTATGCAATTCATACTTTGAATGAAGCGCTCGTGGTCGTGCTTGCTTAGTCGTTCTCGATAGATCGTCGAAGTTAAGCAACGTTCGAAACGGTCCGTAAGTGGATGGGTGACCGCCACTGGCATTTTCATCTGAGCGCTTCCGTGCTTCGTAGGGCACGTTAAATTGTCGGTCTCGGCTATTTAAGTCGTTAAACCATGACGGAGGCCTTAAGGCGGCCTAAAAACTCCGTCACCAGAGTTGGCCACTGACACATACGAACTTACTTAATATAAATTGACTTTGACTCTACTCGCGTAATATCGTCTTCCTCTTGTCGTATCACCAGTTTTGATAAAACCTTGAGACCGATACTATTAATAATATATTTATTTATAAGATCCGTAATCTTTTTATTATCTTCCAGGTATGTACCGTGACCTCTGTTACCTAACGCGGAATCTGCAACGTCGATGACCTCAACTAAATAGGTATAACCTTGTTCATGTTTGTGGTTCAAAATCTCATAAAATTAATCATCTTGACTTATTATTTTTTATCACATTGATATCCTACATGTCACATGGTTTAATTTTGTTTTGGTGTCTGTCGCAAAAATGTGATTGTAGGTAGTTAAAGTTGAATCTAGCTCTGTAAATAATTGTCATAATGGACTTTTTAGCCAAAACGGCCATCAAGAACTGTTACCATTTCATTGACAATAAAAATAAAACAATAGTATTTTTTTAGCCATGCTCGGCATCATACTTTTAGACCATATCCCCAATACCAAAATTCGCAAGCAGACTAAAGCAAGCGATGTCAGCAAGCGCATATTGGGGCTAAAGTGGAGCTGGGCAGGACACTTGGCCAGACGCGGTGATGACCGGTAGAGCAGAGTGATTACCGAGTGGTGGCCTCGAGAGGGCTACAGAAGAGTAGGTCGTCCAGCAGCTAGATGGGTCGACGACATTATAAAAACAGCAGGTCGTACATGAGTCAGACTGGCGCAGGGAAGGTTGGCACAAGCGAAGAGAGGCCTATGCCCAGCACTGGGATGAAAAAGGCTGCGGATGATGATGATGATGATGATGATGATGCATTTTTTAGCATGAAGTGGGTATTACAGTTATAAGTCCAATATGAGAAACAGTATACCTAATATATAAACATAATTATATTTTGAGCATCAAAGTAAACCAAGTGCGAGTAAAACTAAAACGTCATTTAAGCGATACCATTCTGGCATAACATTCTTGCTTTCTCAAACCCAACGGAGCAAGATGATATTCTGTGGCAATATGGAATAGTATTCAAGTATGGTATCGTGTAAATAGCGAGTTAGCATAGCGAACCAGTGACCGAGAACTATCATAGAAAGCATGTTACCCGACTACTACGCGTGGGAAAACTGGTTGTTACCGGCGCCGGCGCAACGTAAATTGGTAAACATAGCAATATTCAGATTAATATCTTAAGGAATTTGCCACCATGGACATGCAAATAGACTAGATACATTTTTCGCCACACTGGTTCTAAAGAAATGGTGACATGAAAAGCAGTAGAAGGGATCTATCGTGGAGCTAACCGTTTTGATGCTTTATGAGCATCTTCTAGGTACTGCGCATCGGATGTTTCGGACAAGGTTATCTGTTTCCCGATCCTCAGTGGCCACCCCCGAAAAAACGAAAACAATATCTTTACCTACGTGTGAATATATTGTGAATATATTCACACGTAGGTAAAGATCATATCTACACGACACATTAATTGAACTGAGGCCATTGATATTTATTCATATTACACTCTTTTCTTCTTATTTTGATCCAGACGCGATATAATATAATTTCTTCTCCACCTTGACCTTAATGTATATAAGGAAAATGAATTCTAAAACATTATGACTCATGCGTTTCAATGCTACTGCAAATAATTTTAAATGTAAACAAAGTTTTTGCAAGAATGGTATTTAAAATATCTAGATTACGATGTTTACTCATTCCATTTATGGCCATGCTATCATATCATTCTTGCCCATTGCCAGAGAATATTAACTCTTGCTCCTTTTAGTTTGAGTAAGTGGAAAGATGGTATGCCAGAATGGCGTCGTGTAAACGGTGTCTAAGTGTCAAGTTGTCTTTCCTGTAAACAAGGTAGAATAAGTTCAGAGGATGGTTGATTTAGGTGCTGCTAGGTGATACAGCGTCTGGTCCACTAAGTGTAGGTATAGATTGCCTACTGACGCTTTATTAGATGCAGCCTGTGTTTTTTCCTTCTATAACTTCTTTTGGCTCAATGCACATTGAATTGGCAGCGAGGCGACGATCAGTTTTGGGGAGAATGGGGGAGAACCTTAACCATACACAATGTTAATTCAATAATCTGTCATCATATGCACCCGACCAATCTTCTTTTCACTGATGTTCCTCTCCATCCAAAGGTTGCCTGGAAGAGATAGCTTCTTAGCGATAGCGGCCGCCCATTGTAAATTTTTATCTGGTTTTTCTTTTGTTTTTGTCTGTTTTAATTTTATTAATGGTGTGCAATAAAGAATTTTCATTCATTCATTCAATGATATAAGATTATAATGTCGAGCAGTTTAGAACCGTTACCGAAACCCCGTTCAAGTTTTCACTTCTGTCGGCACTCCTGGAATGCCACTTTTTTTTCTACAAATGAAATCGCGAACTCAGAGTCTCGATTCCTGCAGTGCTTGTAGAATGTAGAGTCCACGTTATCACTATCACTATCACTACATAGTATAAAACAAAGTCGCCTTTTCTGTCCCTATATCCCAATGTGCGCTTAATTCTTTAAAACTACACAACGGATTTTGATGCGGTTTTTTCCAATAGATAGAGTGATTCAAGAGGAAGGTTTATATGTATAATACATGCATCATATACTAAGACAACATTGCTAATTTTAGAGGTTTCTAACGTGATGTCGTAAATTAACCTATTTTTTTGGGCTTATTTATGCCCGTGCAAAGTCGGAGCGGGCCGCTATGTTTTTATATACAACGTTCATAGTTTTTCTGTAGTGTATTTAATTTAGTATCAGCATTGCAAACGTGCGAAGCCGGGGCGGGTCGCTAGTACCAGTATAATTAGATATTTTATTCTAGTCCAGTTATATTTGTCACGGTTTATGAAGCTTGCAAACTTAGATGCTTTATGCTAAGTGCGGCGCATCTCGATCGTGTAACTCATTGCTTTGTAAAGTGCGTTCCGCAAATACATTCACATTATTATTTCCTGGACTAATTTGTATTACACTTTGCTTTCATTTTCACCCGACTGAAGAATTATGTTTATGTAGATACGAAATATTAAACTTAGCTATATAAATAATAAATAATGCTGGACTTTTTCACACAGCATCATCTAGCCTCAAAGTAAGCAGAGCTTGTGTTATGGGTACTACATGACTGATATACTTTTTGTTTGTAAATACATACATATTATAGATAGAAACACCCAGACCCGAGACAAATATCTGTAGGTCATACAAACATTTGTCCCGCGGCGGGGATCGAACCTGCAACCTGCTGCGTCGCAGGCGGACCTTCCCCCACTGCGCCACAGAGGTCGTCTAATCTGTAATTCGAGCTTAATGTATCAGATTTATTGAAATAAGAATAGCCTTCATAATAAAAAATCAATAACAAAAATTCCTTCTTCAATTACATAACAACCATTCTAAAAATACTCAAACAAAATACAAGTGATCTCAAATCAGAAGTGTCTAGCCTGGTTTGATTATCGACCGTATTAATAGGTAGATAAGATTCATAATTGTTGGAGGTATTAAGATGCTTGTATGAAATAATGTAGTCTGTGCTGAGAAGAAAGCAGTCTTGTTCTGACACTTGAGACTGTGTGTGTTTCCATTGTTCGATGGGATACGATATACCGACCTTTAAAAGATGAAATTATTTTATTAGTATGAAAATAAACAAAATAACTAAAATCAAAATCATTTTTATCCCTGCCCTTAAAGGGACTCGTAATCAGTATAGGTACTGATTATAATTTTTGATAAAGCCATGTTGGAAGAGTTTGAATGATTGAATGGGTTTGAATCTGAGCCATGCCTCAATAAATTTTATATTCGGGCTTTTTAAGATGAAGGAAACCAGTACCTAATGAATGTTATCTTCAGCAAAATATGCATGTGCTTCTACCCATTTCTCCAAAGGAGCCAAAAAGGTACCTATTATAATATTATCTTAGAGAATATCAGGGCCTATTCCAAGATAAATAACAAAAGTAATTATAACATTCGATGTACGAGTAGGTAATGAAAATGGGTCAGTGTTGTCATAAATCTGTAATTCAAAAGTTTCTTAATGCGTTTAAATTCAAAATATAATTATTGATGTCTTGTCAGATTGGTCTTGAACTACTTTTATGATTGACTGTTATTGAAATGAATTATTGATTTGATAAAAAAATATAAGGTAAATAAGGTATATTAAATCTCACATAAAAATGCTAAAGTTTGCCTGTATTTGCATGAAAACCACAAAACTAATTTGAATTAAAAATGTTATCCAGGTTGTTCTTAAAAATAAATAATTACATAAATGGGTTCTAATGTATCTAAAATATGTTGAAAATAATATAATTCGTAAAACAATGGACACACACATCCAAAGAGGGCAGAGATCGGTCAGTTATTCAGCAGTAATCTCGTAACGGTGCACACATTCGATACGACTATTAAAATAACGCTGTATTATCCAAGTATCTAATCTAGCAACATAATCCTTACGAAGGAATACACTTTTATGGTTGAACGTTTCTTTAGAAGTTCCACTGATTATAAATCTGAAAAACCATTGATGGATCAGAGTGGAAACAAAACCATTGATGGATCAGAGTGGAACTCAAAGTGGAAACTAACATTGATGGATCAGAGTGGAACTCAAAGTGGAAACAAAACTATCGATGGATCAGAGTGGAACTCAAAGTGGAAACTAACATTGATGGATCAGAGTGGAACTCAAAGTGGAAACTAACATTGATGGATCAGAGTGGAACTCAAGTGGAAGAAAAAGTGGAAACAAATCCTTTAATGGATTTGATTAGTGGAGTAAAGTGGAATAAGGCAAACTTTGTATACTTAATATTTTGTACCAGCTACGTTCCGTGGAGTTACACGGGCAATAGTTCTTGCAGAGTCGGGATCGTTCGTGCGTGTTCGTACGAGTCGAGTAGAATTCGTACAAACCGTATCTTTAATGCGGGCATCCTGAGGATTATGGAAGGATTACCTACTTATTAAGAGTTATGGGGTTTTCTTCTCCGGTTCACTCCAAATGGTGGAGAAATAAGGGGTGCCAACGTTTTAATAACAGAATTGTAACTGAATTGTTACAATGTGTTAATTCTACAGGATATTCTCATCAACCTTGGACTCTGATTGATTCTATGAGATGCATCGATGAATAATTTGTTGTTTTACAATGTTTCAAACAATATCGATCATTGTTCGCCATTATCACATGATTGCAATTTTGCTCGTGATATAAACATTTGAAATATCCGGACTACGAACTATATCTATTTCAAGTTTTATCAAAAACAGTTATCTAAATCACGATTAGGTAAAACATAAACATCTAGAGATATAATTAATAATTTACTACAGAAATAAAATCAACACAATAAACGGAACTAAATATGATCTACAAACAGTGATCTTATCGTTACAGCACTGGTGGTCCCGTCCGTGACCCCTTCCGATCGTAAGGTCGTGGGTTCAATCCCGGCCGTGCACCAATGAGTTTTTCTGCCGAAAAACTTATGTGCACTATGCTCTCAAACGGTGAAGGAAAACATCGTGAGGAAACCGGCATCTCGTGGAACCTACAAAGTTCGAAAACATGTGTCAAGTGCACGAAAGGAGCCTCTTTGAGGCGCACCTAAAATCTTTACACCACACTGGTTCTAAAGAACTAGTGACACGATAAGAAGAAGAATCGTTAAAAATCGATCTCTACCAGACAACTAATTAGATGGAGGATGGACAAACTAAAAATTAAATGTACCTAAAGCACATAATGTAGTTCATGTATTTTATAGTTATGGATATTATTATACATAAAACTTGCAGATTGAGGCATAAAATATTAGGATTATGTTCGAAACACAAAGATTTCGTATAACTTTAGCAGAAAGTGGTAAGACCCGAATGATTTGCAAAGTGCTCATTTTAAGTGAGAACTCTTGTTTGTGAAAACGCAGCTTTTACTTAAACGAGGTTTATTACGTATAATACGTATCCCTGTTTATTTTTTATTGTTATTTTGCTTTAAAGGTATTACTTAAAAGTCGTTATTTTCTAAGCGTGATATAAATAATTTCTTAATCATCAATTACAACTGATTTTGAGTTTTATAAGTCTCTCGACACAAGCTTTTTGGCGACTCTATTGTTGTGTCGTAAAGGATTCATTTCGAGATGGTCCTTAATGCCGGCGCCAGACTTTAAACTTTGAAAACATAGTGTGTCACGAGAGTTTGTAGTCATAGTCTCGTGCCCCACATGTGTTCAAATATGTGTTCAAACATTTGTTCAAATATTTGAAGCTAGGTCTAGCGCCGGGGTACTTAATACATTTGTATTTGAAACTCTCGCTTCCAACGCAGATTGAAGTGCATTTTAACTAAAAAAGAAAAAACATTATTACATTTGACATTCTTTTCAATTTTACATTAAGTTCGATTAAATTGTTGATTTGTAAACCCGTCACAAATTATTATTTATTAAACATATTCGTACTTTAAAAACATATTATTGAATTATAAATGCGCCCATTCTTTGAAAAAGTATAGAATTGTTTATGATCATTCTTTTGGGAACTCACAATAATTCAGAGTACGATTTCCAAAGTGATAATTGAAAAGCATAACAGTACTCTTGTTACTTTACTGCCTTTGTGTAATAACGAATGTTCGAAGGTGTTGATAAATTGATAATTCAGTGCAGGTAGAGTCATAACATATGATTTGTAAATCTCTGATTGTATTGTTGGGCGCGACTTTTGGTCGCATCTTTTTATCGGTCATTGAAGGTATAGGTGCATCCTCAGATACAATTAGCAATTACCTATCAAAGTAAGTATTAACATTTTTTTTAATTCAAAATTACCACTTCGAAAAAAGCCGATTCTCTTACGACCATAAGTCGTAGTCGGAACTCTGTGCTCTGTTCTTTTTAGGCCTGCAATTTTGTGTTTTTTTGCATTTTTTTCTAGATTATTTCACAGGTCAAAATAGCTAAGTAGATAAATTAAAAATATAAAATCTTGGGTGACCAGTAAACTATTACATTGAGATCTTCACGGTATTGGTCGCGATAGAACAGAAGTAGAATCACTTAGTTTTAAGACGTTTCAAAGTGATCCCAGCGGTCCTACTGAATAAATGCTTTTTGACTTTGACTTTGAGATATGAACTCAAGTCGCATCAAAAAGTCGCGTCTTATACTTTGATTCGTGCTCTTTCTCGAAAGTGCGAACAGATGCTCGTTACCGAGATTGCTATTGATTGTATCGACACTTAATTTGGAGAAAGGCGTGGACTTAAACTTCAGATTTCTAAGAATAAGTGAGCGGTGTTTATTGAAAGGCTTAACACGTTCAATGCCAGAAAGACATGCTGATCAGCTTCCGGCTTCCGTACACCGGTTTTCACGGTTTTTAACTACGCTAAAATCGAGTAAAATGGAATTAGATTAATGCATTCAATATCCTTTGAAATTGTGATGTGATTGAATTGTTGGTCCCGGTTATTAAATCGTAAAGCCATGACGGAGGCCTTAAGGCGGCCTGAAAACTCCGTCACCAGAGTTGGCCACTGACTCATACGAACTTACTTGCATTTGAGTGGGATGCAATATAGTTTCATTTTATACTAACTTAATTCAGGGATTGGGTTCAAATAATAAATTTAAAAATATTTATGTAATGATTTTTTTTGTTTTGTTATGAAAATCCCGAGAAAATCGATAAAGACTATCCTTTTAATTGATTGTTTCTTCTTGTTGCCCATTCGTGATGTAGCTGCGCTGCGATTGGTGGAACATCTGTTCTCTATCAATTCAAAAAAAATCAATTAATTATAAATTTTAAAGTGAAAACTTAAATGGGCTTAGGAATTAAATTGATACGGTCAAACGTCTTTTAAAAGCCAAAAATACCTGTCAGTTTGTGTAGTTTAAAATGAAAGACCCTATATATTTTTACAAAGTGATGACCGTTATGACGGAGGCTGTTTTATAAGAAGCTGGAAGTGACCTGTAATTTAGGAATGATTTATATCGATGAGTTGTTGAATGTGCGAAATGCATTACAAAGTACAACATGTAATTAAGGTAGGTATAGGTTTTTCTAAGTTCTTATAAAATGATTTTTTTTCATTCTTCTCAAAGATCATTTTTTTTTTCACATTTTTGTAATTTTTTTTTCACCGCAACTATTTCTGAAATAGTTGCGGGTTCGCTTCGCCACAATAACACGGACATAGTTTGTAGGAATTGAGAACCTCGTGCATTTTTGAAGTCTGTAAAAATCGTTAAGTTATGTGCATGTGGCCAACTCTGGTGTCGGAGTTTTTAGGCCGCCTTAAGGCCTCCGTCATGGCGTAAATAGACCCAAATATTGAGGAGTAATATGAATCCATTATCCATTCAGCCACGCCACAGCTAATTCTATTGATGACATCATAATCTTTTACATGGAATAGGTATAGGTACACTATGTATTGACGAGTACAATAATAGCTATCGTCGTAAGAGCCATAACGAACTGTAAACAATTGCTTTGTCAATTGCTGCTCAAACATCGTAAATTACATAATTAAGTGTTTTTCGTTTATGTTAATTACTTTATCGTAAGATAGAAGACTCGACTTTTCAATCCATTTGCGAGTTCGAATTCCGGTCGATATTAATGAGTTTGAAAAAAAATGAATTTCTATGATGAAAGGAGCCTTTGAGGCGCACACAACACTGATCCGATAGAACTAATACCTAACACGATAAGAATGAACCATCATCATAGATAACTTAGCCCACAGCTGGGCAAAAACCTACCCAGCCTAAACGAGCTAAGAAATATTTAAATGTTCCTTTCGGTTCAATGGAAACTGATTTAAATTCCATTCTTAACTATTTTCAGTTTTAAAGTTTCACCATTTCATGATTTTATTGCTATGCTATAAAATATAATTCGGTTAGAGCAACAGATTAAAAAGCAGTTTACAGGTATTTTTACTAGCTTCCGCTCGTGGCTTCGCTCTCTCCACTTGCCTATGAATTTAGTTTTGGAACGAAGTTCTTTTTCGGACGGTATCGAGGATGGAGTCTAGAAAAAAAAAGCGTTCGATTTTACCGACACGACACATACATAAGTCAAAACGTCACAGTGCGAAGTGCGCAGACGCGAAACAGTTCATAGATTATTGCATTGTTAGTATATAAGAGCGTTTCTAGGATTTTAATAGTTGACAATAATTTATTTGACAAATGCCAAATGTCAAAGTTGAAACTTCGTTCCGACCGAGTGTTCCATGGAGGTTCCACGACACTCACGTACTTTTTTATTCATTTTACACTTACTAACTGAAGTTAAACTTCAGTCCTCAATCGATGTAAAATATTTCAAGATTCATCAAAAACTATCTTGTACCTACACAGCATATTTTACTCACTCATAGGCCTAATCTTTTAAATATGGAATACACAGGGTGTAAAGAGACTACTACCGAAAACTGAGGGGTTGCAATCAGACCATGATTCTAAACATACTTAGCGAAAAAAAAACGCAAAAAAAAAATTGACTTAGCTACGTCATTTTATGTTATTTTCGGTTATTTGCTACTAGGACAACATAATAAGACCTACCTAATAATTACATTTATAAAAAAAAAACAATTAATAAAACTCAAAATCCAGCAATAGTACATACGCAAACAGTAATCTTCAAACGCTGTTTTCTCCGGATATAATGATTTTTTCGGAAAATCCTTTTGGATTTAGTTGCGTGTTGGGATGTTGTACCTACCCCTTTCGGCTTCGGTAGAAGTCTTTTTACACCCTGTATGATTCAATGATATTTTAGGTAGAAACAAAGAAATTCAGTAGTCAATTGGTTACTCATTACATGACGCCTTTCCTTTTATAATATTAGTTAGATGAAGTAGTATTGTTTCTTTTAATAAAATAGTATTAAAAAATATATTATAAATAGCTACTGCGCGCGGTACAGCCCCTAGCTATTCCAGGTCACTATCTACGCCTATTCCAAGTTTCATCCAAATCGGTTCACTTGTTTAGGCGTGATTGAAACACAAACACTTCATTATATTAGTGGGACTGTTTGATACGTTCCGTGGATTCTACAAATAAATTAAATACAAAAGAACTTATTACCAAACAAAACTTATGTCATTTTCTACCGTTGAACACTTACGAATATTTTATTTATTGGGTTCCCACACGTGCCGCAAAGATATTTATTATATTGCGTCAACAAATAAAGCTAGTAAACAGCTAAAATAAAACTGAAACTCATTTAAAGTGAAGCATACTGAGCGACATTAATTACTACCTATTTAATTATTGTGATAAAAGTTTTTAAATGTTAAAATAAATAAAATATAAAATATTAATTAAAAAACATGTTGTATTCTAGATATCAATAAGTACGAGAAAAGTCTCCAAAAACAAAGCAAGGGAATATAAATATTTTTTTAATTTTGGAAATTTCATACACATTTAACACGAGTGCTTTACGGTGTAAGATAACATTATGAAAACAACAATAGAATGTTAACAAGTTTACGATTTCATCTAAATAAAAAAAAAAAATCGCCTAAATTATTTGAACTCAAAAGTCAAAGTCAAAAATCCTCTGGTGGTGGATAACAATATTATTAGAACTAAGTTGTTCCTTCGCGATCAATATAACTCTTCACTTTTTAAACTCACACGATTTAAACTCATTGTTGTTTTTAACGGGACGAGATCGTGTAACGTTTCGACCGGGTTGCACCGATCGTTTGATTGAGTCCCCTCGTGACCACGATCGGTGCAACCCGGTCGAAATGTCGAGGAAAGGTAATAGTTCGATTATTATCGAACACCTTTACGGGATCTCGTCCCGTTAAAAACAACAATCAATATAACTTTCTTTTATTATAATATTGGTTTGGCTGTCAACAATACAGAAGCCCCTTAATCCCGTCTGCTGGTCACGTTGTTCTGTCCAAACAGTGTGGAAACCCGCTAACTCAAAAGTGTTAGAAATGATTGTAAACACGAGTTAACAGTGCCATAATGTCAACATTGTGTTATCGAGTATTGAACTTAACGGAAGTAGGTATTAATGTGATTACTGATTAGGTACCTTCAAATATCTGATTCATCATCATCATCATCATCAATAAGCTATTAATTACCACTGCTGGGCGTAGGCATAGTAACCCACCATTGTCGTCCAACCACGCCGACTATGTCGTCTGATCAACGGGCTAGTGGTCTGCCTTGTGGTCGATGTGCGTCTCTTGGCCACCATTCTGTCACTGCCTTTGTCCACCGACCGTCATTCTTCTAGCCAAGTGTCCTAAAAAATATTATATATCTGATATAAATATCTGATTACCAAACAAAAATATTGATTTCCTTTTTTGGCTTTTTTAGTACCTTCTGGGTAAGCTCGCTCCATCGTAGACCTCACTCTTGCCTGTGTAAGTTTGAGGTCAAGAGCCGACCCATTCATCATAAAAAAAATAACACTTACAAACGTTAATAATAAAAAAGTACCTACATGAGTGTCGTGGAACACTCGGTTGGAACGAATTTTGTACATTTTTGTCATTTTGCGCACCTTTTACACCACTTTTCGCACTCTTCACATCTTTTTTTTGCGCACCATTTTGCACAATTTGTGAAGTTATCCACGAATACATGTTTTTGCTTCTCCTGTCAATTTATGTTTTTGCAGTTATCATTTTATTCCCAGGAGACAGCGAATGTCGTGACGGTAAAATCGATCGCTTTTTTTCTAGCCTCCATCCTCGATACCGTCTGAAAAGGAATAGAATAAAGTTTTATTTTCTCCACATTATATACAACAGTTACAATAGGTACTCTAATCTACATAATTTTATGTGGGTGAAAATACGGCTACCCCTCAGCATTTGCTCCAACAGCTCGAGAGTGTTGGAGCGCTGGCTGGTTTTCTGTGGCGCCATACAAAAAGAAACTTCAAAAAAAGAACTTCGTTCTAAAAATAAACCAAACCTGTCAAGTCAAAAAAGTATAATAATTCTAGTTGTGGAGTTGTGCTTTCTTCAACTTTCAAAAATTATCAACTGGCTTTTTATAGCCTTGCAATCAATTCTGTTTAAAATCTCAACAAGTTTCACTTCATTACAATTTCTAAAACAAGTTAAAACAAAAGAAACTTTTGGTCCCTTTCTATAGCAACATGTTATTTTCGTAGTACGAGGAAACCGGCTACCATCATTAAATCATTCCATGAAACTGAGTAGAGTTGTGACAGATGCGATTGATCGATAACTTAAAAAAAACTAAATGTAACTTCAAAACAGCTTATTGGATACTTCATCATCATCATCATGTCAGCCATCTAGTGTCCACTGCTAAACATAGGCCTCCCCCATCGATTTCCACAGCGATCGATCTTGTTCAGCCTGCACCCAACGGCTCCCAGCAACCTTTACCAGATCGTCTTTCCATCTAGTGGGGGCCGTCCTCTACTGCGGTTTCCGGTGCGTGGATACTTACCTGTTTCATACAAGCAAACATTTTTTTACATTTAACTCATTTGGTTGTTAAAACTATTAAAATTCCGCTATTTAGACCACTTCTTGGCTAGAATATGATTGCCTCATAATCGTCATAAATTATGTTCAAAGGAATAACTCAAAGCGTTTAGTAAAAGCGAGTGCGTGAGTTTATTCATAATTTTTGAAGCGCAACTTAGAATGGCAAGAGTGTGTCTAACTTGATTACTGCACTATTGTTTTTTTTTAATAATTACTTCTCTTAGGTAAATAACCTTTTTTATTGCCATTACATACAATATTTGCAATTTGCATTTAAGGACTCTGGATTAAACTATGTAGCTTCTGACAGGTACGTTTAGACATGACGGAGGTATTAACAGCCTGTCATAATTGGCTCCTAGCTCATACTTTACTTTAAATAGATAAAAAAACTTACGGAGATTTACTTATTTTTTCCGACGTAAGAAAATAGGAATGTTCTAAAGTAGTAAGTTCATAAAAAGGTTTATGCCTCAAGGAACCCTGAATGTATAAGGTGACGGGTTCCATTCACAAAAACGCGGCGTGAATTAACAAGTGCGTACAAGTACGTGAGAATCCTTGGCGGATATTTCCTAGCAAGAAAACTATGAGGCTAGGACGCGACTTTTAGTCGCCCTGCTTTAGGATTTTTCATCTTGTTTTACCCATATACTTTGGGAGATAATAATGAATGTAGGTATATCTACTATTTCCAGGCACTTTGAAAGCCTCTTGTTGGTCCCCAAGTATGCCAAGATCAGTCAAGTAAGCTGAGTGGTGATTAACACACATTTTTCTTAGATGTTTACAAAAGTCAAAGTCAAAGTCAAAAATCATTTATTCAGTAGGACCGCTGGGATCACATACTTATACATTATTTATTTCTTTGCTTTTATACTAATCGTGTGTTTTGTTTGTAGTAATCAAATCTAAATAAATAGTCATGCTTTAGGATGCGTAATATCAAATGAGTTGATACAACAAACGTCAATCGTAAAATCGCGTCCGATGTAATCCCTCCCTATTGGAATTCAAAAACAGCGCAATTTCTATGTAATTGTGTAGGTTTCTCTTTGTTTTGTATTTGTAGACAATAAATTCTGTGGTAAATTGATTATTATTTGTTCTTTTCTCGTAAATGGTCCAGTTTTATAGCTTGTAAGCGTTTGGTTAGAATGTATTATCACATAAAAATAGCAAAGTATTGTCTATAAACATTTTATTGTAAATCTTTGAATACTTACTGTTAGAGAATTTAAATGGCTTGGTTTTACATTATCTATTATTCTTCGAAATAAAAAAAACAAAACAAATAAAAAAATAACTAGGTACCGATTTTAGCACAAAATACACTCAAACTTTTCACACAGCATCATCTAGCCCCAAAGTAAGCAGAGCTTGTGTTATCGGTAATAGATGACTGATAAACTACTTATATGTATACATTTTGTTTGAAAATACATACATATTAAACAATGAAACACCCAGACCCGAGACAAACATCTGTAGGTCATACAAACATTTGTCCCGCGACGGGGATCGAACCTGCAACCTTCTGCATCGCAGCCGGACTTTCGCCCACTGCGCCACAGAGGTCGTCAAGTTTGATTTGGTTGTCTGATTTTATATCGATAAAATTGAAACATCGATAGCGTCACATCCCTTTTTTGATTCAGACGTAGCTACATATTTAGTTTTTATATCGATAAAATTGAAACATCGATAGCATCACATCCCTTTTTGATTCAGATGTAGCTATAGCTACATATATAGTTTTAATTATTTAGCATTTAAAACAAATTAAGTAATTTATTGTCATTATGGCGTTTTTGTAGCGATATAATTGAGGCTCGTCAAAGTAAGTTTTCATTTACTTTTATCGCTGACTGTACAACCAATCCCAGGTCACGATGACAAGTCACTGCATACAAGATATTTGCGGTGCGGTTTGCACTTCTGGTTCTGTTATATGATACTGTGCCATAACTTGGGGTTATCTGATACCTTGCTGCATCAGCTCGTATGATGCAGTTTTTAGGACGTCTACCAGACCCCTGGCATAATCATGATTTTGGAAAAAGTTCCTTTTCGGACGGTATCGAGGATGGATAGAAGAAAAAAAGCGTTCGATTTTACCGTCACGACACATACATAGGTGAAAACGTCACAGTGCGAAGTGCGTATTCGCAAAGCAGTCCATAGATTGTTAGTACGGAAGAGCGTTTCTAGGATTTTAATATTTAACAATAATTTATTTGACAAATGCCAAATGACAAAGTTGAAACTTCGTTGCAACCGATTGTTCCACAACACTCACGTACTATTTGTTTCTAGTTTCCACCCATGGCTTCAATCGTGGTGTGGTATGGTAGGTACCAACATTTTAATAAATAAATAAATAATAAATAATGCTGGACATTTTCACACAGCACCATCTAGCCCCAAACTAAGCAAAGCTTGTACTATAATGAGACCCAGATAACTGATATACTACTTATATACTTTTTGTTTGTAAATACATACATATTATACATAGAAACACCCAGACCCGAGACAAATATCTGTAGGTCATACAAACATTTGTCCCGCGGCGGGGATCGAACCCGCAACCTTCTGCGTCGCAAGCGGACCTTCGCCCACTGCGCCACAGAGGTCGTCATTTTGATATCCTACTGTAGATAATTGTATAATTTTATAGGTACGAAGAATTTTGTTGACCATTTTGTTACCAAGACTTGAATAATTTCGTTTAAAATACAGATTGAATGGATTGTATGGGTTTTTGTAACTCAATCACGCTAATAGGCTGATCGGGACTGGATGAAACTTAGGCCCATACTAATAAACGTGGCATAAAGTTATTCCTGAGTGTAAACTGTCAAAATGTATGGTTATTTTTAGTTTATTCCGAGGAATAACTTTACACCACGTTATTAGTAAGGCCCTTAGAATATAATGTGGATCGTCTCCTGTAATTGTATTAAGGCTATTTAAATGTTTGTACCACATAAAGCTTTCTATCACTACTAACATTTTTTTTAATCAACCTATTGTGCCCACTGCTGGGCAAAGTTCTCCCCCAAAATTTTCCACACGTCCCTATCTCTGGCGATCTCCCACCACTCTCTCTCGAACCCGTCGAGATCGTCCCGCTAACGCCTTCTCGGCCGGCCTCGTCGAACTGTAAAAATAAATAACTTAGAAAAATTTATGCTATTTCAGGTTAGTATCTACCTACACCTGTTCCAATTTCATCCAGCTTCGTTCGTGCGTTTTTATATTACTAAAGTTTTAGTATCGTTAGAGGCAAAATCGATATTTTTCGTAAATTGGAAACACATAAAATGGAGATTTATCGCCAAAACGAAATGAGAAATATGTGAGAATGTATTGTTTCTTTCTATAGAGCGCCACACACCTGGTAGATTTTATGACTTATTTCAGATTTTTTTATATAAAAATTTGGTTAGTTGGAACCTTGACTTTCAGATGAATAAAATTCGTTTCCTTGTTAGTTTAGGTTGGTAAATCAATTAATGAATTCAAAATCGCTCAAACCTACACACTGCACAAAATACCATTCTGGCATACCATTTTTGCCCTTTTCCACGGAATTAGCTTTTACTCAGTTGACTTTGAAAAGTGAGAGGCAAGAATGGTAATGCCAGAATGGCATCGTGTAAACTGCGTCTTAGGGCAGTCTAACATGTTAATTATAATCAAGTGATATCTAACGCTTCATCAACACCTTACAGTTTATCTAAAACAAGTTCATAAACACATCAATTTTGCAAAATATCCCATTTTTTGCACAAAACGTGTTTCTGAACACGCCTCAGGAATTTTATCTAGAAGGAAATTACTGGTATCGAATACGCGTATCTTTAAAATGTTTTTATTATACACGATTTTTAGGTAAATGAGGGAATTTCTTCTTTGATGAGCAAGCGCCACAATATGTTGGCATAGACGAAAAATATGTTTTTTAATAACTATTAATTTATTAAAGAGAAAAAATTTATAAAACCAAAATGTTTTAATTTATAACTTTTGCGATATGTAGCAATGCCAAATGTATCTATTAAAACGTATCAATGGCAACATTTTGGATATGAAAAGGATCTTCAATAAAATGTATAAATAAATTATTATTTTTTTACGAAAATCATTTTTTCACAGATGTGCACATCGAGTTCTCGATATGTTCTTTAATTTTTATAATAATTTAATTTCTTCTAACTACAACGCCGATCAAATCTAGGTATGTCAATTCATATATCGATGGACGCATAATTAATACACATGAACATGATTTGTGTGAGAATTATTCTCAAAATCAAAATTGGTGTTAATGGATGAGCAATTAAGTTTTAAATCATTAATTTAATTAATTGCTTAATGAATTAATTAAAAGACTGATCTACTTTCCATACTTTTATGCAAATAACCTGTTCACCTTATAACGGTTGTTTAAAAGTGTTTTTTAATTTGCTGAAGAAAATCAACCAAAAATTCCTTTGTTTTTTACGAGCAGAAAGATTTAGCTATAAATCTAATCTACGAATAGGCTTGCTATTATAAAATACTTTAGTTTCTAATAAATAAATTATTATGAGTACATTTATACATTTACCTAATAAAGAGGTAATTTTTTAGAGCCGTTTGTTGTCCCTAATAAAATGAAAATAAATCTTTGTAATCGGAACTAAATACCTTTTTTTTATGATGAATGGGTCGGCTCTTGACCTCTAAACTTACACAGGCAAGAGTCCTCACTCTTGCCTGTGTATGTCTACGATGGAGCGAGCCTACCCAGAAGGTGCCTATTAACTCTCTTCTTAAAAAAAACAGGGTCGTAGCTCAGCGGGAATACAGAATTGGAAGCTGATTCCAAATTTTTGCAGGCGCATAATAAAAGAACTGGTATAGTTATATTATTATAGTTAGTAGGTACTTAGTATTTCATGTTTTCAAACTATTTCATTTTAATATTTTCACAATTTTTTGAACAATAAAGTACTTACCTAAATGATGAATAACTTCATCGATGCTGTTCATAAAAACATTCACATTCAATGATAAATGGGTTGTGTTTTTTGAAAATCGTATCGTTGGCTGTAAATTAAGTAATTTAATCGAACTCTCATTACCTTCGTGGAGGTAATGAGCGATCTCGACACGGATCGGTTCGTCAGATTGACGACGAAAATGCCGCTATTTTTGGATTTTTGAACTTCATCATCATCAAGAAAAACTTACTTCAATCTTCTCTTAAAGTAAGTAATATTACTACATATCTGTAATTGGAAGATAATCTGAGGAAAATTTTGTGGTTGGTAATTATTAGATGTACCTACCTAACAATTAGAAATGGTTACAATTCAACAATTTAGATCCTAAAGCCATAAGTACGCGGACTACGCGTTCCAATGTAGGTACACGTTGGTACACAGGAACGCGCAGTCGGTGGCGGTACTTCAGTTGCTGTGCGTTCCTGTAGGTATACCAAATTGAGAACCTCCTTGCAGCATATAAAATCATAAATATTCAACCCGAGACGCGCGTAAACTCTTGATTGATTTATGATTTATACGTTTTATAGCTAAAATTATAATTTAATGTAAAATTCGATGCTGCTACCTTAATATCGCTATCTTAAATCGGTATATTTTAAACGATTATCGTTGGATCGTGAAGAAAGCTGTGTTTTCTCATAATAAAACCGTCAATGTAGGTAAAAGTTAAATGCTATTTACACGATACCAATGTGGCATACCATTCTTGCCTCTTGCTTTCTCAGACTCAACGGAGCCGAATGGTGTCGTGTAAATGGAGTTTTAGACGTGCACATCCGGGGCATATTCCTTTTAAAAATAAAAAATACTTAGGTACTAGACATTTCAAAAACAATAAAAATTTTTGAAAAAAAAAATTGAACCGACTTCACAGAACACAAACAGACGAACCTTCTACACACTAAAAAGAGAAAAATAAGAATATAATTTGAAGTCGGTGCCAACTATTCATTTACTAAGAAATCTAAGAAATTCAAAAGAACTTGGGTGCAAAATTGTATCCTGGTACGCTATCGCTCGATTTCTTTTTTTTTATAGGTACCTAATCGTATTCACTTGGCACCGACTTCAAATTATATTCTTATTTTTCTCTTTTTAGTGTGTAGAAGGGTCGTCTGTTTGTGTTCTGTGAAGTCGGTTCAATTTTTTTTTTCAAAAATTTTTATTTTTCACTTTTTAGTGTAAGTAATAAATACTGTGTAAATAAAAGTGTGAGTGTAAATAATATAGTAAGCTACATTAAGACCCTGCTTATCGTAGTTTAAGTAGGAAAGGATAAGAGAAGTCATGGGCAGGCCTACTAAAGGACACACCGGAGTTCAGCAAGGGGGAAAACTATCAATCCCTCAGGAAAAGAAAATATTTTGGACCACCTCGGGTGTAATACCCTTTCAAAGTATTTAATGTTTGACTCTGATTGTGAGTCAGGGTGTGTCAGGTTTTTTGAATGTTACGGGAAAACTGTCAATCCCTCAGGAAAAAAAATTATATGGCGCCACCTTGAGAGTATACCTCTTTCTAACAAAAAAAAAATTTTGGAAATCGGTCCACAATTTTCTTAAAGTTCAGTGCTTTTTTTAGTTTTACGGGAAAAGTATCCAACCCACAGGAATAAAATTTATATGGGACCACCTTGAGAGTATACCCTTTCAAACAAAAAAAAAATTTTGGAAATCGGTCCACAACTGACGGAAATATCGCTGTACATACATTAAAAAAAAAAAAAAAAAAAAAAAACATACATACAGCCGAACATAGAACCTCCTTCTTTTTTTGAAGTCGGTTAAAAACCACTGCGTATTAGATTTTTAAACAAAAGCATTTACCTAACAAAACCAATCCATATACTTAAATTTTCTTTAGTAAAGTGAAGGGTTTGTTCCTCAATAGGTTTTGTTCCTCAATAAGGTAAATTTTGCCTCTCCCTTTACCTACACCTATTATTCTAAAAACATACTGAGTCATACATCATCACCAAATAAAAGTTATTTGCTGTAGTACCTACTAGTTAAAAGTACCTACTCGCATCTAGTTAAAATGTCATCACTCACTCAATTTTCATTGCGAATTGATACAATCCAATTACAAGCCTCCGTCATGGTCCAGTACCCTATATCTATGACAATGATCTACGAGTATAAACATTAATTCCATTGTACGTTTTATAAACAGAGTTGAATGTACAAATGTATTTACTTACATGTTTTTAAAACAATAATTGATTAAGTACCTATAACCACAGAAATAGTTCTGTGCCTACCTATAACCTTTTTAAAGGAAATACCACATAGATGTGTGGTTTTCTATAAAATAGCTGATATTTTTTTAAATACCTACTGAACTGATATTTTCATGTATCCTGGGGCGGCCGTATTCCCGTTCTTATGATGAATATTCGGATGTTTCTTACTACGATTTCTGACTTCAAGTGTTGATTTTTCGGTATGGAATATTTGGTCCTTGGTTAGGACCGTTCTTATCGACTGAATACAATGTAGCTCGTAATGTGAAGCATCCGAATATTCATCAAACGAACGAAAAAATGAACGCGAACAACCCCCCTGGCTTGGGAAACTAAACATTGACTTGTAGATTAAATATTAGTGTAGTTTTTTTTTAAGTTTAGAATGTTTTTTTTTTTTAATAAAATTTTAGTTTTGATACGCCTGTCATACGATTAAATACATAAACTGTATAGAACAGAAGTTTGTGTCACTCCTGGCGGTTTTGTGCTAGGCGTGGTAGAGAAGATGGCTATTACCCAGCAGTGGATGGTACCGGCTATATGGATAGAAAAATAGCCCTTCTTCTTGTCACCAGTTTTTTTAACCAGTGTCGTGAAATAGCCCTTCTTCTTGTCACCAGTTCTTTTTAACCAGTGTCGTGAAAGGAAGCAACACACAAAAAAGTACTCGGCTTTTTACTATTGGGATGTGACAAGTAGCCACGTGTAGCGTGCACGTGCAAACAATTGGATAAGTGCTTACAGTCCTAGGTCCTAGATATTCCTTGACCCACTCCTCTTGGCCTAGGATGAGAGCCTTGACTGTGGACCTAAAGGTCAGAGGTTCAAGCCTTTATTTTCAACACTATAGTCCTTTTCACGTAGGAACGGTTCCGTGACAAGGCTCTTTTATGTTAATTTCTGAAATTCTAAAAAAGGATATAGACAAAATCCATTTTTTTTAAGTTGTATCTTATAGTATTATCACTAGATTTAATTTACTTATTTCAAATTTCAAAAATTTTCATTATTGTACAGCGTTAAACGTAAAAGTTCTATGTGTCAGGGATACTCAGGGATACACTAAATGGGATACGTTTAAAAAAATACTATAGAATATAAAATTTATTTGAAAGAAATCGTTTCATAAAGATATAAAAAGAGAGAAGACTGCCTAATATAAATTTAGGTAATACATTAGTTTGTTTTTTTAATTTAGGAAAAAAGTAGGATGTCAACTACGTAGAAATTCTCTTACACCTTTTATTGTATTTAAGATCCTTTGAGGAGGTAGTCAGGTGCATGCAAAATACTTGATAGGATTTATGCCATACTATAATATAATGACGACCTCTGTGGCGCAATGGGTGAAAGCCCGCTTGGGACGCAGAAGGTTGCGGGTTCTATTCCCGCCGCGGGATAAATGTTTGTATGATCTGCAAACATTTACTGCAAATATTTATTTTTCGTGTGTATGTTTTTACAAACAAAAAGTATTTAAGTAGTCTATCAGTTATCTGGTTCCCATAGTGCAAGCTTTGCTTAGTTTGGAGCTAGATGATGCTGTCTGAAATGTCCAGCATTATTTATTTATTTATTTACTGTAAATTAGACATTCATTTATTATTATTAAGTCACTGAATGAAACCAGTCAAACAGTAAAACAGGATTAATATCATAATATCTAGATAGAGCAGTAAACCTACCACTTTCTACAAAATAGCTTTACATAAAGTAGCATGAACTACTGTACGATCATAATTCTATCTATTTACCATTTATAAAGCACCGGGAGTGAACGTAAAATAATATTCACTAGGCAAAGTGAATAAAAGATTACGAAAAAAGCAGTTAATGCTTTAAAAGACAGAGTATTAGGACAAATATTTGTATGATCTGCAAATATTTATCTCGAGTCTATGTGTTTTTAATGTACTGTGTGTGAGTATTTATAAAAGGTATTTTTTTGTGTTTTATGTGAATAATCACACAGGATCACGACTGTTATTCCCAAGGCGTGTCTAGTTCCTTTGAAGAGAATTATGTAAGGGGTAAGAAAACAATATGTGTGGAGTATAGCTCTCTGAGGATGCGAAACTTGGAATTTGACACAGTGGGATAGAGAGAAGTTGGTGGCTTTTGAAATGTGGTGCTGGAGAAGGATGGAAAGGATTAGCTGGACGGAGAAGGTCACGAACGAGAAAGTGCTGAGAAGAGTTGAGAAGAAGAGGGTTTTGATGAACACCATTCAAAATCGAAGAGGAAAAATGATTGGACATCTTATACGACATGACAGCTTCATCAAGAACATCATAGAAGGAAAAGTGGAAGGAAGACGAGGAAAAGAAAGGCCTAGAATAAATTTCATGAGTCAGATAAAAAAGATCGCTGTCATGTCCAGAATGTCCAGAATCATGTCCAGTGAACCAGATGATGTGTGAAATGTCCAGTCTTCGACGTTCACTCCGGCTGCAGTAAACTTAGTGAAAGTTAGGACTAGCTTTACTGAGTACTAGGATTATCAGCTTCCCATGTTTATCTTTGCATTTCAATCAAACCGTACTTTACTGAATGAGGTTGTTTTAGTACATAAGGTACCTACCACAGAAGTACTAAACTACTTACCCGTTAGATGATTTATATCGCTTTAACACGAGCTCATAACGGTGAAGGAAAACATCGTGAGGAAACCCACAGCTTAGTCAGCTCCACACGTATTGACGTCGTCTTTACTGTAGGCCAGGCTGATCAAGCTGAGAGGATGGTTTAGGTGCTGGGCAAGCCTTTTCCATCTCAAACAATGTCCCAGGAACTACAGCGTCCCGTTAAGTGTAGGTATCTAATATAGATATATGTAAAGGCCTAAGTTTTTTTTAGATGATTTATTCAGCGTCAGGAGGTAACATGCCTACACTAAATGGGACTCTATTAGTACCTGGGACATCGTTTGAGGTCATTCAAGGTTCTTTGAAAAGGAGTTAGTCAGAGGCAGTGGTTAATAACGGATCTTGTTAACATCGCTGACTGGGGTCGACTTTCCAAGGTCGTAAGTTTAAATTCCGGCCGTGTCAATGAAATTTTTGTTTTGGAAAAATTATATTTATGCATCCCAAGTGGCACAAAACACAAGCTATTTCTACATACAACATCGATAAAGCTCAAAATATAGTACTGAAAATTAATTATGATACTTTACTCTTTTCTACCAACGAGCTAGGGTGGTCATGGTCAAGCAGATGAGAATTGGTCACAGATTCAACACTTTTTCTCAAGTTATCAGCTAAACGATAAGACAGGGGAATAAAGTTCAAAATCGGACAACAAATAACTGTAATTAGCTGACCTTACAGAATATCATATTACAAAAATAAGTTTATCAAAAGGTATTTAGTTTCAATACTGTGTCCTCAATTCTATAATGAGTTTTAACATTAGGAACTGACAATATTATGTTCAGCTCAGACATGTCAACATCATCATCAGCATCCGCAGCCTTTTTAATCTCACTGCTGGGCCTCTCGCTTATGCCAACCTCTCCTATCCTGCGCTTCTCTGACCCATGTACGACCACAGAAAACAGGGGCCATATTCCCGTTCTTATTTTCGTTCGTTTGATGAATATTCGATACTTATTATGCTTATGTTTCTTACTATGATTTCTGACTTCCAAGGGCCAATTTTTTGGTATGGAATATTTGGTTCTAGGTTAGGACCGTGTTTTAACGTTGATCTTATCGACTGAATACAATGTAGCTCGTAGTTAAGAAGCATCCGAATATTCATCAAACGAACGCGAATAACTTCCCAGAAAGGTACTTACGACCTGCTGTTTTCATAATGACTGGACTTCTTCTGGAAGGAAGAAGAATGCGTATTTCCGGATGTCACAAAATTTAAATAGAATGTAGAGCGTGGTCTTTTTAACAATCACATGTTTACAAGAACATATTTCAATACATAGTCTAGATAGGAAGACACAGAATCGAGGTTTCACAAGCGGAAACATTAAAATTAGTAAGTTCGTTTGAATGGCAGTGGTAAAATAGTCGATTTATTTTAACGGCGACAAACACACATAAAAAAACGAAGTCGAACCTCTTTTCTGAAGTCAGATAAAAACTAAATGACTACTATTATAAGTATCAATTGGACGAATGATGGATCTAGAGAACAAAAATCTGAGAGAATGTCGTGAGTAGTCTGTTTTTGAAACAAAGTTCCTTTTTGGACGGTATCGAAGAAAAAAGACTAAGGTTGAAAAAAAAATTGTTCCATTTTACCGTCACGACACATGTACCTATATATATAGCCGCGACACAGTCCATAGATTGTTAGTACGGAAGAGAATTCAAGAATACCTAATTGACAATTAATTTATTATATTCCCAGTACTTATATATAGAAAAGTACTCTTTGCTTCGTTCCAACCGAATGTTCCACGACACTCACGTACTTTTTTATTTAGAACTTTCTCAATGAAACATTGAGTTGTGCCGCACTACAACAATTGCTCCAGATGTCTAAAATAAAACAATGTGCCAACGTCCTAGGTTCTATTTCTAATGCTAGATTATTGCCAAACTTCGGTCAATGTAGCGCTAAATCTTATTCGAGCAGTATAATCAGGCTCACGTCATGATACATGTTATCTAGGCTGTATTTTTATAAAAACCTTTTTAACTTGGACTACTGCGATATAGTCTGGCCAGCGCGGGGTCCATTGTGAATTATTAATTTTTAAAATAAATAAATTATGTTATGTTATCCTACGAGACGGGCAAAACGTGGCCGCTACCAGTAGGTAAACATTGACAAAAACACATTTTGGCATCAAGAATTTGGCACAAATTCTTCTAGAATTAGATTGTTAAGGAGACATTTTTGACGTGACTACGTCTTATAATTCGATAGAGCCGGCTGTACGCACGAAAAAACATGACGTCATGCGGCGTTACCTCGCTCTGAGGCGTTCCATGTAAGGCTTGAAGTGCAAGCGAGAGCGCGGAACGAGCGACAAAGAAGCACAATCGGCCTTTGCGTTCGGCAGCGTTCGACATCCGTCTCTCTCCTACTTGAGTGAGCGATGCGTAGACGTTGTCACGTCCAACTATCGTAAACCGACTTTACAGACAACCAATTTTTGTCTTTTTCAACGATCTCTTTTTTGTGTTTTTCGATAAACCTAAAAAAACAACTATTAGTTCAGTTATCAATAATTATATTTTCTGATCAATTGTATATTTTTTTATAAGTTTCTAAGGAAATAAATACCTAGGTATAGACAAACCAGAAGTAAAATGATCTTCAACTGAAAATAAACTGAGCTAATATTATTTTTATAATTAGGTCAGTGTCAATTCTTTCAGTCGAGGTTACATCCGGTTAGATGTACCAACGAAGAAAAATAAATAAAAGAAAATGGTCAAGGTCGTCAGATTGAAATAGGAAACAGGGATGAAAAATAGTAATTCACAAATTGCATTTGCATGCCTATGTTCCCGTGTGAGAATCAAACCCGCACTTTTTTTCAGCTCAGCCGAGTATCAGTAGGTATAGGAATTTTAGATTTGATTGTTTTAGATGGAATAGGCTTGCCCAGCACCTAAACTAAACCATCCTCTCAGTGAGTGGAAAATAATCCCATGTGGTAGTAGATCAGAGTGGAATAAAAACATGAGTGGAAAATAATCCACCGTGGTAGTGGATTAGAGTGGAATAAAAAACATGAGTGGAAAATAATCCATCGTGGTTGTGGATTAGAGTGGAAGAAAAAGTGGAAACTAATCCCTTAATGGATTTGATTAGTGGATCAGAGTGGATAGGGCGCTTGGTGCTTGGTCGGCATTGTCCACAGGAATAACAACGTCAATGGAGCTGACAAAACTGTGGGTTTTCTCACGATATTTTCCTTAGCTCTATACAACTAGACTATCTATGTACTATGTGTGTAAGTGGACAAAGTCTCGGCGGACTATTATTGATTTTAATAAAGTACTTCAACATCTATTTCTCGAAGTCAAAATATTATTAAATCAATATAGAAATTACCTTTGTTTTATCAAACCTTCCGGTGGTATGACGCAAGAATGTATTTATTAAATAGACTTATTGATGAAACTATAAATACATGTATTAATCTTTCATTGTGTCGTCTAGATAATTATGATGGAAATTACCCACGCAAAAGTATCGTCGATGGAGATAGATTGGTCTAACAAATCTCTTATTTCCAAGAAATATAATGAGAGTCCTAAATACGATTGCCTTTACATCTATACTAGATAACTTATACAGCGTCAGGAGGCAATCTATGCCTACACTTACGGGACGCAGGGACGCTGTAGACGAAGTTTGAGATGGAATAGATTTGCTCAGCAGATAAACTCATCGGCCTTGTCTACAGGATACACAACGTCAATACGTGTGGAGCTGACTAGGCTGCGGGTTCCTTCACGATTTTCTACGCTTAAATAGCTTCCAAAACGCAAAATCATACACGGCTGGGATTCAAACAGGCAACCTTTGAATTGAATGTCGGTACATCCCAGTAGTGACTTACTGGAATGTGCCGTCACGGCTTTTCTATTTCCTGATTTAATATAAGTAAGGTTTGTTCGCTTTAAATGGCGCCGCAAGTGTCTGAGGGAGTGCATAACCTCCCTAGTCGGAAAAGATCAATAGGTTATGTACGAGTGTATAATTATCTAGCTTTTAAGACGATTTTAATGTCAAACTAGATTTAGTGTCCACGTAGATTGCATTTCGTCTACCATAATCTCTATATATAAAAATGAATCCTTATATCCCTTGGTCACGCCATCACGCGTGAACGGCTGGACCAATTTTTTTTGTTGTGTTTGTTATTGTCAGGAGAAAGTTCTTATGAAAGAAAAAAAAAGAAAAAATTGCGCGGAAAAAATTAGTCATGCGCAGACGAAGTCGCGCGGGTCAGCTAGTCTCTATATATAAAAATGAATCCTTATATCCCTTGGTCACGCCATCACGCGTGAACGGCTGGACCGATTTCACTAAATTTTTTTTGTTGTGTTTGTTATTGTAAGGAGAAGGTTCTTATGACAGAAAAATATCAAAAAATTGCGCGGGAAAAAATGCATCATGCGCAGACGAAGTCGCGCGGGTCAGCTAGTATTATATATAATTTATTACTGTTTGCCCCATCTTTTATACGTGGGGGTGGATCGCCATAGGTGTTAGGTACCATCTGCCACCGCGTGGGGGCAGTTTGTGGGGGATAGTAATAATTCGTACCCAGTGTACCTAAGACATCAAGACATAAGTGTTTTTAGAAACGTCACAAATATAATAATACCAACTGTGCTTCGTGATCCCTGAGTGTTCAATGTAAATTCATAAGAACCTAAGAACAATGTATGGATATTTAGTTCATAAAACACAACTAGATGTCGCTAGTAAAGTTGGCGCTTTTCTAGATCGCGCTATCGTTGCGTTTTGCGTTCTACATGAGTTCAGTGCGTGATGCGGTTGTTTCAACTTAATCGATCCCACATTTTGGTTAGATTCTGTAAAACTTAGGCCTTTACATCTATATTAGATGATTTATACAGCGTCAGGAGTAGCCATGGGTAACTCAGTTAAAAATCGTGATCTGTAGGTTTCAGGTATATTTAAATCACGATGTATACCTGAATTACAACTCAACAGCTCCAACAGGGCTAAAATAATATAAAAAAACATCACCTACAATATAAAGTTTAAACGGAATAGTAGCCTTTATCGCCATCTATGATTTAACGTAAGTACTAAGTACAGACAAAAAAAAAAAAAAGTACAGAATAAAAGGTTCTATCAACAGTATTGGAGTTTGCTTAATGGTTTAAAAATTATGTCACTTGATGACACTACGTTGCAATATTCAAATAAATACCTTTACCAATCCACATCTTATAGATAAAGTTTCTTTAGTTTATTATTCCAAAATATTTTTCTAGTTGTAAGGGATGGTGTACGGCATCCCTTATATATTGTTTATGGTTTATATAGTTTTTAGCCCTATCGAGAATGGTAATAATTGCTGTTTTAGTCTGTGATCTCCGACATCTCTCGTCTATGGTTGTAATGACAAAGACAGTTCAAGTCAAGCTTTGGTCTTATTTTAATAAACATTAAATTACATTGGCCAGTTTATAAATTACGTTAACATGAATTATTACTACCATTTAATAAAAAAACTAAACGCTTTGCACTAAGATAAATAAAACGGAAGTTGTATTGCAACTTCCGTTTTATTTATTTCGTTTGCCCGGAAGCTACACACAGCGCCATGCAGCACGATAGATGGACGCGGCAGCAGTCGTAAACTCAAACCTGAGTTTCAATAATAGACCTTATTCCTAGGAGTTAAAATCGAAATTACTAATTGATATTAGTCAGTTCTTCAGTCAAATACGTACGTCGTACTTCAGATCAATCAGTCAAACTCAGCTTTTCGATTAAAGACCTTAACAGTATTGAAATAAAACACAATAAAGGTATCGGAGCTTTTGGACTGATGGAGAAGGATGGATTTGATCTGTTAGGGTCTGTTTACGTAATTTTTTCTAATAAAGACTTTAACGCCATTGAAATAAAACACATTTTAATATTGCATGGCATACAGGCACTGCATACAGGTACTGTTTACGTTACAGATCGGTTTTTTGAATAAAGACTTTATCTTCATTGGAATAAGAAACAATATATTATTGAATTGTCTAGAGTTTTCTTTTACTTGTACGACTTTTTGGTTCGGAGCATTGATTGACTGAAGGATGGAGAAGGACGGATTTGATGTATATTATCAGTTTGTCACAGCTTCGCTTTTCAAATAGAGACTTTAGCGCTATTGTAATAAACCACAATACAATATTGTCTTGCCTTGGATTGGGACGGAATTGGATCTGTTGAGCCGAAGTATTTTGCCAAGACTTGAAAGACGTATACCGATTTCGGTTGAGCTGCGAGTTATAAGTACATATCCATCCTTCTACCCACGGCTAGTCAGGAGGCAACCTATGCCTACACTTAACGGGACGCTGTAGTGCCTAGGACATTGTTTGAGATGGAATAGGCTTGCCCAGCACCTAAACCATCCTCTCAGCTTAATCAGCCTGGCCCACAGGAAAGACGACGTCAATACGTGTGGAGCTGACTAAGCTGCGGGTTTCCTCACGATGTTTTCCTTCACCGTTTTTGAGCTCGATTTAAAGCGCATGTACATTTTTCGAAACGAAAAATCCAGTGATGCACGGCCGGGATTCGAACCCACGACCTTCGGATTGAAAGTCGAGGCACAACCCCATTCGACCAACACGGCTCTTCTTCTGTACACTGTACACTGAGGAATACCTACCTACTTTCCTTCCAGCTATTCTGGGTTTTTTAAATAAGTAGGTAAACGTTCGTTGTCCTGTTACAAAAACAACATAAAAAGAATTGTCCAAATCACTTTAGTCGTTTTTGAGTTTCATTGAGACTTGAACGCCATTTACAGGATACTTTTCTGGCATAACGCATACCATTGCCTCTTGCTTTCTCAAACTCACGAGGCAAGAATGGTATCGTGTAAATGGCGTGTAACGAACACATTAATTTTATTTATAAAGAAGATTACTGAAATAGACCACCAGCTCAAACATTACCCGTGAGATATTTCTATTGAGGGAAAAGTCCCACAAGATTAACCTAAGATATTTCTTTTCTTTGATATGAAAACTGTCATACTACTCATTCTTTCACCCATGATGTCAATGCATTGTTATACCTTATTCGCAAAGAAGTATCGAGCTAAATGTATGAAAATGGCATTTACTCTTACAAGAAATTTACTCATTCATAAAATGGCATTCCAAGTCGTTAGGACTTACTCATTCGAATTCAGTCTCTATTACTACTACTTTTAACAAAATTTTCTGTTTAATGAAAATTAAATATTTAAACGTGGTAGATTATTTTAATAATAATCCGAGAGCTGGCACATTTTTGGCTCAAAGGATCAGCATTGCCATCCAGCGTGGTAATGCCGCCAGTGTTTTGGGCACGCTTCCGACTGACAGTGACCTGGATCAGTTGAGCTATCTATAGATCGTTTCTAACGATCCTTAGATAGCTTAATTAATCCTGTTGTATTTTGTAAATATGTAGTAGCTTAGTTTCTGGAAATTAATTTTAATTTCTTACATTAACAATTACGTTTTAATACTAAAAAGAAAACCGACTTCAATGTTTGACTCGAAACACGGTGTGACTCAGGGCGTCAAGCTGTCGATTCGATTTCTATTTGTGACATGCCTAGGAGGGAAGGTGTTTAGAGTTTTACGGGGAAACTATCAATCCCTCAGGAATAAAATTTATATGGGACCACCTCTGGAGTATAACCCTTTTAAACATAAAAATAATTTTGAAAATCAGTCAATAAATGGCGGAACAATCGCGTAACAAGATACAAAAAAAAAAAAAACATACAGATGATTTGAGAACCCTCCTCCTTTTTTGAAGTCGGTTGAAAAAAAAACCAAAAAGAAAACCCACTTAACTGTTGGACTTACTAACTAAATTACTAACGAAAAGAAGCTTTTAAAGTAATTGGGAAAAGGTATAAGAAAAAATAATTAAAATTCCCTTTGGGATAACATTGATATGGGACCACCTCGAGTGTGTCTTCCACTCTTTCAAACAAAAATAGCTGAACAATTTTAAAAATCTAGAATTGGAGAAATTGGTGAACATACATAACAAAAACATACATGCAGTCGAACATGAATCTCTTTTTGATTTAAGTCAGTTATCTCTTTTTAATTCCCGTAATCGACTAGAGCGGCGTTAGTGAATAGGGGGCAGAACATGTACAAAAGCAATTGTTTTGATGGGCAATCAATGTGTCATCCCAGGCTTCTTCAGTTGTGAGATACTGTTCTGTGTAGATGTGTGACACGTGGTTAGTTTAGATGATGGGATAAATTGTGAGTATTTAGAATTTTACGCTTTATTTGTGACGATACACAAATTAGATCGCGCTGACTATTATGCTTATGATTTATTTTTTATTTTTAATTGACTTATATAGATTTATTTTAAGTACCTACTCATTGTCATTTTGTTGTAATTAGTTTCTTTGTGATTTGTGACTACTCTATTGCATTAGGTGAAATACCTGTAAGGATAGATGTAAGGTTTTTGAATATATACAATAAATGATTGTATAGAGTTTTTCATTATTATTAAACCTTTAGTTGAACTAAATAGACATTTTTTTTTCTTATTCTAACAATTTATTTACTGAAACTAAGCTACTAATTTACATATATTTACAAAATACAACAGGATTAGTCAAGCTATCTAAGGATCGTTAGAAACGATCTATAGATAGCTCAACTGATCCAGGTCACTGTCAGCCGGAAGCGTACCCAAAACACTGGCGGCATTACCACGCTGGATGGCAATGCTGATCCTTTGAGCCAAATATGTGCATAATTTAATAGACATAATTTAGACCTATTTAGGTACCTAATTTGTTTTACCTAACCTATTTTTTTATTCGTTGTTATTAAGAAAAAAAGTTTTCGATTCTTCTGTACAAAATAACTGAATATGAAAAAAAATATATTCGAATCTCTGGTCCAGCCATCATCTTTTAGTCGAATTTCTTTTCTCCATCTAAAGGTTGTCTGGGAGAGATCGCTTCTAAGTGATAAGACCGCACATTGTACATTATACGTAAGGTTTTTTTTAGTCCATAATTTATTTTTAATAATATAGATAATATAGATTTTTTTATCATTAATTCATCTCCACATTCAATCATTTCCTTCCCCATCTTCCGTATCAATATATTCAGATAGAAATATTAATTTAATTTATATTTTATCCTTGTTACAGATATATCTTCAAAAATCGAAACAATGAAAATACAAGGGACGTGACACGTCGATAGATTTTTATCGAAAACTTATCGATATCGACTTTGACTTTAGTGAAATGAGTGAGAAAGCGAGTTTAACTGCTGGTGATAAAATGACCAGTGGCCCTGAGACCAGGGTGATGATCATGAGGTCCAAAGATGGCAGGAATACTTATAGGAGACAGGTGAGTCTAATTTTATATTGCAGCACAAATCATATATTGGAGCTAGAGATTGCAATCCGGACGGATTGATCTAACTAGGTTAAATTATGTTCTTTTTTCTTTTTGACCGTTACCGACGACTCTGTACCGTTAATAAAGTAAAAAAAAGAAAGAAAACAATAAAATGTTAAGTGTAAAAACAAAAAATATCTTAAACGTAAAATAACTATGGTGGTCTAAGAAGACTGTTCTTTATTAGAATAAAGTAGATATCAATATTGATAAAGTAGGTAGGTAAAGATCACTAGTGGAAGCTAATGACTAATAGCCGCGTACTGACTGAGCGAGCAGCCTCAGGCATTTAGATTTGGTCACCGGATCCGGTGTATTGGTACCGGATCCGGTAGGTGTAAAATGATGCCGGATCCGCCGGATCCCCGGATCCAGTTTTCCAGATTGCAATCCCTAATTGGAGCATATTCTTACAGCGCCTTCTAGCCCCAGGCGGTATCTCTCTAGAGTTTATTTGTTATAAAACTATAATTGTGTCATTGAAAGGGTACGCGCTCGTGGTACCAAAATTTTTCCTCTTTTCACACTCATAAGGGTAGAATTTCCAAAAATTGTATTCTTAGTTCTCCTATTTATTATAAGAGGAATGTACCCTTCGTGTTTCATGTTTCTAAGACTTATGGTTTACACTTTGCATCGAGCTTACGTCAGTCACGCCTGGTATACAGGGTGTAAAAAGACGTCTACCGAAGCCGAAAGGGGTAGGTACTAGGTACAGCATCCCAACACACAACCAAATCCAAAAGGATTTTCCGAAAAAATTATTATATCCGGAGAAAACAGCGTTTGAAGATCACTGTTTGCGTATGTACTGGGCGCGTTTTTATACGTAGATTGCTGGATTTTGAGTTTTAATTGTTTTTTTCTATTATAAATGAAAAGGTTAGGTAGGTATGGTCTTATTATGTTATACTAGTAGCAAAAAACTAGAAAATAAAATAAAATGACGTAGCTAAGTCAACATTTTTTTTGTGTTTTTTTCGATAAATATGTTCAGAATCATGGTCTGATTGCAATCCCTCAGTTTTCGGTAGCAGTCTTTTTACATCCTGTATAAGAACGAAACTTTTCAGTATATAAATTTTATTTTAATGTGCTATAAATTTTCACAAAACAAAATCTACACTAATGTTCAGCTGCTATATGAACCTACGGACTGCAGCTACTACATGGAAACAATACAATAACTCATTCTCATTGACACATAACATGACCATAAAGTCATTCGTTTTAGCGACAAAACCATGACATTAACATCTATATCACAAAACTATTTACACATTTGTTATCTTTATGCTACTAAACATAAGGTTTATTTTCGTTCGGTGCAGCGTCAGTAGAAACTTGCAGGGGTTAGATATGTGTTACTGTGTCGTGCATTGACCTCACAAAATGTTCGGGAGCGGAGAACGATTTGAGATAGTGCTGGCACTCTTTATCGATAACTGAGAATTGCGATAAAAAAGTCATACAACATATATTTTTTATTCTCTCTGGATTGACAAAACCTTTTTTTCGTATTTTGTTGTGGTGTATATTCCTTATTTATATTTTCGTAGGTTCACTTTTAAGCACTCTAAATTCTTAACAATACATACAAATAAAATTCATTTCGGATTAGGTTATAAAAACAAGAATTTTAATTAACAGAATTTTATCTTTAGTTTATACTGCGTCTGGAATTTTAATTAAAAATCCAAAGTACATATATTGCTATATTAGGTCATCTTGCATCTTTCACTTAGGTATTAATTACGAGTGGGATAGTAAAAGTTTTTAATTACTATTGATTGCTACCTTACTCTCAGTTTTCCTGTTAATATTCAATTGCTTTTACAGCTATGAACATTCTCTATAGACTTTGTTTTGAACCAGTGTGGTGAAAGGATTTTAAGTGCGCCTCAAAAAGGCTCCTTTCGTGCACGTGACACAATGTTTTATAACTTTTTTTTATATTCTACGACATGTCGGTTTCCTCACGATATTTTCCTTCACCGTTTGAGAGTACTAGCATAGTGCACAAAATTTTTTCGACAGAAAAATTGGTGCATGACTGGGATTGAACCCACGACCTTAAGATCGGAAGGCGGGACCACTACCACTTGACCACTAGTGCTCTATTAACCTACTAAGTAACATAATCAAAAAAATAACATTACGTGTGTTTTGGTAAGAAATGTAATAATGTATAATCACGAGAATAACAAGCAGGTACAATAAAGATACATTGTTAAAGAAATTACCTACCTACTCATAATTTTAATATAATATCGTTCGCTTAGAATAGAATTAATAATGAGCTTAATAATCTAGAACTAATAATTAGACAATTAAGGGTAGGTATTTATTTATTATTATAAATTTAAAAGATCCATTTGAAACATGTATAATATAATCAATCCACGCATGCGGTTTTACATTATCGACATCGATAAACTATTTCACATTCCCATCTCTACGCCAAACCCATTCACAGTGTACATGGTGTTCGAAACACTGATCGATTCGTGCCCCACTGTAATAGGTAGGAACCTAGTAGACTTGTATCACCCTATAGCTATGCTATATGTATGTATATGTAGGTTTGTGAGATATTGTGAAAGTTTCATTAGATACGACTTGGAGTTAAACCGGAATTTGTTGAAATGGACCAAACGTTATTTTACATCCATTTTATAAATAAGCTGCTTGCAGCTTTGTTCTCGGTAGCATAGCATCTGTATCTGATTTTAAATCGTGATATCCATACTAATATTATAAATGTGAAAGTAACTCTGTCTGTCTGTCTGTCTGTTTGTTACGCTTTCACGCCCAAACCGCTGAACAGATTAAGCTGAATTTTGGCATAGTTAAAGGTTGTATCCCAGGGAAGGACATAGGCTACTTTGTATCCCGAAAAATGAAAAAAATCCCAAAGGAACGCGGGTCACACCGCGGGAGCGCAGCTAGTAAATTATATAGGTTGATTAAAAAAAATTATCTAAGAACAAAGACGTAAAAAAACGTATAAAATTAAACGTAGAGCGAACTCTATGTTTATTTTGTACAAAGTCCATCGTCGGCCCGTACATACAATCGCGATCCAGATTGATAGTGTACGAATTAGATTGATTTTTGATCGCGGATCGCGATCGAGATTGAGTGTGTACGGGCCGTCATCGATGTACCTATCTGTCAATAATTTCTAAGGATATTTTCATGGTGGTCGCATTAATTTTGAAAATTTTGCATAGTTACCTACCATGTCTGCGTTTAGGTATACCTTATTTCTTCGGTTTGAAAGTCATTATCCCTTTCAGACAACATGACTCAATCTATCAACGTAATATAACGGTCACCGTTATCTACAAAACTTCAGTTAAAATGTATAAAGCGCTTAAAATATCAATAAATCTTTGTAATACAAAGTTAAATGGAGAGACCATTTACGAAATCAAATTTAACTTAAGATACATTCAAGCTCTGCCTTTGAATATATGTTTTGAAGCTAAGAATAGGCAGTATATGAAACTAAACTAAGTCCATGGAAGAGTCAGCATAAAAACTAAGGCCTTTACAATACGAGTAATTTTTTATTTTTTTGTAATTTTTGACGTGACAACGTCTTATAATTCGATAGAGCCGGCTGCACGCACGAAAAAACATGACGTCATGCGGCGTTACCTTCATGCGGCGTTACCTCGCTCTGAGGCGTTCCATGTAAGGCTTGAAGTGCAAGCGAGAGCGCGGAACGAGCGACAAAGAAGCACAATCGGCCTTTGCGTTCGGTAGCGTTCGACATCCGTCTCTCTCCTACTTGAGTGAGCGATGCGTAGTTGTCACGTTCAACTATCGTCAGTAAACCGACTTTACAGACAACCAATTTTTTCGTAACGTCAGTACCTGTAAGGTGGAGGCACATTTGTCAGCATCGTACGCGCCGTAGATACGCACTGTTTAACCTAAAGATTTCGTTCGGTGCGTATGTGTGAGGCTATTAGTAAAGGCTTTGATAGGTTCTGTTGGTATCCTATCAGTCAGTACTGACATCCGTAGCTATCGCAACGCAATGAAAACCATGCGTGCATTCTAAGAAGCACTGATTATTTATTGAAGCCTTATTGTCTGGCCAGGGCAGGACACTTGGCCAGACGCGGTGATGACCGGTGGAGCAGAGTGATTACCGAGTGGTGCCCTCGAGAGGGCTACAGAAGAGTAGGTCGTCCGGCGGCTAGATGGGTCGACGACATTATAAACACAGCAGGTCGTACATGGGTCAGACTGGCGCAGGATAGGGAAGGTTGGCACAAGTGAAGAGAGGCCTATGCCCAGCAGTGGGATGAAAAAGTCTGCGGATGATGATGATGATGATGATTGTCTAACTTTTTTTTATTTACAATAAAAGAAAAGAGCTTTGTCGCTGAGCGACTATAACGCCCAATCAGTAACATCTTAGCTTAGTCTTCTTCTTCTTGGTTTCACTTCACTTCTTGGTTTCTTCTTCCTTTTATTCCTTCTTCTTCTTCTTAATAATGGCAACTGTTTCACTTTACTTCAGATATGTATTATGTCACGTCAATTGAAATCCATTCCCAGTTCTCATCCCAATAGAGCTCAACCAATCACCCAATACAAAAATGACAATTGAAGTCCATAGTAGGTATCAAATGTCAAAATGAAGCCGATGTCCATTCCCAGTTGAGTTACAATAAGGCTGCGGGTCCATTTCACTCTGATCCACTAAACAAAACCACTTTTTGTTTCTACTCTTCTTCTCTTTTCTCTCTCTTCTTCCACTCTAATTCATTACTACACGCTAAAACCTGCTATTACTATTACAAACTGACCGCAAAAATAACACTGAATAGGGTTGTCTTCAGTGCTTCACCACACTGGTCTGAAAGAACTAGACTAGAACTAGAAACTAGAACTGACACGACAAGAAGAATGCTGCGCATACGGCGCGTTCGGCGATGCTATGCCTTCACCTTTAAAAGTCTTTGGAACTGTCAGAATAACCACAAATGACAGTTTCCGTTCAAAATGAATTTATAGCCCATTGTGTACTCTGTGGTCTCGTGGTCTCATCCTTGGAGTATGGGTGCGAGAACGATTAAAACTTAATAACATCACTATGCCTTCCCGCTGCTTCGTTTTCGTGGTACCATTGCTTTTCTTGTTTCGTTGTTGAACCTCTTGAAGTGCAGTGAGCGAAGGTCCCTGCAACGTAGGTTGCGGGTTCAATCCTCGTTCCAGGAAAAAAAATGTTGTGTCTACAAATACTTGTGTCGGGTCTGGGTGTTTTCTATGTATAATTATGTATTAGATTTCATTTACCCCAGATAACGTTTAGTTGTCCTTTGATAGCGTGATCAGAAGCGAATAGGATTCCCAACTTTTCTTGAAATCAGTTAAATATTATTTTTAAAAATACAACAGGCGCCATGAAGATCAATTACCATTTCCAAGAAATCTGATATCTCAAGGATTTCTAAGTGTAACAGTCGTTATAAACATAAGTTGAAGAGATAAGTCCATAAGTTCAAGAGATAGGTTCACTTTATAAGTACTTTTATGAGTTTTAAGAAGCGCTTGGTGTAGCTTAGCTGTTCTTGATAGATGGTGGAAGTTTATTTGGATGGGTGGCCGCTAGTGGTAATAACAGCTACGCTTCCGTGCTGAGGGCACTTAAATTGTTGGCTGTAAAGCCTGACAGAGGTCTTCAAGTGGCTTTGAAACTAGTCAATTTTGGACCGATTTTTACAAGAGTTTAAGCGATCGTGGCTAACTTTTTGATAGAGCAACGTTCTGATCGGTCCGTAAGTGGCTGGGTGACGGATAGTGGCATTATTAACTGAACTTCCGTGCTTTGAAGGGCTTTGACGGAGCTATGATAGAGGCCTTCAGGCGGTCTAGTCACCAGAGTTGGTGGTACTCATGCTTATGAATTGAATGCCTGATAGATCAGATAAAACTCAAAAACCCTCATTCTCGCTTGTAATTTTAATATTTCTTCATGTTTCTTTCAGATTCTCGCAGCCCTGGCAGTATCCTTAGGCCCGTTTGCAGCAGGTCTAAGCAAGGGATACATGTCTCCAGCGATTGCGTCCATGCAGGAGTCACAACACCATGATGCCTTCACGGTCAGCGATCAGCAGGCCAGCTGGATTGCTAGCCTTAGCTTGCTAGGTGAGTTTGTATCTTATTATGAAGTGGGAGAGCTGATTATTGGGTGTAAGAAACTGTAGACTTGTAATGTTTATCTAGCAGACTAGTCGTAGGTATTGCACGGTCAGCGATCAGAAAGCCAGCTAGATTGCTAGCCTTAGCTTGCTAGGTGAGTTTGTATCTTATTATGATGACAGAAAACAGATTTCCGGGTGTGTATCTATAAACTTAGATGTTTATCTAGCAGGCTAGTCGTTGCTAGTCTAAGCGTTTGAATCTTATTCTTTTGATGGTAGAGCTCATTCTTAAGATATGCAGTCTCTAGTCTCATCATCATCTCTCTATCTTGATTCCACTTTTATGGTGTTTTATTTCCTCTGCTCTACCAGCCACCTCAACTTCAATCCTTTGTTAACTCATATAGTCTTTCACATAGTCTCTCAATCTTTTATTTGTTCTGCCTCTGCGTCTACTTCTTCATTCATCCACTCTCTTCTAACTTCAATGTAATCTATGAACTGAATGTAAACCAAGCAGTTCTTTAATTTGATCGTGTCATGACACGATCGAATCGAAGATCGATCGAAGCGGGTCTTTCGAGCATGATTGAAAGACCCGCTTCAGCCTCTTCCTGGCAAATTTTATACTGCTTTGAGCAAATCTTCTTATAAATAGCTCTTTGAACTTCAAATAATAGGAAAGACAGATGTGTGTGTATAAAAATGTAAGTATCATAGAAGTTTAACGCCCAAACATATTAGTGCACCATAAGTCAAGTTTAGGAAACTTATCTATTAGTATTGATAACGATTGACAGGCGGAAATGGCTGCCCAACCATTAGGCCGATCGAAGATAACACACAACTTTATTTGGGAGTTTCCTATAAAAGCTTGATAGTAGTGGTCGAATAGCTAACTTTGCCATTATGTCAAAGTCAAAAAGTATTTTATTCAGGTAGGACGGCTGGGATATTTAGAGAAGATTTGGTAAATGGAATGGGGAAGTATTCAAGAAGATTTCTCATTTGACGAAAGATTTCCGTTGTGAGTTTTGAAATGACAAGCCGCCATGTTTTTTTCAAAACCAAATTGACATGACCTGACTTGACCTGACATGAATACTTATTTAAAACTTGACATTGGCTGAATTATACTGATAATGCACACCAGTTAGTTGCCATTAATAAAAAGAAGAAGAAGATACTTAGAAGTTAGAACACTTTCGGCTTTACTAGCAATATGTAAACGTGGTATAAAGTTATGATAGGTATAAGTAAACAAAAAAATTGTACTTATGGTTATTCTTAGGTATTCTATTAGTTATTACTACTTTTACCTAAGTATAATATTATTATTCTATCTTAACTTAAACATTACGCAATAACATCACTTATGCGACAATCTTTAGGTATCCGAACAACCTATAACATTCAGTCGTGGGCAGTTATGTCCAGCAGTGGGCTTGCAATCCAACACTTTATTAAATGTAACCGATCTGAAACGACAGTAAAATGTTTTACAACACTATAATGCTTGTGTAGGTAGGTACCTATCACACCAATAACCAAATAGATACACGTTTCAACTCAACTTGATGTAAGTAGTTACCGCCCACGTATATTCGATTATTAGATGCGTATTTCATTTTATATGTTTTTTCTTATATTTTTTAAACTCGAAAAAGAGAAGTATTCCCGATCTGGTAAAACCGCGGGGTTCAGCAAGTAAGATCATAAACCAGTGGGTCAGTGACCTGACACATCGAAAATATTATGAAATGCAGTATCCGTCAGTCATCGCTCAATCGCTCGTTGAATCATGCAGTCATTCATCTCGAGAAAAGTAAGTTTGTATTAGTGTGTGATGGTGGCTTTGGTGACGGAGTTTTGAGGCCTCCGACATGGCTTAGCGACTTTATACACAGGACCGACAATTTAACGTGCCCCCCGAAGCACGGAGGCACTCAGATGATGCCACTAGCGGTTACCCACTCACTTACTGACTGCTATGAATTTTGCTTAACTTAGACGATCTAATAAGAACGACTAGCAAGCTGGTGTAGCTAGCAAGCTACACCATATATATATATATAGCTATGAATAGGCAATGTAACGATAAGAACGACTAGCAAGTCGTTCTTATCGTTACATTGCCTATTCATTGTTCATAAACATTCAGGAAGATTATTATGAAATAAGTATTTCCAGGGGTTAGTTAGATGCACGTCCATAACCCATTTTGTATTTGCCCACAATTTGAAGGCTTAGATCCCTCGCAGACTACAGACTTTACATCAGCCGACAGTTCCGTCGGGCTCGTGATGAGTATGGAAAAGAATCGTTGCAGTGTGAGAAATGAATGAATGAATGAATGAGAATTCTTTATTGTACACCTTAAACTATGAAACAGAATAACAGAAATACCTACGTGAGTACCTACCTATGCATCGGGAGACAGAAAAGTCTGTAGTCTGCGAGGGATCTAAAGGAATTTGCAAATGTGAATTCCATACGAGAAAGGTAGCAAGCTAATCTTCGCCACACCAATTCAATAACGCAAAAATCCATGTATAATACCACCAGTTGTATGAACTCATGAATCAAAATTACATAATAATTGAAACAAATACCGATATCAACGCACTGCTGCTTTATTGCTGAGCAGCATTTTATTTGTGGGTGGGTCAGTGACTGCAAATTCATCTGTCATCCAAATAATGATGAATGAATGAATAAATATTGCACAACGGCTCTTCCTGAAAAGATGAATGGACTTTTTTAAAGTTTTCGTAACAATGCGCTACGTAATTTGTTTACAAGGCACTGTATATCCTCTTGTCGCGACAAATTTTATTCTTAAAAAACAATTGATGCAACTACTTTAATAATTTTGCTTATTATTCATTATTATTCTAATAAATTATTCATTATTTTACTTAAATTATTTCCGTTCTTTTTCTCTAGAGTTGAGAGAAGTGTAGAGTGAAGAGAACACACTGTAATAACAACAAGCAATCAAAGTCTCAACAAGCAGAACGTACTAAATCAATCGAAGACCACCCTGTTACTCCTCAGGCAATTGCTATAACTCAAGAATGTACTGCAATATTGGCAACTAGCTGCGCTCCCGCGGTGTGACCCGCGGTCCCTCAGGTTTTTTCATTTTTTCGGGATAAAAAGTAGCCTATGTCCTTCCCTAGGATACAACCTTTAACTATGCCAAATTTTAGCTTAATCTGTTCAGAGGTTTGGGCGTGAAAGCGTAACAAGCAGACAGATAGACAGACAGACAGAGTTACTTTCACATTTATAATATTAGTATGGATACTATGCCCCAGCCCCACAGTCCGCGATCCTTTGGAAAATTACCTACTTTACTTTTTTGAGAGATAAAAAGTGCATACTAGATTATAATCTATCTTCTAACAAGAAAGGACACGAATGAATCAGCTAACGATCAAGTCGCTGACGTCGAAATCGAAGAGATGTTTCCGATGTTTTGAAGAAAATCAAAGATGTGAAATATATTGGTGAGATCTTCGTCTAATTTCATTATAATTCTTAGTTTTTGCGTGAACGAGTAACAAACATCTGAATATTGATCGTGCCGATAATATACAATAGTGTTGGTGATGATAAAATTCCCATACTTCCCACGCCAACCCACTAAAAAAAATATACACCAGTTGTTCCATTTACCCGAAACAAAAACAAAAGGATATTAATGGCGAAATCAGCCGGCCGATATCATTATCAAATATTTTGGAGTGAAAATATGTTTGCGGAGGCGAAACACGTGTACGAAATATTTGTTTTGATAGTCTATTTTTACGTTTTTATACAAACATTAAAGAATATTGAGATGGAAAAACCGAGATATTTTATAATTTTTGCGAATCTTATGATCAGAAAACAGTTCTATATAGAAAATAACAGGCTAATAATAGGAAAAACGATCATCAGGCAAAACATCGTACTAATTAAAGATAGGGTGTGAGTATGTTTGTATGTTTGTGTTTCAATCACACATAAACCAGTGAACCGATTTGGATGAAACTTGGAATAGGTGCGATATTCGAATTGTTGGTAGCACGCGGGCGAAGCCGCGCGCAGTAGTTTTAAAAATCAAGATCAGAACCAATTTTTGTTTGGTGGCATGGCATGGCACACAACAGCCTTCTTTTCAACTTTTAAATTGTATTTTTTTATTATTGCGACTTTTGCTTTTTACCCGACTGTCAAAGGAAGGGTTATTGTTTAACAAAAAAATATTGAACTAAAATAAATGACCTACTTACTCTTTCTAGACAACAATTTATAATTTCGACTGCGTCCGTATCGGGGGCGTAGCTCAGATGGTAGAGCGCTCGCTTAGCATGCGAGAGGTACCGGGATCGATACCCGGCGCCTCCAACTACTTATTTTTAATTATTTTATTTGATCTTACACGGATTTTTTCAAGAATTGATTGTATACAAAAAAAAAATACTTCTACTAGCGTATTTTTTTACAGCAAGTAATTGGTTGAGGTTTTATTGACACTCTTTGGGTGTCTAACTAAGCCGTATACAGGCAACATTCTTTCTGCCCTTAGACATCTTCAGAGGATCTGAGAAAAAGTCCACCGCACCTTGCTTGTGGATACTGTTACAATCGTAATCCCATTTTCGTTGAAAAATCTTTTTTACATTGTAACAAACGTGTTTTATTTATGTTGTGTTTTGGTATGAATTGGTGTACAATAAAGTGTTCATTCATTCATTCATACATTCGAAACTCTTTTACCAAAATCACTTCCATACGACAATCTTGTTCTTCGAGAGAGTTTTCATAAATAATTTTGCATAAATTATTACTATATGATAGTAGGTACAATCATAGATAAATGTGGATTAGGGCTAGGCTATGCTGAAATAGAATTGATTTCGGACCCAATAATTTAATTTATAATTTGTTGGTTTTTGAATCATGATTAAATTAGTTAATAGAAGTTGCATTGAAATTCTAATAGTACCCGAAAGTTTACAGTTTACTAAGATAGATAGATAGACTTTATTTGGTACATACATAGACACAGTAAACAAAAAAACACATGATAGAAAAAAAACATAGACACCTAGGTAAGATAGTTAAATTCAACTCGAAATAGCATTCTAAGCTCTAGATTTTTAGGATTCATCGGTTCCGATTTTTAAGCATTTTTGGCGTCGCACTCCGTCTACACGTAAAAAATTGCAGTGCGATAAAAAATCGTATGGGTTTAAATTATTTCGTGTACTGCCGTGTGCTCTCTAAGTTGTATAACTTTTTTCAATGACTGTACCGTGTAAAGCCTGTTTCTGAATGGTTCATTTGAGCAATTTCGTATGTAAATTGTGTGTAATTGTTGAAGCGGCGTGTTTTTCTTTCATGAATTCTACTTGTAGGTAATAAGGATATATTAAAGGATGATTGCTTTGAATGGAGGCCTTAGGTGGCCTTAAAAATCCGTCACCAGAGTTGGCCATTAACTCACGAACTTAGTAGGTAGTTAGGTACTAAAATCATTTTTATTTTTTACACTATCATTGTATAGGGTCCAATATGGCTACTCCTATTTTATACCAATTTTATTATGAAACTATGTGGCATGTATGTTTATCGATGTAATTTTTTTTAAAGTAATAATTAGGTAAGTACTTTATGGGGCATTTACACGACACGGTCTGAGCACGTACGATCTAGCATCGCATGCCAATTTTTCACGTGTAAACGCTCATCGTATGCGATTTGTCATAGATAGCGCGACGCTCGTCGGCACGTTCAATGGGCGGGGCTTAGCAAATCGTACGAAAAATTGCATCGTGTAAATGCACCTTTACCTACACTCAAAATGGTCCTATATTGATTCTAAGGGTATTTTATACATTTCGTCGTATTGAAAATTTTCATAGACTTATGTTGCTGACTGTAACTTCATTCCTTATTAATTTTGTACTGTTACCTACGCATTTAAGTTATGTGTGGCCAACATATTGCCATTACAAACTTAATGCTCACTTTATAACTAAATTACGGTCTATATTTCCAAAAGACATTTAGACACGGTTTATTGATATAAATTACATGTTGTCATGTTTTGTATTCAATTATTGAAACAAAACTACATACTTTAGTGCTAACGGGGCTATTGAAAAAGAGTTATGTAGCCATAGGCTATGCAAGTCCAGTTCGCCCAACGGATCTAGGCATTCGTGAAGTGAGCCGTTTGTCTGCGCAGTGACCGATTTTTTATACAAAATTTATTTGCGCAGACAAACGGCTAACTTCACGAATGCCTAGATCCATTGGGCGAACTGTATCTACTGAATTACATTTTACTAAGTATTGGGTGGTCTAGCGGTAGCGGCCCCAGTGGTAGAGGTGTGCATCAATGAGTTTTTTTGCTCCCAATCCGCTACGGAAAATATCGTGAAGAAACCTGCATGTCGTAGAACCTAAATAAATTCGAAAACATGTTTTTCTGTGCACGATAAACATATCTTTCAGGTGCAATTATAATCTTTTCACCACACTGGTTCGAAAGAACTAGTTTTATAAGCCATCAGTGAATTTTAGGTTGATGATGATGAAAGCTATCAACAAAACTGTGCAAAAACATAAACAATTTGATCTGCGTTCTACCAATTTGCGCACTATTTGCTCTCAAACCGCGGTTCGCTATTGCAGATTAGCTTACTTTGATCAAAACAGAATAAACAAAACAATGTCTAGGTTTCCTAAAGTGAGGTGCTGTAATATTACTTCCAGAAAAATTCGAAAATTTAGTTCAAAACTTAAATAAACTAAAAAAAGTAAAAAGTTAAGTCAAAGAGCATTACCTTTCTTTATAGTTATGTTATTGAGGTATACCTATGTATTTTATGTATATTATCTAATATTAATCTTTTGTAAGTATATGTATTTAGTATTTATTTTAGTGTAAGTATCATAATTTACTTAATATTTAGTTACTTTTTAAATATCTTTACATTAAGTAGGTTAAGGACTTGAATATTATTATTTTTTCACTATACCTAATTGCACATGCACCCACTGTTGCAACCCCATCTCTCTCTCTCCTATAAAGGTTTGCTGTAAGAGAACTCTTTTTAGGGTTAAGCTCGCCTCTGCCATCTTTAAGTTTCTATATATGTAATTTCTTTGTGCAATAAAGAATAAAGAATAAACTGGAAATGGCTGACCAAAGGCGTTTGTAGGTATTTGATATCTTATTTTCCTTCCATACGTCATTACTTAAAAAAATAAATGCATCCCAAAAATTAGTAACCTACAAACTTGTCGATCTATGGAAGCGCTTTTTTAACTGTGTCAATAGGCAATCAACGGTATGGTGTTTTGTGAGAGTACCTAAATTTTTCATAGCTTTTCAGTATTTATAAATATCATTTTTTTTTCATGGCTTGACAAACCCGGGACCAAAACTTAAACGTAAACTTACGATTGTAATTCAACATAAATACTTTTCAAAAGAACCCTTCATTATCTGTATGTATCAGAACAGTCAGACATACATCACATCGCTCGCAGACAAAAATAGATAGACAGACTTCGCTATATATAAACATATGTCTGTCTGACCGTCTGTAACAGTTTATAGACTGTTAAATTTGTTAATAGTAAAGCTTTGAGTGATTTGAGCGAATTTTCACCAGAACACGTTAATAGAGATACCGTGTTATTTTATTCAAGGCGTTTTAATTCACACGTGATCTGTACATAGTTGTACAGCCAGACTCTAAAACTAATAAATATTTTTAGATATGGCGGGAGCTTTTTAAGCAGTAACACCAACTGCCAGATGGATCTATTGAACTTAATAGACGAAGTGCTACGCCCTTGTTTGACGGGTATCGTGGCAGTGAACGCGTTAATCTCGACATAATAAATAAATAATGCTGGACATTTCACACAGCATCTAGCCCCAAACTAAGCAATGCTTGTACTATGGGAACCAGAACATAGTTTGCGATTATTCCCTACATAAAAAAAAATAAACAAAATCGCGTTTGTATCCCCAAGATGCAGTAAACATTCTCTCTGATTATTAATATATTGTTATTACTTATTATTTATTATTAAATTATTATTGCTAAAAGTGCCGTTATTTAAGCTAAAAGTGTTAATAACCATGATAGTTTAAAAATATATTCTCTCAGATCTTATTTAAGAGATATCTATGTAGCAAACAAAATATTAGCTCGCTTCGCTCGCTTGAATCATTCACGCAACATTTACCTACTGGGTGAAAGACATGGAATGTGCATTCGTTTCAGCGATACAATAAAACATAAAGATGTGGCATGCAATCGATCACTGTTATTTATAACTATGCCTCAGTAGTCGTTTTAACGTATTCAATATTTTACAAAAAACAGCCGTGTGGCCGAATGGGGTTGTACCTCAACTTTCAATCCGAAGGTTGTGGGTTCGAATCCCGGCTGGCATCAATGGATTTTGCGTTTCGTAAAATTTATATGCGCTTTAACACGTGCTCTAAACGGCGAAGGAAAACATCGTGAGGAAACCAGTTAGTGCTCTTATAGGCGGCGATGGGCTTGCAACCTGTCACGTATGGAATACTAACTTCTGCAAGATGTGGGCATGTATCAAATATGTGTTTGGACATACCTCTGACTACCCCCCATAGACATCTTCAAAGGATATGGAATAAGTAACAAAAAGATCTGAGAGAATGTCTACCGCACCTTGCGGATACAGTCGTGAACCTGTTTACGTTTACAATATAAGACCGCCGATTGTATATCATAGTTAAGTTTTTTGTATGTTTTTGTTTTACTTTTTATGTGCAATAAAGTATTTTCTATCTATCTATCTATCTACAATATTTTACAAAGATCATTAGAATGCTATATTTAACTTTCATAATTTCTTGGTCTCATATTTTAGTCTTCTTTTTATCGTGTCACTAGTTCTTAAGGTTGCCTGGAAGAGATCGCTTCTTAGCGATAAGGCCGCCCATTGTACATTTTTATCTGGTTTTTCTTTTGTTTTTGTCTGTGTTAATTTTATTAATGGTGTGCAATAAAGAATTTTCATTCATTCATTCATTCTTTTGAACCGGGGTGTGGTGAAAGAATTTTTCAAGTGCACCTCAAAGAGGCTCCTTTTGTGCACTTGACACATATTTTGGAACTTTGTAGGTTCTACGATGCCGGTTTCCTCACGATGTCTTCCTTCACCGTTTGAGAGTACTGGTGCACATAAGTTTTTCGGCAGAAAAACTCATTGATGCATGGCCGGGATTTGAACCCACGACCTTCAGATTGAAAGTCTAGGTACAACCCCATTCGACCAACACGGCTCTAATAATTACAAGATCCTTTGAAAATGGTACGGCAGTAGTCAGAGTCATGTCCAAATACAATTTTGTTCTACGTCTTGAAGGTACATCGTAATAATGTTTGCTTTTTTTGTAAGATTATACTAACTCGAAGTCAATGGTACAAGTAGTTGTTAATTAAATTGCCTTTATAAATCTGAGACGAATGTGGGCGGATGCCGGAATAAAGTGAGCTGTCCATTGATAAGCGATTTAATATCAGAAGAGAAAAACCAAACTGAAAATGTATAGGAATGTTTTTAGGTACGATTGGGGTAAAACCGCAAAAGATCGCCAAATGTAGAAGATAGATAGATAACATTTCAACACAGACACAAAAACAAAGACAAGTAACAAGTAGGTAGGTGGCATGGAGCAAATCTTACGTGCTGGTCGTAGGCTATAGGGGATCAGAAGTGAACATGAGCCCTGAACGGAAACCCACAATCCACTGGATAATAATGTGCAGGGCAATCGATGCCTCAAAAATTTTAGCCACTGTAAAAAAAAAAGTAAGTTCGTATGAGTGGCCAACTCTGGCGACGAAGTTTTAGGTCGCTTTAAAAAAAACTTAGGCCTTTACATCTATATTAGATGATTTATACAACGTCAGGAGGCAACCTATGCCTACCCTTAACGGGACGCTGTAGTGCCTTACATTGGCTCAACGACTTAATTACCGGGACCAATAATTTAATGTGCCTTCAGAAGCACAGAAGCGCTTAGTTGATAATGCCACTGGCTGTCCACCTAACCGTTTAAAAAGCAACTCAAGAATGACCAAGCATAAGTTACGCCACGAGCGCTTCAAAGCACTTTAGCCACGGCATCTTAAACACTGGATCGCAGACAGCAACCGGCAAGCGATGGATCTATTTCGAGATGAGACATAAATCTTTCAGGATAAGTGAGATTACCCACCGGCCATACATCAATATTGACGTATGGAATGCGCTAATAATACTTGAAGCAAATATATAAACTATGTAGAAATATAAACAAAGACTACCCTTAGACATTTTCAAAGAATCTGGAATAAGTAACATAAAAAAAAAGATTTGAGAGAATGTCTACCGCGCCTTGCCATGAACCTGTTTTTATAAACAAATAACAGACAGGGATCAATATCCCCAAAGTACGGTAGACATCTAGATTCTAGGGTCAGAGCACGACCAGGTAGCTAGATACTTTGTAGATGCTTAGTTGTTAGTTGGTACATACACTAAAGCTATGTAATACCTATAGTATATTTTTTTTAACTTAACTTCTTCTAACTTATTTTATTTTGATAACTAAAGATTTTAAAATTCATCCCAAAAATGGCACCTAGGAGTGAGTTCAACCCGCGACATTTTCCGATGGTCCCCCTCACGGTTTAGTCCCGCATGGTGCAATATTTGGGATGCATTTTATAATGCTTTTATTACAATGGCCTGCCATGCACTATGAAATGAGGATACAACTTCATGAATAGTTTTGAAACTCTGATATTTTGATTCTTGTTCGTTTAAATTGATCATTGGCACCGAGTTTAGTGTTCTAAATAATTCAGATGATAGTGATGTTATTTATATCGAAATACACATCACCAAGCTAGGGCCGTGCTTGTTAAAATTTTCTTGAATGAATGAATGAATTAATTAATGAATGAGAATTCTTTATTGTACACCTTAAACAATGAAACAAAGTTATTAAATATAACAACTAAATGACAATGTACAATGGGCGGCCTTATCGCAAATGAGCACCATTTTCCTAGATGCGACGGGGTTTTCGAATGATCAACAAGCTTGTAGGTATTCTTTGTAGAATCACGTAGCTCATAAGACTTGAGATTCCTGATCCTGCTGAATAAAATGATTTTTGAAAAGTCATGAAAGACTGTCAGAGTACCTACTTTGAGCGACACGACGAAAGCTTCACAGAACACTACACAGAAACGGCTGAGATCTTAACCATTCTCTTCATCTACCAAGTCTTCCATTTTGATCTTCTTATCGTGTCACCAGTTCTTTCGAACCAGTGTTGTGAAATGATTTTGTGCGCCTCAAAGAGGCTTCTTTCATGCACTTGACACATGTTTCCGAACAACTTTTTAGGTTCTCCGACATGCCGGTTTCCTCACGATGTTTTCCTTCACCGTTTGAGAGCACTGGCATAGTGCTCATAAATTTTTATATTGTTTGCCTTTGTCCCCAGGAGCCTTCATTGGCGGCATTCTGGGCGGTATGGCGATGCGTCTCGGCCGTCGCTCCGTGTTGATCGCTACCGCACTACCCTACACGCTGGCCTGGCTAGCGACAGCACTGTCTACTGGCGTCCATATGATATCCATCGCTTCCTTCTGCGGGGGAATGCTGATCTGCTGTATTAATATGACGACACAGGTAAATTAATAACAGGGTAAACTTAAGCCTTTTATAATACCCCAATAATGCTAAGCTGATTTATACAGTATCAGTAGGCAACCTATCTCTACAATAAAAGGAACACTGCCTGGGACATTGTTTGAAATGTATTTTTTTTAATACAACCTATACTATTCCAGTGATGGGCAGGTCTCCAATTCTTTCCAACCATCTCTCTCCTTTGATAGCTCCCACCACCCACTATCGAGGTCATCTCTCCAGCGCTTTCTTGGCCGTCCGCGGCGTCGTCTACCTTCAGGTTGTCTTGGCCCATTTTTCGCTGTGCATCCGGCACATTGAAATGTAATAGGCTTATTATTTAGGCTAAATAATTACATTTCAAATACATTTAAATTACAATTACATTTCAAACAATGTTCAGTAATATACAAACAGTAGGAACACAAACATTGTCAAGCTTTTTCGGTAAATGTTTGTTACTCTTTCACACAAAAGCTACTGATTTGATTTCAGTACGCTACTGAGTGCAGCTAGTAAATCAGACATAAGCCTACAAGGTTTACAAAAGGTAATAGGCAAGCTACACCTCGATTTGAAACTATAAGTAACTATGAAATGTAATGTGACTTTATGTAAGTCTTGTGAAAACGTTTTCACTTATTATAATTTATCACCGGCTTAGTATTGTACTACCAATTTCAATGGAACTATGAACAACAACAACTAAGAACTATGAATAATGTCAAGAAAATGAAAGATACTTTCGTTCCGTATTGCTGTCCTTGTCATTTTGAACTTAAAAGGGGAGGTGCAATAATGCTGTTCTTGTCATGTTGAACATCCATCCATATGGGTAAAGGATTACTAGTTGAATCCAGTGGCGTAGGTACCGAAGGGTTAGGCGGTGCAGTGCACCGGGGCCCCAAAGCTTAAGGGGCCCTCGGACTCTGAGTCCCCGAGAGTCCGGAAGATTTTGTTCTTAGGAAACTATAAGTATGATTATTTTGAAAATAAAAACAACTGCATTATTAGATTTTTGAAATAGTTACCCAGAAAATTACGAATCCCTGCATATTTTGACTTGATAAAACCTAAACCGTTCAGTTAGGGTCCCGGTTTATCTTGCACCAGGGCCCTTGGCTACCTAGCTACGCCACTGGTTGAATCGACTCGTAAGTTGTAAGAATCCCATATACTCGCTTCATAAAAACTGCGTCGTAGTAAAACAGTTCTACGGTTATCTTTATCACAGTGTCATTTAACCCAAATTCAAAAAAAGGATGAGATTCTACGATATATGTAGGAAATATCGCTATCATCGCTCGTAAGAACGCAATCGAGAAATCGAGGCAGAGGAAGGAAGAATGCGGAATTAAATATAAACTTAACCAAATTTGCAACCTGTCACGTATGGAATACTAACTTCTACAAGATGTGGGCATGTATCAAATATGTCTTTAGACATGCCTCTGACTAACCCACTTAGACATCTTCAAAGGATCTGGAATAAGTAACATAAAAAGATCTTCGAGAATGTGTACCGCACCTCGGGGATACAGTCGTGAACCTGTTTACGTGTTTACGTTTACATATGAATAAAAAACCCCGCTGAAAAATTTAGCTGACTGTCAATTTACGCCATTATTTCACTTTCACAATTACTTCATTTGAGTTTTGAAATGACAAGCCGCCATGATTTTTCAAAATCAAATTGACGTGACATGAATACATACTTGAAGTGAAGTGAAACAGTTGCCATTATTAAAAAGAAGAAGAAGGAATAAAAAGATGAAGTTGAAGAAACCAAGTAGTGAAGTGAAATCAGTTAAGATGTTACTGATTGGGCGGTATAGTCGCTCAGTGACAAAGTCCTTTTCTATTTTGTTCATGTTAATAAAAAAAAGCAAAAGTAGTTTTGTGTGAGAGTAACCTGTCTTTATAACCGAAACTGACCATAAAACATACGGTACGCAAACGTTTAGCCGATAATGTCATTTTGCTAATTTTATTACAGCTAAATGCCACTTTCTTCCTACGCATATAAATTATGTAAAATCTCTTAAGCCTCGTATCCACTAGGCAACATTGACACACAACATGTTGGACAACATTGTTGCTGAGGGGTTATTCGCGTTCGTTTTTTCGTTCATTTGATGAATATTCGGATGATTCTTACTACGAGCTACATTGTATTCAGTCGATAAGATCAACGTTAAAACACGGTCCTAACCTAGGACCAAATATTACAAACCGAAAAATGGGCCCTTGAAGTCAGAAATCGTAGTAAGAAACATCCGAATATTCATGAAACGAACGAAAATAAGAACGGGAATACGGCCCCTGGCATGACATGATGTGGGTAAAAGCGACGAAGGTCGAAACGAAGACGAAGATCTTCTTTAGTGTTTTTTGAACCATTGTGGATATAAATTTCACCTCAAAAATTGATTTTTTCTTACAATAAAACAGTTTACACGTACTATTCTAGCATACCATTCTTGCCTCTTGCTACAGAATTAGCTCTTGTTACTTTGAGTTTGAGAAAGAAAGAGGCAAGAATGGTAGGTATGCCAGAATGGTATCGTCTAAAGATGATAGTAATGCTATTTGAGGCTTTGTAACTTAGGCTACACCTCGAGCTCTCGTCTTCATCAATAATATTTGACCTATTTGACGACCTCTGTGGCGCAGCGGTCGAAGGTCTGCCTGCGACGCAGAAGGTTGCGGGTTCGATCCCCGCCGCGGGACAAATGTTTGTATGACCTACAGATATTTGTCTCGGGTCTGGGTGTTTCTATGTATAATATGTATGTATTTACAAACGAAAAGTATATAAGTAGTATATCAGTTATCTGGTTCCCATAGTACAAGCTTTGCTTAGTTTGGGGCTAGATGATGCTGTATGAAAATGTGCAGCATTATTATTATTATTCTACTCTGATCCACTAATCAAATCCATTAAGGGATTAGTTTCCACTTTTTCTTCCACTCTAATCCATCAATGGTTTTGTTTCCACTTTGAGTTCCACTCTGATCCATCAATGGTTTTGCCTTGTTCTTCATAAAACTTAATATATCCAAGTACATGTAATTTACAATGCGTGAAGCTAGAACTAATTGGATTTCGTAGTTATGCTAATTGAAGTTTGGCAGAGGTATCTATTGTTGGTAAAATAATAGATATACCTATGAATGTGTTTGAAATATCTTTTGAATAATTTATCGCTAGTTGCTTTCACGGGAAAATATTAGGTGTTATTGTACGTACAGTTAACAATAAAAGTCTAAACTTATTTTATGCTTTACGAATCTCAATATTTAAGAAATCAGTAAGCTCATTACCTAAAGTGCGTGAACTTATGACAAATATTTAGAGATGAAGTCTCAGTCGATAATAATTTCCCAGGAAAAGTTTCTTGGTTTCATGGAAAAATGTGTCAGTTTATTAAGAAACAAAGCTACTACATATTTACAAAATACAACAGGATAAGTCAAGCTATCTAAGGATCGTTAGAAACGATATATAGATAGCTCAACTGATCAGGTCTTGGAAATAAAAGAAATAACGTTTTAGAAACTGTAACTGTTAATAAACTTTCGGTGCTGACTGTACTTACTGTAATTTTACGAGTAAGTTAAGACGAAACACGGAAATGTTTATAAGCAGTCACCCTCGAAAATCCCAGTTACTAAAATACAGATTTTGAATGATTTACTAGATGGTAATATAGCAGTAAGTGTTACTAAACTCAAATGGAGCTGGGCAGGACACTTAGCGAGATTTGGTGATGGTAGGTGGTGTAAGGTCTTGTCGGAATAGTGGCCTAGAGGACACACAAGAAGCTAAGGCAGACCAGCAGCCAGGAGGATGGATGATATTGTGACCATACAGGGGAAAAACTGGATGCAAAAGGCACAGGATCGAGTAAAATGGCGTTTGAGCGGGGAGGCTTATGCCCAACAGTGGGTAACTACAGTGGGCAACCTATGTTTACACTTACGGACACTTTTTTTCCTGATATTATGAAACGCCTGTGATCCTGTTAAAAGTGTGATTATATTCGTTCTTTGAATCAAAATTGAGATGGGTTCACTCGGCCCCTTCAGCCTAGAGTCTCTATCAAACGTGCCTCTACCTGACAGTGTATGAATCTTATTCTGTCCTAATAAACTGTGTCACCTATTTTCTTTTACTCATTGTTTTTTTCTCTTTATCCACAGGTCTATGTCACAGAAATAGCGCTGCCAGAAATCCGAGGCTGCTTGAGCTCCGTCCTGAAAATCCTGAGCCAGATCGGCATACTCATCTCCTTCTCAGTAGGGGCCTACTTAAACTGGTACCAACTTGCCTTAATGGTCGCCGCCGCGCCAGTTCTACTCTTCTTCTGCCTGTTCTTCATACCAGAAACACCTTCTTCTCTTCTCTTGCGAGGAAGAGACCAAGAAGCGGAAGAGTCTCTTCAATGGCTGAGAGGACCTGAGGCTGATATAAGACAAGAACTGGCCACAATTCGGACGAATATTCTGGCCAGTAAAATGTACAATGGTGGGCATAGGAGTAAACTGAAAATTCTCTTCTCAAAACGTCTGACAAGACCTGTATTGATAACTTGTGGACTGATGTTCTTTCAGAGATTTACTGGTGCTAATCTTTTCAACTTTTACGCTGTGAAGATGTTCAAAAAGACGTTTAGGAGTATGAATCCTCATGGGGGTGCTATAGCTGTCAGCGTTGCTCAGCTCTTAGCTTCATGTCTATCTGGAATGTTGATTGACAATGTGGGGAGATTACCTCTTCTTATGATAAGTGGTGTTATGATGTCCATAGCTTTAGCTGGGTTCGGTTCTTACGCGTACTACGAGGAAGTATTACGCACTACAGAGCTTAAGATGGTAGAACCCAGTTCGTATGATTGGATTCCGTTGCTTTGTGTTCTAGTCTTGACAATTGCGTTTTCTTTGGGTATCAGTCCTATATCATCATTACTTATAGGAGAGTTGTTTCCTCTTGAGTACAGAAGTACTGGAAGTGCTTTAGCGACGAGTTTCAGCCATCTCTGTGGTTTTGTGAATGTGAAAACTGCAGCGGATATTCAAGAGCATATAGGCTTGTATGGTCTCTTCTGGATGTACGCTGGTATATCTGTTTTATGCCTACTCTTTGTCATACTCTTTGTGCCAGAGACAAAGGGTAGGGAGATTGATGAAATGGACCCAAAATATGTGGAGTCTCTTTGCATCAATCGATAGTAACTCACCTTTGACAGATTCATCTGAGTGCCTTCTTAATAGTTTAAATCTGTAACGTATGAAACTGTACAAATGTGTACGGTGTGTTTCTTAAAGAGTAGACAGAATGTCTTTATCACAATGCTATACGAGTATTATGCACATGATAGATCTGTCAAAAAAGCTGTCAGTATTCTGGACTCACCAGTATTTCTGCCTTCTTTATGTTCCTCACATCACAAGACTTTCTTAGTTTATGGGATTAATACCCCTCCGTTGGTAGCTGACTTAACATTATTGTATTTCAGATATAGGGGTTTTTTCTATGATGATGGGTCGGCTCATAACCTCGAGACTTTTTAAATTTCATTTAAAGCCTAGCGCATATTATAGCTTTTCCAGTACCTACGCATTGCAATGATATTCTTAAGATGTTCAAAAAATCTCAAGACGCTGAAATTTTTTTTTCGCAACTTTTTTACGATGCTTTAGGGAACGTTCAGTTTTAATATGTGCCAGTCTATTAGTTATTTATTGTACATAAATGATAATGTATTGTTATGTGTTGTTTTTGTCTTAGTTTTATGTAAGGAGGCTGCATAATTTCTTACTTTGTAATGGAATCCATTCTATAAAATATTTGTCAGCGAATCAGTTTTAGGGACATATTATTCAAAAAGTGGGGATGGGGTATCATTCGTGAAAATACCAAAAAAATGTTTTACATTGTTTTTTTAGAAAGAAGGCCATTCACGCTCTACGAGTATGCTGGTTAATAGTGGTGACACCTTTATTTTTGTTGGCCGGCACTTTTGACTTTTGGGCCCAAAATGAATAAACCTCCTTTACTTCCATTATGTATATCGATAAAGTGGTTTCGATAGCTATTTTGATATTGAATTAATTTTCATCGAGGTTGAAATAAATATTTTTTTAAACTTCGAAAAAATATTTATTTCAACCTCGATGAAAATTTGCTTAATTTATTATACTTATTGCATTTTTAGACTAAATATTGCCATTAATATGACGAATGATAAAAATATTTCAAAGTACGGGTAATGACATAATACGAGGTGCCTTCTCATGTGATAATCTATTACATATATAAAAATTTACAAGCTTATATTAAAATTGAAATATTAATGTGTTAAATAACCAGTGAAATGTATTTTGAAACATGTGTTTGAGTCTATTTCATGAATTATCAGGTTTTCGTGTCAAACATAACAAAAAAAGTTGTTCGTGCAAATACTTTTAATTTGAAACGCAAAGAACTTAGAAAGCTTTTCTTTTAGCGACTACATGTTGATAAGGTGTTAACAAAAATGGTGCTAAAGTAATACCTTGTGGTATGCAATTATTTAAATACTTTCTGTCGTATGAAACGAAGACTAAATAATAGTTTTGGTTTACGCCAAGTTCATAGAAATTACAATAAAATGTAATATTTAAAAGATCATGGTTAATTTATTTTAATCTTTTGGTTAAAACCCAAACTATCTATAGTTTAAGTTTTTTTAAAGTCAAGCAATAGTAGTAATTGTAGAGACCTAGTGAATTGTATAAAAACAGTATTATTAAGTTTGTAAATACTTATAGTTTTATATAGATCATTTAAATAGTTTATTATGAAATGTTGCCATACATGAGAGCTATGAAGATAACGTTTTATTATTTGTACTTAAAATACTCGAATTTAAGTGTTGTAATAAAAATGTGGATTTTATTTTGCCTATTTATTTATGGAGCAAGTTCCGACCACGAGTTCCCAATTCTAGCTTATGATTTTAAATGATTATCAAACATCAAATTATTGGTGACCGATTAAAAAGATCAGAAAAATGTCTTACGTGTCTTGGGGATACAGTCATGATGTTGTTTAGTTGTGACTTTCCAAAGTTCCGTGTTTGAATCTAGGTTTAAAGACATTTTATTTTCTCATACAAACAATAATAGTTCTTTTATAATGATATTAAGATTAGCTTAATATTAATTTAAGTGTAGGTATTTATCACACTCTGGAGCTGTCACTTCTGTAGGTAGGTATGGAAAGTCACTTGAAACATGAATCTCGACCGTACATCAATGGAATAATATGGGATATGGGCTTGCAACCTGTCACGTAAAAAACAGGTTCACGACTGTATCCCTAAGGTGCGGTAAACATTCTCGCATATCTTTTTATGTTACTTATTCCAGATCCTTTGAAGATGTCTAAGGGGGTAGTCAGACCTGTCACGTATGGAAATGAAAACTTATTAAAAATGCTACTATAAGATTGATGATTTCTTAAATGATAAATTTTAATTGAAATGATATTATTATTACTTACCTACCTATTGTTTTTCTATTGTTAAATGAATTAGTACCTACTTTGACGAACATCATTAATTGACATTATTCCTAATATTTTAACTTTACTTTGAATGCCACTCTCTCGGTTTGCACACCGAAATCGGTAAAACATGTTGCTTCCAAGACCTTCCTTATGTAATCATAAATAAATAATCTTTATCTTTATCTTTAAAAATGAAAGATTATGCCAAAAGTTAAATTAGGTATTCACAAATAAAAAACATAGCTATAGGCACCTATTAGGTATTGTAAATAGACTGATATACAAAACGTGTTAGTGATACCTTCAGTGTTTGCTATTGGGTTTGAACAGGCGTTGACTAGTATATAAAAACACCTAAACAGAATATAAAATACTTAATCACATCTCCAATGCACGGAAAATGTCAGTCATCGAATATGATTTGGTTTTTTTTTTAAGTAAGTTCCAAAAAGCTTTATTTTGGAAATAGTGGGATACACCCGATGCATGCCACTTATTTTAGGAAAGAATGCCAGAGTCCACTTCAATTATTTCAGCTGATAGACCAAAAAGACCAATTATATTAGGGTGCAATCAAGTATAAGTAAGTAATGAAGGTACAAGCAAGGACTTTGTTTTCTTTTAAAATGGCTTTTGTTTTTGATAACCATGAAAAATAAACTAAAAAAAAACTTTTCTTGGGAAATTATTATAAAAAAAAAACAGATTTGTTAAACATAAAATTTTAATCGACTTTTGTTGCTGACTGTACTATCTAATTGAAGAAATTACATGGAAAAAAGTTTCTACGAATAGAGAACATCCTTTTCTGTCTTTTAAAAAAGAAGAAGAAGAATATCCCTTTACTAAGCTAAGATGTTACGGATGTTACTGATTGGGCGGTGTAGTTGCTCAGCGACAAAGCCCTTTTTATTCCAGTCCACTCTTAAATAGTTTTCCAGTAGTTACGGATCAGAAACAAAAGACTGCTAAATAGAATTCTCGTTAGCGAAAAAAGCGTTCTGTGACCTCTATAGAGGGTAAAGAAGGTAAACGTAGTCGAGATATATCGTAGAATAACCTACAAAGTGCGGCTATTGAAAATAACAAAATCAGGTCTACTTTTTATTATCATGATAACCCTAAATAAACGTATACAGGATCACGACTATATCCTCAAAGTGCAGAAGACATTCTTTTAGATATTTTTTATATACAGATCCTTGGAAGATGTCTAAAGTGGTAGTCAGATGCATGTCCGAATACATAATTTGATACATACCCACATTTTCAATTCAATTCAATTTCTACAAATGTATGGCGCCACTGAAAACCAGCGCTCCAACACTCTCGAGCTGTTGGAGCAAATGCTGAGGAGTAGCCGTATTTTCACCCACATACAATTGTGTAGATTTAAGTACATATTGTGTAACTGTTGTATATGATGTGGAGAAAATAAAACTTTATTCTATTCTATTCTTTATTCACAAAACTTACAGGCTGTCATTAATAAACACGAACTAGGGTGGTATTAACGCTAATCCAAAGCATAAGGCTGTAGTAGGTCAATTCAGTATTAATAAACAAAGACCAAGGAAGAACTAAGCTAATTCGACTCTACTCTCGGAGTAAGAGTTACTCCTAGGCGCGACCTAGTATAGAGATGGAGTAGGCAGACGTAACACCAAAAAGTTTTAGAAGAATAAAACCTCTTTGAATAAAACAGATTGTCAAATACAAATTATTGTCTATCTCTGTCATTCATATAATTAATGACAGAGATAGACAATATTTTGAATGATAATACCATTCGTTCATTCACTCTTTTTCTACTAATCCCAATGTAAGGAATGTATTACTCATTCGAGGCTACTACCAGTTTATTAATAACATCAAAATATTCAAGTTGCTCCTTCGTTACTAAAGAAGCAACAAGTCTGAGAGTAGTCTCGTATTAAGCTAGAATTAGGGTAATCTAATTAATAAGGCCGACAGTGTATCTATTACAAAGCTAAAATTAGAGAAATTATATGTATTTTATTTACTACATAGATCCTAATTACATAGATCCAATGATGATTAAATTATTTTGCCAAAATTCCAGCCTGTACGGTGAGTAAGTATAACATAAGGTGTTGAGTTTAATCGCGTTTACCGTAGAAAATTCCAACGACTGCACGCTGGCTGCACTGCAAAACCGACTGCAATCAGACTGCACGGTTGGTTTGCCTGTTATATCGCAGTCGTATTTACTGCATTTGCTGCAGTCGAAGTGTGTCTAACTTGTAAAAAAATCTTGTAAAAATTTGGAATCAGCTTCCAGCGTCCGTATTTCCGCTGAGCTACGACCCTATTGTTTTTAAGAAGAGAGTTAATAGGCACCTTCTGGGTAAGCTCGCTCCATCGTAGACCTCACTCTTACCTGTGTAAGTTTGAGGTCAAGAGCCGACCCATTCATCATATAAAAAAAAAAAAACTAAAGCATAACGTCTCACTCCAAGTTTATTTTTTTACAATGTAACTGCTTTCGATATATCCCAAGATCCGCGCACCCTGTATCTCCGCCGAGTCAATCGATGATCACAGCACGTGAAACAGACATACGATAAACAATGAGTGCGAGCGAGACGGCAATCGCACGTGAGTCCTGTTACATCATATTTGAAGATCTGTTTTAGCCCAGATATCGTCATTGTTTTTATACCTTTTTAAAATGCTAGGTAGGTATGTTCCGCGGTGTTATCTTTCCCTTGGAAACACTACACTTTTTCGGAAAGTAGCTTTAAGAAATAAGAAAAATTTATTGTTCAATCTGTGTTACAAAGATGGTATTAATCTAATTAGGTATCAACAGTTTACCCATCCTGGGCGTACGTATAATATAAGTATGAAGGTAGGTATTAGATACCTACCTTCATAGAAAGTTATGGCAAAGTAAAACTAGGTACCTACTAAAAGTTACATTTACCTAAACAAATTTTTTTTTCTTGCTGGACATTTCACACAGCATCATCTGGCCCCAAACTAAGCAAAGCTTGTACTATGGGAACCAGATAACTGATATACTACTTATATACTTTTTGTTTGTATATACATACATATTATACATAGAAACACCCAGACCCGAGACAAATATCTGTAATTCTTACAAACATTTGTCCCGCGGCGGGGATCGAACCCGCAACCTTCTGCGTCGCAGGCGGACCTTCGCCCACTGCGCCACAGAGGTCGTCAAAAAACGTTTACTTAGTTTAAACCTTAAACTATCAGTCAGTACTTACTTGACTACTTATTATAAGAATTGTATGTAATATTTTTAAATTAAGCTTGAGTGCTATTCCAGACTATAATTTATCTCTGTGTCTTTCATCCAAATCTATTCAGTCGTTTTTGCGTGAAAGAGAAACAAATATTGATACATACTTACAAACTTTAGAATTTTTTATTTAGAATAAAAATTGATTTGATTACTCCCATAACAGATAATGAACTAAGTATGATATTATAAAGATAAGATTTAAAATAAAATTCAAAAGCAAAACTGTGCGTCGGCCGGGAATCGAACCCGGATCAACTGCTTGGAAGGCAACTATGCTGACCATTACACCACCGACGCAGCTGAAGTAGCCTCTGAAATTTAGGACAATACTGCTATAAATTTTATCATATTTACTAAACAGGGTGATTAAAAATTTATTAAGTACTTTCTGATCACGTTTCTTTCATATACGATGCAATAATTATATTATTGCCTAAACAGACATTTTATTTTAAACGATAATCAAAATTATGTCAAGTTCAAATAATAATAAAAATTGTAAGTAAACTTGTGTTTTAATTTAATAGGCATACCTATATGGAAAATATTTGACTGTTCATCCATATTGATGAGTAATAAAGCGAGTGTTTTTATACCATACTATATCAAAGCTCCATACTTGAAAATGTTGATTATATTTTTTTAAATAAAACCCACACGCACCATAATTACTTTTAATGTCACTTTTATATAAATTACGCATGCTCCGTAAAACACGTTGGGGCTTATTACAAGAAAATGAGCCGAGTTTAGACCAAGTCTAACTAAAAAACTGTCCCTAGAAAAACGATCTTTAAATACTCGAACATAGAATGCTTTTTTGTGGTTTTGTTTTGATATGTGTCAACATGGGGTTCAACCAAGGTTTTACGTTTTTATAATAAGCAACATTAAGTCCAGGTCATGACATAAACAGTCAGAGATACACGTATTATAAGTACACTTTATACGTGCATGGTCCGTCATATATAGTAGATAAAAAAAATATGCATTGGTGCTCTACCTTTTCGGATTTCAATAATTATTTTCGTTTTATTTTAGACAGCAAAAAAGAGAAAAAATATTGTAACGGTACCTACTAGTAGTGTCAAAGAGGTCTTTATCTAAATGCTTCCCAATAATGGCGACCATTTTGAATTTCCATAGTCACTACACCACACACCTAAACCAGAGGACTGATTTAGATGAAACTTGTAATATTTGTAGTTCGTAGCTTAGAATAGCATATTTTTAGAGAAGATGAAAAAGAAGAGGCATATACTCAGCAGTGGGATGTGGGCTGTCTAGATAGGTATATCTAGATAGAGAAAAAAACAATTGAGTAAGTAAGTCGTTACAACGCAAACGAAGCTGTAGACAGGCGCTAGTAAAATACCTATGTCTGTACGGTATTGGCATAGGTACAGAATTATACAGGAGGATGTTAATATTTGCAGGAGCAATGAATCGCGACAATAATAACATCCGAGGTCGACTTTATATTTTACGTATACGCACCACGCGGTCTTTGCGTAGAGTAGGCTGAGAACAGAGATTTTAGAGATTTATTACATAAAAAGGCTAAAATTTTAACATTTTATTCTACTTTTCTATATTTGTTGCGCATAAGAAATAATTTTGATAGAATTTGGAAGACAAATTGTGGCTTGCAATAATCCATGAAATGTAAAAAATACCAATAAGTAAAGCCAAGGGCGCATTCAAAGAAAATAATGGACAATGAAAGACAATTAATATTGAATCTAAGAGAGTTTTTCATTTGGCCCTAAGGAACACTGGAAATTATTGTTTAAAGTAAAATTAAATTTAAGCACGTTTTTAAAACAGCTGTGTAAGTAATCGTTAAGTCATATAAAAGTTGGTGTTTTACTTTGCAACTTAGTATACATGCGTTGGTGGTGTAATGGTCAGCATAGTTGCCTTCCAAGCAGTTGATCCGGGTTCGATTCCCGGCCAACGCATACTTTTTACATTATTTTAAAGAAAAAAACTAAATTTAGCATTTTATTTTATTAATAAATATCAAGAAGGAATATGGAAATGTGCTACTTATGTAGCTATAATTTTAATGTTTTTCTTTTTCAATCAAATTTTATCAGATATACTAGCTGTGCTCCCGCGGTCCCTCAGGATTTTTTCATTTTTTCGGGATAAAAAGTAGCCTATGTCCTTCCCTGGGATACAACCTTTAACTATGCCAAATTTCAGCTTAATCTGTTCAGCGGTTTGGGCGTGAAAGCGTAACAAACAGACAGACAGACAGATAGACAGTTACTTTCACATTTATAATATTAGTATGGAAATATGGATAACTACTTATAGAAACTTCTTTGAATTGTAATTATGGTATTATTTTTATAAATCTTTTTAAAAAACACATTAAAACCCAAAAACCTCCGCAACATAGCGTCTGTTCCCAGCCTACTCTACCGCACCCCATTTAAGATGTAAACACATAAGTATAGCCAACCCACCCCGCATTGGGGGTGAAATTCATATCAGTAGCACCGGAGCTTCGTCGCCGGTCGGTCGCGAGCACCCCCAAACCAAACCATTTCAACCCAAAAATACCTTATTCCCAATTCAAAATTTAGGTTCACCCTCATTCAGTGTCATTATATCTGATGCTATAGTGTGTATTTCGGAGATGGTGACAGATATGTACAAAGTGAGTGAATAGTGTATCGATTGTATGCAGGTTTGTTTTTGTAGATGTGTATGGATGCTGCGACAGATTCGATCTGTGATTCTGTTCATTCAGTAGTACCTACGCTTAGTGTTATCGAATTGCATGATAATAGTTAGTTAAAAGAACATAGCTCAACATTATCAACTTCGTATGTGAGTTATTTCAAGAAAAAATCAGTTCAAAACAAAATTGAGAAAAAAAAACTCTACATAGGTAGTTTATGTATAAATATTAAATTCGATTTTTGTACTGACCCTGTTTACCTTTTTTTTAATATTCATAATTTTCCTGCCCTTATGTGAGGTCGTTACATTAAGATATCTTCTTTCGCTTTCTTTTTCATTTTAAGATTGTGTAGGTAGGTACTTACTTAAAATATTACATGAATGAACCTATTAATAAATAAAAATTATGAACCTATTAATTTAAAACCGGAAACCCTTTATCTTATAAATAAGAGTAACAGAATCATGACTTTATCCTTAAAGATCAGAATATAATAATATACAGGGTGTAAAAAGACGGCTACCGAAGCCGAAAGGGGTAGGTACAGCATCCCAACACACAACTAAATCCAAAAGGATTTTCCGAAAAAAACATTATAATCGAAATTAACAAATAATATAAAATGACGTAGCTAAGTCAATTTTTTTTCGCGTTATTTTTTGCTAATTATGTTTAGAATCATGGTCTAATTGCAACCCTGTATAATTTCTCATATTCTTGTCTCTAGCAGTAGTCTAGCTAGATCTTATGAAAATGCCGCTCGTCCAAATAAAATATTGGACACATTTCCTCATAGTTAGAAATATATCGAATGTCAAGATTTATAACAACATTGATGTCAAGTTGAGTTGTGTCAAAGTGCATGAATGGAGACTCTTTGAGGCGCACTTATAATCATCTTTCACCACACTCACTGGTTCGAATGAACCGGTGACACGACAAGAATAAGAAGACTTGACATATTATTACGTCGCTTCTTATCATAAAAACGGATTTTTATATCTAAGTATTTTTTATATATTAGAAACGAAAAAAAACATGCTGTATGCAGGTTTACAAACCTTTGGAAATTACTAAATATAGCCTCTACATCAGTTGCGTCGGTGGTGTAATGGTCAGCATAGTTGCCTTCCAAGCAGTTGATCCGGGTTCGATTCCCGGCCGACGCACATTTTTGCAATTTTTTTACGATTTTTTTATAATGTTTTGAATCAAGTATCTATTTCTCATAATTTATCCATCTCAAGGTTTTATCATCATAATCTCCCTGACCTTATCCCACGCTAAGTGGGGTCGGCACAACATGTCTTCTTCTTCCACTCACTCCCATCACTCGTATATTTTGCATCCACTCCTTTTACATTCATATCATCTCTCACACAATCCAACTTCTTCTTCGGCCTTCCTCTTCTTGCATATCTACCCATCTCAAGGTTTTATGAATAACAAAAAAAAATTACCTACTTTTAAATATTTTTTTGGGATCCGCATGTCAAATTTGAGGCCTTTGCCCTGTAGTGGGACAATACGGGCTAAAAATAAAATAAATAAAATGTCAAATTAAATATGGCCAACAAACGTCTCTTTCGCGACTGAAAAAGTCACTCTGGAATAATTATGTGGGTTCCGTCGTCCCTGAAAAACCGGGCCACAAATTTTTCCTAATCCCCTCCGGCTATATTGTTGATAGAGACGGGAAACACATTTTTTTTCTTATTTTATGATCTTCAATTTGAAATTTCACTTGTTTTTTTAACGTCTCTTGTGAGCTAACAAAAGATTATGGTGTTAAAGTTATGGCTATAAAAACGTAAAACCTTGGTTGAATCCATGTCGACACTGTCAAAACAAAACTGCTACCACAAAAAAGCTATGTAGGTACGAGTATTTAAAGATCGTTTTTCTAGGGACAGTTTTTTAGTTAAACTTGGTCTAAACTCGGCACATTTTCTTGTAATAAGCCCCATGGTGGTTTACTAGAGTTTTGCGATTATTTCAGCTACGTTAAAAGTAACGCTATTTAGAAAACGTAGGTGACACCGCTATTTTTTTTTTTAATTTTTCGATATTTAGTCGTCAGCCAAGTTCGTAAAATAGTGTAAGAATAATAAAATTTTCACTGAATATTTTGCAAAGCTGTTAGAGCATTTCACAACACAATGTGTTGTGACTAGCTGAAACTGCTTGAATGTCATTAAAGAATAGAATAGAATAGAATAGAATAAAGTTTTATTTTCTCCACATATACACAGTTACAAAGTAGGTACTTAAATCTATACAATTTTATGTGGGTGAAAATACGGCTACCCCTCAGCATTTGCTCGAACAGCTCGAGAGTGCTGGAACGCTGGTTTTCAGTGGCGCCTTACCCGTTGTGGCGCAGCACTTGCTGCGTCACGCGTCTTATTGCATAATTATCTTTTAGTTATAAACTATCTATTAGTTAATAAACAATTTAAAAAGACATCAAGGAATCAGGTCACTTACAGTAGGTACTTTCAAATTATTATTAGGTACATTTTAAATAAACAATAAAATCATTGCACAATTACAGGTAAGTAGGTATATACCTACCTATGCAACAACGAACGACTATTGAAGTGATTTTTGTGAATCCAACAAGTATTTTTTTAGTTTGGATTTAAATGAGAAAACTGTCAATGAATTTCTTATTGGGGGAGGGATATTGTTCCAGCATTTCGTGGCAGCATAGCAAAAGCTGCCACGAAATGCGGTCGTTCGGTGTTGCGTTCCTATTAAACGAATGGCAGAACGGCCATTACGAGCCGAAAATTTGAGTTTTTCATACAAATACGACGGAACCTGACCTCTTATAATTCCGAATAACAAAGTTGCAAAATGAAGGCTGCGACGCGACAACATGTTCAACATACCGTTACCATTGATGTATGGAGTAATGTGGGCTCGCTTGGGAACGGGAAAACAATAACGAATGCATGCATTTTGTACACGTTGTACAAGTTTCCTAGAACGAGCCAGCATACATCCTCCGAAAACAATATCCACATAATTAAGCTTGGATAAGACTAGAGAATCGCAAAGCCTAATTCTTAAGTCAGTGCTGATGTATTCCCGCATACGGTACAAAACAGATAGTCTGTAGAAACAATTACGGACAGTTTGAAGTACGTGACTCTCAAAACGCAACGAGCTGTCCATCAGCAGTCCTAAATTACGTACTTCTGTAACTCTATCTATAGGGACATCTTTGATAACTACCCTAGGATCATGGGAAATAATTTTACTGATTTGGTTAAAGCAGTTTCAGCTAGTCTGTTACCATGTAAAGCTTACTGTGTTTTATAAGTTAGAGACATAATGGTCATATTCATGAAATGAATGTAATTTTCATACGTAGACTTTTTTAAATCACAGAAAACCAGCGCAATAGCCTTTGCTAACTATTGCAAAAATACTGAGTGGCGACAACTTTTGTGTTGCATATTTATCTGGCTCTTTTTAATTTCATAATGTGTAAGTATTTCTTGTGTGTGACGCAAAAAAAGCTCTTTTTATTTATTTATTTATTTAAATGACAGAACATAGACCGGCTTTGTCCCCAAATCTTTCCCCTCCCTACAGTTGACCTCGCTAGGTCATCCCTCTCTTCATTACTGCTTTTTTGGGGCCTCCATAAAGTTTGTAATACGTACAGATTATACAAAGATTACTTACCTCTGTTTTATGTAGCGACTATCTTACCCGTTAGAGCCGTTAGAGCCGTGTTGGTCGAATGGGGTTGTGCCTCGACTTTCAATCCAAAGGTCGTGGGTTCGAATCCCGGCCGTCCATCACTGGATTGTTTGTTTCGAAAAATTTATATGCGCTTTAACACGAGCTCATAACGGTGAAGGAAAACATCGTGAAGAAACCAGCAGCTTAGTCAGCTCCACACGTATTGACGTCGTCTTTCCTGTGGGCCAGGCTGATTAAGCTGAGAGGATGGTTTAGGTGCTGGGCAAGCCTATTCCATCTCAAACAATGTCCCAGGCACTACAGCGTCCCGTTAAGTGTAGGCATAGGTTGCCTCCTGACGCGTTTTCTTCCTCGCGTGACGTAAATTGGAAATTCAGTTTTTGTTAATGATAATTCCAAAGTTATCATCATGTAACGCACAAAAAATATACAAAAAAAAGGTACGTGAGTGTCGTGGAACCTCTGATCGTGAAACACTCTTTTGTAACGAAGTTTGAACTTAGATATTTGTCATTTGTCATATTATAGTCATCCTAGAACCGCTCTTCCGTGATAACAATATAACAATCTATGGACTGTATTGCGACTGCGCACTTCACACTGTGACGATTTGACATATAAATGTGCCGTGACGCAAAAATTTAACACTTTTTTTCGTCTATCCGATACCGTCCGAAAAGGAACTTCGTTCCAAAAGTTTTAAAAACTATGAAGACTAGTCTTAGTTCGTCAATCTCAGGTCGAAAATTATCATCGATGATAATTTTTAGTTTTACTAAAAAAGTATCAATCAAACATTCATTAATTATAAAAATGTATATGGATTACCAATCTGAAAATTGGACCACAATATAGAGGGAAACAGTAAACATACAGAAAAAACATAAAATGATATCTTCGCATTTAAAAAAACAATGTGTTATTTAGGTTAATGTAGCTTCCAATTATTCGTACATCGATCAATCCCTACACTGATAATGAAACAAAACCTTAATGACGAGTTTCATCGATCGTATACTATGTCACAGTATTGAAGTCACTTCGACAAATTAAAACTTAAGGGTGGTCGCAGACCCATCCGCGCCGAACTGTCAATTCAATAGAAGAAATGCTGAGACGTCAGAAGCCAGCCGCATTTTCTGACGTCATCAGCATTTTTTGTATAGAAAAATGACTGCGTACGGCGCGGCCAAATATGCGATCAGGTTAAGGTTAACCTGAGGAGCCTTGATTGTGATATTGTTTTTTAAAAAATCGTATAATAAAAGAAAACAAACTTTCAGACTGTATTATTCTTGTGGAAGAGCTCGCTAAAGGTTAACCGTGTATTTCATTAAAAGTCAAAGGTAATATAAAAAAATTTAGTACCACTTTGATCACATGACACATCCAAATCACACATCACCAAACTGGTTCGAAATAACTGGTGACACTTAAGAAAAAGAAGATTGTGATCATATCTAATTGTAAGTATAGAAACTTCTACGTGTTTTTTTCTTCTTTTGCAAATGCTTTAGTTTGTAGCTGTAACTTCGTTCCTATGTCAACCTGTGTGTATAATTTGATTCCATTGCTTTTGTTACGAATTTCTATAGAATGATTAATTTATTCGTTGCTTTTTGCGGCAATTTATTCAGATCACGATAATTTGGGATCCGTTATTGAATCAGAAGGCAATTGATTTTTTAAAAGCCTCCAGATTAAATCTATTCACAACCTGTAGGCAGAGAAACCACACAAGTATTTCAATGGTCGACCTAAGAGTTTAAGATAGATAAATAAACTGTCTAGTCATCTAGTCTAATCATCTATCTTTATCTATCTTATAATATAAAAATGAATCGCAAAATGTGTTGGTAAGCGCATAACTCAACAACGCCTGGACCGATTTCATTAATTTTTTTTTTGTTGTGTTCGTTATTGTCAGGAGAAGGTTCTTATGACAGAAAAAATCTATATATTAATCATGGAGGGCGTGAAATAAGGGTTGAAAGTTTGTATGGGGAGTTGGTAGTTCCAGTTAAATGCAATAGATGGCGTTGCTAATAAGTATGTTATTTCGCTGACGAAGTCGCGGGTACCAGCTAGTAAAGAATAAAAATCCATACTTTCATACTATCCATACTAATATCCATACTTCCATACTTCCATATCCATCCATCCATACTATCCATACTAATATTATAAATCTGAAAGTAACTCTGTCTGTCTGTCTATCTGTCTGTCTGTCTGTTTGTTACGCTTTCACGCCCAAACCGCTGAACAGATTAAGCTGAAATTTGGCATAGTTAAAGGTTGTATCCCAGGGAAAGACATAGGCTACTTTTTATCCCGAAAAAATGAAAAAATCCCGAGGGACCGCGGGTCACACCGCGGGAGCGCAGCTAGTAATAAAATAAATTATTCATAAATTATTTTCAAAGCGGCAAAACTTTTTGCCATAATCATCAAAATTGCAGTTCGATAATTTGGGCTGGATACTCGCTAGCTCCAGCTGTGCTTCTAAAAGACACCTGTGCTGAGTTACACCAATTTATTTTGCCCATTAACTTGTGCAAAATGTGGGCATGTATCAAATATGTATTTGGACATCCCGCTAACTACACCATTAGAACTATCTAAGTTATGATATCTCAAACTAGAAATCAAAAAAATTCTTAAAATTGTAAAAACCTATGCTAATTTAAAAAAAATAGCAATTCAAATTGCCAAATTATGCAAATCGTCATATTACATTTGATTACTTTTCAGAGTAACGCCATCTGTTATCAATTCCAAAAACGAGGCAATTCAAACCTTATGTGCGCCGTGTGACCTCTTTCTGACATTTGAAAATTTTTGAAAGAATATAAGAAAGTCTAGGCCCTTAGCTATTTTTTTTTTAACTCAAGGTTAGCATTAGACCTAACTCATCAAGCATGGTTCCTTACTCTCGACTTAAAGACCTTTTTTTATGGAAGAGGGGGCAAACGAGCCAGTGGCACATCTGATGGTAAGTGATTACCACCGCCCACAGACAACTGCAGCATCAAGAAGCACTGCAGATGCGTTGCCGGCCTTTCAATTCATTTTCAATTCAATTCAATTCAATTTATTCAATAACAATTTCACAATTGTGTCTGAAAGTTATACAAAATGAAATAAATAGTGTAAAATAAAATATATAAAAGCACTTAACTAAGTCTAATATTATAAAATTCCTTCTTAAATAAAAAACATATTAAATCTAATCAATTTCAATGACATCCCTACATAAATATTCTTTTTCTTTCCCTTTGAGATAGGAATAGGCTCTTTTCTTCAAGGTGCCTAAGTCGTATCGGTCTGGAAATACCGCTGGCGACAGCTGATTCCATAAGTCTGTTGTGCGAGGCAGGAATTGGCGTGACAACCGCACCTCTTGAGTATTTCGGAAAAAACAAGCATAGAATCCAGTTGGAAGTTCCACAAGTTGGCAAGAAAAATATATTTTATTCTACTCTGTGATCTCATATCTGTCTTATGAGATAGAAGACGTGAAGGTGGCGTGCCAAATCAGCTCATCTACTTAAAACTAGTTGAAAAACAAAGTTAGTATTCGGTTAATCTCGAATACTTTCCCGTTAAGTAGCGAAGTTTCTTGCGCTGTCGCCAACTCACTCTCTGATTAGCCCAGCTCCTGCCAAACTAGGCTAGTTATCCACTTATTTTTATCCAACTACGCTGAAAATTAAAGTAAGTTCGTATGAGTCAGTGGCCAACTCTGGTGACGGAGTTTTAGACCACCTCCGTCATGGCTTAACGACTTAGCCGGGACCGACAATTTAACGTGCCCTCCGAAGCACGGAAGCTCTCAGATGAAAATGCCACTGGAGGTCACCCATCCACTTACAGACCGTTTCGATCGTTGCTTAACTTCGACAATCTATCAAGAACGACTAAGCAAGCACGACCACGAGCGCTGGGTTACGATTTTAGCTACCATTCCCTATAAGATGGTTCTGTAAATGTAACTATGCTCTATGTTACCGAGATGGTAAGCCAAGCCATGGCAAACGTAAAAATTTGACGCACTTTTAGTTTTTTCGAACCAGTGTGGTGAAAGGTTTTTATGTGCGCCTAAAAGATGCTTCTTTCGAAAACAATAAAACACACGTTTCATTCATTTCATGTTACAAAAGTAGGTTGACAATTACGTAAAGTATCTCGTTACGCGAATGTCCAGGTAAAATTGAATCCGGCGTAAGCTAATTATGCACACGTCAATCATATCCTATCCATTGCATTATTCGGTTACGACCGGTGTTCTGTTTAAGGAAGGCGGGTTGGTCTTAATTGTCTGTGTGTGATACTGATCGCTCATACCATGGAACATTCCTGAGCTTACGCACACAGAAACAGCAAGCATGTGCTGAAAAGAGCTAAGTCAGAATAATTCTATACAAAAGAAACTTACAATATTATCTAGAGGTTTAAAGGTCCTGTGAATACGGGTAACTATAGACCCTCTACGCCGTAGACCCTCTACGCTGTAGACTTCGTTCTACGTGACTTAAATAAAGGTCGTTCACACAGTGTTCATTGTGTTGAAAAAAGATAAAAGGAAACTTACAACTTTTAAAAGTTAAAGTTTTATTGAAAGTGTATGTATGGATGTTTGTTACTTTCACGCAAAAACTACTTGATGGATTTAGATGGTACAGAGATAGATCATAGTCTGGAATAGCTCATACGCTACTTTTTATCCCGTAAAAGTGAAGTGATTCTGAGCAACAAGGGGTAACATTGCGGTAAGTTCGTATTAGCTGTGGTATTAGTTATTGGCCAACTCTAGCGCAGTTTTTAGGCCGCCTTAAGACATTTAACGTGCCCTTCGAAACACGGAAGCGCAGAGTTGATAATGTCACTAGCGGTCACCTATCCAATTACTGATCGTTCAGAACGTTGCTTACGACAACACCACGAGCGCTTCAAACATCGCGGTACAACGTTGTTGTGTCTTTCTTAACTTCACTTCACTTCACTTCACTTCACTTCACTTCACTTCACTTCACTTCACTTCACTTCACTTCACTTCACTTTACTTCAATTTACTTTACTTTACTTTATCAATCTATCTAAAACTCTAGTTTGCAATTAAAAATTAAAAATTAAAAATACAAACCAGTATTTCTGTAATGTATGTTTGCTGACCAAAAGTTATGGCGCGAACTATTTTCGGGTAAAGGGTTGAATTTCATTTGAATTTTCTCACTTTTACAAGGCAATATAGAAGTTTTGGGCAAAATGTGTCTGTTTTGCTTTCGGGAACTATTTCGTTCATCGAAAACTGTAAAAATGTTGATGCTAAGTACTAATATTCTACAAAAGACTACTACGAGTAGATGTACGAGTTGAGCTATCTAAGGATCGTTAAAAACGATCTAAAGATTTATTAGATATACTAAGTATACTCGTATTCCCAGAGCGTTGAAGATCATATTTGATCATACTTTCTTTTAAAATAAATAATACAACAGGTACTTTAACATAATTTTTGGGAAAAAAAACATTTTTATTTTTAAAAAAGCTTTGTTCTTATTCATGAAACTACCACGAATGTTTATTATTTATATAACGACTGGAATATACGGTAAGAAACAAAAGAAAACTTAGGCCTTCACATCTATACTACGAGTAGATGATTTATACAGCGTCAGGCGGCAACCTATGCCTACACTAAACGGGGCGCTGTAGTGCCTGGGACATTGTTTGAGATGGAATAGGCTTGCCCCGCACCTAAACCATCCTCTCAGCTTAATCAGCCGCCCACATGAAAGACAACGTCAATACGTGTGGAGCTGACTAAGCTGCGGGTTTTCTCACGATGTTTTCATTCACCGTTAAGAGCTCATGATAGAGCGCATATGAACGAGAAATCCATTGATGCACGGCCGGGATTCGAGCCTACGACCTTCGGATTGAAAGTCAAGGCACAGCCCCATTTGGCCAACATGCTATAAATCAAATAAATCCAATAATTCTGTCGTTTTTTATTTGAGACGTAGACGTGTATTGAATTAGGAATATCCTATTTCCCGATGAACCGTTCGCCGGATGGGAAAATGCCTGTCACACTGTACGTGGGTTCAAATCCTAGCCGTATATCAGTAGATTTTATTTATTTATTTTATTTTACAAGTTTTGGGAAAACTTACAGCTAGGTATATGAACATTTAAGTGTAGGTATAACTTATAAATAGTATGCAGCAGGAGGCTACATCCATACTTACTTAATATTATAAATGTGAAAGTAACTCTGTCTGTCTGTTTGTTACGCTTTCACGCCCAAACCGCTGAACAGATTAAGCTGAAATTTGGCATAGTTAAAGGCTGTATCCCAGGGAAGGACATAGGCTACTTTTTATCCCGAAAAAATAAAAAAAATCCCGAGGGACCGCGGATCACACCGCGGGAGCGCAGCTAGTACTATAGGAAGGCCAATTACAAGTTTCCGCGAATAAATATCAACGAACTATGTATAGCCTAAAACAAACAGTACTAACAGGTGGCGACAAGAACCAATATGCTTAATAATATTTATATGCGCATTAACACATTTTTTTTTCGAATTTTCTAGAAAGATTTGAGAAAATGTCTACCGTGCCTCGGGGATGCAATCGCGATCTTATTTTATTAAGTCGAGCTTTTAACGGTGATGGAAAACCGCAGTATTTTAATGTGAATAATAAGCCTCTTTGAGGCACACTTTTATCTGGTTCGAAGACAGTCGAAGACCGACGCGGCAGACGAAAAGGTGCCAGGAAAAGGTGGCTGGACGATCTGGATGCATTCAAGCGAGACTGGCAAACCGTGGCCTTGGAGTGCAAGGAGTGGAACCTTTGCCCAGCAGTGGGACGATCTGGTTCGAAAAAACATGACAAGAATAAGTTTAAATACACACATACCAACAACTTTCGCATTTATATTTGTTTATTGACGACCTCTGTAGCACAGTGGGTGAAAGCCCGCTTGGGACGCAGAAGGTTGCGGGTTCGATTCCCGCCGCGGGATAAATGTTTGTATGATCTGCAAATATTTATCTCGGGTCTGGGTGTTTCTATGTATAATATGTATGTATTTACAAACAAAAAGTATATAAGTAGTATATCAGTTATCTGGTTCCCATAGTACAAGCTTTGCTTAGTTTGGGGCTAGATGATGCTGTGTGAAAAATGTCCAGCATTATTTTTTTTTTTTTTTTTTATCAAGAAGTTGATGTGGTTGCTTATGACATAAATATAAAAAAAATCATTTCCACGTGGGAATTTTCCTCCCACAATATCTCTACTAGAATTTTCCTCAAACTGCCGGTAAAATAATTTATCTTCTCGATAAAATGTCCATATTACCCGAGTTTTTAGCACCGGTTTCACGATTGTTCATGAGCTACGTGTGATCTAGGTCAGTTATAATATCTATGGATCGCTTGCAAAAAGTTTAACAGCCTCAAAAATTCGTTCCAATAGATCATTTGCAAAAATACTTTCATCATCATCATCATCATGTCAGCCATCTAGTGTCCACTGCTGAACATAGGCCTCCCCCATCGATTTCCACAGCGATCGATCTGGTGCAGCTTGCACCCAACGGCTCCCAGCAACCTTTACCAGATCGTCTTTCCATCTAGTGGGGGACGTCCTCTACTGCGGTTTCCGGTGCGTGGCCTCCACTCGAGAACCTTTCTGCCCCAACGGCCTCCAGTTCTACGAGCTATGAGCCCCGCCCACTGCCACTTCAACTTGCCAATCCTGAATATAAAAATACTAATAATAAAAATACTTTAACCTCCTTAAAACTCCATTCTAAAGCCACTGATACTCTAGCCACGGACTCATACGAACTTACTTACTTTTTAGCTTACAAATAATTAGTATATTTTAATAATCTTATTTATCTGGTAATAATAATAAAGCGCTCGTGGTCGTGCTTGCTCAGTGGTTCTTGATAGATCATCGAAGTTAAGCAATGTTCTTAATGGTCTGTAATTAGATGGGTGACTGCCAGTGGCATTATCCCTGCTTCGGAGGCACGTTAAATTGTCGGTCCCGGCTATTTAAGCTGTTAAGCCATGCCTTATGCGGCCGAAAAAAAATCATATCAAAATCATTTATTTCAGGCAACATGTCAAGTGAAAGATTTAACATACTTCGGCCCATATTATATTATAAAATATATACCTTAGACTAACATACCTGCATAAAATAAACTTATTTACTAGCACGTAGTGTCAGTGACGTGTGACACACGATTATGTGCTGCGACCGGTAATCGTCCGCGAAAACGTCGGAACAGCACATTCTTCGGCCAGAATTCTTCCTTTGTGAAGGTGTCCTAAATGAAGTAAAAACTCCGTCACCAGAGTTGGCCACTTATACAATAGTAATGGTATCTTGCTTTTTCAAATATAAATACCGGTGCTATAGGTAACGTACCTGAATTCAGCGGTCACTTTTTGTAGAAAACCATTTGTCAAACGTCAGTCCCATCGCAACTCAATGGTGCATTTGATGGCATATTTTAAGTCAAAGTCAAAGTCAAAAATCATTTATTCAGTAGGACCGCTGGGATCACTTTGAAACGTCTAAAACTAGGTGATTCTACTCCTGTTCCTTCGCGACCAATACCGTGAAGAACCAGGGCAACAAACACGGTTTGGGGCCTAGTGATCCATCTTAGATCTAAACTTAGGCTAATTTCTTAACTAACTTAGTTGTAAAATTAAAAGTAAAGTTAGTAAAATTCAAAAGCTAAGCAAGATAGCAAAGGCATTGTGCACACATCTGCTGTCGAGGGGCAGAGCGACATAAGGGTATGGATGTTAGAAAGTCGCCGTTACACGATACCATTCTGGCATATCATCCTTGCTTCGGAGCAAGAGCAAGAGCAAGAGCTTTTACTCGTATTCTGTGGAAAAATCCCCTTTAAACATCGATACATGAAAAAAAACTTAGGCCTTTACATCTATATTAGATGATTTATACAGCGTCAGGAGGCAACCTATGCCTACACTTAACGGGACGCTGTAGTGCCTGGGACATTGTTTGAGATGGAATAGACTTGCCAAGCACCTAAACCATCCTCTCAGCTTAATATATACATGACATTACTCGTAATATGAAGTACAAAAGCTAGAAGTGTTATTTGTTTTTCAAATCGTTGAAAGTTATAAGTATGAAGTTCATTTTGATTTTAACACTCGCACATGACAGCTCTTTCCACTTGTATTGTGTTAGCGTATTTATGGGCTCTAAGTTAAGGTTCCGTTGGCACTGGCGTGTTAATTGTTTTATTTTAAATATCAACTTGGAGAAGTTTTGTTTAGTAGAGTCAACGACAAAAGTTCATGAATAATTTGAGAATTTAAAATTCCTTAGCGAGAGTTTTGTGGAGAGGCGTGATTTAATTTGACCAAAATGTTAAGTAGGTACTAGTTTTCTTCCCCAATTATGCTAGCTTAGTACGAACACTTTAAACACCCCTAATGATATTCCAGAACTTGATTTATATGAACTAAGTTTCTTTCAGTTCCTTGCACTGGTTAAACATGTTTGTAAACAAATACAAAAATCTAAATTACAGGTATAACAATCAATATTGCCCTTTGAACAATCCAACAAACAACGGTAGGTTAAAAGTTTTACAGGTTATTTTGCCAATACGTTCCATTCTACGCAGAAATCAGGACGGAGCGGAAATGAAAAGCTGGTTTTCGTCGCGATAGCGCGGCATGGAACGTAAATAAAAGATTCCGTGTGCTACGTAGACGGTACGAATTTACAGACGGGTACCTTACAAGTCAGCTTGTTTTATTTTAAAGATTTTTTACAGAATAAAAGCTTTTCAACAGACTTCATAAAAGAAGGTTCTCAATTCGTATGAATGATTTTATCCAATACATATAAAGGCTAAACTAAATTAAGGCAACATTTTTTAAGATGTTTTTGTAGAGAGTAATCTTTTGTCGTGTCATTAGTGTAACCAGTGTGACGAAAAGAATTTGAGTGCGCTCCAAAAACTCCTTTGTGCACTTGACAACACCTATTTTGTTATATTATTTTCACAGTTTACATTTCACTAAACAAAAACGTTTTCGGTTATTGCACTCATAGAAACAAAATAATCCGCCATTTTGAAAAAAACACGAATTTTCTAAGTCTAGTAACTTTATAAATGCAAATGGTGGATTTTTCAGAGGTTTTATAAAAAATCTACCAACTTCATAACGTCATACAAAGTCAAAAGAGTTTTTCAGAACCAGTGCAAGTTATTAAACTCTGAATAAACAACATACAACTTTGAATTCTTTTGAAATGAAAACAGGAAAATCAGTTGAAAAGAAACATTTCAATATAGAGATAAAAAAGCGATTGCGAAGCTGGATCTCTTCAATAGTTTTTTTCTACTCGACATCAAAGCCAAATGTTTATGATTTTAGCAACTAGCATGCATTTTTCGCACGTTTCTATCGAATCGTTACGATATTATTTTAGAATAGTTTATTTATGGAGTGCTTATTTCTGTTGGGCATTGTCGTCAAATAATATGTATAAGGACATGCTGACTACGAGTACATTTAACATCTTCGAAGTATATGAAACATACAAAATATTCTGTGCCTTAAAGTCTAAGTCAATAAATACCTCTGGGATACCGAACAGTCTTAAAACTAGGTGTGATTTTAAAAAAGTATTCAATTAATTTGAATTGTACGATTTCCATGTTCTACATGGTTGTTTGCATACATTTAATTAAACATAGGACGCCTCGAGCTGCCGCAATACATGCTGCAGAGCGGAATATGTCTAATAAATTAATTTAAATTTTATAGGATTGCAGAAATAATTGGCTCAAAATGTTTACTGGAAGAAAAGAGTGCTACCCTATTGTAGAGATAAGGTGGTTATTGTAAGTAGACCCTATGTCTACGGTAAAATAGAATAAAATAACGTTTGGGGGTAGGTGGAATTCCCCCAAGTTATGACAAAGAGGGAGTTTAGGCAAACTTATTCTACGTTTTTAAGCATTACTAACCAACCTATGTTTTACTTTGTACCTTGTGAAAAATAAAATAAATAAATAAATACTCGCCTCAATAAGGTTTGCCCAACTGGCACACTTACCTTAGGGCCTTTCGGCCGACAGTAATAGTCGGATAGTTATATATAGGTTGAAGTGCCCAGTAAACTTCGTAAGCGCGATTCAGAATTTTCTATAGATATAGATATAGCTATACTTTTTGCGTGTTCTTAGCGCCATCTAGTGGTACAGCTCCGAAGTACGTCGCTGTAATTGACATCTCTTGAAGTTCAGCTTATAGTTCAGCTTGTAGTTCAGGCGATGGTAGATAGAGGTCGCCACAAACGTTTGAGTTTAGGCAAAAGCATAATAAATGGAAAATAGAAAAAACAAGATCGCGACAAAAAAATGTTTTCTGCTGAATACTGAAAGAAAATATTTTTGTAATTTTTATGCCAATTTTGAATTTTGAGTACAAGAATACATTTTTTAATTAAAACTTTAGTTTATCTAGTGAACAGCTGAATTAAACCATATAGCTGCTAATTACATAAACGTTAAACCTTAGTTGAACCCCATGTTGTCAAACAAAACTGTTACCACAAAAAATCGTTCTATGTACGAGTATTTAAACATCGTTTTTCTAGGGACAATTTTTTAGATAGTCTTAGTCTAAATTCGGTTCATTTTCTTGTAATAAGACGGAAGTTTTAATATCGGAAAAACAAAAGTGTCCGCCATTTTGAGTAAAGAGTCGAAAGATAAGTGTTAAGAACGATCTTGACACACCACTTTCGACTTTTTTTTACCCCCCAGTGGTGTGAAAGGTAGCTACAAAGCTGGAAAGGAAAGAGCATGGAAACCGTCATGATTTTTAAGCTCTCGTGGTCGTGCTTGCTTAGTCGTTATGATAGATCGTCGAAGTTAAGCAACGTTCGAATCGGTCTGTAAGTTGATGGGTGACCGCCAGTGGCATTTTCATCTGAGTGCTTCCGTGCTTCGGAGAGCACGTTAAATTGTCGGTCTCGGCTATTTAAGTCGTTAAGCCATGACAGAGGCCTTAAGGCGGCCTAAAAACCACTGACTCATACGAACTTACTAGTCATGATTTTTATGTCTGTAAAAAAAACTTTTTTATTCGCACAATACAAACTGATAGTAGGTATCTCTGAGGTTATTAAAAAGTTAAGACCTAGCCTAGCTATTACTCTGGCCTAGCATAATGGTCTCATTCCGAAACAAATTCAAATTCTTGCTAACTGGGAATTTCTCAAAATCATCACAGCATTACTCCCTGTTGGGCTATAAAGCGACGTAAAGCTTAGTGAAGGGACAAGACTTGTCGATTGTATAGAATAGAATAAAATACAACTGAATAAAGTTTCATTTTCTCCACACCATATACAACGTGACAATAGATACTTAAATCTTAATTAATTGTCGATTGTAATTGTTTTAAGTCCGATCTGTTTAGATCAAAGTTTTTGTGTGTAGGTGAGGTGCTATAAAATTAAAAAAGCAAAAACAAAAGGACATACAGAAAAAATAATTGTTAATAAACTATTTAAGACCTTTGCCCAGCAGTGGGACAGTATAGGTTAAATAAAAAAATTTAACTATTTAATTTAAAACTTTTTAAGCTTTTTTGATTTGTTGAGATGATTATTTTTTGGTATTTATTACGTTCCGAACTTTGTTATATTTTTTTAAACAAAATAGATACGTGACTAATACCCGTTACCATGCCTTCGGAGTCCCATACCGATAACCATGTCAAGTCACAGTTGTGTTAGTATACGATGCAGGGCAAAAGATAAAACTTATCGATAGATTCCCATCCCTAGCATGCTGGCGCACTGCGGTACAGTCATGCCTCTTCCAAGCCTAACTTTGTTACAATATTCATTCTTGTAGAGTCGACTTATTACCAGTCTATATTCATAAAAACTAGCGACGACATGCGGTTTTATTCGACATTTTTGTCAAAAAACTACAAACCGCACAGAAAATCATTCTACACCTCAAAATTTTTCCTAAGTAACACCTGACATAGCCTTACACCACGTTTATTGATTTTTATGGGAGTATGTAATATACTTTTTTATCTTTATACATCAATTGTTGATTGAATAACGGGACGAGATCGCGTAAAGGTTTTCATAATATTTGAACTATTATCCCAAAAAAAAAACTAAGGTAACTACATCTACATATATTAGATGATTTTTACAGCGTCAGGAGGCAATCCATGCCTGCACTTAACGGGACGCTGTAGTGCCTGGGACATTGTTTGAGATGGAATAGGCTTGAAACCTAAACCATCCTCTCAGCTTAATCAGCCTGGCCCACACGAAAGACGACGTCGATACGTGTGGAGCTGACTAAGCTGCGGGTTTCCTCACGATGTTTTTCTTCACCGTTAAGAGCTCGTGAAATTTTACGAAATGAAAAATCCATTGATGCACGGCCGAGATTCGAACCCACGACCTTCAGATTTAAAGTCGAGGCACAGCCCCATTCGACCAACACGGCTCATTATTATTATTATCCCAACAAAGTTATGAAATCAACAAAATGAGTTTAAATCGTGTAGTTTAAAAAGTTAATTTATACCATCAGGATTGAACAAAAAAACCTGTTTACTATTGACGGAGATTTCGGTAAAAATAGAACCACTTTTATTGAAGTCGGTTAACGACTTTTGAGCGTCTCAATCAATTTAGCAATACCGGCATCCGATCCGTATGGCATCCGTTTCCGTAAGGCGTAAAGGGTGAAATGGATATTGAATAGTAAATGTTTTTTAGATATTGGAAAAACATTTAACATACTATTGGTTGCGAAAAAACAGGAGCAGAATTAGGGTCTTCCCAGTAATATTATAATTTAATATATTAATTTTTAACCCCCGTCAAAAGAGCGAGGTGGTATAAGTTTAACGTGTCTGTGGTATCGTAGCTCCCAAACGGATGAATGATTTTTTGTGTCATAGATAATTTTATCCCGAGTGTTTGCCATGTTTCATGATAATCTGTTCAGCCGTTTGAAGATCATCAGCTCTTTAATAGTTGATGAGGGGATCTGACTAACTTCCTTATGTCTAATTTTTGTACAAGTGGCGGAGGTTTTTTCGTAAGTGTCTCTTCTTATTAAAGGATTTACTCCTTGTCGGCACAACTGATGAATCCCATAGTTCCATTGGTTCAAGGGATTAAGCTTCTTGGGAGACATCCCCGGGCCCCGAGTTTGAATCCCGGTAGTACAGTAACAAACAAGCCTCTTTGAGGCGCACTTAAAATCCTTTCACTACATCATCATCACTAAATTTAAGAGCTCAGCTCTTGTCGGTGCAATGATGCAACTTCCTCCACCTCTCCCTTTCCAATGCGGTCTCCTTTACTTCTTTATACGACATGACAGCAGTCTTCTCTTTTATCTGACTCATGAAATTTATTCTAGGCCTTCCTCTTCCTCGTCTTCCTTCCACTTTTCCTTCTATGATGTTCTTGATAAAGCTGTCATGTCGTATAAGATGTCCAATCATTTTTCCTCTTTCACCACACTGTTTCGAAAAGAACTGGTGACATGACAAGAAGAAGAAGTAACTTTTTGCATTTAATATTGTTTTTAAGTATAGAACCGTTACCGAAACCTCGTTCCAGTTTTCACTTCTGCCGGCACTCTTGGGGAACGGAGTTTTTTTTCAAACTTCCTCTAAACAATGTCGCCAATAACTTGTAAACTCCAAACTAAGGTTTTGTATCAAATTAATAGTGAATTTGGCAAGCTTTGCCACTGCACTGCGGCATCTGACGATACAAAAACAGTTTAAACAGAGACTAGCTAGACTCCACGGTGTTACCTATGGCTTTTAATTTTTCCGGGAACTAAAGAAATATAGCGAAATAAACATAAAATAAATTTTTAGGTGCACATCAATGAGAGTCACTTCGATGAAAGATTCTTGTTTTTTTTCTATTACCTACTGGTTAATCACACTGCAAGTAAAAGATCTCAGTCAAAAATTATGTTTTTAACATTAAGAATGTTGGAAACGAACATTTTGATGACTAAATTCGATTTGAATTTCGGGATTCGAATCTGCAACCTTAGGATTTAAAGTCTATCTCACTTGACCAACACGGCTCTCACATTAGTATTCAATTCAAAGGTAAGTAAAAATGAATTATACAAAACTCGGATATCAAATTATTTCCCTCTATTCTAAAATTGGATTCTACATCGGACGCGAATCTCCCATTAATTGAATAAAACCAGCAAAATGGATCGGAAGTACCGCACGAAACCCTCCCAAGAATATTTTATTAGTATTTCATTGATTCACTATTCATGTTTAGTGGGCTTGCAACTTGTATGGATTGCAAAAAGTGAGCTTAGGCCAAACAGTATTTGTTGTATTTGGACTTGTCTCTGACTGCCCCACAGAATTATATATAGGTTATAGGAACTATACAGGGTTATTTGTAAAACACCGGTAACCTCTTAGGACTGTATTAATATCATCATAAACAACAACTTTTGTTTCTTTAACTTTTAAAAATTCAGCAAATTTTCATACAAAAATAAAAATATTTAAACGCTCTAAATGTTACGTAGTCTATGCGGAGCAAAAGAAAGCGATAGTACAATAGCGAGAGGAGCGGGGTTAGGGAGGCGGGGGCGCTTAAAATTGACAGAGTTGAAATGTGATAGAAAGGACAACGAAATCTTGCAGGTTTGTTTTTTGTTTTATTATGTTTTGTAAAAGTCATAGAACAAAAGTTGTTGTTAACAGCCCTGAGAGGTTACCGGTGTTTTACAAATAACCCTGCATATAATTCTGTATACTGCCCTCTTTGACATAGTCAGAATCGTCAAAATACATATTATTGCACATGCTCACATTTTGCACAAGTTAGTAGGTATTCCATTAGGCAAGCCAATCGCCGCCTATTTCTAACTAATTCCATTCGAGCTTTGTTACAACACAAACGTAGCTTGTTGTTCTACTAGCAACAAAAACATGGCTCGTATTTACAAACGAAATGAAAACGTATAAGCATTATCTTTAGAAAGCTTTTCGGAAAATCAGTAATGAAGTTAGGTGTAATGGTCCCAAGTGACACAGGTCTACCCTCATTAATGTCATACTTTCTTTTACAGGAGCAAATCTAATTATCATGGCTGGCTCGAGGGAGAGGCTACTCTATGAACGAAGATCGGATTACGAAGACTATCGAAGACGGTACGAGCCGTACCAAGACACACACAGGTATAGAGACCGAAGGCTAGAAAGAGACAGCAGAGAGCGACCGAGGCGGAAGAACGGCTACGTCTACGAAGACATTTATTCCGATTTCGACGAAGCTCAAGGCCGCCTATCTCTTTTCAGACCAATTAGACCAGAATTTCTCAATCTACCCTCAAGTTATGATATAAAATACAACTCACTACCTCGAAACTATTATAACTACGAGCGGGATAGAGAGAACAACGATAGAGAAAGACGGAGAAAGAAGGATTACTATGATTTTCGAATCGAGAACGAGAGAAAGAGACAAAGCGATTACGAGTATAGAAGCAGAGAGAGACCTAAGCCGAGTGTGAATCTGAAACCGATGCAGAGCCAACTAAAGTCGGTTAACCAATTAAAACCATTACAAGATAGAACTGTGAAAGTCGATCCTAATTTGAAGGCAAAAAACGTAGCAGTGTGCAAGCCTTTACGTATATCTGAAAAGACTGCGCGTTACTGGACTTCGGATATCCCCGAGCGCACCCGATCCCGCCCGAAGAAGCCCGAAGAGAAGAAAATCGTAAAATTCTCTGAAGTGTCCGGCTGTAATCGGAAAATGATCGTCGACGATCCGATTTTCGGACGAAAAGTCGTGCCGGTTCGCGAATTAGAAGTATCTTTAGACCAGATGATTCAAAATGGGTATTTTGAGAAGCATAATATTCCGATAAAACCTATGGTTCGAACCGAGAGTGTAGTGAAGGAAGAAGTGAAAGAGATAGCGAAGAGCGAGCAGAACGGAAAATGTTTGACTGGTGGCAAAGTACAGGAGTTGAGGCGAACAAGACATTTACCACAGGTATGTTTGTTTGTATTGGGTTCAATAGCCTATGCAGTAACAGCTTAGCAAACATAATAGTCAGAAATAGCTTTACAACTAACTTGAACAAACAAGCTTCGAAGTTTACCTTGTCGGGTATCTTTACGTAAACGATATTATGATGTAGGTATGTTATAGTCTTTAGATACGCATTCAATTTCCCTTGAAAACCTACATCGAAGGTGGTTTGAGGCAAGTCCCAATATTCGGTACATTACCTTTTGCAGAAACTATCATCGATTATTCAAAAGAGTGAGGAAATCAGTTAGTATGTACCTAATTTCAAAAAACTCATTGACCTGTGTCGAACATTGAAGTCGGTTCATTTTAATTATTCAAGCTCCCTTAATGAAATACAACTGGGCAGGCGTAACGTATTGTAAATAATATGAATCTTCACATAAAGCTTAGTAATTAATACTCTGCCAATACCAGCCAGTTGATATTAATCAAACATTACGTGACCGTAGTAGAAATTGTTCAGTAGCGCAACCGTCCTTCGATTACTCAGCCCGCATTTCCACGAAAAGTGTCCAACAGTCTGTCCGATAGTCTGTAGGACATTTATCGTGGAAGTATTTTTGTAGATGGGAACGCGAGTTAGACTTAGTCACCTTAAAGAAAGCTAGGCCCCAAACCGAGTTTATTCTGATTTTTCAGGGTATTGGCCGCGAAAGAACTGGAAAAAATCTTCTAGCTTTTATGACGTATGTGATCAATCCAGCAGGATCATTTACGTTGCATTAACTGTACTCTTGGTCTAAGTTGTGGAGTTTTTTTTTTGAGAAAAATGTTATCGATATAATTAAAATAGTCACTCTCTAGGTTATCCCCCATTAATTTAATAAAGCTGAAAGTTTGTGAGTTTGTTTAGATGTTTGGATGTTTGTATATTTGTGTTTCAATCACGTCTAAAACAGTGAACCGATTTGGATGAAACTTGGAATAAGCGTAGATAGCTACCTGGAATAGCACATAGACTATTCAAAATGTAGGTACGCGCACAGTAGCTAGTAACTCATAAAAAAAATAGAATCAATAAAATTACGAATTTCTTTAAAGTTGCTCATCCTTGAGTTTGAAAGCTAACAGATAGAGACCGTGTTTGTTGCCCTGGTTCTTCACGGTATTGGTCGCGAAGGAACAGGAGTAGAATCACCTAGTTTTAAGACGTTTCAAAGTGATCCCAGCGGTCCTACTGAATAAATGCTTTTAGATTTTTGACTTTGAGTTGAAACACTGAAATAGTATACTATGCCAAAATTTTGTTTGCTTATGATTCTGGCTCAGTTACTTGATTCATTAGAGCATGTTAAGGATTAACGGCCTGAATTAATTGTTGTTTAGTTTGTGGTTAAAGTTAAACTTAGTTGGGTAGCTTATAACTTAGGTACCTATTTTGTATATTACAGGCTTTAGTGCTTTTTAGACTGACTTCATCAGACTAGCCTAAACCATGAGTCCTAGAAACATGAAACTTGGAAGGTAAATTATTTGTATGGTGGATGGCAATACTAAAAAAAATATGTTGGAAATTTATTCGTAAAACAATGGCAATTTTTTTTTTTTTTAAGAAGTAGTTTTCTTTAAGATAAACGTTTCTTAGTTTTTGAAACAAAGTTCCTTTTCGGACGGTATCGAGGATGAGGGCTAGAAGAAAAATTTTACCGTCTCGACATATCGCTGTCTCCGGGGAATAAAAGGATAACTGCAAAAACACAACTTTACAGGAGAAGCAAAAAACATGTTTTTGTTGATAGCTACACAAATTGTGAAAAATGGTGCGCATAGTGCGAAAAGTGGTGCACAGTCAGTAAAAGTTTTTAGCTTATAATTTTTTTTTTAATTTTAACTAAATGTGATGAGTAACAGACACCGAGACCACGTTTTAAATTTTCTTGGTAAATAAAAAATAGGGGTGTTTAAAAAATGTCGTGGTATTTTCAGCTCCCACAGACCCACAGCTTTAGGCACGAGGCCGATCAATTTAGCCTACCAGTGCCTTAATAATCTCAAATCTTGACATATTATACCCCGTTAGGGTAAAAGGGGTAGAAGGGGTGTGTAGCAATCAAGGATAAAGGGTTGCCTATTACACCAGATTGTTCACGTAGCTGCAATCATTTTGATATTAATTTCTGTGGTAGAGCCATGTTGGCCGATTGGGTTCGAACCCCAGACATGCATCAATGGATTGAATTTTCCCTTTCAGAAAATACATTATAAGCATAATAACACAGCTCATGTGAATAAACTGGGAAGGGCATCGTGAGGAAATTAGTTAATATTCTTTCAGGCGGCGATGGGCTTGCTACCCTGTCCCTGGCATGCTTAATTTTGCAAATTACAAAAAAAACTTAGACCTTTACATTTATATTAGATGATTTATATAGAGGCAACCTATGCCTACACTTAACGGGACGCTGTAGTGCCTAAGACAATGTTTGAGATGGAATAGGCTTGCCCAGCACCTAAACCATCCTCTCAGCTTAATCAGCCGCCCACAGGAACGACGACGTCAATAAGTGTGGAGCTGACTAAGCTGCGGGTTTCCTTCTCCGTTATGAGCTCATGTTAAAGCGCATATAATTTTTTCGAAACGAAAAATCCAGTGATGCACGGCCGGGAATCGAACCCACGACCTTCGGATTAAAAGTCGAGGCCCAACCCCATTCGACCAACACGGCTCAATGCATGCAAAATACATAAAAAGTAAAATGCTTGTAAAAATTCGATAATATAAAAATATATAAAAATGAATCCCTATATCCCTTAGTCACGCCATCACGCGTGAACGGCTGGACCGATTTCACGAATTTTTTTTTATTGTGTTTGTTATTGTCAGGAGGAGGTTCTTATGACAGAAAAAAATTAAATCATAAGCAGACGAAGTCGCGCGAGTCAGCTAGTTGTAAATATTTAATAAGACGTCGCTAGTCTTCAATGACACAACTAGCTGGATTTACTTAGCAGGCTTCGCTAGTAACCTACTTTCGGAATCTGGGCGCGCGCCAGTCTTAATTTTTTTTTGTAAGCTATTAAATAAAATAAATAATGCTGGACTTTTCACACAGCATCATCTTGCCCCAAAGTAAGCTTGAGCTTGTGGTATGGGTACTAGATGACTGATAAACTACTTATATACTTTTTGTTTGTAAATACATACATATTATACATAGAAACACCCAGACCCGAGACAAATATCTGTAGATCATACAAACATTTGTCGCGCGGCGGGGATCGAACCCACAACCTTCTGCATTGCAGGCGGACCTTCGCCCACTGCGCCACAGAGGTCGTCGTTGTGTTTGTTACAATAACCACATTGAATTGAAAACTATGACAAACTAGGAAAGTGAAAAGTTTTGTTTGTAGGAATTTTACGGTCTATGACTGCGCTGTTAAACATAGGTAGGTAGGTATACAATACAGGGACTTAAATATCTAACAATGGACTATTATTTCAAATTTTCATTTATGTCATCAAAGTCAAAGTCAAAAAGCATTTATATAGGACCGCTGGGATCACTTTGAAACGTCTTAAAACTAGGTGATTCTACTCCTGTGAAGAACCAGGGCAACAAACACGGTTTGTGGCCTAGCTTTTATTAGATGATCCATCTTAGATCTAAACTTAGGCTAATTTCTTAACTAACTTAGTTCTCCTAGGATACTCATAATCTACTATAACCTCTTGGTAGCATTAAATGCTTTTTTATATTATTGAGATAAATACAAAGCTTAAAGTTAAAAACCACTTATGGGTCCACAAACCACAAGGACCAACAAAGGTCAAAGGTTGAAGTCCAATCTCAAACACAAAAATGCCATTTGAACCACCAAAGGGCCGAAATGCAAAAATTAAAACAGGGTTTGAAAAATCCTTTTCGGAATGGGAAACACTGAACCAGGTCACCGCGAAGGGTCAAGCTTTTACTGCACACAGAACATTGGTGAAATAATGCAGTAAGATAATTACAAAACAAAAGTAAATAGTATGGGGCGTGTTTTGTCGTGGGGTTAAATCCCTATTGGAAATCAAATTCCCAACCTTTGATATTTTATAATGCATAATATGCAGAATGGAATTCGCAACCTTTGTTATGTATTTTATAATATTATTATAACAAAGGTTATTCAATTCTGGTCGTGCATAAATGGATTTTCCATTTCGTAAAAGCGTCAGACTGGTGAAGGAAAAACAATTGGCAAGAAACCCGCAGCTAGTCAGCTCCACGCGTATTGACGTTGTCTTTCCCGGTTTTGGTGCTGGGCAAGACTCTTCCATCTGAAACAATTTCTCAGGCACAACGGCGTCCCGTTGAGTGTAGCATAGCATTTCCTTTTCGGACGGTATCGAAGAAAAACAGGCTGGGGCTGAATTTGGAATGGCCAGTATAGAAAAGTACTCTTTGCTTCGTTCCTTAGTTTGGGGCTAGATGATGCTGTGTGAAATGTCCAGCATCATTCATTATTTATTTATTTGTGTGGAGTTTTATTTTGGAGCTCTACTGATTTATCTATACTGTGGCTCGTATGGGAAGCGATCGTTGGACGTTAATGAGCTCTCGAACTGTTAGCGGTTAGCTGAGCTGAGCTAAATATGCTTTAATGTTAAATTTTGCAGCAACCTTGCTAAAAAGGGAATATAAGAGGCTTTTTATAACACCACACTTTATAAAAAAAAGGTAAATTCGTATGAGTGGAGACCGCGACTCGGCAAACGTAGTGTAGGACGCCCTCCGGCCAGGTGGAGTGACGATCTGCGAAAGGCTGCCGGCAGAAGCTGGATGCGTCGAGCTGAGGACAGGGCGCAATGGCGCGCACTAGGGGAGGCCTATGTCCAGCAGTGGACTGATATAGGCTGATGATGATGATGATGATGATGAAGAGTCAACTCTTTTGTCGGAGTTTTTTAGCGTCATAAAAAAGTAAGCTCGTATGAGTCAGTGGCCAACTCTGTTGACGGAGTTTTTAGGCCGCCTTAAGGCCTCTGTCATGGCTTAACGATTTAATAGCCGGGACCGACAATTTAACGTGCCCTCCGTTACGTGGTGTAAAGTTACGCCGGGTGTAACTTAGGAGTAACTATATAATTATCTCATACCATTCAATTCTCAAATCTCAGCTTAATCAGCCTAGCCCACAGGAAAGACGACGTCAATACGTGTGGAGCTGACTAAGCTGCGGGTTTTCTCACGATGTTTTCCTTCACCGTTATGAGCTCTTGTTAAAGCGCATATTAATTTAAGAGCCGTGTTGGTCGAATGGGAGTGTGCCTCGACTTCAAAGGTCGTGGGTTCGAATCCCGACCGTGCATCACTGGATTTTTCGTTTCGACAAAGATACTACACAATAATTATTATCATTTATTTATTTTATTTTATTTTTATTATTATTTATACACAGAACGCGATCAAGAACTCAAGAAGCAGGGAATCTCATAGTCTCATAGGGCAGTATCCATTCTACTCGTATTTTCTCCTATAAAAGTACAAAATATTCCACGTCACGTACAACGCTCGGTTGGATCTAAAATGTTTGCCGAGCCTGTTGGTTGGGCAGCAATGTGTGCAAAATTTGTTGATATTGCCGGGAACAGGGAAAATATCGAGAAAAAGGTTTCGAAGGAATAAATATCTTCACTTGAGAACAATGCGAAAATTGAGATTTTTGCTGTTTTGACAGTTTCATTCAGATATTTGAGATCTAAATTAAGATAAGAAAGATGATTATTTTCTTTTATTTAAAGAGTAATGCTAATGGGCTGTACTTTTGAATTACAATCTAGAGTAGATTCTAGAGAGAATCTAGAGATCGGGAGTAAGTTCGTATCCTCAAACGAAAATTCGTTTACTGGGAATTTTCATTTCATTTTTCATTTTCATTTTCATTTCATTTCATTTCAAACGAAGATGGATTTTTCGTATCGGTAAATGTATGCTATTCATTCACACGAGATAAACGGTGAAGGAAAACATTGAGTGTGAGGGGTTCGATGAGTATTCTTCTAGAACGCTGACTTCTGCAAAATTTTAGCATTACCAATTCGAAGAACCTCTGACTAATATAGACATATCCAAAGAATAAAATGCCAACACTTTTGATTAGGTATTTTTTGAAGTGAAAACTTCTTTAGGCGCGTTAGCGTCACAGAGGAATTATTAGTTAGCTTTAGCAGTTTTGAGATGCGTAAAAAACTTTGATTTCACGTGACTGTGACGCGTGACGCTTACGACACCGGCTTACTACATATTATATGACTTGCAATCAATTGTCATCCCTTTAGAGCTCAACCAATATCACAGTACGAAAATGGCTATTGAAGTCTTGTGAATTGAGTAATAAATAATCCAAATTGCCATGAGCAATATGGAGCCACACCTTCTCAAAATCGCAAAAAACAAAGATAGCGCGATTCAGACACCAACGTCTTACTATAATACTTACCTACTTTTTTTTAAGTTTAGAACCGTTACCGAAACCTCGTTCAAGTTTTCACTTCTACCGGCACTCTCGGGGAGTGTCAATTTTTTTATGTTGATAAATGTATTTCCCAGGTCTTAGCAGCGCTAGCAGTGTCTCTAGCCCCGTTTTCGGCTGGCCTTGGTAAAGGCTACAGCTCGCCCGCTATCGCCTCGCTACAAGGGCCGACCGCCAACGCCACAGCACGAGACTTCAAGCTGACCGACCAGCAAGCTAGCTGGCTCGCTTCGCTCTCTTTCCTTGGTAAGTTATAAAATATTTCGCTTCGCTCACGTGTACTGTTTTAAACTCGTGACCGTTCTAGTCTCGACTTTCGTTGCTTAAATGGTCACCGTGCTAAACCTAAACGATAATTTAGCGTGCCCTCCGACACGCTAAATTGTCGTTTAGGTTAGTCGTTAGACTATGACAATGGCCATAAAGCGGCCTAATACCCACTCAGAGTTGGCCAAAAACCTTTTATTTTATTGGGATAACGTATAGCCCAAACATAGTCGAAACTTCAAGAAACAATTTTATGCGAAGACGAAATAGAAAAACTGACGGAACCTTGCGAATCAGTAAACCAACTTAATAGGGAAATTGACAAATAAGTAAATTAACAAATTTAGAAACTGTCTCATGAGTAAGAATTATATTTTTTATAGTGTTAACCGCACACTTTTTATTTAAAAATCTTTGTCTCATGAGTAAACTGGCGAGTTAGTTAAATCGACTAGCGAGGAAGTTGACCAGATGTACGCTAATTCGTTTAAAAATCTCTAAAGTTTAAAAAATACCTACAACCTACTATTTTATAATCGGCAATGAAGGTAAAGAATCCATTTCAATTCCAACAAAAGTTCAAACAAATTAAATTCAAACATTTAATTTGTCGCCGCATTTCAGCGTTTGTTGGTTTAAATTCCACAATACATCTCGTTAGCTAAAGTCAACACAGTCATTACAAACAAACAGACTCGAATGAATAGATATTGCTACCTTCATATAGATAAATACATTTTTATGGCGATGTATCTATAGACGTTATTACTCTGTGATTAATTAACCATAGGTTATATACCACACCATGCTTCTAGCAAATAAACGAAACAGCAAATAGTGCAAATAAACTTGAAGGAACAGGAGTAGAATCACCTAATTTTAAGACGTTTCAAAATGATCCCAACGGTCCTACTGAATAAATATTTTTTTACTTAGACTTTGACTTTGACTTTGACTTTGACTTTGACTTTGACTTTGACTTTGACTTTGACTTTGACCTTGACTTTGGCTTTGACTTTGATTTCATTTCATTTATTTCCAGGAGCACTTTTCGGTGGCATGGCTGGTGGTGCAGCGATGAGGCATGGCCGCCGCCGGGTGCTCTCACTAGCTGCCGCACCCTGCTCTCTCTCCTGGCTGCTGACAGTGCTGGCCACGTCTGTACGCATGATGTGTATCACCGCTTTTCTGGGAGGGTTCTGCTGTTCTATACTTACTATGCTGTCTCAGGTAAGAAAAGATTATTCAAGACACGGTAAGTACCTATATCTCAATTTAAGGTGTTTGAAAGATGTCTATTCTATGTGCTAATAAGTACGGTCAGCGACAGAAGTTCATGAACATTTGATGTATTTGAATCTTCAATATCTTAGAAGTTCGTAGGGTTTTAGATAAAACTTCACCTTACATTGGATGTTTTGCCTTGCACCATTACTATTATGAATATGAATATGAATTTTCCCACAAATAATGATGAAAATGATGCTTTAAAATTTCCAATTGTTCATGAACTTCTGTCACTAACTGTACATAAATTGCTATGCGGTAATTTATTATTGCAATTTAATAAAACGAAAAGGGAAGATGCTGTAACTATTTGGGTATTTTGAAGTTCTTCGATTTCACCGATTTCATTTGTATCGATTTGCAAAATATTTTGCAACATATTTCTTGCAAAACATCTCAATTCCACTTAAGTACCACCAGTACTACATTGAAGCCGGTTGTCAATGTACTTAGGTTTTTTTTTTTTAATAATGCTGGACTTTTCACACAGCATCATCTAGCCCCAAAGTAAGCAGAGCTTGTGTTATGGGTAGATGAGTGATAAACTACTTATACATATTCTTTTTGTTTGTAGATACATACATATTATACATAGAAATACCCAGACCCTAGACAAATATTTGTAGATCATACAAACATTGGTCCCGCCGCGGGGATCGAACCCGCAACCTTCTGCGTCGCAGGCGGACCTTCGCCCACTGCGCTACAGAGGTCGTCAATAAAAAGGTTTTAAAATGTATTTATTGATTTTTAACAGATTTAATTAAAATCTAAATCCCTAGATTTGTTTTTTCTTATTAAAAACGAAAGATCGTAATTCTGTATTTACTCAATAAAACATTTTAAACACGAATAAGCCCAAGATTAGCAAAATTGTTAATTAGGAGGCACTCAAACAATCTGCCTGTAGGTTTAACATGGAATTTGAACTTTATTATCGCGGTAAAAGGATCAAATTGGTTTGGATTGAAAGCTCTATCGTAAGGATAAAGAACCTAATTTCGGAGCCCGCATGTCTTGTCGCATTTTGTAGGGTGTCTGTCATTTCGATGTCGCGGGGATATTTTGTCTTACGTAACGGTTTGGAATGTAGTTGTAATGTTTGGAATGTAAAAGAGGATGTAGGTTACGGATAGCGAGGCTTAAGTGGAGATGGGCGGGGCACTTGGCCAGACGGGACGGCAACCGATGGACCAAGGCGGTTACCGAGTGGTGGCCAAGAGATATGCGGCGGCCTCGGGGCAGACCACCTGCCCGATGGTCAGACGACATTGTGGGGGCGGTTGGAGAACAGTGGATCCGGCTGGCGCAGGACCGCCAGGAGTGGCGTGAAAGAAAAGAGGCCTATACCTAACAGTGGGTGCTACCCACGCTAGAACGGTTTGGAATAAGTATGGTAGTTCTGGATTTAAAAGGGATAGGTTATTGCATATTTGCATATTGTTAAATACACAAACTATACAAAGTGAGTGTATCCTAAACTTAGTTTTTTTTTTTTCGTAATTTTCTCAGACAAATTGCATTACATCTTCGATTTACAAAGTGTTACCTTTCTTGTTTAAAGACTTAAAAAGGCGCAATAGCCTGTCGAGTCAGTGTGTCATATGTTTAAGCTGCCTAAACCGCGTTTAGGGCATGTAGGTACTTGTTATGTAATTTTATGTTTAAATAAAGATCTTTTAAAACAAAATAAAAACAAAAAGGGATAGGGCTTCACCACTTGCTGATAAAGTAGCTGATACATATCTAGCTGTTAAAATATCTGCATGATAAATTCAAAAGCAGAATGAGAAGGTTAAACCTTCTGTTAGATAGCCCTATCAATAGTCGGTATCGTGCTAGGAGATAAAAGATTCCTTCGTAACTAGTATCTCAAAAGGATATTTGAATCTCCAGTTTCATACGTGGCCAAATGGTCAGAAATTGTCAAAACATTTTGAACGCTATCTGTCGGATAAAAGTGTTAATAGTTCACTTTTTAAGCAGACTATTTAAAATCATTTGTTGTTTAAAAAAAGTGCTGATAGTTTAAACACTTTATCAGCAAGTGGTCTTCTTCTTGTCGTGTCACTGGTCTGGTGTTAGTGTGGTGAAAAGATTTTAAGTACGTACGCTTAAGGGGGTCTTGATACCCACTTGGACATCGACAAAAGATCTGGGGGGTTACTACTATTGCCTGGCAGTTTTCGAACTAAATGTCAATTTCGAATAACCCGGTTCACTAAAGAAACTTCGCAACTTATCATGTTCTCTCGCTTGCGCACTAGTACAGTCACAATGTGTAAGCGAGAGAGCATGATAAACGCCGCAATTTCAGATTTGTTTCTTTATGTCAGAATTGACAAGCAGTTCAAAAACTGCCTGGCAATAAGAGTTCATGCTAAGCCACCTGGTCTCGAATACACAACACAAAAGGTCTGGAAGAACGCCCTGCCCTGGCTTTAAGCATAAAGTTTTGTTTGATCCTTAAAGCCTTGATTGGTTTGACATTACTTTAAAAAACTATTAATTGAAAAATGCTACTATAAGATTGATGATTTCTTAAATGATAAATTTTAATTGAAATGATATTATTACTTACTCACCTATTATTTTTCTATTGTTAAATGAATTATTTACCTACTTTGACGAACATGATTAATTGACTTTATTACTAATATTATAACTTAACTTTGATTATGTCACTTAAAGCATGCCACTCTCTCGGTTTGCACACCGAAATCGGTAAAACATGTTGCTTCCAAGACCTTCCTATGTAATCATCTTTTTTACCTACACATGTTTATGCAAATAAATTATCTTTATCTTTATCTTTATCTTTATCTTTATCTTTATCTTTATCTTTATCTTTATCTTTATCTTTATCTTTATCTTTATCTTTATCTTTATCTTTATCTTTATCTTTATCTTTATCTTTATCTTTATCTTTATCTTTATCTTTATCTTTATCTTTATCTTTATCTTTATCTTTATCTTTATCTTTATCTTTATCTTGATCTTTATCTTGATCTTTATCTTTATCTTTATCTTTATCTTTATCTTTATCTTTATCTTTATCTTTATCTTTATCTTTATCTTTATCTTTATCTTTATCTTTATCTTTATCTTTATCTTTATCTTTATCTTTATCTTTATCTTTATCTTTATCTTTATCTTTATCTTTATCTTTATCTTTATCTTTATCTTTATCATTATCTTTATCTTTATCTTTATCTTTATCTTTATCTTTATCTTTATCTTTATCTTTATCTTTATCTTTATCTTTATCTTTATCTTTATCTTTATCTTTATCTTTATCTTTATCTTTATCTTTATCTTTATCTTTATCTTTATCTTTATCTTTATCTTTATCTTTATCTTTATCTTTATCTTACATTTTCTCAATATATAAAATCGCAACAGAAGCACCCTACTCAAAATTGATAACGAAAAGTTCACATAAGTTTCAAGTTCCCGATATCTTGCGTCCCCATTCTCTAATTCAGAAAATTCAGCTAAAATAAAGTTTGTGAGTTAAATAGCATTATTTATTACTGGGCTCCTATAAACGCGGGCAGCTACGTTTGGCGGGTGGTTGAAAAACAGATACTTTGTAATAATGCATAAACGGTGGATTTTTGAGATGGGCCACGGAAGGCAGGTACCTTAACTGTTTTAGCTACAGGAAAACGCTCTTAGGAGACCTACCCTAAATTTTTGAGATATTTTGAACTACAAAAAAGAATTTGAAAATCGGTCCTATTGACGGAGATATGGGATGGAACACACCTAGGTACATAAAAAAATACATACATACAGGTCAGAGAACTTCCCCTTTTATAAGTCGGCTAATTATGTACGAAATAAATAAGTTTCACGTATTTTGGACACGTTTAATATATTTTTGCGGGCGATGATACTTTGCGAAGAGTATGAAAGTATAATAAGTTTTTCATTTGTTAGATATAATAGAAATTTGAGGAAGAAATAAACATTAAAACCTAACAAGGCTTTGCTTAAAGAATGGGCCTGGGCATGATAGACCAATTTAGAAGTTTTGGACAATTGGTTCAATTTGTTTTACGAGTTTTTGGTGCAGTGAATTTAACTTATCTGCGGGAAATGAAATGAGTTTTTGTTTGTAACGAGACTAGAGGTTTTTCTCGGGTTTAATAATAAAAAGGAGGTCATTCATTTTGGGCCCAAAAGGCCAACGAAAATGAAGGAGTCACCACTATTGGGGAAGTAAATCAGAGTATTTTTCAATATGGCACTAAGACTCTAAGTCAACTATTTCAAATGATTTTTGTAGGGCAGATAATTGTATCAAAATCCAGATTTTACAACTTAGGAAATCTTTTGAAGTAAGTAGAGACTTAGTGCCATACTGAAAAATACTCGGACTGACATTCCTAATAGTGGTGAGGCTTTCATTTTCATTGGCCGGCACTTTTGACTTTTTGGACCCAACCTGGTATGGAGCCTGAATGGCCTCCTTTACAAGTAGGAAAAAGGATAGTAAAAGACAGGAGTACCGCATAGTGAAGCCACTAGTTTGATCGTATTTCATTATATTCCAGGTCTACATCAGCGAGATATCAAAACCGGACATCCGTGGCTCCCTCAGCGCGGTCCTCAAAATAGTCGGCCATCTTGGAGTTCTTTTCAGCTTCACTATCGGAGCCTACCTCGACTGGCAACAACTGGCCCTCTGCATATCCGCTGCTCCGTTACTTCTCTTCTGCACAATCCTATATATCCCAGAAACACCAAGCTACCTCGTGCTGATCGGAAAAGACGACGAAGCATACAAAAGTCTGCTATGGCTCCGTGGCCCTGAATCTGATGTCGCTCAGGAGCTAGCGACGATTCGAACCAATGTATTAGCTAGCAAGAACTTCAGTCAAAGGCAGGGTCAAGCTGGACAGATGCTAGGGTCTGTCGACGCTAGGACTATGAATAGACTGCTAGGTCCTATACTAGTGACTTGTGGACTAATGATGTTCCAAAGATTTTCAGGCGCGCACGCGTTTTCCTTCTACGCTGTTCCGATCTTTAGGAAGACTTTCGGTGGCATGAATCCACATGGAGCTGCTATTGCTGTCTCTTTTGTGCAACTCCTCGCTTCATGTTTATCAGGGTTGCTGATAGATACGGTAGGACGGCTTCCATTATTGATAGTGAGTTCAGTTCTTATGTCAATGGCCTTAGCTGGATTCGGGAGCTATGCGTATTACGAAGAGGTGCATAGGAATCAGAGAATTCAGAATGTGATGTTTCATCAGACTGTGGGGCAGAATGATTGGATACCGTTGTTGTGTGTGCTGGTGTTTACAATAGCGTTCTCTTTGGGTATGAGTCCGATTTCCTGGCTTCTGATTGGTGAGTTGTTTCCTTTAGAGTATAGAGCGTTTGGAAGTGCTATGGCTACAGCGTTTAGTTACCTTTGCGCTTTTGTAGGGGTAAAAACATTTGTAGACTTCCAGCAAACGTTAGGTCTTCATGGTGCGTTTTGGTTGTATGCTTCGATAAGTGTAGGTGGGCTGTGTTTTGTAGTGTGCTGTGTTCCGGAGACTAAAGGGAAGGACTTGGATGAAATGGATCCGAATTATGTTCAGAGTCTGTCGCCTAAGAGGTAGGTTTGTGGGGTGTCTTTACTTGGAAACTTATGACTAGCGGACTTCGTTTCAGAGTAATTCATGATTTCTAAATTTTTTTCACACGTATTAAAAAGTTAAGACAACACAACTTAAAAAATAATAATTAATAGTAATTCGCGGGTTGTAAAAAGTTTACTTATTGAAAGTTTTAATTGTTTTTATTGATTTTAGTGTAGTCAAAGTTCCCAAGTAAATAGGTAATTATGAAAGGAGAATGGTATAATTGAATCCACCGCGAAGTTTCGGCTGTGCTTTTAAAAACTTTGTAAGTACTTATATCTACACCATCACGGTGATCTTAATATTAAAAAGTAAAAAAACTTGACTTTTTACATATCCCAAATTATCCATATCTGTCAATCCAAAACCTAATTTTGGTTTCTCAAAACTTTTTCTCTTCTAGCATAGTTTCTTATTAGAAAAAATATATTTAGCAGAGTCTATGAAATCCAAACGAACGTGTTCAGAAATGGTGCATCCATTTGGACGCAAATTGGGTCATTTTTGAATACGCACGTTTCCTGGTTAAATCTTAATCGAGCTTTCCTCTAAGTACTACTGTATGACAATAAAAATGAATAAGACAATAATTATTAATAAGAAAATATTCTACGTATTTATAAATTGTTCATGGCAATTCGTGCTTTTCATATTTTTTTTATATTTCTTAGGAACATGTTTTCCTTAACAAAATATTTATTACAAAAATGTTTCAAAATATAATTATGTTACAATACAAATTTATTTTTAAACTGCTTAGTCTGTATACCTTAGTCTTTATTGACGAACAAAAAATATAAATAACTAATTATTTTATGTAAAAACATTTCATCGAATATTTTATTTTAAATTAGTAGTTAATATTCATAGAAATAGATTTCAAAAATAAATGTTTATCATGTCCATTAGGTTACTCAATTTCTTGGGAACATTTTCAAAATATACCAACCTTATGAAAAAGTTGTGTTAGAACTTAGTCATTTGCTACATTAAATAATATATTATACAATAGTTATATTATAAACGAATATACTTAAAATGCGCAGCAGGTGTATAACAATATTTAATATAATTTTCCGAAAGTTTTCAAAATTATAGACAACAATAATGATTTATTTTTACATGATTAACCTTTTTTTATTTTTAAAAAGTTACAAATATTATTAATTAATTAGAAAATGACATGCTAGATCTTATTTTAGACAAGATTTTATATAATATATTTTTAATTTTAACTTTAATCTTCGTTCAAAAAAGGGTGGGTTCTTGTATAGGTACTTACATAAGTTATTCCTACATTAATTTTGAGACCCACCTTTTTTATCTTTGTCCAATCATTAAAATTATTGCCTTTTTAGCATAAAACCTGCCAAAAAGCCTTTATTTTTAAACGACGACCAAAATTAAATCAATTAGAACATTCTTTCGATACATAGTTAAGTTTAAATATTCTATTAATTATAGTTATTGTTATTTAGAATTATATTATTATAATACTAGAAATAGAAGGCCAAAACCCCTGCAAAAAAAAACTTAATTAGCAAAAATGATTTGCCAGAAATAGAATTTATAAAATACAAATAAAATAAAAAAAGAAACTGTACTCAGAAAAGATTATATGAATTAATAGACAAATTAATAGGTTGTGAATTTATACATTTTCTAGATTTTTATAATAATAAAATAATATTAAAAAAAATTACGGCTTTGTAAGTAAGTCCCCTAAAATGCTTGCTTTAGAGTGTCTAGCTTGTGTGAATGCTTTAGAAAATAGTTTTGTGGAATTCAAAATGTTGTAAGTGATAGATATCATTATAATTTAATTTTATTTAAAATTACACCAGATTTTGCTCTTTTTATTTTGTTTTTCCCATCCCAACAAAAAAAATTATTTAATTACTGTTTATAATTCATTTTATGGTCACTATTGTTGTGACCAATGTTTGCTGGTGTGTTTTGTAGACTTTAATTTATTTAGAAGTAATATTTATGTTGTATTATTAATAACTACCTAGTAATTATAATTTACAATAAAAATAATCTTAATTGTTTAGAATAGTAATATTTGACTTTCTATGTCTTTAATGTCCTAATTTATTTGTCATCTTAAAGTTTTTTTACATAAGGTTTTCGTAAACTATGTGTGTGTTTGTGTAGATTCAAATAATGAGTGTGTTGTATTTCAGCAGGGATAGGATATAATTATAATTTATTTGTAACTATATTTATATAATATTAAAGTATATTCATTTATAAGTCGGTAATATACATTTATATTATATAAATATACGTTTTATATATAAAAAAATTGTTTAGTCTATCGGCTTAGCCCTTAGATGTGATGTGGTAGAGGCGTGCCTGTCATAGATTCTTTATAGATTTAGATACTGATTGCAATTACTAATTCATAAGGTTTAAAATTACATTTACATAGGTAATTGAAAAAATAACAAAAAATATAAAAATCTCGGGCATAAATTCTCAGTAATTTTTTTAAAATCGTTAATTCTGATTTCTCATAAACTTGATCTATAAACTATGTTGTAAAATTTTCCTCTAACTTGAGCTTTTCAAAGACGAATAATACCAATGTGTATTTGCAAAAAAAAAAAACAATATAACTAAGAAAAAAATATATAAACATCTAATCCAGACAAAAAAAATGTCCCAACTTACCAACTTTTGCTGGTTTTCCGTTTTGAATCAAATTCAAAAAATATGATAAAATTCACGATGGACTTGAAACCTTCAGCAGAGAATTAAATGCTGAAGACATGCAAAAGGTGGGCATTAGCCAATTTGCTGTTTTCCTAAAAATCGTCGTAAATTCTATCTATCTATCTATCCAGCCGGTAGCACCCACTTTTGGGTATAGGCCTCTTCTCTTTTACGCTCTTTTCTTCCTGGCGGTCCTGCGCCAGCCGGATCCACTGTCCTCCCACTGCCCCCACAATGTCTTCTGACCATCGGGCAGGTGGTCTGCCCCGTCTTAAATTCCCCGTCGTAAATTATTTTTCATAAATATTAAATTCTTTCTGCTTCTGGGTTTCATTGACAGATCCACTCAAGACTTTAAACACTTGAATAATCTGAATTGCCTCTACTTCTCACTGGTTCGCAGCATTTTAGAGTATAACTCCTCAATTTGGTCTCCTTACTACCAAGTGCATACCGATCGCATTGAAAGATTGTAGAAGAAATTTCTGAACATTATGTGCTACAGAAGTGGCTTGCGTCGAACTATCCTAACTTACGTGGAGAAATTAAACAAGTTTAAAATTATGTCACTTGAAACCCGTCGTCAATACCTCGACTTGATCATTCTCTTCAAAATCATACACTCTATAACTGTTTCCCCTAGCTTACTAGCTTCTATCAACTTTAATAGTAATCCAAGATCTCGCCATCCCTTTCAGAATACTTTCCCCTTAAGGTCTACGCTAACAACACGTCGTATTTTAATCCGATTGTCAGAATGTGTCGTCTATATAATGATTTGCTAGTAAACAATAGCGATAACATTGATATTTTTAATAAAAAATTGTATAGTTTTAAAAAAGATCTCATGGCTGCTCTCAATAAGGAGAGTTTATTTAACTTAGAGTTGTTTTTGTTTTCGTCAATTCTTTAGCATTTGTATTAATTTAACTGTTTTTTTTCCTTTTAACTCTAGATTTCTTTTCCTTTATTATATACATTCTGTTGTTGTAGTATGTAAGAACTGTTTTGTATTTAGTTTCTGTGTACACATGTTTTGGGATACAATCTAGTTCTTTAATTTGTAGCTTATTATAATGCTTATCTGTGATTGTGTTCTGTTTTGTGTGCCATAATAATAAATAAATAAATAATGTACCCTACCCTACCCCTAATCACAATGTACGTAATATCAAGAAAGGGTTATAGTAGTGTCCTATGTCATCCGGAGTAATTCAATACCTAACAGAATAAATATCATACAGAACTATGTACCAACCTATGTAGTATATAAGATAGATGGCTTTAACTAGCTTAGTTTCAAAAGACTTTAGATTGTACAAAAACTTTGAATTATTAAAATCTGTGGAGCTAATGATCACTATGTAATTCCTTTATCTGATTCACAATTTAATGTCATTGGCTGTAATTCTGTTGTTCACTGATTAATAAACTAACTTAATTTAGTCAACATCAAAGATCTACATTGACTAAGTTATAAGCGCCAGTGGAAAGCTACGCGTATTTTTTTTTTTTTTATTATATTTTTAAGATGTTTAGTTTCGTTACTGAGCAACTCATTAATGTAATAGCGTTCTTAATTCAGAATGTTATGTATGATTCAATAGGGAATTGCAGAGTGAAGAATTAGACTCTTTCTTTACACTTCGCAACGAAATTTATTTATGTATCTTACTATAAGGAGTGTGGAATGACAATAAAAAGATGTATATTAACAATAATAATGTAAATTATGAAGCAAAGTTGTTACTAAAACGAAAGATTATTGAATTCTATCAATTTGAAAACTTATTTTTTTTACAAAATTTGAACATAGTTAAAAAGTATTATAGTTTGTAAACTTCTACACGTAGGTTTTAGTAAAAACTATGCTTCATTCTCAAGTCACTAAGAAATGAATTTTGGTTGTAACTTATTCAACAAATTCTGAAATTAAATTCTCTTTTTTTCTATTAGGTAAGACCTACCTTATTTCTCTAAAATAAGGTAGGTACTTATCTACTTCTAAGTATATTTTTCACCGGTGGCTTTTACTTTTAATAAAATTATAAAACCACTGTATAATGCACCATAATGTTATTTATGTAATATGAATGTGACCAGCTAACTTACACTACTGGCACTCAAAGCTAGTTTTCTTTTTTTTTATCTTTTGCTTAGTTTGGGGCTAGATGATGCTGTGTGAAAAAATGTCCAGCATTTTTTTTTTTAAACAAATTCATTTCTCAGGGACTAAAACGAACAATAAAAAACTAATTCTTGAATGCTAATTCTGTAGTGTAAGTAAATTATTTACTTCTAGATAGTAACGTAATGCTGAACTATTATGCCTCATTAAATATAGATTTGTTTGTTAATTTGACTATTTTATTGGAACCACCCCTTACAATAAGAATGAAATTCTTCTTAGGTATCTAAAGTCATCATTTGCCTGCCCTTATCCCGCCTATGCGGGGTCGGCACAACATGTTCTCTTCTTCCACACTCCCCTATCACTCATCATCTTCGTATCCACTCCTTTCTTACTCATCTTCTTTCACACCCAATCCATCTTTTCTTTGATCTACCTCTACTCACATATCCATCCACATCCATTTCCATCACCCTTTTAGTTACGTGACTTTCACCTATTGCTCTTCAACTTTTCAGTCACCGGCGCTACTTTCAGACTTCCCCTAATATATTCATTCCTCACCTTATCCATTCGCGTCACACCGCACATCCATCACAACATTCGCATCCCTGTCGCATGCACTCTTCTTTCATCCGTCGCTTTCATTTTCTTAGGTATCTAACTAAAGTCATATTTTAGATACTTAAAAATAAAGAGATTTTAAAACATGAATTTAACATGTTCAATGCTAATATGATATAGGTAGTGCTAGTTAAAATCTCATAATGCAGATCTAATATATAAAATTCTCGTGTCACAGTTTTCGTTGCCATACTCCTCCGAAACGGCTTGACCGATTTTGATGAAATTTTTTATGCTTATCCGGTATCTATGAGAATCGGCCAACATCTATTTTTCATCCCCCTAAATGTTAGGGGTAGTCCTCCCCTAAATTTTATTTTTTATTTTTTAGACAAAAATTTTAATTTCTATTTTTTTATGATACAACATCAATTTTCACCCTTCTACGATCAACCCTTATTTTTTAATAGCGATATAATGGAAAAACAACGTTTGCCGCGGGTCAGCTAGTAATACTATAAAAATCACTTGAGCTCCCTCCTACATTCGCAAAAAGTAAGTTTGTGCCTAAGCATGGTTTTACTTGGAGAAAGTTTTCATTTTCAGCTTTGCAATGAACGAGGGTTGGTGATAATGAGTAATATTTTACTGCAGTCAATTTAGGTCACTGAAAATAGGTCAGACAGCCCAACTTTATTTTACTGCAACATCGAAATTGCAATCAACGCCATCTATGAAATATACATAGAACTAAATAGAGGGCCTACCATGCTCGCGTGGTATCCTGTTGTAGAAATTTTAAATGAAAGTACGAGTAAGTCCATACCTAAATTTGAAGATGGTGTTACTATATATTAAAAGTATCTAATAGTTACAATCTAGCTAGAACAATTGGTTATTTTACACATAGATGATATACTTATCTAAGATAATGATAAAAGAAATCATTGTTAATGAGTACCTACTTATCCCATATTTTTTTTTAATTCTTGATATAAGAAAAAAAAATTACAAAAAAGTATGCAACAAATGAGACGCGTTTAATTCTTTTGCACTAAAAACATTTCAGCAATTGGAATTGGAAGTTGTTGAAGTTTTTGTTAATATAATTTTATTAAGTAGGTACTTTTATTAATATTTGTATGGCTCAGAAATTAAGAACATTTTTCAATCAATTTGCGCCTCGTCGTCGTCACTCGTCGAGGATGTACCTAGTAGAAAATAGTATTTATTTATTAATATTGAAGTGACTAAATTAGTATATCATGCTAAAGCCAATAAATAAGCCATTTTCAACCGACTTCAAAAAAGGAGGTTCTCAATTCGTCTGTATGTTTTTTTTTTTTGTATCTTGTTACGCGATTGTTCCGCAATTTGTTGACCGATTTGCAAAATTCTTTTTATGTTTGAAAGGGTATACTCCAGAGGTGGTCCCATATAAATTTTATTCCTGAGGGATTGATAGTTTCCCCGTAAAACTCTAAACACCTTCCCTCCTAGCCATGTCACAAATAGAAATCGAATCGACAGCTTGACGCCCTGAGTCACACCGCGTTTCGAGTCAAACATTGGAAGTCGGTTTTCTTTTTAGTATTAAAACGTAATTATTTTATCAACAGTGAGCATGCGTAGATCTAGTATCACCCACAGAACTATATCTACCACAGTATCACCCCAGATAAATTAACACTGGCCCTTGATTCATAATACAGCGGAATGCATTCGGTTCAGAATCGACCGACAGCAACCAATCACAGTGTAAGAAACGTCAAATTCGGATCAATTCCTGCACTGTGATTGGTTGCTGCCGAGTCCGAACCGAATAAATAAATAAATAAATAATGCTGGACTTTTCACACAGCATCATCTAGCCCCAAAGTAAGCAGAGCTTGTGTTATGGGTACTACATGACTGATATACTACTTATATACTTTTTGTTCGTAAATACATACATATTATACATAGAAACACCCAGACCCGAGACAAATATTTGTAGATCATACAAACACTTGTCCCGCGGCGGGGATCGAACCCGCAACCTTCTGCGTCGCAGCCGGGCTTTCGCCCACTGCGCTACAGAGGTCGTCAAAGAGTGTATAATGAATCAAGGGCCTGGTATCCTTAACTATATGGCATATTTAATTTTAATTTCAATTATGTACCTCTGTATTATTGACTTGCCAAAGTTATGAAATGTAACATAATGGTTAAATAAATGAATATCTGAATATCGCTTTCCCAAGGGTATAACAACCCTCTCATTTTCGGTTTTAGGTCAAGTGTCAAATATTATAGCAAATGATGACGCGTGCCTATTACGAGTACTATTTGTATTTATTTAGGGGCTTTATCTTGATAATGTATTCATGCGCGTATTTCGCTTAGTTAGTGGGTTGGAGATAAGTTCAATTAAAAAAAAAAATTGATACTGTCAGTTGAGTTTTGGGGAATCAAAGATGCTTCGGGGGATTCATCTAAATAAAAAAAAATAGTGTAGTAAAACACTAACTGGTACGGTCAGCGACAGAAGTTCATAAACATTCCGTCTTATTACAAGAAAATGAACCGAGTTTAGACTAAGACTAACTAAAAAACTGTCTCTAGAATAACTTAAATAATCTTTAAATACTCGTACATAGAACGCTTTTTTGTGGTAACAGTTTTGTTTTGACATTTGTCAACATGGGGTTCAACCAAGGTTTTACGTTTTTATAATAAGCAGCGTTGTATCTACTTCATATGAATGTTACCATTGTGATAAAAAAAGTGTAGGTATAGAAATCATACCGGCCTATATCAGTAATTCTTCACCGGTCATATCAAAATAAGGGCTTGGCGATGAGTTCACACGTAGCCAGTAAGAAATCGAGTGGGTAAGCACTTAGTTTTGATTTTACACACAAAAACATTATTATCAGAAGTTTTAATTTCTTTTATTCCCTTTTTCAAATATGCTTATTTGCAAGAAAGCCAGTGGGGTAACTATTCTATGTTTTATAGTTAATTTATTTATTTTATTCCGTAAGTAAATATACTCCACAGATACCTAATATGATAACTACGAGTATAACTTGACGACCTCTGTAAAGCAGTGGGCGAAGGCCTGCCTGCGACGCAGAAGGTTGCGGGTTCGATTTACGCGGCGGGACCAATGTTTGTATGATCTACAAATATTTGTCTCGGGTCTAGACCCGAGAATAACACCTAGGTGTTTCTATGGATTTTATGTATGTATTTACAAACAAAAAGTATATCAGTCATCTAGTACCCATAACAAAAGCTCTGCTGTGTGAAAAGTACAGCATTATTTTTTATAACTGGGGAAAAACAAAATATTAAGTTGTAGTTAAGAAAATAATATTTCTGTGATTTTTCCGTTGGATGTCCTAAATGGCTAAAATCTCTCTATCTTCTTTTCTTTCTTCTTCTGCAAAAATAATAAATCATTTCTTTCAGATTCTGATATTCATCTAATAGCATTTTAGCACAAGCAACTTAGCTTAGTTAAGAAATTTATAATATTTCTGTGATTTTTCCGTTGGATGTCCTAACTGGCTAAAATCTCTCTTTCTTCTTCTGCAAAAATAATAAATCATTCTCATCAATCTTTCAGATTCTGATATTCATCTAATAGCATTTTTGCACAAGCAACTGTACTTGTGTAACTGTGGAATAAACTAACAGTTGGTAGACAGACAACACTATTCTATTCAGCCAGTATTCAAACGGTGCTGGGCAGGGGCGTACGTGTTCTAATTTCAAACCGGTGAGTCTAAGAAAAAGTAAAAAGTTTTTATTTGAAATGAAAACCATGTTTTTGTAATTCCCTTGAATGTTTTGGACAATTTGAAATGTTTGAAATTCGAATGTTATGATTACAATAATACAAATTTCCTTGTCAATCAGGAGACGCTCATTCCTTAGTAGGAATTTCAGAAACTACTTATCTGATATCAAAAACACTTTCACTGATATTGAATTTGAACAGGATTAGAACATAGGCTGGATAGGTCAATATTTTATGCGAATAGTTCGCCGAACGGATCTAGGCATTCGTGAAGTTAGCCGTTCGTCTGCGCAGTGAATGTTTTTTCATACAAAATTCGGTTCTACGGCGCCGAATGCCTAGATCCGTTGGAAGCATTGTACCTACTTCGCTGACCAATCTGCAAGCGAAATACGGTACATAAATACCTACTCCTCAAATAAGCTAGTAAAATATAAATTGTATTTGCAATCACCTGCCAAATTGTTTTCAAAGCATTGCAATATCACAGCAAAACCCATAGATGTGGGTACTTCACAAAAAAAAACTTGTCAATTTCACCTTTATCTAATTAAAATTTAATATGTACATAAGCTAACATTTTTTTACAAGTGTGTAAAAGCCTCTTGGTTCACTTAAAAGCCGCTCACCACACTTTTTCTCTCGAGCTAGTGACAGGACAAGAGGAATTAAAAATTAAAATAAATTAAAAAAATGGCTTATCGACAAATGTTTTTACTCCGTAAATGAATACTTAAATAGTTAGGGACATCAATTATAATTTTTTACTTATTATCATTTATCTTGACATTTAAAATTTGCATGCCTAATATTTTGGTAGGACACAGAATGGACAAATATAATTTTAAGATCTTATTGTATCACATGTGTTCGTGCAAATAAATTTCAATTTCAATTTCAATTCTTCAAGACAGCTAAACAAGTAATTGTTTTTATGCGCGGTAGATATTCAGTTCCTTTGTTGAAGTCTATTGGTTAGAGAAAATGTCTACCGCACCTTGGGCATAGTCATGATGTTTGTTTAATTTTGTTTGTTATTTTTTAGGTTATGATGGGGAGCCTGATCAATTTCACGGTTCTCCTGGCGATTGCAACTGGTTCCTATTACACATATCTTTGGTACAACCCAGCACCAGCTCCTATCCTGAACTCACATGAGTGGTGGGGCCTGAACGAGCTGAAAGGGAAATTGGACCATACCATCCGGCCTTTTAAGATCAAATTTGAAGAAACTGTGAGTTTTTTAAAGTACACCAAGTGGATCTAGAAAACGATCATCAATTCAATATTGTTCAATGTTAATTTCACTGAGTGATTTACTTTTGAAGTCTTGACTTTCAACCCGAACCCGCAACCTTCTGCATCGCAGGCGGACCTTCGCCCACTGCGCCACAGAGGTCGTCGAAAAATAGAAAGGAGTGGAAGAAAGGAAGGCCTTTGCCCTGTAGAGGAACATCACGGGCTTAATAATAATAATCAGATAATCAGAAGCGCGCGTTAGTTGCTTAGCCGTTCTTGATAGATCATCGAAGTTAAGCTACGTTCTATACGGTCCTTAAGTGGATGGGTGACAGCCAGTGGCATTTTATCTGAGCGCTTCTGTTTCGGAGGGCACGTTAATTTGTCGGTTCCGGCTAAAAACTCCATCACCAGAGTTAGCTACTGACTCATACGAATTTTTTTCCAGATTATCAAAGACCTGCAGCGCCGTCTCCGAAACCCTCGTCCGTTCACGCCTCCCCTCCAAGGTGTAGCGTTCGAGTACGGCTTCAACACAGACCAGCTCAAACCCTGGCTGCAGTACTGGGCTGACGAGTATCCTTTTGTGGAAAGGGAGAAGTTCCTAAACCAGTTTCCGCAGTTCAAGACTTATGTGCAGGGGATCGATGTGCATTTCATCAGGGTAAAACCTCAAGTAAGGTTATTTGTAGAAAATTATTTACGTTTTCTTTACTGTGTACAAGGCTGATTAAGTTGAGGGGATGGTTTAGGTGTTGGGCAAGCCTATTGCATCTCAACACCTGGGATAGTCCCAGGCAGCACAGTGTCCTGTTATGTGTGTGTAGGATGTAAAGGCCTAAGTTTTACATTTTACACATTTAAAACGTAGGAAATAAGCAAACTAACTGAAATCCTGTTCAAATCTTTCGCCAGGTGCCAGCTGGAGTACAGATCGTCCCCTTGCTCCTCATCCATGGCTGGCCAGGGTCTGTACGGGAGTTCTACGAGGCTATACCGATGCTGACTAAGCAGCAGCCAGGGTATGACTTCGCATTCGAAGTTGTAGTACCCAGTCTTCCGGGGTATGGATTTTCTGAGGTAAGTTCGTAGTGGCCAATATGGTGACGGAGTTTATGGGCCATTGTTGGCCTCTGTCATGGCTTAATGACTTGATAGCATTTTTATTTCGTTATTCACTAGCTACTACGTGCGGCTTCGCCCGCGTGGTACCAACATTTTGAATACCCTATATGCTATTCCAGGTCACTATCTACGCCTATTCCAAGTTTCATCCAAATCGGTTCACTGGTTTAAGCGTGATTGAAACACAAACATACAAACATCCAAACAAACTCGCAAACTTTCAGCTGTATTATATTAGTGGGATAATGTGATTTGATTAGTGGGATACAAATCGTAAAATTCGTGCCTTGACTTTTAATTTCACGATTTTTATTTAACTTATTTATATTTATTTATTTACTTCTATCTCTAGTGAAGGAAAACATCGTATGGATATCAAATATCCTGATAATTGGCTGTAATTCTAAAATTACTCTAGGTATTTATCAAAGTATTATAAGCATACTGAGTCATAGAGGTTCAAAGGCAATAATAAGTACCTATCATAATGATACCGTGGGTATCTTTGCATCTGCCTATCATTACAATCATAGTATAATAATAATAATAATAATGCTGGACTTTTTCACACAGCATCATCTAGCCCCAAAGTAAGCAGAGCTTGTGTTATGGGTACTAGAATGACTGATAAACTACTTATATACTTTTTTTTTTTGTTTTTAAATACATACATATTATACATAGAAACACCCAGACCCGGGACAAATATCTGTAGGTCATACAAACATTTGTCCCGCGGCGGGGATCGAACCCGCAACCTTCTGCGTCGCAGGCGGACCTTCGCCCACTGCGCCACAGAGGTCGTCATAGTATGTATTAGGTACAACCACAATTTCTACAATTAATATAAGTTTTGTAATAAATAAATCTAGCATATTTATTCGTGGCCATGCTCGGGCAAGATATGCAGCTCTGCTACATAGGTACTAAGATTGTTATAACTGACTACAAACGATTATTATTATTGTAGGTAGGTACTGAAGTAAGTAGTTTCCTTGTAGTGTAATTGTTTGTACCCACTTCTATGGCTCAGAATTAATAGATGATCTGTTACTGACTGGAAATCTACGGTTTAAATACCTATTCGTATTAAACCTTAAGTACTAGTTTTAAATCTATCATGGTCACTTACTTTTCTTTCTATATAATCTTTCATTTTATACTAACTTAATTCAGGAATTGGATTCAAAAAATAAAATAAAAAATATTTGTGTAATGATTTTTTTTGTTTTGTTATGAAAATCCCGAGAAAATCGATAAAGATCCTTTCAATTGATTGTTGCTTCTTGTATAACTTAGCCCATTCGTGATGTAGCTGCGCTGCGATTGGTGGAACATCTGTTTTCCTTGAAAATCATTATGCAACAATTCTAAAAAACCAATAAATGATTTTTGAAGTGAAAACTTAAATCGGCTTAGGAATTAAATTGATACGGTCAAACGTCTATTTACAACCCAAAAATGAGGCCCTGTCAGTTTGTGTAGTTTTAAAATGAAAGACGCGATAACTGAATTTTGGGGTATCCCGACATTTACGGCACAGTTGCATAAGCCATGATCACGGAAGAAAGTTATCATCATCATCATCAGCCCTTTTCATACCACTGCTGGGCATAGGTCTCTTCGTTTTTTTTAATAGGAGTGTCAGTCGTCCTTCTACAATGGGTCGACGACATCGTTAAATCCGCAGGTCATACATGCGCAAGACTGGCTCAGGATAGAGGCGAATGGCAAAAGCGAAGAAAGTTATAAGTTTCAAAAACTTCTTTTAAAAAACGTAATCCACAAAAACATAATAAGTAATACAGATTGTACTACGGTGAGTGTGTCCAGGAGCTACACGACCTTATTCCGCCTTCACCGTTCTTTTACAGGGACTTCAGACGCACAGCTGATTATCATCCTCACCTGGTTGATATTCCACTTATTAGAACTAAGCGCTTCGAAAGTTCTTTTATTATGCGCACTGCAAACATTTGGAATCAGCTTGCAGCGTCTGTATTTCCGCTGAGCAACGACCCTGTTGTTTTTAAGAAGAGAGTTAATAGGCACCTTCTGGGTAGGATCGCTCCATCGTAGACCTCACTCTTGCCTGTTTTCAATATTCCTGTTTCTGCCAAAAGCCGATCCATTCATCATTAAAAAAAATAGACGTACCGTTTAAAAATCTTTCATCTCTTTCTAGGCCCCAGTCCGTCCCGGTCTAGCGGTGCCTCAAACAGCCGTCCTATTCCGTAACTTGATGCATCGTCTCGGCTACAAGAAGTTCTACGTGCAAGGAGGAGACTGGGGCTCGGCGGTCGGCTCTGCTCTAGCGACTCTCTACCCTGATGATGTACTGGGGTATCACACGAACTTAGCTATGACAAACGTGAGGAACCATTTGTAAATTTATCCAAACAAGATGCAGATTACAAGTATTCATACATACATTAAATCAGGCCTCTTTCCCTATGGGGTAGGCAGAGACCACGGATCTCCCTTGCTACGATCCTGACACACAACTTTTGCCTCATTCACTTTTTTTGGGTACTTTTTGTTTATATAAATATATATAAATAAATAATGCGAGACATATTTTGACATAGCATCATCTAGCCCCAAAGTAAGCTGAGGAACACTAACAGGAACTAGTGTTTCTCTTATATCTTCTACTTATACCCTCATTTTTTTTTATAAAACAGAAGTAGATTCACCATACTTTAATCAGCACTATTTTAGGATACTTAAGAGTTGAATTTCGTCGGTAATTTTAGTATCTAATCCATTGAAAACAATGGATTCGAGTACTTACTTCTAAAAAAAGTTGGTGCTAATTTTTATAAGTACTCGTATTATTTTATTGATTTTAGAATGGCTGTTCCATGATCCGCACGTTCATCGGAGCCTGGTTTCACCCCCTGGTCGTGGAGCGCCACCTAGCAGACAGGATGTATCCCTTCTTCACCCACTTCTCATACCTGATGGAGGAGACAGGATACTTCCACATACAAGCTACTAAACCTGATACTGTTGGTAAGTTCTGCCCGAAACATTTTCTCGTTAGTTTAAGTAGAATTTCAACGGATACGATTCAGTATCGCAGTGCTATTTTTAACCGACTTCAAAAAAAGGAGAAGGTTATATGTTCGGCTGTATGTGTATTTTTTTATGTATGTTCACCGACCGTCAATTGTGGACCGATTGCCAATTATTATTTTTTTACGTGTAAACGGTCATCGGCCGCTAAATGGCATCAGCTTAGCAAAATGAGACAAAAATCGCATCGTGTAAATGCTCTTTGGCATCCTAACGTGGTTATAGCCAGCCGAATCAATAAGCCTCATATTAGAGCTTCGATACTTTTGCACTGCAGATAAATTAGACTGGTCATACAATGTAAATTTTTATTTACAGAAACTAAGCTACTACATATTTACATATATTTACAAAATACAACAGGATTAGTCAAGCTATCTCAGGATCGTTAGAAACGATCTATAGATAGCTCAACTGATCCAGGTCACTGTCAGTATAGATATATATACATAGATGGAGAACTAGGCGGGATTTTTTTATCTTAGTACATGTAGAACTAAGTGTATGACTTGATGGAACAAGCCGATATTAGCTATGTATGCCTTGTGTACAGGCAACTGTGAATAAAAAGCTTGCGAATTGTGGATATCGCGCAATGCTTCAGCGAACAACTAGGTATATAATCACATTTTAAAAACTAAAAAGAAAACCGACTTCTATGTTTGATTCAGGACGCGGCGTAACTCAGGGCGTCAAGTGAGGATAAACCCACCCTATAAAAATAAACCTATGCACCTGCGATTAATGGCATTATTTGAAAATTATAGACTCTCTGATCTCAAGGAAACGCGGCACGACGATTTACTATTGTGACTCGTTTTGACAGACGAATTGAGAACCTCCCTTTTTGAAGTCGGTTGAAAACAACATCTTTCACCGTAGGTAAGTAGTATAGGTCATTGGTATTTATACATTGTGACGCTTCAAAACTACTCGGCTCATATACCATGACATGTACGTAATATTGACAGATATGAATATATTACTATCCTCTAGCTTGATAACGGACATAGCACGGTCCGATGCAATGGGCAGGGAGCATGCCGGTCATTCAACCCGTTTTTAGTCAAACTTTAAACATCACCTTGAGATAGACTTGCAAAAATAATTATTAGTTACTTGGGTCCATAGAAAAGGAGATTCTGGCCATTCTGCCATACCATTCTTGCCTCTTGCTAATAAGCAAGAACTAATATTCTGTGGTAAGAGGCAAGAAGGGTATGCAAGAATGGTATCGTGTAAATAGCGTTTATTTATAGTTGCTCAGATGTACAAAAAATAAGTTTAGCTACTATTCCACCAGAGAATGTGCTTTATTGCTATGTTTACCGTATACAGGTGTAACATTTAGAACGGTCAGTGTGGGAAAATTTGAAACTATAAGACATACGAAGATCTGATCTTAATTATGAAAACTAACATCTTTATAATATGTATTTCTAAAATATTGCAATATTTTCTACTTTACTTAGGAACCATGTCATCGATTTTAGTAAAAATGAAAACCGCATTAACACATTTTAAAAAAAACTTGTACCTGGACGTTTTGAAAAATGAAACTAAGACAATTTTATTTAGTTATCGATTGTGTAGGTCTAAACCTGATCGCACACTCATCCGCGCCGTACGCGCCGCAGTCATTTTTCTATACAAATAATGTTGATGACGTCAGAAAATGCGGCTCGCTTCTGACGTCAGCAGCATTTTCTCTATTGAACTGACAGTTCGGCGCGTTCGGCTCGGCTGGACTGTGCGACCACCCTTAAGCAGTAAATGTTACTATGAAACATGATGTCTAAAATGAATAAAAGCATGGTAATCAAAATCTTTCTGACCCAATCTCCTTATTTCAGGAGTTGCGCTCTCGGACTCTCCAGCAGGATTTCTCGCCTACATCCTCGAAAAGTTCTCTTCCTGGACGAGAAAAGAGCACATCCACAAGGCTGATGGTGGAATCACCTTCAGGTTCACCAAGGAACAGCTCGTTGATAACCTGATGATGTACTGGATCCCCAACTCTATCACAACGTCCATGAGATATTATGCGGAAAACATGAGCATTAAAAATCGAGATTTGCTTTTAGACAGGTAATTTATCATTCGTAGTGACTTTGAGGAAACCCACAGCTCCTTTAATAGATTAAGATTACCCTTTTAAAAGAGGCTGTTCAAAGTTTCGCTCGAATTTCTAAGATTTTGAGTTCCTTATTTACCACCTTCGGTATCCTTTACTTCTTTTTACGACATGACAGCGATCTTCTCTTTTATCTGACTCATGAAATTTATTCTAGGCCTTCCTCTTCCTCGTCTTCCTTACACTTTTCCTTCTATGATGTTCTTGATAAAGCTGTCATGTCGTATAAGATGTCCAATCATTTTTCCTCTTCGATTTTGAACGGTGTTCATCAAAACCCTTTTCTCCTCAACTCTTCTCAGTACTTCCTCGTTGGTAACCTTCTCCGTCCAGCTGATCCTCTCCATCCTTCTCCAGCACCACATTTAAATTGGAAAGGGAGAGGTGGAGAAAGTTGCATCATTGCACCGACAAGAGCTGAGCTCTTAAATTTGATGATGATTTACCTTAAGTAATACCCAGGAATGATTGAATACATGCATTAAATAGGTCAACATTTATTATATCCATCTCCCACAACCATTTGGTTGAAAAGTCGCCGCCGCGCCGCAGAGTAATTTTCAGAGGGCTATTTCTATCAAAAATGTTTATAAATAAAGCTAAAAATATATAAAAAGAACATCATAATATCCTAAATTGATGTATTAATGCCGTGAAACAATTTTATAACTTCATTACCATTATGAGTAACATAAAATAAGATCTGAGAGAATGTCTACCGCGCCTTGGGGATACAGTCGTGAACCTGAACCTGTTTATTTAATTCTTTGACAGCTACGCAACCACAGTCCCTACCTGGGCGTTACAAGCAAAATACGAAGTTCACTACCAGTCACCAAGCATTCTTCGCACAAAGTTCTACAACCTTTTAAATACGACAGTGTTGGATGATGGAGGGCATTTCATAGCACTGGAACTACCAGAGGTCTACGTCGAAGATGTCTTCAGAGCTGTTAAAGCATTCATGAGTTGGCATAAGCAAACTGTTAAAAGTGAACTGTGATATTAAATAAATGAGATTTTTTGATTTTGTAATGATATTAAAATTGATTTCTTAATGTATTATGTTTCCTTGAAGAGCTTCAAATAAAGCTGGATCATCATTATCATCATTTTCCTGCCCTTTTCCCACGCTAAATGGAGTCAACACGGAATTATTCCCCCCTTCACTCTATCGCTCGTCAACTGTGCATCCACTCCATTCACATTCACATCATCTCTCAAACAATCCAACCATATCTTCCTCTTCCTCCACTCTACTAAATAAAACGAAGATATTAATTTACGAGATTTATGAATTACTATCTTCACTCATAGAGAGATACTACTATGGCCTCGACGCTGTCCACCTGCCCGATGGTCAGATGACATTGTGAGGGCGGTAGGAGAATAGTGGATCCGGCTCAAAACGTGCGCCGGCGCCGGCGTCATCGAGAAGAGGCCTAATAGCTGGCTGAATTGATAGATCTTTGTTCGCTATGAAAATGCTACTGAATTTAAATGTTATACCGAAAATAGCAGTTACCATGATATATAATCATCACTATCAGCCTATATCAGTCCACTGCTGGACATAGGCCTCCCCTAGTGCGCGCCATTGCGCCCTGTCCTCAGCTCGACGCATCCAGCTTCTGCCGGCAGCCTTTCGCAGATCGTCACTCCACCTGGCCGGAGGGCGTCCTACACTACGTGTGCCGAGTCGCGGTCTCCACTCAAGAACTCGTTTACCCCAACGGTTATCGGTTCTTCGGCAGATATGGCCAGCGCACTGCCACTTCAGTTTGCTGATTCTCTGAGCTATGTCGACAACTTTGGTTCTATGTCGGATAGTCTCGTTGCGGATTCTATCCTTCAGAGAAACTCCGAGCATAGCTCGTTCCATAGCTCGCTGAGCGACTTTAACGGGACGCTGTAGTGCCTGGGATATTGTTTGAGATGAAATAGGCTTGCCCAGCACCTAAACCATCCTCTCAGCTTAATCAGCCTGACCCCACAGGAAAGACGAAGTCCACGACCTTCGGATTGAAAGTCGAGGCATAACCCCATTCGACCAAAACTGCTCTCAGAACTGTACAAGAAGAAGAATTACATAAATAAAGTACCTAAGTACATAACTATTTGTAATTTTGACGTGTACCTAGACACAATTTGACATAATAATTTGACCTACAGTTAGTAACCACGTCACCTACTTAGTAATAAAGTATTAATTATATAAATGCAAGTGCAAGATAAGAACTAAATCAATATCATATCTTATCAAATTAATATCAATATCCAAAAAAAAATTTACAGTTATCTATTGAACGAAAATATTGTTCCATAAAGGAAGGGCAAAAATGTATGGAAGCTGGTACCCGCTCCAATAGCAATATTTTTTATATGACTGGAAAGGTGTTTCTAAGTATAATAATACTTACTATGGCGCTTGCCTCATGTCCTTGTGGATTCGGAGTTATTTGACTCTGAATATTATTTTTACTGGACAACAGAACTCCTCAGAAAGTAAACCGATTGAGTTGAAAGTCGACATATCGGTCAAGTTCCATATTCAATAAAATAATATGGTAAATAATACTATAATAAAATAATAATAAAAATCATTTATTTCAGACCCATTTGATCCATAGAATAAGTTTTACATTAACACACATATAATAGTACATTATGGTACTAGTGTGTAACATTGGTGATTACCGCCGAGTTGTTTTAAGAGCCGACCCGAAAACGAGTTGTGAAAAATGTTTCGCTATTGCGGCAAAAATGAATCAGAATCAGTTTTCCTATGCGCGCGCATTGCGATCGGCCACAGACTATATTTCCGCGCCACGCATAGGGTTTGCGGCCTATTCTGCCACGTACAAAATGGGGAATTTAAAGTTTTCTTTTATTACAGGGAAAACAAAAGTTATATTTGAGTGAAAGTTTTATTTATTAAACACGTACGAGTTAAAATTATCTATTTAAATAAGAAGTTGCATGAAATGAGCAAGCAATAGGAACATTAGTCACAGTTTGATTATGGGTGTCATTATGTGCCTAATCACACCCATAATCAAACTGTGACTTTTTCATTACTATAGCTCACTAGTGAGTAATAGATTTTTTTTTTAATTTTATTGATTGAGTTGCTTTGTTCTTAAAAAAGTTTTTATTCAGAAAAAAGATCGTGTTCAACAGAAAAAATAAATTAATGTTCCTATTGCTTGCTCATTTTATGCAACTTCTTATTTAAATAGATAATTTTAAGTCGTACGTGTTTAATAAATAAAACTTTCACTCAAATATAACTTTTGTTTTCTCTGTAATAAAAGAAAACTTTAAATTCCCCATTTCGTACGTGGCAGAATAGGCGCAAACCCTATGCGCGGCGCGGAAATATAGTCTGTGGCCGATCGCAATGCGCGCGCATAGGAAAACTGATTAATTTTTCCCGCAATAGCGAAACATTTTTCACAACTCGTTTTCACTGTTTGAAATTAGTTTTTATTGTTATTTTATTCACAAGTGTGTTGAAAAACGTCGTATGATACACGTGTGTATTGATGATTACCTTCCTCGGCTATATTAAGACCCTCGCCGATGGCTCGGGTCTCAATTATTTGCCTCGGCGGTAATCACCAATATTACACACTAGTACCATTATAAAGCGGATGCTTATCATTTAGTTATAGTTTATAGTTTTATTTATTTTGTATGCGGCCAAAAACTGCTTAGTCATTGAAGTTTGGATGAACTTTAAGATAAATGAACAAGCAATTTTAAAATTAGTTGATCATGATGATGAGTAGAATCTCAGAAACAGTCATCTCAAAAAGATACTGGCCAAAGTGTTTCACTGTTAGCCCAAAATGAATCCCATTGACTAAATAATAATTCTTAAAAATTAGAGACTATTATAATAATTTTTCGAGGTTTTACCAAATTGACTTGAAAGACCTCATCGCTTGTCATTTTTAGTAGCCCAACATTGAAGTCAGTTTCATTTTCAGTTGAGTTTGAAAAAAACATTTTTTTCAAACTCAAAAAGGTTTTTAAGTTGCTGATCTTTGCGATGTTACCCACGGTTCCTTGGGATAATTTTACTTTACAAGGATAAAAATAGCCTATTTGTACTTTTACTTTTTTTTTTTTTTTTTTTTTTTTTTTTTTTTTTCTCGCTGGGAAAAATGCATTACGCATCCGCCGGGGGGGCGAGAGGGGTATGTGGGACTCCCCGGGGACTCCCGGTATACCCACTAAACGACCCAGCGTCATTCCGGCGTCGCCTGGAATGGAGGGGGTCTGGGAAAACGGCACAGCCTTTACGTCCAGTCCCCCTCTGGCGATCCCCGCCCTTAAGGCGGCCCCGCATAGTGGTGAGTAGTGCAAGGCGGACGAAGGTGCCCCCACACCTTGCGTCCGCTACTCACCACCAGAGCTCTCCGCTCCCTTCGTCCACTGCGCACTCTAATTAAAGAGGTGCGCGTGGAGAAGCCTCCAAAAACGGCCGCAGAGGACAGGGAGAGCGGCAACGTAACACCGACACTCCTCTTCCACTGCGGCCCCGCCGCCGACGCATCTTACGGTGCGCCACCGTTGGGTCGCGGGAGATAGGGCGAGCGGCAACGAAACACCGACACGCCTCTTCACCCGCGACCCTACCCGCCAGACGCCACCAGGGCGTCCCCGCCTGGGATTCCTTTTCGCTTCACCGTGGGCCTTCAAACCACGGTTACTAAGCCCCCCCATCGCGTCAAGATTGGAATCTATTGGGGGGGATTTGTACTTTTACCTACATTATCCCACTACTGGGCAAAGGTCTCCCCCATATCTTTCCAATCATCTCTGTCTCGGCCCACATCCCACCAGCCTTTCTCAAATGCATCGAGATCGTCACGCCAACAGTGGGATAATGTAGGTTAAAAAAAAATACTTTAATCCAGGTCTGGTAGGACTAATATTTCGTAGACTATGTAACGGTTTATCATAAGTTAAGTAACATACTTACTGTATGGCATATATATATGGAAAGGAGAAATGGAGTCAAACGGTGATGGATTCCGAAATACAATAAACGAAAGAGGGGGAGGCAGTTTAAAAGATGGAAGGACGAGTTGAGAGAGTTACCAGGGAAAGAGTGGATTAGGACGGCAAGGGATAGAGAGAGGTGGAAAAACTTGGAGGAGGCCGTTGCCAAAAAGGGGCAAGCAAATGATATCGATTTCGTATAATGTAAACGTAGATTTAACGAAGTGATAGTTATAGGTAATAAAATCTGTATTATAAGGCTAATAAATGAATAAATAAGTAAGATCCAAAACACTGTACCTCGGGTCTTTTGACTTTGCCAAGTTCAAGGTAGCAACAATGCAATCTAGACAACTAGCTATTTAAACAACATACAGTCACCAAGAAAATTGATTCCAGTATATTGGTAGATTGCCTGTGGATGATAATGATCTTTATTATTATTATTTAGTCTGTGTTGTCCCACTGCAAGGCAAAGGCCTCCCTTCCCTTCTTCCACTCTTCGCAATTTAACGCAGCAACAGGCCAAGTTCTCAGGTGAGAGTCCAGCTCGTCCCGCTATCTCATCCTAGGTCTTCCACGTCTGCGCGTCATATTTTGTGGGGTCCACTGCGTGGCTCGTTTTGCCCACAAATCGCCCGACATGCGACAGACGTGTCCGGCCCAGTTCCACTTCAGGCTGGCGGCTTTGTCGCAAACGTCAACAATTCTGGTTTTAGAATTTAATGATCTTTCATCATCATCATCATCATCCACAGCCTGACTTCACCCACTGCTGGGTATAGGCCTCCCTAAGCTTGTGCCATCCACCACGATCCTGCGCTAATCTGACCCAATGATCTTTACACAGCCCAAAAAATTATAATTAGGTAAGTACAAAGAAAATATGCAGACAGAAAAAGAAGTTTTCTGCCACTAGTGCTTTAGGCATACTTCCGACTGACAGTGAATTCTCCTGATTAGTTGAGTTGAGACTGTAAAAAACAACCGAAATATTCAACAAAATATTGAAGCTGACTATCCAATCTAATATTACATAATACATTGAATCAATCCACTTGCTAAGTTGTTGTTGTGGATATATTTAGTGTGAGTTCGACCGTCTCGGTAAGCGGACGTGTTGTCTGATAAACTTTGTGTTTTATGTTTATCAGTGTAATCACTTACGTGGCTTATAGGATTCTTGGACCAAAGGTAAGCACTGCATTTTTAGCATCATTTACTTTGTATGTAGGTATAAGATAAAGAATTTTGGAGATAAATAGAAGCATTAAAATAAAATCAAGGTTATATGGCAAGTTGTTAGTCGTATTTTTTATCTTCGGTCATCTACGATCAGCATTAAGTACCTACTTGTTTTTATATTAGGTAGGTACTTATTATTAACATGTGTAATTTAAATATTAATTAAACATTAAATTAATTATAATAAATCTGAAAGTTTGTAAGTATGTTTGGATGTTACAAACTTTCAGATTTCAACAAAGTATGAAATAGTATGATAAAAAAAATATAAGTATGATAAAAAAATCTTAATACTTTTTTATGTTTAGATGGCGAAGCTTTTTCTAGCAGTGGGCCTATTGGTCCTGATCACGTTCCCAATTTACTTCCTGTTCTTGAAGAGTCCTCCGCCACTACCAGAGATGGACTTGGACGCGTGGTGGGGTCCCAGCTATCTGAAAGGGAATGAAATGAAGAGCATCAAACCTTTTAAGATTACATTCGATAAGGAGGTATTTAATTTAAATTACTTGTACATAACTGTGATAAACTTCCTACTTTTATGTATTTGAAAGTTTCTGTGAATTTATGAATGTATTGCTGACTCTTTCACGCAAAAATGACTGAATTGATTTGGGTTTGGCATAGAGATAAATTTAAATCTGGAATAGCATATAGGCTTTTCATCCCGGAAAATTTAATGTTCCCGAGGGACCACACACAGGTAACACCGCGAATCACGAATATTATGTGAAAGGAATGAGTGAGATAGAGGAAAATGGAAAAAAAGACACCGTATCCATGTCAATATAACGTATGATTCCTGGTCCTGAATAAATGCTTTTTGATTAAGAAAAGGTGAGAAAGAGAACAATACTGATTCATATAACATTTTCAGATGATAAACGATTTGAAAGAACGCCTCCACCGTCCACGCACCTTCACCCCTCCTCTCGAAGGTATCGGCTTTGAGTACGGCTTCAACACTGCCCATCTGAAGAGCTGGTTGGACTACTGGGCAGACGAATACCCCTTTGAAGAGAGACAGAAGTTCCTCAACCAGTACCCACAGTTCAAGACAAGTATCCAGGGCCTGAATATACACTTCATCAGAGTGACTCCTAAGGTAGGTTATACGTGACTGTTATGGTATTTTGATGAGCCTCACTTTTCAATGGCTCCCTTCTGGAGTTTACCTTTAAGATTTATGGATGGATCACCTAAAAAAAGCTAGGCCTCAAGTGATAGTTTTTGCCATAGTTTATTATGGTATTTTCAATGGAACAGGATAAGAAACACCTAGCTCTGAAGGCTATTCTAAGTGATCCCCCAGTGGTCCTTCCAAGGTCCTACCTACTAATGTTTTGCAACATTAGCTGTGACGTAATGTAAGTTCCTTTTTGACTTACTTTTTTCACTTTGTATGACATAGTTATGAGAATATTATGTCAAAACCACGCAAGGAACCACTCTTTGTCTTTCCTCTTTGAAACTGGTTCTATTTTTTCCAGGTCCCAGAAGGAGTAGAAACAGTACCTGTTTTGCTTCTTCACGGCTGGCCAGGCTCAGTCAGGGAGTTCTACGAAGCTATCCCCATGCTTACTGCCGTCAGCAAGGACAGGGACTTTGCTCTGGAGCTGATCATACCTAGTCTTCCTGGATACGGTTTCTCTGATGTAAGTAAAATAGGACAACTATTCTCAATCGCAATTAAAATAAATTATGCTGGACTTTCCACACAGCATCATCTAGCCCCAAAGTAAGCTGAGCTTGTGTTATGGGTACTAGATGACTGATATACTACTTAAATACTTTTGTTTGTAAATTCATACATATTATATATAGAAACCCAAGACAAATATCTTTAGGTCATACAAAAATTTGTCCCGCGGCGGGGATCGAACAAACAAGGAAATAGGAACAAACAAGGTACAAAAATATATTTACACAACATCCTCAACAATGCATCTATGGAAATGAATAAGTTCATGTATGGCAAAGTAAAATTAAATATTCGGTATACAAATGTATATTTAGGTATAAAGGTTTGAATATTTTTAAAGTTCTCTGATAAAGCAATTTTCCGAAAAAAAGATTCTAGACTGAATTCGCCCACGACCTTCAACAAGACTGATAAGCTCACCAATATCGTTATTTGAATACCTGCAATTCGTCAAAGCTACAAAAAATATCACGTCTGAATTATATGGAATTCTGAGCATCAGGTTATCTGGAAAAAAAATCCAATATTATCAAGACAATGTTTCGAAATTTTTACAAAAACTGTATTTATCTCCAGGCGGCAGTACGTCCAGGTCTCGGAGCAACTGAGATGGCTGTGATCTTCAAGAACCTGATGCAGCGGCTGGGCTTCAAGAAGTACTTCGTCCAGGGAGGAGACTGGGGCGCTGTTATTGGCAGCAGTCTTGTCACTCTGTTCCCGGATGTAAGTCTTCGATAAAAAACATTATTTTCTAAGAAATCTTTTGCAAAACATTTTCACTTCTACCAGTCTCCCCTATCACTTGTCATCTTCGTGTGTCCTTTTATACCCACAGCTAGTTACATCATTGTAACTACAATGTAACTAGGTGGAACGGACGCATCTCTTACCCAGTGTCTGAACACATCTATCCTTAGAAGTTATGAAATGCGAACGACAAAGTGACCTAGCAAGTGCATAGCTTTCCTCAACCTTCCCTCAGCTTTCCTCTGATAGTAGTCCATGTATTCTGTGATCCTCTTCAGCGATATAAGTGTGAAAGTGGAAGCCTCAAACGATGAGATGTTTCTGCCAGGAGAACTCGTCCAGAGTGTAGTGAAACTATTTTAAGTGCACCTCAAAGATGCCCCTATACACTTGACATCATGCTATTCCTAACTGTTCCAGGAGGTCCTAGGTTTCCACACCAACATGGCGTTCGCCATGAGCCCTCAAGCCACCTTCGTCGAGGTTATCTGCTCCCTCTTCCCGTCCTTGATTGTGGAGCCAGAACTTGCTAACAGGATGTACCCGCTTAGCGATAAGTACGCCACATTGATGGAGAAGACTGGATATATGCATCTGCAGGCCACTAAACCTGATACAGTTGGTACGTTTAAAGTAGCTACTTATAACATAGCCTTTTTAGCTAAGTAGGAACGACGTACATACAGTGGCGTAGCTAGGTAGCCAAGGGCCCTGGTGCAAAATAAACCGGGGCCCTAACTGAACGGTTTAGGTTTTATCAAGTCAAAATATGCAGGGTGTGGCAAAATGTAAACGTATTTAATTTTTTTGTAAAAACTTACGATTTGATTCGTCATTTTTTGGGTAACTATTTAAAAACTCTAATAATGCAGTTGTTTTTATTTTCAAAACAGTCATACCTATAGTTTCCTAAGAACAAAACCTTTCGGACTCTCGGGACTCAGAGTCCGAGGGCCCCTTGAGCTTGGGGGCCCCGGTGCACCGCCTAGCCCTTCGGTACCTACGCCACTGCGTACATATGAGGTTGTATAAAGAATGTAATGAGAAAAACGTAATTTTTTTTTTGTATGTGTGTTCGATCCCCGCCGCGGGACAAATGTTTGTATGACCTACAGATATTTGTCTTGGGTCTGGGTGTTTCTATGTATAATATGTATGTATTTACAAACAAATAGTATATAAGTAGTATATCAGTTATCTGGTTCCCATAGTACAAGGGCTAGATGATGCTGTGTGAAAATTTCCAGCATTATTTATTTATTAATATCTAAGAAAAAAAAACAGCCTGGTAAGTAAGTATTCAGCAAAGTAGATACCTTCTTAATTCTATTTATTTCCAGGTATTGCGCTAGTTGACTCTCCTGCTGGTTTCCTTGCCTACATCCTGGAGAAGTTCGCAGTCTGGACGAGGAAAGAATTCAACTACAAAGAAGACGGTGGTCTTCCCTTCCGGTTCACCAAGGACAAGCTGATTGATAACCTGATGATTTACTGGACCAGCCGGTCTATCACGACATCTATGAGGCTGTATGCTGAGTCTTTCAACAGCCGGCATTTCGCATTGAAAATTGATGAGTGAGTTTCTTCTATTATACTATTATATTGTTGGCATGTTGGCTTAATAGGATGTACCCTCAACTTTTAATCCAAAGGCAGCGAGTTCGAATTCTGGGGTGAAGGAAAACATCATGAAGAAATCCACAGCTTAGTCAGCTCCACGCGTATACCTTGCCTTTCCTGTGGATAAGACTGAGAGGATGGTTTAGGTGTTAGGCAAACCTAATCTATCTATAACAATATCATAACCATTTGGCATATCTGTACACATATTATTGTCTCTTTATATTTTTATAAGCAATAGATTTCATTGCTATAAACAAGACTTTATAAACTTTTCTTGAGTTTTTGGATCGAAGTTCCTTTTCGGACGGTATCGGATAGAAGCTAGACGAAAAAAGATGTTCGATTTTTGCGTCACGACACGATACATGTATATGTCAAAACGTCACAGTGCGAAGTGCGCAGCCGCGCAGTCCATAGATTGTTACATTGTTAGTACGGAAAACATCGTGAGGAAACCCGCAGCTTAGTCAGCTCCACACGTATTGACGTCGTCTTTCCTGTGGGCGGCTGAGAGGATAGTTTAGGTGCTGGGCAAGCCTATTCATCTAATATAGATGTAGTGCCTAAGTTTTAGTACGGAAGAGCGATTCTCGGTACATTATAATTAATTCCTTTTATTTTTTTCATTCCAGGATACCAACAAAAGTGCCTACCTGGGTGTTCCAAACCAAAAACGAGATAGCCTACCAACCACCATTCCTTCTGAAGTTCAAGTACCCGAACTTAGTCCACGCGACTGTTTTGCACGATGGCGGCCATTTCTTGGCCCTGGAACTGCCCCATATATATTCTGAAGATGTACTGAAAGCAATCACTACTTTTAGAAAAATGGCCAAGGGTGTTAAGACTGAATTGTAGGTAGATATAGGATCGGATTTTGTTAATAAAGTTTGTTTACGAATTTAGTTTAGTTTTTATTGATAATTACTTCCATCCACTCATAATTTCAAAGTTTTAAGATACGATTTACATCTATTCCACATCTCATAAAAATTAGAATATTTCTGAAATCCGTAACATCATGGCCAACAATTTGTCAATTTCTGGAGATTAGGGCTCAGTCCAAAATAATATCACAAGAAAAAAATATTTTTTAATAGAAATCAAAAATGAGTGGCGATTTAAAAAGTCATGTTGTTAATCGACTTTCGATTCTGACTGTACCTACTTCTCTTTATGAACGATCTTTATCTCCACTGTTGCGCATATTTTTTACGAAATAAAAATTGATGCCTGGATTCGAACCCCACTTGGCTAACACGACTATAATCTATTTTAAAACTTTGTTGGTCCACTGCTGGGCAAAGGTCTCCACTAATACTTTCCAAGACTTGCGATCGCCAGCTTCGTCCCATCAGACAATCGGTGTTTAGTATTTTTTATTTATTTATTTACAAAACACACTAGAATCAGCTGAGCAATCGAAGGATCGCTAGCTTAAAAACAACCTAATATTCTATTAGCCACGTGAGCGACACTGACGCATGTTGGTCGGGTGTTGGTCGCGTGTCGGTCGCGTGTCGCCGCCTCGTTGCATCGCGACTTCAGCTTAGCCTCTTATCGATAGTCTTATTTGTCATCATTTGGGGCTGATTTGGGGTGGAACTTCAAATGTGAACTGTGTGAGAGTTTGAGGACGTTTGTTTTAAAACTGTTGACGTATTTATGCTAAATTAGGTAGGTTCTTTACTTATATTTTACAAACGATCGAGCTTCTAACAGAACACAAGATTGGTCCTAAATCTATTTTCAATAGATGCGTATTTCTTGAATAACACAGGGACTAAGTTATTTTACCCAACAGCCCGGATACAATACTTGGAAACTTCAAGACTTGAAACAACGCTTCGCTTATATTTTATAACCAACTTCAAAAAAGGAGAAGGGTCTGTGTTTGGCTGCATATGTATATTTTTTTGTGTTCTTGTTAACATTAGTCTTGATATTTTGATTAAATAAATTCGGTTATGAGCTCAAATTATAAATCTCCTCGCTATGTGGCACAAGATTTTTATCATGACCCCTATTATTGAAATTCAATGACTTTAGCCGCGTGCCGACTCATTCCCCTCTATACCTTATCGTGACCCGTCAGTTATTTGTCGCCATTCCGCAAATTAGGGTGGTTAGGGGCAAGTTTGGATTAAAAAATATTATGGAGATTTTTCCAAAGCTGTTTTAATCTTAGTGATTAATTTCAAAATGTTTTTTTCATGGGAACGGAGGAAATTGGAAACTTTTAGCGACGGGGATTATTTTGGTACATTCTTATCAAGTGCTATAAGCCAAAGAAACTTTTTCTCGATAGAGACTGGAATAATGCCTAAATTTTCGTAAGCTTGCTATTCAAAAATTCTTAATTTTGTTTATGGAGTTGGTACCTATAAGGTACAAAATATATTTTCTTACCTTAAAAATATATTTTCTAAGTGATACAACTACCTACATGCTACATCCTCTACTTATTACTGGGCAAAAGATCCTTTCAATCTATTCATCCGAAATTCCGCTTTAAATCAAATAAAAATCAAACGCTGCTACGTCAACATATACCCCAATACTCCTTATCTCTGAAACACACGTTGAATTCAATTACCCGGACACAGAATACATTTCAGTAGAAAGGGGAGAATGGGGTGAAATGGGCGGAGCTACCACGCCCCCTTGAACGAGATAGTTGAATCGTGTAGTGAGAGAGAGAAATTAAATTAAATTCGTATTGAATTTGATTTTATTTTTGGATCAGTTGTTCCTCTTATTTAATTCTTAATACGTTTTTACTTACATTGACGACCTCTGTGGCGCAGTGGGCGAAGGTCCGCCTGCGATGCAGAAGGTTGCGGGTTCGATCCCCGCCACGGGACAAATGTTTGTATGACCTACAGATATTTGTCTCGGGTCTGGGTGTTTCTATGTATAATATGTATGTATTTACAAACAAAAAGTATATAAGTAGTTTATCAGTCATCTAGTACCCATACCACAAGCTCAAGCTTACTTTGGGGCTAGATGATGCTGTGTGAAAAGTCCAGCATTATTTATTTATTCATTTCAAAAACAGCAACAGACTAAACATTTAAAACCATTTAAGACAAGCCTTGTGACTTGATGGTCAGTCGTGTAATAAGAAGCGTCCAACTGGTAACCCCCTTGCAGTACAAACCACCTTGGGCCGTATTCCCGTAATTATTTTCGTTCGTTTGATGAATATTCGGATGTTTCTTACTACGATTTCCGACTTGAAGGGCCAATTTTTCGGCTTGGAATATTTGGTCCTAGGTTAGGTCCGTGTTTTAACGTTGATTTTATCGACTGAATACAATGTAGCTCGTAGTAAGAAGCATCCGAATATTCATCGAACGAATGAAAAAACGAACGCGAATAACCCCCCTTACTAATGGGGTAATTAATTGGTGACGCTGACTGTACCTACAGGCTGTGACTGTTTTTGAGGAGCGTCGCTTAGAAGATCTTGTCGCCAAACGCCTTATAAAGAAGACCCGCCCGAAGCCTTCCTACACCTACAACTATACGCGGGTCAGTTACACTGTGCGCCCTGCGCGAGCCACATTCGGGCTCATAACCGAAAATTAGTAATTTTATTTCAAGCCATTGTCAACACATTGCCAAACAATAATCATAAAAATAACATAATTAGGTACATAATTTAATAAAACTAAAGATAAAAAATATTATAATTATCACAAGAACAAACAAAACAATAAAAAAATATGGCACACTTTGAACAATATTTTATCCTCGTATCCTAAATTACTATTTCCATCATTGTCACATTTTTATTTACTTCTTCTCGCCATATTTGAGACTCAAAGGCATCTACAGACACTATACAATTAATTTTCAACCGACTTCAAATTATTAAAATTCAGGATTATTTAAATACTTTTTACAGCTTTGTTTCCCTCAAAATGAAACTTCTGTGCACTACCGTCCTTTTTGTATGCTTCTTTAGTTTATTTTCCATCCAAAGGTTGCCTGGAAGAAATCGCTTTCAGCGATAAGGCCGCCCATTGTACTAATTTTGAACTTGTTTTATTGATGTGTTGTTTTTTATTAATTGGTGTACAATAAAGTGTTCATTCATTCATTCATTCATTCATTCAAAAAAGGAGGTTCTCAAGTCGTCTGTATGTTTTTTTTTGTATCTTGTTACGCGATTGTTTCACCATATGTAGACTGATTTGAAAAATTATTTTTATGTTTGAAAGGGTATACTGTCGATTCGATTTACCTATACCTAAGATGGGCTTATCCTCTCTTGATGCACTGAGTCACGCCGCGTTCTGAGTCAAACACTGAAGTCGGTTTTCTTTTTAGTTCTTAAAACGTAATTATGTTACACTATATCCTTGATCTACACACATGAACAACATTTATTTTCCTTCTCATTTTTATATTACATATCTCATTTTCATATTTCGAATCACTTTCCATCCTTCTCACTTTTCTCCTTACTCTTCCCCTCCTTATCAGGGGCTATCATCAGCAAATTATTGCTGTTCCTATCCCCTAAATTCCGTAACGGAACAGTCTGTCTCCATCGAGGTCCAAAATAATACTGACTTCTTAAAACTCTCATGTGTTCTTTCCCAAAAACAAACTCGCGTGGTCTGTGTCGTTTTTGGTCTTCGTTTTCTTCATTACCGTACTTCAGGTAATCATTGTCTATGAATATTTTAGACCGAGGGCCATCGTCGTCGAAGTATGGACGTTTGAGACGAAGCCGTCTAGATTGAGGGCTGGATGGAGATTCGCATTTGATGGCTAGATTCCCTGAATTCTCTTTGTTTAAGTTGGTTTTCTGCCATTCTAAGATCTCACAGAGAAGACCGATGTATCTGCAAGAAAAAAGCGACCTTCTATATCTACATTCTGGCTTTAATTTAGGAGAATAAAAGATTGTAAATTGGATGTAAAATGTCACTAAAGGGCGCCTTCAAATTAGCCGTTAAATCATTGTTAAAATTCATTCGTCAAATCGTCAGTTCATTGATCGACTAGTGACGTTTTCTTAGGCTTCTTATTTAGTTTTTTGTCAAAAATCCCTTTTCTTCATCAAAATCCATCGTGAAACTAAATGTACAACACTACCATTTTCAAACCGCGCGACGGCAACGTGGCTGCATCGCTGCAGACGCGCTGCCACCGCGCGGCACTTTGCGGCTAATATGAAGGCGCCCAGAGCCACTATTTGTAACCGCGCAATAAAAAGAAAAAACTCTTTTAGGACAACCAAAAATCCTATCACCGCACTGGTTCAAAAAGATCGAGTAGCCTGACAGTAAGAAGCCATGAGCCAGTTCTATTTTAATGAGGAATACCTGATAGCCATCCTCAAGATTTCATTCTTAGACAGCTTCTTATCTGGGGGATGAGTGGGCACGAGTCGCCTCAGCTCCGCGAAAGCACCAGACACGTTCTGCTGGCGCCAGCGCTCGCGGCAGTTGGTAAACAGCTTCCGAGGAGGTCGGAGGAGGCAGCTGAGGGAGGGGAGGTCATCTGAGAGGCTCTAGGGAAAGAAATAGTGCTTTTATGAGCGGGCTAAAGGTAAAACTTCTGCTAGGAGACTCTGAAAGATGAAATATTGAAAAGCATCATAGCAATGCTTCACCAGTCTTGTCTGATCTAAAATACTGGTCTCTTTGGTCACTGGTCCACCTCGTGCCTGAAAACTCCTCATACTAAATGAGTCTAACACGCACACCATGACAGAAAAGTTTGTCGTCATAGACTCTGGTAGGCTTTTAAAACTCGTAAATTCTCGTAAATAAAGAAGACCATATATAATTATTTTTGTTTTTTTCTTGAGTCTATGTCTTCACACTTGCCTCAGAGATCTTGCCCTCAGAAAGTCACTCAGCATCTTGCTGTCTGACTCCTTGCCAAAGCAGAACTCCTAATCCACTTTGAGACTGACTCTAACCGAATGTGCTTGAATGTACCTGAATATCCTGAACACTCCTCATTACTATCGGGCAGACACTACACATTTGAGAGCAGAACTTGGGTTCGTCTTAAAATCCGAAGGCGGGTTGGTCTTAACTGTGTATTTAGATGCACATGCACCGTTGTCTATGTGTGCATAAGCGTCGAACGCTCCAGACTAATGAGCGCTCAGTATCGCTTACGCACACAGAATCAAATTTACATACACAATGAAGACCAATCCGCCTTCGTGATATAGAACAACTAATACCTGAATATCTTGAACGCTCCTCATCACGACTCTGCTCTCATCCTCACTGTCGGGCAGACACAAGTCGTCGCTCAGCATCTCACTATCTGGCTCCTCATCAGAACAGGAATCCTGGTCTGATGCCATCGCTAGCACTGAACAGAACATTATATCTTAATTGATGTATAATCATTAAACGCAATTCACACGATACCATTCTTGTCTTTTGCCACAAAATAGAATTGCACTCTAGAGTTTGAGAAAGCAAGAGGCATGAATGATACCATGTAAATGATGTTTATTTTATTTGGAAGTCTACATACATCATTCGAATTTTTGAAAAGACAACCCCATCACTTCATAAGATTACTGGTTTCTTCAATATATTTCCTATGGTGCATTTACACGGTGTAATTTCAACCCATACGATATCGTATCGCACGGCAATTTGTCACATGTCAACGCTCATTGTATGCAATTTGCCATAGTAGCGCGACGCTCGTTGGCACGTTCAATGAGTGGGGCTAAGCAAATTGTACGAAAAATCGCATCGTGTAAATGCACCTTATAGTAATAATGGTAAATTATGACCAAGAAGACATGGAAACTCTTTTAGTTTGCTCAATGAAGAAAGAAAATCAAAGAGGGTTTAGTAAAGTATAGTATAAGGCCTAGAATTATTATTGGGAAGAGTGACAAGAAAAAACCTTGCTTATTAAGAAAATCCATACTTAATATTATTAATGTGAAAGTAACTCTGTCTGTCTGTTTGTTACGCTTTCACGCCCAAGCCGCTGAGCAGATTAAGCTGAAATTTGGCATAGTTAAAGGTTGTATCCCAGGGAAGGACATAGGCTACTTTTTATCCCGAAAAAATTTAAAAATCCCGAGGGACCGCGGGTCACACCTTGGGAGCGCAGGTAGTAATGAAATAAAATAAAAAATAAGAAGATAACGGGTAAGGCGCCACTGAAAACCAGCGCTCCAGCACTCTCGAGCTGTTCGAGCAAATGCTGAGTGGTAGCCGTATTTTCACCCACATAAAATTGTATAGATTTAAGTACCTATTTTGTAACTGTGTATATGTGGAGAAAATAAAACTTTATTCTATTCTATTCTATTCTAAGATTATTTAAGAATTAAGTATTGATTATTATACCTTTCACCTTACCATGTAAACTGTTTCGTCGTTTGAGCCTGATCCTTACACAAACATACAAATATCCAAACATCTAAACAAACTCACAAACTTTCAGCTTTATTATATGAGTGGGATTTAATTAATAATTCTTGTCACTCTCTTCCAATAATCCTAGGCTAAACCATGGCTTAAATGTCTTCAGTATCCATACTTCCATACTAATATTATAAAGCTGAAAAGTAGAGGATTAGCGAGTTTATATGTTACGTTCCCCAAAACGCAACGATAGCGCCATCTATATGTACGATAGCGTAGTAAAATGTGTCTGTCTGTCTGTCTGTTTGTTACCTTTTCACGCCTAAACCACTGAACAGATGATGCTGAAATATGACATGGATAAAGATTATGTCCCAGGGACGGACATAGGCTACTTTTTTTTTCAAAACTAATCATAAAAGGCGTGAAATAAGGGTTGGAATTTTGTATGGGGACTTAAGCTGAAGTTCCAGTTGAAGGCCACTAGATGGCGTTGCTGTCCTATGGCTGAGGTCGAGATGGCGCTATTATTGCATTTTTATTTTTAAAAGTATCAGAAGAGAATCTTCTGAACAGCAGTTTTCAGTACTGTTTTTATTAAGTATGTTATTTTGCTGATGAAGTCGCGGGTGCCAGCTAGTAGACTATAAAATATTACCAGAAATCGCAAATACCACTTAGGGAAATTACTATAACGACTTAATATTGAAACAATTGAGCCTTTGTGCTAAATAAAGCTATCGCCGGATGTATTTATCAAAGGAAGTTCCATTATTAGAATTACAATAATAACCTAACGCTTTAGTCATATATGATTTAAAAACTTACTGAATCCCAACCAAACAAAATTCTTAGTCGTTCTTGATCGATCGTCGAAGTTAAGCAACGTTCGAAAAGGTCTTTAAGTGGATGTGTGACCGCCAGTGACATTTTCATCTGAGCGCTTCCGTGCTTCGGAGGGCACGTTAAATTGTCGGTCCCAGGTATTTAAGTCGTTAAGCCATGACGGAGGCCTTAAGGCGGCCTAAAAACTCCGTGACTGGCTCATACGAATTTACTTAATTTTATCGCAATTCTGCTGTACTTATATGATATTTTATACTCATAAGATCATTGTGTATAGTCCTTTTTACATAGGAACGGTTCCGTGACAAGGCTCTTTTAAGTTAATTTCTGAAATGTTAAATAAAGAAATACACAAAATCCTTTTTTTTTAAGTTGTAACTTTTAGTATATCACTTATTCATTTATTTTTAGCCCGTATTGCCCTCCTCATTTTCCAATCTTTTCTGTCTTTAGCTATAGCTGACCAGTCTGGTAGATGCATAGCCAAATCGTCCCGCCATCTCCGTGGTGGTCTGCCGCGCGGACGTCTTCCGTCGGGCACCCATTCAGTGACGGTTTTTGCCCTTAAGTCGTCAGACATGCGGCAGACATGTCTGCCCAGTCCCACTTTAGTTGGGAAGACTTTTTGGTGACACTGACAACCTTAGTGCGTTCGCGTATTGCTGAATTTCTGATCCTGTCGATCAGCCGAACCCCTAGAAGACATATTATCACTAGATTTCATTTATTTCAAAATTGTTCATTGTTGTACACCGTAAAACGTAAGAGTTCTATGTGTCAGGGATACGCTCCTACGTGAAAATTACTATACTCGTAGTAGGCAATGAGTTTTAACGAACGAACGTTGCATTTACTTACACGATGCGATTCAACCCATACGATATCGTATCGCACGGAAATTTTTCACGTGTAAACGCTCATCGTATGCGATTATAACTTCAGATACGCTATGTTCATAGTTATCGAAGTTTAAAAACCGGGCTTGGAACACGTGACTGTCGCTGACAAAAATATCGGTCTTTTTGACGCAAACTGAAGTAAAAATTGTGCTAATAAGACTCTTCAATTTTCACGCGCTTGTAACCTATCTGTATTTTTTTACATCATTTGTAGTAGGTATGTTTAGTATATAACTCCGAATTCCTCGATAGATAGATCCCGCACTTATTTTGGAAAAACCACGCCTGACATCCCTAAAAATATTAAGTATGTTGAGACGCAATAAAATTTTATTTGACTATTGAATCAAAACGTTGTGATTTGAAATTACAGATGGTCATGTGTAAATATAATAAATAAGAATAATTATTTACCGTTTTTTCCCGTTATATCAGAAACAGTTGGCATAAAAACAATTTTTCACTCACTACTCGTAATACACACAACACTGTTCACTCCACGAAATATCATACGCAACTGAGAAAAAAATATTGCATTATTTAAATTTCGAAAGGGGGTTGATTCTGCGCTCGCTGATTGGTCAGATGCATGCTGGAATCAGCCAATAGGAGGAAAGGCGGGGGATTAAATTCAGTTCGCGAATTTCGTGTTATCGCTAGTTAACACATTTGTGAGTATCTATACGGTCCCCGTTCTAAATTTGATTATGCTAGGAAGTTCAATGCTCTGTCAAACGAAAACATCGCGAAATTCTAGGTTACTTATCCATTACGAGAGCCGTGTTGGTCGAATGGGGCTGTGCCGCGACTTTCAATCTGAAGGTCGTGGGTTCGAATCCCGACCGTGCATCAATGGATATTTCGTTTCGTAAAATTTATATGCGCTCTTAACGGTGAAGGAAAACATCGTGAGGAAACCCGCAGCTTAGTCAGCTCCACACGTATCGACGTCGTCTTTCCTGTGGGCGGCTGATTAAGCTGAGAGGATGGTTTAGGTGCTGGGCAAGCCTAGTCTATCTCAAACAATGTCCCGGGCACTACAGCGTCCCGTTGTCTGTAGGCAGAGGTTGCCTGCTGGTGATGTATAAAATTATCTTGTGTAAGTCAAGGCCTTAGTTTTTTCTATGTAGAGATACGTGATAAGATATTTTTTTTAATTTTAGATAAGTACCTTTTTTAGCGCCGCTTGTATTTTCTACGCATTACAGCATTAAAATCGATTTACTTTTTAGTTTTAATAGGCTATATTAAATTGAACATAATCTACATACCTACTAACACTACAGCGTCCCGTTAAGTGTAGGCATAGGTTGCCTCCTGACGCTGTATAAATCATCTAATATAGATGTAAAGGCCTACGTTTTTTTTATTATGGTACCTATTTTATTTATTTAAGTTCCTATGTCATAGAAACCCGTTTCAAAACTAAACAAAAATAGATGTGAAACGAGTATTTTAGATACCTACGTTTATCCAAAATAATTTATTTATGCTATGTAAAAAACTAAAATTGAACATAAGTATTACCTACTTCAATAAGTTAGTGTCTTGAGTTCACATGCAAATATTACATACTTACCTAGGTATATTTTGTTACTAGCACTATAAATAAATAAAAAGAGCTTTATTTTGCGTCACACACAACAAATACTTACACATTATGAAATTAAAAAAGAGCCAGATCAATATGTAACACAAAAATGGCCGCCACTCAGCATTTTTGGCATCGCTGGTTTTCTGTGACGCCTGGAAAATGCTATTTTCCTGTTTAAAAACTATCCCACCTATTAGCAAAGGCCTCTACTACTAATCTACCTCTTTCCCAAAATTAATTTTATCTTCTAATCAAATCCAATCAGTAGTTTTTTCGTAAAGTACATTTACCGTGGTACCAGTAGTAGGTATGCACCACCGGTATATACCACGGGTAGAGAAATCAACATCCGTTTGCAGGGCTTTGTACCGGTTTTTGGAATGAAGTTCCTTTTCGGACGGTATCGAGGCCCCATCCTCGCTAGAAGAAAAGCGTTTGATTTTACCGTCACGACACATACATAGGTCAAAACGTCACAGTGCGAAGTGCACAGTCCATAGATTGTTACATTGTTAGTACGGAAGAGTATTTCAAGGTTTCTAGGATTTAAAAAATTATTTATTTACAGAAACTAAGCTACTACATATTTACATATATTTACAAAATACAAAAGGATTAGTCAAGCTATCTAAGGATCGTTAGAAACGATCTATAGATAGCTCAACTGATCCAGGTCACTGTCAGTCGGAAGCGTGCCCAAAACACTGGCGGCATTACCACGCTGGATGGCAATGCTGATCCTTTGAGCCAAAAATGTGCCAGCTCTCGGATCACGCGTCGCTTCGACCAGACGCCCTGAAAGAATTTTGAATTTTTTTTTTTTCTTTTCTAGGATTTATTTGACAAATGTCAAAGTTGACGTTCCAACATTGTTCCACGATACCCACGTCCTTTTTTTTGCCTACTAAAAAAGCAGGAGTAATTTGCGGGACTCCTAAGTGTTTGGACACACTCGTAAGGGTCAGCCAGGTCGCAAGCGCGGGCGCAGGCGCGCAGCCCTGTAGTGTGGCCAGAACCACAGCCAGAACGCGCAAACAGGAACGTTTGATAGTTTGCGCACGCGCCCGCACCCGCTCGCAGTGTGTCCAACCACGGGTTAGTCTTTGTCGAGGGCGACCCGATTTAATAAGTAGGTACCTCTAATTTTATAACATCACAACAAATACAGACACATCTAACTTTACTAAACTCGTTATCCATAATGATTTATTGTAATGAGTACAATTAGCATAAATATATTTATCTAGTTTCATAGAATAGCTAACAATACTACTTATAGAATGGACACTGTCCGCCCCGCACCAATCACTCCCTGCCCCTCAAGTCGATTGCGTTCTTACGAAGGACTGTTTTTTTTATCTGATAATCAAGTAACTAATCTCTAAAAAAAGTACCTGAGTGTCGTGGAAAACTCGGTTGGAACAAAGTTTCAACTTTGACATATGTCAAATAGGTAAATATCGCAGCGTCGTCATAAGTAGAGTTTTATCAAAAGTGTCCGAGGGTTATGTTAGTTTTGATGATAATTGTTGGGACGTATCAGTAACACTTTGGCTGTCGTACGGCAAACACGCGTATCGTTTATTTATAAATACAAAATTATATTTTCCGTCGATTTCCGAAACTTCGACGGGATATACAAAGAAGTTTTGTTTAGTAACTGTTTCGTTAATTTTGTGACTGTTGTGATAAAAATAGTTAATGCCATTGTTTTGATTGTGACTGTTAAAATGTTTTAACGTAAAACTATCGAGAATTTATTGGTGATTATTTTGTAAATGCTATAGTTTTGGTGAATTTAGAAAATAGTTGATTCGTGACTGCTCTAAAGTAAGTATATCTTTATGCGTCTTTAGGTAAATATAAAACAAAGTTGGATTAGTTAGTGTGCGCAGTATTGACGTTTGCTAAATGTCAAAAACATTGTTGACATTATTTTTATAAGTACATGCCTTGCACGTAGTATACTCATGATACATACAGGAGGTACATATAGTCAGCAATGAAAGTGGCTTAACATTTGATGTTTCACAAATCTCAATATTTTCAAAATCTGTAAGATTATGACCAATTGACAATTTTTTTTGAAAACAAATGGCGTTTTCAAAAATCACACTGATAATCGACTTTCGTTGCTGACTGTACCTACCCTTATTTACATTATGTTAATCTCTACCGCATTTTATGTTATTTCGTATTGACATCGCATTCTAAAAGTAATTTACAACACAACGGACAAACAGACGCTTTTATTAATGAAATGAAATGAAATGAAATGATTTATTAAAAAATAGATAGAAAGCTTACAGAAAAGTCCAAAGCGCTTAACTATCTTAAATGAACATAACTTAAATATACTCTTAAATTGTTATATATGGAGCATAGACTGTCATTGAAAATGTCGATATGCTGGAACTCGTGGAGAAAATTATTTAGTAGGTTTAAAGCACGTAACGTTGGCGCGTTACTTGCGTGAAAGGTTCGTGTAGAATGACAGGAGAACAACTTATGCCTACGACGGCCACAGCGCACATAGTTATCAGGGACATAAAGTGTCATACTGCTTAGTATATCTGGATTGTTTACTTTATTACGCAGTATCAAACAATAATGCATGGCCAGATGGAGTTGACGCCTTAACTGCAACGTGTCCATGCCAACCATACCGGATACAAATAGGGATGGAAACAGATAAGGGTAGTAACCGTACATCCTCTTAAATACATATCTGGCAAACTTTCGCTGGAGCCTTTCCACCATAACCGTATATTTAGCCTCACGCGGGTCCCAGCTTATTGCGCTAAACTCGAGTTTACTTCGAACAAAAGCATTGTACAACATTATCGCGATTTTAACATCATTAAATTGATAAGCTGTTCTCATTATGAAACCTAGCGTCCTATTGGCTCTTTTACACATCGAGATAATGTGTTCGCGGAAATCGAGACGTGTATCCTCAATAAGACCTAGATCACGTATAGTATTTACCCTCTCCAATGTTGAACCTGCTAAGAAATATGAAGACATTAGGGGAACTTGTAGCCTGGTAAATGTCATTACTTTGCACTTTTCCACATTGAATGTCAGTCTGTTTAACACACTCCAACTCTGTATTGAGTCAATATCTTTTTGCAATGCCGTACAATCTGACCTTTCTTTTACGCATTGGTAGACTTTTAGGTCATCGGCAAACATAAGACATTGGGCTGTGTTAAGCACTTTAGGAAGGTCGTTAATCATAGCCAAAAAAAGGGTTGGACCCAGTGTGCTGCCCTGACTTACCCCTGATCTGGTGTAAAATTCATCGGATCTGTAATTATTTATCTGGACATATTGCCTGCGATCACACAAATAGTTTGCAAAAAATCTAAGAAGTTTAGGTGAGGTACCGAGAGATGAAAGTTTTACCAAAAGTAGGTCATTATCTACTACATCAAAAGCCCGTCGAAAGTCTAGGTAAATAGCGTCCACCTGGAGACCAGCGTCCATTTGTGTCGCAACATAATCCACAAAGGAGGTATGATTTGTTGTTGTAGAGCGGGCCGCACGAAAACCGTGCTGGGAATCATCTAAACTTCCCTCCAGCTGTCGAGTAATGTGTGAATTAAGAACTGACTCAAATACCTTAGCAAAGACATTCAACACTGCGATAGGCCTAAAGGTGTCAACTTCCGATGAGTTAGATTTCGGGACAGGTGTTACCCTGGATGTTTTCCACCGTGTGGGGTAGCAGCATGTAAGTAGGGAAAGATTGTAAATGTGAAGAAGTGGCTCTTCCAAGGCAAAGAGACAGTCCTTAGCTACATACGGGGGTATGGCGTCTGGGCCAGCTGCTGAGGTTGCCTTCAGACGCCGGGCAGCGCGACGTATATCTGCCGACGAGACAGAGTCAAGGCTCACCAGGCAAGCAACTCCAGCTCTGGACCCACTTGCAAGTCCCTCAGACGCCTCAACGTCCAAAGCAGGTATATTTTTTAGGAATACGGAGCTGAAATAATTGGCAAATGCATTGGCTGCCTCTTGGCCCACCACCTCTTTTCCATCGACTGAGTAGTTGTTGGACTGAGCCCTAGATTTACGCTTATCTCTGACATATTTCCAGAACTGGACCGGATCCCTGCCAATATTAGACCCGATTGTCTGTATGTAGTGGCAATAAGCATCATCCACTAACTCCTTTAGGTGCCATCTATAGTACTTGTATACCTCGTGATTAAATTGCAAACCCAATTCTTTATATTTCCGTAGATGAAAGTATTTGATTTTTAGTTTAGATATTATTTCCGGGGTAAACCATGGAGGATATTGGCGATTTTGAGAAGAGACAGGTTTTTTCCTAATCGGCACATGATTTTGGATAGTTTCGTTTAACTTTGAATAAAATTTATCCGTTGCAGAGTCAACATCCCGCTGGGCCAGCACATCTGTCCAGTCAATAGCGAAAATGCTAGAGTACAATGAATTAAAATCTGCCTTGCGAAAGTTCCAATCATTGGCATAGGATCGAATGTCATTTGCCGGACGCAATGAAGTAGGCGAAACACTCGTACCCCTAGGTAGTGACAGCGTTATCTCTAGCGGCGGGTGGTATCCTTCAGCCTTCACCAGTGGCCGCACATTACCACTCACAGTCACTTTACCAGACACGAAATCAGAACACAACACGAGGTCCAACATACGACTATCACAATTCAAGACAGTATTATGCTGCTCTAACTTACAGAATTCAAGAAAACATTCAAATTGAGACCTTACATTAACGCTGCAAGAGTGAAGATTAAAATCTCCTACTATAATAATGTCCAGGGAGGGAAATTTACATATTATATTTTCTAAACAATCTAGAACTTTTAAATATTGATCATCGTTATAACTAGGAGGCAGATATACTACACAAATTAAAAATGTTATATTTTTCCATATAATCTTTGCCAGCAGTACCTCTTTATCACTTGACAAACCATCTACACTTGTAATTAATTTAGCCGAAAAAGAATCACGGATAGCTAATATAGTCCCACCATGTCCGACATCGCCCTCGCGATCCCTGCGCAACACTACGAATCCTGGGGGGAACAGCTCAGCGTTAAAAACTGAGCTGTTTAACTTTGTTTCTGTTAGTGCTATAATGTCAATAGAACAGGAGGTAGAGATGTTATTATAGAACTCTGTTGTTTTAGTTCTCAGGCCTCTAGGATTAACACCGATACAATTCAATAATACCAATATTTTTGTATAAGAACCTACCTACAACCTACATAATAATTGTAACTATCAGCTGTTAAAATATTATGCTGACTGGACAGTACAGTCAGCATCGAAAGTAACAGATGGCCTTTTTAAAATGGCTTCTGTTTTCGATAACCAACAAAAAATAAACTTTTCTTGGGAAATTATTATGAACCAAGACTTTATCTTTAAATATTAGTAAAAATTTTACAGATTTGTGATAATATGTTAATCGACTTTCATTGCTGACTGTACCTACAGATTTGCTAGACCAATGAAAATTCAGCTAGATACCACTTAACACAAATATCCATAATAGCTAAGAGGATGGCTTAGCTGCCGGGCAAGCTATTCCATCTCAAATAGTGTCCCAGACACTACAGCGTCCCGTTGAGTGTAGGCATCGGTAGCCTAATAGTTATAAATCATCTAAGTAGTATAGATATAAAAGCCAAAGTTTAAAATAAGTAAGTTTTTAGACTCAAATCAAATCAAATATATTTATTGAGGAATACAAGCAATGTGTACAAAATGAAGCATATGAAAGCGATGATGCCTGCAGTAGCTTTTAGAAGCTGTGTCGCAGACAACAACGCCCTCCTCCGGAAGTGAAAGACAATTCCTAATAAATACTAATTAAACAATGAAAAACAGATAGTAGTATGAGTAGAGTATCTAAGCATGCATAAGAGTAGGTAAGTAAGACTGAAAGGTTGGTTTCAAATACGAGTTTTATTTTTGCTTCATATCAACTTATCAAATGCATTTTTACTGCGTATTTCCAAGCAGCAATTATCTAATAACCTTTGGGTTTCTTATCAATACCAGTAGGCTGTAGATAATTAACTAATAGTAATTAGTCATACTAAATAGGTGAGTTCAAGTACCTAAACATAGCACTCAATGCACATTAATTGAGATGGAACGAGCTTTATCTCAGATTAATTTGACAAAACCACAGTTGTGAAATGTGTAGGTTGCCTTCTGACGCAGTAGAAAGATTTACAGGTCTAAGTTTTGTTCATAGTAGGTATGTAAACAATTGTTTACTTCGGTACACTTTTTTTTATAAATGGGTCGGCTTTTGACCTCGAAACTTACAAAGGCGCGAGCGAGCCTGCCCAGAAGGTGCCTATTAACTCTTTTCTTAAAAACAACGGGGTCGTAGCTCAGCGGAAATACAGATAAACCGAGCTTCGCTCTGATCGAAGGTTGCGAGCAAAAAAGGCTACCTATCTAACGAACAAAGTTAATTAAATTCTAGTTCATCTAACACTCATGATAGTCTATTAGTTGTCTAATGTCTATCATGTAATCTAACGCTTATCTAATGTAATATTATGTGCGTCGATCATGTGATGTTGCCTGCGTTTGTTGTGGGCTCGCCCATGTTAGATGATGGAAGCGTGGGACTTCCATGTTATTTTCAAAGGTATTTCATTGATTCTTAATTCAACGAAAATAATTTTTCTTAAGCACCATTTACATGATACCATTCTTGCCTCTTGCATCGATTTTGCGACTTTTTTTGGGTCTTGACGAAAATCAAAGCTCTGTGTCCAAATAAATATAAGCTCTATGCAACTCTACCTAAACAGGAAATTCTCTTAATTTTGTTCTAGGTAAGAAGATATCAAATCAAAACATAGAGATGGCGTGATGACGAGGAAGTCAGAATGGATATTCACGAATTAGTGCCTTTGGAGGGTAAGTTTATTGTTACTCGCTCAAATACTTTAATCTTGCTTGCCATCTTCGTTTCATGAGAAAAGAACAGGTCAGATTCATAGATCGGTATTTTTATAAAAAAATACCGACCATATATTTCATAAGAAAAACATGATAATATCAATTTTTTTTGGTTATCTAGGGCCACTTCCGTGCCAGACAAGCCAAGCGAGGCACTTCCTTTCTCGAAGCGTTTCGTACCATTTTGACCCGTCTAAGGTATTCTATTATTTCAGCCGGTCTACCAACCATCCCAAAAGTGAGGCACCAGCCTAGGAACTGTAGTATTGTAGCCAGATCATGCTATCGAGCACCGCTAAGGCTATGCAGACTGCTAGCTCTAACCATCCTACTGCCTGCATTGTTCATCTTAGTTCCATTGTATATGAGGTGAGTGACCAGTATAGTTGGAACTGGGTGCTCGTATATTTAGGTATGAGAAGAAGATTCTAATAAAAATGACATGGGTCACAAAAAAACCACGAAAACAAGACTCGAAGGAGTCTTCAAAATAATGCCCAAAAGACGCCCTATTCCACTCTGATCCACTAATCAAATCCATTAAGGGATTAGTTTCCACTTTTTCTTCCACTCTAATTCACAACCATGGTGGATTATTTTCCACTCATGTTTTTCATTCCACTCTGATCCACTGCCACAGTGGATGGTTATAAGCTGCGTGTGCATCTTAAGTTTGACTTTTTGTTTCAGATATCGAGTTTTCCTTGGACAGATGTACCCGATGAGCATGACAGACATGAGATTGATAGATAGTAAGATATCACCAACATGGTGCCAGGTAGGTGTGTATGTTTTCCATATGTTTCTACTAAAACTATTAAGATTACTTAAAAAATAATAACTGGGATAGTTTGTTTTCAAAACGGTACCTACAGGTAAAAAGTTCATTGATATGTAATGCTTCTATCTACATCTTTATTATAATAAAACTTTAATGGATTCATGTCTATAGATGGAAGAATTTGAAGCACTACCTTTTAGAAGCATAATACTTATTTGTGATAAAATCTGGAGTATCTTTCGTGGTTTTTTTCGTCAGGTCTTGACTGATAGGTGCACAAAGAAGTGATTGTGTAATGATTCATACTTTTACTTCAAGCAGAAACAGTGAAATCCTTTTCACTGTTATTATGTTTTATTATTATCACCACCCAAATCATATTTTTCGTACTTTTACAATGCGTTTGACTGCAGAGACTAAAGTTTAATAACTACATGGGAAATATTAGGTACCTAGTTCTTAGTTAAATAAAATAAACGTAGAAATTTGCAAGCATTGCAACAGCTTCAAAGTTAATATCCGTTAAAACATATTTAGATTCTCGTTATTTGTTTAAGGAATTCTTCAAGGACCATCTATTGGTTCACTATTGTATAGTACCTACAAAGATTATAAGTATTCAACTTTGACCTTCGATTTCGCTTGCAATGTTTGTTATTGTTTTAACGTGCTTAGATATACAAGTTTTACGCTGATAAAATTATAAACCGATCATGTTATGGGTATAATTCAATGAGTTACAAATTCAAGTTTGGATGAATGGATAATTTTTTATTGCTACTCAACATTAAAACGGCGGTACTCATTTGAATGAGTTGGAGGTAGCCATAGGTCATAGAGTGGGCATTGGTGGTATAGACTTTCCTAGAGAAAAGAAAGATACCTACTTAAATGTATCCGACGACTACGGATAAGGCCACGGAACACAGCAAGTTTGTTATAAAGTAAATCAGCTTGAGTGTTTGAGGTTTTGCGATAAGAATTTTTACAGTTATAGGTAAACCAGGGATTGGAATAGGTAAGTATATTCCGTAAACGTTAAACTTTCCGGAACAGAAAGGTCTACCCACAGAACTATAGTTCTGTGGGTCTAACCTAACCTAACCTAACCCATAATTATATCAGTAAACAATAGGCTGATCACGTGGTAATCACATGAACGATACCGGTGAATAAAATATTCAATTCGCATTATCTATCTTGACACGTGTCAAATTAAAACAAGTAACTGGTTACGCAATTTTTTTTGTATTACCTATTTATTTATCGGCCTAGGCTTATTTATACAACACTCAGACAAGTGATAATACATTTCTGATACCGCTATCGTTCGTCGCCTTGTGTCCACAATAGCTTGTAATTTGAACCTTACTGCATTAAATTTAAGGATTACTTGTAGATTCGAATATTTTGTTTGTTGCCATGTTGTATTACCTATTTTCAATGAAGATGTAATGAACTCTTCAAGTTTTGATTCTATCTAGCGTTATGAGTTTCTACCAGTTAGTTTTCTTATGCGGCGATGGGCTTACAACCTGTCACGTATGATATACTAACTTCAGCATTATTTCCAAATACCTGCACATTGGGCATATACCCAGTCAAAGATGTGCCTTTGACCCAACCCTTAGACATCTTCGAAGCATCTTAATTGCAAAGTATTGGTGATTCAGTCGTAATCCTGTTTAGTTTTCATTTTCCCTTGGTTCTTAGTTCACTATTACTATATTTGAAAAGAGGTACTTAACCAAGTCCTTCCTTTTGATGCAATCTAATATCCACCATTTGTACCGTAAATTGTTCAGCCGTTTAGGCGTCAACAGCTTACTTACACACAGACAGATTGAGTTACTTTCACATTTATACTACCTATATGGATGGAGAGACATATTGTCTCTTTTTAAAATTTTAAATGATTTGAAATGTATTGCATTTTCTTCCAGCGTCAGGTAGTACGTTCGAACGCAACTTTCAACGCATTCGTGGTGCCAGGTCATCCAGAACTCAGCCAGGAGCTGGTCCCTGTGTCCATGACCAGGGAGCTGGAGCTGGAAGACGATATGAAGGAGTACTGGGGGTTTTATCTGCTGAAAGGGTCTAGTGTGACTGTGTCTGCTTGCACCAGGTCAGTTGGCCGTGTACCAATTATCCATGTGGTCTTCGATCTACTCTTGTCTCATAAGTTATTTTGAACCAGTGTGGTGAAAGGATATTAAGTGCACCTCAGGGAAGCTCGTGAAGCTGTAATTTATGTTTTCAAGCATTTTAGGCCCTATACAATGTTTTCCTTCGCCATTTGAGAATACTGACATGGTGCACTTACATTATTGGACAGAGAAACCTTAGTGCATAACCGAATTCAAACCCACGATCTTAGAATTGGAAGGCAGGGCTGCTTCCACTAGAACACCAGACCAGTTATCTCCGAGAGTAAATTTAAGGAAAGATGTATGTCAGGATGCTGCAAGGAAGTGGTTTCTGCCTACCTTATGAGGAACAATGCTTAAATTCTACATGTTTTTTTATACAGAACGAACAACCCTTAGTTAGTCCACAAAATGACATTAAAACTCTCCACAGATGGCAAGGAGCTTCCCTCATCATGATCAAGGGCTACAAACACCTCCAGGACTGCGCCTACATTGGAGACGATTCCTCGGAGGAGCTGGATGAGCTGCAAGAAGCTTACAACCTGGGTCTGATGACAAACACCACTTTGAGGGAGAAGATTGAGGAGTTGAAGATGAAGGCGTTGGGTGGGAAGCCTAATGACCCGGGTAAAATTCCATTCAAAGCTATATTATTTATTTTCGATCAGCAAGTAGGTAGTGAGTTTGAAATGTTTGAATCCATAATTAACGTACATGAATTTATTTTAATTGGCAGCGATAGACTTGCAACCTGTCACGCATGGAAACTTTTTAAAAATGTGGGCATGTACAAAATAATGTGTCTATTTGCAAGGGTTGAAACCTTTAGCTTAGATCTGGAAAATCTGTCCGATTGTTGTTTTTGTTAATACCATTTTAATGTGGATCCTGGATCGCGTTTCATGGCAAAAACAAAGAGAGCCCTATGCCCAGCCGTGGGCTAAATCGGGCTGTGGATGATGATAGATAAATTTTCAGTCAGGGCATCTTTGACTGGCATTATCGGCTCAGTGTTTTGTTTTCTATCATACATGATAATAAGTCTATGTTTGTACAGTTCTCCCAACGGATCTAGGCATTCGTGAAGTTAGCCGTTTGTCTGCGCAGTGAACGCTTTTTCATACAAAAGTGTGTTCTCCGCAGACAAACGGCTACCTTCACGAATGCCTAGATCCGTTGGGAGAACTGATACTAAGATGAACTGATGCCAGACCAAATTTTATAAAACAAGGTCCTTTATCAAACCCCTATTTGATATGTAAAGGCTTTGCATTCAACTTCTTCTCGTGTCAATAATAGTAATATAGTAATAGTAATATTAGTAATATTATACACAATAATAGTTATTTGGAAACAGAGTGTTTATGAAAAGATTTGCTGATGATTAATGCGCTTTAAAGAGGTTCCTTCCTTTCGTGTTCTTCATTTAAGGTGCTTTTAAATTAGACGATTGGTGCCGGACTACTATGAGTCCTTTTGTATGAAAAATCATAGCCGTCCGTGAGCAGTTCGATGCTAGGAGCCGTATTCCCGTTCTTATTTTCGTTCGTTTGAATGAATATTCGGATGTTTCTTACTGCGATTTCTGACTTTATCTGAATCTTGATCTTATCGACCGAATACAATGGAGCTCGGCCTCGTAGTAAGAAGCATCCGAAAATTTATCAGACGAACGAAAACACGACACCAATTATCTAACTTGAAAAAAATGTGAGGGACATTTCACTGAGGCGACTAAGATAAAATTATAATTCGTGATGTATTAATATTTCAGAAACAATGAGACGTCATAAAGCAGGAGTCAGCTTCCATGATCCGAAAACAGTAGGAAACGTGACGTCATCAGAGAACGTGCCCAATCTTGACGTCACTGATCATGATCCTAAGGTAATAATTTAAAATCATAATTTATAAAAAGGGTGCATAATCCAAGTATTACATCAGTCGATAGAAAACTGGTCTCAATGGATGGTATTTCATATCAAATTTTTTTTTCCAAAATATCTTACCCAATCAAACAAGATTTGGTAAAAATCATAACTGTCATTAGTGCATAGTCATAGTGCACGAAAGGAGCCTCTTTGCGGCGCACTTAAAATCCCTTCACCACACTGGTTCGAAAGAACTGGTGACACGGCAAGAAGAAGAAGAAGACAACTGTCATTGCTTGCATTGAAAATCGAAAGAAGCAGAGGATAGGATAGAGGAAAGATATTTTTTAATTTTAACGAAATTAAAAAAAAAACTGTTGCTACAGTTTCTTTACCCCGTTTTATAAATAACTACGAATTTTTCAGGAGCTTCGAGAAATCCTAGAACATCTACACGCGATACGTCAAGCAGCAAAGGACGAACAATTGAAGTTCTACCACCCGCCTTCACATCTGATGCAGCTGCCGGCTTTACACCGACATCGAGACACGAACGTGGATAAAAATGAAAGGAGATGGCTTTCATTTAAAGGTCCGTAAATATGTGGTTTTAAATGATCAAACTGTAGAGTATAAATCTAATTCAACTTCAATGTGATCAAACTAAACACATTTGGTCTCATATTCATTCTCTTTTTGAAGGAGAATATTTTGAAGTAGCCAGTATTTTTTAGAGGTGGCAATGGTCTTACAACCAGTCACGTATGGAATTTAAACTTCTGTTAATTGTGAGAATGTGCCAAGTTTTCGTGCCTCTGACTTTTTGAATGCTCTTGATTTCCTTAAAGTCAGTAGAGGCTCTCTTGTTCCTAAAGGTAATTATTATTTTCAGAAATCGACGGAAACAACAGTGAAGTTATTACAAAAGAAGAATCCAAAACAATAAGTATTAAAACACCTGTACAAACAGACAAACTTAAAACTGTTAAAGCAAAACCTGCAACTATACCCGCTATTAAAGAAATAGTTCATAACAGTATTGAAACTACAAAACAAACACATATAAAAGACACATTTAGAGTAAAAAGTATTAATCCTCAAACATCTACAAACGATAAAGCAAATGCAGAAAACAAAAAAGTTCAAGATATAAATGATAATAAGATTGACAGAAAAGATGACGTGAATAATAAAACGAGCCACGGTGAAGACAAACATAATTTTGAACTGGAAGAAGTGGGCACGGAATACGCAGCTTCGGTAAGCCATTTAATGCCATTTTAAATTCTATGTAGATGAATTTAAGGAATAATTTCATTTATTTTATATCACTAAGAATAGTCTGAAGGTTTAGTTTTGAGAGTAGTTCTACATTTCATCATAAATATTATACTACTTAATGCAGTCTATAATTTGAAATTCATCACTATATTGATTGACAATTCAGCATAAATCTTTTGGTCCATTTGGTCTAAGCGGAAGTTTTACAAATCTACATATCTATCACAATTTTATCAATCATGTCATTCAATATGTCAGTTGTAATACTTATATGTTATTGATATGGAGACCTGCAATTGTTAGTTGTTACGTCTATCTAAATTGTTGATAAGACATTATGCATGTATGTCTATTTGATGTCTATGTAATCACTAAAACACGAGTAGTAAAATAGTTCTATAACGAATAAACAATGTTGATGTAAATAATTTGTAGACGTTAGCAATCTGAGTCAGACATGTTATTTCGTACTACTGTACATACAAGACATTATTTACAATGTTTTTGCATGAGATTTCATTTCATTCATAATAGTGTTTGCCTATTTTTACTCTTTTCTGGACGCTATCTTCTTAATCACCTTGCAACTCTCTTTTTTTCTGTTGTACGAGAATCGGGCTGATGTGGTAGCTAAGCGACATAACCCGCAAATTAAAATAAAAGACGTGTGGCACTCGGAGACTGCCGCGGTAAAGCTATTGCATAGCATTTTACTGCCGGTCGGAGTGGGGGGTGTTAGGTTATTTTCGTTACGGACTTTCTGGATTCGGTCTCCACGCTCAAAGCCTGCGATAGAAGCTATACAATAGCTTAAAAAAACATGTCTCACCCGCACTTGTTCGACTTACGAAAGATAGTTTTTTGTGTAACAGTAGAATGTTATTCTATAAACACTTTTATAATTATAAATTACAGAATAACTTACACATCTGCGACACAGATTTTCAAAAGAGAATAAGATTTAATAATCATTAGCCCTCTACTTATTCGCTACTAGCTGGTACCCGCGACTTCGTCAGCAATAAAAACAGAACTGAAAACTGCTGTTCAGAAGATTCTCTTCTGATACTTTTAAAAATAAAAATGCAATAATAGCGCCATCTCGACCTCAGCCATAGAACAGCAACGCCATCTAGTGGCCTTCAACTGGAACTTCACTTTAAGTGCCCATACAAAATTTCAACCCTTATTTCACGCCCTCCATGATTAGTTTTGAAAAAAAAAGTAGCCTATGTCCGTCCCTGGGACATAATCTTTATCCATGTCATATTTCAGCATCATCTGTTCAGTGGTTTAGGCGTGAAAAGGTAACAAACAGACACATTTTACTATATAATAGATGGCGCCACAGGAAAAATTAGATCGCTCTATCGTTGCGTTTTGGGGAACGTAACATATAAACTCGCTAATCCTCTACTTTTCAGCTTTATAATATTAAGTAAGTATGGATACCATCTTTTCATAAAATAAAATGCCTAGATAGTAAACGTTTTATCTCGTACCTAATTATAATTTATAGTCTTCATTGCAGTACTTTTTTACTATCGCAGGTATTAAACGCATAAATACCTACGTTGTAAAAGACAATCAAGATAGGAATTAGACGCACTTAAATGAGTACCTAATAAAATATTTAATTGCGATAAGGCTTAAACTGATAACATTTCATTCTGGAACTTTCTATTATCTGCTCTGAGGTTCTACCAGCTTCTCGCTAATCTTCGAGTAGTGGGGTAGGTGCTGGGTAGGTAGAGGGCAAGAATGGTATGCGAGAATGGTATCGTGTAAATGGCGCTAGTAAACAGAATTTCACTAGCTACCGCTCGTGGTGTAGCTACTCCGTCACCAGAGTCAGCCAACTCATACGCATTTACTTACTTTACATACCAATTTAAAAATATTAGTAGAATGTATAATTTTTTTCAACTGCCAATTTTCAGGTGAACATCCCAGAGCCAAACTCAAAAGAGGTGTTCGAGGATGTACTGAAGAGGCTCCAAGCGCTGGGAGACCGCGGGAAGAGAGTTCTGTTTAAGCTGCATGAGACCATGGGAGTGGAGTTCAGTGAGCAGGTAGAGAGAATCACTAAATAGAGAGAAAAAATTGTGTTACCCTTCATCATCATCAAATTCTAGAGCTCAGCTCTTGTATTACCCTTAGGGACCATTAAATATTTTTTCACGGATCCACGGATCGATGAAAGTCGTGGGTTCATCAAATCCAACATGAGTGCCACTTTTGGGACGAGACATTTACTAACTACAAAATTCTTTAAATAAAAAATGAATATCGATGATGGAGTGTATGTCTTTTCAGGAGCCTACAAAGTCCAACATAATGGCATCGCTCCAAGGCAGTAGCGAAGAGCTAGACCGACTGAGGAAGGTGCTGGTTGAAGCCATTGATGAAGAAAAAACGAAATCACAAAGAAGGCGTAAGTTTGCTCTCAAATTGGCTGATCACACTTTTGATAAAAACATGGAAGTAGATTAAGATTTTAGTATTTTCTGGTCTCACTACAGGGTGATCTCTTCCCTTTCTTTCACATATCGTGATATAATATTACAACAGGCGATGTTTTCAGGAGAGATTCCAGTTTTTCCTGCCATTTAACATAGACCTGAACATGTGAAAACATTAAGCGATTTGATTTGAATGAATCCCAGGTCTTCCTCGTCGACTAACAAATGATCATTTAATTTTAGAGAAAAGACGCGATTCCATGATGGCTGCACGAGCCAAGAGAGAACTGATGCTTGGTCAGATCGAGCTGGAGCGGCAGCTGAATGAAGACGACGAAGCGAGGGATTATGCCGCTGAAGAAGTTAGTTTAATCATAATATCGTAGATCTGTATTTTTGGATAATCACCCATAGTCGAAGACGGAAGCTAGTTGATCATTAATACAGTCGATTTTTCAAACGCTTGTCAAATTTATGAAATGACATGTTTTATAGTCTCGTAAAACCTCGTCAAGGAGGCATAAGAGTTTATAGAACTCCCTGAACTTCAAAGTTTCACAGGATTGAAAAGAGTATATTATCATTATGTAGATACTTTACAAAACAAAGTTCAAACAAACTTCACCTTTCCAGGGTCTCACACCAGACGAATACGCTGAACACCATTCACAAGTAAACGAAACAACAGCCTTAGACATGTCAGACTCCGAGTACTGGTCCTCATTCTCCAGTAGTGAGGAAGCGTTGCTGGAGTGTGATGGACTGATACTGAACCTGCCTTTGACTCCTCATAGCGGTTGTAGAGCTGATGCTTCTGATGCTGAGAGTTTTGCTGCAGCAAAGGCCAATGCGTTGACGTACAGGTAGGAATTACACATTGGAGAATCTGTACTTCGAACTTTTAATACGAATAAAGACATCAATCCTGCTTAAATCGAAACGTAGATAAGTCTCATGTTATGGTTTTCATTCTTTGATGTGTCAGCCAGCAACGAAATATGATTAACAGCTCGACCTTTTTAAAACACAATTTTTTTTCGATTTCCTGATTTGTCTTTTAAAATGAATATGGATGGATTACAAATATTTATAATTAAATATCTTCCAGGGTCCCAGCAAACGGGTACTACTTCTTCGTGTTCAACTCCGAGAACGAAGTACAGAGGAATTTCATCCGGGCGCGGTTTGATCTGCAGAAGACGAGATACGACGTTGCGAGGACGAAGCTTCGAGAATGTACTAACAGTACTGAGAGATGTGATCTGTCTCTGGATATCTTTTCAAGCCAAAAGGTATAGTAATAAACTCGTAGTGGGCCTTAGTTGATAGAAAAACTTTAGAGAGAAAACTTTATTAGTCAATGTCTAAAGTGGCGATGATTCTGTTGTTCACAGACTAAACTTAATTAAACGAAAACATGAACGTTCTTATTTTGTTCTCAATAAAGACGAAAACGGCATGTCACCAAAAGTGACATTACTAAAATTATAATCAAAATGGCGTCTCTGAGCTTTTGTAACAGCTGATAGACACAGCAAGCAAAATGGTGTTGACTAATTTTACCAATAAATACTTGATTTTGACTAAAAATAAGTAACTTTAGAAATATCACTGTAATAGTCATTCTATTATGGACTTTATCGTATACAAAATACGAATGAAGCATTTTAGTTTAGTTAGCTTTAATCAGTGCACAACAGAATCGACGCCAGTATCTAATCCATTTCAAACGCCTTAGGTTTGTTATCGAGCAATTACTAAGCGGAACATGGTTATTTTGCCAGGTGTTTGAAATGTACATTGATTTCACAATATATATAAAATTATTTGAACTGACTGGGTACACAGGATGATCTAACTCGGTTTCGGTTCTACCGAGCAGCGCCTGCGGTACCGAGCACTAGCTGCTAGAGTGACTAGCTGAATAAAACTGTCAATCATAATAATACTAGACTTGGGTACAAGCAACAACAGTTAGTTTCTAAGAAGAAAAAAAACAAATTTTTAAAAATCATTTTTTTTAATAAATTGTTAGACGAAAAAAAATGTTGAAGTTGCAGCGAATTGTAAAAATGTTCAGAATAAGTTTCAGCTAAAGTATTATACTAATCAGACCTCCTAATCTAATATATAAAATTCTCGTGTCACAGTTTTCGTTGCCATACTCCTCCGAAACGGCTTGAACGATTTTGATGAAATTTTTTGTGCTTATCCGGTATCTATGAGAATCGGCCAACATCTATTTTTCATCCCCCTAAATGTTAGGGGTAGTCCACCCCTAATTTATGATACAACATACAAAAATACATACAATCCTCAATTTTCACCCTTCTACGATCAACCCTTATTTTTTAATAGCGATATAATAGAAAAACAACGTTTGCCGCGGGTCAGCTAGTCTTAGTATAATATTATCTATTTGAGTTCAACTATAAAATTATCGATTTAAATTGCGTGGCGAAATCTGTAAATAAAACAAAATAAAACATATTTTCTAAGTTATTGTTAAAACTCTACAAATTTGTCGCTGACGATACTCTAGTCTAGACATACGTATGGTTACGAGTAGCAATATTTTTTTAGCTTCAAGGTTTCAATTCGTCGAGACACTAGACTTCTAATAAAAACTACATTTTGAATCAACATAGTCTAGGCTAGGAAGTTGAGTGCAAATAACATAAAAATATACCAGGGTCAAGAGTGTGTCAACTCGTCAAAGGAGACTCCTTTTTTGTTATCAAACTTCAAGATACATACTTTATTGTACACTATAGACTGCTCGCATAACGTGGTCCTTTCTAATTGTATTGGTTATTCTTTTTTATAGACGACCTCTGTGGCGCAGTGGCCGAAGGTCCGCCTGCGACGCAGAAGGTTGCGGGTTCGATCCCCGCCGCGGGACAAATGTTTGTATGACCTACAGATATTTGTCTCAGGTCTGGGTATTTCTATGTATATATATTATAATATGTATGTATTTACAAACAAAAAGTATATAAATAGTATATGTTACCTGGTTCCCATAGTACAAGCTTTGCTTACTCTGGGGCTAGATGATGCTGTGTGAAAAGTCCAGCATTATACTTTTTTATTCATTGTGCTTATCGATCAAACGAGATCTTTAAACTACCGCGTAAAAAAACGAAATGAAAAAACTTGTTAGTCAGCAACATATCACTCACTAATGAAAGCATCTTTAGTAATGAAGAGTAACTGACGAACGTTTCTCGTTTCGCATCATTAGTTGATTGTGATTCAATACCGTTTTAAATTAGACTTTTTGCGTGATGTAAAATTTAGAAAAGAATATTCAAAACAGATATAAGGACCACTACTCAATACTTTGTTTTAAATCAATGTTGTCTGGAAGATACGTTTATTCGCTTATGCGATAAGGTCACCTGTACGAGTATTGAACTAATTACATTATGTATTTTTGTGATATTCCATAATTTTGATTACTGTACACTACATATAAAAGAGAGTATGATTAAATTGAGAATGTAACTGAGTCCTGAAATATAGCAGCTACTAATTCGGCACCAAAAGCATTGTATTTGAGGGTTTTCAATACAAAACTCATTAGTTTTGTTTCGCCACACAATCTTTATTCTTGTCCCCAGGTGGTGCTGGAAGTGCCTCTTAGCAACAACGAATCGCTCTGGAACGAGCAGTTTGTCATCATCTCTGAATGCGAGCCGCGAACCTCCATCTACATATTCTGTGTTCTAGCTGTGCCTATACTCATTCTAGTATTTGGTCTTCAATGAAGATGCCTGCACAAAGTATTGAAAATGCCATGCCGAAAGGCCTATAAAAGAGAGAGCTTTCAAAGCTGTTCCTTGGATAATTGGGAATGTTTGTGTGTTTGAATTACCTTGAAGCGAAGAACAACTATAAGACCGATATAAAGACATTTTGAATTTATGTAAATTCCTTTTGGACTAAACTTTGCGCCACGAATGCCTTATGGCCGTATGTAAAAGATATGAATTTATTAGTATAAAGAATCTAGTTTTAAATAATAACATATCAAATGTCAAACATTGATCTTCTATATTGAATTGAGTAAAATGTGAAAAGAAAATGTGTTTGTTTTATTATGATTGTATCGCACAAAGTTACGATTAAGTATGTGTTATTTAAAGATATTTACGAGTTTTTAAATGGTAATTATATTAATATATACAATTATATAATTTTAGTGAGATATTTCCATTTGAATTCGATATTTTAAGACAAATCGTTTGTGATTATGCAAACATGCCATAGCACATTCTTTCAACATAGGAATAGAACAGATTCTATACAAAATTTTGTTCAAAACCACAACGATTTGCTTCGCAAACGATGTTTTCCTTCACAGTCCGAGTTTCTTAGGTTGATGAGACTAGATGAGACTAAATGTAAACAGCGTCAGGAGGCAATCTATGCCTACACTTAACGGGACGCTGTAGTGCCTGGGAGATTGTTTGAGATGGATTAGGCTTGCCCATCTTGCCATCGGCTTTGTCCACAGGAAAGGTACCGTCAATACGTGTGGAGCTGACTAAGCTGCCGATCAAAAGCTATAATAGGGTTATTCAACTTCCATGTGATATTAAATTATTGATTAATAAGAGAGACACTCAGAAAAATAAATTAAAAAGCTTCTGGAGAAATGTCTCTACTCCATTGATGGATTGTGACTTTACTAAAAGTAAAGTGTTTGCTTTGACTGTTTTAATTTTTTATGATTGTATGTATTTGTAGAGTACTCATATTGTAATTTGTTTTCCGCATATACAATTTTTGTTGTTAAAATAAATGAATTGAATTGAATTATTGAAAGTGTATAGTGCTATAATAGCTGTATTACGCTACGTTCTAGAGCTAGACTATCAAGCGCTGTAGGTTGACTTTTAATGTTCAGTCACAGATAATATACCTGTAGTAGGTAGTAGTAGGTTCAGTGTATAAACACAAATACTAACTGCGGTGAAAGCACCAACATTAAACTTTCTAAGCAATTGCTTATTGGCTTCGAGAAATGCAATTACATTTGGTTTGGATTTTACTGGCTCAAATAGACGTTTTTAATTGTAACCGCGATTAATTTATCAATTATTTTTATACTATCTTCGTGAAATATTACCCATGATTAGTGAAACTCAGGCGAAACATCCCTACTGGGAGGTCTTACGGAGTACGTTGAACTACTGAGAATTTTCAGAGACGACCTCTGTGCCGCAGTGGGCGAAGGTCTGCCTGCGACGCAAAAGGTTGCGGGTTCGATCCCCGCTGCGGGACAAATGTTTGTATGACCTACAGATATTCGTCCCGGGCCTGGGTGTTTCTATGTATAAAATGTATATATTTACAAACAAAAAGTATATAAGTAGTTTATCAGTCATTCTAGTGCCCATAACACAAGCTCTGCTTACTTTGGGGCTAGATGATGCTGTGTGAAAAGTCCAGCATTATTTATTTATTTATTCCCAACAGATTTACTTAGTAAGACCACTGGGAAAAAAAACTCCTAATAGTCCTCTTTTGTAGACCTAGGTAATTGATAGACAACCATAACTATTTCATTATTATTAATATTCAGTTTATTGTGATTTTGTGTTTTTGAATTCTCTTGGTCCCTTGGTCAACTGCAAATTATCTTGAACTAGGTATCCATTCTAATATCCATACTTCCATACTAATATTAGAAATGTGAAAGTAGCTTTGTCTGTCTGTCTGTCTGTTTGTTACCTTTTCACGCTCAAACCACTGAACAGATTAGGCTGAAAATTGGCATGGATTAAGGTTGTATCCCAGGGACATAAGCTACTTTTTATCCCGAAAAAATGAAAAAACCCCGAGGGAAGCGCAGCTAGTCTATATTATTTAGAGAATTTCTACCATGCCTTAGATGCAGGTAGGTATAGGTACATACATACTCGTGATCCTGTTTTTTAATTAAGTTTTTTTTTATTCAATACCTACCTACAAACAATTGCACGTGCACCAGGTGAGTATTTTACGATGGACGTGCTCCGGTTTATACAGCTCGTATCTTGTGTCCAATTGATATGCAGCAAAGGCAATTACTATGTTAATTGGTCACCCTGTATTGTATAACCCCGTATATTTACCCATGACGTAATTTATCAAACATGCCGTATGACAGCTATGGTCACCACTGTCATACAACCTTAGCAAGGAAGGTAACAGTGACTGGTGTGTGAATTTACTTAATTCTTGTTTTTATTCGGTATTTTTACTACAAAATACCTAGCTACATTCTGTTATATTCTAAAATAATATTGATATACGAGATTTGAACCCACGCCTTTGGATTGAGTCGAGGTATCCACTAAACCAATACAGCTCTAGCGACCAGATCAAAGACTGCTCTATATTATTCCATTATCTATTTTTAAACTTCATTATCCAATTTATCGTAACGGAAGTAACGGAACTAAACAAACTTACAAGCAACTTCCACCCATATCACTACCAAATACAGTTCAAATTCTCTTCTTTAATACCCTGGTTTTATCCAGAGATGATAAAGAAATACTTTCGACTGTAATTTATAGAGGATAAGGTCGAAAATCTAGTACTTATCAGTGAAGTAATCAGTGATTAAAACGCTTGGATGAACACTCTATCATGGGTAAGCTGCACCCAATGCATTTAATTTGATGCATCTGGAATGACGTCACACTATGAGGTAACGGGACTTACATAGATTTCGTCCACGGCTTCGCTTACGTAGTAAAAATGTAAGTTTTCATTCTTGAAATATTTTTTAGTGAATAGTTTTGGAGATTTTAATACCTCCGAAACCAATTAGGTATAACCTTTACGTGCATTAAAAACGGAGAAAAAATACTTAAATGAATAGGTACCTAATGTTGAAATCACAGGGAAGTGTATCGATCAGAGATTAATCTATTATGGAACCACCTTGAGAGAAAAAAAAACAAAATCGGTCCACAAGTGAAGGATACATCGGTTAACTTACTAAAAAATACAGCCGAAAATACAACCACCTTTATTGAAGTCAGTTAAACATAAAATAGTGTAAAGATAAATGATTTATTTGACACGCATAACATTTCAACACAGACACAAAAACAAAGACAAGTAACAAGTAGGTAGGTGCATAAGTAAAAACAAACTAGAAAAAAGAAAAAATGAATGAACAAAAATTGTTACAGTGCGTAACTAATACCACCTAATAGGTACGAGCAGTCGAGCACCTACATAGGTGGGTGCAGCAGTGGTCCGTGTGCTGTAGTGAGCCAAAAAGGTCCAGTCTCAGCTTATTGTTACTCCATGCCAGTATGTTATAGTTGTAACTTTCAAAAACTACAATGAGCGACTAAGTAACCTACTTTTCTAGTTGAGTGTACTTGTACATGTTGTGTAAGGTCGACAAACAGATAAAAACTCATTAATTCAGGTCAAATTAGCGCACGTCTTGTAAATAACATGAATTACAAATTAGGATGCAGCCGCCATACTCTGGGCCTCTATGGTGGTTAATTGATCATTGAATTAGTTTACCTCGAAACGTGGCGGGAATAAGAGTAAAATGTGTTCTCATAAGTAATTTTTTATGGAAAGTAATGTAAGGCATAGATAGAGGAATAAATTACCTACCTCTTAGTAGTTAAACTATGATTTTCAAAAATAATATTTAGTAAATCTTTAGTAGCTAAAGATCGGTTGTGCGTACTGTAAATAGATTACTTTATATTTGATATGAAAAAGACTTAGCACAACGGATCTTTAGATCTCTGAAGTTAGTTGCAATAGACGATTGCGCAGGTTTGGTAGAGTAAGCGAGATAGCACGATTTTAGGTGTCATCAAAAATGGGTTCTGCGCAGCTACTTCAGAGAGCTAAAGAACGATTGTGCGCATTATACTTACTGTAAATGTTTAAGTTTTCGCGATTTATAACATTTAATTAATTTCACCTTCAGAATGCGATATTGCGCTAATAATCTATCTATGATTAGATTAGGTTTAAGTAGCAGGAAAATTGATTATCCATACTATAATAATATTATAAATGTGATAGTAACTCTGTCTGTCTGTCTATCTGTTTGTTACGCTTTCACGCCCAAACCGCTGAACAGATTAAGCTGAAATTTGGCATAGTTAAAGGTTGTATCCCAGGGAAGGACATAGGCTACCTTTTATCCCGAAAAAATGAAAAAAATCCCGAGGGACCGCGGGTCACACCGCGGGAGCGCAGCTAGTTATCTATATTTCATTGGACAGTCCAGCTTCACCAACTGGTAACCCCCTTACTCAAGGTACTTTTTTTCGGAGGGCCTAATTAATGCTAATACTAATGGTCTATGAGGCCGTTTTAGTGTTACTGGACTGATGAAAACGCCTTTTATGGAGGGTAACCTATTGATGAACTACACAACAAACCGTTGAAAAAAAACCTCACTTATGTACATATTTTCTAATTAAAGATAAGTACTTAATAAAATATGATAAACTTTGAACTTTTTAGCTTCATATTATTCAATAACAGAAAAATTAATGAAGTGCGTGCTAGATTCGCGTATTTTAGTTTTTGTTTTAGGTTTTAAAGCTTCAACTATTTAGATTTCAGATGGATCACCTAAAAAAAAGCTTGGCCCCAATGATATTTACTAGGCCCCAAACTGTTATGTTATGTTTGTTGCCGGTATTGGTCGCGAATGAACAGGAAATAATAGTAAGCAAGTTAGATCGTTAATTCGTATGAGTCAGTGGCCAACACTTAAAAAAACGACTTAAATAGCCGTGAAAACATTAAAACAAATAATCCTGCCTATTGAATAAGTAAATGCTATTTCGCTTTTTGCCTAAAATAAGTTAAGTATGTAGCTATTTTGAGTATATTATAATAATTAATCATAGGAACGGATCACTAATATAGATTTTATTTTGAATAATGCCTGAGCATTCTAAAACATGATAAGATAAGTTATCGATTTCAGCGAATTATAAGAAAAAAACTAGTTGTGTTCATTCACAAAATTCAATTAAGACAGAACCAAGGCCACATTATCAGTTATACAACACACACACATAATAACGACGGTATCTCCAAGGCACAGTATACATTCTGTCAGAACTACACAGTACAACTGAATTTATAATGCGCACGCACATATAAAGCTCATTAGGCTTATAAATAAAAATATAATAATAATAATGCTGGACTTTTCACACAGCATCTAGCCCCAAAGTAAGCAGAGCTTGTGTTATGGGTACTAGATGATTGATATACTACTTATAATACTTTTTGTTCGTAAATGCATACATATTATACATAGAAAACACCCAGACCCGAGACAAATATCTGTAGATCATACAATCTGCTGTGTGAAAAAGTCCAGCATTATTTATTTATTTATCAATGCAATGTTTAGGCATTCTACTCTTCTGCATCCTAAAGGTACTTCTATTTTCCATATAAAGGATGTTTTTAATAATTCTTGTCAATAAATAAATAATTAAATGTCTAATAAATATAATCGCTAAGTAAAAAGCTATGTAGCTATGCAAAATATTATTACCAAACCTGATTAAAATATTTATAGGACGATAATTATTATTCATAAAATAAATAACAGTAAAAGACAAGTTTTCCAGTACCGTTAATAAATTCCTAATTGTGTTTAGAAATGAAAACATTTAAATTATTATACCTACCTAAATTCGTAAAAATATATAAATAAACTAGCGGTTTTACCTGAATGTCAGAAAATATATAAAATTCGGTCATAAAATATGTAAATTTTGGTTTACAAATCAGCTATACAATACAACTGTTATCGAAACGAAAAATCCATTGATGCTCAGCAGGGATTCGTACTTACGACCTTTAGATTGAAAGCTGAGGCGCTACGCTAGTACGCTACTAACATGGCTCCATTGAAAATAAGTTTTCAAATATATAAATTTTGTGAAAAACAGAAAAACCTAGGTACTATGATAATAAATATGATTTTTTATAATTTGACGACCTCTGACGTCACCTACTTGAATTTATATCTTCCGGCTTTTAGATTAAATGAAACATCCATAGTATGGATTTTATGGACTTATGGAACATAATTATCATGCAGTTATCAATCTTAAGGTAGGTACAGTACGCACAACCAATCTTAAGCTCTCTGAAGTAGCTGCGCAGAACCCATCTTTGATGACTCGTATAGCTGCCTCGACCTTTTTTTGAGTTTTAATTACATAAATGTGATCAGACACCGAGACAATGTTTAAAATTTTTTTGGTAATTAAAAAATAGGGGTGTATTGATGAACATACAAAAAAATCCATACAGCCGAAAATGTCTGTGCTAAGATATTATAATAATACTTAGCTATATAAGAATTAAAAATAATATCATTACTATTAGGTACTATGATTTGAAACCCGCGATATCTTACTTCAGTGCAAATATTAATAAAATTATATCACCCAATAAAAATCAAAGAGATTTTGCAACAAGTTTTACTGTTTTAGTATGTGAATAATAAACAATTTTAACAGATTTGGGTTATATAAATATATGAACAGTTCAAACTCACTTGGCGTATGAACTTCCTCATAAATCATTATATTAATGTCACACATTAAACTATTACTCTGTGTGTTTACGAGACACGCGAAAATATATTTTACAACATCCTAGGACATTGAACTAATGTTTCAACTAAATAATGTAATCAATGATATCTATAAATAATATGTCTGAGAAAGATCCCAAGTTACTAGTATGATACGCACAACCGATCTTTGTCTCTCTGAAGTTAGGTGCACTAAACGATTGCGCAGGTTTGGTAGAGTAAGCGAGATAGCACGATGCAACAAACTAAGCAAGTGAGCGGGGCAGCTATACATCGCTGTCTTCGTTTTTTAGGCGCCATCAAAAATGGGTTCTGCGCAGCTACTTCAGAAAGACAAAGATTGGTTGTGCGTATTGTAGGATATTATTATCCTATTAGATCAGGAGAACCGTATCCTAAAATGGCAAAAAATAATCCTTAACACGTTGGCTGCCAACTACGAGTATATTCGTAGCAACGTATCTAGGATCCAGCGCCAGCTATGAGTTTATACTTTCAGGGCGTCTAGTCGAAGCGACGCGTGATCCGAGAACTGGCACATTTTTGGCTCAAAGGATCAGCATTGCCATCCATTGTGGTAATGCCGCCAGTGTTTTGGGCACGCTTCGGGCTGACAGTGACCTGGATCAGTTGAGCTATTTATAGATCGTTTCTAACGATCCTTAGATAGCTTGACTAATCCTATTGAATTTTGTAAATATGTAGTAGCTTAGTTTCTGTAAATAAAACTTATTATTTAGAAGAGGTTCCAATAAAACTTAGGTATACCAGAAAAATTAATGAAAATAAAAAACCGAAAGATTTTTCAACAATTTTTTATTAAAAATGTGCATTTCACTAAACATATTTTATAATTCCTAATTACTTACAACTAAATTATTTACATTAAATTGTTTTATACTTTTAGCTTATTATATGACTGTTAACAATAAGTTATAATAATTAAAATAGATATAAAACAAAGACTATAAAGTTAGTTACTAGTTATACGTGTAAAATGATTGTTGGGTTAGCACTAGTTTCTGAAGTGACTCATAGCCCTCAGACTGAGAACGACAACTTCCTAAAACAACTTCCGAGAACGTCTATTCGAAACCCGTCAATTTCCTAAAATGACAACTTCATTCATAGTCATCGAGCTTCTTTCAAAGTTATTTTGTTAACAGAATATCGGATAACTTTGAAATGAAAAATCTTAATAAGTTGACATGATGGATGAACTTAACTCTTTTCTTAAACAAAACATAAGTTAAACTACAAGGATCTTCTGTTTTTTTTTTAATTTTTTTTTATTTATCAGAATATAAGGTTTACATAAACAATTGGTAGTAATAGTATTAAGTAAACCACTAATGTTTATAAATTGTTGCCATCTCTTTTCAGACAAGATAAAACATTTCTAAACTGATTCATTTATTACATATCAAGAATATTTTATTTGTAGGTAACAATTTTACTTTCAAAACATAGAAATGTTTACTTTTTAAAACAAACATGAGTTGTGTATGAACGCTATTGGGTAGTAGTAAGTATTTTGCGAAACATTTAGGTACGTACATAAACATGCCGACAACCGGTAATGGATATATTTATACCATTACTTTGTCAAATATCTTGCTCTTACCTAATACATGGTGGCAATTGTTTGCCAAATACGCAAAAACAAATAGCCATTTGAAGTCCCACCATGAAGTATAATACGCACAACCGATCTTTAACTCTCTGAAGTTAGGTGCAATATACGATTGCGCAGGTTTGCGCGAGTAGGCGAGATAGGACGATGCAACAAACTAAGCGAGTGAGCGAGGCTACAAAGCTGTCTTCATCTTTTAGGCGTCATCAAAAATGAGTTCTGCTCAGCTACTTCAGAGAGCTAAAGATTGGTTGTGCGTACTGTACTGTTTGTTGGTGTGAAGTGTGAACGTGGGATTTGAATCTAAATCTGTCACTACTGGATAACTTGTGCTATATGAATCGATGACATAATTTACACAGTAAAAAAGCCGTTAAATAGCGTAAGCCATGTGTGCGACACTAAATATGAAATAACATGGTTTACATCATCTTATTTACACTAACGTAGCCAACTGTTATGTAATTAGGCGGCTTTATGGACGTCATTTTTAATATTCATAAATATTTATTTAAAAAAAAGTTATTTGGAAGTTTTTTTTCACTATTTATCTACGTAAGGTCCCAACTCCCAAGCAAACTGTCAGTTAAAGTGACGAGTAGGTTCTTTCAGTATCGCTTTTTTTCCTAATAGGTTTTAAATTAAAATTAGGATTTTGAGAGTATAGGTACTTTACAATCAATATTTGAAGCGAACAAGAAATAACAATATTCATGGATAGATTTTGAAATTGAATGGCACTAACTTTGAACACATTCAATCTATAAATTAAAATAGTTGTAAAAATAACAAAATTAAAAACAAATCTGCACGCAATGTGGTTGTCCTTCAAATTACATATTAAAGTATATTTTACACAAAATAACTTGAGACTTAGCACATAAGTGAGAATATTAAGTTTATTTGAATGAAACACTGTCAAAGACCATGGCCACATTTGTTAAGGCTAAAAAACATAAATTATAGTCTATGTTTAAAATCATCAAACTTCAAACTAATATTAAGGGCCAGTTTCACCAAAGTCAAGTTTAACAGCTGGTTAATAAATCGGCCGTTAGCCGTTTGTCAGCGCAGTGAACGCTTTTTCATACAAAATTGTGTTCTGCGCAGACAAACGGCTCTCTGTCACTCTCGGGTTTTTCGTTGTTGTGACATTTTTTATTTTCTACAATATCAACTGCTAGTTAGCTAACGGGCCGCCAACCAGCGATTAGATTTAGCGGCTTGTTAATGAAGATATTCCTTTGTTAGAGCATGATGGAGCACAAAGCAATTGTAACGGTCTGTTATTATGTTAATATTTAATCCGTTGTTATTTCTTTTACTAAATTTGATGTCAAATTAACTAACTCTCTGTTAGATAAAGTTTGGTGAAACTAGCCCTTAAGGTGATAATTTGCGAGTTTAATTGTATGGTTGTGTTTTAATCACGCCTAAACCAGTGAACAGATTCGGATGAAACTTTGAAGAGGTGTAAGTGACCTAGAATAGCATATAGGCTATTCAAAATGGTAGCTCGAAGCAAAGCCGCGCGCAGAAGCTAGTAATAAAAAAAAGATCTCGGTTAAGTTAGGTTAGACATTCTCTCATGTATTTTTGTGCAGCCTTCTAGATATACCAGATCCTTTGACGATATCTGAGGGATTATAATTATCAATATTACCTTATCACTAATACTGCACTATTATGCATCTGACTACCCCCCTTAGACATCTGCAAAGGATCTGGAATAAGTGACATAAAATGATCTGAGAGAATGTCTACCGCACCTAAAAAAAGCTAGGCCCCAAACCGTGTTTGTTGCCCTGGTTCTTCACGGTATTGGTCGCGAAGGAACAGGAGTAGAATCACCTAGTTTTAAGACGTTTCAAAGTGATCCCAGCGGTCCTACTGAATAAATGCTTTTTGACTTTGACTTTGTCTTTGACTTGGGGATACAGTCGTGAACCTGTTTTTTTTTTAATAATACTGCACCTTTTTTTTATTTCGTCAGAAAATCCAATATGGATTGGATACCCTACCGCGCCGTGGACAGCGGAAGGGCTATGTCATACTGGACACGTATTATGGGATGAAAACCATTGTTACCAAAAGAAAAAAAATATATACAGACGAATTGAGAACCTCCTTTTTTGAAGTCGGTTGAAAAGTATGATGGGTTTGACAAGACGGTAGAGGAAGGCTCAAAAAGTGATTAGATTGTGCTAGAGATGTGTAGAGATAGGTATTCAATGAATGAATATGATAGAAGTAGATTCACAGTTGACGAATGATAGGAGTTATTAGAAAACATGTTGTTTTGTTGGTAACTATGTAGAATTTGACATTGTCTGTCCAATACCATCGTGTTTAAAATAGCATTGAAATCAATTCAGCCGTTAAGCGTGACAGACAGGCATTGTTACATTATCTTACGGAAATATTTTTTTATTTACACTTTGTAAATCGAGATAGCGTACATACATGAATCACTTACATTTTTGAACAACTTTATCAAGTAAGTTTTTTAATCAGACGTCTCAAAATTTAAACAAAACTTAAAAAAAAACTGGTCAGCTCCTAGTTCCATTATAGGTCTATATGAGCCAAAGAGTACAAAAACATCAATATCGGTAGAGCTATTTAAGAGTGAATAATTTACAAAGCATAGGTACAGTCAGCAACGAAAGTCGATTAACAGTTTGAACTTAAACATGTCATTTATTTACGTTTTCTAAGGATGGTCATGATGTTATGGTATACAGGGTGTAAAAAGACGTCTACCGAAGCCGAAAGTGTAGGTACAGCATCCCAACACACAACCAAATCCAAAAGGATTTTCCGAAAAAGTCATTATATCCGGAGAAAACCGACCTCGCACAGCTGGTCGAGCGTATGTACTGGGCGCGTTTTTATACGTAGATTGCTGGATTTTGAGTTTTAATTGTTTTTTCTTTTATACATGAAATGATTTAAATATGTTCAGAATCATGGTCTGATTGTAATCCCTCAGTTTTCGGTTAGCAGTCTTTTTACACCCTATATGTATAAATCAGTACCTACTTCTTTTTTTTAATTTTTACTTTGCTTTTAGAAAAATAAAACACCTTCTTCTTTTTTATTACAACTTACTCCTTCTAATTTAATTAGTGCATGTAGTGTTTACCTATTATAAAGTGATTGTGCATTTAGCGTAAGACAGTACTTAATGTACCTTAAACTATGTATTTCTTCTTCATGTAATAATGTAACAATCGTTGGTAGACCTAATAAATAAAATAAAATAAAAAATTACGAATTTCGAACATCAATAAATGTTTCTTGTCTTTCGTTGCTGACTGTAAAAGATTTATATACATTTTTTATTGCTAAAACATTAATTTACTTAACCTAAGACTAATTCACTTTAAAAAGTGTAAATCAAATGCAGCAAGACCATTAGGCCATCCATACAATCATACTTGTTGATAATTATTACTTGGAATGCTATCGGATAGGAAACTCATTGTAATTTATGAAACAAAAAATAATGATATCGCGCCCATTTTCGGAGTTTAACTAATGATGGTCCAATATTTCGAGCACAGTTTAAACCAATTTAAGTTGATCCAAGAACCACGATGTATAAATTATCATTTTGACATTTGAAATCCATTCGGGACTTCAATTGTCATTTTCTTATGTGATTGGTTGAGCTCTACTGGGATGACAACTGAGTTAGGCTGCTGGTTATTAAGGGAAAAAGCCATTGAAGAAACAATGCATCCAAACCATGGTTCTACATGACTGTACCGAGACAATAGTTAACACAATGTAGACTATGAAATCGAATAAGTAGGTCCACAAAATAATTTCTTGAGTTGTTACATTGCTAGGCAAGACTTAGTCAATTATTACTATTCGAAATACTACTAAACCGCAAGAAAAAAAAAGCTTTTATTCAGAAATCTAAAATATTGAAAATGCCATTTTTGAATTGGAAGCGGCGTAGGCATTGTGAGCATAAAGGGAATCGATTATAAATCGTGGTCTGAAAAAAATCTTATTTGAATTTCAGAAGCAGCTCTTTTTTGATTGTATTATTTGCTGACTAATTAATAATGGTGCTCATTCAAATTATTCAACAAGTATTATTGTATATCTCAACATAACTTATAAAAAAAGAAACAGATCTTTGCAATTTCCTCAATACACAGAGGGGATAGAGTACGCCCCAGCAAAAAGTATAAATTGCGTCTTCCTATCTATAATTATGAAAGCGAAGGGTCTATTAGCAATAAAATCTTCCGTATCGTTCACAGTTTCGTTAACTAAGCTCTCTACACTGGCAGTTGCTTTAACCCCTTGCTCTGTCACCTCAATATCAGCAATTTGGCTCATCAAAGAAGCGTACATAGTATAATCACTGATACGCGTCAGCTCAGATCTTTTTGGGTCAAACACCCTTCGAACACCCATATCAAATAACAGCTCAGGCAAATTATCAATAGATGTATTCACTCTGAATCTAGGAATCCTGACGTTCACAAGCTTAGGACCTTGAGCTTTAAATGTGTTGAATATAGAGTTCAAAGTTGTGCGTTGCAGATCGTAGAATATGTTTCCTACCCAAAAATCTTTAGCTGGCAAAAATATTAACATAGACGCCCCGTTCACGCAAGGGATTTCTAATACTCTAGAATTGATTCCAGGAAGTTCTGTCAGATTGAAATATCCTATTTGGCTCATCATATTCACATTACCTTTTGCTTCTCCAGCGTTATAATAAAAGTTCTCCACTTTTGTATAAGCTGCATTGAAAGGAGACGCCCAAGCACTTTTGAAATACACGTTATCACTCATCAACATCACTGTATCTTCAAAGTCATCGATATACACTGTTGTAGGAATAACACCATTCGTACCGAACTCTACAAACTTATTCACTTGTTTCATAGCCGTTTCTGGGTACGCAAAATTTTTCAACAAAACTTTGACACCATAGAACTTTTGTACGTCGTACATGTAGCCCTTTTTCACCGCCATCAGCTCATCGATAATAATAACACTTCTTCTTCTGAAATCGTTCTTGTATCCTCTGTTTATTTTGTGTAGGATTTTGGCTAGTTTGAGTTTGAAGCAGCGGTGTCGATGATGTCTCGTTACATTCCAGATTTCTCTCAAAGTTTTCCCGGAAGCACCTTCAGCAAGCGCTGTGAGTTGAAGCCAAGTTGAGATGGGTGAGTAGATAAAATGAGCCTCTTCGTTCTGGGCTGCTCTGTCGAGAATCTTCATAGAAAACTCGTACGCCGGTCGTTTTAGAAGAAGCAGAGCAGATTTCTGGTTGCAGTTATAATTTTGGCTTACAGATTGATGGAGCAATGTGAGTAGAATTAGGAGTTTTAGCGCCATTTCGATGTTTTGCGCGGACGAGTGGCGTGCGCTTGGCTCGCGATGCGATCACTGAATGGCGAGGCATGAACTTGGATGGTTATTTTCATCGAAAGTTTGCAATTTTTATGCAACTAACATGAATGCTGTCTGATTGCTATTCAGATAGTGTACTATCTAGAATTTATCAGTAGGATATACATTTCGATGTGTTTTGTTTTGGTCAGAACTTGAATAAGTCAGTAATTACTTTGAGTAATACCTATTGATTTTCTGTCAACTCGAGGTCAAAACTTACTAAAAAATAAACTCATTGCATAAGCTTAGACTCCATTACTAATATTACCTATTCCTATTTAGTCCGTTCTGTTTACAAATATGCCATGATTGTATAAGTTTCAACTGTTTTGAAGAAAACAATGGAAAATAAAAATGTTATTGTACTATTTTTGGTACAAGCATTTATAATACAATTATGGACTTACAATGGTCTAGATTAGATCAAATTCGATAGAAGCTATTGTACAAAACTTAAAACTCTGTAAAAAATTACTAAGTAGGTATAAACTGAGTTATATAGTTAGGCTAAAATAAAACTAAGTTACTTATATATTTTTTAAGTAGGAATGCAGGAGACAGACAAACAACAATCTATATATTTTTTTCCATTTCATGGTCTAGCTCACAGTGTTGTTGATATTTGCATTTGTCTTATACGAAACCAATGGAGCGAGAAACGTTTCGCGCTTGGCTGATTCACTGAGTTATACTCATAGGTAGGTACAAGGACTACAAGGTCGGAAATTTGAATTTTTAGGCGACCTTGGTGATGCCGGTTCGATACCCGCTGTGATACAAATGTTTGATCAGCTGTATATTTTGTTTGATTAGGTATGTAAATCTTCTTAATGTTGAAACAATACGCTTTCTTTTCATGTGAAATACTAACGGGTAACGCTACATTAGCGTTTTGTGAGTTGTTGTCTGCGCTGACTGTACTGTTTTATTGCGAGTTTCATTTTACAAGCTTTCTGCTAGATCATTGTGAAACTTATTATCACTAATAAAAAGTTATTGTTTTTTGTGGGAATATGTTTCATAATAATCTTGCAAATCTTGCTCTTAACTGTGAAGGAAAACATCGTGAGGAAACCCTTAGTCAGCTCCACACGTCGTCTCTCCTGTGGGCGGCTGATTAAGCTGAGAGGATGGTTTAGGTGCTGGGCAAGTCTATTCCATCTCAAACAATGTCCCAGGCACTACAGCGTCCCGTTAAGTGTAGGCATGGATTGCCTCCTGATGCTGTATAAATCATCTAATATTGTAGATGTAAAGGCCTAGTTCGTTTTTTAATCTTGCAAAGTAAGTAGGTAAGTAACTTAGGCCTTTACATCTATATTAGATGATTTATACAGCGTCAGGAGGCAATCCAGGACCCTGTAGTGCCTGGGACATTGTTTGAGATGGAATAAGCTTGCCCAGCACCTAAACCTGGCCCACAGGAAAAACGAGGTCGATCGGTACGTGTGGAGCTGACTAAGATGCGAGTTTCCTCACGATGTTTTCCTTCACCTTTAAGAGCTCGTGTTAGCGCATATAAATTTTACCAGACTTTTACTTATTCCAGATCCTTTGAAGATGTCTAAAGGCCCCTCCAGAGGCATCAAAAATGTTTCGCTTGAATTAAATTGATACATATATGGCGTTTTGAAAATTACTTTGTAAACTACCTAAATAGAATAAATGGAGAAAATAAAGGATATGCCTTTATTTTCTACCCTACCACCCATCGATATCATTGATCTCTGCTTTAGTAGATAGTAGTCTTAATGCATTAAGACGTCTCATCGAGCTGGCCATGTGGTTTTGTTTAAAAATATGCCACGATGGTATTATTTCTGTTTTAATCGACATTCGATAATATACAAGGCATTAAGATGCAAGAATAGTAGTTACCTACACTCATTGGCAATTTATTACCCACCCACTTTCATTTTTCACGAAAATTGTTTCAATGATTTTTAAGATTCATTGAAGGTGAAGCAAACAATTTTGGTTGATATTTATTAAGTTTTATAAAAATAAATAGCTACTTAAATCTTTTTTTTTCTATCAAAGGAAAAAATAACTACTTACTCATGAAGTTTTGAAACAAAAGGATGTATCAACAAGGCATGGTAGACATTAAGATGAAGAAACTAAAGATACTTCGAACATGTCTAATAGCGGTCAGAGTGTGAGCCTCTGACTACCCCCTTAAATATTTATTCAATCGTGGTTTAAATTATGGATTTCATTATCTACGATTAAATTTATTCGATAGTTTAATCTACTGTCATAAAAGCAAATCATAAAAAAGTGAAGGAAAACATCCATGACGTACTTAGAACCTAACAATTCGAAATCATGTGTCGAAAGGAGCCTCTTTGAGGCGCACCTAAAATCCTTTCACCACACTGGTTCGAAAAAACTGGTGACACGATAAGAAGAAGAAGACGAGCTCTATATGGAAAACATACGAAACACAATTATGATGCAGCCACTACAATGCCCAACAAAACAGCTTTCACTACAGTACATTGCTCTCCATTGATAACAAATTGAGACAATAGCTCGTGAGTCGTGGTGTGCTTATCTGTGAAAGTGTTCGAACAATATTTGCACGATTGAATAAACTGTTCGAAGTTTTTTCGATATTTTGATTAATTAGATCGACTGCCTTTCTGTACAAGAAAACTGACTAGGCGATGTTTGACTCAAGGCGTCACTCAGGGCGTCAGAGTATCCTTTTATAGAAAAAAAAAGTACTTGCGGGGCCACTACCACTCGACCACCAGTGCTCTTCAAACATTTTGATAAATATCTTGAATGCCATCGAAATAAATAGAAACTAGGCATGAAGTAGTACTTAGCCAAAATTGTATTTTTGTTATATTATTTAACTTTAAAGGTTGACAGAAACTAAACTACTTTTACCTAGTCACTAGGGAAACCTAGATAATTCTAGAAATCTATACTAAACTAACCAGTTGCAAGTCTCATAAGTATCATTGGTTGAAAAATATTAAATATTTAAATATTTATATTAAAATATCTAGCGAAAAACTTTGGCTAGCAGCCAGACTTGCGGTAGCATCGCTATTTAAAAAATGATCATGTCCATCTATGTAAAGTACTAATATTATGCTTATCAACATGTTTTGCGAAATGTAAAAGTTATAGTTAGCGATAAGGTCACCCTTTGTTACACATTTTTTTATCAAGGTTTACATTTTCTGTTTGTTACTTTTTTTTTCGTGTACAATAAAGTTATAATCTAATCTAAAAGTTCTTAGAGTCGAATTTTGGCCAAGATGCTTGACTTTTCAATCTGAAGGTCGAAGGTTTTCAATCCCGGCCGTGTGTGTTTTCATCTAAGAAAAATATGGCGTGGTAGATAGGTCTACCTTACTCCCAACAGTGGGTGCAACCGGGCTGAGATTATGAACAGGAACTTTTTCAGCGGGAAGCAGCATCGAACGTCATCCATCCATCCACGACAGGGTCATAAAAGCTCCGTGGCCAGAGTTCCAAAGAACGTTCCAAAGAACGCGTACGCAGGAACGCTATAATGACCTGCGACAACGCGTATCCATTTTGACATTTTACATCGACGAGGGGCACGCGTTCAACGCTTTACTTCGCTTGTTTATCCAAAAATTCACATTTTATAATACCTACTGATTCACCCACTAGCACCACCTTCCTTACATTAGCACTTGGTGTGCCGGCACAGCAGGTGGCAGTGAAAACGTTAAAATAAAACCTAGATTGCACAAAATACTTTGTTTGTTTTTATATGTGTTCGCGGAACGTTGAAACATTCAAACCGTTAGCTTTACAAATATTTATTCAGAGAAATGATTCCTAATTTTACAGTTTGGTCTGAGGCTAGTCTAGATTTAGACGAGTAGGTATTTCATCTACTTACATCTAGGACGTGGGATAAATGCTTCATCATGTCAGCCATCTAGTGTCCACTGCTGAACATAGGCCTCCCCCATCGATTTCCACAGCGATCGATCTTGTGCAGCCTGCACCCAACGGCTCCCAGCAGCCTTAACCAGATCGTCTTTCCATCTAGTGGGGGCCGTCCTCTACTGCGGTTTCCGGTGCGTGGCTCCACTCGAGAACCTTTCTGCCCCAACGGCCGTCAGTTCTACGAGCTATGTGCCCCGCCCACTGCCACTTCAACTTGCCAATCCTGTGGGCTATGTCGGTGACTTTAGTGCGTCTACGGATCTATATATAAATGCTTGATACTTATTAATTTGTTCGAGTTTTGAGTTTTGTAGTAACTGCCACTACAGGGAATCCCATTGTAAAAAAAAGGGAAAGTTAAAGATTTTTTATTGGCACTGGAAACCCCAGTGGCATCGCTGTATAACTTGAATTATTACACTTAGATTATTTTTTTATACAGCGTCAGGAGGTAACCTATGCCACAGACAATATATACTAGCCTATGCCTACACTCTTTGATGATTATGCAGCGTCAGGTGTACTTATAATGCCAACCAACGGTACGCTGTAGTGCCTGGGACATTGTTTAAGATGGAATAGGCTCAGCTCTAAACCATCCTCTCATCATCGAGCTTCATCAGACGTTTCTGCAAATTAAGAGCATCATTTGTTCAAAAAGCAGTTAACTGACAGTTACTCGTGGGCAAGTGATGAAAGAAACTTCGCAAAAAGCAACATTCGAGGTTGTTGAACTCGTAATAGACGGCGCAATGTACCTACCTAATAAAATGGTAAAGAAAAACATCGCCAGCAGATTCAGGAAATTGTAAACGAAACGAATCATGACAAGGCAAAGACTCAAATCTTTTGTAGATATTTAAAGTAGGTACCTACCTAGTCAGAGGCATGTCAAATAATACAGGGTGGTCCCAAAGGTAACGTCAAAAAAATTATCTAACTAAAAAATCGGATAGTTTCGAAAGTATTCGGATAAAAATGCGAGGACTGTCTCCATGTCAAGTCAACATTCAAATCCGTTCAGCCATTTAGTGGACAATGACAAGAAACATCCATCCATTCCAATACTGCAAGCAAGTTTTAGTACCTAGCAATCTTATTAGATTGCTACTAAAAATCGCTGGACGCGTTTCGTCGCGTCTGTGTGCATTGTCCCTTACTAATGGCCTGATTACCTCATTCCATCAGTACGCTAGAATCTAAGAAGTTATGTCATTAATAGACTGAATAATTGCTACCAGAGTCGTAAAATTGTACATTTAATTAAAACTCTAGACACGAAAAGTACAGTCAGTGACAGAAATTTATGAACGCTGAGCGATTTTCATATAAACATTGAGCGGTTTTCCCAATGGTTTTCTAGCTGCACGCGTTAAAATTCTGGGTGCTTTTGCTATAAATAAATAATATTTTGAATAAATCATACATTTTTTTTATGTATGATTTATTCAAAATATGATTTATTTATTAAGCATAAAAGTGGGTGCTATGAAACTACCCTCCTCACCTTTCTAGCTTCAGCGGAACCCACAAAAAAAACGAGCATAATTTTGAATGTCCGAAAATCAGTAAACTTATGGTTTAAGAGCAATACCAACACTTATATTTATAGGTGAGTCATACATTTGCAAGTTTACCGTCCACATGACATTTTACGAGCTTGCTAAAAATAATATTTTTATGTATTTGACTTGTACCACTCGTACTGAGCAAGATATTTAATTATATCATGACGTTGACTGTACATTTAACTGCAAGGCTGAGCGTAACCCGCGTAACATAACAAACCAATCAGTATTTTATTGACAACTCAGAGGCAAGACGATCAAAGTGCAACAAGTGCATTTGAGCGATGATGCGAATAAAACGCCATTACACGATACCATTCTTGCCTCTTGATTTGTCAAACTCAAAGGAGCAAGAGCTAATATTCTGTGGCAAGAGGCAAGAATAGTATTGTGTAAATGGCGTTCAAAGTAGTTCCAGTTTAGATAAATTCCACGGAACGGTTTCATCGATGCGTTCCGCTGAAGTATAAATCGCTAATGCAGGACCAAATAGACTTCAAGATGACTACATCTTTGCAACTATGCATCAATGAATGTTGCTCTATGCGCATAAGCGTTAAAGACAACAGCTATAAGCGTTAAATCCGCACGATCCCAAGGTTGTGAGTACTTACGAGTCCAGTCATGCACCAACCAATGAGTTTTCCTTCCAAAAAATGTATGTGCAATGCCAGTACTCTCAAACGGTGAAGGAAACCGGCATGTCGTATAACCCAAAAAGTTCAAAAACATGTGTCTAGTGCATGAAAGGAAACTCTCTGAGGCGCATTTATAATCCTTTCCCCTCCTGGTTCAAAAGGAAGATATGCTGCTGCTGTTTTTTGATAGTTTAATACCTCTACGAGTATAACCAGTGACTCAACCCATAAGAAGTCATTGACCATATCAGGTCGACTAACTTTAGTTTTTGCTCATCTGTGTCTGTACATCGTCAAGAACTACTTTCGATGTTTGTGAGTCATTGTAGATGAAGGGTGAGGCCAAATGAGCTTAATTTTATAATTTACCTAAACTCTTTGACGAGTTACGTCCACGTCTAAGCTGCTTTTCGTTCATACAAAAAGTTCGCAATGAGTTAGTGTTCAAGTCTGACCCGACGGGCTGACAATTAAGCGTGCCCTCCTAACGGATGTAATGTGGATAAAAGCATAAAAGGTACCATGCTAAATCTATGGATAAAAGCTACTTTTATCCACACTCTAATGTTATAACTGTCATTTTTTGTCTATTCTCCTTAAAATCCTTTCACCACACTGGTTCGAAAGAATTGGTGACACGGCAGTAAGTATCTATTCTCCGGTACCTAGACAATCACCATGCTAAGGGGGCTGGCAGAGACTCAAAGTCGAACTTACGAATTGAAAGTGAAGAGTATGTACCTACATACTACTAGGCCATCTTCGCAGGCTCAAGTCTTAATCAATCTCAGACGCAGAGTGCAAAAAATCGGCGCCTATCAGCGAATTGAACCCGCAACCCGTAGATCAAGGCGGGTCCGCCTTTACACAATAAATCCTCATGTAACAAATTGTTGTAGTTATTTTCAGATGTGAGCAATATATGCCTAGTCACAAGGCTTACCTTGTGACTAGGCATTGTAGCATTCCTTAGAATGCTACAAATTAGTACGTAACACTGATGCAGAGTAGATGGATTCGGCTACGGTTGGTTGAAATGAGGGCTCTGCTTGCCAAACTTTAACCTTTTCACACTACGCTTTACAAACCATAAAAACATTAACAGTCCCTAGTAGACCGATACGACTTAGGCACCTTCAAGAAAAGAGCCTATTCCTACCTCAAAGGCCGGCAACGCATCTGCAGTGCTTCTTGATGCTGCAGTTGTCTGTGGGCGGTGGTAATCACTTACCATCAGGTGTGCCACATGCTCGTTTGCCCCCTCTTCCATAAAAAAAAAAAAAAAACGCTGCGATCACTTGGAGTAGTCTTAAAAATAGGAGATTCTACTTCCTGTTCCTTCGTGTACGCGACCATTATGTACCTACCTTTTAGCTTTGACGGTACTTGTACATGGTCGACATTCCCAGAGTTTGTACAAAGCATTTTGAGTCTACACTTTTCATACGCTCTGCCAAATTGTGGAACTCATTTCGACTCTGTAACCAAAAGTACCGACCACCTAAAATATAGGGGTCTTTAAATCAAGAACATATCTCTTTTTAGGGTTAAGGTCGCCTCTGCCATTACTTCTCTTTAAGATTCTATATATGTAATTTCTTTGTGCAATAAAGAATAAAGAATAAATATGTATCTTCTAGGAAAGCATGCTTCATCTTCATCATCATCATCATCATCATCCACAGCCTGACTTCACCCACTGCTTCATCTTAGACCTATTGTTTAACATCAGGCAAAGTAAGGTCAAATCTTGACCTATTCCATTTAAAAAAAAAACTTTACTCTACCGTAGAGTAGAGGTCTGGCTTCACATGATATGGATGAGTTTTCACACAAAATGTTTCATAATAAAATTACTTTCAAAATCGAATTGATAGAGCTCGGTTCAGGTAGTAGATTCACATTAGAGTCAAAGCTGTATCAATTAACTATGATTTTAATTGGCTTTTTCTTACAGAACACACGACCTTATTCTTACAACATAAAGGGTTATATTCCCATGCACTAACAGCTCTGCAAATTACAGCTATTAGTAAAGTTCACGGGTTTTAGACCAAACCATTACCTTTTTTGTTCGTTTGTATGAAACAATTGAACGCAAATTGATGTAGAAAAAGATTTGCAATGGAGCTGAGCTGATCTAAAGCATTCAATCTGTAATTACCAATTAAATTATTATCCGCGAAGGAAAACATCGTGTGATTCCCGTATCTTAGTCAGACACGTAGAGTCCGAGGCACGAAATAAATCTATACCAAGTTTTCAAGCGGCTACCAATACAGGGTGTAAAAAGACGCATCCCAACACACAACCAAATTTTCCGAAAAAATCATTATATCCTGAGAAAACAGCGATTGAAGATTACTGTTTGCGTATGTACTGGGCGCGTTGTTTTACGTAAAGTAGGGCCAAGATAATAGGTCACTTTTGACATTTCATCAAAATTCAACAACGTGACCTTGTAACGGCGGGCATAAAATAAGAACTGCACAATTGCTTAACTTTTTTCAATTACGTTTACATATTTATTGTAATAATGACCGATACGAGTAATTTTACGATTTGCTTTCACTAATAAACCATTCTAAACATAATAAACAATTTCTGATCTAAAGAACTGAACGTCGTTACAATGTTGCGTCAGTCAACCCTTTTTCTTTTTAAACACTAGGGATGTTACTCTAAAAATCGAAAGCTGATAGGATTGTAAGTTGAATCGAATGCAATGATTACTTGTGAAGAAAAATCACCATAAATTTATAACCACGTTGTGATTATAGTAAAACCTAATTATACATATTTATTATTCTTTTAACTAACTATAAAAATACAAAAAAATAACTAAATAGAAAGGTCATTGATGTTGGGTGCAATTTAGGTGGATGTTGCTGGCAACACCAGTGCCTGTCGATGACGCATGTCATGTCGCCATAACATGATGATGACGCAGTCTTTTGTTGTTGTGCGAAGTGACTGTGCGTTTTTGGTGTGCTCTCTGTTATTTTCTTCTGATCCGGCTTTTTCATTGAACTGATCTTACTGACTACGTTTACCTGGCTATAAATTGGACTCCGATTGCTTAACGATTATTAAACAAGAAAAACATTACAGTCTTACTATGTCGAAACGGGGGAAAACTCTAAACAGTCAATCTCGCGAACTAGTGCTGAAATTGTACAATTATTTTGGACGTGAATCAGTTAACGATGGGCCTCTTTTACCATTGAAACCACCGAGAGAACGCGTTGCCGAAGCATTGGGAATAGGGAAGAAGACAGTAACTCAAATTCTGAAAGAGAAATACGGACCATCAGGCTCAGAAGATAATACTTTACGTACACCGAAAAAACGAAAGAGGGACAAGAAAATTGTTGACGTTGATAATTTTGATGCTACTGCAATTCGCAACCACATTTATGGATATTACTCGAGAAAAGAATATCCTACACGGGAAAAGCTGTTGAGTTCGTTAAAAGGCGCAGGTTTATTTTTTGGAGGCAAATCGTCTCTAGCAAAGGTTTTGAAATCGATTGGCTTTAGATTTAAAAAATCCGACAAGCGGAAAATCCTGCTAGAACGCTACGATATTATTTTGAAGAGAATAACATTCTTACGTGAGGTAAATAAAATTACGGATTGGGACAATGTCGTGTTTATTGACGAAACATGGTTGAATGCGAACCATACGGTTGCGCGGACATGGACCGATGATACAGCGGCCTCCACCTCAAAAGTTCCATCGGGAAAAGGAGCCCGACTTATTATATGTCACGCGGGATCAGCTTCTCAAGGTTTTATTCCAGACTGCCTCCTCGCATTCGCCTCTAAAACTACAACAGATTACCATGAGGAAATGAACTTTGATGTTTTTAAAGAGTGGTTTGAGAAGCTGCTAGTCAGCTTAGAAAACCCATCGAAAATTATAATGGACAATGCTCCGTATCATTCTGTACAAGTTGATAAATCACCAACTCAAGCAAATAAAAAGCAAGAAATTGTCTCGTGGCTGGTAAGAAATGGTGTGGAGGCAAGGCCAACTTTATTAAAAGTTGAGTTGTTAAATCTGGTAAAAGCAACTAAGCCGTCCAAGCTCCGCTATGTAATCGATGAACTAGCCCTAGAGCATGGACACGAAGTTATTCGATTGCCTCCCTACCATTGCCAGTATAACGCCATCGAGCTTATTTGGGCACAAATAAAGGGTCATGCAGCGCGGAACAATACCGAACCACCCTTCAGTACTGCTAAAATGATGACTCTGCTACAAACTACATGTGCAGAAGTCACTACAGAAGACTGGCGAAAAGTCGTGGAGAAGACAAAGAAAATATTTTTACAAGATTTTGAACGAGATGTGAGAATAGACAATATTATTGAAAATGAATTAATAATATCTCTGAGTGCTGACAGCAGTGATGAAGATAGCAGTTCCGATAGTTCAAGTGAATAAAAGCATTTTTTTTGTTAAATTACGTAGGTACTTGTCTTATTTTGCTCCTTTAATTTATGAAAGAAAAAATAATAATGGGACAGGGATTCGCATGATCATTTTTAAAATTCACATATGTTTCAAGTCTGTATCGATTCATTCGATTCATTCATTTAATCGATGTTTTTAAGCAGGTCACCTCACTATGAATATAAAACTGACATCTGTCAAAAGTGACCTATTATCTTGTCCCTACTATAGTTTGCTGGATTTTGAGTTTTAATTGTTTTTTTCTTCAGGTAGGTATGGTCTTATTATGTTGCCCTAGTAGTAAATAACCGGAAATTACATAAAATGTTATAATAAAATAATTTTTTATTTTATTTATTATACATAAAATGACGTAGCTAAGTACCTAATACTAAAACTTAGTAGGTATAAGTATAAACCTTGTACTTAGGCATAATAGGCAAAATTATTATTGTTCTTTAGCTCTCTGAAGTAACGCAGAACCCATTTTTGATGACGCCTAAAATCGTGCTATCTCGCTTACTCTACCAAACCTGCGCAACCGTCTAATGCACCTAACTTCAGAGAGCTAAAGATCCGCGTTGTGCTTATGTCTTATTTTACAGTAAAAAATCAAGACTTTAGCATGACTCTAATTGTTATAAAACACACCGTAAGTAGATAAGATAGCCACCTAAAAGCTTGTTGTATAGTTGTGTGTTGTAGTGTTGTGTAGGTACTTATCGAAGTAAGTATGAAATGAAAGTACCTAAGTTTATAAATTTTGTTTCCTGCTTGAGTCTCTCAAGCATCTGCCTTAGAAACATTTTATTTTTTTTTAATTGCTAGTTTTACAATATTGAACTCAAAATAGCAAATCGAATATTTGTTTCACTGAGTTGAATATTTTGAAAACATATTTTGCGAAAGCATCCGGAATGAAATACATTACCTACCTAGGTAAGTAACTACTCCTATACCTAATGCTACCTAAACTTAGTTCGTTGCTTACCACTATCCCCACTATCTTTACGGCAGAACAGAGTAAACGCAAAACGTCAAAATAAACTCGTGTCGAGAATTTTTTTTTTTTTTTATGATGAATGGGTCGGCTCTTGACCTCAAACTTACACAGGTAAGACTGAGGTCTACGATGGAGCGAGCTTACCCAGAAGGTGCCTATTAACTCTCTTCATAAAAACAATAGGGTCAAATGAATGACATTTGAGTTTAGAAGATATTGTTTTTTTGCCCTCTACCAATTTAAGTAGGTAACAGAGAAATGATAAACTAGTAGGTACATACTTACTACATACCTAGATATCCTTATAAAGCAGTTCAAATTAAAATACTTAAGTACATAAAATTAAAATAAACATTACTATTACATTTAAAAACGGTAATAGTAAAAAATTTGCAAAATGACATTGGCATTGAAAACATAATTAAAATATTAAAATTCCTGCAAATATGGCAGACGGCCAAATACCAACGTTGTTGCCGTAGAGTAGGGACTTAGATAGGTTGGTTTGGTAGAGTCGACAATATTAATAAACTTAGGTTGATTTGATACGTAGCGTGCTCACATGAAGAACGTAGGATTGTTTGCCGTCATAATTTGACGACCTCTGTGGAGCAGTGGGCGAAGGTCCGCCTGCGACGCAGCAGGTTGCGGGTTCGATCCCCGCCGCGGGACAAATGTTTGTATGACCTACAGATATTTGTCTCGGGTCTGGGTGTTTCTATGTATATTATGTATGTATTTACAAACAAAAAGTATATAAGTAGTTTATCAGTCATCTAGTACCCTTAACACAAGCTCTGCTTTCTTTGGGGCTAGATGATGCTATGTGAAGAGTTCAGCATTATTATTATTATTATTATAATCTTGAACAAAATTCAAATACTTAGGTGAAGTTAAGTGTACCAGAAGTTACCATAAGTATCTACAACATTCTGAAATACTTAGTCACTAAAGATAAAGATATAGATAAATGTAGGTAAATAAGATGGGAAAGTCTTAGTAACAATATGTTTTACCGATTTCGGTGTGCAAACGGAGAGAATGGAATCTCTATATAAAAATTAATCCCTATATCCCTTGGTCACGTCATCACGCGTGAACGGCTGGACCGATTTCACTATTTTTTTTTGTTGTGTTTGTTATTGTCAGGAGAAGGTCTTATAACAGAAAAAAAATAAAAAATTGCGCGGAAAAAATGAATCCCTATATCCCTTGGTCACGCCATCACGCGTGAACGGCTGTCGCGCGGGTCAGCTAGTGCTTTATATAAATCAAATTAAAATTAAATGTTAGAAATAATGCTACTGGGTGTGTGTGAAAGATTTTGAATGCTTCTCAAAAAGTGGCGTAGCGTAGCGCTGACATACAGCGGTGTTGCACATATCGTAGTGCCGTAGCACTGTTCAATCGACGCATCTACCAATACCTACTAACATGCTCTCTGATGCCAAAAAAACCTATCTATCTACCTAGGTAGATTGTAAGGAAGCGAAAATGTTATGCTGATTTCGCTGTAGGCACTAACTGGTTTCTTAATATTTTCCTGATCCCTGGATCTAGGCAAGTAGCTGAGTAGTTGCCTATTCAACAAACATATTTCACTTGTGTTAATTTTATTATTGTTTTATTTTCTTGTGCACTTTATATTTTGTTTGTTTGTTGAATAAATGTATTTTCTTTCTCTCTTTAGTTTGCTCTATAGAGGTAGTTGTTTTTTTTTATTCTTTGGAATGGAAACTTAATGCACTACCCTCTCTCTACCAACGGCGCTATTATTGAATTCACCAACCTACAATAACAAAAGTTACCTAAAGAGTCCAAAAACAAGCAGTTTCAATGATAACCGTATTAACCGTCCAAGAATCCAGAGTTATCAAGGGTCATACTTATCTCCTACCAAACGTACTCAATACATCACATCGAGTCATTTCTCTGTGCCGTTCACAATGGCTAGACTTGTATTCCTTCTACTTATAATAATAGCCTCAGTGTATTCCCAGTGCACTTTGGACAATGCCCAGAACTACTTCAGAAGATCCATCTACGATTTCACAGTGAAATTAGCGAGTAGGATAAGCTTGGATACAGAAGGACACTTCATCGCTTCAGGATTGTCACCATGGACATTACTGGCGACGATATCTCTCGGAGCCACAGACGATACGCTGCAAGAAATAGCGTATGTACTCAGAATGCATCCGCATTTATGCTTCAATGAGAAATACAACCAACTTGCAAGGAAGCTGACGAGGATAGGCAACGGTACGGTTCTTGAACGAACAGCAGCAATCATAGTCGACAAAAACTTGGCAGTTGTCCCTGAGTTCTACAATGATGTCACTAGAGCTGGTGTGTGTGATATCGAAGTTCTACCATTCAGTGATGCGGTTGCTACAGCAGCGTATATTAACGATCTGGTAAGCAAGGCTACGCACGAAGCTATCGATGAAATAGTAACTGCAAACGATATAGACGGAGCATCTATAGTCATGATAGATGCCTTGTTTTTCAAAGGTGCTTGGAAAAAACAATTCCAGTACGCAGACACAGAAGTCTCTGCGTTCTACAATGAGAAAGGAAACCAAATTGGAGATGTTAATCTGATGTACATAAGCGATGTTTTCAACGTCACAGCAGTCAAACAAATCAAAGCTAGAGTCTTAGAGCTACCTTACGGTGAGGAGAAAAGATTCTCCATGCTTATATTCTTACCATACACAGATGTGACCATCAACAGCGTTCTCGAGAACCTTAACTCTATAAGTTTAAGGACTATTTTCGCATTGTACGAGAGACGTGAACCTGATACTGTTGCTGTCCAAATACCGAGATTCAAGCTTTCATCTGACATCAATAATCTAAAGGAGTTGTTGATGGATATGGGTTTGAAGAAGATGTTTGATAGGTATGAAGCTCAGTTCGATGCTTTGGCTCTGAGTGGCAATATATACGTGTCCAACTTGATACAGAAGGCTGATATAGAAGTAACGGAGGATGGAACAGTAGCTGCTGTAGTCAGTGAAGCTGCTTTCCAGTCCAGGATGTTGCCTGATCAGTTTGTGGCGAACAAACCGTTCGTGTTTATGATTGTGGATAGATATGCTGAGATTCCGCTGTTCACTGGTGCTTATTCGTTACCTAATGTTTTTTAATCTTTGACCTATTTCCAGATTGGGTATAGGTATGTTCTAGATTAAATTTGCATCTGTGACTTACACTTACATGTTTTTCTAATGTAACCCTCTACCCTTTACGGGACACCCGTGTAGGTATAGTACCTAGTATAGTACCTAGAAGGAACAGGAGTAGAATCACCTAGTTTTAAGACGTTTCAAAGTGATCCCAGCGGTCCTACTGAATAAATGCTTTTTGACTTTGACTTGACTTTGACTTTGAGTTACCTGGGTATTGTCACCATTATATCTGCGATTGTAGGTCCTAGATGCCCCATTTTCAAGTTTTCGGATTAGACACGATAGTTTAGTTTAGATAGAGCACTTAAATCATAGAATTTATAGCTGGATATCAAAATGACTTGACCGATGACATAATTTATGGGACTTCGTCGCACCCAACGAGAAAGTTTCTCATCGTAAATAGGTAGGTTAGGTTACCCAAGTAATTTTTTTTCACGCGCCTAATCGAACCCAAGTAGGTAGGTTGCAAAAAAGTATCACGTTATATGACCTCATGTTAGGTACCTACCTACTTACCTAACAGAGTTTTTTAGGTTCCAACCTATCAATGACGCTACACCATAGTTCTTTACAAGTGTTGGATCAGTGCCATCATCCGACATTTACCATTTAAGTGGCCATTTATTGGAGCAATAAATCAACTCAATGTCAATGCAAATAGCCCGAAGCAACGACTCACCTTTGCCTTAGCCAAGAAAATAACTGTAAAATGACATAACTGATGAAGTAGGTACCGACTTATGTACCTGACAAAGGTCTATTAACATAGGAACTGAGATTTGTTAAGAGATGCTATTTACCTCTTTGAGCTATTATGAATTGGCCACTGACTCATCACTATCACTATCATCATTATCACTACATAGTATAAAACAAAGTCGCCTTTTCTGTCCCTATATCCCTATGTGCGCTTAAATCTTTAAAACTACGCAACGGATTTTGATGCGGTTTTTTCCAATAGATAGAGTGATTCAAGAGGAAGGTTTATATGTATAATACATGCATCATATACTAAGGCAACATTGCTAATTTTAGAGGTTTCTAACGTGATGTCGTAAATTAACCTATTTTTTTGGGCTTATTTATGCCCGTGCAAAGTCGGAGCGGGCCGCTATGTTTTTATATACAACGTTCATAGTTTTTCTGTAGTGTATTTAATTTAGTATTAGCATTGCACCCGTGCGAAGCCGGGGCGGGTCGCTAGTACTTATTAAACGGACTTACTTTTTCACAGCTGTTAGTTATTTTGCTGGTTTATTAGCTGTCTAAAGTCTAAATAGAATACTAGGTAGGTAAGGTACCTTACCTACCTAGTTTTCTGCAAATTCGTAGTTTAGTTTTTAATAATAATACCTATGATGCAAGTCGTCTGAAATAAAGACTTTTTATTTACTTTTATTAAACCTACCTATGGTAGGTAGGTTGGTACATACGATGGTAGGTAGGCAGGTACCTAGGACGGTACCTACTTCGCAAAACGTTCGCTTTACTTCAAGCAAGAACGACAAGGCAAGCTAGCTATAAACTAGATAGGTACTTAGGTAGGTATAGGCACAGACAATACGAGTATAATAGTTTATGGTGGTATTCGATTAGGTAACCTACACCACGAGCAAAAACATATAATTATGTGAGTGTCATGGAACCTCCGTGGAACACTCGGTTAGAACGAAGTTTCAACTTTGAAATTTGGCATTTGTAATCATTAGACTTGCTTACTACATAAATAGGAAGGTTACTTATCTATTTCTGAGAACACGATCTTACAATGCACTGAAAGTGGTTCCGAGTACCTACATAGGTAAGGTACCTACCTACTTACCTACTTGCTTAGGTACATCTCTCGGCTCGATTTAGGCTCGATTTAGTGCGAGCGAGATACACGTCCCTTGTATCTGCCACTGTCAAGTGAGTGTCAAATACGTTGTTATGTCAATGTCAACTAAAATGATACCCGCTTAAAGTAATTTACCAAGAGCTAGGTAAAAGTTTATGTATAAAATGGTCTGGGGTATCAGTACAGTTCTTCCAACGGATTTAGGCATTCGTGAAGTTAGCCGTTTGTCTGCGCAGAACACAATTTTGTATGAAAAAGCGGTAACTGCGCAGACAAACGGCTAACTTCACGAATGCCTAGATCCGTTGGGCGAACTGTAATTACAATTTTACTAGGCATCTTTCTATGATTATAACCAGGTAATGGGATATAACAACAGGAATATAACTAGGTAATATCGGAACTTTGGAAGATATTTTTCAACAGCTGGCAATGAAAAAGAGTTATTATAGGCTAAAAGGACTTGTATCCTATCCAACCAATCGCCAAAGCCATAAAAAAATGTAATGTAAAGTTTACAAAACAAAACAATCAAAACATTATTTGAAGTGAAAAAGTTTGGATGTGGAATTTGGAATTGGATTGGAATACCGGAATACTGTACCTAGCATTGTACAAGTTTCAAACAAAGATTTATCTTTTATCTTTTCTTCATTAGGTACTTATATAAAGTAATTCACAATCACGTCATTTGTGGCGCTCTCGCGTGATTCGAGTTCCTAATTGTAGGGTAGGTAGGTACCTACTACCTTTGTACCTATGATGTGATAATAAGCGAAGTTTTTTGTTTATTCCATTCCATTGCTAGCGCACGCACAGTCTATGAGGTAGTCACTAGTCAGTCTACGAACGACTAGTCAGTGTACAGTGTCACAACTCTTGCGCACAAACTTATCGCGAGATATTAAAGTAGCGAGATATAATTTTCACTATAGGTATTTTGCTGTTGAAGGATACCGAGCCATGTCAAATAGTTTGAGGACCAAAGTAATGCCCAAGATGTAAGTACTTACCTATTTATATACTATCATGGTCTACCTTTCTATCTGAAATCCATCTCACTAATATTTCTACTTACCTACTTACTTTCTAATAGGTAGAAATCAACTCAAAAAAGACCACTACCTTGTCTCTCAAATTAAAATAATAAATAGGTAAGTAGGTTTCTGTATTCACCTAATAATAAATTCTTTATTTTGTTTTTCTCGCAAATAGATTAAACACAAATGATTACATGAATGATAATGATGTATAGATACCTAATAAATAAATAATAATATATATACCTACATAAGCCACTGTTACTGTTCCTGAATAAACATGAATTGATTTGATTAGAGGTAGGTAATGCTAATTTTACTAAAACCTGTTTTGTGAGGACTGGTGCCTGTGCTAGGTTAAAAAAACCTGTGTTACAAGTAACCAGTGCCCCTCCACAGGACTTTATGAATCTTTACAAGTAATGTTGTTCGAATCCATGTTGTACGAGTTTTGGCTTATATTTTGCGACCGGCCGCCTGCCTGACGTCAACCCTCCTTGGGAATGCTTGTTGGGTATCTAGGCTATCTTGGTATGGACACGTTATGAGGAGGGATGAAAACCATGTTACCCAAAGAGTTATGAAGATGAGTGTGGCTGGGTATGCAAGAAGAGGAAGGCCGAAGAAGAAGTGGTTGGATTGTGTGAGAGAGGATATGAATGTAAAAGGAGTGGATGCACAATTGACGAGTGATAGGAGTGAGTGGAAGAAGAAGACATGTTGTGCCGACCCCACTCAGCGTGGGATAAGGTCAGGGAGATGATACAAGTAATGTTGTGTTTTTTTGTGACGTTTGGAGATTACTTAGGCCTTTACATCTATATTAGATGATTTATACAGCATCAGGAGACAACCTATGCCTACATTTAACGGGACGCTGTAGTGCTTTAGACATTGTTTGAGATGGAACAGGCTAGCCCAGTACCTAAACCATGCTCTCAGCTTAATCAGCCTCTGTGGGTTTCCTCACAATGTTTTCCTTCACCATTAAGAGTCGATGGAAAATTATATCTAATTTATCATCTACAGGGTATTTGCTGAACTGCCGTCCACCTATGTACTGTCAGAGGAACAACGGCAGTACTATGAAGATAATGGCTTTCTTGTTATCAAGGAGCTGATCGACTTTGCTTCCCTCTATGCCTATAAGTAAGTACAAAAAGCACTTGTGTATTTTTTTTTAATATGTAAAACATGTTTTTCTTCTGGTGGCAAATAAATAAATATTTCTTTCTTTCTATTTCTTTCTTTGTGGTGTAGCTTTATTTCATTTATTTCAATAACAATATATAATTCTAATTTTTTATACTCGTAGTGTTACTTACGTACCTATATATGAAACATAAGATTTCGATTGTGACGTCAAGGATACCGTGGCCGAATGGTAAGGCACTCCGGCTTTAGGGTCGTTTGATCGTTGCGGTTTCGAATCCCATCAGAATCGAAAATTTTGATAAGACTATGGTCTGGGATAAGACTTTTCATTTCCTAATACATAATTGTGTTTCAACTTACCTTAACTTAGGTGCAATACACAGTTTATAAATTCTTAAAATTAAGTTACATTCTGGCCGGTCATTAAGTAGATGGGTGGCTGCTAATGGCATTATTAACAGAGATTTTGGAGAGACAGAACATTTTATTTTATTTAAGGAGCTATATTACAGTATTTATTTTTTCAGGCAGCGCTTCATACAGATTTGCAAAGGTATAGTAGACAAAGGAATGATACTAGTTGTGAAGGAAAAATCACTTATAGGCAAGAAAAAAAACCCTGAAGATTATGTGAACAAGGTAAAATACACTTTAAAACTTCCTACATAAGAGTCAATCGCGAGAAAAAAAATTTGTATAGCTTTTATTTTTCATCACCTTGCAGTAATTCAGCTATAAGAATAACAAAAGTTTAGGTACTTATTTTTCTCACAGTATTAAGAAAAGTAGAGCTATCTTATCTTGGGCGCGCTTGAATCCTTTGCGATCAGAAAATTCTTACCATAACTCCCGAGCGGAACGAGGGACCTTCCTCGCTGCGCTTTACCATCATCTAAAACCCTTGGATTTGCTCAGAATAAAATACAGGCCTTGCTTCTTGATTCATTCATCTACTACTTTTCTTGATAGATCGTCGAAGTTAAGCAACGTTCGAAACGGTCTGTAAGTAGATGGGTGACCGCCAGTTGCATTTTCATCTGAGCGCTTCCGGAAGGGTACATTAAATTGTCGGTCCAAGCTATTTAAGTCATTAAGCCATGACGGAGGCCTTAAGGCGGCCTAAAAACTCGACTTACATAAATTATTTTTCATTACATTCTCTCGTTGAAAAAAGTAAAAAACAAACAAAAGTCAAGGGCGAGGCGTGGACGCGGCGGGGGCCAACCCCGACTCCTAATCACCTGTCTCTACTCATCTTTTGAAGATGACATGTTGAATGAATCAAATATTAAATATCCACAGATTCAAGAGATAGTATTTGACGATGTGCTATTCCAATACACTCAAAACCCTCGCTTGCAACATATACTTCGTCAGTTGATTGGTGATGAGATCACAGGAATACATAGTATGTTGATCAACAAGCCGCCTGGCACCGGCCGTCATCCACCGCACCAGGTAAATAATGTATGAAAATGTCAGGAGCCTACCCCTAAGGGAAAGATTACGATTAAGATTACTAATTTTGTACTTTTATTTATGTGTTGTTTTGTTATTAATTGGTGTAAGTACAATAAAGTGTTCATTCATTCATTCATTCATTCATTTATTTCAGGATCTGTATTACTTCCCCTACCGACCAGCCGATAAAATTGTCGCTTCATGGACTGCAATAGACCACGTTACCTTAGACAACGGCTGTTTATATGTGATACCAGGCTCGCATAAGAAGAAGGAAATATTCCCTCATGGAGCTGTTACTGTAAGTTAAAATTAAGCTGACTATTTTTAAGATGGATATACATCCTCGCATCGCAGAAGGTTGCGGGTTCGATCCCCGCCACGGGATAAATGTTTGTATGACCTACAGATATTTGTCTCGGGTCTGGGTGTTGTATAATATGTACCTATGTATTTACAAACAAAAAGTATAATATATATAAGTAGTGTGGCGACCTCTATCTACCATCGCCTGAACTACAAGCTGAACTATAAGCTGAACTTCAAGAGATAGAATAGAATAGAATACAACTTTATTGTACACCATAAAAATAACACAAATAAAAAAATAAAAAAAACAAACATGCAAAAATATAGTACAATGGGCGACCTTATCGCTAAAAGCGATCTCTTCCAGGTAACCTTTGGATGGACAGGATAAATATTAACAAATTCGGACGGTGGCATACATAATGATACATAATAATATAATATATACAATATATTATTATAAAACGTAATATATCTAACATAAATACCTATAAAATACCTACTACTGACTAAAAATACTAATAAATACATAAACATAATAATAATATCTACAATGACAAGTAATGACGATGAACTAAGTTTTTAAAAATAGGAAGCGATTTAGCAAATCTGATGGACACGGGAAGAGCATTCCAGAGTTTAACGGCTTGTAAAGTGAAGGAGTTTCCGTAAAAATCAGTGCTGTGGGAAGGAGTTTTAAGTTGACGAGTGTCAGAAGATCTAAGGGATCGGGGATTGGAAAGGTGCAAGAACTCAAAGCGTTCTTTGAGGTAGCGAGGTGTAGAAGGAAGGAAAAGGATGTTGTAAAGTAGGGAAAGTATGTGTAGATTTCTGCGTAGGCGTATAGGCAACCACTGAAGTTGCTTGCGGTAGTGAGACACGTGATCATACTTGCGCAAGCCAAAAATAAAACGGATAGAAAAATTTATAGAGATGTCAATTATAGCGACGTACTTCGGAGCTGTACCACTAGATGGCGCTGGGAACACGCAAAAAGTAATAACTATGTCTATATCTGTGGAAAAATCTCTGAATCGCGCTGACGAGTTTACTGGGAACTTATAACCTATATAGAACTATCCGACTATAACTGTTGGCCGAAAGGCCCTAAGGTAAGTGTGCCAGTTGGGCAAACCTTAGCGAGGCGAGTAGATCTTTACCATAACTTGGGGGAATATCACCTACCCCCAAAGTAGTATAACAGTCATCTAGTACCCATAACACAAGCTCTGCTTACTTTGGGGCTAAATGACGCTGTGTGAAAAGTCCAGCGTTATTTATTTATTTATTTATCCTTACTTCCTTACTAATAATTATTATAAATGTGAAAGTATGTAACTCTGTCTGTCTGTCTGTTTGTGAACGCCATCTATATCGCCGAGGTCAAAACTGCTTTTTACTTTTTTCTCCTAGATGGCGTTTCTACTATAGCGGAGGTCGAGATACGATCATTTTGAGTTTTGAAAAGTTATTGGAGATTTTTGCTCAGAGTTTTCGATTCTTTTTATAGGGTTTCAAGTTCCTACCTACTTATGTTATTTTGCTGACGAAGTCACGGGCACCAGCTAGTTAATATTATAAATGTGAAAGTAACTCTGTCTGTCTGTTTGTTACCTTTTCACGCCCAAACCGCTGAACAGATTAAGCTGAAATTTGGCATGGATAAAGAAATAAGGGTTGCAAGTTTGATTAAAAAATTGTCTAGCACATATTTTCTATTTATATCAACGATTGGACGTTATTATCAAATGTTTTTGTCTTATCTAGTAGGTATGTAGATTTATGAATGTGCTTTGATAACCTATAATAATTACAAAAATCTAGTCACGAAGAAATAATAATATAAGTACATACGATAAATTATTATCAGCAAATAGAAAATTTCGACGCTCATATCAGCTGCGTCGGTGGTGTAATGGTCAGCATAGTTGCCTTCCAAGCAGTTGATCCGGGTTCGATTCCCGGCCGACGCACATTTTTGCGTTTTTATTTTATTTTTTACAACTTTCTTACACATTACAAGTTAGAATAAAATAATTTTTACAATCACTTCTACAATTTATCAAACTTGGAGCAATAAATAAAAACAGATTCATATTACTTCTTGGTGATGATTCAAAGTTTCTGTAATGACTTTTCACGGATCCGGTAGATGGCGCTATTGTTAATAATTCCATCCTTAGTATTTTAAAGAACTTTTAAGATATTTTTTTACTTACTTTTAAATCCTTGTTTACATACATACTTTTAAATACTTTATTGTACTTTCAGGACGCAAACAAACTTTACCACGGTATTTTGGACGCGGAAAACATTGCGCCTATCGACCAACGGGTGCATTTAGAAATGAGTCCTGGAGATACGGTGTTCTTCCATCCGTATTTAGTTCACGGATCAGGGCCTAATGTTTCTCAGGTAATCTACACTAAAACGACAATTATATTACGCACAATCGTTCTTTAGCTCTCTGAAGTAGCTGCGCAGAACCCATTTTTGATGAAATGAAATGAAATTTATTTGCACGAACACATGTGATACAATAAGATCTTAAAATTATATTTGTCCATTCTGTGTCCTACCAAAATATTAGGCATGCAAATTTTAAATGTCAAGATAAATGATAATAAGTAAAAAATTATAATTGATGTCCCTAACTATTTAAGTATTCATTTACGGAGTAAAAACATTTGTCGATAAGCCATTTTTTTAATTTATTACTGAACAAATGGCCATTTCATTGATGACGCCTAAAATCGTGCTATCTCGCTTACTCTACCAAATCTGTGCAATAGGGTATTTGACTCTTTTCAGAAAACCATTTCAAAGTGTTCTTTGATATATTATATGCACACTGGTCATTAAATTTCCTTTAGATTTAACATAATTTTGATAAAAACCATGTTTAAAGTTTAAACATACAAAATCGCGCGAAAAACGATATCTTGTGTCATGGCGCTGATCACGTGGTACCCGTGACGTCACTCCATAGTAAACAGACAGTACAAGTCCATAGTGACAGACAATCAGTTCGTTGACGTTTACTAGCGTTTGACGTCATCAGAGTCACAACCAATCACAGTGCGTTTTTGTAGACGAAAATTTTTTAATTTTTTTTGTAATTTTTAAAGGTTTTTTTACCAAAAGTAAACATATTTTAGACGTAAATGGAAAGAAATATGCTTATTTAGAGTATTTTCTAAAAGGATGGCCACAATTTGTAGTTTATTTTTAATGATGTCAAATACCCTATTGTCTATTGCATTATTATTCAGTGAGCTAAAGATCCGTTGTGCTTAGTAAAAACGATATGGACGATACCATTCTTGCATCTTGCCACAAAATATTATTAGCTATTGCTCCGTTGAATTTAAGAAGCAAGAATATCGTGTAAATAGCGACTTAGGTCTTCTCTTCTTCTTATTTAAGGATTTACTCCTTGTCGGCACAACTGATGAATCCCTCCATGTATCTCTTTCCAGGGCTACTTCCTTGACCTCTTTATACGACATGACAGCTACCGTCTCCTTCACTTGGCTCATGTAGCTTCCTCGGTCTTCCTCTTCCTCTTCTTCCTTCCACTTTCCCTTCTATAATGTTCTTAATGAAACTGTCATGTCGTATAAGATGGCCGATCATCTTTCCCCTTCTGTATTTAGGACTTACATATTTAATATACTATATCTGTATTATTATTGTTATCGGTATGTATTTTTATAATCGCAAAGTTGTAAGGGATAAAAGTAGCGCCATCTTTTGGTACTCACTCATCTTATATAATAATGAATCCCTTTTTCCCTCGGTCACGGGATCACGCGTGAACGGCTGGACCGATTTCGCTAATTTTTTTTTGTTGTGTTTGTTATTGTCTGGAGATAGTTCTTATGACAGAAAAAATTTAAATATTAATCATGGAGGGCGTGAAATAAGGGTTGAAAGTTTGTATTGGGAGTTGAAAGTTCCAGTTAAAAACAACAGATGGCGCTATATGTTATTTCGCTGACGAAGTCGCGGGTACCAGCTAGTAACTAATAAAAATCAGTACAAATCCACGTCAATACCGAATTTGGTGACCCTGGGCGCTGTGCTAACTATGAATTTAATTCACCATTCGTATTCCACAGTTCGTACCAAAAGATGGCGCTGCTATTTTCCCATACAATTCCGCGTAAATTAAAATGCATGTTTTTGATTTAATTTGTTATGTTGTTTTAAAAATACATGGTATAATTAAACTTACCTACTTATAATTTTATTCAATTGTATTTCAGAGTTACCGTAAAGCGCTAACATTCCACTTCGCGAACAGTCACTGTGAGCTGATAGACGTCACCGGAACAGTTCAAGAAGAAGGCGCGAGAGAAGTCGAAGAAGAAGCTAAGAGGAAAGGGTATACCCTCACTTTTGCTGTAAGTTTTTTTTTAGCCTGTGATATGGAAGTAGATACGTTTAGGATTCTTGCACGTATCAGATGTGAGATGATGTGTCTGATAATTGAATCAGTTATACGTGACGATAAGTATAATTAAGTAGTAATCTACTTAATTAAATAATAAGTATAATTAAGTAGTAATCTACTTAATTATACTTATCGTCACGTATAACTGATTCAATTATCAGACTATAATAATTACGTTTTAATACTAAAAAGAAAACCGACTTCAATGTTTGACTCGAAACGCGGTGTGACTCAGGGCGTCAAGCTGTCGATTCGATTTCTATTTGTGACATGGCTAGGAGGGAAGGTGTTTAGAGTTTTACGGGGAAACTATCAATCCCTCAGGAATAAAATTTATATGGGACCACCTCTGGAGTATACCCTTTCAAACATGAAAAGAATTTTGCAAATCGGTCAACAAATGGCGGAGCAATCGCGTAACAAGATAAAAAAAAAAAAAAAAAAAAAAAAACATACAGACGACTTGAGAACCTCCTCCTTTTTTGAAGTCGGTTGAAAAATAATAGAAATAATAGCACCGATTAATAACAGCAAAAGCCGTGTTGGCCGAATGGGGTTGTACCTCGACTTTCAATTAGGGGCATATTTATTTATATATCGACACGACAAGAAGGCATTTAAACTGTTGTATTGTAGATTAATAAAAAACAAATTAAATAATATTAAATTAATAAATTAAATAAGGAAAAATACACAATGTTATATGATAAGTCGGAGACTATTAAAATAACCTTCGATTTAGAAACATAAACATATTTTTGTATTTATTTTTCAGGATTTTTGGAAATACAAAAGCAGGGCTATAACAGGCGTTAGAGCCCGGCTATAAGTTAAATAGGTAAAATATATGTCGTGATGTGGTTTAATTTTGTATGATGTCGTGTCTAAGCTTATTGTGTAGTTTTCAGTCGATGTCTGTCTGTTTTTAAACGACTTCAAAAAAGGCGGTTCTATGTTCGACTGTATGTATGTTCACTGATATCTCCGTCAGTTATGGACCGATTTCCAAAATTATTTTTTTGTTTGAAAGGGTCCCTCCCGAGGTGGTCCCATATAAATTTTATTCCTGAGGGATTGATAGTTTTCCCGTAAAACTCAAAAAAACCTCTTTCTCGCTACACACCCTGAGAAATGCTGCGCCCTATAAGTATTGAAGTCGGTTTTCTTTTTAGTTAAAAAAAAAACGTAATTATGGACTCGTGAGCCCAAGGGCAGAAGAAACATTTTTTTGAATAAAATCTTCTAACTTCAAAAGAAGAGTAAAATTTTGCCACACCCTGCTTATTTATATTTTGACATGATAAAACCTAAACCGTTCAGTTAGGGCCCCAGATTTTTTTTTGCACCAGGGTCCTTGGCCACCTAGCTACGCCACTGGGCCTTACTATTAAAAATACAAAAATTGTTTATTTACCATAACATAATTATAACATTTAGAAATATTGGTACATCAGACAGTTAGTTTACCAGATTACCAGATGAATTCTATGAGATGCCATTAATCTAATTTAACAAATTAATATATGTATACTAGTGTAATAGATACTTACCATTAAGTATTGTATACCTACCTACTCTAATCAAATTACTGACTTGTAACCTGGCGTTATGAATGAATGATTGTATTGTATTGTATTGTATTGTATTGTATTGTTACTAATGGTCCCCGCACTAGGCAAGCCTTAGTCCGGAGACCGGGAACAAAATATTTGCCAGTAAGTTAAACCACGTGACAGGACAAATAAACATAAGAAAATTAATTGAACAAAGACAAGAGTAGTAACTTAATATACTAATAGAGAATTACAAGTAGGTTTCAATTAAAAATTGACTTCTTTTATGTGTAAAAGTGTGTCGGTGTGTGTATTAACCCAACCACTATCAATAACTATGTTTTAGTAGAAAACCATACCTGGGGTTTAAATATATTTTTTGTTACAGGAAATATGGCAGCTTAAAAGCAGAGAGATCAGTACAAAATCAAAACTATAAAATAGTGTAAAATGTTGGGACTTTGAAAACTTCCAATAGCTCAAACGGTTGCTCAATCTATTGTTATCTCTTTTTATTGACATGAGAGTGACAAGGACAAAAAATACGTTACCTCTCTATCCTTGTGTAAATAAAAATATGAAATTATTTTTGGTTAGGCTGTGATACACTTGTGTATATATTTTTATATTTTAAATTATATTCTATGGTGCGAAGATATAATATAATATTGTTGTATTATTTTAAGATAAAACATTCCAATAAAATTTTATTTTATTATATTAACGTGTACTTTTATTTGTGTACTGTAAGTTTAAATATCAACTCAATTGCGCCGTACGCTCAGTTTTTGTGGTCACTAGCGGTCACCCATCCATTTTGTAATTGTTCAAAAATTACCTATCAATGCTCATTCTGGCATTTACAGATTTGGCAATATTATAAATAATTAGAAAAGGTTTAAAAAAAATAAAAAAATACAAAATTGAATATTTTATTACAAAATCTTAGGTCTTATTTCTTAGATTACAATCAAAATTACATTTAATACTCTGTTTGGTGTAATTCTTCAAAATATTTCTAAATTATAATTATTATTACAAAATTCTAATTATACAAAAACACCTAATTTTAGCGCCATTTTTGGCTGATGGCAGACAATTTTTGACAAACTTATTATCAAAAATATAGTTTGAAATTGTTTTATTACAATTTCAAATACAAATTGTCTGTTAGTTGCTTCAATCTTATTTATTTCAAGTAAGTACCTACCTACTATACTGAAATAACTTTTATTTTAATATTGTTATTATTAAATATAAGTATTGTCAAAATTCTTCCTACTGTCACTACATTTTGTTATAAGAAATTTTAAAATAATTATTATTTATTATATTATACAAAGTCTACTTACCTAAAGTGAGGTTACAATTAATTTGTAATCATTTCAAATATATACAGATCATTATCCTAGTTTTATATAATTTTATTTCTCTATAATAATATATATTTGTGCTAATTATTTTTATTAAATAAAGTTAAAATTAATAAAAGAGTGAAAATAACTTATTTTTTAAAACTGTGACATGAGACTAGATCTGTTTGAAGATTAATAACATTAACTGCATTCTAATTATAATAATGTCGGTTTTAAAGAAAATATTACTCTGGTAACTTAAACTTAATTTGAAATTTCACTCCACTCCTTCAAAAATCTGTAAAAATAATCGTATATTTTTATACAAAAACAGGCCAAATTAGACAAAATAAATAATTTTGAAAAATACAGTAAGGTCATGCTTAGCGAAGCCGTTTAAGAAGCAAAGTTTTGTTTAGAAAAGTGAGTAGGTATTAAAGTTATTTCCACAAATTACAATTCAATTGGCATACATTATTATTTTAAGCATAATAATTATTTTAAAATTTGTATAGCAACAGTAGATGAGTGTTTATACTAAGACTACGATAAACCAGGAATAACTACATTACTATTTAATTTATTAAAACTACATGCTGTGCGAAATAAATAAGTTCGTGTAAGCGTTGAAGCGTTTTAAACTACCAGCGTCCCAATTTCATGACTTCAACAAAGATAACTAAATAATTGTATATAATTTTATAAGTAATTGTATATAATTTTATAAAATACTTTAATTTAAATTATTAAGTTTAGCTTTAATTGCTCAAAACCTACGATCTACCATTTATCACAAAAAATAATAATTGACGTGAGAAACCGAATGATATTAAATTGTTAGTAGGTACTAAGAATAATATACTGGCACTAGTTTAAATTAAATTTATATTAAGCTGATAAGGTACTGTTAGTTTAATAGTTAGCTTATCTTATAATATTAAAGCTGGGAAACCAGATTCAGGTAATTTTTTTATTAAGTTTACCATATTTTACATTTTGTTCCTATATTTTTACTTTTAGGTCCATCGATAGCATAATACATGTTTTGTCGCTTAGTGTGAGCTGGGGTTTAAACTTGCCCGCTGGTTTAGACATAGTGCTGCTTATTATAAAAACGTAAAACCTTGGTTGAACCCCATGTTGACACATGTCAAAACAAAACTGTTTTTTTGACGACCTCTGTGGCGCAGTGGGCGAAAGTCCGCCTGCGATGCAGAAGGTTGCGGGTTCGATCCCCGCCGCGGGACAAATGTTTGTATGACCTACAGATATTTGTCTCGGGTCTGGGTGTTTCTATGTATAATATGTATGTATTTACAAAAAAAAAAAAGTATATAAAGTAGTTTATCAGTCATCTAGTACCCATAACACAAGCTCTGCTTACTTTGGGGCTAGATGATGCTGTGTGGAAAGTCCAGCGTTATTATTATTATTATTTATTATTGTTACCACAAAGTTCTATGTACGAGTATTTAAAGATCGTTCTAGGGACAGTTTTTAAGTTAGACTTGGTCTAAACTCGGCTCATTTTCTTGTAATAAGCCCCGTGTTATTCCCGTGTACTATCCACATACACCCTGACTACTTCACCTTCGTATTTCCTCTGCGACGGCATGAAGTAGAAGTCTGGATTGTGCGAGGCTTCGCCCTCGGGCCTCGCGCCTCGAGGTAACGAGTATGTGCTACGGTCTGGACGGACTGAGTACCTGAAATATATTTTATAATCACAATTATTTATATTTGTAATATATAATTTGCATAATAATTTTTTTTTGTACGCCGACGTCCATTTTCTACTAATTTCTGTCCTATCCATACATAGGTTACCAGGAAGAGATCGCTTTTAGCGATAAGGTCACCCATTGTTACACATTTTGTTATCAAGGTTTTTTATTGTTCTTTTTGTTACTTTTTTTGGTGTACAATAAAGTTATAATCTATCTATCTAATTTATATTGCATACTAGCTGACCCGCGCGACAGCCGTTCACGCGTGATGGCGTGACCAAGGGATATAGGGATTTATTTTTATATAGAAAGACTGTTGTTATAATGAAAACCCCTAAATAAATAAAAAAAAGGTTGTTAGGAGACTACAACGACTACTAAGCATAAATTAAAACTAAATAATTGAATACTGGATCAGCAAGTGGAGAATCTGGCCCCAAGGGTATGTTTTAAACTTATCAGAATTAGGTTAAAAGGCCCTAAAAAGGGTAGACCTATTTCAAAACCATAGTTCTAGAATAATAGTTTTGACCATATTTATCTGAGTTACTGTGATGAAATTCTCTCAAATCAATAACCCTTTTATTTTTACCTGATAAAGCAAAAATCTAAAAAAAAAACAAATCAAAAAATGAAAAAAGACTCGACCGTGACAGGACTCGAACCTGCAATCTTCGGATCCGAAGTCCGACGCCTTATCCATTAGGCCACACGGTCACATGATACATAACTTGAAATTACGCATCGCTTCGTGACGTCACTATATCTAAGTATTTCCTTGTATGAATAACAATTAATATCGCTCATTGTATTACTGGGATTTTTGCAAGTAGTACATTTTACGAATTTTTGTAAACAGCTGTTCTATGTCGTTCTTGTAACTAGTAGATTCTTTTTCCTAAAGTTATTTAGAACTATTTTAGATAAGGGCTATTTAGGAGAAAACCTTGTATGAAGAATGTAATGAGAGTTAATGAGGCGAAAATATCTATACTTAGTTTTCTTAAAGCGAAATAAAATATGTTTTTGGACGTGCCCGTGACCTTTTTTAAAAATTTTAAAACTATTACTCGTATACCTGCACTCATTTAACGGCTCCTGAAATCCATTCCTTAGCAAAATTGTTCCATGTTCTTTTGTTTACGAGGTACAAATCATATATACTATTTTTTTTTTAGTAGCAATAGTGAGGTCTAAGCAGAGCACTCTTGAGCACTGCGACAAGATCTAAGAGACTGTCTACCGTGCTTTGATACTTAGGTACAATAATTTTCACTTACCCATATTGACCTTGACCTTGCCCTTGACCTCTCGGTCGTTGCAAACTCCTCGTCTCATGATAGTATTGCGCCGCACTATTTGCATGTTTAGGCATCCTTCCCGTCGTCCCATTTCCGTTCATCCTATTAGGCGATCTGTGTCCATTCGGCCCTCTATGGCCATTTTGAACCATTTCTATCCCATTCTGGCCATTCCTTTCTTGGTTTCCTTGACCATTTCGTTCGTGTTTCTTTGGCCCGCTGTTAGGTCTAGGTGGGGGCGGATCGGTGGGCCGTAGAGGGGCGGAATTGGGGCGGTAACGTGGAGGGGCGGTCGACATAGTGCTGTTGTATTTGTCATCGTTCTCGAATGGTTCGAACGCGTAGTTTGTGTTCGCTGAATAGTCCTTCCAAGCCGCGTTAGGGATCAGCTGCTCCTGCGGGAGCATATCGACTTTAATTAAAGAACTTGGGGGGTTATTCGCGCTCATTTGTTCCTTCGTTTGATGAATATTCCGATCCTTCACAATACGAGCTACATTGTATTCAGTCAATAAGATCAACGTTAAAACACGGTCCTAACCTAGGACCAAATATGAAAAACTGGCCCTTGAAGTCAGAAATCGTGGTAAGAAACATCCGAATATTCATCAAACGAACGAAAATAAGACATGGACTTAATTTTGACTTTGAAACCCATTCTGGACAATTGTCATTTTCGTATTGTGTGATTGGTTGAGCTCTATTATGACAACTGGGAATGGATTTCAATTTATACAATAAGGCGGGATACAACCTCTGTGCTCGTGATCCTTATCTCATGCAAACACAGCCAGTGATTAGTCTTGCCCAGCACCTAAACCATGCTCTCAGCTTAATCAGCCGCCCACAGGAGAGACGACGTCAATACGTGTGGAGCTGACTAAGCTGCGGGTTTCCTCACGATGTTTTCCTTTTACGAAACGAAAAATCCATTGATGCACGGCCGGGATTCGAACCCACGACCTTCAGATTGAAAGTCGAGGCACAACCCCATTCGACCAACACGGCTTACTTTTGAAATAGTTACCCAGAAAATGACGAATCAAATCTTAAGTTTTTACACAAAAATAAATAGGTACATTTACATTTTGCCACACCCTGCATATTTTGACTTGATAAAACCTAAACCGTTCAGTTAGGGCCCCGGTTTATTTTGCACCAGGGCCCTTGGCTACCTAGCTACGCCACTGTGACTAAGCTGCGGATAAGTAAGCATTTCGATACAGATTACAGGTATTAGGTTGAAGATTTTTCTCACCTTAGTCTTCACAGTTCCCTTGCTTTTATACAAAGTGCATGCAGCCTGCAACAAGGCCACGAGTACAAGCGCGGCCACACACCCGACCACGACGTACAGTTTAGTCTCAGCTAGCCCGAAGTATGTGCTAGCGTTGCTGTCTGATTGTTGCGTGGGACGTTCTGATATCACTGGAAAGCATAAATAAATTCGTAAAAATATAAAAAGGAATGTATTATAGTGGAAATACAAAGTGCAAACAAAACCATTGATGGATTAAAGTGGAAACAAAACCATTGATGGATTCAAGTGGAACTCAAAGTGGAAACAAAACCATTGATGAATCGGAGTGGAACTCAAAGTGGAAACAAAAGTATTAATGGATTAAAGTTGAAGAAAAAGTGGAAACTAATACCTTAATGGATTTTATTAGTGGATCAGAGTGGAATAGGGCGAAATTAAATAGAAAGAATGAGCCAACTAGAGTCTCGTGTTTCGACTTTTAATCTGAAGGTTGTGGGTTCGAATCCTAGCTGGATTGATGGATTTTTGTTCTGAAAATTATGATTAAATAGCTAGAATTTTCCTTTGCACGAATAACATAGACACTTTTAGAGCATTATATTTCTAAATAGTCAGACGACCTTGTCAAGTTTATGATCGATTGGGAGAGTCTTGCACAGGATCGCGACGTCTGGAGGGAATGTGGGGAGGCCTTTGCCCAGCAGTGGGACAGCAGTGGCTCATAATAATAATATTTCTAAAGATTTTAAAATGCATCTTAAAAATTGCATCCAAATAAATACTGCTTAAAAATTAATATGCTTTTAAAACCACTTCAACTAAATTTTATCTGAAATATACATCCCTTAATTTTTATCTTCTTTTCGTGTCTTAAGCTCTTTCAAACCAATGTGAAAGGATTTGCTTCAACATCTTGAAGATTACTTAGGTACCTACCTACAATAGTACTGTACAACCAGTGTGCTGAAGGTACATAAACACCTTGAAGTATGCTTATAAATGTTACTTACATCCCTGAGGCTCGAAAACTAAGAACTCCGGATCCACATTTAAATTCCCGACTCTCCCTTGAGCGAGCGTATCTTTAACTACCTTCTGCCACTTCCCCACGTCGTCTGTCTCGTTCTTAACAGGGTCTAAGGACCGTCCTGAACCTTCGATTAAGTTGGAGTCGATCGATTTGAGGGTCAGTTCCGCTATTATTGATTTGGTTTCGTTTCTGAAAAGTAATTTTTTATTTATAACTCAGGCCTTTACATATTAGATGATTTATACAGCGTCAGGAGGCAACCTATGCCTACACTTAACGGGACGCTGTAGTTAGGTTAGGGTTCAGGTGCTGGGCAAGCCTATTCCATATCAAACAATGTCCCAGGCACTACAGCGTCCCGTTAAGTGTAGGCATAGGTTGCCTCCTGACGCTGTATAAATCATCTATCAATGATGTAAAGGTTACAGATACAGCACTCATTAATTCTATTCCCTAAATCTCATCCTTGACTTGACACTTGGCTCCCTGAGTGACCCTTGAAGTCGGTTTTATTTTTAGTTTTAACTTAAAATTATGAATATCTTCAATAATGACTTACTGCATAAAACCATTGACAAGTAGACCATGATATCCCTTATTCTTCCCAATCTCAGCGGCCAGGTTATCGACCACTCGTCTACTCAACTCCTCATAGTCTTTGCTGCCAGCAGCTGGAGTTTTGAAGCTGTCTGCTAACCCTGGTGGAAATTATAGTTAGAATACTAGCTTTTACGATTTCCATACTATACTAATATTATAAAGCTGAAATTTAGAAGATTAGCGAGTTTATATGTTACACAGCCCAAAACGCAACGATAGCGCGATCTAATTTTTCCTGTGGCGCCATCTATTATGTAGTGAAATGTCTCTGTCTATTTGTTACCTTTTCACGCCTAAACTGAACAGATTATGCTGAAATATGTAATGGATTAAGATTATGTCCCAGGGACGGACATAGGCTACTTTTTTTTTCAAAACTAATCATGGGGGGCGTGAAATAAGGGTTTAATTTTTTATGGGGACTTGAAGTGAAGTTCCAGTTAAAGGCAGCTAGATGGCGTTGCTAACCTATGGCTGAGGTCGAGATCGGCGCTATTATTGCATTTTTATTTTAGAAGTTTTTGAAGAGAATCTTCTGAAAAGCAGTTTTCAGTTCTATTTTTATTAAGTTTTTTTGCTGACGAAGTCGCGGGTACCAGCTAGTCTAGAATAATTCTAGCACTTAAGGACCATTTGTGATCAAACTGGTAGGTGAAAAAGTAAATAAGTTGGTATAAATCAGTTGACAACTCTAGAGGCCTCCGTCATGGCTTAACGACTTAAATAGCCGGGACCGACAATTTAACGTGCCCTCCGAAGCACGGAAGCGCTCAGATGAAAATGCCACTGGCGGTCACCCATCCACTTACAGACCGTTTTGAACGTTACTTAACTTCGACGATCTATCAAGAACTAATCAAGCACAACCACGAGCGCTGAAGTACAGAAGTCACTACAGATCTTTGTCCCTCTGAAGTTGGCTGCAAGTAGCTGTGCAGAACCAGCTACATGCAGCCATCTTCAGAGGACAACTAAGTACAAGATTATAGATTTGTAAATGATCTTACAATACGCACAACCGATCTTTGTCTCTCTGACGTTAGGTGCACTAAACGATTGCGCAGGTTTGCGCGAGTAGGCGAGATATCACGATGTAACAAACTAAGCGAGTGAGCGAGGCAGCTATACAACACTGTCTTCGTCTTTTAGGCGCCATCAAAAAAAGATTCTGCGCAGCTACTTCAGAGAGACAAAGATTGGTTGTGCGTATTGTAAGTACAGTAGTCACAACGGATCTTTGTCCCTCTGAAGTTTGCTGCAAGTAGCTGCGCAGAATCAGCTTGCAGCCAACTTCAGAGAGATTATAGATTTGATAATTCTCTTACCTGTGATGCGTATCAGCATTGTGTATGAAGCCACTCCTGGTATGACAGGTTCTGTCACAATTTCTTCCTCTGTTGGTTCTGAAAAATGAATGGGTAGGTATTAAATTGTATTCATTTAATAGTTACTTACGATTTATTACCTTCTGCCACAAACTGTCCAAGCACAGTGTAGGTAATTTTTGATGTCATTTTTTTTAACTTAAAAAAATATATTGTTCCATAATTACTCGAAGATACATAGACCGATTTGGAAAAATATTTTTATATTTGAGTGTGGTCTGGTGGTCTCGCACTTGATTCCCGAGAAATTGATACTTTTTTTTTTATTAAATAGGTCAGCATTTGACCTCCCTCTGCCTGATGAGGTCTAAGATGGAGCATGCTTTCCGAGAAGGAATCTATTTACTCTTGATTTGAAGACCCTTTTCTCGTAGGTAAAGTCAAAATCATCCTCACACGTTATTTTCACCCTTCTTTTTTTAAAACGTAATTTTTTAATGTATCTATGCCAGTAGGTACAGTCAGCAACAAAAGTCGATTAACGTTACATGTTTCACAAATCTGAATATTTCTGACCAACATTTTTACTAATATTTGAAGTTAAAGACTTGGTTCATAATAATTTCCCATTTTAAAAAGTCCAACTGTTAATCGGCTTTCGTTGCTGTACCTACAATCAAACGGTGAAGGAAAACATCGTGAAGAACCTAAAAAGTTCAAAAAACGTGTCAAGTGCACGAAAAGAGACACTTCTCTCACTTTCACCTTTCACCACACTGGTTCGAAACAACTACTGACCAGGAGAATAGTGATTTGACGACCTCTGTGGCGCAGTGGGCGAAGGTCTGCCTGCGATGCAGAAGGTTGCGGGTTCGATCCCCGCCGCGGGACAAGTGTTTGTATGACCTACAGATATTTGTCTCGGGTCTGGGTGTTTTTATGTATAATATGTATGTATTTACAAACAAAAAGTATATAAGTAGTTTATCAGTCATCTAATAGTCATACCACAAGCTCAAGCTTAGTTTGGGGCTAGATGATGCTGTGTGAAAAGTCCAGCATTATTTATTTATTTTATTTTTATTTAATTGTAAACTTACCTGGACCACAAGGCTTGATGCAGACCCTTTGTTCAGTAACGACCGGCGTCTGTAGATGTTTTCCGGTCCGTTTGTTTACTGCGTCGTAATCACCGCCTTGTACTATGAACATCATGTACCAACATTGACTGTCTGTGAATGGTAGGTCCTGGAAATGTAAAAACCACAGATAAAATAAAACTTAGGCCTTTAGATATTACATGATTTATACAGCGTCAGGAGGCAATCCATGCCTACACTTAACGGGACGCTGTAGTGCCTGGGACATTGTTTGAGATGGAATAGGCTTGCCCAGCACCTAAACCATCCTCTCAGCTTAATCAGCCGCCCACAGGAGAGACGACGTCAATACGTGTGGAGCTGACTTAGCTGCGGGTTTCCTCACGATGTTTTTCTCGTGTTAAAGCGCATATAAATTTTATGAAACGAATAATCCATCGATGCACGGCCGGGATTTGAACCCACGATCTTCGGATTGAAAGTTGAGGCACAGGCACATCCCCATTCGGCCAACACGGCTCCATAAAAGGGTAGAGTAGACATAATGCCTTGTTAATAACACGAAATAAAGACTCTAGGTTGACTCTAACAGTTAGAGTCAACCTAGAGTTAGAATATTACTTATGGTCATTCTCATTATTAGTTAGAGTCTAACTAATAATGAGAATGACCATAAGTAATATTACAATGTACTGAGGTTTATTTTGAAGAAAAAGAAAAGCATTTTTTTTTATGTAGGTAAGTAGGCACAATCAGCCTAGAAAATTTAAAAAAAAACAAGTTTCGATTTGTAAGTTTTGCACTCAAATATTTTTCAAAATTTTGATCATGTTGCGGATTTCGGAAATATTCAGATCTATGAAACATCAAATTTACACTTTCGTTCCTGACTTAGCAACCATTTATAAATTCTCATCAAACATCACAAAATTCAATCTCACCTTTTGATCGCCAGTATTCCTTTTCCTCACGAAGCTAAGTGTGGTGACTCCATCCACCAAACTTCCAGTTTCCTTACTGATATCCTGACGAGGGTCGACCCTTGGCGCCGCGTAACCGGTCACCCAACTGTCCATTATGAACGGACGGCCTGAACGTGCGTCTACCCAGCCGATTATAGCGTCTGTTTGAGACTGGAAAATAATAATATTAAATATGTATTTTATTACACAAGTGAAAATAATGGGGGTGACCTTTGCCCAGCAGTGGGACAACATAGGTTATGGAAAAAAAAGCTTACACAAGGATAGAGGGACACAAATGAATATTCAAAACAAAATTTAGAATAACGCCATCTATTAAACAACTTTGTCAACTCTCGCAGCACATCATTTTCTTATTATCAACTTGATGAAAGGTTACCTTGTCCGTAAAGCCACAAATGAGTAAAATACGTTAAGCAGAGCTCAAGTACGTAGGTACTTTGTCTTAGGGTAGCGTATGGAAGGATGTAGATCCTTCCATACGCTACCCTAAGACAAATTAGAATGGACGAGCTAATGACAGAATTCCTCTTTCAACATTTTCTGCCGATTTTTGCGAAGGACGAGGTAGCACACGAATGCATTTTACACACACACACAGGTTTACGACTGTATCCCCAAGGTGCGGTAGACATTCTCTCAGATCTTTTTTTTTATTTATTTTTGTATGTTATTTATCAGATCCTTTGAGGTCTAAGGGCATGTCCAAACACATAATATTTGATACATGCCCACATCTTGCAGAAGGTAGTATTCCATACGTGACAGGTTGCAAGCCCATCGCCACATTTACACACACTTGTGGATAAAAAAAAATTACGCACACTTGCAAATTTCGTATATGACGTACGTAACTACTACAAGAAGCACCGGAATCGTGTACATTTTGGCAGAGGGGAAATACAAGGTAAAGGCGCATCCCGTCCTTATGATACCTACCTACCCATTAAATTTCAATAACATAGTAAAATTTTGAAAAGCGCCATCTATTGAGCAACATCGTCAACTCACCATTTTCTTGTTATCACTGAACCCAATGCCGGTCCAATGCTTGCTATTCTTCGTCCGTATAGAGAACCTAACAGAATCCTTTCCTCTCTTCTGTCCTAAGTACTCCCAAGAGGCGTGGTATTCACAAGTGTTGTTGGTGACGTCACAGTTGGTCGGATGCTTCCATTCGCCTCCACATTTGTCTTTGAGTGGTGTGATTCCGCCAGCGAGGGAGGATTTTGTTTCTTCTGTAAATAATAACAAGATTAAGATAAAAAAAGTACGTGAGTGTCGTGGAACAATCGGTTGGAACGAAGTTTCACCTTTGACATTTGGCATTTGTCAAATAAATTAAATACTAGAATCGCTCTTCCGTACTAACAATAGTAGATTTAATTTTAATACTAATGATGCTAATACTAATTTATATTACATTTTATGCTAATTTAATTTAATTATTTTTTCTTTTGACATCTTTTTTTCTTTATCTAATATTGACTTTGTAAAATGATGTTTGTATGCTAATCAGCAGGATCTAGAGATTCTTAGTTTTAACAATACCATCTACTCTGTAACCTAGGTTCACAAGCAATAAATGAATTATGAATTATGAATTCTGGACTGGTTCGCGACTACGCATTTCGCACTGTGACGTTTTGACCTATGTATGTGTCGTGACGGTAAAATAGAACGCTTTTCTTTCCAGCCCCCATCCTCAATACCGTCCGAAAAGTTACTTCGTTCCAATAAAATATAAATAAGTACTTTTTTCTCATTACTAAGTTATTCGGGCTGCGGAGTCCCGAGAACAAAAGGAACCTGTATCACCCGGACCAAAGTTAGGTAGGTAATGAATTTGACAACACACCGAATAGGGATTGTAAGTACTGGATTCGAACCCACCACCTTCGAATCGAAGGTCGAGACACCAACCCACTCGGTCATCATTTTACTACAAATTATACGAACGTTTGGATGTATTTTTTGTAGCTCCTTCACGCTGAAACGGCTGAACAGATTTTGATAAAATTTGTTATGGAGATAGCTTATACCGAACCACGTCTAACTCCGAGGTAATTATTATGTAAGTACTATCTGCCTTCAATTAATTCGTTTATGCTTTTTCTCACTTAAATGGTTGCCTTGAAGAGATCGCTTTCAACGATAAGGCCGCCAGTTGTCTACCTAATAAGTGTCTCTTTTTTCTTGTATGTCTTTTACGTGTGGTATGCAATTAAGAATTATCTATCTATCTACTAAAGCTTCTTCCTCACCAAAGAAGTTGATCCTTGCGACGCCTCTTTGATCCTTATGCCCATGGTATTTGAGTTCATCTTGGCGGTAGAAGTCCCCAACAGCCGCGGTACCCCCCTCTACCCCCGAGGGGGGTACATGTACATACTTGCCAGGTTCTTGACCCCGCGCCCATATGACGTGCATTATGTCGTCGATTAGAGAATGGTCCGTTGGTTCTTTGGCCTGTGGATGAAACGTAGAAATGAAATGAAATGAAAATTATTGCTGAAAACGTGGTCAGATCAGATGTTGTCATAATATTTCTTATAATAATAATGTTCAGCACAGTAGTAGTAGTAGTAGTTTTAAAGCATTTGACGACATCTGTGGCAGTTCCTTTCTGTATTCTGTGGCAGTGGGTGCAAGCCCGCTTGGCACGCAAAAGGTTGCGGGTTCGATACCCGCCGCGGGATAAATTTTTGTATGATCTGCAAGTATTTATCTCGGGTCTGGGTGTTTCTATGTAGGTATAATATGTATTTAAAAATTCAATTATCTGTCATCATATGCACCCGACCAATCTTCTTTTCACTGATGTTCCTCTCCATCCAAAGATTGCCTGATAAGGCCGCCCATGGTACATTTTTATCAGGTTTTTCTTTTGTTTGTGTCTGTTTTAATTGCAGTAAAGTATTTTCATTCATGTATTTACAAACAAAAAGTACATATATAAGTAGTATATCAGTTATCTGGTTCCCATAGTACAAGCTTTGCTTAGTTTGGGGCTAGATGATGCTGTGTGAAATGTCCAGCATACCTACTCATTATTTAGGGATACCCAACATCGGTTTACACTGTAAATTCAAGTTCAAGAGAAAAGTGTAATTATGGTCTTCCTGACTCCTGTATTGTGATAAGAAGGTAGAGATAAATCAGTTTAAAAATGCACGCCCCTCCAATGTATTTACCTCTACATGCACAATCGGTGTACATACGCAATACACGCAACCTCGTCAATATCATTGGTTCTTTTTTAGTTTTCTTCACGCACACAAGTCAACCATTGCAATAGATATTTATTTTCACACATTTAAATAATCACGTTCAGTGGAGGGGCGTGCATTTTTTGACTGAATCATCTGTATCACAATACACACAACATGCATAGGTGCTAGATTTATTTAGAAGATAAAACATCTTATTTTTAGGTAGACACTCGTAAACGTAATAATTAAGAGATCGAAAAGGCTGATACTGATACCTATAATGTCAAAGTCAAAGTCAAAAAGCATTTATTCAGTAGGACCGCTGGGATCACTTTGAAACGTCTTAAAACTAGGTGATTCCTTCGCGACCAATACCGTGGAGAACTATGATTTTAAGATTAAAAAAAATATATACTTATACAATATAGATTTCATGACTTGCAGCTTGTGTATGTGGTCTTCTTCTCGTTATGTCAGCAGTTCATTCGAACCAGTGTGGCGAAAGGACTTTAAGTGCGCCTCACAGAGGCTCCTTGGCAAACAAGGAGGAAAAAAAAGGCAAAAAAGATTCTTACATTAATCTTCTTCCTAAACATGATGGTAGTGACTCCATTCTCTTCGAAGCCACCGGCAGCAGTCAGATCGTCATGGCCGCCCCAGAAAGTGTCCACGCGTGGGGTAGATCTAGAATATAAGTAATCATAATTAAAGATCAATGAAAACAAGATCTAAAAGTCGAAGTTACCTGAGAAAAATGTGAAGATGAAATTGGCTAGATTTCATAATGAATTACCCTTTGAAATCAGTGGAGTTGTTTAGATTGACCCAACTGTCCTGGTAATCTTTCCTATTAAAATCTCAAAAGTGTGAATACTTGAATAGATTTATTTTACAATGATCAGAGCGCAACTAATAATTTGTTTATATCGCCATCTCGATAAATAACTACCATAATCTAAATTGTCCTGTGTCGCCATCTACATATTAAATGACATACCTAATCAAAGTCATGTGACGCCATCTATTATACAGGGTCTTTCATTTTAAACTACACAAACTGACAGGGCCTCATTTTTGGGATATAAATAGACGTTTGACCATATCAATTTAATTCCGCTTCAAAATTTATCATTTATTGATTTTTTAGAATTGTTGCATAATGTTTTTCAAGAACAGACGTTCCACCAATCACAGCCCAGCTACATCACGAATGGGCTAAGTTATACAAGAAGCAACAATCAATTGAAAGGATATTCTTTATCTATTTTCTCGGGATTTTCATAACAAAACAAAAAAAATAATTACATACCTACCTAAATATTTTTTAATTTATTTTTTGAACCCATTTCCTGAATTAAGTTAGTATAAAATGAAAGACCCTATATAAATAACTTACCTATCCCTTGTATAGTAGTCTAACACACGATGGTAGTTCCCTTTAGCGGTGCCGATGACAATATCTGTGCAGTCCATAGGGTTGAAGTCGAACTTAGGCACGTATTCGTGAGCGGGGTAGTAACCTAGAATAACAATATAAAGATATTAAAAAAAATAGGTAGTACCGATTCATATTAGAAACTAGCTGTACCCGCGACTTCGTTCGCGTGGGCAGTACTCATTAGTTTTCCCAGTATACCCCGATCGGCATTTTTAAGAGTCTAATGTTGCCCTACACCTTCCTATAATATCTTCCAATGAAAGTCCCATTCAAATCGGTTCAGCCGTTCCAGAGATTAGCCCGAACAAACAGAAAGACAGACAGACAATTTTTTTTATCATTATATATCCTACTTAACTGTAGGAGCAGTTGATAACACAGTGATTGCTTGTTACATTGGCTCCATATCTCTCTATTAATGCCATTACCTTAATAATTAGTACCTAGGTACCTATAAATATAGATAGAAGAAACAAGAAGACAGTTAGAATAACCTAGAAAGTAACAGAATAGAGACCTGGAAAAGAAGGATTGAGAATAGGGAAGAGGGAATAGGAATAAAAGCTGGAGCAAGCTGGCAAAGCATTGAGAATGAGAATATTAAGCGAGAAATATAAAAATTAAAGAAATTGTTATAATAATTTACAGTTAGGTATAAAGTAAGTTATTTTAGTAAATTGTATTTTACAAAATGCTAGTAGATTTTTAATAATTAGTAAGTGCTTTCATTTTGTATATTAAGTTATTTCGGTGAAAATACATTTTTATTACTTTAGTATGTAACAGTGCTACTTTTTTTTTGACTGTGTATAATTGTGCGAAGCGTGTGCTTTACCTGTATCTTCTTTCAATCCTTTCACTAGCAACGACTCGGGTTCTTCAGCGTTGGGTTCGGGAGTAGGTTCTGATTTGGGTTCTGGATGGGGTTCTGGCTCGGGTTTGGGTTCAGGGTGAGGCTCTGGCTCAGATTCGGGTTCGGGACTTGGTTCTGACTTAGGTTCGGGACTGGGTTCTGGTTCTGATTTAGGTTCTGGATGAGGTTCTGGTTCTGACTTAGGTTCTGGTTGGGGTTCCGGTTCTGATTTCGGTTCCGGCTCTGATTTAGGTTCTGGGTGGGGTTCTGGCTCAGAAGTAGGATCTGGGTGGGGTTCTGGTTCAGATTTAGGTTCTGGGTGAGGTTCTGGCTCAGATTTAGGTTCTGGATGAGGTTCTGGCTCAGGACTAGATTCGGCTTTAGGTTCTGCAGTCGGCTCAGGTTCAGATTTAGGTTCTGGTGTGGGTTCAGGCTCTGCTTTAGGATCAGGATTTGATTTAGGTTCTCTTAAGGTAATAGTTGGTTCTGGTTTTGGTTCTGATGTAGGTTCTGGTTCTGATTTGGGTTCTGGGGTAGGTTCAGGTTCGGGATCAGCAGATGGCTCTGGTTTTGGTTCAGGGGTAGGTTCTGAATTTGGTTCGGGTGTGGGTTCTGATTTAGGTTCGATGGGTTCGGAAGTAGATTCTGGTTCTGAAGTTGGTTCAGGCTCTGCTTTGGGCTCAAGCAAAGGCTTGGAAGCTTTAACTTTAGATGATAACTTTGACTTTGGTGCAAACTTTGGTTTTGGTTTTTGGGTGGGTTCGGGGGATAAAGAGATCGTTGTGTTGTCATCTGCAAAAAATTTAACCATGCGTCATACACATTAGTATAGTGTGTTTTATACATTTGACAGTTAGTTGTATAAAATCAATTTTGGTTGTGCTTAACATTGCGTTTGTGGCTTTTAGCTTTGTGGGTTATGTTATGTGCTCTTAAAGTCTCCTTAACAACTTACCTATTGTATCATTAAGAGCGCGCTTCGGTCGACCTGTAAATAAAGAATAATATTAGATTAGGCAAGAACCTAGCCCAGAAATATTAGACTTTATCATGACCTTCATTAAAGGGACAAGATCAAAAGAACTTGAATGATCTAGGATCTGAACAGATATCTACCATCGCTGGAGATTTAGTTTGGGCATGTTTACTTCTTAAATTAGAATCAGTCTAAGACTAATATTTCAAATAATGTATTTCGACATGTCTCTGACTACTCCCTAAGATATCTTCAAAGGATCCGGAATACATAAAAAATCTGAATGTATGTCTACTACAGTCGTGATTATGTTCTTTAGACTACTATATTTTGCTGAGAAACATTTTATAACATTTACCTTTAGAACTAGACACTTTATAAGATACGCTGGTCTTAACAGTAACATCATCCCCTAAGTTCTTGAAATCCAGTCCATCAAAAGTATGCATAGCTACTCTTTTATTCCTATCGTTCTCCACTGGACTTTGTGTTGGTTCCGGTTCCGGTTCCGGTTCCGCTGTAGGTTCTGCTTTAGGTTCTGCGGTTGGCTCTGGTTTTGGTTTAGGTTCTGGTTCTGACTTCGGTTCTGGAGTAGGTTCGGATTCGGCGTTGGGTTCTGGTTCTGGGTGCGGTTCCGGTTCTGGGTGCGGTTCCGGTTCTGGGTGCGGTTCAGCACTGGGTACGGGTTTTGATTCAGCTTTAGGTTCTGGTTCGGGTAGAGGTTCTAGTTTTGGTGTGGCTGAAATAATGAACATTTTATTATGATTAAAGTTATTATGGTAGGGTTTTCATCACTTTATTTCTAATCTAAGCTTTCGTGAGTACGAACTAAAATTAGAAACATTGACCGCATGAGTATAATGCGAGTCCTCTTACCTAGATGAACTTTGTCAGTGCATAAATCAGTAATAATAACCCATAACACAACCTCAAGCTTACCTTGGGGCTAGATGATGCTGTGTGAAAAGTCCAGCATTATTTATTTATTTATTTTATTTATGCAAGTAAGTATCTATAATTCAGGTTTATTCATCAGAAAACTTTACTTTACCTTTTTCCTCCATAACAGGACCTAGAACTGGGAAGTTTTTGCACTGCTTCGTCAGACCATTGGGCCGCCATCCGAGAGCTGAAATAAAATATATAAGATTTAATTATAATAAGATTAATAAAACATAGGTAAGATTGTAAGTAAGTAGTATTTTCCCTTTTTTCGAACAAACATATTAATTAATTTTGACTTTTGATTGTTAAAATAAAAACGCCATTTCTTTTCGATTTCTGTGCAAAATTAAATCTTTATATCGGTCAAAATTTAAATTTGATCATAATGTTTGATTGGAAATATTCAGATAAGCTGACTGTACCTAGACCTACTGTGTTTAAAAAAAAAACTTAGGCCTTTAAATCTATAAGTACCTCTGATAATATGCAAATCCGAAATTGATAACTATGAAAGTCAAACGTATAGAATAGAATAGAATAATGTTTTATTTTCTCCACATCATATACAACAGTTACAATAGGTACTTAAATCTACATAATTTTATGTGGGTGAAAATACGGCTACCCCTCAGCATTTGCTGCAACAGCTCGAGAGTGTTGGAGCGCTGGTTTTCAGTGGAGCCATACAAGTATAAGTAAATATAAATATACTTATATATATACCATATAAGTCTCTTTAAATGGTACATTTAAAATAAGACCTTCATTGTACGTACAACAGTATGCAATAAAAATATTCTGATTCTGATTCCTACTAGATAATTTATACAGCGTCAGGAGATAACCTTTGCCTACACTCAACGGGACGCTGTAGTGCCTGGGACATTGTTTGAGATGGAATAGGCTTGCCCAGCACCTAAACCATCCTCTCAACTTAATCAGCCGCCCACAGGAGAGACGACGTCAATACGTGTGGAGCTGACTAAGCTGTGGGTTTCCTCACGATGTTTTCCTTCACCTTGTTTAACTATTGTTTAAACTTACCAGCATAAGAAGTACCATTCACCATCATCACGACCTCAATCTCAGCGGATTCCTTTAGTATCCTCCAGTACAAGTTGAAGTGTTCAGAGAGAGAACGCTTGCTGAACAGCCCTAGGTTTATGTTCTTATCCTTCCATGGTGATTCTGAAATTGATGATTTTGTCAAGTAATGTAGGTAATAATGTATATTATACCGATGATCCACCCCTCCAGTTACACCGTGTAGTATGTATATGGTAAAATCAAAGAGCATTAATTCTGGACTGCTGGGATTCAAAAAATCCTAGTTTAAAGGAAGTCTTAAAAATAGATGATTCTACTTCCGTTCTCCATAATTAAAAAAAACCCCTACACGAGTCTCGCTGGTTCGACCGCCTTTATTAAGATAATTTGGTGTTGCTGCCTGTTTACCTACTTATGTTTTTTGTTATTTAGGTAGCATGGTACTTACATGTTCGCCAATTATCAGTTATTTATAGACTGATTTCAATACTTATTTTTTAATAAAAAAGGGGAAAAAATACCTTCTCAAGAGGAAAATAAGTGTAAGATTTTAAATTCATTGCTGCTTACATAAACGTTAAACCTTAGTTGAACCCCATGTTGACACATGTCAAAACAAAACTGTTACCACAAAAAACATTTTTGAAAAAAAAAATTGAACCGACTTCACAGAACACAAACAGAAGAACCTTCTACACACATATTCTTATTTTTCTCTTTTTAGTGTGTAGAAGGTTCTTCTGTTTGTGTTTTGTGAAGTCGGTTCAATTTTTTTTTTCAAAAATGTTTTATTTTTCACTTTTTAGTGTAAGTAAATAAATACTGTGTAAATAAAAGTGTATGTGTAAATAATATAGTAAGCTACGAGTACATTAAGACTTTGCTTATCGTAGCTTAAGTAGGAAAGGATAAGAGAAGTCATGGGCAGACCTACTAAAGGACACACCGGAGTTCAGCAAGGGGGAAAACTATCAATCCATAAGGAAAAGAAAATATTTTGGACTACCTCGGGTGTAATACCCTTTCAAACTATTTAATGTTTGACTCAGATTGTGAGTCAGGGTGTGTTGTGTAGTGAGAATGAGGTTTTTTGAATGTTACGGGAAAACTGTCAATCCCTCAGGAAAAAAAATATATGGCGCCACCTTGAGAGTGTCCTTTACACTTTCTAACAAAAAAAATTTTGGAAATCGGTCCACAACTGACGGAAATATCGGTGAACATACATAAAAAAAAAAAAAAAAAAAAAAAAAAACATACATACAGCCGAACATATAACCTCCTCCTTTTTTTGAAGTCGGTTAAAAAAGCGTACCATGTACGAGTATTTAAAGATCGTTTTTCTAGGGACAATTTTTTAGTTAGTCTTAGTCTAAACTCGGCTCATTTTCTTGTATAAACCCAAAGTTTTGTGAAAGGTGAAGGTCCCACAGCTGGGCACAGGTCTTTCACCTGTGCTCAGCAGTGGGACAGCCATGACTAAATTAAAAATTGTAGCATTTCATTTTTTAACCGACTTCAAAAAAAGGAGGAGGCTATATGTTCGGCTGTATGTATGTTTTTTTTTTTTTTTTTATGTATGTTCACCGATATTTTCGTCAGTTGTGGACCGATTTTCAAAATTTTTTTTTTGTTTGAAAGGGTATACTCTTATAGTGGTCCCATATAAATTTTTCTCCTGAGGGATTAATAGTTTTCCCGTAAAACTAAAACAATCATTGAACTTTAAGAAAATTGTGGCCCGATTTCCAAAATTTATTTTTTGTTACAAAGAGGTATACTCTCAAGGTGGCGCCATATATTTTTTTTTCTGAGGGATTAATAGTTTTCCCGTAAAACTAAAACAATCACTGAACTTTAAGAAAATTGTGGACCGATTTCCAAAATTTTTTTTGTTAGAAAGTGTAAAGGACACACTCTCAAGGTGGCGCCATATATTTTTTTTTCCTGAGGGATTGACAGTTTTCCCGTAACATTCAAAAAACCTCATTCTCACTACACAACACACCCTGACTCACAATCTGAGTCAAACATTAAATAGTTTGAAAGGGTATTACACCCGAGGTAGTCCAAAATATTTTCTTTTCCTTATGGATTGATAGTTTTCCCCCTTGCTGAACTCCGGTGTGTCCTTTAGTAGGTCTGCCCATGACTTCTCTTATCCTTTCCTACTTAGGCTACGATAAGCAAAGTCTTAATGTACTCGTAGCTTACTATATTATTTACACAGTATTTATTTACTTACACTAAAAAGTGAAAAATAAAAATTTTTGAAAAAAAAAATTGAACCGACTTCACAGAACACAAACAGAAGAACCTTCTACACACTAAAAAGAGAAAAATAAGAATATAATTTGAAGTCGGTGCCAAGTGAATACGATTAGGTACCTATAAAAAAAAGAAATCGAGCGATAGCGTACCGGGATACAATTTTGCACCCAAGTTCTTTTGAATTTCTTAGATGTAAATGAATAGTTGGCACCGACTTCAAATTATATTCTTATTTTTCTCTTTTTAGTGTGTAGAAGGTTCTTCTGTTTGTGTTCTGTGAAGTCGGTTCAATTTTTTTTTTCAAAAATTTTTATTTATAATAGCAGGATATGCAGAAAAAATTTGCATTTTCAGATTCTCTAAAGAAATTTGAATTTTCGCGCCGAACACTGACGTCAGAGGCGGTTGCTGATTGCCGAAGATTCTGGGTGATCCTAGTTCAGAAACAAATAGGAGCATGGCCGGTCAAGAAAAAGTCGTAGTGGAGTGTGCAGGTCCAAAGGTTCCCATTTCTAAATGGGGAATCAAATTCGTTGGTGTAGGGGACATTAGGTCATTTTTAGAAAGGATACAGGAATTGAGAATATACTCACTTTTATTACAACCCTTCCCGTAAAACCCATGGGGACAGTAGCACATCCGACTCGGAGCTTCAGTCGCGTTAATGTCAATGCATTTGCCGCGCAACCCACAATCATTGTCTTCAGCACATTCGTCTGAGAACTGACAACGCGGGCCCCAGTACATCTTGTTGCATTTACAGCGGCCGAGGATGTGGAAACCATGGCCGGAACACGTCTCGTGGTATTGTTTGCCTGTAAAATTAAAGCTGGGTTAAATTAAAGCTACATTTAATACCGTTTTTTCCGTTTATCTTAATAGATAATCAATCTGATCTGGAGCCCTTCGGGTTTTCAAAATTCTTTCAGGTCGAAGCGACGCGTGATCCGAGAGCTGGCACATTTTAGGCTCAAAGGATCAGCATTGCCATCGAACGTGGTAATACCGCCAGTGTTTTGGGCACGCTTCCGGCTGACAGTGACCTGGATCAGTTGAGCTATCTATAGATCGTTTCTAAGATAGCTTGACTAATCCTGTTGTATTTTGTAAATATATGTAAATGTGGAGTAGCTTAGTTTCTGTAAATAAATCTGTAGGCATATGTAGTTATTTTAGTAAATAAAAAAAAAGCCAAGCGTTTTTCTTTTTTCTTACGTGGTACGATATCAATGTCCGCACACGACCAGAACCGATAGTTGGTACCCCACTCCCCCGCCTCCCTCTGCAGTTGAAGGGTGCAGTTGTCGCATGTAAAGTCGCTGGGCAGACGGACCTCGTACTTTTGAGCTCTGGAAATGTAAATCAAGGTTATCAGACACTTTGTGAGTAATTGTTTCCAATATAATAAAATACTTTAGAATTATAGTACGTACTGTAATTCCCTATAAGAAACGGATTTACGGATGCCGTTAACGACTCTGAGCGCGGATATTTAACGCCTTAGATAAGAAAATATCTGTAATGTTAGCTTAAGTTGTAAATAAATAAATAAATAAATTTAGTTGCCTATTAGTGGCCACTGATTTGTGCGAACTTCATCTTTACGTAGGTATATAAAGTTGAAGTACTTAATACACAATAAGTAGTTCGTCCGTACGTTTACTTCCTCCTCTTTATGCTATATAAAATCATATTAGAGAGAAATAAAGCACCTACTTAGCGACTAACAGATTATACCTACTATAGGTATAATCTGTAAGTCGCTAAGCGAAAAGTAATGGAAACTTACGTTGAGTCATCACGAACGAATTCTGTGCCCCCTGCCCTTGGTGTCAAGTCCAAAACTGGTCGCTCCAAGTAGTCCAGTATCCTCAGGCTAAATCCTCCCTAAAATAAAAAAAATATACATATTAGTAAAAAGAAAGTCGCCCAACGTGGGGCTCGAACCCACGACCCTGAGATTAAGAGTCTCATGCTCTACCGACTGAGCTAGCCGGGCTGTGAGAACGAGGTTGAAATACTGAATAACTTACTCTGTGCGCATAAGCTAAATGCCAATGTACTGTAAACGTTGATCCGGCTACAAATGATGTTTTCAATGACCCTGTAAACAAATAAAAATAAATAAATACCTAACTATACATACTTTACAACGGAATAATTATAGTTTTACAATAAAAACAAAGCTATGTAGAATAGTCATTGCCACCTAGCGGCGAGTGGCAAAAACAAGTGACACGAAAACCGGTTTTACATAAGATCACATAGATGGCGCAATACTCCCATTGCACGATTGCACGTGGGAAATTAAGTTATTTCGGCCGATCTATTACGAGTACCTACGTCAAGTAAAATGGTTTGGGATACATTCTCACGCTGTACATACATACGCACTTCCCATTGAGAAATAAGACTATTGTTAGAAATAAGACCACTGACATGACATGAGTAACCAAACTATGAACAGTTACAACACTTTTACAATACCAGCCATAGGTAAGCTAAGTATCTTCCTACTTAAACCCTAAACTACTGAATTACTAACCAAGAAACAGCTGTAGGTAGGGTACATTTTTTTTATACGTTACGTCGGTTGGTCGAACTCTATTAGTTTTTTAACGGTTAGATAGTAAATGTTAATAAAAAATGTAAAAAGATTCGCAGCCGGTAGGATTCGAACCTACGCTCCCAGAGGGAATCTGATTTCGAGTCAGACGCCTTAACCACTCGGCCACGACTGCTTGATGACGTCTCGCCAAATTACGTAACTACTTCACGGTGGTCATTAAAATTAATTCGCAGCAAAAGTTTCTTTCATAAAATGCTACGAACACGATCAAAATCTAAACTAGAATTAAGAAAAAGCTAAGCAGATTATATAAAATTAAATAAGTACCTACTTACTTACTTAAATTACAAAAAGAAAGCTTTGAACATACAATTTTAATACCGTAACCTGTTATCTTTGAGTATTTTAATGTTAAACGCAACAGGAATATTCTAATGAAGTTATAAAAATATCCGCTCGTAAAAAAATGTACGTAATAATAATTTCTTCAAGTACGGTCATTGAACTCAATGTTGCAGTAAAAGTATCACAAAGTAACATTTTATTACTATGTTGCAAGCAAAGAAGAGGTACCTGCTAGATACCTACTTTAAACTAAGTTTTATAGTTTTCCAAAATGAGATAAAAATAAATGAAAAGTGGATCTCCCGTATAAGGCTGTAGCTCAGCTTGCGGTAGGTATTTCGAGTGAAAGCTTTAAAAAATTGCGGCCAATATTTTAAAAAATCCACATTTTTGACGTGACAACGTCTTATATATGATAGAGCCGGCTGCACGCACGAAATAACATGACGTCATGCGGCGTTACCTCGCTCTGAAGCGTTCCATGTAAGGCTTGCGCAAGTGAGCGAGAGCGCGGAACGAGCGACAAAGAAGCACAATCGGCCTTTGCGTTGTCACGTTCAACTATCGTCAGTAAACCGACTTTACAGACAACCAATTCTTTTTTTTTAATTTGCTCGGTAGGCTGCTGATTGTCTATTAAGCGTATGTCTGTATTCTGAGCATAGAGTTACATATTCAGATCTCTCTATTAGGCAGGACAACTTCTACAGGGTGCGCTAGTATTAGTAGCAGATTTTTAATAAGTAATTTAGTAAGTCTAAGTAGAGTCGACGAAAAGAGATCGCTATTGCAAGTTGTCGAGAACAGAAGGGGAAAGATGATCGGCCATCTTATACGACATGACAGTTTCATTAAGAACATTATAGAAGGGAAAGTGGAAGGAAGAAGAGTTTCCTCCTTCCTTCCACTTTCCCTTCCTCTTCAGGAAGACCGAGGATAAGCTACATGAGCCAATTAAGGAGTAGGTAGCTGTCATGTCGTATAAGGAGGTCAAGGAAGCAGCCCTGGAAAGAGATACATGGAGAGGGATTCATCAGTTGTGCCGACAAGGAGTAAATCCTTAAATAAGAAGAAGTAAGTAAGTAAGTATAAGTACACCTATTCTTCCTTCCACTTTCCCTTCTTCTTCAGGAAGACCGAGGATAAGCTACATGAGCCAAGTAAAGGAGTAGGTAGCTGTCATGTCGTATAAAGAGGTCAAGGAAGCAGCCCTGGAAAGAGATACATGGAGAGGGATTCATCAGTTGTGCCGACAAGGAGTAAATCCTTAAATAAGAAGAAGTAAGTAAGTATACAAATTGATGCTCTTGTACCCATCTCATGGTAATTAAGATTAAGCACTAGCATCTAGCTCTCGGAGTCACGACAGCTACCATCATGATTACAGTGTTCGGTGATGAGTCAGCGGTCTATGACCTCGCGCTTATTTGTTTACAATTGCACAGATTATGAATTTGTTTACAATCATATTGCAATGTTTACAACTTGGAGGGAGCAAATAATGGTTCACAGTGACAGAGAACATGCTCATCATAAATATGTACTACTAGCTCCTGCCAGCAGTTTCACGTGGTACCTATGGCCTAGGTGTACCGTTTATGTTATTCTAGGCATTAATATACATTAATGCCTTGAAACATGTACATACGTACATGTTTCAAGTTTCAGCATTATTGAGCAACAAAAATCCTTACTTTCCTAAATACTGCATTCAAGTTTTGCATAAAAAAATATTTGAATGATAAGGCGTGTTGATGAAGGACTTGTATTTAATTCAAAGGTTCATCATTATCATCATCTCTGCTAGATTTATCTTCTGTCTGGCAGCTCTCGTATTAACATTCCCTACGTATGACCTTCACTATTGATTTTACGATTATTATTTTTTCAACCGACTTTAAAAAAGGAGGTTCTCTATTCGTCTATGTTTTTTTTATATTTGCTGGATAAAGACTAAAGCCTCATTTGTTCTATCCAATACAATACCCTGAAGTCAATTCCTTTTAGGGCCGTCCAATAAACTATACGTTCCAGTCATTCAAAGTAAAACCATTCGAATTTCGAGTCCATTGAATAGACATTCTTGATCCATTATGCGTAGACGCAGCTACAAGTATTATAAATACTTTAGAGCTATGGCAATTGGGTGATAAATATCACGTCGGAAGATATTACGAAAGAATAATTGCACATATTTTGTCTTGCCAAGGCTTTTATTATAATGGTTCAATGCATAGTTGAGATCGTCAAAAGCTATCGCACAAAATAATGCAATAATACTTTCAGGATGTAAAACGGCTTGCTTCGCTCGCGATGTCTCATGTAGATGTTTGAGGCTGTGATGATGACAAAAATACAAATAACGAACCTTTTGGCATCCCACATGGTGGTTTTGTCCGACTGTTGTCCAAGAAGTCCAAGTCAAGCCTCCTTGCCGGAGGGTATGTGAGCGCAACGTGCGCCTGCGCACCGGACAGCGCACACAGCGCCAATATCACTCCTAGCATTGTCAGTCCCTCATTTCTTTTTGGTTAAATTTACACTAACTATACCTATTGAACCATTTTTTGTATTTTAACACACTATCAACACTTCTTTGCAAATTTTGTATTTTCACTGGATTCTTGTTTCACTGTTATCTATTATCACTTTTTGTCGATGGGATTCAAAACCATATTTCACTTTACTGGTTCACTGTTCCTGTAACAATTGAAAGAAATATTATTAATTAGTTGATTATACCTACGGCAATCCGAAGCAGCGATGGAGAGACTAACTTGATTCAAATTTCCTATATTAGACCACATTAAATGTAATAGCTAAATTTTAGCTCACAAATCAAAATAGAGAAGAGTGGTATGAAGGGAGGCTTTTGCCACGTAGCGTAGGACTAAACGCACTTTAGGGCTGTCGGAGACTAGACGTGCCTCCTACTAAATACATTTTTTTTTTTTTTTTTTATGTTGAATGGGTCGGCTCTTGACCTCAGACTTACACAGGCAAGAGTGACGTCTACGATGGAGCGAGCCTACCCAGAAGGTGCCTATTAACTCTCTTTTTAAAAACAATAGGGTCGTAGCTCAGCGGAAATACAGACGCTGGAAGCTGATTCCAAATTTTTGCAGTGCGCATAATAAAAGAACTTTCGAAGCGCTTAGTTCTAATAAGTGGAATATCAACCAGATGAGGATGATAATCAGCTGTGCGTCTGAAGTCCCTGTAAAAGAACGGTGAAGGCGGAATAAGGTCGTGTAGCTCCTGGGCACACTCACCGTAGTATAATCTGTAGAACACCGACAAACACGATACCTCACGACGATGGCTCAGACTATCGAGTTTTGCTTCGGCAAGATAGTCTTCACCTACGAGCTTCTTGGCTCTGCGCTCCACCGAGTCAAGTGCAGCAAGTTGGTACTTAGCAGAACCATCCCAAAGGTGGCTGCAATACTCCATACAAGATCGAACTTGAGCCTTATATAAAGTCAAAAGTTGACCCGGCGTGAAATATTGCTTGACCTTATTTAGAATGCCCAGCTTTTTGGCCGCAGTTTGTGCTTTGGACTCGATGGAGGTGCCAAAGTTGAGGCTAGCCGTCAACTCTATGCCAAGAAGGGTGAGGTGGTCGGTTACTTCAACCGATAAACCTTGGAAGGTGGGAGCCAGGTCAAATCGACGCTTTTTCGCCGAAAAAAGACATGCTTGAGTTTTGTTGGCATTAAAACAGACTCTATTAGCGTCACCCCATCGGGAAACGAGACTAAGAGTTTGATTCGTCCGCTCAACCATGGCCTCTCTCAAGAAACATACCTCCAGATTGGTGGATCGTGCGCTAGATATGTATCTCTCAGTGACAGTACTGTCATCTGCATACCCAAAAATGCCCAGCTGAAGCAGGTCATTAATGTGTAGCAGGAATAGAGTCGCTGAGAGAACAGACCCTTGAGGAACACCAGCGTTGATACTCTTATAGTCCGAGGAGCAGCCATCATATTTGACACAAGCCCGCATCTTGCAGTATCTTAAGATTACTCCAGATAATGAAAGTCACATCACTAAAACCAAAAGGCTCTGAGGGTTCGAAAATCATACGCAGTCTGAATTGCTACTGACAAAGCAAGACAAGATATGAAATCTGAATGGTCTACAGGCCCTAGGACAGGCTCATTGTTAGTCAGTCTGCATTCCGACACTCGGAACCAAGTATGGTGCAAGGCATACCATGCACTATTTGTAATGAATGCACTGCCTATTATTCAGTACTTAGATACTTACTACATACTTTTACTAGCTGCTAGCGGTGTTACTCGAGGTCCTAGGGAATACTTCACTTTTCCGGAATTAAGAATAGCCTGTGATATTCCAGACTATAATGTATCTATCTATCTGTGTTACGTTTTCATCCAACTACTTACATTCAATAGGTTGTAGCGTGAAAGAGCAACAAAAACGCTTTCAAAAATTTAAACGGGATTAAAATTTGATATGAAGTATGGTAGCTTTTACTCTAGATTAACACAAGCATATTTTTATCCCGTGAAGTATTCCCCAGGTACTAGGGTAACACTACGGAGCGTAGTATCACAGCTACTACAGTTCGCCCAACGGATCTAAGCATTCGTGAAGTTAGCCGTTTGTCTGCGCAGAACACAATTTTGTATGAAAAAGCGTTCACTGCGCAGACAAACGGCTTACTTCACGAACGCCTAGATCCGTTGGGTGAACTGTACCTATTCAATAAATTCACACAAATTAAAAACAAATTAACTAAACAAACACAATTTAACGTGATTGAGTCATTCGTTACAATACAACATAAGACAAGTGTAACTTAAAAATTGCCACACAAATTGGAATCTTATTATTACACGATAAGACTGAAAATGTGTTATTAAAGTCCGTCACAGATGGCGGGCACTTTCGTTACTTTCACTCGACAATAGTCAATTGTTATAAATATTATTAACTTTTGTTTTCACTTTATCTCGACGTTCTATTATTTTCCAAGTAGGCGGAATGATTGAGTATCAATTGTAGGCAACTAATTTTCTTTAGCACACTTACAATTTGTAACATGACAAACAATAATGATCAATACAATACATATTTATAACTTACTTGCGAAATTAGAAAACATTATTTATGGAAACACACTGTCGATTCAAAGTCAAAGTAATTTTTATTTTTTATTTAAAGAGCTTGTACTTACTCGTATAGATATTGATTAATAGTCAATACGTTATTTTGTTGTAAAGGATGAGTGCTCCTTACCCTATGCAAGAAGTGCGAGTTCAAATCAAACCTCGCGAACGGACCAATGTTTACATAATCTGCAGATATTTGTACCGGGTCAGAGTGTACCTTCGAGTCGGAGTGTACATTGGTACTCGTAGTTTGTAAATTCTGACACCAAGGCGCCATTTGACATAGCGCCATTTACCACCCATTACCCAATGGTTCGAATGGGGTTGTGCCTCGACTTTCAATCCGAAGGTTCGAATCCCGGCCGTGGATCACTGGATTTTTCGTTTCAAAAATGTATATGCGCTTTAACACATAACGGTGAAGGAAAACATCGTGAGGCAACCTGTAGCTTAGTCAGCTCCACACGTATTGACGCCGTCGCCGCCGTGTGGGCCAGGCTGATTAAGCTGAGAGGATGGTTTAGGTGCTGGGCAAGCCTATTCCATCTCAAACAATGTCCCAGGCACTGCAGCGTCCCGTTGAGTAAACTTGAGTGTAAGCATAGGTTGTCTCTTACCTCTTGACTCCTGACGCTGTATAAATAATCTAGTAAACATATTTTTCATTCATAAAACCTGCAGTTGAATGCATACGATGATGACATACTAGGAAGACATTTTCCACAGCAAAGATTTAAACTCAATAATCGTAACGATCTTTGCAATACTTAATTTCTGATGTTTCTTTGTTGTGTCTACCTGTATTACTTACTATACTACGGATACAAATAAATGTTACATTAGGTACCGTGTAGGTATGTGCTGCTATGGCCTGCTAAGTAGGATATATTTCTCTCGCCTTTAAATTCAAAGTTTGCGAGTTCGAATTCAAATCCAGGCCGTGCAAAAAGTTTTGTAAAATTTGAAGATGCCTATCTTTAGTTCACTCTAAGTTTTTAAAGTTATTAAATATATGTATATTATTTTGGAGTGAGGAAGTTAGTTTAGTATTCTGATATGCGACAGTAAATCAATAAGGTTTGTTCGAGAAATATGTATATACATTTTGCAACCATTACCTAAGTACTAACTTCTAGATGGTTTGGTAGCATAGCTCGCTGCGCTCGCCCGATAATGAAAAGATATAGCAACAGATAATCATCATCATCATCATCAAATTTAAGAGCTCAGCTCTTGTCGGTGCAATTATGCAACTTCCTACCTCTCCCTTTCCAATGCGGTCTCCTTTACTTCTGTATACGACATGACAGCGATCTTCTCTTTTATCTGACTCATGAAGTTTATTCTAGGCCTTCCTCTTCCTCGTCTTCCTTCCACTTTTCCTTCTATGATGTTCTTGATAAAGCTGTAATGTCGTATATGATGTCCAATTATTTTTCCTCTTCGATTTTGAACGGTGTTCATCAAAACCCTTTTCTCCTCAACTTTTCTCAGCACTTCCTCGTTGGTAACCTTCTCCGTTCAGCTGATACAAAACAGATAATCAAGATATCGATATTGGCGATACGTCTCGTTACCTTCAATCACTGTGGAATGCTGTGAAAGTGGCGGACGATGCGAATATATCACTATTGTAAGTAGCTGAGCTACGCTATCAGGGTGCAAACTATTTGGTTTTATCACAGACAATAAAAACAGAAACAGGTTCACGACTGTATCCCCGAGGTGCGGTAGACATTCTCTCAGATCTTTTTATGTTACTTATTCCAGATCCTTTGAAGATGTCTAAGGGGAGTAGTCAGAGGCATGTCCAAACACTTATTTGATACATGCCCACATCTTGCAGAAGTTAGTATTCCATATGTATTCATGTCATGTCAATTTGATTTTGAAAAAACATGGCGGCTTGTCATTTCAAAACTCCAACGGAAATCTTTCGTCAAATGAAAATTCTTCTTGAATACTCCCCCATTCCATTTGCCAAACCTCCTGTTACGTATCCAAGGCTTCATTAGTAAAATGACATAATAAAACCTAGTAAAACACGAGAAAACTAAATAAAATAGCAGAGCTTCTACCTTCAAAAATGGCGAAAGTCAGTGAGTTCTTATTTGAGCTGCTCTACCAATGACGATGATGTTGATGCTATGCTACCAAACAACCAACACGGTCATGCTACTTTTGGATAGTGTAATTTTCTAGAGCAGGAAACGCTTCGATGCCAAAATGGTTTCCAACCACAATATTACAAACGTTAAAATCTAGAGCACCATTGATACGCATTCTATGGTGTGACTCAAGCTATAGGTAGGTTAGGTACTAGACTAGGTAAGTACATTATGACATGTGTCAACCAACAACAATAGCATGTCAAAACATTGTTATGTAAACTGCTCGTGGGATTTCATAGCATAATTTGATCCCAACTTTGTTATAAGCTAACATGAGACGGGTTTTGTAAATATAATATAACAAATACTACAAACGAAACAGATAGTATACTAAAAGTGCGGTAGACATCCTTATTTTATGCATTGAATATACCTAAGGGGGTAGTCAGCGGCGGCAAGTCCAAATATTATGCACAATACGAAAATTAAATTCTCTGCATCAATGAATTCTGTAATAATTTAGAATAGTTAGCATAATTTCGTTTCATTTGCTAACATCCGATATGGTCTAGTGGCTAGGATACCTGGCTCTCACCCAGGAGGCTCGGGTTCGATTCCCGGTATCGGAATATTTTTTTTATTTTAATACATTTAATTTTCATACCTGCTTCTCATATAAAATTTAAAACGGTACTATACCAATAACCGGTAATTATACCAAATTCATTTAATGTGATTTTGCAAAATGAGAAATAATTGAATTTATCGCCATCTATTATCGAGTAGTTGACGTTAATTTGCTACGTGGTTTTATAATCGTAGCCGTCAGAAGAAAAGACATACAAGTTTAATTTTAGAAAAAATATATTTTCAGTTCGTATAAAAAAAAAATCGTAGTTCGTAGTAAGATGGTGTGTTCTAATGGTCCTTATCGTAGTAAGTTTTATTTTAGAAAAAAATTAGTAAAATCTTGGAACACTCGGTTGGAGTTGGATGGAACGAAGCAAAGAGTACTTACTTTTCTATACAGGGAATATAATTATTGTCAATTAGGTACCTTAGAAACGCTCTTCCATACTAACAATGTAACAATCTATGGACTGTGTCGCGGCTGCGCATTTCGCACTATGACGATTTGACATATACCAAGTGTCGTGACGGTGAAATGGAACAAAATTTTTTTCCGCCTCAGTCTTTTTTCCTTCGATACCGTCCGAAAAGGAACTCAAATCACTAAAACTTTATAGCAAAGTTCGCTAACCACGCTTACAGTATTGCAATGGGGAAGGTATAGAAATCCCCTCCGACAATCCCCTACGTGGCGATAAGGAATAAGTTTCTTACTTAGGCTTATTCCACTTATTTACCTTATGATTATGAACAACTCACAATTATTTATTTAAAAAGTTTCTTAAGCCAAGCAAGCGCTACCGACCACCTTCAAGGAAGGTCATATAATCCACTTGATAGGATCTTTCCCACCTTTTAACTGTGTAACATGACGGAAGCTTGCATTTCCTAGTCATTCTCAAAATATACTCTATCCCATTGTAATAAGAGCTAGTATAATGATCAGTAATAGCTAGTATAACGTCTCGGCGAGTGGAGGCAAATCACTTTGTCACGATCATTTCAAGCGGTTACATCGATTTTACACTGTTTATACGGTTTTGTTTGAAAAGCAAAAGGTTTGGAGGAGGAGCTGATCTTTTTGAGTAACAAGAACGTGAATACGGTCAGTTTTTATTTGTCTTGAGAGCAAAGATGTATTGAAAACCATAATTATATTAAATCATCATAGCTTGTGAGAGCACTAGTGGTCTAGTGGTAGTGGCCCCGCCTTCCAATCGTCGTGGGTTCAATCCCGGTCGTGCACCAATGAGTTTTTAGCCGAAAAAATTATGTGCGCATGCCAGTACTTTCAAACGGTGAAGGAAAACATCATGAGGAAACCGGCATGTCGTAGAACCTACAAAGTTCGATAACATGTGTCAAGTGCACGAAAGGAGCCTCTTAGAGGCGCACTTATAATCCTATCACTTAAAAAGAACTGGTGACACGACAAGAAGAAGAAGAAGGTCATAGCTTGTGCGTATAAAGCTACTTAAGGTTATATTACAATTAGGTAGCCAGACTGTTTTTAAATCACACCTCAATAGTATCTAAAAAAAGCCAATGACCTTACCCGTCTCAATACATACTTAGTTACATACATTTAGCCAAAAATACTAATCAATTGCATTTGAATCTGAACACTTTAACATCATTTTACAGATTGAGGTCAATATGCACATTCCTGTTCAAACGTACTTGCAAATTCATCATGACATGTAGGTTAAGTACCTACATCATAAAAACCTCGAGTTAATATCCGTAGCGCGATAATAAAAGTGCTATATCATACAAAAATCTCAATTACTATTATGCCATGTAAATCGATTATGAAATCGATTATCATAATCGAAACGATTGAATTGGGTCAAAAGAAAAGTGTTTTCTGTAGATAATGTGCTAAACGCTTATTGAGTTTGTATTTATGTGATTGAATTCGATGATTCCACATAGCGGAAAGTTTTTGTAAGGAAAGAGAGTCCAAGAGATTTGCTCCTACAAACAGATCAAGTTCGGGTAGCTGTCACATCCAAATAACACAATTATTATTGTAAGATAGGCTAGGTTGCATATCAAAGACCTTGTTTTAACTAATGTAATAAACATGTTGCTACCCGTAGCAACAAGGCAAGGTGGACAGGAAATTATATGGGCAAACCTATATGATGCAAGCATAAATGATGAAGTAGCACGTGATCGGATGAATCTATTTTGATTACTTACTCATGGAAGCATATGGCAGTACCAAACAGACCACGCCAGAACACATAGATAGGTGCTTACTTTGTCTTTAATATCTTTCACAATTTCCTAAGCATACCATACAACCTGTACTTTGCGATCAGTATCTTTTCGGAGCAAACCAGAACATAATTATGGTTCTTAGACCGAATTACAAACTCGTTTGTTGTTTTTTGCAATTTCTCAGCACTAAGGCGTTGCCAACAATCAATTAGCCCAAATAGCGAGTATAGAGAGATTGTAACAAACGAAATTGATAAGGTAACTAGATATTACGGCGCCACTGAAAACCAGCGCTCCAACAGACTCTTGAGCTGTTGGAGCAAATGCTGAAGGGTAGCCATATTTTCATAGAATTGTAAAACTCATGTATTGTGGAGAAAATAAATGTTTTTCTATTCTATTATTATTTAAAACCTTGGTCACGCAGCAAAAATAAAAATACATTGAAAATAAGTTACCATTAGTTAACTAACCGTGTTTGTTGCCCTGGTTCTTCACGGTATTGGTCGCGAAGGAACAGGAGTAGAATCACCTAGTTTTAAGACGTTTCAAAGTGATCCCAGCGGTCCTACTGAATAAATGCTTTTTACTTTGACTTTGACTAAACAAATATCTTTAAAAGATTATGTTGAAAAAAGGTGATGAGTGAGGCATAGGACCAGCATGAATGCCGTGAGCAGAGGGAGGCCTTCATCCAGCAGCAAGAAAGTAGGTATTGGCTGCGGATGATGATGTTGTGTGTACATTCATTTCTATTCTATTAATTGCAAATAGTGCTCTAATTCCTCACAGTAACTACAAAGCGCTGGTGCGCATTGTCATAAGTAACATAACTACTCATTAGAACTGGGAAAGTAATATAGACGCGAAGTGCGATTGCTCAGCATCCAGAGCATTGTAAATATGATTATGTATGTTTAGAGAAAGTGTAAACTTCTTTATTTGTCATCACTCCACACAATGATTACTCGCTAAGGCAAATAAAAAACAGGTTATCAATCTTCTGCGGTTTATTCTTGAATACGATCTGCCGGAATTGGAATTGTGATGATGATAATGCTTATATGTTTTCGCGGTTTGACAAGGTTATTGAAACTAATAAAAAATATGGAAATAATGTGAACGTGGCGAATGTATGTCAGACAGGATTTGGTCAGGATCATAGCAAGTGGAAATCTGAAAATCAGTGGTCTATGTGATTGTGATTGTACAAGTTAGACTTATCAATAAGGTATTGACCACGTATTGACGGATGTGTAATGTGTATACAACCTTCATTGAAAATCTCAAATCAACTGATACTACCAATATTGGTATTGGATCGCTATTAAATAAATCAACAAGTGAAGTGAGAGAAGAAGAAGAAGACTAAGCTAAGATGTTACTGATTGGGCGGTATAGTCGCTCAGCGACAAAGCCCTTTCCTTTTTTTTTGTAAATAAAAATAAAAAAAAAACCAGGATTGTAACAACATTGCATGATTAGTCGAAGACGTTAGTAAAAAAGTAAAAAGTGTTAATTAAATTTATTTAATCGGTATAAGATGCGTTCACGCACCATTTAATGCAATGATTATCAGTATTACCATTATTGAAAGTCAATGAACTGTTAACGACCGAGTAATATCATGCTGGTTTGTTTTTAATTGCTATATCGCTATAGCAAATAGCCTCTTTTTGTCACCTGTAACAGGAATATTCATTATCAAAGAGTGGATGATTGATGACTAGTGAAATTTAGGTACGTAGACGTACCTTGGCAATGTAGCTCTGTAACAGCAACAGCAACGAATCACAGATATCATCATCATCATCATCATCATCATCAGCCTATGGCAGTCCACTGCTGGACATAGGCCTCCCCTAGTGCATGCGCGCCATTGCGCCCTGTCCTCAGCTCGACGCATCCAGCTTCTGCCAGCAGCCTTTCGCAGATCGTCACTCCACCTGGCCGGAGGGCGTCCTACACTACGTTTGCCGTGTCGCGGTCTCCACTCAAGAACTCGTTTACCCCAACGGTTGTCGGTTCTTCGGCAGATATAGCCAGCCCACTGCCACTTCAGCTTGCTGATTCTCTGAGCTATGTCGACAACTTTGGTCAATCACAGATATGAATAGTTAATACAAGCTCTATAGTTTAGTTACAAACAATAAGTGAAATGAAAAGCATGATAGTAAAATTGGCCTCTAGTTCAAAGACTATTCAACCCAAATATTTGAGTTACGCATTGCGACAGAGCGAAAGTGTTTGCGATGGAACGGTTACCAATTTACACATCATAATCTTTGACAGCTGAGCATTTGGTTGACAAAGTGGCTACTCAAGTTACTTTATTATGACATTTGGCACGCATGGACACGGATATTGTTGAACAACTTCTTGTTGATTGAAGATTAGCGTTTATAATGCTTCCCAATGAGTAAAATATTAGATGCTTACTGAATGTGTAATGTCAAAGTTGGATTTATGAATGGCTCTATGTCAATCTGGAATAGTATACTATAAGTACTTTCTCAATTGAGTGAGTACCTTCATGATAAAGTTTTTAATCTTACAAAATTTACAACACTTATAAAAAGTACCTACTTACCTATTGATTTTACTAACTTATGCGCTTGACACAAATAAGTATTGTTAAGTCCATTTTATCCAACTAACGCTTAAGTTTTCTTCACAAGCTATAATTTTATGCAACTGTGAAAAGAGTGACTGACCAAATCCAACAGCCAAGACTTAGGCTGTGTCCCCAGTAGGCAAACTGTTAGCGGCCGACTGAAAAAAGAGCAAGAAAAAAAGAAGCGGCAAACTGCGTACAGTGATCGCAAAACTAGCAAACTGTGGACACTCCATTTCAAATATATGGAAGGGCGTACTAAATCGATACGCCGCAAACTCAGTCGGCCGCTAACAGTTCGCCTACTGGGGACACAGCCTTAACCTTAAAGTTCAAAATGACGAGCGATTTTCGTAAAAGAAAAGCAGCTAGCATAAAATCTATGCAAGTGGATTGGGTGTGACGCACAATGGGGAAAGGAATGGGCTTATTATCCAGCCAGAATACTAATGCAATAGAAATTGAATATGAATTGCATACTTGGAAAAATACGTTTGTTTGCATTGAGTACTGAGAGCAATGATGGACATCGGGTAAAAAAATATGGGTTTGGATGGAACTTATCTAAATCTGGAAATTATAATACTGGTGGCAGGCCACAGGTAATAATCAAAAAGCATTTATTCAGTAGTACCACTGGGATCACTTTGAATCGTCTTAAAACTAGGTGATTTTACTCCTGTTCGTTCGCGACCAAGTGCAGTGGTTGGAGGATTGTGTGAGATGCATGCAGATGATATTAATTATTATTACTGTTGTATATGATGTGGAGAAAATAAAACTTTATTCTATTCTATTAATAAGAAAGGAGTGAACAGGCGACGAATAGGAGGGGAAGAAGAAAACATAATAGTGCAAGCTCCACATAGCATAGAATATTAAAAATCCTGGAATATTCATCCAAATACATACACAGTAATATAATTAGATAAGTAACAGAATACGCGAGAAATGAGAAATCATCAGAGATGTTGAGCTCGATTATAAATTAACTATTTATTAAAATGACTACTTTCACGTATACAATACTACACAGCTTTCAGAATTAAACTAAGAATATGACTTAAGAGGGAGATTCACGAGTCATGTCGAAAATTAAAAAAAAATAAAAGAAATAGGTTACTTGGGAATAGCATTTTTATTAGGTTGCTCTTCTAGTCATAAAATCATAGATATTTTTAGGAATTTCTTAAATATGGTGTTAAAATTTTATGTAATTCTAACATTGCTAAATTGGACTAAGTAGCTAACGTCATGCTCTATAAGTTAAACAGGTTCACGACTGTATCCCCAAGGTGCGGTAGACATTCTCTCAGATCTTTTTGTTACTTATTCCAGATCCTTTGAAGATGTCTAAGGGGGGTAGTCAGAGGCATGTCCAAACACAAAATATTTGGTACATGCCCACATTTTGTAGAAGTTAGTATTCCATACGTGTCAGGTAATAGGTGGTAGGTATAAGTATGCTATATTTATAGCATTATTTTCAACAAATCTATGTGAAAACCATTACCTATAAAAACTTAGTTACCTACAACTTTAATAAGCCCCTCTATACAAAATCGATTTGTCATACATTTGTAAAACACCATACAATTTGATAGGTTGAGCAATAATAGACCTTGACTCAGATGAGTTGAGACATCGTCAGAATTTTAAGGTAGTAACTGTTATTTAATCTGTGTATCTGAGGATTCTGAGGCCAATAAGCCACTGGGGTCTTGACCTCAAAGTCATGTAATACGCATGTGCGAGAATCTCTGTACATTGCATTAGAACAAGTTGATTGGGACTAGGGCATGTAAACCGATTAATCGATTAACCGAAAAACCGGTTAACCGACTGATTTTACGTCGGTTTTTAACCGGTTTTTTCCCTTCAAAATAACCGGATTTCGGTTTTTTTTTATAATGAGTAATAGATGAAAAAATTATTTAAAACTACGCTTTCTAGACTTTATTTAAAACTATCTTAATAATCTACCTAATTATATTACAACATAATACATTATAATTGCAAAAATACAAACAAAAACTTCTCAGAAATCCATCTTTGGACCGCATAAAACGCCGTTGATGAGTGCACTTTGGCATTAAGTTGACAAGCCAGAAACATTACCGAATGTTTATAACTTTACTTGAGCAAGAGAGAGTTTTAATATAAAACTGAATTATTTGAATACATACATACATACATAAAATCACGCCTCTTTCCCGAAGGGGTAGGCAGAGACCACGGATCTCCACTTGGTACGATCCTGACACACAACTTTTGCCTCATTCACTCTCGTTACATTCTTCATACATGCTCGCCGGTTTAGGGTAGGTACTTTTGATCTGGCCCTTCTCAAAAGTGTCGCCAATTTGATCCAAGAAGGTGCGCCTAGGCCTTCCCCTTCCAGCTGTCCCATACACACTTGCCTCATACACTTGCTTTGTCAAACGACTGTCATCCATCCTCTCTACATCCCAAACCATCTTATAATAACTTTCTAAGACGATTTTAGAATTTACTTCAAAATTTATCATTTACTGATTTTTTAGAATTGTTACATAATGATTTTCAAGGAGAACAGACGTTCCACCAATCACAGCGCAGCTACATCACGAAAGGGCTTAGTTATACAAGAAGCAAATAAAAACTTAATAATACCAAATAAAAAAGTGAATTACACTTCGTAACTATGAGGACTGATTTATCATATTGTTGAATTTTATTACTTTGTTCGTTAATTTAATTGGTGCTTGCTTATTAAAATAATATATTTCAATTTTATTAAAATTTATAGTTTTATTTTGCCCAAGACACCTATCATAAAAATCTCGAAAAAAAAGAAACCGAAAAACCGGTTTAATCGGTTATCGAAAACATAAAAACCGAAAAACCGGTTTTTAAAAATAACCCGGTTTTTACACGCCCTAATTGGGACACACTAAATTCTTCATGTTAAATAATAACAGGTTTTTTTCATTTTCATGAGTTATCCAAGTTTCTTTTCCCGCAGTGTGTTGTAAAACTGAATTCTATTCGATAACAGATGGCGCTGATATCATTTTTTTTATTTTGTCTGTTGATAATATTGATACCAAATGAAAGTAGAGACTGATCAATGGAAAAACAATAAAAGTAAAAGTAAATATTGAAATATTGATACAAAAACTGCGAACAATCGTAAACAATGCATTGTTTAACAAGGTTCCCAAAACAAAATGATTTATCTTGTAGATAACTGCTACTATTTCAAAACAAGTTCGCTGATATTATCTACTAAACTTGAAAGTCGACAATAGTGCAATAAAAAGTTACGTCAGATCAACAACCTTTTGCTTTTGACGGACGGAGGACGGCCCCCCAGACCCCCAATAGATGGAAAGACGATCTGGTAAAGGTTGCTGAGAGCCGTTGGGTGCAGGCTGCACAAGATCGATCGCTGTGGAAATCGATGGGGGAGGCCTATGTTCAGCAGTGGACACTAGATGGCTGACATGATGATGATGATGATTATTTTTGACTGTCGCTAACAAAAGTATAACATACCTGCGCTGCAATAGGTAGGTAGCCTACCTAAGGTACCTACTGTACCTACCTAAGGTAGGTACAATTCTTCGGTTCTTCCAACGGATCTAGGCATTCGTGAAGTTAGCCGTTTGTCTGTGCAGAACACAGTTTTGTATGAAAAAGTGGTCACTGAGCAGACAAACAGCTAACTTCACGAAATCACGAATGCCTAGATCCGTTGGAAGAACTGTATAACAACAGTACAGTAACCAACAAAAGTTTATAACAATCAGGTTCTATTAAAAACATTTTTGGTACCATTACGAAATAAATAAAATAACATTACGAAATATTTGCAAATTATCATGAAATGAAACAATACATCAAAGTTTGACAAAAAATCAAATAGTCTTTCTTAAACTTTCGCGATCACAATTCATCTTTAGTTTTCTTTTAGTTCGCCCGCGACCACGGTTGTTGCAATACAGCCGAAACGTCGGGAAATAATAAAGGTAATACGCGATAAAATCCTGTTACAAAATATATCTCTAAAGAAAAAAATCAAATCTATGAATATTTAATTCGAATTTTTATAAAAAATTAACTAAGTAAATGTTTCAGTAGATCTTAAAAAAATCTCGATTGTAAGTATTTTAGATTATTTTTGTATTTTCTCCAATTCCAATGAAAATAATCCTTGTAAGATTAAGGTCAATGTTGATTACAAAACATTATCCTTCTTCTAATTCTAACTGAAGCCAGTTATGTCGAAATAGAACCGGAATGCTTTCAAAATGATTTCATTATGTACTTGAGTGTAGTGTAGTAGCACAGAATGTAGTATGTAGTTTACTTGTAGGCTTTTATAGGTTGCTTGTTTACAAGAATTGACCAAACCGAATCATGACACTAGGTCCCATGGCACGTTAGACCATCTCTCAGATCTTCAGACCCTTTGAAGGGGTTGCTTGTTTACAAGAATTGACCAAACCGAATCATGACACTAGGTCCCATGACACGGTAGACCATCTCTCAGATCTTCAGACCCTTTGAAGGGTTGCTTGTTTACAAGAATTGACCAAACCGAATCGTGACACTAGGTCCCATGGCACGTTAGACCATCTCTCAGATCTTCAGACCCTTTGAAGGGGTTGCTTGTTTACAAGAATTTACCAAACCGAATTATGACACTAGGTCCCATGGCACGGTAGACCCTCAGATCATCAGACCCTTTGAAGATATCCATAATTATTGTCAGTCGTAGGTACTAATTCTCAGAAATTGCGTGATGTTTATTTTTCGTTTGTTATTTTTTATGTACCTACTATTTTACGAGTAGTAGGTGATTTTCGGGATAATTAGTTAGACTAATTAGATTTCAAAAGACGTGAGCGAAGACGCAGGCGGCTAGAGCATAAATAAAATAGACCTTCCCTTTGGAAACTGATATCACATTAAAACAAAATGTTAATCCAGTTCTGTTAGTAACAATACCAGAAATAGTTATTTTTATGTTCAAAAGTGTAGTTCAATTAAACGGCTATTATCAAAGGGCTCAATTTGATCGGAACGATATTCAATCACCGTGAAAAAGATGAAAAATATTGCCATGACACGTAATATTATGTAAGTGATCTTGCAAGAGCCGTGGTGAGTCGACATCGACTTTCCGAAGGTTCGACGTTATTTCTCTTTAACTTACCATAACCACCGTATCTCTAAGGTAAAATAGTGTAAATTAGGTATACCTAAGTTGACAAAAGCAACTCTAATATAACCGCTATAGAACTCAAAGTACTATAAACATTTTACTAATTTCGAAGGTAACCGTGGTAATCTGTCAGGGACACTTTTTCCGAACTTATCAAATTATTCATCAATGTATGTATGATGAAATGAGAGACTTAAGATTTTGCACATAATATTAAAAAAGTTTTTCTTGCAATAAAGACCAACTTGTTTTTTTTTTTGACAATGAAACAATAAGAAAATGTAGCCAAACACCCTGTATAGATAGATGGCTCGTGCTTGTAACTGTTTCGACTCAAACCGGTTCGATCTTTGAGGATTCAAGCAATGTACTAAAAATTCCATAGAACTAGTTTTACTGTACCCCAGACAATAGCCACCTGCAGTTTCGCACGCGTTTTGTCTCACATATAGATACTTTTACAGTGGATTAAAAAATTACGTCATCACTGGATTATTTGATTAGCGCCGATTCCACGCTACAAAAAACGTGTATCAAATCCATTCGGGATGCCGGCGCTAGCAGGTACATGTATACATAGTATACATGAAAATATTAAATATAATTATACTAGATTTTCGTTAGTTCTGCTAAAATACGATCATTCGATTGACTAATCAAGAACTCCTGATTCTCTTTGTAGGAGCCACAGACATCAGTCATCCGTGATAGCTGTTCAACCAAACCCTAAATACTTTTATTGAAACGGTAAAAAAAATTTAGTTCCTTGAATCAAAATCGGTTCATCCATTTGGATCCCACAGTAATAAGAAACACGTCCAACAATAGATTTTTCTTTCATCAGAGGCTACAAACAAATACTTCACCTGTCATCAGCGAGCATTCAAGTTATGACCCCAAGCTCCAACATTCTATTATTTTAATTATTCGTAATTTAAATTACTCACTCAAAACTGTTGGTACTTTTCAAGGCTTGAATTGGTATGGTAGGTGTATGAATGATGTGTCTTTAACTACAACACAATGTGTAGTGCAGCCTACATAGATTGCAAGGTCAGATTTCATTGAATGAATAAATTATGAATATCTCTGTGTCATAATTTTAGCATGTCAACAGATGTGCATATTTTAGATGAAGACGATTCATGATCATTAATACGTAATAGTTATAAAGTTTTTGTTGAAAAAATGATTTTCAATACAAGTTTTCATATATTTTAACTGTTATTCACTGAGCATCTCCACAACAGCTCTTGCCAGATCCCATCATAACATCGGCTCGCTATCGCCATATTATTTTGTGTCACTAGAAACTCATGAGTGCCAAATTTCAGCTCAATCGGACACCGAGACAGGTGAAACAAATAAAATTATTTTGGCACAATATATTGTAAATGCATGCACATGCATTTTACTTTTTAATACTTACGCACCTTATTTTCGTGCCAAATTCAACTTTCTAGTTACACAACGTGACATTCAATCATGTCAAAAATTCAGGCACACCCTTTATGATGTCATTGCTTGAAGAAAAAAGCACCATCCACAAGTCGCTTTCATTAATCAGTAATGGGTGTAGGGATTTTTTTATAGTCAGATACAACCAACTACCTTTGGATCAAAAGTCAGAACTAACCCACTAACTAACACACACAGCCAACACGACACTGGTTTCAATTTAATCTTTGATATTCATATTCCTACTCTGTCTCATATTATGTGGGGGCCCAACATGTCATGCATTCTTCCTCCAATTTTCAGCCATCAACTCAGCACTCCTTTCTTACTTTATGTCTTCTTGTAAGAGAGTTTATTTAAGAGCCGTGTTGGTCGAATGGGGTTGAACCTCGACTTTCAATCCGAAGGTCGTGGGTTCGAATCCCGGCCGTGCATCAATGGATTTTTTGTTTCGAAAAATTATTACACGAGCTCTTAACGGTGAAGGAAAAACATCGTGAGGAAACCCGCAGCTTAGTCAGCTTCACACGTATTGACGTTGTCTTTCCTGTGGGACCGGCTGATTAAGCTTAGAGCACTCTTTTATTATAAGTAATATGACATATGACATTATTCCCTTCTCAGTACATGACATGTCATGACCATTCATCTTTTCATTTACTTACTTCCTCTTATACCTACCTATTCATATTATCCACACATCCATCTCAACATTCGCATCTCAGCCTCATACCCATCTTTAAGATACTAATTAACAAATTATGCTACAAAATATTCAAATCATATAACTTGTAATGCATGAGAGTACCTAATTTACTTTCAAAATTACACAATCCATCTATTTTCTAAACTTTATTAGAAAGGAGCGTAAAATCTTTTTAAATTATAGTGGTATGGTATTTAATTAGTAATTTTTAATGGATGGTTTTAATATCCGTATTCATATAATTGTGATTTATCCGTAGTAATAATTATAAATGCGAATGTAACTCTTTCTTACATAGTAAGTTCGTATGAGGTGGCCAACTCTAGTGACGGAGTTGTTGATGGAGCAAAAGTTTAGGTTCGTCGTTTTTTAGAGATTCTTTTGCCAATGTTCTGGTTGGTAATAAAATTTTACTCTATTCTACCTTACGACCTCTGTGGCGCAGTGGGCGAAGGTCCGCCTGCGACGCAAAAGGTTGCGGGTTCGATCCCCGCCTCGGGCCCAATGTTTGTAAGACCTACAGATATTTGTCTCGGGTCTGGGAGTTTCTAGTATAATATGTATATATTTACAAACAAAAAAGTATATAAGTAGTTTATCAGTCGTCTAGTACCCATAACACAAGCTCTGCTTACTTTGGAGCTAGATGATGCTGTGTGAAAAGTCCAGCTTATTTATTTTATTTAAAGATACAGTGGTTATGGTAACCATGAAACTGTGTAAACCATCTAAAGAATAAATAGTTTAAATGTATAAAGGTCAATTCATTTTAAAATCAGTTCATTGTTAAATGAATAGTCACGTACATACAATAAATATGTATAACCAATATCAAGAAATCGTGACAAAAAACATAAATATCTATTAAATACCACACATTTATGAATCAGATAAAAATGCATTGAATCACGCGTACTAAATTGATTGTGATAAGTTTTCTTGAGTTTGATGGACATTTTGTAACTATGTGAACTTTCTCTAGATTTTATATTGAACTAGCTGGTACCCGCGACTTCGTCAGCAAAATAACATACTTAATAAAAACAGAACTGAAAACTGCTGTTCAGAAGATTGTCTTCTGATACTTTTAAAAATAAAAATGCAATAATAGCGCCATCTCGACCTGGGCCATAGGACAGCAACGCCATCTAGTGGCCTTCAACTGGAACTTCACTTTAAGTCCCCATACAAAATTTCAACCCTTATTTCACGCCCTTCATCGTCCGTCCCTGGGACATAATCTTTATCCATGTCATATTTCAGCATCATCTGTCCGGTGGTTTAGACGTGAAAAGGTAACAAACAGACAGAGAGACAGACACATTTTACTACATAATAGATGGCGCCACAGGAAAAATTAGATCGCGCTATCGTTGCGTTTTGGGGAACGTAACATATAAACTCGCTAATCCTCTACTTTTCAGCTTTATAATATTAGTATGGATGAGAATTTTCACTTCAATGAAATATTACTAAGTACAGTACGCACAACCGATCTTTAGCTCTCTGAAGTTAGGTGCACTTAACGATTGCGCAGATTTGCGCTAGGACTACTGGATCTACAGAGAGTAAACGAGCACGATGCACCAAGCTAAGCGAGTGAGTCTTCGTCTTTTAGGCGTCATAAAAACATTTTTGAAAAAAAAATTGAACCGACTTCACAGAACACAAACAGAAGAACCTTCTACACACTAAAAAGAGAAAAATAAGAATATAATTTGAAGTCGGTGCCAACTATTCATTTACATCTAAGAAATTCAAAAGAACTTGGGTGCAAAATTGTATCCTGGTACGCTATCGCTCGATTTCTTTTTTTGATAGGTACTTAATCGTATTCACTTGGCACCGAAAAATGTTTTATTTTTCACTTTTTAGTGTAAGTAAATAAATACTGTGTAAATAAAAGTGTATGTGTAAATAATATAGTAAGCTACGAGTACATTAAGACTTTGCTTATCGTAGCTTAAGTAGGAAAGGATAAGAGAAGTCATGGGCAGACCTACTAAAGGACACACCGGAGTTCAGCAAGGGGGAAAACTATCAATCCATAAGGAAAATAAAATATTTTGGACTACCTCGGGTGTAATACCCTTTCAAACTATTTAATGTTTGACTCAGATTGTGAGTCAGGGTGTGTTGTGTAGTGAGAATGAGGTTTTTTCAATGTTACGGGAAAACTGTCAATCCCTCAGGAAAAAATATATATGGCGCCACCTTGAGAGTGTGTCCTTTACACTTTCTAACAAAAAAAATTTTGGAAATCGGTCCACAATTTTCTTAAAGTTCAGTGATTGTTTTAGTTTTACGGGAAAACTATTAATCCCTCAGGAAAAAAAAATATATGGCGCCACCTTGAGAGTATACCTCTTTCTAACAAAAAAAAATTTTGGAAATCGGGCCACAATTTTCTTAAAGTTCAGTGATTGTTTTAGTTTTACGGGAAAACTATTAATCCCTCAGGAATAAAATTTATATGGGACCACTATAAGAGTATACCCTTTCAAACAAAAAAAAAATTTTGGAAATCGGTCCACAACTGACGGAAATATCGGTGAACATACATAAAAAAAAAAAAAAAATACATACAGCCGAACATATAACCTCCTCCTTTTTTTGAAGTCGGTTAAAAAATGGGTTCTGCGCAGCTACTTCAGAGAGCTAAAGATTGGTTGTGCGTACTGTACTTAATGTAGTATTGGTACCTATCGTATTGAATCACTAAGTACTTATACATATAGGCCCTTACTAATAAACTTGACATAAAGTTATGTCATGCATAAACTAAAAAGTATGGTTATTCATAGGTTATGCATGACATAACTTTATGTCAAGTTTATTAGTAAGGGCCCTAGTATTTAAGAAAATCAATTTCAAAGCCAAAGTCATGTTTTAATACCTACTCAGAATAACATTTCCTTGCTATTCAGGTATACTGAAGATTTATACCAATTAATTATTTTAGGGCATGTCTGTCTGTATATCTGAGACTTTGCTTTGATCCTTATTACTAGGAAGCTGTAGTTTGGCATAAGTACCTACCTACCTATAAGTAAAGTATGTACAATATAAATACAACGAGATAATCAAAAAATATTAAAAAAAAGCAAAAGGTTCCCTCCCCTATACGTTATGTGGAAATGAGTTTTTTTTTGCGACTGTCCTATGTTGACGGTTCTTAAAACTATTACGTAAAAAAACAGGTTCACGACTGTATCCCCAAGGTGCAGTAGACATTCTCTCAGATCTTTTTATGTTACTTATTACAGATCCTTTGCAGATTTCTAAGGGGGTAGTCAGAGGCATGTCCAAACACATAATAATATTTGATACATGTCCACATTTTGTAGAAGTTAGTATTCCATACGTAAACTATTACGCATTTCGGAAAAATAATTTTTGATTCATTTATTATTTAGCAATGATATTAATAAATATAACTCAAGAATATAAGTACCTGCCAACAGTTTTCTATTCATTACAAACTTAGGCCTTTACATCTTTAATAGATGATTTATACAGCAGATTCGAACCCACGACCTTCGGATTGAAAGTCGAGGTTCAACCCCATTCGACCAACACGGCTCTTATTCATTAGGTAACTATGAATAGAAGTACTTAATTGTATTTTCTGTGTTACTGTCATTTAATAAAAAATAGTACGTGATTGTTGTGGAATACTCGGTTGGAACGAAGTTTGTACATCTGACATTTTGACATTTTGCGCACCACTTTTCGCACTCTGCGCATTCTTTTTTGCTCACTAGTTACTACTATGCGCACCAACTTGCACAATTTGTGAAATTAGCAACGAAAACATGTTTTTTGCTTCTCCTGTAAATTTGTGTTTTGCAGTTATCCTTCTATTCCCCGGAGACGGCGATATGTCGTGACGGTAAAATCGAACGCTTTTTTTTATATCCTCCATCTTCGATACCGTCCGAAAAGGAACTTCGTTCCAAAAATAAGATGATAAGATCGTCTTAAAATGCAACATTGTTTGTTTGACCTTTTAAGTTTACGTAAGAATTAGTTAAGCACCTACTTCATTGTTTAACTTCTGCCAAACGTAAATAGTGCTATGCGAATTTCAATCTTATTATCGATCAAATAGGGGTCATTCAAAAGGCGTGTCGTGATAAAGTAGCTAATTTTTACAATTCGCTTGTATAGATGGCCTATTGATAAAGTTAACGGTGTTTGGGCAGCAAAAAATATTGTGTTGTCGTAATAATATAATTACAAAACCGACTTCAATGTTCGACTCGAAACGCGGTGTGACTCAGGGCGTCAAGCTGTCGATTCGATTTCTATTTGTGACATGGCTAGGAGGGAAGGTGTTTAGAGTTTTACGGGGAAACTATCAATCCCTCAGGAATAAAATTTATATGGGACCACCTCTGGAGTATACCCTTTCAAACATGAAAAGAATTTTGCACATCGGTCAACAAATGGCGGAACAATCGCGTAACAAGATAAAAAAAAACATACAGACGAATTGAGAACATTTTTTGAAGTCGGTTGAAAACTGTTATTTGAAAATGTAATACAGATTACTTAGGTAGGTAGGTACTTACAACAAAAGAATTAGTGACTTACACTTACATCACACCAACGTTCAACTAGGTCTTAGGTCATTCATACCTGAAATAAAAATTAACATTATTTATTAGTTTATTAGGTGCATTGTAAAAATAAAGAAAGTGAGTGTCGTGGAACAAGTCATTTTCACACAGCATCATCTAGCCCCAAACTAAGCAAAGCTTGTACTATGATACCATGATGGAACCAGATAACTGATAGAATACCTATATAATTTTTGTTTGTAAATACATACCTACATATTATACATAGAAACACCCAGACCCGAGACAAATATTTGTAGGTCATACATTTTGCGCACCACTTTGCGCACAACTTTGTATACTTTGAGCACTCTGAGCATCTTGTTTTTTTCGTGCACCACTTTGCGCACCATTTTGTACAATTTGTAAAGTTTTTTTATTTAAAAAGGAAATTTTATTTAGACATTTTAATTTAGACATTATTATGTCGTGACGGTAAAATCTAACGTTTTTTTCTTCAAGATCCCATCCTCGATACCGTCCGAAAAGGAAATTCGTTCTAAAAAAATTATCTATGAAATAATGAAGCTCATAAAAGTTTCAATCAAAATCCTTTTTATTATAAACTACTCGGCAACAGATGTCGCTGTTACAAATTTCGCTCACGCACAAACACAACGCAACGCTTACGAAATATCAAGAGCTTTAATTGCAATCTCATTACTATGACGAACATAAACAAATGCCGTTTGAAACGTGGGCCGACTGTTCATTATTGAATCGAAGCTTTCGCAATAAAATACAGCTATGCGTAGATTACAACACACAAGACGAACAGGTTGAAAATGTCCTTGATAACTTGCGGAAAAAAGAAAAGAGGCAAAAAGATATGCCCCGGGTGAGGATCGAACTCACGACCTTAAGATTAAGAGACTTACGCGCTGCCTACTGCGCCACCGAGGCTATGACATATAATGTGAAATAGGTCACCTTATTAGAGACATGTGAAAATAGTTTTTGAGCAAACAGGATAATCCCCCAGTTGTTTGTAGGACAAATGTAGGAGGAAAATAAAATTACTGAACCAATCGGAAAATTATTCAATGTACTTAGAGCAAAACAAATAGAGATGGGATAGAATGCGACCTTTTTTAGAACTTTTTCCGACTAAAAATTAAACATCGTGCAACTAGGTATTTTATCATCGTCATTTAGTCACTTCAACAACCAACGGGACAAATGGAGAATAACAGTCATTTTGCATAGTTTTTGTTACTATTTTTATAATATCCAATAGACCAAACATAGCGTCTAACAAAATGACTCACTTTCACTCAATTATGATACACACGTCAGCCTTATTCTATGGCAATCGGAAATGCTTTTGTTCTTCTTTAACGATTAAAATCATTTTAGCGATTGTATTGTGTTCGTGTTTACTGGAGAAAGATAATTAAAAATATAGGTAGGTATAAAAATATATATATACTTATAAAATAATAACTGTAGTAAACTGAAATAATAGATTGAAATTTCATGAGAAAAATAGTAAATCAATTTGAATTCAGTTCTGAATATTGAAATATTAAGTATTAGGTAATTTTGGAACATGTACAACAAAGGTCAAAAATTATTAGAAGATATACATATTATATATTATATACTTATAAGCAATTTTAATTTAATGAACTATAAAATCTTGAAGTTCTTTTAAATAGAACTACTTATTGGCAAATCCAAGGAAGTAGTACTTACAGGTATTTTCGTGTTTCGAAACCGACGTTTGTAAATTGAATTTTGTTAATAAATAGTTGATATTAAACATAATATCATTGGAAACATCGCAATACCAGCAGGCAAATTATAATTCTCTTATATATGCGAATGACTCATTATTTCTATTTCCAAATAGGTATTACTTACCGTTTTTGCTCGACCATTTTTGGAGGATACCTTATTCACTAGGGTATTCAGGACAGCTAGATTAGCATTTAACTGACCATATTCGATGTAGGCTTGGTTAGAATTTTCTATTAAATCCTTGTATCGTAGTAAATACGTGGCGATGGAGTTTTAAACTGTCAGTAGGTAGGTAGTAACCAGCAAAAAATGAGCATATGGTATCGAATTTGTTCCTTGAACTAGACTTTAAATCATCTTTAATGTCTATATTTTTAAGCGATTTTATAACACCATTGATCTACGAACTATGATTATAAAAAAATACAATATCAATCAATTAAAAATGTGGTTTTGTTACTTGGACCTAACCTCTGCGGTGTCAACTCACACTTGGCAGGTTTTTTAATATAAATAAAGTGTGATTTTTTTGCTTCAAAGCTATAGATCCAATGTTTCTTAACATTTTTTTATTCAAATCGTGAACATCTTACAAAGTCCTATTAGTTTTTACGCAAAAAGCAATTTAAGTAATCCGGTGTTCATGTAAGACCCATTAGGATAAAGTGAATCAACACATAAATCATTTGTTATGATAACCAATTAGTTTTGCAGGTCAAAGTTATACAAACAATTTACATAGAAATCTAATACAACGGTTAGCTACGCCATCTAGTTGCCTTTAACTGGAACTTCCAACTCCCCATACAAACTTTCAACCCTTTCAAACAATCAACGAGAGATGAGCAATCGATCCCTACTAACCACCCGGCAGGATTTCAAAACTCGTGTCATTTTTGTTTGATTTGATCGAGAATCGCAACTTACATTCTCTAGCTCTACCAACATTATGACTTTGGTGGCTATAATGTTGGTGAACTTAAGACCTCAGTTTTTGTCAGATGTCATCACGTATTAGATCACAACTGAACTCACAAGGTCACAACATAATGGTGTACATAACGTGTTTAAACATACCGCAATGTCTTGCCAATCTAGTTGGCGAGGGTTGACAGATTCTTATCTCTGACTCTGAACCTACTTCTTGTCGAGATAATTTCCGCATTGACCGACTATTTTTATTATAACATAATTGCTTAAAAAAGCCCCCTTTTAAAGTGTGCTTTCATCATCATCATTGCTTAAAAAAATTATAAATAAATAAAATAGTAATTGTATTGTTGGTTCAGTGTCCGTTACCCGCAGCTTAGTCGGCTCCACACATAATTGACGTCTTTCCTTTGGGCCAGGGTGATTCAGCTGAGAGGATGGTTTAGGTTCTGGGCAAGCCTATTCCATCTCAAACAATGTCCCAGGCACTACAGCGTCCCTATAAGTGTAGGCATGGATTGCCTCCTGACGCTGTATAAATCATCTAATATAGATGTAAAGGCCTAAGTTTTTGTCCGTTACCAAACTATGTTTATTACAGCAGATTATTTACGTTATGTTCTCAGAGATGAGTTGAGTATAACCTTACTTGGAAGTTAGTGCTTATGTAAATAAGTTAAGTAATACTTGAGCTATGCTATGTTTAAGCAATGAGCGAGTATTAGCACTGGCCGTTTCGAAATTAACGCGTTATTTGTCCTGAGAAAACTTTGCATAATTTCATCAGAAGAATTTGACATACTACGGACGTTTTAGCAATTTTTTCATAACACGAATATTATGAATAATATTGACGTTATCACGATTTTCATTATTATAATATGACTTTATTAAAAAAGTTTTAGAGGACTTTTTAAGCTATTGCATAGCTTCTATCGCGGGCCTTGAGCGTGGAGACCGAATCCAGAAATTCCGTAACGAAAGTAACCTAACACCCCCCACTCACAAGTTGATAAAAAATGCCATGCAATAGCTTTACCGCGGCAGTCTCCGAGTGCCACACGTCTTTTTTTTATTGTAGGTATGTGTGTTAAATATAATAAAGGTTCCAATAACACAGAACCTAATCTTAAGCAGCTTAGTCAGCTCCACACGTATTGACGTTGTCTTTTCTGTGGACCAGGCTGATTAAGCTGAGAGGATGGTTTAGGTGCTGGGCAAGCCTATTCCATCTCAAACAATGTCCCAGGCACTACAGGGTCTCGTTAAGTGTAGGCATGGATTGCCTCCTGACGCTGTATAAATCATCTAATATAGATGTAAAGGCCAAAGTTTAATCTTAAGAAGGTTTTGAATTTTATACGTGTTTTTAATTATATTATATATTATATTTCTATACAAACTTGAACTAGGTATAACAAGAGAACCCGCAGGCGAAATGCTATAAGTAGTCTATATTAACGGAACTCTAAAGTTCCAACCACCTCTGCCGCAGTGCATTCAAAAGATCAAACCTTCACTGAGCCAAGAATGGCACCACAACCACAATGACTCAACAACCTTGACATCTGAAGGCTGAACGCTAAACTCCAGTTTACGAAATGAACATAATTATCTCGTAAAGAAAACACACATAATCTATTCTATTCTAGCTCTCTAAAAAAGATGCAATAGAGAGATAATAAAATATCCAGAAACTATTCTCACTGTTTTAATAGACTTCATTAAAGAACGAGGGACTAATATCGTCTGTATGATTCTATTCACATTTCACAGTTTACTGATATTATCGGCATCTTAACTGAAGTAGGTACATTTGATTTCGTTCCAAAGATTATGATATTAAAAGACATCAAAGGATCTGGAATAAACGCATAGAAGATGGGAGAGAATATGCCTTAGCTCACTGAGAAGGAAGGACTGAGTTTTGGAAGGGCTTCACAGGTTCCTCCTGCTGAGTCCTGCTTCAATATAAATCATCTAGTACGTAAAGATGTCAAGTTTTTCTCATTACCAAACTGGTATAATGGTATGTAGGTATGTCGTCTTTAATACCTACTACGTAGCTACTGCATTTATAATCTCAGTAATTTTCCTTAAACGACATCTGGAAGCTGTCACGGTCAGTGCATCCTTCGGACTTAAAGTGATTTTTAATCATCTCATCTTTACAAAATTGCGCGTACAACCTTCAAATCTTCGTATCTACTCTTGCCGCGGTCGAAAATGTGCATCCTTTAGACAAAAACAAAGCGACCTAGACGACCCTAGGCGCTAGTTAGTTACAAAATTCATATCACGCAGTCAGGTAAACAAACAGCTTCAACTGATGATGATGACATTCTAAATTTGAAGGGCGTGCAGGTAAAGATTCTAATTGCAGTGACTCATAAGGCCAGTTATTTGTACCATAATCATAAAATTCCTATCTGTAGAATCCAAATTTGTTATACTCGCCATATTTCGCCAATAATTATTATGTACGGCATTAATGGTGGTATTGAGATTTAAGACTGATTTAGAACTATTACAAGGTCAAAAATATTTAGTAATAGACATAAATTCTAATTCAAATGGTTTATTTCTAAAAATTCTTGTTTTTATCGTACTCTAAATTACATTACCTATAGCTAATTAAGTAACTATGAGTATTATACTGTTCTATCGAAGTTCTCAAACGAAAGGAAACGCACGTATTTCAAAACCCAACTTGAATTGCTCATTTAAAACGACCTACCACAGACCTCAAATGGAATGTTCTTAAGCCCATAGCATGTGAAATAACATAAAAACTGGGCTAATTAAAACGTGGCACAATTCCTTCGATTCTATACGACATAAGCTGTTGCAAAATCTTAGAAAAAACTTTTGAGATTATTTTTATTATGTTAGGTACTAGCTTTGATCTACGACTTTGTTTGTAGGTACTGTTTACTACCTATATCCATACTTCCATACTTTGTTATAATTGTGAAAGTAACTGTGTCTGTCTGTCTGTTTGTTACGCTTTCACGCTCCAACCGCTGAACAGATTAAGCTGAAATTTGGCATAGTTAAAGGTTGTATCCCAGGAAAGGATAGGCTACTTTTTATCCCGAAAAAATTAAAAAATCCCGAGGAACCGCGGGTCACACCGCGGGAGCGCAGCTAGTCACCAATAAATGATTAATGATTATGAAGCATCAGGAGGTAAAGTTTGCCTACGCTCAAATAGCCTTATTAACTAAATAATATTCTAGTTTTTATTAAGCTAGGTAGAGATTAAATAAAAATTTTAATAAGATACTTAGCATAAAACCATGGACCAAGATGATTCATTGTTTAGTGCAAAACTTTTTTGGATGTGTTATTTTGGTGCAATCTCTAGTTTTAACGTGGCATAAACTAGGATTATCTTTAATCATCACAGAGCACCTGTCTCATTGTAGAGTAACCACAGATAAAATATAGCCCACAGATTAAAATAAATAAAAATAAATAATGCTGGACTTCTCACACAGCATAATCTAGCCCCAAAGTAAGCAGAGCTTGTGTTATGGGTACACAAGAATGACTGATAAACTAAACTACTCAAAACAAAATAGGGCCCACTTGAATTATTTCGATATTTTGCCCGACACATTTTTTTTTTGTGAGTTATTTGCAAACTGAAGTATGAGAATGTTAAGTAGGCATATTTATTGATCTTATTTAACACTTAAACGCCAAGTTTAGGGTGGTTCTTAAGTGGATAGACAAAAAAACAAAAATCTCGATAATACCGCAGAATCTATGAGAGCCATTACATTGTTGCTCAGTGGTGTTTGTTGTGTCTAACGAAGAAGTTATCGTAACCTTACCTTTAATTATCGATTAAATTAGTGTTTGCATAAACAATGCCTGGTTCTCGACGTCACATGGACACAGAATCCGCGACAAGAGCCATTGTTTTGCTTCAGCAGGGAAATTCGCAAAGATCGGTAGCTTCAAGCTTAGGTGTGTCTAGACGAGCTATTCGAAATGTGTGGGAACGCTATCAAGAGACAGGTAGTGTGAGTAGGAGGCACGGTTCCGGTAGAATCCGAGCCACAACCTCCCAAGAAGACCGATACATCCGACTCTCTGCACGTCGCGAGCGAACTGTAACTGCACGCATATTACGAAATCGCTTACGTGACGCCACTGGAACGCGAGTGAGTGACCAAACTGTTCGGAACAGAATTCATGAAGACCAACAACGTTCCAGAATGCCAGTTGTTCGGCTCAAATTGACCAGAGCCCACCGTGCAGCGCGATTAAGGTTTGCACGTGATCACCTCGAATGGACGATGGATAATTGGAGGACGGTGCTCTTTACAGATGAATCTAAAGTAAAGTTTTTTAATGATGACAGACGCGTACGAGTATGGCGACGACCTGGAGAACGTTTCACAGAACCATGTATTCGTGAAACTGACCGCTTTGGTGGACCCAGTATTATGGTATGGGGTGGGATTAGCATAATGGGCAAAACCGAGCTAGTGATTTTGGATGAGGGCAATGTAACGGCCGCCAGCTATGTTCAGCATGTCATCCGACCTCATGTGATCCCTTAATCACAGCGAGTAGGCCCTAACTTTATTCTGATGCAAGACAACGCTCGCCCTCATACTGCCAGAGTGACCCAAAGGGCAATCTCCGAAGCTGGTATCGCAGTTCTACCCTGGCCTGCCATGAGTCCGGACCTGAATCCGATCGAGTATATCTGGGACCAGTTGAAAAGAAGCCTTAAATACAACCACACTGAAATTCATAGCCGACAGGAGTTGATAACTGCTTTAAAAGTGTGTTGGGAGCAAATTCCAGATGAAAACGTCATCCACCTCATAGAGAGTGTTCCAAACCGACTCAGAGAGTGTGTGCGCAATAGGGGAGGACCTACGCGTTACTAAACATAAGGCATTAAAGCAACCCTGCGAACTTGTTTAAAAAAAAATGTGCTTGTGTCTTCAACGCATTGTTTTGGAAAAAGGTGCAATTTTAAGTTAATGCGTAAAAACGCCCATATCTTTAAGGTTTTTTTGAAAAAATAAGGTATTGTAATGTTTTTTTAATTAACCTTAATGTGTTATCCTATTCCTAAATATAAACTCGAAGTAAATTGTACGTATTTTTTATTATTTTAATTTAAATCATATTTTATTGGGTGGGCCCTATTTTGTTTTGAGTAGTTTACTTATATACTTTTTGTTTGTAAATACATACATATTATACCTAGAAACACCCAGACTCGGGACAAATATCTAGTAGTAGGTCATACAAACATTTTTCTCGTGGCGGGGATTGAACCCGCAACCTTCTGCGTCGCAGGCGGACCTTCGCCCACTGCGCCACAGAGGTCGTCGATTATATGATATATCGTCGTTGCAAATTTAATACCTCACATGTGCAAAAAGTAACTTTCCGAGAAAATCAATAAAAACTACCTCCTGAAAATTTTTCAAAGACAACTTATGCTTTACTGTCGTAATTATGTTGTTAAAAAATAAATAAAAACGTATAGTAAATAAATTATTTTAATTACTTTATCGGTTTTTAAGTTATAAGGCATTTTTTGCTTTTTTCTACACATAAGATATTTTACTTGCAAATATTTTTTCCACATAAGAGTTATTGATGGGATTTGGAGGAGAAACAGGTACTATTACGAGTATTGTTACCATTTATCTACGTAGTTAAATGGTTCATACAAATAAGTAAATTTATCATTAGGTCTGTCGTATTTTATTAGAATGCTGAGCAAAACGAAGATGCGACGTAGATAAGGATGTTGAGATGGGTTTGTGGTGAATATAATGAGAATGAATAAGATAAAGAATGAGTACCACATCAGGGGATGTTAAGCTACGGATAAACTGAGGAGCACAAGGGCATGGGCAGGAGGAATGAGAGTCATGCATGTTACACGACGAGAAGCGAGTGTGAATGTGGATGGATAGGGTAGGCCTAAAGAAAGAAAAATGGGATTTTGTTAACGCAAGTGCTTGCGTAATAAGTAAGCTCTGAGATAACGGGTGGTAGAGGAAAATAAACGAGAGATACAATATGCCAACCCCATCCAGTTGGATAGGGGCAAAAAGATAACGATTGGTATGTCACTTCAAGAAAACAGTATAGTTCAATCAAATAAACACAAAGGCTACAAACAGGTAATCATCCAAACTTACACACAAAATGCCAACCTTCAATTCAATCACAAAACGGATGGCAGTCCTTATCAATGACACCATCCAACTCAGGTAGGTATTTAAACTGTCTCTGGTCTTCGGGATGCAAAAATAAGAGCTAGGGCACCAATCCTCCACCAAGAGCAGCTCTTCGCTGTGGTAGATCAAGCCTACCTGTTTATCTTATTGCACCTACAGCATGCGGCAAACGTTCCATTCCAGCCCTCCAATTACTACCACGACCGAATGTCTAATAGACTTTACATCATCAGGATTTCCTGGGCAAGCCTGCATTCAAGATACACTGTCACGGGGTGTGTGGGTCTCTTCTTATTTTAACTGTCTTTGTGTGAAATCTTGTGTATTGTCTGCAGTACCTACAGGGTGAGTGCACTACTTAGGATGCACCTCCCATTTACGTGTAAAGTAACTTGTGACTATTTATTCCGAATGCAGCAGGCTTGTCCAAGAAATCTTGATGATGTGACTCCATACACTATGAATGATGTTTTATTAGTTCCTAAGTGTTTATGATCCAGCAAGAATAAATGAGACTCAGTGATGGCAGTTATTTGCCAGATGGTTCAGTGCTGTTGCAGCTCAACGATGCATGGCCAATTCTACCACAGCAAAGTGCTACTAGTTGCTACTCTTGGTAGAAAATTGCTGCGCTGCGACAGCACCCTCGAAAATCATAGACAGTAACTTCAAATACCTCCAAGATGTTAAAAGTCTGACAAGGACAATCATCCGTTCTATCCGTTCGTGTAGAGATTTCATGTAATTCTGGCACCCTTCGTCATCTCAGAACTCATTCACATCGTACACAGATTCGTACTTACCACATCCCACTCATTTATTTGCAGAACCACTTCGACATGTACCCATACCCATCCACATTCATTCTCATCACCCGCCATGCAACGACTCTCATCTCTCCCCATAACTTGCAACCCTCCATCCATCTGTAACTTTCATAGGTACTTCTAATGAAAATGCCTATTCATAACCTATCATAACCATGTCCTACTCCTTCGGTCCATCATCTTCAGGAGTATCTACCTCAATAATCAACGAACATTGGCTCCCTTTAGTAGACTTTTCATCAACCTTTTATCTGGTAATATTTCCCTTCTAATAAAGAAAAAATTTAAACAAAAATAATTATATTATTCACATCTCACTCCTACTTTCTCTTTCATCTTTTAAAGAAAGTTGCAATTTTTCTAATCAAAATAGGTGCAGAATAGCCCAAAAACTAGGGAATATTTCGCACATAAGAGTATTTGTTTACAAATTTCTTTTAACAATGCCGTTACCAAAACCTCCCATGTTGTTGTGTTTAGCAGGCACATGGGAGATTTTGATTTACAGTCAAATGTAAGCCGTCACATGAGATTAATTAAATTGATGGAACAACTCACTCAAATAATAAGATATTCACTTGAGAGTCTTTACAAACGATGGCTTTTGAATAGGGCTATCCAAAAATGTGAAAAAGTCATTTTGGCAAAAAATGTCACATAGGAGCTTTTGCTTTTGCAACGACGATATGCAACTGGTAATGTCCCACAAATGCCAATATCTTGCGTCACACGCGCATGCCAACGGTGTGGTGATAACTAGGTGTTTTACCCTACTTTGTCTATTGACGTAGAACCAGTAATGAAATATATTTAATTTCTATTTTTAAGTTATGCTAACATTTTACTAATATTGTTTTAAGAATGAAAACATGTTTTATGTCGGTGCCTATTTTATAAACTTTTCTATCTCACAGATCAAGACTATTGACTTGAAAACATGTTTTTTTTTTCAGTTTGTATTTTATAAACTTCTATCTCAAAGATCAAGATTGCACACGCACTTTAGAAAAAAGTTATATGTCACGCGTATCGTTTTTGACACACGTGTAGGTATATAGATATTATTGTAATTTTTTTAAAGAACTAAAACTAATCGTAGTAATAGTTAAAATATTTTTACCTTTATAATTTTTTTATATGCTATTTATATTTGCATTTTTGACGACCTCTGTAGCGCAGTGGGCGAAGGCCCGCCTGCGACGCAAAAGGTTGCGGGTTCGATCCCGCGGCGGGACCAATGTTTGTATGATCTACAAATATTTGTCTCGGGTTTGGGTGTTTCTATGTATAATATGTATGTATTTACAAACAAAAAGTATATAAGTAGTATATCAGTTATCTAGTACCCATAACACAAGCTCTGCTTACTTTGGGGCTAGATGATGCTGTGTGGAAAGTCCAGCATTATTTATTTATTTATTCCACACGTGACAATATAAAAAGTTATGAAGTGCTAACAATAGTTTGATAAGTAACATAAAACAGACCGACCAACCGATTTTATTTTGATTGATGGCGAAGTGACAGGCCGCTTTGTAGATCCATTCATTCGAACAAGGACTAGTTTTTATAGAGCAACGATTTACATAGATTGTGGGTCGAATATACTTATTTATTTATATTCCTTAGCTTTATTTCGAAAAGTAAGTAAGAAGGTAATTAGAAACATTCATTTGCGCATATCCACATAAAAACATAGTCTACCTACTTAGATGCGACATAAACACATACATATTTTAGAACCTATCCTGCTTTTTGAATCCCGGCATTAAATTGTCCGGCTTTTTAAACTTAAAAATCTAACACAAACCTAGTCGATGTGTGAATTGACCGAAACACCACAATGGAACAGTAGTATCAAAATTTGTATTGTTTTTGAACTTTTCAATCTAGAATTGAATCTCAAATCTACATAAATTGAAGGCAACTGGTAATAACGATAGTAATACTTTGCCATCGGTTCCATAACCATGATTCTTATGGAATAAGTGCTATTTTGTTTTTTCTTGTGAAATATTCTCCAGTATTTTTTGAATTTATGTATGTAGGCACGTACAATTATTGGTAGGATAATTTTATTATTACCTTTCTAAAATATTTTTTCAATGGTACAACACTTGGTTCGTAATTACATCCAATACATGAATTTTAAAAATATTTAACCAAATTCAAGGTTTACAGGTCGATGATTAACGACCTAAAGCTTTTCGCAACCGAAGCCGCGGGCGCAGACGCACCTAGTTAAGTTAATTATAAAGATTGTATAATCACGTAAAGTGTTTCCTCAGAGAAAAAGATGAAGAATGTTAATGGACTGATTACAGTGGGGGGAAAAGACTAGAAATAACATGTTTTACGGGATATTAGATAAATAGGGTTAGAAAAACTAGCTTTATTGCAAAGTAGGAAAAAAGGCAAAAGGGTTTTCATAGAATACGAGTATAACAGGCTTTTATTGTGAAGTGAACTGTTACTTACAAAGATGGTAGGTACCTACTTACCTATTGTTTTTAACTCTCTTAACGGTGAAGGAAAACATCGTGAGGAAACTCGCAACTTAGTCAGCTCCACACGTATTGACATCGTCTTTTCTGTGGGCGGCTGATTAAGCTGAGAGGATGGTTTAGGTGCTGGGCAAGCCTTTTCCATCTCAAACAATGTCCCAGGCACTGCAGCGTCCCGTTCAGTGTAGGCATAGGTTGCCTCCTGACGCTGTATAAATCATCTAATCTAATATAGATGTAAGGGCCTAAGTTTTTTATTGTTTTTAAATAAATGTATCTGGCTACTAAATTAATGTTATGAGTAGACAGCATACTAACATCCCAATAAGACTACTGTTCAACAGGGACAGAAACAGCAGAGACTTAAAATCAGGCACATAGCGGTGAAGGAAAAATTATGAGGAAACCTGCAGCTTAGTCAGCTCCACACGTATTGACATGGTCTTTCCTGTGGACAAGGCCATTCAGGGTTTAGGTTACAGGCAAGCTAATTAATCATCTAGCTAATCTACATAAACTATGTAGATTAGATTAAAGGCCTAAGTTTTTTTTCACAGGCTATGTTGAGCGATAACCGTTGGGGTAAACGAGTTCTTGAGTGGAGATCGCGACTCGGCAAACGTAGTGTAGGACGCCCTTCGGCCAGGTGGAGTGACGATCTGCGAACGGTTGCCGGCAGAAGCTGGATGCGAGCTGAGGACAGGGCGCAATGGCGCGCACTAGGGGAGGCCTATGTCCAGCAGTGGACTGCCATAGGCTGATGATGATGATGTTGAGCTAGCCAAGTTTTATAATGGTTTATGTTAGTTACTATAGGGTTGTGTAACTTGCGCCATAGGCATGAGAAATGAGACGTTCTCTCACGCATCTGGTTATCTTGTACGTGATCGAGCCTATGGAATCTACTGATTCACAATGTTTTGTAACACAGCAGTAAATTACAGTTAAACATTATTGCAGAAGCATAATCCGGCTTTTTATCCGGCCACATGCAACTAAGCCCATTTCTTAGCAAGCTATGACCAGAGGCCGAATTCCCGTTCTTATTTTCGTTCGTTTGATGAATATTCAGATGTTTCTTACTACGATTACTGACTTCAAGGGCCAATTTTTCGGTTTGAAATATTTGGTCCTAGGTTAGGACCGTGTTTTAACGTTGATCTTATCGACTAAATACAATGTAGCTCGTAGTAAGAAGCATCCGAATATTCAACAAACGAACTAAAAAACGAACGCGAATAACCTACATATATCTATGGTAGAATAGAGTAACATGACGTTTTGAATTTAGGTAAAAAAAAACATATTTTATTAACAACGTTTACAACACATTCCATAATTTTGCGACAGTGGAACAACATCGAACGCATCACGTCCGTCTGATTGTTTACAATTTAAATCATCTCGCCTTTCTATTCTGCGTTGAATTCTGATTAGTTTGCAATCGTTTCCAATTTATTTCTTTTCTTAGCTAGCGGCCGCCTTTGCTTCGCTTGCAGTACAACGTTTTAATATACCTGTTAACATTTGCTAAATTATGGTAAGTACCGTACCGACAGAATTTTGAAAAACTTCTTACTAACGCTTCGCTAACAGGGACCTGGGGCCTGATTGTGTTATTCAACTGGCAATGGACATGGGCTTCATTTTGATATTTGAAACCTTCAGTTGTCATTTTCCTATTATGTGATTGGTTGAACTCTATTGGAATGACAACTTGAAATCCATTCCCATTTGTCATAAGGCTGCTGGATAAAATGTTGCCTGTAGCATACCTAGAGGTGAAAGATCGATTGTAAAAGAAGACCTAATCTTTTACAAACAAATTATACCGGAAATCTCTTTATTCCAAAAAGATGGTGAAATTGTGTTAAAAACGTACGGCAATCTCTTTAAATTCGTAAAAGTTTGATTAGAATGAACATGGGGGTTAGGAAAGCAAGCGTTATAAAATAAGAGTTATCTTTCTCCTAGATCTAAAAATCTTGCTAAGATTACAAGACAAGAGTGCAGCTGGCGACACACGCAGAGTTCCGTATCTTTTTGCCGCCATTTCGCGGTATCATGGGAACGTGTATGTGAAACGCTAACAATTACGTGTAAGTGTTAATTGTTTATTGTAATTTATTTACGGCCTTGAATCTAGCACGATGAGAAAGTACTAAGTTCCGTTTCGAAAACGGTTCTAATGTGCACCTGACATCGTGATAGCGAATTAGCTCTTTGAAGATTCAATTTAAATAAAATTGACTCAATTTTAGGGTAGGTTAAGGTTGAGCTCTTAACGGTGAAGGAAATCATCGTGAGTAAACTCGCAGCTTAGTTAGCTTCACACGTATTGACGTCGTCGCAGGCTGATTAAGCTGAGAGGATGGTTTAGGTGCTGGGCAAGCCTATTCCATCTCAAATAATGTCCCAGGCACTACAGCGTCTCGTTGAGTGTAGGCATAGGTTGCCTCCTGACGTTGTATAAATCATCTAGTATAGATATAAAGGCCTGAGTTTTTTTAGGTTGAGTTCATACTTAATTATTGTCCACTCATTCGTACATTTTTGTTCCTCCCCATCAAAAAATTGCCAGAACTGCCTGATCAAATCGCGGTTTTTCTTAAAAAATTAAAGCCTATTATGTCATGAGTGAAAGAATTTATAAAACCGAATCCATGATTGTTGCTAGCTACGTACTAAAACATTTAATATTGATTCGTAAGAAGGTTGATCAACAAACCCAAGTAATTTACCTGCTCAGTCAATATAACTTTTCAGGCCAGCTAGAGCGTATACGTTGCATAAAAATTGAAATAAGTAAATTACATGAATTACATCAAAGTAATTGACGCTGGCATTTCAATCAGCCTTGTTCCAATAACTTTTCTTAAATAAACCGCTTTTGGAAAGTCTGGTAGTCTGTTCTTAGATTTATTTTTTATGGATCACTAAAGGACGGCACTCACACATCCAGTGTGATCTTTACACATTCAAGACGCTTCAAAGATTCCTATCCTAGAGATACACACTCTTCACCTTAGGGGTCAGTTCAATTATATTTGGCAATAACCTATCTCATCAATATTCTCTTCCCTTTATAAATCTCGCTTCCATGGTTCGCCTCATGCACTCTGCTCATTCAATTACGTCTTCTCAATATTCAAATTTTCTTCTCCATAATAGGTATATCGTCTTCTACATTCCATTACATTTTCTTCGGTGTCCCTTTCGCTGCACAGCTAAAGGCTAAGAGTTATCCATACTGTAGTAGTAATCCAAACCAGAGTTGCTAAGATATATAAAACTGGACCCGATAACATCAAGGTGTGCCGCGATTACCATGCAAAGAATTTCCGCAAGAAGCGTTGAAAAAAACGTAAAAGCGTTACGTAAGAGAAAGCTGTGTTTAGCGTTATGCTAACCATGCGAAAGTGGTTGCGAAATTTTAATATTGTTTCTTTGGAAAAGTTTAGGTTTTGACGTGTCGTGAGAGTAAGGGCTTTTTGAAATGACTACAATAGTTTATAGATGCGAGTTCAGTCAACCGTTGCTTATGGATTACGTTCCCTCAATTTGGAACTCTATAAATAAATGAAACAGAATCACGACTGTGTCCCCAAGACGCGGAAATTGTTTTTTTAAAGGTAAGTATCCAATTAGGTAGATGTTTACGCCACACAATAACAAACATTTGTAAAATATAGACAGTGCCTAATATGATACGAGTTAATACGACTAACCCTAAGAATCGTAGGTAAATTTTTAAAAATTGGTTTAAAGAACTGAAAGAATGTCTACCCTGCCTTGGGTATAACAGTGATCCTGTTTTTTGCGCTTGTTACCAACGGAAAATTCACTTTTTTTTAAGCGTATTTACCTACTCAGCTAAGCATTGAGGTATGACTTATGTAACTTGATGCAAACTTCATGTAATTATTAAATTGTGACCACAGTTATAACGGTCGCCATCTGCACGTAATTGCATGAGAGCTTCCTATACTATTTCTTATACTCGTAATAGCAAATGCATATTTCAAAGGAATACGATTAGCTACTCATTTACTATGGATTGAATCTTATTGAAATAAGTCATTCATTGCGTAGTATAAAAGCCATATTTAGTGTGAGTTATACAAATTATAAGATTTTCTCCTATTTGTAAAAATTAATTCAATTTGTAAATTTTTCATGAAAATTGCAGGCGAACTCTATTTACCTACAACAGATAAATGTTTTATAATGCAAGAGAGAAATAATTAATATGGGTTAGTTAATATAACTATGATTGTTTTATCCGATTCTATTGTCAATTTTGTATTTTGTTTCAATAAAATGTACTTTTTTTATATACCTATACTGTCAACCTGTAACCTCCCTCGTCACCTTCCACACCTCGCGGTCTTCCGCGATTTTCCCCCAATCCTTCCTAAAGGCGTCCAGGTCATCGCGCCAGCACTTTTTAGGCATGCCTCGGAGTCGCCTGCCATCCACCGGGATCCAACCAGTCACCACTCGGCCCACCTGTCTGGGTGCATGCGGGTGACATGACCTGTCCACTCCCATTTTAAATATAATAATTAATGTAAGTACATTTAATTATTTTACTTTCCTCTTGCTGAACCCTAAAATTATAATGGTGTTATTACGTAATGGTTTTCCGATAAACATTGGCAAGTCAGGTGCTTTAATGATACAAGATGTTTAATTATACATTAAGTTGCACGTTTAACGTGCAAAGGATTTATTTTACAAATTAAGTTCCTATTTACCTATTCAGTAACATAATGAACATATTGATTTCTGAGATTTACTGAGTCGTTTTTGATAGATCGTCGAAGTTAATCAAAGTTCGAAACGGTCTGTGAGTGGATGGGTGACCGCCATCCGCCAGTGGCAATTTCATCTGAGCGCTTCCGTGCTTCGGAGGGCACGTTAAATTGTCACCTAAAAACCCCGTCATCAGAGCTGGCCACCGACTCATACGAACTTAAAAATACTAATAAAAAAAGTTTTATTGATTTCTAAGGAGCAGAATATTTTCAACAACATGAACTTTTTGTTTCACAATGTTTTTTTTGACACTACACTAAGCGAGCGTAGGAAGCTAGGTACACTGTTGACAGAAAACATTAAACAAAAAAGCCGGATAACCGACTTTTCCTGTTTACAACGGCACATCACTGTTATATTGCAATAGAACCGTACAGTATGTTTGGGTAGGTTGGACATTGATGTTTCTTCTGGTAAATAAGTTCTAAGTAGGTACCTTTATCGTCGTGTATTTTTTTTTATCTATGTTGCGTTCCAATCGCGCACCCTAACCCGTAACCCCGTGAAGTGGACAGATTTAGATGAAACTTTGAAGTGGATTGTGGAATGAAATATTTATAGGTAGGTCTTACACTAAAAAGCTGCAGGATAGGACATAGGTAGGTACAGTTCTTCCAACGGATCTAGGCATTCGTGAAGTTAGCCGTTTGTCTGCGCAGTGACCGCTTTTTCATACAAAATTGTGTTCTGCGCAGACAAACGGCTAACTTCACGAATGCCTAGATCCGTTGAAAGAACTGTACCTACTTGAACGAAGCCTAGGGTAGATGCTTGTAACAGCACTACACTAAATAGTAAATTAAATACCTACCTGGGTATTTACCTACAGTGGCGTAGCTACCGAATGGCTAGGCGGTGCAGTGCACCGGGGCCCCCAAGCTCAAGGGCCCTCGGACTCTGAGTCCCGAGAGTCCGGAAGGTTTTGTTCTTAGGAAACTATAGGTATGATTATTTTGAAAATATAACAACTGCATTATTAGATTTTTGAAATAGTTACCCAGAAAATGACGAATCAAATCTTAAGTTTTTACACAAAAATAAATACGTTTACATTTTGCCACACCCTGCATATTTTGACTTGATAAAACCTAAACCGTTCAGTTAGGGCCCCGGTTTATTTTGCACCAGGGCCCTTGGCTACCTAGCTAAGCCACTGTTTACCTACTCTGCTAAATGCCGAGTTTATTATTGAGTTTGAAAAATAAGCAGTGACCTTCAGCTAATAGGGTATTTGACATCATTAAAAATAAACTACAAATTGTGGTCATCCTTTTAGAAAATAGTCTAAATAAGCATATTTCTTTCCATTTACGTCTAAAATATGTTTACTTTTGGTAAAAAAACCTTTAAAAATTACAAAAAAAATTAAAAAAATTTCGTCTACAAAAACGCACTGTGATTGGTTGTGACTCTGATGACGTCAAACGCTAGTAAACGTCAACGAACTGATTGTCTGTCACTATGGACTTACTGTCTGTTTACTATGGAGTGACGTCACGGGTACCACGTGATCAGCGCCATGACACAAGATATCGTTTTTCGCGCGATTTTGTATGTTTAAACTTTAAACATGGTTTTTATCAAAATTATGTTAAATCTAAAGGAAATTTAATGACCAGTGTGCATATAATATATCAAAGAACACTTTGAAATGGTTTTCTGAAAAGAGTCAAATACCCTATTGTTTATGTTGTGAGCAAGTAGTCCTCAGTCTTCTTTATATATTTGTGAGTCATTTAGACCTGAGTGAGAACGACTCGGTAGGTTGGTACAGTTCGCCCAACGGATCTAGGCATTCGTGAAGTTAGCCGTTATTCGTTGTCTGCGCAGAACACAATTTTGTATGAAAAAGCGGTCACTGCGCAGACAAACGGCTAACTTCACGAATGCCTAGATCCATTGGGCGAACTGTAGGTACTACAATAGGAACCTACAGTACGCACAACCAATCTTTAGCTCCCTGAAGAAGCTGCACAGAACCAATTTTTCATGACGCCTAAAAGACGAACACAGCGTTGTCTAGCCTCGCTCACTCATTTAGTTTTTTGCATCGTACTATCTCGCTTACTCTACCAAACCTGTGCAATCGTTTAGTGCACCTAACTTCAGAGAGATAAAGATCGGTTGTGCGTACTGTACCTACCTATTTTTACAACACGGTCATATTCATCTGAGCGCTTCCGTGCTTCGTAGGGCACGTTAAATTGTTGGTCCCGGCTATTTAAGTCGTTAAGCCATGACGGAGGCCTAAAAACTCCGTGACCAGAACTGGCCACTGACTCATAGGACCTTACTTTTTTTTTTTTTAACAACACGGTCAACAAAAGCATTAAGCAGTTTCTTGTTCTCACCTACCTACCCTTGGTAGGTAAGCAGTAGGTACCACAGAATACAGAGGCAGGCAGTTACAGGTTCTTCCAACGGATACCTACAAGGTATTCGTGAAGTTAGCCGTTTGTAAGCGCAGAACAGAATTTTGTTTGAAAAAGCGTTCACTGCGCAGACAAACCGCTAACTTCACGAATGCCTAGATCCGTTGGGCAAATGTACTATGGGTAGGTACCTACCTACCTAGGTAAATCTAAGCTAATATTATAGCTTGCAAGCAGAAATTCCTGCCGGGCTTATCATCAATGCAGCCTCCAAACATTAGCCTTTAGGTCTATTATTGCTCAATGACTCCAAATAAAAACCTAGGTATTGTGTTTTAGTTAGGTTAAGGTAGCTATCTAGATACGTACTTTACCTACCTACCTACCAACGGCCAAACGTGAGTCGGATAAAACAGAAACAGCCGTCTTTCTCTACGTTAAAACTCAATAGTTTGCAAATAACAAATCTACAGAAACCGACCAATCAATAACTTTAAGTATTAAGTATTTAATTTATTAAAAATCATACCTTTCTAACTGGATTCCAATGAGATTTCTGAGTAAACAATCATTCGATTGATTTTCACGATTACAAAATCCGCATAATCAGTTTCAATTTCCAAGTTTGTTCGCACAAAATTACAAAAATCCACTTTGTTCAATCTGATAACTTAGTCAATCACACATGTTTTTTAAAATCGGAAAAACCATTCACTTTACGAGTTCGCGCAAAGAACAGGGATGTGAGACAGACACAACCAAACTGTCTTGCTTGGCGCTTGCTCGACTCGACTCCGGAGTTCAAACGAAATCTTGCTTGAAACCTTCCTACATTCTCCGCTAGATGGAGTATAATCCATACAAGTTTAGTAGCTTGCTCAGCTGTCGTAAATTAAGGTGTATTGCGTGTGTATTTCCAAAACCGGATTATACACTCGTTTCACTTTCTGAAACACGATTTTAAACTTTATTTCAAGGTAGAAAAGTTCTATTTTGGTTACGAAGATAAATCTTACAAGCACTCTGGTTCTTGATTAATTTAGATAAAGATTGTAAGATTTGTGAGCTGGTGATAAAGTTGAAAATCGAATGATGGATATAAAAATCTAAGAGCTTGTTAGTGGAAGCCAAAGTGGTCGTTAATTGCTTATAAATAATGCATAAAATAGCTTGGAGATAAATCTCATGTTGATCACCTCAAAGAAACGGCCTCGGTCGGTATGTGTGTGGGTACCAGAAACTTGATTTTTATCGTTGACGTAACACCTGTAAAAAGTCTCATTGTGCCTTCCTTACTGAGAGAAATGATCGCAAAAAGCATGACAGATGCTGTGTTTTATTTAATTTTAACGAACACAAGTACCTAAGTACGTAGATAAAGTACCTACATACCTACTTACTTTTTACTTTTTGTTGTCAATGGAGACTTAGCGGTGGTGGTTTTTTTTTTTAACATATTGATAGTAGTATGCTGTTTTTACGCAATTAAAAACACCAAAAATAAAATAACATTCAGTAACTTACATCGAACTTAGGCAGCGCCATCTAGCGATAACTTAAGTGAGTGCCTGAATTTGTTAAGTTTTTCATTAAATTATTACTGATGATGATGATAGTGTATATTAAGAAGGATTTAAAACACGAATTAATAAATATAACTTTTTTTATTGTTAAGTTAGAAACAAATACGGTTGTTTTTTAGTTATGCTACTCAACAATAGATGGCGCTGATGTATAATCAAAAAAAGAGCATTTATTCAGTATCACTTTAAAACGTCTTAAAACTAGATGATTCTACTCCTGTTCCTTCGCGACCAATACCGTGAAGAACCAGGGCAACAAACACGGTTTGGGGCTTAGCTTTTTTTTAGTTGATCCATATTAGATCTAAACTTGGGCTAATATCTTAGCTAACTTAGTTGGTACACAATTACCATAATTAAATTATATAAAAAAAAAACAAAAAGCTAAGCAAGATAGCAAAGGCATAGTGCACACATCAGCTGTCGAGGGGCAGAGCGACATCAGGCCACGCGAATTTATCACTAATATAATCACCAATAGAATAAATAATACGCTTTCTTTATAAGATTATTTTGTATGTAACTTTTAAATCTTGGAATAGGCAGTTTATGTGGAAGTTTATTCAAAAACGTTTGTCTACCTTTCATAAATATCTAAATTTCGTAGAAGCACAGTTATTCGTGGCATGGGCTTTACGAGATATAGTTAAAATAGCATCATGAATCACAAACCTAATCAATTCTAGTACAATTTTATAACCGAAAGTCAAGAATTGTCTCACAAAGAGAAACTAAATCAAGGAAAGTCATCGGTTGAAATGATCGATATTTGTTCAATAGAAATCTTCGCCTTTAGTAAGTCACGTACATCGCTTCCGCCAACAAAGCACACGCGACTTCCTTACTAATGAACCATCTTCTATTTGATAAGTTTTGTTTCATCATCATCATCATCCAGCCTGACTTCACCCACTGCTGGTATAAGGCCTCCCTAAGCTTGTGGCATCCACCACGCTCCTGCGCTAATCTGACCCATTGACGGCCCGAGACGTGTACAATATCGTCTGCCCATCTGGCCGCCGGACGTCCTACGTCCCTGTACCCAGATCTGGTTTCAAGGTTGTATACACACTAAGTCTAGTTTGTTTACACACTATGTAAAGTTTCGTTTACACACTAAGGCCCTTACTAATAAACTTGACATAAAGTTATGTCATGCATAAACTAAAAATTTGTATGGTTATTCATAGGTTATGCATGACATACCTTTATGTCAAGTTTATTAGTAAGGGGGTAAGTATACGTCTGCGGCTTCGCTCACGTGGTACATTGCCGATTAGGTAAGCTCGTATGAGTTGTGGCCAACTCTGGTGACGGAGTGTTTAAGCCGTCGCGCCGTTCACGTGCCGAAGCACGGAAGCGCTAAATTGATAATGCAGGTAGCGGTCACCCATCCACTTACCGACCGTTTTTGATATCACACGTCACTAAATAAATTATTTAATGTAGGTAGGTAAAACTTATAATCACTCTAGCAGTCAATAAAACAAAATATATTTTTAACCATATATTTCCCATAATACAAATTAGGTAAGTACATTTTCATACATAGAGCCAAATTCAGAGATCTTTCCACGAAAACAGATTTTTGGTCCAATAATACTGGCATACAATTTTGAAATTCACACTCCAAAAAATAATACTACACTCAAATCTTAATAAAAAGCACAGAACTATTTAGAATTAAATTATTCTTTAATATACTATTCGTGACGGTTTGCAAGCCCGTGTCCAACAGGAAAAACAGATCGTCAGAACAGTTCTTATATCAAATCTATGTATCATTTGCTTCAAATTCACTTAGGAATGATTTAGTAGTTCACTCAAAAAAGCTCTATAAACACTCATACAATTTACAAAAGTAACGATAAATAAATATGTAATGTCACACAAAATAATACTTAACATCTGTATTAGATGATTTATACAGCGTCAGGAGGCAATCCATGCCTACACTTAACGGGGCGCTGTAGTGCCTGGGACATTGTTTGAGATGGAATAGGCTTGCCCAGCACCTAAACCATCCTCTCAGCTCAATCAGCCGCCCACAGGAGAGACGTCGATACGTGTGGAGCTGACTAAGCTGCGGGTTTCTCACGATGTTTTCCTTCACCGTTAATAGCTCGTGCTATAGCGCGTATAAATTTTACAAAACTTAAAATCCATTGATGCACGGCCGGGATTCGAACCCTCTTCAGATTGAAAGTCGAGGCACAGCCCCATTCGATCATCACGGCTCTCTTAAAATTAAAATAATACTAGTTTATTAGTAAATGGGTTTCTTGAAAACTATTTAATTAGTAATTTAGACTAGAACATACTTTATCAACTAAATAAAAATATTACGGCCGATGGATCTATAGGCATTCGTGAAATTAGCCGTTTCGCTACGATTTTTTATACAAAATTGTCCACAGCACATCAAAATGACTTCACGACCGCTTAAACTTGAACATGTTGCACAAAGGGAAATCTTAAAAAAAAAAAAAATCCTGTCTTCCCATTGATGTATATTATTCTTTACTACCTGCGCTCCCACGGTGTGACCCGCGGTCCCTCGGGATTTTTTAATTTTTTCAGGATAAAAGGTAGCCTATGTCCTTCCCTGGGATACAACCTTTAACTATGCCAAATTTCAGCTTAATCTGTTCAGCGGTTTGGGCGTGAAAGCGTAACAAACAGACAGACAGACAGATAGAGTTACTTTCACATTTATAATATTAGTATGGATTTATGTAGCAGCAATTATGATTATCAAAAATCAAAATTATAACACCAAAAATAAACTGGAATTTCACACAACAAGCCCCAAAGTAGGCCGAGCTTGTGTCATGAGAACCACATGACTGTTATACTACATAATATACTTTTTTTAAACATACATATTAAAAAAAAGTGAAGAAAATAAAAAAAACAGATCATACAATCCTGTATTGCGACGGGAATCGAACCGGCAACCTTCTGCATCGCAGGCGGGCCTTCACCCACTGCGCCATATTCCCATTCTTATTTTCGTTCGTTGATGAATATTCGGATGTTTCTTACTACGGTTTCACTTCAAGGGCCAATTTTCGGAATATTTGGTCCCAGGTTAGGACCGTGTAACGTTGATCTTATCGACCGAATACAATGTAGCTCGTAGTAAGAAGCATCCGAATATTCATCAAACGAACGAAAAAACGAACGCGAATAACCCCCTGGATAGTTTTGAATAATGTATGCAAAAGTTACTTTTGATTTCATATTACCCAGCTTTGATTTTCATACATTTTCATAAAACCTCCTTCTAAATGTAACGAACAATATTTTATTAGTTATATCACAATCACAATTACTAAAATAGTTTGCTATTACACAATCTAACCTATTCTATCATACAAATCAGTTTAGCCAAACTACATCACACTTTTTTTTTTGTTTTTTTTTTTATATTACTAGCCGCGCTCCCGCGGTGTGTCTCGCGGTTCCTCGGGATTTTTTCGGGATAAAAAGTAGCATATGTCCTTCCCTGGGATACAACCTTTATCCATGCCAATTTTCAGCTTAATCTGTTCAGTTGTTTGGGCGTGTAACAAACAGACAGACAGAGTTACTTTCACATTTGTAATATTAAATATGGATTCACACTTATAGTAATACTAGTTTCCGCTGGCTTCACTCGCGTGGTACATTTTGTAACCTACGTGTATGCTATTCCAGTCTTCAATCTACATCTATTCTAAGTTTTATCAAAATCTGTCCACCGGTTATGGCGTTATTGTGAACACAAACTTTCAGATTTATAATGTTAGTACGAATAGGATTTACATTTAAAAACCAAAAAGTAACTCTTCATAGAATTGATATTAATGACGTTCAATTGATGAGTTGAATTGAAACATCTTAGGATCACGATTGTATCCCCAAGGCACGGTAGACAATCACTCAAGATCCTTTGAAAATATACTTTAGACACATCCAAATTCATATTGAATTAATTACAATACGCACAACCGATCTTTGTCTGTCTGGAGTTAGGTGCACTAAACGATTGCGCAGGTTTGAGCGAGTAGGCGAGATAGCACGATGTAACAAACTAAGCGAGTGAGCGAGGCAGCTATACAACGCTGTCTTCGTCTTTTATGCGTCATCAAAAATGGGTTCTGCGCACTTCAGACAGACAAAGATTGGTTGTGCGTATTGTAGTTACATATTTTTTCATATTATTTTCTGATCTATTTAATGCAACAAAAGCCGGCTCCTTATAAACCAAATAATACAAAACTGAATCACACTTAAGAGTTTCACAGTACAGGCCTTGGTATTCCAAGTCGCGAACTATCACCGCGTGGGAATTCAATCAGGAACGATCCAGCTATCGTAGACATGTTGCCAGTCGATGCTTTTGAAGTAGGGATGGCGTTTTATTTCTTCGATTCCGTCTTTGCCGGAGCCCAAACGTTCCGATGGATCGTAGGTTAGTAACTGAAAATGAACAGTATTAATGTTAAAACTTAGGCCTTTACATCTACAGGGTGTGGCAAAATTTTACTACATTCAGGGCAGCTACCGAAGATTTTTAAATGTATCCCAAAAATAAGCAACCATGCGGGATTTGAACCCACGACCTTGCCGATCCGTGGCATTGCTCTGACCAACTGAACTAACGGGCAATCGCATAAGTTGAAATTTATTGGGAGTACATACTATAAAGCATTGCGCTGTGAGCGACATTTTTGGGATACATTTAAAAATCTTTAAATATCTCTAAGTGTGCGGTTAACACTATAAAAATATAATCTTTGACGTACACCGAAGCCGAAAGGGGTAGGTACATTCCAACACACAACCAAATCCAAAAGGATTGTCCGAAAAATCATTATATCCGGAGAAAACAGCGTTTGAAGATTACTGTTTGCGTATGTAATGGGCGCGTTGTTTTACGTAGATTGCTGGATTTTGAGTTTTATTTTAACTGTTTTTTTCTTTTATAAATGAAATTATAGGTAGGTATGGCCTTATTATGTTGTACTAGTAGTAAATAACCGGAAAATTACATAAAATGACATAGCTAAGTCAAAAAATATTTATGCGTTTTTTTCTCGCTAAATATGTTTAGAATCATGGTCTGATTGCAACCCCTCAGTTTTCGGTAGTAGTCTTTATACACCCTGTATTTACCTGTGTTAATAAAGATTCAGCTTCGACTGCAATACAATCTGGTAACTCCAGTATAGTATGGCTCGTGAATACAGATCTGTGGTAGAATGATAATGGCTGTAACAATATAATATTCAATTCATTCCAAGAACACAATTTGGCACATTTTTGGCTCAAAGGATCTTATTGTCTAAATTGAAATCCATTCCCAGTTGTCATCCTAATAGAGCTCAACCAATCACTTAATAGGAAAATGACAATTGAAGTCCAGAATGGGTTTCAAAAGTCAAAATGAAGCCCATATCCATTCCCAGTTGAGTTAGACAAGGCTACAGCTTTGCCATCCAGCGTGGTATTTTTTTTTTCAATTCAAATTTCCAAAGTTTCTTTATTGGTATTATATCTTATGAACAGTACATGTCCAGTGTGGATTTATCCGAGAATGTACAGTCAGCATCAAAAGTTGATTAACCTTTGAAGTTTCCCAAATCGGAATATATCCGAAATCCGTAACATCCAGACCAAAATTTTAACAATTTGTTGATGACTAACTCTCAGTCCATAATAGTTTCGCAAGCAAAGTTTATTTTTTCTTAGCAATCGAAAATAAATGGCGCTTTAAAAAAAACAAACTGTTAATCAACTTTTGATGCTGACTGTAAAACAATGAATTTTAAGACCGTTTATTAAATAAATAAATAATGCTGGACTTTTCACACAGCATCATCTAGCCCCAAAGTAAGCAGAGCTTGTGTTATGGGTACTAGATGACTGATATACTACTTATATACTTTTTGTTTGTAAATATATACATATTATACATAGAAACACCTAGACCCGAGATGATCTAATGTCCAAACACATATTTGATACATGCCCACATCTTGCAGAAGTTAGTATTCCATACGTGACAGGTTGCAAGCCCATCGCCGCCTATAAGAACACTAACTGGTTTCCTCACGATGTTTTCCTTCACCGTTTAGAGCACGTGTTAAAGCGCATATAAATTTTACGTAAGGCCATTGATGCACGGCCGGGATTCGAACCCACAACCTTCGGATTGAATGTTGAGGTACAACCCCATTCTGCCAAGCTCGCTTACTCTACCAAACCTACGCAATCGTATGCACCTAACTTCAGAGAGCTAAAGATCCGTTGTGCTTAGTAAACCATGTTGCCATTTCTAAAAAAAGTATATTCCTTTATAAATGGGGTTTAAATCCATCACATATAATCTGCCATATTAGAATTTTCTTAAAATAGGTATTAGGGGTCTTTAAATCAAGAGTAAATAGGTTCCTTCTAGGAAAGCATGTTCCATCTTAGACCTCACTACTGCTTAACATCAGGCAGAGGGAGGTCAAATGCTGACCTATTTAATTAAAAAAAAAAAAAAAAAAAAAAAACTCCCTGACCGTTTAGAACTTCGACGATATCAAGAACAATTAATTAACAATTAAATGGCCATTTGTTAAAAAAAATGGCTTATCGATAAATGTTTTTACTCCGTAAATGAATACTTAAGTAGTTAGGGACATCAATTATAATTTTTTACTTATTATCATTTATCTTGACATTTAAAATTTGCATGCCTAATATTTTGGTAGGACACAGAATTGACAAATATAATTTTAAGATCTTATTGTATCACATGTGTTCGTGCAAATAAATTTCATTTAATTTCAATTATACAAACTCACCTTGCCACAAATAAGTTCAAACATAACCGCCCCAAAGCTCCAATAATCACAAACTCTCTCACACTCATCCATTTCCACGGTATAGATATAAAGCTCCGGCGCCACATACAAGCTGTGTGGGTGAGCCCTTAGCTTGTTTAAGAGCATTTCCACACCGGAGTAGGATGAAAAGTAGGTTAAGATGATCTGACCTCGCTCACCGAGGAGAATGTTTGACGGGTTTAGATCTCTGGAAAATTAAATTTAAAATTTTATTTTAAACTAGCTGGTATTCGCGACTTCGTCCGCAAAATAACATAAAATAGAACTGAAAAGCAGGAATCTTCTGAAACTTTTTAGCGCCATCTCGACCTCAGCCATAGGTTAGCAACGCCATCTAGTTGCCTTTAACTGGAACTCCCCATACAAACTTTCAACCCTTATTTCATGCTCTCAATGATTATTTTTGAAAAAAAAGTAGCCTATGTCCGTCCCTGGGACATTATCTTTATCCATGTCATATTTCAGCATAATCTGTTGTGGTTTAGTCCCCGGCACTACAGCGTCCCGTTAAGTGTAGGCATAGGTTGCCTCCTGACGCTGAATAAATCATCTAATATAGATGTGAAGGCCTACAAAAAAATGTATCTATGTTTTTTCTTCCATTCTGGTCTAAAGCCTCGGTTCGCCACCACATCATACGCATTAAAAATGCAAACCTACTTTAAGAGTAGATATCGTTTACGGTAAAAAAGACGTGGCACTCGGAGACGGCCACGGTAAAGCTATTGCATAGCATTTTTTATCAACTTATGCAATTATAATTATTTATTTATTTTATTTATGCAGTATTTTTTTCCTTTGTTTTTTCTTTGATATAACCAATGCCACCTAGAGGCGAGTTGCTGAACTAAAGAGACAAGCGTGATATTTCAAAGTCATTAAAAGTTCTGCTTTTCATCGATAGATGGCAAAACTAAATAGTATCACCGCTGTGCCGGTCGGAGTTTTAGGTAGCAGTGTTAGGTTATTTTCGTAAATTTCTGGATTCGGTCTCCACGCTCAAGGCCCGCGATAGAAGCTATGCAATAGCTTAAAAAAAACTTTATCAAAATGTAGCAAACCTGCATATAACACCGCTATTATGTAAACTTTCCAATGCAGTTAATATCTCAGCGCCCCATTTGTAAACTGCCGATGGAGGCAAAACTTCTCTATGTGGAATTGCAGATATCTGAAAAAAAAAAAATTAACCTTCTCATACATACTATAAGTAGTTCGTATGAGTCAGTGGCCAGCTCTGGTGACGTTTTAGGCCGCCTTAAGGCCTCTGGCTTAACGACTTAATAAGCCGAGATCGACAAATTAACGTGCTTCGAAGCACGGAAGAACTCAGATGAAAATGCCACTGGCGGTCACCCATCCACTTACAGACCGTTTCGAACGTTGCTTAACTTCGACGATCTAACAAGAACGACTAAGCATGCACGACCACAAACGCTTCACTCATACATACATTGAATGAAAGATTATTATTAAGATTGACGACCTCTGTGGCGCAGCGGGCGAAGGTCCGCCTGCGACGCAGAAGGTTGCGGGTTCGATCCCCGTCGCGGGACAAATGTTTGTATGACCTACAGATATTTGTCTCGGGTCTGGGTGTATCTATGTATAATATGTATGTATTTACAAACCAAAAGTATATAAGTACTATATCAGTTATCTGGTTCCCATAGTACAAGCTTTGCTTAGTTTGGGGCCAGATGATGCTGTGTGAAATGTCCATTATTTATTTATTATTTATTACCACCTTTTATACATATTTTTATTTTTAAATCATTTTTCTGTCAAATGTTTATGTGTCCTTGTATTTTCCTAGATCTTACGAATTAGAATAATTAATTCTATGATACATAATCTATGTGTGTATAAATAAATAAATCGCAACACAACCGAATCTAAAAGGATTTTCCGAAAAAATCATTATATCCGGAGAAAACAGCGTTTGAAGATTACTGTTTGCGTATGTACTGGGCGCGTTGTTTTACGTAGATTGCTGGATTTTGAGTTTTAATTGTTTTTTTCTTTTATTAAGTAAATTATTAGGTAGGTATGGTCTTATTATGTTGTACTAGTGGTAAATAACCGGAAAATAACATAAAATGACGTAGTTATGTCATTTTTATATATATCATATTTGCGTTTTTTTTTTCGCTAAATATGTTTAGAATCATGGTCTGATTGCAACCCCTCAGTTTTCGGTTGTAGTCTTTTTACACCCTGTATAAATAAAATTGAAGTGTCAATTACACAATACCACACAATACTAAAACACAAATTGAAATTGTAAATAAATAAATAAATAATGCTGGACATTTTCACACAGCATCATCTAGCCCCAAACTAAGCAAAGCTTGTACTATGGGAACCAGATAACTGATATACTACTTATATACTTTTCGTTTGTAAATACATACATATTATACATAGAAACACCCAGACCCGAGACAAATACCTGTAGGTCATACAAAAATTTGTCCCGCGGCATTTTATTACAGATCATTAAGTTTATCAACTCACCTTAGCAACACTAGGAACTTCAGAAACCACATTATTCGCAACAACATCAACACTCTCCATCAGAACTTTATCAACATTCAACAACAGCTTCTGAGAGTTCAACACAATCTCATCAACATTCCTATTATCAACATCGTTACCAACATCAACATTATCAACATGTTCGTTATTTTCAACATGTACGTTATTTTCAACATCCTTCATTTTAGGATCAGTGAACACATTTTCTAAGTTGACTTCTCTTGAAGGACTTGTTGGTAATGATTTTGCGTAGTTTTTGATATAATTGAATAGTTTCTCTCCTGGCGCGTATGATAGGATCAGAAAGATCAAATTGTTTGTTTCTATGAACGCGTGCAATGGTACCATGTAGGGTATGACGGTTGGCAAGATCGGGATTCGTGTTTCTGATGTACGCTGAAGGAAGTATTCGTCAAACTCTGTGAGATTGTTTGGTACTTTTTGTATGACCTGTGAAAATAATTATTTTTTAATCCAAATATCAGATACCTATTACTTTAATCTCAAGAATTCAATTGTTACCATGTATCGGTCCTATTTGGGACAACTTAATAAATATAAATACTTTAATAAGTATTATTTTTCGTTTTTGATTTTCATGCAAGCATAAAGAAGTTTTTTAAAAGTTTTTCAAAATTTACTCAAGAAGCAACATAATCTCTATATATCAAAATGAATCCCAATATCTCTTGGTCACGCCATCACGCGTGAACGGCTGGACCGATTTCACAATTTTTTTTTTGTTGTGTTTGTTATTGTCAGAAGGGTCTTATGACAGAAAAATTTAAAAAATTGCGCGGAAAAACTGATTCATGCGCAAACGAGGTCGCGCGGGTCAGCTAGTATCTCATAAAATTTGACTCGGAAATCTTAGAATACATTTTTCAACACTACTTTTCATAAATACTTGTATGAAACATCAGTCTTGTCTAATTTGAAATCCATTCCCATTTGTCATACCAATAGAGCTCAACCAATCACATAATAGGAACATAACAATTGAAGTCCAGAATGGGTTTCAAAAGTCAAAATGAAGCCTATGTCCATTCCCAGTTGAGTATACAATAAGGCTATAAGGTATCTAATGTGTTTTTAAGTCACATTGTATTAAACTTGTTCGTTAAAACCCCCGATCATAAAGCTGCTTATTATCAAAACGTTAAACCTTAGTTGAACCCCATGTCAAACAAAACTGTTACCACAAAAAAGCGTTCTATGTACGAGTATTTAAAAATCGTTTTTCTAGAGACAGTTTTTTAGTCTTAGTCTAAACTCGTTTCATTTTCTTGTAATAAGACGGAAAGTTTAAACTTACCTTCATAGCATAGCAGTTTTTATCATTCTTATGCATAACCAACATAACACTAGAGCCTAGGATAGCTAGAACTGTGTATAGACCTAGGTCTTCGTAGGGCCTTTTTAGCATCGATATAGGTATGGGGCAGTGTAAGGGGTGGATATTGTCGTCCTGCTCTGGCAATAGCTGTTGGAAAGAGAAAGAGATATTATACACCAATATGATAAGACATAAATCAATAATTATGTTACAATACAAATATTTGTTTCGGGTCTGGGTGTTACTATGTATATATGTATGTATTTACTAAAAAAAAGTAGCCTATGTCCGTTCCTGGGGTATAATCTCTACCCATGCCAAATTTTAGCTTAATCTGTTCAGTTTTGGGCGTGAAAGTGTCACAAACAGACAGACAGACAGACAGAGTTACTTTCACATTTATAATATTAAAATATGAATAGTGATTGCGAACTTTAAGAAAGACTAAAATAAACATTTTTAAATGAATTGTCCATTTGTTTGGTTTTTCTGGAACAGCTGAACCGATTTTAATGGGACTTTCACTGAAAGATAGAGTAGGTTATACAACATCTACTTTTTATCCCGGAATTCCCACGGGATCTTGACGGAACATTGACTTACACTTCGTTCTGCATCGCTCAAATGATTCTTATAAATCTCTTCAGCGTACGATAGATATTTGTTCGTCTTTTCCTTTATCAACGCACGCCTTTGTGGATCTGTGTCGGCTGTAAAAAAAAAGTTTTTATTAATAAAAAAAGAAACAGGATCTCGATTGCTTATGCATTCAAAAATCGTTAATATGTAAAGATGTATCGGTGTAGTCAGAGAAATGTACATATTTTGACATAAATGGTCCAGAAATCGATTAAGAGAGTTCCAATTTGTATAATTGGGACTATAGAAGACTGCTTAGCAGAGTTTTTAATATACTACACACTTCTGCTGGCTTCAAAGCCACGGCGAATATTAAAAGTGATAGCGGTCCTGCTGAATAAATGCTTTTTGACTTTGACTTTGACATTATAGCAGAAAAGTAGCAGTACCACAAAATTACATCGAGCTTCAGCATCTTTATATTTAATGTCTATTCTGCTTGTGAATTCAATAGCCGGTTTCGTCTAGATATACATAGTATACATACATTCTATCGAGACACATTCCACATCAAAAGGTATCCTATTGAAGTCTTTAATGTAATGACAGAAATGCAGGAAATCCATATCGTCTTACACAAAACCATTCGTAACTTGCTTGGTTTTTAGATCGAATTGCGACGATCTGTCTTATAAAATGGATGGGTGACCGTTGATGGTATCAAAATGAGTCGCGTTCTTCGGAAGGTTTGTCTGTCGTTATAAAGTCGTTGGCCTTTAAACACTTTGCTGCTTATTATAACGTACAACCTTAGTTGAACTCCATGTTGACACATGTCAAAACAAAACTGTTACCACAAAAAAGAGTTCTATGTACGAGTATTTAAAGATCGTTTTTCTAGGGACAATTTTTTAGTTAGTCTTAGTCTAAACTCGACTCATTTTCATGTAATAAGCCCCTTTGTCATCATTGGCTACTATTAGTTCACATCCAAGATTAATGAGGTTTTGATCAGATTGATAAAATTGGTGTCGACTGTTAGATATAGTTGAATTTATGTCTTTTTAGTTCTACGAAATGTGAGTCCCGATTTTACAAGCAAATTAGAATGATTTAAAAATAAACTTAAAATCACTATAAAAAATATAGTTTTCCATGATATCACAATTTTATGTTATTTTTTTTTTACACAAATTCGATATAAATATAATAGTTCCGTGTTCTACAAACGCTCGCGATAAACTGAGCTTAAACTGATAAGGTTGAGGTATGGCCTAAGTTAAAAGCATAAGACATTTCAGATCAATTTTTGACGTGACTACGTCTTATAATTCGATAGAATCGGCTGCACGCACGAAAAAACATGACGTCATGCGGCGTTACCTCGCTCTGAGGCGTTCCATGTAAGGCTTGAAGTGCAAGCGAGAGCGCGGAACGAGCGACAAAGAAGCATTAGGCTTTTGCGTTCGGCAGCGTTCGACATCCGTCTCTCTCCTACTTGAGTGAGCGATGCGTAGACGTTGTCACGTCCAACTATCGTCAGTAAACCGACTTTACAGACAACCAATTTTTTTACATAAAATATTGAAACACTTTTTTCCAAAGAATTTTCCATTGTTCTTAATCAAAAGCAAGTACTTAAAGTTGTATTAGTTTAAGAAGAGATTATTTACAGTTCAATGTGTACGTGAATAACCCTAGATTACTTTATCACCCAAAATGTATTTGAATTTTGGCAGAGATAGACTACTAAAATAATCTACACTATCCACACTAATATTATAAACTAGCTGCGCTCCCGCGGTGTAACCCACGATCCCTCGGGATATTTTCGGGATAAAAAGTAGCCTATGTCCTTTCCTGGGATACAACCTTTATCCATGCCAATTTTCAGCCTAATCTATTCAGTGGTTTGAGCGTGAAAAGGTAACAAACAGACAGACAGACAGAGTTACTTTCACATTTATAATATTAGGTAAGTAAGTATGGATGTGAAAGTCTGTCTGTCTGTCTGTTTGTTACCTTTTCACACCCAAACCGCTAAACAGATTAAGCTTTTAGCATGGATAAAGATTATACCCCAGTGACGAACATAGGCTAATTTTTTGTAAATAATCATACTGAGGCGTTAAAAAAAGGGTTGCAAATTTGTATGGGGATCAAAGTTATGCAACGCTGGGCGCGGTCATAAAGATGATGGGTGACCGCCTGAGCCACTTTTTGCACTCGTTTTTTTTTTTTTAATTTTCACGTCATTTCTCGCGATTATCTTATAACTCTGACTACAGTAACATGAGCATAATTTCAAGTGCTTTCGATTTGACACCTTGTTTTATAGGTGTCAAGACTCATTTTTCCGTAGTAATAAACAAAACAGATATGCATTGAAATTAAATTCGAGTATCCATTATGAAATTCCATCTTTAATGATAGTGCATTAAAAGCAAACTAATTAATTCTTAGTACCTATTTATTCTTCTTGACGTGTCATTATTGTTCTTTGGAACCAGTGTAGGTACCTAATATTTGAATGCTCTATTAGCACTTGACACAATGTTTTCAAAACTTTTTGCTGCTTTTTTGAATTGTTGCATAATGATTTTCAAGGAGAACAGACGTTCCACCAATCGCAGCGCACCTACATCACGAATGGACTAAGTTATACAAGAAGCAATAATCAATTGAAAGGATAGTCTTTATCGATTTTCTCGGTTTTTTTTTATTTATTTAAATTAGTGTCTAGCTATTATTATTAAACCCTAATAATATTACAATCTGGCCAAGTAGGCCAATGAGCAATTTGTCTCTGACATAGTTTTATAAAGAAAAATATAACTAAGAATGTGTCCAATGGCACTTTTCTTACTGTCTCTAGTTAAGGGGAAGACACTTTGTTCATGTGTTCTTTAAATACACTTAACACTTTATTATTTTACACTACACTAACTCAAACGGTTTGGTACGTTTGAGTCTTCTCACTAAGTCCGTGTTATGGAATTTTTATAACAAAACATAAAAAAAAATTACACAAATATTTTTTAATTTATTTTTTGAACCCAATTCCTGAATTGAGTTAGTATAAAATGAAAGAATATACTCACTTTGTACTCCAATAAGCATTTTCTCGATACCAGATTTGTAGCACTCGAACGCCCTTTGAAAATCTCCCATATCCTCACACCTCGCCGCCAAATTCAGCATATATCCAGCTTCGAACACATAACTATCTTCCGTCCTTGTCTTACTCTCAACGTTAGACAGAGACAGAACACTCCTCTTGCTATAAAGCGATAGTTTAGAACTGCTGCGTCGTTCTAACTCACACATAGACGAAGCCGATTCTAAATTTGAATTTATCGAAGTTGTTTCATCTGTATGGCCAGTTTTAACTCTCGGTATTGTATGGAAGTCTTCGAATTTTGAATTTATTGACGTTTCCGATTCTGTGTTGCCAGTTTTCTTCATTAGGTAGTCTTCGAATTTCGAAGTTGACGGGACGTCAAAGTTTATTAGATCTGGCAACATTCTTCGTATACTGGGTTTACTTTTCTCTATAGATAGTTTGCTTAGTTCTTCATAGAGGTCGCTGTCTATGCTTTCTATTGATGATAGTGACTCAAAACTGTTAGATTTTGTCTTTGGTGAGGCTCGTATTTCTACGTCAGCCGCTTCGTATATCGGTATTTGTGAGATGAAATCTGTTTCGTCTGTAGAAGGTACTGTTTCTGGAATTTGAGCTGAAAAATAAATTATTTTGATATTAAATTACTTTGGTAAGTACAGTTCGCCGAACGGATCTAGGCATTCGTGAAGTTAGCCGTTAGTCTGCGCAGTGACCGATTTTTCATACAAAATTGTGTTCTGCGCAGACAAACGGCTAACTTCACGAATGCCTAGATCCGTTGAAAGAACTGTAGGTAGGTATATTAATTTGATTAAATTTACCTTAAGTTTTTATAAATGCATCACAAAAATTGGACCCTATTTAATAAAAAAAAAATCGCTTTTTCATTACTTTTTTTGCTGCATACTTACTTTTAAAAAAGTTAGCATGAATTAGTTTTTAGGCTACCTGAAAACAGTCATGACCATACAAACAATTTAAAGTGCCCATCTTATCGTGTCACTACTTCTTTCAAACTAGTGTGGTGAAAGGCCTAAGTCCACCTCAAATCTTTAGCTGTAGTTTTAAGTGCATCCTTTCTCAATAGCCCTTGAAAGCATGGAAATGCTCTTTACCTAAATCAGCTTTTGCTTTTAAGGCACTCCTAGTGGCTAAAATGGCGGCAGAACGACTGAGAAAAATGCAATAATAGCGCCATCTCGACCTCAGCCATAGGTTAGCAACGCCATCTAGTTGCCTTTAACTGGAACTTACAACTCCCCATACAAACTTTCAACCCTTATTTCACACCCTTCATGATTATTTTTGAAAAAATAAGTAGCCAATGTCCGTCCCTGGGACATAATCTTTATCCATGTCATATTTCAGCATAATCTGCTCAGTGGTTTAGGCGTGAAAAGGTAACAAACAGACAGACAGAGACATTTTACTACATAATAGATGGCGACACAGGTAAAATCGTTGCATAACATAGGGCTGTGTGACATATAAACTCGCTAATTTTCTAATTTTCAGCTTTATAATATTAGTATGGAGGTATGGATGATCTCGTTAGTAGTAAAGTCACAAACTTTAATTTGCTACCCAAATAAGATCGTATCAGAAACTTACCCAGATCAGGGCTCCTAGTATCTTCATCGTCAGTCTGATACTCCAAGGGAGGTGTTTCCTCAATAGGCAGGTGGAGAGAAGTTCGGATTGAGTCTATCACACCCGTTGGCTTTGTGTCCGGGTTTGGGTAGCCTGTCTGAAATAAAAAAAAAAGTTTGACGACCTTGTGACGCAGTGGTTGCGGGTTCGATCCCCGCCGTGGGATAAATGTTTGTATGATCTGCAAATATTTATCTCGGGTCTGGGTGTTTCTATGTATGATATGTATGTATTTACAAACAAAAAAATGTATGTAAGTAAGTACCTACTAGTATATTAGTTACCTGGTTCCCATAGTACAAGCTTTGCTTAGTTTGCGGCTGTTATAATACTTGGCTTAATGGAAGATTAAACTCCAATCAAGGTTGAAAAACATAAAAGTCAAGTTAAGACGGTTTCTCATTCCGATACTAGGGTTTAAATCTGGACAATGTTTTTTTTTTGTCCCAAAATGTATTTAAGTAATAAAGTTCTTTTAAAGATTTTATGTGAGCCTCAGAGAAGTTAATTTCACGCAGTTAACATGGATTCGAACCCATTATCTTAGGATCAGGAGGCCCCTTCCAATAGACCATAATTGTATGCTGATGATTTATGACCTTACTTGTAGGAAGTTAACAAATTCTGTGCTTGTGAACAAAAGTCTATGTTCTGCGATGAATTCCAATAGAGATTTTATTGTTTTTGCTCTCTCATCTATCACCTGAAACAGAAATACATTGAAATAAAAATACACCAAATTACAGTACTGCAACATAATAGAATAGAATAAAGTTTTATTTTCTCCACATCATATACAACAGTTACAATAGGTACTTAAATCTACATAATTTTATGTGGGTGTAAATACGGCTACCCCTCAGCATTTGCTCCAACAGCTTGAAAGTGTTGGAGCGCTGGTTTTCAGTGTAAAAAAAGTCAGTGTAAAAATACACCAAATAACAGTACTTTGAAATTCTAAATAAAATCATCCGGCAGCAAGATGAGCAGATGACAATATAACCAAGGTTGTGGGTCGTAGATGGATTAGCACAGAATCAAACAAGGGGAGACCTATGCCCAGCCGTGGGCTAAATTGAGCTGTGGATGATGATAAAATAAAATAATCTAGACTAGTATAGACAGTTAGTATATATCTCTATATATAAAAATGAATCCCTATTTCCCTTGGTCACGGCATCACGCGTGAACGGCTGGACCGATTTCATTAAATTTTTTTTTGTTGTTTGTTATTGTCAGGAGAAGGTTCTTATGACAGAATAAATCTATATATTAATCATGGAGGGCGTGAAATAAGGGTTGAAAGTTTGTATGGGGAGTTGGTTAGTTCCAGTTAAATGCAATAGATGGCGTTGCTAATAAGTATGTTATTTCGCTGACGAAGTCGCGGGTACCAGCTAGTAGTTTATATATATTACAGTTAGCGTATATATGTATATTATAGTATAGATCGACAATAGTTAAATTTTCATGACAAAGTAGGTACACATACCTCTTGTTGAAAGCGCTTGAAGTAGCTATATTTAGGTAGTGTTGGGAACGTCCCTCGGAGATGCAAGCCTGCATGCAGAGAGCGTATACTTTTGTGCAGCCTCTGGACGTCGCTGTACCTCTTCCATACTGACACCGAGGTGACTGCTTCCGGAGATTCCAGGGGGAAGAGCTGTAGACATGTTTGGTATTATATGCTCTACCAACAGACCTTCAGGCTATTGGAGAAATAGTTTTGTAAATTACCTATGGGACCAGCATGTCCGATAATCAATCAAGGTCCCTAAATTAAAAATAGATAAAAAAGAATTTTTGGTATTATTCGTTTCAGACATAGAAATTATAAAATATGTTATTTTGTTGGTAAACAACCTTCTTAAAAGGCTGGACCGATTTGTCTGATTTTTGTTTTAAAAATATTCCTCGTAGTACAAATTGGGTTTGAAATGTCATAAGAAAACACTAGAAATACTAAGAACTTCCTGCACACAATGAATTAGATTATCTAAAGATTACAGTTCTTGCACAAGGCAGGCACTTCAAAAAATGACTCATTGACTTGGGGATTTTTAGTTGAGGAAAATATGAAGAAAAAACCTAATATTAAAACATAAATTTTGAAGCCATTTCTATATTCGAACAATGAATTTACAGTTCAGAGGTTAATTAGTATTTTATTCTATGAATTTACTGAATAAATACTTTTCTGCAAATACATAGTTGTGAAATCAGATGGTAATGAAGAAATAGCTACGTATAGTGGATGGATTTCACATTCAAGAATGTAACCGTAAGAAAATATAGTCTATAGTAAAAATTGAACTTACAACAGAAGTTATCTTGTAAATAGTGAAGCTGTTTTTGTGTTTTGCAGTTTCGTCGACAGAAAACCGGCGTATCCACTTATCTTTCGACATTTTATTGATTTTTGTCAATATTTTTGTAGGCACTTGTCTAACAATCACGTTTTATGACTAGAAATGTAATTTTCAATCATTATGAGATCGTAAACGGAAATTCGCGTGTAATTAAAATTATTTTTTTAGGTCATTCGCTGATTTCGTACAAAAAAGAAAACAACAAATAAAAATTACGTTCTTGTCTGTTTGACATTTCTTTAAAGGTTTGACTTTGAGCATGAAAAATACAGTTCTTTCTCTATCTTTCTCACGAAATAAAGTCAGTTATCTCTTTCACATGCTTTAAACTTTACATTTTTTATTGATGCATTTGACGTCTCCTGGCTTTGCGTTTCATTCTACGCAAAATTCTACACCAAACATTTACAAGGGTGTTTTGAATTTTTTTGAGTCAGTAGGGGTATTTTGGACCATGTTATTTTGTAGAGCTTCGCGCGGAACCTATTTCATATAATTATATATTAAATGATAGAATAATATTATGCCCCTTTCCGCTTCGTCCGGAAAGAAGATGAGAGAGCGTCGTCGTTTTCCTTTATTTCTTCCAATTCGGCATAATTTTTGTAGCATTTCATTTCCTTCTGCAATCCATAATAACAATTTCTACCTTTATTTTCGATTTGCGAGTTGATATTTCGTATAGAAATTATTTTCATTATCACCTAGGCAGTGCAAGGCTATAAATAAGACTACCCTCAAGTTTCCTATCATTGCGTCGTCTACATCGGTTGGAGCAACATCATTGGAATTTAAAGTGAATCTAAAGTGAATATGAATCAAAGTGAGGATCAAAGTGTTGGTGCACCGGTAAGTGTACAGTATAGTGATGTCTCGTCCTCTGAATCTGATGATTCATCTGACTCTCAAAATGCACCCAATGTAAAATATAATAGGCGAAAGCGACGACGTCGCCAAGCTAGACGCGAAAGACGGCAGTCTTCAGCGTTAAAAGAATTAGCAAAGAAAGTCAATGTTTTAAGCGACATTCTCATAAAGCCTAAAAATAGTGCTTCTAATATCAGGGGTCCTGATATCCAATACGCACCTGAATCTAGGGTTCCTAGTTTTCAGTACTATTCTGCTGAGAGTGAGGTGATTGCCAACGATGGTGTAAACCAGAATATTGGGGACCCTAATATTCAATATGTTCAGGCAGAAGTTCATGCGCCATTTGAGGGTACCTACAACCACACTGTACTGGAAGTACCAAGTGTTCAGAATGACCTACCAAGCATCGTATTACCCTCACAACATAAAATAATCTGGCAAGGCTTGCCAGATGCTCATAACATATTGGTTGACTCATCCTTACCTCAAGACTCTCACGTGCTTAGTTGGGAACCCTCTGTACAATTAAAAGAGCCCACAATTAAAGAAGCAGATGCTGCTGAACTTAATCTGTTGAGTAAGCTCCAGAAGTTTGGCCGCTCAGATTGGATGAACATACCCTTTTTTGAGACTCAAAAGCTGCATAGAGCAACACCAGGGTTCTGCTCTCTTAAGACTAACCCAGAACTAAAACCGTATGACACGTCGGCGACGTATCAACCAGATTTTGAAAACACTCTTGCCGCCATTACTCATGCTGCCATTATACAAAATAATTTGATGCAAGAACGATTACAAAGTTTGGTGAACTGGTGCTATGCAGCTGAAAATCTTTCATCGGAAACGATAACCGACAAAGTCAAAGAATTATTTATCAACGAGAAACAGTTTTTGAAGGCAAATGATGATGTTCTACAGCTGTCTTGTGGAAAAAGGGCTGGTATCATACAACATAGACGATCTAACATTTTACGTCAGTGTTCAGATACTGTCGTGGCAGAAAAATTAAAAGAAATGCCGCCCTCAGACACTCATCTCTTTGATAACGCCCAGCTTCAAACAGTGTTAACTGCCCATGGTGGTACAAACAAAACGTTTGTTAAACCTAACCGAACCGGAGGTTCCGTTAATAAGACCCAAAGGCCTTATAATCATCAAAATTCGTCTAATAGACCGAGACAAAGTCATAAGAGAAAATATTCTCAGTCCTTTCGAGACAATAACAACATGCGACGAAACAAAGAGGGCCAGGCGGGTCATGACTTCAGAAAGAAACACCAAGATCATTCTTACCAATCCAATCAATGACAAACTGGTTGGCCGAACAATTAAGAAAGAAGAAAATAAGAATTATCATGTATCTGGACGATTGTCTCCTAGCTGCGCAATCTCAACGCCTGCTACAGTTACACGTCCAGATCACCCTAGACCTGTTGCAAAAATTGGGCTGGACAGTCAATGTCAACAAGTCTGTAATATTATCGAGCAAGCACCTCGAATACCTAGGAGTCGATTGCGACCTGCTCCAAAATACGAAGGGCATTTCTCAAACAAAAGCAAAAAGAATATCTCATCAGCTGAATCATTTCTTAGAAAGGCGAAAATGGTCCCTACGGCAGGTCCAAGTATTGCTGGGATGCCTGAACTTCGTATGCTTCGTTGTGCCATTGGGCCGACTTCATTGTCGGTTGATCCAAATCCATTGCAACCGCGATCTACGGAAAAGCCCAAAGTCAGTAATTCCTATTCCACAAAATGTATTGAACGAACTTCGTTGGTGGAAAGAAGCAATTTATCAGAAATCCCCTATCCACACTCCAAAAATCAGGAATTTCTTGGTAACAGATGCTTCCGATTACGGATGGAGTGCCAACCTGAACAACGAGGCCATTTCAGGGCGTTGGAGCCCGGAACAAAGAAACTAGCACTCGAATCGAAAAGAACTTCATGCCATTTTCAGGGCGATCTCATGCAACAAGAGCATCTTGGCAAAAGGAACATTTCTTGTCCAATCAGACAACCGAACTGCGTTAGCCTATCTGAAAAACCAAGGGGGCACAAAATCGACTACACTACTCCAGGAAGCAAAACAGATATTGGAATTGGCTCAAAACTATCAAATAAATCTTATGCCACAACACCTTCCAGGCTACTTAAATGGGACAGCAGATTGCTTGTCACGAGGACGCCAGCCTTCGGAATGGCATCTTCTGAAGGAAGCCACACTAAAAGTGTTTCAAAAATTGGGAAAACCAGAAATCGATCTGTTTGCGTCGAGGACAGCTCATGTTCTAAGGAAATATTGCAGCCTAGATTACCTGGACAAGGAGGCCCAATTTTGCAATGCGTTCAGCCAAACATGGCCCTTCAGACTGGGGTGGATATTTCCACCTCCATGCCTAATCCTACAAGTCCTCAACCATCTAAACTCAGCATCGGGTCGATACATCATAATAGCACCTCATTGGGACAAGATGTTTTGGAAACCAGATCTCATGGCAAAAGCCCTAGCGCACCCCTTACAAATAACGTACTTAACCAACGCACTCTTGGATACGACCACAGGTCAGCCACCACAGAATGTGAAGAACCTATTTTTGGAGGCTTGGTTGGTACGGGGTGGAACAGTCTACTGAAAGATTGGTCTCCTACTGAAGTTGATTTGTTAAGCAGAAGTTGGAGAAAATCATCTTTATCGGTTTACAAAAGGGTATGGAAGTGTTGGTTGGATTGGTCAAACAAGAATAAGGTTTCACCACAAAAACCTACGGGTCAGATTTTAGCTAGATACTTAGCTCACTTGCATATTGATCGTCACCTTTCTTATAACACGATTTTAGTACATAAATCTGCTATTTCTACTATCTGTGAACCACATCTCCAGACTAAACTCAGTTCTGATCCTATCATTAAAAAGATTTTAAAGTCAGTAGCCTTAGAAAATCCAGTGAAACTCCAATGTCCTACTTGGGATCCTAGTGTTCTTGTAGATTGGTTAGAGAACAATAATGTAACTAATGAGACTCTTTTTGAAGCAAATAGGAGATGTGCTTTGATTCTGTTGTTGGCATCAGGACGTAGGGTTCATGATCTTACTCTATTATGCATAGACAGTAATAGTTTTTCAGATCATGCAGATCATATCATTTTCTGGCCCAAATTTGGATCAAAGACTGATAAAGCTAATTACCAACAATCTGGCTGGAAACTTTTTGAAAACACTAACTCTAAAAATATTTGTCCTGTACATTGGATACGTAAAGTCCTCAAACTCAGCGAATCTCGCAGAGGCCAGCTTTCTGAACTTTTCTTAACATGTAATCTTAATCAAAATAAACCAGCCTCTAGAACAGTTATTGCATCTTGGATTAAAACCTTACTCAGGGACGCTAACATAGAAGCGACCCCAGGTAGTACTAGGGCTGCTGTAGCCTCATATAACTGGTTGAAAAGTACTCCATTAGATGAAATTTTGTCCAAAGGCAATTGGCGCCAGAGTAACACTTTTCTAAAATTTTATAGAAAAGAAATCAAAGTTAGAGATGATTCAAATAAATTACTTATGCAGAGTTTTCAACCAATTATTTAAATGCTTTTAGTTAATGTAGTAACTTGATTATACAAATTATAGCTATCTTGTATACCTACCTACTATGGAGATACTTTGTTTTGTTACAATGATCGTTAATCATTTTAAGTACTTACATACTTACTTGATTTTTACTTACATCCATTACTGTCTACATACTTCTACTAGGTACCTCATCTTACCTAATATTTAAGATTAATTCAATTTGTGCCTTTTTGTTATTACTTAATCATACTCAAGAAGATACCTACTTTTACTTTTGAAAATAAATAATAAGTTATTTATTATTTTCAGTGTATTATTCATAACCTATGTTACTCGTTTCAAACATGCACTTAAATAGGTAGATACCTAATCTATAACATTCTTATCACCAGGCGAAAACAAACAGGTCTCATCTTCTTTCCGGACGAAGCGGAAAGGGGCATAATAGAACAATTTAACATAAAATGAAATTGTTATTATGCTCCTGAAGCTTCGTCCGGAGTATTTAAATGCTGCCTGATGAAGATGAGACGCAATGATAGGAAACTTGAGGGTAGTCTTATTTATAGCCTTGCACTGCCTAGGTGATAATGAAAATAATTTCTATACGAAATATCAACTCGCAAATCGAAAATAAAGGTAGAAATTGTTATTATGGATTGCAGAAGGAAATGAAATGCTACAAAAATTATGCCGAATTGGAAGAAATAAAGGAAAACGACGACGCTCTCTCATCTTCTTTCCGGACGAAGCTTCAGGAGCATAATAACAATTTCATTTTATGTTAAATTGTTCTATTATCTAAGGACCTACTTTAACTTATTTATATGCATCGTTTAATCCAATTTTAATTGATTTGTAAGTAATAATTGGAAACTTTCCACAAAGTTATAAAATCAAGTTGTCTTTCGTCTACACAGCTATGTAGCCTGTATAGGTAGATCAGATTGTCTTGGTAATAAAAAAAATGATTGTTTTAAAACTTCACTTGTAGCTGGTAAAATAACTTAATTTCAATGCAAGTGTAGATAAGTAAGTAGGTAGGTGTAGGTAGGTAGTAGATACCTATCTATAATTATGTTTTATTAAACACTGATGATTGCGTTCCGCTCAGATTGCTACACTCCTTTCCCAACATGTACCGATGCATTGTTTTTTTTACTTGAATACCAACAACAAAAGGTAACAGGTCAAACTTGCAGCTTCATCAGCCATCCCCACTCCAAGTCACTTAACCGAATGGCGCGCAGCAAGAGGTTGTGCCGTCTCGCATTTCGTCTGGCCCGTGTCGTGTCGTGTTTCTTGTGTCCTCGACAACATCGCAATATTACTTTTCCTTCAAGAAATGAATACGAATCGCGCTAAACAAACTTTGTGCTAACACTACCACGCAAAAATGTGTGTTCATTAACCAAGTGACCCGAATCTGTGACCGAAAAAGTTTTGTAAACAACCGGATACCATGGGTTCGAAAATCGAATACGTGGATTCCTCGCATTTATACGCGACCAACTATGTTCGTAATTCGAAAGCGATCGGAGTGCTTTGGGCTATATTCACGATCTGCTACGCTATAATCACCGTAGTGGCTTTTGTGACTCCTGAGTGGATTGGTGACTTAGAAACTGAGTATCCAAGGAAGTTCGGTTTGTGGCAAGTGTGTAGGGCGGATGAAGCCGTGGAAGACTGCAAGGGGAGGTTGGACGACTTCCTGTCGATAAATGGACTTGTGTTTAAGATTGCAACTGTGTTAGTGGGCTTAGCAGTTACTTTAGCCCTGTTTACGATATGCTCGATGCTGTTGTTCTTCTTTTGCCAATCGACAACTGTCTTTCATATATGTGGATGGCTCCAGCTCCTATCAGGTGAGTTGAAGGTTACCATGTATCAAAATCCTACTAACATCTCGCGTATACCTAAACGACAAATAAATCTTAACAACCATCAAAACAAGCTTAAAGACGTCATAAAATCTTCCCAAACACGTCCGTAAGTCGGTCAACTTCTTCGAAAAACGATTAATCCAAACCCCAAAAGATAAAGCTCATAACGGTTTGACATTTAAACAGGTTTCAAGTGAAAGTTCTATACATATAGGCACCAAGGCGCTGATTGACCTTGCAGTCTCGTGCTGGTCTATTCGATTTTCAAGCCAATCAGGCCTTAACAAGAAGAGGATTAATTAGTTCGTTTTAAAGGATCAATTCATTCATTTTCAAATTATTGAAATTCGAACGTGATATCAACGAAAACGATGCATAGTTAAGAGGTTAACTAGGAGAGGAGAGTTAACTAAGGTAATATTACCTACTCAAGAAAAAGACAAATAGACAATAAACATCGTTCTAATCCACCCACTAATGTCAGTTTAGTACGTAGGTACCTACCTATAATAGTTAAAGTAACTACCTAGTTAGGTGTAAAGATAAAAAAGACAGGTGCAATTCTTAGATGCAGCATCCGGTGTAGGCAGGTGTAAAAACTATTGGATTCTCATGTCCTTTACCTGCGCACGCAAAATGAAAGGCGTTGCACCTTTGAAACAAGCGAATGCGATTTTATCTTACTGAATAAGTTGGTATAAATTTTACTACCTGTCTTGTAATGTAACCTTTTATTTTTTTACGTCAATCAATGGAATTAGAGGTAGAATATTCGATGTTTCTAAGAATTTGAATTTGCTTACCTACGCGTAAAAAAGTGCAACGGAAAATAGGAGTTATTATTTTTAGGTTACCTACTATATTATCATAATTGGATCGTTTTCAACCTGTGTACTAAACCCTGGTAGCCGAAGTCTACCTCTAACACCTATTTATGTTCGATATAAACAAAGAACGTAAAGGTTACCTACATTAACCTTGATTCACGTCCACGCGTTATTGTAGTTATTGGTTTAACTTGTATTGACAACTATTCAATTTGTAGAATAAAAACGATCTTAGCAAACTTATTGATGAAATTTAAAAATATATAAATCTCATTTTATCAAAATTAAATGATCAGTCAGAACCGAACTTGCTAAGGAGATCAACTCCTACAGCTAAAAGGGCTCCAAGAGAGATAGAGAGATAGAGGCTCAAACCTTTTATCATTATATCTACCTTATATCTACTAAAATAATGTAGGTAGGTAGGTACAGGTACTTTTAATTTGCTTTTTCCGACCACTTTACATTTTGTTGAACACTTCAGGCCTCTCAATTAAAGGTATTTCACAGCACCATGAGTAAGGTACCTCAGCATCAATGGTGCGTGGTCAAAACTGCCAGGAAAAAAGAATTTCATAACCCCCTCAGAAAGTAGGTATCTTTATATCCATCGCATTTTCATTTTCATTTTCATTAGTAAGTTGATTGTGTTAGCCATCCGTAGTATTTTATACTTAATTGCAAGTAACAAGCTCATCAACAAAGATTCCAAAACAGTGCGCGCAACAATTCAATTTCTACAAATTACGAGTGCTGACAAACTTCCAGTAATTGGACACCGCATAACCGGTAAAACTTCTCAGTCATGCAACAAGAATTCCGAACTAAACAAAAATGAAGCGCGACCTGCGATAGCGAATCAAAATGGAGATTTTATTATCATTGGAGCTGAACACGCCTAGATTTAACCGTTTTGTGGTCAATTTGAACAGAAGTCTAAAGATTTGAAAGGACCATCCAAATATGCCCACTTTTTAGCTAAATCTTGAACCTACGTCATTAAATTAGCCTGTTCATATAGGTACTAACAGAATAAAGTAACCAATCAGACAAGTAAAAGCCTTGCCAAATGGGCATCAGTCCAAGCAATAATCACATCCCAGATCCTCGAGTTAACTTGATATAACCTTGTCTTCGAGTGAGAAATCTAAAACGCAAAATACTTAGGCAGGCAGGAGCGAAAGAAGGCTTATGCCTAACAGTACTGTGGTAGTACCAGTACCTTTAATCAAGAATATTCTTGATCGAAGACCAGTAGCTATAATATGGGAACCCTACCAGGGGGTAGGTAGCTATAGAAATCCCCTTCGACAATCTCCTGCGTCGGAGGAGGTTATAAGTGGTAAAGTTCTATTAGAGTCGGTTCAAAAAGAGAAGTCTGTCCTAGGAATTGAGGGCGCGTGTGTGCTAATTTACTACTTTTGCTTACAAATGACAGCTGGGTTGGGTTGGCATCATGTTAGTTCACCGTAACGCCACGACGGTTCTCGTTTTCAACAGACTCTATAATTTTTCTTGTCACTGATGATTGATTTTATTTTATATCACAAAAATGGCAATTTAATTTTACATAGTTTACATTTGAGCTTTATGTAGCAAGCCTGATAAGAGATCCTGTAGTGGAGCTCTTATGCAGCAAACTCGTTCAAAGCTTCATTACATCTAAAGCAGCTACGAAATTACAAAATTATTCCAAAGAATGCGGATAATAGCTCCGTAAGCAGCAATTCGCTGCAGCCGTCCAACAACATAATAGCACGATTACTCCAAGCACCATGTTTCTCTGACCTCATCACGACTTGAGTTCACTAAACCGCTACGTGACCGGCAAAAAATTACATACAGTCAACACAGAAGCACATCACTGATCTGGTTTCTAGGGAATAAGGTCGAAAGTAGCTCTTGATCGACTTGGTTGGTGGACTGTACGAAGTGTTACGTGTTAATTTGTAAAGAAAGAGTTATTGCCAAATAAGAAAGTTGGTTACGACGACAATAGACTACTTTGTTGAAAATGAAGAGCACTTAGCAGGAAAAACAGTAAATTATCACAACCCGGTTTAGGAAAACATTTAAAAATTAGGTTTTATTAGAATGTTTACTTAGCACAGGCGGCTGCTAAATCAACTGCCATCTCCTTCCAATGATATAAGAGTTACAATAGTATAACATTATCTAAATCCTTGCGAAATCAACAGATGAATATAAATGTTGGGGTTAATCTGTAGGTGTAGTGTAACTATTGAAAAAGTAGGCACCAAAAATTGTAGCTGGCATTATTAAAGCCAATCAAACATCTAAATGTCATGTACAAATTGTACAAGGTCGTGATCACTATTAACGGCACAAAAAACTCAGTCAAAAGCTAAGTCTGAAACTTGGTAAGTAGGTAGGTACTTTGAATATTGTTGTTGTGGTAAAATTTAATGTTAGTTAGGTAATACCTTAGCTATATTATAAATGAAATTACTTTCTTTGAGAAAGTTAATAACTAGTTAACGTTAATATCTGTACCAACTGTGCCTGTAATGGGCCGTTTCATAGTTGAGCGATATCTACCAGACAACTTTTTTAGAAAACAAAAAAGATTTAACTACCTACCTACCCATAATTTATAAAACAATTTGCAGGTTATGGTGCATTTCAGATAGTAAAAAGTAAAAGTGAAGCGTGTTATTAAAACGAAAACTTGCAATGTTACGCCGTTTTTACGCATATAACGAGAAGTTAATGTTCTCTAGCGTAATTTAACGCAACAAATGAGAAATGGCGATGGTTATTGAAGACCAATAGATATAGAATAGTTATAGATATAGGTACTTATCCAGTTTATTTTGCTATGAACTTTCTTATTTCTCTATAATAATAATGTAGGTACTTAATTATTTTATTTTTTATCGTAAAAATTATACCTAACGAAAATGGTTAACAAAGTAATAATAAAGACAAAAATACAAGTAGGTGTCTGAATATTTAGGTAAATTCCCTTGGCCTTCGCACTTATGTAGGTACCTATAATGTGCCAAAATTAAAAAAACATGAAGTTAAAATTAATTTATTCAGAAAGGTCTTAGGTACCTAAAGTTAACAATCTTGAAGCAAAGAAATAATAATTGATTTAAAAACAAATCTCAAATCAAATTTTATGGATAGTTCAATAATCCCCAGTTGACTACCTAAAAAAAAAAAATTTTACGTTCCATCCATTCCAAGTTCGTGAAAAAGTTCTAAAGAGTTCGTATCATTCGTAGATGTCAGTCCGGTCGGCGGTCATGTCGTTTCGTCGTTGGATAATATCTCTATGGTTGGACCGAGGTGTTGAATGTTTCATAGATAATTTACCTACTAGTGCATATATATAGGATGTAAAAAAAAAAAAGGTACCATGCTAAATCTATGTACTAGTGTATTAACTAGGTACCTTCTTCTTTTGCCATTTTTGAAGGAGCGTGTAGTGCTCTGCTATTTTATTTAGTTTTCTCGTGTTTTACTAGGTTTTATTATGTAATTTCGGTGGCATTTTACTAATGAAGCTTTGGACGTAACAGGCGATTTGGCAAATGCAATGGGGGAGTATTCAATAAGATTTCTTATTTGACGAAAGATTTCCATCCATTGGAGTTTTGAAAGAAACTAACCACACCTAACAACATAGGATGTGAAAATAGGCCTGAGTAAAAGCTTTAGAAAGTGGTCCGATGTAGTCCCTAGTCACTAGACTAGACCACTTTTTAGTTTGTTAGTTAGAACTGCTAGCAGGATGTTTTTGTAGCGGCTTAGTTAGTACCTACCTACCTAGGTACAATACGCACAACCAATCTTTGTCTCTCTGAAGTAGCTGCGCAGATCCCATTTTTGATAATAAACCTAATAAACGAAGACAGCGTTGCTATCTCGCTTACTCTACCAAACCTGCGCAATCGTTTAGTGCATCTAACTTCAGAGAGACAAAGATCGCGGTTGTGCATATTAAACTACATATTACCTTTCCACTCTTGTAGACGGTAGAACCTTGGCGTTGAATTGAAACCTCATTTAGGTTTAGGTACTACTAAAAAAGTTTATTTATTTATTTATTTATTTATCTAAACATAAAAGAAAAGGGCTTTGTCGCTGAGCGACTATACCGCCCAATCGGTAACATCTTAGGTCAGTCTTCTTCATCTTCTCTATCACTTCACTTCTTGGTTTCTTCTGGTTTTACTTCACTCCCCGGCTTCTTCTTCTCTTTATTCCTTCTTCCTCTTCATATTTTTATTAATGGCAACTAACTGTAAACTGTATTAACAGTATATTCTGCAAATGTCAAGTATCTTCACCTCTCAAATATGTATTATGTCACGTCAATTTGGTTTTGAAAAAACATGGCGGCTTGTTATTTCAAAACTCCAACGAAAATCTTTCGTCAAATGAGAAATTTACTTGAATACTCCCCCATTCCATTTACCAAATCTTCTGTTACGTAATCCAAGGCTTCATTAGTAAAATGCCACCGAAATTACATAATAAAACCTAGTAAAACACGAGAAAAGTAAATAAAATAGCAGAGCCACAAGCTCCTTCAAAAATGGCGAAAGAAATCCAAAAAAAAAGTTTATAAAAATCCTAACTATAGACCTAGGTACTACCGAAAAGTTTTCTGTGCTAGGTAGGTAGGTATACTTAAAAACTTTTTACAGAAAAGTCAAAATAAATGTCGCGATTTTTGGTGTTACAATAGTTGTCACAATATTTTTTGTTAGTTTACCAGATTTTGATAAAAATTTAAACAATGGCTGCGCCCCTAACAACGTTTGCTGAAGATGATAAATGTCCCAAAGTCTGCAACGACATTGGTGCTTTCAAGAAAGCAGCTAAAAGCCCTGAAAAGGCGAGCGAAGAAGTCAAAGCAGCTGAGGAAGCTAGGGCTCAACCTGATGAAGGACAGGCACCACTTCCTCCACCCGAGGAGATTTCGGACAACAGACCAGCTCCTTCAGGAGAACAATATCTCCCTAACCTACGACCAGGCTCCGATGGCAAAGTAGACTGGACACCGCTTGGAGGCATGACCGGCACAAGACCAGGAGTCAACAAGTACTCCATAAGCAGATACTCCCTCAGCGAATGGAGGAAGCATAACGAACATATCTTGGACCCTGAAGTCATAAACGAGTCTAACATCGTAGATTACAATGCTAAAACATCTATGATGCAAGCGTTCGGCAATATTGATAAACAACAGTCGGAGAACAACAAAAGATTAAAGCAGAAAGCTAGAGACATCTTCAGGTGGAAGGTGGAAGTTGAAAAGGCATGTAAGGCGATAACAGAAGAAGTAGAGACTTTGGAGATCGAAAGACAGCGGTTGAAAGGCGCTACAAGAGTTCTCATGCTACCTGAATCGATTTCAAAAGAATGCCTCGATCTACGCTCGAACAGGTTCGATCCAGATTTAGTCGCCGATCTAGCTGAACAGGAGATGATCAAAGAGATGAATCTAGTAGGCGAAGTTAGAGCAAATCTGAAGAACACTCTAGATAAAATCGAAGCGCAGATGGCTATCAATAAAGCCGCGAAACATAAGATTGAATACGATTGGTGTGACAAAACTATGGCATACAACACTGAAGCTACAAACCTGAGTCTGAACCCAAAATCTAACACAATAATGTTCAGACCTGGATCTACAAAGTTCGGGGACTACTCAGCACCTTTAGAATACTGGGAGTTCTTTTGCAGAGAGACTGTTCAAAACTGTGAATCGGCGAGGCAGAATTCAGCTGATCTTCGAGGTAGCTTGAACGCTATCTTAGTCAATGGTGGAAGAAAGCTTCGCAACCAAGCTGACAAGACTGACGTCGCTTTAGCCGAAACTGTTGCTATTACCTCTGAACTATGCACTAAGTTAGAAGAAACTCTACGCTCTACACTTCAAAGAATCGCTGATATGGAATCACTTATAGCGAATCTCAAAGACTCAATTCAAAAAATGGATGCAGCTATGAAGCTAGCTCAAACTAGACTGGATAATAGAAATAACTGGAGACCGCATGGTGAGAGCGTAAGAGATCAACCTCATTTAGGTCTGATAGATGAAGTAAAGAAAATACATGAGACTGTGACCTCTTTGCTGGGGCAGTTGAGAAACGCGGAGAGAGTGAGACAGGATCTTATGAAGAAGAGAATAGAGTTAGAAAGGGATATCGCATCAAAACGGAAGACTTTGAATATTGATAGAGAGAGATGTGGAATGGTCAGGTCGCATTATCCATCTGCTTCAGAATTAGCCGGATATTAATAAACTCGCAGTTTCAGTCACTTTTTTATGCAAATAGAATACCATTGGCAAATAACTAATGTAAAAATTAGACATTGTGTTTTATCTGTTTTTAATAAAATACTTATTTATTTTATTTCTCTTTTTTTCTCTTTAAAAGCGGTCCTACTGAATGTTTCATGACTTGTATTTTACGTAGGTAGAGTCTTTTCCAATACATTTGTATTTTATAAACTTCTGTAGCTGTCTGTTCTTACATAATCTTTAGGCACATGCAATTTATTCGTATTCCTTTCTCTCCATTATGTTGCACATTTAATCAAGTTTTCACAACTTCGGTCAATAAGATGAGCTATACAACTAATTTTAATATTAATTATGTTAATGGTGCAGTCTAGTGATATTACATTTTTTTCTCATTTTATGTACCTACAGTCAGCAACGTAAGTCGCTTAACATTTGATGTTTCACAAATCTCAATATTTCCAAAACGTGTAACATTATGACCAATGTTTTGTCAAATATTTGCAATCTCATGTCTCAGGAAAAGTTATTTTTTTCTTAGAAATCGAAAACAAATAGCGTTTTAAGAAATCAGACTGTTAACCAACTTTCGTTGCTGACTAGTACCACAGACAATATCTAGCTAGTACCTACTATTTACCTACCTAATATTTTTTAATCTGTTAATCCTTTGGCCCAGGTTTTGGTGATAGCTACCTGTATTCTGTGGTGATAGTTTGACAGACAGGACTAAGTCGCCATTAAGTTTTAATAAGGGGAATATCAGACAAAGAAATTGCTCATATCATAGTTTCACTGGTGAAGATAAGATAGGAGTTTGGTCGTCTTAAAATAGTTAAAAGCCTTACCTATAAGCCTTTTGGGCCTTATTTTCGCCGTGGGTTCAATCACTCTTGTATTGATTAAATGAAACAGAATGGAGCTAAGTATAGATAGGTATTGCAATTATAATTTCCAAAGAAAAACAATAAACCCAGTTCCTATGATTTCAATTACGACAAAAAAAGAAACATCGCTGATAAGTAGGTGCCTATCAGTAAGTAATAAATTAGCTAGCTAATTAAACAGCAGGTATTGCACAGATCGAACGTTCTAATTTGTTCATTAATTATGAATTGACACCATCCCGCCAAATCAATGAAGCAATGGAGTTGTTAAAAAAAAAAGTTAATTATTACCGTCTGCCCTAACAAACTGCCCCCACGCTGTGGCAGACAATAACACTTATGGCTATCCACCACCACGTATAAGTAGGTGTCTAAGTACTTATTAAATAAGTACCTACCTACGGAAAATTTAGCGTTCTGTTCTAAGTAGTTAAAATGATTGATTATGATCGTTAATCGTTATCACTAATTATTCGCAAAAACAGTGTTCAGCAGTGTTGCAATCATCGCTTTGTTAAGCCTAGTACCTAGCTAGGTATCGCTTCATATTTTTTATAATAATAAGCGGGAGCGCCCGACAATTCACAAAAAAAACGTGATCCAGTGAGGCTGTAATAGTCGGAATGCAATGCCTCTGATATACCCAAGACATCTTCAAAGGATCTAAAATACATAAAAGATCTGAGAGAATGTCTACCGCGCTTTGGGGATACAGTCGTGATCCTGTTTTTACAACTAAATGATCGACTGGTAAACAAGTAAGTACCTACAGTTCGCCTAACGGATCTAGGCATTCGTGAAGTTAGCCGTTTGTCTGCGCAGTGAACGCTTTTTCATACAAAATTGTGTTCTGCGCAGACAAACGGCTAACTTCACGAATGCCTAGATCCGTTGGGCGAACTGTAGGTATAATAGGTAATTTTAATGCAGGGTAATTATCAACCGCTACTAACACTAAACTAGATTGCCATGTAGATACCACAGGCCATACTTATAAACAATAGTCCCCATGAGAATGTAAACGAGGAAGCGTGTGGGACCCGACCGACTCTCAGGGTGATTGGCAGCTCAAAGATACTATCCGTTATTTGCTTTACAATTATGTTTTATCTAGTCTTTAATGGACCATGACCGTTGGAAAATCAACAATAAACCAATGATATTACCTATATAAACTAAACATCATTGCATAAAACGCATAAAACCCATGAAAAATTATCTAAAACCAGTTTTTGCAAGCAAATTCTTTGGAAACGTAGTGTGAAAAGATTTAAATGAAGTCACCAAAGAGAATCGATAACTCAACTCAATCGTTTTGAAAGACATGACATTTTACTGACATTTTAATTTGCCCTTGCTTAGATTTATGTTTATTTTATTCATATAATTTATAGATTACATTCTAAATTACCGTTGAAATGGCCAACATGACTTGTCCCGATATCTGTCCAGGCAATCGCCAAGATGAGACTAAAAAGGACTACCTTGAAGCAGGCATGTCAAGAGGACCAGAAAATCCTCATGCAGCTCCTTACATTCCTGGAGTGATAGTGCCAAGGGAGCCAAAGGTATACCCTGCTGGATCCCCTCCCACTTACCTCCCTCAGCCCACTGATAGTACAAGTGGTGATATCCTTGGGATGGGCCCGATAGGACCCTGGGCAGCTGGTCATCTAGACTGGACTCCCACAGCGGGAACAACCGGTGTCAGACCTGTTGTAGACAAGTATTCTATCACCCGGTATTCCACTGGAGAATGGAGGCAGAACAATGCATATGTGTTAACCCCACGAGCTACCGACAAAGCTAGAGCTTTAGAGATAAAAACTAAGAAAGATATAGAAAACGCCTTCACGAGTATGGAGAACCAACTGAATGATACAAATAAAAAGCTCGAAAAGAGAGTTAAGGATCTCTCTTTTTGGAAAAAGGAAGTTGAAAAAGCACTGAACGCTATCACTGAAGAGTTAGCTACATTAGATATGAACCGAGCGAAATTGAAAGGTGCTTGCAGAATTCTTATGCTGCCTGAAGCAATTTCCAGAGAATGCCTCGAATTGAGAACCAATAGGTACGAACCAGATCTAGTAAGAGATGATGCTGAGCAGGAATTGATCAAGGAAGTTGCTATAGTCGGAGAGATCAGACGAGCGTTTTTAAACACTCTCGCTAAAGTAGAGGACATGATGATTAATCTGAAAGCAGCAAAGTCAAGTATCGAGTTCGACTGGAGCGATAAAAACTTGACACTGAAGCTGGATAGGACAAATCTGAGTCTATCACCAGAGTCAAACCTGATCCTCTGGCATCCTGGAGTCGCAAGATGGACAGACAATTCCGTGGGTTTAGAATACTGGGGACATTATTGCAGCGAAAGCATCCGAAATTGCGATGAAGTTAGACAGAAATCAGAAGCTTTACGTGGTGATCTTATGACAGCTATCATTGAAGGAAGCAAAGACATGAAACTTCAAGCAGATAGAACTAATCAAGCACTAGCAGAAACTGTTTTAACTACTGAACTAATGTGCGCAGAGCTTGAGAGAACACTGAAGGAGAATTTGCAGAAACTCGCTGATATTGAAACTTTGATTGAACATATCAGGGCATCGCTGATAAAGGTGGATGATAGGAATAAACTTGTAATGACAAGACTATTTGCAAGGAACTATGATAGACCAAGCGTGGAGAATTGTAGAGATGAGGCTCAATACGGTTTGATGGCTGAAGCTAAATTTATCAAAGAGACCGCCATGTCTTTAGCTGATAAGATGCGAGACGCGATCTCTGTGAGGGCGGAACTAATGAAGTATCGGGGGGAGTTGGAGAAAGAGATAGCATGCAAAAGAAAGAGTCTGCAGATAGATGAAGATAGATGCGCGAGGGTCCGAGCACATATGCCCACACCCGAGGAATTTGCTGGTGCTTAAAATGATGAATAAATTCTTGATGAACTTAACTTGAACATAATTTTATTTTGCAGCTGTCGCTTGCTTTGTTCGTGCGGCTCTATACTTAGCCTACCTAGGCTCTTGGTCTCGCACTACCTATTTTAATAAGTAATTAACTTTAACAATATAAGTAGCAAAACCTCATTTCCACCGTCAGTAATAGAATGCTTATTGTAGAACTGTTAGCTATCTTATAATAGCCTACTTCTCAGTGACGCAATAAGATCGTTGTGAAGATCTTCGGTGAAGATAGTATTGTTATATTAGACTATAGAATTTTGGAAATAGTTTTGCAACACCTCTCGGATGAACAAAACCACAAACGCCCGAAAAATCCAATGTTCTAAGACACTTAAAGCAACGGAGTTCCTTTTCGAACGGTATCAAAGAAAAAAAAGACTGAGGCTGGAAAAAAAATGTTGTTCCATTTTACCGTCACGACACCATGTATTATGTTAAATCGTCACAGTGCGAAATTCGCAGCCGCGACATTCCATTGATTGTTACATTGTTAGTACGGAAGAGCGTTTTGTTACCTAATTGACAATTAATTTATTATACGAGTATTCCCAGTATAGAAAAGTACTCTTTGCTTCGTTCCAACCGAGTGTTCCACGACACTCACGTACTTTTTTCTGTCCGTGATCGTTCTCGAGTTCAGTCAGGCTGCCTGAAATAAGCCTACGTTCCTATCCATATCCATACTAATATTATAAATGTGAAAGTAACTGTCTGTCTGTCTGTTTGTTACGCTTTCACGCCCAAACCGCTGAACAGATTAAGCTGAAATTTGGCATAGTTAAAGGTTGTATCCCAGGGAAGGACATAGGCTACCTTTTATTCCGAAAAAAATAAAAAATCTCGAGGGACCGCGGGTAACACCGCGGGAGCGCAGCTAGTATATAATATTCCTGACTCTAAGCTATATCTGTGTCCAATTTCATCCAGATCCGTTTAGCCGTTATGGCCCTTATGGCGTGCAAAAACTCCCAGTAACTTAAAATCATAGTTTTATTATGTGACGTTGTCTCTCCTGTGTGTGGACAGGGCCGATTAAGCTGAGAGGATGGTTTAGGTGCTGGGCAAGCCTATTGCATCTTAAACAATGTCCCAGACACTAGGTACAGCGTGCGTGAGTGTAGGCATAGGTTGCCTCCTGACACTGTGTAGGTAGATCATTCTAGTATCGATGTAAAGGCCTAAATGTTAAAACAACACAGACGAAATCTGTGTACTTAAAACAAGCATCCAGCTGTCCATCTTTCCATACTTGAGCATCCGAGGAATTGAGAACCGCCTCCTTTTCAACCGACTTCAAAAAAGGTTCTCAATTCGTCTGTATGTTTTTTTTTTTTTTTTTTTCTCGTTACGCGATTGTTCCGCCATTTGTTGACCGATTTGCAAAATTATTTTTATGTTTGAAAGGGTATACTCCAGAGGTGGTCCCATATAAATTTTATTCCTGAGGGATTGATAGTTTCCCCGTAAAACTCTAAAAACCTTCCCTCCTTGACGCCCTGAGTCACACCGCGTTTCGAGTCAAACATTGAAGTCGGTTTCTTTTTAGTATTAAAACGTAATTATTTGAAGACGGTTCAATAGTAAAATGATGAACCGCTCAAGTTACCTCTTAATTGCTATATCGCGTAGATGTTATCTGTAGATCACGATGTACGTAATCATCATCATCATCATCACGTACAAAAGTCACGTTAATGATTGTCACGTTACAAACATTAATGTTATCTGGAAGATTTTGATAAGGCGGTCATAATTGTGTGTGTAGATTTGTTTCTGCGCGATACTGAGCGCTCACTCGTCCATGGAACGTTCCCTTACGCACACAGAAACAACGCGCATGTGCATCTACACACACAATTAAAACTAACCCGTCTTCGTGAGCTACTGAACAGTTTGTTGAAACGCTCGTGATCTAGCTCGCTGGCTGACTAGTGATGCTGATTTCATTTGTATATTTTCTCTAACGTTGTGTAAGAGGTATTAAATTAAAATACGGAAGGAAATACCAGGCAGTTGAATAAATATTCAATAAGTATTATATTTAAGAGAAAAGGAATTCAATTTAACGTTAGAATATAAATGAAGATAATTCTAAAACTGCGCTAAATTGATTTTCAAGATCTCTCGATAAAGTTACAATAATTCTGGACTTTTCACACAGCATCATCTAGCCCCAGAGTAAGCAGAGCTTGTGTTATGGGTACTAGATGACTAATATACTACTTATATACTTTTTGTTTGTAAATACATACATATTATACATAGAAACACCCAGACCCGAGACAAATATCTGTAGGTCATACAAACATTTGTCCCGCGGCGGGAATCGAACCCGCAACCTTCTGCGTCGCAGGCGGGCCTTCGCCCACTGCGCCATAGAGGTCGTCGATTTATTCTCGATTCTCGATTTATTCGAATTATTCTAACAGCCATTCTAGCGGAAGCTAAAACAACTTCTATGAACTTCCACTATCAATGCAAGACCACGGAACCACTTCATAGACCATGAGCCTATCATTACCAACAATTTGGTTAATGGTGTACAATTTCTCTTCCTCGTTACATGTTTCGTTAGGTAAGAAGCACTTTATCTGTCATTGTTTTTTTGATACATAATGGTTAAGTATAAAACTTTCGGATTTTGATAATCGGGCTTTCCGGTGTTTTGGTTCAACCGAAAAAATCACTAGTTTTAATTTAAGCTTTTTTTAGCTTCGTCGTTCAAACTACAGCACGACTTAGCCTCTTTTTAGAGCCTCCCCTTACATAGCCGCGAGAGAATCAGCAAGCTGAAGTGGCAGTGGCCTGGCCATATCTGCCGAAGAACCGATAACCGTTGGGGTAAACGAGTTCTTGAGTGGAGACCGCGACTCGCCAAACGTAGTGTAGGACGCCCTCCGGCCAGGTGGAGTGACGATCTGCGAAAGGCTGCCGGCAGAAGCTGGATGCGTCGAGCTGAGGACAGGGCGCAATGGCGCGCACTAGGGGAGGCCTAAGTCCAGCAGCGGACTGCCATAGGCTAATGATGATGATTACTTAGCCCTACCACTCCTTGGCATAGGCTTCCCTCTTTCTTTTTACCCGAATGCGTCAGAAGTAGGTATTTGAAGATTATTTTTCATCCATTTGAACAGTCTGATTGGCTTCTTCATGATGTTTTCCTCCACTAAGTAAAGTTCGAATTATATATATTTCTTCACTATTGAAAATATTCATGTTCCGACAAAGATTTTAATCGTTCTGAAATGAAAAACCCGTATCGGGAACGGTCGGGAATAAAACCCGCAACCCTCAAACTGATAGTCGAATCCAACATAGCTAAGATGATGAGGAAGCAATCACATATTTATCTGATGGAGATTTGGAGAGGGCTCACGAAGCCTTGACGTGCTAACAATAGAATTGTAAGTTTTGTGTACAATGATGCCTAAGTAATTTTAGTTCCCAGAGGGTAGGTGACTAGGTGTACACTACCTACCAAATGACTAAGTAGTTGTTAATTTTCTACATAAAAAAAATTGTGCGTGGAGTCCCTCCGCGAGGAAGAAGTGAAACTTCGTAATGTGGAAATGAAAATAGGAAGGGGTAGAAATTGATTTTTAGTGAAATCATATTGTTTCTTTAAGACAAACTTTATTAACATCGCTTACAATTGATCGCATCTTTTTATTATCATTTTGCAAGTAGGTATTCATTCAATTCAATTCAATTCAAAACGTTTAAAAGTCACACAAACACTAGGTACACCTACAACTAAAAATGCCTGTAATCCGGGTCCAATAAAATAATCGGAAATATTCGGACAAAATTCGGTTTATAAAGTGCCGAGTCAGTCACTTTGTAGAAAAAAAAAACACAAGTTACTATCGATTGGCATAATGTTTCATCAGTTGTCGCTAATCGTTAGGTATCTTTCCAAAATGGCAGACAAGGCATATCAAAATTTTCGAACCCTTTTTGAAATTGTCTATGCATTTTTGTAATAACGAATCCAAACTACTTAGACCATACAAGCTACATATTAAAAGCTTCACAAAAGATTCAAGATCTGGGTCATCAGGGGCCGTATCGCGTTCTTTTTTTCGTTCGTTTGATGAATATTCGGCTGCTTCCCACCACGATGTCTGACTTCAAGGGCCAATTTTTCGGTTTGGAATATTTGGTCCTAGGTTAGGACCGTGTTTTAATGTTTGAACATCCGAATATTCATCAAACGAACGAAAAAAGAACGAGAATATGGCTCCTGATGTCTTATATTGATATTTTTGTGAGCCAGTTTTATAAAACCATGCAGACCATATATACCTACTTACTTCTTCACACGATGCGCAGTAGACCGTGTAGAACTAGTTATTATAAAATTAAGTTGCACAACACACGAGCTTAGTATTGTGTAACGGTCTGTCATTTCACAAAGATGAACTACAATAGTTTGCGAATTATGATATTATGATCATCATCAGTGTTGGCCTAGTGACAAACACAGGCCTTTACATCTAAGTATACGAAGTAGTAGGTAGGTAGGTACATGATTTATAAAGCGTTAGGAGTCATCCTATGCCTGCACTCAGCGGGACGCTGCGCTGTAGCGCCTGGGACATTTTTGGCCTAGTGAGGTAGTGAAACTTAACCCGAAAGTCATTGGTTCATATTCAGTTCGGCATGCAATGGAATTTTTCGTTTCGGAAATATTGCTTAACAAAATCTCTAAACGGAAATATGGAGGATTTTCAGTTAGCAAATACAATAAATATTTGCTAACTGAAAATCCTCCATATTTCCATGCTCAAACAAAGCTTTTCGGCAAGGGGTGGGCTGCGCGCGCAGTTGATTCGAAACCAACCCTTGTTTTTAATATGTCATGTAGGGACCGTGTGGCCTAATGGATAAGGCGTCGGACTTCGGATCCGAAGATTGCAGGTTCGAGTCCTGTCACGGTCGGGGGCCCGTCTTTTGCTTTTTAGTGATGTAACGTCAAGCATTCCTAACGATACCTAGCTTTGCTTGTACAACCATTATTTTTCCCACAATGGTAGTAACTTCAACTGGTCATAACACGAATTTTCACTCATTTTTATTTTTACTTAAATACACTCAGGGACTAATATACATATATAATTAGAGGAACGTATTAAATTATATTATTACTTATTTAAATGTGTGTTTAATGCGGTTTTTACTACCTACTAACTTGATTCAGACTTATTTTTACGTGGATTATGTGGGATAGCATTATCTTAGAAGGCTTTTATTACAAATCTTATTTACATTAAGAAACTTCTATTTTGTTACGTTCTTATTTCCATGAGTGTATTAGAATTCCAAGGTAATTCAGATTTTTTAGGAATTTTAGGACAGTTAGGTAGAGTATTTTTCACGTAGGAACGTATCCCTGACTGAGACATAGAACTTTTACGTTTTACGCTGTAGGTACAAAAATTTTGAAATAAATGAGTGATAAAACTAAAAAAAAAAGGAATTTGTCTATTTCCTTTTTTTAATTTCAGAAATTAACATAAAAGAGCCTGTCACTGAACCGTTCCTATGTGAAAAGGTCTAAAGTAGGTTTGTGTTGTCAGTCTCACATCGATTTCGGTTACTCATCCAGTGTCATCTGGCTAGGTATGTTTCCTGATAAAATTTACCTATAATTAAAAAAAAAACATAAAAAAGCCGTTTAACCACGGATCGCAGTTGAAATAATTACAAAGTTTCTACAATGACTCGTGGTTGCTGATTGTAGCTTTTCCATCATAGTTACCATTCTAATTGACGGTCGCGGGCCGCGCAGAGGAAAGTGTAATCGTAGAAATTGTCTCAACTGATTCAGTGTTTTGTAGTTTATGATCGTTTTGTAGTAGCTACCTACTACAATAAATGAACCTTCTCCAAGTAATGCTTAAAAAAAGATTAGGTGTTAGGCAAGCCTATTCCATCTCAATGTCTCCCAGGCTCTCCTTGAGTGTAGGCAAGGCTGGATCCAATAAAATAAAGGCCTGAAGATATAAAGACAGGCATTTACATCTATCTAAGTAAGTAGGTATACAGCGTCAGGAGCTAAATCGCCGGGTACATGCTCAAATCGACCGGATCGGGCACCACAGATTATGTAGAGATCCCCACCCAACTGAGCGTTTTTGCGTAGCGACCACGGATTTCGGAAGTAGCGACGGATGTGCCCACCAGATTTCACCCTAATTTGTTTGAAAGAAACATTTGAACTCAATTTTTTGCTTTGAAAGAGACATTTTATAGACAACTACGTACAGCTCATACGTAGATTATTTTAGTGTAGATATTTATTTATATTTTTATTTTAGTGTTATATTCGTTTTATAAGGTATTTATTTTATATTTTTATAAAAAAACACTCCAACTGCCGCGATATAGGTTTAGCCTAGTGCTGGATTCAAGGGGGGTTGCAATAGCCTTGGGTGCATCCATCGTTTGTCGTCCCGATTCCAAAGTTCCATCTCCACTTTAGCCTCACTCATACGTGAAGTCCTCTGTAGCGCAGTGGGTCAAAAGCCCGCTTTGGACGCAGAAGGTTGCGGGTTCGATCCCCGCCGCGGGATTAATGTTTGTATGATCTGCAAATACTTATCTCGGGCCTAGGTGTTTCTTTGTATAATATGTATGTATGTATTTACAAACAAAAAGTACCTATATAAGTAGATAGAAGTATCAGTTATCTGGTTCCCATAGTACAAGCTTTGCTTAGTTTGGGGCTAGATGACGCTGTGTAAAAAGTCCAGCATGATTTATTTCCTACCTACCTATTTAGATTTACCTATTAGCATGGATGGATATGTTATGATGTTCCTCTATTCCAGCCCTGCTCCTGGTGGCCGGCGTGGCGGTGTACCCCGCCGCGTGGAACGAGACCACCGTGCAGGAGACCTGCGGGCCTACCGCTGACCAGTACAACATTGGTATGTGCCTTTCTTTCCATCGGAAGTGAGCCTCCTTCTGAGGTGCCTTTCTTTCCATCGAGAGTGAGCTTCTTAGAGGCGCGCTTATAATCCTTCACCAGTCCTCCCTCTTGTCACACGAGTGTCTGTGACACAAGAGAGTCTGCGAATTATAGGAAAGCTTTGCATCCAGCCCTACTGCCGTTAACGTGTTGTTTCTATGCCCTCCTTTCATTTTTAGTATAGTATATATATATTTAGTAATATATTTCTTTGCAAGATTGATTGACAGCAACGAAATACATATTTACATTGGTTCAATAATACAGGTGTATTCTTATTTGATAGATAGATAGATAAAACCACCCAGTGTGATCTTTGTACTAATTAAATTAGGTAAAAACTTAGGCCTTTACATCTATATTAGATGATTTATACAGCGTCTGGAGGCAATCCATGCCTACACTTAACGGGACGCTGGCTGTAGTGCCTGGGACATTGTTTGAGATGGAATAGGCTTGCCCAGCACCTAAACCATCCTCTCAGCTTAATCAGCCGCCCACAGGAAAGACGTCGTCATCGACGTCAATACGTGTGGAGCTGACTAAGCTGCGGGTTTCCTCACGATGTTTTCCTTCACCGTTAAGAGCTCGTGTTAAAGCGCATATAAATTTTACGAAACGAAAAATCCATTGATGCACGGCCAGGATTAGAACCCACGACCTTCGGATTGAAAGTCGAGGCACAACCCCATTCGACTAACACGACTCGAAATTAGGTAAAACGTTGCTATATTCCAGGCCGTTGTCACATCCACTGGGCGTACCTGCTGGCCGTGATAGGCTGCCTGGACGGCGGCGTGCTGGCCGCGCTAGCTTTCATCCTGGCGACCAGACACGTGCGACTGCAGCCCGACACCGGGTACCCGCCACCGTCACTCTATAAAGGTAACTATAATAGCAGAACAAGAGTTTCAGTTCAGGGCCCTTATTCGGGTTGCACGAAGAATTGATTTTCGATCATTTATCGGGTGTTTTCTAGGAATTCGAGGCGAAAAGTGGCGTTTCCTGCCTTGCTACTAACTGCAGCATTGTCACGAATATGACAGTTGAAATCCAGAATGGGTTTCAAATGTCAAAATGAAGCCTATGTTTATTCAAGCTAGCGCCCTAGCGGCCTGAATGATATAAGGCACCGTTTAATTTAATCAAAAGGCTAAGCGTTTAGTTGAATGGCTGATTAAACCAGTTACCTGCGACATCATTACCACAATTCAGACGAATTTAACGACAACTCATATTAATTAATGTCAAAAACCGTCCAGCCGTTTGGGCTGTTGGCCGTAGGGCCTGCCAAAGAAATGGGCATACCTACATACGTTCGAAAAACATAACTCTCCTGATGCAATCGGGTAAAAAGCATATTCAGTAGGAACGTTGAGATCTAGCTCGACTATGATGTCTACAGCCAGACATCACAGTCGTAGCAAACGCAAGTAATTCACAGAATGCCACCTCTCATGAATATGTAACGGCGATGTGACACAGTTAGTCGAGTTGTGGGTGTTGCCAACCTTTTCGAGTTAATACCATTTACGTCCATCTCAAGATATCACATGAGAGTAAAATATATCTTAGTAGGTATAAGGATATGTAATTTAACGGATCTAGGCATTCGTGAAGTTAGCATCCCAGAAACACCATGCGGGATTTGAACCTGCGCTAATTTTATTCAGCTGGCTAGCCAGTGTCTCGTCCCAACCATGGATTTTTTTAGTCTATGGTCCAAAGTTCGAAACTTATGTGGACGACTTTCGTTTTCAAAGTACCCTTAGCACTGGTTAACGTTACGATCGCAACCAGAGCGGAACGCGACACAGTCGCTGATTATAGTTTAAATTATGGTCTAGTTGTGTAATATTTGTAGTAGTTTCACTATTTTGTATAGTGTCTAGGAACAAGCAGAAAATTGGCAAGATTTTTTTGTAGAAACTCAGGTAAAAGCACAGTAAAAGTTCGCAGACCTACTCAATTAAGATATTTGATTTCTATGTTGGATGTACCTAGGTACCTACCTATAATTATTAAAACCGTTTGATATGGGTCACGGAATAAAGCGTCTGGTATATTTTGTACCAGTCCATAGTGAGGCTGCTGATTCTTCTGTTCATTATCGGCGATATAATGAGTCTTCTGTTCCTCTCTGTATTCTGTGGTAATACGGAGGGATGAAAGTTAACCAACTATGGGGTGATAAAAGGAATGTGGAAGGATTATGTGAGCAGGGTAGACCTATGAAAAGATGGGATGGATTGTGTAAAATAAGTTAGGGGTAAGGAGTGAACGGAGATGACAAATGGTAGAGAAGAGAAACAGAGAACCTGTTGTGCCGACCCCGCATAAATGGGATACGGGCAGGCAAATGAATTATTATTACCGTTTGGAAACTCTCTCTGACCTCTGTAGTGCAGTGGGCGAAGGTCCGTCTGCGAAGCAAAAGGTTGCGGGTTCGATCCCCGCGGCGGGACCAATGTTTGTATGATCTACAAATACTTGTTTGGTCTGGGTGTTTTCTATGTACCTACCTAAAATATGTATGTTTATTGTATTTACAAACAAATTGTGTATAAGTATCAATCATAGTAACCCATAACACAAGCTCTGCTTTGCTTTGGGTGTGGGGCTATGGATATATGTGGATTTTTTTTCCAGGTGAAGTAAACAACGGCTACGTGACCGACGCGACATCTGTGTCCGGTTCGCGAAAGTCGCTCGCCCTACAACCAGTCTTGATAATGCATCCTCATGCTCCAATGGACATGGATACGTATTCGCATTACTCTGGACGAACTGCCAGGTCCAAGCACGGCATTTATGCGAATACAATGCACAATTATCAGTTGTAAAACTTTTTATTTGCTAAAAAACTTAATAGCAGTGAATTTTATGTTGTTAATAGCGCCATCTTGCGGCGAGTAGCGAAACAAGCTAAAATTTGAGGTTCTGCTTGTGTAATTTAGTTTACTGTATAGTAATAATAACTAACGCTAGATGGCGCTGTGACCAAACATAAGGAAGGAGGATTTGGCTCAATAATTTAATTTTGTAGGGATTAAATAATGTACAGTACATAGTATAGTTTTAGCTTGCCTTCTATTAACTGTTTTAAATTTATTGGGTTTAATTTAAATGTGTCCGTCCGATACAAATTAGCGATAATTTCAACGAATAAGTGCCTGTAGAAATCATTAATACTTACTAGATATACATACCTGATTTTATTACCTAATTGTATTTTTAAATAAAAGAGTACCTTATATTTCTGATTTTTTTATTTCATAACATTAACCTTTACAAAAACATTAAAATTACTTACGTTATGAACACATTCTTATCCCTGCCGATTCGCCCTAAAATGCCGGTTTTAGTCCTAGCTTTCTGATCAATCATCAATCATATGGAACTATTATTTACATTCAACCTATCTTTTCCCACTGCTGGGCAAAGGTCTCTTCAAAATCTATAACTTCAAAGACATCTAAAATATCTATATTCCTATTTATTGATAGTCCAAACAGCAGCGTCTGTGAATCCATGGTTTTCGATAAAGCTTTCCTTTGCTAACTCGTACTTGGCTAGGAGAGTGATGTGTTCCCGCATTTTATTTGTCAATCCGTGGCGACCAGGATCTCCCAGTATCACCTGGAAGTAAGTATATCATTATTTATTAGAGAAGCGCTCGTGGTCGTGCTTGCTTAGTCGTTCTTGATAGATCGTCGAAGTTAAGCAACGTTCGAAACGGTCTGTAAGTGGATGGGTGACCGCCAGTGGCATTTTCATCTGAGCGCTTCCATGCTTCGGAGGGCACGTTAAATTGTCGGTCCCTTCTTTTTAAGTCGTTAAGCCATGACGGAGGCCTTAAGGCGGCCTAAAAACTCCGTCACCAGAGTTGGCCACTGACTCATACGAACTTACTTATTATAGAAAATCTATGAAGTACTGAAGGAACAATGGTTAGAAGACAATATATCAATGAAAACATCAATCTTAGCAAAAAAAAAACTTGAACCATTTATTTATTTATTTATTTATTTACAACTTAGGCTAACATTACAGATTGTACTAAGGCGTTAACCTAGTGAGATCAAATTAAGAACAAACAATATGGGTACTTAATAAAAATAAATAGGTACCTACAGTAAGAAAATAACACTGTAAAAAATAAAAAACTCTAGTAAACATTCAAGAAGTGTAGGTAGCTACTATATCTACAATAGGCTACCATGGCATCAAAGAGCTAGGCTCTTCGCTATAACTCAGAGGTGTCGTTGTGCTCGGTACTTACAGTTTTACCATTTTCAGTTAACTTCTGCAGCCAACTAAACAGCATATTGGCGAATTCAGCGTCATAAAACATGTCGCCAATGAGAATAGTATCAAATTCTTCACATTTTGATCCAATGAAGTTATTTTTGCTAACTTCAAGCGTAATTTTATTCATTTTTGCGTTCATTTTTGTAGCGATAATTGCACCTGAAAATATTGTACTGTTATTTCGACTCAATGCATAAGTGGGGATGTAGCTCAGTGGTAGAGCGTTCGCTTTGCATGTGAAAGGCCCCGGGTTCGATCCCCGGCATCTCCAATTTTTTGAATCCTTTCATATTTTTATTTTTTTATTAGTCTTCAATAGCATATTAATCTGCTGGATAGAAGAGGCTCCCCCTACTCCATAAACTTGGCATTGACAAACTGCGCGGTTCATGGAGAAAGAAGTTTTCAATTCGACCTATATTAGGAGTTTCTATTGATTTGATGTGATATGTGATATTATTTTTGCGACCTAGATGTTCCTTTTTTGGGTTCTTCGAAATAGACTTTCAATTTTACTCACAAGGGTCTATGTCATTGGCTACAACTCGTTTTGCCTTCATTTTCACAGCCGCTATAGATCCGGCCCCACAACCGCACCCAACGTCCAGCACCCGACGGTTATTTACTAGATTTTCATTATCTAATATGTATCTGAAACAATATATAATAAAAGTATGTACATATTTGTAAACTCGGCCCTTACTAATAAATGTTCCGAGGAATAACTTTACATGGGGCCCTTAATTTTTATGCAATCTTTTTCAGTTGTAGCTAGATGGCAGCACTTAATTTTAGTTCATATTGAAGAACATAGATGGCTGGCAATACCTGTATTGCAATTAACTAATGCTAACTGCCTTTACACCTAGTTTATGCATATTCTATGTAGGTAATAGGCAGGCACTACAGCGTCCCGTTAAGTGTAGGCATGGATTGCCTCCTGACGCTGTACAAATCATCTAATATAAAGGCCTAAGTTTTTATGTAGGTAAGAATCTAATTATTTCATTACAGACAAACAAAGAGCTCTATTTCGAATATAAATGAATAGAATAGAATAGAATAGAATAGAAAAGAATAAAGTTTTATTTTCTCCACATCATATATAACAGTTACAGGTACATAAATCTACATAATTTTATGTGGGTGAAAATACGGCTACCACTCAGCATTTGCTCCAACAGCTCGAGTGTTGGAGCGCTGGTTTTCAGTGGCGCCAGTATTTAACTAAAGCCATGCTAAAAAATATAATAGAAATAATATTTGAATGAATAATGGCGTTAGAATTATGATGGCCCTTGCATGATTTTATCAAATCATAATGCAAATATAACTTGATCAACCTATTAGAGCATATCTTATCATCACATTATCAAAGTGATGCGTGGCGTGACGCGTGCTAAAATTTAGTTTACTTGTTTGCCCTATGAATCGTGTCAATCCCTAGCGAATGTCTCCCTTTGCGAATTAGGTTTCCACCCGTGCAATAATTTCTCCTCATTATCTCTATATTAGGTTTAGGTTTAAAGAGCTTTATTCTCATAAAAACACAATGGTTTACAATGAGATACTTAAAAACTTAAAGTAAATCTTTTTTAACTAGCCTCTGGGACTTATTATTAAGTATTATAATATTTAAAAATGAATCCTTATATCCCTTGGTCACGGCATCACGCGTGAACGGCTGGACCGATTTCACTAATTTTGTTTTGTTGTGTTTGTTATTGTAAGGTTCTTATGACAGAAAAAAATTAAAAAATTGCGCGGAAAAAATGAATCATGCGCAGACGAAATCGCGCGGGTCAGCTAGTGCTTTATAAATATTTATATGCGCACTACGATTAGGAAAACTGCGCTACGAAGTTCCTCACAATGACGTTGTAATTCCCGTGGATATAAGCTGAGAGGAGAGGGTAGTTTAGGTGTTGGACAAGGCTATTCTATCGCCAGCACCATACACTATGTTGTATGTTGACGGTAGGGAAAGTTTACCTCCTGACGCGAATCATCTAAGTAGTATAGATGTAACATCTATCTATGCCTAATGCCTAAGTGGAAGGTAGGTAAGGAACCTTTTTTTTTATTTTTTTTATACCGTCAGAAAATCCATTATGGATACCCTACCGCCGTGGGGACGGCGGAAGGGTTATGACAGACTCTCACCGACTAAAAACTGACGTGTGGCCGGCCTCCATGCATGTCAAGGGGCTCCGGGATCTCCTACGGAACACACCGGTGCCCCTACCTACTCTGTCCTTGAAAGGTTTATCTTGTGACCTTCAGAGTTGGGGTCGCTGGGTAACCTTAACCTCGACCTTAGGTACCTCTTTGTTTACATAGAAGCATGATTCAGCTGAACAGCGATTACGATAAAATATTGCTGATTTATACATTGAGCTTTACGGGTCTCTCAGTTTAATATGACTTCGCTGATGTTGTCTACTCCAGGTTAAGATCTACAGTCTACACCTATTGAAATCCTAATAAAATGGGTCCACTGGTTCTTCTTAGCGTGTCACCAGTTCTTTCAAATGCACCTCAAAGAGTCTCGTCCACTGGTTAGAACACGGATCACGATTGTAGGTACAGTCAGCAACGAAAGTATATTAACATTTGATGTTTCACAAGTCTGAATATTTCCGAAATCTGTAGCACCATGACCAAAATTTTGACTAATATCTGAAGATAAAGTCTTGGTTCGTAATAATTTCCCAAGAAAAGTTTATTCTTTCATATTTAACAAAAACAAAAGTCATTAAAAGTACTTTCGTTCCTGACTGTACCAATCCCAGCACAATAGACATTCACTAATCTTATTTTTTTGGGAATTCCTTTAGAGATGTCTATAGGCAGACACGATTACCTTTACGTTGTAGGCAATCTTGGAGTAGGTAAACATGACTCATTCCCAAATTCAAAGAGATAGAACTAATCTTCCTTTCTTACCCTCTGAAAACGCTCTGAAATTATGTTGCTAAACTTGCTAACTTACCTATTCCCAGTTTCGAGGAATTTCAGGATGACTCACTTCCTCTCCATACAAACTATTGCATATTCTACTCTGAATTCAATAGGATTCCCTGGATGAATCATACATTTCTATCCCTTTCTTTCTTTGAGAAAGTGTTGTTACATTTTGTCCTTCTCACACACATTTGAAAAGTTCTCTCTTTCTGACGAAGAATGTGGAATACTCCGGAATTTCGGATTATAAAAATCAATATTACCTACAAACGGTCAAATAAAAATAACATGGAAAAATTGGAAGTTGGCTATCGAGTTAGAATCTAACTCGATTAGTTTAGTATAGATGAAGTTGGACTATAAGCAAGATATTTTTTCTGTACTTAGCACATGTTTTTTTTTTAATTTTGAGCAATGGAATGGAATTATTAATTTCTCATTCAGTTACGTATTTCTTGTGAATGAAGCTACACTTGCCTTAATAAAAGATAAACAGAGTATGAGTCACAACACTTACACGAATTATATTCAACTTTATTTTCACATGAATAGAGACCAAACTTAAACGTTTGAGTGTTATTAAATTTGTGAATTTGTGACCTACAATTGCCTCGACTTACGAGCAATATTATTCCTTATTAAATAAGTATTTTGTGGTATTTTACACAAACGAATTATGACCACTAATTTTATCCAATGTCGAGTTATACCAAAACTGTTAAACTCACATGCAAATATGGACCTTGAGTCGTAATAATAAGATTGACTTCATTTAAAAGTCTCGTGCGCACGTAGTTTCATTGATTAAATGCTAATTAAGTAGCCACACACCAGCAACTGGGTTTTTCTGTACTTTTCACAGCATCCATACATATTTATCAGTCCTCGGAAGTCTGGCAAAGGTTTTATTAGTTACTAGCTGTCCGTCACGGTGTTACCTGCGGTCCCTCGGGAAAACGTCACTTTCCCGGGATAAAATATGGCCTATGTTCATCAGGGATAATGTAGGATTCTAATGGTGAACGAATTTTTGAAATCGGTCCAGTAGTTTCGGAGCCTATTCATTTCAAACAAACAAACAAAATACAAATCTTTCCTCTTTATAATATTAGTGTAGACAAGACAATACCTATAAGTACCTAGTAAAACGAGAACCGGCTTAGAAGCTTACCAACAGTAGCTAGGTAAGGTACTAGGTACAACAGACTACAGTCCTATGCCATTTTTCTTTCACAAAGGTTAGCTGATGATAATGATGGTAAAAACAAAGCAAAAAGGAAATCGAAATAAAAGCATAAACGGAAAACCCGACCGCATGCCCAAAACTCTAAACCATATCACACCTCAGAATGGGAGTATGCATTTTGAACGTGATTGACATTTTCGATCATTACAGGTGATTCCCGAAAGACAAGCTCACAGCCGGGTTTTTACTAATAGTATTTGTTTTCCTGAGTGATATTAGTATGCAAGTCTCATACATGATTATGATAATGCATTACAGAGATACTATAGATATAACTGTTTGTTTTCCTTGTATTGTTCTGTTTAGTGGAATGTTAGGTATTTAGGTTAGTGGAATGCTATAATCATGTGATAACTATCATACACGATAAGAGTAAGTCTCAGTACCTATTTGAAGTCTTGTTCTTCAAAGAATACTTGTAGGTACTACTCGTGCTTACCTAGATTTCTTATTAATTTTACTATCGTTTGTTAGTAAATAAGACACTAATAGGTGTGTAAATCCACTTGCTTCAAAGTAGGTACAATACGCACAATCGATCTTTGTCTGTCTGAAGTTAGGTGCACACGATTGCGCAGTTTTAGGCGAGTAGGCGAGATAGCACGATGCAACAAACTAAGCGAGTGAGCTATACAATACAACGCTGTCTTCGTATTTTAGGCGTCATCAAAAATGGGTTCTGCGCAGCTACTTCAGAGAGCTAAAGATTTTGATTGTGCGTTGGTATAATTATAACGGTTTGAAGGTTTTAAATGCATTCAATCCATACAATCCATACTTAATATTATAAATGTGAAAGTAACTCTGTCTGTCTGTCTGTTACGCTTTCACGCCCAAACCGCTGAACAGATTAAGCTGAAATTTGGCATAGTTAAAGGTTGTATCCCAGGGAAGGACATAGGCTACCTTTTATCCCGAAAAAATCCCGAGGGATCGCGGGTCACATCGCGGGAGCGCAGCTACTCTGGATCTGGATCAGGATTTATACAAAACCTCAAATTTTACCTGGCCGTAGCTTGCCCTCCTGGCCAGTAGAAAGCCCAGAAGGGATCTTTAAAAGGAGACTGGTCTTCGCTCGCTGTCCAAAGAGGACAGGTCTCGTCTATTACTCTGATGGCCAGTTCCGGAGTCAGGTGCCGTCGGGAGACCACGGTGTGCCTGATGATGAGAGAGCTCAGGTCTTTTAGCATCTTCTGCAACAAAATTAGAACATGTGAGAAGAATAATGGCTGATAGGCATTAGTTAAGTTTTCTGACATTGATTATGCATAATGATCCCCCGTTTTTTTTTGTCCCATTAATGGGATCATGCACGAGGGAGAACTGTTTCTCGCAGTTACTTCCCAACGTTGGGTTGGGATTGGGACGCTGGGAAGTAGATTAAAAGTAATGGGCTGGGGGTCCTACTAAATAAATACTTTTTATGTCTAGGGGGTAGTTAGAGGCACTAGCTTAAACTGTCCAGCACAAATCAGAGGTGTTAGGGGCTTGACCCAAGTATTTTTTGCAGTGCAAGCATGAACTTGTCTTTCAACCAATTTTAGGACTGTTTTTGGTAAGATTAGGTTGATTAAGATTGGTACTGTCCAATGATCTTCTTCACTGTCCAAGGGATTACTCATTATTATTATTATTATTATTATTATTTATTTATCTAAACATAAAAGAAAAGGGCTTTGTCGCTGAGCGACTATACCGCCCAATCGGTAACATCTTAGGTCAGTCTTCTTTCTTCATCTTCTCTATCACTTCACTTCTTGGTTTCTTCTGGTTTTACTTCACTCCCCGGCTTCTTCTTCTCTTTATTCCTTCTTCCTCTTCATCTTTTTATTAATGGCAACTAACTGTAAACTGTATTAACAGTATATTCTGCAAATGTCAAGTATCTTCACCTCTCAAATATGTATTATGTCACGTCAATTTGGTTTTGAAAAAACATGGCGACTTGTTATTTCAAAACTCCAACGAAAATCTTTCGTCAAATGAGAAATTTACTTGAATACTCCCCCATTCCATTTACCAAATCTCCTGTTACGTAATCCAAGGCTTCATTAGTAAAATGCCACCGAAATTACATAATAAAACCTAGTAAAACACGAGAAAAGTAAATAAAATAGCAGAGCCACAAGCTCCTTCAAAAATGGCGAAAGAACTCTCGGGATTACTCATAATTTACTCTTTCTTTGTTGACAATTGACAAGTGACAGACATGCGAAGTGTTTCAGCTTCAGGGTTTCGTAGAAAGCGTGAGTCATTGGTTCAAGTGTTTTAGCATAATGCGATAGTATTTGGTGACTCATGTCATAAGGAGAGTTTGGTGAGGCACGTGGCTTATGTTAGATTATTTTACTGAAGATGCTCATCTATGTAACGAGATGTAGGTAGGTAAGTACTTATGTAAGTATCTCGGTCTTTCACCTTCGTAATGTTTAAGTAGAATGAACGTTTTCAAGTTTTAAACCATCCTGCGAATGTACCTTATCATTTCTATCGAATTATGTAAACAAGAATTGATTATAAACATCATATTATTAACGACCTTAACCCTAACGAATATACCCTCTGTTTCTTGATAATTCCATAACATTCCAGGCAACTAGCAAAGAACACTACACTTTGTAGGATTCCTCCGATCAAGACCTATCGTGAGACGCCAATGTGACGTCACAATGATTCTACTAACTACCACATCGTGCTACGTTCTACGTACTGATGAGTACCTCTGGCATTTATCAATTTTGGAATCTTTTGCTTTGACCTAAGGTCGAAATCAAACAGCATTACAGTATCCCAGATCATAATCGGTTTCACTACGCATCAACGTTCCACTAACGTAATTCCGTTTTGGAATCTTTTGCTTTGACCCAAGGTTGAAAATCGTGTATAGTATAGAAGTATCCAGATGAATATTGTCACAGACGATAAGATTGCTAAAAGACAATTGTCAACAGTCATACAGCAGGCTGCAGAGATAAATATACTAAGCACCTGAGCCACTTCTATTATGTAACAGTATTTTGTAGCACTTGTAGGCTTCGTTCAAGAATACCTACTAAAGATGCAGCGTGACGTACAAATCAAAGCTGAATTCTGTCCACGTGACAAAAATGTTTTAAGTTAAACCGAATTACACTCTTTGTACAAAGTAATAAAGTCACGAATCCTCAAAATATTATCTTATGCTTACGATCGTTTATCACGAAAAACCTCAAATGCTAAACAAAATAACGGCCTGAGCTGTTATTTACCGAGACGGTTTTGCTGCGCTGTTATGATCGAAGCTTGTAGGTAATAAGTAGGTATAATACGCACAATCGATCTTAAGCTCTCTTAAGTAGCTGCGCAGAACCCATTTTTGATGACGCCTAAAATTGTGCTATCTCGCTTAGACGATTGCGCAGGTTTGGTAGAGCCAAACCTGCGCAATCGTCTATTGCACCTAACTTCAGAGAGCTAAAGATCCGTTGTGCTTAGTATAACTGCTTTTCAAATTGTGTACAAATGTGATTCGCTGATCTCAGAGTTTTCATCTATCTTCGATGATCATATTGGTCATGCCGTCATTTTGGTCGCAGGATTTCGAGTGGTCGATATTTGAAATTGAAGCCGTTGACTTTCCATATAGACTCAGGTCGATGTGATTTAATGTTTTAACAACAAAGGAGTATTTAGCTTTCGTGGGTTACTGTTTGTTTGTCGAGATAATTTGCGCCACTCCCCCTGATAAGGTGACTGTGATCTCTTATTGCGTTCAATTTCCTGATGCGTCGAAGATGCGATAAAAATCTGTAGCGACTTACATAATGGAAGTTTTTGGACTCTGAACAGACTCAGACTTGAACTGGACATGTAGGTATTTAAGATAAGCATCCGACAATATACGCCTATTATCCAGCTCGAAGGACCAAATTTTGATAAGGAAAATAATACTTTTTCCGATGAGGCCTTAAAAATAAATAAATAAATAATGCTGGACATTTTAACCCAGCATCATCTAGCCCCAAACTAAGCAAAGCTTGTACTATGGGAACCAGATAACTGATATACTACATATCATATACTTTTTGTTTGTAAATACATACATTATTATACATAGAAACACCCAGACCCGAGACAAATATCTGAAGGTCATACAAACATTTGTCCCGCGGAAGGGATCGAACCCGCGAATAATTCATCCAATTCAAATTCTAAAATAAAAGAACTTTCCTTCAAGTTTACTTTCTAGAGTAGGTTAAAGAATGTCCAGTCATTTTACAATGCAAAGGTTCAAACTTCAATTGATCTCAGCATGAGTCAGTTGCGCAGGGCGAGGTCAACGACTTTGAGGCCGCGGCCTTGTACTTGTATCGTTAGGAGGGCGCCAAGGAAGTGGGTTTTCCCAAGCATTTTACTGAATAATTGAAGAAATAAAAGTGATAATTAAATGTACCCAATTAAAAAGAAATTGAAAAAAAGTACGTGAGTGTTGGAATACTCGGTTGGAACGTTTCTAAGCACAAAAAGAACTCAGGCTTTTAAGCGATTCACATCTGACGGGAAATGCGTCGAGCGTATTCAGCGGTCTTCGATAATCATCATCGCTCAGGTTGAATGTTTTCTCATATAATTGTCTGTTCTGGCGTTTCGCGACCGATAATACGCGACGCATCTTCCGTCAGATGTGAACCGACCCTTAACCTATACTAAATGATTTTTTTGTTCAGGAGGCAATCTATGCCTACACTCAACGGGACGCTGTAGTGCCTGAGACATTTTTTGAGATGGAATAAGCTTGTCCAGTCCAGCACCTCTCACAGCAAACCATCCTCTCAGCATAACAAGACACACCAGACAGTTCAGCTCGGCTCCAGAAAAGCTACGCTTAACCTGGTGTTTCCAGTATCGGATGTCCATACGCAGATGAAAAGTAGGCGGACGTCTAGGGATGTCGCAGAGTGGTACGCGTACAATACAACAACACAACGTTAAACCATAGACCAAATAAAAAAAACTTAGACCTTTACATCTATATTGGCTCTGCAAAGCACCATCTACAGGCATTAGAGTCGATTGAGAGACGAGCCAAGAGGTTAATAGGTGATGACACCCTGGTCGAGTCTCGGCTTCAAAGCCTTGAGTATCGCCGTAGAGTCGCGTGTCTATCGGTCTTTTATCGACTGCATTTCGGAGAGTGTGCACAAGAGCTCCATAATTTAGTTCCGCCATCCCCATTCTTTTATCGGACCAACAGGTTCCCCGAAAGACGCCACTTGTACATGGTTGATATTCCCAGAGTTCGTACAAAGCGTTTTGAGTCCACTTTTTTCATACGCACTGCCAAACTGTGGAACTCATTGCCGGGTACCGTATTTCCCGAAAAGTACAATATAGGGGTCTTTAAATCAAGAGTAAATAGGTTCCTTCTAGGAAAGCATGCTCCATCTTAGACCTCACTACTGCTTAACATCAGGCAGAGGGAGGTCAAATGCTGACCTATTTAATTTAAAAAAATAAATAAATAAATAAATTTGATTATTTATACAGCGTCAGGAGGTAACCAATGCCTACACCTAACAGAACTCTGTAGTGCCCGGGACATTGAGATTGACATTTGAGATGGAATAGGCTTGCCCAGCACCTAAACCATCCTCTCAGCTTAATCAGCCGCCCACAGGAAAGACGACGTCAATAAGTGTGGAGCTGACTAAGCTGCGGTGAAGGAAAACATCGTGAGGAAACCCGCAGCTTAGACCAAATAATAAATAAAATAAACAATGCTGGACTTTTCACACAGCATAATCTAGCCCCAAACTAAGCAAAGCTTGTACGGTCAGCGACAGAAGTTCATGAACATTTGATGTATTTGAATCTTCAATATCTTCGAAGTTCGTGGGGTTTTAGATAAAACTTCATTGTATGTTTTGCCTTGCACCATTACTATTATGAAAAAAATAGCTCCATTGTATTCGGTCGATTAAATCAATGTTAAACCACGGTCCTAACTTAGGAACAAATATTCCAAACCGAAAATTGGCCCTTGAAGTCAGAAATCATAGTAAAACATCCGAATATTCATCTAACAAACGAAAACAAGAACGGGAATACGGCCTCAGACAGTTTACGGCTCCAAAAACGCCCCGCATATTTGTAACACAAGTGTTGTTCATGCATTGTTTTGTTCCGCGTCGAATGTCCAATGCGCAGATGAAAAGTAGGTGGACGCCGGACGTCTCGGGGTGGTACAGAGTGGTACATTCTGATAGTGGCACACGCTTCCACGATTTGATAACGTAGTAGGTGCCTGAAAATTTTACAAAACAAACAAAATCCCCAGCAGAGTTTCTGATATATCACTTCCCGAAATGGTTTATGTAGGTTACTTACATAACTACATTGTGAATTTGTGATTCATTGTTGGAATTGGCTTGTTTTTCATGATAATAATTTCGGTTTTTTTTATCTACTCGTAAATACAACTCTCATAACTTTTGTTTCTTCCAATAAGTTATTTTTAGCTACTTATCATAGATAAGGATTTCACAATATTTCGAGGGAGGTAGGTCACAAATATTATTTTACAGAAACGAATCTAATATATGTACCTACCTAACCTACAGGTGAGTCCTCTCAACCGCCCTCTGAGGGCAAAATCTAAACAGTAGGTAGATACCTACGTACAGATAAAGGTACCTATTACATTTCAAAAACTATTCCACCATTTCAAAAGCTACTTTGATAAATTCATTCGACACAAAGAACAAAACAAAGTCTAAGGTTCAACCTTTCCCGACAACATTGCAAATTATTAATTAGATCATGTTTGTTTACAAACAGAAATTATCAATATCCTCTACCTACTATTTATTCTATCAACAGTATTGGACTCAATGAGGCTAGTTTATGAATCACAATACCTAATGATGATGAAACATTTATAAGTAGGTATTTATCGTCAATCATACCTAATACTACGAGTATATGGTCTGGGCTAATACATTCCAATGGAACAAGCCCGTAGGTGCTACCAAAAATCCTTGCCACTTCTAGAAAAATTAGACATAAGGAAGTTAGTCAGATCGCCTGATCAACTAGAAAAGAGCTGATGATCTTCAAACGGCTGAACAGAGTTTCATGAAACATGGCTAAGAACACTCGGGATAAAGTTATCTATGACACGAAAAAAACTAAACTAAAATCGGTTCATCCGTTTGGGAGCTACGATACCATAGACAGATACACAGACAGACACGTTACACTTATAACACCCCTCTCTTTTTCAAAATCAGACTAGATAAATAAAACTTGATAGATAACCAGACCACACACTTGAACCTGAAAAACACTCTTTAAAAATGACTTACTTACTTTACAAACACTTATAATAATATGTATTTCGCCAAGGCACCTAAGTATGGAATTATTGATTTAAGAGAATCAGAATCAGAATATTTGATTGGATAGGTACTGTTGAGAGAACATCCTCCTATTTCTACAATAGGCACATGAGTTTATAGAGATAAGTGTTAGCGTTTTCGTATGTGTGCAAGTAAAACTTTTTCGTGATAGTCAAATACTCCTTGGTGTGCAATTGGTTCTGCAATTGTTTTAAAAATATTGTCGAGGCAAGATCATTGTAAATTGGAAAATAGAACCTCTAAACTGTGATTAAAAGTTGTTTCTCTATTAGAAGAAACATCCACTTTCCCTGTCTGTGTCATCTAAGCCTGTTTATGTTGCAAACCTTATCTTCTCTAGCAGGATACCTTGGGCATTCAAGCGGGTATTCCCATAATTATATCCACAAACATAAATTAAAATCCTTTGGATAAGGGATTGGAAAAAGTCCCTAAACCAGTACTCGGTAATTTGCCTAGACCCACCGAGGTCATCAAGTAAGCAGTGGGTTTTATAATAAGGTAGATAGGTACTTACACTACTTACATATTTTTGTATACTTACATATTTTTGTACTTTTTTTTAATCTTTTTATTTTTCCACTTCCAGGTGTTTTAATTGATTCTAGATGTAGCGAACTGCTCCGATGATGTAAGCAGCTTAACGGAACTCCTTGGTAGGTAAATAGCAAACCATCTTTATAGAAAACAACATGACTCTGATGCCAGACTAGACACTCCATTTGGTCTTCAAAGCCTTCTTCAAGCAAAATCCCTTGACTTTTGTCTGATTGATTCACATCTGACGGAAGATGCGTCAAGCGGTCTTCGTTATCATAATCGCGTATCGGTCAAGTGAGAAAGGTTGAATGTTTTTTTCATATAATTGTCTGTTCTGGCGTTACGCTACCGATAATACGCGACGCATCTTCCGTCATATGTGAACCGACCCTTACATTCTCTTTGGCTCCGTGCTGTGGGTCAGTTAGAAGTTAGAACATGTGGGTCCAAAGTCCACCAGCCAATGAGATAGTCTCACGGAGGCTTCCGCGTGTCCAAAGCCACGGTGGCACTATTGTGTAAGTTTGGATGTTGACCTTGGGATATGATTAGAGCATCTTTGCTTCAGATTTCGAAATAACGCGAAGTCCACCGCAAAGGTCAAGAGAAATTGACAGTTGCAATGCTATGAACTTGTGAGATTGCAATGCCTGCGTTTCTGAATGAAATGCCTCTAGCATAATTATTTTAACGTTCAAGTTGGACTCAAAGTGTCTAAAACATAGTAATTCTGGTGGATTATGCTTTATGCAATTCCTAGTTCGTTCTGGGAAGTAAAAAGATTTTGTGAAATGTGTTTTTGTCCTTTTTGATTATTGAATCTAAAGCTGTACCTACCTACTTACAGTTAGTCTATCAATGCATTTTACCGAAAACTATCCCTACCTCGTTAGTAGAGAGTAAGAGCTCTGCCTCACTAGGATGCCATGGCGACGTCGCCGGCTACGTATCCAAGCAGATAATACTAAAATGTAGACACCTAACTCACATGGCGACGGTTTGGCAGCGTCGCCAATTTGAAAGCGTGGCCATGAGATGCGGCTCCCTACGTGGCGTCTGGATACTCTGGCGGCTTGGCGACGTTGCCATTAAATTGTACACGTGTAAACTGCACCTCACTCATTCAGTCGCCAACCGGCCGCCATTTTGGACGCTTGCTCGGAATTTATCACGATTTATTTGTATTTGTAGGTGTAGTTAAAAATGAGTTTCGATACAGAGAGATTCATTATAGAAATCCAAAACCGTCCTTGTTTATGGGACACTTCATTGAATGATTATTCCGATCGCAATTTAAAAATTAAATGTTGGGACGAAATAGTGAACATATTCAAAGAAAAAGACGAAATGACAAATCAAGAAATAAAACAACTAGGTAAGTGTGCATTTAAAAGTAATGCGATTTCTTCTACGTCCATTCCTGACGACGCGGCGACGATGAATGAACTGACTATCGAGACGCCATGGCCACTCGACTTGGCGATCTTCGGACGCCAGAAGTAGCCAGGCCTGCGCCGCTGGCGACGTCGCCATGGCATCCTAGTGAGGCAGAGCTCTTAAGATTTGAGGTCATTGCGTCATGTAGGTACCTACTACTATATTCGCGTGGCCGGATCCACGTCAACTCTATTGAGTAACATTGGCGACTATATCAACCTTGATGTATTTAACTATAGATTAAGCGAACTCAACATATTTGCTACCGATGAATGAAAACAGTGATGCAACGCAAAGCAAGATATTTTTTTTGTAAAATACCAACATTGAAGTTCTGCGTAGAGTCGACGAAAAGAGATCGCTATTGCAAGTTGTCGAGAACAGAAGAGGAAAGATGATCGGCCATCTTATACGACATGACAGTTTCATTAAGAACATTATAGAAGGGAAAGTGGAAGGAAGAAGAGGAAGAGGAAGACCGAGGATAAGCTACATGAGCCAAGTGAAGGAGAAGGTAGCTGTCATGTCGTATAAAGAGGTCAAGGAAGTAGCCCTGGAAAGAGATACATGGAGAGGGATTTATCAGTTGTGCCGACAAGGAGTTAAATAAGAAAAAGAAGAGACCATGTGGAACGGCTAACACAACATAACATTATAGTGATTATTACCTATAGCAAAAGCAAAGTAGGTACTACTCTATATCACAGAAAAATGCACGAACTCTATGGAATATTTTGAATTGGCCATATAGGTCACATCACAATTTCCCACAAGAAAAAAGTCGCGAGCTTCTAGATTTAATGGATATAAGTATAAATAAAACCCTAGCCGAAAAGTAAATATTGGACTCGCCCACACAATTAAAAACTTCAAGGATTTATTTATTTACGTCAGTAGCTCTTTCCCCAACACTTTCAAGGCACAATTCTGTGCGTATGGATACAGGTTTTCCTCAAGTTTGTCGCTAGGGCGTTCGTAAATAAATTAATGTAAAGTTTATGTGCAGTATTTTTGTTCTAAACCAGTATAGATACGTCAAAGCTTATCATTGGAAAATATTAAAAATATGATTATATAAGTACCTAGTGTACATCTAGCAAAGTAAGTAAGTTCGTATGAGTCAGTGGCTAACTCTGGTGACGAGTTTTTAGGCCGCCTTAAGGCCTCTGTCGTGGCTTAACGACTTAAATAGCCGGGACCGACAATTTTACGTGCCCTCTGAAGCACGGAAGCGCTCAGATGTAAATGCCACTGGCGGTCATCCATCCACTTACAGACCTTTTCGAACATCTATCAAGAACGGCTAAGCAAGCACAACCACGAGCGCTCCTAGCAGAAACTGTTTGAAACATGTTTGCTACGTCAATTTAGTCTTATTCCTATCATTCATAACTGTGAATCTCTTTCATCTCTCAGACAATCCAACAATTTATTTGTTGTTTCTCTAGGTTTGCCAAGTCACAACCAAATTATCACGAGCAATCGATTACAAACCTACAATGTGCTAGTCATCATCATGTCAGCCATCTAGTGTCCACTGCTGAACATAGGCCTCCCCCATCGATTTCCACAGCGATCGATCTTGTGCAGCCTGCACCCAACGGCTCCCAGCAGCCTTTACCAGATCGTCTTTCCATCTAGTGGGGGGCCGTCCTCTACTGCGGTTTCCGGTGCGTGGCCTCCACTCGAGAACCTTTCTGCCCCAACGGCCGTCAGTTCTACGAGCTATGTGCCCCGCCCACTGCCATTTCAACTTGCCAATCCTGTGGGCTATGTCGGTGACTGTAGTGCGTCTACGGATCTCTTCATTTCTGATTCGATCTCGTAGAGAGACACCAAGCATAGCCCTTTCCATAGCTCGTTGGGCGACCTTGAGCCTTCTTATGAGGCCCATAGTGAGGGACCACGTTTCAGTTCCATATGTCATCACTGGTAACACACACTGATCGAAAACTTTTGACTTAAGGCACTGAGGTATTTTGGACGAAAAGACGTCTCGCAGTTTCCCGAACGCTGCCCAGCCGAGTTGGATTCGTCGACTGACCTCTTTCTCAAAGTTGGACCTACCCAATCGGACTGTTTGTCCCAGGTAGACGTATTCGTCAACAACTTCTAGATAAGAGCTCCCAACAGGAACTGGAGTGGGCACAACATGGACATTCGACATGACTTTTGTCTTGTCCATGTTCATTTTAAGACCCACTTGCTGAGAAACTCTATCGAGGCCATCGAGCATTATGCCTAGGTCTTCCAGCGATTCAGCCATGACTACGATATCATCCGCAAATCGAAGGTGAGTGATGTACTCGCCATTGATGTTAATGCCAAGTCCTTGCCATTCCAGGAGTTTAAAGGCGTCCTCTAAAGCGGCGGTAAACAGTTTCGGAGATATAACATCTCCCTGTCTAACGCCTCTCTTCAAAGGGATCGCCTTTGAACACTGCTCCTGTACTCGGACCGACATAGTGGCGTTGTTGTACAAGCACTTCAACACTTCGATGTATCGATAGTCAATACGGCACCGCTGAAGAGACCGTAGCACAGCCCAGGTTTCGATCGAATCGAAGGCTCTTTCGTAGTCCACAAACGCTAAGCATAAAGGCAGATTATACTCCTCGGTCTTTTGTATAATCTGTCGGAGCGTAAAGATGTGGTCTACAGTACTAAAGCCTTTTCGGAAACCGGCTTGTTCGGGAGGCTGGAAGTCATCCAACTTGCGTTCGAGACGATTTGTAATGACCCTTGAAAACAGCTTATAAACATGGCTCAGCAGCGAGATAGGCCTGTAGTTCTTCAGAAGGGTTTTATCACCATTCTTGAAAAACAGTACCACCACGCCTCCGTTCCATGTTTCCGGCGTTTTGCCCTCGAGCATAACGGAATTAAAGAGCCTCTGAAGGACCTTGAGTACCGGTGTTCCACCCGCTTTCAGAAGCTCAGATGTGATTCCGTCTTCACCCGGTGCCTTGTTGTTCTTAAGCTGTTTCAGGGCCATCCTAATCTCGTACAAGCTGATGTCCGGGATATCTTCAGTGTAGTGTCGGGTCAACCTGGCTCGTGGGTCTTTTGCCGTGATAGAAACAGGCTCTGTTGTCGAGGCATATAGCTGTCCATAGAACCTTTCAATCTCCCTTAACACCTCTGGCTTGGTTGACGCTACGCCGCCATCATCCGTTTTCAGCTTTGTCAACTGGCTTTGCCCAATAGACGCATTCCTTGCGAACACTTTGGAGCCTTTGTTCCGCTCTATCGTCTCTTTAATACTTTTAGTACTTATTAAAAGATCGAACATCGTGTCGCAAGGATTTATAGATACATCTATTAAGCTGCCTATAAGACTTAGCATCGTCAGATGACTGCAGCGTCATAGCGCGTCGCTCTGCCATTCCAAAATGTAAGACAACTGAACTGATTTCTTATCCTTTGCATATTTTTTTGCAATACAAAAAGCTTGTTATGAAAATATTACACAATTTGTGCAATATTAACAAAACATTATGTAATTCTAGCTTTTATATAAAGCATTCCAAACAATTGAACTCATTTGAGGGCCAGCAAGACCAAGGACTAAACCATGGAGACAATATTGATAGTGGACTAAACCATGGAGAATATTGGCAGTGATGAACGCGATCTACGTGGTCGATCCTGTGACAGAAAAAGAAGTAAATCAAGAGGTAGGTCTCGTGGTAACTCAGGTATATCTCAATTTAGCGGACAATCTAGAGATCGTTCAAGAGGAACCACATGAAAAATCACTTGAAGAAGCAAATGAAAAGTCTGAAGAAGGTAACGTACATCAAAGTTCTCAGGGAAATCAACAAGACAGATTTTTGGAAGGAGAAAACGGAGATACATTATACACTAACGTAAAAGGAGGGATTTGGAAAGAGCTAGAAGGAAACGGGACAGATTTTGGTCTCGTGGTCATTTAAGAGGCAGATCTCGCCATTCAAGAGACAGGTCCCGTGGCCATTCAAGATGCAGATCTCGTGGCCATTCAAAAAGCGAATCTTGTTGTCATTCAAGTGACAGAACCAGTGGAAATTCGAGAGGGAAATCCCGCGATGGGTCCAGAGAAAAATAAAGCGGAGGTCGTTCTCATCATAGATCCCACAAAAGAGCTCGAGCACATAATTATTCATGAAACAAAAAATATTATTAAATCTATCTAATAATAATTTTGTAGTTTGTAAGGAAAAGTAGGTAAACTTCAGTTTAACTTTGTTATCGCGCTATTGTTTATGTTGAGATAAGCATTAATTGCAATGCTGATAATTCCAATTCAATTTGAAACTGTTTTCAACCAAGTAAGCCATGTGTTCTTTATAAAATTACAAATAGAAGTAGGTATGTAGGTAGTATAAAAAAAAAATACAAAAAACAATGTTAGTGCTGTAAAAAGTAATTTGTAGTAACCACGTAGTAACCCTTGTAAATTATAAATTAAAATATTTTTACTCTCTTACTTAAAGGGTTTAATTTTACATTTTTATTTATACAAATTACGTTTTTAAAAACTAAAAAGAAAACCGACTTCAAAGGGCGCGGCGTTTCTCACTGAGGAAGAGGTTTTTTGAGTTTTATCAAAATCAAACCCTCAGGAAAAAAATTTACATGGAACCACTTCGAGAGTACCTATGCCCTTTCAAAGCAAAATGAATGAAGATTTAAGAGCAAGAAGAAAGATTTCCAAAATTCTTTGGAAATCGGTCCATAATTGACGGAAATATCGGTGAACATACATAAAAAAAAACATACATACAGCCGAACATATAACCTCCTCCTTTTTTTGAAATCGTTTAAAAACTCGGTAAAATCAGATTAGATTTTCTTTTTCCAGGGCTACATAGCAGTAGCTGTTTACATCCACTTTTTTTCTCCGGGCAGCTTGAAAATAACCACAGAAAGAAAAGTCTTCAACTTTGAAGAATTCGAAGACTTCTTCGGTGAAAAGCATCTTGAGACCAGGAAATGGCTTCAGGAGAGTGAAGCTCCTTACCCTGGCTACTGTAGGGCACCTGGGAGTTCCATTTGTGTGCCTGCATTGTGTAATTGTGATAAGTTGAAGGAACTGTGGGGGGTGATGAAGAAGAAGAAGGCATTGTTGAGGGAAAATAAAGCTATTGAGTAGGTAGATTGTTTTTTTTTTACGTTACTTAGGTCTCATTATAATGCATGAAACACTAGTAAGTTTTAGAAAAATACAGTATTTATTGCATTTTAAAATTTTAACAGTTACGTTGCCAACGTCCATACCACGTTGAAAACACCGGTTCTCGTCCGATCACCGAAGTTAAGCAACGTCGGGCGCGGTCAGTACTTGGATGGGTGACCGCCTGGGAACACCGCGTGATGTTGGCTTTTTGCTACTTTTTTGTCATAGCAAAATCTGTACGTATTCGTACCAATTAGAAAATTGTTATAAAAAATAAGTAAGTAAGCAGGTACTTTTATTTCTTCCCAGAAACAACATTAGAGACCTGCCAAACGATTTCAATGAAAATGAAACGAATAATAAACAATTCAAGGCTAGTCACTAATCAATAAGTATTTAAATGTTCTTTGCTAGGAAAGCCCACGGTTCTCAGAATGCCACAAGTTCCGATAGAATTCCGTATATCGTAAACTATAAGTTGATATCGTTTCTCGAGAGCTGCTCATTAGAGGGGTGCGAAGGGATGGGGTATTTCTTGTGGATATCGATAACATTGTTTTAAAGATAATCGACCTAGTCTTCGTACTCATGTTGTATTTCCTGTGGATACTGGTAGTGCCTATGATTTTGTTTGAGTTTGAATAGGCTTGCCCAGCACCTCACTTAATCGACTTTATCCACAGGAAAGATAACATCAATACGCGAGTGACTAAGCTGCGTGCGGGTTTCCTCACATCTGGACCTAAACATGATAATTATAAATAAAAAATACAAACTCAACATTTCTATGATTGGTTTGTAAGTATTATTTTATGTCCCCCTCTTTAAATGTCGGTAAATTCTATCGATAAAATTATAACTAGCAGGGCATCCCTAACCTCAACCTTGACTGCCAGCCTGTGGGGTTGATGGGCTTACCAAGAATCAAATCGATAGTGAAGGCCAACAGATGTTAACTCTTTGAAACGATAAGCTATGGCTTTGCAACGATAATTATTTTTTGACATTCTAATTTAAATAATAGTGCTCTTGTTGTGTTATAATTAGTGATTAAACGAACTTACCTTAAGTGATGTTCTATAATAATAAAAATAATAGTTATGGACTTTGTTGTTTCCAATAGCTTCCATCAAATAAAAATTACTTAAGTAATGACCATTACAACAATATTCCATAACAACAAAATCATAATACCTAATGTATTTTTAGACGTAGTTGTTATGTATTATAATGACGTTGGTCATTCTTAGGTACAAATTGACACAACGGACGCAGTTAATACCAAGTAGGTAGTTATTTTATCGTGCGTGGCGTGTCGTACAAAATTGGACAAGTTCAACTCGGACTTACAGAAGCGTTCCGTATTCTTTTTTTAGATTAAAACGGTCAAGTGCGAATCGCACACGAGTGATAATTTTTTATTTTCATTAGGTAACCTAGCTGTATTATATGTATTTTTTGTTACAGCGGCCATAGTGAACTAAACTTGCTCCGTTGATAAAAATATCTGATAGAAAAACCTATTTTGTTCAAAACAACATGGTTATTAGTAAATATCACATTTTCTGTTTTGTGACCAAAAGGTTGATTTATTCAAAATACACTCAGAGGTTTATGATAAGGTTAATCAATACGTAAAGTAGGTAAGTAGTTGGTTACAAGCTTACCTACAAGAATCGATAGCTCCACGTGTTAACGAGCTGATAGACATTAATTTAAAAGATAAAGTAGTTCACAATAACTTTGTATTTCATTAAAATCATTTTTTTCAGATTATTGTGAGTTAATAATTTAAACATAAAAAAACTTTTAAGCATAAATTTAACTAATTCAAAAATACCTTTTGTAATAAGTTTAATATAACCTCAATTAGATGCGACAGTTTGCAAGCGATAATATATATTCATATATAATCGCTTATTTAACCGCAAACTGTATGATATGCGAATACTCATTCGCATATAATGCTGACAAACAATACCTAATGATTTGTTAAAGTACATTTATTTAAACAAACTAACTCTAATTTACATTACTTTGAGAAATGATAAGTCAATGAAATACCAAGTGTGGTTTAACACTACCTATAAAAAATATTTACATTACTTGACAAATTCACTAGGAGCAAGGATCGTTTGAAACGATCTATAGATTGTTATAAGATTTATCTTGAACAAACAAGATTATGGGTCTATAACATGGATTGTCCATAAGCTTACCAAATGTAAAGAGTTCGATGAAGAGAAATACATTAGTAAGCAGTAAGTAGGTACTATCTTGAACTACAATGATTTCAACATTGTAAACAACAAAACGCATGCTAAAGTCGACGAACTCATCCCAGCAAGTACACGTGCTATACACATTGAATTAAGTTATAAAACAGCACATGCACGATCCAGTCCACATGCTAAATGTCTTAGGTCACGATAATATTGAAGGTCTGCAGAATATAGGTCAATGATTGATAACGGCAGCAAAATCATAGATTTACAAAATAGACATGAAAGGTAACAATCATAAACTTAAGACCATGATAGTGCTTGAATTGCATTAATATTGCAAGTAAAGAAATCCCAATTCAAACTATGGTAAGTTTTGACGTCAATAAGCAATAGCATCTAGCGCATTGCAAAAGAGATGCGGTTGTATCCGTGAACGGAAAATAAACCCAAATTACAAAACCTGCAGTTTGTTTCCTCCGCCTGAGTAAAAACCACGCGGGAATTCCGAACTGCCATGCATCGATAACCTTAACTTTCATCAGACCTATAGAAATTATCAACAAACCCCCGCTCGGTCCTCAATACTGTGATGGTAGAAGGGTGTGGGGGATCTTGTGATAGTGGTTTCGGATACAAACTTGTTGGGACTGGCCACGCTTCGCGCTATCAGACGCACACAGACTACGCACCTTGTTATACGCTTCTGTATCAACACAAAGCACAAGCACAGATCACTCACACATCGGAAAATACAGGCGGTTTTCACGGAATCTCCGGCGGCACTGATCGGGCGCCACACACACACCCGTACGAAATCGCGCATGTGCGTCGAAGGCTATAAAACGGGGTCATCACGGCACGAGACACAATTCCTTCACAAACACTCTGAGTGAGAGCACGCCGGAATCGCGCAAAGTTGTGAAATCATTGTGACATCGCCAAACAAGTTCAAAACCCTTGTGAATTGCATAACTGTTCTGTGAAGTGCCACCATTGTCGGTTACCATTCCTAGCAACAGGATCGTAACCATTCCCACACCAAGGAAAGTGTTCAACATCAGTGATCATTGTGAATTCAGGAGTATCCGAACTTCCAAGATGTACAACGAGTCGGTGATACCTGTGAAAGCGGAGTCCTTCAGCGGAATGGCTGCTAAAAGGTAAATTTAATAATTACTGTGCAATATGTTAGCCTTTTCGAAAAAGTTCAAGATTTGTAATCTGTTACATTTACTACACTAAATATTAGCATGGATGTTAATTCAAAATTACTTTTCTCTTATCTCTTGTAATGCTTCATCTTCGTCCTTGCTAACTGTAGCTGCGTCGTTCGGCATTTTGTTTAATGTCGCCGCGCCGGGTCTCACCAGATATGGGGCCTGCTTACTGTGGTTAGGCGTATTAACTATTTAACCCCAGCTTTCTTAAGATATTACCGGTATGCCAATAAATGAAGTTCATTATATCTTTAATGTGGCAGAAGAATAACATTCATTACTAGGTCATCAACCTATTTGCTCTTTTTCGACCAAAAATGTCTAAAAAGTTGTATTTGCCTCACACGCATCGGAATTTTATACAATACAACCAAAAACAATGCTAACAGTTATTTCTATTGTTTCAGCCCACTCAGCCAATGTATACAATCGGTGCTTCGTAGGGCTTGCGTAGAGAAGAGGCTGACTATAGGGCTCTGCCCTGCAATCCAGTACCTGTCAAACAACTGCAATGGCGCCCTTTTCTGCTTAACCGCAGCAGCGCCCCCTGGTGACAGCGCTACGCATATGCAAGAAGTGTTGTTGCAGGCGTTCTGTGCCGAGAACGAAATTTATACGATCAAAGTAAGCATTTTCTCTATTTTCCAAAGCCCTTTCCTAATTAATTCGATAATCTAGAAAAGAAATCTGATTCAAATTCTTTTTAAATGTCTCTGTGTACTTTTGATAATTACCTTATAAAAAACACAATCAGGACCATCAAGTTGGATTAAATGATCAGAAATATATTTATTATACTGACGAACTTCCTTATACTATAAACAATACTAATATCCGTTTTCTTTGTCCTCAGGTTGATTCAGAAGATAAAATGAGAAAAATGCTAGGATACAGACAATCATCCGTCGACTTCAGCTGCGTTTTGGTCCATTATCCATACACAGACCCATTTAGCGACAGCCAAGAAATCGATCTGAGTGTGCTATCTGACGCAGAGAAGAACTTGATCGACCACTGTGAAAGCAACTACGGATATGCGCAGATTCCTGTCATTAAGCTGCCAGAGAAGTGAATACATGAGTAACATTTTGTTGAGAAAAAAAAATTGTTAACCATTTTGGTCCTTTAAGCCGGATAGCTTTTCTTGGCTTTGGCGCTTAGCGCCATCTAGTGTACAATAGTTGAACTCTTTCCATAAGGTTAGGTTTAGTTCCTATTGTAATGATGAAGAGCATGGGATATTGGTATTGTATGAGGAATAAAAGCTATGTGCATTTTGTCATAATATCGCCAAATTGGCATTGTTTTAACGGTAACTTTCTTTCTATCTAAGTATCTCATACATAATGCATGCTAGAAAGAACATATAAGAGGAGTTTTTATCGGGTGTTGTGATTTTCTACTTTGATAGTGTGTAAAATTGTTTTAAATTATAAGAGAATAAACAATGTTTAAAATCAAAATGGTTTTTATTATAAACAACATTAGGTAACCCAAATGACCAAAAATTTCAAAATACCTACATAAGAAGTTGAATAGCGACTAATTTTACTTTTGCCATACCTTATTGGGCCTGTTTATTTCAAAAAGGGGTTAATTATGAATATATCAAAAGGGAGGATAAACAATTCAAAAAATTGATAAACGCTTCAAAAATTATTCAAAATTATTTTGAGTAAGAGAAGTCTTACTAACTGAAAGATAGGAGTAGTTTTTTAATTATTTATATCAATTGGAAAAGATGCAAAAAGCCAACGTCACGCGGTGTTCCCAGGCGGTCACCCATCCAAGTACTGACCGCGCCCGACGTTGCTTAACTTCGGTGATCGGACGAGAACCGGTGTTTTCAACGTGGTATGGACGTTGGCGACAGTTACGATGGATTTTAAAAACATACTCAATGATAATACAAGGTCGTTCTTCTTAAGCCTATTCCATCTCAAACAATGTCCCAGGCACTACAGCGTCCCGTTAAGTGTAGGCATAGGTTGCCTCCTGACGCTGTATAAATCATCTAATATAGATGTAAAGGCCTAAGTTTTTTTTTTCTTCTTTACCAAGATTTGACCATTGGCTGCTCTTATTTCACTCATGCATCAGGGATCGGCAATAATTCTTGGCCTAGTTGTTGGCTTATAAATTGACAATCAATGTACCTACCTATTATAGCAGAACTGACTCACTCTTTGCTGATACTGATATTACATATTACAGCAAACGCGAAATATTGTATTTTTACCAACCAATGAGCCACACCAACATGCCATGTAATTTTTGTGCAAGTGGTTTGTTACGGGATTAATGATAATAGATAGTAGCATGCAAGCAACAAACAAGAGTGTTATTTTAATGTATAATAATCATTATATTAGGAAAAAAAAACAAAAAGCCAACATCACGCGGTGTTCCCAGGCGGTCACCCATCCAAGTACTGACCGCGCCCGACGTTGCTTAACTTCGGTGATCGGACGAGAACCGGTGTTTTCAACGTGGTATGGACGTTGGCGATTACAATGCAGAATTAATGAAATCGTAGAAGTTGATAGTATTATTTATTTCACTTTATCTGGGATAATGCTGATGTAGGTATTTCTTCAAAAAGATTTTCAGTTCATTTGGGTAAATACTTTTAAGCGTTGAACCCCCAGTCTTGTAGAATCAAATCAGCTCCCTTTTCGCCAATCATAATACTAGGTGCGTTTGTATTTCCCCGCACAACAACGGGCATTATCGAAGCATCGATAACTCGTAGATGTTTGATTCCATACACCCGCAATCTAGGGTCTACCACGGCAGTTTCGTCCAATTGTGTCCCCATTTTACAAGTTCCACTTGGATGGTACGGAGACGATGTGTATGTTCTAGCAAGGCATTCGGTATAGGCATCGCTTCCCCACTTATATTTCTTACAACCTGGCAATCTATCTCGTACAAAATGAGCTCCCATTTCCTTGAACGCTTTAGTGTTCTCCAAGCTCAAAAGGAACCTTACACCTTTGATAATAGGGACGATATCTAACTTATTGTCTAGATAATTTGCATCTATGATAGGATAGCCGTATGGATTCGTTGAGTTCAAGTAGATACGTCCACGGCTTTTTGGTACTAAGTTCATTGTCCTTGGAACAATTGCATCGTAGTAAGTGGTTGGGTATGTTGAAATACTTTCGTATAACGCTGGGTCTGACAAATACTCCTTCAAAATCACATTATAACATTGATACTGAATATCTACCGCAGGTAGAGATTGATCAGTTTTTATGAAGGCTATAGAATTGACAGCACCGTTGCCAGAAATCGGACCATTCTTCACCTTATCCAGTTTGTAATCCAAAATATCTCGTATTATCGTATTGTGATCAACAATAGTTGAGTTCTCTTTAGGAAGAGCTATGGAATACCCGTTGAAAGTCACGTGATCGTGTAAATTGTATCCAACGGCTAAATCAGCGATAACTTCAATACCTAGACTTTCTAAATGACTTTTAGGACCAATCCCAGATAGCATTAGTAGTTTAGGAGAGTTGATAGCTCCACCGCTGACTATAACTTCTTTTTTGGCTATAGCTGCGTATGTTTTGCCATTGTTTACGTACAGAACGCCATACGCTCTTTTATTTTCATCAATAAGTATCTCCATAACTTCAGAGTTGATTTTGACCGTTAAGTTTCTTCTTTTGTATCGTATTGGCTGGATATAAGCTGTGTTTGTGGAAACTCTTACTCCATAGCGTGTGATGGTCTGCCCTTGCATAGTGGCGAACTGATTTGCTCCAGTGAAGTCACCTAGCGGAATTCCCCTTTCAGTGAAGGCTTTTGTAATCATAAACGAAGGTCTATCAATGTATGGTAAGTGGGAGACATCTTGTTCACCACCTACGCCATGGTATCCTTTGTCCAGGGAGTGTATATTCAAGTTGTTTTCAGATTTAATGAAGTAGGGAAGAACCTGAGAAAGAACTTAAATGTTAACGCGAACCCTGTTGAATTTTTCATAGCAAAAGGGATTGTGATTGCTAACACTTTTGTTCAGGCAATACAGAAAAGACGATGAAGTGGACGAAGGAAGGCTAAGTATTCATTCAATGGTTTGGATAGAAGGTCAGCTTAGCACTTTTATCTTATAAAGCAATGGACTAGCTATATAAGTACTTATGATTGGAAACTTTATAGCCAGTAAAAAGATCACAAAAAAGTACGTAAATATCCTGGAACACTCGGTTGGAACGAAGTTTCAACTTTGACGCATTTGTCAAATAATAAGTCGTCTAGCCCCCATCCGATACCATCCCAAAGGGAACTTTGTTCCAATAAAGCTACTTATCCTTGCTTTAAAAGCTGATAGGATTTTATACAACTGTAGTATTGTCAACATGTTTTAACGATTGTTTGACTTACATCATCATAACTCCATCCAACGTTGCCCATAGCTGCCCATGCATCGTAGTCCACTTTATTGCCTCTTATGTATGACATTGAGTTGATGGAGCTACTTCCTCCCATAGTTTTGCCTCTAGAATTACAAGTAATTCGTCTAGAATTTAAATCACAAGTCCGTGGACCCTGCTACGAAAACACCCTTCTAGAAAAATTAGACATAAGTTAGCCAGATCTTCTCATCAACTAGAAAATAGCTGATGATCATCAAACGGCTGAACAGATTTTTATGAAACATATGATGTATTTTTTAACCGACTTAAAAAAAAATATTGGCTAGAAGTCTCATATTTAATATGAAATTGACTTCTAGCCAGAATATAAAACTAGGCCGTTAATAAAACTATAGACATACACACACATGCGAGCCGTATACAAAACTTAGGCCTTTACATCTATATTAGATGATTTATACAGCAGCGTCAGGAGGCAATCCATGCCTACACTTAACGGGACGCTGTAGTGCCTGGGACATTGTTTGAGATGGAATAGGCTTGCCCAGCACCTAAACCATCCTCTCAGCCTCATCAACCTGGCCCACAGGAAAGACAACGTCAATACGTGTGGAGCTGACTAAGCTGCAGGTTTCCTCACGATGTTTTCCATCACCGTTAAGAGCTCGTGTTAAAGCGCATATAAATTTTCTGCCGTATACCTACAATTGAAAACATAAATAACATGAATTGTAATATATACCTAGGCCAAGAGCACCTCTGTCCTTCTCTGCCCAAACAAGACTTGCCATTGGGCTTAGTGAAGTAATTCCAGTCGATGTTGGAGCCTAGGACCGAGGTTGACAAACCTGGGACCAAGGTTATGTCTGGTTGCTCACCACCGGCTTCTAGAAGTAACACCTAGCACACAAGAATAATATTAAAAATATATATTTGGGTCTCTATGGTTCACTCATTTACGAGTATACAGACTAAAGACGACATATAGAGCTAATGGATCTGAGTGTTGGGCAACAAAAGGGACGGATGAACAAAAGGTACACGTGGCTGAGATGGATGTGTGGAGTGACGCGAATGGACAGAGTAAGGAATGAGTATACATAAGAGGAAGTGTGAAACTGGCGCCAGTGAATGAAAAGATGAGGAGCAATAGGCTAGCATGGTATGGGCATGTAATGAGAAGAGAAGAAGGTCATGTAACTAGGAGAGTGCTTGGTATGAATTTTGATGGATTTACGAGTAGAAGTAGGCCGAAGAAAAGATGGATGGATTGTGTAAAGGATGACATGAGTAAAAAAGGAGTGAGTGTTGAGATGACGGCTGATAGAGGAGAATGGAAGAAGAGCACATGTTGTGTCGGCCCCACATAATGTGGGAAAAGGGCAGGAAGATGATGATGATGACATAAAAATAATGAATGAATTAACACTTTATTGTACCTACACCAATTAATACCAAAAACACAACATAAATAAAACACGTTCGAAATTTGTACAATGCCTTATCTTTGCCTTATCTTACCTTACATTACATACATACAAAAGAGGAGGAATAAAACAGTTATTTTATTACATTACTACTATCACAAATCCAATGACATTGCTAATCATCACACACAGCCCTCATACCGTGTCTTCAATAGTTGCTCGTACGTAATCTGTAGCGCTTAGTTCAAAATTCACAACTAGATGTCGCTAGTAATTTTGGCCGAAAGCTGAATCGCGCTGACGAAAACGCGCGGCGCGTAGTGACCTGCTTGCTCGATTCCAACATTCGTTACTCTGGTTTCCCTTCAACACGTACAAATCTTTCGCCTTTTACTAAAGATTTCCGTGGAGGGGAACACTCAAATGAGTCTATAACTTGTTTTTGAATGTCCTTACTTCGGTGAGGACTTGTAATACTCTAATAACTAGAATCTGATTAATCAGTCAATTATAATGATATGATTATTATTAAGTAAACTGATGAAATACTAGAAATGTTCTGAACTTACACTGAAATTTTTCTCAACCAATCTATTCGCGACCACACATCCAGCTGCACCAGCGCCAACAACTATAAAATCATAGTCATCTCTTTCTTTCTTATTGCCATTCGTATACCCGTCTCTATTTCCCGATTCATCATAGCTTTCTTCACTCTCATTTTTATCATATGGATAGTTTTTATCACCGTATATTTTGTCTCCATATTCGTCGATACCTAGTCTTTTCTGGATCCTTCTATCAATAGAGTCACCGAAGAGATCGGCTATGAAATTGAGGTAGACAAAGCCAAAGTACGAACAAGCTGTTATTTGGCTGTTGGCTGGGCACACACTGGTGAGATTTATTGGTTCCCAAATCATGTCTCTGAAAGATAATTTATGAAAATAGTTCCAAAATAAATTTTTGGCCTCTCACTGAGCGTAAATACCTTGAAGATATATTTTTTAAGATCGCTTTATTTTCTTAAAAATACACTACAAAAAAAAAGCACTAATGAGTTCGATCCCAATAGAAACGAATTTACAACTGAACAAAACTAACTGCTTCAAAGCAAATGGGCTATAACAGCGGATCTCTTCAATTACAATTATTAGTTTAACCCTTTGTCTGATTGCATTGTTTTCGTACTTACGTGTTTTTAAAGAAGTAAGTAACTTAGTGTGTGTAATGATTTAGTTATTATTTTATTTTTAATATTACGAATCCTGCATTAGTTTTAATAGGTAAGGCAAATATTAAATTATAATTTAGGTTTCACTAGTTTTTGGAACTTTATAATATTACACAGTTAACTTAATTCCCAAGGCAAAGACAACAAACAAGCTGATACTGACGGGTTAAGTTAAACCAACCGTTATAAGTTCATTTCCTTCAGATTTCTATAACATTGGTTAACATTTATCTTTGTATTTTTTACTGGTAGGACCAATTTCGTACACCCTTGAGAGATTGAAAAGAATAAAAACAAAAAAGGTAGGTACTTATGTAGTAAAATTGCAAGCTTGAAGTGAAACATGTACAAAACATACGGGTACCTAGACTTCACGAATGCCTAGATCCGTTGGAAGAACTGTACTAATAATCTCATTGTGTGATATGACGTCATAAGATTAGCCGATCTTCAATAAAAAGCAACGATTTACTAATTTCAGACACGATGTTATAGCAGTCGTGGCCGAGTGGTTAAGGCGTCTGACTCGAAATCAGATTCCCTCTGGGAGCGTAGGTTCGAATCCTACCGGCTGCGAATCTTTTTGAACAGTTCACTTGTTTATTTTTGGTCTTCCATAAAAGGCATGACCGACATTTTTATTAAATCATTCTAATCTAAACTACGAATTTATTTACAGAAACTAAGCTACTACATATTTACGTATATTTACAAAATACAACAGGATAGTTTCTGTAAAAAAATTCGTAGCTCAACTTAAAAAAAATATTCTAATCTCAATATTCATGAAATAATTATTAAGGTCTGAGTTGTTTTGTCAAATTTATACTTTCAGCCCGTTGGTCATAGGGGATATAGCTCAGTGGTAGAGCATTCGACTGCAGATCGAGAGGTCCCCGGTTCAAACCCGGGTGTCCCCTGTGGTAACCTTTTGTATTTTGATAAGTTTTACTTCCAAAACTATTTATCTCATCCGTGCCAGTAATTTTTAATTATTCAAATGTGCTTCCTTCGAAATGTGAAGAATAAAATTATCTCTGACTTGTGGATTGATTGTCCATTTTTGTTTGTTTTTTGTACCACTTGTGCCTCTCTATAGTTAAGTTAAGTTTAAGTTTTAAAGATCTCACTAGGTTAACGCCTTAGATAAGAAAATCTTCTCTTCATCTGTAATGTTAGCATAAATAAATGACTAAATGACTTATCTATAAATCATCGACAATATTTTAAAATTTTACATTCAAGTACGATACATGCACTTTACTGATCTTTTGCCTTTAGCTTAAAAAAGCCAGCACAACGCAGCAATGCCAGCAATAATAAATCGAACTAATGTAATGAGTCCTACGGGGTTTGACAAAAACCTTACCCCATCTAGTGGCAGTCTAGTAAAATTAACCATTTCAGTTTCCCCGTGATGGTCACGTTCACAACGTATTACGTAGGACAACCGTTAGATGGCGCTCTGGCAAACATTTAATAACAAAAAGCCAACATCACGCGGTGTTCCCAGGCGGTCACCCATCCAAGTACTGACCGCGCCCGACGTTGCTTAACTTCGGTGATCGGACGAGAACCGGTGTTTTCAACGTGGTATGGACGTTGGCGCAAGCAATGACAAATTTAGCTAACACGTTTCGGAATATGACGTCATTTTAAAAAACGTGGATTCAGTCAGCCAGCGCTGGCTTGGGTTGGGTTGGGTCTCTTATAACCTCCCCCCCGATGGATTCCAATCTTGACGCGATGGGGGGGCTTAGTAACCGTGGTTTGGAGGCCCACGGTGAAGCGAAAAGGAATCCCAGGCGGGGACGCCCTGGTGGCGTCGGATAGGGTCGCGGGTGAAGAGGCGTGTCGGTGTTTCGTTGCCGCTCGCCCTATCTCTCGCGACCCAAACGTGGCGCACCGTAAGATGCGTCGGCGGCGGGGCCGCAGTGGAAGAGGAGTGTCGGTGTTACGTTGCCGCTCTCCCTGTCCTCTGCGGCCGTTTTTGGAGGCTTCTCCACGCGCACCTCTTTAATTAGAGTGCGCAGTGGACGAAGGGAGCGGAGAGCTCTGGTGGTGAGTAGCGGACGCTAGGTGCGGGGGCACCTTCGTCCGCCTTGCACTATTCACCACTATGCGGGGCCGCCTTAAGGGCGGGGATCGCCAGAGGGGGACTGGACGTAGAGGCTGTGCCGGTTTCCCAGACCCCCTCCATTCCAGGCGACGCCGGAATGACGCTGGGTCGTTTAGTGGGTCTCTTATAACCTGATCAACACCTTCCACTTCGAAAGAACCCGATCCATGACCTTCTAAAGTAAAATTCAAATAATTTATTTCGGTTTCACAAGTCCACCAATGTTGCAGCGAACGAACCACGGTTCTTTAAACCATGTCTGTGGTTTAATTTAATGTTTAGAAAATAATTAGTTCTAACCAACATTGAATGAAGCACAATACTTATTGCCGAGGCTAATAATAAGGCTAATAGGCAAAAATAAAAATTCGAAGAAAGATGTATTTTACAGAAGTCAAAAAGCCAACATCACGCGGTGTTCCCAGGCGGTCACCCATCCAAGTACTGACCGCGCCCGACGTTGCTTAACTTCGGTGATCGGACGAGAACCGGTGTTTTCAACGTGGTATGGACGTTGGCGAAAGAACACACTAATTTCGTTATCATGTTTAGGAACATGACGTCATCATTAAATCTTGATCCTTGGTTCAGTTTAAATTCAATGGTAACTCACCAAACAGATTTCTGGAAGGCGGCATCAATGATATGGCCATACCAAACCTACATGAAATAGTCATTACTAGGTGCAATACCAAGACACTGCTCAAGGCCAAATGCGGATCACCAATGCATTTCCACAGGACGGCCTTGGTTTGCTTTTAGTGGGCCAACTGCGTCATCAAGTTCAAGGTCATTGAATGTTTGCGAGAAGATACTCAACGAGACATAAAGGAAAGATAGGACACGTTAATTTACTAATCTCTTCTTTGAAAATGCGGGCTTCGTTTTCTCCGATTCAAAGATCAAACAGAGCTAATGAGCCATATTCACAGCAATTTGAGTCCACCGTAATTCGTTGCTTTGCTTGTGAAGTAGGTATGAGAAGAAATCAGTGTTAGTGGAGGACCTAAATGGAAAATGGAAGAATAACACAATGATGTGCTGGCATTTGGCAGTAACACAATGGCTTTTCACAATTTGTAGGTGTAAACCAGTGAGCATAAAGTGTTGAGTATATGAAAAACAGGGTAAATCCCGAAATAAACAAGCAGTCAAAAAATCTAAAAGCAGTTTTAACTCCATCTAGTAGTACCCAATGACAACTAATGCAAGCGCCAAAATCTGACTGTCACGTTCATAACGAGCTACTCAGGTAAAATGTTAGATGGCGCTTTCAAAATCAGCAAATAGCAAAAAGCCAACATCACGCGGTGTTCCCAGGCGGTCACCCATCCAAGTACTGACCGCGCCCGACGTTGCTTAACTTCGGTGATCGGACGAGAACCGGTGTTTTCAACGTGGTATGGACGTTGGCGAAAGTAAAGACAAATTTAGTTAACACGTTCAGAGAAATTACCTCAAAATTGTTTGATTCACCCCAACACGTGGGATGTGAGCTCCGTAGTTTAGTTTATTGTCGAGTATAATTCAGCAATTATGACACGTAGAGATTAAAAAAAACACTTTTCAGGCAATGGCCTGCAATCACTATACGCGTTACTCAATGCAAGATACGTCAGGTCTATTCCTTCGGATACCGATACCAGCTGTGGAACGTCGCGTCGTGCGTGTCACGTCGCAACTACTACCCTGTCCAACTTGGACAGGGTAGTTTCTGGAGGTCAGAGTATCAGAGAGTTCAATAGGTACAATTTCTGATTCAATCAATGCTTAGAATTGTCGCAACTGCAATCTATCTTTAGGTACCTATAGGATATAGAAGAGAGTATTCTTGACTGTTTCTTTGTGCTGCTAAAGTTGTGCAGTGGAGTGAAAGCTGTTTTAATTGCATACTTCTTCAGCAAAGAACCAACTTTGTCTGCCACCCCTCTAATCATGAATCGTCTAATGAATAAATAACTGAACTAATATACCTACGGCAAGTCGTTGTCTCGGAACGTCATTCTACTGTTCCTCTATCTTTTCGAGAGAGAAGAATAAGACAATGATGTGTTGGCGCTTGGCAGTAACACAACGGCTTTACACAATTTCTAGGTGTAAACCAGCGAGCATAAAGTGTTAAGTTAATGAAAAACAAGGTAAATCCTGCAGTAAACGAAATAAGCAAACAGTCAAGAAATCTAAAAGCAGTTTTAACTCCATCTAGTAGTAGCCAATGACAGCTAATGCAAGCGCCAAAAACTGACTGTCACGTTCACAACGAGCTACTCGGAAAAACTGCTAGATGGCGCTTTTAATATGAGAAAACAGAAAAAAGCCAACATCACGTGGTGTTCCCAGGCGGTCACCCATCCAAGTACTGACCACGCCCGACGTTGCTTAACTTCGGTGATCGGACGAGAACCGGTGTTTTCAACGTGGTATGGACGTTGGCGTAAGCAAAGACAAATTTAGTTAACACCTTCAGGAAAATGACGTCATCAATCCAATGATGTGATCCTATCACAGATAGGATTAGTCTACAGGGTATGGCCAAATTTTACAAAATTGAGGGCAGCTACCTTTTCTTTTGTAGTTAGAAGGTTTTGTTCTTAGGAAACTATAGGTTTATTTTGAAAATAAAAATAACTGCATTTTTGGATTTTTGAAAAAATTTACCAGTAAGCCCGGAAAATGACGTTTGTCAAAAAATACATATTGGTCTCAATCGACGCTATTTCATATCAGGAACACTTTTCCCAAAGTAACAGCAAATTGAGTTTCAACTCAATCAGCCTACTATCTGAGGAGTTCCGTTCTCCATCATCAGATCAGCTCTCTGTCTCCATATTTTAAAATTTGTTAAAAATTGATCTACAAACCGAGTTTTAACTCAATCGGCCTATTTTCTGAGGAGTTCCGTTGAACAGCTCTAGACTCCATCATCACATTAGCTACTTGTCACCATAATAATGCATTGTCAGTGTCACCGAAGACCCATAAGTGTATTCAGCTCATTCGGACAAAGGGAAGTGGGTTATATTATATGAGCTTGCAAGATTTGACCGGACAAACATAATACATACAAAAAGCTTTTAGAAAAAGATGTCGAAAAGGCAAAAATTCAACGCCCCCGGGTGGGCTTGAACCACCAACCTTTCGGTTAACAGCCGAACGCGCTAACCAATTGCGCCACGGAGGCGATGGAAGGGGTAGCGAAATTAGTGTATTAATTCTACAACGCTCTTTGTAAGCAAATGCCTGACGTCATACTACTGTTATCCAATTTGGTTTCGACTCGACCGAGTGCTAGCCAGAGATGGGTAATCACCCGGGTAAAAACCCTGAGGTGGGTAATAACCTAGTTATCACCCACTTCAAACCACCCACTGGGTGGTTTGAGCGGGTGAAAACGATTTAAGTAGTAATTAATGACAATAAAGACTAATAAACGAAGTCCCTGCCTGGTTTCCTTAGTTTTATTTAATACTAGCTGACCCGCGCAACTTCGTCTGCACATTATTAGGATTCAAGTGCAGGAGTAGCTTTCAAAACTCGAAATGATCGTATCGGAGCGGAGGTCGACTCCGCTATAGTAGAAACGCCACCTAGGAGAAAAAGTAAAAAGCAGTTTTGACCTCGGTGATATAGATGGCGTTCTAACCAAAGCCAAGGAAAAAGTATTTTATATCAAAAAATCTTAATTTCGGATGTATTGATGAGTGGAAATATACATGTTACATGTTTATCATTAATTTAAAAATCATTTATCATGCAAAATGAGAAAAAAAAACAAAAAATCTGCAATGCAAAAACAGAGCAAAAAGTGGCGGTCACCCATCATCTTTATGACCTCGCCCAGGGTCGCTCAACTTTTTTCCCCATACAAAATTGCAACCCTTATTTTCACGCCCCCTTATAAATATTTAAAGAAAAAAGTAGCCTATGTCCGTCCCAGGGGTATAATATTTATCCATGCCAAATTTCAGCTTAATCTGTTCAGCGGTTTGGACGTGAAAGCGTAACAAACAGACAGACAGACAGACAGACAGAGTTACTTTCAGATTTACAATATTAGTATGGATGTAATCAGCGTAAGACTGCGGGCGCGCCCGCTCATGGCCTGAGAAGGAAAAAAATGGAAGGAAAGACGAACGAACGATCACAAACTATAGGATGCTAGCTAACGCGAACGACTGTGTGCATAGACACCGCGTGGATGGATGAACCTGACCGCCACTTTTTGTACCTACTCTAGATATTTTTTATTGAATTTAATGATTGCATGATTGAAATTAATGATAAACATGTTCTAAGTAAGTACCTACCTAATTACCTATATTTCGAATTTTCGACATTTAATTTAAATTAACTATCGTTAGATTCGTCTTAATAAAATAACCAAAGTTACTCAAATTTTTTTGAAAATAAAAAAAACCAGTGGCACTTTGGAAGTGCCGACCAGAAGTGAAAACTTGAACAATTAGGTAAGTATAATACCTAGTGATTTTAATGCTGTATACTTTTTAAAACATAATATTTGAATGAATACAGTTGCATCAAAAATCTGAGCGAAAATTTGTTCATGCCTTATTTTGTTTGCCATTTTATTCGAAATCAGAACCAATCATCATCACCACTAAACTACTACCTACTATATTCTACATTTTACCCGTTTAGAAAATGAGCTTTTATAAATTTAAAAATATTGCCGTAAAAGTTTACCGAATACAGAACTAGATGGCGCTACTGGTACATTAGATCGCGTTATCGTTTTGTCAGGGTTATCACTTCAAAATCGCGCACCGTGGCGTCTGCTTGGATATTTCATTAGCCATTACCAAATTTGCAAATATTGCTATTTTTTTCTTCATTTCACATGACTTAAATTGCCATTAGGAATGACAATTGATTTCAAGATATGTACTAAGCCGGTGTCGTAACAAGGCGAATCCAAGGTTTTACTCATCCAACTCAAACTGCCCAACGCAGTTAAAGAAGTTTTCACTTAAAAAAAAAAACAAAGTGTCGGCAGGAGGCAACCTATGCCTGCACTCAATGGGACGCCCCGGCCGCGCCGTAGTGCCTGGGACATTGTTCGTCCAACCATCCTCTCAGCTTAATCGACCTTATCCACAGGAAATACAACGTCAATACGTGTGGTACGGTGGTGTGACTAAGCTGCGGGTTTCCTAACGATGTTTTTCTTCACCGTTAAGAGCTCGTGTTAATGAGCATATAAATAAGCACGGCCAGGATTCGAACCTACGACTTTCGGATTGAAAATCGTGACTCAACCCCATTCGGCCAACACGTCTGTTAAAATATAACACTACTTTTACTACACATTTTATAACAAAACTCATTTTCACCCAGAAAAATGGGTGATAATGGGTTAAAACCGGGTTTAAACCCAAACAACCCGGTTATAACCCGAATGGGTAGAAAGGGTTTAAACCCATTACCCATCTCTAGTGCTAGCAAGCCGCTAGCAGAAACAACCAGTTCAACGAGAGTTCAACTTTTTCGGTATCACTCGGTCGGTAGGTGGTTGGTACCCTATACTGCCTATTTAGACATTTATTTATTTACAATTTAGGCTAACATTAGGTACAGATTGTACAATAATGAGCTATTTCTTGAACTGGAAATTGAATAGTACTCGTAATTGTCGACGTATGTCTTCTGCATAATTAGTTTTTTCTTTATTCTGTTTGTTATAAAATATGTTCATTATAAATGGTCTTACTGTTGTATACATAGTAGATAAGTAGAAGAATATAAATATAAGTTTATAAGTAGGTACCTATAGGATCTTTTTTTTTTTTTTTTGATCTCACTAGGTTAACGCCTTAGATAATAGTACAATCTGTAATGTTAGACTATGTTGTAAATAAACAAATGTCTAAATGTCATCAAATTATTATTGCCAACGTCTTACACGTTGAACACACGTTGAACACAGTATCTTTTTTTTTTTTTGTAAATTTCTTTCGCCATTTTTTGAAGGAGCTATAGTGGCTCTGCTATTTTATTTACTTTTCTCGTGTTTTACTAGGTTTTATTATGTAATTTCGGTGGCTTCTTGAATACTCCCCCATTCCATTTACCAAATCTCCTGTTACGTATCCAAAGCTTCATTAGTAAAATGCCAACGAAATTACATAATAAAACCTAGTAAAACACGAGAAAACTAAATAAAATAGCAGAGCCACGCTCCTTCAATAAATTTTTCTTATTTCTTTAAAAATGGCGAAAGAAGTCCCACGGTATCTTGTTATCATAGATTCCGTATGGATTTTATGACTGGTTGTTAAATTTCGTAACCACAAACATCTCCCGTATGGTCTAGTGGCTAGGATACCTGGCTTTCACCCAGGAGGCTCGGGTTCGATTCCCGGTACGGGAATGTGCCTTTTTGTTTCCGGAGATTATTATGATGGAAGTTTCAGAACCATTATTTTTGATGAAGCTTACTGACTGCAACATTGTCGTGACACTAATTAAGTTTGTGTTCAATCACGCCAACCAGCGATGGTCATTATTTTTACGGTTATTGAAAATGGCTTATTTTACGGAAAAGTACGGACTACGGACATGATGAATTACCAAAATAAAGCAATGAGAATAAAAAAATAAAATAAATTCAAAAATGTTGTCAGAAGTGGGATTCGAACCCACGCCCTCAGAGAGGACCAGAACAGCTCATAGACCTACTGTGTAGGCAAGGTTAACCTTGAGTCTGGCGCCTTAGACCGCTCGGCCATCCTGACGATGCAAACTTCGGCGAAATTGATGACTAGTTAAATTAGCTAATTTTTTTTAATAATAGTTTAGTTTTCGTTTGAATTAAAATAAATTTTGCTAAGATTTATGACAAAGAATTAGGTAACTTAGAAATTATTGAATGACACGGATTTGGCATAAGTTTAATATGTTATGTAAGTTTGATTTTTTTTATCAACAAAATACCTTGAGAAGATTTTGTTCATAAAAAAATCAAGCTAAACTTTGAATCACCTATGGTATTCGGAATATTAAAAAATATTTCATCTCCGCTCTTGCGATACACTTAAAACATTATAAATGGTTTTTAGTTCCATCTAGTGGCAGACAACAAAAACAAGAGGTAATCTTTCTGAAGTTCACGCAATACCAAGAGGGACGTAACTACCGCTCCGCTACTCGCAGCTAGAGGGCGCTATTCTGAAGTTCTAATTTTTATTATATTGTTTGTTTGGTCATGAGATGAGAACCATGAGATCGATGTATGGTAATGAAGCGACGACGTCGCGGCCCTTCTGACATTTATTTTGTAGATCGTTTAGTACCTAAATCACTATAGATACTGACGTACCTACCTATTACAAGTGTAGGACGGAACGCGTGGCCGACGCTGACACAACGGCGACGACGCCGACGACCGACCGACGGCTTGAGTCATTTCTGATTGTTGAAAAGAAAGTACCTACCTACCTACCTAGCACAAGATGATACCTACCACCAAAAATGTCAAGGGAAACATCACTTACCAGGCAAGGATTCCTTAGAAATCCATAAGCTCGTTTTCACTTCTCTTCTCCCACAACTTGTTCGGGGGAAAACAGAATGCAATGTTATTATGTAGGTACTTCCTATTCCTACCTAGGATTCTAATTTTGAAATTCACGATTTACTGACACTGCACTACAATAATACAAACACTGGACACTCGATAAACCGAAAAAAACTAAAGTTGTTTTTCGAATTGCTACACAGTACACAGTCTTTGAGGAAAGAAATACCTACACAGTGAATTCATTTCGTAGGGCAATTGCTTTTTGTTACTAGCGACCCCAGACCATAAATGCTTGCTACGATCAGAGGTAAGTACACGTACAAACTATTTGCCGAACAAAACAAAATAATAATAAAACCACAGTAGAACCAAAAATATTCTATGGCTTTGCTCTCTGAAAACTTTTCTTTCGCCTCGTTCCGTTCGTTTCGTTCCGTGAAATTCACCTAGATATCCTAGATCTAGAATCAAACGTTATCAAACATGAAACAAAACAAACAATATCAAATTGAAATTCAAAATGTTACCAGCCACACCCACAACATCCATCAGCCGAAGGTTTTTTTTTCTATTTACATTACTTGGGATAAACATTATAAACTTTCGTGATTTGAAGACTTTATTTATTTTTATTTTTGCTGCAACGCGAAACGTAAACGAAACGTCGGCGTCGCGTCGGGCCAAATAAAATAAGTAAGTACCTACGTGATGAAAACCCGTAGGTACCTAACCTACCTACTAATGTGAAATTTTTAATACGTAGATTTTCTTACAAATGGGAATTCATCAAGAATTCTTTGATGAACATAAAAAGTATTGCTTAGGTAGGTACAAGTAGGTTCCTTTCTGTATTCTGTGGTAGTGGGAAATGACTGCACATAAGAGTGGCGTTATAGGTGCAACCGGGCTGAATAATAGTTATATGCATAAATTGAATATTTTTTAATTATGTTCTGTGTTGCCTGAAATAAATGGTTATTTATTTATTTATTTACTCATGATACATTGGCGTGACGGCCCCGATGCTTTTTAGGAAGGCTGTTGGACTAAGTAGATAGGTAGGTACATAACAACCCCGTGAGGTCCATTTGCAGTCACTGAATACAGATTTCCAGTACTTACAGCACGAGTTGTACTTAGATAATTTGTCTAAGTGCCTGCACCATCCTCAATATTCGAGGTAAATAGGTAGTTACCTACCTACCGTCCTACCATCACTTTAGGTAGGTAGTCAAAATAAAAAAACTAGTTTAGATCACACATTTTATTTTTAAAATAAGTATTTATAATATAAAAACTGCAATTTAAACTTACACTAGGTTTCACCAACACACTTTAGAAAAGGAATTAATTTTACATCTAATAACCTATTAGCAGCGCCCCTAGCGGATACTTTGAAGAACTAAAGTAGGTAAAATAAGGCGGAAAACGAAAGGAAATGTAGTTTAAGTACATAAACAGTGACATACTTACATAATAAATACATAATACATACATAACAGTGACCTGGATCAGTTGAGCTATCTATAGATCGTTTCTAACGATCCTTAGATAGCTTGACTAATCCTGTTGTATTTTGTAAATATATGTAAATATGTAGTAGCTTAGTTTCTGTTAACTAAGTACATAAATGTTTAAGTACACTATCTATTATTGTTTTTTTTTTGCATTTAAAGATGTTGTCTAATAAAAGTAAGTAATGAATGCGCTTCTAATTAGTGAATATTAGCGAGCAGTGTTCAGGAATACACATTGTTTTTATTCATAAACGATATCCCACGATATAAAGCGAGCTTATAGCTAACAGTACTTTTATAAATTATTTTTGACTAGAATGCCATTATTGCATACGGTTGCTCGACGCACCGAAAACGCCTGGAGGAGATATTGGTCGATGAAACAACTAATGAAAGGCGAACTTCCACTCTGCCTCAAACGCAAACTCATGGACATGTGCGTTCTCCCCATCCTCACATACGGTGCACAAACTTGGTCTTTTACTGCTCAGCAAAAGTTCAGACTCGAAGAATGTCAACGGGCTATGGAACGCAGCATACTAGGTGTTCGCTTGACGGACCGAATACGGAACTCTGTGCTGCGTTCCCAGACAAAAGTTTACGACGTCAGCAAAAAATCCGCCCAGCTCAAGTGGGATTGGGCCGGCCATGTCTGTCGCATGTCGGACGACTTGTGGGCAAAGACCACAACTGAATGGGTGCCCAATGCAAGATGTCCACGCGGCAGACCACCACGGAGATGGCGGGACGAGTTAGATGTGCATCTTCCAGACTGGCCCACTGCAGCCATGGATAGGAAAAACTGGAAAAAAGGGAGAGAGGTCTTTGCCCTGCAGTGGGACGATACAGGCTAAAATAATAATAAATAATAAGAATGCCATTAACCCCTTATGGTTAAACCAGACCCAAAAAAGACCTTATTTGGAAACACCAAAGGCTTTGATCTTCTAAGTTTTTCTACTGATGAGTGAATGATGAACAAAACAATTACAAAAAACAAAAACAAAACAAAACAATTATTTTTTGCTGGACTTTTCACACAGCATCTAGCCCCAAAGTAAGCAGAGCTTGTGTTATGGGTACTAGATGACTGATATACTACTTATACATATACTTTTTCTTTGTAAGAGCATACTTAATAACATATATAGAAACACCTAGACCCAGAGACAAATATTTGTAGATCATTCAAACATTGGTCCCGCTGTGGGGATCGAACCTGCAACCTTATGCCTCTCAGTCGGGCCTTTGCCCAATGCGCTACATTGTTGGTATAATGGTATGAAAAGCTATTCAAATTGTTATTAAAACACCAGTCTACATTTTGGAGATGCCTGAAGCATGCAGCTTGTGTACACCAATGAATTGAGCTTGTACATTTTAGTTATCAACAGGCCCTCCGTTTAGTGCATTATCTAAAATTTCATCCCGTTTCTTATACAACTCATTATTGATATAACTCCGTCGCTCCTTCCTCACTAGGTGAAGTTTCGCTGCCTCAGCAGTTTGCCGCTGGTCCATATCCTTGGTGAAGGTATAGATAACAGTGGAAAGGTCTCCGTCGATGAATGCAAGATGCACTGTGGGACCCGTCTCGACTGTGCATAGGTTTTCTTGTGTTTCAGCTATGAAGTCCATGCTGTAAAAATTAAGATAAATAAATAAAAAGCATAGTTCCCTCATGTAAGTGGTAAAGTGATTCTACAAAAAACAAATTGTCAAGTAATTTTCGGTAGTGTTCCAGATATGACTATTATACCAATATGATTATGAACTCATATAAATTAGGTGAAGATGCATGAATTATATGACCGTTGTGCATTCATAGTCAAGATGTTTTTGCAACATTCAATCAGGAAAGTGGAGAAAGTTATTAATAAGCCTGCTGGGAATTAAATCGATATCTAAGAATAGGGTTCACAAAACTTAAAAATTAATGACAATAATTTACTCAAGCTCATTGGACGTCGGCAGTGGCACGTAGATATTCAAATTAGCGTTCTTAGTGGGCCTGGCGACAACGTAGAGGGTGTCTATGTCCTTGTTGTAGCAATATTCGGTGTCGTACATTAACTTTTCGTCCACTAAATACAGGTAAAGATGAAATGCAAGTGCAATTTTGTGATGAGAATCGCACCCTAGTTTCCGCATATCTTGCTTTATTTTAGTCTCGATATCCATGTTGAGATCTGAAAGGGATCTTAATTGGAAACACAAAATAATTGCCCGGTTATGGTGCGGCTTTGCAAATTTTATATCAAATCGATTGATTTGTGGAATTTTATTTACTTTCGTGAACGGAACGAAAAGCGTTCACAGGTGAGTTTGTTTCATCTGTGGTTCCGTTCAAATCTAATCTAATCTATTATAGGCATAGACACACAGTTCCCATTTTTTTTGTATTGAGTCTATTATTATTATTATTTATTTATAAACAAAAAAAAAGAAAAGGGCTTTGTCGCTGAGCGACTATATCGCCCAATCGGTAACAAACATCTTAGTCTTCATCATACAGGTCTTCATATTCTTCATGGTTTAGCATCCAATAGTTTGTGTAAAAATGTTCTGTGATCATTATTCTCTTTGGTGCACTTCATTCTCGGTCGAGCGAAACGCCGCGCGCTGCTCTTCTTAGAAAACTGCTTTTATCAACTTTTCAAGACGTTTTCAAGCTTATTACTTTGTGAAACCCAAAAAAAAGTCTATATTCGTCCCGAGTCCCGGGACTGTGTCAACATCGGCTGTGGAGTTTCGGTGAGTTTTTGAAGTGAATGTCAAGCCATTGCAAATTTTCAAAACTTTTCTCAAACAGATATCAAACAATTCGCACATTTTGGTCATTCGAGTGATGGCAACCATACCCTTTGGTTGGGAACTCCAGTAAAGAAGACGATGCGTCATCGGCTGTCACTGTCATCGTGACAGCGCGGGTGACGTTGATTCCGGCGGCAACGGGCGTAGTTCGTTTTTGGGGCATTCGATTGAAGAAAATGAGAAAAGACTTATGAATCAGGAAAAGATATTGTTTATTATTGCTCTGTAGTGTTTTAGACAAAATTATACTACTTTGAAGGAAAGTTGTAGTTTATATGAGTTAGGATTATCCAGTTACGAAATCAATACAGCTTAATATCTATTCATTTAAGTACTTAGGTAAGTACATGTATTTATTGGTATTTCACTTAAACGTGGAGTTGGTGGTAGGTACCAACTACCGCCAATTTCTTGTTCATAAATTTGGTATAAGTATCTCAGTAAATACGCAATAAAATCTTACAAAACATATTTTTAACGCATTTTTACACTTTCTTACTCGTAGTCCAAAGTGTTGTTAGTGTCTCAAGTCTATTTAATTCAAAATCATTTTTAAAAATAATTTACGTAAAATTATTCTCACGCCGCCATTGGATGCGGCCGCCATTAGCGTTTAGTTAGTTGTTGTTATTTACTAACATGAAGCAATAAACGTTTTGAATTGAATTGTTGTCGTGTGACAAAATGCTTAAACTTCTGAGACTGCTGAAGGGTTGGTAGGTACAGCCAAAGAGACAGATTTAAATCGTTAGTTAGATGCGCCGATGACGATCTCAATCGGCCTTATTAATTAGATTACCCTAATTCTAGCTTAATACGGGACTACTCTCAGACTTGTTACTTCTTTAGTAACGAAGGAGCAACTTGAATATTTTGATGTTATTAATAAACTGACTACTCGAATGAGTAATACATTCCTTACATCGGGATTAGTCATAGATTTAGCATGGTACCTTTTTGGTACTATATTATATGGGATTAGTAGAAAAAGAGTGAATGAACGAATGATATTATCATTCAAAATATTGTCTATCTCTGTCATTAATTATATGAATGACAGAGATAGACAATAATTTGTATTTGACAATCTGTTTTATTAAAAGAGGTTTTATTCTTCTAAAACTTGTTGACCAAAAAATTTTTAATCATAAAAAAGTATTTAGTCATTTTAACTGTTTTATTGTTTCTTGCTAATCCGAATGGTTTTTCACCACAAAATCTATACCTATGCAGTGTTACTTGGATTTTAAGTTCAGTTTTTCGAGATCGTCCAATAGATTCTTGTAAATTTTCACTCGCCACATTTTTGAAACTGGTATCCATCCTCATTCAATTCTTCCTCAAATCATCAACATAATCCATCCTATTTGCACAACCTTTTTTTGTGACGTAAAAATGACAAAATTCATGATACGTCTGCCTACTCCATCTCTATACTAGGTGGCGCCTAGGAGTAACTCTTACTCCGAGAGTAGAGTCGAATTAGCTTAGTTCCTCCTTGGTCTTTGTTTATTAATACTGAATTGACCTACTACTACAGCCTTATGCTTTGGATTAGCGCTAATACCACCTTAGTTCGTGTTTATTAATGACAGCCTGTCTGGCAAATGAAAGTAGACCCTGAAAAATCGCGGCAAATTCAAAAAATATAAGTAAGCGTGGCAACATTATTCTAAGGACATTTATTTATTTATCGATGATAGACGAGCAGCTGTTGCTGATAATTATGTCTATATCTCAGTGTTGAATTGAAATAGTCCGATTGTTCATGATTGGTTAATCTTTTTGAGCACTATTAGTTCGTAGCCAATTGTGGAGCTTGTTCTGAAACGAATTGACCGAAGTAGCCGTAACAACGTCATTTGGTAGTGTATTCCAATTGTGAACCACTCTGTTGCCGAAAAAGTGATAGGCGGTAAGTAAGCGGGCGGGCTCACGAATGAGTTTAAGCTGATGGCCACGTGAAGGTCTTTGTTCATCCTGTCTTCTCAAGATGTCCCAAATGTTAGGCAGATTGTACTGGTTGGTCATAATCTTGTAAGTCTCATTCAATAAGATCTCCTCGAAGGCGTCTATCCTCAAGCGTAGTGAGGCGTAGTGAGAGTAATCTATCCTCATATCTTGGTGGCCTTCCTCTGTACACTTTCAAGAAGGTTAATGTCTTTTTGGAAGTAGGGATATTTAGTAGGGCCATATTTATTTATTTATTTATATGAACAAAAAAGAAAAGGGCTTTGTCGCTGAGCGACTATACCGCCCAATCAGTAACCTCTTGGCTCAGTCTTCTTCTTCTTCTCTCTCACTTGGAATCCGTACTCCAACAGTGGTTTTATGTAGGTTTTATATATCTTTCGAAAAGTATCAATCGTTACTGTTTGGAAGGACCTCCTTACGACATACACAAATGAGTTCTCCTTCTTGACTGTCATTGAAATCGCTTGCTTGCGACAATGATGACACAACTCAAAATCAATGAATTTTCAGGAGAGCTTTTTGAAAATTTGACTTTCCACCGGCCAATAGCATTAAATTTTTACCCGCCATCTACAGTTTACGAAACTATCTTGACACGGACACTGGCAGAATTGTGACAGCAAGTAGCAGAAGCCATAAATCAAGAAACTGAAAATTTGACTTTTAAATTAATGTTGGGTTTTTTTTTTTATATACTAATGGCCTATGAGGCCGTTTTAGTGTTACCGGACTATGGCTGAAAAGTAGAGGATTAGCGAGTTTATATGTTACGTTCTCCAAAACGCAACGATAGCGCGATCTAATTTTTCCTGTGGCGCCATCTATTATGTAGTAAAATGTGTCTGTCTGTCTGTCTGTTTGTTACCTTTTCACCGCCTAAACCACTGAACAGATGATGCTGAAACATGACATGGATAAAGATTATGTCCCAGGGACGGACATAGGCTACTTTTTTTTTCAAAACTAATCATGAAGGGCGTGAAATAAGGGTTGGAATTTTGTATGGGGACTTAAAGTGAAGTTCCAGTTGAAGGCCACTAGATAGCGTTGCTGTCCTATGGCTGAGGTCGAGATGGCGCTATCTAGTGCCGAACGCAACGGCCGATTGTGCATCTTTGTCGCTCGTTCCGCGCTCTCGATTGCACTTCAAGCCTTACATGGAACGCCTCAGAGCGAGGTAACGCCGCATGACGTCATGTTTTTTCGTACGTGCAGCCGGCTCTATCGAATTATAAGACGTAGTCACGTCAAAATGCCGACCAAAGTCAGAGCACGTTATGCATAGCTTGCTATTTTTTTTGTATTTATTTGGGTTTTTTTTTCAGCTGTGCACCAGGTGTGGCGCGAGATACAAGACGAGTGCCGTCTTATGGCGGCACAGAAGAAATGTAAGTATTGATTGTAATGAGAAATGATTCCTTAAAAGTAGATTCCTGCAACGGCGAGCTATTTAAGGCAGAGCGCCGCCTGTTTACCGGCACATCGAGCACATCGAGCACATCGAGCACATCGAGCACATCGAGCACATCGAGCACGCTTCAACTTTTGGGTTCGGGTTCTCCGACGTCCAAATTATTGATAGCGAGCTTTATAAGGTTAGAGGTTCCATAGATCATATTTCTAGCTACAATCCTTATACCTACCTCATTTACATGTTTAGCAAACTTTGACCAATCTAGCGTGTAAGCGAGACAAATAATAAGCACGTCACTGGTGTGCAAGTGAGAGAACAGAAGTTTGGTTTTTCTCGGCTTGTTTGTTTGCCATGATCTTAACAAAACAAAACTTCCATTTCGTTACAGAAAACCTGAATTCTCTTACTTAAATATAAAAATATAAAATTGTGATACTCGTAAATGCCATAATAGGCCAATCTCTAATTCAGATACACTTAATGGCTCGGAAAAGTATCAAAGTGGCTGAGTTCAAATTCATTTCCGCCGATTAGCGAGTGTCTTTGAGTGTACGGAGGAAGCCGGGGCTCTTAATGGGCTATTATTTTATTTTCCGCCAACGGCTGTAGAAAATTGCTCTAATTTAATAGCTATTACGTGTGCCGTTTCTTTTGTCCGCAATTGCCCTTAATTTAAAAATGTTAGGTAGCTACATTACAAGTTAGCTTGAGTGCTGGGATGTAACAAAGAAGGCAAATTAAAAAAAAGTAAATTTAGGCTTTTACATCTATATTAGATGATATACTTATACAGCGTCAGGAGGCAATCCATGCCTAAACTTAACGGGACGCTGTAGTGCCTGGGACATTGTTTGAGATGGAATAGTCTTGCCCAGCACCTAAACCATCCTCTCAGCTTAATCAGCAGCTTACAGGAAAGACGACGTCAATACGTGTGGAGCTGACTAAGCTGCGGGTTTCCTCACGATGTTTTCCTTCACCGTTAAGAGCTCGTGTTATAGTGCATATCAATTTTTCGAAACGAAAAATCCATTGATGCACGGCCGGGTTCGAACCCTAATCTTCAGATTGAAAGTCGAGGCACAAACCCATTCGACCAACTGCCAGAAAAAAGTAAGTACGGTATCCCTAAGGCCGTGTACTGTACATACAAAAGTTTGACAGCTAACGGTTAGCTTTTGTATAGTCCGGTAACACTAAAACGGCCTCATAGGCCACTAGTATTAGGCCCTCCGAAAAAAAAAAAAAAAAAAAAAATTAGCTTTTGTATGTGGAAACGAGTCGTAGCTCTTACCTACGATTTTCCGTTGATTATAGAAACCGAGGTAAGACGACTTCGTAGCTAAAGCCGTAGCTATCGTAGCCTCGTAGCACTGTCTTCGTAGCTCGCGTAGGCTCCTGGCTACGCTATCTTAGGAGTCCCACTGCCGCACTCAGAGACATTATTAGCTAGATACTTAAATCGTTCCTCATCAAAGATTTTCCATAAGTAAAAAAAATTACTGAGGAACGATTGCGTAAAGCGTTTTGTTGTTTCAACTTTCACGACTAAGCTTTTGATATTAATAATTTTCCTTAAAAAAATAGTGAAGTATTGAAATAATACGTGCTCTCTGTATAACCTACCCCTAAAAGTAGGTAGGTGATATTTTTATACATGTAGGTATGTGTGTATTGGAAGATATTTCCATATTAAATAAAATAGAGTGGCTGCAATTTTCTCAGCAGCATTACAAGAGAAGCCGTCTGCGGAAGCTAAGAGGTACTTTATAAATGTTTCAGAAGGCTAGGTACCTTGCTGATGGAGTTAACAATGGGGTAACCAAAGCCTTAAATCCCACGAGTGTGTCGGTCGCTAAGTGTCGAATCAATACCATTTTTTAAGGGGACATTTTGGTTAGCGCGACTGAAAAATGTTAATCGTGATTCGTCTAAGATTCAGCTCGTTTTTGATAAATTTTCAATTTTAGAAATACATTTACCAACAGGGTTTTAATTCTCAAAGTGTAGCAAAGTTTTCGATACTTACGAAAAACCTGAACCGAGGATTTACCGATTGAAAACCATTGGTCATTTTCTAACGTTCAAAAGTCTTCTACTTAGTCTTTTTTTATACAGCTTTAAAAAAAATTGTCGTTAAACAATATTTAATTCAAACTTCGTGTCTTTTTAGAAATTTTAAATAAGCTTGTTAGTTTTAACATGCTTTTGGACTTCTTTCGCCATTTTTGAAGAAACTAGTGGCTCTGTTTTAATTTTAAACAAAAGCATGTTTTTTATTTTATTTTATTTACATGAATAAAAGAAAAGGGCTTTGTCGCTGAGCGACTATACCGCCCAATCAGTAACATCTTAGCTTAGTCTTCTTTTTGGTTTCACTTCACTTCTTGGTTTCTTCTTCTTCTTCTTCTTTTTATTCCTTCTTCTTCTTTACTTCACTTCAAATCACGTCAATTTTTTTTGAAAAAACATGGCGGCTTGTCTTTTGAAAACTACAACGGAAATCTTTCGTCAAATGAGAAATCTTCTTGAATACTCACCCATTCCATTTGCCAAATTTCCTGTTACGTATTCTGTACCGAAATTACATAATAAAACCTAGTAAAACACGAGAAAACTAAATAAAATAGCAGAGCCACTAGCTCCTTCAAAAATGGCGAAAGAAGTCCTCTTCTTCTTGGTTTCACTTCACTTCGTGGTTTTTTCTTCTTCTTCTTTTTATTAATGGCAACTGTTTTACTTCACTTCAAATATGTATTATGTCACGTCAATTTGATTTTGAAAAAACATGGCAGCTTGTCATTTCAAAACTCCATCGGAAATATTTCGTCAAATGAGAAATCTTCTACCATCCGATAATAGTCAGGTGGAAAGTAGTCGTAACTTTTACCTATGATTTTCCGTTGAATATAGAAACCGAGCATACGTCGCATGGATGAAAACCTCCCGCCATTACAAGTGTCGCAGTCGGGTTAATGCGAAACCACTCAACGAAGTACGAATCTTTGACAACAAACAATGGCGGCATTGTTCTTCGCCATTAGAAAGAAATCGAATGTACTTGAATAACCTGCGATTGCTTAAACCTCTTTAAAAGCAATCTTTTGGTCGTTTAAGCTTTTAGCTGAGTTACAGTCGCCAAGAGTAATGTAGCTTTTATCTTTTTAGTTAAATGTATTTATAAATAAATAATGCTGGACATTTCACACAGCATCACTAGCCCCAAACTAAGCAAAGCTTGTACTATGGGAACTAGATAACTGATATACTAAATAAATACTTTTTGTTGGTAAATACATACATATTATACATAGAAACACCCAGACCCGAGATAAATATTTGCAGATCATACAAACATTTATCCTGCGGCGCGGATCGAACCCGCAACCTTCTGCGTCCCAAGCGGGCCACCCACTGCGCCACAGAGGTTGTTATGTATTTATATTATTCTTTGTGCAATAACGAACAAAATATTAGATCTCGACTTTTAATCAGAATGTTGTAAGTTCGAATCCCAGCAAAAGTTTTTATTTAAGTTACCGATTTAGATAGGAGTTTTAAATTTTCGAAGTGTGTATAAATATAAGTTGAGAGCCGTGTTGGCCGAATGGGGTTGTACCTCAACTTTCAATCCGAAGGTTGTGGGTTCGAATCCAGGCCGTGCATCAATGGATTTTGCGTTTCGTAAAATTTATATGCTTTTTAACACGTGCTCTAAACGGTGAAGGAAAACATCATGAGGAAACCAGTTAGTGTTCTTATAGGCGGCGATGGGCTTGCAACCTGTCACGTTTGGAATACTAACTTCTGCAAGATGTGGGCATGTATCAAATATGTGTTTGGACATGCCCTACTTAGAGATCTTCAAAGGATCTGGAATGAGTAACATAAAAATGATGTTAGAGAATGTCTACCGCACCTTGGGGATACAGTCGTGAACCTGTTTACGTTTTTTTTACGTAAATATAAGTTGAGCTTGAACGTGAGCGAAGCCAGTAGACAGTAACTAGTTTCATAACCTCATTACGATATAAGTATTACTTGAATTGGAAACAGGCTCTTGTCCTAAAGATCCTTAGACGTCTTTGTTATACATGTGCATACCTCATCAAGAGCCGTGTTGGTCGAATGGGGTTGTGCCTCGACTTTCAATTGAGAGTATTTTTGTTCTGATGTTTTCCTTCACTATAAAAGCTCGTTTTAATGCGCTAATAATATCAAATCAAATAATTTATTTCGTTTACTTAATCAATCATCATCATCATCATCATGTCAGCCATCTAGTGTCCACTGCTGAACATAGGCCCAGTGGCGTAGCTAGGTAGCCAAGGGCCCTGGAGCAAAATAAACCGGGGCCATAACTGAACGGTTTAGGTTTTATCAAGTCAAAATATGCAGGGTGTGGCCAAATGTAAACGTATTTATTTTTGTGTAAAATTTAAGATTTGATTCGTCATTTTCTGGGTAACTATTTCAAAAATCTAATAATGCAGTTGTTTTTATTTTCAAAATACCTATAGTTTCCTAAGAACAAAACCTTCCGGACTGTCGGGACTCAGAGTCCGAGGGCCCCTTGAGCTTGCGTGCCCCGGTGCACTGCACCGCCTAGCCATTCGGTAGCTACGCCACTGCATAGGCCTCCCCTATCGATACCAACTTAAGCCCCTTTTAAGTAAATATAATAATATAAAAATGAACAATCGATTGATGCAATCCAAAAGTTTAACAGTATTATTTCCAAATAAAAATTAATTTGTTAATTACTCGATTAAAATAACTGACCCTCGAGATACAGTTTTACACTAGTTCGAGGGCCAGGATAAGTCCTCACTGCTCAACTTTGCAGTCACTGTGGGGGTCCCAGTATGCTTATTTGCAAATTTAGCTTTAGTTTTAGTTGTAGCCTAGTTTAAAAGGTTGTCTGGAAGATATCGCTATCCAGCGATAAGACCGCCAATTACACACAATGGTATCTATGTAATAATCTATATTTAAGTATTTAGGTATCTACATTGTATTGTAATAAAGTTTTTTTCATTTCATTTCATTTCAACAAATGAATCTAATTAATTAAAATCAAATATTATTATCTTTAGTGAACAACACTACTTCTACGCATCTTGGATACGCAAATATCGCATTTATTCACTAGAAATTATCAATATTCATTTATCATTACTCAATAAACTTCAATTTAATCACTGCAATCCGACCTCCATATTTACATCATATCTGTTACGATATGCCCTACCTTATTCACCAATTGACGGTAAGGGGTGGAGTTAGCGAGCGAGACAGAGCTATACAACTTTACATGCGTGTAAGAGAGGTAGATGTCAAAGGTTGTAATAGCTAGGGTTGTACGGGATAAAGGTTTTGGAGTCAGTTGAAGTTTGATGCCCCACGCGTGAGGTCGCAAATTAGATTTAAATGAATGTATTCGCGAAAAATCGCTGTTCAATGTAATAATTAAAATTATACAATTTTAATATAAAATAATTAATTTAAATAACAAAGTCAGGGACAGCATTTTATAAATAATAGTTTTGTGTTATTTTAAAGTGGACTTTGGATTTATTAGTTTGTATTTAGTGAGTGAAGTGAACAAAATATGTCTGAGACAAGCAGAAGAGGCGCTGCCTACACCATCGACAACATTCTAGGACATACAGACAGACAACATGGTAAGTTTTATCATGTAATATCTTTATATAAGTATTTTTATTTATCTTAAGATAGATATTCAATCTTAATTTGTCTATGTAATTTGGTATTTTTTACTATGTCGCAATGACAGTGGAAAAACCAAAGGTTGTCTGGTAGAGATATAAACTTAGAGATAAGACCGATGTGTGTTTATTAAGTATATTAGAGATTGAAATATTTGATAAATAGGTAGTTTCAAATATTTAACCACATATTTCTGGCAACAAGGTAGTGTCGCTAAAAGTAAAATTTCCCTTCACAACTACTAGTAGAGCAAAGCGGTAGTTCCAAAAAAAACTAGTGTTATATCATAATACCACTTTAAAATCAAATATTTATTATGATTAAATTACAAGTTATAAATTAATTTAATAAGTTAATTCTAATTAATAATTAATTGATATTAAATTGACTCGATTATTTGATAACCATTACCGCAAATTATTGTCTGAGTTTCATAGAAGTGTCTTCAATAAAAGCTATTACTAAAATGTTATGGTACTTAATTCAAAATATATAAAAAAAACTAAGCTACTACATATTTACATATATTTACAAAATACAATAGGATTAGTCAAGCTATCTAAGGATCGTTAGAAACGATCAATAGATAGCTCAACTGGTCCAGGTCACTGTCAGTCGGAAGCGTGCCCAAAACACTGGCGGCATTACCACGCTGGATGGCAATGCTGATCGTTTGAGCCAAAAATGTGCCAGCTCTCGGATCACGCGTCGCTTCGACCAGACGCCCTGAAAGAATTTTGAATTAATTTTAATTAAATTTTTTTACGGTACTTAATTATAATTTAACAGCTGTGTTGGCCTAGTGGAATGGGTTCTTGACATTCAATCCGAAGGTTACGAGTTTGATCCGTAATTAATATAAATATTTAGATAGGCCCTTACATAAATAAATAGGTACTAGATTATTTATATACCTACAGCGTCAGGAAGCAACTTATGCCTACACTCAAAGGGACGCTGTGGTGCCTGGGACGTGGTTTTAGATGGAATACATATAGTATGCATACGTATATTATTTCTACTTATATAAAAAAATAAGACGGAACTATACACTGCTTGGCATGATACACACTTGGTCAGTTTATTTAAGACTAGCTATTGCCCACAACTTCCCACGAGTGGTACCTACCAATATTTTAAATAGCTTATATGCTATTCTAGATTGCGATCTACATCCATTTCAAGTTTTATTCAAATCGGTTCACTTACGACTTGATTGAAACACAATCATACAAACTTTTGCATTCTCAATATTTCGCTTTCGCATTACTTACACTTAAATACATTAAAAAAAAAAATATCAGTAGGTACATAAGTAGGATTAAATTCAAGTAACATTTTTAAATACAAGTACGTTTTTCTGAAGAAGATTCCGTTCACACGCCCAGCATTTCAAGAACTATAGATTTGGATAAGTATCATCGCAATCGGCTTAGCATTGAGCTCGTGCCATCCATCGTACCATTTGTATTGTGCTATACAAAATAATGCTTCTCTTTCTACAGAAAAGCTCATGATCAGGATTAGAAAGTTTTGTTAATTTATAAATAAAAAAGTAAAGCTTTAGGTACTTCTAAATCGACCTGGCTTATTGTACTACCAATATTAAATACGTTTATTCTTGACCAATACACTTACTTGACAAATATTACTTACTAGCTGCGCTTCCAGGGTGTGACCCGCGGTCCCTCGGGATTTTTAAATTTTTTCGGGATAAAAAGTAGCCTATGACCTTCCCTGGGATACAACCTCTAACTATGCCAAATTTCAGCTTAATCTGTTCAGCGGTTTTGGCGTGAAAGCGTAACAAACAGACAGACAGAGTTACTTTCACATTTATAATATTATTAGTATGGATAGTATGGATTTTTCTGTTCAATTTGTGCTAAGTCCCTCAAAGAAGAGCCATCTTTGTCAAGTTCAGTCGGTCCCATTACTCGTTATTTTCAATTGTATTGCATTTTGTCGATATGATACAATCCGCTTACTCTACTGGGCGTACTAAGAATACTCTGTTTATAATCTCTGAATATCATTAAATAAAGAAGAGGTTGCGAAAATGTTACGGAGTCATGTCAAAATAATAGACCGAATGTGAAGAGTGTGTATGAAGAAAATAAACTAGGTAGTTTAAGTTCTTCATACATACTAAATAAATAGGTATTTACGATACAAAATTCCAGACGAAATACGACCTTTTATTTTGACTTGACTTGAGAAACCAATCGTTAAAAATAGCCAAACAAGGAGCATCAGTTGGAAGGGCTTGGACGAGTTTAAAAGATCAAACTGGAGTAAAACACCAAAATCGAGAAAAGGTCTTTGACATTTGCACTAATTTTTACAAGTCGCTATACTCTGACCCACACCAACCGCCTTCCAATGAGATTCCCTACTCATGCCCAGATACAATCCCACTAATAACAGGCTTTGAAGTTCACAAGATCCTCACACAAATGAAGTACAACCGATCACCTGGTGAGGATGGAATAACCACCGAAACTCTTAAAGTAGGTGAATTTGTCCTCTTACCACACATCACAAATTTTTTCAATACATTACTCAAAGAGACCTTTGCCCAGCAGTGGGACACCATAGGTTGATAAAAAAAAAAAAAAAAAAACATTACTCAAAACGGGCAAATTCCCAGACCACTTTTGTCACTCTAATATAATATTATTGTATAAAAAAGGAGATAAGTCGGACATTAATAATTACCGACCTATCAGCCTTGTATCTCATCTATATAAAGCTTTCATTAAGGTCATCGAACATCGTATTTCCGGACAACTGGACTCAGAACAGCCAGCTGAACAGGCTGGTTTCCGTCGAGGACTCTCCACGACGGACCACCTGCAAGCACTCAATCAGCTTATAGAAAAGTCCAACGAAAGCAACTTTACACTGTATCTTGCTTTCGTAGACTATGCGAAAGCATTCGACAGTATCACCCATGTTGCGATGTTCGATGCCCTTAAGCAACAACATATTGAACCCACTTACATTCACTTATTGCAAAAAATCTACAATAGTAGCACTGCTGCTATAAAGTTGAATTCCTCTGGACCTTCATTTGCCATAACTAGAGGGGTAAAACAGGGTGACCCCCTCTCCCCAAAACTGTTCACTAGTACCCTCGAGGAAGTGTTCAGAAAACTGGCGGCTGGCTGGGAGGGCAAGGGCATCGACGTCGGTGGAGCAAGGTTAACTAACCTTCGCTTCGCTGACGACATTGTTCTCTTTTCTTCCTCGGCCTCGGAGCTACAAACGATGCTTCAAGAGCTCAGCATCGCAAGCCTTGAGATTGGGTTAAGGATGAACAGGACAAAGACCAAGGTCATGACTAACAGCGCTGAGACCAGTGTGACGGTGGATGGAGAACAGCTAGCATACGTCCAGGAGTACATCTACCTGGGCCAAATAGTCTCCTTCGAGTCCAGGCAAGAAAAGGAAATCGCTCGGCGAACCGAAAATGCCTGGAGGAGCTATTGGTCCATGGGCGGCTTAATGAAAGGAGATCTTCCTTTATCACTCAAGCGCAAGCTGATGGACGTATGCATTCTCCCCATCCTCACTTATGGTGCGCAGACCTGGTCTTTGACCAACATCCAAAAGTATAAGCTCAAGGTTTGCCAACGTGCGATGGAGCGCAGCATACTCGGAGTAAAGCGGATCGACCGTATTCGCAATACCGAGCTGCGCTCAAGAACACAGATCGCCGATGTAGCCACAAAAGCCGCCAAGCTTAAATGGGACTGGGCGGGCCATGTTTGCCGTATGTCAAGAGACCAGCGGGCCAAATTGACCACGGAGTGGTGCCCTGATACGTCGCGACGACGACGCGGCAGACCGCGAACAAGATGGAGGGACGAGCTCGCCAAATTCCGTGCCGACTGGACATTATTAGCACAGGAGAGAGATGAATGGAGGGAGTGGGGGGAGGCCTTTGCCCAGCAGTGGGATATTGAGGGCTGATATAATAATAATAATAATCATCTATCTACGTATTTTTAACGGTTATTATAAAAAGTACGTAAGTTTGTGGAATGGAAGCTTCGTGGAACACTCGGTTGGAACAAAGTTTCAACTTTGACATTTGGCATTTGTCAAATAAATTATTTAGAAACCTAGAAAAGCTCTTCCTTACTAACAATGTAACAATATATGGACTGTTTCGCGGCTGCGCACATCGCACTGTAACGTTTTGACCTATGTCGTTACGGAAAAATCGAACGCTTTTTTTTTCGTCTAGCCCCCCATCCTCGATACCGTCCGAGAAGAAACTTCGTTCCAACAATGAATTTAATATGTATGCTTGTTTATATGTTTATTTCGGAACCACTGCACTTATTCGTAAAAAAAATTTAACTCGGTCCAAAATTGGCGGAGATGTCGACGAGCATTGGCACCTACATAAAAAAGCATAAGTACATGCAGGCGCACATAGGACCTTCTCCTTTTGAAGTCGGTTAAAAACATAAGTTAGTTATCGTTTGGTAAATTAATGTCAAATGTCATTTTACTCTATTGGACCATAGAGATAGGAAGAAGTCGGTCGGTGAAATGATTAGTTTTATATTCGTTTAGCAAATACGAGGCGATTAAACAGTTTCCCACCCGTCATGACTGCTCTTAATCCGCTGTCAGCTTCAACGTTCAAATCAACTGCCATTTAATAGTTTGAATCTATTTCGGGACGCACTGATTCGGCTTATCAACAAAAATGTAATGTTTAGATGCTGATTCAATAATAACGATAGTGTTTTTTTGGAATGAAAATGTAAAAAAATATTCACAGAGTCAATAGTCAAAATTAGTTTTTTTTTAAATTTCTTCATTGAAATTACTTACTTCGAATTGTTTTAAATCGTCATTTTTCTATTTTGTTAAAGGACGACCTCTGTGGCGCAGTGGGCGAAGGTCCGCCTGCGACGCAGAAGGTTGCGGGTTCGATCCCCGAATGTTTGTATGACCTACAGATATTTGTCTCGGGTCTGGGTGTTTCTATGTATAATATGTATGTATTTACAAACAAAAAGTATATAAGTATTCTATCAGTTATCTGGTTCCCATAGTACAAGCTTTGCTTAGTTTGGGGCTAGATGATGCTGTGTGAAAAATGTCCAGCATTATTTATTTATTTATTCGATGCCGAATCCTCCGGTCCTTTATCAGGAGTTTAGTCACCCCAATTACTATACCCTACTAATTTAATTTGCTAGTTCATGCAAAATGGAAGCGTATTACTATGTTAATAGACGTTAAGTTCATTTGTCAAAAGCGCCCCTCAATATCAACTTTTTGTTAAGCACTTACCATCACTTTTATTTCACTATTTATTTATACTAATTCTATTTTGATAATGTTTTGTTGTAATTGTACTGGTATTACAAGGATTCAATAGGATGTTAGTATTAAAATTTGAACAATTAGTTCACGGTGTGTAAAGTTTGTATGGTGAGAATAGGTACTTATCTAGTTGAGTGTACTTACTACAATGTTACATTCATTTTTGTTACAATGCACGTACTTGAGAAGAGATTTATAAGCAACAGTTGATTTCCAAGTCTACAATACTAGAAGTGACGTGTCTTATAAATAATTATTTTGAAAACTAAACTTCCGGGAAGGGTGTTTCTATAAAATTAAATTTTATTTCTGAGGGATTAATACTTTCCCCGGTAAACTTCCTCGCTTTTAATTTCCGACCTAATAAGTTTCATATTGAACTTATTTATTTCCCTTTTTGATTCATGCTTCACAAAACTAAACAGTCCTGACTACCAGAGCTCACGCGAATCTCGACCTCACTATATCTGTCTAAGCATACTCTTTGTTTGCAGACCGTGTGGAGCTTAAGTGCGAGAATGGCACGCATTCGGACTCCGAACTGGACCATACAGAACACGATGTTCCTGAGCCAGAACACGATCATCTTGAGGCTATGGATGCTGGTCGTCCACGTAAGGTAACTGTCTATTAGTTATATTATAGGGTCTTTCATATTAAACTACACAAACTGACAGGGCCTTATTTTTGAGTTATAAATAGACGTTTGACCGTATCAATTGAATTCCTAAGCCCATTTAAGTTTTCACTTCAAAATTTATCATTTATTGATTTTTTAGAATGGTTGCATAATGATTTTCAAGAAACAGACGTTCTACCAATCGCAGCGCAGCTACATCACGAATGGGCTATTTATACAGTTATACAAGAAGCAACAATCAATTGAAAGGATAGTCTTTATCGATTTTCTCGGGATTTTCATAACAAAACAAAAAAATATTACATAAATATTTTTTAACTTATTTTTTGAACCCAATTCCTGAATTAAGTTTGTATAAAATGAAAGACCCTATATAATCTTTATTCAGACAAGTTTTGACATCGGTAACTTGGTCTGTTTGTCTTTTGGCAAAGGCCTCCTCCATTCCCTTCCTGCTTTTTTAAGCGCTTTTCTGGTCCATGTTTCCAATTATCAATTTCAGTTAAATAGTCCGAATTTTCCTTTGTGTAAAATCTTTACCGGTCTCCACGATATAGGCTGCGCCTAAGTGTGGAGGCCGCTGCTAAATTTGTGAGTGTAAGTACTGTTTCGTTCTCAAATAATTTTTTTTTATTTTTTTTCATTTTCATGTTCTCCATGCTGTTCCTATTATTTCATCTTCTTAACGCTAAATTCTGATGATATTTCACACACATTTACCTTCAAGCAGGTGCGCCGCAGCCGTACCACCTTCACCACGTACCAGCTGCACGAGTTGGAGCGGGCGTTCGACAAGACGCAGTACCCTGACGTCTTCACCAGGGAGGAACTGGCTATGAGGCTGGATCTGAGCGAAGCCAGGGTTCAGGTAAGATATTAAGGCTTTGGAAATTAATATACATAATTGGTAAATAAATATATATAATTGTTAAATTAAAACCAGTTAGTGTTCTTATAGGCGGCGATGGGCTTGCAACCTGTCACGTATGGAATACTAACTTCTGCAATATGTGGGCATGATATATATATAAAGGCATGTCCAAACCAAACACATATTTGATAAAATATGTGTTTGGTTTGGACATGCCTTTGACTACCCCCCTTAGACATCTTCAAAGAATCTGGAATAAGTAACATAAAAAAATCTGAGAGAATGTCTATAGCGATGTGTATATCCGGAGTGATTAGTTCAATTGGACTACTTCTTTTGCGTATAGTTCATCTATCTCTAGTTCAATTTAAATCCAATCATATCTTCTTATCCGTAGTTCAGAGCGAGATTGATAGAAAGAAGCAGACACAGACAAGAGACAAGATAGGTGATATGTGATATATTCCAATCTTATCAATCCGTCTTCTTATCCGTCGTTCAGAGCGAGATTGATAGAAAGAAGCAGACACAGACAAGAGACAAGATGATATTATTCCAATCTTATCAATCTTATAGTTCAGTAGTTCAGTCTGAGCGAGAACGATAGAAGTATTCTTATCAATCTAGTTCCGTAGTTCAGCGAGCGAGTCGAACGAATTAAGGATGATCGATATTAGAAAAAATCGATGTTAACATCGAACTGTCCATTATATTTATGAAATGTGTTTATTGTTGTAGAAATAACAAAAGTTAAAGAAAAAAAATTATGTATGTTTTAATTAATGTATTTTTTGGGCACACTCTGTAAAATGAGAGATGTGACACTAGGGTCGGCCTAGATGCTGATGGCCTTAGGGGCCTCGGTCAGCTTTACTGGACTTTGGTGTGTGCTGAAGGCTACGGCCGAAAGACTGAACTACTGAACTAAAAGATAGATATACTTCCCAGCGGTGAAAAGATATGTATATATCTTTTCAATTAGGAGATATGTTTTGCACATGGCTAAATGTCTAGCGCACCTTGAGGATACAGTCGTGAACCTGTTTACATTTACGTTAAATTAAGTTGGCAAAACTGTTCCAGGGGTCCGATCCTCAACGGAACTCTCTCGTCCTAGAACCTTGCCGTCGATCTAAAATATAAAAGTAGATCACACGAGAAAAACTAAATGTTCACTAGAATCTTTAAAAAAAAAACGTAGTTGCTTTTTACTCAGTTTTATCACCGCACCAAACAAAACAATAGCCACTCATATCATAATTACCGAACCAAGTTTTCAGCAAATATCGTCATCAATTAAATCGCAAACAAATGTAGAATCAATACTATAAGACCCTTCATTCTATAGAACGCGTGTCGATTACCAAGTGCCATCGACATTCATTCCTCAATTGCTTCTTTAAAATTTCAAAAATCAACCCAAAAACTGTGGTGACAAAGTTCAAAATATCATGCGCTTTTTACTTATGGGGCTGTAGTCTTTGTCGGGGCTTTCGTTGGAGTGGATTAAAAGCAATTTGCACGATGTAGTGTGATTTAAGAACTCGGCACCCTTTATGCGGTTGTCTGGAAGAGGCCGCTGTAAGGCCGCCGATTTGACTACAGTTTTAAGTTTGCATGCTAAATATATCATTCTACATTTTATACAATGTAATGTAATTTCGAACCGTTTGGTGTAGATCAGTTGGTTTGGTTACCCACTTGTATTATGAGCACTGGTGGTCTAGTGGTAATGGCCTTCCGATCGTAAGGTCGTGGGTTCAATCCCGATCGTGCACCAATGAGTTTTTCTGCCGAATTTATGTGCACTATGCCAGTACTCTCAAACGGTGAAGGAAAACATCGTGAGGAAACCGGCACGTCGTAGAACCTAAAAATTGCGAAAACATTTTTGTTGTGAGGCGCACTTACAACCCTTTCACCACACTGGTTCGAAAGAACTAGTGACACGATAAGAAGAAGAATGGGTATGGAATATAATTTGAACAGTAATAAATAAGTGCTTTAAAACACTCCGCCAGAACAAAAATATACTAGGTTCATCACACAAATGTGTACGTATCCTGGATGGGAATCGAACCCGGGGATTTCTCTTAAAGTAGAGCTACAACTAAAGACAAGAAGAAGTAGTTTAGTTTCTGTATTTATGAAAATAATAATTTTTAAATTTAAATATTCAAATTAAACACAGCAATTTTCCACCATCTTCAAGTTTAGCATTTAATGCCTCAACCACACTATCCAATTCAAGTGTCGAGTGGTTAGGCCCCTACAGACGTAATTACCGCACTAGCAGGCCACTTGTGACTTAAATACGATTAATTTAAACCATTGTGCGACAGAGTACATCAATTCGATTGGTCGGTTCATAAATAATCAATTATCATTGCTCATGGCAGTCCATGAATTTGAATCGACCTTTTTTGGCTGAAAAGAAGAGTATTCTTCCGTCATTTCAATGTTTAAATTTTTGTTTATATACAGGGTGTAAAAAGGTAGGTACAGCATCCCAACACACAACCAAATCCAAAAGGATTTTCCGAAAAAATCATTATATCCGGAGAAAACAGCGTTTGAAGATTACTGTTTGTGTATGTACTGGGCGCGTTTTTATATGTAGATTGCTGGATTTTGAGTTTTAATCGTTTTTTTCTTTTATAAATGCAATTATTAGGTAGGTATGGTCTTATTATGTTGTACTAGTGCCTAGTAAATAACTAGAAAATAAAATAAAATGATGTAGCTAAGTAAAAAAAGCTAAGCGCTAAGCGTTTTTTTTTTCGCTAAATATGTTCAGAATCATGGTCTGATTGAAAACCCTCAGTTTTCGGTAGCAGTCTTTTTACGCCCTGTATGTATGGTACACTCTCTTTATGAAAATTTCATAAAGAGAGCGGGACCTAACTGGACCTCAAAGGCTAGATTTTGTAGAGACGTGGAACGAAATGGGGGAGGCCTACGCCAAAGAGGCGACTACTGCGGGCGAATAGTACAAAAATTATTAGTCGTTTTTTAAGTGTTTAGCTTTAAATGTTTTAATTGTTTAAATATTTTATAAAAATATGTGTTGAAGAAATAAAGGCTTATTTTATTTATGTATGGTACAAACTTTGTTTATTACTTTTTGTATCAAGTATTCGAAAAGTTGTGTCTAATATGTGTATAAATTATTCAAAAAACATACAGCTGGATTGAGGACCTTTTTGGCATTACAGATCTTTAAACATTATAATTACGTTTTCATACTAAAAAGAAAACCAACTTCAATGTTTGACTCGAAACGCGGTGTGACTCAGGGCGTCGATTCGATTTCTATTTGTGACATGGCTAGGAGGGAAGGTGTTTAGAGTTTTACGGGGAAACTATCAATCCCTCAGGAATAAAATTTATATGGGACCACCTCTGGAGTATACCCTATCAAACATGAAAAGAATTTTGCAAATCGGTCAACAAATGGCGGAACAATCGCGTAACAAGATACAAAAAAAAAAAAAAACATACAGACGAATTGAGAACCTCCTCCTTTTTTGAAGTCGGTTGAAAATCACAAAGCGTGTGTTTGCCACTAGCGGTCACCCATTTTACCGCGCTGGACGTCGCATAAAATTATTCTAGCTTTTGTTTGCCACTAGCGGTCACCCACTGCGCTGGACTTCATATTACTTTCACACAGCATTAGCGGTCACCCATAATTTCATCGTGAGCCGTGTTGGTCGAATGGGGTTGTGCCTCGAATTTCAATCCGAAGGTCGTGGGTTCGAATCCCGGCCGAGCATCACTGGATTTTTCGTTTCGAAAAATTTATATGCGCTTTAACACGAGCTCAAACGGTGACGTCGTCTTTCCTGTGGGCCAGACTGATTAAGCTGAGAGTATGGTATAGGTGCTGGGCAAGCCTATTCCATCTCAAACAATGTCCCAGGCACTACAGCGTCCCGTTAAGTGTAGGCATAGGTTGCCTCCTGACGCTGTACAAATCATCTAATATAGATGTAAAGACCTAGGAGTATAATTTCATCGTGCAAGCTACATCCTCATGAATGCAACAGAATTGTGTAGTGACACTCGGTTGTGTGAATCGTGTAATTAGGTGAGAAAGTAATCAGAGACATAATCCCTGCCACAATGGCCGCTAATTCGCGTCATTTTGCACTTCACTGTAGAAGGGAATGTTTACTGCTCGTCGCTAAGGCGCGGTTTAGACTAGGCTAGTAATTCGCATTCATTATCATCTTTCGGTCTTAGTCAGCACAAGATATTTCCCATTTTTCTTATACCACTGAGTGGGATCGATAACGTTTCTACGTTTGTCTCTGTTATAATAAGCACTCACTCCTTTCAGACACGTGCACACAATCCATCCATCGTTTTTTAGGCCTACATAAACATACGCTATTATCCAACAGTGATTGTAGAAATTTTTTTTTATAGTTCCCTCAAATTTTGTATTTCTGCCAATTATAAAATGGCTTTATTTGTGGTAAATCTTCAAACAATTTTTACAGTAAAAACAAAGCCTTTTAAAATACTTATTTGCAATTGTTCCGCAATAACCATGGCAACCCCTATTTCATTTCCCTAAAGAATAACAACGTTAATTTAAAACTAGCGCTAATCTAATCCACCGACTGTCCAGCAACTATCTCCGTGCATACGCGCCCTAAATTGCAGATAAATGGGTCTTTTATTGCACCCCTAACTATCCCGACTTAAACGGGGAATTACCTTCAGAACTAATTTCTCGCGAATTATACACTGACTATTGTGTTTAATAAGATCATATTATGCTGTTACATTCTTAAGTTAACAACAAGGCAATTTAATATTTTAAGAAGCTAGAGCTGTACTTTGAGATTTTTCTTGTCGTCACACTATTTATTTTAAAGCATATGGTAAAAGGACTTTTAATTCTTAAAGAGGCTCATCTTAAAACAATTTGTGCGATTTGTGATGTAGATCTCACGACCTTAAGATTGAAAGTGTACTACCCCTTTTGGTCAATACACTTACAGCGGGGTTGTGACATTTTCACATACTTTCTGGGAGCCATTTTGTTTTTTTTAGTTGCTATTCTTGTTGTTTTTTTAATGTAGCCTAAAGATTGGGACAAGTTTGAAAAATGGCCGCGCATTGTGTATTTATGGTATAAATACATAATACAAATATAATACAGTAAAATGTTACGAATGTTTTTTGTAAATTCTCTAATGTACTCGTATATCAGCATTTATAGGCTTGAATGGTAGACATACAACCCTACTCGTAGCAATCCCTCTACAGCGTAGCAATCCCTCTACGCCGTAGCTCTACGAGACAGAATAAAATTTTTTGGTAATTATATCCAAAATAATGCCCAAATTGCACACTGATCTCTTATAAGCCTGGGGCTACATGTACGAGCAAACTGTTTAGTCAATGACTAACATGCAAAGTTACATTAAACCTTCGACATTCAGGGACACAGCTGATTACCATCATCACCTGGTTGATATTCCACTAATTAGAACTAAGCGCTTTCAAAGTTCTTTTATTATGCGCACTGCAAACATTTGGAATCAGCTTCCAGCGTCTGTATTTCAGCTGAGCTACGACCCTGTTGTTTTTAAGAAGAGAGTTAATAGGCACCTTCTGGGTAGGCTCGCTCCATCGTAGACCTCATTCTTACCTGTGTAAGTTTCGAGGTCAAGAGCCGACCCATTCATCATAAAAAAACCTGGTACAGCTTAAAGCAAATATTAACACGATCACAACATATAATAGTGTATAACTATATACACTTGAGAAAACTATGTTATTATGAAATGACAGACATACAATTCAATTTGATTTACATATACGTATTGAAAAGAGATGATTAATATTTATTACGTACCTATTGTTTTATTTATCCCAATGTTTGAACAGATAACAGTGTCCGTGGCCATATTGTATCCATTTTGCGTTTAACAGTTGTATAGAACGATGTCGCTCGTGTGGCCCACTCGTAATCCCTCTCGACAGGCTTAGTTTGGATATTTCGACATTGCACCTAGCACTGCAAGTCGGTACACTCGCGATCAAAAGTAGCTGTACAACTAAGTATCAAAACTTCCTAGCCACGTTTATTTGACAAGTAATGCCGGCAAAAAAACAGATTAAGTAATTTTTCTTATTTCATAATTTTATTATTTCCAATTTCACATTTTGAGCATTGATTCAATTATATTCAATTTTAGCCTAAGAGTTAAAAACTAATTTTCTGTAGAAAAAACGTTACATGCCGATTCATGTAACGTTTTTTCTATAGAAAATGAGTTTTTAACTCTTTCACATTCATAAAATTAAAAAAAAAAACGCTCCATGAACGGACAAGCGTGAAATTATTTATTACTAGCTGACCCGCGCGACTTCGTCTGCGCATGATTCATTTTTTCCGCGCAATTTTTTATTTTTTTCTGTCATAAGAACCTTCTCCTGATAATAACAAACACAACAAAAAAAAATTGTGAAATCGGTCCAGCCGTTCACGTGTGATGGCGTGACCAAGGGTTATAGGGATTCATTTTTATATAGAGAGATTTTCAGTCATTTATGATTACGAAGAGAATTTTCACCCTAGTTGTAAACATATTTCTGACGAAAAATGTATCTACTAGCGTCAGTACTTGAATGCCAGTACAGCAGCCTCATTAGTATCGCATTCAAGTTATTAAAAACATCCTTTTCATGTTTTGGGCAATTTTTACATTCTTAAAATACATAAAAAACTTATGATTTTTATTAAACTGGGATTACATACTTGGCAAAATGTTTTTTTTTTAAAGAATAAACCTCCTTTTCAAATGACTAAAAGTGTTTTTTATAATAACCGCGCAACCGAAATAAAAAATAATACATATTAAAATTCTTTATTAGATTTCAAAACTAACATTTTCCAATAAATTAATAACGCAAATTATAATTTATTACTACTAACGAGAATATAATCAGTTGTTTAATTAAATTGCAAATTAATATTCGCTATCATTAAACTAATAGTGAATTCATTAAAATATTAATAATGTGAACCGCTAAATTAAATGTAATGTTTGATAAATCAACTGATATTACCAAAATTATTCTTAAATGTCTGTTTAAATAAATAAAATATAAGTAAAAAACTATGTTGGTCGTGTGGTAAAAGTAATATGAATTTTAATCCGAGGGTCTTGAGTTCAGATCCCGGCCTTGCATCAATTAATTCTTAATTTAGAAAAATATAAATAAACGCAGAAGGTTGCGGGTTCGATCCCCGCGGCGGGACCAATGTTTGTATGATCTACAAATATTTGTCTCGGGTCTGGGTGTTTCTATGTATAATATGTACAAACAAAAAAGTATATAAGTAGTATATCAGTCATGTAGTACCCATAACACAAGCTCTGCTTACTTTGGGGCTAGATGATGCTGTGTGAAAAGTCCAGCATTATTTATTTAATTATTTTTATATTTATATTTTTTACGACTCCGAGATACTGCAGAACATTTCTACCGTGTATCGGAGATACAGTCATGATCGTTTCGTTCTGTAAAATCTACAACCCCCATCCAATACTATGCCCAAATCTATAAAATTCAAAAACTGTAAAGAAAAGCCGATTTTTCGCCACAAATTGACAAGTTTTAATTTTTTTATTGTGTAATTTCGGCAATTTCACCCCCCTTTACCCCCCAGGCTGGACTACAATAGTCTCGTAATGAAAAGCAATTACGCATACGTGGTTTTCATGCCTGCATCCGTGCACGCCAATTACGACTCTATAGACCGACTATACAGCTTATATTCTATTGTACAGCGGGAGAATAGAACAAATTGAGCTAGTCTCGGTGTAAAAAGACATTGTGAAATTGGTGTAATTTCATAATTTTATGAGCTGATTCAAGCATTGTGGCAATTATTTTAATTCGTGTTACTTAGTTCAAGACAGGGGTGGTATTTTTAAGTGAGTTACTTTGTAGAGCTGGAAAAAAAAATTGTTACATTTTACCGTCATGACACATACATAGGTCAAATCGTCACATGCATACATAGGTCAAATGCGCAGCCGCAAACAGTCCATAGATTGTTATATTGTTAGTACGGAAGAGCGTTTCTAGGATACCGAATTGACAATTAATTTATTATATTCCCAGTATAGAAAAGTACCTACTCTTTGCTTCGTTCCAACCAAGTGTTCCACGACACTCACGTACTTTTTCAACACTATTAATAGTGTGTGGGACATTTACCATCATTATTGAGAGTAACGTCACTTACGTACGTAACGGTATCGAAGTAAAACAGGCTGGGGCTGGAAGAAAAATTTCGTCCCATTTTACCGACACGACCATAGTGCGAAGTGCGCAGCCGCGAACAGTCCCTAGACATTGTCTTTACGGAAGAGCGTTTGATTTGAATTTGAAATTCCCAGTATAGAAAAGTACTCGTTTCTTCGTTCCAACCGAGCGTTTCACGTCACCAGCGTACTTTTTTTATTGATTCGTGTTCACTATCCCGAGACCTATTGATTGATGGAAAACGCAAAAATTTTAAAAACGTGGTGAAATGACGAAAGTTCGCCATCTAGAATTTAACGATATTTTGGCGCATCTGCATATACTCGTACCATAATCACGGAAGATAAAAATAATTATAAATTAATTGGCATAGTATTATTCTTTTGTATTTATTCAACAGTTTACAATTAAAACCTATTCTATTCTATTCTATTAAAAGTCCTTGTTGCCTCAAATCACCCAGAATATAATACTGAGCTGAGTTTTTGAATATTGACTAATTAAATTATTTTCTTCGTAGGTGTGGTTCCAAAATCGTCGCGCAAAATGGCGTAAAAGAGAGAAGGCACTGGGACGAGATCACGCACCATTTATGCATCATGAACATGGTAAGTTTATTTTAAATACTGATTATAATTTGGTACTTAACTTACTTATAGTTTTTAAATATTTTTTTTCATCAAAGGATGATTACCAATAGAGCTGAGAGAATGTCTACCGCGCTTTGGGGATACAGTCCTGTTGATGTTTGTTAGTTTTTAATTAATTACCAAAGATAGATTATGATTTTAGCAGTGTTTTTAGGGTAGTTAAGCTTTCCTGGCCCTTGATTCATAATACAACGGAATGCATCCGCTTCGGAATCGACCGACAGCAACCAATCACAGTGCAGGAATTGATCCGAATTTGACGTTTCTTGCCCTGTGATTGGTTGCTGTCGGTCGATTCCGAACCGGATGCATTCCGCTGTATTATGAATCAAGGCCCTGACCGCCTGAAGGGAAAATCTAAACGTTAGACAATTATAGAAAAAATCCCATAAACAAAATAAGTACTAATAAACACGATACAGTACAGAAACCCAAATAATATTTCATAAACAACATTACTATTATTTATTTATATGGAATTCCCATCAATCTATATCAAAAATCAAAACACAATTTCCCCAAAAAATCAGTTTACAGCCCCAATAAAAATGACGATTAAATCCAAACCCTATATTTTACTTATCATTTATCGCATAAACACATCCTTGGTATCATTATATAGGCATTAGTGATATAATGGGGTATTTGATATGTCCTCCTTTTTATACCCGGGACAATTATCTGTTTATAAAGGTGTTGGTAAGCTATTAGGTGGTACTAGCCTTTGCTCCCTTATTTACCTGTTTACAAAAATCGCTTTTTAAACTCACATAGGCTCAGGCCCTTACTAATAAACTTGACATAAATTTATGTCAAGCATAAACTAAAATGGTTATTTATAGGTTATTCATGACATAACTTTATGTCATGTTTGTTAGTAAGGCCCTGAGTATAAATCACGTGAGTTTAAACTTGACATAAAGTTATGTCATGCATAAACTAAAAAATGTTCATGGTTATTCATAGGTTATGCATGACATAACTTTATGTCATGTTTATTAATAAGAGCCTAAGTATAAATCAAGTGAGTTTAAACTTGTGTCATGCATAAACTAAAAATGTGTGTAATTCATAGGTTATACATGACATAATTTTATGTCAAGTGTATTAGCAAGGGCCTGATTGTTTTAGATTACCTTAGAGACCATGGTCGGTACAAAAACAAAATAAAGTTACAATTATTTTCGCAAAAAGCACGATAAATAACAAACTTTAAATTGTCAAATCGTTGTACTAGTAGACGAATGTTACTGTTACGTAAAATTTTAAGCGACTAAGAATAATACCTTCGGAATTTATACAAATCAAAATGATTTACCCAAGATCATCGAAAGTTTACATTTTCAAACAAAAAAACTACTTTTTGAATGAATCAATAATAAAAATTAACGGAAGTATCAGGAACATTGAAAAACTACATACAGTCAAACATTATAACGGCCTTTTCGAAAGTCGGTTATAAATAACACCATTATACATTTACTAGGATAAAAATCCTCGTTAGTGCGTGTCGCTAATGAAATAGGAAAACTCGATGTTTACCGATCATTACCGATGATTACCGAAGGGATATGTGTAGGGTTATCACCTAAAGTGTCATTTTGTAGACTACTGGTTGCTGACGATTGTAGGTAGTTGTATCACAGTTGCAACGCTCTAAGGTCTAAACAAATTGTTTATGGATGTTTTATGAATATAGTTATGGTTATTTGACACTTTAGTAGTCATTATAATACAGGGTGTAAAAAGACTGCTACCGAAAACTGAGGGATTGCAATCAGACCATGATTCTGAACTTTATCGAAAAAAAAACACAAATTTTTTTTTGACTTAGCTACGTCATTTTATTTTATTTTCTAGTTTTTTGCTACACAACATAATAAGACCATACCTACCTAATCATTTCATTTATAAAAGAGAAAAAGAATTAAAACTCAAAATCCAGCAATCTACGTATAAAAACGCGCCCAGTACATAGGTACGCAAACAGTGATCTTCAAACGCTGTTTTCTCCGAATATAATGATTTTTCCGGAAAATCCTTTTGGATTTGGTTGTGTTTTGGGATGCTGTACCTACCCCTTTCGGCTTCGGTAGACGTCTTTTTACACCCTGTATAATATTCTGATATTTTCAAAGATTCTAAGCTTAGATCTGAGAGAATGTCTACCGTGCCTAGGAAATACGAATATTTCAATGAACTAACTTCAAAGGTCTCCTTAATTATGCCCCAATCACCCTAATTGTCTTGCCATAAAATACAAAGCTCTATTAAAGTCTTTTCTCCCTTGAAGTTGGTAAAATAGGGTTTGTTGGCAACATTAACGGGAGCGTATGAAATCTGGCAGCCCCGTATCTGTCAACGATTACGCGTAATTGTCTCACCCCTACAAAGCGCTTCCTTGACTTTGATTTAAGCATGTGGCGTCCGTTCTCCCTGTATTAAGTGTAATTTTTCTGTCATTAATTTGAAAATGGCGCAATCATTTTGCATGAGATTTTTTGGAACGCTGCTGTATCCGGAAGGAACGATTAAGCTTTTAGAGATGTTATTAATTTGTCTGGGTTTTTAAATATTAGATAAATATATTGCTTAATCCATTAATACAGAAATACAAAGAACAAAATAGGATCATGAATCATCAGACTGACATGACTGAGCCCCCAAGGCGAAATAGACATCCTCTCAGACCAAGTCGTTCAAGATCTTGGTAGGTAGTTGTATAAGTGAAATATACACAACATTTAAAGACTACATAGAGTTTTATAATAAAACATAAAAGCTATCATCAAAAAGCCTTTTATCAGTAGGACCGCTCTTAAAAATAGTCCTAGGGACCTAGGTAGTTCTAAACTTTTTTCCTTCAATATCTTCTCAATCGAGTGAGAACTTGAGTAGTTTAAGCGCTACAAACATACATATACGCACAATCGTTCTTTAGCTCTCTGAAGTAGCTGCGCAGAACCCATTTTTGATCACGCCTAAAATCGTGCTATCTCGCTTGCTCTACCAAACCTGCGCTATCGTCTATTGGACCTAACTTCAGAGAGCTAAAGATCCGTTGTGCTTAGTATACTTACGTAAATACAAGTACATAACCCTAATGCTTTGCTACAATCGGTTAAAAAGTAAAGGTGCTACCGCAGGTGGTGGTTCACAAGAGCCTATTGTACACTATCTGTGTACACAACGATTATCGACAGATTGTAACTGGCGTATATGACACCTGCTCTTATTAAATCGTAAATATTGATAAAGCATAATGTTTGACGACCTCTGTAGCGCAGTGGGCGAAGGTCCGCCTGCGACGCAGAAGGTTGCGGGTTTGATCCCCGCCGCGGGACAAATGTTTGTATGACCTACAGATATTTGGCTCGGGTCTGGGTGTTTCTATGTATAATATGTATGTATTTACAAACAAAAAGTATATAAGTAGTTTATAAGTCATTCTAGTACCCATAACACAAGCTCTGCTTATATTGGGGCTGGATGATGCTGTGTGAAAAGTCCAGCATTTTTTTTTTTTTTTTATTATTATTAATTGAGTAAGATGAAAAAACTATACTATCCTACCTACTTCGTTATTAATTCTGGTGACGAATTTTTTAGTTCATTTAGAGGCCTCCGTCATGGCTTAACGACTTTATATCTGAGATCAACAATTCAACATGCCCTCCAAAGTATGGAAGCGCTCAGTTGATAATGCCACTAGCAGTCACCCATCAGTGGCGTAGCTACCTTATGGCTAGGCGGTGCAGTGAACTGGGCCCTTAAGCTGAAGGGGCCCTCGGACTTTGAGACAGAACCCCAGAGTCCGGAAGGCATTTCGATATTTTTGAAAAAAGGTACTTAAGTAACTACAGTCAGCCCAGAAAACGATTCAACAAAAAAAAAAAAACAATTCGTAAATATTTACAAAAATTCTAAATACGTTTACATTTTGCCACACCCTGCATATTTTGACTTGAAAAAATCTTACTTATTAGAACTAAGCGCTTCGAAAGTTCTTTTATTATGCGCACTGCAAAAATTTGGAATCAGCTTCCAGCGTCTATATTTCCGCTGAGCTTCGACCCTATTGTTTTTAAGAAGAGAGTTAATAGGCACCTTCTGGGTAAGCTCGCTCCATCGTAGACCTCACTCTTGCCTGTGTAAGTCTGTGTAAGTGTAAGAGCCGACCCATTCATCATAAAAAAACCTAAACTGTTCAGTTAGGGCCTCAGTTTATTTTGTACCAGGGCCCTTGGCTACCTAGCTACGCCACTGTCACCCATCCAATTTGTTATCGCACTAAATTTTTTTTTTTTTGCATTGCTTCAACAATCTATCAAGAACGACTAAGCAACATACCACGCGCTACAGTGATAAATAAAGAATGCTGAAAACTAAAATATTTTTGCATGTTGGCAACGATCCAATTCGTAGTGAAAGTTGTCAGTTATTTGAAGTGATCTATATATTTTAGTTGTTATTTGATCTGACAATTCAGATCTCGATAAGACACCTGTGGTTTTGTTATAAAAGATTTGAAATAGTTCTGGTGCAATTCAGTTTGGGTGCTATCCACTTTGGCTGTCATTAATAAACACGAACTAGGGTGGTATTAGCGCTAATCCAAAGCATAAGGCTGTAGTAGGTCAATTCAGTATTAATAAACCAAGACCAAGGAAGAACTAAGCTAATTCGACTCTACTCTCGGAGTAAGAGTTACTCCTAGGCGCCACCTAGTATAGAGATGGAGTAGGCAGACGTAACACCAAAAAGTTTTAGAAGAATAAAACCTCTTTGAATAAAACAGATTGTCAAATACAAATTATTGTCTATCTCTGTCATTCATATAATTAATGACAGAGATAGACAATATTTTGAATGATAATATCATTCGTTCATTCACTCTTTTTCTACTAATCCCGATGTAAGGAATGTATTACTCATTCGAGGCTACTACCAGTTTATTAATAACATCAAAATATTCAAGTTGCTCCTTCGTTACTAAAGCAGTAACAAGTCTGAGAGTAGTCTCGTATTAAGCTAGAATTAGGGTAATCTAATTAATAAGGCCGTTTAGGTTCAGGAAATCTGAAGTTTTCGTACCGTGACAACGCGTGACATTTTAAGGATGAATATACAAAATTGTATGGTTTTTCGGTACCATTTGCTGAGCCTGGAACCACAGCTGTAGTGAAATTGTGGTACGAAATTAAAGGTAAAGTATTCATCTACACGGGGTGATAAAAAAAACTGGGTAGTCCCATACAAAAATTCCACAAAAAAAAGCTTTTAATAACGTAAGAATCGTTAAAAATGACGAAAAATGGGGTCCGAATCGGAACAAAAATAGCCAAAGATGCAGTAAATTTTGACAAAAAAATTATAGAAAATTTTAGCTTATATAGTCCTCTAAGCGTGTTGCTAATTATTTTTATCCCAAATCAATTAGTTTTTTATTTATGAGTATATTAAAATGTACAAAAAACAGTACGATTTCTCTCCATACATTTTCTATGGCGTGCGCAATCTCGATTTGCCATATAAATCCGAATCCGAGCTCAGACGCTTCAGATGCACGTCAAACGTGCTTATAGAAGGACGGGTGTATCGCATTTTTCAATTTTTTAGTTCGACAAGGTTCTATCTAAAATTCTGTATGAATACGAATACCGTGACTGGAAAATATTGATACTTTTGGTTTCGGACGATACAGCTGATGATAAGATAGGATAAGGAAAAAAATTTTTTTTTCCGTCACGTGTAAATCGTCAGCACCAATGCCCAGTTATAATAGGTGCGCGCCTATTTGACCGAGCGAGCGAAGCGAGCGCAGCGCCTTCCTTTCGAGTTTCGCAAAAATTGCTTTTGTCCGTCTGTCCATCTGTCTTTCTGTTCTCGCATACAAATCGCATTTTAAAAGCTTTTTATTAACTTGCAATGTTTGTATGTTCGTAGGTTTGTATGTATGTATGTTTGTCCGGGTCCTATTTTACAAGCTTAATTTGACCCACTTCCCGGCTTCCGATAGAGCTGAATTTTGGTACACCTATGAGTCCTTGGAGATGATGCAATAATTTATGATGACAGCGAGCTGATCTGATGATGGAGTCATGAGCTGTTCCACGGAACTCCTCAGAAATTAGGCCGAATGCGTTGAAACTCAGTTTGTCAATCAAGTATCATCTACAATTATAAAATATGGTGACAGCGAGCTGATCTGATAATGGAGTCATGAGCAGTTCCACGGAACTCCTCAGAAATTAGGCCGATTGAGTTGAAACTCGGTTTGTCGATCAAGTATCATCTACAATTTCAAAATATGGTGACAACAAGCTTATCTGATGGTGGAATCAGGTGCTGTTCCACGGAACTCCTCAGAAAATAGGCCGATTTAATTGAAGCTGTGTAAATCGGTCAAGTTTCGTGTACAATTTGAAAGTATGGTGACAGGAGCTGTTTTGATGATGGAGCCAAGAGCTGTTCAATGGAACTCATTATGTGGATAATAGTAATATCCGTGTTTGGGCTCATATGAATCAGCTCATCACCCATAAAAAGCTTGGACCTATTGAAAATATTTTTTCAATAAAAATATTTTTAATATTGTAGATAGGTAGGTACTTAGGTACATTCTTCGTAATTTTTTTGGAGCGAGGTCTACTACTCTCACAGAACCACTAGTAGTAAAAAGTTTTCAAAGTGTGCAAAGTACTGACAACGAGTAAAGGTGCGCATAGCACTGCGCAAAGTTGTGTGAAAGGTGCGCAAAGTAGTGTGCAAAGTGCGCAAAGTAGTGTGCAAAGTGCGCAAAGTGCCTAAAATGGTGCGCAAAGTGGTGCGCAGTGCTGCACGAAATAAAATAGATGCGCAGAGTGCGCAAAGTAGTGCGCAGTGCTGAAAGAAATAAAATAAATGCGCAGAGTGCGCAAAGTAGTGTGCAATAGGGAATTATAAATGGTGAAGTGGGGGGGTAGTTAGCCCCCACAAATTATGTGATGAAAAGAAAAGGTTATTTTTTCGCAAGACAACTAAACAGCTTGTTAGTAAATTACGAGTATACTATTCTAGCGACCAAAACGTCGTAAGCGCTATGACAAAGTACGTGAGTTACGTGATGAACACTCGGTTGGAACCTCGTTGGATGGAAGTTTCAACTTTGACATTTGTCAATTAAATTATTGTCATGTATTAAAATCCTAGAAATGCTCCTCCGTACTCAAAATGTAACAATCTATGGACTGCTTTGCGGCTGCTCACTTCGCACTGTGATCTTTTGACCTATTATGTATGTGTCGTGATGATAAAATCTAACGCTTTTTTTTCTTCTAGCCCCCATCCTTGATACCGTCCGAAAAGGAACTTCGTTCTAAAAGTATTGAGGGATAAAATCACGTAAATGTTAGATTTCCTAAGATATTTGAGATTAAAAATTTAATGCTTAAATATAACTGCTAAATAATAAAGATGCACCTACCTACCTAATATTTCAATTGTTTTATAGCACACCATCTACCTTACTTTATTTTTTACTTTGTACTTTCAAAACATTCAAGTATCAAAATTAGCTCGTTCAACTAATAATCGAACGGGGATACGGCTTCAAAGTGTGCGTAAGTGTTTTGTTATTGTGTGCAGGCCGAAACTGGCATCTATCAAATTGTATATTCGTCCTTAAGCAGAAAATTGTTTTACTTGTATTACCTAAGTATTATATTGCAAAACGATTCTGTTTTTCCGACAAGTCTAGTAATTTTTATTATTAATTACTTTTATTATCATACGTCATGGTATGTTATAGCGAAGCAGGAGGTTATTCGCGGGAGTTTTTTCGTTCGTTTGATGAATATTTGGATGCTTCTTATTACGAGCTACATTGTATTCAGTCGATAAGATCAACGTTAAAACACGGTCCTAACCTAGAACCAAATATTTCATACCGAAAAATTGGCCCTTGAACTCAGAAATCGTAGTAAGAAATATCCGAATATTCATCAAACGAACGAAAATAAGAACGGGAATACGGCCCCAGATCAGTTTAGGACCTAAACTGGATCGCTATAAGAGCTCTTAGTAGGGGGTCTAGGTAAAAAATATGGAACAAAATGTTAGTACGCGTAAAATGATTGTAAGAACTATGCCGTGAATTCATTTAAAAAGATATTTGGTTTTCCTTTTATGTTTAATCTGACCCTTCAAGCTCCCTTCATGCATGATTTTTACCAAAGCGTCGAAACTACTTAAGCAACGCTCTGAACGGTCAGTTAGTGGACAGGTGACCGCTAGTGGTATTATCAACGGAGCGCTTCCGTGATTCTGATGGCTATATTGAGTCGTTAAGCCATGACGAAGGCAAAACTCCGTCACCAGAGTTGACTAGCTCATAACGGATTTACCCCCAGTTTTGGTCCAAAACGCAAATGCACTTAATGATAGACGGACTGATAATATCATGGTATTTGTTGCAGTAGTAGGGGAATGGAGTGGTGCTCCAGCGGGAGGTGAATGGTGGGCACTAGGTCTTGGAGCCGGGCTTGGAGCCCTGGGCGTGCCGGCGCCTCTTTGGCACGATGCGGAGCCCGCTGCGGCCTTCAGGGCTCTATTGCATAGGTATACCCCAAACTCATTCAATAATATATTTTACCTGTGGTCTAAATTATTATGGTTCATTCATTGTAATGATTCGTTCGTTCTCTCGACATTATACGTTCAGACTGTACGCTCAATTTTTATTTTAACCATTTAAGTAGAAGTAGGCTAGCTCTTCTTCAGTTGCAAGCTCAAATCCCAGCATAAATACATTTTTCGTTTCGGAAAACTTATTTATTACCTATACTCACAAACATGATCAAAACGATAAAAAAAATCGTAAAGAAACCAGTTAGAATTGTTAGCGGCAATGGTTTTGCAACCTGTATAAAAATATAGAATTAACAAGAACGAATTCTGAATGTACAAATCTCCACAGACGTCGATTGACCGAACGAAAAAGAACGATAAACATTTTTTTTATCTCCACAGATACGTCCTAGCTCTACCGCCGCCGATACCCCGCCCCCCGTCACCCGCGACTTCCCCCCCTCCACCTTCCCCCCGCACAGCTCTTGCCCGTCTTGCAAGTGCCGATACATTGAGACTTCGAGCCCACGACTCTATACAAGACCGAGCGTTGCAAAATAGTGAAGTGCACACGTAGTTTTAGTTACTTAATTTATATTAAAATGAGTTTAAGTTACTTAATTTACACTTAAATGTATTTACCGCATTTTGACATATTTGTAAATGTTTTAGTTGAATTTAAAGGCATTGGAAGTCAAAAAGCATTTAAGTAGTAAGCTGAAATTACATTATGTTAAAAGCCAAATGATTCTACTCCTACTCTTTATGGCACTTATTAATAAACGTGGCGTAAAGTTACGCCAGGTTTAAACTCCAAAAATTTTATGGTTACTCTTAAGTTATACTCGGCGTAATTTTACACCACGTTTATTAATAAGGGCCTAAATGTCTAAGTCAAAAAGCATTTATTTAGTGGGCTTGGATCACTTAAATAATTTTTTAAAGGTGATTCTACTCCTGTTTCTTCACGACCAATACTGTGAAGAGCAAGGGCATCGAATATATTAGTCCTAGGGACCAAAGTGTCCTGTTAATATAGGCATATGGATTGGCAGACCTTGTATCATCTTGACTTGATGCTTAGTTTTACTTGTGTCTTAATGGTCGAGTCAACCTAAGGCAACTGTAAATGATAAAGAATTTTCAAAAAAAAAATTACTTGCAAGATATTTTTTAAATAACAAAATTGTAACTGTAAAATCATTTGATTTAGTGGTTGATATTTTTTTGTAAAACTTGTTTAAAAGTAGTTCACATGACGTGTGCCTTAAGATCGATTTAAAACACAATTTTGGAGGTTATGTCAATAAATAAAAAAACTTTTTTAACTAAAATAACATTCCTTTGACTTTGAGGAGCAAAGCATTCTATTAAGCTTTTGTATTATTATGTTACTTAAAACGTGTTAAAATTTTAACAATAATATGACATTAATAGTATTTATCGATCTCAATAATGCATAATTTAAGAGAATTAAATCAGTAAAATGTGTATGAAGTAGTGTTGTGTATTTTTTAAAACCCACCGAATTGTAAAAAGACGTAGCTTATTTAGCACACAAAATCATAAAAATCAAGCTTGTAATAAAAAATAAATAAATAGTCTGTAATTTTATGTTATGTTAGGCACCTTGTCAGAGAATAATGTAAATGACGGCAGATTTTTTTTTACTGTCAAACAATTATAGTCTTTGCCCTCGTTTAATTATTCAAATTAATAAAAGAATTGGATATTATTATCCAAAATCCATTAACACAAAAATGAATTCCTGAGAGTATCGAAGCGACTACATGAAAAACGATAATTGGTTTTGGATATTAAAACAATGAAGACAGTGTTGGTTATAGTTTGACAGTGAAAAAATATGTGTAGATAAATGCCGAAACGGTTGTATGGAGTTTTTTCTAGTGACCGAAGTGACCTATACTTGTTTCGGTTCAATAAGGTAGCTTTATTTGTATATATTATGTATTGTAAAAGTATCTTTAGATTATGCACAATAGATTAGTAAGCACATTATTTAATTATAGCAATTATTTATTGAAAAGGTAGTGAGTTTGCAATGATTAGTAGTTGAATAAAAAGTATAAAAACAATATTTTTTTCATTTTCCTTTACAAAACGAACAAAAACATAAGCCTAAATTTTTTTTACGACATGAAAATTAAATTTAAGAGTTAAAGTTGTAAAAAACACATGGAAAGGTTTTGCTTCAGCTGTTTTTATTTTTCATTTTTTGCGCCTGTAATATCATAAAAAATAATTACCATGTTATTCCATGAAGGTGTCGAAAATGTGACGCAATACTGCTTTCTAACTTCAAAAAATCTTCAATCCACGGATTGCAAATCGATCTTAAAACACAAAGAGGATTATACACTTATAAGTGGTGTATAAGACGCTTAGTCGATAGCATTCATTGAGTTTTAAGCGTTTCCTGATAATACTCCTTTTGTCTGAAGGGTGAGGGATCATTTTGATCCGAAACTTTTCTGAATAGGATCAAGAGGAGTGGTTCGTAAATATCTAGGTGTAGCGACTCAATGAGGCAATGTGTATTGCCTCATTGGTGACCCCGACGTGATAATAGGTAAATAAGTAAAAAAAACTTAGGCCTTTACATCTATATTAGATGATTTATACAGCGTCAGGAGGCAACCTATGCCTACACTTAACGGGACGCTGTAGTGCCTGGGACATTGTTTGAGATGGAATAGGCTTGCCCAGCACCTAAACCATCCTCTCAGCTTAATCAGCCTGGCCCACAGGAAAGACGACGTCAATACGTGTGGAGCTGACTAAGCTGCGGGTTTCCTCACGATGTTTTCCTTCACCATTTTGAGCTCGAGTTAAAGCGCATGTACATTTTTCGAAACGAAAAATGCAGTGATGCACGGCCGGGATTCGAACCCACGACCTTCGGATTGAAAGTCGAGGCACAACCCCATTCGACCAACACGGCTCTAAATAAGTATAAATAAAAAAATAAACGGTAAATAAGTATACCTATATAAATAGAAAGCGTAGGTAATGGAGTCGCTACATCGGTATCTTGTACAACGATAGCTATAGCTTTGATAGCTTCAAATATTAGAGTTTGAGATAGGTTTTGAATTTGAATCCATGCACCAATGAGTTTTTCTGTCGGTTTTCAGAACTCTAACGGTGAAGTAAAACATCGTAAGGAAACCGGTAGTATGTAAAAACATAATTAGGTAGGTATTGTATCAAGTACATGAAATGAGTCTTTTTGAGATGCACTAAAAAAATCCTGGTTCCAAACTAGTGACACGCTAAGAAGATGTATGAAACCTACCATTTGAATAAGTAGGTATCATATCATTGACCTCTACGAGTATTTAAAGTATGATTCACACAAATCTTGTCATGAATTCTGAAAAGTAGAGTAGGAATTAGAAAGGTAGATAGCAGATAGAAAATACTTTATTGTACACCACATTGGATATTACAGAAAAAACAAACAAAGATACCTACAGGAGAATATTTATAGCGAAGTACAATGGGCGGTCTTATCGCTGTGAGCGATTAGCTGAACTTCTTTCCTGATTTTCATCGATTGTACTTATTTACAAATTAGGAATTGTACGAAAAAAAGCAACCTTTGATTTCAGCCTCGTGTTTTGTACAGATTTTCGAATTGGCCTGCACCGTATGAGATCAGTCGGAAGATTTAATTTGGCTCCCGTCGATTGTTCGCCAAAGAAGTGAAGTGTTTGACGAAGGATTAATTTCGAAAAATTCTGCCTAAAGTGAAAGCTAAGCCATACCGCTCTTATTTGATTCGCTGTAAGTATGCAATTTTGATCTCTATTCACGAGAATTTTATTGTTTTTATTGAATTAATTTGAATAAAACTTGATTTTTAGCCCTAAGCACAACGAATCTTTAGCTCTCTGAAGTTAGGTGCAATAGACGATTGCGCAGGTTTGGTAGAGTAAGCGAGATAGCACGATCTTAGGCGTCATCAAAAATGGTTTCTGCGCAGCTACTTCAGAGAGCTAAAGAACGATTGTGCGTATTATACTACTCTCTGACAAGTAATGCTGGAGATTTCACACATCATCTGGCCCCAAGTAATCAAAGCTTGTGATATGGGAACATGATTGATTATTTTCTGTACGTTTTTTAGATAACTGTACCTACCATCGAGAAAAAACAATGGTGAGAGTGAACTTTCATATCAAAAATTCTTTCACATCTTACATTCAAGATTAATTTAAATAATTATTGTTCAAGATCCTTTGAAGATGTCTAACCAATTAAAGGCATGTAAGAAACAAACACATAGGTATTTGAGAATTTTAAGCCTCTTATGAACTTACTGCCTAGCGGCCTCACTAATAAACGTGGTATAAAGTTATTCCTGAGTGTAAACTGTCAAAATGTATGGTTAATTCTATTTTATTCCGAGGAATAACTTTGTAAACTCTCAGCGCCTTACTAATAAACAAACCACGTTTCACATTTTTTAGAAAGAAAACTCACTGGTAGACAACCGGATTCGAACCCAACCTTAGGATTGGAGGAGCCGCTTCCTTCCACTAAAACGAATGCATTGAACGATTTTAAATTACAAAAATAGCCATTTCCATAATAACCTACCCATAGCTATTTGTTAAACATCTTTCGATGGCTATGTCGTGATCTGGTTTAGGTACAGCTTTTGAAAATAAGTTATAGCTATAATATTATATAACATATATTATATTGTTATATAGCTATATAACTAATGATAATTACGTTTTTATACTAAAAAGAAAACCGACTTCAATGTTTGACTCGAAACGCGGTGTGACTCAGGACGTCAAGCTGTCGATTCGATTTCTATTTTGTGACATGGCTAGGAGGGAAGGTGTTTAGAGGTTTACGGGGAAACTATCAATCCCTCAGGAATAAAATTTATATGGGACCACCTCTGGAGTATACCCTTTCATACATGAAAAGAATTTTGCAAATCGGTCAACAAATGGCGGAACAATCGCGTAACAAGTTAAAAAAAAAAAACATACAGACGAATTGAGAACCTCCCCCCTTTTTGAAGTCGGTTGAAAATGGTCTAAAAGTTGCCGTGTTGACCGATTGGGGGTTGTACGTCGACTTTCAATCCGAAGAGTTTAAATCACGGCCGTGCATAATAGATTTAGCGTTTCGTGAATTTTGTTTGTACTTTAACATATTAAGCTCTAAAAGGTAAAAAAAAACATCATGAGAAAAAGCGCATCTTATAGTCAGCTCCACATTGACGTTGTCTTTCCTGTGGGCCATAGGCCGATGTAGCTGAGAGGATGGTTTAGATGCACTGGGCAAGCCTGTTCTATCTATGTTCCAGGCAATACAGCGTCCCTTTGAGTGTAGACATGTCTCCTGACGCTGTATAAATCATCTAGTAATGTAAAGTTGAAGTTCTTTTTAGATTCTCATTCAGTCCCCCCACTTTTATGGACGCTAAGCGGGGCGTCAGTAATCTTCTTAAACTGTTACTTATTGTTCCCAAGGCGGAGGGAGGCACCCACCCTGGGAGTAAGTGGTGTGATGACATATCTTTCTCTTGATTGTAGATTTTTGTGGAGTTTGAGATCTATATGAAACAAATTAGACTATTTTCGTGAGCGGTATACCTTCTCTAAGATCTATAACATATAGGGTCTTTCATTTTATACTAATTTAATTCAGGAATTGGGTTCAAAAAATAAATTAAAAAATATTTATGTAGTGATTTGTTTTTGTTTTGTTGTGTGTTGTTGAGTGAGAAAATCGATAAAGACTATCCTTTCAATTGATTGTTGCTTCTTGTATAACTTAGCCTATTCGTGACGTAGCTGCGCTGTGATTGGTGGAACGTCTGTTCTCCTTGAAAATCATTATGCAACAATTCTAAAAAATCAATAAATGATAAATTTGAAAGTGAAAACTTAAATGGGCTTCGGAATTAAATTGATACGGTCAAACGTCTATTTACAACCTAAAAATAAGGCCCTGTCAGTTTGTGTAGTTTAAAATGAAAGATCCTATATATTGCATAATTACCTACAGGCACTAGGTACACTGCAGGAAAGTCAGGTTTAAACAGTTTTAAATTTTGGACGACCGATCAGTTAAACTACTTATTTTTATTGATTTTGCAAGTAATTTAATACTTAGTTTAGCTGATCAGTTGGGTGCATATTTTTTTAAGTTTTTTTTTTACGTACACTATCACACACACGTAGTTTCCTCAAGATGATATTTTTCTACTGTATTAGCATATCTAGTTAAAAACATAACAATTCTCATCAGTAGGATAATGACGTACGAGTACAAGCTATAATGAAAAGGACAAAGTACTCCGTAGGGCGGGCGGAAGTTAATATTATTAAGTTTATTAGACCCGCCCGCCCAACGCCCAACGCCCAGCTTTGCGGATGAAGCTTATTAAATTAACTTTCCCAAGCGGATTGTGGGTAGTTTAGTTTACTTTTCTTGGCAATCTAAGGTTGTCTGGTTATTAACAAAGGGTTTTTTTATGAAAGTTTAGCTTTAAAAACGAAAAATACAGAATAAGGAATAGGACAATGATGAGCACATCGCCCTTATTATTAGAATTATTTTTAGAATTATTCTTAGAATTATTATTTACTTATAATTTTGAGTTCTGGTAACTGATTGATTTTTTATTTATTATGTTTAATTTTATGATGGGTTGTTTAGCTTCCCTTACTAGTTTTTTCATTTGTATTTTTATAGTGTTAAACCACACTTAGGTTTCATTCATTTGATTTCATTGAGGACTGAAAAGTCTTATCAAAATCTTCGATTCGAACCCGCAACGATCAGACGATCCTCCTAAAGCCGGTGTGCCTTACCATTCAGCCACAGAATCCGTGTCGTCACAATCGACATTTTTGATAAGCTCATATTCTATCGGTTATAGCACCGGTAACGCCATCTACATGTTTCACTTAGTGAACTAATACATTCAGATTCAAATGACGAAGAGATGTCGCTTTAGCTAATTAATAATTTGTATTTTTTATAGTGTTAAACCACACTTAGGTATTTCATTAAGAAATGAAAAGTCTTTTCAACATTTTCGATTCCGACGTAATTCGAACCCCCAAAGATCAAGATGATCAAGAGTTTTTTCATGATGTTATTCACTATTCCTTCTTCCTTCACTATTTCAGAGTACTGACATGGTAGAGACCTACACATATTTTTTTGGACAGAAAACAGACAGAACCTCGAAGTCATTATTAGACCCAAGAGCATAATATGAAGCGCTCGTGAGTCGTGGTGTTGCTTGCGTTGTCGTTCATGATAGATCGTCGAAGTTACGCAACTAAGTGGCCAGTACGTGGATGGGTGACCGCCAGGGGGATACCAACTGAGCGCTTCCGTGCTTCGGAGGGCACGTTAAATTGTCGGTCCCGGCTATTAAGCCATGACGGAGGCCTCCGTCAATCGAATTGGCCCCTGATTCATACGAACTTACTTAGGTAATTAGAATCATTTGCCGCGTCACAGCGCTGCCTGTCCCTTCTCGTTTAACGTATTCAGTTACAAATCCGTAATTGTAACACTAAACAATGGATTTCAGTCTGACTGTCGGGAACAGGCGTTCTATTGTCATTCCGGGGTAGGTACTGTCAGCTGGGGAAATAAAAAAAACTTTAGGTGGAATTTTTTTTTGTAGAGTTAACATAGATCAAGATTTTTTAAATGCATAGCAAAACGGGACTTCTATGCTTGACTCCGGCAGTCGCAAGTGAGGTTTTTTTTTAATAAATAGGCATTTGACCTCTTTCTGCCTGATCTACTTACCTAGTGAGTTCTAAGGTGAAGCGTGCTTACATCGAAAAACCTATTTAGTCTCGATTTCTTTACCTACAACATGGGGTAAAGACCCCATGTTGTATGTAATTTATCCCATGTTTTAGGTACTTTTCCAGAAAGACAGACTAGGGAGTTCCACAATTCCACAATTTCCACAAAGTGAGCTAGAGGTTTCTGTGTTTTTCGGGAAACGCATCAAAAAAATAAGGGTCGTCCCTTTCAAACTAAAAGTGCCATTTGAAGCTAAGACAATTTTGTAAAACTTGTGTTGATCATTTGATCACTAATTTATGTAGCTGAGTGTACGCGGATGGTGCTGTCAATTACAAACGTTTGAAATGGAGTTTCATTATAAGTTAAGCGGTTTCATTGTCGATCCACTGGTTTATTAAAGTTCTGTTGAAATAAAAGATGAATTTTAGAACTACCTACTAACTAACCACGAAAGTTTGACCTTGTTTTTTGAGTTTTTACCTGTAGCATTGATGATGAATAGATTTTTTCATTAAATCATAATATAGGCGTGATTTTATGTATGTATATATGTATGTATGTAAATCATTATATAAATCATTATGGAATTGGGCCGGGCACGTCTGCCGCATGCCAAGTGAGCTGTGGGCGAAGGTAGCCACCGAGTGGCGCCCCGACCCAGCGAGAAGGCGACGCGGCAGACCAAAACGGAGATGGCGGGATGAGCTCGACCAGTTTCTAACGGACTGGAGGGATGTTGCTGGGGACCGAGATGTCTGGAGGGAGTGGGGGGAGGCCTTTGCCCAGCAGTGGGACACAATAAATGGCTGATATAATAATAATAATAATAATAATAATATAATAAGTGCACCTTGCATGCTAAAGGAATATCCTAGAAAAAGTCATCCTTTATACGAGTAGTATTTTTCACGTATAAGGAACGTATCCCTGACACATAGAACTTATAAGTTTCACGCTGTACAACAATGCAAAATTTTGAAAAAAATTAAATCTAGTGATAATTACTAAAAGATAAATATTTATAAATACTTGAAAACAAATTATTTTGTCTATTTTTTACGACCTCGATTCGATCCCCACAGCGGGACAAATGTTTGTAAGATCTACAAATATTTGTCTCGGGTCTGGGTATTTCTATGTATAATATGTATGTATTTACAAACAAAAGTATATAAGTAGTATATCAGTCATTTAGTACCCATATCGCAAGCTCTGCTTACTTTGGGGCTGGATGATGCTGTGTGAAAAGTCCAGCATTATTTATTTATTTATTTCCTTTTTCATAATTTCAGAAATTAACATAAAAGAGTCATGTCACGGAACCATTCCTATGGGATAAAGACAGGTGCAATTTTAGCGTTGCATTTTAAAATCAGCAATAAAGGCTTGATGCAAAAGCTAGAGTTGGTCACTAATTCATACGGACTTATTTAACTTTTAGCTGAAAATCATATTTTTAATCAGGATCTTGATTATTTTTAAAAGATCAAAGAAAATATCTACCGCGCCTAGTGGGCACATTCAAATATTCTAATGAGTCATGAACAAAAGTTGACTTTTGGTTTGAATTTGAAAACGATTCTAATTTGATTCAAAAACTCTCCCTACCCGCATTATGAGTTTTATTCGCGTTTGTACAAACATGGCGGTTGCTAAGGCCTACCATCCACTAAAGCGGGACGTAGCAATTTTAGATCACCAGTTTCAGAACTAAGGTTGATCCACGGGCCATAGTTATCATGTGATTACGCCCTCGAATTTGATTTTGATTTTAATTTCTCAGCTCGAGCTTTGTGATTAAACTTTTCCCACATAGGATCAGTAGAAAAATTTACTAGTCTATTTCTAGTTGAGGCTGTTTTCAATGTTTCAACGATTGAAAAATTGGCCCTTGAAGTCAGAAATCGTGGTGGTAAACATCCGAATATTCATCAAACGAACGAAAAAAGGAACGCAAATACGGCATACCATTCTTGCCTCTTGCTACATAAATCAGTTTAACTCTTGCTCCGTTCAGTTTAAGAAAAAAAGAAGCAGGAATGGTATGCCAGAATGGTATCGTGTAAATGGCGTTTTACTATCAAATTGCAACATCCAGGTTCAGTAGCTACTACCCTTTATTTATCCAGCGCTGTCTCGGTAGTAATTACATTTTGATACAGCCTCCGGTGACAGACTGTTTGCCGTTTCATAGGATTCTTATTTGTGAAGGGAGCACGAATCAATACACCATACCTACCGCAATATCATCTGCAATGCAATAGCTTTAGGTATATAGGTACAGCTTTCATGGTGAAGTCAGCAGGACGACCTCTGTGGCGCAGTGGGCGAAGGCCCGCTTGAGACGCAAAAGGTTGCTGGTTTGATTTCCGCTCCGATCCATCCGATAAATGTTTGTATGATCTGCAAATATTTATTCGGGTCTGGATGTTTTTATGTTCAGTATGTACCTATGTAGGTGTTACAACCAAAAAGTAGGTATATAAGTAAGTAGTAGGTATATCAGTCACTTGTATGGGTCCCATATAGTAGGTACCTACAAACTTTGCTTAGTTTGGGGCTTGATGACGCTGTGTGAAATGTCTAGCATTATTACTTAGTATTTGTTTATTAATATTACTTAGTAATTCTTTCTTTCTTTCAATCACTCCTATGGCTACAATTACAGAGCACTGGTAGTTTAGTGGTCTTCTGTGTGAAATGTTTCTGTAACTTTTCTGTTTTTTTTTCTGTTGTTTCTTCCTGAATGTTTTCAAAATCATTTTACTTTTCTTCTTTTAACAAGTAAGCTAATTAGCATCTAAATGTGAAAACTGTTTAATGGTCAGTAGATATTTAACGTGATTTTTAATTAGTTACTAAGTACTGTTTGTTTTCCTATGAAATAAAAATAAATAAATAAATAAATGTCTAGCATTATTACTTAGTATTTGTTTATTAATTCTTATTACTTAGTAATTCTTATTTTCTTTCAATCACTCCTATCGCTACAATTACAGAGCACTGGTAGTTTAGTGGTCTTCCGATCTGTGGAATTAGCAAATTTAGTATGTTTTCATATATTATTAACTCATTTATCGCTTTACCTAGCTCTTCAGTCTAAATAATCGCTTTAATACGTGCTCTAAACGGTGAAGGAAAACATCGTGAGGAAACCAGTTAGTGTTCTTATAGGCGGCGATGGGCTTGCAACCTTTCACGTATGGAATACTAACTTCTGCAAGATGTGGGCATGTATCAAATATGTGTTTGGACATCTTCAAAGGATCTGGAATAAGTAACATAAAAATATCTGAGAGAATGTCTACCGCGCCTTGGGGATACAGTCGTGAACCTGTTTACGTTTTTTTTTGTTTCAAGCAAAATTAAAGGCTTATGATATCGTTCTTCCTGCTGATTTATTTTCCACTTGTTTTTTGTGTCTAAAAATATATATTTCTTTACAGAAACGAAGCTACTCGTACTAAGTACAGTAAAGTCCGTTTATAATGACATCGAAAGGAATTGACAAACAAGTCATAATAAGCGGACGTCATACATGTAGGTACCTACATTACATTTTACAATAGAATCAGTCAAGCTATTCAATCTTTGAGCTTTTCTAAGTAGGTACATTTTTGAGGTGCTATAGCAGACTATAGCACCTCAAAAATGTACAAAGTAGGTACAGATACCTACTTAAGTCTGTACGTTTTGGAATGACAAAAAAGACAGCAAAAATAGACCTTACGAACTCATACTAATTACAAATCTTCAATAATACCTAATACCGGGTATAGAATGAAATTATCCCGGCGACATCTACCGCCGGAACCAATAGGCAATAAAAGCAGATCAGATGTTTGTCAAACCACCCCATCCCTCGCCCTGAGCGCCAATTTACCCGATATTAAGTTTATATAGCGATTTGTACCCTTCTTTACAGGGTGGTAAGAGCGGCGCACATTGGTTAGAAAAAACGCAACGCATAACAGAAGCATAGTGGAGTTGAGCAGGATAGAGGCTAATGGTAAAAGCGAAGAGAGGCCTACTCCCAGCAATGGGAGAAAAGCTGATGATAAGCAGAGCACTAAGCTTAAAATAAAAATTCTTATCAAATATGGATTAAACAGAGGAAAGTCTTAAAACGTGTTTGACCTCAATCTAGAGTAATTTATGCTGCATTCTGTTTCATATAAAAACATAATTCAAAGAATTACGCTCGTTGTTTCTATCATTTAAGATATTTTATCTCGAAAGATAAAAATGTTGAAGACCTTTGGTCAGCAGTGGGATGGAAAATAGGTAGGTACATCAAATAATATTTCTCATCAAATTTTTTTTTAATATTTGTCTGCCAAAATATTGTCCAAATGACTTAGGCAATAGGCATTATTAAACGATCTTGAATGATTTAATCTCTGAGGACTAGATTTCTTCTACGTCTTGAACTTTTGGCCTGTTTTCTTTTGCATTTTATATATTTTTTCTTGGTCCCTAATGTCACAAATTGACGTTTTTGTACCCAGCATCTATTCACTCAAGTGTGCGACAACACGAACAGAAGGCGAACATTATTATTAGGTCAATTGCTCCCCACCGCGTTATTAGTTCATTTCTAACGATGACACAGCTAAACACTTTTTAATATAGCTACTTATATGACAAAAATATAGGTAATCTATCAATTACTTTAAAACCACGCACCTAAGGATAATCAACGGGTTTTTAGGGTTCAATCGTTAAAATGATTAATAGGTATGTATATAAAAACAAAAGTACAAAAATTTATTTTATATTTTTCGAATAAAATATTTGTTTATTTACAGAAATGTTGCTATGCTACTACATATTTACAAAATACAACAGGATTAGTCAAGCTATCTAAGGATCGTTAGAAACGATCTATAGATAGCTAAACTGATGCAGGTCACTGTGTTATTTAATGAATTAATAAAATATTTGTTTATTTACAGAAATGTTGCTATGCTACTACATATTTACAAAATACAACAGGATTAGTCAAGCTATCTAAGGATCGTTAGAAACGATCTATAGATAGCTCAACTGATGCAGGTCACTGTGTTATTTAATGAATTGGGTCATCAATTATCTTTAGTCCAATGTCAAAACGCCTATTTAAAAAAAAAAGTAAGTACTTATAGAATTTTCGATTTAAAATTATTTTCTTAGGATTTGAATAAATAAATTATTGACTTTAACTTTGTTATAATACAAATTAGTTTTCTTATTCTTATATGAAAACGAATTCAGTAGCATTGCGCTCAAAAGCATAATTTATTCTTTGACAAAGGCATATTATACAGAACTTTACAATCCTTACGTAATTCTGTAAAACCCAAAACCGGATTTAAAAAATTATCTATTTGAAAACCGCTTAAAAGCTACTCAAAAATATCCCTTTGTTTATGACAATCGCAAACCACGTCTCATTTTAACAAGGAAATATTCCTGTCTCTTTTTTGCCTAAAAACAAAAAGAGATAACAATCAGCTTAAAAAGCTATTGGATATTACGTCTTTTTCGCGAAAAATATTTTAAAAACATTTTTTGGTTCCAAATTCAAACTCAAGTTCTCACGATATTTTTACCTGTAAAATACCTTGACCACCCAGTAGCTATTGTTATTGTAAACTATGCTTTATCGCTTTGTTGTTAAGGATTTGAATCCGGATATACGATTGAACGATTCGGTAGCCAAAATGGAAGTGTTTGCTTAAATTAGTTGGATACACCTGTTTGGTGGTTCCGGCAACATCAAAATAAACTATTGGTTTGTGAAAAGAGTTTGTAATTGGGTTTTGCTGGTTGTGGTATTGAAAGGTAGGTACAAAATACAAATCAGAATAATAATCAGAATAATATTTAGAAATGTTGGTAGGTATTGGTCTAGCGGCTAGATGGTTCGACGACATTATAAAAACAGCAGGTCGTACATGGGTCAGACTGGCGCAGGATAGGGAAGGTTGGCACAAGCGAAGAGAGGCCTATGCCCAGCAGTGGGATGAAAAAGGCTGCGGATGATGATGATGATTGGTACATCAGACAGTTACTAATGGTCCCCGCACTAGGCAAACCTGTGTCGCGGGAGACCGGGAACAAAATATTTGCCAGTATGTTAAACCACGTGACAGGACAAATAAACATAGAAAATTAATAGAACAAAGACAAGAGTAAGTAGTAACTTAATATAGGTACACACACACACACACACACACACATATTTTGTATGTAAATAGGGTGTGGGATATTTATAAGTAAATTAAAGTTTATAGATCTAAATGTTTTACTATTAAGACAACAAGACCGCAGTATTAAAATGATTTTTAATACTGGGGTCGGTTTGGTTGAAATGATTTTTCAAACTTAATGATTCATTTCAGAAATTATCTCCTACACAAAAAAATTACAGATATTTTCCTCCTCCTCCTCCTCGAGTCGTATTCCTCAGTGCTGAGGGTCGTGACCTCCTTTAGGTATCACTTTCTCCCTAATATCTTCCTCTGTCCCCGGCAGTATGAAGAGCATTGTGAATCGTGGTGTCGAGATACTGTGACAGATATTTTAGGCTATTATTTATGGAAATCTATTTGAGCATTTTTTTTTATTTAGATATATAAATTGTACTTTATTTACAAAAACTAAGCTACTACATATTTACATATATTAACAAAATACAACAGGATTAGTTAAGCTATCTAAGGATCGTCAGAAACGATATTTAGATAGCTCAACTGATCTAGGTCACTGTCAGTCGGAAGCCTGCCCAAAACACTGGCGGCATTACCACGCTGGATGGCCTCGGCATAATTTTAATTTTGAGCATAATCGCAAAAGTCATAGGTAAGTCGAATAATCGAAATCAGTTCAACTTGAAAACTGTTGAAAAAGCAACCAAGAAAACGTATGTTTTTTAATTATCTATGGATCGAAATAAACCATTGGAAAATCTGTTCAAAGTAAAATTGGTTTAGTCCATTTCTTTGGTTGAAATTGGCAGAATTTAATCTGTAGGCTATCGGAAGCGATACAACTGGTAATTGGTGAGATTTGTTTACAGGGTGCTCGATGTGCATAAATGTTTGACTTGTGTAGGAAATCGCGATAGCTTTTTCCCGGGATGCTGAATGAAACGACCTTTACGTATTTATTACACAGAGACGTGTGTCGCCCGTCATCGCTCGCGGTGCGAGCGACCTACTTAGTTAATATTTTGCTATAGTTTATAAATAAAATAAATAAACAAATCAATAAGTATATAAGTAGTATATCAGTTATCTGGTACCCATAGTACAAGCTTTGCTTAGTTTGGGGCTAGATGATGCTGTGTGGAAAATGTCCAGCATTATTATTTATTTATTTATTTTATTTAATGATCATCATTACGTAACACCAATGCGTGGACATTCTCTCAGAACTTTTTGTGTATTTCAATTCTTTATAATGTAGTAGGTTACGCATGCCCAATTTGTTCCTAATATAAATACCTCTAAGTAATAATCATGCGCCATTATGAAAAAAATGATTTGATTGATTTACGGCCATGACTCGAGTTTGCGACCGAGATCCCACGGGGCCAACTCTACTTAGCTGGAATCTTTAGCTGACTTAGATTCTGAGAGAGCAAAGTGAACAGCCTGTATCGTCAGTTGTAACAAATCCTGTACGCGAATAATTGGCACCAATCAACCTGTGGCCGCGCGACTGCCCTGATTGGCAGAACAAAATGCTTCGAATACTGGGATTAGCGCTGGTTGTGTCTGTAAGCGGTTATGGAGATGGTAAGTGATAAACGTTGGGTTTTCAAAATTATTTTAGGGCGTCTGGTCAAAGCGACGCGTGATCCGAGAGCTAGCACATTTTTGTCTCAAAGAATCAGCATTGCCATCCAGCGTGGTAACGCCGCCAGTGTTTTGGGCACCCTTCCGACTGACAGTTGAGCTATCTTTAGATCGTTTCTAACAATCCTTAGATAGCTTGACTAATCCTGTTGTATTTTGTTAATAAGTATATGTAAATATGTAGTAGCTTAGTTTCTGTAAATAAAGTGATAAACTAATTTTGAATGAGGAAGTCTGAAAGTGTGTTTATCTACCTAGGATACCTGAAAATTTCATAACAGTAACGTAACAGCATCTGGACCCAAGCCAGGCCAAATTTGACACATCAAAATGCAACTATCCTGACAAAGTCACTTTGCAATTGTTGACGACCAACTCGTCGGTTTTTTGATCCCATGTTCAGAATGCAATGAAGCTCGTCCTAGAAAACGTCCTGACATTTTGCCAAACTAATGAATCTGTTTGGCTAAATGTTGGGCTTTTCTTTCAGCGAATTTCACTTCGCGTTTCCACTTAGTTCGCGTACCTCATATGAAGGCATAAATTGCTTCCTGACTGTAAGTATAATCAATGTTCTTATTGTGATTTAGATCCAAGGGTGCAGAGAATGCGTGGAGCTCCGATGCCGGGCACGCTCAGCTCCATCGGCGGGAAAGGAGAGGAGTCCCCTCCATTCTACAGACCAGGTTCACAAGCGTAAGTTCTCATTATGAGTCATAAAAAAGAAGTGGTAAAATTTTTGATTATTTGTAAGAAATCGTATGAAAGCTCGCACTATCCATCCACGCAGCAGCGCATTCAGCAGCGCGTTCGGTGCGAAGGGATCGTGCGTTTATCATCAAATTTTATCTTATCACCATCCAAAGGCTGTCCAAAGGTATCTTTTCTAGGCTACCTTTGGACGGAAAGAAACATTAAGCTGATAAAAACATCAATTATTTTATAAGGAGACAACAAAATTAATAATCATCTCCTAATACAGTTACGTGGTCTCCCAATTCGTGAAGCCCAAACCCCCCCATCAGTACTGGGAAGAGGAAACTTCCCTGACCCTGGTACCGGAGAATAAGAACTGCCTGTTGTGTGAGACGATGGACTCTGGTGCGTGTCGAGCGATGCCTTCGTGCGTGTACTGCGAGCCCACTGTAACTGCGTTGTGTGAGAGAAGTACGCCGTGTCTTCGGTGTACTGGTGAGTAGATCTGGATCAGCTTTTAGATGGGCAGTGATATTCGATTTCTTATGTGAGCGTCGAGTTGTTGTCAGTTTTGTTCCATAGTTTGGTGTTTTGCGACACCAAATCAGAGAAAGCACTATTTAAGAGCAGGTATTACAATTCTAGCTGGTTTCGTTTATGAAGCTCTTAGGTATACCTAATATACCATACCTAACTGTGGAGGCACCTTCCTTTCTTCTTATCGTGTCACCAGTTCTGTCGAACCAGTGGTGAAAGGATTTTAAGTGCGCCTCAAAGAGGTTTCTTTCGTGCACTTGACACATGTTTTCACCTTTCTAATAAAAGTGGTGTGAACTTATTTGGCCTTTAAGATGTCTTAGAGGATTCGATGACCCGAGGAATCAGTAATCAATTGAGCACTTCCATGCTTTGGAGGGCACGTTAATAGTCGGTCCGTATTTAGTCGTTAAGCCATGACGGAGACCCTAAAAACTTTATTTTCATTAAAAAAAAAAAGAAAAGGGCTTTGTCGCTGAGCGACTATACCGCCCAATCAGTTACATCTTAGCTTAGTCTTCTTCTTCTTCTTGGTTTCACTTCACTTCTTGGTTTCTTCTTCGGCTACTCACTTATGATCCTATTGTTACAGTGATAAAGAACCCATTCTTCAAATGTATCCCTGGTGAGAAGTACATGGACGAGTGTGACTCCTGCCGCTGCACGGATGGACACAACGGCTGGTGCACTAACCAGTTCTGTGAGTTCAGGTCGCTGCATCTCTACGCTATGAAGTTGTCTGATGGAGAGTTTTATTAAAACTGAATAAAAATATCTTTGATTCTTCCTGACTTTGTTTTATTTGTCACGTGACCTGTTCTTGAATAATGGGAGGCCATGATGCTGGCCATTTGACCAATGAGAGGCACAGAACTGGCCAGCATTATAACTAGTTCTGAGAGTTCCGCTTGCTGCTCTTCTTTATAAACTGTCCGATGGATGATTCTACTAAAACTACTTGTGGTCTTTCTGTGTTATTTTGTCAATGACTGTACTCTCTTCATCATAATCATGTAGGTACAGCTTGTTGTCACCCACTGCTTGTATCCCTCAAACGCTACTTCACTATATCCTGCCTCTTTCGTCCAGTTTTTTCCTTGTATGGTCACAGCGTAATCCATCCACCTGGCTGCTGGTCTTACCTAAATTCATTATAGTACATATGTCCATCATCAAACCTTGCTAAGCAGGTATTCTCTTAAACGCAATTTTCTTTACCATTCTGGCATACCACTCTTGCCACAGAATTTAGCTCTTGTTCCGTTGAATTAGAAAAAGGAAGGGAATCGAAGAGTGGTATCGTGTTAATGGCATTTTAGTCAAGAGAAACTCATAATTAAACAGATAACTATGTAATTCGTCAGGTGCTCTTGTAATTCCCCACAATCGTGATAGATGGCGGGATTAGCGCCCCATACATAATAACATAATGTTGGTATTATGAACATTATGAATTATCGTGAAACTTTATTAGGATTTGATAACGATGTAATTGTGGCGATAACGGCAATCGAGAATCAATTGATGACTTTGGTGTAGTGAGTGGCTGATATGGGACAGTCAGTTCGATTCTCACGAATACAAATGTATGAATCTTCGTAGTGTTCATCAATTTGCTGTTTTCATCATAAAGTGACTGAAACCAGTTAGGTATAGAGTTTTTGGGATTTACGAAATTTCCGGTTTCCTCACGTTCGCAATGTTTTTCTGGCCCTTGATTCATAATACAGTGGAATGCAAACGGTTCGGAATCGACCGACAGCAACCAATCACAGTGCAGGAATTGATCCGAATTTGACGTTTGACACTGTGATTGGTTGCTGTCGGTCGATTCCGAACCGAAAGCATTCCGCTGTATTATGAATCAAGGCCCACGACTTTTTGTGTAGTTCTAGTGGATGTTAGGTACTCTTTGATATCGCTTTTTCTTCTCCTTAGCCACTTTCGACCCTTGGCTGTAGGCCTCCTACATAATTTGCCATTTCTTGCGGTCTTGTGTAATCTCTATCCATTTGCCTCCATTGTTCTTTTGATCACATCGTACCAACGCATTAGCGGTCTCCCCATTGGTCGTTTTTCGCCCCATGGTCTTCATTCGGCAAGTCTTTTGCACCACGAACCTCTCGCTTTGCTCTTTGATATACAGGCAAGAAAATGAGAAAAAATCTTTTATCTACAAGAAATCCAGAGTCGCAACCGCAACATTTTGATTGAAAGTGACACTGGTTCACTACTTACACCATAGTTACAGTACGCTCAACCAATCTTTAGCTCTCTGAAGTAGCTGCGCAGAATCCATTTTTGATGATGCCTAAAAGTATGTATAGCTGAGTCGCTCACTCGCTTAGTTTGTTGCATCGTGCTATCTCGCCTACTCGCGCAAACCTGCGCAATCGTTTAGTGCACCTAACTTCAGAGACATAAAGATCGGTTATGCGTTCTGTACACTAGTGTGACACCAGTGGGCCTATGATGAGCACCGTGACTGAAGTCTCTCGTCTCGTTATCTCGTTAAAAATCGCAATACTGTGTCTGTCGTCATGCGCAGCCCGTTATTTCATATAGTTATGTCAAATTGTGAGATAGTGTGACATAGTCTCCGTCATGGCGTTCATATTAGCGCAAAATGATAAAAATGCCGGTATGACAAATTTTCTCATTTCACGCCGTGACAATTTCACGTTGCTCATCATAGCCCCACAGGCCACACACTTCACTAATAAAATAACTGAAATAAATAACTAAAATAAAATAAAGTAAACAAGTAGGTACTTTCCTAATATTTATCAACACGTGGGCACTTCACCGTGAGACCTGACACGTGGTCGATATCGTCTGATAAAATAATCAGGTATTAAAAAAGTTTTATTTATCAGTTGTTGCTTTGTTACTTCACAATAAAATTGTGATTGAGAGCACTGGTGGTCTAGTGGTAGTGGCCCCGCCTTCTGATCGAAGGTCGTGGGTTCTATCCCGGTCGTGCACCAATGAGTTTTTCTGCCGGAAAATGTATGTGCATTATGCCAGTAGGTACTCTCAAACGGTGAAGGAAAACATTGTGAGGAAACCGGCATGTCGTAGAACCTAACAAGTTCGAAAACATGTGTCAAGTGCACGAAAGGAGCCACTTAGAGGCGCACTTGAAATCCTTTCACCACACTGGTTTGTAGAACTGGTGACACGACAAGAAGATATCGAAATCTCGCTAGGAAACTAACTTAAATTAAACCCTAACTTCTAACTAACTTCTTTCGGGTCAACCTAATATCTAAGGACCATAAGATACCACCCAAAACGTTGTTGTATACAATTATGTATAAGTATGTACCTTCGTAATAACGTCATATTTTTAATTTAAACAGGATAAAATATTCAAGAACTTGAGAACGTAAATAATGTCTACCGAACTACCGAACTGCAAACTGCGGCCATTCAGGTGAAGTCAAATAGTTAATTGGCAACGAAAACAGTCCTTTCCCACACAAATTAAATTGACTCCATTATTGAACTCACATTAGTTACAAACCAATGAATATTTGCATGAGAATTTCGCTAGCCCTAATGCAGAAATCATTATAAAAAACTGGATCAGAACCGAATCCTTGTTGGAACAGTCAGCAACGAAAGTCTATTAGAGTAAATAGGTTCCTTCTAGGAAAGCATGTTCCATCTTAGACCTCACTACTGCTTAACATCAGACAGAGGGAGGTCAAATGCTGACCTATTTAATTTAAAAAAAAAAAAAAAAAAGATTAACATTTGATGTTTCCGAAATCCGTAATATCATGTCCAAAATTTTGACAAATATTTGAAGATAAAGTCTTGGTTCGTAATAATTTCCCAAAAAAGCATATTCTAAAAAGTTAAACTGTTAATTGACTTTCGTTGCTGACTGTACCTATAATATTGTTGTGTTGCCTTGGTTCTTCACTGTATTGGTAGTCGGTCCCGGCTAATAAATTCGTTAAGCCGTGACGGAGGCCTTAAGGCGGCCTAAAAACTCCGTCACCAGAGTTGGCCACTGACTCATACGAATTTACGGTGTTGGTCGAAGGAATAGGAGTAAAATCACCTAAATTTTGAGTGATCGAAGTGATCCTACTGAACAGATGCCTTTTGACTTTGACTATCCTCAAGGCATTCTTGATGACTTCAGAGGTGTGAGGTGCGAGTTTGATTCTCGAGGCGGGACAAACGTTGGTACTCTAGTTTCTAAAGCTGATCGCTTTTGTCCGCGCCGTACGCGCCGCAGTCTATTTTTAACCGACTTCAAAAAAAGGAGGAGGTTATATGTTCGGCTGTATGTATGTTTTTTTTTTTTTTTTTTTTTTTTAATGTATGTTCACCGATATTTCCGTCAGTTGTGGACCGATTTCCAAAATTTTTTTTTTGTTTGAAAGGGTATACTCTTATAGTGGTCCCATATAAATTTTATTCCTGAGGGATTAATAGTTTTCCCGTAAAACTAAAACAATCACTGAACTTTAAGAAAATTGTGGCCCGATTTCCAAAATTTTTTTTTTGGTAGAAAGAGGTATACTCTCAACGTGGCGCCACATATTTTTTTTTCCTGAGAGATTAATAGTTTTCCCGTAAAACTAAAACAATCACTGAACTTTAAGAAAACGATCTTTCCGTCAGTTGTGGACCGATTTCCAAAATTTTTTTTTTATTTGAAAGGGTATACTCTTATAGTGGTCCCATATAAATTTTATTCCTGAGGGATTAATAGTTTTTCCGTAAAACTAAAACAATCACTGAACTTTAAGAAAATTGTGGCCCGATTTCCAAAATTTTTTTTTTGTTAGAAAGAGGTATACTCTCAAGGTGGCGCCACATATTTTTTTTCCTGAGGGATTAATAGTTTTCCCGTAAAACTAAAACAATCACTGAACTTTAAGAAAATTGTGGACCGATTTCCAAAATTTTTTTTTTTGTTAAAAAGAGGTATACTCTCAAGGTGGCGCCATATATTTTTTTTTCCTGACGGATTGACAGTTTTCCCGTAACATTAAAAAAACCTCATTCTCACTACACAACACACCCTGACTCACAATCTGAGTCAAACATTAAATAGTTTGGGGGGTAATAATAAGGGTATTACACCCGAGGTAGTACAAAATATTTCTTTTCCTTATGGATTGATAGTTTTCCCCCTTGCTGAACTCCGGTCTGTCCTTTAGTAGGTCTGCCCATGACTTCTCTTATCCTTTCCTACTTAAGCTACGATAAGCAAAGTCTTAATGTACTCGTAGCTTACTATATTATTTACACATACACTTTTATTTACACAGTATTTATTTACTTACACTAAAAAGTGAAAAATAAAAATTTTTGAAAAAAAAAATTGAACCGACTTCACAGAACACAAACAGAAGAACCTTCTACACACTAAAAAGAGAAAAATAAGAATATAATTTGAAGTCGGTGCCAAGTGAATACGATTAGGTACCTATCAAAAAAAGAAATCGAGCGATAGCGTACCAGGATACAATTTTGCACCCAAGTTCTTTTGAATTTCTTAGATGTAAATGAATAGTTGGCACCGACTTCAAATTATATTCTTATTTTTCTCTTTTTAGTGTGTAGAAGGTTCTTCTGTTTGTGTTCTGTGAAGTCGGTTCAATTTTTTTTTTCAAAAATTTTTATCTATACAAAAAATGCTGATGACGTCAAAAAATGCGACTGGATTCTGACGTCTTAGCATTTCTTCTATTAAATAAATAAATAATGCTGGACATTTTCACACAGCATCATCTAGCCCCAAACTAAGCAAAGCTTGTACTATATGAACCAGATATATGATATAGGTACTTTTTGTTTGTACATACATATTATACATAGAAACACCCAGACCCGAGATAAATATTTGCAGATAATACAAACATTTATCCCGCGGCGGCGATCGAACCTGCAACCTTCTGCGTCCCAAGCGGGCTTTCACCCACTGCGCCACAGAGGTCGTCTGACAGTTGACAGTTCGGCGCGGATAAGTCTGCGACCACCATTAAAGAGAATTCCATAGATATGAGGATTTTTTCGCTACGGGGTAGGTATAGTAGCTACCTATATTTTAATTTTTGAATAAACGGGTTTTTATCACGTACTTGTTTTATTTGGTCCCGACGTTTCAAACGAGTTGCAGCGCTCGTGGTCACGGGAGAACTGGTGCACGGCGAGTCAGTTTTTTCTATTGAGGGTAGATCCGGATCTACCCGCAATTCGTCCTCAGAATCAGATAAGTCCAAGTTGATACTACGTATAACTATACTACGTAATAAGTACGTGATAAAAACCCGTTTATTCAAAAAATAATTTTGTCGTCAAACCACGAAAGTTTAATACCAAGATGAGACAGTTGGATGGTATTTGTAAGTAATTGCAATTTACTTACTAATTCATCATCATCACCTCAGCCACATGACGTCCACTGCTAAACATTAAATAAATAATAAATAATGCTGGACTTTTTCACACAGCATCATCTAGCCCCAAAGTAAGCTTGAGCTTGTGTTATGGGTACAAGATGACTGATAAACTACTTATATACTTTTTTTTGGTTTGTAAATACATACATATTATACATAGAAACACCCAGACCCGAGACAAATATGTGTAGGTCATACAAACATTTGTCCCGCGGCGGGGATCGAACCCGCAACCTTCTGCATCGCAGGCGGACCTTCGCCCACTGCGCCACAGAGGTCGTCATTGGCCTCCCCTATCGTATTTCGATCGATCTTCATACTATTAAGTGTATGAATAAGTAATACTTCATTGAAAGGATATATTAAAAATGGCAACGTTTCCTCAGGAAATACCAATAAAATATCAATTACAATACAGTCACACACATAATACTTTCAAAGGAAAACGACAAAATTGTCGTACAATTTTGTTGCTACAAAAAGAATTCTATGTTTAAATGTGTATCACATTACATTCATCTTTTGAATGCGCCGGAAGTGACAAATAGCGACAATGTCAAACAGTTTAGTTTACTATTGCGGTCTAATAATAGTCTCATGAAAGCATTATTAAGATTTTGTAACCACATCTTGTTTGTAGACTTGAGAATTATTAGACACGGCATAGTTAGTTTTCTATTTCAAACGGTAATAGAGCAGTCTGTAAGAAAACTATCATGGATGTTGAGAATGTTTTATTCATGTCGCTATCAACTAATAATAATAATAATGCTGGACATTTTCACACAGCATCATCTAGCCCCAAACTAAGCAAAGCTTGTACTATGGGAACCAGATAACTGATAGAATACTTATGTATATACTTTTTTTTTGTAAATACATAGGTACATATTATACATAGAAACACCCAGACCTGAGACAAATATCTGTAGGTCATACAAACATTTGTCCCGCGGCGGGGATCGAACCCGCAACCTTCTGCGTCACAGGCGGACCTTCACTCACTAATTTAAATTCGCCAACTAATAGATGGTAATACCATAGATTGAGCTTTACGTGTCAATAAAAGCGAATTAAAGTAATTAAATTAGAGCTTACTGATTAGAAATACCTGTTTATTACAAAATACTTACGTAATTTTGGACAAATTGACACCTCAAAAATTTACCGTGCTGGATAGAATAAAAATTATTTCAAGACGTTTGAAAACTAAGAAAATATATAAGACAAGCAATCAAACACAACACATTTTTCATCAAGTTTATTTTAATTTTCATCATAAGAACAAAATTCCACATAAAAAAAATATAAACTACCTACTTACATTTAAGTCGCCTCTGTTTCACTCTAACTCTACGCTACATTATAAGGATGAATGATTGCGTTCTGAAGTGGTGATGGTGAATGAATGAGGTACCAAAATTGACCCGCTCGCATTGTGCGCGCGACTGTACAAAGACCCCCAACCGCGCTTGTGTTCGTACAAATATGAACAAGTGCTAGCTGGGTTATTAGTGGTGTGGTTCCGTATAAAATAAATATTTTTAGTATGAAAATGATGACAGTTAATTTGAATAGCTGAAGAAATATTCATTTATCTTCGTTTTTTATCCATTATTAGAAGAAAACCCAAAAACTTGGTAACATTTATACTAAAAAAAAACTTATTTAACTTTTTACTCTTTTTTATACTTGCACCATAGTTTAACCTACATTTTTTACACTGCTGGCCTTTCCTGTGGGCGGCTGATTAAGCTGAGAGGATGGTTTAGGTGCTGGGCAAGCCTATTCCATCTCAATATATCTCATAGGCATGGATTGCCTCCTGACGCTGTATAAATCATCCTAATATAGATGTAAAGGCCTAAGGTTTTTTTACACTGCTGGACACTGACCTGACTTTACAACTCTTTACACTAAAAATAATGTTGGTTACAAAAACTATTTTTTTGAATATTAAGTAGGTATTAAGTTTGATTGATTACCTACAATTTCTTAAGTTATTTTATTCATCAGAATATTGTTACAGACATATAATATAAGATTATTTAAAATACAATAGATACTTACAAAAAAAAGCCGTGGTGGAAAAAGTCGTGTTGGCCGAATGGAGTTGTACCTCAACATTCAATCCGATGGATCCGAATGGATTTAGAGTTTCGTAAAAATTATATGCGCTTTGAGTGATTGATGTGAGGAAACCAGTAAGTGTTCCTATAGGCGGCGATGGGCTTGCAACCTGTCACGTATGGAATACTAACTTCTGCAAGATGTGCATGTATCAAATATGTGTTTGGACATGCCTCTGACTACGCCCCTTAGACATTTTCAAAGGATCTGGAATAAGTAACATAAAAAGATCTGAGAGAATGTCTACCGCACCTTGGGGATACATTCGTGAACCTGTTTACGTTTACTTACAAAATAGAATAAAAAATTAAATAAGTAGGTACCGTTATTCGACGACCTCTGTGGCGCAGTGGGCGAAGGTCCGCCTTCGACGCAGAAGGTTGCGGGTTCGATCCCCGTCGCGGGACAAATGTTTGTATGACCTACAGAAATTTGTCTCGGGTCTGGGTTTTTTTCTATGTATAATATGTATGTATTTACAAACAAAAAGTATAAGTATAATTAGTTTTTTCAGTCATTCTAGTACCCATAACACAAGCTCTGCTTACTTTGGGGCTAGATGATGCTGTGTGAAAAGTCCAGCATTATTTATTTATTATTTGTTATTTATTTATTAAACATAGTTTTGCGGAACCCTATTTCTAGCTCATTAGACCATGTTGTGGTTATTTCATTTTTCATAATAGTGTGCAACAAAATAAATAAATATTAGGGGTCGTAGAAGGATTATTGTATTAATACTTTTATAAGTATTTTTTGAGCTTTTAGCTGAACGGATTTTCAATGATAATTACCAGTAGTTATGGGTTTATGAGGACATAATAATGGTTATTAGAGTAACATTTTCAATATTAAATAATAACTAAAATAATTCGGGTTTTCAATATTCTTTCAGGGCGTCTGTCTGGTCGAAGCGACGCGTGATCCGAGAGCTGGCACATTTTTGGCTCAAAGGATCAGCATTGCCATCGAACGTGGTAATACCGCCAGTGTTTTGGGCACGCTTCCGACTGACAGTGACCTGGATCAGTTGAGCTATCTATAGATCGTTTCTAACGATCCTTAGATAGCTTGACTAATCCTGTTGTAATTTATATATATATATACTCGTATATGTAAATATGTAGTAGCTTAGTTTCAATAAATAAATAAATATACTAATAAAAAAAAATTACAGTCATAACTAAAAAGTAAATAAAATAGTATACAAAAACAGAAGCGACTATTTTAAATTAAACAGGAATCGATTTTATTTGTCAGGGTACTAAAGTAGTTATTTTCAAATCATTCGGGATTTACAAGATGTGAATTTTAATTAAAGACGTCGATAAGCTTGCAACCTGTCATGCCTGGAACTTCTGAAAGTGCAGGCATGTGCCATATGTGCACCTAATAGTGCACCTAAGTAAGACTGAAATAGGAATTAAATCTCATTAGCTTTAAGAAAATTGTTTTTATATGAGAATAAAATTGTTTAAACCTAATCCCCTAATTTTAAGACTAAGTAGGTAGGTACTTAATCTAAGGAATAAGTACCAGCCTACTTATTAATTGTTTTTTTTTTTTACTTTTGTTAAAGAAAAAAAATTACCTTGAGTTGATCAGAAAGAATCTCTACCGCGTAAAATATCGAAGGCGGATAGCGATTGTATCAAAAGGTACAATTACGATTCACCTTCGATATTTCTTTTATTATGTTGCTCATTTTAACAAAAGTATAGAGCCATCTTTAGTATAATCATGTCATGCCCAAATAACCTAGAAACCTCATTAAAAAAAACTTGACAATGCTTGTAACACCCGCTGGGCTTTACAGACCAAATGGCAGGAAATTGGAAGATTTAAAGGATGTTATTTTGCACTGAAGTGTAATGTCGAGGTGTTTGTTGGTTTAGAAAAGTATTTGACAATATTTTTTGGTCTAAAAAATGAAGTCTTCTATTTTCAAAAGTGACTACTGCAAGAATAAAATACAAAATTACATTAATTAATAACTCTGTGTTATTACGAGTATAGCTTTCATAATTACTTACAGTTCGCCCAACGGATCTAGGCATTCATGAAGTTAGCAGTCTGCGCAGTGAACGCAAATTTTCATACAAAATTGTGTTCTGCGCAGACAAACCGCTAACTTCACGAATGCCTAGATCCGTTGGGCGAACTGTACTTACTTACTCCTTTGGCGCAGCGACCCAAAGTGAGTCTTGGCCTCCGATACGAGAACTCGCCACTTTTTCCTGTCCAATGCAGTTTCTTGCCAATTGATCAGCCATAACCAATTTTATTCATAATTCAAATAATTTGTTTATCTACTAAGGATCTTTGAAACGATCTATGATCTATCTAGATGGCATACCTAATTAGGTATGCCATCTATAGATCGTTTCAGTGAACAGCCGAGAAGTGGAACAATTGTTCCACTTCTCGGCTGTTCACTGCCAGTCAGCGTGCCTCGAATTTAAATAAAATTTTAGAGCTTTGTATTTTTTTACATTCTAAAACCTATTAAGTATGTAGGTAGGTACTCTCCCTTTAAAAATATTGTCCATTTATTTCCCTGACTGTACTGATACAAGATTAGGTTACTCAACCATCTGAATGTATGTCAATTGTATGAACTCGATTTACTCAATTGTCATTTTTTTGTAAGATTTATATTTTTTTGAGATTTGTCACAAACATGCTATCGATATGGTTTGAATTGAGCAGTTCTATTAATAGATTTCTTTTGTCAAATTGTGGGTGACATTTGACAGTTTACAACAACCGATGCGCAGTAAAAAATTTAGTATGGAAAAGCACTACTGCGCATGTTGAACGGCTAATACTACCAGGACCACAGCCATATTGCTTGGTCGGATCCTAACCTACATCTTTTGTCTCATTTACTCCTAATCTGCATGCTCATATTGCTCATGTCATCCGTAAGCTGATGGGTGACCGCCAGTGGCATTTTTATCTGAGCGCTTCCGTGCTTCGGAGGGCACAATTATCGGTCCCGGCTATTAAGTCGTTAAGCCATGACGGAGGCCTTAAGGCGGCCTAAAAACTCTGTCAACACTTAGGTACTTACTCACCGGGTTAGCATACTTTTGACTTTGTCCTTCTCTTAAATCCATACTAATATTATAAATGTGAAAGTAACTCTGTCTGTCTGTCTATCTGTCTGTCTGTCTGTCTGTTTGTTACGCTTTCACGCCCAAACCGCTGAACAGATTAAGCTGAAATTTGGCATTGTTAAAGGTTGTATCCCAGGGAAGGACATAGGCTACTTTTTATCCCGAAAAAATCCCGAGGGGCCGCGAGTAACACCTCGGTAGCGCAGCTAGTAGTGAAGGTGATTTTAACTTCAATCGGATGCAACATTTTGATGTACTTACTCGTACTTATGATAATCATAATGAAATTCTGTTCGAACGTATATAAATGTCACTCACGTCACATTTTAAACAAACATTCATCTCAATCTCATAACTTCTTACACCTTAAAACTGATGACCTAGCTTGCCTTGCTCTAAAAAATTTAGGTACAGTTCGCCCAACGGATCTAGGCATTCGAGAAGTTAGCTTTATCTGCGCAGTGATCGCTTTTTCATTCAAAATTGTGTTCTGCGCAGACAAACGGCTAACTTCACGAATGCCTAGATCCGTTGGGCGAACTGTAGTTTAATTTATTTTCAAAACAGACATGTCCAATTTGTGTAAATATCAAAATATTATCACTGGTCTACATTTAATTACATTTCGCATTGCCAAGAAGTTTTTCTTCAAAGAATTTCGTGTATAAAAATACTAGCTGGTTTCTTCGTGAGTTTTTTAAATCATTGTTTGCGTTACACGACACGTGAAAACATCGAAAAATAGGATAACGACTGTATCCTATAAGTATGGTAGACATTCTCTTAGATCAAAAACATTGAGGCCCTTATTCATAAACATGGTGTAAAGTTACGCCAGGTTTAAACTACAAAAATTGTATGGTTACTCCTAAGTTACACCCAGCGTAACTTTACACCATGTTTATTAATAAGAGCCTGTAGGTACAGAGACTAATTTTAATTAGTAGCTCAATACAGAAAACGACCATATTTAGTAGAAAAAGAAAATCAAAAACACTTCAAGAAAATAACCATGAAGCTTATACTTTTGAATAGGTTAGAAACGTTTAGAGGAACTTTTTACGATTTAGTAATCAGAGAACAAAGCTATTTTTATTTTAAACACATTCCAATTTTAAAACGAATCTTATCTCACACACGATTAAAAGCCCGCGAAGAAACTATTTGCCAACCTAATAAAAAATCACAGCACATTCTAAATTCAAAACTTCAAGGAAACGATCAAATTCATAAACTTTCTGCACAATTTTAAATAAGAACATCCGATCCTAAAATACTACAATACCAGTCAGCTGTTCGGCTGTTCGTTCGTTCATGTAAATATAAAAAACGCACAGACGTGCGTTCAGATCCAGATGCAATAAAACACTGAAAGCTTTGCTGAAAATTTGGCAGCTTTGCGCGGGAGTGTGTGACGTCACGAAAGAGCTGGTTGCATCAATTTTAACGGCTGGTCAAGATAAACAAAGGGCTGCTTATTATAAATACCTAAAACCTTGGTTGAACCCCATGTTGACACATGTCAAAACAAAACTGTTACCACAAAAAAGCGTTCCATGTACGAGTATTTAAAGATCGTTTTTCTAGGGACAGTTTTTTAGTTAGACTTGGTCTAAACTCGGCTCATTTTCTTTTAATAAGCCCCAGATAGTCCAAAGTTCATAACATACGTTCCATACGTGGCGTAATGTCATAAACAAACCAAATTGACATTTGACAATTGACGAATGGTCATTGAAGAAAAAAAAAGTAGTGAAGAACAAACCTAACGAAAATAATTTTTGGTTTTATTTTTAAATATTTGCGAGATTGTGTTGTCAAACATTTTAAGTGCTGAACTAATTTAGAAAAAACAATGAATTATTTATTATTTGTATTATAAAAATCTGTTTTCAAATCATCAGTTAAAAAAACAATTTAGTTGCATAATTACTTAGGGGCTTCTTAAAAAATTCAGTTCAGTTAACTACTTTACATTGAACCGTGACAAGCTCTAGACAAGTTCAACAATCGGCTCAGCTTATACTGGACATATGTTCAGTTCCAATTGACCAGTAAAACAAGACCCCTATGAGTCCAGTTATTAGTTCACACAGTATGAAAGAGAGAGGTCAACTTACACTGGACCCAGATGCCCTGCGTGGTAACGGCCCGTACGCACCTTATTTAGACGCGTGAACTTACAGGTGCTCGCAGTGTGGTATAGCAGCAAATGAAAAAGTATTACGATTAAATTAGATGTTCTGTCTGACAAAATTTTTTTGACGTGACTACGTCTTATAATTCGATAGAGCCGGCTGCACGGACGAAAAAACATGACGTCATGAGGCGTTACCTCGCTCTGAGGCGTTCCATGTAAGGCTTGCGCAAGTGCAAGCGAGAGCGCGGAACGAGCGACAAAGAAGCACAATCGGCCTTTGCGTTGTCAAGTCACGTCAACTATTGTCAGTAAACCGACTTTACAGACAACCATTTTTTTAATCAACCTATTGTGTCCCTGGCACAGGACCGGAAGCAGTGGCGTGAAAATGAGGAGGCCTATACTCAGCAGTGGGTGGATGTGGGCTGATTAGATAGATAGATAGATTGTGTCCCACTGCTGGGCAAAGGTCTCCCCCAAAATTGTCCACATGTCCATATCTCTGGCGATCTCCCACCACTCTCTCTTGAACCCGTCGAGATCGTCACTCAAACTTTTTTAATCGTTTATTTTCGCTTAGCGGAGGAATAATCTTACAAAAACTATAAAATATGTTTTGGAATATTTTTGTCTAAATAACTTTTAGCTTGTTAAAGGCCCTAAAGTCACTCGTTACTTTATTATAATTACAAATCATCATCACATTTTCCATTCAACTTTAAGAAACTTTTACTTATTGGAGTTTTAAGACCTATTTTGAGTTGTGTATTGCTATATTTATTTATCCTACTAAGATTTTGAAAAAAAACGTAAACAGATTCACGACTGTATCCCCAAAGTGCGGTAGACATTCTCTCAGATCTTTTTATGTTACTTATTGCCTAAAGAAATTAATTCATTTTGAAGCTGGCTAGAATATCATGATATTCCAACAAACAATTAAATAAACATAATCACAACTATATCCCCAAAAGAAAGTAGGCTAGGTACACGTCATAATAGAGACTCATTTCTATTTTTTTTTATGCTGGACTTTTCACACAGCATCATCTAGCCCCAAAGTAAGCAGAGCTTGTGTTATGGGGAATTTTATTTGGTTTATTTTAATTTACGGAACCCTAAATCGTACAGCTCCTGCACCACACCGCGAGCATTTCTGTTTCTCTCACCAAATAAAGACGCAGCGCATTCTGCAATCTATAAATACTTGACAACGGAACAACTATTTTTAAGTCATTGTAATAAAGTTCAATATCGCGTGGAAATACTTTTCAAAGATTTGAAATTGGAATTAGGGAATTCTGAATTATTCTGCACAGTAATTTGTCATTCTAAATTTAAAAATTCCTATTTTAGATAAGAACCTTTGAAGAATTCAGACCTTTTTTATTTTTAGAATCTTTTTGAATTCCGAATAGATAAAGTTTTTCTGATAAAACTGCATCAATTATCAATTGGTGTTAGGTAAGTATGTGGGTTGTTGATTAGTTGAAATCCTTAGGAGCCTGGGGCCGTATTCACCTTCTTATTTTCGTTCGTTTGATGAGTATTCGGATGTTTCTTGCTACGATTTCCGACTTCAAGGGCCAATTTTTCGGTTTGTACTATTTGGTCCTAGGTTAGGACCGTGTTTTAACGTTGATCTTATCGACTGAATACAATGTAGCTCGTAATAAGAAGCATCCGAATATTCATCGAACGAATTAAAAAACGAACGGGTGTAACCTCCCTGCTACTTAGAGTATGTACCTACGAGTAGTTTTTTTTAAACTTTCATAAAGAATAGCTGAAAATACTGATTCATTAAAAAAAAACTCTTTTTAGTTGACCTTGAGTGCACATGTTTTAAAACTGAATATTTTCTTCTTTAGATTATTTTAATATCATTTACTAATTCTTTAGTAAATAGTTGTTTTCTGAATAAAATACTCTTCGATCCATCGAAGAAAATACCGTCCTAGAAGTATCTATCTCTTTGTAAAGTCAAAATATTGTGTGTTCGTACGTTGTGACGTCGTATTACTTCATAACAGATTATTTAACAGCTGAGTCGTTCATACCCACTACAAACTTTACCAGTTGAAATTAAATTTGTTCAACTGAGTTCGCGTATCCAGGAATAGCCATCAAAATCTAAAACAATTACCTTCCTTATTAACCTGTAAATAAGGTATCAAATCCCTTGCGAAAAATAACTTCAATTACGATGTTTTAAAACGCAAACTTGATGCGTGTTTCGCCTGAAATGGTCTCGTGATGCAGTTTGTCCGTCTCGCTCTGATGTATGGGAAATTCCTTCAGGTTATCGCTGTCCCTCTCTTTCTAAATTGGTTTCTTCACGTGTATGTTTTAGTCAATAAAATATTTTTGGAGTGTTTGATGATTCAGTAACAGCGTGTTTGGGGGCTTATTTTACAAATTTACATAGCTTTAGATTCTTAGCATTGCATAACAATTTTCAGATTCTGAATTAGACCGATGGACCAAGGCGGTTACCGAGTGGTGGCCAAGAGATATGCGGCGGCCTCGGGGCTGACCATCTGCCCGATGGTCAGACGACATTGTGGGGACGGTGGGAGAACAGTGGATCCGGCTGGCACAAGACCGCCAGGAGTGGCGTAAAAGAGAAGAGGCCTATACCCAACAGTGGGTGCTACCGGCTGGATAGATAGATAGATAGAATTAGACCTGTTTTCATCAACGGTTTTCATGAATTTCTGTTTAAAGGTAATGCGCGAAAGAAAAATCTATTGAGGCTTCTTCTTCTTCTTATTTTTATTAATGGCAACTAACTGTATTAACAGTATAATTCTGCCAATGTCAAGTTTTAAATATGTATTCATGTCATGTCAAGTTAAGTCAAGTCATGTCAATTTGGTTTTAAAAAAACATGGCGGCTTGTCATTTCAAAACTCCAACGGAAATCTTTCGTCAAATGAGAAATCTACTTGAATACTCCCCCATTCCATTTGCCAAATCTCCTGTTACGTATCCAAGGCTTCATTAGTAAAATGCCACCGAAATTACATAATAAAACACGAGAAAACCAAATAAAATAGCAGAGCCACTAGCTCCTTCAGAAATGGCGAAAGAAGCTCCCCATTGAGGCTAACTGCCGGTATCTCGAACGCTTTTCAAATTGACAACAACAAATTGACTTGGATTACTTGGTCCTCATTGGTCGAATGACAGATTTTACCAATGATTAGCTAATTTTGAAGATGATTTGCGTTCGAGAAACCGGCTGTTAATTGGAGCTTTTTTATCGAAGGAATTTTATGAATGAAAATGAACTGAATTTAATTTTTTTATACATTGATGCAAGGCCGGGTTTCAAAGAGTGCATTCCACTAAGCCAACATAGCACAAAATTAGCAGTAACCCATTCAGTATTTATCGTTGCCTGACCTACTTGATTACATTCAAAATGAAATGACAGACTGATATACTGAACGACAACTGGCAAGTTCATCAATCAGCTAAATGGACTGCCATCTCTTGTTGTGTTATGGTCGCCTGGTACTTTCATTGTAAGGGCCTTACTAAAAACGTGGTATAAAGTTATTCTTGAGTGTAAACTGTCATGTATTTTATTCCGAGGAATAACTTTATACAATTACTTTTTTTTAAGACCTCTGTGGCGCAGTGGGCGAAGGTCCACCTGCGACACAGCAGGTTCGATCCCCGCCGCGGGACAAATGTTTGTATGACCTACAGATATTTGGTGTTTCTCTCTATAATATGTATGTAGGTATTTACAAACGAAAAGTATATTCACTTGAGAGTCTTTACAAACGATGGCTTTTGAATAGGGCTATCCAAAAATGAGAAAAAGTCATTTTGGCAAAAAATGTCACATAGGAGCTTTTGCTTTCGCAACGACGTTATATACTTTTTGTTTGTAAATACATACATATTATACATAGAAACACCCATACCCGAGATAAATATTTGCAGATCATACAAACATTTATCCCGCGGCGGGGATCGAACCCGTAACCTTCTACGTCCCAAGCGGGCTTTCACCCACTGCGCCAGAGAGGTCGTCCATGGTCGACATACTCATTACTATCGGTAATTCATTAAACGGTAAAAATGCATTGATAACCGAGATTGGAACCTATACACCGTAAGGTGAAAAATACAATGATCAAGACTTGACCTTAACCAAGATTTGAACTTATAACCCAGAGTATGTAAATCTCTATTCCAATTTTCATCTTCTATTTTTATTCCATACAAACATTTGCCATTTTTGAGCTCAGTGTGTTACTCAGTCATCGCCCACGCAACACAGAATATGTAACAGTTTGTATCGTTCTCAGTATCGTGGGAAAATGGTTAACCTACCTCTGAAAAAATCTTGTTGGGATTCTTACTTCCTGCTTACCATTCTATGTATGATTATGTATGTATTTACATACAAAAAGTAAATTTAGTAGTATATCAGTTACCTGGTTTCCTATTACAAGCTTTGCTTAGTTTGGGGCTAGATGACGCTTTGTGAAATATCCAGAATTATTTATTTATTATTCTCTCCACGAGATCAATCTCGATCTCTACGAGAGAATAGAAAAATACATAATCATGACTTTTTTCCCGTGGCGCGATATACATTCTCACAAATCTTTTTACACATCTATAGACATAGGTAACCTTGTTATTAGAATGATCAATTAAAAACTTTAAGTAACCTAATTTAAACAGAAAGTCAGAGGCTTAGTTATCCTTGTATTTGCAAAAATACTGTCATCATCATCATCATCTCAGCCTGATAACACCCACTGATGGGTATAGGCCTCCCTTCTTTTATAAAAATAAAAATACTGTGCTTTAAATTATTCATATTAGATTTTTTGACCTAAGTATTGTGTTCCACTGCTGGGCAAAGATTCCCCATTTCATTAGATTTTTATGAAAAATCCGAATGAAATCCCTTTCCAACTCTACCAATCTTAAAACTATCACACAGCATCGATCGTAATCGAATAAACTGAGGGGGGACCATTCCCACAGGTCTATACAAATAAATGCATTGAACCATCAATGGAATAATATTATTGTTTGTGGACATGAAACTGATTGAGTCGCTTTGGCACCAATTATTTTACGGGAACTATATTTTCTATCACCAAAATTTATATTTGTCATCAAGTTGTGTTTCTTAAATAATAGGGTTTGTCCTCAAAATAGTAGATCAGTCACCAAAATGTAGTCACGAAACAATGCAAAATCAGTTCCACAATAAATCACCTAAAATCCTGAGATATAAGGTCTAGTACCAAATAAATGTTTTTGTATGTATTATAATAGGTGTGTATTATAATAGGATAACTTCTAATGACCCTTTCGTCAGATTTATTTATTTCTGGCGCTTCGGCGGCCGCTGCCTTAATAATTTTTATTTTTATTTTTCTAATATATTTTTTATTTTTATTTTTTAACTTAATATATATTTTTTTCTTAGTGGTATAATTTACCTATTGAATAATAGTAGGTACATTACCAATAAGAAAAAAAATATAGAGGACACCACGAGATTATCACAAAACGAAAAAAAGATTGCGAAGTCAAGGAGAGTTAAAAAGTAACTGTGAATCATAAAAGTTAGAATAAGTACTTAGTACCTACTAATCCAAAACATCATTCCGACTCTACCTTTTTTTTACATATTTACATGTCCTAATTTATTTATATTTTAGTACAGTGAACGTCAGAACTACTCGAAGATCATTGTAAAAATATATTATTTTTATAATATATTTTATTATATTTAGATTAGAAGTGTTTCGTTTTCTAAACACTTCTTATCTGTTTTCACTTCTTATGACTATTGTTTCGTGTAAATAAACATTTATTTTTACATAAAAACTCTACCTTGTAAAGAAACATCTAAGTAGGTAAGTATAGATTCCTATAAATAGTCAAGTTCATCGTCATAATAAGTTTTCTTTAGTCATAAATTACTCTAAGTTACACTGTAAACTATTTGTTGTTAAATTATGTCAAGTTACTAACTTCTGTCAACTTGTTAATTCGCATATATATTATATATAGCTGACCCGCGCGCGCCTTCGTCTGCGCATTGTTTCGTCAACGATCTTTGGAACTGCCTTGCACAATCTCTAAAGGGAGTTTTTCAATTTATACCGAGTTTAGAGTGAATCGGATCAAGGAATAACATTTTCCATATAAACTGGACCACCCTGTATACCATTTTTCTGTCATAAGAACCTTCTCCTGACAATAACAAACACAACAAAAAAAATTAGTGAAATCGGTCCAGCCGTTCACGCGTGATGGCGTGACCAAGGGATATAGGGATTCATTTTTATATATAGAGATTATTTAGCCATTCTCGTCCCACTGCAGAGCAAAGGCCCCCTTCCATTCTTCCACTCTTCGCGCTGTAACAGTGCAGGTTCTCAAGTGAGAGTCTAGCTCGTCTCGCCAGCTCATCCTGGGTCTTTCACGTCACTGTTTGGCTCGTTTTGCCCACAAATCGTCAGAAATGCGGCATTAATTAATTCGCATAATAATTATTTATTTAGGTTTCAGCTTAAACCTATATAATACACTGCAGGAAAATAATTATGTCCTTAGATTCCAAACTATTCTGGTTTTAGCTTTTCTTTTACTCCCATTCTCCCTTTTGCACAGTAAAAATAAAAATAATCTCTCGCGTCACATTAAATTCAATCAGCGGGTAATAAAATCAAATCGTAAAGGAGCATGCCCAATTAATAGAGTAAACGGGCCGCGTACGGGATCGACACAATGAACGACAAATTAATACATCGCCCTTGGTGAGGCGCAGCCACTGATAATTCCGTAGGATTAACGACGTGTGCTGGCTTTACAGTGCGGGACAAAATAATTGCCAAGTTAAACTTTTTAAGGAGTATTTTGTTACAGAGTCGTCTCTTCGTAGCCACAATAAAGCGAGTTAAAAGTAAAATGACTCTTTTCACTCAATCTCTTCTTATCTACTACGAAGAGAAAACACGAGCAAAAATAATATTTATATACTCTTCCTAGTCGCAAAGGGCTTGCAAGCTGTCACATATGAAGTGCTTTCTATTCTCGAAGTGGTCCATTATAAAGATTTCAAATAGAATGATGTTCCAGTGAAACTTAAAAATAACCATTCGCTTGTAATTTTCCTTCCGAGTCCAAAAAGTCAAGTTTTTTTTCAGATTTTTTTAACATTCTTTGCACGTAAGTGTAAAGAGGACATCAAATCGTCAATTAGCTACATGATTGCTGCACGGCACGCGGCCGACACTCGCCGATGTGCATTTTATGCACGCCCCTTGCAGCCCACACCATCACCATAGAAGGGACAGTTAAAGAGTTTTGCCTACAAGACAGTATAAATTTTCCTACACAAAACTCACTCACGAAAACTTAATAAAGTATCTCAACAACAATATGTGTAGTGGGGGTAGATAGAGCGTTTTGCCTACACAAGACTGACAGAGGTATCACACGGTCACCCAGTCCCCACTTTTAGATCATCATCATCATGTCAGCCATCTAGTTTCCACTGCTGAACTTAGGCCTCCCCCATCGATTCCCACAGCGATCGATCTTGTGCAGCCTGCACCCAACGGCTCCCAGCAACCTTTACCAGATCGTCTTTCCATCTAGTGGGGGGATTCCTCTACTGCGGTTTCCGGTGCGTGCACATTTTTTTTAGATGAGAACGTTTAAAGAGTTTCACAGAGGATTGTTGCTAGTGTATTGTCGTCTTGCCTATTAGATTGCTGTGTTGGAACTGCCGCCTGATCATGGTAAACTTGCGATCGAAACTGATCGGTCGTTGGTTGTTGAACTAGCGCCATTGCGATAGGGTAGCACTAGAACTAAGTGTGTTCACTATGATAGAAACTACGCTGTCTTTTTTTGGTCATTGCAATACCAAGAGGGTTGAATAATAACCCGGGGACAGACGAAAGCAACAATGATGTGGGCAAAATGTGGGATAAACAGTCAAGCAGAGAGAGAGCGCTTTTTATATTGTTACTAGGTACTTAGAATACAAGAGCCTCACTGAGTTACGAATGGTGTTATAATGAAATAGAAATGGTTCATCTGTTTTTTCATCTTTGTCGCAGGGGCATCGTGAGATTTGCCATTTAATTTGTCATTCTTGCTGTTTGTTTTAGCATTTAACGTATACAATGGAGGAAATCGTTCAATAATACAGGGTGTAAAAAGACTGCTACCGAAAACTGAGGGATTGCAATCACACCATGATTCTGAACATATTTATCGAAAAAAAAAACTCAAAAAAATTTTTGACCCTACTACGACCCTGCTACGTCATTTTTTTTTTCTAGTTTTTTGCTACTAGTACAACATAATAAAACCATACCTACCTAATCATTTCATTTATAAAAGAAAAAACAATTAAAACTCAAAATCCAGCAATCTACGTATAAAAACGCGCCCAGTACATACGCAAACAGTGATCTTCAAACGCTGTTTTCCCCGGATATAATGATTTTTTCGGAAAATCCTTTTGGATTTAGTTGTGTGTTGGGATGCTGTACCTACCCCTTTCGGCTTCGGTAGACGTCTTTTTACACCCTGTATAATTTAATACTTTTTACCTAAAGAAATTCTAATGTTCTTATTGAAAGAACGACTTTCGACAGGTTTTGATCAGTTGTGTTATAAAATTGATCGTTTTTGCTACCGTTAAATGACTGAACTGTTTCTAGTGTTTCTTAGTGGAAACTTTTTATTTACAGAAACTAAGCTACTACATATTTACAAAATACAACAGGACTAGTCAAGCTATCTAAGGATCGTTAGAAACAATCTATAGATAGCTCAACTGATCCAGGTCACTGTCAGTCGGGAGCGTGCCCAAAACACTGGCGGCATCTTAGTATCTTAGTTATCATAAATATTTATTCATATTTAATTTAAGGATATTTGGCAATTATAGCCAACACACAAAATCAATTCAATTAGGTACCTAATGATAAGTGGGTAAATGATAATTACGTTTTTATACTAAAAAGAAAACCGACTTCAATGTTTGACTCGAAACGCGGTGTGACTCAGGGCGTCAAGCTGTCGATTCGATTTCTATTTGTGACATGGCTAGGTGGGAAGGTGTTTAGAGTTTTACGGGGAAACTATCAATCCCTCAGGAATAAAATTTATATGGGACCACCTCTGGAGTATACTCTTTCAAACATAAAAATAATTTTGCAAATCGGTCAACAAATGGCGGAACAATCGCGTAACAAGATACAAAGAAAAAAAAAAAAAAAAAAACATACAGACGACTTGAGAACCTCCTCCTTTTTTGAAGTCGGTTGAAAAGGTAGCCTTTAAATACAAGACAAGCAAGACTTTGGTAGACATACCTAGTAGTGCTTCAAAATATTACTTTTAAAAAATAACGTCAATCATCACAATTTAAATATGTAATTTAAATATCCACCACATCTCTCCGATCAATCACTGTAATATCACATATCAACCAGACAATCAAATTGCAGATTTAAAATGCAACAACACAATTTCATATTTAAATGTTCAACATAAAGCTTATTTTCGATTGCAACTTCATTTATAATATTGCAATCTAAATTGACAAGCTAATTTCAGTCTTATATAAGGGTTATAAAGTAGATTTTTAGTTTTACTAGCAATTGCATAGGGTTGCCTACAAGCATAAAAAGATCGCTAGATAGGGGTGGCGTGTGACCACTTGAATTGCAGATAATATCGAAATGATTATAAGAATCAATTTGTACGCCAATTAGTGAGGATATTTAGCCCTTTATGATAATGAAACTTATTCAAATAAGCCGGTTGCATTCGTTTGATTTTTTTTATAAAACTGGGGTATGTAGCCTCGATTTTCTATACGAAGATTCGAACCCCGGCTGTTAATATCTGTTTCATAAAAGAGCACACATTGACGACCTCTGTGGCGCAGTGGGTGAAAGCCCGCCTGCGACACAGCAGGTTCGATCCCCGCCGCGGGACAAATGTTTGTATGACCTACAGATATTTGTCTCAGGTCTGGGTGTTTCTATGTATAATATGTATGTATTTACAAACAAAAAGTATATAAGTAGTATATCAGTTATCTGGTTCCCATAGTACAAGCTTTGCTTAGTTTGGGGCTAGATGATGCTGTGTGAAATGTACCTACTAACATCTTCAAAATGTTGGCATTTGATACATTAGCCAAACTGTTCAAAAACTCTTAGAAAATGTCAATGTTTTTATGTAATTTTAATTATCTCCGTTACATTAAGCCGAATTTACATTACGAAATTAGTGGCATGAAATTAATTTCGTGACATTAGTTTTACCAACAGTTTCACGTGTAATTTAATATTTTCGTAATGCATGCATTAATTTCATGAATCCAAATGAGTTTCGTGCGGTGCGCGATTTTTTGGTGAAATTAATGTCATGCAACTAATTTCATAGTGTAGACGCGACGTAAAATTAGTGTCGCGAAAGTCTCATTAATGAATAGTCTTTTTTTAAGTTTATATATAAGCATCTCTTTAGCTACATTGAATATAGAAAAATATAGCTTTGATGCTGATGGCGCCATGGTTACTGCAATACTGTGGATTTCACGACACAATTTTTTTTACGAAATTACTTTCGCATATACCGAAACTACTTTCGTGAAACTGAGTTCAACATGCATGACACTAATTTCGTAATGTAAATCCCGCATTAACTGCGTAGTTTCAGAAGAAGGTCAAAGCAACAGATGTAACTCCACGTTGGTCTATGTCTGAGATGTAGGGCCATAATGCTAGCGAGTTCATAAGCTGTAGCGAGAGCGTAAGCTGAAGACAACTATGACTTTATATTATGTTCTTCTTAGACAAAAATTTTTGCATTTTAAAAAGAAAAAAAAAGTTAGTAGACAGAAATGAAGTAAAATATTTATAAGTCTTCATCATCATCATCATCATCATCATCATCGGCAGCAATAAATGTCACAGCTGGAATAATCCCACAGCTGGACATAGGCTTTCTCCGTGAAACACCATTCTATTCAGGAATTAGAGATTGAATTTATTTATTTGCATGAATGTAGTACATTATAGTTCTTATATATAAAATCAAGTTCAAATAAACATACTCCGTGGTGCAATGACCCACATGCATTTTTTTTTATCTATAACACCTAATTAATTATACAATTTACTTACTTAAAACCTGCAATATTTAGTACGAACAGAACGGGAGTAAAATCATCTTGTTTTAAGATTTCTATGCGATCTCTTCTTCTTGTATTGACGACCTCTGTGGCGCAGTGGGTGGAAGCCCGCTTGGGACGCAGAACGTTGCGGGTTCGATCCCCGCCGCGTGAAATTGTGCAAAATGGTGCGCATAGTACTGCGCAAAAAAAAATGCGCAGAGTGCGAAAAGTGGTGCACAAGGTGCGAAAAATGTCAAAAGAACAAACTTCATTCCAACCGAGTGTACCGACATCTATCTTTAACTAGCTGACCCGCGGCAAACGTTGTTTTTCCATTATATCGCTATTAAAAAATAAGGGTTGATCGTAGAAGGGTGAAAATTGAGGATTGTATGTATTTTTGTATGTTGTATCATAAAAAAATAGAAATTAAAAATTTGGTATAAAAAATAAAAAATAAAAAATAAAATTTAGGGGAGGACTACCCCTAACATTTAGGGGGATGAAAAATAGATGTTGGCCGATTCTCATAGATACCGGATAAGCACAAAAAATTTCATCAAAATCGGTCAAGCCGTTTCGGAGGAGTATGGCAACGAAAACTGTGACACGAGAATTTTATTATATTAGATTTTACTAATCGCTTGTTTTATGTCCACAGACCCAGCGACAGTGAACTTGCTATATTTATAAACGCGGCGATTGGCAAGCTATCGATTATTACAACGATGCGATTATTGTGTTACAATACAACTGTTGTAATTGCTTTCGAATGGATTAATCGATTATTATTTAATCTAGCTCGCATTGACATTGAATTGTACGAACTTAGTATCTTGTTAGGTTCTAATCGAACTAAAATGTTCACGTTTCCATTCCTGGATATAGTCAAAGTAAGTACTTAAAATCATTCTTATTAGTGTCTGTTCACATCTGACAGAAGATGCGTCGCGTATTATCGGTCGCGTAACGTCAGAACAGACAATTATATGAAAACTAGCTGACCCGCGCAACTTCGTCTGCGCATTATTAGGATTCAAGTGCCATTTACCATGCAAAATGAGAAAAAAACAAAAAAATTCTGCAACGCAAGAACATAGCAAAAAGTGGCGGTCACCCATCATCTTTATGACCTCGCCCAGGGTCGCTGAACTTTTTTCCCCATACAAACTTGCAACTCTTATTTTCACGCCCCCTTATAAATATTTAAAGAAAAAAGTAGCCTATGTCCGTCCCTGGGGTATAATCTTTATCCATGCCAAATTTCAGCTCAATCTGTTTAGCGGTTTGGGCGTGAAAGCGTAACAAACAGACAGACAGACAGACAGACAGACAGACAGACAGACAGACAGACAGACAGACAGACAGACAGAGTTACTTTCAGATTTATAATATTAGTATATGAAAATTCAACCTCACTTGACCGATGCGCGATTATGATAACGAAGACCGCTCGACGCATCTTCCGTCAGATGTGTATCGACCCTTAAGGTCCACTCAGAATTACTTAAGAGTTTGATGTTTTACTCCTGTTCCTTCACGATTAATACCGCGAACCAAGTATAAAACGTAAACAGGTTCACGACTGTATCCCCAAGGTGCGGTAGACATTCTCTCAGATCTTTTTATGTTACTTATTCCAGATCCTTTGAAGATGTCCAAGGGGGGTAATCAGAGGCATGTCCAAACACAATAATATTTGATACATGCCCACATTTTGCTGAAGTTAGTATTCCATACGTGACAGGTTGCAAGCCCATCGCCGCCTATAAGAACACTAACTGGTTTCCTCACGATGTTTTCCTTCACCTTTTAGAGCACGAACCAAGTATTTCGTAATATTTTATAACTTTTCTATATCGAGCCCTTCCTTCCTGCAACTTCCTTACAATATCTGAGTAGCAGCACCTGTCTACCAAAATAGACGTACATTGCACTCTTCAAATACACATGCAACTACCACAATTCACTGAAACGTACTCCATCTAACGTATCACATCCATCGCTGCTTTTGTTTGAAGCTCATAAAACTATCTCATCAAAAACGGCAATGGATAGCGAACAGATCTAAGTTTTCTAACTGTATTTGCTTCAGGTATGGCTGAAACGTGCTTTATCTAACTGCTGCATAACCATCGGCGTTTTCAATAGAAACTCGCGAAAAGTTACAGAAGAAAAGTAGCAATGGATAATCTTAGCGATGTTTTCAAAACCGATCGGCCATTGGTAAAAGTATTGGTAACGTACCTATTGTTATTTATACTGAAGTATTGGTATGCAATTGAGATCAATGAATGGGCTATAAATACGTATGTTATTCGATGTTAGGACACAATTAGGTTTGGCAGCACCTGTGAATGTGACACTGTTAGTTTGTTGGTAAACAAAAGGTTTTATAATAGAAAAGGTTAATGAATAAGATAGTTTGTCTAATCAAATAAACTATTCAAATTATCGGTTCAACTGTTTGGTACGTTGTTCGTCGGTACAATATTGGCATCGTAAAATACAGTATGAACGCCTCGCATCAAGAAGAGCAGAGGCAGATGGCATAGTCTTTGGCCATGATATACAAAACTTACCTACCATTCAGGATAAAACCAAAGTCAAGAAGCACAGTATCATTTTAGATGGCTTAGTTCCACTAGCTAGTTCAACGCTGACACAGTGTCAGTGTTGAACAAACTAGAGGAACTCTCGACTTTCAATCACAACTGACTCACTGATCAATGGATTTTGCGTTTCATATTTATATCCGCACTAGCTGGTACCAGCGACTTCGTCAGCAAAATAACATAAGTAGGAACTTAAAGACCTATAAAAATAATCGAAGTCTCCATTAACTTTTCAAAACTCAAAATGATCGTATCTCGTCCTCCAAGGAAAAAGTATTTATCAAAAAAATCTTAACTTCGGATGTATTGATGAGTGGGAATATACATGTTACATTTTATAATCATTTATCATGCAAAATAAAATAAAAAACAAAAAAAATGTGGATTGCAAAAAGTGGCGGTCACCCATCATCTTTATGACCGCGCCCAGCGTTGCTTAACTTTGATCCCCATACAAACTTGCAACCCTTATTTTCTCGCTCCCTTATGATTATTTACAAAAAAAAAGCCTATGTCCATGCCTACTTTCAGCTTAATCTTTTCAGCGGTTTGGGCGTGAAAAGGTAGCAAACAGACAGACAGACAGAGTTACTTTCACATTAATAATACGAGTATTAAGTATGGATGGATATTAGTATGGATAGTATGAATTAGCACGAGCTCTTAACGATGAAGAAAAGCATCGTGAGGAAACCCGCAGCTTAGTCAAACGTGTTGATATAGCTGAGAGGATGGTTTAGGCGCTGAGCAAGCCTTATATTACTATTTATTGTTGAGTGCAAACATAGGTTGCCTCCTGACTCTGTATAAATCATCTAGTATAGTAGACATCTATAGGTAGATGATTTATACAGCGTCAGGAGGCTCCCCTGAAATCACTGAGTTTTTTGCTCACAGCATGGGATACCTAAGATGACAAAGAACCTCCCGAAAATTCCTTTAACAAATCTCAAAAAAAATTACAATCTGAACTAAGTGTGACAGTTGAACGTCATTTGAGACTAGTTCAACTTTATTTAATTATCAGCCATTACAAAAATATTTGACATCTTCAGAGGATCTGGAATAAGTAGGTACACAAAAAAGCTCTGATTGCTTGTCGAAGTTAAGTGGTCAGTAAGTGGATGGGTGACCGTGGCATTGTCAACTGAGTGCTTGTGTGCTTCGATCACTAGATTGTGGGTCGTTAAGCTATGACGGGGGTCTTTTATGCGGCCTAAAAACTCCGTTACCAGAGTTGGTCACTAACTCATACACGACCTCTGTGGCGCAGTGGGCGAAGGTCCGCCTGCGATGCAGAAGGTTGCGGGTTCGATCCCCGCCGCGGGACAAATGTTTGTATGACCAACAGATATTTGTATCGGGTCTGGGTGTTTCTATGTATAATATGTATGTATTTACAAACAAAAAGTATATATTTATCAGTCATCTAGTACTCATAACACAAGCTCTGCTTACTTTGGGGCTAGATGATGCTGTGTGAAAAGTCCAGCGTTATTTATTTATTTATACAAACTTACTTTTACCACAGTCGTGACCCATGATAGAGATAATACTCGTACTAGAGTAGAATAGAGTAAAATTACATTGAACTTAGACGAATTTCAGTAGTTTCATCGCAGTTGTACAAAATATGCTTTGATGATGTAAAATAATGCTCGAATAACATTTAACAAGGAAATGTGCCACTGTATTTAAACGTGACTCTAACTAACCCGTCAGACTTTGAGCGAATTGATCTGAAAGAATTTATGTGATGAATCTATGAACGATTTCTTATTGATATATCGTAATTCTTTTGATGTAATAACTAGATAACTGGAATCTGGGTGTTTCTTAAAAAACCTACATTAGTAATCTCACAAGTCTACTGACCTACTAGTGTATTACGGTCGTCAACCCAAAGTATGGATATGATGCCAAGATTTGCTGTTCCAATTTAGACTTTATTTCATAGCAATAACGCATATTTTCAAATGAATTACCTAACACTAATTGATGCTTATAAAAAAATATAAATACGTATGCACTAGACTTGGATATTTTAAATAAAAAACTAAAATACGAGATAATTTTGTAACCGAAAATTCCATAAAAATCTCCAAAATAAGCATTTAACTACAAGGTTACTATTTATACCTATTAATTAATTGCGAGCTGATTAATTAAAATAGAAATTAACCAATGTAGCCGCCCGCCCAACGCCTGAAAAGGCGCAAGGCGGGCGGTGAGCTTTAAGCGCCCGTTACGGCGGCGCGCGGGGGCGGGACAAAAAACCTTCTCAAGGGTTAAAAAGAGGGATGTTTTTAGGGTGTGATAGTGGTATTTTGAGTGGTTGAATGTAGATGTAGGATGAAGAAATGGTGGGTTTGTTGGGAGCGCGCGGGGGCCGACGCGCTAGCCATGTAAGGCGCGCTGCGTATGCGCGGCGCGCGCCTATATAACCCTCCCGCAGTGCTGACCGCCGCACTCGCAGTCTCGCTGCCTTAGAGTCAACATCCACCGCGTCCCAACCCACACACACACGCCAAAATGTGCGACGACGATGTTGCTGCGTTGGTAGTCGACAATGGCTCCGGCATGTGCAAGGCCGGTTTCGCCGGCGACGACGCGCCCCGCGCCGTCTTCCCGTCCATCGTGGGTCGCCCCCGTCACCAGGGCGTCATGGTGGGTATGGGCCAGAAGGACTCCTACGTAGGCGACGAGGCCCAGAGCAAGAGGGGTATCCTCACCCTGAAGTACCCCATCGAGCACGGCATCATCACCAACTGGGATGATATGGAGAAGATCTGGCACCACACCTTCTACAACGAGCTGCGTGTCGCCCCCGAGGAGCACCCCGTGCTGCTCACCGAGGCTCCCCTGAACCCCAAGGCCAACAGGGAGAAGATGACCCAGATCATGTTTGAGACCTTCAACTCTCCCGCTATGTACGTCGCCATCCAGGCCGTGCTCTCCCTGTACGCTTCCGGTCGTACCACCGGTATCGTGCTGGACTCCGGAGACGGTGTGTCCCACACCGTGCCCATCTACGAAGGTTATGCCCTTCCCCACGCCATCCTCCGTCTGGACTTGGCCGGTCGCGACTTGACCGACTACCTCATGAAGATCCTCACCGAGAGGGGATACTCTTTCACCACCACCGCTGAGAGGGAAATCGTGCGTGACATCAAGGAGAAGCTCTGCTATGTCGCCCTCGACTTCGAGCAGGAGATGGCCACCGCCGCCGCCTCTACCTCCCTCGAGAAGTCCTACGAGCTTCCCGACGGTCAGGTCATCACCATCGGAAACGAAAGGTTCCGTTGCCCTGAGGCTCTCTTCCAGCCCTCATTCCTGGGTATGGAATCTTGCGGTATCCACGAGACCGTGTACAACTCCATCATGAAGTGCGACGTTGACATCCGTAAGGACCTGTACGCCAACACCGTCATGTCCGGTGGTACCACCATGTACCCCGGTATCGCTGACCGCATGCAGAAGGAGATCACCGCCCTGGCTCCCTCCACCATCAAGATCAAGATCATCGCTCCCCCTGAGAGGAAATACTCCGTATGGATCGGAGGATCCATCCTGGCTTCCCTGTCCACCTTCCAGCAGATGTGGATCTCGAAGGAGGAATACGACGAGTCCGGCCCCGGCATCGTCCACCGCAAGTGCTTCTAAGCGCTTCGCTGAGAGTGCGCGCTGCTGCGTCTGCGCAGCCGCAGCGTGACCAGAGTGCTGAGTGTTGTGACATCTTGCTCGAAAGCATTTGTACGTTGTACGTAGTGATACCTGAACTGAACATCTAATATAACGCCATCTATTATAATGTAATTTATTGTATTATAAATTTATATAAATTTAATTTTTCTTTTTTATTTTTATTATTATACACGGGATCGTTATGGATCTCATGCCATGTAATTAATAAATAAACGGTTAATTTATTTATTTTAATTACATTTTCTTTTATACAGTCGCTGGCTTTCGTTTTTGTTTATAAATAGTTCCTTTTACCTACTTCCTACCTCTAGAAATACAATACTTAGAGCACTTTCATTTTAAAACACAAGCACTCGAATGACCTACATACAGTCATCTCGATTCTTTCCGATAACTCAAAAACACCGCGAAGAATTCAAATTTAGAACAGTGGCCCCCCACACGCAGCCACTACCATAAATAGTAAAGACTCAACTTTTCTAATTTTACCTCGGCGCCTCACTAAATCCCCACTCACACAAATCCGACTTGCCTGGTTCTTGTTCAAACCATGCTTTACAAATCGTTCATAATGTTCAACATTAGGCTGATTACATACCGAGTAGATAGGTGACAAAATGAATACAATACTAGGCTGTGAGAGTTAGCCGTTAGCTGAGCACTCGAGTAGGTGATCGGTCTACATGTAGGAACCGAGAATTCTTTCGAGATCACTAACTCATATTTTGTATTGGTAGAACACTTGCTGTCTCCCTCCTTCGTCAAACAGATCATATATCTGCACTATTCACACCGTATGCTTTCTACAAAATACGTTTCTAAATTTTCTAAATATAATGTCTCCCAGAGAGTAGCGTTTTATGTGTGACGTTGTTTTTCAGTCTGGGCTAGTTTATTAATAGTGCACGAAATCCGAGAACAGTCGGGAATTATCGAGTTCATTCAATGGAATTTCGATGTCAATATAACTTATTAGTTTATCTTGTGTAAGACAGTTTTGGTTGCCAACTTCAAAGCATTGTAAACTAATTATGCTTCCAACTGACAAAATATTTTTGGTGTTCTTAATTAGTTTGCAAAATACCTGAAAGTAATTAGGTATTTTTTAATTGGCTTCCAAGAATTTAAACACCTGTTTTTTGGTTCATGATATTAGATTTCTGTTGTCTTAATAAAAAAAAAGAGATTATTTTTCTCATAAGTAGGTACCTTATCTTAAAACATTTCAAAGTCAGTTTAATTTGATTCTCATCGAATCATTGAATCATTCAATTAGTTAAGATGTGAAAGAACTTGAAAATGTTTTAAGAGTAAGGTGATTATTTTAAAAGGTTTGGTTCAATGTTGACTAGAAGGTAAATACTTTTTTAGGTAGCTTAATTCAGACAACCAACGTCTTATCACTTTTTAAACTCACACGATTTAAACTCATTGTTGTTTTTAACGGGACGAGATTATTATCTAAAACCATTACGCGATCTCGTCCCGTTAAAAACAACAATGAACCAACGTCTTCACTTAAAGAATCGCCATTGGGCATTGATCATTAAAAGTCAAAGTCAAAGAGCTTTGAGTAGAAATACTAGGATCACTTATCAAAATGTCTGTCTACCACACCTTGGAGATGGAGATAAACTTCGATCATACATTTCTATGGATCGAAGGAGATAAAGTTGTTTTTTTTTAAATAGATCGCGCATTCGACACCGGCTTTAAATAGCGGCCGTCAATCGCAGACCGTGTGGGGTGTACGGTATTAAAAGAACTCACTGAGTGGCCATCTGTTAACGAATAAGTTCGTAAAATTAGTGGCAAAAATTGATGGCATTTTTAGGCCACCTTAAGGGCTCCTTTAACGGCTTAAGCTGACTGTTTCACTTGCCTCTCGAAGCTTGGAAGCGCTTAGTTGATAATGCTACTAGCGGTCACCCATCCACTTTGTAAGTAGTTCATATGAGTCAGTGGCCAACTCTGGTGACGGAGCGGAACTGACACAATTTCACGTGCCTTCCGAAGCACAGAAGCGCTCAGTTGATAATGCCATGCGGTCCACTATCCATCTTGTGACCGTACAGAACGTTGTTTAACTTCAACGATCTATCAAGATTGGACCTGGACCAGTTGAGCTATCTATAGATTGTTTTAACTGATCCCTCTTATATTTTGTTATAAGTGAATAGTAGCTAATCCTGTTGTATTTTGTAAATATATGTAAATATGTAGTTGTTTAGTTTCTGTAAATAAACATACTCTTTTAACTTGAAACAAAAAAAATAGTAGCTTAATTTCTGTAAAAATTGTTTTTGTGATAAGAAAGTAAATATTAAAAGAAGTTGAAGTATATTCGTTTGAGTTAGTGGCCGAAAAATTTGAAGAAAATTATACAATATGTTCAACTAACTAAACAGATAGTTGAACATATTGGAGTATAAGAACTAAATAGGCGATAATATGTGATAATGTTTATCGTGCGTCCATGACTTCAAAAGGTATGCCAAGATTGGCATGCTGGCAGTCGAAATACCCCGATGATTCACAAAACACTAGAACATTATGTGCTAATCTGTGACAGGGACGTCCCACAGACCGCACGTACTTTTAAAGTATTGTTGAACGTGCCAAGTGACGTCATTGATAAGAACTCATGGTTTATTCTTAGATTAATGCCGGAGAGCCATGTTAGTCGAATGGGGTTGTGCCTCGACTTTCAATCCGAAGGTCGTGGATTCGAATCCCGGCCGTGCATCAGTGGATTTTTCGTTTCGAAAAATTTATATGCGCTTTAACACGACCTGATAACGATGAAGAAAAACATCGTGAGGAAACCCGCAGCTTAGTCAGCTCCACACGTATTGACGTCGTCTTTCCATCCTGAGAGGATGGTTTAGGTGCTGGGCAAGCCTATTCCATCTCAAGCAATGTCCCAGGCACTACAGCGTTCCGTTAAGTGTAGGCATAGGTTGCCTCCTGACGCTGTATAAATCATCTAAAATAGATGTAAAGGCCTAAGTTTTTTTTATATGCTGGATGTACCATGACTTTTCACTCGTTCCTGAGAAAAAGCTTAGTGACCGTATAAGGGTTCCAATTTTGGGGTTTCACTGTAATCAAAGAACTCATGAAGAGGCCAAATGAACGTAATATTTTTTGTTATTAGTCGCGTAAAATGAGTCGCGCTATTTACAAATACAAATACATTTACTATCAAAGGGAGAGCACACATTAGCACATAGAGTTAATAAAAATAGTGATAAAAATAGTTGGCAATTGGGCTAGACTCATGGTGCATTTACAAGATGCGATGTTTCGTACGATTTGCTAAGCTCCGCCCATTGAACGTGCCGATGAGCGTCGTGCTAACTATGACAAATCGCATACGATGAGCGTTTACATGTGAAAAAATGCCGTGAAATCGCATCGTGTAATTGCACCTTCAGCGCTAAACTACGCACATTGTACGTAGTTTACACTGCAATCGGTTTCATTATAAAAGTTTGTGGAAAACTCATTGTGTGTCGCCTCGTTGGTACAGTCAGCGACAGAAGTTCATGAACATTTGATGTACCTATTTGATTTTCAATGTCGTCGAAGTTCGTGGGGTTTTAGATAAAACTTCAGCTTACATTGGATGTTTTGCCTTGCACCATTATTATATATGAAAAAATTGCAAATAATGATGAAAATGAAGCTTTGAAATCTCCAATTGTTCATGAACTTCTGTCGCTGACTGTACAAGCTTGTTGTATGAAACCGAAAGCAGGTAAGTAGCGTATATTACGTGACTTTAAAAAAAATAAATTAAGGATGTGTAAGGATTGGTACTTTTCGCTGTATTTTCAATCTGAGTCCAATATTGAAGTCCATTTTTTTTTTTTTTTTTTTGTTTTTTTTTTTAGCCTGCATTGTCCCACTGCAGGGCAAAGGCCTCCCTCCCTTCCTTCCAGTTTTTCCTATCCATGGCTGCAGTGGGCCAATCTGGAAGATGCACATCTAACTCGTCCCGCCATCTCCGTGGTGGTCTGCCGCGTGGACGTCTTGTGTTGGGCACCCTTTTTAATTTAAATAACGCAAATAAATTTATATTATTAGGTACCTACTTATAATTAAGTTGTTTGCGCTTGTCTAATAAAGTCCTTTTCTATTCTACAGAGAGGAAATGCGAATTCTAAAATTAAATTCTCTTCGCAATATCCTATTTAACTATTCCATCTCTATTCTTAGTTCGGTTTAACTCAAGTATAAATTGATTTATGATTCACAGAAAGTTACAACGAGGTATAATGAAATAGCTTTGAAGGCATCTAATATTCAACGCTACGATAGTCCAAGAGATAGCGGCTGTTTTACTATGTTGTTTAATTTTGTCCTAGCAAATTTCCATATAAAAATAAATAAATAAATAATGCTGGACTTTTCACACAGCATCATCTAGCCCCAAAGTAAGCAGAGCTTGTGATATAGATATAGGTTCCATCTTGGTAAGCAATTAAGCATGCTTATCTTAGACCCCACTCTTGCTGAACATCATGCAGAGTGAGGTCAAATCCTCACCTATTTAATTTAAAAATATATATTTACACAAGAAGTCAAAAATCTAAGAACGCTTATAATAGTACATTATGGTACTAGTGTGTAACATTGGTGATTACCGCCGAGGTGTTTTTATGAGCCGAGCCGTTAGGCGAGGCTCATAATAGAACAGAGGACGGTAATCATCAATACACACGTGTATCATACGACGTTTTTCAACACACTTGTGAATAAAATAACAATAAAAACTCATTTTCAACAGTGAAAACGAGTTGTGAAAAATGTTTCGCTATTGCGGGAAAAATTAATCAGTTTTCCTATGCGCGCGCATTGCGATCGGCCACAGACTATATTTCCGCGCCGCGCATAGGGTTTGCGGCCTATTCTGCCACGGACAAAATGGGGAATTTAAAGTTTTCTTTTATTATAGAGAAAACAAAAGTTATATTTGAGTGAAAGTTTTATTTATTAAACACGTACGAGTTAAAATTATCTATTTAAATTAGAAGTTGCATGAAATGAGCAAGCAATAGGAACATTAATTTATTTGTTCTATTGAACACGATCTTTTTTCTGAATAAAAACTTTTTAAAGAACAAAGCAACTCAACCAATAAAATTAAAAAAAAATTCTATTACTCACTAGTAATGAAAAAGTCACAGTTTGATTATGGGTGTCATTATGTGCCTAATTGCGGTGACCATAGTGCCACTTTATGAGCAAGTGTGTTGAAAATTATTATATACGCACCCAATCGTCGGCACTGCTCCAATTATTGGCACTTGACTGACCCAGCAGTGGGCGAAATCGGGCTGCGGATGATGATGATGATGACTTAAGTTTGAAAAATAAGGATTATCGGTTATTCATGTTCGATAAAATGCATTTAAAATACAAACATTGAGCTTGTTAGGTTGTAAAAATTATCGACAATGTCCAGTTTACTATTGCATATTGAATTTAAATTGTTACATGATTAATTTGACGATTTTATTTCTGATTCAATTTATGTAAAACTAAGGATTTGTACACCGTGTTAATACGGTGGAGAATGTGACACTTACTTTATATTTCAAATCTTGTAACCATTCTTCTGACAAATTTTATTTCATTTCCTTTCAGTGCTACGAGAATCTACGGCGTAGCAATGCTACACTCGACCCTGATTATGTCGATCAATCAATCTTATTAAGAAGCTGGGATCACATAGAATAGTCTTATGAGCTAGGTGATCTCCTGTTCCTTCGCAACCAATACCTTCGCCACTAAATAACCAAGGCAACAAAACGCGAACCATCTCCTACTCTACAACCAACCACGAATATTTGCTCACTACGATATTAGTTAAGTTGTTCCCATTTATACATAACGAACTAAACTGTATTAATAAATTGTTATTAACTGGTAGGGGGGTGAAATGTACCGGCATCCGTCAAAGAGTATAATTGTCAATAAGGGCTAGAATCGCATGAATTCTCTGTTCATTCGAAGTCGGTGAACCGATGACTGACACTTTTTATTAATTTCGCACAGGGCTGGGAACGTAGGGACTTGATTTGTTTTGATTGATTTAGACACTAAGTAGGATCACGACTATTTCTAAGGACACTCTCTAAGTCTTTTGAAGATCTAGATTTTCTTAGTCTAAGCCCCTTACGCACTAGCAGTTGAACCGCGGGGCGGCTAGCCGCGTGGCTGGCCGCTTTTCCAGTTATATTAAGCAACCGCTTGTGATTAACCGCCAGGAAATTGTACTAAAATTTTAGCCGCGCTTCTAGTCGCCCCGCGGTGCGTAAGGGAGAGGTAGAGACACGTCCAAATACATTATTAGAAACACACATCCACGGGCACATTCCATCCTTGATAGGTTAAAAGCACTTGCTTCAACCTACTAAATGTATAAATCTGAAAATGTATGAGTACTCCTACGTTTGTGTATAACGTATCAGTTTCTGAATTTGTAATTTTTTTAACCCTTATTTTCCCACTTCTGGGCAAAGTTGTCCTCCAATCCTTTCAGTAGTTTATTTTATAAAGTTATATTTACATTTATGTGAATCTGTTAGGGACAACGTGTGCCTACTAGTTTAATACAGCTCGTGTCTCATCCCTAGCCACTAGATATTTGATTTGAATGTATTGTTGTGCCTTGAATAGCCTGCCAGCTGACATCAGGTGATAAAGCCTTTTTCACACCCATTGATTTGGAATTGGCAGTCTTTATGTAATAACACGTTTCAAAGTAATGAAGTTTAATCTTTGAGCTTTGAATTTTATTTGATGTTATGAATATATTTTAATACTGTTTCTTTTGTGATGTCTTTTCAAGTTAAAAAGATATTTTGAAAGCTTTCATCATCATCAGTGGTGTCTTGTCAATTGGAAGGTCGTGGGTTCAAATCTGGTCGTGCACCAGGCATTTATAATTTTAGTTAAGGTTTTCTATAGAGCCGCGCTGGTCGAATGCGGTTGTGCCTCAAGTTTTGCCGAAGGTCGTGGGATCTAATCGCGTCCCCCAGGCAACCTATGCCTATACTCAATAGAACGCTGTAGTGCCTGGGACATTGTTTGAGACGGAATAGGCTTGCTTAGCTTGTACTAGGCAAGCATCTTTTCAGCTTAATCGATCTTGTCCACAAGAAAGACAACGTCAATAATGTGTGGAGCTGACGAAGATACACAGAACTCCGCCAAATATCTAGCTTACATGAAAAATCCTATCTCCAGTACGTTTTGAACGCGCGCCAATATTTATATAGACAGTCACTATGATACGTTTACGATTCATAGTTTTCTGTGTGACTAGCTGTCCGTCGCGGTGTTACCCGCGGTCTCTTGGGAAAATTTCACTTTATCAGGGATAATGTAGGATTCGAATGGTTTAAGAATTTTTCAAATCGGTCCAGTAGTTTCGGAGCCTATTTAATTCAAACAAATATTTTCTCTTTTTAGTGTAGATATATGTTATTCACGTATAAGGGATGATAATTCTTAATGTCGCACATATAAACAGTTCTTATCAATAGGCCGGCCATGTTTTGTTTGATCTTGTCATCGATTATTTCTAAGTTCTTAGAGGACTGTCATAAGTACAATATTTAGATCGTGTTTAGATTCATGTCGTAAAAAGTCGAAATTTAATTTTCTAAAGTAAGTTGCCTGGAAGAGATTGCTCTGAACGTTAAGGCCACCCATCGTGCCACCGTACCCTATTTATACTCGTACTAATTTTCTAAAGTAGAGCCTGGAAGAGACCGCTCTGAGCGATACGGCCGCACGTTGTGCCACCGCACAATGTATAATTGCTTAATTTGTAATGTGTAAAGAGTAATTAGGTAGGCACCTATCTATTTTTAAATATAATTGTCTCCTGAAAACAAGAGATATTATTGTTTTAATAATATGTAAAAACCCCAAGCAAAGTTACACGACAAATTCAATAACCACAAGATTATCTCCTACAGAGCTAAGCGTCAAAATATTAAGTTTTTATGAATGAAGCTAAGTTCTGCAAACACATAATGTAATTCGAACGGGGTGGGGTGGAATTTAATATTGGCAACGCTCGGGTTAAGGCTACGTGCAAATAAAACTCTATGAAACCGAGTTAAGGGTAGCTGGAGTTTTGTTGGTAAACGTTTTTAAATTTTATGAGGCTGTAATATTGCCAGTAGGTACCTCATTTTTAAAAATTAAAAAAAAAACTGATGAGGCTTTTTGCAGGTTACCTAGGTTTAGGTTATAAGCGTTACCTAGGTATACCAATATATATGCTTTGGGGCGTTACCTATTTCAATACCGAAGACCTAAAATTATTATTTTGTTCGTCAAAGTTTAACATCACGGAACTATAGAGTCCCGGACCTTTGATAGGCATGCATGGTGCCGAAGGCAACACACAGAGGCCTTTTTGACAATTTTGATCTTGTGTGAGGGAGACACATACCGGCTACTATTCCTACAACACTATAAAAATGCATTCAGGAACAGTTATTATTATAATTAATTTATTTTCACACACATAGCATATAAAATAGTTTGTCTCATCATAACATAACAAGTATTTTATTTGTAGGTACTGTCATTGTCCACTCCTCAGATCCACTCTAACTTTTCATTAGACTGATGTCCGTAGCACGTAAGTAATCAGCTGATCATTACTGAAGCCACATTAGTGGGTAATTACCTAGACTAAGAAAGAACCAATGTGTCGCGTCCCCTTAAGAGTTTGTCTGCAGATATTTTTACAAACGTTATTACTGCGTCGCTTCAGCTTTCTTTATTAAATTGCCGTCAGGGGTCGCGGGATTAGTGGACGAGGTAATATAGGTGCTTGACAGTCAGATATGTAAGTTAATGGACAAGTTACGTTTTCATTGGTACTTATGTGTGAAAATTATCTAATTGGAACGAAGTTACGATACGACTTAGGCACCTTCAAGAAAAGAGCCTATTCCTACCTCAAAGGCCGACAACGCATCTGCAGTGCTTCTTGATGCGGCAGTTGTCTGTGGGCGGTGGTAATCACTTACCATCAGGTGTGCCACTGGCTCGTTTGCCCCCTCTTCCATAAAAAAAAAAAGTTCCTTTTTGGACGGTATCGAAGAAAAAAAAGACAGGCTATAAAAAAATGTTTGTTCCATTTTACCGTCACGACACAATATTTACATAGATGTCAAATCGTCTCACTGCGAAATGGCAGCCACGACACAATCCATAGATTTTTAAATTTTTAGTACGGAAAAGCTTTTCTAGGATCCAATTTTTTTAATTACCAGTTAATAGAAAAGTACTCTTTGCTTCGTTCCAACCGAGTGTTTCACAACACTCACGTACTTTTTTTACTAATTGTAATTCTTCTTGTCGTATAGTTCTTTCGAACAAGTGTGGTGAAATTATTTTAAGTGGGCCTTTACCGTTGAGAGTAGGTAGGTAGTGCACATAAATATTTTTGGACCAAAAAATTCATTGGTGCGTCTGGTGTACTTATAGGCCGATTACGTAATAGCGTAACGCAAGGACGAATTATTTTGTTCTTAGAGTAACGACTTGAATTAACCTGCCCTTTAGCAGTCAAATATCCATTATTGATCGACTAATCTATGAACGACACAATCACGAGCTTTCTACAAAAATAAACTTCAAAAAACTTTTCAGAGATATGATAAACTTTCTTGTGCTGCCACCTATTGAATGTTTTGTAAAGCTTAGCTACCTCTACTTACCACTAGATGACGTCTTAATGCATATCGTAGTTACAATGTTTAATAATAGATGGCAGTACCTACCTAGTAATTTAAAAGAGCGGGGAAATTATTTTTCCTTATAATAGATAGGTTAAGTACCTACTTCTGCCTACAATTATATATTCTTTTCTACTTGTTTTAAGCCTCACAAGCTCACAACCTTTTTTGTATTTTAATGTGGGCACTGTGGGTTTGACATTGAATGATGAAAATGAATACTTATAAAGTATATTATAGTCTGCTTGGGTTTCATTGCCTGATTCAAATTATTGCTTGATAATCATCTACGAGTATAAGAACTTGTTAGCTCCGCAAGCTCTAATGAATAATTGCCTTCTAAATTATTAAGTAGAAAAATTTAATGCTTTAAAAACAATTCAAGACCAGTCTTATCTTCTAAATGTTCAAAAAGTACGTGAGTGTCGTGGAACACTCGGTTGGAACGAAGCAAAGAGTACTTTTCTATACTGGGAATATAATAAATTAATTGTCAATTAGGTAGGTACCTACTTATCCTAGAAACGCTCTTCCGTACTAACAATATTGGACTGTGTCGCGGCTGCGCATTTCACAATGTGACGATTTGACATATTATAGGTACAATGTGTCGTGAGTGACGGTAAAATGAAACAATTTTTTTTCCAACCTGTTTTTTTTTCTTCGATACCGTCCGAAAAGGAACTTCGTTTCAAAAATAAATCGCAAAAGGCTAACCAAATGGAGCCTCTTCATCCAATCTGTATCAACTCCTCCGTACAAAGGTTTAATGAGGTGGTTACATAAAATTCGCTTTATAAAGAGTCCAATAAACGATCCAATAAAGCAAGGGGGCGTTTTCACCCCCCTTAGGGGTGCAGGGGGTGAATATACCCTCATATCTCCAGCAATTACGGCAAAACAAATGAGAGCTAACGAAATTCACCTCTAGAGATCACGGTGGGAACAAAGTGCGGTAGAGTCGAAGTGAGCTTTCATAAATTTTATCATAGAAAAGGCTAACAAATTGGTAGGATTTTGGAAGAAAAGGCTCAGAAGTACCTAGGTACCTACTTCTAGAGTAGAAAAAAAATTGAGTTAGGTACTATTACGATAGTTAGGTACCACCTACCTTCCTAGGTACGTTTTTTTTTATGATGAATGGGTCGGCTCTTGACCTCAAACTTACACAGGCAAGAGTGAGGTCTACGATGGAGCGAGCTTACCCAGAAGGTGCCTATTAACTCTCTTCTTAAAAACAATAGGGTCGTAGCTCATCGGATTTCCGCTTGATAGTTAAACGTAATTTACGTTTAACTATCAATGAGTGTTAGTTATTCGTGATAGGTAAGTTTTGTGATACTTTTTTAGGTACGTAAGCACGTAAGTTCTTACCATACTTTTTTATTCTAAAAATATAATAGGTACCTACATCAAGCTTAGAGAAACACTGAGCTTTAAAAACTCGTTGAAATTAATTAAACTTTATCCATTACCTCTCTGTTCCGTTACTGCTGTTATTCTGTGGCGGTGCCAAAGGGCTGTGTGTCGGGTGTTTTAGGGTTTTTTCAGCAGCTTTGACTTGCAAATTTCGACAGTCGCGCTCGGCACCGCCCGCGGCTTCGCTGTCTAATTAAAAAACAGCCGCGATGCTAGCGCCAAGCGGGAGACTGCTGAACTATTGACGCTAGCGCTGATGCGGCGAGTAGTTGAACTAATTCACGGCGGGTGGTAGGATTTTTGGAAGGTTTCTTTACGTTTGTGCGTTTATTTTGAATTCTAAATTAATACATATTTTCTAAATAAATATTTTTTGAATGTTACAAGTACTGGACAATCTGCGACTCTGATCAAAGTTGTTGACATCATAGAGTTGATTAAGCTACTCGACGCTAGATGGCACTATTAGTCTATTATAATAACAAGTTATATTTTTTATTACCTTGATTTTATAATTATTATTGGACTTCTTTCGCCATTTTTGAAGGACCTAGTGCTCTGCTATTTCATTTAGTTTTTTCGTGTTTTGCTAGGTTTTATTATGTAATTTCAGTAGCATTTTACTAATGAAGCCTTGGATACGTAACAGATGATTTGGCAAATGGAATGGGGGAGTATTCAAGAAGATTTCTCATTTGACGAAAGATTTCCGTTGGAGTTTTGAAATGACAAGCCGCCATGTTTTTCAAAATCAAATTGACGTGACATGAATACATATTTGAAGGTTGCCATTTTTTAAAAGAAGAAGAAGGAATAAAAAGCCAACTTCCATACATTTTTTCCCATTGTTCTTTAAGGGTTATATAATCATATTTTTGTAATTGTAATTTCTAGCAACTAGCACGATTAAAGCTCTCCTAAGCTAAAGTTTCGATTACAAAAATCGATTTGAAACAATTACTTCCATTAATTACACATTCCGTTTACAAAACACAAATTAAAGCTTCATAAGGATTCATTAGTGGGTTCATACCGCTGAAATGGCACAGTAACATATTATAGCAGTAACTGAAGTGCAGCTGCAGTCACTTTAATAAAACGTAAGTACTACTAATCCCAAATATTAGCATATCTACATACCCAAAAGTTGAAGAATTTTTGTGTTTTTAAGACGTGCTGAATTTATTTTACTGTGTGCTAAAATAAGATATATGAAATGAAAAGATTTCAATTATACAGGGTGTAAAAAGACTATTACCGAAAACTGAGGGGCTCATCAGACCATGATTCTAAACATATTTAGCGAAAAAAAACGCAAAAAAAAATATTTACTAAGCTACGTCATTCTATGTTATTTTCGGTTATTTACTACTAGTACAACATAATAAGACCATACCTACCTGATAATTTACTTAATATTTAAAAGAAAAAACAATTAAAACTCAAAATCCAGCAATCTACGTAAAACAACGCGCCGAGTACATACGCAAACAGTAATCAAACGCTGTTTTCTCCCGATATAATGATTTTTTCGGAAAATCCTTTAGGATTTGTTTGTGTGTTGGGATGCTGTACCTAGCCCTTTCGGCTTCGGTAGACGTCTTTTTACACCCTGTATAAATTTTTACACAATTTTTATTGAGGTGTTTTATTCTAGTATTTTAATGCTGCTGGGAGTCATTGGGTGCAGGCTGCACAATATCGATCGCTCTGGAAATCTATGAGACCAAGGGGACGTCATGCAGCTGATGATGATGATTTTTATTTTCTTTGACTAGGTACCTACTGCTCAAGTTCTTTGTACTTATACAGTAGAGCTAAATGTGTCTGATGTGATTATGATATTTTCATTTTGTTTGACGATACTGTTCAAGTTCTTTGTATACTGTGCTTAATGATTCATTAGCGAGCTTAAAACAATAATTAATTCTGTTAAATCTGGCACATAACGTTAACCTTGTTGAGTTGGTAACGTTCGTTTGTTTGTAATTTACGCATTACGTTATTACAACGTTATTACGGTCGCAGAGCTTTTAATGTAAGTAGGTCTTTACATCTATACCTATTAGACTAGGTACGCCCGCGGCTTCGGAACCCGTCGGTTGATAAATAAGTAGGTATATGTTTTTTGTGCTATTTGAATCAATAATAATTAATTCAAATAGCTATTTGCACAAAAACATATAATTTTCTTATGCATGATGAAAATGAATCTTGATGGATACAAATTTTTCATGTAATTCTGTCACTGACTGTACCACAGTTTTTCCCCTGTTCGGATTAAACATTTTTGAAATTCTACCCCTGAAAAGGTATTCAGGGGTATAATTTCAAAATCATTTTTTGGTTCTCCCCTTTATCTTATGAAAAAAGTACTAATGGTTTGTCTAGCAATTAATAGTATGTTTCTCTATGGGTTTGTCTAAGTACCTACTGTGGGCCTAAAGCGGCCACTTTGGGTGAATAATATTATGATATGATTCACCCAAAGTGGCCGCTTTAGGCCCCCTGATCTGTCAGTCAGACGTCCTAACTTTGCTCCTCTTGGCCAAATCAGTTTGTTTTCGTTGTAATAAAAAAGGTTATGAAATCAAGGAGTCGCGTAATTAGTCATATTAAATGCACCATTAGTAATATTTCACCTTGATTTGCATAGCGCAGCGCTTAGCTAAACGAATCACTAATTAATGCGTGGGGTAATTGCTACTTTAACTCTATAGAGCAAGAGCCAGTGAGCGAAAATAAAACAATATAATCTCTAGCTTTTACTATTAAAAGAAGCTTAGAGTTTAGTTTGCTTAGTCGTAGTGAATCGTCAAAGTGAAACAACGTTTAAGTCAAAGTAATGTAGATAAGTATCATTTATTGCGTTTTGTGCTCGATGGCTGACCGCTAGTGATAGCTTCTATTAATGAGGGTATACGATTCCTACGGATACAGACCCTATAGACAATGTAACAATCGATTGTCGAAAGCAAAGGTAGAAAAGTAAAATTGTATGGAAGTAATCATTTGATGTTGTCGATACGTTGATGGAAACGAACTGTAAGTACATTATCTACAATAATCTATTCGTTGACAACAGATCACGTGTCATATTTAAGGCACAAGTCAACCCCATACATTTTTGTACTTTTCTACCTTCGCTTTCGACAATCATTGTCTAGAGGCTCAGGTCCTACCCTCAATAGTAGGAGCTAACTCTACTTGAATCAGTTCACCCGTGACCACGATCCTGGCAAATAAAACAAGTACGATTAATCAAAAACATTCAATTTATCCAAGCATAAGCACACCAAGTCTTCATGTTTTTTGAAGTCTGGGCGTTATTATACACTGGGCGTTAATCACCCACCCTAGATTTGACGTAAACTATGTAGGACGATTCGCGTGCACCTAGGAGAGACGCGCCGCAACGAATCGCATCGCTTCGCTTTGCAATCGCGTTTGCGTCAAGCCGCCCACGTAAAACGCAGGGTAACAAACAAAAAGTAAGTACCTAGTTGTTTTTTCCCGATCCAAATTTGCTCAACAGCTCCTGCACTAAGGGCAAGTTACCCTGATAGATTAACTGCTTGTAATTAGATGTAAACATTAGTTTTATCACGAGAAGTAAGCATTAGCGGTCACCGTCAACTAGCTACGAACATATAGCTAAATTATATCTAAAACAATAAAATATTTTCACGAAAAATGTCCCCAAGGCGTGGTTTTTTTTTTTTTTTATGGAAGAGGGGGCAAACGAGCATGTGGCACACCTGATGGTAAGTGATTACCACCGCCCACAGACAACTGCAGCATCAAGAAGCACTGCAGATGCGTTGCCGGCCTTTGAGGTAGGAATAGGCTCTTTTCTTGAAGGTGCCTAAGTCGTATCGGTCTGGAAATACCGCTGGCGACAGCTGATTCCATAAGTCTGTCTGGTAGACATTATCTCAGATATTATTGTATTTTAGTATCCTTTGATGATGTCTAAGGGGGTAGTTAAATTTCACACCCCCTATTCACCTCTTCTTCTTTTTGCCATGTCACTTATCTTTCGAACCAGTGTGGTGAAAGGATTGTTTATGCACCCCAAAGAAGCTCTTTTTATGCAGTTTTTGAACTTAAAAAAGAAAACTCTTATTCTCCAACACCCCTTTTCACCCCAAAGGGGTCCAATAACATGGTAATCATCGTTTGTTCGCTAATCGAGTGCAGTGACGCGCGCGAGACTATTTGTTGAGAACGATTCTATAAATATATGTTTTATTGACTTACGTTACGACTATTCTACTTGTTTAGAATAGAATAGAATAGAATAGAATAAAGTTTTATTTTCTCCACATATACACAGTTACAAAATAGGTACTTAAATCTATACAATTTTATGTTTCTTTCTGTGGTTTGATGTTCAGGTCTAATATTATTTCGAATAACCCGGTTCACTAAAGAAACTTCGCAACTTGTCATGTTCTCTCGCTTGCACACTAGTACAGTCACAATGTGTAAGCGAGAGAGCATGATAAACGCCGCAATTTCAGATTTGTTTCTTTATGTCAGAATTGCCAAGCAGTTCAAAAACTGCCTGGCAATAAGAGTTCATGCTAAGCCACGGTCTAATATTACAAATGAGTGTTGGGTTTTTTGAGTTTTACGGAAAGATTATAAATCTCTCAGGAATAACATTGATATCTGTACCTACCATAACATATACATACAGGTTTTTGAGATGGTCCACGGAGGGCAGGTTAACCATTGTAACTACAGGAAATCGCTCTTAGGAGACCTTAGCAAATTTTTTGAGATATTTTGAACTGTATTCACAGATTTTGAAAAAAAAATGTACAGTCAGCGACAAAAATGCCAAAAATTCAAATTTTTTTTTTTGTCAATCGATTCAGTTTCATGTAGGGATCAAAAGACTCTACGGGGCCATTTGAGGTTTGGGTATTAGAAAAGTCAGAAATCGTTAAAAACTTTTCCCATACATTTTGTACTAAAAATCAACTAATGAACTGGACATTTTTTTTTTGGTGCCTTTCTGACTTTTCTAGTGCTTCTTTCTTTTTAACCTTTTGTAAACCGATTTTCATTTGTTTTACTATCGTAAATACAATAATATCTGAGATAATGTCTACCAGACAGACTTATGGAATCAGCTGTCGCCAGCGGTATTTCCAGACCGATACGACTTAGGCACCTTCAAGAAAAGAGCCTATTCCTACCTCAAAGGCCGGCAACGCATCTGCAGTGCTTCTTGATGCTGCAGTTGTCTGTGGGCGGTGGTAATCACTTACCATCAGGTGTGCCACATGCTCGTTTGCCCCCTCTTCCATAAAAAAAAAAAAACCACGCCTTGGGGACATTTTTCGTGAAAATATTTTATTGTTTTAGATATAATTTAGCTATATGTTCGTAGCTAGTTGACGGTGACCGCTAATGCTTACTTCTCGTGATAAAACATCGAGCGTATTCAGCGGTCTTAATTATCATAATCGCGTATCATCGGTCAACTGTGACAGGTTGAATGTTTTCTCATATAATTGTCTGTTCTGGCGTTACGCGACCGCTAATACGCAACGCATCTTCCATCAGATGTGAACCGACCCTAATTTACTTACGAATAGGTACTCTCGAAGTTCCATATTAAAGATTGATACTTTTCCCGTAAAAAAAAATCTAGCTCGCATTAGGATGACTGCTACGGCGTAGCACTGCTACGATCACCATCTCTGAGAAAGCTTTCATTGAATAAATTTGAAATTCCTAATTATCTTGAACCCGCAACATTTGTCGTTCCATGGCGACGTTCTCCTAACCAGCCAGTGAAATCCCTATCCCTAGTTTGAAGAATTTTCGGATGCTTCCCACCACTATTTGTGACTTCAAGGGCCAATTTTTAAAACGTTTAAACATGGTCCTAACCTAGGACCAAATATTCTAAATAGAAAAATTTGCCCTTAAAAATCAGAAATAGTGGTGGGAAGCATCCGAAAATTCTTCAAACGAACGAAAAAAGGAACGCGAATACGTCCAAGAGTTGACCACTTTTATTATTTATAAAAACAAACAAAACATCTTTAGAGATATATTTTATAACAGGATTTTATCAGGATAAAATCCTATTATAAAATATATCTCTAAAGATGAATTGTGATCGCGAAAGTTTAAGAAAGACAAACAAAACAGTTTAGAAAGAACACATTTATTAATCTCTCAGTTATCATACTCAACTATCTTATATTCTACGATGCTACACAGACCTTATGTACAATAGTTATATACACCACAGAACACTGGAATATGTGAACATTTATAAAGTTGAGCAAACATATATTGGAATCCCATGAGGTCAGCTTTAAAATAACACAAAATAAGGTTTATTATTTAGGAACATAATATTATTTAAATTCAAACATTGTATTTATGTAAAACTTTAAATTATACATCGCTATTTTGTAACTACCGAAATAAATTTAAGGATAGCAGCAGATGCAAGAAAAGATAATGGCATGGTCATTTTTTTTTAATTTAACTATCACAAACGAGGATTGTATTCAACCAAAGTCAAACAATTTTTTATGAAAACTGTACAAATAAGTACTACAGACAACAATCGCGTACGGACTCTCATTCAAACTATGCTCTCGCATCATCCCCAGTTAGTAAAACCGCAGTAGCTATCTTAAATCCATGACACATCTCTTCTTTTATCTTCTTCTTTTAACATCATCGTCTCCTTTTAAGGTAATAACTTTTATTTTATTTTTTGAGTTTTAATTAAATAAATGTGATCAGTAACAGACACCGAGACCACGTTTAAATGTTTTTTGGTAATTAAAAAATAGGGGTGTATAGTGAATAATTAAGTTTTTACACAACTTTATACTATTGCAAAGTTTCCATTTTATGTTTTTTTTTATTAATAATTACTATTTATTTATGTACGGTAAAATAATGGAAGTTTTTTTGCAAAATAAGTACACGTGTTATTATTTCTTAAGAGAACACTAAAATAAATTTCAATTATTATTTTACATTAATGACTATTATCTCTAAATATCATATTAAAATCTATTGATAAGTATTTACAACTTATTGCTTTGATACACCTTAACCAACTTCAAAATAGGAGGTTACACACAAACATAAATAAATTAGTGCTTACTAATAAAATCTACTATGACTGATACTAGCTTACAACTATTCTATGACTTTTTAAATATCAATATTTTTACAATCAAAATATTAGAAGTAAAATTAAACATGGAATGTCATAATGAAATAAAAATAAACATTAATAATGATGGGCAAGTTTGTACCTATGTAGAGTTTTACTATACAGGGTGTAAAAAGAAACCACCGAAGCCGAAAGGGGTAGGTACAGCATCCCAATACACAACCAAATCTTCAAGGATTTTCCGAAAAAATAATTATATCAGGAGAAAACAGCGTATGAAGATTACTGTATGCGTATGTACTGGGCGCGTTGTTTTACGTAGATTGCTGGATATTAAGTTTTGATATTTTTTTTCTTTTATAAATAAAATTATTAGGTAGGCATGGTCTTATTATGTTGTACTAAATAACCGAAAAATAGCATAAAATGACACAGCTAAGTAAAAAAAATGCGTCTTTTTCGCTAAATATGTTTAGAATCGATCTTGTGCAGCCTGCACCCAACGGCTCCCAGCAACCTTTACCAGATCGTCTTTCCATCTAGTGGGAAGATCGATCGCTGTGGAAATCGATGGGGGAGGCCTATGTTCAGCAGTGGACACTAGATGGCTGACATGATGATGATGATGATGATGTTTAGAATCATGGTCTGATTGCAACCCCTGCTGATTGCTGTTTTCGGTAGTAGTCTTTTTACATCCTGTATACTAACTTAGGCCAACAGTTTTGCTTGCGAGGCACCAGCAGTTTACATAGCTTATCCAAAATCTAAATTTAGTCAAAGTTTCATCCAATTCTGACAACACAAACATACAAACTTTCAAATTTATAGGTAATATTAATAGGATTGCTATCTCAAAAAGTTGCACGTCGCGTATTTATACATATTTAGTGTGAGTTGACTCTTAAACTTTACTTTAACCTATAACTGAATACCTACAAAATGTCATCCACACATTTTTAATTCTCAGGCTTTGATGGTTTTTTTAGGTTATAATAAAAGCTATAACCTCAAAATTTTGATCATTTTTACAATAAAAGAGTCTGGGGCGCTAATAATTCACTTTTCCTTTAGTGACAGACATGCTATTCCTAAATAAAAAAGATTCATCCGTTTTGGTGTACTCGTTACCGAGTAATTTGCAAAAACTTTTTTGCCTGTGACCATACATTTTAGTGAATATCTCTGCAACTAGACTGTCACATATAAAAAGAAGCACACCAGGCTGCGTCACCTACAAGTCACTAAACATTAGGATAGCATTCATGTCTCTACGTGTTTGGCCCCAGAGTTCTGATGTTAACTGAGATTCATGACCAAACTCCTATTATCAAAAATTAACTGGTACTCGAAGCCAACTTTTATTAGCTTTTTACTCGAGATTGATGATCGAAATGCCTCAAGTCATTGAGCTCTGACAGAATAACCAATAATCTTATCTTGAAATTCATGACCAAACTTCCTTTAAAATTACACCATTGAGCTAATAAGAACCAACTCTTCAATTATCTCCAGTTGACTTCTACACCATCTGTAGTCCTTTGAGGCTTTCCACATGTTCCTTGGCTTTCATGCGGAGTGCAGCGATGGAGGTAGACCGAGGATCTGGGGGTGCGGGGGGTGCGGGCGCGGGCGCAGGAGGGGTAAGGTAGCTTGGGTACCCAGAGGGGGGGTGGCTGAGGAATCCTGCAACAAATGAAATAATAAGTAAACTAGAGGAACGTTTAAACTTCACGTGGTACCAAATTACACCCCTTTAGAATTTGAAAAAAAAACATAGTTTTTATTTATCATGAGGAATATAGGTGAGTACCTTCCAAGTTTCATGTTTCTAGGACTTATGGTTTAGGCTGTGTTACGTTATCTGTCTATCAGTCATGAAAACCTTAGGTTACCATTTACACTATACCATTCGGACATGGTAAATGCCATTCGTGGTTCTTGCCACAGAATATTAGCTCTGGCTACGTTAAGTTTGAGAAAACAAGACGATTCTTGCCTTTTTTGGTCTGGTTTGCCAGAATGGGATCGTGTGAATAGCATTTTAGACATTATCAAAAGATCTAGAATACAAAAAGATCTGGGAAAGTGTCTACCGCGTCTTGGTGTACGTACAGTCATGATGAAGTTTTGTGTTTTTGTATATCTTACCAGGTAGAGCAGTGAGGAGTGGTGGTGCCAGCCATGGGTCTACTGGCAGGCCGAGTCCGCTGAGACGTGGGATTCCTCCACCTCCACAGCCGTACTCCGACAGCCCCAGTCTGGCTGCTTCCATTTTCTCCTGGCGACGCCATTTTGCTCGACGGTTCTGGAACCATACCTGGATGAAAGAAATTGTAGTTAGTATAGTTTTTGTTATGTAATAAAATATGTACTAATGGTTATTTGTACTAATATTATTGTAAATACATAATGTATAATGATGATTTGAAGAATTTAGGCGTAATGTCTGACTCAGAGTCGTTAATGTAAATTCATATAAAATGTTTGCTAGCCGTTCTCTGAGTGCGGACATAAGTGTGGTAAGTGGTTTATTCTAGCAAAGCTATTCTATTTTCAAACTATATCCAAGGCTGTACAGCGATGCGGCGGCGTCCCATTGAGTGAATTAGTGATTATAAAGTTTTAATGGAATATTTTTTCTTTTTTTCGTGTCTTCTTTTCGAAACCTAAGTGTGGTGAAAAGATTAGGTACATGAATATAAGTGCACCTCAAAAAGGCTTTATGGATCCATATGTATAGGTTCTTTCTGTCCGGATTATTGGAACGAAGTTCCTTTTCGGACGGTATCGAAGAAAAAAAGACTCGAGGCTGGAAAAAAATGTTGTTTCATTTTACCGTCACGACAAATGTATATGTCAAATCGTCACAGTCCATAGATTGTTACATTGTTAGTACGGAAGAGCGTTTCTAGGATACCTAATTGACAACTAATTTATTATATTCCCAGTATAGAAAAGTACTCTTTGCTTCGTTCCAACCGAGTGTTCCACGACACTCACGTAGGTACTTCTTTTTCCCTCGCGACTATCGATTCGATTTATTTCGAAGTTTTGTTGTTCTAAATGCTTGTTAGACTAACAAAGTATCTCACGTTGCAATAACAGACACTGATATCGAATTGAGCGGAGATTTATTAAACTGAGGGAGATGGCGTGCGCAGCGTCGGTGGCACCGACCGACACCATAGTTCATACCTCGTTTGGAACAGGGCTGGCACTTTATATTCTAAGATCACTCGTGATCGCGTTAGTAGTTATAGCTTTCTTCGCAGGTTAAGCAATGTCCTGTGAGGTCACAAAAGTGGCATTTTAACTGAGTGCTTCCGTGCATCGGAGATCACATTAAATAGCCGGAAACTTTCCCGGCTATAAAGTCGTGGGAAGGCCTAGGCGAACCTTCTTGGATGGAATTGGCGACATTTTGGAGAAGGGCCAGGTTAAAAGTACCCTAAACCGGCGAGCATGTATAAAGAATGTAAGAATGTGTGTGTGTGAATGAGGCAAAAGTTGTGTGTCAGGATCGTAGCAAGTGGAGATCCGTGGTCTCTGCCTACCCCATAGGGAAAGAGGCGTGATTTTATGTATGTATGTATGTATTTATAAAGTCGTGAAGCCATGAAAGAGGCCTTAAGGAGGCCTAAAATCTCCGTCAGAGTTGGCCACTGACTCATACGAACTTAAATATTTTACATTGATAAAATAACGTAGGATGTTCATATTATATTTTTCAACATTCGAGAGCCGTGGGCCAAGTAAATTGTGCTTTTTATTTTATTTATTTATTTATTAAAACTAGCACGGTTACAACACCAATTACGCTAATTACTTATCAATGTCAAATAACAGAGTCAAATTATTATTCTATTATTAAAACCAAAACGTGGTTTCTTATGACATACGTTTCACATCATTTGCTTTCATTACATTCTTCATACAAGCTCGCCGGTTTTGAATACTAACCTGGCCCTTCTTCAAAATATAATTTTGATCCACCGTTTAACCAAAAAAGTATGAGTGTCGTGGATCCCCCGTGGAACACTCGGTTAGAACAAAGTTTCAACTTTGAAATTTGGCATTTCAATATTAAAATTCTAGTACTTACAGTGTAACAATCTATGGACTGTTTTGCATCTGCGACGTTTTGACCTATTTATGTGTCGTGACGGTTTTTTTTTCTAGCCTTCATCTTCGATACCGTCCGAAAAGGAACTTCGTTCGAATAATTAAAAAAAAACCTGTTTGCCAGCCCTAGCTACAACTTATGCAGTAAATAATAGGCCATTGGGTGTTGTCAGCGGCTGTCATGTCGCGACTGTCGTGCGTCGCGTCGCGCGACTCGCTTCGTGGTTTGTCGCGGTGTCGCCGCGTTAATAGTTTTATTGGCTGGTTTAGTCTACCAGACTTTTATGGGAATGGTTTTTAGTTCAATGTACCTATACAAAATTGCTAGACATTATTGTAAGGTATTTCAAAGACAAGACAAGTGTTTACAATCATGCACGTATTGCACATGCATGTAGGTAGGTAATGTTATATGTAGCCTTCTTGAATTGACAATTTAGTAAAGTTATGAGGACAATTTTTACTCAATTATCCAGATAAGAATTTTGAAATATATTTTTATCAATCTTACTATCATATATTTTATTTTTCTTATTTCAGGATTATATATTTACACGAAACAATAATCATAAAAATACATAAGTAGGTGCATATCTTAACTAAACTACAGATAAAAAATCAGTGTTCAAATCACCGACATTTTTTTTTATCTTACTTGACAATGAAAATGTCGTTCGTGTTAATTCGTGTAAAGTGAAATTTAATAATCTTACTGTTAATAACTATCAGATAGCTAACTTTTATGCTAGACTTTGATTAACCAAGTTAATCAAATATAATATAATAATTTTGCTATTAATTAAAGTAGGTATCAAAATTGTGTCACTTAAAAAACATAAATAAAGACCCTTTGAATCAAAGTAAAAATCATATCAAGCAAATTAAATAACAAAGTTTTAATGATGATGATGACAAGCGAATAAACCTTGTATCAGCGTGATATTTCAACGTTAACCAATTTAATATTTTTGACAGGTAAGTCATCATAGCATGCTTCTGAAATCGAAGGCAACACGCGAGCTGGATATAATTTCACACTACCATCCGACACCACGTATGATCGAAAATAAACTTTGTATTGGGGTGATAAAAGTCTCGGTCGATGTACGGGTTATAGTTTTGGGGAGTCCGATATATCAATGTCAGTATTTGGGACCAGTTTGATCACTTAAAATCACTTCAAAATCGATTCTACTCCACTGTTACTTCGCGACCAAGATACTTGTCTAAAAAACTTAGGCCTTTATATCTATACTAGCTGCGCTCCCGCGGTGTGACCCGCGGTCCCTCAGGATTTTTTCATTTTTTCGGGATAAAAAGTAGCCTATGTCCTTCCCTGGGATACAACCTTTAACTATGCCAAATTTCAGCTTAATCTGTTCAGCGGTTTGGGCGTGAAAGCGTAACAAACAGACAGACAGACAGAGTTACTTTTACATTTATAATATTAGTATGGATTAATTATATTAATAATTATATATTATATTATTCATATTATTTATTAATAAATAAAATAAAAATAAAAAAATATATTGGATGATTTATACCTACAGCGTCAGGAGGCAACCTATGCCTACATCTAACGGGACGCTGAAGTGCCTGGGACATTGTTTGGGATAGATAATCTATTAACATAGAAAGATATGGCTACTACTGTCTAAGCTGTCTTATTACGGTGTTGATGCTCCGTCAATAAGATGGTTTAACAGTTACCTCAGCAACCGTTCTCAGTTTGTACGAATTTCCCGGGAAGATGGGTCCCATCTCTCGTCGTCATTAAGGTCTGTTGATCGTGGTGTGCCGCAGGGGTCAATCCTTGGACCACTTCTGTTTATAATTTATAGTGCTGACATCTGTTGGCACATAAAACACTGCAAGTTCCATCTATATGCCGACGATGTGCAATTGTATCTGCCAATGCGCCCTGAGGATGTCCCATGCCAGTTAAACAAGATCAACGAAGATCTGGCCCGAATATCTGTCTGGTCCCAGGAAAACGCACTTGTCTTGAACCCATCAAAGTCAAAATTCATGGTTCTTGGCACAAAAAGTATGATTGAAGACATCTCAAATCATACTCTCAACGTAAACATCCTTGGTCAGAGTGTTGAGCAGGTGAATGAAGCAAGAAACTTAGGCATATTATTTGATAGCACACTTCGTTTCGAAAGTCATGTTCAAAATCTGGTCAAGAGTTGTTTTTTTAGGTTAAAGGTGCTATATAAAATAAGAAACTTTTTGACAGAGGAAATTCGAATAAAGGTTTGTGAGTCCATAATACTATCAAAGTTAAACTACGGAGATGTAGTATTTGGTCCACGTTTGTTGTCAAAAACCGCTCGTCTTGTCCAAAGGATACAAAATGCGTGTTGCCGATTTTGCTATAATGTGCCACCGCGATCTCACATAACACCATACCTGAACAATGCTTCCACTCTTAATATGGCCTCGCGGAGGCATTTACACCTTGCAACACTAGTGTTTTCCGTGTTAAAGTCCGAGTCACCAGAATATCTGTATGAGAAACTTCGCCAACCTAATAGCAAGTACAGTAAGAGGCCAACACGAAACTTGCTGCATTACAGTAAGCACAAAACTGTGGCATTTCGGGGAAGTTTTCGCTACCAGGCAACCAAGTGCTGGAACAATATTCCCCCACCTTTGCGTTTGTTGACATCAAAGTACACTTTTAAAAAACGTTACAAATATTTTCTACTTGATGAACAAAAAACTGGGTTGTCTGGTATAAATAGTAATAGTGCGCCCTTCACTTGCTAGAGGGTAGGTAAAGTTACCTACTTACTTTTGTTTTTTTTATGTATTTATTTTTATTTATTTCAACCTTTGCTTATTTGTTATTAAATATTTATGTAAGTACCGAATATTACAATTTAACCACCTTCACTTAATTTTTGTATTTACTTTTTACTTGGCAAGCATTATATTTTATTTAGTTTATGGAACACAACACTCCACATAAATACCCTCACAGGGTCTATTGGCTGACCGATGGTTTTCGACAGAATACCAGCGCCTCGCTACCTCGCTGTGGCGAGGCATTATGCTGAGTCGAAGCCCTTTTGCTGCTGTAGCACACATACATGACAGGCTTTTTGTTTTTTACGTGTATTCTCTTTTTTTTTTGTTTTCATTTTGTTACTGTATTTTGTGTGTGCTTGAGTGGCAAATAAATAAATGTCTATGTCTATGTCTATGTCTATGCTAATTAAACTGAGAGAATGGTTCGGGTGCGAGCCAGCTTATTTTATCTCAGAATGTACCATCCAGACACTACAGCAGCGTCCCGTTGAGTGTAGGCATAGGGTTGCCTCCGGACTCTATATAAATAAGCATAAAGACGTAGAAGCCTTACTTTTTATTTTTTACTAAGCTCGGCGTATCATTTTAACTTGCATTGACAACTCTATCTACATTCACGAAAATTCCAAGATTTATCTGTTACAACAACTTAATAATACTATAACTTAATAAAATAATTAATTAGAAACCAAAACGGTTTCAAAGTTTTTTTTTTTTAAATTAAATAGGTCAGCATTTGACCTCCCTCTGCCTGATGTTAAGCAGTAGTGAGGTCTAAGATGCAGCAAGCTTTCCTAGAAGGAACCTATTTACTCTTGAATTAAAGACCCCTATATTGTACTTTTCGGGAAATACGGTACCCGGCAATGAGTTCCACAGTTTGGCAGTGCGTATGAAAAAAGTGGACTCAAAACGCTTTGTACGAACTCTGGGAATATCAACCGTGTACAAGTGGCGCCTTTCGGGGAACTCTATCTACATTCACGAAAATTCCAAGATTTATCTGTTACAACAACTTAATAATATTATAACTTAATAAAATAATTAATTAGAAACCAAAACGGTTCCAAAGTTACATCAAAGTAATTTTCCTGAGATTTTTGGCGAATATTTCGTAAGAACATACACTTATACAGATTAATATCATGATAACATTTACGACTGAGCTAATTCAATTCTGGAAAACATCGGTACAGTCAGCGACAGAAGTTGATGAACATTGAATTTGAATCTTTCATCTTTGGAGCTTGTAGAATTGTAATTTTATTTGTTAATTTAATTAATTAATTAAGTTTAATTGTATTTTATTGTAATTTTTCATTTATTTTTTATTAACTAATAAGATAATTATGCAATAAGACGCGTGACGCAGCAAGTGCTGCGCCACAACGGGTAAGGCGCCACTGAAAACCAGCGCTCCAGCACTCTCGAGCTGTTCGAGCAAATGCTGAGGGGTAGCCGTATTTTCACCCACATAAAATTGTATAGATTTAAGTACCTATTTTGTAACTGTGTATATGTGGAGAAAATAAAACTTTATTCTATTCTATTCTATTCTATTCTAATTAAAATGTTTGCTAAGGTATAATAGATACTAATAGGTACTTATGCCTTGCACGATTACTAATTTGTATAACAATTTATACAAATTAATTGCTTTACTATGAGGATTAAAGGGAATGTGGGGAGGCCTTTGCCCAGCAGTGGGACAGCAGTGGCTCACAATAATAATAAATAATGAGGATTAAAAAGAATAGGTACAATTTTTCCGCCATCCCATGATAAAAATTAAGTGCTTACGCCATGACATATGGATGCCTTAAGGCGGCCTAAAAACTCCGTCACCAGACTTAGGTATCTACTTTACTTTATGATACAAAATAAACTTTGAATCTCCAATTGTTCAACTTTTGTCGCTAACTGTAACAAAGTCGTAGCAATAAAAATAGAAAAGGAATTGTTCATTTAATTGGTACGAACGAAACTTCACTCGGGAGCATAAAATGACTAATTTGTGTTCATTAATAAGTGTTTCTTACACACGCGATGTTGGATTCAGACGTGAAACTTGATAGGGATGGGGTTATGGTAAATCTTACGGATTAAGTTCGATTCGATCAAATAAAAACAAATGAATAAAGATTAAGAACTTTTGAAAAATCCGATTCGTACCTACTTGACCAACAAAAACTGATTTATATCTAATACAAGTGACAGTTTAGAATTACGATTTTTTATTTTGACTAATACGACTTAATACTAATTTAATATTAACACGAAAGAACTTGACTAGACTGCTAAGTCTGTTTTGATCAAACATTTCATAATTTTGTAATCGAAAACTATTTTTATATTTTACAAAATCCTTGCATTAATTATAGTTTTTTTTTTCAAATATAGCTTAATATCTTCAAGGTTCTCAATTTACAAACGCATCAATCACCTACTTTAATAAATAACACCCAAAAATCGGTATTACTCCATTCCATTTAGGCCCTATTTAGTGTACCTAAGTACACTTCGCCCAACGAATCTAGGCATTCGTGAAGTTAGTCGTTTGTCTGCGCAGAAAACAATTTGGTATGAAAAAGCGTTCACTCACTGGGCAGTCAAACAGCTAACTTCACGAATGCCTAGATCCGTTGGGCGAACTGTATTAAGTTCTTCAGACATCCGTATTTCACAAATTACGATTCAAAATGCCCATCCCTAGTCAAGCTCGCCCTGGCAATAAAAATTAAATAAACGATCGTCGTGCCCGTTACAAGTTAAAATTGTTTGTTCCACGATATTACACTTCTTTTACATTATTGTGTGAATTCAGGATTGTCAGGACGTAAAGTTTAGGGGACATTTTGAGGTTGTACCTAAGTATGAAGCTTTTAATTTTTGTGTTGTATCTTTGTTGACTCAAAGTGCCTTTTTTGAATTTGAACCCAAAAGCAATGGTTTTTTCAATCGTGAATCTATGGATTTGAAAGGCTATCTTGGTATGGACACGTTATGAGGAGTGATGAAAACCATGTTACCCAAAGAGCTATGAATATGAGTGTGGGTATGCAAGAAGAGGAAGGCTGAAGAAGAAGTGGTTGGATTGTGTGAGAGATGATATGAATGTAAAAGGAGTGGATGCACAGTTGACAATGATAGGAGTGAGTGGAAGAAGAAGACATGTTGTGCCGACCCCACTTAGCGTGGGATAAGGTCAGGGAGATGATGATATATTTTTTCTATTGACATGAGCTTTTACAAGCTTTAAACGATAAAGGAAATTATCGATAAGGAAATAAATGAAGTGTAATAATAAGTTTACCTTAGTCAAAAAAAAAAACTAGACACCAAAATCTTACCCCCGCCGTCAATTCCGGAAAATTGCCTACGTCTAAAACAAGGGCAACAGAACACCGGCTCCAATAAATGTCAAGTGCCACCGCAAAGATTGAATAAAAACGAAACAAAACACGATCCGCCCGCACCAACTGTCATGTTTCAAAAAACGAACGTCACAACACTAACAATGCCGCTCAAATATGACATCTGTCAGATTTGCCGCTCTCTGATTGGTTGTTTTAAATCCCGCTGTTTGGTATATTGGATTGCGTAATTTAATTATTGTGAAGTCTTTTAACGATAGTCGAGAGAGAATTGAGTTTGTGACATGTGTTCGCTTTTTGGTTGATGCTGTGTAATGATTGTTACTTTTAAAAGGAACTAAATTAAATAACACAAAGGAATTTACAAAATGATTTGTATACATTCGTGATGTCTAAGTAAGTAGGTATTTTTAGAAAATATCAATCAATTAAGATGGGTTAGTTTTAAAATCTATTTAAAATGATTTTTAATAGAAATATCATAAACGTATCAAAATACTTTATTCTGTTTAAGGTAGCATCAACGATTCTTACTTTTTGTAATCGGGTAAGATCAGGATCAGTACTTAGGTACAATAGGTACATTAATGTATCAATACATACGTGGACAGTTTTCCACAAGATTGGTTTCTTGACCATTTGAATGTGGTCTGTACGTGCAAATATTTTTTTAGGACAAAATGCAGTGGCGTAGCTACCGAATGGCTAGGCGGTGCAGTGCACCGGGGCCCCCAAGCTCAAGGGGCCCTCGGACTCTGAGTCCCGAGAGTCCAGAAGGTTTTGTTCTAAGGAAACTATAGGTATGATTATCTTCAAAATTAAAACAACTGTATTATTAGATTTTTGAAATAGTTACCCTGAAAATGACGAATCAAATCTTAAGTTTTTACACAAAAATAAATACGTTTACATTTTGCCACACCCTGCATATTTTGACTTGATAAAACCTAAACTGTTCAGTTAGGGCCCCGGTTTATTTTGCACCAGGGCCCTTGGCTATCTAGCTACGCCACTGACAAAATGGCGCCTGACATAATTCGACCCACTTTGTCAAACATCTAAGTAATAACAGCATAGGTATTGTTTAAACCCTGTTTAAACAAGTTTCACTGTCTTATAACTTTTCATTTCGGTAAAACTGAGCCACATAGTAAATAGACGTCTGCGACTCTTCAAACATAATTTCTGTGACGTATGTAGGTATAAGCGAGCGACACGCGCTTAAAAATAAACTTTATATTTACTGACTGAGAGATGATATACCTCTCGGAGAAAATTTAAGTTTTTTATTACTTTTTTTTAATTAAAATAGGTCAGCATTTGACCTCACTCTGCCTGATGTTAAGCAATAGCGAGGGGATGATAAGATGATAAGATGGGGCATGCTTTCCTAAAAGGAACCTATTTACTCTTGATTTGAAGACCCCAATGTAGTAATTATCGGGATATAATAGAGCCCGGCAATGAGTTCCACAATTTGGCAGTGCGTAGCGTATGAGAAGTGTAGACTCAAAACGCTTTGTACGAGCTCTGGGAATGTCGACCATCAAGTGGCGTCTTTCCGGGACCTGGATTACTCAACAATCTGAGCTACGTAGTCTATTCCCTGTGTCATCATGTCAAGATTCATGTTGTTGCTAAAACTACCTTATTATTATGCTTTGAACCGTGCTTTTATTTGTAAAAAAAAATTGTAAGAAAAAATTACAAAATAAAAAAGTCAAGCTACAATTCTGAGAATAGTTTAAAAATCTGACATCCCAACAAAAAAAGTATTTTGCATCTGTAGAAAAAAAAATACTGTCACACTTAAAATATTAGTATCATACCAGAACTCCACTCTACGACCAACTCCCCGAGGAAGCGAAGCGTGCGTCGTGGGACCAATTAGCTCAACAATTCTCAACACGAAATGTTTAACCGCCTTAATTTAACCCCAATAACACGTTAATCGGGGTGGATTAACCACCACCTACTTACCGCGATAAGAAAATCGTAAAAATTAAATTTGTTCAGCTATTATGCCTTGTTAGGCAGGAACTAGGTAAGATTGTTACGTAGAACTTTACGAGAAAGAGCATTTATACACCACTATTTTGTAACTACCAAAATAATTAAGGACATTTGCAGCAGATGCAGAAAATGATAATGGTCAGATTTTTTTTATTTAACTAAGGTGCTTTCTGGTAAGATCGGACTATTTTTGAGAAAACCTAAAGAGTCTTAGAAAATATTTTATTGTATCGCCTCTAGTGACTCTTTTACAACGCCATAGCAACCAAACTGTTGCAAAAATACAGAGGTTTCATTTCTTATTTGTAATGTTTAGATAAACACAACGGTTGATGTTTTATGAATGATCAAACAGAGCAAAATTTTTCAGAATGGCAAGTAAAAGATCGGACCGTGTTAAGGTAAGACCGGACTACCTTATAAAATCACCTCTGTAACAGCTAGAATAAGCTCTATCACAGGAAAATATTCGGACTTACCTAATAAAAAACATAGTACAAATTGTTATTGAATTGGTTTTCAAATTTAAGTTTTAGCGAAGATTTAATACATTTTTTTACTCCAAATGTCCGATCTTACCCCGCATGCTTCAAACATAGATTTTTGTGTATCTCAAACTTTTACATCTAAAGGCTCATTAGACTCATAATTACAGCAGGCAGACAATTAACAAAATAGAAGTCAGTTTTCTGAGTTGAAACTTGCATTTTCAAGCTCTAATAATAACAAAAAAATTATTATCAATCAATTTTATTCATTATAAGCTTAAATTTTAATCTACAAACAAATAAGCAAAAAATCAAAAACTTTATGTAAAGTTGAACATAACTAAATACCTACTGTCTAATAGGACGAACATTTCAGTCTGTAGGTGGGCACTTTACTCTTTTTTTTTTTTTTATTTAACCTATACTGTCCCACTGCTGGGCAAAGGTCTCTCTCAATTATTTCCAACCATCTCTCTCCTTTGATAGGTTCCACCACCCACTTTAGAAGGAGTCGAGGTCGTCTCTCCAGCGTTTCCTTGGCCGTCCGCGGCGTTGTCTCCAGGGTGTTAAGATGTTTAAATTAATTTAACACTTAAATTATTATTAAGTAATATAAATATGCAGTATTATAGCACGTTCTGTCAACAAATCTTAATACTTACGTATTTTATTCAATCCAGAACAAACATGAAATCAATAACAATCAAGTTGTTGATAACAAATACTTCTTTAAGTAAAAACTAAAAAGTAAGTACTTTTACAACATTATTAGTAAAACAAGTTACATTTGAAACATCATAAATTTAGGTAACTTTGATAACTTACTTACTTGTAGACGAAAACAGCCAAGACATCCGTACAAAAGCTTGCGAAAGTGAGACATTTGATACAGACAAATCGAATATTGAAAGTAAAATAAAAAGCATGTAAAGTAAAAAGTTTGAGAAACACTTTAAAGTGAAAGACCGGCGGATTATGTCCGATCTTAACCTACGAGGTTAAAGATCGGATCTTTGTCTACAAACGTCGTAGACATGATTGTATAGTACTAATCAATTAGTCTTACATCGCAAATGGTAATAAAACAGCAAAACTTCAAAAATAAACAAAAATTACCTACCAAATTGCTCACAGAACGTTTCAGGTGGAAGATCGGATCATGTCTTTTTCCACTTTTGGTTCATCCTTTTTTTGAACGACAATAGCACACGTTCTGCTGGGCATAGCGTAAAAAGCAGACTGTAGGGAGGGGCACAACAAAATGGCGCGTACGGTGATGTTGCCATCATTTAAAAATATTGCTGAATTTAGTAGTTACATGACTTATCCGGACTTACTACTTGTCCGGTCTTACCAGAAAGCACCTTATCACAAAGTTATCGAGGATTGTAGTCAACCAAAACCGAACAAAATTTTATGAAAACTGTACAAATAAGTACCACAGACAACAATCGCGTACGGACTCTCATTCAAACTATGCTCTCGCATCATCCTCATCAGAAAAACCGCAGTAGCTATAAGTAAAATAAAAATAAAAATATATGTAAATAAAAATATGTGATCAGTAACAAAAACATTAAACATGGTCTCGGTGTCCGAGACCAGCAGCCCCCAGTTGTCATCCCAATAGCGCTCAACCAATCACGAATCACGAAAATGACAGTTGAAATCCAGAATGGGTTTTAAATGTCAAAATGAAGTCCATGTACATTGCCAGTTGAATTACACAATAAGGCCCCATGTTTAAATTTTTTTGGTAATTAAAAATAGAGGTGTATTATGTGTAGCAAAACTTATTAAAATAGTCCTCAAAAAACGGCTCTAGCTCACATTTTGTAGAAGTAGGTAACTCCAAACAATTTTGTTATCCTAAAAGCTTTGATAAATGCACTTTGACAACTTTGCAAAGTTCGGTCACTCTAGCGCACTGGTTCAAAAAAGCATGCTCTACTGACACGCGAGTTGTAAGTTTGATCCTCGCGGAGGGGGCAAATAAAAAAGTACACTTCGTTCAACGGATCTAGGCATTCGTGGAGTTAGCCGTTTGTCTCCGCAGAAATGACATGAGAAGAAATAATTACGTACTTTAAAATGGAATTATTTTGCAGGAAATAAAAGTTATTTTGACAGCTCTAAACTTTGAAAGTTACAGAAATTCTGAGGACTAAGTCCAAAATAAATTTGATTCCCTCCTGCATTTATTTTTTTTACAACCTCTGTGGCGCCGTGGGCGAAGGTCCGCCTGCGACGCAGAAGGTTGCGGGTTCGATCCCCGCCGCGGGACAAATGTTTGTATGACCTATAGATATTTGTCTCAGATCTGGGTGTTTCTATGTATGTATTTACATACAAAAAGTATATTAAGTAGTTTATCAGTCATTCCCATAACACAAGCTCTGCTTACTTTGGGGCTAGATGATGCTGTGTGGAAAGTCCAGCATTATTTATTTATTATTTGGTCCATCGTTTTCTAACTACCGTTTTAATGTCAAAAACGCTGATTTTGGTAAAATTGAGACGCATCCATCAAACGCCGTATACGTATATATGAGAAGAAGAGGACAAAATCAATAGGTTTGGCGTTGAGGTGGGCTGGACGTCGTGCGGACAGGAAGGAACAAAACCACAGAAGTTTCGGATTGAATGCGGTTGCGACTATTTTTCTATCCGATAAAAAATCTACAACACCGGTACATTTGTAAAAAAAACGTAAACAGGTTCACGACTGTATCCCCAAGGTGCGGTAGACATTCTCTCAGATCTTACTTATTCCAGATCCTTTGAAGATTTTTATGCATAGCATAGCATAATTGTATAAGTAAGTTCAGCCGTGAAGAGGCGTTATTTACCAATTAGGTAGACACTTAAATAAATAAATAAAAAAGCCTTAATTAACAAAATGAGAGAGTAAGAAAAAAGTTCCTAATCTAAAATCTAAGATAAACTAATTAATCAAGGACCCTTTGATGGGCATAGGTCTCCTCCAAAGCTTTCCAGTCATCTCTATCTTGAGCTTTTTAGAACCACGGTTTTCCTGCTACCGCGACTATTTCGTCTTGCCATCATTCTTGTGGTCTCCCTCTTCTTCTTTTTCCAGTTGGACCTTTCCAAGGAGTTGCTTCTCGAGTCCACCTGTTAGCCTCTCTTCGTATCAGGTGGCCTGCCCATCTCCATTTTTACAGACAGAGGTAGACACTTAATACATTGATATTATTAGTTGTCATGGCAGTGTTAGAAGTTAATCAATTACCTATTTTAATAAAAGTTTTGTTAAAGTAAACATGGGGAAATCGCCAGAGATAGGGACGTGTGGAAAATTTTGGTGGAGACCTTTGCCCAGCAGTGGGACACCATAGGTTGATAAAAAAAAAAAGTAAACAACTGATTAACTAAACAAACGTATTCATTAAGTTTATGCAATAGGCTGTGTAAAGTGTGTTTTAATGAGTTGAGTATTTAATGCAATTAATTGCTTGTCATAGAAATATGTCAGGTATACACCTGTCATTTCGAACTGTGTTATTTGCCGATTTTATCGAGAATCATGAACAAAACTTTGGCCTTTAAAAGCTATAGGTACTTACATGAATAGAAAATAGTTTTAATCCATTTAATACCAACAAGTTTCAATTGAGCTTTTTAAGCATACATATAAAGTTCATCAAATTTTGGTATTAACTTAAACACATGAACAAACAAAATTAATATTTTGCGTTCGTTTAATTAGAGCGATATCTTTGACAGTTGACATTACAATTCCAAATTCAAAAAGAAGGCAAAACTTTTTTATCTCAAGGAGAATTCAATTTCAAATATCGACCGCTCAGCTTTGTTTGCACAACAAACGAAATTGACTTTAACTTACCCTCTCACTCTAACACCCTATACAAACAAGAGCAAAAAGTACTTCAGCTTCTTTCTATTACACAAGAAAACAGAGACAGCACGCACATTCCACGTAAGTAAGAAAGAGATAGCACATATCGCCATCTTAGATGCAGCCCATGGACCAGAAGTTAGCCAATAACCATCTTAGTGAACCCGAAACGACTTATAACAAAGACAATTGCCAAGGCGATTCATGTTCTATTTCTTATCGAGTTAGGTAGAGTTTGGATTGCGAGTGGTTGAGATAAAATTAATAATAACGTTTGGGGATTCTTAAGGGGAGGGTCGGTAATGATTTACTGTTTGTGATAGAGCATTGTGACGAAGGTCTGGTTTTGAAGTGTGCTTTAATAAGCCCTATTAGTGAGCTGGGATTGTGACAGTTTTTGGGGCAGCTACTGTTGCCATTTTGGTAATTATAAGTTTGGTATCAATGTTAAAGGTTTTGGCATCAAAGGAGACCTTATTTTTGTTAGTAATTGACGGAAGTGACAGATGGCGGCTGGTGTGCTAATAATTGAGATTTTTATGCTGTTCTTGAATAGGTTTACTTACCGTCCTGTGAGAACAAAAAGAGCATAATATATCTAAAAAAGATATGAAAGCACCTACATAGATTAATTTAAAACATAGTGTTATTTTAACCAAAATAAATTATTTTTTAACGCCTTTGAACTGAGAAAATGTCTACCACGCCTTGGGGATTTGACTGATACAGTCGTGATAATTTTTCAAATTCATTTCGCTAATTTTCTTGCTAACGTTTTTATTAAGTAGGTACCTACTATTACCTACTCATTGGGTGATAATAATAATGATATACCTAGTTACAGGATAGGTACTTTTTTCAGAAAACACTTGCTCAATATTTTCCAATGCAGCTTTTAGTTAAGAATAAAACATATTCTAACTAAACTTAATAAAAAAGCTTAGCATTTGTGACATTAGTATCAAAATAGCTTAAAATCGCATCCAATTTAGCATACTTGTTTCAACCAAAAGGTCTATTAAATTCCACTTCACTATATCCCCTCGCTATCCACCCACACAATACCGCTAAACACCGAAACGCATCACCCAATCCCTAAAACATCAATCACTCAAACTGAGTTAATCCACAACTAAATTAACCTACAGCCTCCCCTTAACTTCCAAACTACGCACGAAAAACTACTTTATCACTATCAAAAGTAAGTTCAATTTCCTGTGAACTATCGGGAGAAGAGTAGGAATTTTATTGCTAGAGAAATAAGAATCAAAATTGAGTGACAGGAAGGGTCCATCCCGGTTCTATCTTCACATCATTTAGTTCGACACAACGTATAAAATATACCAGTTGCTTTACAGATTTGTACTGTAGCCAATTGTAATTAAGCTTAAAATTGAATGTGGTTGTTTTTTGCGGTTGGGTTGGTCTAAGTTTTAATTTCATTCATTAGTAGGGTATTTATGGGCTATTACGGGCACTGTTTTGTAAAATATGAAAAGAGTTTGTGTAAAAAATGTTGCTCTTCTTTTTTATTAATCATTATTTTACTTAAGTATTTATTTGTCTATATTTTTTCTTGAAATTCTATAAAACCACTCAGTCTTCTTCTTCTTATTGTGTCACCAGTTCTGGAGGAATAGGATTTTATGTGCGCCTCAAAGATGATGCTCCATTCAGAGCACTCAGTGAAGCTACCATTTATTCACACTGAAAATAAAATGCAAAAGTTTGTCGGTATGATTGTATGTTTGTTATTTCTTCACGCTTTAGAGAAAGCTTGTACTTTTTTGGCTAAATAAGTAGTCGTATCTCAGTTTTGTACTTATCGTTTAGTTCATACCCAAACTGTTCATACCGAAACTTCAATCTCCCACTAGTTAGGGCAATATAACATCCGTACAAATTCAATAAGTTCTGAACAAATACTTGTTATTGCATAACGCATATTAGGGCGAGAACAAAGGGCTGGTCTACATCTCTCTTAGGAAAAATTACAGGAAAATGAACCTTATTTCTTCAAGCATAAGAAATAAGCGTATTGCCAAGGAACGTGCCTTTGACTATCCCCATAGACATCTTCAGAAGATCTGAATTCTTTATTTTTCGTGCCACTAGTCGTTTTGAATCAGTGCGGTGAAAAGACTTTTGGTGCGCGTCGAAAATGGCTCAGCACTTTCATTCCTACTACGAACTTAAAAATTTTGAAGACGCTTTTCACCCTTTCATCACACTAGTTTCAAAGACTGAAACACCAAGAAGAGAATAGTAAATTTCAGTTTTGCGATGATGCATGCTCGGGATTCGAACCCAACAGAATAATACAAAGTATGTTAGTCGTTTAGGGTGGCACCCTCTGTTTATCCGCAGCCTACTTAATAACGACTTATTTATTTGCACAAAGGCTAAGAGTGGCTAATTGCGAATATGAGAACTATTAGTGGGGAACAGTTTGTGGGAAACTGTTGCAATGTAAAAAAAACAGTGGCACTCCGGGAGTGCCGACAAAAGTGATAAATAAAACGAGGTGTCGGTAACGTTCTTAACTTAAAAAAAATATGCACAAGTAAGCCTCTGTGGGATACGATCCAGCCGCATACCGGGTCGTGAGCCATGTTATGAACCGATAGGCCATCTCGCTTTTGGCGTTGAGGTCGAAATAGCAGATACTTATATACAGCGGTGTTGAGCCGTGTTGGTCGAATGGGGTTGTGACTCGACTTTCAATCCGAAGGTCGTGGGTTCAAATCCCGGCTGTGCATCAATGGATTTTGCGTTTCGTAAAATTTATATGCACTTTAACACGAGCTCTTAACGGTGAAGGAAAACATCGTGAGGAAACCCGTAGCTTAGTTAGCTCCACACGTATTGACGTCATCTTTCCTGTGGGCCAGGCCGATTAAGCTGAGAGGATGGTTTAGGTGCTTTGCAAGCCTATTCCATCTCAAACAATGTCCCAGGCACTACAGGGTCCCGTTTAGTGTAGGCATGGATTGCCTCCTGATGCTGTATAAATCATCTAATATAGATATACAGCGGTAACGGTTACAGTGTCACGAGTTCAATGGTTTTTTCCCCATCTCAAAAATGCCCAACGCGCCTAAAGAAGTTTTTAAATTAAAAACATCATCACGACTGTATCCTCAAGGCGCGGTAGACATTCTCTCAGAACTTTCAAGGATTTTAAATAAACAGTTCTAAGGGTAGAGTCAAAGGCAAGTTCAATAATAAAATGCATGTAAAATTTACGCCATTTACACGATACCATTCTGAGATCATTCTTGCCTTTTGCTTTCACAAACTCAACAGAACAAGAGTTAATATTCTGTCGCAAGAGTCAAGAATGGTATTATTATGGTTGCCTGGAAGAGATCGCTTTCAGCGATAAGGCCACCAGTTGTCTACCTATAAGTTAAGTGTCTTTTTTTTTCTTGTATGTCTTTTACGTGTGGTATGCAATAAAGAATTATCTATCTATCTATCTATTATGCCAGAATGGTATCGTGTAAATAGCGTTTCACAGGGTATCCTCGTAAATTGTAACAAAAAACATTGTAACAAAAACTAATAAGCCTAAAAGTTCAATTGAGGCGTCACAGAATGACAAACAGGCGAACGAAAACAAAACGATTCAATGAAACCGAAAGAAATTACAGCGTGAAATTGATTCGTTACATTGTTGTTTATAAATCGCAGCTGGATTAAAACTGCTGGGTCATGAAGCTTAAAAAATTAAATGTAAGTAATTTAAATCTAATATATAAAATTCTCGTGTCACAGTTTTCGTTGCCATACTCCTCCGAAACGGCTTGACCGATTTTGATGAAATTTTTTGTGCTTATCCGGTATCTATGAGAATCGGCCAACATCTATTTTTCATCCCCCTAAATGTTAGGGGTAGTCCACCCCTAAATATTTTTTTTTTTAGACAAGAAATTAAAAATTTTGTTTTTGAATTTTTTTATGATACAACATACAAAAATACATACAATCCTCAATTTTCACCCTTCTACGATCAAACCTTATTTTTTAATAGCGATATAATGGAAAAACAACGTTTGCCGCGGGTCAGCTAGTTTTATATATAACTAGCTGCGCTTCCGCGTTGTGACCCGCGGTCCCTCGGGATTTTTTCATTTTTCCGGGATAAAATGTAGCCCATGTCCTTCCCTGGGATACAACCTTTAACTATGCCAAATTTCAGCTTAATCTGTTCAGCGGTTTGGGCGTGAAAGGGTAACAGACAGACAGACAGACGGACAGACAGATAGACAGACAGACAGACAGAGTTACTTTCACATTTATAATATTGTATGGATTAAAAAAAATTGGTAATAATTAGAACTAAAACGTGATTTACACGATACCTTTCTGGCTTACAATTCTTGGCTCTTGTTTTTTTCAAACTCAATACAAGAGCTTATATTCCATGGCATGAGGTAAGAATGGTATGCCAGAATGGTATTGTGAAAATGGCTTTTAAGATAAATGAATGAATGAATGAACACTTTACTGTACACCAATTAATAACATAACAACATAAATAAAACACGTTCGAAATTAGCAAGATGAATTATTAATATAAAAAAATTTCTTAGTATTTACGAAATCATTTCGTTCATTTTGGGTATCGTTTTCAAGTAGGTAAACAGGTTCACGAGTGTATCCCCAAGGTGCGGTAGACATTCTCTCAGATCATTTTATGTTACTCATTCCAGATCCTTTGAAGATGTCCAAATACATATTTGATACATGCCCACATCTTACAGAAGTTAGTATTCCATACGTGACAGGTTGCAAGCCCATCGCCGCCTATAAGAACACTAACTGGTTTCCTCACGATGTTTTCCTTCACCGTTTAGAGCACGTGTTAAAGCGCATATAAATTTTACGAAACGCAAAATCCGGCCGGGATACGAACCCACAACCTTCGGATTAAAAGTTGAGGTACAACCCCATTCGGCCAACACGGTCTTTAAGTACCTACTAAGAAAAGCTCAAAAAAGTAGCTTTTATTACCTACTTATTCAATTTGATCGAAGTAATTCAGTTACCAGAAATAGCTGTTTAATATGATATGCTCTCAAAATAAAAACACAATCCTAACAATCGAATCAACTTTGTATAGCGAAATTAATCACTTTGTTTTGCCGTGTGTTGCCAGTTTATTGAAGTTTTTTCATTACCCACCGATTTGTGGAGTTGCCAGCTTTTAATTGAAATGGGACGTGGACCAAATTGTCTGTGGATTGTTGTTGGTTTAATAATATTGATGTACATAACTATAAAAGGTGTACCTATTTTGGCCTACACTGTATTAGAAGTAGGTACCTAACCTAAAAACGATCGAAGCGTATGCAAGAAAGGAGCCTCTTTACATTTATGTGGCAAACAAAGAAGTCTTCAAAACGAATTCGAAAGAACTTGTGAAACGTCAACAAAAAGAAGGCATTCAATATAAAACTCACATCTTTAGTAGATAATTTGTAGCGTCAGAAATGACAGTTACTGAGACATCAAATTATCTATGGGCAAAAAAAACACGATTACCTACTTGATTCATAAATCACAGGTTTTTTATAACCTACCACAGGCACACCAGTTCTCTCACAAAACAGGTGTTAGAAAACTTAGCATTTATTTACCCTACCTTTAACAACTTGCGTTACCTATTTGTGAGAAAAAAAAAATATCGGCTACTAATCAATAAACAACCAATGACACGGTAAAACCGTCAAAATCCTAACCTACCCTCAATTCTAAATTAATTCACTGATTCCAAATTTGAAACTGTATCGTCTCTCATTATGTTGCGCGCGTGAGCGCCACGTGTTGCCATCTACCCGCACGCGTCAGGAACTAATTATGGAGGAGCAGTGTCATATGCATTGTGCAAATAAGTTTTGTTCTTCGCTTTCGTTTGCTGCTCAACCATTTTGCTCAAACTTGGTGGTAGGATCGTTGATGCCATCCAGAAGGCTGCTGGATTGAAATGGGACTGGGCCAGACATTGTCGCATGTCAGATGACCTTTGGGACAAATAAACAACTGAATGGGTGCCCAATGGCGGAAGATGACGTTGTGGCATACCTAGATGGCGGTGGAGAGACAAGCTGGACTCGTTTATGGAAAGTAGGACCTCCATAGCCTAGGACCGAGAAAGGTAGAAGGATAGGGAAGGAATAGGGATACCTTTAACTGCAAAAACACAACTTTACAGGAGAAGCAAAAAACATGTTCTCGTTGATAACTTCACAAATTGTGCAAAATAGTGCAAAAGATGCGCAGAGTGCGAAAAGTGGTGCACAAGGTGCGCAAAATGTCTAATGTACAAACTTCGTTCCATTTGAATGTTCCACGACACTCACGTACTTTTTTCTAAGAATGTCATCATTAGGTACTGATAATAAATCATAGAATTTTGTGTAGTTCATAAAACATTAAATTAACTACTGAATGAAAGTCATAAAACTAACATACTCGTAACCACAAAGTCATAAACAAATAATAATGTAACAGTAATCAGAACACGTGTCCAAATATTCATAAAGCATTGTCACTAATGTAGTAATTCATTCATTCATTTTCACCCTTTTCATTCATTCAATTTAGCTAAGTTAATATTTTAATGGATTTTTAAAGATTGTACTTAATTGTATTTTAGACGAGCTGTTTTGTAAAGAAAAGAGTACCTAATGTAACCTCCCCTTGTAACGAAAAACAAGTAGTTAACTTTAATCAGTGCACAACAGAATCCACGTAAATATAAAACATTACACCAAAAGTAGATACTTACTTATCACATAAGTTTATTTAAAATAAGTAGGTACATATAGGAGGAAAACTGAATTTAAAAATGGAAAACAGAGTACCTTCCTATATTGTCTGGAAGAAATCTCTCACAGCGATAAGACCGCCCATCGTACTTCGCTTTAATTCCTTAAATATTCTCCTGTATCTTTTTTTGTTTTTTTCTGTAATGTCCATGTGGTGTACAAGTACTTTCTATCTATCTACCTACAAATGTCAGACGGAAAATAAAATAATTATCTGATAGAGCATTGCAGACTATTTCACCTAAGTACATCAGAAATACATAATGTGCCTAGGTTTGTATACTTAGCTAGACAAACATGGATCGGGCGTTAATTAATTTATTGTGCTCGCTTTAGCGCGATTGTATGGAAGCGGCTTATTTGAAACCTACTAAATGTATTTTTTTTTTTTTTTTTGTGGCACAAAATAAACTATTTTCTCGTATTTTATCTTATCTTATCTAAATGGCAACACAGATTATTTATTTTTTCACTATTTCGTGCCTAAAAAAACAAATATAACGTTACCTTAAGCCGTTTGGGAGATACGAGGTAATTACACTTTACAAACATACATGCAAGATAAACGAAAAACATAACCTTGGCAGTCGGGTAAAAAATAAAAGGGCCTTGGCCTTTGCCCAAGTAGGGTCTCCCCTACTTGGTCAAATAGCTTACCTACCCTTCTTAAGGCTCTTGCCTCGACTTTCAAGCTAAAGGTGACTGACTGAGGTGGCTGATTTTTTTTAAGCTATCAAATAAGCCATCTCCATGCATAGGAACACTGAAAACCGAAATCCTTAATTAAATTTTGCTCTAACACCAACTCAGCAGTACTTGCTTTGCTAAAAGGTTAATTAGTATTTGTCAGCTAAACTCCTTTCAAAACGCACTAACCCTATCAAATATTGTCAAGGAAAATGCATTCTTATACTAAAGGGTTAGATCTCATTTTGAATCGTGAAGTTTTATTTAAAGTTATGCTGTCTCAAGATGAACTAGTGATGAGAAAGGTAGAGTTTCGACTGAAACCGAAAATGTAAGAGTAAGGGCCTTTACATCTTTTAATAGGTGATTTATACAGCGTCAGGAGACAAAGTATGCAATCAACGGGACGCTGTAGTTCCTGGGACATTGTTTGAGATGGAATAGGCTTGCCCAGCACCTAAACCATCCTCTCAGCTTAGTCAGACGCCCACAGGAGAGACGACGTCAATACGTGTGGAGCTGACTAAGCTGCGGGTTCCTCGTGTTAAAGCGCATATAAATTTTACGAAACGAAAAATCCATTGATGCACGGCCGGGGTTCGAACCCACGATCTTCGGATTGAAAGTCGAGGCACAACCCCATTCGACCAACACGGCTCAATAAGCTATTATTTTTAGGTTTTTGCATACACTAAAAGCAAAATCTTTGCTGATTGATAGCTTTGCTGCTTTATCAATGGTTTTAATGTTTTTTTACGTGTCCATTTGTATTCCCAGTTAGTACCTATCAAAAACAAAGAGTACCGTGGTATCACAACACCCAGGAACAAAATATAAAAAAAAACTATGTTTTATCTTGATCAAAACGAGGCATTACCTCATTGAAAATTGCTTTACCTAATTTTCTCTTAAGCATTATACCCTTGAGTTACCCAATAAGCACGAATTTTACCCCAACACTATGGTTTATAAAGTTGAATCTTTCGTCGCCTTAAATTTATTAGTCTTCATTAAGGCGCTTTGCGACGCAATGCTAATTAATTCCCAAGCTTTGCCTTAATTGAAGTAATTATGTAATTAAGGATTTCACCTTAATTTGCTATTGTACAATGTTTTGAATTTGCGGTAAATATAAAAAAGCTAGTGAGAGCATTACTTTACTTATAAAATAGGTAAGTACGTACCTAAGTTCTTACTTCAAAGAGAAAAAAAACTTAGGCCTGTACACTTTTTACTTGTATATTAGATGATTTATACAGCATCAGGAGGCAATCCATGCCTACATTTAACGGGACGCTGTAGTGACTGGAACATTGTTTGAGATGAAATAGGCTTGCCCAGCACCTAAACCATCCTCTCAGCTTAATCAGCCACCCACAGGAAGGACGACGTCAATACGTGTGGAGCTGACTAAGCTGCGGCTTTCCTCACAATGTTTTCCTTCACCGTTAAGAGCTCGTGTTTTACGAAACGAAAAATCCATTGATGCACGGCCGGGGTTCCAATCCACGACCTTCGGATTGAAAGTCGAGGCACAACCCCATTCGGCCAACACGGCTACAAACACAAAGAGGAAGAGGCTCTATTTTCCACTACTGGTTGTTTTGTAGCTTTTTTTTCTTAAAAAAAAAACATTTCTAGAAAGTGCTACTTTTCGTCATTTTTGAACAGTTTTTCTTCGACACAATTTAAGTGGACACAAGGCCTTGTCGGCGTCCTCTGACAACACTTAAAAGAGCTGTTGGCCCTTTATACACTAATCCTACAAACATCTTCAAATTAGCCGATATAATCCCTTTTGAATGGAACATTGGATATCCCCTCAATCCTTGGTCTCAGTGTCAGTTTCAAATAACACCACGCTACTCAAAACGTAAGCTGAATCGTAAACTAGCTAAAAATAAAGGCCATAATTGCTTGGTTTGGCTGTAAATTTTAGTTTGTATGTATCGTTTCTTCTGCCGACTACAAAACTTATTTTTAAAGTTGTTATCGCTTTTATATCTGCACTAATAAAGTCTGAAATAGTGTGATGAGTGTATTTTTAAATTTGTGTGTCGTTTTCTTATAGACCGATTTGTATGGTTTTCAATTGAATGGGAATTGAATTGTTTGTGAAATTAAACGTATGATCCGTTTGCGCAAGCCGCCATTTTATTGTTGTCAACAAAATGGCGGCGTTGGCGTGAAAATTAGACAATTGAGTGTTCGAATTTTGAATTACCTCATGGAGATTTGAATGGATGAAACACATTTGAAACGAAGAAATGAGTTGCAAAATTGGGTAAGTATTTATCTGAATTCGCAGACGAAATTGTGCGTTTTAAAGGAAACTTGTATACTTAGGTACCTACAGTCAAGCACAGCGTGTTTTTGAAGTGAAATAAACAAAGATTTCGCGTCGCGAGTCTATGGATCCGAGCCTTCTTAAAAACCGCAAAACACAACGATCGCGCGATGACATCCCCGAGCCCTGAGTTCAAATCCCCATTTTTTTAAAGTTTAGAACCGTTACCGAAACCTCGTTCAAGTTTTCACTTCTCTCGGCATTCCCGGGAGTGCCACGGTTTTTTTATATTTTGCAGTTTTCTTTTAATTCTTAGATCTTGATTATGGTACAGGCCTACTGAAGATTACCTGTACAAACTACTAAACTTTAAATTAAATGTGTTTTTTTTATTAGTCACTAGGAAGTGAGACAAATATATACTTAGGTACTTAAGTAAAAAGCAAGGTAAGTATAGGTAATTGGCATAGCTAATTTATTGAATGAGCCAGATTTATTACTGCAACAAAAAATATTCACGAACGGAAATATCAAGTTTAGAGTTCCGCCGGCGATTCTTGTAATCCACACCGATATGATATGTAAGGAACCCACTATTAGCCATTCATTTGATTCCTTTATCCATTAACCAATATATCTTGACCCCCGCACGTTGCACAAAAGCTTCAATACTCTTCGCTTATCAAATATCAAGTTAAACTGGTTTTTGAACTTGTAATTGAATTATTGAATTACCTACCCCTGTTTCCTGTTTTTTTATTTTTAAAACAGGATGGAGCTGTCAAATTTTAATCAAATTACTTTATACAATGGTTATGATTAGTTTTTGAAAACCATTCTATCGAACCATTATGTTTTTTTGTACGAAATCGGTTAATGGAGTAATTGTAGGATACTGGGGAAGTAGATTTTGGTTGAATGGAGGGTATTCAAATAATAATGAAACTGACAGGCACGATAGAATATCATCTCAGATATTTACTTTCAAGTGCAAGGTAATATAAAATGTCTCTTAACTCAACAGTTTTTACAATTTCAACACTATAACCCACTTAATAGATTAGATACCTACTTATTTACGAGTATTTCATCAATAATTATAGAAACAAATAAATAATATTGGTGAAATAATAATTATTTAAAACATTTAGGTGGTCACACAAATCAAAATCAAAAATATTTTTTAAGTAAATTCTTTAACTATCTCCAAAGCTGCGTACGGACTACCTACGCGTTTCAGGCAACGCTTTCACGCGTTCTGTATAAGGCTTATATTATGGTATTCAATACAATTGGCAAACATGAATCCAAATAAAACTCAAATATAAGAAAATACCACCAATTCCGAAGACATTCCAAACGACATTAGTGTACCTAATATCGACCGGAACAAGGGGGATAGACGAAAGCAAATGATGTGATCAGTTAAACACAATTTCCCGCTTGTATGGCAAATTGCCGGCACGCTTCCATTCCCACGGTCAATCTCTCTGTAACCATAGGATAAGAATACGCTTTTTATACACGAAAAAACAATATTTAGCTACTCAAATAAGAGAGAAAAACTGAAAATGTTACTCAAGTGATATGTGGCTTTGCGATGGTTGTGGTTTCGATTCCCGCCTCTGGACAAATTTATCTGAAATTGTCTATAGTCTAGGAGTTTTGAATACCCGTAATACCAACCAATAAATATCCTGAAAATTTCTAATCATATTTTCAAAATGGCGCTTAGTAAACTTAATTGGAACGAAGTTTGAAGACTGTTCGTAAAGTCGAGAGCGCAAGTTTAACGTGTTAGCGTGGGATACATAAGTGAATTATGTACGGGCTCACGCGTTTTGCTGCCACGAGGGTACATAGATTATGGAAATGACTAAGTAGACTTTTTAGTCGGAAAGTTTCGGTAATAAAAAAAATGAAAAGAAACCCGAATTTAATAATGAACTACATAGAGCATGGTTAGTTTGTGGGAAAAGTATTAATCTTTACGGAATAAAATATGGGAACACCTCGAGAAGTATTTTTTTAATAATGGACACTTCACACAGCATCATCTAGCCCCAAACTAAGCAAAGCTTGTACTGGGAACCAGATAACTGATGTACTACTTAAATATTTTTTGTTTGTTAATACATACATATTATACATAGAAACACCCAGACCCCGAGATAAATATTTGCAGATCATACAAAAATTTATCACGTGGATCGAACCCGCAACCTTCTGCGTCCCAAGCGGGCTTGCACCCACAGCGCTACAGAGGTCGTCAAAAGTAGTTTTTAATTTATTTATTAGGTTCACCAACAGTTACACATGACATCAAATGATTTACACAAGTAAGTACTTACCTAATGTTCTTAAACTACTAATCAAAACGATTTTAATAATATTATTTCTTTAAAAGTCCTATCCAGTTTTACTAACTTTGCGAATAATTCCGTCCAGCGAGGATTAAGTTATAATAGTTAATAATTGCACGCTAACTCTTGTGCTAACCCAATAGCTATACGCTGTTACCTCATTTGTTGCTCTCATGTTTTGCAATGAAAAAGAAAGTTTTTTTTAAATATAATTTTCAAGAGACTTTCTTTATTGTAATGGTTATAGCTAACACAAACTATATTTTAAGTGGTGAAGAATATTGTCGACGCAACTGTAAGCGCCATCTCTACGCGGCTGAGGAGAAACAGCGCTTTGACGTCTTCCATCAATTTTGACGTTTCGGTCTGGAATGTCAGAGATGTCAGAGCGGGTGCTGTCATTACATCATCACTTTATCATCTGCTTTCTATGAAACACGATTTGTTGTAATTATATTCAAATTTTAAAATAAACGTTTTTACTGGGAACATTACAAATATTCATTGGAGAAGTCAAACCCGAAGATCCCCGTAGCTAAAACATTGGCCCTACGATCCGGATTTGCTGCTTATGCTGGGAGAAGAATCCATTGATGTCCGTAATTGCAAGTCATCAAGAATTCAAGACATACAAAGGCAGCCCGCAACCAGCACTTCAGTTAACGGTCAGGTCTTCGATCCTGTCTACTCCTATCCTGGTTATCATTTGTGCTAAAATCGTGTCGTTTTCATTACTTTCAGAAAGAAATCAGTTCATTATCGCGTAGTGACCGTTACAATTACCAGTGCATCTAAACCGTGAGTACCTTATCTTATTCTTTGACATAGGCCTTTAGAATGGGTGTTGAAGATAAATTAGGCGTTCCTTCAAGAACTCCGCAAGTTTCCCCTAGTAAAAAGCTCGCCGATGATGATGAGTTGACTGTTCTGAGGCGGAAGCGTGGCAATTTGAAAGGTAGATTAACACAGTTTCAAAAATATCTGGACTCTTTTCAAGATTCCTGTCCTTCTAAACTACAAGTTAGAGAAATAAAGTTTAGATTACAGGCAGCACAAGATCATTTTAAAACATTTAACGAAATTCAAACTAAAATTGAATTAGTGAGTTCAGATTCAGATATTGATTCTAACAATGAATACGTCGAGTCATATGAAAACTTATATTTTTCTGTATTAGCAATTGCTCAAGATTTAGTCGAAAGTGAAGAAACTGAAAATAAAGGTTCAAATAACTCAAAATCCAACAGTTTTCGTTCTTTACCTAAAATCAAGCTTCCAACTTTCAGTGGAAAGTTTGATGATTGGCTCGAGTTCAAACATGCGTATGTAACAATGATCCATAACTGTTCAGATATAGACGAAATTCAGAAATTCCATTACTTGCGTTCCTCGTTGACAGGTACAGCTTTAGAGGTAATTAGTTCTTTTGAATTTACGCCTGAGAACTATACTCATGCATGGGAGTTATTGGAGAATAGGTTTCACAATACTAGGCTTTTGGTACAGAATCATATAAAGGCATTGTTTAATATTACGTTATTAAAACAGGAATCATCTTCACAAATTAGGAAGCTAATAGATACCGTTTTGCGAAATATTCGCTCACTTACATCACTAGGCGAACCGACCCAATCATGGGATACATTGATTATCTATCTAGTTCAATCAAAGCTCGATTCTACTACTGAGCGTGAGTGGGAGATCGAAAAGGGAACTATTCATTCTGATTCTGAGAGAAAGTTAAAATTAGACGATATTCTTTCATTTCTTAAGAAAAGGGCAGACATGTTAGATTCAATTAGTTCAAATCAAAATAAGCCACAAAATAAATCGCAATATTCATCTGCAATTGCTACTGAATCAAAAGGTACTTCACAAAAGCGCAACGCCGCACACTGCTACGCGTCGACTAGTAGTTCTGTAGCTAAACATATACCTAGAAATAAAGTCGATAAGTGTTATCTTTGTAACGGTGCACATGCAATTTATGCGTGTTTTAAATTTTTAAATCTGTCTATTCAAGATAGAATCAAAATCGTAGACGAGAAACAGTTATGTAAAAATTGTTTACGTTTCGGTCATTCACTTGCCGATTGCATTTTCGGTCCGTGTAAACAATGTCAACAAAAACATAACTCTTTGCTTCACCTAGCGTCAGGTAACACTGATGAGCCGTCAGCTGATCGGAGCACGTCTCAGGCTGAGTCATTATCGGCCGCGTTGCATTCCGTATCTATAGGTACCTATCATGGTAGTGTAGATGAATGTGCCGGCACATTACAGCCGGTGTTATTAAGTACGGCGTTAGTAGAAGTAGCCGATAATTATACTAAACGTTTTCATACAGCCCGAGCGCTGTTGGACAGTGGTAGTCAACACTGTTTCATTTCGGATAAGTTACAAAAACGAATCAATGCGCCATTGATACAGTCCACTATACGAATTTCAGGTGTTGCACAATCAGTGACACAAACAAATCATTCATGCGAATTACTTATGCGTTCTAAATTAAACGATTATTCTTCAAAGGTTAAATGTTTTGTCTTGCAGCGTATAACATCCAGTTTACCCACGACATACATAGATACCGAACATATACGTATTCCGGATAATGTAAACCTAGCAGATCCTACCTTCAATATTCCTTCGGAAATCGATTTATTGATAGGCGCGGACTTGTTCTGGGAATTACTAGACGGTAATAGAATCCGATTGGTAAACGGACCATTTCTTCAAAATTCGAAGTTAGGATGGTTGCTTTCGGGTCCTATAAACTCACAAAAGAATTTTGATGGCAACGGTCATCATATTCACTGCAATTTTAATCAAACCTTAGGGTTAGACGATCAACTTAAACGTTTTTGGGAGATAGAGAATGTCCCTCAGGTAGATAACATTCTAACGAAAGACGAGCAATTTTGTGAGGATATATTTACTTCTACAACTAAACGCGAGTTGGAGGGTAGATTTTCTGTTCGCATCCCGCTAAAAGAATCACCTGATGTTTTGGGTGATTCATACAATTCAGCAAAAAATAGGTTTCTTTCTTTGGAACGTAAACTAGAACGTCTGCCAGACTATAAACGTATGTACTCTGACTTTATGAATGAGTACTTGGCCTTAGGCCATATGAGTCGGATTGACAAAGTAAATGAACCTAATTATTTTCTTCCACATCATGGTGTGTTTAGGGAAAATAGTTCCACTACGAAGTTACGCGTTGTTTTTGATGCCAGTGCTGTGACAACCTCTAATAAATCACTTAATGATATTCAGTGTCCGGGTCCAGCACTGCAAAATGACATCTTTTCTATTCTGTTGAGGTTTAGACAGTACAAGTACGTGGCTTGTGCTGATGTAGAAAAAATGTTCAGGCAGATTTTAATTCAACCAGATCAGCGACCGTTGCAACTTGTACTATGGCGCGAAAAACCTGTAGATCCTTTAGACATATATCAGCTTAACACTGTAACGTACGGAACAGCATCAGCCCCATACCTAAGTATGCGCTGTATACGACAGTTAGCGTTGGAGTGCGAAGATGACGTCATAGCCAGAATAATTAAACAGGATTTTTTCGTTGATGATTTGTGTACCGGGCATGATGATTATCAGGAGCTACTAGCTATATGCGAAAAGACATCTCAAGTCTTACAGTCAGGATGCTTTCCGCTTCGTAAATGGACGTTCAACGCGGACGTCACAAAAGCTGCTTCTGTTCATACATTTAACGGGGAACATACGCAAAATAAAACGCTAGGGATAGGTTGGCAGAGCGATTGTGACGAATTATACTTCACCACAAAAATAGATTGCATTAGCGGAAGTACTACGAAACTAACTAAACGAGTAATGTTGTCAATCATTTCGCAGATTTATGACCCATTAGGTCTACTCTCACCCTCAGTTATAATTGCAAAGATATTAATACAAAAATTATGGCTTGACAAAATGGGATGGGATTCACCTGTGTCGCAAGATCTAACGGTGACTTGGAACAGCTTTATTGATTCTTTAGGTTGTTTGCAAAAAATACGCATTCCTCGTCATGTTATAGGCAATAAAGTTCAACACAAAGAACTTCATATTTTCACCGACGCATCACAAAACGCGTACGGTAGTTGTGCGTATATACGATCCTACAATGATATATCTACGGTCACTGTTAGGCTGTTGTGCGCGAAAAGTAAAGTAGCACCGCTGAAATCTATTAGTATACCTAGGTTGGAATTGTGCGGTGCGCTGGTAGGAGCGAGACTTTACAAAAAGATAATGGATTCATTACGATTAAATTTTAATCGCGTATTTTTCTGGACTGACTCGACGATCGTCATGGGATGGCTACGTATGTCTCCACATTTATTAAAAACTTTCGTTCAAAATCGAGTAGCTGAAATTAATGAACTTACTAATGACGCGGAATGGTTACATATTAGTGGCACAAATAACCCAGCCGATCTGTTGTCCAGAGGTCTACCTCTCGATTCATTAATCGACAGTAATTTATGGTGGAACGGACCATCTTATTTACAAGAAAATATTCGTGATTTTTCAAATAATGAACTTCGTAATGAATCAATTAATCTCAATAATTTACCCGAATTAAAATCACAATCAATCAATTTAACCAGTACTTGTTCCAACGACGTAATTCAATTTGATAAATATTCCTCATTCACTAAACTCAAGCGTATAGTTGCTTATGTATTACGTTTCATTTCAAGGTTGCGCCCGAGGCGATCAAAACAAGAAACCGGTCCCTTATCTGCAGTGGAGCTGAGCGCTTCGCAAGTGACGCTCGTTAGACTGGCGCAGGCGCAATCTTTTCCTGACGTGTACAGTAAACTTTTGAATAATATTCAAATTAACACGAATAGTAAATATACAAATTGCATTTCCGGTCTGAATATACTTCTCGATCAAGATAAGCTAATTAGAGTCGGTGGTAGATTATCAAACTCGTCTGATTTTAGCTATGAAAAGAAACACCCAATATTGTTGTGTAGTAAACATCATTTAACAACGCTTATAGTGCGGAGCGAACATAAACGCTTGCTTCACTGTGGCCCTCAACTACTTTTGTCTACATTGCGTGAATGCTGGTGGCCACTGAGCGCTAGAAATTTAGTTCGTAAAATAGTGCGTGAATGTGTTACTTGCGCGCGGATAAAGGGTAAAACTTTAAAGCCAATTATGGGCAATCTGCCAGCCGAAAGATTGGATTCTGGATTTCCGTTTGTTCGAACAGGTATGGATTTGGGAGGCCCGTTTTATATTTTAAATAAAAAGGGAAGAGGAGCACGTCTGACAAAATCGTACATATGTCTGTTCGTTTGTTTCCTTACTCGCGCTGTTCATTTGGAACTTGTTTCCAGTTTATCCACTGAAGACTTTATATTGGCTTTGAAACGTTTCATTGGTAGAAGAGGTAAACCTGAATCTATTTATTCTGACAATGGTAAAAACTTTGTTGGAGCTGAAAAGGAGTTCTATACGATTTTAAATACAAATTCACAACAAATAATTGATTATGCTACTAATAATGGAATTAAATTTAACTTTATTCCGCCATATTCACCCCATTTTGGAGGTCTGTGGGAAAGTGGGATAAGGTCATGTAAATATCATTTACGACGTGTAGTAGGTAACGCGAATCTTACTTATGAGGAATTGAGCACGGTTTTAGCACAAATTGAATCCGTCCTCAATTCCCGCCCCATGTCCCCTCTGTCCACAGATCCTGATGACTATAATCCATTGACTCCTGGTCATTTCCTTATTGGCCGGCCGTTGACTGCTCCTGCACACGATGACCTCACTGATGTCCCAATGTCCCGACTGAGCCGTTATCATCGCATCGAGCAGCTGCGTCAACATTTTTGGCAGCGATGGTCAAGGGAATATGTTTCAGAATTGCAACAAAGGACGAAATGGAAGTCACATCAAAATGACATCAAGCTCGAGAGCCTAGTCCTGATCAAGGAGGACAACCTGCCACCTCTGAAATGGCGGCTGGGACGTGTCATGAAGACATTCCCTGGCACGGATGGTGTTTCACGCGTTGCCGAGATTCGTACTGCAACCGGGACCATACGGAGGGCATTCTCAAAAATATGCCCTCTACCTCTGGAGCCTACACAGCGAGGAAACGTGAAACAAGATACTTCTTTCATTGGAAGCGGTGCTTCCAAGGCGGGCGGTATGTCGACGCAACTGTAAGCGCCATCTCTACGCGGCTGAGGAGAAACAGCGCTTTGACGTCTTCCATCAATTTTGACGTTTCGGTCTGGAATGTCAGAGATGTCAGAGCGGGTGCTGTCATTACATCATCACTTTATCATCTGCTTTCTATGAAACACGATTTGTTGTAATTATATTCAAATTTTAAAATAAACGTTTTTACTGGGAACATTACAAATATTCATTGGAGAAGTCAAACCCGAAGATCCCCGTAGCTAAAACAAATATAATATAAGCAAGGAAAACGAAACGATCCCATTGACTTGAGCAGTAGGGTCGTTGGGAATTTTTATTCCCAACTACCCCACGAGTGGGGAGGCTAGTGGGGTCGTTGGGAATAAACCAAACCTGTGCGACCAATGCGGGGGAATATTTTCTTTTCGCATTGCAGACGCTCCCGCTCCGCAGTCGCTTCCCGCGTTACTGACGCGCAGGTTTGGCCGAAGCTTTAAACTTCGGATCTTATAGAATGTAGGATACAGTCCATATCATGGATACAGTCCATAAGGTATCATATGGGACACCCCAGCTGCATACATTTACGCGGTAGGGTGGCCATGATCGCGGAACATTACATCGAATTTGTCACGGGTTATGCGATTACGGTGATCGTTTATGGGGAATGTGATGGGAGAATAGTCTTATTTTTATATCGTGTCTGAATGTTTTTATAAAAGGGTCGTCACCTTGGCGTCGCTAGCGTGGTACAGTCAGTGACAGAAGTTCATGAATATTTGATGTTTTTGAATTTTTTTTATATTCGAAACTCATAGGTAACTTAAATTTTACCTAGCAACTCTACTATTTGTGAAATAAATACACAATTTTATGACAAAATTGATGAAAATGTAGCTTTAAAATCTCCAATAAAATTGTTCACGAAAAATTGATTAAATACATAGCTGAATAATGATTTATTTTTAAAATTATTTACACTATTTTTAAACGAACATCATGAATGACCCCCTGTTTAATATGAATAAGTATTCCAACTAACTTTGAAGTGCACTCGATTTTTTTACTTTAAAACGTTATGACATTCAATTACGTAAATGTCAATGCCAAAAAAAGTTGCGTTATCAAGATCACTTTCCGCCTTTCAGATTGTTATCCAATCTTAGACTTATGTGATTACCGTTCAGCAACACCCTGTAATTACCCAACGAATACCCTATAATTACCCGACGAATACTATAATTACCCTTAGAAAGAAGGGGTAAATGTTGGCTATTAGTGTTTTTGTTGCGGAACGTTCTGGCAAACTATTATCTTAGTGAGAGAGCTATTTTGCGGTTGTAATGATTTAGAAAATAAAACAATGATTAGAAATTACTAAACCATAGTTCTGTAAGTAAATGTGAAACTGGATCTGATTAAAAAAAAACTTAATAATAATTAAGTTTAACTACTTAATGCCACTTGTACAATCTGTAGATTTTTCTATGTGACTCTTATTAATTACTAGCTCCCGCGGTGTGACCCGCGGTCCCTCGGGATTTTTTCATTTTTTCGGGATAAAAAGTAGCCTATGTCCTTCCCTGGGATACAACCTTTAACTATGCCAAATTTCAGCTTAATCTGTTCAGCGGTTTGGGAGTGAAAGCGTAACAAATAGACAGACAGACAGACAAAGTTACTTTCACATTTATAATATTATAGTATATTGTATGGATGGTCAGAAATTGCTCTTGTTCATAAAAAAATATATTTCAAAATCCATTATAATCTTCCTAACTACTTTCTTCTCACCTCTGGCTCTAACCATTTTTTTTTATGATGAATGGGTCGGCTCTTGACCTCAGACTTACACAGGCAAGAGTGAGGTCTACGATGGATTTTCCATTTCTTCAAAACTACAGTTTAATTTAAAAATGTCAAAAAGTCCCGCACCTCTTGTTACATTATGCAAAGCCCCGAACTCACTATTCACCCTAAGTAATTAAGCTTTTTCAACACTATAACACAACAATATCATGGCGTTAAACAAACACTAAAACTCATTTTCAACCACCCTTCCACACTAAAAAACACCAACCCTAAAAAACTGGAAATTCAACACTACAACTCTGAAAATAGCGCTCAATTTTCTACGACAAGAGTTGCAAAAAAATGTTTGCAAACACAGTCACGGGAAAACCGACCTTGTGAGTTCGGGAAAAGGTGAAATTTAGCTTGAATTGTGTGTGGTAGGGGTGATACAGACGGTACGCTGAACACAAAAACGTTTATTAGCACATTTCGGACGCAAGTCGAGCGTGTCAAAGATAAGTGACAACCTATTGAGATGTTGGGGTGACCATGCAATAAAATAAATGATGCTGCAAATAATAAAACTAATGATATTGTTTGTGGAAAAAAAAGGATTTTCTCTGTATGCCTTAATATTTTCAGTGTCGCTGTCACTCCTACACAAATTATGTCTACCGTTTCTGGGTTCATATCCATATTTATGAACTATTTAAAAAAAATTTTTTTTTAAATATTTAACCGTTAAATAGAAATGAAAGAGTCAAGTGTAGCCATGTATTTTATTAAGCAATGCATACAAATATTTGCAGGTCATACAAACATTTGCCATTAGTCCCTCCCTCGCTCTTGTGTCATAGATGGCCTTTTCCCACTACACCTTATACCTAAGTAATTTTATTGAATTTTATCTTTCAATGCTTACAGTGGGTAAAATACAGATTACTTTATCATGGTCACCCTTTCTCTTTCCCATATTGCTCCAAACGTACCGAATTCGATTACCATCGCTTATCCATTGTAGTCTATTTGTCCTTTAATGCACTCCAAACGCATTCGCGACTAAACAAAACAGACCTCCGTTCCCTCATTATTACTACCAAACTGACGCTCAACATACAATGGCTGATAACATGACCAATATGTTTAGACCTGCAATTTTTAGATACTAAAACCAGGTGCGGGTCCAACTTACACTAGGCTTTTAACCTATGGATGGGTCAATACAAAGTAGATCTCTCAGTTAATATGGATTGTTCGTTTTGAAAGCTCAATTTATAATAGGCTATTGTTAGAATAGAAGTGTTTATGTGTGACTGACTTTACAAGGAATTAATTGTATCGTTTAGAGAGATTGAAGATAGTTGCGTTTTAATGGATTTTGCGAATATGAGGGTGATAGAGATCTGTATGGTATGATGAGAAAATGAGGTAGAGACAGATGGCAGTAGTAGATACACGTTTCTCCTCATCACTTATGCCGTTACATCTTTAGTAGATGAACTACTTATACAGCATCAGGTGTACCTATATTTTCACTCATCAGGACGATGTTTGGACATGGTTTGATATCAGGGGGGTTATTCGCTATCGATTTTTCGTTCGTTCGATGAATATTCGGATACTTCTTACTACGAGCTACATTGTATTCGGTCGATAAGATAAACGTTAAAACACGGTCCTAACCTAAGACCAAATATTCGAAACCAAAAAATTGGCCCTTGAAGTCAGAAATCGCAGTAAGAAACATCCGAATATTCATCAAACGAACGAAAAAAAGAACGGGAATACAGCCTCAGTAATGTTACTGATGTGTAATTTCGGTACTGTTATAACAAGGTCAAGCATATTATGTCATAAACATAACCCATGACGTGATGACTCCTTATGTCACATTGTCAGTGTTGCAATGTGACATAGTGACATCATCAAGTTTGGAGACTCCACCTACATCCGAAATTATTGGAAACTATTATATCGGTTTCGGTTACGGTTACGGATATTTTTTATTTCGGATATCTGGTAGTTTCGGTTACGGATATGGATATCCCTAACATCCCTATTTGAAATAGAATAGGCTTGCCCAGCACCTTCTGGGTAGCACCTTCTCGAAGTCAAGAGCCGACCCATGTATCAAAAGTACGTGAGTGTCGTGGAACACTCGGTTGGAGCAAAGTTTGTACATTTGACATTTTGGACATTTTGCGCACCTTGTGCACCACTTTACGTACTCTGCGTATCTTTTTTTTGCGCACTACTATGCGCACCATTTTGAACAATCTGTGAAGTTATCAACGAGAACATGTTTTTTGCTTCTCCTGTAAATCTGTTTTTTTGCAGTTTTTTTTTATTTCCCGGAGACGGCGATATATCGTGACGATCGTATCGATCGTTTTTTTTTCTAGCCTCCATCCTCGATACTGTCGGAAAAGGAACTTCGTTCCAAAAAATATCGTCTTGTCCACAGGATAGACAGCTACTTAGGTGCTAGGCAAGCCTTTTCCATCTCAAACAATGTCGCAGGCACTAGAGCGTCCCGTAGGCAAGTTGCCTTCTGACGCTGTACTTATAAATCATCCAGTATACCTAGATGTGAAGGCCTAAGTTCCGCATTTATACCTAGGTACCTACTCGTATACTATGGACCTAGGTACTCTATATCATAAGATTAGTGATCTGGTACGAAAATGTATAAGAAATAGTTCCTAGTCTGGTGTCGGCTTCCCGGCCGTACTTAACTGAATTACCGGCTTCCGTCGTAGACACGGGGACCCAATCACACGAACTCCTCACTTGTATCTATCTAATACTGTGGAAACTATGCTGTCGCCAGCTTGTTAGGTAGTTACCTCTCGATATAAAGTGCTCGTGGGGAAGAGTAAAACATAACTATTTTCAAACGGCAAATTTGCAGTGAAATGAGAGCTTATTTTGACTTCTTTCGCCATTTTTGAAGAAGCTAGTAGCTCTGCTTTTTTTTCTCGTGTTTTACTAGGTTTTATTATGTAATTTCGGTGGCATTTTACTAATGAAGCCGTAACAGGAAATTTGGCAAATGGAATGGGGGAGTATACAAGAAGATTTCTCATTTGACGAAAGATTATGAGTTTTGAAATGACAAGTCAAAAATGACAATCGATAAAGCATTTAATTTTCTTTATTTTTCGAACACAAGGAAATAAGTCAGATTCACTTCCTTGCAAATAGTATTACTCAAAATTAGTATTGCTCATCCCTATACCCATCACAATAAGAACTACATTCGCACCGAATCTTTCTGGAGCCATAAGAAAGCAATTATGAAACGACCAGAACACATAGATCTCCGGATATTTATTTTTAAAGGCGATTGTTTGAGACGTAGGGGTTTTTAAGGCTGGTCGATTGGAACAGCTGACATACGTTTGAAGGGATAGAGTGGCATAAGCCCCTTGGTTCATTATTGGCCCTTTACCCTTTTCCGAAGGGCTCTTCAATGTTTGCAAAGTGCTCGCTCACTTCGTATTAAAGATTAGTTGATTCTGTGAACTTTCCCTTGGGGATCTTGGGGACTTTTGGATTGGCACAAGTGTTTATACCTCTGATAACTTACGTTGGACCTCTTCGATCTCAAATAGACCTTATATACCTTGCTATATCTTACTTTACACCTTGCTGAAGACTTTACTTATGACCCCACTTTGATAATTCAAAGTGGGGTCATAAGTAAAGTCTTCACACACATTTGCCTAATTAACTGTATGACTTAATAGTCATACAGTTAATTAGGCAAATGTGGCTAGAAAAAATAACCGTGCTTGGCACTCCTGGGAGTGCCAAGAGTTTTTTGCATTTTACCTTACCCATATCGCTAAGCGTAGGCCTTTCATCTGCTAGCTAGATGGTTTATTTTATTACAGTCAGTCAGGAGACTGACTGTGCACACTCAATGGGACGCTGCCGTAGTGCCTGGGACATTGTAATAGGCCTGCTTTCCGTATTGTAAAATACGCGTTCACGAAAAGAGCCTCTTGAAGCCTTCACCACACCCTTGTTTTACAAAACTAGCGATACGACAGGAAGAATAAAAAAACAGGTTCACGACTGTATCCCCAAGGTGCGGTAGACATTCTCTCAGATCTTTTTATAAATCAGAATAAGTAAAACATAAAGAATCTTACCTGAACTCGAACTTCAGGCAAATTGACCTTCATAGCCAACTCCTCTCTCGAATACACATCAGGGTAGTGACTCTTCTCAAACGCTCGCTCCAACTCATGAAGCTGGTAGGTAGTGAAAGTAGTCCTGTTTCTTCTATGTTTCTTCTTGTTGTCGGCTGCGGAACCCGGCCGGGGGGTGTCGTCGTCGCTCCCTGGGGGTGATTTGTCGTCGGGGGGTGTTCTTTGACTGTAGCCGTCGTTGCTGTTGCAGGAACCTTCACCTGGAGGAAATAATTTGGTCAGTTTTGGTTTTTGAATAGTTACCATACTAATAACACACCATATACATTATTAAGAGGATTGCGGCACCAGCTAGTTCAAACTGGATCATTTAAATGGAACGAATCTATGACGGTTCAAAAATACGAAGGAACGCTCGTCTTGCTTCATTTTGTTTACTACGCTTCTAGATACATAAGTAAGTATACATTATGTTGTGGCAACAAAAAAAATATATATATATAAATAATGCTGGAAATTTCACACAGTATCTACCCCAAACTCAGCAATGCTTGTACTAGATAACTGATATACTACTACTTACTTATATATTCTTGTTTGTAAATACATACATATTACATATACAGGGTGTAAAAAGACTGCTACCGAAAACTGAGGGGTTTCAATCAGGCCATGATTCTGAACATATTTAGCGAAAAACAAGGCAAAAAAAATTTTGACTTACTAGTATATATAATTACTACTAGTACAACATAATAAGACCATATCTACCTAATAATTTCATTAATAAAAGAAAAAAAACATTTAAAACCCAAAATCCAGCAATCTACGGATAAAAACGCGCCCGATACATACGCTCGACCAGCTGTGCGAGGTTGGTTTTCTCTGGATATAATGATTTTTTCGGAAAATCCTTTTGGATTTAGTTGTGTGTTGGGATGCTGTACCTACCCCTTTCGGCTTCGGTAGATGTCTTTTTACACCCTGTATATAGAAACACCCGATATAAATATTTGCAGATGATACAAACATTTATCCCACGGCGGGAATCGAACCCGCAACGCAACCTCCGGCGTCCCAAGCGGGATTTCCACCCACACAGAGGTCGTCACAAAGTTTTTTATGTTGCGGAGCACATGTGGTAATTCTGCTTTTCCACATATTATTTCCCTTCTCGCTCTGCCTAAAATTCCACATATTTTTTCATGAATTTATCGGTATTGCAGTCTACAACTCTGCACCCTAACCACAAACCTAAATTTAGCCAACCATACAATTTATCAAAATGCAATTTTCAAGTCACATTATTTAAACAAACATTTGTACAAATAACAGCGTGTAATTCGTATCATTTATCATGTGCTGTGATTGGTATCATTGTAAACCATACCGACCACTTCCGTTTGTGTTTCATTGAGTTTTACATTTAGCCTATGCAAATTTTTTGGTATATCGTGCAAAATCCCGCACGCAACTATGTATTTGGGTAACAGACTGAAAATTATGATTTTTTTTGTTGCATTGGTTTTGGGCCTCTGTCATGGCATTATTTTTTCCCCGCAATAGTTATGAGGCGCAAGACTCTTTAGACAATGTCAAAAAATATATTACTGTTTTACTTTTACTCAAAAATCTTTAAAATACACTAACGTAGCTAAAACACAGAATAAGGCTAAAATTCAAACAGCGCCCCTACAAGAGGTAATTGTTGGCGGAAACTCTGCGTTTATCGTTACTATTATTTTGTCCGCGCGGAATGATTGATAGCATTAGGTGCTACTAAGTATTGTACAGAATAAAAGCACGTTTACACGGAATAATTACAACCGACACGATGCGCATCGTGTAAATGCTCCTTATGAGTGTAGAAATTACTTATTTTTTAAAGTTTTTAAGTATTTATAGTAATTTTAACCCGACTACGGCCTAGTTAAAAGCAAAAGTTATCATTTTAATAAACTAATTAAGTATGTTTGTTTTTAAAAATTTGTAGTGATAACAAACAAATAACTACAATTTCGCATTCAAAATAATATAAACTTAACCCAAAAAATAGGCTTTTTGGACTCAGCACGCGAGTCAAACTGCGGACTACGAAATAGTCTATAAAGTCGTAGTTCTTACCCAGAACTACTTTGATTCATATGAAATCAAATCATCTGTCACCTGTCCCGATTAAGATATCACAACCCATACAAAACTGACAAAATATTACAACCATGACACACAAGATTGAGCGATCGGAAAATCAGAAGTCAAAACACACATCCATCTCTTTCACTCCCACCCATCTGATGATCAAAAGAAAGGGACACCAACGTCGCATTAAGATCAAAAGATTACGTGACACAAAACAAATAAAAATATGGATGCATTAAGACGAGATATAAATCAGTTTTTTTACGATGATTATCGATAATCTGGTAACACTCGCTCTATAATGGTTCGGCCGTTGTTTTTTGTATGTGGCAACCCTAATCACGTGTCAGATTTGGTATTTAAAGCTCTTCGGCTTAATGAGTACAAAATGGTTTCATTATTGAATTATTTTGGTTTTTGGAGTTCCTTAAATGGTAATGATAGAACGTTCATTAAAAGGTATCGATTTATCGTAAATATGGATTTTAGAAACCTCGTGAGGAAACCAGTTAGTGTTCTTATAGGCGGCGATGGGCTTGCAACCTGTCACGTATGGAATAATAACTTCTGCAAGATGTGGGCATGTATCAAATATGTGTTTGGACATGCCTCTGACTACCCCCCTTAGACATCTTCAAAGGATCTGGATTAAGTAACATAAAAAGATGAGAGAATGTCTACCGCGCCTTAGGGAATCTGTTTACGTTTTACGTTTTTTATGGCATTTAGATGATAAAATAATTGTCAGTCAAACTTTGTTAAGATACAATCAGTCAACAGCTTAGGCAACAGCCTCTACAAGCTTTGTAAGGGGTCAAGTAATAGTTTTAACATATACAGGGTGTAAAAAGACTGCTACCGAAAACTGAGGGATTGCAATCAGACCATGATTCTGAACATATTTATCGAAAAAAAAATCAAAAAATGTTTAGTACAACATAATAAGACCATACCTACCTAATCATTTCATTTATAAAAGAAAAAAACAATTAAAACTCAAAATCCAGCAATCTACGTATAAAAACGCGCCCAGTACATACGCAAACAGTGATCTTCAAACGCTGTTTTCTCCGGATATAATGATTTTTTCGGAAAATCCTTTTGGATTTGGCTGTGTCTTGGGATGCTGTACCTACCCCTTTCGGCTTCGGTAGACGTCTTTTTACACCCTGTATATAAAAAGAGAGTTTGTTTTAAAATAATCTCAAACAAAAGAAATAAAGAAGTCATATAGACTCGATGTATATGGATATCATGGATGTAAAACATACCAAAGTTATTCCTTTTTATAAGTATTTTACCAGTTTGAAAGTTGTCGGGAAAAGTATCAATCACTCAGGAAGTGAGTCTCTAAAACTCCCTTTACACGATACTATTCTAGCATACCATTCTGACCTCTTGCCACAGAATAATATCTCTTGCTCCATTGAGTTTGAGATAGCCAGAGGCTAGAATGGTATGCCAGAATGGTATCGTGTAAAAGGTACTTTAAGCTTATTTAAAATACCATAGACGGAACCACACAAAACTTTTCTGTAACTACTTATCTGTTATTTTTTTTATTAGTTACTAATGATTACATCGGCTTTTTGCATATCTCATTGACAGGTTAATAACTTTAAGTTAATCATAATTTTATTGCCATACATTGATGACTGAGGTTTTTCTAACGATATTATGTACCTGAGTAATTACTATCAGAACATACGTTGTATGTGTTTTTATTCGATAGACTGGCATCTCAAAACTTATCTATATCCTACAAAGAAAGCTAGGCCCCAAAACCGCGCTGGTTACTTCGCGCAAAACAGGAGTGAAATCTCCAAACATACATAATATGTTTATATTATAAAAGTGACATACAAAACATTTAGAATAATCAACTTGAGATCTTCTTCTTTCGAGTCACGTCGTCACGAATCCGTTACGAGAACTCCACATTATTTAGGAACACTTGTGACATATCCATGAGCTTCGGCAGGTTGTGGGAAAAAACATCAAATGTTCTCCGAAAGAAAATTAAGCAAATGTAGCTCGTGACATATTAATTATACAATACATACATTATATTACTTATATACATTATTAGGATCAGCATTGCCATCCAGCGTGGTAATGCCGCCAGTGTTTTGGGCACGCTTCCGACTGACAGTGACCTGGATCAGTTGAGCTATCTATAGATCGTTTCTAACGATCCTTAGATATCTTGACTAACCCTGTTGTATTTTGTAAATAATGTAGTAGCTTAGTTTCTGTAAAAAAACTGTATTTTCATTTTTTTATTTTTTTTTATTTAACCTTTACTGTCTGGGCAAAGGTCTCCCCCAATTAAAAGTATTTTCATTATATTATTATTATTATTGTATTGTAAGTTATTTTGATAATTAAAAAACTGCAAAGTTCTCATATGAAATACTTACGCACCGCTAATTATATTAAATTTATTGAGCTAAATACTGCTATAAATAATTGAGCTAAAATCCAAAGGCCTATTAAAATACCAGAAACTATTTGCGTTCTTTGAATAAAAATAAAAAGGTCATGTTTAAAGGTCGTTATAATTTGTGTGAAATTATTAATTAGTTAATCGGGTAATTCTTATCGTGCAATCGCTATTTCTTTTCGTGCTAGTGGAGTTAAGGGCATAGCCACACCGTGGCAGTATCGACTGGCCATGTCTAGAGCGCGCACCAAGATAATATTGTTTTTTTTAGCAGCATCACTAGTTAAGATAGAATGCCACTTACTTTTGCACGGTTTGTGTGTTGTTCTTTCTATTGATAGAAATAATAAAGTAAAAGTAAAAACAAAGTTAAAATTTCGTGTTTAAGAATGTACAAAAAACTTTGACTCCATAGGCTCCCGAACTAGATAAAAAACTGTATTTCAGGAGCCAGTGGCTTCTCCAAGTTGAGTTTTAACAAAAATAATTTATGTCTAGGTACCAAAAAAGCTGAACTGAACATAAAACAGTGAAACATACAAAAAAATTACATTGTTAGATATTTTACTGAGGTGTCCAATGTCTATTCAAAAAGCTACCTATAATAAAAGCAATAGTTTTGAATAACATACTTATGTGTACTTTAAGAAATGACAAACTGATTGCTTTTTGCATTGTTATGTCACTTTTACTATTTTAGCTGCTGATCAATTCAATTTATTAAAATCTTCACAATTGTGTCTGAAAGTTATACAAAATGAAATAAATAGTATAAAGTAAAATATATAAAAGCACTTAACCTAAGTTTAATATTATAAAATTCCTTCTTAAAAAAAGATCGCTTCTAGCAATCATTATATTTTTAACCATCTTAGCAATACCAATACCTACATATTTTCATATACTCATGGTTATGGCTCATGCCATAACGTGGAAAAGGCTTTACGAACTCGGTGGGGTTTCCTTTTAATGAAAATTTATTAATTTTACAAAAGTGTAAGTCCTTCATTAAATTAGGCAAGTATTTATTATTAGCCTTGTGTTTTATTGGAGGAAATTAAGGTTTAGTTTTATAACTAGCCTGTTTAGTTTAGTGGCACTAAAACATATTTTAGAGCCACTAAACTTTTTAGTTCAACTTGTAGTATCAAATTGTGCAACACATAAACAAAACAATTAAAAATATTTAATTTTTTAAGATTTTATATGCATCCCAAAAACTTGCACACATGCGGGATTTGAACCCCCTCCTTGCCGCTCCGTGGCAATAACAACTGAGCTAATAGGCAATCACCACAATCTTCGATCAAAGGCCGCTATGGTTGAAATTTCCTGGGTATACAGTTTTTTTAAGAAAAAAGAAAACCATGTAATTTACCCCAAGTGATGAAAAGCATTGCGATAATAAAACTTGAAATCTGTGATAGAAAATTTCGTTACTTTATAAAATTGATGAACACTAATCTTAGTGTAAAATAATAGTTGCAGCTTTGCACGCACAGAGGAACTTTGAAAATATCAAAAAGCATTATTCAGTAGGACCGAGTTGAGTGAGACCACATCATTGTACCTACCTAAAGGTACCCATTCAAGAGACGTCCATTTGGCAGACGTCTTTTTGAACTGGACGCATGGATTTTAATTAGTTTGGAAATCCAGAGCTTCACGACGTTGTTTTTACCATTGACGGAACGGTTTCGGAAGACGACCACTCCATTTGGATTGGTGGACGTATTGTGAATGGGCACCTTAACAATAGTCTCCGCGAATTTTATAAATACCGCGAAGAGCAATCGCGATTTAAGGACTCTCTTTATTTTGGGTTCCATCTTCAAAAACTATAATATTTTCATATGTACCTAAAAACACTTCTTCAAGAGGGCTACGAGCTATTGGTACTGCCATAAAAGTGACAATTACTCGTCCAATCACATCAAAAGAGCCAGCAATCAGCCAATCACCAACGATTGGCGCACAATCAATTCCCAATCACCATCGCGAGCGATTCGATTACTGACCGCGGTGATGCGCGTTCATTTTGTTCACAAGCTCCGCAACAATGCTTCGCAATTATGAATTTGTTTGCCTAGGTACATGATTATCTTATTATTAAGACTGCAAGTAAGTTCGTATGAGTCAGTGGCCAACTCTGGTGACGGATTTTTAGGCCGCCTTAAGGCCTCTGTCATGGCTTAACGACTTAAATAGCCGGGACCGATAATTTAACGTGCCCTCTGAAGCAATGAAGGGCTCAGATGAAAATGCCACTTGCGGTCACCCATCCACATACAGACCGTTTCAAACGTTGCTTAACTTTGACGATCTATCAAGAACGGCAAGCACGACTACGAGCGCTTCGTAGGCTTAAGAAAACATAGATTGGTTGTGTAAAGAAAGAAGTTGTTTTTCGTAAATGCCTATGGCGTAGCTGCATCTACAGAAACGCTACGGCGTAGCCCCTATTGACCAGCCGGTCTTCGAAATTTCACTAGAGAGATGTGTAAGTGTAGATCACTTATAAAAAAACAGAATAGAAAACAAATATAGGGTCTTTAATTTTATACTAACTTAATTCAGGAATTGGGTTCAAAAAATGAATTAAAAAATGTAATGATTATTTTTTTGTTTTGTTATGAAAATCCCGAGAAAATCGACAAGACTATTATTTCAATTCATTGTTGTTTCTTGTATAACTTAACTCATTTGTGATGTACTCGTAGGTGCGCTGTGATTGGTGGAACGTCTGTTCTCCTTGAAAATCATTATGCAACAATTCTAAAAAATAAATGATAAATGAAGTTAAAACTTAAATGGGCTAAGGGTTTAAATTGATACGGTCAAACGTCTATTTACAACCCAAAAAGGAGGCCCTGTCAGTTTGTGTAGTTTAAAATGAAAGACCCTATATACTTTAGTACCTTTAGTTACATTACAGACAAAACCGACTAGTGCTGTTAATATTCTATAGCTGCCTGAAATAAATAATGTATATTGAATCAAAAGTACAGGCTAGTTCATAGCCCTAAATGTAGTTATTGGAAGGAATTACTCGGAGTGGGAGCAATCGGAGCGCAGCCGCAACTCGATTGCGGAGACTGATGAATCGATTTGCAATCGCTTTAGCAGCAACCTTTAGCACTAGTTACTGAATTGAATTTACACTGACCACGTTAGGTATAGCAGTATCCAACTCATAGATATACTCCATAATTTAGTTCCGTCTTTCTCATTCTTTAATCGGACTAACAGGATCCCGGAAAGACGCCAGATGGTCGACATTCCCAGAGTTCGTAAAATGCGTTTTGAGTCTACATTTTTCATACGCACTGCCAAATTGTGGAACTCCTTGCCGGGCTCTGTATTTTCCGAAAAGTACAATTTAGGGGTCTTCAAATCAAGAGTAAATAAGTTTCTATTAGGAAAGTATGCTTCATCTAAAGACCTCACTATTGCTTAACATCAGGCAGAGTGTAGAGCTAACCTGCTTTACAAATTAACGTGATGTAAAGTTATTCCCGGTATAAAATAAGAACTGATTGATAGTTTATATAAATTATCAATCTACAAAATACGACAAACTCGTCATCAACGCTCTACGATCAGTAACTAGTGCTACGTTCACTGGCGATTCGATTATGTCCGCCGCGGCCACAGCATCATCGTAGATTGGGTGCTGCTCACTGATTGCTGTTTTATCTATTTGTGTTCTTTGTTATGAAACTACATTCAATTTAATAAAAAAAAGTACGTGAGTGTCGTGGTACACTCGGTTGGAACGAAGCAAAGAGTACTTTTCTTTACTGGGAATATAACAAATTAATTGTCAATTAGGTATTTTAGAAACGCTCTTCCGTACTAACAATGTTACAAACTATGGACTGTGTCGCGGCTGCGCATTTCGCACTGTGACGATTTTACATATACATGTGTCGTGACGGTAAAATGGAGCAACATTTTTTTTCCAGCTTCAGTCTTTTTACTCTTCGATGCCGTCCGAAAACGTAGGTATTCAAAAAAAATAAAGTAAGTCCTAACTAATGTTTGTATGAAAGAAAAGTGGAACTGGGCCGGACACGTTTGCCGCATGTCGGACTATTTATGGGCAAAACAGTGGACCCAACAAAATGTGACGCGGAGACGTGGAAGACCCAGGATGAGCTGACGAGACGAGCTAGACTCTTACTGGCCTGTTACAGCGTTAAATCGCGAAGAGTGGAAGAAGGGAAGAGAGGCCTTTACCTGGCAGTGGGACGAGAATGGCTAAATAGTAATAATGTTTGTATGAGTTAGTGGGCAACTCTGGTGACGGAGTTTTTAAACCGCTCTATGGCCTCCGTCATGGCTTAATGGACTTATAGCCTGGACCAACAATTTAACTAAAACACGAAAGTTCTCAGTCGATAATGCCACTAGCAGTCTCCCATCATTTACTGACGTAAAATAATGATTGTTATTTTAATTCATTAATTACCATGAAAAAGGTAGAGTAGGGAAAAACCAATGCAACTATCTCTTTATGGGAAAATGGGATTGCCTTAAAAAAAATATCTAACTTAGCATTTCCTCCGGTTTGCAATGTCAATATAATATAAATATATGCTAAGAATAAAATGTTTGTGTTTGACAAGTAGCTTGTAATTAATTAAGCTTACTTAGGCACTTTTTGCAAGATTTCACACGTAGCACGTAAAAAAACAGTTTGTATTGGTAACACATTAGCTAGTAACAATTGTGCAATGTTTTACAAATAAATCGATTGGCAATCAACGCATTAGATAAATCGATTGATAAAATCGAATCGTGCATCCGGTTTGTTACGAAATGTAATCGATGTTTGTCTTACTTATCGCTGTACAGTCAACTTTATAGACCCAATGAGTTTTTGAGACTCGAAATTATTAATTAATTAAATTAATTAAATTAATTTTATTAATGCTGGACTTTTCACACAGCATCATCTAGCCCCAAAGTAAGCTTGAGCTTGTGTTATGGGTACTAGATGACTGATAAACTACTTATATACTTTTTGTTTGTAAATACATACATATTATAGATGGAAACACCCAGACCCGAGACAAATATCTGTAGGTCATACAAACATTTGTCCCACGGCGGGGATCGAACCCGCAACCTTCTGCATCGCAGGCGGACCTTTCGCCCACTGCGCCACAGAGGTCGTCATTTGTCTTTACACACAATTGTCTTATTAGCACAATTTTTACTCAAACAGAGCGTCGTTTTTGTCAGTGACAGTCACATGTTCCAAGCCCGGATTGAACATAACGTATTTTTTCTTTGATTAACTATTAAAATAATTATCATTGCATAGCTTGTCGTTGTAGCCTACTTTTTAACCGACTTCAAAAGAGGGAGGTTCCAATTTTAGGCTGTTTGTTTATGATTTGTTTGTTCACCGATATCTCCGTCAATTGTGAACTGTATGCGAAAAATACTATGTTTTTTTTGTCTTTTTACAGTCGAGTTAATTTCTTTTTCAACTTTTGATAAATAAATGAATCCATCCACTACGTTTTGAAAAAAAACGTGAAAAAGTTATATTTACGGCAAGTATTAATAGACGTTATAATTAAAATAATACTATATTTTAAAAGATGTTTAAAAAAACCAACATTGTAAGCGTGTGGTCCAGAAAATCTATCTTCAGTTTCATATGAAAAATAATGTATTTCATTTGTTGTTTTTTTTTACATGTTCTAAGGATTCTTGTAATAAGTAACTACCTACATACTTATTATCTCTATGTTTAATTTCTATACTTGCTAACTGAAATGAAATGAATTAAATTAAGTTACTTTAAAAATAAATAACAATATCTTTTGTAAAAACATCTATATCTATCTATATATATTTATATTTTGTATAACATCTGAATATCCAAGGCGCGGTGGTATTTTTTTAGATATATTTATATTTTTTTTAATCCATAGGGGTAGTCAGAGACATTTTTAAACAAATAATCTCCTGTGAAAGTCAAAACATTTACAACATACAATAAGTTAATTAGATAAACTCAAAGCCGTCGGGCGGTTAAGCGTTGGTCTGGGCGGGCGGCGCGATATGGGCGGGTGATAATCTTCGACGCCTTTTTGCAAAGACAAAATTAATTAAAATATTATGTAGAATAATCGGTTTAGGTAAGTTTTTAAAACTTATATACAGGGTGTAAAAAGACTTTTTTTTGACTTAGCTATGTTATTTCCGGTTATACCTAATAATTTCATTTATAAAAGAAAAAAAAACAATTAAAACTCAAAATCCAGCAATCTACGTAAAACAACGCGCCCAGTACATACGCAAACAGTAATCTTCAAACGCTGTTTTCTCCGGATATAATGATTTTTCCTTTTGGATTTAGTTGTGTGTTGGGATGCTGCACCTACCCCTTTCGGCTTCGGTAGACGTCTTTTTACACCCTGTATTTCAATGTAGTTTTGAAAGTTATGAGGGCGGATGAGGCTTTTTAAATTATTAAACAAAACAGCAAAAATACCTATTAGGTATACTAATACCAACCTATACTTATACGATATAAGATATCAGATTATTCAGTTGATATAAATGCGTGTAACTGCAAATACTCTAGCTTGGTTTAAAATAATTAATATTTTAAACCTAAATAAAAGTCAAAAGTACCCTAAACCGGCGAGCATGTATGAAGAATGTAATGAGAGTGAATGAGGCAAAAGTTGTGTGTCAGGATCGTAGCAAGTGGAGATCCGTGGTCTCTGCCTACCCCTTCGGGAAAGAGGCTTTATTTTATGTATGTATATAATTACCTAAATAAAAATTAAATTATGGGCAAGAAGCCCATTTAAGCGATAAATAAATAAAACAATTAACATAATTACCTATACATAAAACGATATGTGATATATCTATCATGATGTGTTGTCACACAAAAAGTTTTGTGTTAGCGGTAAACTCTAGTGACGAAGTTTTTAAGCCGCTTGTAGGTAACTTTTTTCAAATTCTTCTGAATTAAGAAAGCGCTAAGTTGTTACTACGAGTGATAACGGTCATCCATTTAATTTGTGATTGCGCTGAACGTCGCTTTATTTCGACGATAAATAATATAGAGATGAAGTTATTTTCTTTTTCTCGTGACCATCGGAACGTCAAGTTAAATAAATAAGTGATACCTACGCGATTAAAATTAAAATATATCCTCAAGTCGCGAAAGTTTAAAATGTGTAAGTTATTGTTGAAAAAATGTGTATTTTAAAAATAATTATTTTAAGTATAAAACTTACCAGCACTCTCAACGGCTCCGGGCGACACAGGCACTGTTTCACACTCCCCTTCTCTCCTCTGCTCAAACTCACTCACTCTATTTACCTGTCTCTGTCCATTTAACCCTAAAATAGCATCTATTGTATGCCTCGGCCCCGGATTCGGCACTTGTGTTAGCCCTAACCTAGACTTCACAACGTCAAAACTTTGATTCAAATGCATCTGTTGAGCGTGGAAAAACATGCCCATTCTGTTCAAAGTTTCTAAGTTATGCTGGTGTTGTGATAGAGAGATTGATTGGTCGGTCACGTTGATAGATGATGTTGAGTTCGGGCTGCTCATTTGAGATCGTGGCGAGTTCGTGTCAGATCGGTCTGGCGTCGAATTTCCGAAGAAACGTTCCTCGGGGGCGTCCATCTCGTACGAATACCCGCTCGGCACTGACGCTCGAAAGCTACGCTAGGGGAAAGAGGGCGGAGCCTATAGGGGGAGATGGGTGAGTGAAATTGCCCATTGAAAGTGCGAAATTTGGGGTCGCGAAGTGATTTTGTTTGGTAAGAAGCCCGTATTAGCATTTCCCCCGAGTTTCTTTGTGTGAATAGTTTTCTTTCTGTGTGATTGGGCCGATTGTGCTAGGTGATTTTAAGGGTCGGTCCTTTGCATTTGTTAAGGTGTTAAAAGTTTTGGCTTTGGGTAATTTTATTGTAACTCACTAGAGATTTGCTACATTTTTTTTATTAAAACATGGCTTCTTTTTGCTTTGTTCTCTTATCTGCGTAATTGTAGCGTGCAAACTGGTTAAGTTGAAGTCAGTGCTACTTAAAAAATGTTAGCCATAACGCAATTAATATGTCAACGGTTCCAACAACGCTAACTATAATTAATACCATTACATTTTATAATTGAAATCTGACTACTAAACTGGTTAGTATGCTAATGAACTACTTAATAAAGCCAATCAATAACCAATCAGACGTACCCGTAAGAAAGAGATAGAGCAATCGGACGTCTGTTAACACAAATTTAACCAAATCGGTTAACCCGTAACCAAACAATAACAGCTTTTCCAACTGACCACTATTCATACACACTCACAGAAATACAAACAACTAACCCTAAAAATCAATCCTTATACTTATTCACATAAAGCTCAAATTCATATGAATGTGATGAGAATCTGCGACCTTTTAAATAAAGAACAAGCAACGTCAATATGATTCTATCTTGTTCACACTTATAAGGATCTCGCTTGCTCTCATCTCAGGTGTAGCGACGGTTGCTAGGGGGCGGGGTTTGGTGACGTCACGCGTCAATCGACCAATCATGACGGCTTATTCTTTTTCTTTTCACTACTTCTATTGTCGATTCGTTTCTTTTGTGAGCGTCAGTGATTGTTTGTGAGCGGCAGTTACAGGGTTAACTTTGGATAACAAGCTACTTTTAAAGTGGATAAACTGATTATGATGGAACTTTTAGTTTGTTTTATAAGTCTGTTTATTTTAACGGATTTAGTAATAAGGTAGCATTTTCAATTACTAAATGTTTTTTTACGTTCTTGAATTATTTTCTATTGAGTTTTAGATATTATCAAACTAGGAAAGTAACTTAAAAAATAAGCATTTATTTCTCTTGGTGCACGGCCGGGATTCAAACTCACTACCTTTGGATTAAGTCGAAAGCACATCCCACTAAACCAACACAGCTCTAAAAGATCATTAGATATCACCATTAAAATCATTCACTCTAAATGATTGCAATACTGAATATTTTATGAATACAACAATTAATATACGGAACCCTTGTATGCACGCCACAACGAAATTGAATTGCATTGCTTTTTAAATTTTAAAAATTCAATTCAATTTTCAAAGTAATTGTTTGTGGATGCAATTTTATTTTTATTACCGACTGATTATGATCTGAGGATTAAATCTAGGATTACTGAGTGATCGGTAATGTCTGCCAGTCATAGTAATTGTTTTCTTTGTTCGTTTCTCTTCTCGTATTATTAAAAACGTATTGAACTAAAATTGGAGCTTTCATTTTATTTCCTGATCACCAACAAGTAATTTATTAGGCAGTAATTTTATTAAAGCTGAATCAAAAAAACGTAGGCCTATACATCTTGTATTAGATGATTTATACAGCGTCAGGAGGCAACCTATGCCTACACTTAACGGGACGCTGTAGTGCCTGGGACATTGTTTGAGATGAAATAGGCTTGCCCAGCATCTAAACCATCCTCTCAGCCTAATCAGCCGCCCACAGGAAAGACGACGTCAATACGTGTGGAGCTGACTGAGCTGCGGGTTTCCTCACGATGTTTTCCTTCACCGTTATGAGCTCGTGTTAAAGCGCATATATTTTTTTCGGAACGAAAAATCTAGTGATGCACGGCCGAGATTCGAACCCACGACCTTCGCAATGAAAGTCGAGGCACAACCCCATTCGACCAACACGGCCTCAATCAAACCTTAGCTATAATCACGCATCTTTCGGGGTAGGTTAAGAGCACCTCCTGCTACGATCCTGAAAATCTTCCTCATTTACCCTCTAAAAATGTTCTTAAACCTCAATAACTCTCTTCTTCTTATTGTGTCACCAGTTCTTTCGAACCAGTGAGGTGAAAAGATTTTAAGTGCGCCTCTTAGAGGCTCCTTTCGTGCACTTGACAAATGTTTTCGAACTTATTAGGTTCTACGACATCCCGGTTTCCTCACAATGTTTTCCTTCACCGTTTGAGTGTACTAGCATAGTGTACATATTTTTTTTGGCAGAAAAACTTATTGGTACACGACCGGGATTGAACCCACTACTTTAAGATCGGAAGGCGGGGCCTCTACCACTAGACCACCAGTGCTCTTATTAACTCTCATTAGGTAGGTTACATTGCTTAGGGTACTTTTAACAGAGTCTGGATGAAAGTTTAGTAGGTATAACACAATTTTACCTGCTCTTGATTACATAAGCTGTAGATAATGATAATGATTTTTATAACGACTGATGATAATGATTTTAATAACGACTTACAAGTATTAGTATTCGCTTACTTAGTAGGTGTGAATAGAGAAGGAAAATGTGTATGGTTACTAGTGTATTATTATTAATGTAGATTACATGTTTTGTAGCTTCCATACATTTGTATGGCCTATTAGGCCGATTTACCCCTAAAAGGGTAGGTATGTGTTTACTCAACCCCGTTAGCCCTTTACCCTGCGGGGGGAGAGGGAGCAAAACCAATCAATGTCGGTTAATTGGTGCTTTAATACTGCCTCATTCAACAATTATGGAGGTCGCTGTCAACTGCCAGGTATAGGGATGGGATAATATCGATAATCGATAAATAAAACATATTGAAACATTTGAAAATAACTCTGGGTATTCATCGATAGTCGATGAACCAAAATGTTAAGAGGACTAGGTATTCATTTATCAAACATTTGAAAGTAAAGTCTTCTAATTCTTGTAATTCTTATAAGTCGTTAACACAGATATTAGACATATCAACTGTAGGATTTCCATTTCCATTTCCTGAGATACACAACCAAACTCACAGATCAATAATGCCTTCATTGGTTTTATCCGGTGTAAGGGACCGGTTCCGCTCTTCGAACCAAATGTGATTTTAAACTATTACCTTTGAACGGAATTGTATACATTTTTACGAACATTTGATTCAATCTAATGGGCAATAATATACTTTCCTTAACTTGCGAGTTTGTATGAGGCAAATAATAAGGGAATGTTAGATGAAGGAAGCAGTTATGGATCGAAGCAAGTGGAAATCTAATTCTGCCTTCTTCTACAAAAGAGTATGTATGAACGATACGTTTTTAAGAAAAATATGCATGCATAGATTTATATGTATATACATATGCATTAAAGCTCTCAACCTGTCAAGAAATATTTTATATAATTTCGTTAGAACCCTGTGTGCATGTTTCCATCTAGCTTTTATTATTTCACGAAAAAGCTTCATAATCATCATCATTTCAACCTAGAGACGTCCACTGCTGAACATATGCCTCCCCCATCGATTTCAACAGCGATCAATCTTTGCAGCCTGCACCCAAAGAAAAAGCTTGAAAAAATGCAAACATCGATATCGACATCATCCCATCCTTACGCTTAAATTGTTATATGGCCGTAGGTACTAGATTAGTGCCCCCCCTCCACTTATCCCAATCAATCTGGAACGCAAACTCGCTTAATTTAACCATCGATTTGCAATTAACCGCTCGTTATTATATTGGATCTTGTTATTGTCACCGCTTTTACAGCTAGTGATGGGAAAAGTAATTTTAGTAAGGCCACGTGTATGGACAGGCGGCGCTGCTTGCGACGCGTCAGAACTTCGTCACCAGAGTTGGCCTAACACATACAATGGTTCGTAAAGTTTAACTAAAAGTTGTTTAAGGAACATTGCGTGTTCACTTTTCAATAGTTTACAAGTAGAAATAGAATTCAAAATAGGAAATTAAATCGTGGCTTCGTGCGACGCGTTAAGTGTTTTGACTGTTTACGGAGAGGCGACGGCTGCTGCGGCACGCGTCATCGAACGCCTAAACACAAATATATAGCAATGTATGGTGAACATTACGTTCAGGCGACGGCGGTGGCGGCGGCTGCCGTATGCATTGGTATGGGATTCGCGCGTTTATTTGACATTGCCACGCAGTCGCCGAAGAGTGCGTACGACTGTAGCTAAAAAGTAATTTTATCGAGAATCATCTTCATAGGAACTTGAATCCCTAAAGTATACTTTACAGACATAAGTTTATGAAAAGAGAACGTTACAATAGGTAATCTTAATTGTCCTACTGAATAATTAGATTATTTTGAGTTTTTTAATTGGCAGCGACAATTGAAAGCACTATTTCCTACCAATCAGCCATAATTCAAAAATCCTATGTAGAGACTCTGATTACCCCTCTTCAAAGGGTCTTAAACTCCTTATATCTAAGAGAATGAATATATGAATGATGATCTACCGTGACTAGAGAAAAAAGTGTTGTTTTTTTGTAACTAAAAACGAAAGGTCTTTGTTACATTGTTTAGTAGGTTTATGGACGTAAAGTTACAACACCGTTATTTGAAGAACAAGGTTGGTTAATAACTAATCGTTGATCAACAATGAGGTGGTAACAAAATGGATTTGTTCAGCGTAGTTAAAGGATGATCGAGATCAAAGCATGACAAGTACAGGTGCGCTATGGTGGATATCATTTTATGATTTACTAGGATATAACTAATACTACAAATATTTTGCACCTCTGCAAACTTCGTGCTTTGTATGAAATCTAATTTTGTTTAGCTACATAATTCCACAGATCAGAGGTTTGTTTTGTCAAATGCAGGCTTAAATAATATTTCTTGATGATTTTTTTCACTAGAGCTCATGTTTTTACGTATAAGTATTAAGGAGGCCTTAAGGCGGCCAAAAACTCCATCACCAGAATTGGCCATTGACTCATACGAATTCGCTTTTGAGTGAATGAGTGAATGAATGAATGAAAACTCTTTATTGTACACATCTTAAAAAGAAATTATGAAAAATAAACCTTAGGAATAATACGAATTTACTTTTGATTATAAAAAAAAATTATAAAAAGAACTGTATGTTTGTATGAGAATAAATGTCTTTAAACCTATTTAGAAATGAAAATTCCTAATTAATTTCCTAGGATCCCATTAATTCTGAGTTCATCACATCAGTACCATCGTGCTTCAAGAGGATGCTAAAATAGGTTTGTATCTCTACCACTCTGCTCTATCAACTTACTTTATCAACATTTTATAATAAATTATTTATTGACGACCTCTGTGGCGCAGTGGGCGAAGGTTTGCCTGCGATGCAGAGGCTGCGGGTTCGATCTCCGCCGCGAGACAAATGTTTGTATAACCTACAGATATTTGTTTCGGATCTGGGTGTTTCTATGTATAATATATATGTATTTACAAACAAAATGTATATCGCACAAGCTCTGCTTACTTTGGGGCTAGATGATGCTGTGTGAAAAGTCCAGCATTATTTAATTTATTTAATTCTTAGTTTAAACACTTCATCCCGAATTTTCCGAGCTTCATTGTCACCCACCTCCCGCTGAGCCCACGTTAATGGATCACCGTACTCTCTATTAATTAACTAAAGGGTACCTCTATCTGGATTTGTGGTCACCTCACCTCGCAGGGAGGGTTAAATACCAATTATGCTTTTTGATTGTTTTCAGGTACATTTTATCTTGTGGACTGACAGTTGAGTCGTGTGGCTAACGAGCGTGGTGCAGGGTAGAATAGAATGGAAAAGTAAAGGGAGATTAAACCGAATGAGTTACCTAGGTTAGGATACCTTACAGGCAGGAACATTATGAAATAGTGAAATTAGGTTACTTCAAGATTGCTACGAGCACAGTCAGAGACACCTTCCAATACATATTATATTAATATATATTTTTTTTATGGAAGAGGGGGCAAACGAGCCAGAGGCACACCTGATGGTAAGTGATTACCACCGCCCACAGACAACTGCAGCATCAAGAGGCACTGCAGATGCGTTGCCGGCCTTTGAGATAGGAATAGGCTCTTTTCTTGAAGGTGCCTAAGTCGTATCGGTCTGGAAATACCGCTGGCGACAGCTGATTATTATATTAATATTTGTCACTTGCAATATTTTGCTAAGTTAGGATTCCTAACGACACGTTTCTATTGCTTATCAGGCGCGGGAAAATACAAGAAGCGTGGCGCGGGTGCGGTGCCAATAGAAATGGCGCCACGCCCGCGCCTCGCCCGCGCTACGCTTCGTGTATTTGTCCCGCGCCTAAGAATACTATTGATTCCTCCTCCCAATATTTTTGAAAAGACAAACAATAACAGTGTGTTTCATAAGAAAATAACGTCGAAATAAGGTCTTGATTTTGTATTATTTGACATGATGTATACCTACAATACATACACCCTTATTTTTTAATTAACAAATATATTTTATGCGTGGTCTCGGTGTCTCTTACTGATCACATTTATGTATGTAAAAAAAATATTACCTAAAGAGGAGACGAGACGAGTCAGGCATGGATTTATGATAGCTACTGCGGTTTTATTGACTGAGAGAGTCTCTGATGCGAGAGCGTAGTTTGAATGAGAGTTTGCACGCGATTATTGTCTGTAGTACTTATTTGTAAAGTTTTCATAAAATTTTGTTCGGTTTTGGTTGACTAAATCCTCGATAACTTTGTGATAGTTAAATAAAAAAAAATCTGACCATTATCATTTTCTGCATCTACTGTAACTGTTAATTTTTTTTGGTAATATACTCTAGCTAATAATGAAATACTCCGTAAATCTTTTGTATTAACAAGGTCTTCAACTCCAAGTAAAGTGTTGCTTAGTTACTTCCCCATTAACACCACCTGTGTCCTCAGAGTTAAATGACTTACCTCAACTGGACTAGAAACTACTTATCTGTAATCAAGTCTCAAGAGCAATAACCTAGAACTGAAACTCGGTTAGCTCAGTCCGAGGCGTGCTGCGGCGGTCAGATAGTTACTTGTTCACGTCTTCTCATTACTCGTGATGTGTAGAGTAGTGTCAGCATAGAGACTTAGTTTTGTAGAATTACTTATAAGTAATAATACTAAAATCCTATAAAGATTAGCATTAATTAATATATGTACTGTTTATAAAACATGCTGCCAATTCTCCTTGATTGCTGAGAACTACAATCTCTTGAAGACTAGAGTGAACAGAGCTTTTCTAAATCTTGGTAAGTGTTTTATCTTCGATCACACTAAAAAGATTACAGTTACAACACTGAGGCGATTCTCTTGATATTATGGATTTTCCAACTAGTGTAGGTTTTATTTGGATTGTCTCTGAATCAGTCTACTCTAGACGTTGTCCAAGAGGCTAGCTGTGCGGTGACCGGCACATAACTCGATTCCAAAGTGAGATGGCAGCTTGATTGGGCGATTGTCAGCGCACACACCAAGCAATATGATGCTTTAGTTCCATATCTACATAATTTATTATTTATGGTAATTTAAGGGTTGAATTGTCGGTCCCGGCTATTTAAGTCGTTAAGCCATGACGGAGGCCTTAAGGCGGCCTAAAAACTCTGTCACTAGAGTTGGCCACTGACTCTTACGAAGTTAGTTATTACATTCTGCATACGTATCACCTGTGATAGAAGCTCAGCCCGTTGAAGATTTTTTCAAAATAAACGTTATCAGATATTTTTGAAGTTGATTATACCTGCTTACCAAAAACTATGACGGAACATATTTTTTGCAAAAAGTTGAGCTCGTGCCGCCACTTGAGTTTTTGCAAAAAACATTTTTGTAGACGAATTATGATAAAAATCAACAAAATAATGCTTTCGAACACTTTAGTCGTTAAAACCCATCTATTTTTGATGCATTTTGTTTATAAATTGTGCAATCTGCTTAAGTATTTAGTTATTATGTAGTCTTTTTCAGCCTGTTTTTTTTGGTCACAATTCTGCTTATTAAAAACGTAAAATCTTGGTTGAACCACATATTGAGAACCTGTGACCCAATATGTCAAAACAAAAGTGTTACCTGTGTGTATTTAAAGATCGTTTTTTAGGGACAGTTTTTTAGTTAGACTTGGTCTAAACTCGGCTCATTTTCTTGTAATAAGCCCCAATATGTTTTCATACCTCATTACAAAGTACGATTCGTTCTTGCTCACCTCACCAAGTACAAAATATATGTCTCTTACAAAATAACCTCTATTTAATTATTATTTATCACGGGTATTTATTACGTACCTACCTATTGTTTTTACCGTTTTAAAATAATAATTATGTCACCAAATCACGAAAGTTTAAAAAGTTTAACCTTGATTTACTTCCTTAGTAAATCATCAGTTAAAAAACCACATTGATTGACAATAACACAAATAGTCTTTCCTTTCGCGACGTAATTATATTTATTTTATTTATAAATAAATAAATAAAACCTTTTTATTTCAGACAACTAAAATGAGGTCCATATCCACACTTATGTAAATTAAAATTAAAACTAACACTTTGGACCGCCATGCATCAGAAGATGATCAATCAAGGAAGAAGATCCCTTCATTGATCACCCTCTGTACAAAGCACCTCCACAGCGGGGATAATAGGCTCTCTGCCACAGTCCTCAGGATGCTGTTCAGCGACACTGTTTTTTTGCGCAAGATGGCATGAAAGCCGTCTGTATGGTAATGCGCAAACATCCCCGATGCACTGCAGAAACGGGGCAGTCGCAGTATCATCCTAGAGATTTTTATTAAAAAAAAATCTATCAAAACATTCGCATTTTAGTAACATGCACTTTTTTATTTATCTTCATTACCAAGCATTATTACAATATTCTTTATCCAGAAGTCAACCATTTGATTCAATGTCTATTTGACCATATTCTCGCTCACTCAGATCGCAGTTCAATATGCCACTATAGTTAACTACAATTTACTAAAAAGGAGATTTCAAAAAAGACAAAACCACATAATTCTGTTAATGGAATCCTAATGGACCAAACGTTCAAATCCAAAACATGCTTGTCACCCAATCCATCAGAAGATCATTATAATACTCTTCAAAATTAATACCTGCCTACTCAAAAATGTGTTTAACAACTATACCCAGAATATCTCGACCCGTGACTTTCACTCAAGCTTTGTAAGATCGTGGGTCAGTTTACGATGGTGAATTTGTACTGGATTATTATTGATGCTAATTTTGAGGTTATGAAAAAGCCTCATAGGGTTCTAAAGTGCTTTTAGACTGCTACTGATATATTTACGAAAGCTTTGCCTTTTTGGGGGAATTAGAGTTATTTGTTGCGTAATTTGACAAGTTAATTATTGGATGGAGATAGATTTGCATTTTGTTTCTTTGAAATATTAGTTAACACGAGGTTTTTTTTATAGTATTTCTACCTATCTACGTATTAATGTTGCTCTTTAAAAAAACAAAAGGAACACCCTGTATTCCATAGGCCGGTAGATAAAAGAAGCAAATTGAAATTGAAATTTAAGGCTATAAAACTCGAAACAATTTAACATATTTTTATGCCGTAACATACTTTAGTACGATAAGAAATATGATTGTTTTTTATTTTTATTTTATTTTATCAACAAAATCCACAGCTCTTAATATCTATGCTTAAACTTATACATATTCAAGACAATAATGGATTTACATTTTATAGGTACTTAACACAAATAAGGCGACCGTTATATAAGTTAGTTAAATTTTTGTAAAAAAAAACTTAGGCCTTTACATCTCTATATTAGATGATTTATACAGCGTCAGGAGGCAACCTATGCCTACACTTAACGGGACGCTGTAGTGCCTGGGACATTGTTTAAGCCGTGTTGGTCGAATGGGGTTGTGCCTCGACTTTCAATCCGAAGGTTGTGGGTTCGAATCCCGGCCGTGCATCACTGGATTTTTAGTTTTGAAAAATTTATATGCGCTTTAACACGAGCTCATAATGGTGAAGGAAAACATCGTGAGGAAACCCGCAGCTAGTCTGCTCCACACGTATTGACGTCGTCTTTCCTGTGGGTCAGGCTGATTAAGCTGAGAGGATGGTTTAGGTGCTGGGCAAGCTTTTATACTATTTCAACAAAGATACAAAATCACACAACATGATAATGAAACTTAAAGTAATGAAAAGGTAACATGAACTGAAATAATAATGACCTGCTCAAATATTGATGTTTGGTACCTACTCCTTAACGCTAATTTTTATTTATATCTGTTTACACCTTGGGTTGGGATTTAGATATACCATCTTTTTTATTTTAGAAAAGTGAAGCATTTCCCGAAGATGCAGTTATAGAGCATACTGTACCCTGGATCAAAACACTCTATAGCTATAATTCAATCTTCACTATGATGACAGTCATCGTACCATCTCGAAAAATGTGGTGATAATTTGATAACGAGCTCCGATACAATCTTGCAGCCACTTTAGCTAACTAGCTCACTCTTGTTTTATTGTGTTTTATACTTACATCCAAATTATGTTGATAAAGTAGGTTGGTTGCAGTGGCGTAGCTACCGAAGGGCTAGGCGGTGCAGTGCACCGGGGCCCCCAAGCTCAAGGGCCCTCGGACTCTGAGCCCCGAGAGTCCGGAAGGTTTTGTTCAAAAACTATAGGTATGATTATTTTGAAAATAAAAACAACTGCATTATTAGATTTTTGAAATAGTTATCCAGAAAATGACGAATCAAATCGTAAGTTTTTACAAAAAAATCAAATACGTTTACATTTTGCCACACCCTGCATATTTTGACTTGATAAAACCTAAACCGTTCAGTTAGGGCCCCGGTTTATTTTGCACCAGGGCCCTTGGCTACCTAGCTACGCCACTGGTTGGTTGTTTTAACTCTTCGATTTTGTGTCTATAAGGTTGCGGGTTTGTCTTATTTGTGTTTGTTAGATGCACATGCACGTCTGTGTGCGAAAGCTAGTGAACGCTCCATGAAATGAGCGCACACAGAAACAAATCTACACACACAATTAAGACTATGACCGCATTCGTGAGATAAAACACCTTTAACACAATGAAATACCTAAGAATACAGCTCGCCCTGTCTGCGCAGAACACAGTTTTGTCTGAAAAAGCGTTCACTGCGCAGACAAACGGCTAACTAACTTCACGAATGCCTAGATCCGTTGGGCGAACTACTTACATAAGTATTTTTTCAGATTGTGTCGTTTCTTACGCATACCATAACATTAACTCCCTCCTTGCGTCGTTTCCCCAGTGCTGGGGGACCATTAACTACATAAGTGTTTTTCGAGTTGATTATACCTGAACATTAAATAGTTGTATTCCTCAAAATTAAAATAAATTTGAAAAAGCCGACAATATTTTTTTCTCTATCGCTCTTCCACACATCTATTTGCAAATACCATTTTATAAGGGTTATTTGGTGTCCATTGAGAAAGATGAATCGAAATATCAAAAGGCTTAGCCAAAAATGAACAACTTTCTACGAAAAACGTATTGCAAAAGGATTAAGCCTATTGGTAGCTTTTGAGTTTGGCAAATATTATTCAAAAAAGGCTTACAATACAAATTGATCAGTTGCTCATAGTCGCTAAGCAAAAAGGAATAAATGTTCAAAAAAAAATAGATGATGTTTTTTTTAAACTATTTCTGCTTAGCTATAAGTAATTAGAATAATGCTGGACATTTTTCACACAGCATCATCTAGCCCCAAACTAAGCAAAGCTTGTACTGTGGGAACCAGATAACTGATATACTACTTATATACTTTTTTGTTTGTAAATACATACATATTATACATAGAAACACCCAGACCCGAGACAAATATCTGTAGGTCACACAAACATTTGTCCCGCGGCGGGGATCGAACCCGCAACCTTCTGCGTCGCAGGCGGACCTTCGCCTTCGAGGTCGTCAGAAGGAAGGTATTAATTGTTTTTAATACCTATAGAGCCCTGGTGGTCTAGTGGTAGTGGCCCTGCCTTCCGATCGTAAGGTCGTGAGTTCAATCCCGGTGGTGCACCATAGGTTTTCTGCCGAAAAAAATATGTGCACTATGCCAGTACCTACCTAGGAAAAAGGAAAACATCGTGAGGAAACCGGCCTGTCATAGAACCACGAACAACGAAAGGAACCTCTTTGAGGCGCACTTAGAATCCTTTCACCACCCTGGTTCGTGTAAGAATGGATTAACTATGGAACTGAAATAAAACGGATGGTATGGTATGTCTTTATTTAAAGAAATCTACACTAGGGCCCTTACTAATAAACTTGACATAAAGTTATGTCATGCATAAACTAAAAATTTGTATGGTTATTCATAGGTTATGCATGACATAACTTTATGTCAAGTTTATTAGTAAGGGCCTAGGTATTTAAATGTAGCATACATCGCAAAGGCCGTAGGTTCCATTTTCGGGATGCAATTTATTAATGTCTGGATATCCCTACCCATAGCTAATAATAAAATATATCAACGAAAAAATTGTTGCTTGTATTAAATGTAATTACAGGTTCATATTCATAGTCAATGACATCACAGTATGAAGTCATTTCATCTAAATGAATCTCCTAGTTTATTTGAGCACGGCCTGGGGCATGTGATCTGAGTAACAGTATTAAATAGGACCGCTTACCCGCTGGCTGTCATAGTTTGGCCAAGGGTGTAAAGCAAATCATTAAAAGGGTTCCAAATTTTTTTTTTTTTCTAGTTTGTTTTTACTTGTGCACCTACCTACTTGTTACTTGTCTTTGATTTTGTGTCTGTGTTGAAATGTTATGTGTGTCAAATAAATCTTTTATCTATAATTTTTTTTTACTTTATAAGGGTTCAAAGTCAGTGACTTGACAAGCAAAACTGGGCACGAAAGCTAATTTCCCATAACTCCGAAAATTTACCTACAGTAAAAACAATACAATTGCTATCACACATTTGCAAAAAAACGGATAAGTACAAAATATACTTAAAAACATTTTTTTTACCGTAATATGATACGGAACTCCAAGCCGCCCCAAAGATCCCAAAGATTGTCGCTGGCTTCCCGCAGAGTTAAACGCCCGTTGAACCCTAATTACAAGTTTGCTACACAAGTAATGTGTTCCGCACATATCGACCGAAATGATACGACGATTGTAGTTTTTGTGTTTTCGTTTTTGGATGTTGTATTTTGTGTTTCCTGTAGGTTTTTTAGAATCGTTTTTAGGTTTTGATTTTTTTTTATTGTTTCCGGATTAGAACGAATAATCTTGGATTATTTTGATTTGTTAAAAATTTAAGTTTTATTCTTACGTTCTTGTATTTAATATTATTTAACTTTTACATACTTAAAAAATACCTCTTATTTTTAGTTCTAATAAATTTGCTACGGTTTATTTTATTCTGAGCGGTCTTTTCACTAAAAATATGTGTTGTTACCAGACAACTTGTGGGTTAATAACTAAATAAAATAATAAGAATAATAAGACTACGTGAATAATGGGAATAAGAGTAATTAATAATACATAATGTGAAATTTACGAAAATTTATAAATAAAATTTGTGGCTTCTTTTCAGATAATTATCCGAGAGGTTGATTGACGAGACCAATGACCAAAGGGCTGGTGCCTTCACAGATCCCTCGGACAGAGGATAAGTAGCCTTTTGGGCACATTACCTGCGGTCTGTGATTTGAACACTGTTTTTTTATCTTTAGTTTAGTTTAATTATGTACTTAGCTACTTATGTATTTTATGATTATTGTTTCATGTAAATATTTATAAATACTAAATAAAATTTCTGTTTTCTGCGAAAGTTTACAAAATACAAAACAAATCAAACTAAACAAGTTAACATCCAAATTTCTTATAAAACAACCTCTTTTACTTTCGAGTTTATCATCCATTTTGTGCCTAACTAAGTGGAGTAAAACGGCAAAAATTGCTCGAAATCACTGGCGTTTTTTAATAATTGTTTTATGCTCTAACAAATGAGTTTCAAATTGAATTCGGCTCGCAGCGCTTACAAAAATGGATGCTTAATACAATTAGAGCGAGAGAGAGGGCAGAGTGAGGGAGATAGTGAAGTTTTTGCGCTCTTTGATGAAATTTTGTTATTATTCAGTTAGATGTAGTTTGTATTCGATTTGCCGCTCAATTTAGTTCTCTTTGTGAATCAAGATGTAATGTCTAGACTGATTGAGCGGGGATTGGGGAATTTTGGAAGTTTGGATATTAGTTTAGGCTTTTATCGACTCATATTTACGTTGATACAACATAGGTAATTAAAATTTAACTAAATTGGCCCGCCTAGACATTGAACTTAATTCTACCTGTATAGATTAATGGCCTTCTAATATCCGGCTGAGTGTAAACTGTCAAAATGTATGGTTATTCCTATTTTATTCCGAAGAATAGCTTTATACCACGTTACGTGGTAAAAATTTATCAAGCAACAAAAAAATACTTGAACAAATAATACAAAAATTAATAATTACGAAATCATCTGCAACTTATCTAGCTCCAAACGTACCTACTACGTAAAACGTAGGTAGGATTAGGTCAATAATTCTGAGTGGATGGTTTAGGTGTTGGGCAAGCCTAGTCCGTCTTAAACTGCATCTTACAATTTGAGTTTGTGTTATAGTAGTAGTACAGTTTGAGACTCTGTAATAATTCTCTGTAATGAGGTTTTTTTTTCTACGAAACAATCTTTACTTAAGGTGCATTTACACGATGCGATTTCAACATACGATATCGTATCGCAAGGCAGTTTTTCACGTGTAAACGCTCATCGTATATGCGATTTGTCATAGTTAGCACGCTCGTCGGCTTAGCAAATTGTATGAAAAATCGCATCGTGTAAACGCACCTTTAAGGAAAAATAAATAAAAGAAATATTGAAGACTTCTGCAGAAGAAAAAAAATAAGAAAAAAACATCGTGAAACTAAATTTTATATCAAAATAGAAAACTAGACGACATTAATTAATAACAAAATGATTTTGTAGATATGAAACTCGGAAGCGCATAATCGGATTGCCGCCTCGACTCAAGGCGCGAGTAATTACTGGACAGGGGGGAAGGGGGGTTGCTCAGCTTAATAGGCATTTTATTGTTTTATATTGTCCGGGGAAGACGGTTCTGTTCTAAGTGGTCAACTGTTTATTTGACCACGCTTAAGTATATCTTTTTTTTCAAGCTTTTAAACCACTTGTACCTATGTTTGTTCCGGTCAAATCTTGCAAGCTGAATTAATCCTACTGAACTTAGTGAACTGTGAGCTGAGTCTTCAGTGACAAAGCAATAATACTATTGTGTTGGACGGGTTTTTGTAATAAATAGTACCAAATTTCATAACTAGATGGCGCGACTAAAAATGGCCCATTCCTAGATCGCGCTGACGAAAACACGCGGCGAATGGTGTCGTGAAATTACCAATGTGAATATATATTTGGACCTCAATAGTACAGAATATAATGTCTTCATATTTCTGTATTTGAGTGTCTCATTGAAAGACCTTGCTGGTCACCCATCCTACCCACTCCTCAGGCTAATAGTACGGTTGTACATATTGTGTCTGCAAACTGGAACATGATTTGATGATAGAGTCAGGAGTTTTTCAACGGCACTCCTCAGAAAGAAGCCGATTGAGTTGCTATCAGTGTCCAGGCATATCGACTGTGGAAACAAAATCTTCGCTCCGAAATCGCTTTCAGCGATAAGGCCGCCAGTTGTCTACCTATGAGCTACCTAAGTGTCTTTTTTGTATGTCTTTCTCGTTATGTGATATGCAATAAAGAATTATGTAATCAGGAGGAGGAATTATGGATTCAGGAGTGCCAAAAAAGTACGATTAGACATTTTGAAACATTTCTACATTTTAATGCTATTTTTAATAAGGATGGCAGATTTTCTCTTTTGCGTTAAAAAAACGGTGCGTATGGAATAATAGCAAGTTGGGACAACAACGAAAAGAGCAATTGTCTGTAAATTAGTCTATGCTGTTACAAGATTACAGTGAGATGCTCTTGTTGTTAGAAACAAGACAATTTCTCGGGTCCCTGATTTCTTCATTGATTTGCAATATAATTTTAGTTTAGTCATATTTGATACTATGCTACTAATAGCCTGATTACACCTACCGAGTAGAGTGGCAAGACAGCGCCCTCGGCCGAGCGCTCGGTATTTCTAAACACATAAGCGAGTACTCGGCCGAGCACTCGGCCTACCAACAGGCCAAGAGAGTTACTCGGACCCCTTTCTAATGGGTGTTTTCTTAGTAGGTACTTCTTCAGTAGGGCTAGATGATGCTGTGTGACAAATCCAGCATAGTTTATTAAATACTTATTAGGATTTAGAGTATTTTATTTATCAAATAAAAAATACCTACTTACAAAAAAATTACGTTTAATAATAATAATAAATTAAGTAAGACCTTTTTAAATGTATTTATATTAAAAAATCACCAAGTCGATGCATATTTTTAATAATATGTATAATAATATTCTATTCGAAAAGATAAGTATAAGTTTAGTTTATACAAACTTTAAAATGTTTAATCCCCCTCCCCCATATTGTATGCTTCATCAAACATCAAATTGTCAAGCAAATTGAAATTTAAAACAATCGCTTACATTGAGATGCGCATCTGGTACACTTTCAACACCATAGTACATTGACAGTAAGACACATAAAAATTAAACTATCTTAATAATAAGCTACACTGGGCTTACGTAAACATGGTGTAAAGTTACTACGAGTATAACTTGGGAATAAGTATAAAATTTTTGAGTTGTAAGAGTTGTTGTAGTAACTCACGTTTATTTTGACGACCTCTGTGGCGCAGTGGGCGAAGGTCCGCCTGCGACGCAGAAGGTTGCGTTTTCGATCCCCGCCGCAGGACAAATGTTTGTATGACATACACATACTGATTTGTCTCGGGTCTGGGTGTTTCTATGTATAATATGTATGTATTGACAAACAAAATGTATATAAGTAGTATAACAGTTATCTGGTTCCCATAGTACAAGCTTTGCTTAGTTTGGGGCTAGATGATGCTGTGTGAAAATGTCCAGCATTATTTATTATTTATTTATTTTATTTATTTGGGCCGTTAGTGTTTGCAGGCCACTGCCTGCAAAGTGACTCATTTTGAATATCTATCACTACTTACTACAATAAGAAATTCATTGACAGTTTTCTCATTTAAATCCAAACTAAAAAAATACTTGTTGGATTCACAAAAATCACTTCAATAGTCGTTCGTTGTTGCATAGGTAGGTATATACCTACTTACCTGTAATTGTGCAATGATTTTATTGTTTATTTAAAATGTACCTAATAATAATTTGAAAGTACCTACTGTAAGTGACCTGATTCCTTGATGTCTTTTTAAATTGTTTATTAACTAATAGATAGTTTATAACTAAAAGATAATTATGCAATAAGACGCGTGACGCAGCAAGTGCTGCGCCACAACGGGTAAGGCGCCACTGAAAACCAGCGCTCCAGCACTCTCGAGCTGTTCGAGCAAATGCTGAGGGGTAGCCGTATTTTCACCCACATAAAATTGTATAGATTTAAGTACCTACTTTGTAACTGTGTATATGTGGAGAAAATAAAACTTTATTCTATTCTATTCTATTCTATTCTACTTATAAAAAAAGAGTCATTTTTATCAACACAACTATTCTAATCTTTAGAAGAACTCATCATCATACAGAATGTCTACCGTACCTTGAAAACGCAGTCGTGATTCCTTTTTTTGTGATAAGATGCAAAATGAGATTATCTGGTTTATTCCCAACGACCCCACTAGCCTCCCCAATAGTGGGGTAGTTGGGAATAAAAAGTCCCAACGACCCCACTGCTCAATCTTGTTATATTATTAGTTAAAAAACCAGTCCTTACACAATCCGAAACAAATATTTGTGTTCTCTTGCACAAATATTTAACCGAAATTCACATAAAATAAAGCCCCGTGGTTGTTCAAAAAACACAGACAAAAGTTTGACAATCACGACCAGTCGAAAACCACAATGCAACAAAACAAATCGTATTACATACGCCATCTCTCTCTAACTACGGCTGTCTCCCTCGCACAGACTCCCCGCAGACTCGTTAGCGGACTAAACACAATAAAAGAAATAAGCGTAAAAAATACACATTGACATTTTGCAAAATAACAAATGCATCTACATGACTCTTGGTTCACTAAAAATAGAGAGCATTTCTGAGTGATTGATTTAGGAATAAGTTTGTGGGCAAAGTAACATTTGGGTAAGGCGTTGACCCATTATGGTGTTAGGATGAATAAAATTGTATTTTTCTAATTTTAATTGCAACAAATTGTTGGGGTGAGTACAAAACAAATTGTTTGGAGGTTTTTTTTTGTTGTTATAAGCTGCTCTGTGCTACTCGAAGCTGATAGTTGGAACAGTTCATATATCTTATAAAATAAATAAACGAATTATTATTTTTATATATATTTATCTGGCTTAAAATTTATGCAAATGTTCGTAGCTAAGACAGTTCCTCATTTATTGTAAGCTAAGAAGGTTTAAGGCCCAAAAATTGCGATGTGTAGTTCCGGAATGATTCGTTCAATTGGACTACTTCTTTTCCGTTCAGTTCTTCTAGTACTAGTTCAATTTCAATCCAATCATATCTCTAATTCCGTAGTTCAGCGAGACGAACGTTGCGAGCGAGAACGAAAGAAGCAGACAAGATAGGTCATAGGCGATATAATACAATGTTATGAATCTTAGAGTTCCGGAGTTCTCGTAGTTCAGCGAGCGAGACAGGCGATACATTGGACTAGATTAGACTACTGAACTAAAATAAAATTAAATGACGTAGCTAAGTCAATAAATTTTTTGCGTTTTTTTTTTCGCTAAATATGTTCAGAATCATGGTCTGAATGAAACCCCTCAGTTTTCGGTAGCAGTCTTTTTACACCCTGTATATATATATCTTGTTCAAAAGATATTTTACGAATGAATACTGATTGGAGCGATGAGAATGCATAGGCAATTGAACTAGATTGAACTATGGAACTAAAAGATATATATTTTTCACAGCGATCAAAAGATATGTATCTATATTTTCAATTAGGACATATATTTTGCGCATGGCTACAAAAAAACATACAGAGATGAACTTAGCACTCACTCTTATTGGACCACACATAATATAAGAAGGATGAAAGGAAAAGAGATCTTTGCTCTGCAGTGGCTCATCACAGGCTCTTAACATGCAGTGTATACTGGGAGGTTTGTACTGCAGGGGGGTTAGTTAATGACGCTTTTTAGGCATAAGTTTTATTAAATACCTATAAAATAAGTTAATTTTTACTCATCTCTTACAATTGTAAAAAAAAAATTAAAAAAAAAAAAAAAAAAAAAAAATGTTTGTATGACCTACAGATATTTGTCTCGGGTCTGGGTGTTTCTATGTATAATATGTATGTATTTACAAACAAAAAGTATATAAGTAGTTTATCAGTCATTCTAGTACCCATAACACAAGCTCTGCTTACTTTGGGGCTAGATGATGCTGTGTGAAAAGTCCAACGTTATTTATTTATTTATTTATTTTATTTAATTTGTTATGAATATTTTTTTTTCTTAATATTTATTTTACCAGTATAAAATACCTTGCAAGTATGTTGTCCCTGCTACAATGAAAGAGAATCTTCAAATGCAAACATCTCAAAGAAAATACATCAATGGACACAAACCGAACAAAAACCGCGATTTAATCTCCATTGGTCATTTTATGAACTTTTTTCTCTAAACTTGAGATCTTTGGAATATAATGCAAGCCGAATTACATCTAAAGTTTGCTGTAGAATGTTTACAAAGTACAGTCGTCCTCGATAAGATGTATACATTTCACAATTTTTTTTGCTTTCAGCGATAAGGCCGCCCATTGTACTAATTTTGAACTTGTTTTATTTATTTGTTGTTTTTTTTTATTAATTGGTGTACAATAAAGTGTTCATTCATTCATTCATTCATTCAATTTTTAAACAGTAATAAAATAAAAGATCCATTAATTTTTCAATAATTCTATTCAAAGTCGTAAATTAGTGTTAGATAAGTGTACATTATTTTGACTCATAATCTTTACGTAACTTTATTTCTGAACGATTTTTATTTTTTTTACGATTACGAGTAGATAATTGACGACCACAAAACATGGTTAAATTACATTACGACCCAGGCACGCTAGATACAATTTAAAATGGACCCCGCACTAGGTCAAACCTGTATCGATAGATAGATAGATAAATGATTTAAGTATTTGACACATAACATATCAACACAGACACAAAAACAAAGACAAGTAACAAGTAGGTAGGTGCATAAGTAAAAACAAACAAGCAAAAAAATTAATGAACAAAATTATTACAGTGCTTATGTACCACCTAATACGAGCAGTGGAGCACCTACATAGGTGGGTGCAGCAGTGGTCTGTGTGCTGTAGTGAGCCAAAAAGGTCCAGTCTCAGCTTATTGTTACTCCATGCCCGAAGGCACAAAAAAACGTAGGCCTTTACATCTATATTACTTAGATGATTTATACAGCGTCAGGAGGCAATCCATGCCTACACTTAACGGGACGCTGTAGTGCCTGGGACATTGTTTGAGATGGAATAGGCTTGCCCAGCACCTAAACCATCCTCTCAGCTTAATCAGCCTGGCCCACAGGAAAGACGACGTCGATACGTGTGGAGCTGACTAAGCTGCGGGTTTCCTCACGATGTTTTCCTTCACCGTTAAGAGCTCGTGTTATAGCGCAAGTAAATTGGACGAAGGCACAGAGTAACGCTGATTTTCAGACTGGACCTGAGAGTATACTTCCTAATGCAGGCGACTGTACTTTTATTATCTGTGGTTCAAACTGTCATTGTATTGATATATTGGTCAGCTACTGAACGTGGACAAAGGCCTATTGATTTTTTTTGGCGGTTCTATAAAAGGATTTCAGATACTTAGATTTACAAAGAGATTTGTTTGGAGGCGTTCGTGGTATACTTTCGTGGTTTTTTGTAGAACTTGAGGATTTTAATGAAAAAAAATGTTATTCAGCGTTTTTATGACGAAATCAAGTAGTATTAAGGTGAACAATGGTGGTGAAACTTAAACGTGGTGTAAAGTTACGCCAGGCTTAAACTCCATAAATTGTATGGTTACTCTTAAGCTACACCCGGCGTAACTTTACACCACGTTTATTAATAAGGCCGTAAAGGACTGCGTCAAGTTTCCTATCAATGATAAAATTGTTTAAACACAAACTATTATTTTTGTTTATTGTTATGTTAAGGGCTATAAAAATATTCTCTAAAATACGAAAAATACTAAGAACCATATTTGCAAAATATTTATTATAATTTTCGCTTTATTTAAGAATTTAATTACTACACTATGGCCATGGAAATGATATTTTAAATTAACTATAACATCATTGTAGGAGTTTGGGAAGACCTTTGCCCAGCAGTGGGGCGAGATGGGTTGATAAAAAAACCATTGCACTACGGTCATACTTAAAAAGTTGGATTTCTATAAAATAGCCTGTTTATATGACGACCTCTGTGGCGCAGTGGGCGAAGGTCCGCCTGGGACGCAGAAGGTTGCGGGTTCGATCCCCGCCGCGGGACAAATTGTATGACCTACAGATATTTGTCTCGGGTCAAACAAAAGTATATACTTAAGTAGTTTATCAGTCATCTAGTACCCATAACACAAGCTCTACTTACTTTGGGGCTAGATGATGCTGTGTGAAAAGTCCAGCATTATTTATTTATTTATATTTCTAATTTTCTACTAACAAATAGTAATCCGAAACGTGCAATAACAAATCCTTGATTCCAAACAGAGATTGTTGCACAAAGACATCGGCATCTTTGTCGGATCTTCTTTGAAACTAACATCGTCAAGGTAATATTATACTTTGACAAATAATAGTAGCGTATTATAATACTATGAGCCGTGTGGCCGAGTGATGGTTCAAATCTCGGCCATGCATCAATGGTTCGTATCGGATAAATATGCATAATTTTAATAAGAGTTAGTGGAAAACATCGTGAGGAAACCAGTTAGTGTTCTTATAGGCGGCGATGGGCTTGCAACCTGTCACGTATGGAATACTAACTTCTGTAAGATGTGGGCATGAATCAAATATGTGTTTGGACATGCCTCTGACTACCCCCTTTAGACATCTTCAAAGGATCTGTAATAAGTCACATAAAAAGATCTGAGAGAATGTCTACCGCACCTTGGGGATACAGTCGTGAACCTGTTTACGTTTTTTTTAATACGAGTAGAATTCGTTCATCGTGAGAAAACTTAGGCCTTTACATCTAAGTATAGGTATTAGATGATTTATACAGCGTCAGGAGGCAACCTATGCCTACACTTAACGGGACGCTGTAGTGCCTGGGACATTGTTTGAGATGGAATAGGCTTGCCTAAACCATCCTCTCAGCTTAATTAGCCGCCCACAGGAAAGTAAGAAAACTAGTTTGAAAATAAACTAAATCTGGTATTTTAAAATGTGGACATGTACAGCAATATATTTGGACGTGAGCAGACTACCCCTTTTAGACTACAACATCTTATAAGGATCTTGAGTAAACTGGTGCCGTACCATGACCTACAATTCAGTATGCGTGCTATCCAGTTTAGGTTCCTAATCTAGGGCCGTATTCCCGTTCTAATTTTCGTTTGTTTGATGAATATTTGGAGGTTTCTTACTAAGAATTCTGACTTCAAGGGCCAATTTTTCGGTTTGGAAAATTAGGTGCATGGTACGGCACCAGATCTGAAAATGTCTACCGTGCCTTGGGACTACAGTCATGATCCTAGTTTCGCAAAAACAAAAGATGAGCTGATATCGTAGCACCTCTACGAACATGCTACGACCTATTCGTAGGTATATCAGCCAATCATAATCCAACCAAACAAAGTGGGTCAGTTAATAAGGAAGTGTCAATGATAAAGGTCGTCGATTGAATTTAGCCGCGTAATAACGGTGAAATGATCTCTTACTGCCGCTTCTCCCGAGAAATACTTTAATGTTTAAAGTGATAGGGATGTGCGAAGTCTTCAATTTTATGTTTTTTATATCGATAGTTTATCGATGACAGTAAAAATTTAAATTGTTTCATTTGACTAAGTAATCAGCCAGAATTTAATTATAGTTTTTGTTGGGTACACAGTTTATGTGTGTACCTACCATTTCTAACGATACATCGATTATTTCGAAGCGAAGGAGAAGAATAGTAAAATTAAAAGAATTATCATGATGATACTTACATCTATTACAAACAGAAGTAGGAAACGGACTTTTTTAACCTACTTCAACCCATATAAAGGTAAAAATCTTTTAAAAAATATGAGGGAAAAATGCGCAAATTATTTCAACTACTTAGTAGGAGATTGAGAAGAGAGAAGCTTTGTGCTCTATATTTATTTCATACTAGCTGATACCCGCGACTTCGTCAGCAAAATAAAATACTTGAAAACCTCTAAATAGAACTGAAAACTGCAAGAATCTTCTGAAACTTTTAAAAATGCAATAATAGCGCCATCTCGGCCTCAGCCATAGGTTAGCAACGCCATCTAACTCCCCATACAAACTTTCAACCCTTCTTTCATGCCCTCCATGATTTTTTTTTTTTTCTGTCATTTTTTTTCTGTCATAAGAACCTTCTCCTGACAATGACCAACACAACAAAAAAAAATTGTGAAATCGGTCCAGCCGTCATTTCTATATTCATTTTTATATATACAGAAGATTCATAGGATTTTTATCGATATTTTCAATTCATCGATATTTTCCCAGCTCTAGTTTGCTGGGGGCGAGAGCGCGAAATTGGAGGAAAACTTTCGTAAGGGGAAATGAAATGGGATTGATAAAAATTGGAACCAAGCCGCCCGAACAGGGCCGTAATTAGGCTCACGTTTACATTATCCTTCCGGTTTACATTAAAATGATTTACTTGATGACCTCTGTGGCACACTGGGCGAAGTTCCGCCTGCGACGCAGAAGGTTTCGGGTTCAATCCCCGCCGAGGACAAATGTTTGTATGACCTACAGATATTTGTCCCGGGTCTGAGTGTTTCTATGTATAATATGTATGTATTTACAAACAAAAACTATATAAGTAGTTTATCAGTCATTCTAGTACCCATAACACAAGCTCTGCTTACTTTGGGGCTAAATGATGTTGTGTGAAAAAGTCCAGCTTTATTATTATTTATTACTTAAAATAAAATCTTTGTATTTTGTAAATATATGTAAATATGTAGTAGCTTAGTTTCTGTAAATAAATGTTAATTTGGCTTAAAATTAAGATTGACCAGCGAAAAGATTGACCCTAAACCGTGTTTGTTGGTTCTTCATAGTAACTCGTCTAACTGACTTTAATCGTAAAATAAATCATTAAGTTAGAAACACTCATTAAATTATTCAATAGCTTACTCCCCACTCCGCCCCTGTCTTTTCTGAGGGCACAAAATTCACTTAGCTTCGTTTGTCGAAGCTTTTCGCCTCTTGAAACTTTTCAATAGCTCGGAATCGAATTCACCCCCCCCGCCCTTCCCCCTCGGTGCCCCCTCCTGAACACCTTCCCTCCCGTGTATGTACATATTGTAAGCTGAAAATTGCTTTATGCTGTGTACGTTCTACTTTTGTGTTAGTCTTTTCACCTGGATTAGGATACGAGTTTAAAAAAAAAACTATTTATACCTCAGGGACGGATATAGGCTACTTTTTTCTATGGCCGAAAAGAAAAATAGAGTTACTTTCAGATTAAAAATATTAGTATGGATGTTTAGTTACGTTCGCATTATGGAAAACATGGTCGAGTGACAAAGCCTCGATTTTTGGTCATAAGATTGTGGTTTTGAATCTAGTCGTATGTACACCAAAAGTTTTTCTATTTGAAAATGTATGTTCATTGCTCTCTAACAGTAAAAAAAACATCTTAAGGAAACCAAAAAACCTCATAAATATTTAAAATGCACGAACAGAACCTCATTGAGGCGAACTTAATGCCTTTCACCACACTATTGACACTGCAATGATCTATTTGCTACCGAAGCTGTCAACAACTCAAACTTATTACAAACCCATATTTAAGGTGACGATACTAGGATTACTTACTTATAATATTGAGGTTATAAATAACGTTCCCCTATCGCGTTATGGGCATTAAGTATTATGTATTATGTGATTATGAACAGTTATGGGCTTCACGGTGCGTTTGCTGAGAATATGCTGCTAATCTTCTGATACAGGGTGATTCAAAGCGAATTTAAGTGATAAGTGTAATAAGTGACCTGATTCCTTGATGTCTTTTTAAATTGTTTATTAACTAATAAGATAATTATGCAATAAGACGCGTGACGCAGCAAGTGCTGCGCCACAACGGGTATGGCGCCACTGAAAACCAGCGCTCCAGCACTCTCGAGCTGTTCGAGCAAATGCTGAGGGGTAGCCGTATTTTCACCCACATAAAATTGTGTAGATTTAAGTACCTATTTTGTAACTGTGTATATGTGGAGAAAATAAAACTTTATTCTATTCTATTCTATTCTATTCTAATTTTAACCAGTGTACTACAAAACCATACTAATCACGACAGTATCCCCAAGACGCGGGAGACATTAGCCTTTATACCGAGGGATACAGACAGCCAATCGCGCGTGATAGAACGCGTTGCTTCAAGCTTCAAAAAAATTATCACTCGCAATTGCGCGTATAGGCTTTCCCGCACGATTAGGTTTTGGCAATAATTAACGAGTAATCGTGCGCGAAAGAACGCGTAGCATCAAAATTATCACTCGCGATTGCCTGTACAGGCTTTCCCGCGCGCAATCCTGTACGCTCAATCACTCGCGAAAGACTGTGCGTGTGACCGGCTGTCTCTCAGATCTTTTTTCGAAAAAAAAAACGAAAAAATGTTTAAAAAAAATCATGCAACATCAAATTAGATAAACTAGATTAGACTCCACTTAACCTACTACTTCTTGTAAAAGTTCTTGATAAGAGATTGTGGACTTCATGACTCTACTAGAACTCTTTAGACTCTTTATATACTACTAGCTGCGCTCCCGCGGTGTGACCCGCGATCCCTCGGGATTTTTTCATTTTTTCGGGATAAAAGGTAGCCTATGTCCTTCTCTGGGATACCTTTAACTATGCCAAATTTCAGCTTAAAATGTTCAGCGGTTTTGGCGTGTAAGCGTAACAAACAGACAGACAGACAGACAGCCAGACATATAGACAGACAGACAGAGTTACTTTCACATTTATAATATTAGTCAGGATAAAATACTCTTGTTTAACAAAAACATGTAGTCGAACAAACGCCTAACATAATCACCCTGTATCTACACAATAGCAGCGTGTCACAGCGTGTAATTGGCGCTGTATGAACGGGCCTTAGCATAAGGATTAGTGCACATTAACACCTTTGTCATTATTCCGGGTTTTAGATGAGTGGATTCAGTTTGAAGAGCTCTTATTCACACGTGCTTGAAACGGTGATGGAAAACATTGAAACACGTGGCTTAGACCATATTCCCATGATATCACACACAGCAAAAAGATACGTTAAGATAAGTATAATAGTGTGTACCTAATATAGGTACTCCCAATAAATGTTTAACCATACCAATTGCCTGTAGGCTCATTTGTTCGTGGGTTCAAGTCCCGCATGGGTGCAATTTTTCTTTTAATGATTGATGTCTTTCAATTAATTATTTAAATACCATTTTAGTATCACAATCAGAAAGAAAATGTGCATTTTATGCAAACTCTGTGAGAATCAAACTTGATCCCATGCTTAGCCGAGCTATCACTTACTATGCTTCGTTTCCCAATTTTAAAGTGAATAAAACGAGCAGACAAATTGAATTTCATAAAATGAGGAATTGTAACAATTTCCAGTGAGGCTTTAAAGGAAATGCACTCCTATGCAGTTTTATTGTGGTACAAGGTATGAATGAAAATGAGGAATCATTGCACATCATAAAGGCTAATGATAGAGTGCTGAACGTCAGCATAGAACTAAATAGGGCTTACAAAAAACATAAAGAATACATCTTTACATCTTTAATAGATGATTTACACAGCGTCAGGAGGCAACCTATACCTACACTTAACGGGACGCTGTAGTGCCTGGGACATTGTTTGAGATGGAATAGGCTTGCCCAGCACCTAAACTATCCTCTCAGCTTAATCAGCCGCCCACAGGAAAGACAACGTCGATAAGTGTAGTGCTGACTAAGCTTCTGGTTTCCTCACGATGTTTTCCTTCACCGTTAAGAGCTCGTGTTAAAGCGCATATAAATTTTACGAAACGAAAAATCCATTGATGCACGGCTGGGATTTGAACCCACGACCTTCGGATTGAAAGTCGAGGTTCCATAAAGGAACCCATTCGACCAACACGGCTCCATAAAGGATGTATAAATCCTATTATAGATACTCGCATTTATACATGTACTTTTTAAATATTGTTTTTGTAACCATTATCTTGTGTACATTAAAGAATTACATTACAGACACTGGTTAATAGCTCATCAGTTTTCGCTCTTTTCCATCTGTCAGACGTGAAATGAAATCAACATAATTACTCGCAATAGCTCAATACAAAATGTAACTTGCTAATAAAACTTTGAAATTCAACTCTGTTTATATGGTTCGCCAATGTGCGTTTTGATACGAAATCTTTCGACATAAACCCTACGCCCGCACAATGAACGAGTATCGTTAATCACATTATATTTTCCATTTCCAGTGACGATGCGGCTTCCTCTCCGCTTCACAGTGCCGCCTGCAATTAGCACTCTTCATTACAACAAATTGAAAAAATACTAAAAAGATGAACGATGATAAATGTATAAGATTATCATGATATAATAATAAATATAAAGCTGAATGTGGAAGGTATGTTTTGGAAAAACAACATTTCGGTCGGAGAAGGTCAAAATACCCTAAACCGGCGAGCATGTATGAAGAATGTAATGAGAGTGAATGAGGCAAAAGTTGTGTGTCAGGATCGTAGCAAGTGGAGATCCGTGGTCTCTGCCTACCCCTTCGGGAAGAGGCGTGATTTTATATACAGGGTGGACCACTCAGTGACGTCAAAAGAAAAAAATAAGTTCCTCAGATCCAGGTCTATTCGGAAAAACCCCATGTATGTTCCGCGATTTTTTGTAGTTTTCGAGTTATAATTCAAAGCTTTTTTTTTGAGATTGTTCGAACGGAACGGTATAAAGTGATGCCAAAGAAAATTGGTAGTGGTAGGTTTTTTTTTGTAAAATAATTTCCTTGAATAACTTAACAACTTAATAACCGGTCACCTAACTCTCTATGCGGACGACACGTGTCTCTTTTACTTCGACAAAAGTATGAAGGATTTGATAGATGACGCTCAACAGGATCTGGACATACTGAACGAATGGCTTAAATATAATTTACTCACTATAAACACATCAAAGACATCATATATGATTTTTTGTGCAAAAAATAAAGAAATACCTGAGTTCCCGCCGCTGACTATAAATAATGACATTATTAAACAATCACATCTAGAAAAATACTTAGGATTATGGATAGATGACAAATTGACTTGGACCTCACACATAGATCACGCTAAAACAAAATTAGTGTCATTATTGGGAGCTTTACGCAAAGTCTCAAAATGCATCCCGAGGAAGGTACGCAACGTTATTTATAATTCACTTGTAAAATCGCATCTGGAATACCTAATTGAGATATGGGGCACGGCTGCTGATACAAATAAAAAGTCCTTGCAAAGAACACAAAATAAAATACTTAATTAAAGTCCTGTTCCATTATCATTACCTTAGGCCGACAAAACAGTTGTACAAAAAAGCAAAAGTCTTTAACTTAGACCAACTTTATTTTTATAATACATGCAAACTTATTAAAAACATAACTTCAAAATCAATACAATCAAACATAAAGTTACAACTACAAGAGAATAAATACGGTTTGCGAAATAAAATAAAGCTACATTTGCATAAAGCGCGGACCAATTACGGCAAAAAATCTATTCTGTCAGAAGGTGCACAACTATTTAATAGTCTACCGCACAATATAAAAGATTGTGACAACATAAACGCTTACAAAAATAAGCTCAGAGTGTATGTCTCTCAAATGGGTTAACTACATATTAGATTAAATTAGCTTAAGTACCTAGTATTACTACCTATCTAACTATCCTAGTTTTAGTTTTAGTACCTACTTCTTCCAAATAGAATTAAGAAATACCTACCTACCTATGCTTATAAATACTATTATAAGTATGTAGGTAGGTACTTACTCACCTACCATTGTGTTGGGCCTAGAGGCTATAAATAATAAATATAAACATAAGCTTCTTAGTTAAGTAAGTATATATGTAGTTACCTACCTAAACTAAGTTAAGTATCATATTTTTGTACTTATCTCATTTTAAGTGAACATTTTGTAGTTCTTATGAGAAATAAAAATTCTTTAACCTCGAATTGTACAGTAGTGGTATGAAAAGGTTCGCCAGTTTTCAAATTGATTCATTTAACGTTCCGCAAGCACATATTACCTTTTCAAACTAAGTCACAGAACAGACTGGTTCACAGAAAATTATGTTTAACTGTTTGACAATAAAGTTTAAAATTACAGATTATACTTGTTTGATTTTCTGTCTTGACCAAGAAGATTATATAATGTAAAAACTTTTTATTGGTTTCAACATCTCGTTGTCTGTCATTGTTGACATTGCAATTTTATTTTTTCACGTTTCTATATTTTACATAAAATGCCGAGACCTTTAAGTGTTGTAGAAAGAGCAGCAATTATTGCTGAACATGAAGCTGGCTACAATATCAGTGAGATATCGCGTCGTCTTAATGTAACCAGGGATAGTGTAAGATTTTGGATCCGGAGATATGGTGAAGAAGGTGAACTCATAGATCATCGTCACAACAATTCTGGTCGCCGTCCTATCCTTAGTGCTGCACAAAATGCCGACATGAGACGGCAATATGAAGAAAATGGCTTTGTGTCAACCAATCATTTCGCTCAACTGTATGAAGTTTGTCCTAGAGTAATAAGAAATGCATTACACTCAATGGGATTACATTATAGACGACACTCAAAAAAAGTTGCTCTGACACCAACCCATAAGGAAGCACGCTTGAGATTTGCAGAGACCTATTTGAACTTTGATTGGAGTACCACTATATTTACCGACGAAAAATCCTTTATGTCAAGCCAACATGGGAGGCTTCATTTGTGGAGGTATAACGGCACGAGATATACAGAAGACCATGTAGTGCCCAATTTTAGTTCTGGACGTATCTCTGCCAATATTTGGGGGTGGATGTCAGCGGATGGAGTGGGCGAGCTCGTTCTTCTTCCTTCAAGGGCAAATGCAACTCACTATCTATCGGTTCTGGAAGACAGTATGCTACCAAGTGTCCGTACCGTATATACAGCTGCTGACTTACCTCAGGTCAGCTACGTTCAAGACAATGCTCGCACGCACACTGCTCGTATTGTGAATGAATGGTTCAATCGGCACAGTGATATAGCGGTGATTCCGTGGCCAGCAAGATCTGCAGATTTAAACCCGATCGAGAACCTATGGGGTTTAATGGTGCAGCGATGGGATAATAGAAACGAAAGAACCAAGAAGGCTATAGAAGACCACTGCCATATCATTTGGGAAGATACACGAGGGACGGACCTATGCTCTCGCCTTGTTGGTTCTATGAGAAACAGGTTACAATGTGTGATTGATGCTAATGGTGGTTATATACGTTATTAAATAAAATAAAGTTATTATATTACTTATTCGTACTATTCTTTCATATTCGGTCCTATCAACAAAGCGGTTTACCCCGACAGTAATATCTCTGTCAATAAATCTTGGCAGTCCAGGAAAATAGAGTATAATTAAAGATTACAGTAATCTAAATAACGTTTAAATACAAATAACCTATATCAAAATCTTGTTGTTATGGGTAATTGTTATTTTTGTAAAATTGACAGGATGGAGTAAAACAGTAAACAAATTATGCAAAACCTTTTTGATATGTCATTGCCTATAATCGATAGTAAACGCTAAACATAACAAAACGTAATATTTATTAATTAAAATGTTGGCAGTACTGGTTCTTGCACTCGTGCAAGCAAAAGTCGACTTTAAGATGACGAACCTTTTCATACCGCGACTGTACTTTCATGCATACAAATATCAGCTTTCTAGCATTAGTGCAAGTTAAAAAAGTTAGGATACAAAGTAACGATTTTGTGTTTGAGAGAATCAATGTTTAATTTTCAACGTCAAATTAAAAATCTAAAAACCCTGTGTCATGGGTCCACTAGTGTATAATAATCTGCTGATTGAAGTATCATGGATCGACAAAGTTTAAAGAATCTAAGACATCTGTTTTTATTCTGCGGTGTGCTCGAGATCTTTGTGTAATATATCCGAATGAGATCTCTTTTCGAATTCTCAGAAATTCTCTAATCCATATGTTGTGCAACACTTCAAGATTATATCCACTTCACACCTTCGATCGATATTTTGACCGTTATTACAAACGAACAGAGCTTAAAATAGATTGTTCTTATTAAAAGTTATTTGTCCTCAAACACTGCGAATAAGTTCATTTGAGCGCAGCCGCCAAAGATTCACTTTGCGGCTAAAACTCAATTTTCTATACAAAATGTTCGGGACACCTATTTAGTCAATAAGCTTGGATTTAAATCTATTGTTGAAAGGTGTAATGGTGATAACAAAACTTTTTTGTATGGTTTTTGGGTATTTTGCGCAAATTTGAAGAATTTTTGTTGAAACTACGGCTCAACATTGTTATCAAAAAGGGGATTTTTAAAAAAGTTTTAACGATCTTTTTAAAGACCGCTCAAACGTAAATCCTAGGTTATAAGTAGCTTAGCAATTTTACAATTTTTGATTGAAATGTTGGAAATAGCTTTCGGCCTAATCTAAAATAAACACTTACACTATATAGGGTCTTTCATTTTAAACTACACAAACTGACAGGGCTTCATTTTTGGGTTGTAAATAGAAGTTTGAGCGTAACCCGTAATTCCTAACCCGATTTAAGTTTTCACTTCAAAATTAATAATTTATTGATTTTTTGAAATGTTGCATAATGATTTTCAAGAAGAACAGACGTTCCACCAATCGCAGCGCAGCTACGTCACGAATGGACTAAGTTATACAAGAAGCAACAATCAATTGAAAGGATAGTCTGTATCGATTTTCTCGGGATTTTCATAACAAAACAAAAAAAACATTGCATATCTTTTAATTTCTTTGATGAACCCAATTCCTAAATTTAAGTTAGTTTAAAATGAAAGACCCTGTAGATCAAAGATCAAAAGCCTGTAAGATTGATGAAGATGATTGATGAAGAAGGAAGCCTATATTTTCAATGTCCCAGGCATTCCATTGAGACTGCTTAGGCAAATTTTATCATGATGATGTAATAATGTTAAGGTTTTGATTATGCAACCAGCATAATATAGAAATAAATAATAAATAATGCTGGACATTTTTCACACAGCATCATCTAGCCCCAAACTCAGCGAAGCTTGTACTATGGGAACAAGATAACTGATATACTCCTATACTTTTTGTTTGTAAATACATACATATTATACATAGAAACACCCAGATCTGAGACAAATATCTGTAGGTCATACAAACATTTGTACCGCGGCGGGAATCGAACCCGCAACCTACTGCGTCGCAGGCGGACCTTCGCCCACTGCGCCACAGAAGTCTTCTATATTATTTATACTTGTAATTATTTAAAAAATAATGGTTAAAGGTAAAATACCCACTTACAGAACTTGAAATAATGTGTCCCTCCATATTTTCATTCCGAGCCAATCAGAAAAACTAATTTCTGCTCCGAACGAAAACAGAACGAATGAAAAATCGTTCTCAAATAATCGTCTTCCAATTAAAACTGCTTATTTCCCTAATTCGGAGCAATCGGTCGACTAAAGAGCTTCTCATTTACTTCACAATCTAAAACTCACCTTATTTTCAGTACGTTAAGGTATAACATCTTTCAGCATAGCAGACTGATGAAAAGCCCTAAATGAAGCAAAGGATTCTGATGGTTATTTTAAAGGGATAAGGAGTATTTTCGCATGTAAATAGATGATGAGACGAGATAAATAGGAAATTGTGAGCTAACTCACTGTCGCAGCAATAAAACAACTTTGCGCTAATAATGAGTAAAAATCGATAGAGTAATTTAGTACAGAGGCAATTGTTTAGCCTGTTTTCGAATATTTAGACTGAAAATGAAAATGAAAATATTTATTCAAAAAAGGTCTTAAATAATAACAATGTTTTTAGCTGCCTATGTAGGTTTGTTGTAGGACAAGATATAGGTACTAAAAGTAGCCTCAAACCTACCGCAATCTTGTTACGAACCTAGAACTTGAAAGTTGATACACATTACTCATGTAAAAAGTTTACTGACCTAAATTAGTTTCTGCATTGAGTTCCTCGTTCTAACTAAGTAGAGACTTGTATGTAGATACGAGGGATTCTTACTTCGACCAAAATAAGGTCGAAGTAAGAATATAATCATCTTGATCTTGATTACTTCTTATGCTATATTTTAAGAGCTACCTACAGTTCGCCCAACGGATCTAAGCATTCGTGAAGTTAGCCGTTTGTCTGCGCAGTGAACGTTTTTTCATACTAAATTGTGTTCTGCGCAGACAAACGGCTAACTTCACGAATGCTTAGATTCGTTGGGCGAACTGTACTTACATAAACATTGATGTTGAGTTCTAATTCCAACTGTCCAGCAATTGGTAGGTAGGTCTAGGTACCTATATTTACTTGCTCATCGCTTCAAAATGTTACAGACAAGTAGTATAGTTAAATGCGTGATTAAAATACAAATAGGTATCAGATATAAATAAATAAATAATGTTGGACTTTTCACACAGCATCATCTAGCTCCAAAGTAAGCACAGAGCTTGTGATAAGTAATGAATTAATCAATAATTCAAAGTCTAAGTCAAAGTCAAAAAGCATTTATTCAGTAGGACCGCTGGGATCACTTTAAAACGTCTTAAGGTGTATTTACACGATATTTCAACCCATACGATATCGTATCGTACGGCAATTTTCCACGTGTAAACGCTCATCGTATGCGATTTGTCATAGATAGCGCGACACTCGTCGGTACGAGTACGTTCAATTGGCGGGGCTTAGCAAATCGTACGAAAAATTGCATCGTGTAAATGCACCTTTAAAACTAGGTGATTCTACCCTGTTCCACTCCGGTTCTTACCTGTAGTTGCCTTTAACACTTAACTTTTTAGTAAAATCTAGGCTCTGTTCTCACATTACTCTGTGGCCAATCTACAGGAAGGAATCAAAATGAACGGCACATTGGGAAGCTTAGCTCATTGCTTATCTGTTGGTTTACATTACCTACTTACTAGGTAAGTACCTATAGGTAAATAAATGACACCTCTGTGGCGCAATGGGTGAAAGCTCGCTTGGGACTCAGGTTGCGGGTTCGATGCCGCGGGATAAATGTTTGTATGATCTGCAAATATTTATCTCGGGTCTGGGTGTCCGGTGTTTCTATGTATAATAATGTATGTTTTTACAAACAAAAATTATATTTTAAGTAGTATATCAGTTATCTAGTTCCCATAGTACAAGCTTTGCTTTGTTTGGGGCTAGTGATGCTGTGTGAAATATCAAAAATTATTTTTTTATTTAAACACGAACTTAATTCAGTAGTTTATTTTTTGCTGTGATTGATGACGTAATTAGAATCGTTCAGACGAAAGTCGTTCGTGATAAATCTTTCAGCATTTGGTATGGATGTAAACCTTTTCAGGGCCTCTGGTCGAAGCGACGCGTGATCTCTTCGGTGTAGGCACCTAATTCAATTTCAATTCAATTCAATTTATTCATTAATATTTCACAATTGTGTCTGAAATAAGGCTATGGCTCAGCATTTTCTAAGTATTACTTCCCTCAGTTCAGACTTGTCTTGCGTAGTGACCACGATCAGTAAAGCTAGGGATCTTGACAATATTAAAAGTTGTTTAAATTGTAAATAATGTGTAAGTAAAAACTTTAGAAGATAGAAGAAGTACAAAAAAAATAATATAATTCGATAACTGCGATTGGAAGTGAACAGCGACATCTATTGACAAGTAGCATTATTAAGAATGAAAAGATTTTTATTATATTTTTGTTTATTTCGGTAAAAAAGCTACAGTATAGCTTATAAAAATTATAAACTGGATTTAAAATAACCTAAGTCGTAAACTATCCCAATAATAATGCAACTAGGATTCATACAAGATCACTTTAGCTTAAACTGTAGGCAACAAAAACCTTTTTTTTACAAAAAATATTAAATAAATTAAAAAGTTAAACTAAAGCGCCATCTAGCGATCAGTAGTCAACCTCTTTGGCTGTTTCTCAAGCGTCATCTTCTGCTCGTCTCTAATAATATCCGCTAGATGGCGCACCGCGGTGTTCATATCTGAGAACTTAATTTTACTAAAAGTTAAACGGAGATGCTGACAGGGGGCGCTGGAGGAAGTGAAAGCTTGACCTGGAATCAGCATGAGGCCTTTTTGGAAAGCTGTTTGGAAGACCTGTGAAAATAGATAGATTTTATAGCCAAAATAAAACCATCAGGTATTTAACCATACCTTTAACCACACTTTTCTCGAAATTTTTCGTTGTATTTTCAAGCCCATCGGAGCTTTGGTTCAAATGCTGCTAAAAAGTTAAAATAATTTAGGTAGGGTATCGCTGGCAGCTTTTAGATTCGTCAAAAACAGCAAGTACTTAGTTACTTAGGTTAGTTAGTTACCTAGTAGGTACTAAGTAAGTAGGTACCTAGTTTCAGATATAATAGGTTCTAGAAAACGCGAATTTTGTTATTATTATTAAAAAAATCATCAAAAGCTTAAGGAACATTTTTCTTAATACCTACAAGGCTATCAGTCAGCTGAGCTGAGCAACCATTGATTAAAAACAACAATAAAATCAATTTGTAAACTTTTCCTTTTCGTAGGTACAGTCAGCAACGAAAGTCGATTAACAGATGGACAGTTTAAAATGACTTTTGTTTTCGATATCCAAGGAAAAATAAACTTTTCTTGGTAAATTATTATGAAGCAAGACTTCATTTTTAAAAAGTGTTGGTCATGATGTTGCGGATTTAGGAAATATTCAGATTTGTGAAACATAAAGCGCCTTACTAATAAACGTGTTATTTATATTTATTTAGAGTTGAGACCTTAGGTCCGTGGGGTTCTGAAGCCCTTCGGGTTTTCAAAATTCTTTCAGAGCGTCTGGTCGAAGCGACGCGTGATCCGAGGGCTGGCACATTTTTGGCTCAAAGGATCAGCATTGCCATCCAGCGTGGTAATGCCGCCAGTGTTTTGGGCACGCTTCCGACTGACAGTGACCTGGATCAGTTGAGCTATCTATAGATCGTTTCTAACGATCCTTAGATAGCTTGACTAATCCTGTTGTATTTTGTAAATATATGTAAATATGTAGTAGCTTAGTTTCTGTAAATAAAAATTTTAATTTTATTTATTTATTTATTTATACATTTTGACAGTTAACACTCAGGAATACCTTTACTTTACGTTTATTAGTAAGGGCGAAAATGTTTATTTATTTATTTATTTTTATAAAATTGAATGTTAATCGACTTTCGTTGCTGACTGTACCTACCTCTTTTACGTACATACCTACACCTTACCTACTTGAATAAATAGGTACCTATTTATATAATGCACAAAATTCTTACCATATTATATACATCTTCTACCCCATATACTCTCATCCAGAAGAACAAGCCAGCGCTGGGAAGTGAGAAGTGAGCTAGCTCGCTCAGTTCACTCAGCTCGTTGTAAAGCGTGTCTCTACGCAACCTGTACAGTGACCTAGCTGATTCCAAGTGCCTGTGGAGGGACTCGCGGTTTGATATGAGATGAAGAATCAGAGCCTGGAAAGAAATTAAGATAATTAGCTTTCATCTAGTACCCATAACACGATGACATCTGTGGCGCAGTGGGCGAAGGTCCGCCTGCGACGCAGAAGGTTGCGGGTTCGATCCAAATCAAACAAAAGGGTTCGGGACAAATGTTTGTATGACCTACAGATATTTGTCCCGGGTCTGGGTGTTTCTATGTATAATTATGTATGTATTTACAAACAAAAGTATATAAGTAGTTCATCAGTCATTCTAGTACCCATAACACAAGCTCTGCTTACTTTGGGGCTAGATGATGCTGTGTGAAAAGTCTAGCATTATTTATTTTTAATTGTGAGGGAGTGAGAATTTCATGGAATTTTTTTTTTGAATTTTTTGTAAAAAAAATCAATTTTTTATGGTTATTTTGGGAAAACATTCCTAATGGGAAATAGCGTCAATTGAAGTTTTTTTATCAGTGATATTTTTTAAATTGTTATGCAGTGTTTTTTTTTAAAAAGCAACCCATGGTTTCCTATAAACAAAAACTTCTTAGTTCTTATCATATTGTCTACCGTGCCATAGAATACAGATCGTGATTCTATTTATTTTAATATCAAAACGTGTATTGAGAGAAGATTTTCTTTTAGAATAGTTTTGTATGTACCTGCGCAAGAGTACAACTATGCAGCACCTCAGCTTGCGAGTGCAGCTCCAGTCTGTCGAGCAACATCTTGGGAGCGGTCACCCATCCACCGCGCAACCCTGCACTGATGGTCTTTGATATGGAATCTAGTCGGATCACGCGGCCACATACGTCCATTGATAGGAATGATGGTATTTGTTTCTGAGGATGGAAAAATACAGGGTGTAAAAAAGACGTCATACTAGATGATTTATACAGCGTCAAGAGGCAACCTATGCCTACACTTAACGGGACGCTGTAGTGCCTGGGACATTGTTTGAGATGGAATAGGCTTGCCCAGTACCTAAACCATCCTCTCAGCTTAATCAGCCGCCCACAGGAGAGACGACGTCGATACGTGTGGAGCTGACTAAGCTGCGGGTTTCCTCACGATGTTTTCCTTCACCGTTAGCCGAAAGGGATAGGTACAGCATCCCAACACACAACTAAATCCAAAAGGATTTTCAGAAAAAATCCTGTTTGCGTATGTACTGGGCGCGTTTTTATACGAAGATTGCTGGATTTTGAGTTTTAATAGTTTTTTTCTTTTATAAATGCAATTATTAGGTAGGTAGGGTCTTATTATGTTGTACTAGTAGTAAATAACTAGAAAAAAATAAAATGACGTGGCTAAGTCAAAAATTTTTTTGCTCATATTTTCGCTAAATATGTTCAGAATCATGGTCTGATTGAAATCCCTCAGTTTTCGGTAGCAGTCATTTTACACCCTGTATAAAACTACTTATGTAGGTAAGTAACTTATTTCTTGTAACAATGTTAGCGCGAGTACAGCTTTATAAATCACTATCACTACATAGAATAAAATAAAGTCACTTCCTGCTGTCTATCTGTCTGTCCTTATGTATGCTTAGATCTTTAAAACTACGCAACGGATTTTGACGGAGTTTTTAGGCCGCCTTAAGATCTCCGTCATGGGTCTGGGTGTTTTTATGTATAATATGTATGTATTTACAAACAAAAAGTATATAAGTAGTATATCAGTTATCTGGTACCCATACCACAAGCTCAAGCTTACTTTGGGGCTAGATGATGCTGTGTGAAAAGTCCAGCATTATTTATTTATTTTTATTTTATTTATAGCTTAACTTAAATAGCCGACACCGACAATTTAACGTGCCCTCCGAAGCTCGGAAGCGCTTACATGAAAATGCCACTGGCGGTCACCCATCCACTCACAGACCGTTTCGAACGTTGCTTAACTTCGACGATCTATCAAATACGACAACCTTGAAAAAAGATCATTTACCTCATCATAACTGAAAAACATATACGGATCGTCTTCCACAATCAGGAAGTCATATCTGCAAGCCATTTTATATATCTGTCTCCTTCTTTCTTCAGGTAAAACGGTGCCAGTTGGGTTGTTACCAGTTGGTACGACATAGAGCACTTTGGGCATCTTCAGTCCTCTCTTCAAACGTTCTCCCAGAAGAGAGTCCAGGGTTTCTGGGATCAACCCGTCTTCGTCTTCTGGGAGCTCCAGGATCTCTGGGCTGTAGGGTTTTAGCTAAAAAGAAAAATTTCAAAACTTCTTTGCGGTTTTAAGATTAGATAATATTGTATCCCAGAAATTGTACTTTATGAGCAGTATTTGAATAAAATAAAATAAATTAGAAGTAATCGACGGTGGCGCAGTGGGCGAAGGTCCGCTTGCGACGCAGAAGGTTGCGGGTTCGATCCCCGCCACGGGACAAATGTTTGTATGACCTACAGATATTTGTCTCGGGTCTGGGTGTTTCTATGTATAATATGTATGTATTTACAAACAAAAAGTATATAAGTAGTATATCAGTTATCTGGTTCCCATAGTACAAGCTTTGCTTAGTTTGGGGCTAGATGATGCTGTGTGAAAATGTCCAGCATTATTTATTTATTTATTTATTAATCCTGTTTCGTTTCCATGATGTCAAAGTCAAAAAGCATTTAATAAGGACCACTGGGATCAGTTAGAATCAACTTAAAACTATCTGGTTCCCTGTTCCTACGTGACCAGTACCGCCTAGCCATGAAAATGGAATCGACAGATAACGCTAAGACTCTACCTGGCAAAACTGCAGAATTTTTATGTCAAGTATTTTGGAAGCTATTTCTTCGCGACTAATACCAAATACAGTTAAAGACCTAGCTTTCTTTGTGGTCCATCTTAGAAACAGGTTTGTCTAAGGTATGGACCAAGCGTAGCTACTGTTTTACGTTTTATTAGTAGCTTTTTTGACCCATTGGGATTGGCGGGTCCTATTGTGACTCGTGCTAAAGAATTCATGCAAAAGGTATGGTGTCAAAACTTATATTGGGATACTACGCTCCCTTGTTTCGGCACCAATTTTGTTCGTTTAAATAACAAAAAACTTAAATTTTGACTATTTTATCGTAAAATTAGTACATAGCGTTACAATGGATTTGGAGAGAGAGAGCGAGTGAAGTATGAACGTAATCCTAATCACATCCTTATAGTTTGTGAACGTAATTAACCTTGAATTTCTACAGATAATATTACCATCAAACATTTTTATATGAATGAACGTTTTTGTTTTATACAGGTTGCTGCTTATTATAAAAACGCAAAACCTTGGTTGAGCCCCATGTTGACACATGTCAAAACAAAAATGTTACCACAAAAAAGCGTTCTATGTTCAAGTATTTAAATATCGTATTTCTAGGGACAGTTTTTAGTTAGACTTGGTCTAAACTCGGCTTATTTTCTTGTAATAAGCCCCTAAGTTTAGTTTATGAACCACTCACACTAATATGAAAGCCCGTGTACGCATACTGAGTAGTCAGTATCGGATCTCCTGGCTCCAGTAACAAGTCTACACACTGGTAGATGGCATGTTGACCTCCATTCGTGACGAGCACATCTCGAGGTAATGGTGGTGGGCGGTGGAGGTCTTCCTGGAAACGACGTAGCTCGGAGACTAGGGATGGTAGACTGGAAGGTAAATAGGGTTTTTAGTGGATTTATTGAACATGTAAGCCGTGTTGGTCGAATGGGGTTGTACCTTAACTTTCAATCCGAAGGTTGTGGGTTTTGAATCCCGGCCGTGCATCAATGGATTTTGCGTTTCGTAAAATTTATATACGCTTTAACACGAGCTCTTATCGGTGAAGAAAAACATCGTGAGGAAACCCGCAGCTTAGTCAGCTCCACATGTACGTTGTCTTTCCTGTGGGCGGCTGATTAAGCTGAGAGGATGGTTTAGGTGCTGGGCAAGCCTATTCCATCTCAAACAATGTCCCAGGCACTGCAGTGTCCCGTTAATTGTAGGCATAGGTTGCCTCCTGACACTGTATAAATCATTTATTGAAGATGTAAAGGCCTAAGTTGAAGTTGTTATTGAATACACAAGCTTTTACGAGTTCGGTAGAGCAGTAGGTGTACTACAACGTAGAAACTGGCAACGTAGTAAAAATACTCAAAGCCCTGGTACAGACAGACTAGGCGTTCCAATGCACGCGACACAGGACACAGGAACGCACAACCAGTTGCTGCGCGTTCCTGTAACACCTAGTCCAGGCTTTAGATATTTTCTAAGAATCTTACATTCACTAAAAGATAATAGATGAATAGACAAAGTCTACCTTGTTTTCTTTTTAATATGGATACAGTCGTATTCTGTTGTTTTATTTCTCAAACAACTCACCCTTGAGAAGGCACATACTGCAAAGCCTGGCCGAGTTCCTTTCCCTCCAAGACCAGGGTACTACCGTCCCGTAGTTCCATGGTCATCTTGGTGTATGGAAACGTCTCCTCGTTCGGCATACCCTCGGCTAACGACAGCATCTGTCCACCAACTTTGTAAGCGAGCGTCGCTGAAAATTCAAGCTCAAAGTTAGCTGCTTATGGTAATGCAATAAAATTGTTCTGATTCTGCGAAAAATCAGTCTAAACGCATTTCAGTAGGACCGCTGGGATCATTTAGAATTGTTTGATGAGATAAGTGATTCTACTCCTGACAACGAGGGGCCGTCCCTCTACATGGCTATACACCCCAATTTTAAACATCGTCTCGGTGTCTGTCACTGATCACATTTTTGTAGTTAAAACTCAAAATAAGAGAAAAAAAATTATAACCTAAAAAGGAGGCGAGACGAGTCAGACATGGATTTTTGATAGCTACTGCGATTTTACTAACTGGGGATGGTACAAGAACATAGTTTGAATGAGTCCGTACGCAATTGTGGTCAGCAGTAGGTACTTATTTGTATAGTTTACATATTTTGTTCGGTTTTTGGCTGACTACAATCATCGATAACTTTGTCATAGATAGTTAAAAAAAATCTGACCATGCCATTATCATTTTCTGCATCTGCTGCAACTGTCCTTCCTTTTTTTTGGTAGTTACAAAATAGCTGAGTATACCTATGACGGTTTGCAGATTTCAAACCCGTTAAAAATTAATTCGTATAAACTTTGTTACCGATTCACTTGCTACAGAGTCTATACCTTGTTTGCAAACTATTGTCGGACATTTGTCGAGAGAAACATTATTTTTGCAAGACCGCGGTCATGCAGGTGGAAACGCTGCCTTACTTTACAGAGCTTAGGTAGGCACCTTATAATATAATAAACCCACACTAATACTTTATGATTTTCTTTATTCATTTGAGTGCAATGACTTATAAATAACGATAACGTAAGTTCGCTGAATACCTAATTTAATTTATTTCATTCAAAACCTTGCTCTTCAAAACAGAATTGTAATTGGGCAGATAATATTAGTATAGTAGGTAGGTATCTTATCAGTGATGTCACTAGCATGATTAGTGAAGCAGTGACCATCTCGTCTCTGGTATTTAATTATTTAACAAATTAACAATCATTTCTCAAGGCAAGTACACATTATTTAGATAGATATAGAAAACCAATATCTAAATACTAGCAACAATGATCTTGTTGATTTTGTATTGTCGACTGCATCCCAAGGCACAGTAGACATTTTCTCAGATCTAAGAATTGAGCGAGTTCATTTCAACTGATGCTGTGTGAAAAAGTCCAGCTTTATTATTATTATTATTATTTTGTTTGTCAAAGTTTAACATCACGGAACTATAGAGTCCTGGGCCTTTGATAGGCATGCATGGCGCCGAAGCCAACACACAGAGTCCTTTTTGACAATTTTGATTTTGTGTGATGGAGACACATACCGGCTACTATCCCTTCAACACTATAAAAATGCATTCAGGAACAGTCTCCGGTTTGTGCAGAACTATTGAGGATATGGAAAACTAATTACCGGGCTATGGGGTGGGATGGTAGTGGAATGGGTACTGGGGAAACTATGGGAACTATGACACCCGCCGATACAATGTTAACGAACATGTAAAAATGGCGGGTGGTTATTAACTCTTTCTGCTCGAACTATTTGTTGGGTGGAAACACAAGAATGTGAGTTCAACGGAGTCCGTACGGAGTCCGCTCGGCTCGTTGTAGACCGGGCTTCAGGGTACGCAGGCAGGTGTTGTGAAAACTTACTTATCTTCCTAGTCAAAGCATGTTCCCTCTTTGCCGATCTCGAACTTATAAACCTTCCATAATCCCTCTCACCAAGAGGTTTGTACCTCTCTTCATATTGACCACTGTCACTGTAGAACTTAAAGAACTCATCTATGCTTTGAACTTGCGATTGATAGTTTCTTAAGAAATAATGAAGTGGTTTTTTTATCGTTTTCACTATGTTGTTATTCATATTTTATCACTTTAGCACTTTTAAAATAATGTATTTTTATATTTTCTATTACTTATTTCATATTATAAATTTATTAATACACTTTTTATAACATAACTTCATAAAAATCGTCACTCGTCAAACAATCATTCACGTAATGAATTTTGAAGAATGTTTTAGCAAAACATTTTTAAACCGAATCAATGTTTCTTTAGGCATGATAAAATGAGCAATTTGAAAGATAACATTTTGCGAAGTATAAATTATTGAAGATAAGACGACTTACTGACTGACTAAAACACAAAAAAGTCACTCAAAAATAAAACTCCCCTATAGGTAGGTACCTACATCTTCAAAGATTTTAAATGAATAATAAAGATCTGAGATAATGTCTACCGCGCTTTGGGGATACTTACAATTGAGGTCATGTTTGTATGTTCTTTTTGTAATTTAGGATGAAACAGAAATACATACTTCCAAATTTGCAATAAAAAAAAATATACCTAAATAAGTTTTGAAGTCAGGTGCGTTTATCTAGCTAGAACACTGATAAGCTTCTTTAAATAATTGTTTTCAAAACTTTGATTTCTTGTTTCATTATCACGTACAAATAAGGTTCATTGTAAAGTTAAACAAAACATTTGATAACATTATCTCGTTAAAAAATACGTTTAAGTTCAACATAGTGCGTGACAAAAATGACATTGAAAGTAAGACCGACATACCCTCAGGATATTGGAGGAATAGTTTTGTAAATGAGAGACCTATGGGACCGGCATGTTCGATAATCGATCAAGGTCCCTAAATTAAAATAGATAAAAAAAAAAAAGTAAGACGCCATTTACACGATACCATGGCATTCTGGCATACCATTCTGGTCTCTTGCTTTAGAATATTCTAGCTCTTCCTCCATTGAATTTGAGAAAGCAAGAGGCAAGAATGGTATGCCAGAATGGTATCAGGTAAATGGCGTTTTTAGAGGCTTGTTGGCATAGTGGGGCTGTGCTTCGACTTCCGATCCCAAGGTCTTGTGTTATTTTTTTATTTTATTTTTTATTTGGAGAATAAACAGCAGTACAAACTAAATTAAAATTACTATACAGGGTGTAAAAAGACGTCTACCGAAGCTGAAAGGGGTAGGTACAGCATCCCAACACACAACTAAATCCAAAAGGATTTTCCGAAAAAGTCATTATATCCGGAGAAAAGCGACCTCGCACAGCTGGCCGAGCGTATGTACTGGGCGCGTTTTTATACGTAGATTGCTGGATTTTGAGTTTTAATTGTTTTTTTCTTTTATAAATGAAATGATTAGGTAGGTATGGTCTTATTATGTTGTACTAGTAGCAAAAAACTAGAAAATAAAATAATATGACGTAGCTAAGTCAAAATTTTTTTTGCGTTTTTTTTCGATAAATATGTTCAGAATCATGGTCTGATTGCAATCCCTCAGTTTTCGGTAGCAGTCTTTTTACACCCTGTATAAGTACCAGTTATATGTTTTCGCATATACACAACTAAAAATGTTCGTCGACAGAAAAAAAAACAATTATTATAGGTAGCACATTTGGTTTAATAAGGTAGTGTACATACTTTTAAAAAACTACAATACAAAAATACATACCATGTCATAATTTATGGCTTTTGCTGTTCCTTGGAGTGGATACCTCACTGCTGGCCGGAGTCCCAGCTATACTGGACCCTGGGAAAAGTCTGGGACAAGAAGAAAACATTAGGTAAGTACCTACTAGAAAAAACAATATAACATGATAATTTAAGAAAGTGGATTTTGATTTTAGCAGAGCTGTAGAAAAAATACTTTTGACTAGCTCAGAGCCCATTTTTCTCTTTTCACAAGACTCTATTCACAGGTAGGCAGGACACGCATGGTCAAGGTAGCAGACCCAGGATGGCTGACACTGGGCTGACAATTCAATAGTTGTATTAAAACGCGAACTTACTTCATAATACTCTTGTATTCGTCAGTCATTTCATCCACAGGGTCGATGGTAACCGGGGGGTATGTCTTCAGAGACAAATATGGCGCCCCAGCACTGACTGCTGCACGCATCTTGGGGACACAAGGAAATAGGCATCATCATTATCATCCGCAGCCAATAATATCCCACAGCTGGGAGTAATATAATAATAATAATAATATTATTATATTACTCCCAGAACAGCCCCAAACTAAGCAAAGCTTGTGCTATGGGAACCAGATAACTGCTAAACTACTTAGTAGTAGGTCTCCCTCTGTTTATGCCATTCATTCCGGACCAGGGGAGTAATTCCCGTTCGTTTTTTCGTTCGTTTGATGAATATTCGGATGTTTCCCACCACGATTCCTGACTTCAAGAGCCAATTTTTCGGTTTGGAATATTTGGACTAGGATGAATGAATGAATGAATGAGAACTCTTTATTGAACACCTTAAACTATGAAACAAAATAATAAGTATAACAAATAATGACAATGTGCAATGGGCGGCCTTATCGCTAATAAGCGATCTCTTCCAGGCAACTAGGACCGTGTTTTAACGTTTCAAAAATTGGCCCTTGAAGTCAAAAATCTTCGAAACCTACCGAGTCCTTACTGTCGTCCATTTCAGCGAGTTTCTTATTCAAATCGTGCTTCAATCCCTTCATCAGAACAAAGTCCTTCTCCAAGATTCCTTGAAGACCTTCAAAAGGAGACACCTTTTTCATAAAAAAACATTAATGGAATTAGATTGATAGACCTAGTTTAAACCAGATTAACAAGAGATTAAACCCAAATGAGACACTGCAGTGACGCTGTGATGATCTATGGTTTAGTGCTAAACTTCTTTATGATTAATATTCGTTTTACGATAAGGCTGTTTTATTATAGGGTAGGCACGGAATTCTAAAATGCAATAAATTAGTTCAGTGGTTAATTCTGGAGACATCAGACATTTATCCTGGATCACCCTCTTATCCCACCCATTGACCCTTTTTGCTCCTGCCAATTTCATCTATCTTCCACTTGAAGTAAAAGAGAGAAAGAGAGAGAACAAGCACTATACCAGCATTTTCTAGTAATGTATTCAAGTCATGTATTGGAAACTCCGCAGCTATCGGGGCTAGAAACTTTGGAGACGGCAGCGTTGGTGTAGGCACTGGAGATGGTGAAGGTTTCCCTGAGAACAAAATGAAAAGGCTTACTGTATAACCAAAGATCGTAAAATAGTCCTCCACTTCAGGTAAGATTCACTCTAAGGATCACTTAAGATATTCAAAGGCTGTGTACAATACAATCAATACAATACAATACAATTTAGCTCTCTGAAGTAGCTGCGCAGAACCCATTTTTGATGACGCCTAAAATCGTGCTATCTCGCTACCAAACCTGCGCAATCGTCTATTGCACCTAACTTCAGAAAGTTAAAGATCCGTTGTGCTTAGTATACAGTGTTTATGGTGATCTTTTTCTTATGTTATAAGTTCTTTCGAACCAGGGCGGCTTAGAATTCCTTTCGTGCTCTTGACGGCATGTTTTAGAACTTTTTAAGTGCTACGACATGCCGGTTTTCTCGCTATGCCATATCGGCTTCACCGTTAGCGTGCACAAAAGTACTTTTTTAGATAGAAAAATTTCATTGGTCTACGACCAGATTCGATCGCTCGACCCCAGAATCAGAAAGCGAGGCCATTACCACTAGACCACCAGTGCTACATTATGACCGATGAAAATTGTTACCTATATCAGCGAGTAGCGGCAGGTCCCAGACGGAAGGTCTTCGTGGAGGCAGCGTGTCTCCGGGGGGCGGAGGGGGAGCACCGCGGGGCTCCGCCAGCCACAACACGCACACATGCGCACAACATGTCACTAATAGGGAACTGCGGTTGAACTTCGTGTATAGGCTGGGGAATAAACGAATAAATGTCGGATGGAAACCCTGTCGAAGTTAATAAGGGCTTTAAAACACAGAATCTCAACATGAATGAGGAAATAATGAAATGAAAAGACATCAAAATTTTCGCGTCGTATCATTGCTACCGATGCTATAGCCGATAGATATGAGCTTAGCAAAAATTTCAACTGCGACGAACAAGGATTCCGTAGCCGAATTGGTAAAAGCTGGCTCCGGCTTTAGGAGGATCGTCGTATCATTGCGGGTTCGAATCCCATCGGAATCGAAAATGTTGATAAGTCTCTTCATTTCATTTTCTCGATGAAATACCTAAGTGTGGTATAACACTATAAAAATAATAAAAATTATGAATGAGGAAACTTGCAGCTTACACAGCTATTATTAGTATTGACGTCGTCTCTCCTGTGGGCGGCTGATTAAGCTGAGACGAAAATTACTACCTTACCACTGTAGCAGGAGAGCATAAACCCAAGCTAGAATAAACATACGGTTGTCGTTGTACACTAGTGGCTTGCAACGGATCCTCCTGCAGTATGAGGCCGCCTGAGGGCCCCGTGAACACGCTCGAAGGTCGGCGGGATGTTGAAGGTTGTGGTTCCGAATCTTCCTCCAATGTTTTGTAGATCGGTCCTGAAAAAGAATGGGATGGCAACCTAACCAATCACGAATAGAAAGCTAGCTTTTGCTGAATTAGCCCTTCAAAATTGACTGTTCTACAGTAAGCAACATAATTCCAATTATGATCAAAATAGTAGTATCACCTGGATGTATACAGAACGCGCCAAACTCGACCTTATGGCCCAGTACTCCAAGAAATGGAAACTTAATCTTCAGGGTCTGCAGGAGGCACTCTTCGTATATGTCCCAAATATGGACGGTCTGAAAGAAACAAGTTAAATGTTGAATAGGCAGTGCAATGTAACCACAAAATATTTTCTTCTTGCTGTGTCATTAAATCGAACCAGTATGGTGATAGAATTATAAATGATTAACAAAGAGCCTCCTTTCATGCACAATCTCCTTGGAAATATTTATTTCGGTCCTACAAAATTCCATTCGTTTTCCAGTCCTATCCTATTCTGTATTTTTTCCTTCTTCTTCCATCCTTCTTCAACACAAAGGTATTCAAGTGGCACAAACAAAACAATTTATAAGAGCTGTCAACAGTTTATGGGCTTACATCAAATAATACTAGGAACTTACACAATTAACACAAAACGCGACAACAACTTCCCTTGCCGGTACTATAGCTACATCCAGAACAGCTGGTAACGTTGGGACAGTCAGTATAGCGAAGGGACTAGATTGGGAGGTCTCCCAAAGACGCACATAGCCGTCCACGCTGCCTGTGGCTAGAAGATGTAGGGGATAGACCGCGTGGAAACAGGAAACACCCTGAAATTCAAAGATCATGACTGTTTCAAGATGCTGTAGAAACTCTCTCAGATCTCTATGTAGGTATAATTCTTTCCTTTGAAGATGTCTAAGGGATTATTTATGCATATTTTTACATACTTGGCCCATGGATGCAAGCTCATAGTCAAAGTCAAAGTCAAAAAGCATTTATTCAGTAGGACGGCTGGGATCACTTTGAAACGTCTTAAAACTAGGTGATTCTACTCCTGTTCCTTCGCGACCAATAGACACATATAAGACATATTATCCACATAAGACTATCTATAAGACATATTATCTAGTAGTCAATCACATATCTTACTAATATTATAAATGCGAAAGTCCGTGTGTGCACATGTTTGTCTTCGCGTATCTCCATGACGACTTAACCGATTGTGATGAAATTTGGAACGTAGATGGTTTAAGTTCTGGAATAGGATATAGGGGTATGCAATTTTCGAAAATCATTTTCGGGCTTACGGTTGTTTATCTTGTTGTCGTAAAACCAATAGTTCAAAACCATAATTTATGTCAAGTGAATGGAAACGCACTTATAAAAACCTTTCACCACATTTGTTCGAAAGAACTGGTGTCACGACAAGAAGAAGAAGAACCATGCAAACAATTTTTTATAATAGACAGACTTAGAAGAATGCTCCTACTCACTCTTTGAACCTTGAAGACGTAATCATCCAGCTTCCCAGGCACATGTCTCGCTCTAACACTGACGGTGGAATCGTGCGAGCAGGACAACAATATGTCCCCCTCGCGGGCGTAAGCGAGACGTCGTATACTGCGAGAGTGGACTCGACGCCACGTGGTTATAATGTGGTTGGAAGTGTGGGGATAGGATGAAAGTTCCTGAAAATATCAAGCATTTAATTCTAGAAAGAACAGCAACGCATAAAATTAATCAACGCATGATCAAAGTGCCTTTAATTTATTCAGTCATTCGTTTATTTGTCAACTTTCTGCTCCGCCAGTATAGAACAGCCACCTTCTGATGGAACCTTACCATCCAAAAGTAGTAGTTGATGGTATCAGGTGCTTTGGAGTGGAACAGTTGGACCCTGGGCTGGAGGAAGGTCAGCCGCACGATGTCTCCGCGCTCCGAACCCACCGCCAGCTCGGAGCAGCCACCGCCCGAAGATGGGGAGTAGGCCAGGCACTGTAACATAGTATTTTTGGTCTGTTAGCCTTTCCATTATTATCATACGGTCTTTTCGGTTTTTTTGTTGACCGAATGAGGGTAGTTTCTCATCGGTAACGAGCGAACGAGTACCGGCGGGCAGTCTTTTCGTGACCACGGTAGCTGTAATGATTTCGAAACGTCGAGGTATAAATAAATAATTTAAATATGACTTGTCTTCAAGTCGCGGAAGTGTGTAATTCGGTTTTTGTCACTTTGTCACAAAATTAGTTTTTGTCACTTTGTCAATGTCGGTCTGTCGGTCTGTTTGTAGCCTTTGGTTCTAGTGGTCCTTCAGTATTCAGTCTTAGGTAGCACTCTTAAGGACGTTCAGTCATCAGTCTTTCAGTATTTTCGTCTTTCAGTTTTTAATTCATTCAGTTTTTTGGTTTTCAGTATTTTAGCCATTCAGTTTATGTACCCTTTGTTCAGGATTTCATTAAGTTTTTCAGTATTTCAGTTGTCAAGGTAATTCCTTCAGTTTTAACATACATATATAAAATCACACCTCTTTTCCTATGGGGTAGGCAGAGACCATGGATCTCCACTTGCTACAATCCTGACACACAACTTTTGCCTCATTCACTCTCATTACATTCTTCATCCATGCCTTCCGGTTTAGGGTACTTTTGACCTGGCCCTTCTCCGCCAATTTGATCCAAGAAGGTTCGCCTAGGCCTTCCTCTTCCAGCTGTCCCATACACATTCGCCCTAAAACACTTGCTTTATCAAACGGCTTCAGTTTTAAGTTATCACGAATTCAGTCTTTCAGTCCGTCAGTAGGTATTGTACTTTTAGGTCTACGGTCTTTCAGTTTATGTCTTTCGGTTGTACTTACCGTAGGAATGTTCGGCAAACCAGTGATACAGAAGAGTGGAGTATGCGAGAGGGTGGTGGCGTCGTAGATACTCAGACTACGGTCTGATGCTGACAGCATGAGATATTGGACATCCTGAAAAAGAGTTGAAGATCCCCATTGTCAACAGCCTAAATCGTCTTGATAAGAAGGTGCATTCATTGAATCAATGCAAATGAAGTGTCGAAGCATTACAAAGCGAAACTTGAGTAAGTAAGACCGCCCATAATGTCACAAGATCTCCTAAGTTTGAAGTTTCAATCTCAGAAACTTACGCTTAGATAGATAGCATCTGTGATCCAACAGTTTTTCACTCTCCGTCGTAGACCCGTTCTATGGTAGAACACCTGGAAATTTTGTAAATACAAGTCAGTTTATTTTAACAAATATGGAACTATAGAAGACTAAAGTAGTGATAAAATTCGAGCTCATCTAAATTTTAAACCCAAAAGACTAATAGGGCGCTATAAAATTAGACGATTGTTCGGTCGTTGCAGTCGGGCTCCAATCGTCTTTATTTGTAATTTTTTCGAGAAATCAATACTTTCTCATTTCTTCAATCGGTTCATAGGCAAGATGACAAAATTCTTTATAAAATGAAAGAAAGATAAAAGAACATACAGAAGTGTGAAGGAGTAAGAATCTTGGATCTACCTCGTAAGAATGCAGCAGTTTCAAATACGCGCTGTAGATCCCTACCCGACCGCCTTTGGAGACAGCCACGTAGCAGAAAGACTCCTCTCGCTCTATATTCACTAGTTTTATTATGGTTTCTCTCTGAAACATAGTAAATAACATGATATACTACCACGGAGATAGCTAGACAAGCTGCCATGACCACATTCAACATTACAGTAGAGTAAAATCACTTTTGAGTTTAGGCAAAATAGTATATCTTATCTTCTACAACCACAATAAAACTTAAAATCGTCCAAACCTTTGATGATTGATGAGTCTGGTGGATGTGCATCGTAGTAGACTTTCCAATTCAGCATCCCTCTTAGGGCGTATAATACCCAACGATCATTCAGCTTTTTTATGCAAAAGGCACCCAATGGTGAAAAATGGTACAATCGATTAGAATGAGAATTGATGGTAGATGTAGATGGCATCATATGACAACTAAGCCTTTTAAAACAACCTCGCACATAGCTGGCCATAAATTTTTGGAAAATAAGGGAGTTACAAAACTGGCAAACTAGAACATGCTCTTCGGAAACTCTTCATAACAATTCTCCATAGCTCTACCTTGCAATGTTCCAGCTTCTCAATAGAGTTGCAAGTGACTCGATTCCACCTGTCCCGCTTAGATCCAGTCTTCTTGGCCCCAACAGCTTCCAGTTTCGACACCAGCTGGCGCCACTTGGCTCGCCCCGCGTTATAGGGATCCAGAACTCTGAAGAGTTTCTGGGCGTGTGTTGAGAATTTGTGGTGACCTGGTGATCAGAAAATAGGTACTGGATTCTTGTCTCTTGAGTGTATATTTAGAAAGAAATATAATTATAGACGTCCGCGTTGGAATTTGAAAGCAGAAAAGTCAGCGTCACTAACTGGTAAGGGTAGGTTACCCCATTAGGCGATTTGGACCAGCATATATATTTTTTTTATTTAAATTAGTGTCTAACTATTATTATTAAACCCTAATAATATTACAATCTGGCCAAGTAGGCCAATGAGCAATTTGTCTCTGACATAGTTTTATAAAGAAAAATATAACTAAGAATGTGTCCAATGGCACTTTTCTTACTGTCTCTAGTTAAGGGGAAGACACTTTGTTCATGTGTTCTTTAAATCCTCGTACACTTAACTTTATTATTTTACACTACACTAACTCAAACAGTTTAATTCGTTTGAGTCTTCTCACTAAGTCCGTGTTGTCGAGAAGCTGGATAGCCTCGACGTTCACATGGTGATGAAGTCTGTTTTCGTGACCAGGACCAGCATATGATAGTGCAGGCGTTTTTTTTTTGTGGGTTGTAGGTATTTATGTACTCTTGATGATTTTCCATTAGACTAATTCGTAGAGCTTTTCCTGTAGGTACTTATAAGGCACAGCAGATATTATCTTAGATCCTTTGAAGAGCCGTGTTGGCCGAATGGGGTTGTTCCTCAACTTTCAATCCGAAGGTTATGGGTTCGAATCCCTGCCGTGCATTAATGGAGTTTGCGTTTCGTAAAATTTATATTATGCGCTTTAACATGTACTCTAAACGGTGAAAGAAAACATTCATGAGGAAACCAGTTAGTGTTCTTATAGGCGGCGATTGGCTTGCTTGGTCACGTATGGAATACTAACTTCTGCAAGATCTGGAATAAGTAGCATAAAAAGATTTGAGAGAATGTCTACCGCACCTTGGGGATACAGTGGTGAGCCTGTTTGTTCCTTTGAAGATGTCTAAGGGGGTAGTCAAAACTTAATCTTACCAAATATCTGATTAATAGCCGATACAAAAGCATTCTCGTCTAAGCTGAGAGGGTCGGAGGGAGCCCTCGTCACCGCGAACTCAATGCCCTCCTCCGCGGCTGCTGCTCTCATTACTTCCTCCACTTTACTGTGAAGTACAGTCACTGCTCCATCAGATTAAACATTAAACTATACGTTTAGAAAAAAATGGTAGAGGCAGCAACATATTAAGTCGATTAACATTTGACGTTTCAAAAGTCGAAATATTTAGGAAGTAACATCATCCAACATTTTTATAAATCTCATATTGTTTTATGTACCATTATTTATTTATTTTATTTTATTTATTAGCCTTATAATACAGATTTTCTTAACTACTACCACTTTAATCTATGTTTACATTATACGACATCGACATCATCTGCTTGCCCCTTTTTGGCAAAGGCCTCCTCCAAGCTTTTCCACCTCTCTCTATCCCTTGCCGTCCTAATCCACTCTTTCCCTGCTAACTCTCTCAACTCGTCCTCCCATCTTTTAAACTGTCTCCCCCTCTTTCGTTTATTGTACCTATTTCGGAAACCAATCCATCACCGTTTGACTCCATTTCTTCAAATAATCATAAATCTTTGCTTCAATATTGGACTAAAATCGAAAATTTACCAACATGCAAGGATGAGGAGGGAAGAATATCAATCCCTCACGAATAAAATTTAAAATGTGACCTTGAGATACCTACAATTTCAAAGCAAAAACACAATTTCAACAATTTACAGACAAATTTACCTATCGATATCCCTCGCCTGGACCTTCTCCTTGCTCTTCTTGAAGCAGCGCCGAAGCTTGCTCAACACAGCAGGAGTCATGTTGTTCATCAGCTCCTTAGCCAGCTCGTCTTCATCATCACTGTTGACAAGATGTGATACATTGACATGATCAGAACCATAACGTTCAACGGATCTAGGCATTCGTGATGTTAGTTCACGAATACGTTCTCAGAATTAGGTACTTACTTACCTGCATAGGTGTTCCCAACTCTAAGTGATCCCTAGCAGTCCTACTGAATAAATGCTTTTTGACTTTGACTTGTAAGATTCTTTCGAAATTTCGTAGGGGGCTAGTCAGAAACTTAATATTGTCTAATATTTGGCACATCAATTTTATCAAGGTGAGTATAAGCACAACGGATCTTTAGCTCTCTGAAGTTAGGTGCAATAGACGATTGCGCAGGTTCGGTAGAGTAAGCGAGATAGCATGATTTTAGGCGTCATCAAAAATGGTCTCTGCGCAGCTACTTCAGAGAGCTAACGAACGATTGTGCGTATTATACTTCTAGGCTTCCATAACTAACCTACCTACCTACCTACGCGACAAAATTCTAGTCCAATCAAAGAAAAAAATCGTAAAAAGAAAGAACTTCATTCTTTCTTTTTACGTTAAATGTATTAAGTAGGAACTAGGAATCACCTTATTTTGAATTAGGTACGACAAAAACAGCTTACAAGAAAAAACATGTAGGAACTAGGAACCTAAAATATATTATCATTGTAGGCACCTAAGTACGTATGTAGGTACTAAAGACAAACATAGAATAGAACCTCTTATTTTATTGTTGAAAAGCATTCATTACTGCTAAACTAAGAAGCATGGACTTACCCAGATGAACAGCTATCATCAGTCCCAGTCTTGACTGAGTAGCTTCTTTCGAAAATCTCGGAACACTCGTCATTAAGCGATTTCTGAGATTTTATCGACATTATTTTGCAATAAACCTTTTTATATTAAACCTCTTCGTTGTTATGTTTAAGTTTTGTCAATATTTTGGCGGCAAAGAGTTTGTAGTGACACCTAGCGGCAAAAAGTCGAAGTATAGTAAATAGTAACAGCGCCATCTACGATATTTTTCAGAACTATTATTATTTTTAGGTTCCCAATGACTTTAGTCAGCTTGATAGTTCATAGATGGCGTTGTTTTGAGAAGCGACATCTAGTATTGAGTAGCGGAACTATGTATATAACGTCCTAATTATTTTCGAAATAGTTCTTACTTGAGAAAATAACTATGTAGATGGCAGTACCCGTATTATAAATATGTAACTAAAAATAATAATTAAAAAATATATACAAAAACACATTATTTTAGACTAATATGGACCTGTTTAGGATTACATTTTATTCGAATGTCTAAATCTTTACATATTTTTAAAGCCAGTGTCTGTGAACATTATCTTTCCATGGCTGGTTACTGCTAACTGTTTTTATTGCTCTTTGTGTAATTTGCTCTATGTGTAATTTGTGTGTGTTGTGTTGTGTGTGTAGTGTAAGTATAGTTAGGTAGGTACTTAGTTTGTTACTATTTTCTACTTTTGTACATCGCTGTTTTTTCTGTATTCGACTATCCTGTCCATACAAATGGTTGCCAGGAAGAGATCGCTTTTAGCGATATGGCCGCCCATTGTACAATTTGTTTATTTGTTATATTCTCTGTATTATGTTCTTGTGTACAATAAAGAGTCAATCTATCTATCTATCTACATTCCTACCTATGTATTTATCCTGATCGTAAGATGTGTCATCTGATTTTTTTTGTTATGTAGATAAATAAGCGGTTTTGTGTCGCACTTTGCAAGTGAAGAATGCAGACCAGTAAAGACTTTGAAACCAACATTTTAAAACTTAATCAGTTGTACATCCATCTCTCCATTCAATATAATTATCCACTACAACTATTTTATTTATAAAAAACACTCTTCAGTCTCACTATCAATCAATGACGTAGACTAGATATGCTACGTATAATCTACGAACTGGGTTTCGTAGCGATGTCTACGTAAGTAGCACTTTAGTTTTGATGCACGACTAAGGTCTAGCGACCTTTGATCGCACACTAACCCTAGTCGGTTATTACGGCTACATTACTATTACCCGTAGGTAATAGTAATAGAGCATTATAGAGCACGTATGCTCTATATGCTTCCAGCGGATCCTAGGCTACTTTGGACACATTGCTCGCAGAAACCCGAATAACCTGGAAAAGCTGATGGTATTAAAGTCAAAGTCAAAGCCAAAGTCAAATAGCATTTATTCAGTAGGACCGCTGGGATCACTTTGAAACGTCTTAAAACTAGGTGATTCTACTCCTCCTAATTAGGTCAGGTCGACGGCAAAAGACACCGCGGTCGCTCACCTACCCGTTGGATAGACACAGTCAAGAAACTCATCGGCCTACCAATATCTAAAAGGCTGCCGAAGACAGGGAGAAATGGAAAGGCATGATACATCAAGTAATCAACCAGTCCAGACTAGACACGACCTTCAGCAATGAAGATAACGACTAAGAAGACCATTACCTATGGCCCCAGACCATAAATACCTATGGCATACCATTCTTGCTTCTTGCTTTTTCAAACTTACCGGAGCAAAAGCTATACGTTTAAAAAAGATATCTTCATTCAATGGCCACTAGCTACTGTATAACGTTTTAAAAAAGATCTGATCATGATGGCTACTAGCTACAAGCTACTGAATCCAGCTACTCGGCCCAGTAACTACTAAAAAGTTTATGCACAGCGGACTATGCACAGTTGTAAAGTTTAAGCCACTTCATTAACAATCTAATCGTTAATATTCTGTGACAAGAGGCAAGAATGGTATGCTAGAATAGTATGGTCTAAATTTCCTTTTAGATAGGTAATGTATCTAAAAATTGGTTCAAGGTAAAGAAAATAAAACAACAAAATGAACATTGTATCTATTTTATTGTATGTACGGATTCAACTTACATTAAGGTCTTAGAACTAAGTATTCGGTTACACGTTTCTGGGCAACGAAATGTACTATAAAATTATATTTTTCAGCAGTAATTACAATTGCAACATTTTTATTCATTACACAAACTATTCATGGTTCAAATAAAGGGTGACCAAAATTTTTGACAGGATATAAAAAAGTAATGCATAGATTTAATGCATCCATGTTTTTTAAACAAATAGCTTAGAGTCTAGAGTTGAAGATAACACAGAGCTTTTTAAATCTGAAATTGTTCTTGGTTTTCTTTTATTTGGATGATAAAAATAAAAGAAATATAAATGAGAGCTTATTTGCAGCTCAAAACTAAATAGGAACTTACAACCACTTGAACTAATAAAACAACACGAGTGGCCGACATTTTTTATTTCCTTACTCTAAAATTTACATACACCGACAAAAATATGCATTTTAATATAATCGCGTATACATAGTTTAGTACCAGCCATGTTACATTGAAACGTGACGATGTTACAAAAATTTAACACAAATGTTACATTTTAAAAACAGATAAGTTCAAAAACGTTCATAGTCATGACATGAGTCGATTTTAAGATCATTATCGATGGCACATTTCTTAAAACTTATCACAACGACTTGCGTTGTTTGTATCTAATGCAATCATTGTTTTACTTAACATTTCATAAATGCAAACACTAAAAATGGACTGAATTTAAGCTCTATAATATTTTATTAAAAAAATATAAACAAAAAGAGCCCATAGTGTCTATTCTACAACAGACTACCTATTCTATGTTGAATTTTCTGGAATGTTTTAATTATTATTAATTTCGAATACAACAGGTCGTAAATACATCAATACAACTGCTTATATTAATTTCTAATTTATTATAACTTATCCAATAAATATACTTATAATTATTACAAATTATTTTATTATTGTACGAACGCGTATACATTTATTCTCAAATACAGCTCACATTTTTACTTACTTAAATTACATTAGCACTGAGAGACTGTTCTTAGAAATCATAAATGATTGTCACCTTAGCTTTTTCTCGCCAAGTTCGATTAAAGCCGGCGCCACACTTGCTTCCAATGTTTGAACAAATGTTTGAACACATAGTGTGGCACGAGAGTTTGTAGTCAAAGTCTCCTGCCACACATGTGTTCAAACATTTGAAGCTAGGTCTGGCGCTGGGGTTAAATACGGACTTCAATATTTATTTATTGAATTCTAAATAAATATTTTAATTATTAGATTTTTTTATTTCTCGATATCAAAAACATAATCTCGACTTTCTTGACATTTTTTAAATAGAAGGAATAGTATTTCGGACACGTTATCCAAACTGTAATGCTAAATGGCGTTTTTTTACCATAGTACCTATTATTATTGACTGAAAATACTGGCGCAGTCGTTAGGATAGCTCGCTAGAAAGATTCAGCTCACTTTTATCTGGTATTACATTAAGTTGTACTTAGTGTTAAAATAAGGTAATTATGTCGTATATAAGTTTGAAACTGCATCTGTTGAGATCTGCAATCTAATAAACTACTTTTGGCGTAGCCTTAACACCAAAATGTAAAGTTCTACCAATAAGTTCTATCAAAAACTGGCGCAGACGGTAGGATAATGACACAAGGGATTTTAACTCATCAACGGTTGATAGAGTCGGTTATACACGTCAGTACACCGGGCTGTGTGCGTCATAGTTCAGTTGCAAGTACGGTGGTATGGCAGCTGAGAGCTCAGAGGCGCGCCTGCGCAAAGCAGCGATGCTATGCCCACGCCACACTTCCTCTTCTGGGTGCTCGTTGCCATTACCTGTGGGAAGAGCTGTTTGTTTTAGGATTAAGAGAACGGCTGTTATTTATTGACTATCTACACTATTAAAAGAATAGGACGAGTTTAAGAAAATTGTACCTACGTGGCAAAATGAAAATTTCCACAACATATTGTAGGAATTAAATGTCATTCATACTTATTGCTGCTTATTATAAAAACGTAAAACCTTGGAACCCCATGTTGACACATGTCAAAACAAAAGTGTTTCCACAAAAAAGCGTTCTATGATCGAGTATTTAAAGATCGTTTTCTAGGGACAGTTTTTTAGTTACACTTGGTCTAACCTCGGCTCATTTTCTTGTAATAAGCCCCACTATGTTTAATTTCAAAAACGAACAAAGAAATTGAATGAAATAGCAGCTGCAGCATTAATAAGTTAACTTTTTCATGTAAATCTCCGACCTAGGAAGTATTTCGGTTTTAAAACTTCTGAAAGAAACCCTTTTGCAACTAACTAACCTGAATTAGGAGATGCGTTGGTGCAATGTCCCATGTGGGGTGGAGTGGGGGAACCCTCCAGTGGCGCGCCCTGCTGACCACCCAGCTGGCTGTTGCAATACGACATCATTGTGTCACCTGCGGATTTATTTATATTTTAAATATATATCAATAACATCTACCAGTCACATACAAAGAATTACAAAGTCTTGAATGACCATTAGGTAATTTTTGTTTTCTCCGCGCTTTATGATTGGTCAATTCAAGTGCGAGCGATCATGTGATGTCAGTGTCCCACGTATCACTATATTAACAAGCTTGCTACCCGCACCTTCGCTCACGTAGTACCAACGTTATTAGCCTAATCATAATATATGGCATTCCAAGCTACAAGCATATGTTCCAAATTTCTTTCAAAACAGTCCACTTTTAGTAGGTTAGTAGGTTTAGTATAATTTATAAGTATGATTAATTACCAAGGGAGTTCAACGGATAGTGTCCCTGGTACGGCTGCGGCGAGGATACGGAGCTGATGGGCAGAGAAGGGTTCAGATCTGCAGCCAGCTGCGGCAGCCCGCCAGCACCGAACCCGCCCATGGAGACTCCACCTTGCAGCTGACCAAGACCTGAGGATAAAGCTATTGGTAAAGCTACAGCTGAGTTCTGCGGTTCTGCAGTCCCTTGTGACCAAGCAAGGAACATACACCATGAGCTTTAATAAAGCTTCGATGGACGGTTGAAAGCAGGAAATTGCTACTGCTGATATCCCCAATACCCAATGTATTATCTAGAAAACTTTCAACAATCGTTCAAAAGTTCTAAGTAATTATCATTTCCCTAAATATGAAGGTCGTAGCTTTCACAGATTCTGAGATAAATAACGATTTCGAACTACACAATTGCATAGATCGCTCCTGCACACTTTTAACACTGGCTAAGGTTGCTTACCAGCCGGCATAGACCAGGGTCTGTCTCCGAATACCCCGGGACTGCAGACGTCCCCTCCAAAGGGAGGCAGGCCATGTGAGGGTAGCAGCGCACCTGGAGATCGGAAGACGTTGGTGCTCTTCTTGCGCTTCTTCCATTTAGCTCGCCTGTTCTGGAACCATACCTGGGGGAGAAGATTGCTGATTAGAGAAGCTTTATTGTAAGTCATCATATTCCTGCCCTTTTGCTACCTAATGTGGGGTCGGCACAATATGTGTTCTACTTCCATTCTCTAACAGCCGTCATCGAAACACTCACTTCCTTCTTACTCATGTCATCCTTCACACAATCCATCCATATTTTCTTTGGCCTACCTCTACTCGTAAATCCATCAACATTCATACCAAGCACTCTCCTAGCTACATGATATTCTTCCCTTCTCATTACATGCCCATACCATGCTAGCCTGTTGCTCCTCATCTTTTCAATCACTGAAAGATGAGAAGCTTTATTGTAAGTATGGGTAAATTACAAGAAAAGTTTAGACTCGTTTTGTCGTGTCGGTAGATTTTCTTGGTACGAACAAGGCAAAGACAATACCTGATAAAACTTCTTTCAAATCAGTGATTATTTAATAAATGGTGTATTTTTGTGACACATGTGCTTGTAAGTGTACCTCAATGAATCCTTTCATAACACTGCTTGCTTGTAACTAATAACAAAGGCTCTTTTCATGCACTAACTATTAACTCCTTTTGTGCACAAAAACAGAAGTATATAATGGATGTTTGTTGCTCCGTAGTCTATCATGGTAAAAAGTGGCATGCAGAAAGAGAGGCCTATATCCAGCGGTTGGCAAAGTCAGGTTGTGGATGATGATGATGATGAACGTCCTCCGATTGAGAACAGTCGGTTTGACCCTGTATTCCGATTCCAGTCAATAACTTTAGTGTCATGATCTTGCTTTATCTCAAAAGCACAGAGAGATAACAAAATCTTCAAACAATTTCAAAACTCTATTCAACACCTTTCAAAATTCATCTAAAAATTGATTCACACAATCCATCACCGCCCTAAGAAAATCGCTGGCTATCAGCCGAATCACCGTTTTCAGCCGAATCACCCGGATCATAGCCGAATCGGCATCATTTGTCAGTGAACCCCGTTGATCCACGGACAAAAGTCGACCCCGTTTTAGGATGCTACGGATGAAAGAAAAGACGGAAAAATTGCGTTCTTTGGACATTCAGTGCTTAATTTTTCAGATATCTGTTATTCTTGCATTAATATTAAACTAATGATTAATAATAAAAAAATAACTAATAATAATAATTCCTAACAGAAAACACCATTACACTCATGTTTCCTTTATTAAGTGAGTAACTCTTAATAGCTTTTTCACTGCGTTGGCTTGCCTGTATTTTAAGTTACTTGTCAGTTACGTGAATTTGCTTTTTTATACACTCTACCGTTACAAACCAAGAAAAGAAAAAAAAGGAATAAAAGGTGTTTTTTCTAGACTCTACCGTTACAAACTTACCTTCAAAAAAATAATATTTCTTAACCAGTTGTGAAAATCAGTTGCGAAAGTAAACCAAACGAACCTACTGTTTAAGAAAATTTTACAATACAGAGCATGGATATAATTTATTTTGGTAGTAAGTACTTTTTTATGATGAAAATAGTAGGGATATGCAATTATAAGTAGATCGCACGAAAAGGAGCCTCTTTGAGGCGCACTTATAATACTTTGCACCACACTTTTTTATAAGAACAGTTTAGTCTAGTTGACACGACTAGAAGAAGCAGCAAATAAATCTTTATAGGTAGCATAATGATGATATTGTTAGCCGGAGTCATGTAAAAAGCCGGATGCCTTTCTCTACAGTGATCTATTGATTCAGATCATCCGGCTAACGTGCTGGGAATATTGTAATTTATTGTTCTTTACTGCAGTTTGACGGATCATCGGGGAGAGGGAACCTTACCCTGTTTAATTAACGTGGGGGAGTGAATGATTCCGAAAACTTCTGGACTACCGAAGACATTTTTGGTTATTTTACATTGTAGTTACCTACAGTGAAAAGAGAGACTATAGATAGTGTTCTTGAGAAATGTCATAATTAGGTACACCGATCAAGAATCAAGAATGTATGATGACTCAAACTTTTTAAGAGACAGACCGCTTTTTCTATTATAAGTAATACAATTATTCAGCATCATTACTAAATAGAATAATTTATTTACAGAAACTAAGCTACTACATATTTACATATATTTACAAAATACAACAGGATTAGTCAAGCTATCTAAGGATCGTTAGAAACGATCTATAGATAGCTCAACTGATCCAGGTCACTGTCAGTCGGAAGCGTGCCCAAAACACTGGCGGCATTACCACGCATTACTAAATTACGGCATTACTAAATTAAGCGAAGAATAGCCTATGTGGATAGGTCTATGCTAATAGGTACTATGCTGCTCAACCCAGAACTCAAGAAGGGCTCGACTAAATTGGCTGATTTTATTAAAGCTGAAACTTATAATAGATCCTATAAATACCATCGTGTTCAAGCGACTGAAAAGCGCTCACAACAAAATCCTACAAAACATAGCAAAACAAAAACTCTGAAAACAAAGCTACCGCGACCAAACAATAAATAATGGACGCTGACTGTGACAGGAACCAAATGAATATACCCGTCTCTCTCCTACCTCATGCCGTCCCTCTCTCCTGAATTTTTAATCCGTTTTCACGTGAAAACATATGAATGTTTCCGCTTTTCCGTTTGTCGAGTTTCAAGTTCTTTGATTAAAGCATAGATTTAGCATGGTACCTTTTTGATATATGGATTAAAGAATAACAAGGAAAAGAACTACATTTTTCTGTCTTGTCATTTTTAAATGAGAATAAACTGGATCAAGACTGTATACCGGGTGCGGTAGACATTCTCTCAGATCTTTGTAAAGAAGATCCTTTGGATGTCTGAAAAGGTATTCATAGACCAAATACAGGTAAATCAGAGAGCAAGTACTCCAAAAAAATTATTTAAATAATGCTGGACATTTCACACAGCATTCTGCCCCAAACTAAGCAAAGCTTGTACTATGGGAACCAGATAACCGATATATGTACTACCTACATAAATACTTTTTGTTTATAAATACATACATATTATACATAGAAACACCCAGACCCGAGATAAATATTTCCAAATCATGCAAACATTTATCCCGCGGCGGGGATCGAACTCGCAACCTTCTGCGTCCCAAGCGGGCTTTCACCCACTGCGCCACAGAGGTCGTCAAATTTACATTTTGCAAGCCTAAGGGGGCTTAGAAAAGATTTTGTGAAAAAAGATATGAATGAGAAAGGATTGATAGACCAGACTGACAGATGAATACTAGTGAAAATAATATGAGATAAATCTAACATTTTTTTATTGTTATACAAAAAATAGCAACTGCCTATCATGGCCATAGTTTTTTGGCCTTACACATTCAAACCTAACTTTCTTTTTAGCTAAAAAAACAAATATTTTCGTAATAACAGAAAAAACATATTTCACAAAAGATGGCGTACCGTTTAGAAAATGTCTAATTTACACGAGCGAAGCACGATCCGCGTGAGATGTGAGTTAGCGGTGTTTGTGTATCGTGTGGCGGTTGTGTGGTGTGCGGGGTAGTCGGTAGCGAGCGCGGGGGCGGACGCGAAAGCGGGAATTGTAGAGCCAAAAATAAACCATTAACAACTAATAAGATGGTATTTAATCAAACTTAACAAAAATTCAGTGAAATTAATAAAAAAGTTGTTATACGAGTATTAACTAACACTATTATCTTACAGTAGTTAGTAACAAACTAAGCACTTTCATAGAGGGGGGTTATTCGCGTTCGTTTTTTTGTTCGTTTGATTAATTTTCGGATGCTTCTTACTACGAGCTACATTTTATTCAGTCGTTATGACCAACGTTAAAATACGGTCCTAGCCTAGGACCAAAACAAAAAAATTCAAACAGAAAAATTGGCCCTTGAAGTTAGAAATCGTAGTGAGAAACATCCGAATATACACCAAACGAACAAAAACAAGAACGGGAATACGGCCCCTGACCTAACACCGATGTTGATTGACTTGTCAATAAATTCAAATTTCAATACTTCAGCATTCAAATCAGTCTCATCTCAGTAATGTTTGGCACCATGCTTTCTAGCAGAACCGTAATAATTTTATCACGACTGTATTTTCAAAGCACGGTAAACATGCTCATGAAAGAATTGTAGTGAGTGCTGAGATATGGCTGATAGAGAGAAATATGTAGAAGATGTATACCATGTTGTGCTGACCCCACATAGACTGGGACAAGGGCAGAAAGACGATGATGGTAGAAATATTCTCAGACTCAAGTTTCTTTGAAGTTTTCTAAAAGTTAGTCAAAAGCCACGTCCAAATATACAGGGTGTAAAAAGACTACTACCGAAAACTGAGGGGTTGCAATCAAACCATGATTCTAAACATATTTAACGGAAAAAACTACGCTATTTTATGTTATTTTCAGTAATTTACTACCTGTACAACATAATAAGGCCATACCTTTCTAATAATTTCATTTATAAAATAAAAAAAAACAATTTAAACTCAACCAGCAATCTACGTAAAACAACGCGCCCAGTACATACGCAAACAGTAATCAAACGCCCGATATAATGATTTTTTCGGAAAATCCTTTTGGATTTGGTTGTGTGTTGGGATGCTGTACCTACCCCCTTCGGCTTCGGTAAACGTCTTTTTACATATTAACAGCTAGTCGCTCACTTCTTGTACCATCGCTACTAGACGCTAACAACTTTCGCAAATAGACGCAGACGGTAGCGACTGCCTTCTCGTAGAAACGCCCATTTGCCCGGTTTCGTGTGAAAATCTTTGTACTTACTTAGCTTCCGCCCGCAGGTTCGCTCACTTAGTAGGTACTAACATTTGAAAAAGCCGATTTTTTTGACAAGCAATGCTAATACAATGTTTCATCCAAATGGGTTCACTGTTTTAAGGCGTGATTGAATTAAAAATACAAAATATACTCACAATGTCACTAGTTCTTTCAAACCAGTGTGGTGAAAAAACTTTTCGTGCATCAAAGAGATTATTTTGTCCTACGAATCGTCAATGCAATAAAAACTTAGGCCTTTACATCTATCTATATTAGATGATTTATATATTAGCGTCAGGAGGCAACCTATGCCTACACTTAACGGGACGCTGTAGTGCCTGGGACATTGTTTGAGATGGAATAGGCTTGCCCAGCACCTAAACCATCCTCTCAGCTTAATCAGCCGCCCACAGGAGAGACGACGTCGATACGTGTGGAGCTGAGTAAGCTGCGGGTTTCCTCACGATGTTTTCCTTCATCGTTAAGAGCAATGCAATAACACCTAATATAATGCTTTATTGACAAAAGCAAACAAAACGACGCAAACTTTACAAAAAAAAACTCTTCTTAAAATAGGCATACGTATTCTAAAAACGTCCGCGCAATAAATATCAATTTGCGAAGTAGCACCGAGCGTGGAGCGATCGAACATCGAACTAAACGATCGTCGATGCCAGCCGAATCGGTTTATTACATTTTTATTTTGTTGTCATATTACTGCATCAGTAATATGACTAATACTCGTACATAGAACGCTTTTTTAGCTGTTTTCTCGTGGTCCCAGGATTTTGTCCCATTAATGGGAGGGAGAACTGTTTCTCGTAGTCCCATTCCTATGCTCAGTAACGTATTTATCCTCCTGTATATAGGTATGTAACTAACAGACCTATAGCATAGGTTGCGAGGAGCGAAACGACGAGTGGTTAGGTGTATAGTTAACAACCACGCACGAGTCGAGCGAAGCGTGCCGCGGTAGCGGCCGGCGAGTGCCAGATCCCCGTGGTTTTTGTGTTCAGTAGGAGCATATACCTATATACAGGAGGATAAATACGTTACTGAGCCTAGGAATGGGACTACGAGAAACAGTTCTCCCTTATGGTCCCATTAATGGGACAAAATCCTGGGACCACGAGAAAACAGCGGATTTTTGTTGTTAACAGTTTGTTTTGACATGTGTCAACATGGGGATCAACTTAGGTTTAACGTTATGTAATAAGCTTTAGGTCGCTTCGGGCATAGTATTTTTTAATAGAGCGAGCGATATTTATTTAGACGCCTAAACGCAAACGCTACACCTATTGCATCTAAAACAATGTCATAAGTTACTGCCTGTGATAGATCACGGTTCGTGAAAGAACAGGGTGCGACGTATGAATTTTATTCACCATTCGATATCGACACCGTAAACGTAGATTTGTACTGATTTTCATTAGTTATGAGTGAGTACCAGACAGTGGCGTAGCTAGGTAGCCAAGGGCCCTGGTGCAAAATAAACCGGAGCCCTAACTGAACGGTTTAGGTTTTATCAAGTCAAAATTTGCAGGGTGTGGCAAAATGTTAACGTATTTTGAAATTTTCATCGTCATTTTCTGGGCTGACTGTAGTTAGCATTTTTTCAAAAATGGAAGAAATGCAGTTGTTTTATTTTTAAAACAGTCATACCTATAGTTTCCTAAGAACAAAACCTTCCGGACTCTGGGGTTCTGACTCAAGAGTCCGAGGGCCCCTTGAGCTTGGAGGCCCCGGTGCACAGCACCGCATAGCCATTCGGAAGCTACGCCACTGGTACCAGATGGTGCTGCTATTTTCCCATACAATTCTGCATTTACGGCGTCGATACCGAACGCGTAAAAAACTAATACCCTAGTATTAGTTTTTTACGCGTTCGGTACACCCAGGAGTAAAATTAGTTTGAAGACTATTCTAAGTGACCCTCTAGACTTTGAGATGTGCCTGAAATAGACTTTATGGTCTCAGCTTAATTCACCTTACGCACTAGAATGGCATATTTAAACTAGGACAATAAATGGGGAGCTGGAGCTGCTGCGGGCGGTTTGGAGCTCGTTTGTGGGGCAGATTTTGACGAATCTAAACATACCATTTTAAAGTGAAAGCTTCTTTAGGCGCGTTGGGCATTTTGAGATGTGAAAAAACCATCAAACTCAGTCACGTGACTGTTACAACACCATCTCTTACTATACACCTTAATGGTTATTCGTCCTGGAGTGCCACTATTTTTTTGCTAACCTATTTTGCCCAACTTTATTCTAATTTATAATTTGATAGAAATTCGAGAGAACATCCCACTAGACCAACTTTCTCTAGCCTAGACTCTTTAGCCATGGTATTTTTTGTTAACTTTGTGTCCCACAGCTGGGCAAAGATCTCCCCCATATTTTTCCACATCTTATCTTTGTTAGATTCTAAATTATATTATCAAAGTATTTTTTGCGGTTAAACTTAAACTAGACTGCACAAAGCACCAAACATAGAAACAGAAGTATGTTGTATATAATATACTTACAGTACATAGAGTACATAGAGGTCGACTCGCTCGATACACACGCGCGCAAGCGTAAACGCTCTGAGTTACGGAATAGGGATGTGAACGGCTAAATTACGTAACATTTTTGTAACATAACATAACCTCCAAATTTGTTATGACGTGGCAGGCATGGTCAGAACCTATTTCAGTTCTGTCAATATCTCTGTCACTGTCAACCTTGTCACTGCTGTCAAAATTTATAAAAAATAATAGCTTCGTATTTAATTTTATAAGTATTCAATTTTATATCTTACGTATTTATTTTTTTGTTCATACTTTTTGTGCTACTTTCTGTTCGTGATATCACTTTTTCTAAGGTCCAGTCTGAAAATCAGCGTTACTGTGTACCTTCGGGCATGGAGTAACAATAAGCTGAGACTGGACCTTTTTGGCTCACTACAGCACACAGACCACTGTTGCACCCACCTATGTAGGTGCCAGACTACTAGTATTAGGTGTATTTCTCTTTTTTTTTCTAGTTTGTTTTTACCTGTGCGCCTACCTACTTGTTACTTGTCCTTGTTTTTGTGTCTGTGTTGAAATGTTATGTGTGCCAAATAAATATTTTATCTATCTATCTATCTAAAAGCTTATAATTTAATCGATAATACAATTAAAATACCTAATTTTAATCTTTGAAATGTTAATAATTAATAGTGATAAAAGTTTTAATAAATTAATCAATATTATAATTAAAACATACGTTGAATCTTTTAAACAGACTTAATTTAAGGTATCTTGTTATAATTTTAAGTAGAATAGTCTTTAATATGTTCACTGCCGCCTCGTAAGTATAATCCTTCGAAATAAATCCAATGCTAGCACTCAAGTGTTTAGTTTTGATGTAGTTATAAAAAACTGTTTTTTTTTCTTGCGATAAAAATTATTTAGGCCAGCTTTAGTTTTAAGTTTGTGTAGGTACTAATACTTAATTAGACATATTATAAAACCATTATTATAAAGGGGATTATTCAAAGTAAGTCCTTAACAAGGTGGAGTGCAACAGAATAGGCTTCAAGTTCTTTAAAGTTTTTTTCAAGTGGTTGAAATAATAACAGCAAAACTGTGTTATTTATTTCAACCACATTTTATCTTATTTGTAAAATATTATCGATAAGTTCAAACGTGTCCCATCCCTAGTGCTGGGTCCCGCCCTTCCTCGCTCGTTATATGGCTATATCATTTTGTGTTATTGCATTTATAAAATAGCGGTTTGTTACGTTGTTACTTACATAAAAAAAGCGTTCGTGATGCTAAGTCGTTCTTGATAGATCGTCGAAGTAAAGCAACGTGTAACTAAAGTAGATGGGTGCCCGCTTGTGGCATTATCAACTGAGCGCTTCCATGCTTCGGAGGGCACGTTAAATTGCCGGCCCCGGCTATTACGACGGAGGCCTAAGCTTAAAAAGTACGCCAGAGTTGGCCAATACCTCATACTTGTATCCAACTTAATTAAAAAACCAACTATTAGAACGAAGTCCCTTTTCGGACGGTATCGAGGATGGAGGCTTGAAAAAAAAGTCACGATACATACATAGGTCAAAACGTCACAGTGAGGCACGTCCTACATTGTTGTAAGCCTATTACTTCCTCTAACAATACTTACTGGTGAAGAGACTAGACACGCACTTGGTCAGTTTATACAGGATCTCCTCACTACAATGATACAGCCTCCCACGGGAGGTCTAATTCTCTTTACGTGTTTACTCTCGGCCCCGCAAATCGAGAAAATGTGTTTGGTTAATGCATTTCTTTGACGTTGTGAGGGGAGATCATTTTGTTTTACCATTACGAAATATAAAGAGTAATTATAAAATAACAAAATATAATACCAATAAATACATAATGGGTGTAACAAGTGAGCTTTCAATTTTAGTCTGGCAGTAAAAATTTCCATTAGTCGTTTAAAAAAACCAGAAATATAGATTTTTACGTTAGTATTTTGTTTGTCTAATCAAAACGTCGGGTCTTTAACAAAATATCAGATTTCATTCGCTCCTGATAGCATTTAGTTTTCTCCTATGATAGCGATATCACAGGACAAAATATTATTTATATACTTTTTCTTTTAAATGCTTTATTTTACTGTTTTGTTTTTTTTGTGTGTAAAACATGTTTATTTCTCTTGGTGGCAAATAAATAAATCTTTCTTTCTTTCTTTCTTTTCTTTATTTTTGATAAATTTCATTCGCCTGTGATCACACCTATTGCTGTTCTCTACTTATATTGAAACGCTCGTGGTCGTGCTTGCTTAGTTGTTCTTGATAGATCGTCGAAGTTAAGCAACGTTCGAAACGGTCTGTAAGTGGATGGGTGACCGCCAGTGGCATTTACATTTGAGCGCTTCCGTGCTTCGGAGGGCACGTTAAATTGTCGGTCCCGGCTATTAAAGTCGTTAAGCCATGACGGAGGCCTTAAGGCGGCCTAAAAACTCCGTCACCAGAGTTGGCCACTGACTCATACGAACTTACTTACTTACTTAAGCAGTTTTCTGCGTTTTCAAAAGTCATTCGCGTGAAATCAAAAGCTTATAAAACCCTATAAAAACCCGCTAAATTATGCATACCCCTATCTAATCGAGCTTAATCCGTATTTAATAATAAACATCCCTTACCTCGCACAGATTTAAAAGTCAATATAGCGTAGGGGAAGGGAGATGTTGCAAAGTCATGGTGAAAATAAAAACAATCTGTTTTATCAAAACAATACAAACGTGCTCACGATTAAAAAAGAAAAGTAAAGAGATAAAACATTTTTGAAAAAAAAAATTGAACCGACTTCACAGAACACAAACAGAAGAACCTTCTACACACTAAAAAGAGAAAAATAAGAATATAATTTGAAGTCGGTGCCAACTATTCATTTACATCTAAGAAATTCAAAAGAACTTGGGTGCAAAATTGTATCCTAGTACGCTATCGCTCGATTTCTTTTTTTGATAGGTATTTAATCGTATTCACTTGGCACCGACTTCAAATTATATTCTTATTTTTCTCTTTTTAGTGTGTAGAAGGTTCTTCTGTTTGTGTTCTGTGAAGTCGGTTCAATTTTTTTTTTCAAAAATGTTTTATTTTTCACTTTTTAGTGTAAGTAAATAAATACTGTGTAAATAATATAGTAAGCTACGAGTACATTAAGACTTTGCTTATCGTAGCTTAAGGCTGTGTCCCCAGTAGGCAAACTGTTAGCGGCCGACTGAAAGAAGAGCAAGAAAAAACGAAGCGGCAAACTGCGTACAGTGAGCGCAAAACTAGCAAATTGTGGACACTCCATTTCATATATATGGAAGGGCGTACTAAATCGATACGCCGCAAACTCAGTCGGCCGCTAACAGTTTGCCTACTGGGGACACAGCCTAAGTAGGAAAGGATAAGAGAAGTCATGGGCAGACCTACTAAAGGACACACCGGAGTTCAGCAAGGGGGAAAACTATCAATCCATAAGGAAAAGAAAATATTTTGGACTACCTCGGGTGTAATACCCTTTCAAACTATTTAATGTTTGACTCAGATTGTGAGTCAGGGTGTGTTGTGTAGTGAGAATGAGGTTTTTTGAATGTTACGGGAAAACTATCAATCCCTCAGGGAAAAAAATATATGGCGCCACCTTGAGAGTGTGTCCTTTACACTTTCTAACAAAAAAAATTTTGGAAATCGGTCCACAATTTTCTTAAAGTTCAGTAATTGTTTTAGTCTTACGGGAAAACTATTAATCCCTCAGGAAAAAAAATATATAGCGCCACCTTGAGAGTATACCTCTTTCTAACAAAAAAAAAATTTTGGAAATCGGGCCACAATTTTCTTAAAGTTCAGTGATTGTTTTAGTTTTACGGGAAAACTATTAATCCCTCAGGAATAAAATTTATATGGGACCACTATAAGAGTATACCCTTTCAAACAAAAAAAAAATTTTGGAAATCGGTCCACAACTGACGGAAATATCGGTGAACATACTGATGGTGATACTACGATGCAAAACTTGTTTTACTTTATACTTAATTTTAAATACTTAATTAAAAATCTCTGAACTTTGATGTGTTGTTTATTAGACGACCGAATGAATGTGTACAAATAGAATGGTAGGCTAGTATTGAACGAATCACAGATTATAGCAAGGAACGTACTGATATTTTAACAGATACAAAATTAAACATTACTTTAGAATTAAGCTCAAACATACCGCCCACCAAAAGGACTCTAGATCCTTTTACTTAAAAAATGTTCATTGCACTTCACTTATAATGTTCATTACACTTCACTTTATATAACATTTTACATATTTTAAATTTAACACTTTAATAAATTTTAGTAAGAATATCCTCATGCTGAATTAAGTTCTTTGTTAAGCTTAGTTAATGTCTATTGGCAATTCACATAATTTTGTGATTGGTCTTCTTGTTATAGAATTGCCACTTTTTACACTGTACACTCTTGTGTAACCATCTGAACCTTCGTGTTTATCCATCACACGTCCTAGAGACCATTTTCCAGGAGGTAATCCATCTGTTTTTATCAAAACGATCTCTCCCTTTTGAAGTTCCTTTTTAGTCTTCAGCCATTTAGGACGCTGCTGGAGTCTAGATAGATATTCGTCTTGCCATCGGTGCCAAAAATCGCTTAAAAGCTTCTGGGTGTGCTGCCAGCGTGACAAGGTGGATATCTTTGTTTCTTTCATGTCTGGTGATGGAACAGTTATTGGTGCTTCTCCAATTAAAAAATGTCCAGGTGTAAGTATAGTTATGCTGTCAGGGTCAGAGTCATCTACTGGACATAAGGGTCGTGAATTCAGACAAGCTTCTATTTCACATAAAACTGTTGTCATTTCTTCGAATGTCAGGTGAGTGGTCAGGATTCTCTTCAGATGATATTTCATGGACTTCACACCTGCTTCCCATAAACCACCATGATGCGGACTGTATGCAGGAATAAAGTGCCACTGTGTGCCATCGGTTGCAAGGGTTTGTGCTACCTTTCCAGTGAATTGTAGGTTTGCTGCTTTCCATGCATCTACCAGTTCTTTGTTGGCACCTACAAAATTTCTGCCTTGATCACTCCACATGTGAGAGCATTTGCCTCTTCTGGCAACAAAGCGTCTGAAAGAGCCAATAAATGCTTCTGATGTAAGATCGCCTACTAATTCCATATGAATTGCCTTGGTAGACATGCAGACAAATATTGCAACATAGGTCTTCACTGTTTTGTTTCCTCTGCCTTTGGACATCAAGGTTTGGAATGGGCCTGCAAAATCTACTCCGCTATATAGAAATGGTCTCGATGGCGTTACTCTTTGTTCTGGTAAGTCTCCCATGATTTGAACCTTTGTAGTAGCTTTTATTTTAGCACATATGAGGCATTTATGCACGTGTTTCTTCACCATTGATTTAGCCTTCAGGATCCAGTACTTGGAACGTAAATGGCATAGCATTAGTTGAATGCCTCCATGGAGTGTCTTAATATGCGCATCGGCAATGATCAAAGGTGTCAGTGAGTTTTCATTACCTAAAATAATTGGATTCTTCTTATCAGTTGGTAAGTTCGCATGTCGAAGACGACCGCCCACCCTAAGGATATTATCCTGATCAAGATATGGGGTAAGTGACTGTATTAAACTCTTGTTCTTTACTTGTTTCTTTGACTTCAATGTCTCTATTTCTTCTGCGAATTCTTTTTCTTGAACTTTTCTTATGCATATCTTGAGTGAATCTTCTAATTCTTGTGTTGTTAAATCACTTTGCTTGTTTTCTGAATTTCTGTACTTTAAAAATCTTCTACTGTAAGCTATAACCTTTATCAATTCTGTTAGACTGTCAAATGTTTCAAATTGTGATGTTAATGATTTTTCAGCTTCTTCTGCTATCAGGTAAGTATTAATTTTAGTTGTTTTCATTTCCATTTCAGTTGGTACAACTTCTTGTTTACTAATCTTGATCTCCTTTTCAGATAACCACTTCGGACCCTTCCACCACAAGTCACTGTCCTTCAGGGCTGAGAGCATTATTCCTCTAGAGGCTAAGTCAGCTGGATTTTCAAGTGACTGAACGTGGTTCCAGTGTTTGTTGTTGAGATTCTCGACGATTTCAACGACGCGATTTGCAACAAATGATTTCCATCTGTTAGGTTCTCCGCAGAGCCATGCTATGACAATAGAAGAGTCTGTCCAAGCACTCATTCTAGATGTTGGTATCCTCATAGCTTGTCCAACACGTTTCATAAGCTTGGATAAGAGTAGTGCACCACATAGCTCTAAACGTGGTAATGAAATTGTTTTTAGTGGAGCCACTCTTGTTCTTGCAGCTATAAGTTGTGTTTCTATATTACCATCCGAGTTTTCAATTCTAATGTAAACTGCAGCTGCGTATGCACGCATCGATGCGTCGGAAAATCCGTGAATTTGCGCCTTGTCAATGTTAGCGTCAATTGTTCCAATCCATCTATCTATTTCTATATCTTTCACGTTTTCAAAGTCTGATCTTATCTGTCTCCATTCATTTTCTAGGGCTTCGCTAACAGGTTCATCCCAATTAACCTTTTCGAGCCACAATTTTTGAATCAACATTTTGGCCATGACTGTACTTGGTGCCAACCAGCCGAGTGGATCAAAAAGTTTTTGTATGTCAGATAAGATATTGCGTTTTGTTATAGTCTTCGTAGGCGACGCTAGATTCCATTTGTATTCAAATATGTCTTTGTTTAGATTCCAGTTGATACCTAGTGCTTTGATTGTTCCATCTAGATTCATATTGATTTGTAAGTTAGAAGATCTTTTGCTTTCTTCAATGGACTGTATAAATTGGATATTGTTTGATGACCATTTTGTAAGTTGGAAACCGCCTCTTTGTAGAATGTTTGTGATTTCTTGTGATACTTCTATGGCGTCTTCAGTTGAATCTGCGCCTGAGAGGAGATCGTCCATGTAAAAGTCTTCTTTTATTGCTTGTGCTGCCAGCGCCATCATCTGATGTTTTCTCTCATTGCTGTCCAGATTAAAAGGTAGATCTGGTCCTTCATCATCAGCTACTCGTTGGAGAGTTTTCACACTTAGATATGGTGCAGGAGCTGTGCCGAAAGTTACTCGGAGCAGACGATACTCTTGTAAAATATCAGATTCATCAGTTCTCCATAGAATTCGTTGGTAGTCTGCGTCTTTCTTGTTTACAAGGATCTGTCGATACATTTTTTGTATATCTGCTACATAGCAGACCCTTTTCATCCTCCATCTCATCAGAATATTTCTTAAATCTTCTTGCAGTTGTGGACCAATTAGTAACTCTTCATTTAATGAGATGTCATTTGTACCTTTACAGGATGCATCAAAAACGACTCTTGTTTTTGTGGTTTCCTTGTCGTCTCGTATCACTGCATGGTGTGGGAGGTACACTGATTGTTTTGTTTCTCTTTCTGCCTCAGGTACCTTTTCCATATGACCTTGCTTCAAATAATCTTCAATAACATCTATGTAATCTCTTTTTAGGTCAGGTGATTTTTTAAATCTTTTTTCTAGTTGTAAAAATCTTTTTGTAGCTATTTCTTTTGAATTTCCCTCAGGTGATTTTGGATTTTGTGTTTTAAATGGTAATTTTACTATGTATCTTCCTTCTTCGTTTCTCGTTGTTGTTTGGTCATATATTTCTTCACAGAGCTTTTCTTCTTTTGTTAAGTGTCTTTCATGGTCTTCATCTATTTCCCAAATGCTTTTCAACATGTCTTCTACTTGAACTTGATGGTGCATTACCACATATGTTTCTTCTTGTGGTTTAGAACAAATGTCACCAAAGAGTATCCAACCTAGGCTGGTTTTCTGGGCGCATGGTGAGCCTGCTGGACCCCGGACATAGTCATTTTGTAGTATTTGGGCAACTTCTTTTACCCCTAAGAGCAGATCTATAGACCCTGGCTTGAAGTATGTTGGATCAGCCAGGTTGAGGTTCTTAAGGTGTGGCCATGTTTGTGTTGTAATTGTTTTGGCAGGTATCTTAGTGGTCAGTTGTTTGGACATCACATAGGCTTTGATTGGTAGACTATAGTTTGAATTCCATTGTGATCTGATTTGTAGCTGAACCACATGCTTGATCTCTGTTCTAGATGATCCTACCCCGATCACATTTCCTTTCATTGGTTGTTTTTCGAGCTTAAGTAGTTGAGTCGCCTTCTCGCTGATGAATGTTGCTTGGGAACCCTGATCTATTAGCGCCCGTAGTCGAATGATGTGTCCTTGCTCGCTTGTTGCTTCGACGATTGCAGTTGCTAATAGTGCTACTCCCTGTCTAGTTGGTTGTGACGTCATCATTGTGTTTACTTGTACTTCTTCTATTTCTTCTACTACATGTTGTGAAGCCAGCGGTTGTGTTTGAGATGTGCTTGAGGAAGCCGCTGGTTCCTGTTTCTTGTTTACATGCAGTAATGAATGATGACGACGTTGACATATTCTACAGGATACAGGCAGTCTACAATTGTGTGCAGAGTGGCCTGGAACTAGACAGTTGAAACACAGTCGTTTGTTTGTTACATACTCGCTTCTTTCAGTGGGTTCCATCTTCGTAAATTCCTTGCAGTGGCTTAGAGTGTGGTTATCATTGCATTTAATGCAGGTTCTTGTGGTAGGTGTGGCAACATGGTAAGATCGTTGGTTGATAGTTTTAACTTCCTTTGTTGTGCTTGTCGAGATCAATTCTAAAGTACGGAACTTTGATTCCAAGAATTTCTTGAATTCGGACCATGTAGGCAAAGTTTCAGATTCATCTTTGTATGATTGTTCTTCCCAGTCCTTGTGAGTCTCTGGGTCCAACTTCTGAACTAGCAGATGTATGATAAACGGATCCCAAGAGTCTGTTTTTATCTCTAAATTATTCAAGTTATTCAGGCATTCCGTTGTTGTATCTAGTAGACCTTTTAACTGAACCGCTGATTGGGAAGCTAACTTCTTTTGATTAAACAACCTCTTCATGGTGTTATTTAGAATTAATCGTTTGTTGCCATACCTTTGTTTTAGTATATCCCATGCATTTTTGTAGTTGTCGGATGTGATTTGTATATGTCTCAGGAGTGATTCTGCTTCGGCGGTAACACTTGTTTTTAGATAATGTAGTTTTTGTACATCACTGAGGCCTGTGTTGTTGTGCACCAACGAAGTAAACAAGTCGCAAAATGTTGGCCATGCTTCATAAGTACCGCTGAATGTAGGAAGTACAATTTTTGGTAAATGCACTTTTGTTGCAGCAAAATGGCCGCCATTTACACTCGTGTCCATCGAACATGAACTTGCAGACTGCGCAACACTTTCTGCATGTAAGAGCATGTCTTTCAAATCCCCTTGTAGAACGTTGTACAAGTCTTCATATAAAAAATATTCTTCATTGAGAAAATATGGCAAAGATCCTTTGAGTTCTTTTGGCGTGATTTTTACAAGTTCTTGATGATAACCTTTGAAAGTTTTCCAATGTTCATCTATTATCTTCATACGGGCTTCAATGTACCCCCTGGTCAGCCGCACCTTTGGGCATTTCTTCAGATTATTTTGAATCTTTTTGAAGGTACAAGCACTATCCTCCAGAACCATGAGCAGTTGTTGTTGTTCTTGCGTAGCAGCCATAATTTTCACGTTGTAGAATAAAATTCACGTACAGTTTATTTAATTTTATCACTCCGTAATAATTGTTCCGTTTTTTATGATAACCACTAAACTGCATACAATGTTTTGTAATCATTCACAATGTTCATCAAAGTTGTTTACAAGTTTTTTGCACCGGCACGCCACTTTATTTTGTTACAATGACGCCATAGTTTTTCTTGTTGTAATGCCGCAAAATAGGTTATGTTGAGTACAGAATGCGTTTTTCTCGCGTACTGTGCGCTGCACTGTTTAATCTAATCCGGCTCGATTGCGACCAAATTATGATGGTGATACTACGATGCAAAACTTGTTTTACTTTATACTTAATTTTAAATACTTAATTAAAAATCTCTGAACTTTGATGTGTTGTTTATTAGACGACCGAATGAATGTGTACAAATAGAATGGTAGGCTAGTATTGAACGAATCACAGATTATAGCAAGGAACGTACTGATATTTTAACAGATACAAAATTAAACATTACTTTAGAATTAAGCTCAAACACATACATAAAAAAAAAACATACATACAGCCGAACATATAACCTCCTCCTTTTTTTGAAGTCGGTTAAAAAGACAATTCATTTGTTATTAGTTGATATTAAACACAGCATCATTTATCCTAAATGTACCTAAGTATTACTTGTGTTAAATTATTATAAAATAATGAATTTATAGTCAGCAGAACAAGCGCTATTTACCCTGCTTAGTAGTTATTGATAGAGCGAATAAGTTGAGCAACGATTTGAGCGGCCAGTAAGTGGATGGGTGGCCGCTAGTGGCATTATCAACTGGGCGCTTCATGCTTCGGAGGGCACTTTAAATTGTCAATCCGTCACCAGAGTTGTCTAACTCATACGCTCTTCTTAACATCCGTGTAAAAACAAGGCAATTTGCTAGTGTCGCCATCTATTTATAAAATTCACCAATAACCACTTTTCACAATAAACTTAATGTTGCCAGACCAAAAGATGAACTCGAAAATTGCCATAGACCCCATATTACCCCATATTATGGGGATTTGTGCGTGATTTAGAATTATTCTCTACCATTTGCAATAAAACTGTATTGCGGATCAGGGAGTTAATTTTGGCAACACCGGGGGGGTCAGATATATCTACTGGGTGTAAAAGAATTGCTTCTAAAACCTTTTGAAAGGTAGCCCTAGCTAAAAGTTTTGTAGCCAAACTTAGCCCAAAGTGTATCGTGTTTTTTATGTGTATTAAATACTTCTAACAAATATTATTTTTGATCGACCTATGATAAATGCTAAAAAAATAATTTTGTCACATAAAAGATTAAGTATGGCATTTTGAAATCCTGGTCATTTTTGTGGACAGTCCATTTTCACCCTATTTAGGGGTTGTGGGTTCGATTCCCAAGTGTAAAGTCCGGAGGTTAATGGCCCGAGGTGCTGGTCATTTGTGAAGACAGGTGATGTATAGGTTCTTTTGATTTCTTCGTATATTGATTTGTTTGGGATTGGTCAAAACTCAGCTGCGTTCCCGCGGTGTGACCCGCGGTCCCTCGGGATTTTTTCATTTTTGCGGGATAAAAAGTAGCCTATATCCTTCCCTGGGATACAACCTTTAACTATGCCAAATTTCAGCTTAATCTGTTCAGCGGTTTGGGCGTGAAAGCGTAAAAAACAGACAGACAGACAGACAGAAAGACAGACAGACAGAGTTACTTTCACATTTATAATATTAGTATGGAAGTATGGATATGGATAGCATGGATAATGGAGTAACTATTTATGTAGTGATTGGATCATGAAAATAAAAGTATCGATATAATTACCACCTGCTTATCGATCGAGGTGCGGTCAGTCTTGACCAGGTGCTATCGATATTGTTAGTCATGATTTGAATTTGGAAGGGGAAGTGATGGGAAGTACGATGATTAATAAATGAATATTAAACGAATATTACAAAATGTGTAGTTTCATGTTGGTAATTCAATTACGATCGTACGATTGAACGGTAACATAGGAACATGTTGTCATTTATTTGAATTGAGCTTTGAATAAAAATTGTGAATTTTCAATACGCTCATTTAATTTTTTTAAATAAACGTCTGTAAATACACATACATAAGTTTATTTATTTAAATAAAAAATAATATTGAAATACGAAGTCAAACACGAAACAGGAAAATATTCCATACGATTTTAATTGATGTAAGTAACATTTTTTGTATCAATCCGTTCAAAAATATTCATTACATCCAAATCTTTTTAATAATATTCTTCTCATCTCATTGGCTAGAAACTCGTCACAGAATACACACAGTTAGTACGTAAGCCTTGCCCCAAGTTATTGGGTTAATAAATCTTAATACAGTCTGTGGCATGTTAATGCTCCCTAATGTCATAGGGATGAGATAGATCATTTAATTTAAAATATTTTCAAGGTGAAAATTCACTATCTTGAAAAGATCTTGAGTTCTCCGTATTTGTAAAATTAGTTTATACAATATATTAAATTAAAGAACTTTTACAACCCAACCTAAATAAATTGTGCATGGATCTAGGCAAATAGCTGAGTTGCCTATTCAACAAACATTTTCACTTGTGTTTTTTTTTTAATTGATTTACTTTCTTGTGTAATTTGTATTTTCTTTCTTTCTTTCAAAAATTCAAAGTCAAGAGCTTTTTTAATATCTTAAACACTGTTCAAGACATATTACTTACTTGCAGAGACATTTTACCGGAAGTGATATTACACTAGACTAAGTTTTAGCTAAGTAAAGTTGTAAAAACACCATTTAAATGGATTTAATTACTCTTATACTTAGTATAATTATACCAAACTGTCAACTAAGAAAACAATTGTCCAATAGCAACCTTCACTCCGAAAAGGAAAAAAAAACCTTCACAAAAATCCGTATTCCTTTTGCTATTTTCACAAACAGCTCCATTAAACAATTATCGAAACTACCGAAATAAGCGAATAAAGCTTGGAATTATTGATGATGGAAAAAGATTTCCCATGTTACAAAGTCGACCTTTTTAACTGTCTAAACGAGAATAGCCGATGAGAACTATTGTCCGGTCGGCCGTGTTTTGCCGAATTCATAAAAAGTTTATGTTTGGGAATGCAATTACATAGATTTTCAAAGAAACACGTTTTTGTTACGTTTTCTAATACCTAATATCATTCAATGCTGAATTTTAGGTCTCTATGTCTTTATAGCGAAATACGAAGGATTTATTAATAAAAAAACCTTTTTACCTAGGCTCACAAATTTATAGTTATCAGTGCTGTTATGACTGTATTTTTACTGTATTAACCTCTCAGGGATCATTCAAGTTTTTACAAATCCCGCGTGGGTGCAATATTGTGCCAAATAGGTTCATAACAAAAATATCTTATGATTGATATTATTTCATCGACATCGATAAAACTACGCGGTACAGCACTACGGCAATACATCTTTTTAATAATGTAAGGATAAACAAATGCGGAGTAGGGTGTGCTGATTTTATTTTGCGGTCGCATTTTAATCCAATTATAAATGTTTAAAGAAGCAATTAACACGGTGCACAAACCTTGCACAGTATTTATCTTATTCTTATCGTGTCACCAGCTCTTTCGACCAAGTGTGGTGAAAGGATTTTAGGTGCACCTCTAAGCGGCTCTTTTTGGCATTTGACACGATACGATATGATATGCCGGTTTCCTCACATTATTTAAAAAAGGTAAAGACGAAATTAATATGACGTATAGACGATCGATATACTGTGAAAGCGTCCAGGGGTCATATTCGCGTTCTTTTTTTCGTTCGTTTGATGAATATTCGGATGCTATTTACTACGATTTCTGACTTCAAAGGCCAATTTTTGCAATATTTGGTCCTTCATAATATTTGGTTAGGACCGTCTTTGAAGGTTTGAAAAATTATATCCGGAGAAAACCGACCTCGCATAGCTGGTCAAGCGTATGTATTGGGCGCGTTTTTATACGTAGATTGCTGGATTTTGAGTTGTAATTATTTTTTCTTTTATAATTGAAATTATTAAGAAGGTATGGTCTTATTAGTTGTACTAGTAGTAAATAATCGGAAATAAGATAAAGTGACGTAGCTAATTAAAAAAAAATTGCGTAAATATGTTTAGAATCATGGTCTGATTGCAACCCCTCAGTTTTCGGTAGTAGTCTTTTTACACCCTGTTTATTTTTTTTAAGTGTTTGTGACAAAAAAAAAATTAATAAAATTGAAAATTTCGAAAAAATCCCAGTGATGAATAATATGTATGAAATAATTCATAGTAACTTTTATATTTACAACTGCTACCTACAGAATAATTAAAACTACAGAAGCCATTGTCTAGCCATTGGTGGCCCACGGACTAACACAAATAGGTAAATTTTTGTACGTTTTGTATATTTCCACCGGCCACTTCACGCCACACCGTGAGATTCTTCAACGGTTTATTGTATCATGTAGTGATGGGAAACGAAACCGAGGTAAATATTAAAGTTTTTAATGTCTGACTTATGTGCCTGTAGATACTCTTAAATGGTGAAGGAAAACATCGTGAGGAAACCGCATCTGTAGAACCTAAAAGTTCGAAAACATTCGTCAAGTGCACAAAAGGAGCCTCTCAAGGCTCACGTAAAAAATGGTTATTTAATTATGAAGTTAAAATCCTTTCACCACACTGGTTCGAAAGAAATGGAGACACGACAAGAAGAAAAATAATATTTGCATGTCTTTCCTGAGGCTGATTAAGCTTTGTGGCATCCACGAAAAAACCGTGGAATTCATCCAAAACTGACGTTTCCTGCCACTTCGAGGGCGTAATTTTAGGCCCTTACTAATAAACTTGACATAAAGTTATGTCATGCTTATCCTATGAATAACAATACATTTTTTTTTTGTTTATGCATGACATAACTTTATGCGTCAAGTTTATTAGTAAGGGCCATATTGTTTTCATTTCGCAAAAGTTTATGTCAATGATGTTTGATGTTTATGTCATGTCAATCATAAGATTCGATAACAAAATATTTTTTTTTTGTTTTGATAATAATTTAACTTTATTTAATTTTCGTTTACGGATCTTCAAAATAGCACATCCTTATTCCGTTGCATGCTTTTCGTGTAGGCTACTTTTTTTAAAACTCCTTGGAGGTGTAAAGGTTAGCTGTATTTGTTTTGACCGCGCTCATATTATACTGAATCATAATATTCTCAGTTTTTAATATGTATCTTGGTTTTAGTTCATTGGTTTTAGTATATTCAGAGAAAGGCCCTTAAAAGCACTCGTTTTTGTTCATGTACTTAAATAAAAAAAACACTCGTATTGTATCTCTTTCATGATAGATACCTAGTTAAAACTAATGAAGAACACACGAAGAAGAAGAAACATTAGGAAAAGCAATCTTTTTATCGTGCCACCAGTTCTTTCGAACCAGTGTGGTGAAAGGATTTTAAGTGCGCCTCAAAGAGGCTCCTTTCGTGCACTTGACACATGTTTTCGAACTTTTTAGGTTCTACGACATACCGGTTTCCTCATGATGTTTTCCTTCACCGTTTGAGAGTACTGGCATAGTGCACGTAATTTTTTTGGCAGAAAAAGTCATTGGTGCACGACCGGGCTTGAACCCACGACCTTACGATTAGAAGGTGGGGCCACTACCACCAGTGCTCTCAGAAAAAAAAGTGTACCTAAGTTTGTATCAGTTAGGCCACCTTAGCGTCATGGCTAACGACTTTAACAGCCGGGACCGACAGTTGCATGCACTCCGAAGCACGGAAGCGCTCAGTTGATAATGGTACTGGTGTAAATGGTACACTTACTGGCTCTCAGAACGTTGCTCTATCAAAAACGACTGAGCAAACTACACAACGAGCGCTCATACTAGTTAGGATTACCTATACCTATACGGTCTTTCATTTTAAACTAACTTAATTCAGGAACTAGCTTAGTTCAACAAATAAATTAAAAAATATTTACATGTAATGTTATTTTTTTGTTATGAAAATCCCGAGAAAATCGATAAAGACTATCCTTTCAATTGATTGTTGCTTCTTGTATAACTTAGTCCAGTCGTGATGTAGCTGCGCTGCGATTGGTGGAACGTCTGTTCTCCTTGAAAATCATTATGCAACAATTCTAAAAAATCAATTAATTATAAATTTTGAAGTAAAAACTTAAATGGGCTTAGGAATTAAATTGATACGCTCGAAAGTCTGTTTCAAAAGAAGCTTTTAATAGGTAGATGATTCCGTTAGATGATTCGACGCGATGAACGACGCGTATTTTTAACAATCCACAAAAAAGGAGGAAGTATCTTCACCGTCAAATGTAGATCGATTATTATCAAACTTCTTTGGTTGTTTGAAAGGGGAATACTCTCGAGCTTTTCCGTTAAACCACAGATAATATAAACAAGTGTAAAACTCAAAAAACCTCATAATTATCCCGAGTCTAAGATTGTCGGTTTCTTCTAGTTTTTAAAACGATATTATCACACAGGTACCTACTCGTTTGATATTATAATTATCGAATAGAGTCCAAATTGTTGCATCTCATGTCACAGTGTTAACGAAATACAAATATTAGTCGGCACGCGACACAAATTAGCCTAATGCCCAGTGTAAAGTAAGGTTTAACTTAACTAACTGCTTGGACAAAGTGACATTAGATGATTAGTATTGTAATCGGTCGTAAGACCTATGCCCACTACAGCTCTAAGGCTGGTAATAGGTTTTTCAACACACTTGCTCATAAAGTGGCTCTATGGTCACCGCAATTAGGCACATAATGACACCCATAATCAAACTGTGACTTTTTCATTACTATAACTCACTAGTTATAGATTTTTTTTTTTAATTTTATTGGTTGAGTTGCTTTGTTCTTAAAAAGTTTTTATTCAGAAAAAAGATCGTGTTCAATAGAAAAAATAAATGAATGTTCCTATTGCTTGCTCATTTCATGCAACTTCGTACGTGTTTAATAAATAAAACTTTCACTCAAATATAACTTTTGTTTTCTCTGTAATAAAAGAAAACTTTAAATTCCCCATTTTGTACGTGGCAGAATAGGCCGCAAACCCTATGCGCGGCGCGGAAATATAGTCTGTGGCCGATCGCAATGCGCGCGCATAGGAAAACTGATTAATTTTTCCCGCAATAGCGAAACATTTTTCACAACTCATTTTCACTGTTGAAAATGAGTTTTTATTGTTATTTTATTCACAAGTGTGTTGAAAAACGTCGTATGATACACGTGTGTATTGATGATTACCTGCCTCGGTTCTGTTAAGAGCCTCGCCTGACGGCTCGGCTCTCAAATAACGCCTCGGCGGTAATCACCAATGTTACACACTAGTACCATAATGTACTATAACCTTTTGAGCGCCAAAGTCACTAAACTGGACCAATGACAATGACATCTAATATGTGAAAATAAACTCTGAAACCCACAGAGCCTGAATGATGCCTTCACCTTTTTATGACGATAGTATTTTTTAGTTTAAAGTTACTTAATTCTTTATTGTACAAATAGACACACAGGATTATAACATAAAAAAAGGACATATAAAAAGGCGAGCTTAACCCTACAAAGAGTTTTCTTCCAGCAAACCTTTGAGGCTAGAGAGATGTGCAAAATAGACGAAAACGTAAAAAAAAAGTTAAAGTTGAAACTTTTACCAGAATCTCACTTTAGAAATTAAAAACTTTGTGTAGGTACCTACGTCTACTATAAATAATCATTGTGCTGTTAGAAATCATTAAAAAAATCTAGAAGGCAATGTAAATAACTAAAAAAAAAGATGATTATTTATTTAAATTAAGTTTTAAGCTATTGTAATTTACTTAAAATCATAATAAATCGTTTTTTGTTTGTTTTGCAATGTGAAAAGTGAAAAGCTATAGTAGATAGATGCCTTTGATGCATTGTATGAATGAATTGTGAGAATTAGAATCAAATGTGATGATTGTCGATGAATTGAAATCAATTTAGCAGATAGACGAGAAATAACTACTGTTTAGTAGTTACCTACTTAGCTTAATAAGTGCTTAAAAAGATTTACAACAACACTTCATTCAACAATAATGAAAGCTATGCAACTTCACAATAACAAAGTATTCTGTATTTTTTCAGATCATGTATACTTAACTTAGTCAATAATAAAAAAAAAATTCTTTGTATTATTATGGAAAATCCATTATTGTAGGTACTGCAGGGCAGTGCAGGGCCGGGATTCGAACTAGCAACCTTCGGATTGAAAGTCGAGGGTACATCTCGCTAGACCAAAAGGGCTTTTTAGGGTCAAAATCAAAGAGGTATAGCTATTAGGACCGCTGATAACACTTAAAGTAGTCTTTCTAGAGCTTAATAATTACATATCATTAAACTATTAAGCCTATTAAATTATAATGTCGATAACTCTAGTTTTTTCGCCTGTTTGTAAGTTTGTAGAGTCTGCGATATTAAAATTACTATAGCATGATACACTAACGTTGAGGATAAAGTGTCTTTATGATACAACAATTTAAAATCAATAAAACAAACAAAATAAAAATTCTAAGACGTGTCCAAATTTAAGTAGTCAATAAAAATAATAAAACTTGCAGCTTCCGTTTTTTACTACCTCTTATAAAGTTGTGAGGTCTATAAAAGTGCTGTGAGTTTTACTTATACTTCTCAATAGCATTCGACTCTAGCGACCACCCATTCACATGTCTCACAACATTTTTAAGGCAGTAAACGTAGAAGGAGGTATTATAGATGCGTGTCACAGGTAGAGGGTTGAGAGAAATGTATCATTATGGTGCAACTTTTGTACAGAACGTGCGAAGAGTCTCGCAAGGTACAATATTCGGACCTTGTTCTTTTTTTATGCACACAGCGGATATTTGTAACGGTTTTGTTTATTTTAAGATTGGAATCACCTGAGATATTTTATTAAATAATAAGAATAGTGGTCCTCCCGCGGCTTCAGTACATTATGCCTTAATAAAATGGAAACTATGAAAAAATAATTATTGAAATCGGATGAGTTGTTCCTATATACAAACAATCTTGGTAAAATTAGTGTAGATTTAGACAATAAGTTTAAATATTACAATAATCTAGTTGCTAAGATTTTATTTCGTACCTGAACTCTGCTTTCTGTGAGTCCGATTCTCATAGCGATCTCTTCTCTCATAAAGATATCAGGGTAGTGAGTTTTGGAGAAACATCTTTCTAGTTCGTTTAGTTGCGCCGGCGTAAACCTGTGAAATATAAAGTTATTATTGACAAAATGTAACTCTAAGTAAGTATACAATTTTGTAACTAAGAAAATAAACGCATGCACATACTCGTACTACAAACAAGATCTCACTCAATGCCAGAGTCAAAAATCTAGAAATAGTTATAGAAATAGAAATATAACTTTTATTTTGTGCCACAGAACAATTACACAGAATGTAGGCAGAATGTTGAACTAGCGATATGACTTGTGGTCGGCGCCAATGAAAACCAGCGCTCCAACAAACTCTTCAGCTGTTGGAGCAAATGCTGAGGTTTAGCCATAGCCATATTTTAACTCACTTAAAAATTGATAGTACACATAATTGTAAAACTCGAGCCGTAGAAAAAAATATCCATTCTATTCTATTAGCAGGACAAATATTCATAAAATATTAGATTACTTTATAAGTATTTCTAACTCGGCCTAGTAACTTTCTTTCCACAGGCTCATCCAATACTATTCATGCTTGCTTAACATACATACATTACATACCTAGTCCTGTGCCTCTTCTGTTTTGCGGGCTTATCACTGTCTGAAGCGGAGGAAGACATACTGACGGGCACTGTGGACATATGCCCGCTGTGCTGGTGAATTCCACCTGGAGAAGAGAACCTTATTATAATCAGGCTAGAGTTCAAATTCTAATATATAGAGGAACCCTATAAGATGACTTATAATTTTGGGATAATAACTTTTATGATATTGTAAGTAGAGTTCAAATTACGATGTAATTGCTTGCGTCTTTAGCAGAAGATAGGAATTCCACTTGGATTTTACAATATGTATGCAAATCAAGGTATAATTCTATATGCAGTGTTTTGAAGACCGTTTTGAAGACCGTTTTGAAGACCGTTTTAAATCGTTTTTTAAAGATGTAGGTACAACACAGTCATAGCAAGGAATAAACATGAAGAAAGAGTCAATAGTTCTCGAATCTTTTGAAACGATTTTGAGAACTAAAACTCAACCATTATCACAATCACCTTTAGCTACATGAACTTTGTTTGATGAATCGAATGAATCATTACAAACAGCTTCTGATTCATTCATCGTTGTTGATTCTGTCTTGACGCAACAGTGATGAGTAAACATACTAATGTTCCAAGCTATTGGCTTACATATTTCAGTCGTCACGTTAGTTTTATCTATAAAACCGGGTTCAAAGCTAGCCCCATTATTCATACTAAACTGTAAGGTACTTTTAGCTGATAATTACTTTACTTTCGTTATTCTATGGCGTGAAACAGAGACGGCAATACATTTATCCAAAGATGCAATCTTGTGGTGCCTGTCTTGAAAGTGATGCTTCAATATGAGCGTCTCTCACCAAGTATTGTTTTCGTGTCCATTGAAAACGCTTACTTACAATACATTGCTGCGTTACTAGGAACAATGCTACTAGGTGCTAGAAGTAAACCATCAATGTATCACCTTGCAAGTGTTCAGTTCGTATATTGTGCGCGATGTGTAGTCTCGCGCCAAGGGCATGGTGCCGGTCGAGGCTCGGCTTGAGATCGTGCTTCTCTTCTGTACACGGCTCTTTGTGACCTGCTGAAGAAATCCTTTTATTAGATATTTTACTACAGAAAATAATAGAAATATCCCCAGAGCACGGTAGATATTCTCTCAGATCTATAGTCAAAGTCAAAAATCATTTCATTTTATTCAGTAGGACCGCTGGGATTTAGAATAGAACTAATTTGACTCCTGTTCCTTCGCGACCAACACCATGAAGAATCAGGGCAACAAACACGGTTTGGGGCAGAGCATTCTTTTACGTGGGTAGATGATATAGAGGCCATTGAGGGAAAGACATGGATGAGATCAGCTCGACCGACTAGATTGGTGTTTGAGGGAGGAGGCTTATGTCCAGCAGTGGGTTATTATTTTAGCTGCCAATGATGATGATTATGATGCTTTTAGGTGATCCATCTTAAAACGAAATAGTCAAGCTCCAGTGGGGAGCCAGTCAATCAAAATTGAGGCTCGTTAAAGTAAGTTTATTGTTTATGATCATGCCATGATTCGTCCATAATTGAGACATGCCCAGCCCACATTTTAAAGAAGTATTGCAAAATTAGAGGCGCAATGAAGAGGGATAAGGAGGCTGGCATAAAAGATGGGAGGCCTATGCCCAGCAGTGGGTACCGATGCGATGATGATTGCAAAATTTAATGGATCTCTACTAAACCTCTAAGATCTGAAAATCACAACCATGTTTGTGGAAGTATGAATAGAGTTGTTAATGTTTCGATTCGATTAAAAAAATTGTCCCAAATGGATGTTACATCATTAACTGCACAATTCCCATTAAAATTATAAAAGTTTACCGTTAAAACAAATCCAATTTGCCAAGTATAAAGTGCTAATGCTCGTAACGGCCCAACTTTAGCGATAGGCTCACTGCCGCCGGTTTTCTATTTACAGGCAACATGTATTTAAAGGTGAAAAGAAATTGGTAATTTAAAATGTTTTTTGACGCTATATTAAAATTATTTTTTTCCTCTTACCAACCTACAAAATATTCTTCTACATTATTTTATACTTAAAGCCATGCCTGCAATTTACCTACATGTAACAATAAACATAGGTAAATTATTATTTTCGTAATATACAGGGTGTAAAACGTCTACTGAAGCCGAAAGAGGTAGGTACAGCATCCCAGCACACAACTAAATCCAAAAGGATTTTCTGAAAAAAACATTATATCCGCAGAAAATAGCGTTTGAAGATTACTGTTTGCGTATGTACTGGGCGCGTTGTTTTACGTAAATTGCTGGATTTTGAGTTTAAATTGTTTTTTTCTTTTATTAATGAAATTATCAGGTCTTATTATGTTGTTCTAGTAGTAAATAACAGAAAATAACATAAAATGACGTAGCTAAGTCAAATATTTTTTTGCGTTTTTTTTTTCGCTTAATGTGTTTAGAATGGTCTGATTGCAACCCCTCAGTTTTCGGTAGTAGTCTTTTTACACTCTGTATTTGCCAGTTTATGTTTTGCTTACTTATGTATTTATAATTACGTTTTTTAAAAACTAAAAAGAAAACCGACTTCAAAGCATTTCTCAGGGTGTGTAGTGAGTAAGAGGTTTAGGCCCATACTAATAAACGTGGTATAAAGTTATTCCTGAGTGTAAACTGTCAAAATGTATGGTTATTTTTAGTTTATTCCGAGGAATAACTTTACACCACGTTTATTAGTAAGGCCCTTATAGTTTAACGGGAAAACTATCAATCCCTCAGGGATAAAATTTATATGGGACCAGGAGTACATCCTTTCAAACAAAAAAATAATTTTGGAAATCGGTCCATAATTGACGGAGATATCGGTGTATACATAAAAAAACATACATACAGCCGACAATAGAACCTCCACCAATAGAATAGTGCAAGGTTTACTTTAAATATAATCTAATCTAATCCTCCTTTTTTTGAAGTCTATTAAAAAAGTGTCAATTTTATTAAATAGTATAGATTGTCTCAAGGTATACTTCTAATTGCAGACATTGGTACCTAAATAATAAAATAAAATCTCGCAGGAAAACCTAACAAAAATGCTTGTGTGAATGAGCCGTGTTGGTCGAATGGCCGTGGCCGTGCCTCGACTTTCAATCCGAAGGTGGTGGGTTCAAATCCCGGCCGTGCATCAATTGATTTTTCGTTTCGTAAAATTCATATTATGCGCTTTAACACGAGCTCTTACCGGTGAAAGAAAACATCGTGAGGAAACCCGCAGCTTAGTCAGCTCCACACGTATTGACGTCGTCTTTCCTGTGGCGGCTGATTAAGCTGAGAGGATGGTTTAGGTGCTGGGCAAGCCTATTCCATCTCAAACAATGTCCCGGGCACTACAGCGTCCCCTTATGTGTAGGCATGGATTGCCTCCTGACGCTGTATTAATAATCTAATATAGATATATCATGTCAGTGTCCTACTGACAGTGTTTTAGCGATATTATACTGAACAAAATAAACCGACATTCTATCGGTTTATTTGATACCCTCTACCAAATCTTCAGAGGAGAAGATCAGCTCGAGACAGAGAGGAGTGGAAAAAATTAGGGGAGGCCTATGTCGAAAGACAACCTGACCAACAAACTGGTTGCTGAATAAATAATAAATAAATAAAAAATAAATAAATAATGCTGGACTTTTCACACAGCATCATCTAGCCCCAAAGTAAGCAGAGCTTGTGTTATGGGTACTAGTATGACTGATAATCTACTTATAAGTACTTTTTGTTTGTAAATACATACATATTATACATAGTAACACCCAGAGCCGAGACAAATAGCTGTAGTTCATACAAATATTTGTCCCGCGGCGGGGATCGAACCCGCAACCTTCTGCGTTGCAGGTGGACCTCCGCCCACTGCACCACAGTGTAGAGATTTAGTGATTTATTTTATTGTGTAAACTACATTAAAATTAGATTAAGTTAAATTCTGTAAAATGGTCAGCGAATAAAGGCTTTTTTTACTTTTACTTTACTTTACCAAATCTTCAGGTAGCTAAAATCTACGAAGCAACAAAATAAAATTCACCTCTCCCAAAACATTTTACCAAACCCCGCTAAAAGTCGAAGCTCAAATAACGCCCGAGATCCCTGGATTAAGGCCCAGCCATAAACAGGCCTTAATGGAATTGAGTCCCGTAAACACAACTGTTTGCCTTTATAAGGGTTGGTGCAATTTGTGAAGGTATTGGGGTGATAGTTATGAATATTTTAATTCGTTATCTGGTTTGTTTATTTTTATATTTGGGTTATTGCGAATAAAATTGTAATAAGGCCTATATTGTGGAATCTTTCTTGAAGATATAAAGTGTACCTATCATACTTTGAGATTAGTCCTGTTTTATAGATGCGACCTTGTCTTATTAGTTTAAACTGTTGTTATTTGTTTTATGAATAGGAATATTAAAAAAGTGATTAGTATGTATGTCTTCTTGACCATGAAAGTCGACGTCCCGTCGTCGTACTTACAAACACTACAAACTGAATAAAATGTTGGTACTTATCTAAAATAAAGTTAGATGAGAATTTATTAATATTATTACGTGTCATTTTTATTTATTTCATTGAAAAAAATACAAATTATTTAAAGCAATAAAATTACCAATTGTTATTTTCAAAGGATGCTGGGCGCATTTTAACTTTTTCTACAGCATTTTTAAATTTAATGTAAGAAACAAATTTTCCGCGTCTTTGTCTGCCTTTAATAGGGTTGGTGGTAAATTATTGTATAATAATTATAACATTTATATAATGAATAAACTGAATTGAATTATATTTATTGATTGTAACACGTTCCTCAAACTTCCATTTTCACTTATTTCAGCCCCTCAATGATAAGTTTTCCAAAAAAATAGTACGTACCTATTATTGTCTAATAAGTTGATTTAAAAGATCATAATTATAATTAGAAAAGTATCTACTGCGTATATTAGGATCCAGGCTTTTTTTATTGAATTTAACAAGGTTCAGAATTAAATAACATAACAATTTGGTTTATTTCTGAAAAAGAAATAATCTTTATAATAACTAGCTTTGATTTCACTTACAGAGATTATAAAAATATTTAAATCCCGAGATCTCTGAACTCGTGAACTCTGAACACATACACATGCCTAAAACTTATAAGAATGAGTAAAATATAAATCTTATACGAAAATATTTCTTGATTCTTTATTGTACAAATAAACACACAGGATAATAACATAAAAAAGGACATGTACAAAGGCGAGCTTAACCCTACAAAGAGATATTTCATGCTAGCTATGGTTTTTTTAGAATCGTTTCAGTAATAGGTAAAAATATGGGCTTACCTCCTAAAGCTGTAGCTGTGAGGTTATTGAGCATGGCCTCAAAAGGCCAACCTTGGCCACCCCCTATTTCGGCATCTTTCCACCCCTTCGACACAAAACTCCACTACAAATGCTAGCACATGTCTTGATTATCACTTTTCAGTACACTTTAGCCCAACTTTCAGTTTTCAGTACACTTTCCTATGGGCTTTATAAAGCACCAATTAGAAATCACTACACGAGACCGATACACATTTTTAGTTTTGGTATTTCATGGCCGATAATAAGTCCTTGATCACACCCGCGGACCGGTAAAAGGACGAAACTCCAGCGAAAACCCGCCTTAATACAAAATAATTAGCGCTTTATTAAACCCAATTAGTTTTAATTACGCTACCGTTCAAACTTATTTACACACTTAATTTTTGTTATAAAATTAATATAACCCGTTTAGTATCAATTTGTATAAATTTGCAGTTTGATTGGTTCGCCCTTAAAATGATCGTTTAATGTGAAAACCGTCCGACGACTGGTACAAAAACAGATAGTGCTCACATTGTTACCCGGACGGACTTTCCAACCCAACCCTGAAACCTATACCCATCCTTTTCCGACACAGCTACCTCTCATAATCCCCTCTCACCTACTGCGCGACTGCATCAGTAATGGACGCTTACATTTTGTTTACGTTCGATTTGAACAAACGAATAATCTATTATTTCATTCGTGCACGTATTATTGATACAGGCCTTTCGCGCATACAATATTCATGCCTCCACATTTCTATATCCGTCTCTGTCTATCGCATGGATCACCGCCCGGGCCTTATTGCATGCGTCTTTGTCTCTCAAAGGTTTCGTCTATCGAGCGCGTTTGGGTAGAGTCGAGGTCGACCAATAGGCGTTGAGGGAAATCACTTGGTGGTGTAGGGCCGGCACCCACGTCGCGATATTGAAATATTATTGCCGGCGAGCGCAGGGTGTTTCAGCCTTTTGTAATGGAAAAAACAAATACAGCCTGCGTAATATAAGTCTGTATAGCGAGGGTAAATAAGAGTACTCGAATCGTGGAAATATTTCAGCTCTGTTCAAACGTCGCGCTTTGAGTGCGATTTCTTGTAACGCCTTTAATTTTCGGACGCTGCTGAATAAGGAATGTGGATCGCCACTTGATAACGGAATGACTTTTATTTTCGTGCATTTTCCGATAGACGCCGAATGGTCTTTCTAAATAAATAATTGTTTTTCTTCGATTTAGAAAGCTGTTTTTACAGGACGCAAAAATGTCTGTAAAAAGTTAGCTTGCATAATTTAGCTTTCTTTATTTAATGACTGAATATTTTATTTCTAATTCTAATAAATGCTACGTTTGCGAACAAAAATAATAATATAACTTTTTAAACTATCATGGTTATTAACACTATTAACACTATTTATGGGATATAACGAAATATCGGGAAACTCCAAATAAATTGAATCATGGTAAATATCCCGTTAATAGTGTTAAAAACAATAATATTATAATCTATAAACTGCCTGCTAGGTAATCGTTTACTCTAAAAGGTTTTTTTTATTGTACTTAATCCACTTCACTGATAGAAACACGTTTCAGGCGTTCACTGACTGAATCGATTTTGACCATGATATTACGTTAATGAAACAGGAAATTCGTACTGAATTTCCTTTAAAGAAGACGATGGTCTACCAAAGGAATAAAACACGATTCAGTACACACACACACGCTACATTTATGTCCTTTTAACTTAGAACCATTTTTTTTAAGTGTATTTTCTTGAGGTCTCAAATAAATATTGTATTCCTGAGAAAACGATACATTTAATGTACTGAATAGGTAATGCTTTGGGTTTCTCTACAGGTTATCGTCTGGAATGGACTACTTACTTTATCCCACTCATATAATAAAGCTGAAAGTTTGTGAGTTTCTTTAGATGTTTGGATGTTTGTATGTTTGTGTAAGAATCAGGCTCAAACGACGAAACACTTTACAATGAAATTTGGTAAGGTGAAAGGTATAACTCCAGAATAGCATATAGGCTACTTTTTATCCCGAAAAACGTTCCTAAAAACCAAAAAATATGTAAAAGGACAACGTGAATATTGCATAAAAACTTTAGCAGTACCTCTGTTTGACACAAATAGCACTGCTCTTAGGTTGCCATGACAACCAATAACTTTTGACTTTTCAAAATGGCAATGTCATTTCGTTCTACTATGCTTTGAACTATTTTAAAGACAGCAAGTCCAAAAATGAATTCAGTGTTTTCATGGGTTGGATTGGAACAAAGTAGTTCTATCTCTAAAGTTTGTATGACAAAACAATGCGCAGACGACGCACGTCGCGTCCTAGTAATAAATAAGTACTGTGGCGACCAAAATAAAAAATGAGCGTGAGTACCATAATCAAAAATTAAAAACAACATAATTTACTTTTAAAAAGGTGAATAGCAACTGGGATTTCTTCCAGCCTTGAGCGATAAGACCGCCGATTGTAGGACAATACTATCGAAACTTAGCATATAATTATTTCATGTAACACTGTGTCCTCAATAAAGTTCTTATTTATTTATTTAACTAGATATCTCGTAACATAACCAAAAATAATATAAACAGAATCCGTAAAGCTTAGCTACAGTTAGTTTTAAATATAGCGGTGTCCATCATTTAGCAATTTTATTATATTTTTGTTTAAGAAATACTTACCTAATTAATCACCTCAAGAATTGTACCTAAGTATGTGGTCGTGGGTTCAAATACCAACATAAATCTTCCTTTGCCCAAAAGAACTATTAAGATTAACTTAACGGTAACTAAATAAACGTACACACTTATATAGGATTTATGTATAAGTAATAGTAATAATATATAATTAAGTGATAAGTATATAATATATAAGTTATAATTGTTTCCCCGAGGTTTGGTAGACATTCTATCAGATTGATTATGTACTTACTAGCTACTGCGCGTGGATTCGCTCGCGTGGTACCAACATTTTGAATAGCCTATATGCTATTCCAGATCACTATCTACGCCTATTCCAAGTTTCATTCAAATCGGTTCACTGGTTTAGGCGTGATTGAAACACAAACATACAAACATCCAAACATCTCAAAAAACTCAAAAACTTTCAGCTTTATTATATTAAGTGACGTATAGTGAAGTATTAGTGAAGTTTGAAGATTTCTGGGGGCACAGGATACAAATACATATTTGAACATTTTGCAAAAGTTACGTATTCGATAATGTTGGAAGCCCACCGCCACTTATAAGAATATTGAAGCGCTCGTGGTCGTGCTTGATAGATCGTCGAAGTTAAGCAACGTTCTAAAAGGTCCGTAAGTGGATGGGTGACCGCCAGTGGCATTTTAATATGAGCGCTTCCGTGCTTCGGAGGGCTCGTTCAATTGTCGGTCCCGGCTATTTAACGACTGAGGCCTTAAAAACTCCGTCACCAGAGTTGGCCACTGCCTCATACGAAAGACGACCTTCAAATACTCGTACATAGAACGCTTTTTTAACCGACTTCAAAAAAAGGAGGAGGTTATATGTTCGGCTGTATGTATGTTTTTTTTTTATGTATGTTCACCGATATTTCCGTCAGTTGTGGACCGATTTCCAAAATTTTTTTTTGTTTGAAAGGGTATACTCTCAAGGTGGTCCCATATAAATTTTATTCCTGAGGGATTGATAGTTTTCCTGTAAAACTAAAAAAATCACTGAACTTTATGAAAATTGTGGACCGATTTCCAAAATTTTTTTTTTGTTAGAAAGAGGTGGTTTTTTATAGGTACCTAATCGTATTCACTTGGCACCGACTTCAAATTATATTATTATTTTTATCTTTTTAGTGTGTAGAAGGTTCGTCTGTTTGTGTTCTGTGAAGTCGGTTCAATTTTTTTTCTTACGTGGGTGAGCTGGACGCGGACGCGAAGCGGCGCGGAAATAACGAACAGTCGATTTACTATTGAAGTGTCCCATGTCACCGGTGCGCAGCGGCGCGGTGCGATTTGAAGCGAACGCGAACAGTTTGTTTGACATTTACGCGCGAACCGGTATACTTAATCTAAAGTCTGTAGGAAGAAGCGCGCACGTAGGACAGACCTGCCGTGCCGCGCCGCGCCGCATAAATCGCATCGCTTCGCTTCGCAAACGCGTTCGCGTCACACCGCCCACGTAAGACGCAGGGCGAACGACTGTAACTAACGGTGATAATTTGGTAGAGACTAAAAACCGAAGGATCCCAACCGAACAGAGAGAGTATAAAAGAATTTCATAAATGCTGCAGTATAAAGTGCTTCAGGGGGATTCCGTTTCCAACGTTACTGAAACATACAGGATGTTCACAAGAATCTAGCGCTAAATAAAAAACAGGTTCACGACCGTATCCCCAAGGTGCGGTACACATTATCTCAGATCTTTTTATGTTACTTATTCCAGATCCTTTGCAGATGTCTAAGGGTAGTCAGAGGCATGTCCAAACACATATGTGATACATGCCCACATCTTGCAGAAGTTAGTATTCCATACGTGACAGGTTGCAAGCCAATCGCCGCGCTTTTTAGTGTTAATATGTGAATAGGTACATTATTTACAGAAACAAAGCTACTAACATATTTACATTTTACGAAATACAATTTGTGAAGTTATAAAAGGATCGTTAAAAACTATCAGTAGATAGCTAAACTGATCCAGGTCACTGCCAGACGGAAGCATGCCAAATTTTGGTACCATTTTCGACTTCTTCTTTTATTCTTCAGCAGGGTGGTAAAAAGAATTAAAGTGCACCTCAAAAAGGCTCCTTTCGTGCATCTTGACTACAAAATTTTTTGCAAACAAAGTTACATACAAACTATTAGGTTGCTGTCGTTTGGGACACAAAAGTTTATGACACTTTGTTTTTAAATATTTTTGTACTGTCAATTGGGACACTATCAAAATATTGAGGCTGCTTTGTACAGTCAGGTCAAAAAGTTTTTAAATAAAGATAAAGATAAAGATTATTTATTTGCATAAACATGTGTAGGTAAAAAAGATGATTACTTATGGAAGGTCTTGGAAGCAACATGTTTTACCGATTTCGTTGTGCAAACCGAGAGAGTGGCATGCTTTAAGTGACATAAATCAAAGTTAAGTTAAAATATTAGGAATAATGTCAATTAATCATGTTCGTAATAATTATAATACGTTTATGTTAGAGTAGCTTAAAGGGGCTAGACATGGTAGCGACATGTTAGCGATTAAATAATTTGTAAGTCTTCCTAGAATTAGAATTATTTTTGTTTGTTCGTCTTTTATGATATCTATAGCCAGCACGTAGAAGTATCGGTTTTTCGCACTTCGACGTTTCTATTTCGATTCAATTTTGATTTTGACTTTATTACATCTTACTTAGAAATGCGAAAGTATATAAATGTCGCTTTTAAGCAAGATGATGCTTTGTGAAACATCCATTAGGTTCAGAACAGAAAATCTCCCACCCTGTACATCAATTCTTCCCCTACCCACCCCCATCCACCCCCCACTCACCCCCCTCGGTACAAGCAGACGCACGTCAGGAATGTAATTTTAAAATCTACCTGAGAGAGGGTATTTTGTATTTAATTTATTGCAGTAGAATTGTTCAAGTACCTACCTAGTACCTACGAAATGTTTTTACAGGGCGCTAGTGTAAAGGGATATTAAAAAAAATGGAAAAATCCAAATTTTATGAGCCGTTTAAGCCCTTAAGCCTAGTTCGGACTAGGCTTGTATTTTAGTCGAGTAACGAGTAACTTAGTACCAAAATGTGTACCAAACATCACGCGTGAACTGCTGGACCGATTTAACTATTTTTTTTTGTTGTGTTTGTTATTGTCAGGAGAAGGTTCTTATGACAGAAAAATGGTATACAAGGTGGTCCAGTTTATATGGAAAATTTTATTCCTTGATCCGATTCACTCTAACCTCGGTAAAAATTGAAAAACTCCCCTTAGGGGTTGTGCAAGGCAGTTCCAAAGATCATTGACGAAACAATGCGCAGACGAAGGCGCGCGCGGGTCAGCTAGTTAATTATATAAAATTGCATATAAGTAATTGAAAGCAAGCCTATTGTAATAATACTCGTAAAAATAATAAAACAATAGTTTAATAGTACCTACCTTTATAGCTAAAATAGTACAGTCGCATCCAAACGTCCTCCGGCAATATGTTTCAATTACTGCACAAAGCAATTTGACAGATCGCGCGGTGCGCACGTGTCCTCAATTTGACGTAATTTCACTTGTCACTGCGATTGTACTATTGACTTGACGTGATTATAGTGCTGTTTGACAGGTCGTTTCAATTAGACGTTTGTGTTTTTTTTTTGTGATTGATTCTGACAAGCCCACCTTTAGTTTCTTTGTAGTTGTAGGTTTTTTTTTCACAGCGGTTTTCATCGGTACTACATGACTGATATACTACTTATATGTATATGTTTTATTTGTAAATACATACATATTATAGAAAACACCTTGACATGAGACAAATACTTGTAAATCATACAAACATTTGTCCCGCGGCGGGGATCGAACCCGCAACCTTCTGCGTCGCATTCGGGCCTTCACCCACTGCGCTACAGAGGTTGTCAACTTAACACTAGCTGCTAATCTGTAAGCGACGTGTAGGATTAAGTTGCGTTTAAGTATTTTGAAAAAATGGTAAAAATATTTGGCATTTTACTAAAAATATACGGATTTCAGATTTTCCCCTGTATTTGTAGTCTAAGACGATACTAGGTAGGTACCCTATGAATTTTGATTTACATTAGTGCCGAAATACACGTTTTTTGCGGCATAAACGGCTGTATCTTTTTTTGCGTAAACCTAGAAGTTTGATTTTTTCACTTAAAGGGACCGTAGATTTGAGTATACGGTTTAAATTTCAAGTCGATACCTCCACGCGTTCCCTAGATAAAGGGTCTTGGCAGACAGACAGACAGACAGACGGACAACAAAGTGATCCTATAAGGGTTCCGTTTTTTCCTTTTGAGGTACGGAACCCTAAAAACGATTTTGATTCGTTTTTGTTTACTTACCATTATAGCCAATTTATTTAGTTTCTCCGGAATCTGGAACAAAATTAACCAAACAAAAGTTGTTCAAACAATACGAAAAAGCATTAGCGTTAAGACGCTAAGCGATGATTTTTAATAAAAAACACACCCTAACTTTAATAACTGATACATCTACGGGTTACAACTCTTCGAAAAATCATAATAACCTTCAAACTTCAAGCTAATTTCAACCATAAGATCTTATTATTAGAGACAAAATTGCCCAATCAAATTACCTGTAAAAAAATGAAAAACAACCCCTCGAATATCAAAGCACTATAGCCTTTAGTTCTATTGAAATAAAGTGCAATTTTATACAGCAGTTTAAAAAGTAAAGATGTATTTACACTAAAGTAAGAGCAACGCATCGTAGAAAACCGCAGTTTATTATAAGTTAATACGCACCCGCCTTAGTCGATGGTGTCTGTGTAGTTCGGGACAACAGACGCAATGACAATCGACTAGTAACACCGAGTTGCAAAACAACGCTGTTTCAAAAAAGCATAGTGTGTATGGCATCTAAATTATATAACAAAATTCCTACGACATACAAAGAACTTAATAATATTCAATTTAAATCTAAATTAAAACTATTATTAGTTAGTAAGTGTTAGTATGATATATTTTGACGGAAAGTACCTCGTACGTAATTGACGTTTAATTTTATGCATGAATATTTCTGATTAAAATAATACTTGTAAAAATTATTTTGCATGCCAATGTTTTGGTGAAATATGTGATACCTTTATAATTATTTAACACCCCAATAAATGATTTGAATTTGAAATTTGAAAAACAATAAAAGTACCAACATCAAAGTGTGGCAAAAAGCTAAATGTCTAATGGAAATCATTCGGGAAATTCAAGATATTCAAATTGAAGATATTTTTTTAAATTCTAAGGAGTAGTCAGATGCACGTCCAAATATGTATTTGATTCAAGCCCACATTTAGCAAAATGTGCTTAGAACTAACTTTCCTCATCTGGGTAAAGCAACATTTTTTTTAATAATGGCAATTCTAAACTTAAAGTGAAGTGTCAAAAAGTTTATGTATTTTTTGTCCCTACTGTAACCAAAAAAGGGAAAATTGACATGTAGCAAAATAATTAAAATAAAACTCGTAGAATTAAAATAATTTCAGGATACCAAAAAAAACTACTTTCCAATTTCTTTGCACTGCAGTGTACAGTTGGACCCTCAGTTTGTTCGTTCCATTGTAATAAACTTACACGGTTTGTAACTCCACTGTCCCTGAGGCAAATGGGAGTGGGTGCATAAAATTAGAAAAAAAATCATTTTTTTAAAGGAGGTACTATCATAGTTGGTATCATAGTTGGTTTATATCAGTCAGACATAGGTACAGTCAGCTTTTGTTGGTAAATCCATACATATTATAAATAGAAACACCCAGAGTAGAGATAAATATTGACAGATCATACAAACATTTATCCCGCGGCAGGGATCGAACCCGCAACCTTCTGCGTCCCAAGCGGGCTTTCACCCACTACGACAGAGGTCGCCATTACAACATGTAACATTACATTACACCAGACACAGCAGAGTTTCCTTTCCAAAATGTCTTCTCTGGATTTAAGATTCAATTCATTTAAAATCTGAATTTCAAATGAAAGCGACTTAAAGCTTAATATTCATTTGCAAGCTTCTTCCTTGAATCGCACCTTGTAAACTTTTACTGGCTAGTGTTGGGACAAAACATAGTTTATCGATAAAATCTTATCTTTGGCATGCGATTGGTAACTAGTGCTATTTTTGCAGCTATGAACTGTTTTGTGGTTTCTTTGTGAACTTATTTTTTTAATACCATACTAATAGAAATCTGTAGGTAGGTAGTAGTAGGTATAATTGTAAAGCTTCTAGTACCTAACAAAAATCAATCAAACCTCAAGATCCTTTGATACCTATTGGGTGCCTGCGGGTGGTGATTTGAACTATGTTTTCTATCTTTAGTTAATTAAAATTAAGTATTTTACTGTGTTAGGTGTCATACTTAACTTTGTTAGCGGTAAATGCAAATAAAAATTAATGCACGTCTATGTTCGATGGTTTGCAAGTCCAACCGTTAATTGTAAAAATTATTGAAACCTTTACAATAACAACAACTCTGAAAAAAAATACCTACTTATTATCTTAATACACTCGAAAGCTATCGATAAAATTATCGATAATACAAGCATATCCCTACAAAACTGAGTAAAGAGCTAAGCTCTGTCCTCGCTCCCTTGGGACGGTATATTGTTATTTGTTGCTGACTGTACGCGAGATCTGAGATTGATCGCTACCTACTTTTTGGAAAACTTTCGTTTTACAATATTTTGAATAAGACTGGGCTAATTTAAAATTAAGTAAGACAAGTATAGAAAAAATTATTAACTTGTGGTCTAATTTGTTCACAGAGTTTTCATTATAGTATAAACTTTCAATCAAGAAAATAATTTTGAAAATCGGTCCATAACCAAAATCATTATATATGTAGGTAGGGGAGATTAAAAAGTAAGTGTGCGGTTAACACTATAAAAATATAATCCTTAGGGGAGATTAGTCCAAAATCAGGTATCGGGGTAAAACAAGGGGGGACTCGGCCGCAATAACATACGGCTAGCTCAAACTAGGTGACGTAAATAATTGATTTGCTTTTTTTGACGTGACTACGTCTTATAATTCGATAGAGCCGGCTGCACGCACGAAAAAATATGACGTCATGAGGCGTTACCTCGCTCTGAGGCTTTCCATGTAAGGCTTGAAGTGCAAGCGAGAGCGCGGAACGAGCGACAAAGAAGCACAATCGGCCTCTGCCTTCGGCAGCGTTCGACATCCGTCTCTCTCCTACTTGAGTGAGCGATGCGTAGACGTTGTCACGTTCAACTATCGTCAGTAAACCGACTTTACAGACAACCAATATTTTTTTTTGGTTTATTTTGTTTTGGGCGCCAACTCAAAATTAGTTAGACATTAGTTTAAGAACTTAGTTATTAAGGTAAAATAAAAAAGGTTTACCTATTATTTTTTGCTTTTCAGTTCTTTCGCCGGTTTATTTATTTGTTTAAAAGTTTTATGTTCAATTATTTTGCGTATATAAGCTGGCTAGTGATTCAGACTTCAGCGGAACGCATTTAGGTCGGAAGCGGTCAGCTGTTCAACCGATCGCAACCAATCACAAGGACAAGACGTGCAAGAAACGTCCTGACGTTTCTTGCACTGTGATTGGTTGCGATCGGTTGAACAGCTGACCGATTCCGACCCGAATGCGTTCCGCCGAAGTCTGAATCAAGGGCCTGGAGCTGGATTCCCGTTCTTATTTTCGTTCGTTTGATGAATATTCGGATGTTTCTTACAACGAGCTACATTGTATTCGGTCGATGAGATCCACGTTTGAACACGGTCCTAACCTAGGACCAAATATTCCAAACCGAAAAGTTGGCCCTTGAAGTCAGAAATCGTAGTAAGAATCATCCGAATATTCATCAAACTAACGTAACTTTTTTTTTGGCATTTAAGTAGAACAGGGTTCTACTTATATGGCAACAAAAAAATTAAGCAGTTACTGTACTCTGCGAGAATGTTTCTTAGTGTAGATAGATTTATAAATTTTTATTATTATGATGATGATAGCAAATGACGGATCTCCATCAGCGCTTACATAATAAACTACATGTACAAACCATCTACAAATCGTACGTATAGCCAACTCACAATTTTTCCCTAAACCCAGCACTAAGCTCCACCCGACCAGTAAACAATAGGGATGGGATGCTTTCCGCTGTATACGGAATATCATAAACAATTTTACGGAACTAACACATTTGATTTTATCTATGTATTGTATATTTCATATATGATGACTACTACTAGCGCCACCAATTCAAACAGTTTTATTTATTTTTTAATTCAAGGTTAACTTTTACCTCTTTTTAAAAGCTTTCTTCAAAATATAAGGCAGAGCTCCTACCAAATAAGCTGATAGACTAGTAAATAAAAACAACAATAAGTATTTTTGTAACAAAATAGAGACGAAAAGATGAGATAGACCATCTCATCTTTCCAATTTTAACTGAATAGAAGTAGCAGGGGCTTAAACCGGTACCTAACATTATTTTTTTTCTGACGACCTCTGTGGCGCAGTGGGTGAAAGCCCGCTTGCGGGTTCGATCCCCGCCGCGGGATAAATGTTTGCATGATCTGCAAATATTTATCTCTATGGGTGTTTCTATGTATAATATGTATGTATTTACAAACAAAAAGTATATAAGTAGTATATCAGTTATGTGGTTCCCATAGTACAAGCTTTACTTAGTTTGTAGCTAGATGACGCTGTGTGAAATGTCCGCAGCATTATTTATTATTTATTTTTAGTTGATTCGTGCAAAAATACCCGTACCAAAATAAAAGAGCTTTTACCTCATCCCTACCGAACAGCCCGCTGAATACAAACGGCGTATAACTAGCAGCCAACAAACATATTTCAAACTGTATTAAGGTCTGATTTATAAAACGGCTTTATTCCCGAGAAATGGGGAAAAAATTCGCGATGGTAACACCCATGTTTTTTATGACGCAGTAAGGATTAGGGTCAGTTTATTTTTGGATTTTATGATGGGATTATGGTTTACCATTTAAATATTTGACTATCAACACCTATGGGATCAGTGATGCCGTTAATCCGGAGGTCTTCAGACTGCCTGAACAACATAATGATACTGCTCATACGTACTTGTGGACAGATGTTTTATGTAAATAAATAAATAATGCTGGACTTTTCACACAGCATCATCTAGTCCCAAAGTAAGCAGAGCTTGTGTTATGGGTACTAGATGACTGATATACTACTTATATACCTTTTGCGTCGCAGGCGGGCCTTCGCCCACTGCGCTACAGAGGCCGTCTGTAAAATCGTGTCGTATGTAAATTAGTTACTTTGTAGGTAAGGCCGCGTTCTGCGAGACGACACTGCAAGAAAACTTCAGCGAGTTTCCGGCATATGCAGATGCTGTCAGACAGTTTTCTGACGTGTTACATTTACAAACTGCTGTCAGACAGACTGTCAGACATATTATCTTGCGATCTTTTGGACAGGGTTACGTCTGTACCCGTGACGGTAGGCTTTCAGATCTTTTATGTGTTTCAGATCCATGGAAGATGTCTAAGCGGTTAGTTAGAGGCATATCCACATTGGATCATTTATATGATACATTTCTAAAGCTAGTTGAGAAAATATTGCATGTTTAAATATATTGTGAGAACATTGATGATCCCATGTCATGATTGCTTCATAAGTCACAGCTAGGATAAATAAGGGTCGGCGCACACGGCGCGTGGCGCGTGCACAGGTGAAGCACGCTTTATAGGGTGAGTTCCACTTGCCACTGCAGTCAAAAGTGTTTATTATTTTTAGCCATGACTGTGTGCCTGTGACGCAGTGGGCGAAGTTCCGTCTGCGAAGTAGAAGGTTGCGGGTTCGATCCCCGCGGCGGACCAATGTTTGTATGACCTATAGACATTTGTCTCGGGTCTGGGTGTTTCTATGTATAATATGTATGTATTTACAAACAAAATGTATATAAGTAGTTTATCAGTCATCTAGTACCCATAACACAAGCTCTGTTTACTTTGGGGCTAGATGATGTGTGAAAAGTCCAGCGTTATTTATTTATTATTTAGTTATTTTATTATTTTCACAACATCCAATCTCGTAACAGTACCACAAACGGACTCTATTCACGATGTCAGCAAGCGAGTCAGGACACGGCGGACGGGCTTGGCGTGGTGATGAAACATGAGGACTCCCCACGTCTCATCACCACGCCTACCTGGGGAGCAAAATGCTAACTAGCAAAAAGAGTGTCGGTCGTCCACCGACAAGATGGGTCGACGACATCGAGAAATTGGCAGGTCGTAAATACATGAGCGAGAAAAGCTCAAGATAGAGGCGAGTGGCTGAAGCTAAGGGACGCCCAGCTGTGGGATGAGTAAAGCTTATGATGATGGCGACGATGAAATGAAAGACGAATGTAATTTCCATTGCTGTCTCTGTTATAAATAAACTAGCTGCGCTCCCGCGGTGTGACCCGCGGTCCCTCGGGATTTTTTGTTTTTTTCGGGATAAAAGGTAGCCTATGTCCTTCCCTGGGATACAACCTTTAACTATGCCAAATTTCAGCTTAATCTGTTCAGCGGTTTGGGCGTGAAAGCGTAACAAACAGACAGACAGACAGAACTACTTTCAGATTTATAATACATATTAGTATGGAGTATGGATAGTATGGATAAATAAATAAAATAATTTCATTTCATTTCATCCACCTTCTCTTTTATGAGTAAGTTTAAAACTAGTGCTAAGCGTAACAGACCTCAATATCATACCAAAAGGTGCATTTAATAGTACCTTGATTGATGTTTATTAGAGAGGGTGGCTGTTGACCTAACTCACCCCCTTTTCACCCTTATTTCCACAGCATAAGGTTTGTATTCGTGTATACTGATTAAACATTGGTTATCGTGAGAATGTAATATTTAATTAGATACACAATTGATGTGATTTTATTTGACGTTGAGTTTGTCTGTCTGTTTGTATTAAAGTGATGGATATCATCAAAGGTTGGGAGTATTGCATTTTGTTAAACCCCACTTACACAGTACCATTCTTACCTCTTGCTTTCTCAAACTCAAGAGCAAGAGCTAATATTCTGTGGCAAGATTCAAAGTCAAAGTCAAAGTCAAAAGTCAAAAAGCATTTATTCAGTAGGACCGCTGGGATCACTTTGAAACGTCTTAAAACTAGGTGATTCTACTCCTGTTCCTTCGCGACCAATATTCAAGAATGGTATACCAGAATGGTATCGTGTAAATGGCGTCTAACATTTACAGATGTTTATATTTTATCGCAAACTTCATAGGAGACGGTGACTGTACTATGGCTTGCAATATAGGTATATTGCAAGCCATAGTACAGTCACCGTCTCCATCAGTCCCATGACTGCGCGATACCACCAGGGGAGTTATTCGAGTTCGTTTTTTCGTTCATTTAATGAATATTCGGATGCTTCTTACTACAACCTACATTGTTATCAGTCGATAAGATCAACGTTAAAATACGGTCCTAACTTAGGACCAAAAAGCGTTCACTGCGCTGACAAACGGCTAACGGCCGATTTTTTAACCAGCTGTTAAACTTGACTTTGGTGAAACTGGCCCTTAGTATCGTATCGTTAAAAGTTAAAAGTTTGCTTAGTTCAGAGGGCCTAGACAATGTAACAATAGATTATCGACTTCGATAGTAGCTAAGTCCAAAAATGTATGGGATTGACATAAGCCTTCGTAATCTGTTGTTAGCGAATCGATTATTGGTAGACAATGTACACACATTTCGATTCCATCAGACGAATCGACAACATCGAACGATTACTTCCATACAAATGCCTAGCCAAGCGGTGCTTTTGACAAGCGATTTCGCTTAGTTGTCGATTCTCTTGATGGAAAGGCTAGCGAACGCTAAAATGCTGTAGATATCGAAACAAAATGGCGATTTCATAAACAGCTGTTGTAAGAAAATTGTATTTCGTTGTTTGTTTTATGATTATCATAGTAATTTTTGCCCCTTAATGTCCCTGCGAACTAGATTAAGGCTTAGCAAGGTCACCGTGGCTGTAATATAACATAAATAAACTAAATATATTTTGTGAATCGCATCATTGTTTACATTATTGCCTTCCGGTTTCCGGCGGCCATAGTGAGATCAATGCTTCCGGCTTGAAACTTAGTTTATAAACTTGAAATAGGCACAAACATTAAACTTCCCGTAATTGTATCTACGTAAAATAATTCCAACACATTAATCACATAGTATATTAATACATAAATCGTCCTTTTTTTAACATTTTACGATAATCACAATTTTATACTTTTGCGCGCTTTCCGGGCGACTGAATGACACATTTGACGTGAAAACTATAGACTAAGCGCGGTATTTAGCGATCAGTCGATTAGACAAGGCGATCGATGTACGAAGGTTACTTTGGCTAGCAATCGAACTTCGCCATCGTCTAAGCGTTGACGATTGTAGAAATCGATTCGTTTCATAGCTACTGCCGGTTGTCTAAGCCCTCAGTGGGGTGACCAATTGACGCTTACTGTACTCTACAGTAAGCGATGGCTAGGGGGATGTACACGTAAAGTCTGTACATCCCCCTAGCCATCACAGTCATATGCCTTGAGGCTTCTCACTAAATTGAATTTTAAATTATAGCTATGTTAATGACAGTTGGTAATTTGTCAACCAGTGTGAAATAGGGATTTTTTTTATTCTGTGGTCTCTGCCCTTAGAGTGGTTTGTTTGCGTGTATGTAGCTGTTAGGTACCTATGTATTTTGTAAACGCAAAAATGTTGTTAGGAGTTCGATTTAAAAAAATAAAAATGTTTTACTTTTTGAATTATTGGAACGAAGTTGCTTTTCGGACGGTATCAAGGATGGAGGCTAGAAAAAGAAGCGGTCGATTTTACCGTCACGACATATCGCTGTCTCCGGGGAATAAAAATAACTACAAAAACACAACTTTATAGGAGAAGCAAAAACATGTTTTTGTTGATAACTTCACAAATTGTGCAATATGGTGCGCATAGTACCTAGTGCGCAAAAAATAAGATGCGCAGAGTGCGAAAAGTGGTGCACAAGGTGCGCAAAATGTACAAACTTCGTTCCAACCGAGTCTTCCACGACACTCACGTTCTTTTTTTTGCAAGTTTGGATTCTCTTTTCAGTTTTAATGAAGAAACATACATCTTTTCGTCATTGTCACGTCAGTATGATCGTAGTATTATTTTATCTGTGGTAAAGGATGTTACACTATACCTAAATAGAGATGGAGACCTCTTGAGAATGACACACGTAAACAATCAGTTCTGAACAGTCAACTGAAATACCAACTCAGGCCAATACAAGAATTCCTTCTGGTACAGACAGCATCAAAAATTCATGAAAATGTCGGAACTCAAATTCTATCGATCTTAGCACATCCTCCTGATACAAAAAAAGCAGGTTCACGACTGTATCCCCAAGGTGCGGTAGACATTCAGATCTTTTTATGTTACTTATTACAGATCCTTTGAAGGTGTCTAAGGGGGGTAGGCAGAGGCATGTCCAAACACATATTTGATACGTTTGTGTTTTATTGAATCGTCGTAGCTCGGCTAATACACGAGGTGCTAGTTTGATTTTCGCAACGGGCAGATAATGACTCTTCTCTTCTACTTCTTCCTGACCTTATCCCACTTAAGTGGGGTCGGCACAACATGTTTCTCTCTTCCATTTCCCTCTATCACCCGTCATTTCAGAACTCACTCCTTTTTTTTTGGTTTAATGATTTATTTTCTCAAAAGAATTTACAAATTCACTTATAGAGAAAATACAACTTTTCTTAAAGTTATAAATTAATTTCCAATTAGCGTAGCATGTAGGTAATGTCGTATTGAATTCAAGTTATAAAAATATATGTTAACATTTTTTCGGCTCCTTGTGGGTAGATTCGTCGCACGGCGCGTAGACTAGTGCATGGTAACTGCACTCGGTGCGGCTTCTTGTTTGTTAAGGCTGATACCATAGTGACGTTATGATAGCTATTCTAACAACGAAAAATCCTTTAAAATATGGTCTTTTAGTAGTTTCTTGAAGGTGGCTAATGAGTTTACTGATTTCATATCTTTTGGTAGTTTGTTATGTAACTGAACTCCTTCAAACATAATGCTTTTTTTCCCGTAGTTAGTTCTTGGTTTTATTAGGTTTATATTATGGGCTTGCCTAACAAGGCAAGCCCATAATATGTCTTGCCGTTTTTCACTCAAGTCGTTTTTGTATACTAATCTTTTTTGTAAATATGATTTTAGAGTGTATATCTTTAGTAATAATTTTTCTAATCAGAATACATATATTATATTTATACATTTGTGCAATATTCATTATTCTAGTTTCTTTATAGACTTTTTTTGTGTGCGTTAGGTAGTCGTAATTAAATAATCTTTTAAAGACCTTATTTTGGGCTATTTGTAATGGTTTTAAATTCCTTTCACAAACATATCCGCATTCACACAGTCCATCCATCTCTTCTTAGGCCTACCCCTACCGGTATATCCATCCACATTCATACTCATCACTCGTCGTGTTATATGACCTTCATCCCTCCTCATGACATGCCCATACCACGCCAACCTTCCATTTCTCAATTTGTCAGTCACTGGCGCTACTTTCAAACTTCCCCTGATGTACTCATTCCTTATCTTATGTTTTATAAATAATATTAAAATATTACCTACGTCTGTTAATCCTGTTAATCTACATTTCTTGCTGACTGTACCTCGAAGACTTCCAAGATTGTCGCTGCCCTCAGAATCTTGATTGAGTTTCTGTTGCTGGGGCCACAGATGAGCTAACAGTTTGTAGGGAATAGATGAAACCACAGCCCGCGTACTCGAATAACCACGTGAGTAACAGGGTAAACTAAACATATTTGGGGGGTAGGTGGTATTCCCCCGAATTATGGTAAAGAGGGAGTACTCGCCTCGCTAAGGTTTGCCCAACAGGCACACTTACCTTAGGGCTTGTTCGGCCTACCCCCCAAAGTGGTGACCCCGACGTGATGACTCGCTACAGTTGTAGTTAGTCATACCTACTTCTTGCTACTACTTCGACGACCTCTGCAATGCAGTGGGTAAAGCCTGCACTGCGACGCATAACGTTAGTATGGGTTCGATTCCCGCCAGGTCATCTACAATATTTGTCTCGGATCTGGGTATTTTGTAGTGTACTTAATCAAAAATATAACCGAATTATGATTCATAATTGATTGTTTTTTCAGTCGCTATGCTGCTATTTTTCTTTTCAGGTATTTTATGTCCTTAGAGCAACCCGTGATTAAACCACACGTGGACCAAAACTAGAATACCTTGGCAGGACGTAGTATTGCTTGTGTGTAAATTCTAAATTAAACGAAAACACGGGTGGATATTGTGGCCGTTATAATAAATGATATATGATCATTAACCAAGGGGAGAAAGCAGGTATGTCACGGGCAATATATTGAATCCTAAGCACATAGAAGGATTCTTGAGTTAACTCCCGAGCGACAACGAGGGTGTTTGTTTATAGTAGAATCCTGAGACAAAGAGATCAAGGGAGTGTAGTTCACTAGTGCGGCATTACCCCATTCAGCCGTTTTATGAAACATTTGAAAATTTTAAAATATTTAAAGATACTTTAATGTAAATTATTGCTGTATCGCAAAGTAATATGTTTATGTATTTTAGTATATAAAATAATTAAAAATATATACTAAAATTATGGCCTTCTCGACAGTAGCATCTAGCTCAAAATTACATCTAACACAAAAACGCATCTCACTCTAACATGCTGCAAGCAGACTTATTTTAGTTATCTCTGCCTGCATAGGAGTGACATCGCCCATGCTTTAGCCCACGCACCGTGTTTTTAGGCATACTTAGTATTTAGCTAGGTATAAAATAATATACAAAAAAAGGTATAAAATTGTGTAGATTTAAGTACCTATTGTAACTGTTGTATACGATGTGGAGAAAATAAAACTTTATTCTAGTCTATTCTATTCTATAATGGTGAGCGGTATTACCCTGTGAGCGCCATTCCCCCTGCTTCCCCTACATACAACGGTATGCTGTAGTGCCTGGGACATTGTTTGATTTGCCCAGCACCTAAGTCATCCTCTCACCAAAATAGGCCTTATCCAGAGCAAAATCCACGTCAATACGAGTGGAGCTAAGCTGCGGGTTTCCTCACGATGTTTTCTTTTGCCGTTATGAGCTCGTGCTTCATGTAAATTTTACGAAACGTAAAATCCATTTGATGCACAGGCTTTGAACAGCTTTGACAGTGTTACTGCTGAAATGTTCTCCCCTGTATTTCCAACAAGGTGAATTAATTGATCACTATCGGCCATCTTGATGTGACGGGGCTTGACTTGCCTGTCTCGTGCTTTTAATAGATATCTAAGCATTTAATTTAGTATCCTATTTATAAAGGTTCTAGTTAAATCATATAGGTAGTAATTATTTAATCCATAGACTTCTAATTACCATAAACCTACATTTTAATATGAAGATGAACATAAGGTTTTATAATTATTACCGTCTGCCCCCACCAACTGCCCCCACGTGTTGGCAGACGATAACACTTATGGCCATTTTATTTAACTATGTTACATACAAAATCGAGTCGACTTTATTTGGCACTAGTGGACCCGGGCGCGACTTCGTCTGCGCATTGTTTCGTCATACAAACTTTAGAGATAAGTCAAAGTCAAAGTCAAATAGCATTTATTCAGTAGGACCGCTGGGATCACTTTGAAACGTCTTAAAACTAGGTGATTCTACTCCTGTTATAGATAGAACTACCTTGTTCCAATCCAACCCATGAAAACACTAAATTCATTTTTGGATTTGCTGTCTTTGATAATAATAAATAAGTACCCATCTAAGGAGTTGGGTAGTTTAAAAAAATAATATATACGTGTTTCGCGTAATAAAAATTGTTCAAAGCATAGTAGAACCACAGTAGAACGAAATGACATCGCCATTTTGAAAAGTCAAAAGTTAATGGTTGTCATGGCAACCTCAGCAGAGCGGTGCTCTTTGTGTCAAACAGAGTACTGCTAAAGTTTTTATGCAATATTCCCGTTGTCCTTTTACATAATTTTTGATTTTCTGGAACGTTTTTCGGGATAAAAAGTAGCCTATATGCTATTCTGGAGTTATACCTTTCACCGTACCAAATTTCATTGTAAACTGTTTCGTCTTTTGGGCCTGATTCTTACACAAACATACAAACATCCAATTATCCAAACATCTAAACAAAATCACAAACTTTCAGCTTTATTATATGAGTGGGATTATGTCAAATCGATTTACACAGAGCTAGGAACTCCACGTGCCGCGATATTTGACATAAATTGTATGCCGTTTTGGAAATAAGCCATTAGACACAGGTCTAAGCGTTATCTGATAACTCAATTTCTATTCAATTTCTATTTGTAACATGGCTAAAAGGCAATACGCTCATAAGTTCATTCGGTTTGTACATAAGTTCAATCACCATGAACCCTGATCAAAGTTTATTCAACTATTGGATGACTGACGTTTGATACACCTTGACAGTCTAAACTGAAGCTGCATACACATTAACTGACGCCACGCGCCCGCCACGCGTACACGCGTCGACAGTAATCCACTAATATCTATTTATTAGTGCAAACTGTTTGCAGGTCGTTAACGTGGCGGGTGTGGACGCGCCCTTATTGCATGCTGGGATTAGTCATCGGAAATTTTTGTAACTCATTGTACTAAGTATCAGCAAAACTCTTATATTGCCAATTTTAAAACTGTTTTAGGCCGCTTTAATAACATTAATAATCATCTAGCCCCAAAAAAAAAAAAGCTTGTACTATGGGAACCAGATTACTGATATACTTACATAAATACTTTTTGTTTGTAAATACATACATATCATACATAAAAACACCCAGACCCGAGATAAATATTTGCAGATCATACAAACATTCATCCCGCGGCGAGTATCGGAGCAGCAAACTTCTGCGTCCCAAGCGGGCTTTCACCCACTGCGCCACAGAGGTCGCTTTAGCCTTAAAGCGACCTCTGTGGCGCAGTCGTTAAAGCTCAATCATGGCTTTCCTGTGGATCCTGTGGATGGATCAAGCCTGTCCCAGGCAGCTACTATGATAAAATGATCTACATAAATATGTATATTGTCCGTGTAGGTATACCTACTTTGACAAAATGAGTGATCTAGGTACTTATTTAATAAATTTGTAATTGGTATAAGTAATTTCTTAGGCGCTGTTGAAGTTTCTCCCTTAGAAAAACTCTTTAAAAGCTCAAACAAAATCTATGGCTATCACTTTTCATTACTATGAAAGTGACAAGGAGAATACATTATTTATATATTTTATTCGACAAATCTTTTTCACAGCTCTCAAGTGACAAAAAAGGAAACTAAAATTAAGTTTTAAAACGTTGGTGGTATTGACTGACCACCTTGTGCGTCTTTGTTCGAACATTAAAAAGTTTATGAATTTTGAATTTGGAATGGTACCGGAAACGGCGCCGGCGCACGGTAGCTGATACGGCAATTAGCGGGTAAATGTCAAAACTCTATGTGAACTACGGTTCGAGTACAGGATGAGAAAAAAGTGTTCAGTAAAATCTCGCCACCATCTTTAGAGAATGTTTCTTTCTTGTCACTCCTGTAGCGAGAAATGAGATAGCGATATTTAGCAGTTGTTTCAGCTAAAAGCGAGTTTACAAGAGTAAGTTGCAAACTCTGGTGGAGCTTTCGGCTCCGAATTAATAACCAGCAGCCTTATTGTCCAACTTGAAATCCATTCCCAGTTGTCATCCCAATTGAGCTCAACCAATCACACAATAGGAAAATGACAATTGAAGTCCAGAATGGGTTTTAAATGTCAAAATGAAGCCCATGTCCATTGCCAGTTGAATTACACAATAACGCCCCGGGACTTTCAATTTAACTTACCTTCCCAAGCACGAATCCGCTCAATTGACAATGCTACTAGCGGTCACCCACGCACTTTGTGGCCGCTCAGAACGTTGCACTTCGACGATCTATCGCAAGCAATACCACGAGCGCTTAGCTACAGAAATCTACAGAAATATACGCATTATATTGCTGATCGAGAGTCTATGCGTTTTAATTTGGAAAGTGCTCTGAAAGTTTATTTACAGAAACTAAGCTACTCGTACTACATAATATATATATACAAAATACAATAGGATTAGTCAAGCTATAGGATCGTTGAAAACGATCTATAGATAGCTCAACTGATCCAGGTCACTGTCAGTCGGAAGCGTGCCCCATTATTTGGAATAGTTAGAATCAGCCTGTAAGGTGTGAATGAGTCGCGCACGCTCGCTCCGTTTCACACGTCTACCAGGGTTATTTTCCTACCTTCTGCGTTATGAGCCGTGTTGGTCGAATGGGGTTGTGCCTCGACTTTCAATCCGAAGGTCATGGTTTCAAATCCCGGCCGTGCATCAATGGATTTTTCGTTTCGTAAAATTTATATGCGCTTAAACACGAGCTCTTAACGGTGAAGGAAAACATCGTGATGAAACCCGCAGCTTGGTCAGCTCCGTGCGTATTGACGTCGTCTTTCCTGTGGGCGGCTGATTAAGCTGAGAGGATGGTTTAGGTGCTGGGCAAGGCTATTCCATCTCAAACAATGTCCCAGGAACTGCAGCGTCCCGTTAAGTGTAGGCATATGTTGCCTCCTGACGCTGTATAAATCATCTAATATAGATGTAAAGGCCTAAGTTTTCTGCGTTATGCCGCCCTAGTACTGAAATCATGCAAACACTGGTGAGTAGGCAGAGACACGTCTTTCCTTAGGTGACCTGCCTAGCACAGAAGATATGTTTATGGAAGTAGTCTTAGGCAAAGAATTCGAATATTTTTTTTTTTATGGAAGAGGGGGCAAACGAGCCAGTGGCACACCTGATGGTAAGTGATTACCACCGCCCACAGACAACTGCAGCATCAAGAAGCACTGCAGATGCGTTGCCGGCCTTTGAGGTAGGAATAGGCTCTTTTCTTGAAGGTGCCTAAGTCGTATCGGTCTGGAAATACCGCTAATCAATATTATATATAATAATATATAATATTGAAATAAAAATGCATGGACAGCGACAAGGATAATCGCCTATAGAGGTAAAGAATCGAATGAGATGACAACTGATTTTGCATTTGTGATCACTGTTTGTGTCCAAAGTCTGCTGAGATGAGCTAAAATCTCTTTCAAAAGATCGATCATTTTCTCCATTTGTGTCTTCAAAATTGAGTGATTTTTTTATTTATTTTTTGCTGGACTTTCCACACAGCATCATCTAGCCCCAATGTAAGCAGAGCTTGTGTTATGGGTACTACATGACTGATATACTACTTATATACTTTTTGTTTGTAAATACATACATTATTATACATAGAAACACCCAGACCCGAGACAAATATTTGTAGATCATACATTGGTCCCGCCGCGGGGATCGAACCCGCAACCTTTTGCGTCGCAGGCGGGCCTTCGCCCACTGCGCTACAGAGGTCGTCCATTTCCAATTTTGGGGATATGAGTCTCCGTTTCTTAACATTACGTCAGCGAATGTAAGTGCCTACTCAAACGTAGTATAGTTTACAGACACAATATTATGCTTTACTCGTATATGTAGTTATTTTTGTAAATAAATAAAATTTTAAAAAAATCTATGAGAAAAATCCCAAAGAAAGCTACCGAGCCAAGTGCCACCAAACAATAATTCAGCGGTTAAACCAAGCTCAGCTCACACCTCGGAGGGAGCGCCCCCTATCTATAAATCAGTGGCACCATGATTTAATATTAATGATGTTTTAACCTTAGTGATTTATTCTCTTTGGTGCAAGTTGTAAATGACAATAAAAATATTTTTTTAAATGCATCCCAAAAATAGCACTTGCGCGAAACTTGCACCATGCAATTCTTACTAAAAATAAATTAAGTATTAAATTCTCTCGATGAAAAATCTAGCTTCTGCCCGCAGCTACGCTTGCGTAGCGCCACGAGTAGGTAACGCTATTCCAGGCTACGCTACGATCTACATTTATTCCAAGTTTCAAAAAAACGACGGTTTTTAAGTAATAATTGTATAACTTATAAACTACTAAAATAATATTAGTTTGTAGTTAAGTAAAAATATTTTCATAAAGGCAGCGATGAGCTTATTTTTTATTATTTATAATGTTTTCTTTCGTTAGTGAAAATCTATAGTTTCGTTTATACGTATAGCTTTTTAAGCTATCAAGGTTTTCAACACTTTTAACACAAAAAACTACACAGACATCTTTTCTCATCCATGAACAACAAGCACAATATAATTTATGGGGAAACTCAAACAAATATTCCGTTGTTAGTGTTGTTTCGTTTGTCCGCGCTTCGCTTACACCTTATCCGTCTGCAGTGGCGATGGCCCCCGGTTTTGTTTATTGCTAATAAGCCGGCTAAGCTGGCGGGTAAATTGTCCATGTCTTCCCCTGTTGGGGAATTTCACCCATTTTTGTTGCTAAAGGTTTAATAAAAGTTTACAGAAATTGCCAATATCTGCGAAAATATATTGGCATTTTTTACTAGAAAATTGTGTATATAATTTTTAACTTGGAGTAATCTTTGAAGGTAAATTTTACATGTATTTGACTACTCTCTTAGATATCTCTCTAGACTAATCTGGAACACAATAAAAAATCTAAGAGATTGTCTACTGCGCTCCATGCTCATGAGAAATAACATAAGCCTTTGGCTACTCGTTATCTTTAAATTCTTTAGAGAATTTCTTACGTCAAAAAATACGCGTCCCGAAGACAGACTATTATTAGACACATTATTATTATTATTATATCAGCCCTCAATGTCCCACTGCTGGGCAAAGGCCTCCCCCGACTCCCTCCATTCATTCCTCTCCTGTGCTAATAAGACACATAAAACTCTATATTTTTAACCATGCATGGGAAACCATCAAAAATTGCTAAGAAAATAATCTTTCAAGCGTTTGAATTCGTCCTCATCCACAATTTTAAATGGAAAATCAAGTTTAAGTAGCCGTTGACGTCTCTGAATACGGATATCAGAATGGGAGCAGAGTTTCTTCAAACAACGTTTGTATGTGGTGTTTACGCGGTCGGTTCACACCGCGGGTGCTAAGAGCCGTTGCTACACATTGAATACTGGTTCTGTTGCTATGGATGGTGAAATCGGATGCAGACTAGTGTAGTAATTGTAGTATGTTACAGTTTATAATGCTCTAGCGGTCACCCATCCTCTATTTTGACCGGACAGTTTCAAAAGCATCTACTGCGCATTGAAACGGATTTCATTAAAATTCACGAATGCCTAGATTTGTCGAGTGTAGTACCTACAATGAAATTTTTTTTTAAATACCTACTAGACACTACGTGCTTGGCTCCAATTTACAAGTAAATGTGACATTTTAAATTGTTTTATCGACTTTCCGTGAGTGCATACATTGCCTAATGCGTCTCTTGTTTCAAAGCCAATTATCATGTCGCTAAACGGCATTTTCAGACTTTTATGTCTTTATTTTAAAAAATCTATGACTCTGAATTGCATAGAAACTTCTTCTCCTTATATATAAGGATTTACTCCTTGTCGGCACAACTGATGAATCCCTCTCCACGTATCTCTTTCCAGGGCTGCTTCCTTGACCTCTTTATACGACATGACAGCTACCTTCTCCTTTACTTGGCTCATGTAGCTTATCCTCGGTCTTCTCCTTCCTTCCACTTTCCCTTTTATAATGTTCTTAATGAAACCGTCATGTCGTATAAGATGGCCGATCATCTTTCGCCTTCTGTTCTCGACAACTTGCAATAGCGATCTCTCTTCGTCGACTCTACGCAACACATCGTATTTTATTTATTTACCTATTTATTATTTTATTTACATTTAAGTAACTACACTTGCTTAATCTAACTTAAATAAGTCGGTAGTTCTAAAGATTTTAAAATGTATTCCAATCATTGCACCCATGCGGGACATAGGTGCTTACCACAGATCGGTAAAAGTTCAAGTCCCGCATGGGAAGTGTGAGGTTAACACTATAAATAAATAAATATAAATAATGCTGGACATTTTCACACAGCATCATCTAGCCCCAAACTAAGCAAAGCTTGTACTATGGGAACCAGATAACTGATATACTACTTATATACTTTTTGTTTGTAAATACATACATATTATACATAGAAACACCCAGACCCGAGACAAATATCTGTAGGTCATACAAACATTTGTCCCGCGGATTAAAGGCCTTACTAATAAACGTGATTATATTCCTGATTGTAAACTGTCTAAATGTATTATTCCTATTTTATTCCGAGGAATAACTTTACTCCACGTTTATTAGTAAGGCGCTAAGTATATAGGGTCTTTCATTTTAAACTACACAAACTGACAGGGCCTCATTTTGGGGTTGCAAATAGACGTTTGACCGTATCAATTTAATTCCTTAGCCCATTTAAGTTTTTACAACAAAACCCAATAAATGATTTATTGGGTTTTTTAGAATTGTTGCATAAAGATTTTCAAGGAGAAAACAGACGTTCCACCAATCGCAGCGCAGCTACATCACGAATGTGCTAAGTTATACAAGAAGCAACAATCAATTGAAAGAATAGTCTTTCATTGATTTTGGGATTTTCATAACAAAACAAAAAAAAATATTACATAAATATTTTTAAATTTATTTTTTAAACCCAATTCCTGAATTAAGTATAAAATGAAAGACCCTAGATCTAATCTAATCTAATAATCCTAATCTTTACTAAGTAGGTAGTTCTTCTTCTTGTTGTGTCAGTTTTTTAAAACCAGTATTGTAAAAGGATTAAAGTCCGCCACAAAAAGACTCAAGCACTTGATACCAAATTTTTATTTCTTTAGGTTCTACGACGTTCCGGTTTCCTCACCACAAAACATACATAAAATGTACAGAATTGACAGAAAAACTGGTGTACGACCGGATTCGAACCCACTTACCATCTAACAGTTGATATTCATGTAAGTAATTGTAACAAAGACGATACCAAATGCGCTAAACATAGAATAGCCACGAACAGAGACGTCGCTAATGAAATTTCCGTGTAGCTTTGCAGAGACAAATGAAGTGTCCGCGCTGTCTCTGGGGCATACATTACTCTATGCTTGTAGGGCTGTCACGAACAATCACACTAATCTAACAAATAATTATGGCAAAATATTTTACAAGGTTTTCACATACACATATCCTTGGGAAAATTGTTTTTCTGTAGGCTGCACGCTACCGAGGTCTAAATCACAAAGGTCGTCAATACCTACCTACGTAGGCACCTACAACCTAATATTAAATATATTATATATTAAAATTAATAGGGGCGTAAGATTTTTTTTTTATCTGAGAGAATGTCTACCAACCCTTGGATTGGTACCAACCCTTGATTTGTTTTTTTTTTTAAATTGTAATAACTTTTCTCTCATAGGCATAGGCCTGCCCTCAATGCAGTTGTTAATTCTATGTAACAGATTTTTAACCGTGTAGTGAGAGCACTTGGTGACCTGTATTACAGGTTTTCATGAACCTATCTCAAGCACCAGTCTCGCACAAACAGTTCAAACAATTCGCTCTTACATTTATATTGTACTAACCACATTTTTATGTGAACCATTGTGTGTGACAAATAAAAGTTATTTGAATTTGAATTGAATTGAATAAGTACCTAGTCGTGATTCTATATCCTGTTCTGCAAATATATAAAACTGGGCAGTGCCAGCCCTACATCGCAAGTAGGTAGAGTGCACTCAGGGGGCGGGGTCCCAGGGGTAGCGGACACGACTACGCTATTATGACGTCATACCTACTACCTATACATTACATAGTTATACATTAGATAGTGGATATCCGGTCATCATATGGTAGATAATGGTGGTATTACACGTACCTAGTACCTGATACTCAACGGAATTTCAACGAAGCCAATACTCTATCGGCCTAGATGTACCTTACCTACCCAGTAGGTACCTAGGCAACGAAAGTAGGTAATTTGAAATATTTATTGTTACAAATAAATATTTTGAAATATATTGAACTTACGTAGGTGTAACGAACACGCCTAAAGTACCTACTTATACTTACTATACCTGAGGCTGGACTAACTGGAATCATCATCATCATGTCAGCTATCTAGTGTCCACTGCTGAACATAGGCCTCCCCCATCGCTTTCCACAGCGATCGATCTTGTGCAGCCTGCACCCAACGGCTCCCAGCAACCTTTACCAGATCGTCTTTCCATCTAGTGGGGGGCCGTCCTCTACTGCGGTTTCCGGTGCGTGGTCTCCACTTGAGAACCTTTCAACGGCCGTCAGTCAACTGGAATTAATTTAATTATTTTATTAGGTAGGTATTTTGTGCCAACTTCCAACCTTTAATAAACAACTAATCAACCATAGCGATTACCCATAACATGTGCCATAACTAGTTCGTATGAATTAGTGGCCATGCCTAACTAATCTATAATAATATTTTCAGGATAATAATAAATGCATGCAATGCCACCTATTATTTTCTCCAGTACGACTTCATCTATGAATGTACACGGCTTAGTTCTGCTACCCTCCGATAGATGGTGCTATTTGATTGAAGCGCTACCTAGTGAATAATCATTGAACTCCATTGAGTTTCACTCTGTTAATAGCCAACAGATGGCTCTATTATTTGAAGCGCCACATAGTGAATAACGAACTACATTACTAAGTTCTGCTACTTACCAATAGATGGCTTTAAAGACGTACTTTCTCTAGCTAGTTTCCAAATGATAACATTTACTTATTCTATTAATATTTAGTTATAATTCCTACCTGTATCCACTACCTGTCCTGACCCCGTCCTAGTCCGCGGTATTTCATAACTTTTGTTTCCTTAATTTTTACAATGAAAAATGGCGCATGCACACTTTTTGCGAAGAAAAAAAAAAAAAAAAATGATAACATATAATTCGCATCTTAGATGCCGAAGTAACACCGAATGATCAAAGGGAAGGGACTCAAAACTCCTTCGATGATAATTGTAATTGCAGCCAGCTTGAGTTCAGACAATTTTGAGATGAGTTATAAGTCCATGGAGACCAGAGAATACTGGGCGGTCACGGTAATAAGCAGGCAGATGCTGAGATACTTACTAAAATGAAACCTTGAACAAACACGAAAGGTTAGGAGCCCAAATAATTTGATATTTAGCCTCATTCGCTCTGTTTATCAGGATCACAGTAATCTTTGGTCTTACTACTTAGGAGGCATTATATTATGATTTTATGACACGGTCATCTACCGTAAGAGCCGTGTTGGTCGAATGGGGTTGTGCCTCGACTTTCAATCCGAAGATCGTGGGTTCGAATCCCGGCCGTGCATCACTGGATTTTTCATTTCGAAAAATTTATATGCGCTTTAGCATGAGCTCTTAGCGGTGAAGGAAAACATCGTGAGGAAACCCGCAGCTTAGTCAGCTCCACACGTATTGACGTCGTCTCTTCTGTGGGCGGCTGATTAAGCTGAGAGGATGGTTTAGGTGCTGGGCAAGCCTATTCCATCTCAAACAATGTCCCAGGCACTACAGCGTCCCGTTAAGTGTAGGCATGGATTGCCTCCTGACGCTGTTTAAATCATCTAATATAGATGTAAAGGCCTAAGTTTTTTTTTCATTCACCAGTAATATATTCCGCGTGTATTGCAGAACTAGCATTATTACGTGCAGTTCACACTGCGCTATTGTGATGCGATGCACGTTCATAGCCGCTATTTTGGCGTTTCGTATGGTAAATAGATGTGAATTAGTTATTAACCTAGTTAGAACTAGGCAATGCCTTGCTCAATAAATCATTACGTCAGGAAGCAAAGATATAGATAGAGATAGATAGATATAGATAGAGATACAAAGATAGAGCAAAGAGATAGAGTTCTAGATGGTAAATTTGCAAGAATCGTAGTAAGTGCCTAATATTAGGACATTTGAAGGAAATAGGAAAATTCTCTTAGCAAATGTTGGCAACACTTTTTAGCGATGTTTTTCTATCCTTATCTTGGTCAAATTGTCAAAAAGAAGAAATAATAATAGGTAAAGTACGTTTCAGTGTTTTTATTGGTGCTGAAAACGTTGCAATTTTGAGGATTTGGCTAAGCTTACCTTCCTTTACCTATGCTTAGAACTTTTGACTCGATCCTTTACATCTATATTAGATGATTTAGATGATTTATACAGCGTCAGGAGGCAATCCATGCCTACACTTAACGGGACGTTGTAGTGCCTGGGACATTGTTTGAGATGGAATAGGCTTGCCCAGCACCTAAACCATCCTCTCAGCTTAATCAGCCGCCCACAGGAGAGACGACGTCAATACGTGTGGAGCTGACTAAGCTGCGGGTTTCCTCACGATGTTTTCCTTCACCGTTTTGAGCTCGTGTTAAAGCGCATATAAATTTTTCGAAATGAAAAATCCAGTGATGCACGGCCGGGATTCGAACCCACGATCTTCGGATTGAAAGTCGAGGCACAACCCCATTCGACCAACACGGCTCGATCCGAAGATTAAAAATAAATTCCATGACTAAATATTGACAAGGTCTTTGATGAACCATATATAATCATAATTTCACAAAAACATTGTGTGGCTATAGAATTGCCAATATCTTACAACACCCTGTATCCCACGAACCTACCTACTTTCAATACAGGGTAAATACCTACATAAAGTTTTTTGTTGAAAAGTATTGTTTAGCTAAAATACCTATCAACCTATTCGTATTGAATTACTCGCCTGTAAGTTAAGGCTCACCTAGAACAGCCGTTAGCTGAGAACACTTGACTCTATAAAAATAGCTTGATTTGCGAAATAAAAATAAATAATTTATATGAAAAATGAAAAAATATTTATTTACAGTAAAAACATAAGTATGAAGTAACTTAAAGTAGGTAGGTACAATAAACTTCTTAACTTAGCTTAATTTTTACTGGGATGAGAGTTCAGGGCTATTAGTTAGCAATGGTACCCACACTAGATAAATCTGTATCGTGAGTACCTGTATATTATTAACAGGTTTAGATTTAAAGCCTCGGTTTCAGTAACGTTTTAGCTTTGTATTATTCGTATTGACACAATCGATAAACATAAGTAAAAAGGAAGTTGCATTAGGTAAGTACTTAATTATAAGTTTGCTCATTTTTTATTTTTATTTTTACCTTAATTAATACAAGATAGATAATACATAAAATAAACAGATGCCTACATTAAATAAACTTAATATATACAGGGTGTCCCACGGCTATGCCACATAGAGGGAAAGTACCTTAAATATTGTAGATGGAACATTTTACTGAAAGAAGACATTATTTTTATTTAAAAAACAACTTAAACTGCATTCACAGATATTTAAATAATTACATGTTTGAACCGGAAATCGAACCCGTTACATGAGAAAAATAATCATCCTGTAGCTTTATCATACCGATCGAAAGGCTTCATCATAAGGATTATTTTTTGCTAAATAACATAGAGTCACAAATAAAAGGAAGGCCATGAACTTTAACATTTTTAATACAAAATTTATCAATTTATCAAATGCTCAAAATGATTCCCTTCCTGTTGAATACAAAGTCGAACTCTTTTGATTATTTCGCTCCCTGTCGATTTTTTGATCTTGTTGTGGTGGATATTTCGAATAACACGTCTAAGTCTGCTTGTAGCTCGTGGACACTTTCACACTGGTTATACTTCTCAAGTGGGTACATTTACTAGTGATACGTACTTATGATAATGTCAGTTGTATGTGCTTACGGCAATGTCAGCTAAGTATTTATTTTTCTGAACACAAATGTTAAAATTCATGGCCTTCCTTTTATTTGTGACACTATGTTATTTAGCAAAAAATAATCCTTATGATGAAGCCTTTCGATCGGTATGATAAAGCCCTGTGACTATTTTTCTCATGTAACGGGTTCGATTTCCGGTTCAACCATCTAATTATTTAAATATCTGTGAATGCAGTTTAAATTGTTTTTTAAATAAAAATAATGTCTTCTTTCAGTAAAATGTTCCATCTACAATATTTAAGGTACTTTCCCTCCATGTGGCATAGCCGTGGGACGCCCTGTATATACACATTTATATATTATATCTATACATATAAGTAATATATACACATATACTAGGTACTTATGAACTACATGTTTTGAACTATTCAGATTTGGGCAGAAAAGCTTCAGTACTATTGTAGTCTAGAGATTTAAGCCATGTGATTAATTTGCGCTTGGTTTCAAATATTGAACAGCATTTTATATTGCATAGGTTGACCATTTTATTATAAATTGAGGTGTTAACAAATGGGCTAAAACGCTGTGCAAAAGTCGTATTAACAGAGGTAGTTGGGATTTTAAAAACGCGCCGCTTTAGCATATCATTGTACTTAGCGTCCGTGATAACTCTTTTGTGCGTATCTAAACAAGCTTTAAGTATAAAAAGCTGTCGTACGCTCAGTAGGTACCTCGCTCTCGTTATAGACATCGACTGTGGGGTATCTGTAATATAATCGTAGTTGGTATAACAATTCGCCTCGTTGACTGTACAATGAACATTATGTACCTACAATTACATGTCAAGGTAATCGCGTAAATGTAGAGCAAATATTATTTATGAATAAAAAATTATACAGTCACAACAAGGACTATGTATGAAGTCACCTAAAGTCACGAATCATTTTGTCACTTATGAGCGTTTGGTAATCATACTGTGTACTTACCTACTTCACTAAACTACTGTCCGCCGTGGTTTTACAAGCGAGGTAGGTAACCGCAATAGGTAGAAAAATATAAAGTAGGTATGTTCAAAAGTCCATTCTAAATAATAATCCTACTAGCCGATTTTGGCTACAGGGACTTGGCTATAAATAAATAAATAATGCTGGACTTTTTCACACAGCATCATCTACGTAAGGTAAGCAGAGCTTGTGTTATGGGTACTAGATGACTGATAAACTACTTATATACTTTTTGTTTGTAAATACATAGACACAAATATCTGTAGGACATACAAACATTTGTCCCGCGGCGGGATCGAACCCGCAACCTGCTGCGTCGCAGGCGGACCTGCGTCACTTCGCCACTGAGTTCATAATTTAATATAAAGTTATACTTATATTTTCAACGCATTTCAACCAGTGACTAATCAATTACCCCAATAATAATTACGCTCGCATTATCTCTCCATCAGTTTTAATTAAATTACCTATGATTAACCCAGTAGGTACTCTTCATTACCTAATATTACTATCGAATTCCATTCAACTATCATCTAGTTACGATGGGATTACGTCATGGTGGTACAACAAGTGGATCTGTCAGGGTGACCATACTGACCATTCTATAGATATTTTGTTTCTTTTTATTATTATTAGCTAGGCAAAACAAGGTGGAGAGACGAGCTGAACTCGTTTAGGGAAAGTTGGTCCTCCATAGCACGGGACCGAGAAAGGTGGAGGGGGGATAGGGAGGCATTTGCCCTCCAGTGGGACGATGCAGGCTAGAAATAATAATAATAAAAACAAAGTAGGTACAATACGCACAACCGATCTTTAACTATCTGAAGTAGCTGCGCAGAACCCATTTTTGACGACGCCTAAAAGACGATGACAGCGCTGTATAGCTGCCTCGCTCACTCGCTTAGTTTGTTGCATCGTGTTATCTCGCCCACTCGCGCAAACCTGCGCAATCGTTAAGTGCACCTAACTTCAGACAGACAAAGAGGTTGTGCGTACTGTACTAAGATTATAGAACACACACCTACTTGACGTAGATGCATGTTTACTAAAAGCCACAATTCCCACTTATAGAAAAGGTGTGTTTAAAGAGAAAAGCTCTAATGTCGACGACGAAGAGATAAACATTGAATAAAAATAGACGACATACTTACATAGTTCAGAAGGTATTTACGATGTGTACTAATCATTATTGAAGAACTTATCACTTAACTAGCTGCGCTCCCGCGGTGTGACTCGCGGTCCCTCGGAATGTTTTCATTTTTTCGGGATAAAAGTTTGCCTATGTCCTTCCCTGGGATACACCTTTAACTATGCCAAATTTCAGCTTAATCTGTTCAGCGGTTTGGGCGTGAAAGCGTTACAAACAGACAGACAGACAGACAGACAGACAGACTGACAGATAGACAGACAGAGTTACTTTCATCATCATCATCATCATCATCATCATGTCAGCCATCTAGTGTCCACTGCTGAACATAGGCCTCCCCCATCGATTTCCACAGCAATCGATCTTGTGCAGCCTGCACCCAACGGCTCCCAGCATATAAGGTTGATAGAGTTATATAGAGTTACTTTCACATTTATAATATTATAAGTAAGTAAGTAAGTAAGTATAGTAAGTATGGATAGTATCAATATGGATATGGATAGTATGGATACTTACATAGTTAAGAAGGTATTTACGATAAATACCATTTACAACCTGTGTACTAATCATTATTGAAGTATTGACGTATTATATTATTATTATTTAAGCCTGTATTGTCCCACTGCGGGGCAAAGGCCTCCCCCTTTTTTCCAGTTATTCCTATCCTGCAGTGGGCCAATCTGGAAGATGCACATCTAACTCGTCCCGCCATCTCCGAGGTGGTCTGCCGCGTGGACGTCTTGCGTTGGGCACCCATTCAGTTGTGGTCTTTGCCCACAAGTCGTCCGACATGCGACAGACATGGCCGGCCCAATCTCACTTGTGCTGGGCAGATTTTTTGCTGACGTCGTAAACTTTTGTCTGTCAGCACTGAGTATTCGGTCCGTCAAGTGAACACCTAGTTTGCTGCATTCCATAGCCCCAAATTTTGTTTCTTACTAAAAAAAATAATAGTAGGCATCGCGTAACGACAGAGATTCACACATTAAAAAGTTTCCACACAACCTTAAACTCTATTTTACCACTTTTTAAAGTTTGTAAAGGACGTAGTGAGGTTTTTCAAAGCTTCTGCTTTCAGTCGTTTTCGTTTAGGCTATGTGTTGTCACCAGGGATGTTACCGGATGTGTAATTTCGGATATGGATATGGATACGGATATTTACAAATTATTATACCGGATTCGGATACGGATACGGATATTAAATTATTTTGGATTATCCGGATAGTTTCGGATAATTTCGGTTTCGGATATTAAGCGGGCGATACTTGAGTCACAAACAGAGTTTCAACTCAATAACCCTATTATACACATTGTGGCACTGACATTGTGATCATCAAGTTTGGATACTGCCTGTATCCGAAATTATTCGAAACTTTTATATCGCATTCGGATACGGATACGGATATTTTATTATTTCGGATATCCGGTAGTTTCGGATACGGATATGGATATCCCTTACATCCCTGGTTGTCACTAGAAAAATAATAACAGTGAATGAAGAATGAATGAATGAACACCTTATTGTACACCACTTAATAACAAAACAACACATTAATAAAACACGTTCAAAATTAGTACAATGGGCGGCCTTATCGCTGAAAGCGATTTCTTCCTTTTTTAACAGTTTTATAATACAGAGAAAAAAGTTATATAAGTTCATAGGTTTATAGCTGACGAATGATCAAGGCTAATCCGAATCTGAATCAGTGATGTTTAATAGCGAACTTAGTAGTGATTTGTGAATTCAGTAGAGTGAACCAAGATGGTCCGAAACGTTTAAAATGATGGCTACACTAGTGTAACCAAAGAAAATGTACTTCGGCTTGATTGCAGCTTTCATGCCTTAAGGCAGATGAAAGTAAAATGAATCGTCGAGTTTTTTATCAATGGTACGCCTACCTTGAGGCACCTGAGTATAAGTGTAAGTAGCCATTGTTTTTATTGACCTATTTGGCATCCTGTTATTGCTAGAACCTAGCAAATAGGACACGATCTAGCAGCTAGATCGTCTAGAGATCTAGAGATTTTTGTGCTAAAAAGAAGCCTCTTTTCACCACACAGGTTCGAATGAACTAAGTAAAACGACAAAAAATATTTTTTTTTTTACTGCTAGGTCACTTTTTTCAGTTTTTAAAAAGTACATGCACGATATTTTTTGCTTCGAAACTCTTTTTCGGCTAGTCGAAAAAAAGTGTTAGATTTTTGCGTCACGACACATTGTATGTCAAAACGTCACGGTGCGAAGTGCGCAGCCGCGAATCTGTCCAAAGATTGTGACATTGTAGTACGGAAGAGCGTTTGTTTCTTAGGATTAATAATTTATTTGACAGATGTCTAAGTGAAACTTCGTTCCAACCGAGTGTTCCACGATACTCACGTACTTTTTTTATAGCGCGTGATTGCGCATTTTACACCTACACAAAAAAAAAAAAAGGTCAATACAAAAAATTATCCTAACACAGTGTACTGTTGAAATACCACAGATTTTTATAAAATGTCAAGTAAGCCTGAAAAAAAATTATGTAGAGTTCAATTTGATAAGTGTACACATAGAATAGCGTTTTGAGTCCACTTTTTTCATACGCACTGCCAAATTGTGGAACTCATTACCGGGTACCGTATTTCAAGAAAAGTACAATATAGGGTCTTTAAATCAAGAGTAAATAGGTTCCTTCTAGGAAAGCATGCTCCATCTTAGACCTCACTACTGCTTAACATCAGGCAGAGGGAGGTCAAATACCGACCTATTTAATTTAAAAAAAAACAGATACGTTAGATCTCTAAGTGAGGTAATTATTCAATTGAAAAGCTGAGATATACCTACTACTGATGGCAACCATACTCTTTGGTTGGGAACTCCAGTGAAGAAGCCGATGCGTCATCGGCTGTCACTGTCATCGTGACAGCGCGGGTGACGTTGATTCCGGCGGCAACGGGAGTAGTTCGTTGTTGGGGCATTCGATTGAAGAGAATAAGAAAAGACATTGTTTATTATTGCTCTGTAGTGGCTTAGACTAAATTAAACTACTTTGAAGGAAAGTTATTGTAGTTTATATCAGAAGTGTAAATCGAATTTCACGTGCCTGTTCGAGCGGGCCAGTCGACTAAAAGAGCCAAATAATCATAATGGGAAACAAAAGCAAGCGCAAGAAGAGCAAGCGCAAATATAAAAAAATGCGTGCTAGATCTTCGTCGAGCAGCAGCAATATCAGCACAAGTAGCAGTGGATCGAGAACGCCACCAATGCAACCCCGGGCCAAGAGGGTAAAGGTATCTCATAGTAAACTGACAGCGTTACTGCATGGCTAAAGGTTATAGATTCCTACGCAGCCACTTTTTCATGGTCCGATAGTATGATTCGATATCAAGCGTTAAACAAACTTAAGGGCTCTGCCAAAATTTGGTACGATTCGGTTTTGCGTACAGAACATGTTTGGACATCTTGGTTGTGGGTAAATTGGAAAAATAAAATCTCATCTACTTTCACTGTGAAACGAAATATGTTTGATTTACTCAGGGAAATCATTGATCGTAAACCAACAGAAAATCAGTCACTGTACGATTTTTATTTTGAACAAAAAGCAAAAATAGACGCATTGTCTCTAAACTTTACAGACCAGGATACAATCGCTATAATTTTGGGTAACATAGGTGATAGCAATCTTACAGCGTCAGTAGAAGCTAGCAGCCCTATATCCTGCGACAGTTTAGCTAGGTTTTTACATGGTCGAGTTTTCAAAACAAAAATAACCAAGCAGTCTAGTACTCATTATCGTGATGGTACCCCGAATAACACTCTATCGGTTCACAACACTGTGCCGCAAGCACCAGTTTCTACGACTACAGCACCAATGGTACCTTTATCGGATTTAAGCAATGCAAGTCAGGGTCGTGAACCTATAGAGTGTTACAACTGTGGTGGTAATCATAAAAGGGTACACTGTTCGGTGAAATGTGAGTTTTGTGGAAAAAAAGGGCATACCGAGGCAACATGTTTTCATAAGAAAACTCATAAGGTAGATAAATTTGATAAAAACGATGATAAACAGAAAACCTAAAGTTGTTTGAAAGGTTTCTTTCTAGTTTAGTACCTAACTATGATTTTTGAACAATTCGCCTATTGAAGTAAACTTACCTATGTATGTGTTTCTGAAATCTTACCTTACCAATAAGAATGGTTGATTTTTTATGAGTAAGAACTTGAGAAGAAGTCAGTCAGGACTTAAATGGGTAGTAGCTGGTAAGACATTACTACCTCCATACGGTGGGTGGGTATTTGTTTTTTTTTTTTATTTTAATGTTCCTACACTCTAATTAGTTGATAATGTGTGAAAATGATGGATCCACGGATTTAAAGAAATGAGGGGATTGGCTATGGAGGCGTGGCCCGTGTCGTAACATCAAGTTTATTCCAGCTGGTTCGGTCAAAATCGGGCACTAGTTGCGCTTCATGGCTGGTCGCGTGTGCATTTACCAATGTACTCATCAAAATTAAAAGTGATTCAATTTAATGTTCGACATACATTGCTGTGTTTATCTTGAGACCAGTCACAATCCAAGCAACAAATGACGCAATGAAATGTAAAGTCAACAATGCTCTCAACACTTGTATTGCGTGGTACGGCCGCTGTGCGCTCCGCCGCGAGGAGAAGCTATATGGTATTCTGTGGAAGCTAGATATCGATGCCTAAGTTTGTATAGTTATAATATGGTTCGCATTGATTGGGTAATTTGTTAGTGTGAATCGGTCAAGTAGCCAGTAATAGCGTTGCGTTCAGTGTGTCTATTGCGCAAGTGGGGAAAATCTGGCGACATCGTGTTTCATATGATTATTATCAAATAGCCATACTATATATAGACTGTCTGTGGATGGATCAAAAAAAAAAAAAAAAAGCTTTCATCATAACTACTATAAAAGTTGTTCCTAGTGAAGTAATGTTTGGATATAGACTGCGTACTGATAGTGATAGCTTAGAGCCTGAGGTTGACGATGGTTGCGAACATACTTACTACGGACATGACGGCACTACGAAAATGCGTAAGTGTTCTCACTTAACGAGCAAAGTCGGTATCTCAAAAAGAAAGATTTGATCGTAGCCGCAGCAATACCAAACAATACAGTAAGGGATATTTGGCTCTCATTAAAATAGGTTCAGTGCCAATCCAATGACGGTCGAAGCAGAAAATTATTACCCGTGATTTAAAGGCCCATTCCAAATGGAGGAGTGTCTTGGTAAAGATAGATATGGTGTCAAAGACATGAGAGGCAACGAAAGAAGTAAAAAGGCTTATGAAGGGGTTGCAACGGCGGACCATTGATAAAAAGCAACTAAAGACGCGTGATGGCAATTAAAAGAGTAATTCATGGTAGGTATAATAAAGAGTAGGTAATACTACATTTATTTCTGCTAGAAGGGCATAACGTGAGAGTTACATCATAATTATGGTGTCGAGCATTAAGACAGTTATTTCGCAACCGGACAATGAGCTGAATACAGTCGTGACGGGGATCATAAAAGAGAGCTGAATAATACAGTCAATTTATGGACCTAGTTATGAACTGCCGCAGTCACGGATCCGCACAGTGAGCTGAACATAGCAATTAAAATTTAAACAGTCACCTCCTAAAACAGTAAATCGAGCTGAGACAGTTATTTCATAACCAAATAATAAGCTGAATACAGTCGTGACTGGGATCATAAAAGAGAGCTGAATAATACAGTCAATTTATGGATCCAGTTATGAACTGGCGCAGTCACAGTTCTGCACAGTGAGCTGAATACAGCAGTTAAAATTTAAGTCATGTAAGTGAGCTGAATGATACAGTCATTATATGGATTTATTTTGGAAATAACGCTGGCGCAGTCACTGCACAGAGGAGTAAACTGAAACAGTCGATTTACAGGATTATGAGTGAAGTGAACTGACATTTCAAGAACAGGGCAAGCAATCATGATGGGCCGAACGTAAATATAATTATTAGCAATTCGTAACTAAGCTATACATTTCAGATAAGCCATACATGTATGTCTCCTGAACGTGTTGACAAACACTCAAATGGGATGTTGTGAAGATTTTGGTGTGCCTGAGGACATGCACAGGGCAGGAGGACCGTGATGGCAACCATACTCTTTGGTTGGGAACTCCAGTGAAGAAGCCGATGCGTCATCGGCTGTCACTGTCATCGTGACAGCGCGGGTGACGTTGATTCCGGCGGCAACGGGAGTAGTTCGTTGTTGGGGCATTCGATTGAAGAGAATAAGAAAAGACATTGTTTATTATTGCTCTGTAGTGGCTTAGACTAAATTAAACTACTTTGAAGGAAAGTTGTAGTTTATACTACTAGCGCGCTAGTTACGTAATATACACGGAAATCGGAGCAAAGGTCGAAGAAAGTAATATATATTTATTATTTTTCTTCTTCTTTCGTATGAATCAGTGACCATTTCAAGTCAGTGGCCAGCTCTGGTGGCGGAGTTCTTAGCCCCAATAAAGCCTCCGTAATTATCATTTCACAATAATTCGCGATCCTATAGGAATACTTCACCATTCTCCGTCATGGTCATCTTCACGGTATTGGTCGCGAAGGAACAGGAGTAGAATCACCTAGTTTTAAGACGTTTCAAAGTGATCCCAGCGGTCCTACTGAATAAATGCTATTTGACTTTGACTTTGACTTTGACATGGCTTAACGACTTAAAATAACCGACAATTTAACGTGCCCCCGAAGCACGGAAGCGCTCAGATGAAAATGCCACTGGCGGTCACCCATCCACTTACAGACCGTTTCGAACGTAACCATTTTTGTCGCCGTTACGTTAACATGACGTAACAATTTTCGCGTAACAATAATTTTTGGTTATAAATTTACGTAAATCTCTGTCGTCATTACGAAACATGTGTCGTTAAAATGTCGAAAAGTGGGGATCAATCGTAACAGTATTTTTTGTCGCATCGTATCGATTCCATGTTGAAACATGGCAACCTTATTGTGTTCACTTTACCATTCAATGGTTCATTTCATTCATTCCTCTTTATAATCTACCCAGATTTATGAACAGAAATTTTGAAGTGTACTTTTTTAGTTGAAAGGTGTGTTGTGACATTAATTTTATTTTTCGCCGCCATCATAAAAATGTGAGTACCTACATTATTCTGTAATATTTGCTTGTTAGTCGACCTAAAATACTCTCATACTCTGCGAATTGAAATTCATCGTGCAGTTTAGTGTAATTTAACCAAATTTACCGATGCGCCTGTAGGATTTGATAAAATAGTTCAAATGTTTTCTGTTATTGTGATCATTTTCAATAAAAAAAAAAAGTCAAAATACAATATTTTCGAACCACATAAATGATTTATATTATACTGTCTATAAAAATAAGCAAAGTGTATTCTTTTTAACTAATTATATTGGATAGTTATGTAAATTTCAATGAAAAAATATGTATTTACTTGATGATAAAACTTGACCCACAGTTACGTTAATATGTTGAAAAATTTCAAAATTGTGTCAAGAACTGTTACAGGGCGACTGTTTTATAAAATGGAGTTTTGTTTATTTTATGTTCACAGTGGTTCTCAACATGCCATTTAATGAGGTTTCTGCGGAAGAAGGGTGGGTAGATGTAACCTACCTAATTTGACCTCGCTCATTGAAAAAAACGAGATACAAGCTCTATGATGCAATGAACACAGCATTCCAGAGAAAAACTGGAAGAAAATGAAATACAGAGTAAAATTAGGAGACATTCCTACATTCGAAAACGTCCTCCATTTTTTAATGTGATATAAAATTCAAAAAAATTAAACTTGGATTTTCATTTTTATTTTAAGAGTAGGTACCTGTACCTACTTCACCTTTTTTGTGTGTTATAAAAACAATCCATACTAATCTATACTCCATACTAATATTGTAAATGTGAAAGTAACTTTGTCTGTCTATCTGTCTGTTTGTTACCTTTTCACGCCCAATCCACTGAACAGATTAAGAAAAAAATTGGCATGGATAAAGGTTGTATCCCAGGGAAAGACATAGGCTACTTTTTATCCTACTTTTTATTTTATTTTTATCTACTTTTTATCTAGTTTATCAGTCATCTAGTACCCATAACACAAGCTCTGCTTACTTTGGGGCTAGATGATGCTGTGTGAAAAGTCCAGCTTTATTTATTTATTATTTATTATCCCGAAAAAATGCCGAGGGACCGCGGGTCATACCGCGGGAGCGCAGCTAGTAATTTATATTCATCTGCACAAACAACTAGTCCCTGAGCACCACTAAAGCTTGAGAACCACTGGTTTTCTGTTTGGACAAATCCAACAATTAGTGTCGTTATCTTTACTACAATTACTGTTACCTAGTGTCGTCAATGTGTTGACAATTTACTCAAGTTCATACAATGTGTCAAGAACAAAATGAAGAACAAAATGACGAAAATTATCGACACAAAGCACACACACTATTACTGTAATGTTTTCGATACAAATTGTCAACACCTTTAATACACGCTGCAACCAAAATCACAAGTAACGTAATTGTTACGACAAATTGCAAATTTGCGACGTTTTTAAAATTTTGCGACCGAAAATGGTTGTATGGGTTGCTTAACTTCAGCGATCAATCAAGAACGACCTAAGCAAGCACGACCACGAGCGTTTAAGGCTTAGACTAAGTAAACATTTTGTTTAGGCAAATGTAACTTTTACCTAGTTTTACTTTGCCATAACTTTCTATGAAGGTAGGTATCTAATACCTACCTTCATACTTATATTATTGTACGCCCAGGATGGGTAAACTGTTGATACCTAATTAGATTAATACCATCTTTGTAACACAGTTTGGACAATAAATTTTTCTTATTTCTTATTTCGTTTCAGCGTAAAGGAGCAACATACTAACTTTCGTATATATAAGGTCTTTAATTTTAAACTAACTTAATTCAGGAATTGGGTTCAATAAATAAATAAAAAAAAAATTATGTAATGATTTTTTTTTGTTATGAAAATCCCGAGAAAATCGATAAAGACTATCCTTTCAATTGATTGTTGCTTCTTGTATAACTTACTCCATACTCCATTCGTGATGTAACTGCGCTGCGATTGGTGGAACGTCTGCTCTCCTTGAAAATCATTATGCAACATTTCAAAAAAACCAATAAATGATTAATTTTGAAGTGAAAACTTAAATCGGCTTAGGAATTAAATTGATACGGTCAAACGTCTATTTTAACACAAAAATGAGGCTGTCAGTTTGTGTAGTTTAAAATGAAAGACCCTGTATATTAATGGTAAGATCATTTACAATATCCATAGTACCTACAACCATCCAGACACGTCAAAACTTGACAATCATCAAGTTCACTCAACTCAAGGTATTACAGCTCAAGTATTAAGAGCAAGTTACGCAACACGCGGACACGAAGGCGTGAAGAAAGTCGATGTTTACTTATTTAGCACCTAATAGGTGTCAACTCAAAAACCTAGTAGGAAATTACGAGTCTAAAATCACCCTTGAGAAAACTCCTTTAGATCAATAGTGGTCATAATTGGGGTGGTCGAAAAAAAGGGAAAATTAAGGTCATAATTCAATTTCAATTTAGTTCGATTGTAATTTGACTTCGGTTGCAGGCGATTGCTAGGCTTTTTTTTTGTCTTCATCATCATCATCATCATGTCAGCCATCTAGTGTCCATTACTGAACATAGGCCTCCCCCATCGATTTCCACAGCGATCGATCTCGCAGCCTGCACCCGACGGCTCCCAGCAACCTTTACCAGATCGTCTTTCTATCCGTGGCGTTTCCGGCTTAAGAATAGACCCCTGCATTTCAACCCGTGGATGTCGTAAGAGGCGACTAAGGGAAAATGCTGGGGGATGGGCAGCAGCACTCCCCCCCTCATTTAACAACTAGTAGTACAGCTATTAGTAGTATACCCGCATGCCCAGCGTGGCGAGTATGGGCAAATACCCCCTGATGATGTTACTAAAACTACCAAAGTTGTCGACATAGCTCAGAGAATCAGCAAACTGAAGTGGCTGTGGGCTGGCCATATCTGTCGAAGAACCGATAACCGTTGGGGTAAACGAGTTCTTGAGTGGAGACCACGACTCGGCAAGCGTAGTGTAGGACGCCCTCCGGCCAGGTGGAGTGACGATCTGCGAAAGGCTGCCGGCAGAAGCTGGATGCGTCGAGCTGAGGACAGGGCGCAATGGCGCGCACTAGGGGAGGCCTATGTCCAGCAGTGGACTGATATAGGCTGATGATGATGATGATGATGATGATGTTACGAAGACATTTTTCATACACTTCTCAAATTTACCAGTTTTCTTCAAGGATTTGCCCAAGCCTTTGTGTAATTTATCCCATAAACTTCGAAACAAGGCACTCTCTACTCACTCTCCCTCCCTACGCAAATTAAACGCAAGATACATTACACACAGCAAGAGTAACATAAAGATGAACAAATGCATTACTTTATGGCTGCTGAAGAAATTCTGATGAAAGACGTGTCAAGGTAAATCAATTATTTCCGCGATGTTTTCTTCACGCGCTTAACCACCAATCATAGGCAATACGTTCTTACCTGTGGACAAGGCCAATTAAGCTGAGAGGATAGTTTAGGTGCTACAAGCTTTCCATCTTAAACAATGTCCCAGGCACTACAGAGTCCCGTTGAGTGTAGGCATAGGTTGCCTCCTGATGTTGTATAAATCTAGTAATAATGTTGGGTTAGTGTTTTGGGCACGCTTCCGACTGACAGTGACCGGGATAAGTGGTTTTTTTCGGTAGCAGTCTTTTTACACCCTGTATGTAAGAACGAACCTCAAATATGAAGTTTGGATGGTAGCTTTTGGAGCTAGAAAGAAAAATATAATAATGCCGAGAAAACTCAAGGTCTAAAAGTCGAGGCTCAACCCCAAAAACAGTAAAAACATAACCCTTCCTTCGACAGTCGTGTAAAAAAAAATATCGCTAAACGCGTATTCACGATGACTTGTCTATATTCTTAACTTCTCTGTGTTTTCGCTATGCAGTTATGTCCAAACCATATGGTATGAAATATTTTAATAGCATCTTTAAAAAGTAGGATCTACCTGTTGACCTATACAGGGTGTAAAAAGACGTCTACCGAAGCCGAAAGGGGTAGGTACAGCATCCCAAAACACAACCAAATCCAAAAGGGTTTTCCGAAAAAATCATTATATCCGGAGAAAACAGCGTTTGAAGATCACTGTTTGCGTATGTACTGGGCGCGTTTTTATACGTAGATTGCTGGATTTTGAGTTTTAATAGTCTTTTTCTTTTTATAAATGAAATGATTTGGTAGGTCTTATTATGTCGTACTAGTAGTAAATAACTAGAAAATAAAATAAAATGACGTAGCTAAGTCAAATTTTTTTTTTGCTTTTTTTTTCGCTAAATATAAAAAAAATTGAGTTTTTTTTTTTCGATAAATATGTTCAGAATCATGGTCTGATTGCAATCCCTCAGTTTTCGGTAGCAGTCTTTTTACACCCTGTATAGCAGGATGCATAAAAAATGTTCCCATAACGATTAAATACATATTAGTTGGTGAAAAAATAACCTGTCTAGGGGAACGACGGTGCAGGGACGAATTTTAAAATATTTATTTAGAGTAATAAATGAAATAATTTAGTTACAGAAACTAAGCTACTACATATTTACAAAATACAACAGGATTAGTCAATCTATCTAAGGATCGTTAGAAACGAGCTATAGATGAGCTATCTACTGATCCAGGTCACTGTCAGCCGGAAGCGTGCCCAGAACACTGGCGGTATTACCACGCTGGATGGCGACTGGATAATGTTTAATCTATAGATCGTTTCTAACGATCTTTAGATAGCTTGACTAATGCTGTTGTATTTTGTAAATATATGTTAATATGTAGTAGCTTAGTTTCTGTAATTACAAGTAATTACTTACATTAACAAATAAGTACAGGTGAAAATATTAAATTTTTGACAGATTGACTTTTTGGCCCAGCCTTGTTTAGCGTGAATGGCCTCCTTTTGTTATATATAAAATTGGTGTATTTTTTTGAGAAGGAGTCATCAAGTTCATCAAGTAAAGAAAACCGGTTTCAAATGTAGATTTGTACAAGTAAGTATGAGTATAAGTTTCTTTTTAAAGTATAAATTTTGTGGGATCACCTTTCAATTAAAAAAAAACCTCTTTTTAAACAAAATAATGATATTTTTAGAACTATTTCTCCCGTAAGAAATATCATACAACTACGATAAACCTTATTAAAATAATTTAATTAATATTAATATGCTAGCAGTTATAATTTTATCCAATATTACGCAATCTTCTAATCCGGGTATATACGGGTCTATATTTTTAAATATTTTCTCTGCCTAAAACAAATATGTCACTTTCTCTTCGGAGAAATGGCAAACTATCAGATATTACTAAATTAGATAATTAACATAACCTATTACCAAATTCGTGAAATATCTTGGAATAAATTAATAATCCGATACCTTAGTCCATACCTGTTGATAGTCGAGTAGCAAGTTGCTTGGGGAAAATCAAGTCAGTCGTGTCTGTGCCTTCGAAGTGAGAGGACGTCTTTTGAACATAATCTGCGTTGGTGTTATGATGAACCATTTTTGATTGACGGAAAATGTGATTCAGTCAACGGGCTAAGCTGTTTTTGATAGTTTGAGAACGGAATTTTTGGGACTTTAAAGTGTGGAGTTTTTTGGAATTGTTCCTGTGAAGTTTTTAAAGGTAAGGTTTTTATATTAACTTTAAAAAATGTAGAGAAAATTTTACAAAAAGGCTGCCGAATATTTTCTTTGCAATGAATATTTTCATATTATAATTATTTTAATATTTATTCATTGAATACTTAAATAGTTAGGGACATCAATTATAATTTTTTACTTATTATCATTTATCTTGACATTTAAAATTTGCATGCCTAATATTTTGGTAGGACACAGAATGGACAAATATAATTTTAAGATCTTATTGTATCACATGTGTTCGTGCAAATAAATTTCATTTCATTTCATTTCATTTCATTTCATTTCAATTACTCTCTGTAAACAATATCAATACCAGTTACAGTAAAAAATATAGCTTTCTTTAAATTAAGATAGCTATAGATACCTACACAGCTATTAATCAAACATATCTAATCTACAGATATATCGAGGTGAAAGAAAATTGCAAAATAATCGCAGCCAGAGAGATCGATTTTAATTTAACATGAAATCCAATAGAAAGCTTGAACCGCGAAAGTTTGATATCTAAGTTCCTTGCTTCGTTCACTATATTCATTCTAAACAAACGGATGCATGTTACTAGTTGCAAACTAGTGTGGTGCAAAGGATTTTGAGTGCGCTTCAAAAAAGCTCGCGTTTAGCATTTCGAATGAGCTGAAATGAGATTTAGACAATTTTTTTCAAACTTCTTTGATTTGTTATCAGAAAACCCTCTTTAAACGAATCTAATATACTATGAGGAAACCCTCAGTATGTTTTCCTTCACCGTTTGAGAGTACCTAGTAGCATAGTTCACAATGCACTATATGTTTGGAATGCCGTGTTGGTCGAATGGGGTTGTGCCTCGACTTTCAATCCGAAGGTCGTGGGTTCGAATCCCGGCCGTGCATCAATGGATTTTTCGTTTCGTAAAATTTATATGCGCTATAGCATATAGCTCTTAACGGTGAAGGAAAACATCGTGAGAGCTTAGGGTGGTCGCAGACCTATCCGCGCCGAACTGTCAATTCAATAGAAGAAATGCTGAGAGCGAGCTGCATTTTCTGACGTCATCAGCATTTTTTGTATAGAAAAATGACTGCGGCGCGTACGGCGCGGACAAATGTGCGATCAGGTTTAATGTTACTCAATGATATGATTGGTATAAAAATGATTTAAAACTTGTTATGCCGACATTTTTAATCCTTTATTACGTTCGTTTCCAACTTTATTTCGTTGTGTAACAAGTCACCGGAAAAACTGAACGATTTTCTGAACTATTTAGCTGTATTATATTTCCTATCTATACACTAAAATAAAAATAAAATTGAAGAATTATAGATAACATTTATAACCTACTTTCATTACAAATATTATCCAATTCCGTTCAGCCGTTTTAACGTGAAGCAATCAGTACCATTAAGTTGGATTCCCATTATGTTGAATTCCCATTATATTGAATCCCATTAAGTTGGATTGTTGAGTCCTTTTATGTTGGATTCCCATTATGTTGAATTCCCATTATGTTGAATTTCCATCATGTTGAATCCCGTTAAGTTGAATTCTCATTATTGAAGGAGCAAAAAACAGGAAAGTTTGTGTCGTCAATCCATACAAACTTTCACAATTATAACACACTGTTTTTTTGAAATCCATAGCGGACACAGATCTTAGGATTAAAAATACCAAAAATCAAATATTTTATTAGACAAAAACAATAATATTATTCAATAATAAGCTCCGAATATATCCATTTGATTATATTACACAAGACTAGTCTGTCATCGAACCTACTTTCGCTGAGACGAAGAAAGTTGACAATATTATATGCAAACACGGTGAAACCATATTCACTATTACTTAACCGGAATTCATAAAAGTGTCCATAATTTCGCGATTTAGATTTGATAGACAAATTCCATTCGTTTTCTTTAGATATTAGGGTTGAATATCCTTTCAACTATGCCTACACTTAACGGGGCGCTGTAGTGCCTGGGACATTTTTTGAGATGGAATAGGCTTGCCCAGCACCTAAACCATCCTCTCAGATTAATCAGCCTGGCCCACAGGAAAGACAACGTCAATACGTGTGGAGCTGACCAAGCTAAGAGCTCGTGTTAAAGCATATAAATTTTGAGAAACGAAAAATTCATTGATGTACGGCCGGGATTTGAACCCATGACCTTTGGATTGAAAGTCGAGGCACAACCCCATTCGACAAACACGGCTCTAATCAGTATAATATAAGATCAAAAGAATGAAGTGGAATTCGTGATAAAAGAATGAATAACACAAAACTTATAAACATTTTTTTCTTTTATTTCTTTCTAATTCTATTTTCTAATTTAAGTATTTTCTTTGAAGATGTTATAATAACTATATTCGCGGCAAATCCATACTTCCATACTTCCATACTTATTAATATTATAAATGTGAAAGTATCTCTGTCTGTCTGTATTTCTGTTTATTACCTTTTCACGCCCAAACCGCTGAACAGATTAAATTGAAATTTGGCATGGGTAAAGATTATACCCCAGAGACGGACATAGGCTACTTTTTTTGTAAATAATCATAAGGGGGCGTGAAAATAAATCTTTATCGCCGAGGTCAAAACTGCTTTTTACTTTTTTTTAAATCTTCTAGGTGGCGTTTCTACTATAGCAGAGGTCGAGATATGATCATTTTTAGTTTTAAAAAGTGAATGGATATTTTTGAGTTTTTGATTCTTTTTATAGATTTTCGTATTAGGTAGAGCAATATAAAATTTTAAAATAAATAGAAAATATAAATTGCCAGGAAAAGTAGTTCAATGTAACAAATTTAATAAACCTCACTATATGATCACGAAATTACAGCAATTTAAAAATAAGTGATTTCATGCTGCGTAGAGATGTCGGTCGCGAATCATAAGTTATTAAGTCATATTACGTGTAATAAAAAAAACATTGAATTTTTATAGTTTCAAATAAAAAAATATACTCACCTATGCGTTTAAGCTTAAAGATGTCTATATACTAGGCTGGAACGTAATAAAATAAAACTTTGTTCATAATGTAAATAGCTTATTCCGTGCTTCGAAGAGCATGTTAAATTGTCGGTCCCGGCTTTAAAGTCGTTAAGCCATGACGGAGACCTAGCTGCGTAAAACCAACATCAGAGTTGGCCACTAAAACTAATAGCTGCTTATTACATAAACGTTAAACCTTAGTTGAACCCCATGTTGACACATGTCAAAACAAAACTGTTACCACAAAAAAGCGTTCTATGTACGAGTATTTAAAGATCGTTTTTCTAGGGACAGTTTTTTAGTTAGTCTTAGTCTAAACTCGGTTCATTTTCTTGTTTTCGATATCGTTACGAGCGTTCGCTTGTCACTAATCACTTGTCTGGCTCAAGTTTCATAAAATTAATTGGTAAATATACTTTACGATGTAACTAATGTGCAACCTGAAAACGAATCTTAATACGTAAGAATAAGGTGCAAAATCATGTACATGCCGGTGGTGATCTAGTTTTAATATTGATAGCTGTTATATAATCTCATTTGCATTTAATCAAGGCTCGACTGCTTTTTATGTTGTTTTGTAGGTGTAAGTTTAATTTTGGTTTGGATTTTTTTTTTCAGAATTCTTATTTTTGTTCCGGGTCTGGTAGGTAAGAGCTTTACCAAATATTTTGGTAATGTCTATTTATTATGTACTTTTTTCTGAAAAATACATATATGTACTTATTAAGCTACCCTGACCTAAGACAAAATTTTTTATTGAAGATTGTACAAAGTGTAGGTACAAATATTTGGCCTGCGGTAGGGATCTAACCCGCAACCTTCTGCGTCGCAAGCGGGCTTTTATCCATTGCACCACAGAGGTTTTCCTCAAAAAATGTGGGATGGCAGATGGCGGGACCAAAACAACTTTATCTAACGTTTTTTTAAATATTATTTTAACCTTATAATGGAATCTTAACATGTTTCCATAACCTGGGGCCGTATTCCCGTTCTTATTTTCGTTCGTTTGATGAATATTCGGATATTTCTTGTTACGATTTCCGACTTCAAGGGCCAATTTTTCGGTTTGGAATACTTGGTCCTAGGTTAGGACCTTGCTTTAACGTTGATCTTATCGACTGAATACATAGCTCGTAGTAAGAAACATCCGAATATTCATCAAACGAACGAAAATAATAACGAGAATACGGCCCCTGAACAGAAGTGTGTTAAAGTAACATTGTGCAAGTAACGTCACGGTACAGCTAAATGATATGTAAATTATAAGTAATTCATATTTCTATCGTACTATCATGTTCATAATAGAAATAGTAATAATCTTTACATTCGATTATCAATTTGATTTTTTATTTCACTTACAAAAATTATTCAGGGCTATTTCATTGGTGTTATTTTTTATGGTCATTTTTCGACGACCTCTGTAGCGCAGTGGGCGAAGGCCCGCCTGCGACGCAAAAGGTTGCGGGTTCGATCTCCGCGGCGGGACCAATGTTTGTATGATCTACAAATATTTTTCTCGGGTCTGGGTGTTTCTATGTATAATATGTATGTATTTACAAATAAAAGGTATATAAGTAGTATATCAGTCATCTAGTACCCATAACACAAGCTCTGCTTACTTTGGGGCTAGATGATGCTGTGTGAAAAGTCCAGCATTAAAAAAAAATTACACGATACCATTCTAGAATACCATTCTTGCCTCTTGCGTCCTCAAACTTAACGGAGCAAGAGCTAATATTCTGTGGCAAGAGGGAATGGTATGCCAGAATGGTATCAGTTAGATTGCATTTAAATAACTATTATTATTATCCGTTAGGCCTGGCGCGGCGGCAGATTCGGCTGAGGATCTCAAAAGGCGCAAATATATAAATCTTGATAGGGTTTATATATTTGAACCATTTGGGGTTGAGACCCTAGGTCCGTGGGGTTCTGGAGCCCTTCGGGTTTTCAAAATTCTTTCAGGGCGTCTGGTCGAAGCGACGCGTGATCCGAGGGCTGGCACATTTTTGGCTCAAAGGATCAGCATTGCCATCCAGCGTGGTAATGCCGCCAGTGTTTTGGGCACGCTTCCGACTGACAGTGACCTGGATCAGTTGAGCTATCTATAGATCGTTTCTAACGATCCTTAGATAGCTTGACTAATCCTGTTGTATTTTGTAAATATATGTAAATATATGTAGCTTAGTTTCTGTAAATAAATGTTATTAACTATTACATTCAAAAATATTGAAGCTTCAAGCCTCACTATGTTTTATTAACTTGTAGAAACGATTCAAACAATAGGTTGTTGGTGAGATAGTTTAAAAAGATTTTTTCGTCTACAATAACTTTCTTTATAATCGCATTCCACAATTTGTTGAACATAGATGTTTCTTGGGTGTTTGAAAACCCAACAAATATTATAAGCGCGAAAAAAAGATGAATGGATGTTTGTTACTCTTTCACGCAAAAACTACTGAATGGATTTTGATGAAATTTGACCCAGAGAATGGTTTTTCTAACCTTGGCACATAGGATAACTTATACCTATATACCAAATACCAAAATACCAAAAGTTATGTTTTACTCGCTTTTGTCGACAAGTGTACTGGTACAATATTGATCGCGTGCGATGCGCGACTCGGGTATCTGGCACAGTGGGCCGCGCGTGCACATTCTCATACGACATTTTATAAAAAAAAACAGTAGGTATGACTGTACCCCTAAATGATAATAACAGGAACGTTTTTTTATATGAAAAAGCTTTTATTTATTCATAACATATTTTTATTTTATGTGTTTTCACGCTAATTAAGTAGGTAAGTAGGTACAGGAAAGTTCTATTCTTAATAAATTGTAACTATTATGTATTTTGAATTTGTTTAACGTAATTGATAAGAATTTTTTTAAGCTAATTAAGTAGGTACAGGAAAGTCTTATCTTATCTTATCTTATCTTACATTAGGTATGCAATTCAATAGGGGGAAAACCAAAACATATAAGAAAAAATATTTATTTCGTAAAAATACCATCTGGCGGTTTGATCGTGGGGGCAGTGGCGAAGTTATGAGTTGGTGACGCTGACGCTGGCACATTTAATCCTATTCTCTCCAAGGTCTCTGGATTTTTTGACAGCTGAGAAGATTTTTTTTATAAATTCGTGTGACATAATATAAATAATTAAATTTAAACAAAAATAAAATCTTCCTATGTTCAAACTTACATACTACAATTATGAAGCCGTGTAATGTACTTATATGTGACCTACGAAAATAACTGTATAACCGTGATAATTCGACTATTTATATCGTGTGTGAATGGAAACGCGCACATTCCTCACACCGGCGTTGCTTTCCGGCTGTTTCAGCAACTAGATCGGGACAATTTCACTCCATCTTACTCTTTCTATTTCGTATTTATTGAGTAAACGCTATAAATTAACGTATTGCACGCTTCTGACTGACAGTGACCTGGATCAGTTGAGCTATCTATAGATCGTTTCTAACGAACCTTAGATAGCTTGACTAATCCTGTTCCTGTTTTGTAAATATATGTAAATATGTAGTAGCTTAGTTTCTGTAAATAAAATTACAGTATTATTATAAAAAAAAATAAAAAAAAAATAACGTATTTACATTATTTTGATGTGAATTCCGTGCTTAGGAGTGTTTTATATTATTTTCGTTTAACTGTCGAAGCAATGATGTTAAAAAATATAGAAATGGTCTTATTAGCACAATTTTTACTTCAGTTTGCGTCAAACAGAGCGACGTTTTTATCAGTGTCAGTCACATGTTCCAAGCCCGGGTTTTAAGCTTCGATAACTATTAACAGAACGTATCTTTACCTTAAAATATCTTTGCTCCGAAGTCGTTGAGCCTTGACAGAGGCCTTAAGGCGGCCTTTAAACTCCGTCCGTCACCAGAGTTGGCCACTGGCTCATATGAACTAAAAGATAGATAATTCTTTTCGTATGAGTCAGTGGCCAACTCTGGAGACGGAGTTTTTGAGCCGCCTTAAGGCCTCCGTCATGGCTTAACGACTTAAATAGCCGGGACCGACAATTTGACGTGCTCTCCGAAGCACGCGGAAGCGCTCAGATGAATATGCCACTGGCGGTCACCCATCCACTTACAGATCGTTTCGAACGTTGCTTAACTTCGACGATCTATCAAGAACGACCACGAGCGCTTCATCATCATTGTTCATCATCACGACTGTATCCTATTGAATAAATGAATTATCCTAATCCTAATGAATCATATTTTAAAATAAAGATTGCAATATACTGATATGAGAAATGAGATCCGATAATATCAGTTACCTATCCGAGCAATGCAGAATAACAACAAACAGGGGACGTTGCCAAATAACAATTGTAGCGCAGGCGCCGATTGCCTTTTTGTTTAGTTTAGGGTTTCGTACTTTGTATTGAAAACAGAAACCTTTAAATTTTAATTTATATGGGAATTTATGAGAAAAATAAGAATTTGATGATTATATGAACGTTCTAAAGAAAAAAAAGAATTTTGAAAATTGGTTCAAAAATTAAATAAAGTAATTACTAATTAGGTTCATTTATTTACAGAAACTAAGCTATAGTTGCTTTACAATAGATTCAGTCCAGCTATCTAAGGATAATTTAAAACGTTTTATAGATATCTCAAGTAATCCAGGTCACTGAAGTGTGTCCAAAACATAAAAAAATAGTTGAATCCTGTGTACTTAAAAGAATTAACTTAACTTTCATCCTTGCTTGTATCGGTATGCGGAACCCACTCCCCCGCAACAAACAGGCACTTGTCGAAAATCCAACTTTCGCCAAAACCGGTCCGCGGTCCGACTTTCTTCGGTGTCGTTTGCGTTTGTTACGTAAATGTAACGTAAAACGTAAATTACGTGGCTTATTACACGGTTTACTTTGTGGTGATTTTTCTATTGAGGTTTTAAGTTTTCATCATCATCATCATGTCAGCCATCTAGTGTCCACTGCTGAACATAGGACTCCCCCATCGACTTCCACAGCGATCGATCTTGTGCAGCCTGCACCCAACGGCTCCCAGCAACCTTTACCAGATCGTCTTTCCATCTAGTGGGGGCCGTCCTCTACTGCGGTTTCCGGTGCGTGGCCTCCACTCGAGAACTTTTCTGCCCCAACGGCCGTCAGTTCTACGAGCTATATGCCCCGCCCACTGCCACTGGGCTATGTCGGTGACTTTAGTGCGTCTATGGATCTCTTCATTTTTTTATCTTTCTTAAGTTTTAATCTTGAAAAATCTTAATTTTTTCACGGAGTGGTGCCCTGATACGTTGCGACGACGGCGCGGCAGACCGCGAACAAGATGGAGGGACGAGCTCGCCAAATTCCGTGCCGACTGGACCTTATTAGCACAGGAGAGGGATGAATGGAGGGAGTGGGGGGAGGCCTTTGCCCAGCAGTGGGACATTGAGGGCTAATATAATAATAATAATAATAAGTTTTAATCTGTAAAAAAAACTGAAAAGCCGCAAAGATTAAAAATTGACACATTTATGATCTTGCTCTATTCCACTCTACAGTAGAATAGACTAAAATTACATTTAAGTACAACAAGTTACCAAAGTAATTTAAGTTTTATTAGTAATCTAAAATTTCCCAATTTTCGGCGCAATTGTCTTTATTTTTCCTAATTAAAGATTTTTTTTTAAACACCGTTCTGAAGTTATGGTCTGATCAAGGGAAGAAAGGGTTATTTTTATAAATCAAAAGATTGTTGGCATTATTCATCACAATAGGATGCCAGTTACCTACATCCGTCCGAGGTGCAATGCTTGCTCTCCGTCACGCTCAGCTGGACGCTGTTATGCCATATTGGTCATTGGCCTCACTTTTCTAATGGCTTTATACGCATCAGAAAATGCGAAAAATATTATGTTTACTTGGGAATTAGCTAAAAACAATTCAAGAGTCAAACAAAAAATTTTTTATTTATAGCTCAAATGATCTACCTAGGTCAAAGTCTAGAAACAGTTGAGCTAATAAGGATCGTTAGAAACTATCTAGAGATAACCCAGGTCACTGTCAGTTGGAAACGTGACCAAAACACACTGGCGGCACCTTCGCTGGATGGTAATGCTGAACTGTTGTGTCTTTGTAGGCATAAATAATATTATTTATCTAGGAAATCTAAGTATGTATCAATGTTATCTAAGAATTCTTCTTCTTGCCGTCACCAGTTCTTTCGAACCCGTGTGGTGAAATGATTATAAGTGCACCTCAAAGAGGCTCCTTTCGTGCACTTGACACATGTTTTTCGAATTTGGTAGGTTCTACGACATGCCGGTTTCCTCACGATGTTTTCCTTCACCGTTTGAGAGTACTAGCATAGTGCACATACATTTTTCGGCAGAAAAACTCGTTGGTGCACTACCGGGATTGAACCCACGACCTTAAGATCAGAAGGCAGAGCCATTACCACTAGACCACCAGTGCTCTCAGAAGAGATCTAAGAATTTGATATGTATTATTCTAGAATAAATTAATATTATTATAAAATAAGTCTAAGCCTTTTTATAGTAATTAAATACCAGTTATTGTGCTTCAGTTGATTATGCATTGCTGCATAATTTTAATTGCTTATTTGGCTAATTTGTCAGGTTGAGTTGGATACATAAATCACGTTTCTTTCGTTAATGGAGCGTGATCGCTAAAGAACAGTAAGCCAAGCCTTACCCAATTACTTAACAATTAATGTGAAAAATGGTTGGTCAAAATTCTCTGGCTGTCTCTAACGAAATCTTGAAAATTTGAATATGCAAATATTTAGTGCAATCTGAAATGATATACTTATTAAAAAAATTGTGGCAAAAAAACTTAGTTATGAATATAATACGAGTATAATGCATTTTCCCATTAAAATTGACACATCATCTAACCGCCTATTACTCAAAATAGCTACTTTAAAATATACAAAAACAATTATTTAATTCACTTACAAGTCTTATTTACATTATACTGCTATATTTGAGTAATTTACCTACATTTTGTCCGTCGAAATGTCTTTTAAAATGAATTGAATGTATTTTTTACACAAATTGGTAATTTCAAATCCAGGCCAAACCAATACACGTTAAGTACTCGTATCTTACTGAATCTGTTGCGGAAACTAAAATAAGGCATATTATGTTATGTGACTTAACTCTATTAGTCGCCAGAGCTGGCAAACTCATACGAACTTGCCTACTCTATGTGTGCTATAACCGATAAAATATGAGCTTATTAAGCATTTTGATTGTGACGACAAGGGTGTGTGGCCGAATGGTAAGGCACTCCGGCTTTAGGAGGGTCGTCTGATCGTTGCGGATTCGAAAATTTTGATAAGACTCTTCATTTCTCAATGAAATACCCAAGTGTGGTATTAACACTATAAAAAATAAAAATTATACTTTTGCTTTATCTCTATATATAAAAATGAATCCCTATATCCCTTGGTCACGCCATCACGCGTGAACGGCTGGACCGATTTCACTATTTCTTTTTTTGTTGTGTTTGTTATTGTCAGGAGAAGGTTCTTATGACATCAAAAAAATATCAAAAAAATGAAATCCCTATATCCCTTGGTCACACCATCACGCGTGAACGACTGTCGCGCGGGTCAGCTAGTCAGTTCATAGTTTCTGAAGTCTCTACTTTAACGAGCATGGAGTCAAAAAGTAAGTTCGTATGAGTCAGTGGCCAACTCTGGTGACGGAGTTTTTAGGCCTCCGTCATGGCTTAGTAACTAAATAACTGGGACTGACAATTTAACGTGCCCTCCGAAGCACGTAAGCACTCAGTTGATACCACTGGCAAGACTACCGACTACGAGACCTAAAATGGCCAAAATCAGGCTGTGGATGATGTTGATGAAATAATTTCAAATCTCTATTTTGACCGTATCCTGCGCATGAATGGAATATGTTGCTATATTAAATGGTTCGAGTAATGACTGTAACCGGTATGTAAGTAGCCTGCTTCCTACATGGACGGGAAAAGGTGTGGTTATCATAACCCTACATCACATGTAGGTATAATTTGTATGTTATTACAAAAATATACTAGCTGCGCTCTACTGTTTTACCCGCTGTCCTTCGGGAGTACTTTTCTTTTCCAGGGTAAAAAGCCTATACATATTATTATGCTATTCTAGACTATGCTCTATCTCGTTGCACAATTTCATGTAAATTAATTTTACTTTCGACGCCTGGATGACCTCTGTAGCGCAGTGGGCGAAGGTCCGCCTGCGACGCAGAAGGTTGCGAAGGGTTCGATCCCCGCCGCGGGACAAATGTTGGTATGATCTACAGATATTTGTCTCGGGCCTGGGTGTTTCTATGTATAATATGTATATTTATAAACAAAAGTATATAAGTAGTATATCAGTCATCTAGTACCTACCCATAACACAAGTTCTGCTTACTTTGACGCTTCTTCTTATCGTGTCACTAGTTCTTTCGAACCAGTGTGGTGAAAGGATTTTAAGTGCGCCTCAAAGAGGCTCTTTTTGTGCACTTAACACATGTTTTCGAACTCTAAAGGTTCTACGACATGCCGGTTTCCTCGCGATGTTTTCCTTCACCGTTTGAGAGTACTGAAATAGTGCACATAAGTTTTTCGGTAGAAAAACTTATTGGTGCACGACCGTGATTAAACCCACGACCTTACGATCGGAAGGCGGGGCCACTACCACTAGATCACCAGTTTACTTTGACGCTGATTGGTTGAAAATGGCGCTAATCTGCCCTATTCCACTCTGATCGCCCTATTCCACTCTGATCCACTAATCAAATTCCACCTTTTCTTCCACATTAATCCACAACCATGGTGGATTATTTTCCACTCATTCGATACTATAGATGATTTTACACAGCGTCAGGAGGCCACCTATGCCTACACTCAACGAAACGTAGTAGTGCCTGGGACATTGTTGATGGAATAGGCTTGATAATAGCACAAGACTGAGCATCTTTAGATATTTTCTATTTGTTGTAAGGCTAGAGACATGAATGTTTACATTCAATTACATTCCAACAGTGTGTAGGTGAAACGTCCTTAGTTGTTTACAACATAGAATTAAGTATTCAGTCCTTACAGCTAATTACAATAGCGTAAAACCCTTTTTACATGCACCCGGCTCAAGATCGCTGAAAAAAAAACTTCTCTATCTAGGTTTCTTTGAACAAGGTATCCGTGTACATGTACAAAGGCACTCAGTATGTCAATGGTTGTTAGAAAAATCGTGCGTGGTTGCATTTTGACATTTTGCCATGAGTTACTTTAGGCCCACGGGCCTCAGGGTCGGACGTAGGATGACTTAATAATAGTCTAAGTTGGTTTGAGCTAGATGCTAAAACTGATCATGGAGTTTTTAAGTCTGAAGGCTATCTTAACTATATTTAAACAACCCAACAATGACACACAATACAAATGTGTGCTTCGGAAAACTCCGTGCTTTGTGTGAAAAATTTTTTTGTCCCAATATTAGAAAGTAGTTCGAAGTTCGATGAAGCGTACAATATTTCTGGTTCAACTGCACAGTCTTGATCTGAGGGTATTAGAAACTTCGAGGAGGTCTGTACCAAAATAAATATCTGTAGATTTTGCAAACATTAATAATAATATATAAATAATAATAACGCTGGACTTTTTCACACAGCATCATCTAACCCCAAAGTAAGCAGAGCTTGTGTTATGAAATGGGTATAAAAAATGACTGATAAACTACTTATATACTTTTTGTTTGTAAATACATACATATTATACGTAGAAACACCCAGACCCGGGACAAATATGTGTAGGTCATACAAACATTTGTCCCGCGGCGGGAATCGAATCCGCAACCTTCTGCGTCGCAGGCGGACCTTCGCCCACTGCGCCACAGAGGTCGTCACGTTTGTCCACATGTAACAAGAAAACTCAACTATTACCCCACTCTACCTTTTGTAGGTAAAGCAACATTCTTCAATGCAAAATGGAGTGATAGAAAACCTGTATAAAGTAGGTTTAGTTGCAAAATCTACATGCACGTAATTATATAAGAATGTATTTAAAGAAGAATGAATTTTACATTATTCATTATTTGGACAATAAAACTTTTTGACTGTTGTAATTTATTTAAGTAATTTGTTTGTCTTTTTCAGGTAATACATGCTTTTCGAGTACCGATAACGTTAGTTACTATTTTTTTAATTTAAAACTTGTATTAATATCATCAAATACACAAGATATTGTTGCGATTTGCGCAGACAATGCATGTGGACATTATCAAATCTGCATTTGGGAGTGACTCTGATAACCCCCTTACACAAAATACACAACTGAGATTTTCTATAAGCGCCTAGGTCACGTTATATGCTATAAGGATCCCATATTTTTCACTAGCTGACCCGCGGCAAATGGTTTTGCCATTATAAGTATCGCTATAATAAATATCGCTAAAATATCTATAAATAAATATATATAAAAAAAATATCGCTATAAAAAAATATGAAACTTTGACACTCCGTTCCAGCCCTTTTTGAGGGTTGTTTTGAAAAACACTGAAACACTTGTCCATTTATTTTTTATTATTAGTATTCACACCGAGTTTCAAGTAAATCGTTCGACGCATTAAAAAGTTTCATGCAAACGTTTTCACCCCTTTTCAACCCTTTGGGGGTTGAATTTCGAAATATCCCGCCTTAGTGGGTGTCCATGTTATAAAAGGAAGCTACTCTCCAAACAGCTTTCTAGTTTTAGCGGTTTCGGCTCGGCGATGATCAGTCAGTCAGGTCCAAGCTCTTATATATTTAAAGATGATACACTTTCTTTAAATTAATTTAACAAAATTGACCAAATAAGACAGACCATAAGAGTTTACCTAATTTAAAATCCCACGATCCTGCAAAAACCGCAGCAACTTTAGTCTAATCTTAAAACCACTATTATGACTACATCCTTACAAGGAGCTATTAATAAATTAACCTAGTATAGTCAGTCACATAAAATTATAAACATTTCCAAAAACTTGGCTCTAAAAAGCTGATACTCCCTGGTAGAACCATCTCACCGATTGACTATTTATATATGGGGAAAAAATAGTTCGAAATTGGTAGTATTTGGTAGTACAAACAAAAAATTCGTACATACTATACTTTTGAAGATATCACAGTCGACTTTGGTTCTGCTGGCTTTGGTTCATACGTCTCCATTTTGCAGCAACCTTTAATTTAAGTTATTCTCGTGTCTGTTGTATAAATAATAATAAATAAGTTATGTAACCTACTTATTGTTGCAAATAAAACATTTTATATTCTATTCTATTCTATTTAGAACCGAACATGACGGATCTAAATACCTAGTACCTAAATCACTTGCTATTAGATTTCGCTTCGGAACTAACTTCTAAAGCCAACTGTACTATTCTGTTTAGGCAGTTCACCTTGCTCCTACGCAAACTCAACATAAGATTTCCCTTGCATTGAGCAATTGTTTTGAATTATGTGCACAGATGCTTAGGTACTCGTATTGTCTCTTACATAAAGGAAATGAGTATTTTATTCGATATTGAGAAATACGTAGGCGATCATGGGCTTGCAATCCGTCATGTCACAGTTTCAAAATGAGGCCATGTTTTTTTATGATGAATGGGTCCGCTCTTTACCTCGAAACGTACACAGGCAAGAATGAGGTCTACGATGGAGCCTACCCAGAAGGTGCCTATTAACTCTCTTCTTAAAAACAACAGGGTCGTAGCTCAGCTGAAATACAGACGCTGGAAGCTGATTCCAAATGTTTGCAGTGCGCATAATAAAAGAACTTTGAAAGCGCTTAGTTCTAATTCGTGGAATATCAACCAGGTGAGGATGATAATCAGCTGTGCGTCTGAAGTCCCTGTAAAAGAACGGTGAAGGTCGTGCAGCTCCTGGGCACACTCACCGTAGTAGGTACAATCTGTAGAAGACCGACAAACTCGCTACCAGACTGTCGAGTTTTGCTTTGGCAAGATAGTCTTCACCTCTTGACTCTGCGCTTCACCGAGTCAAGTGCAGCAAGTTGATACTTAGCAGATCCATCCCAAAGGTGGCCAAAATAGACTGTTCCTGACTACCCGTTTAGTTAGTAAAACTTAAACAGGATGAGGAGGCCTATTCCAGTTTGCTGAATCGGTATTTCAAACGGTGAAGGAAAATATCGTAAGGAGACCAAAATAGCAATCTAATAAGATTGAAATGTATCAAGTGCTCGAGGAGTACTCGTCTCTTTAAAGCCTTTCACCACATTGGTTCAAAATAACTAGTTAAGAAGCTAGTAGCTTGCTTAGCCTTGTAGGTCTTTGAACTGAAGCTATATTCTGTGTGGTCACAAAAGTGGTTGGTTAATCGCCGGTGGCATTATTAACTCAGCGTTTCCGTGCTTCGGAGGGCGACTCACTACTTCACTTTCACCACACTGGTTCAAAAGAACTAGTGACGATAAGAAGACTACGCTCTGTATACTATTAATATTTTGTATTGTTTTGAACGACCTGTTTACTGTGTTGTTCTATTAAACACAAAGATGTGTTTATTTTCACAGAATGTGTAAGGCTATTGAATAGTAGTCTCCGGTTAATTATACAAATCCATGCTAAACAAATCGACTTGAATAATTTCTTTGAAAGCTACCGGACGTACTGCATCCTAGATTTCTAACGCTTAGACTATTCAACTAGCCTAGTCATGGTCGTCAAGCGCTCGTGGTCGTGCTTGCTTAGTCGTTCTTGATAGAACGTCGAAGTTAAACAACGTTCGTAACGGTCTGTCAGTGGATGGGTGACCGCCAGTGGCATTTTCATCTGAGCGCTTCCGTGCTTCGGATGGCACGTTAAATTGTCGGTACCGGCTATTTAAGTCGTTATGCCATGACAGAGGCCTTAAGGCGGCATAAAAACTCCGTCACCATCCCCACTTGGTTGATATTCCATCTATTACATATTACATATCGCATAGCAATAAATTGGAATCTGCTTCCAGCGTCTGTATTTCTACTGAGCTTCGACCCTGATTTTTTTAAGAAGAGAATTAATAGGCACCTTCTGGGTAAGCTCGCTCCATCGTAGACCTCACTCTTGCCTGTGTAAGTTTCGAGGTCAAGAGCCGACCCCTACATCATAAAACAAAAAAAAAAAATTGATAAAAGCAGCTATTTAGGCACTTGATAGATTGATTTAAAAACACAATGATACAGGAAGCTGTTTTGTTTTAAATTACCTACTTCGTACCTGTTGGCCAAGGTCTCGCCCATTATCCTTTAACCATTTGTCTCTTTTGAGATCTTAATTATATAAAAGTCGAGAGATAAAATAAAAATATATTAATTACTATTTCTTGGCGTTTTGCCTATATTGCAACAATAGATATCTTGATCCATTGATCCTGACATTTACTTCTGTGGTCGCGAAAGATTGTGAAAAACTACTTCCTCTTCTTGTCGTATCACTAGTTCTTTCGAACCAGTGTAGTGAAAAGATGAGTAGGTACATAAGTACTTACAATTTTGGGCAAAAACCAACAATTTTTTTGACAAGTGATTGCTGAGATTCAAGGGACAACAAACAAATCCTCCAATCCATACTAATATTAAATTAAATTTAATATTTTTCAAGAAATCGTTGAGAAAACTATAAATAAGCACTTTCATTTACCTTTGACCGTAACTAACAATCGAAAGGGAATCAAAACAGTTGATCATTAGTTAAACTTTCACTAACAGATCCATATTAAACAATTATTCAAAATATTTGTGAAATATAAGATCAAAGTCGCTTTCACATTTCGATATAGTTTAGGAGTCAATTGATTTTTGTGGACGTACCAAAAATTTATAAAAAATATGATCGAACAGAATCACGACTGGATCTTGAAAATAATTTCTCTCAGATCTTCAAGATATCCAAGATCCTTTGAATATATCTTATGGGGTAGTCAGAGGCACGTTTGGCATATGCCCACATTTATAAAATAAAATATGATTTGATAACAAATTACTCGTTACTTGCATACTCGCTTTTCATAATAAATGATTGTCTGTTTAATCAAATTCATCAACCAGTTTTCTTGTGATAAACAAATATAATATTGGTACAAACTGGTAGATATATAGAACCAAAAAAAGTACCATATCAAATATTTTCAAGCAACATCTCCCTGTCTATAGTAGTCCCGGATAACTAGCTGGTCATTTTCGTGGTCACGACTGCAAGTGCATTGACCGTTTAATGATCGAACCAACTGGTACTTACTGTGATGACTTTACTACCTCAGGTTCTTTATCATGTATGGAAATTTCATGTGCTCCTATACCAATTTTACGTCATTCTTGATAGAACATCGAACTAAGTGACAAGCGTATATAGATGGGTGACCGCTAATAGCAATTATAACTGAGCGCTTTTTTGCTTCGGTGCAAATTGTCGGTCCCAGCTATTTAATTATCAATGATGAATGCCTCTAAACGACCTCAAAACTACATCATACGAACTTACTTATTTTCACCCACAGATCTCATCACATCTAAAAACAATATTGAGTATTCTCTGCTTAAACTAAATTACTTAAACACCCTAGTTTTGATCTAACCTTGACTTACAATGGAGGAAAATTCACACGATTAAATGGCTTTCTCATTGCATAACATCGTGTTCAAGTGATTCATACTGAGAACTTAGAACTTCATTTTGTATTCAGAACAAACCTCTTTGGAACCAATTTGAGACTATTATGTCAGAACACTACGCTATTGTCATTTAAAGTACAGTTTAACTAACGTTTAACGGAGGATCGTGTTTTGAGTCTTCGCACAAGCTTGTACTAAGCATAGGGGGTTTTTGAACTGAATTGCAATCTTGTATAACCTTGTTCATTGAAAAAAGTTCTCTCGCTTATTGTTATCATGTTGCTCGCTCGCACGCTTGTGCCGTGACTAGTGTGCAAGCGAGAGAATCGTGTTATACGTTTGAATGCAGTTCAAAAAGTTCATCTCCGCTTCTGATGAAGTGATTTTTCAGGACTCGAATTGACTTCACTTTCATTAAGAACTGTCAAAGAATAGAGTTTATACTTTAGGAATTACAGCCACACATATATTTTGTTTTGTTTAAAAAATGAAAATGCATAGATACCAAATCAAATACTGCTGTATCAAAGATTATCTACTTTACTACAGAAACTAAAAACTTGAAAAGCGACAGAAGCGCGTTGATGTCTTTTGTATTCATTATCAATATTTAATTCGCGATAGGTAATAGGTCCGTGTTGGTCGAATGGGGTTGTGCCTCGACTTTCAATCCGAAGGTCGTGGGTTCGAATCCCGGCCATGCATCACTGGATTTTTCGTTTCGAAAAATGTACACGAGCTCATAACGGTGAAGGAAAACATCGTGAGGAAACCCGCAGCTTAGTATATTATATATAGTCAGCTCCACACGTATTGACGTCGTCTTTCCTGTGGGCGGCTGATTAAGCTTGAGAGGATGGTTTAGGTGCTGAGCAAGCCTATTCCATCTCAAACAATGTCCCAGACACTAGCGTCCCGTTCAGTGTAGGCATAGGTTGCCTTCTGACGCTGTATAAATCATCTAATATAGATGTAAAGACCTTTTCTGCTGAGGATCTCAAAAGGCGCAAATAAATAAATCTTGATAGGGTTTATATATTTGAACTATTTTGGAGTTGAGACCCTAGGTCCGTAGGGTTCTGGAGCCTTTGGGGTTTTCAAAATTCTTTCAGGGCGTCTGGTCGAAGCGACGCGTGATCAGAGAGCTGGCACATTTTTAGCTCAAAGGATCAGCATTGCCATCCAGCGTGGTAATGCCGCCGGTGTTTTGGGCACGCTTCCGACTGACAGTGACCTGGATCAGTTGAGCTATCTATAGATCGATTCTAACGATCCTTAGATAGCTTGACTGGTTCTGTTGTATTTTGTAAATATGTAGTAGCTTAGTTTCTGTAAAGGCCTAAGTTTTTTTTTGGCGTTATTTTAAGTTTTTTCGACTTATCAGGCAATTTTCTGTTTTCCCATAATTTAAAACTTTCATTTACTTTCGCATAAATCAGATGTCCCAATCATTATGAAATACTTTCACCGCCAAATATGGTTGGTTGGTTTTGTCAGGTATATTGTATAAATCATGTTGATTGCATAGATTTCCGAGAAGCAAATAAAAATGAACATAATTAGCTTAAACAGAAGTAAATAAATAAATAATGCTGGACTTTTTCACACAGCATCATCTAGCCCCAAATTAAGCAGAGCTTGTGTTATGGGTACTACGAGTAGATTACTGATATACTACTTATATACTTTTTGTTTGTAAATACATACATATTTTACATAGAAACACCCAGACCCGAAATAAATATTTGCAGATTATACAAAGATTTATCCCGCGGCGGGGATCGATACATGAATGAATGAATGAAAAACTCTTTATTGTACGTACACAATAATTACATAAAACCTAATGAGAGATCCTTTAAAATATTTTTTACAAGACTATAGATTCTGCAACATTACGTAAGAGTTTCTCATTCCGAACTATAAATATATCCCATACTCGTACAATGAAAGTATTTTACAACAAGGCGCGCCCATTTTCACTTTCATCCAAACCTGTTCGTCTTTCGATGATTTATTCTTCGTCTGGTCGTGATTTACAGCTTCTTATACGTTTTTAGACTTTTATGAGTTTCTTAACAAGATACTTAATTAAAATAAAAAAACTCGACTCATAAGCAAATAACGATCGCAAACATAATTATATGCTGCTTTTAATTTCCTTTATTTTGATAATCTATGGTTTATTTAAAAAAAATATAAACGAAATACGGCCTTACCAATAAACGTGGTATAAAGTTATTCCTAGTATAAACTGTCAAAATGTATGGTTATTTTTAGTTTATTCCGAGGAATAACTTTATGTCAAGTTTATTAGTAAGGGCTTTACAATTTAGTGTCAAAACTCTACTCTTGTGTAACGTAGAAGAATCTGTCGAAATCCATACAGCCGGGAAATACGACAAGCTTAGATACACACAAGATACGCGCGATAAACAAAAATTCTTCCTCGGAGGTCGTCGGTCGCCTAACAAGAAAATTCTCAAATTGTGGACTGTTTTATATTGTATTATAGGTAACCTACCTATGACCGGATTCAATGTTAAGGCACTACCCTACTCGGCCAATGCGGCTTCTTTCATACATTTTGATATTCAATTGTTCCAATTAGCGATCGTCAATGTCACCAGTAAATTTAGTGCGTCGGAATAAAAAAACACACTTAAAATCATGAATGAAACGGTTATAAATCAAACGGAAAACCAGACTAATTTACGACCAATAAATTCTAAAATTAATATTAATCAATTCAGAAATTAATATGAATTAGCTTTCTACATTAAAGTTGCTCAATTGACTTCGTTACGTAACAAGGTCGCCTGCGGTCAATGACGTTTCAACTTGACAAATGACCTTTCGTTTTCTCACGATCATTTTGTTTGTATTATAAAGTTTAAGATGTTGGTAGCTCTTGAACTTCACCCATATCATGAAGTGGGTTCGAATTTTTTCATCGCACCACACGTTTTTAGACTAAATTGCTAGAACGTAAACAGGTCACGACTATTTTCCCAAAGCATAGTAGAAATTCTTTCAGTTCTTTTATGTATTCTAGATCATTTAAAGAAGACTAGGGGTAGTCAGAGGCATGGCACATTTTTAATACAAACCCACATTTTGCAGTATTACGCAGTCTGTATCAGGACTGGCTGGACAGCGGGAATCCTCTACCGACGGTATAGTGAACAACCGCCTATGAAAAAAGCGCCCTGACTCTTAGGTTATTTTAGGTAATATTGGAACGAAGTTCCTTTTCGGACGTTATCAAGGATGGATGCTAGAAAAAAAAACCGCCACGACACATACATAGGTCAAAACATCACATTACGCAGACGCAAAACAGTCCATAGATTGTTACACTGTTAGTGCTAGGACTTTAATATTTGTCAATAATTTATTTGACAAATGTCAAATTTCAAAGTTGAAACTTCGTTCTAACCGAGTATTTCACATAGGTTCCATGACACTCACTTACTTTTTTTTGTATGTATGAAAATCTTTTTATTTACTTTTAAGTATATTAGAAATAGACCAGAATGTTATTTATATTTATTTATAAGTTGTATTTTTATAAATAAAATATCTAATCTACGGATCGAAACGGCTAACTTAACTATATGATATCCATCGGCCGTGGTTTGTGTTAGTATGAAATATGTATTATGACACCATGACGTAAATAAGAAAGTCAGACCATAGACGAAGACCTACTATCTACATAAACGGCATAAACTCTATGGTTGCGACCACTTCTCCGGAAGCGAGAGTGGTTTAACTAAATATGTATGTTTACGAAGACATCCGATGTGCGGTATGGGTAACACTTTCTATGACGGTTTGTACGGCTATAAATGAGACTACCCCCGAAAACGAGCAAGGTTAACTCGATTTTTTTTAAACACTTTACGGGTTCTCTCCTAATCATAGCTTAGTCAATTGTGTCGAAATATCGGGATACTTGAGAAAAAATTGGGTCTTTATCCAGTATCAGATTTCATTTGTCCCTGATAACAGTTGATGATCGCGATATCACAGGAAAAAATATATACCGCTATTTTGCGACAACCCAAAAAAATTTAATACTTATCTATCCTCATTATGAAAAATATCCCGTTGTGATAAAGCCCTGTCTAGCGTTATAATCCTGATCAAATATAAAGTACCTATCTATATATCCAAAAAGCTATGAATATGAGTGTGCCTGGGTAATGGGTATGCAAGAAGAGGAAGGCCGAAGAAGAAGTGGTTGGATTGTGTGAGACATGATATGAATGTAAAAGGAGTGGATGCACAGATGACAAGTGATAGGAGTGAGTGGAAGAAGAAGACATGTTGTGCCCACCCCACTTAGCGTTGGATAAGGTCAGGGAAATGATGAAATATAAATTACCTGTCCCTAAATTATAAGTACTAAAGTTTCTCTCATCATTGTAGCTATTACAAAATGATAGAATCTAAATCATTTCACACCTCCGCTATTGAGAGAGCAATTACCCTACATTTCAACAACTCAATCTTAAAAGACTGCGTTTCTTGACCATTTCTAAACGAAAGTCCGAGACATCATATAGACATAAATTACTTTAAAACATAACTCTATGTGTATGGAAATAAGGGAGATAGTTGAGTGAAGGGTTTTCGTTTGTTTTTGACAGGAGTGTACATTCGAGTTTTGGGATTGTTCAGGATCAAACTGGTTTTTGGAATACGAGTGACGTTTGAGTACAAGTACCTACCTACTGCTTTGAGGAATTTTACGAAGTTCTATGAGTATTTTTAGTTTTTGTTTTTAGGGTTCCGTACCCAAAGGGTAAAACGGGAACCCTATTATTAAGAGTTCACTGTCTATCTGTCCGTCTATCACCAGGCTGTATCTCATAAAACGTGATAGTTAGACAGTTGAAATTTTCACAGATGATGTATTTTTGTTGCCGCTATAACAACAAATACTAAAAAACAGAATATTTATGGGAGCTCCTATACAACAAACGTGATTTTTTTGGCCGGTTTTTTTATCTACGTGTACTACGGATGGATTATTTTAGATGCTCGTGTCTAAAGATCAAGGGGATAAATTAAGTATCGTGATTTTTTTTAAAGATCTAGTGCACCTAAGATACACTCTTGTTCCTGTTAAAATTTTAAGCGCTCGTGGTCGTGCTTGCTTTGTCGTTCTTGATAGAACGTCGAAGTTAAGCAACGTTCGAAACGGTCTGTAAATGGATGAGTGACCGCCAGTGGCATTTTCATCTGAGCGCTTCCGTGCTTCGGAGGGCACGTTAAATTGTCAGTCCCGGCTATTTAAGTCGTTAAGCCATGACGGAGGCCTCATGGCCTACAAACTCCGTCACCAGAGTTGGCCACTGACTCATACGAGCTTATTTACTTTTTTTTTGTTAAAATTTCCTAATTTCCTCAAACCTACCAATGCTTAGATCCTGGACAAGAGAATGGAAAGGCTATTTCCGTAGAACAATCACAAATCCAACGCTCTACTTGCCTCAAAGAATCAACACGCATGGCTAACTGTGAAGATGTACACCATTATCTCTATCACAATAGGCATAGAGCTCAAAATTGCAAAGAACATTGTGAGTTATGATTTAGCACACGAAATTCATCTCTGTAGTCAAAGAAATAGGATTCTGAATTGTATGCAGTGTATTAGTTACAATGTAGTAATTTCAGCGTTATTGTGTTAAAAATAGAGTCAAAAATCAAATGATGTTTGAGAATGATTTGGCAAAAAGGTACAATGTAGAGAAAAGTAATGTAAGTAAAGTAATAATGTATACTTTCCTTATTATCTAACTATGTAACAATTATGTTAACTTTTGGTTGATGGCAAAGAAAAAAATCAAAAAATAGTTGCGGCGGAAAGTGTATCTGTGTATAATCATAGTTCTTCGTCTTTGGATCCAAGATGAGCAATATTTTAAAGGCATAATTTAATTATGAAAGAAATTCTCGTGAGAAAACCTGGTCAAATCTATTTACAAAAGTTTTTGCAAAAACTTTGAATTCTAATGATATTGAAAACGTAGAGAGATTTGAAGAAATTTGCAATCATTTTCAATCAATCAGGAGTAAAATTTCAAACTAAAAAAATCAGTCTTTGACAAAAATATCGGTGAACCTTTGAGTATCGGCGAACTTACATCGAAAAATTAATAACAGCCGAACAAAAAAACATCACCTTTTTGAAGTAGGTTAAAAATATACCATATCCACCATAACCAGCTAGTGTTCTTATAGGCGGCGATAGGCTTGCAACCGGTCACGTATGGAATACTAACTTCTGCAAGATGTAGGTATGTATCAAATATGTGTTTGGACATGCCACTGACTACCCCCCCTAGACATCTTCATTGGATCTGGAATAAGTAACATAAAAAGATCTGAGAGAATGTCTACCGCACCTTGGGGATACAGTCGTGAAATTGTTTACGTTTTTTTTTTTACGTAAAAATATACCATCTATTTAACATAATAGCAAACCTTTCATCAATAATTATCCTAGTTACCTAACACGCGAATCGGAATAATTAATCGAACCAGTACCTAGTTGACTCGGTTCAGTAGACGCTTGAAGTCGGTCAGTTAGCAGATACAGTGAACAGGTTAGATGGAAATAGTTTTATTTATGTAAGAAATGCAATATGGTACCTACCTATTACTTACGCCCACCGTGTTGGTCGAATGGGGTTGTGTCTCGACTTTCAATCCGAAGGTCGTGGGTTTGAATCCCGGCCGTGCATCAATTTTTCGTTTCGTAAAATTTATATGCGCTATAACACGAGCTGTTAATGGCGAAGGAAAATGTCGTGAGGAAACCCGCTGCTTAGTCAGCTCCACACGTATTGACGTCGTCTTTCCTGTGGACGGCTGATTAAGGTGAGAGGATGGTTTAGGTGCTGGGCAAGCCATTTCCTTTTGCGGTGGAAGTCAAAGGACAAAACTCTTTATTGGTGGAAATCAAACCTATTTTATAAAAAAGAGTCCGTTCCGCTTAGCCATCTCTTGCTCATTACCCTTTTGCGGTGGAAACCTGGCTTACACTCACTTCTTCATATTGTGGACATGTGTCACATTGTACTCGTATATACACCCTGCCTCCAAGGATACAAGCTTTCACGACAATATTACAAGTCGTGATCTCAAACGGAACCTGTTACCACGATCTAGATATTAAAGTAGGTACCTAGGCTATAAATAAATGCCTAGTTTCCTAGACGTTTAGTACCGACGCTGCATATTATCAACTCTCTAGAGTTAAACGCAATTTACATGATACCATTCTTGCCTCTTGTTTACTCAACATCAACGGAGCAAGAGCGTATATTCTGTGGCAAGAGGCAAAAATAGTATCTTATAAATGCTCCTTTCGTTCGCATAAGTGGCCAACTCTGGTAGGTATTTTGTTGGCCATTTTTAAACCTCCATCATGGCATCTGTCTCGTATCTAATAGTAAATGAAATGAATTATTTGCAACATAAACAAACACACAGTACAAGATTTAAAGTACATAAGAAGGTACAAAATTCATGTTACAGTGAAGTCTGACTCAGCACTATGTTGTGTTTGTAAAACACAACGCTAACTACTAACGCTAGTAGTAAAATGAACCTAGGAAATAATGAAAAGCAACACTATATATGCATCTCATTACAAAACGTATCAATTCCCGAACAATGCCGAACACGAGCCGAAGTAAAAACAAATCGGACACGAGACAGAAAATAAACACAAACGGTAACTTTATTGGGTTGAATGAGGGAATTGTTGGGTTCTTCGAAGTAAGTCGATAATCACCTAGCTACTCAAAATGAGTGGATGGTTCAATGGAGTAGGTTCCAGCAATTGAACTCTCAACATAAATCTCAACATAATCAGAAAGACATGTGTAAATTGCACGCAAGAATCACCTAGCTCTTTTAAGTGTGGATAGATCAATGTAGTGCCTGGAGTAAGTAGTTTTGTCCAGCAGTTGAACTAGTGCACAAAAGAAGCCTCTTTGAAATGTATTTTCAATCCTCTCATCAAAAAGCTTAAAGAAGTGACATGTTAAGAGGAAAAATCTCCCTACCCTTGTCCCATATCATGTGTCGGTACACCATTGTGTTCTTCCATTTTCCTCTAACAGCCGTCATCTCAACACCCACTCTTTTCTTACACTTTATCACATAAAATATAGGGTCTTTAATTTTAAACTAACTTAATTCAGGAATTGGGTTCAAAAAATAAATTAAAATATATTTATGTAATGATTTGTTTTTTGTTTTGTTACGAAAATCCCGAGAAAATCTATAAACTATCCTTTCAATTGATTGTTGCTTCTTGTATAACTTAGTCCATTCGTGATGTGCAGTTCGCCCTATGATCTAGACATTAGTGAAGTTAGCCGTTTGTCTGCGCAGTGACTGCTTTTTCATACAAAATTGTGTTCTGCGCAGACAAACGGCTAACTTCACGAAAGCCTAGATCCGTTAGGCGAACTGTAGCTGTGCTGCGATTGGTGGAACGTCTGTTCTCCTTGATTACGTTTTAATACTTAAAAGAAAACCGACTTCAATGTTTGACTCGAAACGCGGTGTGACTCAGGGCGTCAAGCTGTCGATTCGATTTCTATTTGTGACATGGAGGGAAGGTGTTTAGAGTTTTACGGGGAAACTATCAATCCCTCAGGAATAAAATGTATATGGGACCACCTCTGGAGTATACGCTTTCAAACATAAAAAGAATTTTGCAAATCGGTCAACAAATGGCGGAACAATCGCGTAACAAGATACAAAAAAAAAAAAAAAAAAAAAAAAAAAAACTTACAGACGACTTGAGAACCTCCTCCTTTTTTTAAGTCGGTTGAAAATCATTATGCAACATTTCTAAAAATCAATGAATGATAAATATTTAAGTGAAAAAATGGCATAGGAATTAAATTGATACGGTCAAACGTCTATTTACAACCCAAAAATGAGGCCTTGTCAGTTTGTGTAGTTTAAAATTAAAGACCCCATAAGTAATTATATTATCTAAAGAGCTGAATAAGCCGAGGATTTCAAATATTTTGGACTCGATCTATAATTACGATAGTTACGCCACATAGAAATCAAATCACTTAAATGCCACTTGAAGTAGTTCAAACAAAGGAAAATGTCAATTGATCTATTACAAGGTTATTTTATAGTTAGGAAAAAAACCACGAACCGTTTAGTCTTTGAAGCGAGATTATAACAAGAAAATACAGGACTTTAGGTAGGTACTTCTATTCGTTACAATCAAGGATAGGATTTTTTAGTGTCACAGGAAAAGTACCAATCCTTCAGTACCTAATCTTTCTCTATGTATACAAGGTGTCCCGTAATGAGTGGATAATCCTTTAGCTACGGGTAGGGGGCATCATAGGGAACCAGAAAAACAAAACTTGTGCCCAGTAAAAGTCTCACGGTTTCCGAGTTATGGGACTTTTAAGAAATTTTAAATTTTTTCTACCCTTGTTCATTCTTATCGATGCTAAGATCACAAATGAAGGAATTTTCTCAATCTGTTTTCTTTATAGCATTGTTGGATAATTGTGCTAGCCAATGATTATAATAGCCTTTAGCTACGTAAAGGATTATCCACTCATTACGGGATACCCTGTATGTATGTATTTACAAACAAAAAGTATATTGGTAGTATATCAGCTGGTTCCCATAGTACAAGCTTTGCTTAGTTCGAGGCTAGATGATGCTGTGTGAAATGACCAGCATTATTTATTTATACATAGAGAAAAATAGAAACAGTCAAACATTGAGCCTCTTTTTTATGAAGTCGGTTAAATAGTGCTCTCTCTATCTACCATACGTAACTTTGTTGACAATGTAATTCTAAGAAGTAAAAGAAAACAACTCAAGGGCCACGCCCTTACTTTCCAAGCAACACTTAAGTGCTGAACTTTCACTCGCTTAGGGTCAGTTCTATTGTTTGTAGGTATCGACTCTTTCCTTTGGATAAGGCTAATTAATCTGAGAGGATGGCTTAGCTACATACCTACATTCCATCTCAAACACTGTCCCAGGAGCGTCCTGTTGATTGCATAGGTTGCCTCCTGACTGTTGGAATTAAATAAAATACCGGATAGAAAAATAACTGTCCACTGTATTTGTTGTAAAAGCTCAGTACAATTAGAACATGACATTAGACCATAGATACTAGAACCGATTCATATTTCATAGATAATAAATAACGTTCCAACGAGTTGTGGATGTTTATTTCAACATCCTCCCTCTGTATAAATTATCTAGATATGAGCTTACTTTGGGGCTAGATGATGCTGTGTGGAAAGAAGCATTACATACATACATAAAATCACGCCTCTTTCCCGAAGGGGTAGGCAGAGACCACGGATCTCCACTTGCTACGATCCTGACTGACACACAACTTTTTTGGCTCATTCACTCTCATTACATTCTTCATACATGCTCGCCGGTTTAGGGTACTTTTGACCTGGCCCTTCTCCAAAATGTCGCCAATTTGATCCAAGAAGGTTCGCCTAGACCTACCCCTTCGAGCTGTCCCATACACACTCGATACACTTGCTTTGTCAAACGACTGTCATCCATCCTCTCTACATGCCCAAACTTTCTCGATCCTCAACACTACATCTTCTTTCACTCCACACTGTTCCCTTATCAAAATAAATTTGCGGGTCTGGATGGTACTGTGGTAGACGTGGTTGGTACGGATCCTCATACCCACACGCCTCCTTCCCATCTGTATCAATGAAAACCCTTACTAAGGGTACTAGGATTAAGACAATTTATTTAGAATATAATAGAATAACATTTTTTTTCTCCACAATACAGAAGTACCTACACGAATGAGTTTTGCAATTTTATCAATTTAAGTGTCTAAATATAAGGTTACTCGTCAGCGTTTGCTCCCGAAGCTCAAGAGTCTGTTGGAGCGCTGGTTTTCAATGGCGGCGAACAGAGTACCTTAGCACAGCACATGCTGCGACACGCGCCTTATTGTTTTAAAGTAGAAAAGTACTCTATTTGTCTTATAGGCATATGAAAACCCAACTACCCTTTTGTACCTATTAATAGGATTATTATAAACTATAATTTATTTACCTCGTAATGTTGTGGTGAAAATAAGCTTTCTCCTCGACTCAATATAGCGAAAATATCTGTCATTATTGTCTTGTTGGTCTGACTCTAGGAAGCTATGAAACAATCCAAGATGGTTCATCGTACGTGGTGTACGCAGATTTATCCGCGCCGAACTGTCAATTTAATAGAAGAAATGCTGAGACGTCAGAAGCCAGCCGCATTTGCTTTTAGAAAAATGACTGCCAAATGTGCGATTAGGTTCAAACGAATACCTACTCTACTCTTTGTTTTAGCATTGTACACGAAGTCAAAGTCAAAAATGTGTATAAGTCCAGTAGGAACAGTTTGATCACATCACATCTCGTCTTAAAACCGACCAAGTGCGAATCGGACTCCCGTACCATTATCTATAGAAATGGTAAAAAAATCACGTTTGTTGTATGGGAACCCCTTGAATATTTATTATAATCTGTTTTTAGTATTTGTTGTTATAACGGCAACAGAACTACATCATCTGTGAAAATTTCAACTATCTAAATATCACGGTTTATGAGATACAGCCTGGTGACAGACGGACAGACAAACAGACAGACGGACGGACGGCGAAGTCTTAGTAATAGGGTAGGCCCTAAAAACTAGCTAGATGATTCCACTCCTGTTCCTTCGCAACCAACCTAATAAGGGCCCTTACGTCACACTGGTTATCAGCGCTTATTTGATTGTAATCTTTATTACAATGCAGTAAGGACTCTGATTAATCAGCAGCGACAGGTGAAATCAGCGAAACCAATTCAGCTGAGCAATTAGTATCCTTATTACATTGTAATAAAGATCATGGTTTTATGAGTCTCGTGTGCCGACATACGTAAGTCAAAATTACTAGGATGAACATCAATTACGTAGTTTGATTGAAGATAACTTTTTTCCACATTTTGTACCAAAAATTGAAACTCGCAGGTAATTGAATGTAGCCAAGTTTACTTTCCAACGACTTTAATAAGATTTTATTACTTACGAGAAAGTTGGACTAATAATTCGACCAAAGTCTGTTCATATTTTAGTCAAAGTTTAAATCTTATAGGTACTGCGAATAAAAACAAACTATTACAAAGCTTAGATATTAATTTTGCCCTATTCCACTCTGATCCACTAATCAAATCCATTAAGGGATTAGTTTCCACTTTTTCTTCCACTCTAATCCACAACCATGGTGGATTATTTTCCACTCATGTTTTTTACTCCACTCTGATCCACTACCATAGTAAAAAAAAACATACAGTCGAATTAAAAACCTCCCCCTTTTTTGAAGTCGGTTTAAAATGTTATGATTACTAACTTTTGCAAGATGTGGGCATGTATCAAATATGTGTTTGGACATGCCTCTGACTACCCCCCTTAGACATCTATATAGGCTCTGGAATAAGTAACATAAAAAGATCTGAGAGAATGTCTACCGCATCTTGGGGATACAGTCGTGAACCGGTTTACGTTTTTTTTTTTTAAATGTTTTACCTATTTTACCTCCTACCTCTAAACTATCACGCAATCTTTAAAATTCGCTATGTCTACTATCATTCAAATGATTTCTGGTTCTGCCACTAGGTCAGTTACACACGAGATGTGTACAACAATGTAAGATCACTGTTGTGATGTAACAATGCCCTTATTGTACTTACCTGTAGTACACGCAATATATTTGTAAGTTTTATACAATTTTTTTTAAGTTTTCGTAAGTATGAGCCAACTAGAGAAGTAGAGACGGAGAGTTTTTATAACGCACGTCATGACTTTACGATGCGTAAATCGATTGATTATTCTATTGTACAACTCTAGCATAAGGACTTTAAAAATCGAATGTACCAAAATTCTATAGGCGGTGGTCTTATCGCTTAGAAACAATTTCTACCAGCAAGCTTTAAGTTATAAAGGAGAATTATATAAAAAACCGGCCAAGTGCAAGTCGGTCTCGCGCACGAAGGGTTCCGTACCATTATCTAATAATAATAATAATAATAAATAAATAAAAAATCTAGATTGCAAAAAGTCGTCAGACGGTCACCCAAAATAGGGTCGCGCCACGCATTGCTCAATGTTGGTCAAAATACAAACTTTCAACCCTTATTTTCGCTATAAATCGAAAACTATAAATTATAAAAAATATTGAAAATCTGTTTTAGCTGTTTTAGCTATACGATACCAAACATGACACGGTTAGTCACTTTAAAATTTCGACTCCCATTCCTTGCATTAGGTCCTGTTTTTTTTTGTGATCTAACTAAAAATATACGGTTTTCAGATTTTTCCCTGTACTTGTGTAGTCTAAGACGATACTACTTGTCAAATTTCATAGTTATTTTTCATAGGGATCATCACCCTATGAATTTTTATTTCCATGACTGTCGAAATACACGTTTTTTCGGCATAAACGGCTGTATCTTTTTTTTGCGTTAGATTTTTTTACATCTTAAAGGGACCGTAGACTTGAGTATACAGTTTAAATTTCAACTCGATATCTCCACGCGTTTCCAAGATAAAGGGTCTTGACAGACAGACAGACAGACGGACAACAAAGTGATCCTATAAGGGTTCCGTTTTTTTCCTTTTAAGGTACGGAACCCTAAAAACTACAAAATCGATAGCTACAATAGTCTCGATTTTGTAGTTTGGACCAAAACTGTGCTAGTAAAATGGTTCAAAAATATAAAAGACACCACAACCAGCTATCTACACAACTTTTAATTAATTACCTTACCTAGACAATGATTTTGCTAATTATGTAAACATTGCGCGTTATCTTTATGCCATATTGTTCGCGTAATATTACCTACATAAGTGATCTTATCAAATTCCCAGACATTTGTTAGTTCACATTGTTTGAGAAAAATCCCAAAGACTTCCACTAACCCATTTAATGTTACTAGACTGGCAACATTGAGCAATTGTTACAATAGAACCATTGTAACAAATTAGTGTACAATAAATCTAGGCATGAGGGTTAATCATAAGCGCCATTTAGACGATACCATATCGCATGCCATTCTTACCTCTTGCATAGGTACCTAACTAAACGGAGCAAAGGGAAAAGTGGCGAAAATAGTATCATGTAAATGGCGCTCTAGAATATACCTACGGCCAAAATAAATATGAGACGACATCTACCAACATAGGTACCTACCTACTACCCTCATGAACTACATTTCCACGGTTCAATTTATAAGTAACTATAGCTGACCCGCGCGCGCCTTCGTCTGCGCATTGTTTCGTCAACGATCTTATGAACTGCCTTGCACAACCCCTAAGGGGAGTTTTTCAATGTATACCGAGTTTAGGGTGAATCGGATCAAGGAATAAAATTTTCCATATAAACTGGACCAACCTGTATACCATTTTTCTGTCATAAGAACCTTCTCCTGACAATAACAAACACAACAAAAAAAAATAGTGAAATCGGTCCAGCCGTTCACGCGTGATGGCGTGACCAAGGGATATAAGGATTCATTTTTATATATAGAGATTATGTAGATGAGTTATACAATTGTTACATTTGTAATGAACTCATCACTCAATCAACAGAACTGACAGAACACAATCATTTGTACATTTTCATAGAATTGTCCTGTAAGTAATCGTAAATGTAATTGCTATAAATCGAGCAATAAAAAATTGGTGGTCTAGTATACTTTTAGATGAGGACTTACGACAGACCTTCAGTTATGTGATAATTCTAGCTTTTTATTATAATTACTTATTTATTTAACTCTGCTCTACCCGCACAATAAGCTGTAAGTAAAGTGGTACTCCCACTAAATTCAACCATGACGTCGATTGACTGTTAGATTAATTAGCAGAATGACAGCATTGACAGCACGTGCAATTTCTAAATGCACCTGGCATAAAAAAAAAACATTTATCATTAAAAAAACTCATTTCTTCTTTCCAGATGGCGCACTTCACGGTGCACCGACTGACAGCTGTTATCGTGCTCCTATCAGCGACGGCAGCCAAGGATCAGTCACGCTGGTCACGGCAGATCAGTTCATACACAGCTGATATCAGCGACTGGGTCCCGCTCTCTGGACCAGTTGAACGAGAGCCGCCACTACCCCCTATCAAACGCCAAGCGGTCGCCGAACCAAGAATCTTAACCGAACCCTTTCCTGGGATATCCAGACCGACTGGATTTGACTCCTTCCCATCAAGAGCTTACTACAACGCACCTTCAAACAGACAACTGTATCTACAGTCTGTCCCATCAGTACCATCAGCTCCTCAGAACTTCCTTAGTGAACAAGGCTTCGGGCAGAGCATACGGTTCGGCTTACAGCCCACCTTCACGCAAAACCAAGGGTTTCTATCCCCACAGTTTATGTATGACAGCATCCCACAGTTGAAGCCAAGGCCACAACCTATCCCGTCAAGTCCTGTCAAATTCGAAAATTTCGCGAAAGCATCGCCTCAGAATCCAGTTCCTGTCAAGCCTTACAGCCAAGTTCCAGTGTTGAAACCCTTTAGCAGTCAAGCTAAGAAGCCAGAGGCACCGAAGTTTGTTGATGGGTATCGGGCAGAGAACTCTACGAACAATTACTTCAACCAGAAGAAGAAACCACAGTCGCTACAGAAGATCAAGTTTGAGAGCCATGATAAGAAGCCAGAACAGCATAGCAGTTCTAAAGTGGAAAGAGAAGAAGTACAGTTACTTTACGTTCCACTGGAATCTCTGAACAGAGGACAATTTAATTTCAGAAGTCCAATCACAAACTCTCAAATAATGAACATGGACTTGTATACGCAAGGAGCTCAGCGACCAAAACCAGCGCCAGAAGTTCAAAGACCCCTTCAGAAACCCATCGACAGCTTCCCCAGTCAAAATTACTTCAATGACTTCAACACGCAGTTGAAAGAAGTAGACCAAGTGCCGAAGTTTTCAACGATATCAAGTCCGTTCCCTACCGCTCCCCCTACCACTCCTAAGCCCAAGAAACTGAAGCCTCATCAGCCACCTCTCGCTATCTTCTTAACAGAAGACGCCAGCAGGAACAATCAGATCAAAGTCAGCGATGTCCTAAACTCTCTGAAACACGCTAACTCAATTCCTGTTCTAGACTCCGTCAACCCTCTTAACGCTCCAAAGGTCTTCATAGGTCCCTCTTCGCTGCAGCCTTTGGACAAATACGTCAAGTTCGAGCTTCCATACCTATCGAATATTGAAAACTCGGATAAGAAACTCCGTCAACTTCCATTCTTCGTTGCTCCGCTAAGCTATAATACTCCTCAAGGCTTCGCCAAGATTCCTTTCCCATCTCCTCATGTAGGCTCTGTAGTTATCAACTCACAGATCAGAGACTCAACAACCCATTTACCTTCAACCGAGAATGTACAGCCTAACTACTACACTGGAGCGTACAGGCCAGAACAGAAGCCTGTGACTCACAAGCCAACCGTCAGTTTCTACAGCACAGCATCGCCACCAAAGGTCAATCAACAGAATTACCAAACCAACTATTACTCCTTTGAACCACAAACTGTTTCTACCTTCAAGCCTCTGAATGAACCTGACTTGGCTCCAATCAAACCTGGAAGCTATTTCATGAACAATGAAAACGCTCACTACGATATCGCCTCACAGAATACTTATTCTGCCCCTAAGCCAGTCCAGCCTTACGTAGCTCCTAGGAAAGAAACTACTACTCATAGAACTACGGTCACAACGACCACAGCCAAACCTCCATCGACGTACCCAAGCCAACTTCTGGAGACTCATAACCCCTACTCGATCAACCAAGCCTTCCATTTCAGTACTCCGCTAGACTATCACACTTACTTCGAGGAGTTCAAAGAACCAGCTGCCACGCCTGTCACTGAAACTTCTTCACCTGTAACACATAAGCCTAGCACCACTACGACTAAAGTAGAAGAACTGGTTACTGAAAAGATTTACCAACAACAATCTTCCCCTAACTACGTCCAAAGCTATAGTCCTGAGATCCACTACGAATCTGAAGTCCAGAACAATAGATACCCTACTTATAACAATGAGTACAGTACTAAGTCAGAATCAGTTGAAACTTACAGCCCTGTAAGTGGTGGTAACATCGCCGAAGTCAATCCTCCTCAATACACTGAAAGCCACGATACACAGGCACCGGTAGTAAACAAGAACGCAGCTGAAGATAACACTCCAACTGTATACGAAGAGCAGCATAAATATGAATACAACCAATATGAAACCAGCTTTGATGATGCAAGCAAAACTTCAACGTCTACTACTACAACAACTAGACGACCAATCAGAACAAGAAGCCGCACGCGTTACACTACAACTCCACGGTCTGACTCTAGTGAATATAGCACACGGGCCGTCACTCGAAGGCCGTTGAGAGAAAGGAAACCGCTACCAACTAGATCTAGATACGAACCCAACAAGATAACCACCGAGAAGCCTACAAGGAAACCTATCGACTACAACAGCAACGAAAGCACCACGAAATCAACAAGAACTAGAACTAGAGGACGTATCCATTACAGACCTAATGAAAGCGATGAACAAGAAAAGCAAAAGATTTCCGCTAAAAAAGACCAAGATTTAGCTTACCAACGAGATGTGCTTCATCAAAACTACCCAGTTACAATACAAGAACGAATGAGTACCGTAGATATTGAGGCAATGACTGAACCCAGCCCTAAGATACTATCAACTAAGAACGTGGAATATGTTACAGATACTTATGATACTGAAAATGCGTATACTAATGAAAAAGTACAATCAGTGAGCCCGTTCAGTTCAGAATCTGAATCTAAAGAAGACATTCCAGTCTTCACTTCAAGAACAACTGTTGCTCAAACTGAAACTTCATATGTACCTAGAATATCTACGCGCAATGAAGATTTTTATCAACCCAAGAGCAGCGTAGCTCCTCCAGAGTCCTATGAAGAAACTGTCGTTACAGAAAAAGAAGACGACATCTATGCCAAACAAACTACGATAAACAGAGAAGAACCAGTATACGCTACAGAATCTATAACCTTGAATGAACAAAATGGTCCAAGCTATATCAATAACGATTATAGTCGTGATGAAACTACCACAAGTCCTGAAGCCGAAGTGACTACAATTGCTAGTGTAGAAGAGGAAGAAGAAAATGTAGTTCAGACAACGCCATCCTATAATAGAATAAGAGTACGCCCAGGAGTGATCAAACAGTACCATCAAGCTTCAACAGAATCTCCTAGAGTCAAAATCGATAGACGTCGACCAGTCACATACAGGCCAGCTTTCGACAAACGAAGAACCACTATGCGAATCGATGAAATCGAAGCTGATTTGAAGACCAAACAAGTCCATGGACGACATGAGAATGAGTACAAGCATCCTGTATATAAACCTGACCCAACAACTGAAGCTACGTCAACACAAGAAGCGGCAACGAAGCGTGGCCAGTTCCGTAGGAGAAGACCAAGTTATACTTACACCACCTCTACTACTGAATCTGACAGAGCAGTCACAAGCAGAAACAAATATGAAGTAAAGAACAGGTTCAGAGGAAGACGACCCACTACGGAAAAGCCAAACGATAAACCCGAAGTTCAAACTGAAACCTCAACCACAACCAAACCATTGCATGCCAGATATAGTCACAGACCAAGACTGTCTGAGAGATACAACAAGAAACCGGAACCTGAAGTTACTGAAGACCAAGAACCTAACTTCTCTTTCAACAGACCGAAATATGCTGAGCCAGAAACAGATGTATGGTCCGATAAAGCATCCACAGACTCCTTTAAACCATACAATCCTAACAACATTGTCGAGGACCAAAAACTCGCAACAACTGAACGTAGATCAGACAGAGGTGACATTGATATAATAACAGCAAGGAACGAGTTCGAAGATATACTTATATCTGTAACACCGGCGACAAATAACCGAAACAATAAGAAGATCCCTGATATTCCACCTACTCTGGAAGCATTGGTCGAACAGAGTAAAGTCACAAAGAGTGATGCCGGCGATAACATGTCTACTTTTGAAAGCATGCTTGAAGAAGTAATGAAAAGTCTTGAAGAACAAGATGAAGACGAATATTCTAGCAATGTGATGAAGCATAAAGGTGGAGAGATTGGTGAGATACCTCCAGAAAGGATTATAACTTCAGGAGATTCTTATGCGAAAACGACTCCAATTCAACAGGATACTACGACGGTTGAACCCACCATCGAAGATACTACTCAGTTGAACGAGGTAAGATTATCTTTATCATAAAGCTCCTAGTTTTGGATCACACGAAGTCGCTTTTCCACATTCTTTATTTTAATTACTATGTTAAGAAAATATTATATTAAGAGTACGGATTAGTCAGGTACATACGAGTACTAGTATAATTTGCTAAAGTACATTTTATTTTACAGGCAGAGTCTAACGGGAACCACCGTCGAGGGTTCTGGAAGAAGGTCAAGGTTCGTCCCGTCTCTTCAGAAGCGATAGATGTGGCGGAATCACAGTACTACCACAGCACAGTCACCAGATTTGGACAGCCACTAAGACAGTCGCACGAGAAAACAAACTTCGAGAAACCTAGGATAGGCGTTACCACATACAAACCAACATTGCAATTCTTCAAAGACATATTCAGCAGTGAGGACGATGATGCTGTATCAAACGTAGAATCTATGGACATCGCTAAAGTAACTAAAAATGAAAATGAAAAATCTACAACATTAGCAGTTGAAGATAAAACGGAGAAATACACTAGTCCTGGAGAAATCGATCTGGGAACTGGATCTCCTGACTCAACTGTCGAAGACGTATATCCTACAGAACTAACACCTATTAAGGAAGAAAACAAAAGCAAAGTTGATAGATTCAGCTTCATGGACTACCTCTTCGGTGTTACTTCAGAAGATGAACAGCAAGTGAAAAATGAGACGAAGATTGGAAAAGATGTTGAAATTGATATCACGACAGAGGCGAAATCAAATATGACTACAACGGAAACCAGCTATATACCTGAAGAGATAACTGATGCCAGTGATTTGACGGAGAAGGTAGAAAGAGAAACTACGAGTAAAGGAACAGACGCGACAAAAGTAGAAGAAACAACAAAATCAGTGTTTATGAATGTGAACGCAATGAGTACGTCCATGTCAACAGAAGTTTCACATGAAACAGAGATCTGTTTCAGAGGCAAATGTATCAAAACCAGCAAAGATATTCTATAAAGGTGCTAAGACTGTGTTCAAATAGTTTGATAGTGCTAAGGACAAAATGTCGAAAGACGAAACATGTAGAAATGAAATTCAGTAGGTAACTGTGCTAGATTATGCAATTTATTAAATTACCTACTACCTAATACATTGGCATAGGCTTTCTAATGAAAAAGTGGTGGTCCTATTAAATTGTAGAAATAAATAAAATAATAAATCGCCAATGATAGCGAGAACATCGATATTTTATATCATCATATTTTATAAGTTTGAGAAATTCGTTTTAAATTAGTTATCAAAAAGTAAATAGCGTTTAGGGGATGCGAACGCTACAATATAGTAAATTGCATTCATAGAATATCAAAGTAGCGATATCTAGCGCCGTCAAATTGGTGAAATCTTGTAAATGGTCAAAAGGAACTCTTTACTTGATTCCACCTAAGTTTTTTTAGCGTAAACGGAATAGGAATTTTGGATTGTGGTCGCAACCAAAATAAATAAGTTCTAGAGTCTGGCAAATGAAAGTAGACCCTGAAAAATCGCGGCAAATTAAAAAAATATAAGCGTGGCAACCCATTAATTATAAGGACATTTGAAAGAACACAACACAGGGTCTACTTTTATTTGCCAGATTCTAGTAAGTATATTTTGTAACCTTAAAAATAAACTCAAAAACTAGGTTTTATTTTTAACAATTTTATAGTTTGTAGTGTAAATACTCGTATTAGGACTGAAAATATTGTAACAGTTATTTCTTAGTTTTATTATATATATCTATATCTATTTATTTCTTTTATATGCTTGGTATTCATTTGTATGGCATTTTTTACCCACCCTAGTTACTGCCACTAGTTATTTAGTGGATTCTAATGTCTGTAAGTAAAGTACCTACCTACCTAATATTACAGATTTTGTAACTTTAATAAAAAATATAAAAATACTTTCATTTTTCTTGATTTCAAACCCCCATAGAAATCGTAGATCGTAGAGTAGGTATTAATGAATTTAAAGAATGCATCGAAATGTATGAAAACTGTTTTTTCACTATGATAAAAATTAATTCTAACAGTAATCTAGTAGAGCCATCTAGTGCTCAGTAGTAGAGCTTTTTAGTTACACGAATATTGTCTAGATGGCGTAGCTAACCTTATGTGAGCCATATATATCTCTATTGTGTGAGCCTCATAGAAGGCCACCCGATGTCGGCGCCCGCAATAGGCGGAAGTTCGTGTTCACCCCCAGACGGCCAAGAAACGTTCTTGGTGATCCAGATGACGCTATCACTCTCGCCAATGGTGAAGTGATACCGTCATCTAGTGATGACAGATAGGTAGGTAAATTCTCTCCGGCAACAGCCCAAGCCGAGGTTCGTAGGTACGAACCTCGCTAATAGGTATTAGAGGTGCCCTTGCGCATGTTGTCGTAACTTCTCTCTAGGCGTCTCGGCACCTTCAGTGCCCGCCATAGTCCGGTAACACTAAAACGGCCTCATAGGCCATTAGTATTAGGCCCTCCGAAAAAAAAAAAAAAAAAAAAAGCCTCATAGAAATATATATAGCTAGAAGAAATCTATTAGCTTGTCAAGTGTGGCAGTTACTTGCATGTGTAGACATAGTGCACGGCAAAATTTGAAAGGTACTTTAGATGTCTCGTTTTACCGTGTTGTCTATATTTATATCTCTTTCGCGCAGTGTCATCTCTACTTGATAGGATTTTATATTGAAGATAGGTACCTGAAATTCCCAAACAAAGTCGTGCAATGTGCATTATTTAGAAATTAATGTATTATTTACTATTTTCATGAATACAGGCAAATAAGCTACACCAAATTAAGCTAGAGTACGTTTTTGATGGTTTGTGCAGTGATTTCAAACAAAGGAACAGCAAAAAAGGGATAATATTCGTGAAATCATTTGCGTTCATTGGTGAGTTCAGTGTTTTGCTACTTTTTTCATTAAAATGTGGACTAAATACATCGTCATCATGATATTTTCAATCGCTAATCATGCTGGTACGCCTCCAGTATGATAATTTTGCGTTTTAGATAGATTTTATTTGATTTCGTATTGAATTGGTTATATTCAAATAGTGTTGTACCGAAGGTATCGATATTTTTGTACAGTAGGTTTTTGAACAACAAAAGTATTAAAAAGTTCGTTGTTCGTGATGCGGGCATCTTTTATTACGATGACTGTTGATAAATTAGTGTGTAGTTAGTCAGTAATTTATGAAATAAAAGTAGCAAAACTGAACTCACCAATAGACGAATATCGTTTCAAGATTGATATCATCTACTGTTCCGGGGTAGGGTGTAATACTAAAGGCAGCGATTAGCAAGTATTTTGACATCTTTTCATTGAGTACCTACCTCTACTTACATAATTTTCTTGTTATTTTTTTATTTAACTCTTAAAACTTACGTTTTTTGCTGTATGTCTGTACATATACCTACAATAATTTAGTTAAGTAGATACTTAATTTTTCTGATAAATTGGAGTTCCATTTTTTTTTTTTTATGATAATTCCAATACTTAAGTATATGTATATTTTTATACCGGTGAGGTTTGTCGAGCGCCCTCTGAGGGGAATATCTAAACGGCTATAGTTTTAGAAAAATGTTGACACAGAGGGCGCTCGACCAAACTCACCCTGTACATTTAACTAAACATCAGAGGGTATACCTATAACACATGCATGTATTTATGTTTGTGTTAGCATAGGTACCTATAAACTATTCACCTGAATATGAATATTCTGATGGATGAGGGTGAAATCATTATTACCTATTATTTTATATTCGTAAGAATATCTACTAAGTAGTAGAGAACTCATAGGCTAAATACGCTTTATAAGTATTACTTAGTAACATTGTTTCATTTATACACAGACCAGTGGCACCGGTTCCCCAGGTAGAAGACCCGAAGGCGATGGATTCGTCGAAAAAAACAACAAAAAGGTAAGCTTCTGACTGTCTGTTTACTCTTTTAGGTACTCGATAGGTCAACATCATAATAGTATAAGTACTCATACATTATTGCAGTAACATTTTTTTTTGTTCACAGACCGTTCCGGAGATGAAGGTGTCAAAGAAACATCCGGCATCGCTTCTACCGAAGAGAAAAAAGCCGACAGTCAACCCCATCGTGCCGGTCAAAGCCACCGTAAGCGACCTCTTCGGGGAAGATAGCGAAAGTGAGAAGCCTGAACGTTCGACACCTTCACCACCGACTTTACAATCGGTTTTTATAAATAGAGTCGCAACGGGCCTATCGAAACAAATTTTGCCTGATAAGACAGGCTCTCACTATGTGGAAATAAAAGTGTATAAATGTAGTGATATAGAAAACGTCATGCCAATGAATATATGGCGTCACTCGGTCTCGAGTCTTAAAATTAAAACGGACACAGACAGCGTTTTATGGCAGCATCTTGCCAATGTAGTTAGTGCTGCTAGGAAGGAATTCCGAGGCATGCCTAACACATTCACTTCTAACTTACTAAGCACAACGGATCTTTAGCTCTCTGAAGTAAGGTGCAATAGACGATTGCGCAGGTTTGATAGAGTAAAAGAGGTTTTATTCTTCTAAAACTTTTTGGTGTTCATTGTTGACCGAAAAATGTTTAATCATAAAAAAGTATTTACCTACTTAGTCATTTTAACTGTTTTATTGTTTCTTGCTAATCCGAATGGTTTTTCACCACAAAATCTATACCTATGCAGTGTTACTTGGATTCTTTCTCTTTCTTTTTCAGTTTATCGAGATCGTCCAATAGATTCTTGTAAATTTTCACTCGCCACATTTTTGAAACTGGTATCCATCCTCATTCAAATTCTTCCTCAAATCATCAACATAATCCATCCTATTTGCACAACCTTTTTTTGTGATGTAAAAATGACAAAATTCATGATACGTCTGTCTACTCCATCTCTATACTAGGTGGCGCCTAGGAGTAACTCTTACTCCGAGAGTAGAGTCGAATTAGCTTAGTTCCTCCTTGGTCTTTATTTATTAATATTAAATTGACCTACTACAGCCTTATGGTTTGGAAACGTAACAGGAGATTTGGCAAATGGAATGAGGGAGTATTCAAGATGTTTTCTCATTTGACGAAAGATTTCCCTTGGAGTTTTGAAAAGACAAGCCGCCATGTTTTTTCAATTGACTCAAATTGACGTGACGTAATACATATTTTGAAGAAAGATTTGAAGTGAAGTCAAAGTGAAAAGAGGAAGAAGGAATAAAAGAAGAAGAAGAAGAAACCAATAAGTGAAGTGAAGCCATAAAGAATATGAAGACCTATATGATGAAGACCTAGACCTAGATGAAGTTTATTACCGATTGGGCGATAGTCGCTTAGCGACAAAGCCCTTTTTTTTGTGAATAAATAATAATCTTTGACAGTCGTATTGTTCACAAACCATAGTGACGTCACAAACCTTAGCAGAATGGCGGCTAGCGTTTCCGCGCGACTATTAAAAATGCGTTTTTAAGGCATTTTACGGTAAGTATAAAAAAATTAAACAAAAATTCTACTGGTTTATTGGATTTGGAGGATTGATTTAAAACAGTTTTCAAATAAGAGTAAAATAGCCTATTATGTTGCAAAAATCACTATATTCTTGATCGTAAACGTCTTTTATTACAAAAACTCGTCCATATTCTTTATTGTTGTCACTATCTTATAACACATATCACTATAATCTCCATCACAACGTCACAGCGTCACTAACGTTGCGTGTAGACAGTGAGAGGCAGCACGCCGGGCACGGGCGCGGCCACCCGCGCGTGTCTGGCGCTGACAGCCGGGCTGCTGTGAGCGTTGTGAAGTTCTGACACTTGGGTGGATGACGCGGCAGCTGGGTCACCTGACCCATCTAGACTGCCTAACCTGAAATATTAAAAAAAACTTAGTCCTTTATAATAATAATAATAAATAAATAATGCTGGACTTTTCACACAGCATCATCTAGTCCCAAAATAAGCAGAGCTTGTGTTATGGGTACTACATGACTGATATACTACTTATATACTTTTTGTTTGTAAATACATACATATTATACATAGAAACACCCAGACCCGAGACAAATATCTGTAGGTCATACAAACATTTGTCCCGCGGCGGGGATCGAACCCGCAACCTTCTGCGTCGCAGGCGGACCTTCGCCCACTGCGCCACAGAGGTCGTTTATATTAGACTAGCTGCGCTCCCGCGGTGCGATCCGCGGTTCCTTTGGGTTTTTTTTTTCATTTTTCGGGATAAAAGGTAGCCTATGTCCTTCCCTGGGATACAATCTTTAACTATGCCAAATTCCAGCTTTATCTGTTCAGCGGTTTGGGCGTGAAAGCGTAACAAACAGACAGAGTTACTTTCACATTTATAATATTAGTATGGATTTGTCTCGGGTCTGGGTGTTTCCATCCCATCCAACTAGGATGGGCAGCATTCGGCAAACTCGAAGATGTCTTCCGGTCGAAAAAGATTCCACAGTGCCTGAAGACCCGTCTGTATAACCAGTGTGTCCTCCCAGTTTTGACTTACGGTGCCGAGACATGGACGCTCACCAAGGAGACTGTGCACCGAATACGAGTGGCACAACGGGCCATGGAGCGAGCCATGCTCGGCATAACTCTCTTAGATAGAGTCCGAAATACTGAGATCCGCCGTCGTACCAAGATCTATGACGTCGGCGAAAGAGCGATTAATCTCAAGTGGAGTTGGGCAGGACACCTGGCTAGACGTGGTGATGGCCGGTGGAGTAAATCTTTGACCGAGTGGTGGCCAAGATCGGACCACCGGAATCGAGGTCGTCCGAGAGCACGTTGGGTCGACGACATAGTGAAGGTCGTAGGGAATGTTTGGACGCGAGAGGCGCAAGATAGAGGAGACTGGCATAAAAGAAGGGAGGCCTATACCCAGCAGTGGGTGTTACCAGGCTGAGATGATGATGATGAATGATGACTGGGTGTTTCTATGTATATATATTCTATGTATGTATATATCCAAATCGGTTCACTGGTTTATGCGTGACTTAAACACTCGCATACTGACTCACAAACATTTAGCTTTATTATACTAGTAGGATAATATTTTTTTCTGACAAACCTAATATAAATTGTACCAAATGGAGTAACTTCTAAGTATAACTATACCTATTTAAGTACATACCTTCTTCTTGATTACTGTGTAGGTATCTACTTTAGTACCTAACTATCTATCTAAGCAAACCATAACTAAAATAAATTACATTTAAAAACTTGTCATCTAAAATAAATTACTGCGCACTGTTGCACCCTCTCAAGGCGTACACACATTGTTGACACCTCGTTATTTAATACAATGGACACATCTTTTGCGAAAGAGAACTAGCTACCCACAACACAGGTTTTCCTAGGGTGGGAGCTAGGACACTTTTGACATAGTTTTAATATAGTAATATACTAATTATAAGTACCTAATTTACTGTGTAATATTGTACATGTTCTTTGAAACACTTTTGTAAGCTTTTTGTTACTACCCTCTTTATAACAATTGAAATAAATAAATCTTTAATATGTATGTATTTACAAACAAAAAGTAAATAAAGTAGTACATCAGTTACCCGGTTCCCATAGTACAAGCTTTGCTTACTTTGGGGCTAGATGATGCTGTGTGAAATGTCCAGCATTATTTATTTATTTATTAGTTTTATTTGGTGTTGCCAGATAATATCTTCTATTCTACTCTAACTTTTCACATTAAAAACTACTAATATGATTCAATGTTTTGGGGATTCCCTATGTGCTTTGAAATGTATGAAATGAAATTAATGTTTATTCAGAAAGGTCTTTACTAACTAAAGTAACAATCTTGTATCGAAGTAATGCAAGGGGAAGAACTTACTCGCAGCAAAAATTGCTGTTTGTAGTTCGTTGTTCCCATATAACATAAGGTGTAGAGACCTTGTTCTAGATTTTGCTTTGAGCATCTCGTTGACGACCTATTATTTTGATTCGACTTATTAATGTTCAGCTTAGAAGATAAAGGTAGATTCATACCAGAATTCATTCCCTGGATGCGCATTTCCATCCCAGGGATAAGTCATGACTAGTAATTTGCCCTCGTGTTCACCCGTCAGCTTACTCGACGGCTCGCGATTCTGTAGCTGAAGGTTGATGCCACCTGGAAATTTTAAAAAAAGCGATAAAAACTAAATATTTTCTCAGATTAGGTATTACAGATCCTTTGAAGATGTCTAAGGGGGGTAGTCAGAGGCATGTCCAAACATATTTGATACATGCCCACATCTTGCAGAAGTTAATATTCCATACGTGACAGGTTGCAAGCCCATCGCCGCCTATAAGAACACTAACTGGTTTCCTCACGATGTTTTCCTTCACCGTTTTAAAACTCGTGTTATAAATTTTACGACTCGCAAAGATCATTGATGCACGGCCGGGATTCGAACCCACAACCTTCGGATTGAAAGTCAAGGTACAGCCCCATTCGGCCAACACGGCTTCGCACTATTTATGTATACTTACTTATTTAGGTTTAAGATAAAATAAATTATGCTGGACATTTCACACAGCGTCATCTAGCCCCAAACTAAGCAAAGCAATTATGTATATTTACAAACAAAAGTATCTTGGTGCCCATAGTACAAGCTTTGCTTAGTTTGGGGCTAGATGATGCTGTGTAAAATGTTATATTTATTTATATTTATATTTATTTAATTTGAAAAAAAAAAGAATAGAAAGAAAGTGTGCATTTATTTCACTAGTAAATGTAATAGAATAGTTTTACCTTTAGGATGTCTCTTGGATTCTAGGAATATCCTCATTTCAGCGTTCTCACTGTTTCCATCACTCGAGTCTGTGAATAGAGCTGTAAGAATAATACGAGTATAAAATACTATTAAAAACACAAATACGAAGCACGGAATAGCAACATTAAGAAAGTAATGGAGCTTAACTATTTAGTTTTAAGATGGATCACCTAAAGAAAAAACTTAGGCCTGTACATCTATACGAGTATTAGATGATTTATACAGCGTCAGGAGGCAATCCATGCCTACACTTAACGGGACGCTGTAGTGCCTGGGACATTGCTTGAGATGCGACTTGCCCAGCACCTAAACCATCCTCTCAGCTTAATCAGCCGCTTACAGGAGAGACGACGTCAATACGTGTGGAGCTGAATAAGATGCGGGTTTCCTCACGATGTTTTCTTTCACCGTTAAGAGCTCGTGTTATAGTGCATATAAATTTTACGAAACGAAAATTGCATTGATACACGGCCGGGATTCGAACCCACGACCTTCAGATTGAAAGTCGAGGCACAACCCCATTCGACCAACACGGCTCTTTAGTGTTTGTACGGTAGTGGAATCACCTATACTCCAGCCAAATTCGATATGGAATTTTTGTAAACATTGGAGATCAGCTGATTGCTGAGTTTGTCTAGGGTTGTCACTCACGTAATGTTCAGTGCTCACCAAACTATGATGTTCCACTTATAAATTCTACCAGATTTGTTACAATTTTCAATGTTTACGTCACTGCTATGAAGATTCTTAATAATGGAATTTACAAAACTCTAAATTACCGAAAATGAAAAAAAAAACCATTTTGACGTCTTGTTCCTCATTGGTTAATTTCTGCTGTCAAGTGAAAGAACTGTCAGTCCAATGTTTACAAAAATTTCATGACCAGTTTGTCTGTAGTATAGTTTTAAAACTATTCTGAGTGGTGGATCTCCGGTCCTATTGAATAAATGCCTTTTCACTTTGACTTTAATAAAAGCACGCATCAAGTGCACTAAAGAAGCCTCTTAGAGGCGCACTTATATTCCCTTCACCACACTGGTTCGAAAGAACTAGTGACATGACATGAAGAAGACTTTGACTTTAGGCTAGTGGCGAAGTATCTTCGTTTATCCGTTTAGGTATAGGTTCGAATCCCGGCAGTGCGATTAAATTACTGCCTATCCAGTGAACCAATTTGGATGAAACTTGGAATAGAATTAGATAGTGTGTAGCAAATAGGCTATTTAAAATATTACAGCTAATAAAAATATAAAAAGCTACCTCGTATAGTATCGCTGGGTCGTATATACGCGAAATTGACGTCTGTGACGTGAGACAACGCGTCACGACGTAACAACGCGCGTGTTCTCTCCAAAAACGTTAGTAGATAGACGTCTGTTTGATGAGCGGATATCTTCCAAACGCCAAGACCTGTAAATCAATAAATAAGTATTCATCATGCATGTTTCAAAAGTTTAACAAATAAGTAGGTATGTATGAAACCGTCGCTTTTTAGTAGCCTTTCGATATTGTTCGGTTAACCAACATGGGTTTACTATTTTGGTTTTTGCTAAATAACGAGATAAATACGAAACATAGGAAGCTGAAACTTTACACAATGCTTTTTGATAAGAAGCACTAATTTTTGGTCTAGCGCACAAATCGTGGGTTGCGCCGTTTTCATGTAGGTTGACTTCAAAGTTATGACACATTTTTACACAATTTTTTTTACTTTTAGTTAAATTATTCAATAATGCAAGTATGTACACTTTTGAAATTTTGTGTGGTTATTATAGGCGTCGAGACGGACCCAATACAGTTTTCAGCTACCTTGTGCATGGTCAAATTTAGACGCTAGGATCATTTTAAGGTTTTTAAAAAAAACGCGATAACTCAAAAACTATAAATATTTTCTTAAATCTGATTCCGTCACAAATTAGCACAAATTAAGAGCTACTCGTGTATATATTTTCTGCAGGCGTACATACAGTAGTTTTTGAGAAACACGATTTTTCAAAACGTTATCCTAGCTGGAAAATCTAGAAAACGCAATATCTCGAAAACCTCAAGTCGCACAATTTTTTTTTTGGCGCACAAATATGCACAAATATAAGCTATCTGCCGATATACAATTCATCTCTCTCCGACCATTGGTTTAGAATTTTCCAGCTGGAGCAACGTTACCCTAGCTGGAAACGTTTTTTCCCTTTATTTCAAAAACTACAATATGCACAAATTTTTAATTTCGCGCACATTTATAGCTCACTAGGCACTAATTTTTCCTCATTCTCAAATCTCTCTAGGAGACACTTTCCAGCTAGGGTAACGCACACCTACTTATATCCGTTGCTTAACGAAGGTAGGATTTAGCCGTTAATGACATTGCTGCTTATTATAAAAACGTAAAACCTTGGTTGAACCCCATGTTGACACATGTTAAAACAAAACTGTTACCACAAAAAAGCGTTCTATGTACGAGTATTTAAAGATCGTTTTTCTAGAGCCAGTTTTTTAGTTAGACTTGGTCTAAACTTGACGACCTCTGTGGCGCAGTGGGCGAAGGTCCGCCTGCGACGCAGAAGGTTGCGGGTTCGATCCCCGCCGCGGGACAAATGTTTGTATGACCTACAGATATTTGTCTCGGGTCTGGGTGTTTCTATGTATAATATGTATACATGTATTTACAAACAAAAAGTATATAAGTAGTATATCAGTTATCTGGTTCCCATACAAGCTTTGCTTAGTTTGGGGCTAGATGATGCTGTGTGAAAATGTCCAGCATTATTATTATTATTAAAACTCGGCTCATTTTCTTGTAATAAGCCCCTCTAGAGTTCGGCTGTTGGTCATTTTTTCTTACCCGCTCCAATGATATTAAGAAACGCATTTTTCATCGCCTCTCTCGCTCGCACCTCCGCTTCAAGTAAAACAGACTCTGCGATAATGCTGAGCCGTTTGTAATAGACCTCGTTGTCGAAGATAGCTGACTTATTAAGAACATGGACGAAACGGTCAGTGTAGCGACGTTCTTCGGATTTGTCATCAGTTATGTATGAAGCTAGTTCGGGGTAAGTGTAGCTAGGGACCTGGAATATAAATACATAATTAATTGTTGGCCGAATGGGGTTGTACCTCAACTTTCAATCCGAAGGTTGTAGGTTCGAATCTCGGCCGTTACGTAAAATGTATATGCGCTTTAACACGTGCTCTAAACGGTGAAGGAAAACATCGTGAGGAAACCAGTTAGTGTTCTTATAGGCGGCGATGGGCTTGCAACCTGTCACGTATGGAATACTGACTTCTGAAAGATGTGGGCTTGTATCAAATATGTGTTTGGACATGCCTCTGACTACCCCCCTTAGACATCTTCAAAGGATCTGGAATAAGTAACAAAAATATCTGAGAGAATGTCTACCGCACCTTGGGGATACAGTGAACCTGTTTACGTTTACATACATACAAATAAAATTGAAGTGTCGGTCTGTTATTTCAAATTAACTTTTTTCTCAAGACCATAGTTATAACACGATACTAAAACACAAAAAAACTTTTTTATTTTGTGTCAGGAACGGCTGAACCGACTTTATTGGGACTTTCACTAGTCGATAGAGGAAATAGGGCAACATAATAAAGGCTATGTACGTTACTATGTGTATTTAGCAAATGCCCACATCCATACTAATATTATAAAGCTAAAAATTAGAAGATTAGCGAGTTTATATGTTACACAGCCCAAAACGCAACGATAGCGCGATCTAATTTTTCCTGTGGCGCCATCATTTATGTAGTAAAATGTCTCTGTCTGTCTGTTTGTTACCTTTTCACGCCTAAACCACTGAACAGATTATGCTGAAATATGACATGGATAAAGATAATGTCCCAGCGACGGCCATAGGCTACTTTTTTTAAAAATCATCATGGAGGGCGTGAAATATGGGTTAAAAGTTTGTATAGGGAGTTGCAAGTTCCAATTAAAGAAAACTAGATGGCGTTGCTAACCTATGGCTGAAGTTGAGATGACGCTATTATTGCATTTTTTTAAAGTTTCAGAAGATTCTTGCAGTTTTCAGTTCTATATAAAGGTCTTCAAGTATGTTATTTTGCTGACGAAGTCGCGGGTACCAGCTAGTTGAAAAAGAATGTTTCTAAAATACTTAGATATTAAATTACCAAATACCTGATAGAATTCCGACCACATTTGCCGCCACATATGCCTCGCCGACTGGTTATTCCTAACATAAGTAGTCTTAAGAACGTTAAGACATGTCGTCGGAGTAACTTCCTCGCCATATCCGTTCGCTGGACAGTTCTGTGCGTCTGTTATCACTATGTCTTCGTAGTCCATTCGCTCGGCTCGCTCAAAACGAGGGCCGATTATACCTGGGAATCAAAGTCAAAAAGTTTATTCAGTAGGACCTCTGGGATCACTTAACTGATAAAACTAGGTGATTCTACTCCTGTTCCTTCGCTACCGATACCGTGAAGAATTAGGGCAACAAACACTTTTAGGTGATCCATCAGCATCAATAAAAAAACAGTGGCACTCCGGGAGTGCCGACAGAAGTGAAAACTTGAACGAGGTTTCGTTAACAGTAACCGTATTTAACCGGTAACAGTTCTAAACTTAAAAATAAAGTACAAAAAGTTACTGTCCCATTGGGAATTGAACTCCCGGTTGGCCAGTTGGCCACTGACTCACACGAACTTACTTATAGTATTTTTCACGTAGGAACGTATCCCTGACACATAGAACTTTTATGTTTTACGCTGTACAGCAATGAAAAATTTTAAAATAAATGAAATCTAGTGATAATACTAAAAGATACAACTTCAATAAAAAAGGATTTTGTCTATTTCCTTTTTAATAATTTGAGAAATTAACATAAAAGAGCCTTGTCACGAAACCGTTTCTACGTGAAGGACTATTAATAGTAAAGCTATTTCTTGATAATCTCATATGAGTTTATTAATCTTACCAATAATAATAGCCTGTGTTTCTATATCCTTCTGCATTTCTCCACAGTTATGTCTACTCCCATCATTGATACAGACAGTCGGACCGCTGACGTATACCATACTAGATAGTTTCATCTCATCGTAGCTGAGGCAGTTGTCCAATGTCAATGGTTCCTTTTGTTGCATTGTGCCAACTTGTTCCCAACCGTCTTCACTGGAAGAGTTGTTTTTTAATTACTTTATATAAAAATGAATCCCTTTTTCCCTTGGTCACAGGATCACGCGTGAACGGCTGGACCGATTTCGCTATTTTTTTTTGTTGTGTTTGTTATTGTCAGGAGAAGGTTCTTATGACAGAAAAAATCTATATATTAATCATGGAGGGCGTGAATTAAGGGTTGAAAGTTTGTATGGGGAGTTGGTAGTTCCAGTTAAATGCAATAGATGGCGTTGCTAATAAGTATGTCATTTCGCTGACGAAGTCGCGGGTACCAGCTAATATTTTTATAAAAAAAAATATTAAAGGATCACAACTGTAATGAATTGGATTTGAAAAGCGAGAAAGCAGTTAGCTTTTCAAAACAAGTCTGACCCGGCACGGATTAGAACCCACGCCCACGACCTTCTGATTAAAAGTACAGCAGGTATTAAGCACACACTTATATCGTATCCCGTATCGGCCTTACTAGCAGTCTACGGAAGTGCCGGACCTCCCAAACGAAAGCAGCTTAAACCATCTCTCGTAGATGTATGAAGCCATTGAGGATGGTGATGACAGCTATACAAGAACTCTGAACTACATAATTTATTTATTTATTAGAATAATCGGTCTCAACCGTCCTAACTGAATAAATAAATAATAAAAAACATTGTGCAATTCTTACCCAGTTGCCCCATTTAGCAGTAAATAAGAATCATTTGCGTTCATGAATGTGACAGCTCGTTTCTGTAGTATCCTGTCAATAAACTCTGGGACTGTCATATCTTTATAAAATGCCTTCTCTATACTGCTGCCAAATTCACTGAAATAATTAATCAATGTGTAATTAGTCAATGCGGCAATTCAGAATAGTAGTCAATGTTGTAGTATTTCTACGTAAACGTAAAGGTAAACAGGTTCACGACTTTATCCCCAAGGTGCGGTAGACATTCCCTCAGAACTTTTTGTTACTTATTCCAGATCCTTTGAAGATGTCTAAGGGGGTCAGATGTCTAAGTCAGAGGCATGTCCAAACACATATTTGATACATGCCCACATCTTGCAGAAGTTAGTATTCCACGTGACAGGTTGCAAGCCCATCACCGCCTATAAGAACACTAACTGGTTTCCTCCCGATATTTTCCTTCACCGTTTAGAGCACATGTTAAAGCGCATATAAATTTTACGAAACGAAAAATCCATTGATGCACGGCCGGGATTCGAACCCACAACCTTCGGATTGAAAGTTGAGGTACAACCCCATTCGGCCAACACGGCTTTTTCTATACCTACTAAACATAGAACTGCGACACTGTTTTTGTGTTTTCTAACAACAAACATCAAACATCGAACAAAATATGGACGTGGCCTAACTTTTTTGTATGCAAAATGTTATCCGAGGCGAACGGAAAACACGTTTTGTTAGAATGTTTTGTTATTGGTCGCAGGAGACATTTCCTTTGTCGTGGGTACAATACAACAATTCAATTTAAAACATCAGTACCTAGTACGAGATTCAACTTGACGTAAACTACGATTTGTATGGCATCTACTTTGTATTTACGTTAGGTATCGCGATGGCTTAAGAAGAAAACTAGTACCTACTGGGCACTCAGTCATGCAAACATTTATCACGCCAGAATGACGTATGTCAGAATTCTAGAGTCAGCTTCCGAGTGAAACGAGGGAGTTAACCAATGTCAATCAAAAGTAGCTCACCGTTTATAGATAAGAAAGTGTGTCATTAGTAGCAGTACTCTCTCGTGTATAAGGGGGTATGTTGATGCTATGTTCCTTCGTAACTGTTCGATTGGTATTCTTTCTTTTAGCGTGTGTAATCTGAAAGAAACACACATTTATACATTTATTAGTATTATAAACTAGCTTTCGCCCGTGGATTACTGTATTGGTTGTCAACGGAACATGACTAGAATCAACTAGCTTGTAAAGCTATTCTTAGTTATCCCAAGTCCTACTAAAGCTCTAGGATTAAATGTTCTCATTGAGGGCGCAGCTATATTTTATAGTTAGGTTTTTATGTAGTAAACTTAAAGGCTAATTTCGAAGGAAACCCAATGTTACGTGTAGTCAGCCTCGACAATTTAATTTGTAAACAAAAACAAATTCTTAATCAAAGCTCTTTCCCAAAAGGAACACTTCCTAACAGCACAGCAAATCAAAATCGGAATATATTGAAAAAAGTTGTTAAGGTTAGGCAATTAGAATATTCACTTAACACATTGCAAGGTACTCACCTAACACTATCAATAGGAAAGGGTATGGGGAACGCTCGACTTCGTCTGATAACCTCGTCTACATCTCCCGAGGGTTCGAAGGTCGGCAGGTCAGCGCACTGCCGCAGCAGCTCATCTGTTTCCTTACTAGTGCTGGGGAAGCACCAGTCTGGCTTACACCTGAAAAGGTTTGATCATCATCACCACTAAATTCAAGGATCTATGGCCGAGAAGGCATTGTCTGGACTATCTCAACAGAAGAGTGTTGGTGAATCATCTGAGATAGAAAGTAGTTGAAAGTTATGGAGGAACCCATGGGTAATAGCGTGATTACATGCCTGGAAAGTCTCGGCCAACCTAGCTTGCAACCTAGACAAATGAAAAGCACCGTCACTGGTGTGCAAGAGGACACAGGAGTTTGGCAGCAGAGTTCACGAAGCGTGTACGTGCAGCATTACATTACACAATAGGTTGACAAAAAAACTCTAAATATATGACTATACAAGGAAAGGTAGATATAAAATCTCAAACCTCTTAAATACATTGGATAGCCTAGTATAAAGTTGCTCTAAGATCGTTTTAAGTTGCTCTAAAGATTGTTTTAACATAAATAAATAAAATAAAATAAATAACGCTGGACTTTTCACACAGCATCATCTAGCCCCGAAGTAAGCAGAGCTTGTGTTATGGGTACTAGATGACTGATAAACTACTTATATACTTTTTGTTTGTAATACATACATATTATACATAGAAACACCCAGACCCGAGACAAATATCTGTAGGTCATGCAAACATTTGTCCCGCGGCGGGGATCGAACCCGCAACCTTCTGCATCGCAGGCGGACCTTCGCCCACTGAGCCACAGAGGTCGTCAACACATAAATAAAATATGAAATAAAATATGAACATAAAATATATGAATAAAGTAAATCTTCCTTACCAAGCTAGGTTCTGCAACTGCCGCAACTTATCCATTGCTGAGAGCTTTACCTAGAAACAAAATATAAATAGGTACCTAGGTACTCAAAATGTGCAAAACTATAATATGCTTGTACAAATTATGAACTTATTTTCAACAATGAAAAGTAAGGCAATTTCGTTCTTCATGCTTAGACAAGCCAATAAAATCTAGACACCACACCCTTCTCTTGAACAAAGTGTTTGATCGTTGTCCTATCATCACGATTATCAGTAGATAAAAATACTTATTGAGATAAAAAACAATAAGCACTTACACTAAAACTTGGAACACAACATATAGTTATCAAACACAAACAGACTTTAAAAGTAAACATAATTCCTTTGTGTAATCTTTGTTCTGAATTAACCACAAACAAGGAATAACAAACTACAGTAACATACAATCAGCACTGTGAGTAGGTAGGTAGGTAGTAGGTTATTCTAAAGACAGGTTTGGACATTGGTAGCATGTACAAAACTTTGTTTATATCAAGATTTTCCTCAAGCCTTAGACCCAAAAGGTCTTTGAATGAAATGTATTTTTTTAATAAATACCGTGTTGGTCGAATGGGTTTGTGCCTCGACTTTCAATCTGAAGTTGGTTCGAATCCCAGCCGCTCATCAATGGATTTTTCGTTTCTTAAAATTTATATATATGCACTATAACACGAGCTCTTAACGGTGAAGGAAAACATCGTGAGGAAACCCGCAGCTGCGTCAGCTCCACACATATCGACGTCGTCTTTCCTGTGTGTTTGATTAAGCTGAGAGGATTGTTTACGTGCTGGGCAAGCCTATTCCATCTCAAACAATGTCCCAGGCACTACAGCGTCCTGTTAAGTGTAGGCATGGATTGCCTCTTGACGCTGTATAAATCATCTAATATCGATGGAAAGGCCTACGTTTTTACACTTCGCCCAACGGATCTAGGCATTCGTGAATGAATGAATCAGTCATATACTGTAAAAACATAGGTAAAATACAAGATGAAAAGTATGTTACAAGCGTTCCCCTTTGTCACCAATTATTATCGGTATACAATAATAATTATTATTATTAAATTAGGATGATGACACCATTTTATAAATTCAGGTATTAAAGTCATCTAAATTATAAAAACATTTTTCTTGCAACCACAATTTTAACTTTTGAAATGGAAGTAGTCTGATAGAGCTGGGCACAGCATTATATATTTTGCCACACATTGAATTGTGGGACTTGCGGTAAGACAATTCTGTCGGGATTTCTAGTATTTGTAGGATAAGCTTGACTAGCTTTTACAAACAGATGATTGTTTCCTCACAAACACAGCCGACTCTAGGATATACATAATATGCAGGTCAAAGTGAGTAAATTAAATTTCTTAAAAAGCGGCCTGCACGACTCCCATTGACCAATAACTCTAATGCATTTTTTTTGCACTATAAATGCTTTTTGTACATCTGTGGAATTGCCCCACAGCAGAAGCCCATAACACAGCACAGAAGCTACATGACCATGATAGGCTTGTAAGACAGTAGCTTGCGTTGAGGATTTCTTTAGTCTGTATAATGCAAAAACAAATCTGTTTATCTTTGAGCAGACTTATTCAACATCCTCTTTCCAATTCAAATTTTTGTCCAAAACAATTCTTAAAAATGTAGTACTCTTAACTTCTTCGATGTTTGCCCTGAAGTTAGCCGCTTCGAGTGAACGCTTTTGCATACAAAATTGTGTTCTGTGCAGACAAACGGCTAACTTCACGAATGCCTTGATCCATTGGGCGAACTGTACCTACTATTTGACAAGTTTCAAGGTAAGTTCAAGTTGCACAGCAATATTTTTAGATGAATATAATTCACTTACCTATGTATAACTACTTCCATAGAACAGTAACTGTTCTGTGCCTAGTTCAGATATCGGACCGTAAGTAAACAAGTTAATGACTGTAGGTATCCCCAATGCAAATAATACAACACTTTAGAAAGCACTAATAAAAAACTTATAGGCTAACTTGGACACCGGCACAGTAATGTGTGATGATTTTGAGAAATGCAGCTATTCGGCGAAACTTTTGAATAGATAGAAACTCAGGCGGAACGTAACAACGCAATACTCACAGTGGAATAGTTTATGTTAAAAGTTACAGAACGAAGATTTCGTAGAATTGTCAACATAAAATAATTGTGCACAAAAATCTATTGTAATTGTATCACAAGTCACAACAATCAGATCAGAAAAGAAACCTAAATAAAATAAAACTGGACTGGACTGGTTGAATGACTTTTTGACTTGATGATCTTTCTATTCAATCAAACAAACTAAAATGACTTTACCCTTTAGCTTTACAAAGCTAGCTATCTACGCTACAACTATTTTTTTTTTAAAACTGATATAATAGGGATTCTTAGATTTTTACTATTTAGTTGAATTAGCCTGAACTAGCTGCGTAGTACCTAGTTTCAAATTATAATTTTTTAAGTCATTAATAATTGGGTTGGGTAAGTAAAGTAATACTGAAACTTTGGAGCGACAAAAGATAAAAAAATATCTGAAACCTAAAGAATACCTATGGCGAATACTAACCTCTGTACGCCTCTGTAAATATCCATGGTAGTGTTTTGTCACGTTACACTCAACTTCACGTCACTTCACTCAAATAAAAAAGAAATGTCAATGTTATTGGTTGTACTGTCAATTTGATTTTGTTTGTATAATGTTTGTTGAATTGAAAGTAAAAGGCGCGAGTCGGTCGGTACTATTTCCAAAACAATGCTGCTGATCATAGAGAAACATACTCATTTCAGCAAATAAACATTAATATTAGTGTAGCTAATAGCCGAAGCCGTGATGGGAGATCTTCAAAAAATACGTGCCGAAGTCAACAATGCTTTTAAACTCAGTGGATTCACTATCCGAAAGGAGGCAAGTACGTTCGTCGCTGAAGAAATTTCAACTCTACCTCTTGGCGAAAGACAGGCTATGATCGACAAGCTGACCGCCCATTTACTTCACCAATGCCTCTCGCAACCCGTCCTCGAGAAACATCATCTTGAAACGGCCTACAAAGAGTGTTCTACATCAGGATTAGTAGAGTCTGAAACAGTCCTAAACGTCATCGATGCTTTCACGGTCCCGAAGCTTTGCTACGATACAGAAAGGAAAAGATTCGTGAAAAACGTGAGTACGAACAATACATTATATCCAGACCCTAAATGGAAGGCCCAGTTCCTTATAGATAGATATACCGTCATTTGGCAACGAACACAGAGGAATAAGCTATTTGCTCAAGAAGCTCTACAGTTAATGGAAGGTGAGGAACGTTTTCATCTACGAACTATAGAGGTGTTACTTAGCTCTTCAAGTAGGATTGATGAAGTTATTGTACTAGGACTCTTGACTCAACTTACAGAGGCAAAATATTACTTAGAAGACCCTACAGGAAGTGTGATCCTGGACATTACAAACGCAAGGTTTCATTCTGGATTGTTCACTGAAAACAGTTTTGTTCTTGCAGAAGGGTTTTATGAAGACAAAGTACTGAATGTAACTGGTTTAGTTCTCCCACCATCAGAAAAACGTAATATTTCGTCCCCTTACTTTGGAAATATCAATACATTTGGCGGCACTTCTAAAACACTGCTCAAAAACTCCAAAAGCTTGCTCAAAATTGAGAAGGATGATAAAGACGGAATGATGATATTCCTCTCTGATTGCTGGTTCGATAATATCAAAGTTATGGCAAAACTGAAGACTTTATTTACCGGTTATAATGAGTTCCCTCCAATAGCGATAGTTTTCATGGGTGAGTTTCTTTCAAACCCATATGGTCATGAGCATAGCACGCAACTAAGAACAGCCCTTACAAACCTCGGTGATATAATCCATCAGTTCAAAAAACTGCAAGAATCAACTAAATTCATCTTTGTACCTGGTAGAGGTGATCCTGCTGCAGCTAACATACTTCCTCGCCCTGCAATACCGAACTCTATTACCAAAGAAATAAGAGATAAACTAGGTGATGCAGTGATTTTTACCACCAATCCATGCAGGATTCAATACTGCACTCAAGAAATAGTAGTTTTTAGACAGGATTTGGTAATGAAAATGTGTAGAAACTCGATACACTTTCCTGAGACTGGTGATATTCCTGACCACCTTACAAAAACTTTACTAAGCCAATGTACCTTATCTCCGTTACCTTTGGGCATCCAACCTCTTTACTGGAAGAATGTAGATGCATTGAACTTGTACCCCATACCAGATTTGGTGGTTATAGCAGATCATTTTCAGCCTTACACTCGCTCACATCAGGACTGTCAAATGGTCAATCCAGGCTCGTTCCCGAGAACGGAATTTTCTTTTAAAGTGTACATTCCAGGGACAAGAACTGTGGAGGATTCTCAAATACCTAAAGAAGATGATATGTGAATGTGATGAACATTTAAAAACATCTAAATGAATAAATGTGTAATGTATTCTGAGTGAGGTTTTAAATCTTCTCTAGATTTAAGATTAAATGAGTATTTTTGTAAATAAAACTATTTTATAAAGTAAGGTTTTTTATTAATAAATAGTTACTTAATATTTACAGAAAGATAGAGAACTAAAGAAAGACTTAAAGGTACAAGATCTATCTAAAATATTCTAAAAATACAACAAGTCAAAAATTGTGATGCAACCTTAAGATCTAGCTTAAAATGTTAAATCTAGTAATTTTTAAAACACCTTTTGCTTCTGCTAAAAAATATTTCTAAAACTCTTGTTACTTTTTTAAAGAAAGAGCAAAGTACTTCTAAAATTGATATTCAATCACTTACACAATTAAATTGTTATACAAAAACTACAACAAACATTATTGGTTGGACGGACTTCTTTTTGCATCTTAAAACAAATGACAGTTTGTGTTGTTTTTGAACAAGAGTTCAATAATACTAAAATTATCTCGTTAACAATCACTAGTTTACTAATATTGAAATTGAAAGAACAATTTTAAAATCTAACAACACATCTATTAAAAGATTCAACAAAGTGATTTGGGGGTAACCTAAGCTTAAAATAAAAATTAAAATAAGTAAATTTTTCAAAGATGCATTTTAGCAGTTACACAAATCAACATGGCTTTTAGCTTTAATTTGAAACATACTGCTATGTAATTGTTACCTATCAAAAAACTTAAACAAAGAGTTTTAACCAGGACTAACTTTGGTCTTCATCTTAATGAAAGCCGTGCGTGGGGATTTAAACATAGCTTTTTGTTATTTTCTTGGTCACAACCTACCATTATCTTAACCATAATTGTAAGAATTTCAGCATCCGATCTCATTATAGATTCATTTAGGGCCAGTTAATCGTTTATTTCGCTGGGCGACAGGCATATTTTATGACTACAATTTAAACTCCAACTAAAGTGCTGTAAGTTTGTCCGATAGGCGCGAGTGCGACCAGACAGATCATAGCTATTGTGATGATGATGATGATTGGGCTGAAGACACCGAGGATCAGTTTTCTGAAGCCGGAGAACTGGAAACAATGAATTGATTAGTGATAGTAGAAGACGTCTCATAGGTAAGTAGTTATCTTCTTGTCATTTAAACACAGCTATTTCGAACCATTGGTTGGAGAGCAGTGTTGGTCGAATGGGGTTGTGCTTCGACTTTCAATCCGAAGGTCGCGGGTTCGAATCCCGGCCGTGCATCAACGGATTTTTATATAGAGATATATAGAGCTCTTAACGGCGAAGGAAAACATCGTGAGGAAACCCGCAGCTTAGTCAGCTCCACACGTATTGACGTCGTCTTTCCTGTGGGCGGCTGATTAAGCTGAGAGGATGGTTTAGATGCTGGGCAAGCCTATTCCATCTCAAACAATGTCCCGGGCACTACAGCGTCCCGTAAGTGTAGGCATAGGTTGCCTCTTGACGCTGTTTATATCATCTAATTTAAATGTAAAGGCCTAAGTTATTTTTTCGAACCATTATTGTGAAAGGATTTGAAGTGCGTCTTAATGAGGTTCCTTTCGTGACCTGATGGTACCTTTGTGATTACCACCGCTCACGGACAATTGCAGCATTAAGCAGATGCGTTAACGGCCTTTGAGGTGAAAATCTTTTCTTGAAGGTAGGTAGGTGCCTGAGCCGTATCAGTCTGGAAATACTGCTAAATTAGGATTAAAACTCACGGGAGCATCAGTACTCCTGTCAATCTGCGTGACCTGCCGCGTGTGCCCCATCATATCCTTCATGGGGAAGCTGTTCACTCGGCCGTTGCTGATGCGTCCATCTGACACGCAAACTGTCAGCTGGAAGACGGAATTGTCGATTAGAATATATCACAATACCACAAAATTCTTATAAATCGTGATTGTTAGTCGTGACAAAAATATATGTGCATAGGTATGCAATGCGTGCCTAACGGTGAAGAAGGAAAAATCGTGAGAAAACCGGCATATTGTCCTAGAACGTAAGTGTCTAGTCTAGATATGCACTATGCTCTCAAATAGCCAACACTGTACCTACGTATCCCAGATCCTATGAAGATGTCTAAAGGGGTAGTGAGTCATATCTAAAAACCTATGAGTACATTTTGCAACATGTGAATGGGCTAAACAAACTACGAGTAGTAGGCATAAATACTAACAGATAGCACGATATGCATGACCACGTGGAAAGCCACGAAGGCAGCTAGGATGAAGACGCTCCAAGCAGGAAGCTCAGCTTTCTGCAGGTATACCGCCAGGAAGATTGTGACAACTGAAAAGAAAAACATTTTATTAGACCACCAATGGTGCATGTTTTTTTTTATTTCTACTCGTAGTAGAGTTCCGTAGTAGTTATAAAAACATCAGGTTGTACATGGGTCAGACTGGTGCAAGTTTGCACAAGCGAAGAGGGGCCTATGCCCAGCAGTGGGATGAAAAAGGCTGCGGATGATGATTATGGTGCATGGATCAATCATGAACTAAGGTAAATTTTCATCTGGCATTTAGGGAAGATTCTGAGTCTGATTTGAGGACCCAGCTATCTTACCAAAGCCTTAAACAGTACCTTAGGTACCAATTTTTAACAAATATGGTGTAGTTATGGCATTAAATTTGTCTTCAATTAGGTAACTAGCTGGCCCCAAAGATTTACCCGCAGTCCTTTAGGAATACTTCACTTTTCGGGATAAAAAGTAGCTTATCTATAGGTACTTTAATCCAGGGTACAATATACCCAATAAGGTACCTCCATAATAATTTTCTTCCAAATCGGTTCCACGGTTTCAGTGTAACGGAGCAACAAACATCCATTTAAACTTTGTCCTCACTGTGGGTGTGGATACTTACTTCCTAGAATGTGAGCTCCATTGCCGAAGAACCAGTGCATCCAGTTGAAGATTGGCCTCTTCTTAGTGCCGGGGTGCGGTCTGAAGTAAGCACCTGTAAAACAAATAGTCATTATGGTGACGCTTAGCTCAGTGAATTGTAGGTACTTCTGTCATTGGAGACACAGAATCTTAGAACTTGAGAATGTCTACCGTGCCGAAAGGATACAGTTGTGATTCGTGTGTGTGTCAATGAGTTGGTATCTCGACTGGAGATCTACTTAGCGGAGTGGCCTTCCGATCCTAGTTTTGTGGGTTCGAATACTTTTTGTGACTTTTCTGTCCTAATATTTTTACCACACTGACTAGTTCGAAAGAACTCGTGACATACCTACAACTTACAAGAACTTATTTGATCTCGTAAATTATATTTTCGGCAACTAAGAACTTACCAATAGGCTGTATAAAGCAGAGGATGACAGTGACAATCCCGGTGATGGCGTGAGGGTTGTCTCCCGTAGTAGACCAGCCGCCCACCTCGATGAGGATGAGGATGAACCCGCAGACAGTCAGTAGCCATGTTGACACCATCAGGATTCTGTGCCACTGAAGAAGACAGCTTAGGTAAGTGCCTACTCTTTACTAAGAAAAGTTACATTACCAAAAGATCTCTATAGAGACCTAAATGTCTACCTATAGGTACCTACACCTATAGGTACAGTTCTTCCAACGGATCTAGGCATTCGTGAAGTAAGCCGTTTGTCTCACACACAATTTTGTATGAAAAAGCGGTCACTGTGCAGACAAACGGCTAACTTCACGAATGCCTAGATCCGTTGGAAGAACTGTAGATGGTCCAGCTTCTCAAATACTTATCTAAATAGTTACACTTCCTAGTTTTCTTGAGCATGCCTATTTTACAATCGGAAGACGCTCAAGAACTTGAAGGCAGGTACCTAGATACTATCCTATCTTATCATGCACTCATAGTATTGTTTAGAGTTTAATCTATTAAGTTGTATAATCCAAGATTAAATAATCAGAATACTTACAGCGAACCAAATGTCTTTTCCACCTAGAGTCTTGCCGACCCAAGTCTGTCTGAAGTATCTGAAAACAAAAAGGTTCCGTTCAGTGAAATGCTTTTGACCACAACTTTTGTTAGCCTTAAATTGTTCCCAACTGTAAAGTCAAAGCTATGGCGAAGGCCTCAAGCGGTCTAAAATCTCAGTCATTAGCTCATACGAACTTACTCGATGAGCTTTTAGTTTTGAGCGGATACCTTGGAACTGTTGCTATCTTGGGACTTTTAAACTTTATTGAGAAATGAAAAGTCTTATCAAAATTTTTCGATTCCGACGGGATTCGAACCCGCAACGATCAGACGATCCTCCTAAAGCCGGAGTGCCTTACCATTCGGCCACAGAATCCATGTCGTCACAATCGAAATTTTTGATAAGCTCATATTTTATCGGTTATATTATAGCACCGATAAGTAGTAGGTAATAGGTAGGTAGTTTTAAACTTTACCCCCGTCATCTTGCTCTGGTGCATCGTACCTGGGGTCCGTAGAACCATTTTCCTCATCGGCCTATCGGCCGTCATCCCACCGCTCACCCTTTTCTAAAGTCGCAATCCATCCTACTTCTCCTCAAATAATTTCGTAGCTTACCTTGCCAACAGGATCCCAAGAGAAGCCGTGCCCAGCCAGGCAGCCAACATGAAGGATCCGTGAAGCTTCAGCAGCAGTTTTGAAGCGCCGGCCGCCGCGCCCACGCTGGCGAGAGCCATCGGCTCGCCTGTTGACTCGTAGGCTAGGTTGTGGAAGCCTACGCGGTTTGCGTCTGGAAGGAAATCATGGATTTTGGAACCAGAATATCGACTTTATCTCTAAGGTGAGGTGTGGTTATAAGTATGAGATAGGTGGTACTAACCTTTCATACTATCCCCAGCGAGCACCATCAGATTATACTTGTTATTCGCCAGGTCGAAGGTATTTCCTTTCACCACTGAAATAACGTCCCTCTTGAACTTGCAATAGAGCTTCCCATCAATATTCGAAGATTCCTGCAGCTGAACAATCTCTTGAGGAGAATCAGATCTACTGACATAAGGTTCCTCTTTTGGATAAGTCCACGACGTGAATAAATTGATTCTTCCATTGTCGTTTCGTACACACTCCATTGCGCTGTCATCGCCCATCTTGTTATCTAAACTCAACCCTGTTGCTACGTATTTAGGGTTGCCAGTTCCTTGTATCTCGAAGGTGTAGTCTGAGCCAGATACGAAGACAGCCACGATTGCTTTGCAGTCTCCCTTTTCGATGCAGTTGGCGGGGACTCCGAAGCAGAGTTTAGTATCAGCGCAGCCCTGGTAGATTACGTCCATCGGCTGTGCTGTCGGTTTTGGCTGTAATAAATAGCGTAATGCTTAGAAACAGGTCTAAAGCTCCTAGGGATTTTGAAATAGAATCTAAAATCTCTCTCAAGTAACCTCTCAAAAGCCGTTTTTATTGTAGACTGTTTTATTTAACACTTTAATGCTAAATTGCCAATACTTGAGACCCAATACTTTGTCTCTCAAATGGTGACAAAACGCGAAAACGAGATGTATTTGAACATTGTTTTTTGTTGAAAATATAGCATCTGGAATCCTACGTGGATCAAAATATAATATTTCTTGTTAATAGGTAGGGTACATCCTAAACTAATGTCTATAGGATTTGAATACGTACGTGCTGTACTTGCTGTTACATAAAGTTAACATGGTTTCCCAATTACTCAAAATCCAGTAGCCATGCGCAAAATGTATCACCTAGGTAATTGAAAAGAGATACATATCTTTTGATGGCTGCGAAGTAATCTATCTTTTAGTTCCGTAGTTCAATTGCCTGCCTAATGCCTATGTCTTTCTCATCGCTCCAATTGGTATTCATTCATAACATATATTTTGAGCTAGATAGGTAGGTAGTTTAGTTCAGTAGTCCAATCTAGTCCAATGTATCGCCTGTCTGCCTCTATCGTTCTCGCTCGCAACGTTCGTCTCGCTCACTCGCCGCGCTGGACTACGGAACTAGAGATATGATTGTATTGAAATTGAACTAGTGAAGGAAGAACTAAACGCAAAAGAAGTAGTCCAATTGAACTATTCGTTCTGGAACTAAACAAGACTAAAATCCAGTCCTTATTCAATCACTAACATAATATTCAGCAATCTTATACTTACTTTACTCTCCATTATAACAGGAGGTGCTGGTGTCATCCTCTCCGTAGAGGCTATGGGCTGTGACGTGGTGATGACAGTGTCTGGTGTAACCACTTCCACCAATGGTGACTCTACACCGCTCCAGAATGTAGCGTAGCTTTGTGCTACTGTTGCTCTGGAAATGGAGATCAGAAATGTATGCTGGATGTCACACATCTTTGAGGTTAGTGGTTGTGTTGTAGGAAACCACATGGTTTCTATATGTCCTACTAAAGCTGATCGCACACTTGTCCGCGCCGTACGCGCCGCAGTCATTTTTCTATAGAAAAAATACTGATGACGTCAGAAAATGCGGCTGGCAGCATTTATTCTTCTATTGAATTGACAGTTCGGCGCGGATAAGTCTGCGACCACCTTTATAGAGGTAGGTGATTTTTATTGGAGATTTTTTTTTATTACCTAGTAGGTACTTAGGTAATTATTCTTCTTATCGTACCTACTATTTGTTCTTTCGAGCGCGCCGCGCCGTACGCATTTTCAACGGTGTTGCAATATGTGTGATGATGACCTTTAGATGCGTGTTTTCAAACTGTTTTAGCTTTTAGGTTCTACCACATGCCGGCCTGCCATATTCTTAAAAGTGAGAATACCTAATCGGAATCGAGGTTGTCCGAGAGCACGTTGAGGCGACGACATAGTAAAGGTCGTAGGAAATGTTTGGACGCGAGAGGCGCAAGAGGAGACTGGCATAAAAGAAGGGAGGCCTATACCCAGCAGTGGGTGATACCAGGCTGAGATGATGATGACGATAATGATGACTGTACGATTTACGTCACCGCACAATTCCTGCATGTTCTCGCGGGTCAGCATTTTACGCTACAACGTGGATTACGTGTCCAAACAGGACAGTTGCTTTCATTAACTAAACGCGAAACCACGTCGCAGCGTACAAACGCGATCGCAACTCCATAACTCAACTTAACAAATAAACAGTGAAATTTAACTTCTGTTTCACTCAACAAACTCTATAAAATTGTAGGCCACAAACCCTACATCTTTGTATTTGTTTTTTTTTTATTTTTTTATTACCTATAATATGTTTTTCTCGACAGAAACTTTTACCTACATCAGAATCAGTTTTGCGTGCTTTCCAGCAACAAACATAAACATTGCTCAAAACAAGCCAATCGTATTTCTTAGAAACCTGTTGAAATACCGCAGTAAAGTTTAATACTACCTACGTGTTGATCGGTGTTAAAGATTGTTTAACATTTTATACGAAGTAACGGGTGTTACGGGTTTAACCTTTTTTTATTTTTTATTTACATGAATAAAAGAAAAGGGCTTTGTCGCTGAGCGACTATATCGCCCAATCAGTAACATCTTAGCTTCTTGGTTTCTCTTCACATCTTGGTTTCTTCTTCTTCTTCTTTTTATTCCTTCTTCTTTACTTCACTTCAAATATGTATTCAGTCACGTCAATTTGATTTTGAAAAACATGGCGGCTTGTCTTTTCAAAAGTCCAACGGAAATCTTTCGTCAAATGAGAAATATTCTTGAATACGGGGAGTATTACATTCCATTTGCCAAATCTCCTGTTACGTATCCAAGGCTTCATTAGTAAAATGCCACCGAAATTACATAACTAAATAAAATAGCAGAGCCACTTAGCTCCTTCAAAAATGGCGAAAGAAGTCCATAATCTGAAAGTTATCTTAAGCTAAGGACCTTTTCGTGTGCTTTAAAGTAACCCCGTTATTAACCAAGACTTCGTAGGTACAGCTCATAGGTACTGCTTTATTCTACACGTCAACAGGATCACGTCTGTATCCCCAAGGCACGGTAGACATTCTCTCAGATCTGTTTAATTAATGTATTCCAGATCTTTTGAAGCTGTCTAAGGGGGTAGTCGTGGCATGTCCAAATAGGTATATATTTGATACATATCCACATTTCGCAGAAGTTAGTATTCACTACGTGACAGGTTTCAAGCCCATCGCCGCTTATAATAATACTAACTGGTTTCCTCACGATGTTTTCCTTCACTGTATAGAGTACCTACGTGTTAAAGCGTATATAAATCTCTTATTTTTACCTGAATTCAATGCCTCCGAGGAAGTCATCAGGTGCCCTCCACTGGAAGGTTAGCGCTGGCTTGTCTTCGGGAGAGGTATGTGTGGCGGTGTCGTTGTCATTTGTGCACGTCGTGAGGCGTGAGAAGCCGGGTGGTGCGCTTACAAACTTCCCCACTATTACATCTTGTTTCTGGAATGAGGTCATAGATTTTTTTTAATAAAACATCATGGCTATACCAGTGAGCTCCATTGAGTCCAAATGCCAAAAATTTTAATCTTTCCTATCGTCTGTAAACTTCTATTTCCCCTGAGGAGTTTTTCTGTGGGGATTTTGATAATCATTCGATCTGTCCCCCGTGTTACGTTTTGAAAAACTCTACTAAGGAAGCATCGATATTGTGCGCTGTCATCATCATTGTAAATTAGGATGTGTCATGGTGTTTACATTAAAAGATAAAATGGATGAACAATCCCGGTCATACCACCAGGACAATGTCCCAATATGACGCAAATTCAGCGCTGCTGTCATAAGCGCCCTTTGATTTATGTGTGTCATCAAAAAGTACATAGGGTACCATTTGATTGTATCAATAGGGATTAGTATGACTAACAAAAAAATAACTCCGTCACCAGAGTTGGTCACTGGCCACTGACTCATACGAACTTACTTTACTTTAGTATGACAAAATGCAAAAATTCCCCATAAGTAGGTACGTATTTTATTCAGAACTCGGGAATCCTTCACTTTCCGGAATAAAAACTACCCTGTGTGCTTTCATTCTGACCACAATCTATCTCTGTCTGTGCCGAATTTCATCCAAATTCATCAGTAGTTTTTACGTGAAAAAGAGCCATTCTCATCCACATATCCATTCTCACAAACTTTCGGATTACCTAGGCTGCTTTTTATCCGATGGAAAAATAAAGAGGGTAGGCATAAAAGAAGAAGAGTCAAAATCAAAAAGTATTTATTCAGAAGGACCGCTGGGATCTCTTACAATAGTTAAGAATATTGTAAGTAAACTAAGTGATTCTACTCCTGTTCCTTCGCGACTATTACCGTGAAGAACGGGCAACAAACACGGTTTAGGGCTAGCTTTCTTTTATGTGATCCATCTTAAAACATCATTAACAGACACCCACCTGAATCTGCCTAGCCTGCAGAATAAACCCTCCGATCGGCAGTGGCGCTCCTGCTGGACTTCCGACGGTCACATTCAGCACATCTCCTTGTCTCACTTGAGCTGATGATGTGAGGATGAAGTACGGAGGGGGGGAGGATTGTGGCTGGATGGTTTCGTGGCGTGGCAGCTGGTCTTTGCATGCCTGAAAGGAAAAACTCATTTAAAGATACATAAAAAATCACACCTCTTTGGCAGAGAGGTAGGCAGATATGATAGACTCCCACTCATTCACTCGCATTAGTTACCTACCTACATTATTACTACAAGCTCGTCGGCTTACGGTACTTTTGGAAAGGCACTTCTTCAAAATTTCTCCCAATTTAGTTAGGCTAGGCCGGTCCCCCTTCCCCCCGATGGATTCCAATCTTGACGCGATGGGGGGGCTTAGTAACCGTGGTTTGGAGGCCCACGGTGAAGCGAAAAGGAATCCCAGGCGGGGACGCCCTGGGGGCGTCTGGCGGGTAGGGTCGCGGGTGAAGAGGCGTGTCGGTGTTTCGTTGCCGCTCGCCCTATCTCCCGCGACCCAACGGTGGCGCACCGTAAGATGCGTCGGCGGCGGGGCCGCAGTGGAAGAGGAGTGTCGGTGTTACGTTGCCGCTCTCCCTGTCCTCTGCGGCCGTTTTTGGAGACTTCTCCACGCGCACCTCTTTAATTAGAGTGCGCAGTGGACGAAGGGAGCGGAGAGCTCTAGTGGTGAGTAGCGGACGCAAGGTGTGGGGGCACCTTCGTCCGCCTTGCACTACTCACCACTATGCGGGGCCGCCTTAAGGGCGGGGATCGCCAGAGGGGGACTGGACGTAAAGGCTGTGCCGGTTTCCCAGACCCCCTCCATTCCAGGCGACGCCGGAATGACGCTGGGTCGTTTAGTGGGTATACCGGGAGTCCCCGGGGTAGTCCCACATACCCCTCTCGCCCCCCGGCGGAGGGGATGCGTAATGCATTTTTCCCAGCGAGAAAAAAAAAAAAAAAAAGACCGGTCCCCCTTCCAGCTATCCCATCCTATCTAAACTCGCCACATACATTTAGCTTATAGGTAAGTATATGTATGTACTTACGTGTACATATAGCTCAATGACCATATACAACTGTTTCATTCATCGTCTCTCCTAACTTGTAAGATCCAGATTGTAACAGTTGAACCGGACAGAGTGAACGAATAGAATGGAATTCATTTAATTTTATAGAACGGAGGCTTATTAACCAGCAGTCCGGACTGAATAGCCAGAAATCGGTTTAGACACTTCATAAAACTCACCCCAGATGGCGCTCCCGAGCCGTGTTGTTCTGACGAGTGGATGATCAGCAATATTGACAGCACCAAGCACGGTATTCTTTTTCTTGGCAACATGGTGTTTTCTGAAAAGAAAAATAATATTAGTCAAAACACCCATTTCCATCTAAGTCACACTGAAGTACTTATTGCGGAACTTAGTATCAAACTTGAAGCTATACTTATTTAAAATTGATACCTAGTTGAACTCAATGTAGTGACATCAAGGTAGGGTAGGTAGCTTTAATTTCCTATAGTAGCAACGGAAGCAAAGCCTACTAGACTTTTAATTGTATCTTGTAACAGGAAACAAAGCGATAAATCTGGTATCTATGACATCAGTCAAGGTCTGCTCTGAGTGACAGAGACAGTTATAGGTACTCTTGCATGTGTCAGAGAGAGATGGAATGGCGTAAGGTCAGAGAGTGAAGGGTCTATGGCGAACAAGCTGGTTTTGCGTTTGTAGAACTTATTATGGTAAATTAATCTAGATCAGTTTTTGTTCGTGTACTGTATATATTCTGGTATATGTATTTAAGTATATTTCTTATAAGACGCTTAAATGTTAGGGTTAGGATAATTCAAGTAGGCAAACAAAAGTCGATTAAGGGTGATGTTTTACAAATCTAAGAGCCGTGTTGGTCGAATGGGGTTGTGCCTCGACTTTCAATCCGAAGGCCAGGCTGATGAAGCTGAGAGTATGGTTTAGGTGCTGGGTAAGCCTATTCCATCCATCTCAAATGTCCCAGGCACTACAGCGTCCCGTTAGGTGTAGGCATAGATTGCCTCCTGACGCTGTTGCTCCTTCTGCTTATGACCAACATACCTACACGAGGGTGTGATGTGGGTCCAATCAATCCACGTTAAAGTGCTTCTATCTTGCTTGGTTGTGAGCATTTTTATCTGAGTATTTGCCTTATTATCTATTATGCTGCAGCTCTAAAAAAATGTCTATTTTCATGGAGATTTTCTCACAACTTAGTCCTTTGCCAACCCTATTTATTTCTTTGCTATATAGCTTATATATAGCTATAATATAGCTTTGGATATTAGCAGCCTTTATACGCACAATCTATCGCGAGGGATACAGCCAATCGCGCGCGAAAGAACGCGTAGCATCAAAATTATCACTCGCGATTGCGTGTACAGGTTTTCCCGCGCGCAATCCTGTACGTTCAATCACTCGCGAAAGATTGTGCGTGTGAAGGCTGCTATTGGTTCGGTCAAGACTGATTGTAATCGCTGTAGCGTGAAATGGAACGGTTTTATTATCAACCTCGCACCAAATGGTGCAGTTATTTTCTCTTACAATAAGTTTATGCTGAGTTGTAAATAATTATACTACTATTTCTACGATGATTTACTGCTAAGATAGGAACGTAACATTTCAGACTTCATTGGTGCCTCCTAATTGACTAGGTCGATTAACGATTGATGTCTCAAAAATCTAAATATTTTCAAAGTCCGTTACATCACGACCAAAGTTTTGGCTAATTCTGAAGATTTGGTCTAAGTCCGTAATGATTTCTAAGGTAGTTTTTTTTCTTGACAAATGAAAAGAAATTGTATTTTATAAAATCAAGCTGTTAATCGACTTTAGTTGCTGACTGTACCTCTAAGAGTCTAAACTAGAGTAAAAATACATTTAATTTTGTGTTAATCTTTTTGAAACAGTTGTGCAAATATTTTCTTCAACTTTATATCTTTATTGAAAATTTATTTTACTCTATTCTACCCAAAAGATAGGGTGCGACACTAACGCCCATACTAATAAACGTGGTGTAAAGTTATTCCTCGGAATAAACTAAAAATAACCATACATTTTGACAGTTTACACTCAGGAATAACTTTATACCACGATTATTAGTAAGGCCGTATATCTTTTGGGTAAAGTAAGTTAAGGTGCATTTACACGATGCGATTATTCGTACGATTTGCTAAGCCGTGCCTATAGAACGTGCCGACGAGCGTCGCGCTAATTATGACAAATCGCATACGGTGAGCGTGAAAAATTGCCGTGCGATACGATATCGTATGGTTTGAAATCGCATCGTGTAAATGCACTTTAACCTAGAGTTAAATTCTACACCTAGAAATAAAATATTTGTGAAAAAAATCATCACTTCATTGACCTAGATTCATCTCAATCAAATAAATAAAGCCAATCTTGAATGTGACATTGCCAGCAAGGTTAGGTTGACCTTAGATTGTAGTAATGTTTTTGGACGTCTAGGCTTGTATCCGGAATTCGGTTCCGGAAGTCCGGATATAAGTTGTTTACGCGATTTTCCTTCTACGTCAGAAAACGTTGAGGAAAACAAATTATTGTTTATTATCCATACTATCCATACTAATATTATAAATGTGAAAGTAACTCTGTCTGTCTGTCTGTCTGTCTGTCTGTCTGTCTGTCTGTCTGTCTGTCTGTCTGTCTGTCTGTTTGTTACGCTTTCACGCCCAAACCGCTGAACAGAGTAAGCTGAAATTTGGCATAGTTAAAGGTTGTATCCCAGGGAAGGACATAGGCTACCTTTTATCCCGAAAAAATGAAAAAATCCCGAGGGACCGCGGGTAACACTGCGGGAGCGCAGCTAGTTATGTTATAAATGATTTGACTACACGGAGGTAGGTAATTAAGTTCTTACTTATTTTAATTCATTTCAGCGCTGGGTAGGCGCACCAGTGTGTACCTATCCAGCACAATGCTGAGTTGGGGCCTGTTTGCTTTGACTCTGCTGCGCACAACTTTAATTTTAATCGTAATTTTAGGCATATCTTTAAGTTTAGTGTGTTTGTGTTAGTAGTGTCTAAGCAAATAAAAATATTTTCTTTCTTTCTTTTCTTTCTAATTATTGTTACCTAAATGTGTGATATGACAGGACAGGCGAGTGTGCATCGGACAGCTGGAAAGGGAAGGCATAGGCGATGGTGTGACCACTAGTCCGTCGCCGAACTTTCTTGGATAAAATTGACGACATTTTGGAGAAGGACCAGGTCAAAAGTACTCTAAAGAATGTAATGTGATTCGAAAGTTGTGTGTCAGGAACGTAGCAAGTGGAGATCCGTGGTCTCTGTCTACCCCATATAGGGATAAGAATAAGAATAATAAAGTTTTATTTTCTCCACACCATCTCTATATATAAAAATGAATCCCTATATCCCTTGGTCACGACATCACGCGTGAACGGCTGGACCGATTTCACTAAGTTTTTTTTCTGTTGTGTTTGTCAGGAGAAGGTTTTTATGACAGAAAAAATAAATTGCGCGGAAAAAATAAATTCCTATATCCCTTGGTCACGCCATCACGCGTGAACGGCTGGACCGAATAATGCGCAGACGAAGTCGCGCGGGTCAGCTAATATACAATAGTTTCAATAGGTACTTAAATCTACATAATTTTATGTGGGTACCCCTCAGCATTTGCTCCAAAAAAAAAAAAAAACATTTCATTTCATTTCATTTCCAACAGCTCAAGTGTTGGAGCGCTGGTTTTCAGTGGCGCCATACCCGTTTATGTAAGTTGGTAGGTATAATGTAAGTATAATATGTATGTTACCTATTTATTCACGTTTATTGCGTGTTTCAAAACATTCGGTTAGGCATTTATGTTGTTAAAATTCTAGGTTAACTCTTTCATAAGCAATGCGCGTAAAGTTGCAGTGCATTTTGTGATTTGACCGACTTGACCACTATGAATGTTGACGATTGCTAAGTCTAGACTCGGCACGAGAACAGCTCTTTGACCTATGTAGGTACAGTTAGCAACGAAAGTCGATTAACAGTTAGATATTGCAATGGTTTCCTTGAACTTTCCTTGATATATAAAATGAACTACTTCTTATCCTAATCTTCAAATATTTGTCATAAGCTTTTTATGATGTTACAGATTTCGGAAATATTCAAAGTGAAACATCAGACGTAATTCGGCTTTCGTTACTGTCGGTACCTAAGCTTATGAATTTCGAAGAAAATAATTAATGTTCTATGAACGGCCTTGTTCGTTTCAAAAATGTAGAGCAGCTTATTTATTCAAAGCAGTTTGGGGTGAATCGATGTAAGACCCCGTTCTTAAGGTTGACCTGACCTGTCTGATGACGACCTATTTTGACCAGCCTTCTTGATAAGAACACGGTTAAAACCTTATCACACACTTTTGACTTAATAACAGTGGCGTGTGAACGCTGAAAGCGTTTTAAGCACGCTTCCGACTGGCAATGAGCTATAGATCGCTTTCATTGATCTTTAGATAGCTAATGATGGTTTAGTTAGATGCTTTTCAAAGGTATTCCATCTCAAACAATATCCCAGGCACTACAGCGTCCCGTCAAGTGTAGGCAATGTTGCTTTTTGCTAAAGGCTTCTCAACTGATTCGAGTTGTTAAGTGACGCTGTAGTGCCTGGGATTTTTTTTGAGATGGCACCTAAACCACTCAGCTTAATCGTCCTTGTCCACAAGAAAAACTTAGTTTTAACACTTCATCAAATTAATGCCTAATGTGTCACACATGGTACCTAGATCTACATTGAATCGTTTTTTTATTGGGATTTGTTTGAATATCCATAATACCGTGCCATGCCGTTCCGCCCCTTGATTTCGAATCCTGCTACAGGCGTAATCTCGCAGTCACCACAACTAGACATGAGTGTGCATTGGCTCCTTTGTGCATATCTACGTCCGTTTAGTACAAGTTTGACAGTGGTGACTGCGAGATTTCGCCTGTTGCGAGATTCGTAATCAGGGGGCCGGTCTGCGTAGGTCATAATGCAGAAGTACACAATCTTCTCCACTTGCCAACAAACCATAGGATATAGATTTAGGTCATGGCTTAGTACCTTATCGTAATATCTATGCATTCCTATCGATCAGCGGTCAATGCACCGTTTGTAGGTAGGTACCTATGTGGCATGTCCCTTGACACGCATAGACTGCAGCCCATTTAGATTAGAGCAACTTTAAAAATGTACAGACTTTAATTTTAAATCCAGCAGGTATAAACCTAGCTGTATCTGTCTGTACAGGGTAGTAAAAACAGTCACATGAAAGGAATACTTAAAAAAATAATAAAAGATTTAAAAATGTCACCAATGATAGAACCCGCGTCCTTCCACTTAGACTCTCTCAAAAACAAAATCGTAGGTTTTTTTTTAAATAGATGAAAGCTTTTTGTAAGCGAATGAAGTTAGCCATTGCGATATGCGGTACTTTCAAAATTGTAACGCATCGAAGTGGTTACTTCACAAATGCCTAGATTCATTGGCCGTAGGTCGTTACTGCAAGTACCTTCTTATAAGGTTTATGGGCAATGCAGGTAGTGCTGACCACTTGAGTGAGGATGTGGTCATCTGATGTGACTGCACGTTCCGCTTTGATGGGCTGGAATGACTACGGCTCAGCCAATCGAAAGTCTTGCGTAGGTAACTCAAGACAATGCCGCCAGCATTTTGGACAAAACGTGGTGTAAAGTTACGACGGGTGTAACTTAGGAGTTTGCAGTTTAAACCTGGTGTAACCTTAGGCGTGTCGCTAACAGAAACGAAAGTCGAGAAGGGGGCGCGGCGCGCGCACCTTCCGCGACTCCTAATCACCTGTCTCTACTCATCTTTTGAAGATGACATGTTGGATGAATGAAACAAGACATACACGCCGCGGGCCTGGACGCTTCGTCAATTTCGCCCGCGCCTCGACGCCGCCTCGACTTTGCTGTTAAAACTGCAACCTGCCTTACACCACGTTTATTAATAACGCCGTGAAAGATTGTATTTTTATAGTATTAAACTAATCTATTTTAATAACCTAACTTAGGGATAAAGGAAAAACTACCACAGATTGCAGTTTTTGGGATGACGTTTATGATTTTAAAAATGTTGAACTCTGTATTTTTTATCTCTAGTTTAATTCAAATAGGTATTTTACTGAATTATTATGAGTGATATCGCTGTAGGTACCTACGTTACTTACATATCGGTCCAAAGTGTCGGGCTACTTACCGAAAACCGTGAATTTCAAACTGTTATTTAAAAAATATCATTATTTGTCTCTTCTGTGGGCGGTTGATTAAGCTGAGAGGATGGTTTAGGTGCTGGGCAAGCCTATTCTATCTCAAACAATGTCCCAGGCACCTACAGGTTGCCTGTGGACGCTGTATAAATCATCTAATACAGATGTAAAGGCCTAAGTTTTTTTTAACTTTACCTATGTGTACTCATAAATACTTACCTAAAACCTGCTAGATAGAAGTACCTAGAGTACCTACCTACTTCATAATCATAAAGTGATTCGAGTTTAATCACGTGTGATAAATTCAAGAATTTAAAGATGGGGTTTTCCGTGCGCACACGCACGGTGACAGAGCGCGTGAAGTTTCCTTGTTTCATTATCATACTTACCGTAAGTATTAAAAATGCTGTTATTTTTAAGAGCAGGTTTTGATTATTTGACCACTTTATGTAAGTGGGTAAATAATTTATACTGCGTCAAAAAAACTCTTTTATAAGGCGGGTTGAACGGGGGCGTGCCTAGTAGGTACAGTCAGCGACAGAAGTTCATGAACAATTAGAGATTTTAAAGCTTCATTTTCATCATTATTTGTGGGAAAATAGCTTATTACCCTACGAACTTCGAAGATATTGTAGATTCAAATTCATCAAATTTTCATGAACTTCTTTCGCTGACCGTACAGGGGCTGACCGTGGACCTACAGCAGAAGGAAGTCACGTGACATGCACGAGAAGAGGTTTTTTTTGACTAATAGTTTAGGGTAGGTTAGGTACCTAATAAGTAAGTATCTAATTCGTACAAAGTTATTCACTTAAAAAGTTCACACGCATTGTTTTCGTGACTCACTCAAAACAAAAAGAACATTAGGTACTTACATTACATATTACGAGGACTATAAAGATAAAGTAAGGCTAAACCTATAACTAAACCACTGTACCCAAAATTTAACTCTATTGCCAAACAACATGGCGCAAATCTGAAGTTTCCGTTCAAAGAACACAAACCGGTATTAGCTTGATAAGCAATTATAATCTTAATATAGTATGAGTTAAGGTTTAGAATTGTTTATAAGAACCAAAGGTGGGTTCAATCAATGTCATTCGAAAGAATTCGTTCTCGTGCGTGCGTCGAAAAGTTGCCGTAAGGCGAAAAGTTGTGGAGTAATCCGGCATTATAATTCTATCATCGTGAAGGCTTTGTAACTATTTAGCGCTGCACGATAAGTAATAAATTCTGCCACTGGACACTAAACAAAATCATCGTCGTGGTATAATCACTAGCAGAAAGATTACTACAAAAAATATAGGTACTTAAACTGTGTTTAGCGAAGTACTGACTAAAATAGTAGGTATATTGTAATAAAAAAAAATAAAAAAAACCCGAGTAGGTAGGGTATCTAAACCACAGAATACAGATAGACAAACCTAAACTATGAATTTGCATGCATTTATTGCTAATTTGTCATTCCAAAGTAGGTAAGTTTATTATTTTTTACATTAGGTATGACTTATTTCTCTAATATATAAAATTCTCGTGTCACAGTTTTCGTTGCCATACTCCTCCGAAACGGCTTGACCGATTTTGATGAAATTTTTTGTGCTTATCCGGTATCTATGAGAATCGGCCAACATCAATTTTTCATCCCCCTAAATGTTAGGGGTAGTCCACCCCTAAATTTTTTTTTATTTTTTAAACAAAATTTTTAATTTCTATTTTTTTATGATACAACATACAAAAATACATACAATCCTCAATTTTCACCCTTCTACGATCAACCCTTATTTTTTAATAGCGATATAATGGAAAAACAACGTTTGCCGCGGGTCAGCTAGTTTTTATATATTTTTGTAATCTCCTTTTTATTTCCTTGATTTTGATACCCCACTCGATATGATTGGCTATTTTTTTTTCAAATTAAGAGTAAATCGGTTCCTTTTAGGAAATCATGCTCCATCTTAGACCTCACTACTGCTTAACATCAACTAGAGGGAGGTCAAGTGCTGACCTATTTAAAGAAAAAACATAGGTATATTGTCTCATGCTTCTATATAATGATAATATTGACCATCGAAGCGTAAAACCAGTGTGTGAAAGGAAACGACTGTCCGCTTGAAATAATGCAAGCCACAGCAAACGACGTATAATGCGAAATACCAGGAAATCCGCGTCATATCAACCTTGATCGGTAATGCGTTCAGACATACCAATTAAACTCTACTTTCGATATTTCGTGGATTTAGGGTTAGGTATTCCCGTTCGTTTGATAAATATTCGGATGTTTCTTACGAGCTACATTGTATTCGGTCGATAATATCAACGTTAAAACACGGTCCTAATCCTAACCTAGGACCAAATATTCCCAACCGAAAAATGGGCCCTTGAAGTCAGAAATCGTAGTAAGAAACATCCGAATATTCATCAAACGAACGTAAAAAAGAACGGGAATACGGGCCCTGTTCTATTAATCTTGAGATTGATTGATTTTTTCATTCATTCAGTCATTCATTCATGTACTTATTTATAGAGATGATTTATACAGTGTCAGAAAGCAACCTATGCCTACACTAAACGGAACGCTCTAGTGCCTGGGACATTACTTTTCCTGGCAGTATTTGAACTGAATATAAAAAATGGCGGCGTTTATCACTACAAGTGTTTATCAGCGCGGCCAGTGGCATGATAATAAAAACCTACACTAACCGACAGATTTACATACAATAATTTTAATTATAATAATAAGTAATTGTAGGATTCATAACAGCAGTGTTGAGTCACAAGCAAGACTTCATTTCTATGCAGATTGCCAACAGCATAACATGTCTGCACGCATGAGAAAGTGATGAATACCTCGACTACACTCATCGGCCATTTAACGGCACTTTGATGTTCGTTCATTCAATTACATTAAATAAAACCTCTCTAAACTGACAAAACTTTTTTTTTATTTAACCTATACTGTCCCACTGCTGGGCAAAGGTCTCCCCCAATTCTTTCCAACCATGTCTCTCCTTTGATAGGTTCCACCACCCACTATCGAAGGAGTCGAGATCGTCTCTCCAGCGCTTCCTTGGCCGTCCGCGGCATCGTCTCCCTTCAGGTTGCCAGGTATTTAAGATGTGGGCCCATTTTTCGCAGTGCATCTGGCTCACGTGTCCTGCCCAGTCCCACTTCAACTTGGCTGTTTTGCGCCCTACGTCAGCAATACCAGTCGTTGAACGCAGCGTCGTATTCCGGACTCGGTCAATCCGCTTAAAGCCGAGAATGCTGCGTTCCATTGTTATTTATTTATTTATTTTATTTATTTATTTATTTATTAAAAAAAAAAACAACGCACGGTAGACATTTTTTTAGATCTATGCCATTGTGATGATCATGTTCTTTTCAGATTTTCTAAACGATTAGTCAGAGGCACGTCTACCTGTTTTAACAAGAACAGCCTATGCATACATTAGTAGCACAATATTTTATTAATATTGTCTTGAATACGATCGGCACTAGATTTATTTTCTTTATTTCTTGTGTTGGTATTGTATCTTCATTCAAACTAGTGATTCGCTTATCTCAAACGTTAATGTAACTGCACAGAGTTATGGTCGTTATGGACGAACACTATGTTACTTCACACAACTATGTCATACAACGCACCATACAAGTAGGTACAATGATTATGGAATACCTTCCTAATGTTTACATTCCATTTATTTATGTGTGAATTAACTAAAGTAGCAACATGCACAAAGTTTTAAAAATCAGTAATACAAACATTTAACATTACAAACACAAGTTATTTCGAGGATAACCACTTAGCACGTAGCAGTAGTAGGTGTGGTTTAAGTTTAAGAATTTGTATCACTGGTTCTTTTACGGTGTAAGGTCCGTGACCTGCTTAGTTTTTAGGTTTTTACAAGCTCTCTTTAACTTGAAACGTTTTAAATGTTGGTCAAGTCTTGTAAAGTTGTGTAGCTACAAAAATACATGACTCCTAAATATAAATTATATTTTATTGACAAGATTTTTTTTCGTATTATACAACGGGTATGGTGCCACTGAAAACCAGCGCTCCAACACTCTCGAGCTTTTGGAGCAAATGCTGAGGGGTAGCCGTATTTTCCCCCACATAAAATTGTGTAGATTTAAGTACCTATTGTAACTGTTGTATATGATGTGGAGAAAATAAAACTTTATTCTATTCTATTTTAGCAAACGCCCAAATTATACCTAACATGGTATAATATTGTTGCAAATAATAAGGAAAACCTATGCATATAAAAAACCCCAAAAATGTCTGTCGTCATCAATGTACTATACCTACCAAAAATTGTATGTGGGATGAAGGAAAAAAGACAACATTGCTAATTTATTTTATCTAATAAAACTTGATAGGAGAGCCGGTTTTATTACGTTTTTCGATACGCAGACACCACTCGTAACTAAAATGTAGTAAATTGACATAAAAATTGTCACAGGTTTGCGAATGTGAATATCCAATTGTAGGCATAGTTTACCTCCTGACGCTGTATAAATCATCTAGTAAGATGTAAAGGCCTACTTACAGGTACGGTTCCTGTGGGAAGTTTACAAAGACAAGTGCTACAGCTAGAAAATAAATACACCATCATCCGTTCAAACAATGCGTGTCATTGACTCGTATTGGCCCTAACGGGACCTAGCCATTCCCAGGTGAACAGCCTAAAAACTGGTAACTTCTCACCATGAATATTCTTTCCAATAATAACTATCTAAAGAAAGACCCGTGTTGGCCTAGTGGTATATACTCTCGACTTTAAATCCGAAGTTTGGGAGTTCAAATCCCGGCCGTGCATCAATGGATGATCAAATGTTTATATGCGTTGGTTTTGGTATTATCGTTAAGGGAAAACATCAGGGAACCCGCAGCTTAGCTCTATACGTATTTACGTGTCTTTTGCGTAGATAAGGCCGATTTGAGCTGATAGTATGTTTAAGGTGCTGGGCAAGCCTATTCTAAAATTGGTTGTAAAATGTACACTTCAAATCACGTCACGCCTTTTTCCGAAATTATTTTCCAAAGAATCTAATGCACTCATCGATCTGCACTATAATTTAAAGTACTACTAACTACATTTTACATATTTAAAGTACACTAAATTTAAAATTATAAGAAAGTGGAGTTAACCAAACGTATTTTTTTCGATTTCCAAGTTTGTGTCATGGCTACAAAATTGTGTAGGCATTTTGAAGTGGGACTATAATTTTATTGTTATGCTGTAAATTAATAATTAAGGCAATTATGTTGTCCTAGTCCAAGTGATGACTGATTATTACGTGATGTTATTGTTAAGAAACAAACCGGTTTTCAATCATTGTTCATAATATGATGTACCTACCTACTTAAGGTATATATATTAAGCAAGATCGACTAGGTAAGGTACCTATAAACTCTATGTCCGATTTTAGTTAGAGACATTAATGGCCACCTTAATCGTAAACTAGTAAAGATTTTCCATTGATATAAGTGGCAAATTTCAAACAACTGGCAATGATAAAGGTATTATTAATATTATTATTAATTTATCCTATATTGTTCCACTGAAAAGCCTCCTTTTTTCCAGTTTTTCCTATCCATAAAGGTAGGTAAAGTTTATTTGCAATCAACAGATTTCTTTCGTGCGAAAGAGAAACGTTAGGAAAGTCTCTTGACCATTTGACAGACATTTTCGTTTTCATTTTAGTTGTGTTTTGTACCTAAAACATTTATACAATTTATATGTAATTATTACAAGGCTAGCATGGTATGGGCATGTAATGAAAAGGGAAGAATGTCATGTAACTAGGAGAGTGATTGGTATGAATGTTAATGGATTTACGAGTAGAGGTAGGCCAAAGAATTGATGGATGGATTGTGTAAAGGATGACATGAGTAAGAAAGGAGTGAGTGTTGAGATGACGGCTGATAGAGGAGAATCGAAGAAGAACACAGGGCAGGAAGATGATGATGATGATGTAATTATTACAAGGGGAGATGCGTCTACGTCGCGTTATCAGCCAGTCAGTTAGTCAGTCTTTTCTGACGCTTTACCCCCCAATCTATTTGCTAATTTGCCTATCTGTTTAGTATGCCATTGACACGGTGCGCCGTAATGCGAGACAAAGCTGACCTTCATGGTTCATGACTTAGTCTTTGTCAGTTTTAAATGCATTTTTCAACCGACTTCAAAAAAGGATGTTCTCAAGTCGTCTGTATGTTTTTTGTATCTGGTTACACTATTATTCATTCGTGGACCGATTTTCAAAATTATTTTTTTGTTTGAAAAGGTATAGTCCTGAGTTGGTCCCATATAAATTTTATTCCTGAGGGATTGATAGTTTCCCCGTAAAACTCAAAAATCCTGATCTTCACATGACGCTACTGCCTCAGCCACGCGCCATTTAAGTCGGTTTTCCTTTTAGTTTTTAAAACGTAATTATTGTGATAAAGATTTGTAGAAAAAAAAACAGGCTTAGTATGTCTATTATAGGATTTTGATAAGCTTAGAGACACAGATATACGAGATTTCTAGACATTGTGTTCAAACAGTTTTGAATGTACGTAAACCCATTTTTGAAACATTGTATAAGTATTTAGGTACCTACAATACAAATGCAAATCAAACATGAAAATAAAAATCCGAACAACTAGCAACTGTGCGATCGATGACATAATTTGTCGATTTTTGTTCAAATACGATCCGTCAATAATTCGCTTAGTGATTATTGTATGTAAGATGTAACTTTATGTAAGTAAGCATCTACTTTTTTTTTATTTTACATGAACAAAAAAGTATCTACTTGCTAATACAAAGCAAGTGGGACTCAATTGACGAAACTAATTAAATAGAATCTGTTTGACGACCTCTGTGGCGCAGCAGGCAAAGGTCTGCCTGCGACGCAGAAGGTTGCGGGTTCAATCCCCGCCGCGGGACTAATGTTTGTATGACCTACAGGTATTTGTCTCGGGTCTGGGTGTTTTCTATGTATAATATGTATGTATTTACAAACGAAAAGTATATAAGTAGTATATCAGTTATCTGATTCCCATAGTACAAGCGTTGCTTAGTTTGGGGCTAGATGATGCTGTGTGAAAATGTCCAGCATTATTATTATTATTATTATAGAATTTAATAAATTCTGGAGCCCTTCGGGTTATCAAAATTCTTTCAGGGCGTCTGGTCGAAGCGACGCGTGATCCGAGAGCTGGCACATTTTTGGTTCAAATGATCAGCATTGCCATCCAGCGTGGTAATGCCGCCAGTGTTTTGGGCACGCTTCCGACTGACAGTGACCTGGATCAGTTGAGCTATCTATAGATCGTTTCTGACGATCCTTAGATAGCTTGACTAATCCTATTGTATTTTGTAAATATATGTAAATATGTAGTAGCTTAGTTTCTGTAATGAAATAGAATGTTGAGAGATCACAATGTCAAAATTATCTATGGTTGTCCGTATAAAAGACATCAACGCGCTCGTAGTAAGTATCTGTAGGTAGGTAAATTAGCATTTTTTGAAAACAAATGTTTTTTAAGCCGTGACGCAAAACAGTGTTTTAAAGAGTCTTAGATAACATTTGGTCTGTTTATCAATTTATTAATTAAGTACAGTTCGCGCAACGGATCTAGGCATTCGTGAAGTTAGCTGTTAAGGTGCATTTACACGACACGGTCTGAGCACGTACGATTTAGCATCGCATGCCAATTTTTCCCGTGTAAATGCTCACCGTACGCTAAATGTCTTAGTAAGTGCGACGGTCACCGGGTCTAAGTTACTTAGTTAAGGTGCATTTACACGATGCGATTTTTCGTACGATTTGCTAAGCCCCGTCCATTGAACGTGCCGACGAGCGTCGCGCTATCTATGACAAATCGCATACGATGAGCGTTTACACGTGAAAAATTGCTGTGCGATACGATATCGTATGGTTTGAAATCGCATCGTGTAAATGCACCTTAAGACATTTAGCGTGCGGTGAGCATTTACACGGGAAAAATTGGCATGCGATGCTAAATCGTACGTGCTCTGACCGTGTCGTGTAAATGCACCATTACTAAAGGTGCATTTACACGATGCGATTTCAACCCATACGATATCGTATCGCACAGCAATTTTCCACGTGTAAACGCTCATCGTATGCGATTTGTCATAGATAGCGCGACGCTCGTCGGCACGTTCAATGGACGGGGCTTAGCAAATCGTACGAAAAATCGCATCGTGTTAATGCACCTTAAGACATTTAGCGTACGGTGAGCGTTTACAAGTGAAAAATTGGCATGTGATGCTAAATCGTCCGTGCTTAGACCGTGTCGTATATTTGCCCCATAAGTTCTAGGTAGGTAGGTATTTACAAAACTCTAGAATCTCTATATTCGGTAACTTTATAGAAATATTTTTATCAGCTTCTACTATTTTACCTTCAAGTTCAAATCTGTTCTGTCTTTGTGTCTGTGAAGAGGCATTTGAATTTTTTGTGGATATAATTTTGAGTCGACGACATGATCATGATACCATCATTGAAGTAGTTAGGTATTTATTTTTTATGAGACTTTTATTAAGTACTTACCTAAGTACGTACTTATTGTTTTTTTCCAGCGTGCCATTTGGAAGGCATCCGAAATTTCCAAAAACAACAATTTAACTCCTGTTATTTTGCTACCAATACCGCGAAAAATCGGATTTTCCGACTATATTTAATATTATGTATAAGTAGTTGGGAGTCAGGACACGCTACAGTTATTAACCCTCCGTTAGTCGCGTGGGGTCTTTGAAAGCCCAGGTTTTGGAAAAATGAAAAATTTAAGCAATTAAAACAATCTCAGCAATTCAATATTTTAGGTACCCTCCTAAGTTGGATTGTATTGGCCGCGTATCGCTGCTAACTTCAGTTCGCGCATAAGCTCAATGAGATACAGAAGTGTTTTGTGCGGACGGGCTTTGAAAGACCCCACGCGACTAACCGCGTAAGTAAAATTTAATTGTTTTTATTAGTTTAGACTTTTTTGTAGCATGTTTTTTTAGTGTTTTTTTTGTTGTTTTAGATTTAATTAACTAGTAAAATGGATGAAGAACAACAACGTCGTATATTAAGCTGGTTAGACGATGAAAGTAACGATGTTTACGGTGGTAGTGATGTTGAAGAAGGTGAAGGCGGTATGTAATGTACCCGGATGAAAGGAGTGAACATAACACTGATTCTGAGCAGGAATGAGAAGATGAACCTACAGAACAGCATGAGGTATATTCGGACGAACTGCCGGAGAATTTGGAATCTCTGCACGACCATCGTCAGATTCTAGAATCGTTGGGCGAACAGCATGAAAATTTGTGAAAAGTTCACTGACTTCATCTGGTAAAAGTTTGTGTGTTTTTTTGTTGGTTCTTTCCAAATTTTACGTAATTGTCATCGTTATTTTAGTTTAATCGTATATATATTTATAAAAAGGAGAAGTTCCTACATTTAGTTTGTTAAAAACCTTTTTTTGTGATTGTGATCTCAAGGAGAGAAATTTAAGTTCCTTTTTTTAGATTGTAAGTTCAAATAAGAAATAAATAAATATGTTTACTATTATGTATAAGTAGTTGGGAGTCAGGACACGCTACAGTTATTAAGACCCGAACACTTTCGTTCGTGACTAAATAAGCCTATACGGGAGTGGCAGCCACGACCGCACTTAGTGCAAACAAAGGACCAAAATCATCTGTAATAGATAGATAAAGAGGCCAATGATTATGATGAGTTAGGAGTCTAAGTAGGTTTTTAATGTAAGTACCTATTATCCCATAAATTGTATATCAGTCGAAGTAAAAGCATATCATCCTAATGCAAGAAATTGTTGGTCCTATTTTACGACTCGTGATAAGACAGTTAAGTGTTGAATGTCAAAACTTGTACCATCAGTGTAAGTTGCAAATCACGTTTTTGATATTTATTCTACTTATTCCAAAATCACGACTTTACTAACCAAATTTTTTTCTTACTAACCAAATTAACAACAGTGAATTGGTGCTTAGTGCCGTAAAGTGGGTTCTTTCGATAAAAAAAATATTTATTTATTAGAAACTTAACTTACTATGACATTACAGACATTCCAGACCATCACAGTTAATAAATATAAGTACACATAATAAAAACATCCGAAAAATAAATAACATAAATATTGTAAAAAATTTGACAAAAAATTTCAAAACAAAAAAATTTACGTTGCAAACTTTCACAGAACTCCAGGCACAACCGTTCGATCTCCTTCCAGCCATCCGCAAACACGTCTAACTGAGGATGAACAACCATGAGCTCATTAAGGTTGCGCTGCGCACGGGAAATAGGTGACTGGTGAAAAATCAACTAAGTAGAAAATAAAAATGTTTGGTTCTTCCATGGTTCTTCCCATGATCTTCTTTAAAAAGGAAGGCATGAAGTAGGTATCAAAGTAAAAGGTCTGCTCACACTTCCGATAAATGAAGACATGACATATTGAGGTTCACTTCAATAAAAGCGATAATAAATGTGCGTTCCTTGTTTACTGTGGAGTATGATTGATCTTATATGCTCGAGCGACCTAGATAGCGATTTCAAATATAAAAGTGAAGGAATGTTTTGGTTAACAACTATTTTATAGCTGACACGACGAATAAATTATTCTATTCCTTCAAGTTCATTTTAAAATCAGTTGATGTAAAGGATATAAACAATATAAATAAACTTTTATTTCACAACTGTTACCATCTGAGGACAAAAGGGAAAAATAAATATCAACTGGGCTTGCTTGAAATCTTGAATCAGTTCACAGTAGGATTCCCAGCCACTCATACTCAGTCAATACCATGTAATTTTTTATTAAAAGTCATTGGTCCAGCCGCCTATTACAGCCTTATCACACTGGCGGTCGACGAGCGGATTCAAAGCGGAGCGGACGCGCGGCGTCTGGGATTTTTAACACAAGTAACGGGATATTAACCATGATTAATACCATAGATACTATTGATCATGGCGTATGCAACTGCGCCGAAATATCGGGAAACTCAAAAAACATTAAATCATGGTAAATATCCCGTTAACTGTGTTAAAAATGTTGAAAACCATGATAGTTTAAAAAGTGTCTGGGAACTATGGAATGGGAGAGGGGAGTGGTAATATATCAATGAAATATATATGGGAGGTAGGGGAGCATTGGGCAGTAAGGAGGTTTGGACACCCCCGTGTCATGTCGGCCATAAACCATCATGCCTATCGTCAAATCGGAATTTGATCAGTTAGAATTGACCAACAAGTCGCAGAAGCCAATAATAAGAAGAAGAAGAAGAAGAAGAAGAATTGACCATGTATGGGGGTGGATTGGCATGACTAATGGTGGATTGGCATGACTAGTGGTGGATTGGCAAGATGGTGTATGGCCGGCATAACACGGGGATTTGCCGGTGATGTCTAATCCCGCCTTACTGCCCAATACTCCCCTACCTACCTTAGACCTTACCTACATATTAACCTCTAAACTTTAAAGGATCATACATCCCGCTCCGGGACCGCCATGTTGTTATAAAATTTTTGTTAAATACCTATAATAAACCCGTGCGAAGCCGGGGCGAACAGCTAGTGTCTTAGTAAGTGCGACGGTCATCGGGTCTAAGTTAGTCTGCGCAAAACACAATTTTGTATGAAAAAGCGCTCACTGGAAAGACAAACGGCTAACTTCAAGATGCCTAGATCCGTTGCGCGAACTGTATGTATTGTAATAGGTAAGTAGTTCGGTAGGTATATTAAGTTGACTGTCACACCCAAAAAGAAAATTCTATGAATAAATAGCTGATTCTTAACTTAATAATTATAAAATGTGTATAGGTATATAATTTGTATTTTCGATTTTATACAATTCTAATTGGAGTCTTATCATTGAGATAATGTAAATTCTTTGAATTTACATTCTGTTAATTAAGGCCATGAAAACAAATTATTTTGCAACATAAAAATAATTCCGTCAAGTAAGTAGGTAGTTGTCTGTGGTAGGTACCTACATAATTTTATTTGTTCAAATTAAGAATCGAAAAAAAACACGTAAACAGGTTCACGACTGTATCCCCAACGTGCGGTAGACATTCTCTCAGATCTTTTTATGTTACTTACTTATTCCAGATCCTATGAAATCAATAATATAATATACATAAATGAATTAAGAATCGAAATCAAATACAAATATGCGGTTTCACCCGTTTATGTACTTATTTGTTTATTTTTGCTTCTCACTAAATTCATGTTTGAAGGTAGGTAGGTAACTTAGTTGTCACTCCGGTTCAGTGACAGTTAGCAAACACATTCGCAGACTTTCTACTAAGAGTGCTTAGCTACTTCACCGTCATTGAGTAGGTAAACAAACTTATTAAACTTAACTTATCATTATTTAAACAAAACTTTTACTTAAATTGATACCTACTTACATAAAAATCCAACGCAGTAATAAAAATGCTACACCACTTTTTGCACAATTATGTGAATTAATATTCTTTTTATCACTGGTCAACACCAATTAGAAATTTAAAAACACAAACGTCACAAAAAGTTTCGTTCAAAAGAATGTTTGAATTTTTGAAATATAGAACACGCGCGTCTCTCTGAGAATTCGTGCGGCGACTGAGTGAGTTTTGTTTTGAATGAATGAACGCTGTGGAATGACTCATTCCGGCCGTTTGCTTAGCGGCAAAACCAAGGTGAGAACACCCATTGGTTTTACCGAGTAAAACAGGTTATTTCGGAAGTGATTTAGGAGAATCGGACTGGATATCTGTTTGGGTTTTCTAAGTAAATTGTTCGTAGGAGTTAGTAGGTACTTAAACTCATGGGCAAGACTGGCTCAAGATAGAGGCGAATGGCAAAAGCGAAGAAAGGCCTATGCCCAGCAGTGTCATGAGAAGGGCTGATGACGATGATGATGATGAAGACTGATATGAGGTAGGTTTTCAAGCTTGCAGGCCTCATTTCAGTAAACATAAGCGACGGTTTCATACATAGCGATGACCTTCTTAAATTAGCACACCGACCGGTTGAGACTTGTTATGCCAGAGTACACTTATGTAGAAAACAATGTAAAAATACAATCTAAATATTGATTTAAATGATCTTGTAACTAACATGAAGCAATAAACGTTTTGAATAAAATTGAATTTTATTCTAATAGCTGTTTTCATGTTATTTACATGTTTATTAAAGTAAGTACCTATTCTACATAATTTTGTTAGGTAGGTACCTACAGTTCTTCCAACGGATCTAGGCATTCGTGAAGTTAGCCTTTTGTCTGCGCAGAACACAATTTTGTATGGAAAAGCGTTCACTGCCCAGACGTACGGCTAACTTCACGAATGCCTAGATTCGTTGGGCGAAGTGTACTTAAGCTATCTTCATTCAATTCTAATATTATAGGTTACTACAGATGCACCTACCTACATACATTTGGGCCCTTACTAATAAACGTGGTGTAAAGTTATTCCTCGGAATAAAATAGGAATAACCATACATTATTTTTAATTTTATTAAAATTTTTTAGTAAAAGCTTTTATTACGGAGAAAGAAGACTCACTAATTTGCGCTTCGCTGACGACATTGTCCTCTTTTCATCCACTGCCTCTGAACTAGCCGAAATGCTCGACGATCTCAGAAAAGAGAGCCTCGAGGTGGGACTGAAAATGAACATGTCAAAGACCAAATTAATGACCAACAGCCAAAAGCATAAAATATCTGTAGGTGGTGGGGAGATTGCATACGTCAATGACTACATATACCTTGGGCAAATAATCTCCTTCCAGTCGAGACAGGAAAAAGAAATCACTAGACGCACAGAAAACGCCTGGAGGAGTTATTGGGCAATGAAAAACCTAATGAAGGGCGACTTGCCGCTTTCCCTCAAACGCAAGCTCATGGGCGTATGCATTCTCCCTATTCTTACCTATGGCGCACAAACGTGGTCTTTGACAGTTCAACAGAGGTCTGCACTCGGGGTTTGTCAGAGGGCTATGGAGCGCAGCATCCTCGGAGTGAAGCTTACCGATAGGATAAGGAACACTATTCTGCGCTCCAAAACCAAGATCGTCGACGTCAGCCAGAAGGCCGCTAGACTAAAATGGGACTGGGCCGGACATGTCTGCCGCATGTCAGATGACCTTTGGGCCAAATTAACAACCAAATGGGCCCCCAATGGCGGAAGACGACGTCGCGGCAGACCTAGATTGAGGTGGAGAGACGAGCTGGACTCGTTCAGGGAAAGTTGGTTCTCCATAGCACAGGACCGAGAAAGGTGGAGGGGGGATAGGGAGGCCTTTGCCCTGCATTGGGACGATGCAGGCTAAAAATAATAAATAATAATAATAAGGGCTTTTATTAGTAAGGGCCTTGGTATTTTGTGTGAGAACGGAAGGACTTAAACGTAGTATCCAGATAGTACTTAGTAGGTACCTATTAATAATAGGTAGATAACTCTTCTTCTTCTTCTTCTTCTTGCGTAATTGGTTATACGTTATGCCGTTTTAATTATTATCAATAAATACTTGCCCTTGTCCCACTAAGTAGGGTCGGCCGGCACATGTTTCTCTCTTTCATTTTCTTCTATCACTCTTATTAAGTAGATAACTATTACGATACTAAGACAAAAAAGGTGATTTGTAGTTTTTATGTAGGTACCTAAGGACATATGTATGTTACCCTACCTACCTACGTTGGGTGTACGGTAGGTACCCAAAGATTAAATCTTTGTAGGTACAGTTCGCCCAACGGATCTAGGCATTCGTGAAGTTAGCCGTTTGTCTGCGCAGAACACAATTTGGTATGAAAAAATCGATCACTGCGCAGACAAACGGCTAACTTCACGAATGCCTAGATCCGTTGGGCGAACTGTACCTAGGTACCTACCTACAGGTACTGTACAGTACCTACCTATTTTACTGACTAAAAACGTTTGAACGCGTCTGTACGGACACCAGCATGGTGGTAATACGTCCAATAAAAAAGGTCATCGCTATGTATGAAACCGTCGCTTTTTAGTAGCCTTTCGAATTTGTTCGGTTAACCAACATCGGTTTACTATTTTGGTTTTTGTTAAGTAACTAGATAAATACGAAACATAGGAAGCTGAAACTTTACACAATGCTTTTTGATAAGAGGCACTAATTTTTGGTTTAACGCACAAATTGTGGGTCGCGCCATTTTCTTGTAGGTGGACTTCAAAGTAATGACACCAATTTTTTTTACTTTTAGTTAAATTATTCAATAATACAGGTATGTACACTTTTGAAATTTTGTGTGGTTATTATAGGCGTCGAGACGGACCGAATACAGTTTTCAGCGACCTTGTGCATGGTCAAATTTAGATGCTAGGATCATTTTAAGGTTTTAAAAAAAAACGCGATAACTCAAAAACTATAAATATTTTCTTAAATCTGATTCCGTCACAAATTAGCACAAATTAAGAGCTACTCGTGTATATATTTTCTACAGGCGTACATTCAGTAGTTTTTGAGAAACACGATTTTTCAAAACGTTACCCTAGCTGGAAAATCTAGAAAACGCAATATCTTGAAAACCTTAAGTCGCACAAATTTTTTTTTTGGCGAACAAATATGCACAAATATAAGCTATCTGCCGATATACAATTCATCTCTCTCCGACCATTGGTTTAGAATTTTCCAGCTGGAGCAACGTTACCCTAGCTGGAAACGTTTTTTCCCTTTATTTCAAAAACTACAATATGCACAAATTTTTAATTTGGCGCACATTTATAGCTCACTAGGCACTAATTTTTCCTCATTCTCAAATCTCTCTAGGAGACACTTTCCAGCTAGGGTAACACACACGCTCCCAGCAACCTATACCAGATCGTCTTTCCATCTAGTGGGGGGCCGTCCTTTACTGCGGTTTCCGGTGCGTGGCCTCGATAACTTTTCTGCCCCAACGGCCGTCAGTTCTACGAGCTAGCACTGCCACTTCAACTTGCTAATTTTTTATTTTACAAAAACTATTTTTGAGTGTTATAATCACTTACCTATTATACTTTTGCATAAACTCACATGTACCGTTGTGTTTGCAGGCTGTTGAGCCCACACATAAATATAAATGGGGCAGCGATAAAAGTAAGTTCGTATGAGTCAGTGGCCAACTCTGGTGACGGAGTTTTTAGGCCGCCTTAAAGTCTTAAAGTCATTGCTTAACGACTTAAATACGACAATTTAACGTGCTCGAAGCACGGAAGCGCTCAGATGAAAATGCCACTGGCGGTCACCCATCCACTTACAGACCGTTTCGAACGTTGCTTTACTTCGACGATCTATCAAGAACGACTAAGCAAGCACGACCACGAGCGCTTCGAGGGGCAGCGATGATGTTAATATTCGTAAAAAAAACGTATTTATTATTGTTTTAATTTATTTTATTGATATAATTTTGTACAAATAACGGCGTATAATACAACGGACACGTCTCACATACAAAACTATGACTAGTCAAGCTATCAGTATGTCACAGGTTAACTACGTCGCTTACTTTTATAAAAAAGCTTTCAAAATGCGTGAAAAGAAATGATTTTTAAATAATGCGATAAAATGAAACAGTTTCTCAAAATTCTCAATTTGTTTAATGGTAATATTCATTTCAAGTTTCATCTTAATCGCTTCAGTTTACAAGATTGAACAATGTGTCATTTATGATTTCTCTGTTGTCATTTCGTAGTTTTCTTGCGCAATATATTTTATTAATTAACAAATTGATTTACTTGATAATTAACATATTAAATCTATCAATAAAATATTATGCAATAGCCACAATATTTAAAAATCATTCATTATCCATTTTACAAAAAAGCGTTTGGTGTTGTTTTGTAAGTTCAAAATTGGAATTATTTTTAATTATGGCTATTTAAATTTAATTATCGTTATTGAGTAGATATTTCTACATGTTGGTTCTCGTTATAATGTTAGTATGCTAAGGGTAATTTATGAATCAAAACAGAGTACAAACTTCAGTTAAAACATTTGTATTATTTCGAAAAGTAAAAACATTTGTTTTTTTTAAAGAGGACGTTATGAATGTAAGCTTAATAGCAAAAAAATCAAATTTTGAAGTATGCGAAATAAAAAAAGGTAAATATATTTAAGCAGATATGTACGGTATCTGAATTTAACGAACCCTGTGAAATAGGTATAATAATTGACAAAATATTGGTGTAAATAAAAACCTAGCAAAGGATAGGCTAGGGTTAGTATAAAATATTCTTTTATGTTTTTCAATCATTTATGTCTGAACCAAATACCTTGAATTAATTAATTTTAATGATAAATGATGGACTTTCCAGACTTGGATTAGTATAATTAAAGGTAATAAAAATTATATTCTTCTTAATGACATAACGATTTGACGCATGACATGAAAAAAAATACTTAATAAATGGTTGAAAAACATATCTTGACATGTAAAGCGCTTATATCAATTCTACATTATATTACATTAATTATAATAAATATATCATAGGACTAAATTGACTAGATCTGTGCTAAAGGGATTTCGAAGCAAAGCAAGTTGAACGTAGAACTAATGCAGTAACACTTAACGTAAAAAGCTCTGTAAACAAATTCTATGGATATATAACTACCTTTTCAGTGATTAAGACATTATCCTGAAGTAGATACCTTTAAGAACTATATATAATGTCGCAAAAACATCAATATTGGTAATAAAATTGACATAATATTTTAAAATATGTATACTAAGCACAACAAATCTTTAGCTCTCTGAAGTTAGGTGCAATAGACTATTGCGCAGGTTTGGTAGAGTAAGCGAGATAGCACGAACTCAGGCGTCATCAAAAATGGGTTCTGCGCAGCTACTTCAGAGAGATAAAGAACGATTGTGCGTATTGTACTCGAATTGGTACTAAGTCAGGTTTTTTTCATTAATTTATTTCGTTTTGAGATAAAATGGTGTTTTTTTTATAATTGTAATCCATATTACCTTATTTCATCGTAAATAGCTCCTTTCTATTCATTTCTGTTTCTAGTTTTTGATAGATCGTTGAAATTATTGCAATTTTTATCTAAGAAAATAAAGGTATTCTTTCCACTTCAGGTTGTATCGTCATTATTTATTTTTATATGAAAATGTTCCGATATACAAAACACTATTATACCTATTCTAATATAAAATACACTCACGTAGTAACAAATTATGGTAACTACGGAAATTAATAAATAAGTCAAGACATTTCGCATGTACGATTCCGAAGTTTCAGTAAAGTTATGTTTTGAAAAAAGATACTTAGGTACTGCATATTACAAAGAAAAAAAAATTGAGTACTAAATTTTTTGAGATGTAATTTTATTTTTATTTTTGAAATAAGGTTTTTTAAATTGTTTTAGTGTAACTGCGGAACCCTAAAACGTGTGCAAAACACATGTTACATCTAAAATTTAATAAATAACATTACAAATAGTATTTCTCATATCTACTAGATAGTAAAGCACTTTGAAAAGTTATTCCATGTCCATGGATAAAAAATAAAAAAAAAACAATCCCAAAAAAAGGAAGGAATTCAGTTCAGCTTATTCTAAATTGACTAGAGTATTCTACGTAAATTAATTAAATAATTGAATTTGCATTTATTTTATTGTTTAAAAAAAAGTTGTTTTATTGTAATTTTATTGCCTCCATAATCGTATTAACAATGATATGTAGTCGAGGATTAAAATTAACAATTGGTCATTTGTAGAGATCAAAGCGTAATTGTACGTATTTCAATAAATTTTTAAATCATACATAAATTCATACAAAGGTTCTTGAAATCACGCTTCTTTCCCAATGGGTAGGCAGAGACCACGGATTTCATCAAATCATTCATGAAAATACTCATTACTATTACAAAATACTTGATAGTTACTTGTTAACAAATGTGAAAAATAAATCCTAAATAATTTTTTGTTTGAGAATTTAGTTCAAACATTTTATTTTAAAATGTAATACATACGTATCACGTAAAACAAATTTAATAAAAAAATCTTAAAATTTACAAAAAAAATCAATAGAAAATTTGGATTCCCATTTTTTGGTTACAACAAAAATTTATAAAAAAAAAATCTAAATTTCTAAATCAGGGTTCATCTCTAAAGGCAATCCGTCATGGTGTACATCTGCCAACATTATTAGTGATTGTGTGCGGCAGTTTTGATAAAGACAATGGTATATCGTAGTCGCCACTGAGTGATATTTGTGACACACAACCTATTAAACCTGATTTATATCTACCCATCGTATTCATTTCTATTGATGGGAGACCACCTGTAAATCAAAATTGAGATTAAAAAAGTAATAGAACACACAATTTTTAAATCTAAAAACACAGGAAAATACTAAGTCAATTTTTATACATCCTACAATCTCATACATACAAGATTCACGAAAAACATAACCCTTCTTGGCAGTCGGGTAAAGAGTATATTTTTAAACAATAACAGTCCTTGAAAAATGAAAAGTCTTATCAAAATTTTCGATTGTGACGACATGGATTCTGTAGCCGAATGGTAAGGCACTCCGGCTTTAGGAAGATCGTTTGATCGTTGCGGGTTCGAACCCCGTCGGAATCGAAAATTTTGATAAGACTTTTAATTTCTCAATGAAATAACTAAGTGTGGTTTTACACTATAAAAAAAAAATAACATTCCTAACGGTTAAAATCAAATCAATAAATTCATACTATATTTTCAATTACCTAAATAGGATTGATGATCAAAATAAGTATTTACGACTCTGACGGATCGAACTGCAAAATATTTGTCCCACCGCCAGAATCAAAGTCGCACTCGCAAATTATTGTTAAATCTTCTATAATATAAAAATGAATCGCAAAATATGTTGGTAAGCGCATAACTCAACAACGCCTGGACCGATTTCATTAATTTTTTTTTTGTTGTGTTCGTTATTGTCAGGAGAAGGTTCTTATGACAGAAAAAATCTATATATCAATCATGGAGGGCGTGAAATAAGGGTTTAAAGTTTGTATGGGGAGTTGGTAGTTCCAGTTAAATGCAATAGATGGCGTTGCTAATAAGTATGTTATTTCGCAGACGAAGTCGCGGGTACCAGCTAGTTTTAAATAAAACCTTACCGATATAAAGTCCATTTTCTGTGTTCAACTGTTTGTGTTTTCCGGGCGACACTTTGCCCACGGAACCCAATCCGTCCACTTCGAGAACTCCCGCTTGTCTATTTCTGTGAATTTAATGAATATAAGTCCAATTAAATGTTCCAATTAGGAGTTAAAGAAGGGGAGTAGAATCACTTAGCTCTCAGACAAATTACATATTATATTTTTATAGTGATAACCGCATAGTGTATATAGGGTATTTCATTTTAAACTAACTTAATTCAGGAATTTGGTTCAACAAATATATTAAAAAATATTTAGGTAGTGATTTTTTTTGTTTTGTTATGAAAATCCCGAGAAAATCGATAAAGACTATCCTTTCAATTGATTGTTGCTTCTTGTATAACTTAGGCCATTCGTGATGTAGCTGCGCTGCGATTGGTGGAACGTATGTTCTCCTTGAAAATCATTATGCAACATTTCTAGAAAAACAATAAATGATTAATTTTGAAGTGAAAACTTAAATCGGGTTAGGAGTTAAATTGATACGTACAAACGTCTATTTACAACCCAGAAATGAGGCCCTGTCAGTTTGTGTAGTTTAAAATGAAAGACCCTGTAAAATAGAATATAATAGAATGGAATGGAATGGAATGGAATATAAATTCAAATTCAAATTTCTTTATTGTTTGTGAACCTAGGTTATACAATTGGTGTTCAGGTTTAACAGAGCCTCTAGATTCTGGCGGATCTAGATAATAGAATAGAATAGAATTATAATGGATCTCAAAAATCCATCAATGATAACTTAGCTAATTAATCGTGACTAGGACCCATTGGCTCAGTTGGTGGAGCGCCAGCACGGATCGCTGAAGGTTGTGGGATCAAGTTCTGTATGGGTGTGATTTTTGGGATGTATTTTAGTCTATTCTCAGACAATTTAGTGATTTTGATTGCATAATTCGCTGCTCTACTGGGTAAATACCCAGACTAATAAATTAATTGAAACAATAATGCACGAGCTATTTCGTTTTAGAAGTGATCTCATTGGAAACTCTGGTTATTGATTCAATCAGTTTCATTGATGACAGCACAAAAAATAAAATGTCATTTCGAATTTAGCATTTTAGTAGATAATAATTTCTGCATGCCAAACTTAGACAATCATACACTTAATTATAAATAAACACATTAATTTCTGACCTTTAAGCTCTGTTATATCTTATGCGATGATTCAGTAAAACTCTGTATTGGGTTTCTTACAGAATTTTATCAAGAAGATGAGTAATGAAAAATAAAAAAAATTGAAAAAAAAATTGAACCGACTTCACAGAACACACCTTCTACACACTCAAAAGAGAAAAATAAGAATATAATTTGAAGTCGGTTAAAAAGGTTAACGTATTGATGAATTCTTGAATATTGTTAAGGAAATACTTATAAATGCTGGACATTTTCACACAGCATCATCTAGCCCCAAACTAAGCAAAGCTTGTGCTATGGGAACCAGATAACTGATATACTTTTTGTTTGTAAATACATACATATTATACATAGAAACAACCCGAGACAAATATCTGTAGGTCATACAAACATTTGTCCCGCGGATCGAACCCGCAACCTTCTGCGTCGCAGGCGGACCTTCGCCCACTGCGCCACAGAGGTCGTAAAAAAATCAATAAATGTAACATTATTATTCAAGGCTTATAAATTTACCTTGTAGCGCGTGCTCTGTGCCATAAACCATCGTCCACCTTCGTATGGTTTGCGATGATGACCACTTCCCCACTGCCAAGGTCGTATCTGAATAATACATAAATATACCATCATCATCATCATCTCCCTGACCTTATCCCACGCTAAGTGGGGTCGGCACAACATGTCTTCTTCTTCCACTCACTCCTATCACTCGTCAATTGTGCATCCACTCCACATTCGTATCATCTCTCACACAATCCAACCACTTCTTCTTCGGCCTTTCTCTTCTTGCATACCCAGCCACACTCATATTCATAGCTCTTTGGGTAACATGGTTTTCATCCCTTCTCATAACGTGTCCATACCAAGATAGCCTAGCACTCCTCACCTTTTCAGAAATCGGTGCTAATTTCAAACTTCTTCTGATATACATATATGAAAAAATAAATAAATATACCGATACATTTAACATACATTATGGATGAAGCACTTGTGGTCGTGCATGCTTAGTCGTTCTTGATAGATCGTCAAAGTTAAGCAACGTTCGAAACGGTCTGTAAGTGGATGGGTGACCGCCAGTGGCATTTACATCTGGGCGTTTCCGTGCTTCGGAAGGCACGTTAAATTGTCGGTCCCGGCTATTAAGTCATTAAGCCATGACGGAGGCCTTAAGGCGGCCTAAAAACTCCGTCACCAGAGTTGGCCACTGACTCATACGAACTTACTTACTTTTTTACTGAGTGGTCTGAATGAACTGTATGAACGAGAAAATCGAAATGTATGAACGAATGAACGAAAATGATGAGTGAATAAAAAGTTCAAAATGAACTGGACGAACGAATAAATAAGTTTTATTGCAATACATCGACATTCCCAGAGCTCGTACAAAGCGTTTTGAGTCCACATTTTTCATACGCACTGCCAAATTGTGGAACTCATTGTCGGGTACTGTATTTCCCGAAAGTACAATATAGGGGTCTTCAAATCAAGAGTATATAGGTTCCTAAGAAAGCATGCTCCATCTTAGACCTCACTACTGCTTAACATCAGGCAGAGGGAGGTCATGTGACCTATAGTCATGTGACAATGCTGACCTGACCTGAAAAAAAGACGTGTGGCACTCGGAGACGGCCGCGGTAAAGCTATTGCATAGCATTTTTGATCAACTTATGCAATTATAATTATTTATTTATTTTATTTATGCAGTATTTTTTTTCCTTTGTTTTTTTTTTTCTTTGATATTATTTCAAGTTACACTTTTTGAGCGTGGTGACCGATAAGAAAACAAATTTGTTCATGCGCAGTAACGCCGATACAACCAATGCCACCTAGAGGCGAGTTGCTGAACTAAAGAGACAAGCGTGATATTTCAAAATAGTTTTCTAATGCCATTGAAATACGGTTGAGTTTCGGTCGGAGTGGGGGGTGTTAGGTGTTATTTTCGTTACGGAATTTCTGGATTCGGTCTCCACGCTCAGGCCCGCGATAGAAGCTATGCAATAGCTTAAAAAAAGAAATACCTGAGCACAAGTACGGAGTTTTCAACGGCGAGTGATAGGAAGTCTTTGGGAGGACGTCCGCTCCAGACCAGCAGAGCGTTTGTTAGCTCCGCGCGGAAACGAATGTTTATATCTAACGTGTAGCGGCGGAGTCTGGAATATAGAATAGAATAGAATAGAATAAAGTTTTATTTTCTCCACATCATACAGGGTGTAAAAAGACTGCTACCGAAAACTGAGGGGTTTCAATCAGACCATGATTCTGAACGTGTTTAGCGAAAAACGCAATTTTTTTTGACTTAGCTACGTCATTTTATTTTATTTTCTAGTTATTTACTACTAATACAACATAATAAGACCATACCTACCTAATAATTTCATTTATAAAAGAAAAAAACTATGAACACCCATTACACATATTATCTTCAAAGGATCTGGAATAAGTAACATAAATATATCTGAGAGAATGTCTACCGCACCTTGGGGATACAGTCGTGAACCTGTTTACGTTCTTGACTTTTAACCTTGGGACCTATAATGAAGTTTGAAAGCAACATCCCTTACCTTTTCATAGTTTCTTCATCATCAATATGTATAAAGCTATCCATCCCTGAAAAGCTAGGATATGTGTTAGCATCGCCCCAATTTATCTCACTCGCACTGAGATATTTAATCTGCATGTATGTTTGTCCGTCATATGGTTTTTCTGTATACACATCGTTGGCTCTTTCTGCCAAACGCTTTTTACTGATGAAATATTTATGTTTATCGTGTTTCTTGTTTTTATGGAACTTAATTTTGCCATTTTTAGCGACAATTGAAAGATGGACGTCGTTTTCTGTTAAGTTTTGCGGGTAGATTGGCATTTTTATTATTTCTTTGCATAGGTTGTCTCTGAAAGGGAAAACATGTTTCAGTTATGTGTGTGTTTATTAATTGAATTACGCACTTTTTATTGTAAGCCGTGTTGGTCGAATGGGGCTATGCCTCGACTTTCAATCCGAAGGTCGTGGGTTCGAATCTCGGCCGTGCATCAATGGTTTTTTCGTTTCGTAAAATTTATATGCGCTTAACACGAGCTCTTAACGGGGAAGGAAAACATCGTGAGGAACCCGCAGCTTAGTCAGCTCCACACGTATTGACGTCGTCTCTCTTGTGGGCGGCTGATTAAGCTGAGAGAATGGTTTAGGTGTTGGGCCTATTCCATCTCAAACATTGTCCCAGGCACTACAGAGTCCCGTTGAGTGTAGGCATGGGTTGCCTCCTGACGCTGTATAAATCATCTAATATAGATGTAAAGGCCTAAGTTTTAGACGTCGTACATTTTGTAAAAGTATTCTAAAATATTATAATTTAACAAACTAAAGGAAGCCTGAAGGAGTTAAAAGACTTAATAATTTTATTTTACACTTTAGTTCGACTTGAAATCGCTTAAGACTTACGTGCAATTATTGTTGGTTGGTTCTTCGCAGTTGTCAACATTTAAACCTCCGAGAGCCGCAGATACTACAGACAACTCCTCATCGTTTATCACCAGCTGGAAATAATAAAAAGGATTTTCAAATTTTGAGCGTGTGGCGACCTCTATCTACCATCGCCTGAACTACAAGAGATGTCAATTACAGCGACGCTACTTCAGAGCTGTACCACTAGATGGCGCTGGAATCACAGATAAACTGATTCCCATACAACTGATGCAAAAGTATTGAATCCTGAATCGCGCAAACGATGTTTCTAAGCGCATATAACCTATATAGAACTATCCGACTACAACTGCCGGCCGAACAGGCCCTAAGGTAATCTTGTTAGATATATCTACGTATCACCTGTGCCACACAGCCGCTGAAAGAAGCGGACAGAGCGAGCCGCTGTGGCAGCGGATCCGGAGCCCCTCCTAGCAACAGCGGCTGCCGGAGCGTTAGCCGCCGAGCCAAGCCGCGGGAACTGACCCATCTTGTTGCTGTCCGCTGAAAAGGAAAGATTTTGGCGTTTTAAAATGTTTAAAGACATCCATCTGGCGCCTTCTCATCACATCCAAAAAGCTAGCCTAACGATCTCTTGTGATCGAAGAGCTAGCCCCAATTCTATCACTATAACATCAAGTCAAGTTTTTATTTAACTTGCAATATTTGAAGTTCGTTCTGGTCAAACCTGTAAACCGAATTTAAAATTTCCCGGTGTCAGATGTTGTTTACATAGGTGTTTCAAAACGGCACCTGATACCTTTATTTCAACTCGCTGGCACCATAATGCATGGCCACAGAAGGCTCATAAGCTTAACAAAACAGCTTAATAGAACACCGCTTGATATACGATCGAATCCGAACCTACATGTCGAAATACTATTTCACTCCAACGTGGTTTTTACTAGAAGTCAAAGTAAAAAAGCATTTATTCAGTAGCACCGCGTGACATCAATATGAATAGTTTCAGGAGATAGTTGATTCCTCTTCCGCATGTCAATTCCTCACTACTAAGGGTCGTCGCACGCAACCTCTCACTAAGATTTTGTCACAAAGGATCGGATAAGATGGAATACCCCGGGTTTTCCATCTGATCCTTTGGAATATGGATGGCATTGTGTAGCTGGTGTGGTGTTTTGCCATACCAATCCAGCAGCGTATTTCCTTCTCTATAACAAACCATTACAGTTGATAATCGAACCAGTATACGGCGAAGTCGAGGCGGGGGCGCGGCGTGGGCACGTATCTCGTTAGAAAAAGTAAAAAACGAACAAAAGTCAAGAGTCGAGGCGCGCGCGAGGCGGGGGCGCGGCGCGGGCGAGGCGCGCGACCCTTCCGCGACTCTTAATCACCTGTCTCTACTCATCTTTTGAAGATGTTATGTTAAATGAATAAAACAAGACATACACGACGCCGCCCCGACTTTGCTGTTACTGACAACATTTGTTATCGATGCGGCAAGTTTCTTAGTACAGTCAACGATCAACACTTTTGTTTTAATCTTGTTTATGAGCAGTTCTTGTTGTTGACCTATGCGTTCACCTTTGTCAATGAAGCTCTTTGAGGCGCACTTAAAATCCTTTCACCACACTGGTTCGAAAGACACGATAAGAAGTGACACGATAAGAAGAATGAAGTCAACCATTACAGCGACTGGCGAACATTGTTGTGTCATCGGCGTATCTAAGATTTGTGTTTCTTATCACACCTATAGTGATGCCTTCCATCCTCCCTTTGATTGATAGCTGTTGAAGAGCTGTGAAGGTAGATTACACTCACCTCATGAATATCACCTGTTTCTTGACGCGACTTCACTCGTAAAGAAGCGCGACGACCAGCTCTGGACACTGTCACTTTGTGCCATTTGTTTGCCTCTAGGGGGTAGGCAGACCTGTAATACAAGTTTGTAATTCTTTGAAAGAAGATTTACACAATGAATTAACAGTGATCGCGAAAATTTTAAATGCTTATTATTAGGCAAAAGTGATGCTTGAAAGGAGTAAAAAAAAACTATCATGCTTCCTTACCCCTAATTACCATAATTCTGAAAATAAACTTTATTCTTTCTTAAAGATTAATTGAAACTTAACTTTCGAATAAAACCCTGAGTAAACCAGAAATATTAAACCGTTTTCTAGTAACGAAATTATCTATTGAAACGAGTCTAGAAACTAAATTATACGTCGAAGCTGGATCAAACTTGTGTAGAATTAAATTGGTCCTTCGGGCCGGCTCAGCTAACTAGAGTTGAAACTTTGTTCCCAGGTGATAGCTGTAAACCCCTACACGATACCATTCTGGCATACCCTTCTTGCCTCTTGCTTTCTCAAACTCAACGGACCAAGAGCTAATATTCTGTGGCAAGAGGCAAGAATGGTATCGTGTAAATGGCGTTTAAGGCTGGAAACAATGGGGTCCTGGCTTTGGCAGCAACTGTTGAAACTTTGCTGATACTAGCTTTGCAAATTTTACGTGTTCATTTCGTATTGTAGATCTATCGAAGAATCTAATATTAAATATCATAAATTAAAATGCATTTTTAAGGCATTTTCCGGTTGAAATAAATTTAAACACAAATTATACCCGTTTAGATTGAATTAAAACAGTTTTCAAAAAAGAGTAAAATAGCCAATTGAAGCGATTATTACGCGTTGTATTGCTCATAAGCTGACTTTTTCGCTGCTGTTCAAAATTGCCATATCCTGTTGATTTCGTTGCCAAATTCTATCACCACTGCCGGTTGAAAAGAGCTACTAGAAGACATTTTCATATTCAAGTATCGTTCTTACCTCAGCCTTTTTAAAATGACGAAGATAAGCGAATCAACAACTAATGGCAAGAGTCAACATTTCTACTTCTACCGTACAGAGACTTACCTGACCAAAGCGATGCCAGAGCCGAGATCGAATGCGAACTCAACGAAGTAGTCTCTCAGATGTAAAGAGAAGAAGTCGCCGTCGCCACTCGAACGCTCAGAATTGTACAATACTAGACCATCTCCGTTAGATGGTTTTAGTGTTATCTGAAAACAATTTATTCTGTAAAAACATTAGCTAACAGAGGGAAATGGAAGAGGAATAATGTTGTGCCGACGCCACATTTAGAAGCAAGAAGATCATGATAATAGCTAAGTTATGCTTTTTGAAAAAGCAACCCTAAAATTGCTTCCAGGCGGGATTTTAATCATATGGTTCACAGTGAGGGGATCAAATCTAAGTGTAATTTTTGCGATGCATTTTCAAAAAGCGAACTCAAAATGTGTCAAACTTTTAATTTGTGTTTGAATTCTGAAAGTGGGAAAAAAATACACTAGAATCAGGGTTTCCTGTGGGTTGTGGAAATGATCTAGCTAGAGTTATCTATGGATCTTTAGCAGCGATCTTTAGGGTTCAACCTTCGATCAAAAATACAACCTCTACCGATTCTTGTGTGTAGGAATAGTTATATTTTTAGGTAACGTAGTTGTAGTAGATCAATTTCCTGAAAAATATCAGTAAATTGGTCGTGGAAGACTGTCAAAGGACGAAATTGTGACAGGAATTATTAATGTAGGTAAACCATAAAAATCAAGTCAGCTCTCCAAAGTTTACCAAGATTAAACATCTGGAAGGTTCCAATTTACATTCATTATAACTTAACCGAATTTTGAAATGATGGACACTAGTTTTTAGTAAAGTAAATGCGTATGAGTCAGTGGCCAACTCTGGTAATGGAGTTTATAGGCCGCCTTAAGGCCTCCGTCATGGCTTAATGACTTAATAGCCGGGACCGACAATTTGACGTGCCCTCCACGGAAGCGCTCAGATTAAAATGCCACTGGCGGTCACCCATCCAGAGCGTTTCGAACGTTGCTTAACTTCGACGATCTATAAAGAACGACTGAGCCAGCTACAGACAAGCGCCAAATCGTAGTGAAGAGATTCTACGTATCAGCATTTATTAGAAACTCGGTCTATCAATTACGGAAACTAAAAACAGCTATTAAAAGTTATTCAATGAAAGTTTTAAATGGGGGTTGTTTCTAAGCGCTCCAATCGGCTTAGTGTAAATAAAATGGTTTTGTTAGATTGGCACCTCATTATACAGGGTGTAAAAAGACGTCTACCGAAGCCGAAAGGGGTAGGTACAGCATCCCAAAACACAACGAAATCCAAAAGGATTTTCCGAAAAAATCATTATATCCGGAGAAAACAGCGTTTGAAGATCACTGTTTGCGTATGTACTGGGCGCGTTTTTATACGTAGATTGCTGGATTTTGAGTTTTAATTGTTTTTTTCTTTTATAAATGAAATGATTAGGTAGGTATGGTCTTATTATGTTGTACTAGTAGCAAAAAACTAGAAAATAAAATAAAATGACGTAGCTAAGTCAAAAAAATTTTTGAGTTTTTTTTCGATAAATATGTTCAGAACCATGGTCTGATTGCAATCCCTCAGTTTTCGGTAGCAGTCTTTTTACACCCTGTATTTTAGATTGATTTAGAAAGACCAGACCCTATCGTTTTAAGAAGAGAGTTAATAGGCACCTTCTGGGTAAGCTCGCTTCATCGTAGACCTCACTCTTGCCTGTGTAAGTCTGAGGTCAAGAGCCGACCCATTCATCATAAAAAAAAGACCATGAAAAGAGAGATGGGCTTCAAACGTATTTTATGTCCAGATTTTTTGAGATACGTAGCTGCTTTAACCGATAGAGTATGAGCTTAGCAAAGATTTCGACTGCGATGAACAAAGATTCCGTAGCCGAATTGGTAAAAGGAAGTCTTTTGATTTTCATTTTCGCGATACGTAGGTATGTCCTTTCAAAACAGTTTAATTCGAGACAAATAGGAGTCAATATTTTAGAAGTGATTTTGATCGATTGGCATCCCATTAGAGCTTCATTAATCTTCATTAAGATGATGAAAGGAGAGCTTTTCTTCGAACCATGTTTTAATATCCAGATTCTTCATATCTTTGCAAAGCACTTGCCAACATCTTTGAAAAACAACGATGTTTAAGACAAATACATGATTATTTGCCAAAACACGTAGCATACACTAGCTTTCTTGAAGTAACAAGCGACGTAACATTGTCAGAGCTCTATAGAACATGCCTAAGGGATTTAAGGCACTCGTTATTCGCGTGAACGACTCTCCATCCGACAAACACGCTCGTACAAAGTTGTTTGATTTACAAAGCTTGTATTGTGCAGGTTATAATTGAATTCACTCCTGATTTTGGATGGAAATTGTCTGTTGAACGGTTCTAAAAGCAATTTTAACATTTTGGACGTATCTGATATAAACAATGGGTAGTATTTCATAATTTTATTGCCGTGCTATGTTGGTAATTTTGTGTTTCAGGGGGGTTATTCGCGTTCGTTTTTTCGTTCGTCTGATAAATATTTGGATGCTTCTTACTACGAGCTACATTGAATTAAATCGATAAAATCAACGTTAAAACATGGTCCTAACCTAGGAACAAATGTTCCAAACCGAAAAATTTGCCCTTGAAGTCAGAATTCATAGTTAGAAACATCCGAATATTCATCAAACGAACGAAAATAAGAACGGGAATACGGCCCCAGCTTAATTGGTGAATATATTGTACCTATGGTAGGTTAGGTTTACGTACAGTCAGCATCAAAAGTTGATTCACATTTGAAGTTTCCAAAATCAGAATGTTTCCGAAATCCATAACACCATGACCATTTTGTCAAATAGTTGGTGATTAACTCTCAGCCCATCATAATTACCCAAGCAAAGTTGATTTTTTCTTACCAATCGAAAAGAAATGGCGCTTTAAAGAAAACAAACTGTTAATCAAATTTTGATGCTGACTGTACCACAAACAGACTTGGAACAAATATCTACAGTTCATGCATTGCTCATGCAAAAATCCCATTGCGTGAATCGAAAGTATACGTCTCAAAATTGGGATTCGATTCTGTACCAAAATTCCCCTATCTCCTTCTTGAAGGAATGCTTTATTATCTTGCTTATTACGTTCATTGAATGACAACAGCCCTTCTTTCAACATTCCATTTCTTCAAAGTCAGACCAATTCAAACCTTCAGTAGGACCACAGAACTAGATATAGTTCTGTGAGTAGGACAGCGAAAGCTAATCTGGGGCACTGTTCTAGAAACTTCTCTCATTTACCCCTGTAACCCCAATATGTGCCCTTTATGTGGAAAATGAGCGTTTTACCGAAACGTTGTTTGTTTTGGTCGAGCCATGTCCAATTTCCTTTCTTTGTAAATATCCCCTCCAACCACAATGAAGGAGGTATTTCGATTTGTCATCATAATTATTGGGGATTTGACCCCTCTTAGGGTGAAGGTGAAGTAATGTTGTTATGTGATAGGAAATGTTGGTGAAAATATAGAGATATTAGTTGGGTTTTTAATAGGACATTAGGAAAAGTGATCAGTTTCTTCTTGTCGTGTCACCAGTTCTTTTGAGTGGTTAAAGGATTATAAGTGCGCCTCTAAGATGCTCCTTTCGTGCACTTGATACATGTTTTTGAACTTTTCAACCATGCCGGTTTCCTCACGATGTTTCCCTTCACCGTTTAAGAGTACTGGCATAGCACATAAACTTTTCGGGCAGAAAAACTTATTAGACACGACCGGGATTGAACCCACGACCTTACGATCGGATGGCGGGGCCACTACCACTAGACCACCAGTGCTCTCAATTTTACAATGACATATTCCAATGGATATCATTTTTAAACAATTCCAGACTCCATCATCAGATCAGCTTGCAGTTATTATGGTCACTCAGAGTCATTAGGACTGCCGAATTTAAACTCTATCGGATACTTTTAAGTGTTTCTAATATTGCAAGCAAAATTTTCACCCTTCGAGATCGTATTATAAAAAATCAGGGGTAAAAATAATAATTTGTGGCTTGATACAACAGGGATTTCGAGTTGCGAACAATATTTTTAGTAACAAGGATCCTTACTTTGAATGACACGCAAATTTTGAGACGTTTTGATAGATTACCTAATTTACCCCTCCGGTACAAGAAACCGTGAGTCTTCATAGAATTAGGCAAGTAATTATGATTACGAATCCCACTTCCCACTAATATAATAAAGCTGAAAGTTTGTGAGTTTGTTTAGATGTTTGGATATTTGGATGTTCGTATGTTTGTGTTTCAATCACGCCTAAACCAGTGAACCGATTTTGATGAAACTTGGCGTAGATAGTGACCTGGAATAGCATATAGGTTAGCGGGTGAAGCGTGGTGAAGCCGCGCGCAGTAGATAGTTTGAAATAATTATGTTAGGTTAAGAGCAATGAAATGTCAATTTTAGTATCATAAATTATGGCATATTGCAAATGAAAGTGTTGTTCCTTGGTAAGCGTAATTCGGCTGTATTTTTCTTAACGTTAATTTGAATATCACATGTATTCTTTGCTCGTAGGTAGGTACATTGAAATAGCCCTATAATAGGTGAACAGAAGCAAAAGCACCTGAAACCTAAAACAACCACTTATTGCGCACTCTATAAGTACATGCCTGAAAACGATAAAAGCTGGTAAGAACGCTTCAAAACACAAAACCGTATTAAAATATGCATGGTTCCAGGCTTACATGGTCAAAACTTACCTGTATATCAAGCCAGCTCGCCGCAGCCCCACCAAGCCCCGGCAAGCGCAAATACGAGGAACCATTGAACCGGGGCACCTATGAACATGCAATTTTATTATGCTAATTTTAAACGAAATTTGTTGCTTCATAAGAGTTTTGAGCTTCAAAATAGTTATGGAAAATTGCGGAGTGCCATCTATTTGCAAGGGTAATCCTATTTAAGTTGAATAGATTTAGAAGATATAATTTTACCAAGTTGCGGATATAGGGTAGGTACAGTAAAGTGATTATTTTATCACGACCTCAGGAAAATATAGGGTCTTTCATTTTATACTAACTTAATTCAGGAATTGGGTTCAAAAAATATCTCTAGAGTTTTCACTCACTCTATTTAGAACTCTTTAGTGTCTAGATAAACCTAATTTAGGATTTAAGATACTACTAACCAAACAAAATGTGATCTTTTCAACAATAAAAGCTATCTATCTATCTATCTTTGTTTCCCTGAATTGATATCTCGAACTGTTATTATTTTTTAGGAATAGAAATTCCTTCATTGATCAATAGAGCAATTGCGAACTAAAATTTTACCTGTAAATTCATGCAATTGACTTGTAATTATATCCTTACCTTCAAATCTAGCGTTATTTCACACTTATCCCCCGCATACCCGAGGGGACACAAACACCTGAGGTTCACACAACCTCCTCCATGCTGGCATTCACATTCATCATCTTTCTCACTCTTCATAACATCTCCAGTCTTCAATACACTGGATTCAGTCTTTTCTTCTTGACTGTCTTCATTAAAATCTTTGTAATCTGTTTTATGATTCACATCATTATTCAAATTCCTAATGTTCAAATCATCAACCATGTTTAACTTTTGTATTTCTTTCACTGGATCTAAATTGTTACTGAAATCATCTGCAGTTAATTTCACTGTATTTTTGAATTCTGCCATATTCAGTTTCTGTATTACATTTAGTGGATCGACTGAATTATCTAGTTTGTTGTTATCATGGAATTTTACTTGTGCGTCTCGCATAACGATGTCGTTGTCTTCAAAATGAACTATATCGTTGATGTCGTAGATATGTTTGTCGTTTGTACTAGAGAGAGCTTCGCTGGTGGTGGCTTCGTGGATCGGTTTCCATGGTGCTAACGTAGGAGCGCATTCACCTGTGAACAAATAAAGGTTCTTACTTCAGGTCAGAATATTGAATGGAGGTTGAATATTCGTGTCAACAACGCATTCTTATTGCGTCCTATCAGATTTTCGTCTATTTTCAAAGAGCCTTCACATTTATTCAAATTATATGTGTGGAGAACTTATCTTCTTTTTTATGTTCTTCTAGATATTATTTTATCCTTTAGTGCTTCTACGGAACCATGTTTCGTAACCAGCTACGTAGAAGGATTTTTTTCTTACTTCGTAACCGGGTTACAAACTAAGAATCAGTTCTTTGTTGGTAACCGGGTTATGAACCAATAATTAAATTTTGTGTATCAATTTATTCTACATTAACTAATACCATGTGTATCTCCCATTGTTTCTGCATTACCGTCATTTCCTTCAAATTCAAATTGTATTGGGGCATAATGTGGCAAATAAACATCTTTCTCTCGCATTTCGCTGCTCCAACACTAGTTACCTGTACAGGGTTGTATTTCAGAGCTTCAATAGGTACGAACAAACCGAGCTTACACTGGTAGTGGGTGGATTGTGCTGATTTGTTTAGGTTAGATGTTCAGTTAAATGAACCTACTATAATATATACTATATCAGCCACTGAAAACCAGCGCTCCAGCACTCTCGAGCTGTTCGAGCAAATGCTGAGGGGGTAGCCGTATTTTCACCCACATAAAATTGTGTAGATTTAAGTACCTATTTTGTAACTGTGTATACGTGGAGAAAATAAAACTTTATTCTATTCTATTCTATTCTATGCCTCTATCTATTCAGCCGGTAACATACTCTATCTAATGCCGAGAAAAAGACTCTTTTCTATCATGCGACACTACTCGTCCACCGCGACCACAATATCGTATGACCATCGAGCAGGTGATCTGAGCATAACTCCCTACTTCCTATGTTATATAAAGGCATGTCCATTCTAGCTAGTATTACTACAAAAATTTGAATTTCGGGTTACAAATCGGGATAGCTGACCAGCGTTGATGTGATTTTGATTCCAAAATAGGGATGTTTGGTGTCCCGATCAATTAATCGGGACAACACTCCTAGCTACACTCCTGCTTGCTACCAGCGCGTCGGAATAATGAAATTCTCGCTACCCGCATCATGAATACGTAACGACGCGTCACATTTCCACTGGTAATGGCAACTTGCGCTGATCCTATTTGAGACGTTTCTTATTGCTAAACAAAGACAAGTTTCATATGTTGCTTACATACTTCACGCTTATTGCGTGTAGAAAGATTAAACTCGAAATATTATTTAATTTAAGGTGGAAAATTAAGGTCAACGGATAACTTTTTAACCTCGATTTGTTGTTAATTATGAAGACCTTTGACTCAAATGGACGAACGAACTCAAGGTTAAAAGTTGAGGAACCTCCCTGAAGTAACTTAGCCTATAAAATAGGGAAGTAAGTTTGAATGAGGGTAGGCCAATTCTGACAACGGAGTTTTGGTATCGAGTAAATACCAAGATAAATTTGATGGTGCATAATAGATCAAGAGCCGTTTGGATTAAGGAATGAGTTGTAGCGCTCTAACTTCGATCAAGGATAACTTATATTGTGCAAAACACAGAGAGAGAAAGATTTTGGTGAGATCAAAATGCGTATATTTTTACTTCTTTTTAACTCTTACATTCGACTACTAGATGGCGCCACTTGGCCACAGAGCATTATTATTTTACCACAGACAATATACTTCTGGAGCTATAGTTTTCTACACATATAAAATTAAATCTATTGTTTGTATTGAACATATTGGCCCAGACAAAAATTATACATGGTGCCCTTATAAAAATAATGTTCTTAAATTTTTAATTTACAATATGAAACTTACTTAGAAACTACTTATACCTACTACAACACAATAGGTTCACTTAATTAATTATTTTCAAGCGGCAGAGGGCACACTTTCATTACACTTGTGGTTATAATGAAACCTTTTGCAGTTTTTACATTTAGTGCACGCACTTTACCGTCCCGACCCGGCATTACAGCAACAATTCTGCCCATGGGCCATTGTAAGGGAGATACATTATCATTTTTTATAATTACCAATGTGCCCACTTGCAAGTTTGGTTGCACACCCTTCCATTTGGGTCTGTTCTGCAACATAACTAAATATTGCTTGTGCCATTGATTCCAAAAAGATTGTTGCATTTGCACACATTGTTTCCAAAATGAAAGTTTTCCAACATTTTCACCAACAAGATTTAATTCTGGATAAGAGGTCAAAGTAGAACCCGTCAGAAAATGTGCAGGTGTCAGGTAAGACATGTCTTCAGGATCGGCTGACATGGGTGTCAAAGGTCAAGAATTTAAAATTCCTTCAATCTGAACCAGAACTGTGTTCAGCTCTTCGTAGGTAAGGACAGCCTGACCGACTACACGTTTTATGTGGTATTTAACGCTCTTAATACCAGCCTCCCACAAGCCGCCAAATACTGGTGAATACGACGGAATGAAATTAAAAGATATTCTTTCTGTATTGCAGAAATCATTCACCGCATTTTGATGGCTCGCAGAATTCTGTAAATCATACAACTCATTAAGCATGTTATTTGCTCCTTTATAGTAAGCTGCATTATCACAATGTATTTTAGTGGGCTTATTTCTACGAGATATAAACCGTTTTAAACAAGCTAGAAATGTGTTTGTTGTCATATCTGAAGCCAATTCAATATGTATTGCCTTAGTGACAAAACATACAAATATTACAATATATGCCTTTGTAATAACTGGTTTTCTTATTCTAGATTGCTTTACATTAAAAGGCCCCCCATAATCTGTACCGACAATTTGAAACGGTCGCGAAACATTCACACGGTCCGTTGGGAGAGAGCCCATGAGCTGTGTTGCAGCCCTTGCTTTAAGTTTAAAACAAATTATACATTTGTGTATAACTGATCTTATTTCTCTACTGGCATTTATGATCCAATATTGTTCATTTAAGCTACTTGATATTAACTTCTGTCCTGCATGCTTGAGACGTAAATGTTCATTGTGAATAATTAATTTTGTAATGTTTGAACCTTTTGGCAATATTATTGGATGTCTCTGTGAATATGAGACACTGGCGTTCTGCAATCGCCCACCGATTCGCAGCATGGACCTGGAGTCAAGAAATGGGTTTAAATTACTCAAGTTAGTTTTTAATTTAGACAGATCACCCTGTTGTTGAAGACAACTTATTTCTTTATAAAAGTATCGTTCCTGGTCAATTTTTATTATAACATGCAAGGCAGATGTCAATTCTTTAGGACACAATTTTCCTGTCTTTTTAATATTATCCTTTTTACAATTATAGATAAATCTTTTTACATAAGAAATTATTCTTGTTAGTTTTTGAATACTAGAATATTTATCTAGTACTGAGGTGAGGTCATTCACCTTTTTGCATGTATTACATGCTTTAGTTACAGGTTTTAATTCAGGAATGTTATTAATGTTAGTTTCATCTTTAGCCTTAGGATGTATGTACATTGCACTTTGTAAATACTTAGGTCCATGGAACCACAACCTACCTACTTCTGTCTCCATTAATTTTGGTGACAGTCCGCGTGACAAACAATCCGCTGGATTCTCACTAGATTTGACATAGTTCCATTCAAATTGCGCTGACAATTCCTTAATTTTCTCAACCCTATTAGCTACATACACAGTCAGCCGCACAGGCGCAATATTCAACCAACAAAGCACAATTTGTGAATCCAGATACAAAAATACCTTTACTGCATATTTTAAGGAGAGCGTGTCATGGACCTTTTTAGACAACATGGCTAATAGCAAAGCGCTGTTAAGCTCAAGGCGTGGCGTGGTTAGTTTTTTATTTTTAGGGTTAATTCTTGACCTAGAACATAAGAGATTTACCTGACAGACATTGTCTGCATCAACTGACCTCAAGTATAGACAACAGCCATAGGCAATGTTTGAAGCATCAGCATAACCAACAATCTCTAATGAGTTAGACGATTGAGCATTGATATTTCTAGGAATTGAAATACACTTCATTTGAACTAATTCGTTGGCAAACTCAACCCATTGCTTATTGAGATCATCAGGCAAAGCATCGTCCCATCTCAGTTCTGAAAACCACACCTGTTGCATCAAATACTTAGCTTGGACTAGCAATGGACCTACCAGCCCTAAAGGATCAAAGAATTTACTTATAAAGCTAAGCATTTGCCTTTTAGTGTAAACATTCAACACTTGCCTTTCAGGACATTGCATATTCAACGTATCGCACCCTACATTGTAGGTCAGGCCTAATGTTTTCATAAACATGCTGTTTTTATCAAAATCTACATTTTCAAAACATTGTAAATTCGAAGGTATATCCTTTAAAATACCTTTATTATTTGCACACCATTTGTGCAGTGTAAAACTAGCTTCTTTCATTATTGCAATTAATTCTAATTTTGTAGCTATTAACTCATCTAAATCATTGCTACCACATTGAATGTCATCAACATACGTAGAATGCTTAAGAACCGATGCAGCCAGGGGATATTTATCACCATGTAGCTTAGTAAGCTCCAACAAACACCGCGTTGCTAAAAAAGCTGAACTTTTAACGCCATATGTGACAGTTTGCAATTGCAAGCACTTCACAGTATCGTGAGTAGAGTCCCGCCACAGTATGTTTTGCAAACAGCAAAATTCGTCATTTACTAAAATGCCCCTGTACATAGCCTTAATGTCACAAAGAAGGACAAACTTATACGTTCGGAAAAGCGTTAGTATATCAAACAATTCGCCTTGTACAACCGGACCGTTTAGCAACATATCATTCAAGCATAAACCGTTTTTTGTTTTCATGCTCGCGTCAAACACCGCACGCACCGGCGTAGTTTTACTATTCGGATTAAAAACCGGGTGATGTGGAAGAAAATATACTTGACCACTATCTAAATTATAGTTTTGAATATCGAAGAACTTAGCATGCCCTTGATCAATGTAGTTATGGATGAAGTTTTTGTATTTTTGAGAGAGTAACTCGTCCCTAGCAAAACGCCTTTCAAGGTTATAGAACCTCTGCAATGCATAGGAGAAAGAATCCCCTAGCTGCACATTTTCCAACTCAAGCTTTAAAGGTAAGCCTACAGAAAACTTTTTATTCTCTAATTTTACAGAAGATTGAAAATATTCTTCAGCTAAATGATGCTCACTAGCGCCCTCTTTATATACAGTGGGTACTTTCTCACATTCCCATAATTTAGAAATGGAGTCCCTAATTTCGTGCAGCTCAGGGTCATCATCCTTCACATTGTGTGCAATATTATGAAACTTGGTACCTTGAACATGTAGGCATAAGTTAGATGTGTAAACCTGGCCAGCTGAGACAGGCAGACTCCCCGCAATGATGTATCCAAGTGCAGTGTTGATCAGGTAACGGGCAGCGATTCACGCTGCAGCACCTGGAAGAATATGTCGCAACCCAATAAGAGATCTATCTTTCCTGATACATTGAAGTTTTTATCTGCCAACTTGATGTGCGGAGGGATGTTGAATTTAGATATGTCAAAGCTCTGCTGAGGCAGGTTGCATGTTATCTCCTTGACTACACAGCATGAAACTTCAGTGGAATAGTTTGTCACTAAAGAAGAGAAGGACAATTTGGTATGCTTTGTGACTTTATGAGCTTCATCCAATATTCCCCGAATATTCTGGGTTGAATCAACTAGACTACAATTTATTGTTTTTGCTAAGTCTTCGGTTACAAAAGATATTTGTGACCCACTGTCAAGCAATGCCCGAGCATTTATGAGCTCACCATTTTTACCTTTAATTTGGACAATTGCCGTTGGCAGCAGGACATCCTTTGATTGTGCAGTGTTTGTCATATTGACCACCGCATGTTCTGCATTTTCAGTATTGCTGGATATGGATCCTGCATTATTTTTGTCAACAGATGACAATTGATGCAAAAGTGTGTTATGTTTTCCTTGACACACATTGCATTTAAGTCGCAGCATGCATTTACCACGATGTTCATTCATGCATATTATGCAATGATTTTCTTTCTTTATGAAGTCACACCTCTCTTTTTCTGGAGCCATTTTGAATTTTTGACATTCATACAATTTATGATTATTAGAAGTGCAATACTTACAATATGTCTTGTTCTTTGTAGCTACCACTGCGCTGACCGGTGCCTTCTTTACCCTCGTTGAGTATGATGCTTGTTCTTCTTCTCCGGAGCATTCTTGAGCAATGGCTCTTTTTTCTAGGAAAGAAAGATATTCAAGTAATGTTGGAACTTCCTTAGAATTTCTTTCAAGATGAAAGCCTCTGTTTGTGTAGTTGTCCACCTTTTTTGCAAGAATATTGATAAGCAAAGTATCCCAATGCTGCACAGGCTGTTTAAGATTTTTTAATGCTGCTAAATGCATGTTAACATTGCTAATAAGTGAACGCAAGTTTTTGGCAGTGCATTTTGAGAAGGCGGGCAACTCCAGAATGTTAATAATGTGAAAGTTCACAATTTTAGAAGTATTCGCATATCTAGCTTCAAGAAGGGTTAGAGCTTCAGAATAGCTTGCATCATTTAGGGTTAAGTTTTTAATTATATCCAAGGCTTCACCACTAAGCAGCGAACGCAAGTAGTAAAGCTTTTCACAAGAACTTATTTTCTTATCTGAGTGGATTACCGAAGTAAATAAGTTTATAAAAGGATAGTAATCCACCTCATTTTTTCCATCAAAACCTTGAATGGTAATTTTAGGTAATCTTTTAAACTCACCAGCAGGGACAGTATCCTTACGTTCCTCAGAGTAAACTGATTTTTCATGCACAACATGCTTTAGATGTTCATCCAGCACTGCAACACTTTGGTAGTACTTTTCTTCAACCTCTGAGTAATTTTCCTTGTCTGCTGGATCCAACATGAGAATTGCCATATTCCGCTGCTCATAGTCGTTGAATGCACTAACTAGTCGGTTTCGCTTCTCTTTCAAAAGCTCTTGAGCACATTTCGTCAAGTCCGACTCGCAAAAATGTGCGATTCGGGTGATAGTGCCTTTGATGTAACCGCGTTTAGCCACCAATTCCGCAAGCTCAGTCATGGTGGAAGCCTTAAAAGCAAATACCGAATGCAAAGTTAGTACAGGAAGAGACGAAATAAATGCAAGATAAAACCCGTGCAACAAGTGGAGTTTGAGATATCAGTTTTCCCTTCTTACCTGCTAGTGATAGAAAACCTTTTTTAGGTACACACTGTCCTTAAAATATGCAGTAAGCTTAGGTGCAGTATGTACAATGTTATTGGCGTAAATAGCCTAAATTATTAATTTACAAATCTTACAAAATAGAGAACGCTTACACCCAAAATGGCGATTTTACGAAAACGACACAGCAATGTCAGCAATTTTTACAAATTAGATTTTCCAATAAAATCAACTTCACGATTAAGCAATGTCCAATGAGAGAACAGAATTCATATGTAAACAAACGCACACCGCACTGTGATTGGCCGAAACACTTTGTAGAACACTTTTGTCTATGGCTCGCGCTATGCTCTCTCCACGCGAGATTACGTTCCGTTTTACGCCTTTTGTAGATCTTGTTGTCACACGCGGGAAATGAATATTGCCGTCCTTTTCTGACTCGTTGAAATGGATGAAGTTGCTGGATATGCTGTCTCGTTCGCACCTTTCACAGGATCTCTCGAAGATTTTATTTTATGACCTAGGAAGATGGATTTTAGGTTATGACCTTCTAGGTTTTTTCTGGATTAGTCGGAGCTCCACGTAGATAGGTTGTAGATCCAAACTGAAGTACCGCGTGTGTGAGATAGCTGCACACAACGTAAGGGGCAATATTTCTTCAGGGATGACGCCACCAAAAGCTAGTAGAAAGACTCACGACCGCTGCTCCTTCGCAGATATTTCCAGGTTTTTAGGGTTGTAGGTATCGTAGGTAACGCCTCCTCCGCAATTAGGGTAATGGAACACGCTCTTCGATGTACCTATTTTTTCAAATTTCCCTTGCTTCGCCGTCAGCTCCGCGTAAAGATGGCGGGCCGTGCAAACGAAGTAAGAGGTTTGGCCCGGGAAGGAAGTAATGCAGGAGAATATTATGCACGCTGCACGAAGAAATATACTTCACCCTCACTTCACCAAATGGCTGATTCACTTTTTAAACTCGAAGGACCATTTCTCAGAGTAAACTGATTTTTCATGCACAACATGCTTTAGATGTTCATCCGGCTCGAAGGACCATTTCTTTCTGTGCAAAACACAGAGAGAGAAAGATTTTGGTGAGATCAAAATGCGTATATTTTTACTTCTTTTTAACTCTTACATTCGACTACTAGATGGCGCCACTTGGCCACAGAGCATTATTATTTTACCACAGACAATATACTTCTGGAGCTATAGTTTTCTACACATATAAAATTAAATCTATTGTTTGTATTGAACATATATAACTTAGAACTTCGGTTGCCTAACTCCAAGCCAAGTTCGCTAAAGATCTACGTACGACATCGCCTTTAGCTTAAAGTTTTTATTAATACGTCAACCATTTTATGGTTTTCTTAAAGAGATTGCATGATAGTCCGTTTCCTGCAGAGTCATAGCTTTAAAAAAAATCGAGATGACTCACTTCTTACAAAATGTATGATTCTCTCATGCAAAGTCAGGCCTCGCAAACGTAGGCAGAGACTTCCACCTACTAAGATTATAAAACAAATCTTTTTTTTTCGCCTCATTCATTTATTAAATTCTTTATACAAGTTAGCCAGATAAGTGTATGTAATTTTGACCTGGCTCTTCTCTAAAGTCACCATTTTGTTGCACCAGTATAATCTGCTGCCTCATACAACTGTTTGGTTTAAACGACCGTCGTTCATACTTTCTACATACACAAACTATCTCAACATGCATGTCTCAACTATCAATTCTCATTCTTCTTTCACTCCACCCATTTATTTCAATCCCCGCTATTTAGCGGTGGAACTTTTGCGAAAATTTTACATTTCTCAAGTTTCCTACTTCGTTCAAAGTGGAAATAAAACCCATTTATCACTCCAATACCAATCGTTAACTTGTCTCGTTCCGATCATTTTGAAATTTAATCTTAGAAGATTAAGAACATTTTAGGAAAACATCGTAAGGAAACTGGCATGTCGTAGAAACTAGTTTAAAACATGGTGTCAAGAAAGGACCTTGGTTCGGAAGAAATAATGCTATAACAAGAAAGAGCATTTTCGTATCTGAAAGTGGGATCCTATTCGATATAAATTCTAGCATTTATCCTAGACTTGGATATTCCTTTGGGTCTTTCAAGTACTTCAACTAAACACAAACTAGCGAGTCCTCTACTTTGGCGAGCCTCACTTTATCCGGTCCCCACTGGAGCTTGGTTATGTAAATTCAAGAGGTGGAAGAAAGCTAGGTTTGTTTTTGCTCTGAATTTTTATCAGGCTTTGAGTCATCACATTCATAGTATGATTCAAAGTAATCCTAACGGCCTTATTTAATGAGCTATTAATGACTTTTTCTTCAGAAATACCCTAATTGCCTCATTGTGGTTGTGTTCAAACCCAGTTATTGGCAGACAATTGCTTAAAAGTTCGGCCATTATGAAATTAATTTTGGTTGAATTAATGAATAGACCTATTCATTAATTCTTTGATATCTTTGTGAATACCTAAGTTACCGATGAACTTGCCTATCATGTGGAAAATTTACAAAGTGTAAGGACGTGCCTCTCAAGTCTGGATTTAACTTTGTTTAAATTAAAGCCACCTTCAAAGGATTTTATGTGTCACTTTTTTAATATAAACAGTAGTCTTACGAACACATTTCATAATTAGTTAATTACTTAATTAAATGGGATTTCCTAGCTTAATTTTGTCGGGACATAAAAAGAGGAATTAAGGCTTTATAACCAAACGGTTGCTAATAAATTGAATATATTTTCTGAGTAATTCGCGTGTGCTTCAATTATCTCTGATTATAACTGGCAGTAGTAGGTACAATGGTGTTCAATAAAGCGATAGTACGTCGACACTCCGGCACGGATCATTAAGCAGAAATGAGTTTCATTTGAGTAGGTACTCACCCTGATATCTGGTGACATTATTATAATTTAGGAAAACTTTTCAAATCACAAGCTCGGGTAAAGTCTGGAGTTTTGAATTATGATATTCTGTTAATCGGACAGTTACCACCTGCTGATGCTGGCCGGTGTTACGGAGCGTAATGTAACGTTACACAGCGAGCTTTGCAGTCAGGAGAAACAAGGCGAACAGCGAGCAACGAGCGGCTTTTAGACGGATTTTAGTACACGGCGTAACGTAACATGCTTGTTGTGAATGGTACATTACGGCTTCTAACGTCGCCAGTCAGTAGGTCCTATAGACTCGATAATTTTGAGAAGACTTATTGCGTTGGCGACGTGGTGTATGGTATTTTGATCAGATCATCAGTTCTCACACCTACACAACAAAATATGCACGCAAACGAAGTCACGGCAAATAGTTGTAGGTACTTACATTAATATTTTTGCCTTTGTTTGGTTTGTGGATTTACATTAAAACAGAATAAAAAAATATCAAAACATATTTTCGTTTGAAATGGTTTTTGTTCATGAAAGTATTTTTAACAGCAGTTATTTAGATACGTGCTTCATTTTGTGTGTTAGATATTATACAAAAATATTAAACTAGTTTTTTCCTCATTTTCACCTATGACTCAAATAACAATACAGGTAAAAACATAACAAAACTGATCTTTTGTGCAATATAATTTTGGTTTTAGTAGGTAAAAAATAAATTAGTTTCCCAGTGAGACACTCAATAACAATTACTGAGTCAGCATAATGCTTCACCAACTTATTCATGTGAATTTCTCTGATTCAAAGTCAAACTACAGTAAAATAGGTATATTGTTTAACAGCAAAACTTATCCCATAAACTTGTTCGATTAACTTAATCAATGTTTCAAATAAAGCCTAGTAACTGGTGTTTAATCTGCGCCAAATCCCGAACACGACCGAACACCACATCAGCCCTCGGAATTGTAATACGATTGTTTCACACGCATATGTTGGTAACACTGGGAGAGAAATATAACACACTAGCTGAGCTCCCGCGCTCCGCACCGAAAAACTTTCCATTCTCCTGTTTAAGTGAGTGTACGTAGGTACAGTCATCGACAAAAGTACTTAAAGGAAATTTCAAGTTTAACTTGTCATCATTTAACGCAAGCGATGGCGCGACGAGCTGGACACCTTCAGCGACTATTAAGGCAATAGCGTTGGACCGGAAAGCTTGGAAAACTCGAGGGGAGGCCTTTGCCCAGCAGTGGGATAGTGGGGGCTAAAAACAACAACAACAACAACAACAACTTGTCAATGGCAAGAAAAAGTTTTGCGACGACTCTTTGTCTGTTGACGAATATATGGCACCAAATAAAAGTGGCTCAAAGGAACATGAAGCGTAACATGCTTAGAATTTGCCTAGCTGATCTAGTGCCTACCTTCAAAATTCAAGGAAAGACTAAAGTCTATGTAGCTAGTTCAATTGAAATTGTAAATGCCTATATCCTATTTTAACCCACCATTGTGTCTCACTGTACTACTCCACGATTCTATGCTCTACATAGGGGCGAAGCCACCCCTCGTTATTAGTAGAACGTGTGCCGAATACTCTGATGGATGGGGTCGTTAGTCGTGGGTTCGAGTTTTGAGAAATGGGCACAACCTGAGTTGCTCTAGGCAGATTTTGGACGATGAAAAAATATGTCTGTGTCAAAAATATACTATGAAACTTTATAATGGTCAAAGGGCTAGTTTTTCAATACCAAAAATAAAAATCAATTTACACCATCCTATCCAACTTTTATTTTAATATCACAAATATTTCTAGCATTATAAATCGTCACAAAACTCTGTGAACAAAACGAGCATCTTTAAGCAGCACTTAAAATATTTTAACCATACTGTTTCGAAATAGTGTCTTGACAAAAAGACTGAACTGTGTACCTTTTTGTGTAATACCATAGACAATATATACTTAGATAAGTTCTAAGTAAGTCTCGAGGTCAAAAGTCGACCCATTCATCATAAAACAAAGTTATATACTTTTTTTTATTTAACCTATACTGTCCCACTGCTGGGCAAAGGTCTCCCCCAATTCCTTCCAACCATCTCTCTCCTTTGATAGGTTCCACCACCCACTATCAAAAGAGTTTTAACAACGGCCAAGGAAGCGCTGGAGAGACGACCTCGACTCTTTTGATATATACTTATTATTGTATTTTATTTTTAACTTTATATTGCATCGAGATGCAAGGTAAAGTTGCTAGACTGAGACTACAAAAAAAAATTGGTTGTCTGTAAAGTCGGTTTACTGACGATAGTTGAACGTGACAACGTCTACGCATCGCTCACTCAAGTAGGAGAGAGACGGATGTCGAACGCTGCCGAACGCAAAGGCCGATTGTGCTTCTTTGTCGCTCGTTCCGCGCTCTCGCTTACACTTCAAGCCTTACATGGAACGCCTCAGAGCGAGGTAACGCCGCATGACGTCATGTTTTTTCGTGCGTGCAGCCGGCTCTATCGAATTATAAGACGTAGTCACGTCAAAAAATACTTAGGCCTTTACATCTATTTAGATGATTTATACAGCGTCAGAAGGCAATTTTTTTTGCTTCAAAGTGATCCCAGCGGTCCTACTGAATAAATGCTTTTTGACTTTGACTTTGACTTTGAATTCATGTAGTGCCTGGAACATTGTTTGAGATGGAATAGGCTTGCCCAGCACCTAAACCATCCTCTCAGCTTAATCAGCCGCCCACAGGAGAGACGACGTCAATACGTGTGGAGCTGCGGGTTTCCTCACGATGTTTATCTTCACCGTTAAAAGCTCGTGTCGCGCATATAATTTTTACGAAACGAAAAATCCATTGATGCACGGCCGGGATTTGAACCCGCGACCTTTAGATTGAAAGTAGAGGCACAACCCCATTCGACCAACACGGCTCATATGGTACAAAATAGCGTGTTGAAATCATCATGATGCACAATTCCTTCAGCATTTATCGGAAATATATTACTTTAATATGAAAATTATAATAAGGTATCCATTCCGCCGTTTCGGGCCGATCGAATTATTCAATTTTATAGCATAACGCTCACTTCAAGATCCTTTTGGGGAAATCCCAATTACCTATAGGTTACGTTGATGTTTGATTTTATTTGAGATATTTAGGTACTCACATTCGTAAAGTGATCTTTCATCTTCCGACCCACTTTTATTTAACTATGTGTTGTATATTTTTGTACTAGGTAGCACTCTAGTAATAGAAAATAACTCTTACGGGTAATAACTCTATGCACTTGCAACGAAATGTTAACTTCTCCAAATGTGAGCATGCGTCATACTATAGGTATTTATTGATGTTGAACAAGAACCAAATAATTAAATACCTTTTTCATTTGTCGTATTGCTGGCCAAGATTTCTACGTTAATTTGAAACTTCTATCTCTATTCACTATTTGCTCACCAACAAATTCAACTGTTCAACATGCATTGCAGTTGCAACGTAAATCCGCCATTTTGACGTTCCATTTTCAAATATCCTCGTCCGCCATCACAATACATTTCCCGCGCAAACATGGCGACTGCCAGATTCTATTTGTCTGTCAAATGGAACATTTTATCCTATTTTATCTAAAATCAGGACCAAAACCACGAAATACCAGGATAAAAAGCACGTTTCGTCTCATTTAAAGAATAAATTCCTCTGACATTTGTCTTGGGTAACGTGAATTATGTGAGTAGGCGGTGAGCTGAAGCCAAAAATAAGTTAACAAAGTTCATTAAAATAACCCGAACCAAGCCAACAGCTCGCCTAGCAAAGGTCACGTGAACAATACATCCTAAATATAATAAAGTTGCCGTTTTCATACCAGCGACTGAGATGCGCGACTTTGCTCTGTCAGCTTGCAAACGGAATGAATGAGATACACGCTCCAATAAAAATAAATCAAAACTTTATGTTACCATTTTCTTGTAGGTAGGTAGATACTTATGTCAAATTACATCTGCAGTTTTTTTAAGTCGTTAAGCCATGACCGAGGCCTTAGGGCAACCTAAAACACTCCGTCACCAGAGTTGGCCAACTCATACGAACTCACTTTTTCACAACTTTCTAGGAATGTCCCCACTGCTAAACCGTGGACAGACATGGTCCAACTTAACAAATAATTATGTTCGCTACGGAACCCTCAAAAAACTCTTGGTGTAGTCGGGCGACTTTACTACTTTTCAAAACGAAGACTTAAACCCGCGAAAATAGCACCCCTTCACACTAGCAGTTATTCTGCGCCTCTGTTTACAAAACTAACCTTCGCGGGTTTCATAGGTTGAACAAACACGCTTTCCGCTATGATGTATGGCTGTTTTCTTAGGGCATTGAATGGGTTATGTTTTAATTGTTTTGGGCTTATGGCATACGCAACGCAATATTACAAGTTATAAAAGTTATGTTATTATAGTATTTTTCACGTAGGAACGTATCCCACATAGATAATACAGTGTATGTTCTATGTGGGATACGTTACGATGGGTGGGATGTGTATGATATACACATAGAACTTTTACGTTTTTCGCTGTACTACTAAAAAAAATTGAAATAAATGAAATCTAGTGATAATACTAAAAGATATATCTTAAACAAAAAAAAGGATTTTGTCTATTTCCTTTTTTAAAATTTCAGAAATTTACATAAAAGAGCCTTATCACGGAACCGTTCTCCTATGTGAAAAAGACTATAATGGCTTTAAAGTCATTCTATGGACAAAGTTACGGAAATAGCCCTCCAGAAGTGTACTTGACAGTGACCAGAAGAGTAGAAGGTACCTACTTGGTATGAATTATGAATGTGGATATACGAGTAGAAGCCGAAAAGAGATGAATAGATTGTGTGAAAGATGACTTACAAAGGGTGAGGGTTAGTGGTGAGATGATGGCTTTTCAGCCATCATCATCAGCTTGGATCATCTTTCTTGGATAGAAGAAAATGGAAGAGGAATACCATGTTATGCTGACCCCAGATAGAGTGGGATAAGAGCAGGAATAGGTGATAAAAAAAACTGTTTGTAAAGTTGACTAAAGCCACCAATTATAATCATTCTAGACCCTAATCAGTTCTCAATCATAGGTACTCGTCACAGATTTGGTCATTTTTATAACAAGTCCTCTGATCAAACCAAATCTTCTCACCCGAAGTAAACAATTCATTATTCAAATAAGTTCGTCCTTTGTTGATCAAAACAAGCCTTCCTTCTTATTTATGAAAATCGTCGGCATCTGATAACTCGTGAACACACGTTTTTCACGATAAACTGATATTTTTGTTATGGTTTCATATACAATATTATATATTTTTTATCTTTTTCTAATGTAACATTGTAGTGTTTGTGACAGAAATTTTAATCTTGATTGTTCTAAACTCTAAGAAAACGTCAGACGTCCCTCTGGGATGTCTGTTTAGAAAATAATTTTGATTACGTTTCAATATTTCTATCTAAGTTAGTAATTTATTTTACAAATAAGTGTCAAGAGAAATGAAACCAATCAATCAGTTAGGTACATTTTGCGCGAGAAATGTTTATTGAGATGAAAATAAATGAATTGAATTTTCCTCAAATTGAGACGCGCACATTTCAGGTTTAATGAGTTGATTGATATCGTTCCAGAGGTTTTGTTTTATTTTTCTGATTTTAACTTAGATTTTTTTATTTTATCTGGAATGTGATAAAGCGAATTTTTAGTTTGGCGCATCTCGGTGAAATAGTGACATTGTGACGAAACCAGTTAGTACTTATTCTTATTTCAACCATGTTACATAGGTATGAAATCCTTTTAAGTAGGTACTGCAAAAGGTGGTCAAAGTCAAAGTCAAATAGCATTTATTCAGTAGGACCGCTGGGATCACTTTGAAACGTCTTAAAACTAGGTGATTCTACTCCTGTTCCTTCGCGACCAATACCGTGAAGAATCAGGGCAACAAACACGGTTTGGGGCCTAGCTTTTTTTAGGTGATCCATCTTAGATCTAAACTTAGGCTAATTTCTTAACTAACTTAGTTGTAAAATTAAAAGTAAAGTTAGTAAAATTCAAGAAGCTAAGCAAGATAGCAAAGGCATTGTGCACACATCAGCTGTCGAGGGGCAGAGCGACATCAGGCCACGCGAATTTATCATTAATATAATCACCAATAGAATAGTACGCTTTCTTTATAAGATTATTTTTTATGTAACTTTTAAATCTTCGAATAGGCAATTTAGTGGCATTATCTGGAAGTTTATTATAAAAGAGTACGGTATTTCCCATGAAAGAACCTTTCACTTTTTCTAATCTAAATTCAGGCACACAAAGTTTATCCTTATTTCTAGTATTAATTCTATGCACGTCACTTTTTTTCTTAAAGTCATTTATATATTTATGAGCGTGCAAAAGGATTTCATAAATGTATTGTGAAAATACTGTTAAAATATTAATTTCTTTAAAACGTTGTCTTAGCGAGTCCCGTGGTTTCATATTGTAAATCGCACGGACAGCCCGCTTTTGCAAAACAAAAATATCTTGAATATCGGCTGCTTTACCCCAGAGAAAGATACCGTATGACATCACACTATGGAAGTAACTATAATATACTAGCTTGGCTGTCTCTTCATCAGCCAAACTCCTAATCGTACGAACTGCATATGCAGCGGAGCTAAGTCTACCTGCAAGTCTTTCAATGTGAGGTCCCCACTGCAATTTGGAATCAACAGTCAGCCCTAAGAAAATTGCTGAATCTACAAGATTAAGTGTTTCTCCATTTATCTCAATTTTAGTTGGTTTGTGAACCACGTTAGGCAAAGTGAATTTAATACATTTCGTTTTCTTGGCATTAAGTAAGAGATTATTAGCCGTAAACCATTTTAAAACTAGGGATAGAGACGCATTAACATCATCGTAATTTTCTTTATATCTATCAACTTTAAAAACCAATGAGGTATCATCAGCAAACAGAACAATGTCACACATGTCTTTCACAAAAGAAGGAAGGTCGTTTATGTATACTAGAAACAAGAAGGGGCCTAATATTGAGCCCTGAGGTACACCCATATCAATTAGTGACCCTGCAGACCTTTCACCACCTACATCAACCTTAAGAACTCTATTGGATAGATAGGAATCGACAAGGTCTATAGCTCGATTATTGACGCCATAGTATTTTAACTTAGAAATCAGAGTCTTGTGACACACGCAATCAAAAGCTTTAGAAAGATCGCAGAATACTCCGATCACGTCTTGTGAGTTTTCAAAGGCATCATAGATGTGCTTTAGAAGCAAAGTACCTGCATCAGTTGTTGAACGACCTTTGGTAAATCCAAATTGATATTTATGTAGAAGCCCGTGAAGGTTAAAGTACGCAAGCAATTGATTCAACATAACTTTCTCAAATATTTTACTTAACGCAGGTAGAATCGAAATTGGTCTGTAGTTAGCAGGGTCGCTTTCATTGCCAGACTTGAATAATGGGATAAGCTTGCTAAATTTCATAAGATCAGGAAAAACACCCTCGTCTACACATCTGTTAAAGACATAAGCTAGACATGGAGCAATATCAACGACAATAGTGGCTAATATCTTAGTTGATATCCCCCATAAATCTTCAGTGTTTTTAATATTAAGAGTTTTAAAGGTTTTGACAATATTATCTGCGTTAACATAACTGAATTCAAAGTCACTTCCACACTGAGCAACACCAGATTCTAAAAATTTAAGTGCGCCAGTAGCCGAAGAATTAAGTGGCTTGGTCGCAACATGGGCTATATTCGAAAAAAAACTATCAAACGCGTTAGCTATTTCAATGTTATTAGTTAAAAGATTATCATTGACTTTTAATTTAATTTGTTTGAAACCAGGTCTTGATTTACCTGTTTCATTATTTATTACTTTCCAAGTGGCTTTAACTTTATTTGATGAAGACACAATTTTATTTTTAAAATGTATTGATTTAGCAGCTTGACATACCCTTTTGAAGATTTTAGAATAGTTCTTAATGTATAAGATATGCGATGGGTTATGAAGCATAAGTTCCCTAGTAGCATAAAGATCATAAAGTCTATTCCTACTTCGATAAATACCTGGCGTTGCCCAGTCTACAAAGCTCACACAAGTCCTAGTTATGCAGGTCTTTAATTTAAATATTTTTTTATGCTCTTCAATAATAAGATTTGACAAACTGGTGAATAGGTCATTCGGGTTTTCTAGACAAGCTAAAAGTGACATTCTGAGTTCTATATTACTCTGGAATTTTAAAATGCGACTCTTAGTGACAGGCCGGTAAGAGAACTCAGTAGGTTCATTTAAGATGAAATTAGGAAATACTACACTTTGGCCATAGTGATCAGAGGCAAAATTCTTAATTAAAGATTTACTAATTGGTATACAGCTACAGAAAACATTGTCTAGACATGTGGCAGTCTCTGATGTAACCCTAGTTGGCTCAATAAAGAGGTGATTCAGATTAAAACATTTAAATAAATTAGTTAACCTATCAGAGTCTACCAAAATATCAAGATTAAAATCACCGCAGACTATTAAATTTTTGTTAGAAGCAAAAATTTTCAGTAACACTTCTTCCATAGTGGACTCATATAACCTATGCTCAGCGTTGGGAGGACGGTAGACACTCACAACAATATGTCGCTCTAACTCGACGCACGACAGCTCAATAGTTCTCTCAATAGAGAGATTAACAATATCTTTACGTTCCTTGCATTTTAAGTTATTATTAATTAAAATTAGAGAACCGCCTCTTATGGCGTTCTTACGTTTATATGAACTTATTACATTGTAGTTATCAATATAAGGGAGCAACTCATTTTCTAAAATCCAGTGTTCAGTGACACACATAACATTTACATTGAACTTTTTTAAAAACAACTCTAATTCTAATAATTTGCTGGGGAGGCCTTGCATGTTCTGATGTACAACATGCAAGGTACCTGTCTTGCCCGTTGTCGAAGCGGTCAGTTTAAACATTGATCCGCAGTCCCTACTTCTTGATTACCCTGATTAGTGTTACTACTAACTACAGGCTCGTCAACTAACTGTGTTATACTACTTATAACACCATCAAAAATATTGTATGCTAACAATTTAGCAATCATCAGTTTACAGTTCTTACTTAGGTACAAAGTACTTTTTGTCAAGATAAAATTACTAATAAAATTATTAGTGTCTAAATATAAAACGTCACTATGACGGCATGTCAGATTGTATAGTAATAGATTAAGGCTATATAGTCGCTGATTTTCTTTATCATTAAATGACTTAGAGTAAGGAAAAGCACATACAATTAATTTGCCAAGTCCTTGATCTAACTTTTCCAGCAAAGTTTCAACAAGGCTTATTAAGTCTAGGCGCTTGACATTAACACTCTCTCCTAAATGCAATACCAAAGTGGTATTGCTGTCAAGGGATGCATCAGACATAACGCTTTGAGAGATATAGTCTAAGGAAGCATTTGGCAGACAATTATTAACTACATTTTGTCTTAGTTGCCCGCCTAACAGTTGTCCCATTCCCATGCCTATTTTGTCTGAATAAATAACAGTTTTCCGGGTCTGCCGACAGGTTTTAGGCTGTCTAACCGGAGACTGTGTGGCCTGTTGTGGTAGTACCGGAACAGAAGATGAAATCTGTTCCGGTTCAGGTGCCACATTATCAGATATGGGTAGATCTGTTTGCGAGCTCCTATTGCAGACTTGCACATAAATGCTATCATTATTAACTACATTTACAATGTTATCTATCTTCTTAAGATTATCTAATGCCTCCTGTTCTGCTTTTACAAATTTACAAGTCATATCATGCAATGATCGCTCTAGACTTACTACTTTCTCCGCCATGTGGTCTAGTTCTAAGGAGTTGCGGCCTATCAAATTATAACAAGTACCCAACTCCTGTTTCAAATTATACTTATCTTTACACAATTTAGCATTGTCAAACACTTTCCTATGCAATCTTAATTTTTTTTCTGATTTTTTAATGAAATTATTCAATTTTACATATTTTTTTAACTTATTACTGCCTCGCATTACTGGCAAATCATTTTTACAATTTGGGGTAGTGGCTAGGTCAATAATTGAACTACTGGGCACACTATTCGAAAGCTCAGTCTGTAAATCCAGACTACTGTAACTATTATCTAAGGGCACTTGTTTTAGTTCCAAATTGTCCAATTTTATTCTACACTCGGATAACTCTTGCTGCAAGTCCTTATTCAGCTGCAGAGCCGCCTCATAGGTTTCATGGCAGTGGTCCACTGACTGCAGCGATGACTGCAGGCGGTCCATCTGCTCCAGTACATCTTCATATTTAGTATGAAGCTCGGCGAGTTGTCTCTTCAAGCTCTGGTTCTGGCCAAGGATCACCAGCATCTCAGCTTCACTCTCCTCCTGCTCTTGCAGCAGCTGTCTACGAATCTCTGTTGATTCCTTGAGCTCCGCTGTAGCCATCTTCAATTTTGTTTCTAAATCACATGCCCTTCGAGTCATGGTCATCTTGATATAACCTGAAACACACGTCAAGCGAGTGAGATTGATACAAAAAGAGGAAAATGAGTCTTGGTGTATAGAGAGAAAGTAGATGGAGTGGAGATATAAAAGATTGGCTAGAGTGATAGGGAAACTTTAAATGAAAAATAAGTATTAAGTACTTAAAAAGGTATCAAGATAATAATAAGAAAATAAATAATAATTATAAAGCGAAATGTGAAGACTTCCTTTACTTAGATTTTAACAGAAAATGTAAAGGAAAATATCTCACTACTTAAAATTACTCAGTAAATATAGTGTACAGGTAATTATTTAATTCAGCGCTGCCAGAAATACTAAACACAATTTATTACCTCTACTGAGTAGGTAATATTGATCAAATAGTTCTGGCCTAATGACTTTAGTGCTTTTAAAGTAAAAATAGAACCCAGTCTCAATCAATACTTGAATAAAATGACTGAAGTAGGAATTATTTTGTTTGTAGGGAAAGTATGTTAAGTTAGTGGGATTGTGCAGTGTTTATTGAAGTTTTATTTGTGTGAGGCATATGTTTTGGACATCAAATCAAGCTTCCACTGGTTGTCAAGCTGAAAGAGTTGTAAACAGCACCTGTGTCTTGTATGTGGACGTGACTCATCGACCCGGTGAGCGTGTGTACATGTAGTGTTTTGTTCGTACTTACGTTAGTAAATTGTGGTAAAAAGAACAAAAAATACTCCCCAGGTTTATCGACGATTTCCAATTCGTCAGCTCGTGTAGTTTAGACGCAGTAATCCGTCTCAATTATTGCTTTGTATTTCGCAGTGGTTTCAAATTCGCCAATTTGCAGTGTCCGTTGGTTGCTAAAGTTCAAAACTTAGTTCACCTATTTCCGAGTTTTTAGTCAGACAAAACGTTCACAAACACTTGCACTGAGTAAATACACTATGTAAAACACTTCTAGTTAGTTCTTAGCAGTTAATTTACAATAAAACTGAATAAAAATTAAAAATATATTACGAGCAGCTGATTTTACGTCAGACCGCCAGTGTTGCCACACGGCGTGGGTTATGTACCAAATATGAAGGTAAGTTTTTGAACGTGAATAATCCTTATGCTTATGCTTATTATAAAAACGTAAAACCTTGGTTGAACCTCATGTTGACACATGTCAAAACAAAACAGTTACCACAAAAAAGCGTTCTATGTACGAGTATTTAAAGATCGTTTTTCTAGGGACAGTTTTTTAGTTACACTTGGTCTAAACTCTGCTTATTTTCTTGTAATAAGCCCCTATAAGTTGAGGTAAGAATGATCTCAATGCTATATGAATACAGTGATCCTATTTGTTTCCCACTCGTGACTTCTACAAAGTAATCGTAAAGTACCTATGTTAATATAGGATTGGCATATCGACCGGTCTCCAGGTCTTAAGTGGTCGAGTCACGCGAAGGGCACACCTTGGACACTTGACAAAACTCCGTTTTGCTGTCAACTGGGACACTTTTAAAAAAAAGTTTGGGACACTTTGTCCAATTTGACACTTTTGACAGATAGATTAACGCTTTATATGTACACAAGAACCTTATACAGATAATATATAAAAATAAACAAATAATTTTGAATAAAGCTTTTTATTTTAAATATTTTTTTCACTGTCAATTCGGACACCAAAAGAAAAAGCTGTTTTATACAGTCAGGCAAAAAAAACCTCTAACGATACAATATTAGAAGTTTATTTTGATTAAGTTTAGAAAAGGGCTGTGCCAATTTATTAATTATCTACTTAAGTTAGATTGTAAGTTGGAAATACCTAAACTAAGTACCAAATGTTGCAGTGCCCCAGCGGGGCTCATGTTATGAAACACAATTTTATTTTAAGATCTATCTACTAACATGAATAAACAATGAATTGTCATACAAACTTCGCGGTACCTATACTTACTGAGGCAGGCAGGCTGCTTAGGTCACTTAGGTGTTCACAAAAAAAAATTGTAAGCACCTATACATTAAAGATTTTAAAAATTGCACCTATACGGGACTTGAACCCACGATCTTATGTGAATGTCGAATACAATATGTTTTTTTGCAAAGTTAAAGGCATTACACAGGTATACAGTGTCATTTTTTGTATATACGCATATACAGGGTGTAAAAAGACTGCTACCGAAAACTGAGGGATTGCAATCAGACCATGATTCTGAACATATTTATCGAAAAACAACTCAAATTTTTTTTTTGACTTAGCTACGTCATTTTATTTTATTTTCTAGTTTTTTGCTACTAGTACAACATAATAAGACCATAACTACCTAATCATTTCATTTATAAAAGAAAATTTTAAAAACTCTTGAGACCTCAAGGGACAGGGAGTTTATTGGTGCGGGGGGGGAGTGTCTTTTACGCAGTAAGTAGGTAACAGTCTGTTGTATTAGTATTATATATTCTACCAAGGGCTCGGGCCAGACGTTTTTATTGATCTACAAAATGAATAACGTTACTTATTTGTACAGTACGCACGTTTTGACGGACAGTACTTTAGCTTACATAGGTAATTGACATTTAATTTTATGCATGAATATTTCTGATTTGTGTAATTTATTATTAAAAATGTTTTGCATGCCAATGTTTTGGTGAAATATGTGATATCTTTATAATTATTTAAGACCTTTAACCATTTTTTTTTTTAATTTGAATTTGCACAACCAATCTTTAGCTCTCTGAAGTAGACCCATTTTTGATGACGCCTAAAAGACGAAGATAATGTTGTATAGCTGCCTCGCTCACTCGCTTAGTTCGTTGCATCATCCTCTCTCGCCTACTCTACATACGCAATGTAATACATGCGCAAACATGCGCAATCGCTTAGTGCACCTAACTTCAGAGAGCTAAAGATCGGTTGTGCGTACTGTTCGTGTTGTTTCTACGAATAATTCGTATGTTCAGTTAATCTGATTCCATTGATTTTGTATACATTCGCCCCACATTCCTAAAAATTCTGCTTTCACCATTCCAAAAATATTTCTGGATTTGAGGTACCGGAAAAGAAAAAAGTACCTACATTTGCCAAATAAAACCAATGGTCAAATTTTTGTTTTTTGTGTATTCAAATCTGAACACCTTCAGTTATACTGATAACTGAAATTTAGACCAAAAAACACGGAAAACTCGAGACGAGGACAGGGGCCGTATTCCCGTTCTTATTTTCGTTCGTTTGATGAATATTCGGATGTTTCTTACTGCAATATCTGACTTCAAGGGCCAGTTTTTCGGTTTGTAATATTTGATCCTAGGTTAGGACCGTGTGTTAACGTTGATCTTATAGACTGAATACCATGTAGCTCGTAGTAAGAAGCATCCGAATATTCATCAAACGAACGAAAAAACGAACGCGAATAAACCCCCTGCTTAATATATTTAACGAGACAGGAGTAAACGATGTTTTCACAAAATATGATAAAAGGTTTTTGAGGTTATGTATTATAATAAAATACTTATTTATCAAAGGAATCGGACCCTTTGTAATTCAGAAGCGAAACTGTCAAAGGAAAGATAATTGTGATCAAAGATTCAGTCGGGAATAATTAGGACCGCGCCATAGACAAATGTATATTGATAGTGAAGAGCTACTAAATGAAATTGGCTCACGATTGGCATGCTAGATAATACTGTATCCTTAATGAATTTGAGATATTACCCTTTCAGAGGTTGAATTTTGGGAAATTGTAACTAGTATAAAGAATTTGAGATTTTACCCCTTTTGGGTTGAATTTTGGGAAATTCTGCAAGTTAAGCAAGAAAAGCTACCTTCAAATTTTCAGCTCTAGTCTGACGAATGAGCAGTCGGTCTATGTTTGAAGTTCTATTATTGTATTACGAGGTTGTTTTGCATTAAAAAGAAAAGTCAAGCTAGAAAAGCTACCTTCTTTTCAGCGTAGCTTTAGTTCGGTTTTGGCATCGATTGCCTTGTGTTATTAATTTCTTTGTGAATTTCCTATTTCATTTTTTCGATATCCACTTGTCTATGGTACTGAGTGTTCTGATTGGTGTCGTAACCTTATAGAGGTAATTTCACAGAGACGAGGCTAAATCTATTTTAAGCCTTATCGAGTTTGTTTCCGTAATGGAAGTTGGATTTAAATTGATCTGTAGCTATCTCCAACACAGAATTTCAAGATCAAACCATTGACTACTGACATGGATGAGATGCCTATTGGAATTAAATAGCAGAAGTAAGTTCGTATGAATTAGTAGACAACACTGGTGATGGAGTTATTAGGCATCCGGCATGGCTTAACAAAGCCATGACGGAGGCCTTAAGGCGGCCTAAATAAAAACTCCGTGACCAGAGTTGACCACTGACTCAAACGAACTTACTTTTACTATAAGTTCTAACACCTCTATAGCCGGGACCGACAATTGGCGAACTCTGGTGAAACGGAGTTTCCGTCATGGCTTAACAACTTAAATAGCCGGGACCGAGAATTTAACGTGCCCTCCGAAGCACGGAAGCGTTCAGTTGACAATGCCACTGGCTGAACGAAGAACGACTAAGCAAGCACCACGAGCGCTTCATTGACTGGTGACATGGTTAGACGCCTATTAATAGCAATTACCTACTCCACTACATAGAACAAAACTTCGGTTGCTATGATTGGTATTCAGGCGGCATTACTTGACTACTATGCTCGGTATTGACTTTAGAGCTTAGGCGGATTTCATTTGAATACTATCTGAGTTTGATAAGACGACGGTGACTTGGTAAAGGAGTGTTTGGCTAAGAAGTAGGTATCTGGTGCAAGGTCGATTACATATCGACATAATGAGAAAAAATGTTTTTAAGACATTTTTACTATCAATACAAGGCCCTTCTTACAATATTTAGCTAAAAAGTTACTAGAATTTGAACCCACGACCTTGGGAAATCGCAGCAAATTTTTACTCTACTAACACGATTCAAAAGATTAAAAATAAAATATAATTGAAAGGATCTATTAAAATTATAAAAAGTATAGAAATAAGTGACGACCTCTGACGACCTCTGTGGCGCAGTGGGCGAAGGTCCGCCTGCGACGCAGAAGGTTGCGGGTTCGATCCCCGCCGCGGGACAAATGTTTGTATGACCTACAGATATTTGTCTCGGGTCTGGGTGTTTCTATGTATAATATGTATGTATTTACAAACAAAAAGTATATAAGTAGTATATCAGTTATCTGGTTCCCATAGTACAAGCTTTGCTTAGTTTGGGGCTAGATGATGCTGTGTGAAAATGTCCAGCATTATTATATAAGTCTATTAAAATTATGAAAATTTTAGTTTGATTATTTTTACTTGAGTCTGGCAGAATAGCGATAAATGTATGTATTATGTAGAGTCATGTTAAGGTCTACCTCAGGCCTTACAGTATTTTTTTTGGAACTACAGCTCCTAAATACACGACCTATCTTACTTTCTCAATAATAACTTAGTAAACTGCAAAGTTGTTATAAACTCCCAGCTTAAATACAAAATACAGCAAAATTGGTCGTCACAGCAGCGCCATAATATCGCTATTCTCCCGTGAAGCTAGTGCGCTTGAGCGACGCCTGAAAATTCATTTTGAACCATGCATTTAAGTACCTACCTACTAAGCTACGAAAGTTAATAGGTATGGTTTTATATTATTGATTCATATCTTTTTCTATTGTCGTTTTATGTTGTTCATCCTCAGTTAGACGTGTTTGCGGATGGCTGGAAGGAGATCGAACGGTTGTGCCTGGAGTTCTGTGAAAGTTTGCAACGTAATTTTTTTTTAATTTTTGTTTTGAAATTGGTTTTTAGTCTAATTTTTTTCAATTTTATGTTTTTTATATTTCTGTGTGATTTTCGGATGTTTTTATTATGTGTTCTTATATTTATTAACTGTGATGATCTGGAATGTCTGTAATGTCATAGTTAAGTTTCTAATAAATAAATAAATAAATGTTTTCGTCTATTAATGTAGGCCTGAGATTTATCTTTAAATACTGTTTACTGTTGTTTTCTCTCTTAGACATAGGTATTGTTTTATCGAATAGAGTGGTTCTGACGGAAGATCAGTTTGAATTTCTTTTCTATGAAATATATTCGGCTTGCTTCTACCAACAGTCTTTTATTCTTGAACACCATTTTGGTTTGGATCTGTTCACTAGCCCTGATCATATTTGTTGCCCTGGTTCTTCACATTAGTCGCGAAGGAACAAGAGTAGAATTGTTTGTTGAGTGATTTTAAGTGATCAAATCCTACTGAAACCTTGAATTTCACTTGATGATAAAAGAACTGAATTTCTCAAACAGCTTAATGGACTTATATCACTAACTAGGTACAAAATATCGCCCTGAAAAATGCTCTTTGACTTACCGATATCCATAGTAGCAACAGCATCCTTCACTAGCTGGTATGTATCTCCATTGATCCTGAGGAAGTCGACGCAGCCAAGCAGACCAGTGGATAAACCCAGCTTGGACTGCAGACCAGTTGTGTTACCACCTCCACCCACCCATACCGGTTCTCTGAAGGTCATCCGGGAGAACAGACCCTGGGGAGAAAGAGCAAATGAGTTATAGTAGGTAGAAATAAGTGGATTTGCAGGGTCATGGGTCCTTGTGGAAGCGCTCGTGGTTTTGTTTGCTAAGTCGTTCTTAATAGATCACACACATCATGTGGATGGTTGGCAGTCCACAACTGTGCGGTTTTCACGCCAATTCCTGCCTCGCACAACAAACTTATGGAATCAGCTGTCGCCAGCGGTATTTCCAGACCGATACGACTTAGGCACCTTCAAGAAAAGAGCCTATTCCTACCTCAAAGGCCGGCAACGCATCTGCAGTGCTTCTTGATGCTGCAGTTGTCTGTGGGCGGTGGTAATCACTTACCATCAGGTGTGCCACTGGCTCGTTTGCCCCCTCTTCCATAAAAAAAAATAAAAATAAAAAATCGTCGAAGTTAAGCAACGTTCTAAATGGTCCATAAGTGGATGGGTAATGCCAGTGGGACCAGTGGCATCATCAACGATAGCAAGAATGTGTCGTTTTGAAAGCTCGTGACGGAGCTACACAGCAAAATCAAGCGCATTTATTTTACAATTTGCTCCAAACAATGTACATTCCAGCTGTTATTTTTATGAACCATTTGCTGTTTCTTTTCAGAACTTCGAGCCGTTACAATGGAAAGGTTTATGTTCAAGGTAAATAGGGCAGGGCGTTAGGAAGGGCCGAGGGCAGAAATTAAGGACGGCATTCTATCCCCACGCTCACACCAACAAACAAGTGTAGGTATACCTTGGAACTTCAAAACACACACCTGTTTACAAGCAAACGTTTTTGACCACTAAATTTTCCTCAGTTGTACGCAATTTAAGAAAAAAGTGTGTATACTTGTATAAGTTCTTCTGTCTCAAAAAGGCGGGTTGATTTTAATTGTGTATGTACATGCACAAACACGTTGTTTCTGTTTGCGTATTGCGTATTGCGCTCGGAAAGCTCCATGGACGAATGAGCGCACAAGTTACGCACACAGAAACAGATCTACACACACTATTAAGATTAAGAATACAATGTTTTGCTTGGTGTGAACCAGGGGTAAGTCTCAATAGAAAAAAAAACATTGTACTTAAATTCAGTTTATAAATCTTATTTTTTTTATTTTTTCCACACTCAAATTATTTTAAAACTCTCACTCAAATTATTACAGCTAAAAACAAATAAAATAAACAAAGAAATCTTGCGATTTTCAACATCTGGCGATAACTTTCTTCTCTAGCTTGTACCAGGAAAACAGAGAACGAAAAGTATCACTTAAAAAGGCCTAATTGGGTACAAGTTAAAGGATCTAGCGGATAAGACCTTTCCGTTAATTTTGAAAGCTTTAACGCTTTGATTTATTTTCTCTTCATACAATTGATGTCTTGAATTGAAAGAAACTCTGAAAAATGTAAAGATATAAACGATGTTTATTTTTTTTTAGCTAGAATGCAATCCTAATAATCTTAGAAATGTGTAATGGTTCTTTATTATACGGATACATAACCATAAACCATTTGCTTCCACTGCCTTTAGGCCAGCCTCCCTTGAAAGGGGTGAGAACGGTAGAAGGTGTGAAAATCGCCGTTTTTGTCCACACCTCGGGCAATTTATTTAGAAGATTGATTGTGTGGACGATCTCCCAGTTTATCTTTGTAATTCCTTTGTTCTGTTTGTGGACATTGTGGGAATTCACTACATTTTTGTTTGCTCTTTTCTAAGAATCAACAAATCCCCACTTTTCTCATGAGAGATTTTAAAAATAAGCATTTTTATTACATTTTTTAAACTAACCTAAGTGGTAAGTATACCAGGGGATTAGAAAAAAATACGTGAGTGTCGTGGAACACTCGGTTGGAACGAAGCAAAGAGTATTTTTCTATACTGGGAATACTCGTAAGTATAATAAATTAATTGTCAATTAGGTATCCTAGAAACGCTCTTCCGTACAAACAATGTAACAATCTATGGACTGTGTCGCGGCTGCGCATTTTTGATTTTGTTTTTTATAAGATTTTTCGATTTTGGGGTGGTCATGTCCTCTGGGACTCCCCCCTCCCTGGGACCGCGCCTGGTGACATAACATGATGTTGAAGTCAGATTTTCAAATGTGACTGCGATCATAACACGATCATAGTAATATTTCGTTAGCAACAGAGTAAAAAACTCGGAACCGGTGACAGAGGCGCTAGTATCGCATTTGGTGTGACATAAAAATAAATTTTACAGTAAAATTCGTTAGTTCCTCTTTTGGCCACCGATTCAGATAAGTTTCTGTGACGCTGGTCACTCAGGACTGCAGCAAACGGATCTAATCACATCCACCTAAATAAGTTCATTATAGGCCTCCTAGAACTCATCTCAACGGTTTATTAGCATTTTTATATGCTCTTACTCCTACAATTCCGGGACAATTCACTACGAACCAATTCGCAGGAGGCAAAGTATCGAATTGATAAAAGTTTGCGCTTTGGGAATAGATCGTAAAGAGAACAACTTTACTATGAGCGGGAAGAGTTTCTGTTTCTAAAATAGTGTCGCCGTCATGAGACGGTCATCATAAACAATCAACAGACATTCCCAGAGAGGGTCGATATTGTGTGTGTTTTATATAGTGACTTTAATTTACTTAATTCTGATTTATCAAAGCAATATTTATAATTATTATTTTTTATTTTCCTATCTGTTCTCTTTAATTAATGTAATTGGTTCTACCGTGTTAGTTAAAGTAAAAATAAAATAATAAATAATAATAATATTAAATCTTACCAGACTGAAATTCACACGGGGTTTCCTAGCATGCTTATCGATTTTCAGTAACGAAAAATTTATTGATTGATACACGTTCGGGTATTTTACAAAATCACTAGCGAGATGGGATGTTAAGGTTTACGGAAAAAGTATTTAATCCATAAGGAATCAAATGTTACATATTATGACTTACCCCACCCCGTGAGTATTACACGTGTATAAAAATTAAACTAAACTGATCTATTGATGAAGAATATGATAGAACGTCATATAGATGAGATGCATACCGGGAGAGAGACATAATAGAACCTCGTTATTGGATGTGACCTTGTTTTGGTAAATATGACGGTCTCTGTTTTTTAAGAAAAGTTACGTGACTACTGATTCCACAACTTGCTCCATCACTTTAACATAATGTTCTTTGGGAAATTGGTAATCTCATTCTGGAGCATTTCTTAGTTCATATGACTTTGGCCTTTTGCTTTATTGCTTAACAGGCTATATCCATACTATCTATATCTATACTAATATTATAAATCTGAAAGTAACTCTATCTGTCTGTCTGTTTGTGAAAGCGTATTTCACGCCCAAACCGCTGAACAGATTAAGCTGAAAGGCATGGATAAAGGTTGTATCCCAGGGACGGACATAGGCGGTCCCTCGGGTCACATCGCGGGAGCGCAGCAAGTTATCAATATTAGCACAATGATGATGATGATGATGATGATATCAAAATATAATATATCAACAATTTTTTTTTGGTCATCCTTCTCTATCTCTGTTTGTATTAGTCGTAGCTAATACCTATTTTTAAGTGTGTTTTTCTTCCGTTGTAATAATGTAGATTCGTCTGTGTGTGTGTTTTTCCAAATAAATTATCTATCTGAAGCTCTTAATAGGTATGAGCCTAAACACGGCAAGTATTTCTCTGTTATTTACTGAGAAATTCCCTTGAACGGCTATGGATCAGATTAGTTACATCATCGCTCAGCATATTACTGTCACCGAAGACTCATATGTGTAGCAAAATTCAGCTCATTCAGACACCGGGACAAGGAACAATTTCATCTTGCAAGAATTGGCCCAGACAAACGTTACTTTTTTTGACAACCTCTGTGGCGCAGTGGGCAAAGGTCCGCCTGCGACGCAGAAGGTTGCGGGTTCGATCCCCGCCGCGAGACAAATGTTTGTATGACCTACAGATATTGTCCCGGGTGGGGGTGTTTCTATGTATAATATGTGTATTTACAAACAAAAAGTATATAAGTAGTTTATTCTAGTACCCATATCACAAGCTCTGCTTACTTTGGGGCTAGATGATGCTGTGTGAAAAGTCCAGTGTTATTTATTCATTTATTTTTACTAACCTACATACTTACTTACTTGGCACATAAAAATGTTGTTATAAATAGGTTAGGAAATCAAATAACAGCTTATAAAAATTTCTTCAAAAATGTTCTGTCGAAAACATTCAGCGTGGCTTAACATAACACGAAACTATTAATGGAATCCCAACCCTCTTGTGAAGGGATAAAGTCTAAATTGAATTATAGGGTCGATACCGCATACCGATATTCGGAATCTCTGGAATGTTCGACGTAGGAAACATTCCATGAAAACTTTCCCTTCAAATTATTCCGTATAGGCCTTTTCATAAACACAGAGTTGTTTAAATAGCATTTTATAACGGTTTACACCAATATTTATATTTATTTGACGATCACAAGCTGGGAAAATTACCTGAAAGTTGAGAAGGTTACATATGTACCGCGGGGTAAATTAAAGAAAGTAGGGTACGCAACAAATTTGATTAAATACCCCAAAGTGGGTAAAATTGCCACAAAATGGGGCAATTATTTGAAATCAGTGGAATAACTCAAAATAGGGTGAATTACCACCAAATACCTACCTACCTATATTGAAGGAATGCTTCTATGTTTTATTTGCGTTTAAGGCTTGTAGCTCACAAAATTGCAATGTTGCTACGACTGCTACAATGGCCATTACTACCTACATGATGTTGTAGCAAAGTGCTACGTAAAACGAACTTGAACACAAAGAATTCTTGAAACTTAGTTGTAGTATATTAATAAAGTCTACGCACATGAACCGAATTGGTGACATTTGGCACAAGGGTCAGGCAAAAAGGCTCTCTAAATTATTTTGAATACATTTTAAGAATCATCATCATATCATCAACCTTTCTCATCCCACTGCTGGGTATAGGCCTCTCTTCGCTTTTGCCATTCGCCTCGATCCTAAACCAGTCTTGCCCATGTAAGACCTGCGGATTTAACAATGTCGTCGACCCATCTTGTAGGTGGACGACCATTTTAAGAATAGCCATTATAAAAAACTATGGAGTAAAACTGAATTTGCTTGTAATTCAAAGGACTAACTTCCCTGGGCTTGTCATTTTTAAAAACAGTTTCTAGCAGTAAAATTAATTTCGCATAAAGTTTGTTAAACTCGGTTTAATGAAGCTGTGGACATCATTAATACGGCCGTAATAGTAAGTTCCTATGAGCTAGAGGATAAAATTGAATTTGTTTGTAATTCAACTTTGTATGGACAAACCCTGGGGGGTTATTCGCGTTTGTTTTTTCATTCGTTCGATGAATATTCGGATGCTTCTTACTACATTGTATTCAGTCGATAAGATCAACGATAAAACACGGTCCTAACCTAGAACCAAATATTCCAAACCGAAAAATTGGCCCTTGAAGTCGGAAATCGTAGTAAGAAACATCCGAATATTCATCAAACGAACGAAAATAAGAACGCGAATACGGCCCAGGACTTGTCATTTCTAAAAACAGTTTCTAGCAGTAAAATAAAGAAAAACAGTATATTAAATATATATTAAATATACAGGTTGTAAAAAGACTGCTACCGAAAACTGAGGGGTTTCAATCAGACCATGATTCTGAACATATTTAGCGAAAAAAAAAACGCAAAAAAAAATTTTTACTTCTCTACGTCATTTTATTTTATTTTCTAGTTATTTACTACTAGTACAACATAATCAGGCCATACCTACCTAATAATTGCATTTATAAAAGAAAAAAACTATTAAAACTCAAAATCCAGCAATCTACGTATAAAAACGCGCCTTACATACGCAAACAGTGATCTTCAAACGCTGTTTTCTCCGGATATAATGATTTTTTCGGAAAATCCTTTTGGATTTAGTTGTGTGTTGGGATGCTGTACCTACCCCTTTCGGCTTCGGTAGACGTCTTTTTACACCCTGTATAATAATAATACAGCTGAAAATATTCTCCCAGTAAACCAAGACTCAACTTTTGATTAAGACTTTTATTTCTACTCAAGGAGTCCAAAGTTAAAAAGTTGTCGAGAGAAACTTGAAAGTTCCGCTAATTTTGTTATTCTTTAATTTCAGTGAAGGTTTTAATCCGCTGAGTTTGTTTTTGATTTAAGAATTGACCTTTGACGAAGGTCATTTAATTTTCTGATGTAAAAAAGAAAAAACAAACAGGATCGCGACTGTATCCCCAAGGCACGGTAGACAATCTCTCAGATCTTTGATGATTCCGAAACCCTTAACTCATATAATTGCGCTTTCATGGCAAAACACAACCAATTTCTCGAAAAAAAAAACGACTTTTTCAATGTTGTTCCTATTTTCATCGACATCGAGCCCAAAAAAAAACCATTATACTGTGAGCCGGTATAATTTTACCCTTGTCAAAAGAACTCACCATGTAGATAATAATTTCCAATAGAAAATCTGATATAAACAGAAGATAAAATCTGTTTGATCTCCGCTCAAGGGTTGAATCCTGTCTATAGGTAAAGTTTCAAGCCTCCATTGTATAAACGCCAACGATAAAGACCGATTAAGTTTTGTTCTACAAAATCAAGCACCGTCATATATTTTCCAAAGATAGGTAAGTATTGCACATTTATCATGACGTAAAGCATGAAATGGGATAACGTTTACTTGATACACAACACGATAAAAATTATAAAATGAAAGGATGAGTGGAAATTACCCGTTTTTTTTTTTTTTTTTAATAATGCTGGACTTTTCATTCAGCATCATCTAGCCCCAAAGTAAGCAGAGCTTGTGTTATGGGTACTAGAATGACTGATAAACTACTTATATACTTTTTGTTTATAAATACATACATGTTATACATAGAAACACCCAGACCCGAGACAAATATCTGTAGGTCATACAAACATTTGTCCCGCGGCGGGGATCGAACCCGCAACCTTCTGCGTCGCAGGCGGACCTTCGCCCACTGCGCCACAGAGGTCGTTATAGTAGCTTATTTACGTAAACCACTATAACAATATGCTGAGTGGCGGCCAATTTTGTTGTCATTTCTATTATAAGTACCTACGCAAATATTATTTGCCTATAAATTAAGCCTTTTGTAACTACATTCTATGTATTTTCGTTTTCTTTTGTGGCACAAAATTAACTATTTTATCTTATCTATCAATCGAAATAGATGGGTAGTGTTGAGATGACGGCTGATAGAGCGGAGTGGAAGGGAAAAACCTTTTGTGCCGACCCCACATAAAAGTGGGAGTAGGGAAATAGATCCAATGGGCAGACATTGACATTGACGCTATATTATGACGGTAGCCACTTTTCAAAAACGCATAGCTATAACAAAACGAAAGTAGAACAAACTTTGTAGAACTACAAGGCACAGATTACTTAAGAGGTCATGTAGATATTTCTCTATAATGAATGGAAGTAATCTCTATGCAAACGATATTGAAACTTAAATATTGCTAGTGAAAGCTCAATATACTTTGATAATGCATATCATGACGAGATTTTCTGCAGATTAGGTTTTACCAACCAAGAAACGTCAGTTTTGGATCAATTCCTGCATTGTGATTGGTTGATTCCGATCCGATTGCGTTCCGCTGAAGTCTGAATCACTAGGCAGGTTATATTTTGTTTTGGTACCTATATGAAAAAAAAAGATAAACAATGGAGCTTACAATTAACAGTTAAAAGCTTACCTTAGATCGTCCCCGCACACGCTTCCCGTTATTTAGCCTGAGCCACGCGTCCCATCGATGCCTGTACACGGATATTGTGTTCCAATGGCCAAGTCGCACCGGCTCTGGTGATCGGAGGATACCGGCTCCACTGCCGCAGTCGAACCTGGGGATAATGAACCTTATAGTCTGGCTAAGGTTCAAAATAGGACGGTAAGTACTGTAGAAGTTATTATGGTTACAATTGTGTGATAAAGTAATACACTACCCCAGTCGAACCTGGGGATAAAGCACCTTATAGTCTGGCTAAGGTTCAAAATAGGACGGTAAGTACTGTAGAAGTTATTATGGTTACAATTGTGTGATAAAGTAATACACTACCCCAGTCGAACCTGGGGATAAAGCACCTTATAGTCTGGCTAAGGTTCAAAATAGGACGGTAAGTACTGTAGAAGTTATTATGGTTACAATTGTGTGATAAAGTAATACACTACCCCAGTCGAACCTGGGGATAAAGCACCTTATAGTCTGGCTAAGGTTCAAAATAGGACGGTAAGTACTGTAGAAGTTATTATGGTTACAATTGTGTGATAAAGTAATACACTACCCCAGTCGAACCTGGGGATAAAGCACCTTATAGTCTGGCTAAGGTTCAAAATAGGACGGTAAGTACTGTAGAAGTTATTATGGTTACAATTGTGTGATAAAGTAATACACTACCCCAGTCGAACCTGGGGATAAAGCACCTTTTAGTCTGGCTAAGGTTCAAAATAGGACGGTAAGTACTGTAGAAGTTATTATGGTTACAATTGTGTGATAAAGTAATACACTACCCCAGTCGAACCTGGGGATAAAGCACCTTATAGTCTGGCTAAGGTTCAAAATAGGACGGTAAGTACTGTAGAAGTTATTATGGTTACAATTGTGTGATAAAGTAATACACTACCTCAGTCGAACCTGGGGATAATAAACCTTATTGTCTAGAGGCTAAGGTTTAAAATAGGACAGTGAGAACTGTAAGTTATTATGGTACAATAGTGTGTTATAGTAATACTCGTAGAGCAAAGTAAAATTACTCGAATCTAATGTCTTTAAACACATATCTACGGCCTTACTTATAAACGTGGTTTAAAGTTATGACAGATATAACCTAAGAATAACCATAATTTTTAGTTTATACCTGTCGTATCTTTTTAATACGTTTATTAAAAAATACATACACACATAAATACACACACTGGGTTTAGTCTGAAAACCAGCGCTGCCTGTATAGGTAGCACAACGCTGAGACTCGACCTTTTTGGGCAAACCACGCACAGGGTATGGGCAAATAGCGTATAGGTAATTGTCTTGTACCCTTGACTTTATGTATTTCCTACCTACTTCTATTCTATTCTATTGTTGGTTTTTCATCATAGTTTATTTAAATAGTGCTTTCTTGTGTGTGTTTGTGCCAAATAAATGTTTATTCTATTCTATTATATTCTATTCTACAAGTAAAACACTAAACAAACAAATTCAGGATAGCCAACCTTGATGTATAAACATTGTCATGAACAATATAGGTACTCGTATATTTACGTATAATATAGCGCTTTTAACAAAGCATCCTGTTATGAACTTGTCAATAATCCTTTCCATCAATTTCGATGAAAATCGCACCCTTTAAATCCTGTCTGGTATTTCAATTTGCCGCCCGGTACATACACTCTAAAATGTCCACAGGTAAAGCATTCAATTCAAGTATTGCCAGCAGCATAAATACCGAAAACTGAGGGGTTGCAATCAAACCATGATTCTAAACATATTTAGCGGAAGTAAAACGCAAAAAATATATTACTCAGCTACGTCATTTTATGTTATTTTCCGGTACTACTAGTACCTACAACATATTAAGACCATACCTACCTAATAATTTCATTTATAAAAGAAAAACAATTAAAACTCAAAATCCAGTAATTTACGTAAAACAACGTGCCCAGTACATTTGACCTACAGGTACCTCTGTGGCGCAGCGGGCGAAAGTCTGCCTGCGACGCAGAAGGTTGCGGGTTCGATCCCCGCCGCGGGACAAATGTTTGTATGACCTACAGGTATTTGTCTCCGGTCTGGGTGTTTCTATGTATAATATGTATGTATTTACAAACAAAAAGTATATAAGTAGTATATCAGTTATCAGTTATCGCGAAGGTCACAGAACACCAGGCAGACCACCAGCCAGATGGTCTGATGACATTGTAAAGGTGGTGGGAAAACATTGGGTTCGACTGGCACAGGACTGGAAGCAGTGGCGTGAAAATGAGGAGGCCTATACTCAGCAGTGGGTGGATGTGGGCTTATTAGATCGATAGATAGATAGATATCAGTTATCTGGTTCCCATAGTACAAGCTTTGCTTAGTTTGGGGCCAGATGATGCTGTGTAAAAATGTCCAGCATTATTTATTTATTTAGTACATACGCATACAGTAATCTACAAACGCTGTTTTCTCTGGATATAATGATTTTTTCGGAAAATTCTTTTAGATTTGGTTGTATGTTGGGATGCTGTCCTCCCCTCTCGGCTTCGGTAGACGTCTTTTTACACCCTGATGTCAACTAGCTTATTAACTGGCTGTCTTAAAACTAAATAAACCCCGGGGCTAAGGCTTTACTATTTAAGTTGTTTTTAGATGGATCACTTAAAAGGAAACTACCGTGTTTGATGCCCTTCGCGGTATTATTTGCGAAGGAACAGGAGTAGAATCACCTAGTTTTACAATTATTCTAAAGTGATCCCAGTGGTCCTACTGAATAAATGCTTTTTGACTATGACTGTACTAAAACATACCCTAAAATACGGGTGCTTTACCCGTATTTTAGGGTATGTTTTAGTACAGTAAATCCGGGTAAACCTGCCTGGTGGGGAAAATTAAGATTGCTTGCTACCGTAACAGTAATTAGAATGTAGACAATGCTTGGTACCTGCAATATGCATTTATCTTAACTGAGTTATTACATTGCTCTAGGGTAATTCCTTTGGTTAATTTGAAATACAGCTTGTGGGGTACTAAAAATATATTTTCCATAACAAAAAATATATTTTGATATAACTCGTATGACCAGCATTAAATTATACAGGGTCTTTCATTTTAAACTAACTTAATTCAGGAATTGGATTCAACTAATAAGATAAAAAATATTTATGTATTTTTTTTTCTTGTTAAGTACTTGTCTTTGTTTTTGTGTCTGTGTTGAAATGTTATGTGTGCCAAATAAATATTTTATCTATCTATCTTAATGTTTTTTTTTGTTTTGTTATGAAAATCCCGAGAAAATCGTTATAAACTATCCTTTCAAATGATAGATAGATAGATAGATAGATCATAACTTTATTGTACACCAAAAAAAGTAACAAAAAGAACAATAAAAAAAAAACCTTGATAACAAAATTTGTAACAATGGGTGACCTTATCGCTAAAAGCGATCTCTTCCTGGTAACCTATGTATGGATAGGACAGAAATTAGTAGAAAATGGACGTCGGCGTACAAAAAAATTATGAACAATAATTGTTTTAAAATGAAATATGAAAAACTATATTAATAATAATATAAATATATACATATGTATATATATATAAATATATTACAATTAAATACATAACAAATTATATATAAATAAAATATTACACTATACCTATAAATAAATACACTACGACGACGATTATGATAGGTAAGTGATTGTTGCTTCTTGTGTAACTTAGTCCATTCGTGATGTAGCTGCGCTACGATTGGTGGAACGTCAGCTCTCCTTGAAAATCATTATGCAACAATTAAAAAAAATCAATAAGTGATAAATGAAGTAAAAACTTAAATCGGCTTAGGATTTAAATTGATACGGTCAAACGTCTATTTACAACCCAAAAATGAGGCCCTGTCATTTTGTGTAGTTTAAAATGAAAGACCCTGTAGATGCACATGCACGCTGTTTCTCTGTACCTACGCTCGGAACGCTCAATGGACGAATGAGCGCTCAGTATCGCATAAGCACACAGAAACAAATCAACACACACAATTAAGATCAACCCGTTTTCGTGATAGAACTGTAGCAAGGCCCACAAGCTTGTTATGGTATATCCAACTGATCCAGGATTATATTCGATATTTGGACCGTAATTGCTTGCGGTTAGTTGAATAGGTAGCGCGGTCTGTGGCTTGCACAGATAATATGGCCGGGGGTATTGAATTAAATTTTCGTGTCCATGGTCATAAGGTTCAATATTGAATTAAATTCTTGTGTCCGTGTTATTTTGTGGTTCTTGTCGATATTGGGCAGTGACCATTGATCAATGATCAGTCCTTGAAAAGTTTGTATGTTTTTAAACAAATCAGGTTTATTTGCAAGGAAAACAAATACATTTCGTGTTTTTGAAAAGTCGGAGCAAAATGAGGTTATCTCAATTCAACATGTCCATTCCTCAACAGCAGAGCCAGATAGTCTCCAGAGAGATCATCATGTTCTCCCGTCAGCATCAGAACCCATCGAGTTCTCTATGGTCGAACTCGTATCCTCACTCGAACCCGTTTGTAGTGCCTTTAAATGGAATACTATACTTATCCGTTTTTATTACCTCAATTCAACATGTCCATTCCTCAACAGCAGAGCCAGATAATCTCCAGAGAGATCATCATGTTCTCCCGTCAGCATCAGAACTCCTCGAGTTCTCTCTGGTCGAACTCGTATCCTCACTCGAACCCGTTTGTATGCGCCTCTGAGCGCACGGAGAGCTAGCCAAGACCCGCCGGAAAAACGGGGAGTGGACACGTGGATATCTGTGGAGGGAAGTGTTGGTTAGATAATTCATTCCAGGTGAATAAATGGAGATCTGTGGAATCAGAACGAACGTGGAACGGCAAGTTGTTAGTAACCTAAACATAAATAGGTAAGTAAACACACGTTGTGTGTCGGACGTCCGGCAGCGAGGTGGGCGGACGATATCATTAACGTCGTAGGCCGACAGTGGATCAGGCTGGCACAGGACCGGGAAGAATGGCAAAAGCGAAGGGAGGCCTATACCCAGCAGTGGGTGAAATCGGGCGGTGGATGATGATGATGATGATGATAAAACACAAGTAGGTATTGCCCTAGTATATATTGTCTGTGGTATTGCACACTGGAGGATGTGAGAAAAGTTGTTGTGTCTTTAGTTCTATCAAACTAGCGTGGAGAGGACCTAGTGGTCTAGTGGAAAAGAGTATTTTTCTGATCCGAAAGCTGTGTGTTCGATTCCGATCATGCAACGTGTGGTGAAAGGATTTTGAATGCACCTTGCATGTCTTTCGGGACGAATCTTATGTGACGAAAAGAATGTTAAGATTAGAATAAAATGGATGTTGTATAGACTAAACTGACTATTTGACGACCTCTGTGGCGCAGGGGGCGAAGGCTCGCCTTCGACGCAAAAGGTTGCGGGTTCGATCCCCGCCGAGGGACAAAATATTTGTATGATCTACAGATATTTGTCTCGGGTCTGGGTGTTTCTATGTAATATGTATGTATTTACAAACAAAAAGTTTATAAGTATTATAAGTCATGTAGTATCCATAACACAAGCTCTTCCTTCTTTAGGGCTAGATGATGCTGTGTGAAAATTCCAGCATTATTTTATTTGTTTATTTAAAAAATATTTAAATATAACTTCCCTGAGCTAGCAAAAGGATGAAGTCAATTAAAATTTAGGACTCCGATCCCTGAAGACTTTCCTGTTTTCAAAGGGTAAATCTTTTGGGAGTCTCAAAACAAAATCTGCGCACCGAAAGCTTTCTTTGATTTTCTGATTCTTTCCGTGAAAAGTTTTGGTAAAGTAATATTAAATTAAATCTATCATACAGAAACCATGAATCTGAAAGTAATATGATTGTGTTTCAATCAATTACTCCTTCTTCTTCTTGAATAACTCCAAAGTCAAAGTCAAAAAGCATTTATTAGCAGGACCGCTGGGATCACTTTGAAACGTCTTAAAACTAGGTGATTCTACTCCTGTTCCTTCGCGACCAATACCGTGAAGAACCAGGGCAACAAACACGGTTTGGGGACTACTAAAGAGTACCTACCTAAAGGTGGGTCCACATTAGAACATTTCGCTGTAATAAAACAGCGTAACCGTAACAAAGCTGAGGGTGCCGTATTTTCACCCATATAAAATTATGTAGATTTAAGTACCTATTGTAACTGTTGTATATGATGTGGAGAAAATAAAACTTTATTATTCTTATTCTTATTCTTAAAGCCGCGTGTCTGTTACGATAGTGTGGACGGGATTTGTTCGGCAAATTCCACACCACCCGTAACAAGTTCGCGGCAATGATACGGTGTTCGGTACGGCGAGATGTTCTAATGTGGACCCACCTTTAGAAGCACATCCATACTTCCATACTATCCATACTAATATAATAAATGTGAAAGTAACTCTGTCTGTCTGTCTGTCTGTTTGTTATGCTTTCACGCCCAAACCGCTAAACAGATTGGCATAGTTAAAGGTTGTATCCCAGGGAAGGACATAGGCTACCATTTATCCCGAAATCGCGGGTCACACCGCGCCCTACCGACATACTTACCAAAATAAACGAGTAGGTAACATTAAAAAAATATACCTACTTAAAGAAAAATAGTTGATCCATAATCTACTTATTTCTTTGAACAACGACATTTTTGCTTTACAAAATTTCAATTATGAAGCGCTTCAAAACTCCTACAGCGCTCTTCACCCGTCACATAGCATCGCTAAGCGCTATATAAGTATAAAAACGCGCTTGAAGCGCGTCCGTTGTAAACGTCCTTATCATAATTAAGTGGTTTCATCGCGACTCTCTCTAAATTACTCGATTTCCTTCCTTGCTACTTTCACGGAGTAGGTAATACCTGAACACATTAGATTCAAAGTTATAGATGTGAAACTTATGATAATAATAATAAATAAATAAATAAATAATCAATAATGCTGGACTATTCCACACAGCATCATCTAGCCCCAAAGTAAGCAGAGCTTGTGTTATGGGTACTAGATGATTGATATACTGTAAATACATACATATTATACATAGAAACACCTGGGTGTTTCTATGATCTACAAATATTTGTCTCGGGTCTGGACCCGAGACAAATATTTGTAGATCATACAAACATTGGTCACGCCGCGGGCCTTCGCCAACTGCGCCACAGAGGGCGTCTAATATAAATTTAAAGATAATAAGAATAATATAAAGATATGTACCTACTCATGCTTAATTTTCAACCGACTTCAAAAAAGGAGGAGGTTCTCAATTCGTCTGTATGTTTTTTTTTTTTTTTTTGTATCTTGTTACGCGATTGCTCCGCCATTTGTTGACCGATTTGCAAAATTCTTTTCATGTTTGAAAGGGTATACTCCAGAGGTGGTCCCATATAAATTTTATTCCTGAGGGATTGATAGTTTCCCCGTAAAACTCTAAACACCTTCCCTCCTAGCCATGTCACAAATAGAAATCGAATCGACAGCTTGACGCCCTGAGTCACACCGCGTTTCGAGTCAAACATTGAAGTCGGTTTTCTTTTTAGTATAAAAACGTAATTATTAAGTAGCTTGAAAACAAGTTTACTTACATAAACTAAGCTATTCTAGTACCTACAAGGGTGTTTAAATAACTTTACAAAAGCGCTCGTGGTCGTGCTTGCTTAGCCGTTCTTGATAGATCGTCGAAGTTAAGCAACGTTCGAAACGATATGTAAGTGGATGGGTGACCGCCAGTGGCATTTACATCTTAGCGCTTCCGTGCTTTGGAGGGCACGTTAAATTGTCGCTCCCGGCTATTTAAGTCGTTAAGTCATGACGGAGGCCTTAAGGCGGCCTAAAAACTCCGTCACCGGAGTTGGCCTCACGAACTTACTTTACAAAATACACTAGAATCAATTGAGCCATCATAATTAAATCATCATCATCATCATCATCATCATCCGCAGCCTTTTTCATCCCACTGCTGGGCATAGCCATCATAATTAAATAAATAAATAAATTAAAACAAATAGGTGGTTGGTCTGATTAAGTTTCAATAACTACTGAGGTGCCAAATTGAATATGTTCTAAAATTTTGATTTTGATTACGTTCTGTCTCAGTATTTGTGTAGCGTTTGGCAGTGGACTAGGAGTTTCGCTTCTATAAGATTCTTATAACATTGTCTACTGTCGGCCCTTGTTTTAGTAGCGCGCATTAATTTCTGGCAGTTTACTCTTTGTACTTGAAATTTTCTTTCTTCTTGGCTAAATTGAATACTAAGATTTAGCCGTAAATTAAGCGAGATGTTGAAATTCTACGGTTTTTCTTGAGAAACGCAAACACTTAAGATTTGTAATCTACTTAGCTGTTGTTAACTTTAAGGAAAGATCAACACTAATATTATAAAAACCGGCCAAGTGCTAGTCGGACTCGCGCACGAAGGGTTCCATCTATAAAAACGGCATAAAAATCACATCTGTTGTATGGGAGCTCCCTTAAATATTTATTTTATTCTGTTTTTTAGTATTTGTTGTTATAGCGGCAACAGGAATACATCATCTGTGAAAATTTCAACTAATTATCACGGTTCATAAGATACAGCCTGGTGACAGACGGAGAGACAGACAGACGGACAGCGAAGTCTTAGTAATAGGCTTCCCGTTTTACCCTTTGGGTACGGAATCCTAAAAACAAAGTTCAGCTGTAATTTTGGATGAGTGGCATTCAAGCTGATATTGAAACATCTATTCAACCGATGTTATGTTCGAGTATTTAAAGGTCGTTTTTCTAGGGACAGTTTTTTAGTTAGACTTGGTCTAAACTCGGCTCATTTTCTTGTAATAAGCCCCGTTATGTTCATAGTATCGAAGTTTAAAATTTGAGCTTGGAACACGTGGCTGTCACTGACAAAAATGTCGATCTGTTTGACTCAAACTCAATTCTCATACCACCGTCCAATAGCATTAAATTTTTACCCGCCATCTACAGTTTACGAAACTATCTTGACACGGACACTGGCAGAATTGTGACAACAAGTCGCAGAAGCCATAAACCAATAGAGGAAGAAGGAATAAAGGGAGGAAGAAGGAATAAAGAGAAGAAGAAGCCGGGGAATGAAGTGAAACCAGAAGAAACCAAGAAGTGAAGTGAGAGAGAAGAAGAAGAAGACTGAGCCAAGATGCTCAGCGACAAAGCCCTTTTCTTTTTTAACCGACTTCAAAAAAAGGAGGAGGTTATATGTTCGGCTGTATGTTTGTTTTTTTTTTTTTTTTTTTTTATGTATGTTCACCGATATTTCCCTCAGTTGTGGACTGATTTCCAAATTTTTTTTTTGTTTGAAAGAGTATACTCTCAAGGTCCCATATAAATTTTATTCCTGAGGGATTGATAGTTTTCCCGTAAAACTAAAACAATCACTGAAGTAAAGTGACTCAAACTGAAGTAAAAACTGTGCTAATAACACTGTGTCAATTCTTTAATTTCCACGGGCTTGTAACGAATCTATATTTTTTAACATAATTAATTCAACCCAACACGTATTGATGACGATTTTCCCATAAATAAAGCCGTTAAAACTGAGAGAATAGTTTAAAAAGTTTAAAATGGGCTACTACAGTTCCATCTCAACAAAGTCCCAATCTTCCGTTAACGTACGAGTTTTTGATTTATATCATCTAGTACCTAGACCATCTAGTACCTATATTAGGCATAGCTTGATCTGTAAATCATCTAGTATTACCTAGACCACTAGACGAAGTTTTTTTGACATACAACACGTACACCTTTTCCAGGCTTTGAACCTGCATACCTAAATATTATATCACCAAAGATCCTTGTCATTTTCGTGTGCCATTTTCTCAAAACCTATGGCAAGGTACCACTAGGCCACCAAAGATTATTATAAATAGGAGCTCCTCTAATCCTCTCATTACACGAAGATCTGTTCCACCTGACGCAATATCTCGACATCACTTATTCATAAGTAATTCGCGATGACAAATCTACGTTCCGTGTTGTGCAGCACGAGTTTTTTTTAAAAATTTCGGCCTTTAGGTACTTTACAAGATGATTATAGTACTTATACAGCGTCTGGCAACCTATGCCTACACTCAACGGGACGCTGTAGTGCCTGGGGCCTTTGCCTGTACCTTAGCGTAATTGGCCTTGTTCAATGTCCCTCGAAAGACAAACATAAAAACGAGTGTCTAAAATAAAAAGACGATATCAGTAGGTAGGTATCTACAGATATTAAAAATTAGAAACTATAGTCAGTCGACACCATGAAAGAAATCTAGGTACTAGAATTTAATAGCCTCGATAGCATTGCGGATCAAATCTCAGCTGAGAAAAAGCGAGTTCGACTCTCTCGTACATTTGATGCAGTGGTTCATGATCACAGTCGCTGCTACTAAGTATTTGTGTTGTTTGTAATCTATGTCGCTTTGGTGTCCCTACTGTTAGGACAATGTAATTGTTATAAATAGATAAAAAAAAGATCATCACCATCAACAACTCAAATGATAGCCCACTGCTGGACATAAGCCTCGTGAAACGCCACTAGTCTTGTTATCCATTTTATAAAGACTAGTGCTATATAAACTGTTTGTGTCTGTGTGAACAAACACGTAGGACGACCTTTTCCATTTGCATGTATCAGACTAAAAGCATAGGTACTATATAGAAATTGGATTTGAAGTGAACGTGAATTGTCGAGCCTATCTAGGTCAATTTGGATGGGTGACCGCTTATAACTGACATTCTATATTTAAGTAAGTTCATATTTAAGTATGAGTTAGTGGCAAACTAACTTGAGAGGCGCAAGATAGAGGAGACTGGCATAAAAGAAGGGAGGCCTATGCCCAGCAGTGGGTGTTACCAGGCTGAGATGATGATGATGATAGTGGCAAACTCTGATGACTGAGTTTTATCGCCTCAAAATTAACCTTCAATAAAAATAAAATTGCTTCCTTTTTCAACACCTTGAAAATTGCACGTAAAAAGTTTTTTAATGTTATCTACGAAAATGACGCATTTTTGGATGGCCTTTATACATTTGCGATTTACCTAAACTACAACGAACACATTTGCATAAATTAGATGATTCACGTTTTTAGCGACACGAGGCAATATACTAATGATACCTAAGATGGAATAGATACTACCTACCCCATATTTTTTTTTCATTTTGTATGTATCCCATGTATGGCCAAAGGCAAGAAATGGATAATCACAACATCCTCGGACCTCATGGTCTGGGTAACCGCAATGAGCGAGGTACTCAATTAATCCATTTTGCCTTTGGTCAAAATATGGTTATTGGCAACAGTCTATTTCTCAAGAAACCCCAAAGACGATGGACTTGGGTTTCACCAGGTGGAAATATAAAAAATGAAATAGATTTTGTACTGTGTTCTGACAAAAATATCGTCAAGGACATAAGCGTAATAAATAGAATAAAATTTGGATCAGACCACAGACCAGTTCGAGCTAAACTAAAATTTAATTTCAAAATCTTTCGTACTAATTTATTTGTCAAACATAATAAAATTTCAAAAACCAATTTAATAAATAATGCAGATAATTTTAACTTAGAACTTCATAACCACTTTTCACTCCCTTTCAACCTGTTGACGTAGAAAAACAATATAATGACATCATAACTGGTATACACAAAATTAGTAACAAATTTAAAGGAAAAAGAAATAAAACTAGTAAATTTACAAATAAAACTTTAGAGCTTATACAAAATAGACTAGATACTGAAATCAACACAGAAGAATTTAGGATAATTGATAAAAAAGTTAAACGTAGCATTAGGGATGATTTCAGAAAACATAACTGTCAATTAATACAAACAGCACTTGAAAACAATACTTCACTTCGTGTCGCTAAACAAGGAATTTCAAAGGGGAAATGCTGGATCAATAGTTTGATGGACGATCATGGTATAAAACATAATAACAGGACTAAATTACTAGAAATATGTACAAAATTCTACAAAAATCTATATTCAGACGAATCTAAAGGCACAGTAACAACCTCAGAATACTTCTGCCCTGATACCATCCCCTTCATTACCGGCCAGGAAGTTCATAAAGTCCTCAAAAGTATGAAATATAACAAAAGCCCTGGTGAGGATGGTATCACGTCAGAGGCATTAAAAATTGGCTCTCCCTCGCTTTTACCCCACATAACTAACCTATTTAATAACATTCTCTACACAGGCACGCTTCCACCTCGAATGTGCCATTCTAACATCATTCTTCTTCATAAAAAAGGAGAAAAATCTAATATCGGTAACTATAGGCCCATTAGTTTAACATCACACCTCTACAAAGCATTCACAAAAGTCATCTTAAATAGGATTGACGGTCAGCTGGACATGCACCAACTTCCAGAACAAGCTGGCTTTCGGCCTAGCTTTTCTACCACCGATCACCTCCATAGCCTAAACCAAATTATTGAAAAACATCATGAATATAATAAACACCTGTATCTGGCCTTTGTGGATTACACAAAGGCCTTTGATAGTATCACCCACACAGCTATTTTTAAAGCATTAAAAAATCAAGAAATAGAGCAGACATACATACACCTAGTGGAAAATATTTATAACAATAGCACAGCCACAATTCAGCTCGAGAGTTCTGGTCCCTCCTTCAGAATCGAAAAAGGTGTTAAACAGGGTGACCCCCTATCCCCTAAACTTTTTACAAGTACCTTAGAGGAAGTATTTAAAAAGTTAGCGGCATCCTGGATAACATACGGGATTAAAGTTGGAGGTAGAAATCTTACGAACCTGCGTTTTGCCGATGATATTGTGCTCTTTGCATCATCGGCACAAGAACTCCAAAAGATGCTCCAAGACCTGAGCACAGCAAGTCGTGAAGTAGGTCTGGTAATGAATCGGTCAAAGACTCAAGTCATGTCAAATAGTACGAAACGTAGCGTCACCGTTGATGGGCAGATAATACAGTACGTCGATGAGTACATTTACTTAGGCCAAGTAGTCTCCTTCCAATGCAGGCAGGACAGGGAAATAAGTCGCCGCATTGAGAACGCATGGAGGAGCTACTGGGCCATGAAGCAGCATCTGAAGGGCAACCTTCCCATATCACTAAAGCGCAAACTCATCGACACCTGTATACTGCCCATACTGACCTACGGTGCTCAGACATGGTCTTTGACTGAATCACAAAAATCGGACCTCAAGATTTGCCAGAGAGCTATGGAGCGCAGCGTTTTACAGATCATAAGAACCGATAGAGTCCGTAATACCGAAATCCGATCGAGAACTGGCATAGCGGATGTAGGTACGAGGACTGCACGTTTGAAGTGGGACTGGGCAGGTCATGTGACTCGAATGCACCCAGAACGTTGGGCGAAGATTGTCACTCAGTGGGTGCCTGAAAACAGTCGAAGACGACGCGGCAGACCCAGGAAAAGGTGGCGAGACGATCTGGATGCATTCGAGCCAGACTGGCAAACCGTGGCCTTGGAGCGCAAGAAGTGGAAGTTAAAGGGCAAAGGTCTCCCTTTGCCCAGCAGTGGGACACAATAGGTTGAAAAAAAAAAAATGTATCCCAAACAATAGTACATGTACTTAGACAAACAATTTGTCCCGTGGAATCAAATCCGTAACCTTCTGCGTCGCAGCAAAGACACGTTTACTTTGTAGTGTTTTCTCCCATTTATCAGAAAGTCAACAGATAAAATACAGTTCTATTAACTACGGAAAACCTGACTGTGTCCTAAGAATACTGAAAACACAATGTTTGTTGATCGTGTAGACAAACCTGCGTCATGCTATGTGTCACATCGTGATGGATAGGATGTTATGTGTGTGGGACGGCTTTATGCTGTATGCGCTCAGGATTATTATACGGTATTTGTTTTTTACCCGAAGTATTGTAACAGGATTTGACCCAGGCGAATTGAAATTGATACCAAATTAGATTTGAAACTGAGCTTCCTCAATATGGATTGGGCTAGGTAGCGCCTAGTCACCTGATTTTAATTTATATTTGGCGATGTTTGATTATTATTTTTTTGACAGGATTTTTACAGAATCCTGGAAAAATACTTATAAATACCTACTGATGATTTCATTCAAAATTATCAAACATTGAAACCAAAACACAGATAAGATTAACCAAACAAAACTACCTCTCTCTCGTCCACCACCATCCTCACATATAAAGCAACACCAACCAATTAGCACTTCAGTAACGAACGAACAATCATGAGATTCCTAATTCTTCTATCAACCACTTGCCTCTTGGCAGTGGTGTCCTGTCAAAGCCATGATTTGGTCATCGGCCAAGCGACTTATGGAGACGTAGTGGTGTACAAAACCAATGAGTGCAAATACGGTTTCCCCTTCATGGTTCGCACAACAGAATTGGAGTATCCTGAGCCTGGACAGCACAACTTCGCGTACATCCGAGCTATACTTGTTAAGGATAACGAGAGAGACGGAACTGGAGGCTACCCTGTTATGAAAGCTGGAGGTATCGGCCAGAGATTTGTGAAGATTAAGTTGAAGAGTCAAAGAGGGCATGGGTTCAACTTCACTGTGACCATCTATGGAAGATATGTGTAGATATAATCGGGGAGGAAGGTGACCGAATGGGATTTCTAATACTTAAATGTACAAAAGTATTAAAATGGGCCTAACCTAAATGAGATTAACATAGCAGTTGTGCTTATTTTTAGTGACATTACAAAAGTGCCAAAAATCTTAATTATTTATTTGAGTGTGATTACTTTTACTACCAAACGAAACTGTTATTGCCTTGTATAAATAGTTGAAATAAATTATTTCATTACAAAAAATATATTTTCTTTAACAAAAGTGTTTATACTCCTTTTTTAAGATTTGTTAAGAGTCGACTTCACATCACAGGTTTGACCTCTTAATATACATTTCTACTCCTGGGGTTATTCGCGTTCGTTTTTTCGTTCGTTTGATGAATATTCGGATGCTTCTTACTACGAGCTACATTGTATTCAGCCGATAAAATCACAAACACGGTCCTAACCTAGGACCAAATATTTCATACCAAAAATTGGCCCTTGAAGTCAGATATCGTAGTAAGAAACATCCGAATATTCATCAAAGGAACGAAAATTCTTCTTTTGTGATATAAGTGTGGTGGTTTGATCAATTTTAATCAAAAAGGAACTGCGTGAAACTACGTAAACAGGTGCAGGTTCACGACTGTATCCCCAAGGTGCGGTAGACATTCTCTCAGATCTTTTTTTATGTTACTTATTCCAGATCCTGCGATATAATATGATATGCGTGAAACTAATAGTAGGTAAATGACCTAATAATTCTAGATAAGGGTTTATTTTGATTAGTTACATCGTAATTTATTACTGTATCTAATTGTGACCATGAACATGTTGGATACTGAACGGACAAGATAGCGGACTTTTAAATATAGAGCGTAAAAAACAACAGTACAATATTGCCTGGAAGAAATCGCTTTCAGCGATAAGGCCGACTATTGTACTAATTTCGAACGTGTTTTATTTATGTTGTGTTTTGTTATTAAATGGTGTACAATAAAGTGTTCATTCATTCATTCATTTATTCATTCAATATTGCTGGACAAAAATTGGCCCTTTCGTTTTTACGACTACGATTTCGGGCACAGTTTGTCTATCTTGCTCGAATGCGTCTTTCTAGTTCATTTCGTCACTTTCTTAACTTTGCTTGATTTAAGTTAAGTAAAACAAGATTATTATTGTATCTACAGATGTGTCCTCCGAAGCAAAGAAGCGGTCAGTTAATACGTTCAATTAAGATGCCACTAGCGTTCACCCGTCCAAAGTATGACCGGACCGCTCAGAGCGTTACGTTGCTTTACTTCGACAATCTATCAAGAACGACTACGAGTGCTTTACGCATCCGCTGAGGTCTTATTTTGTCCGCTTAAAGGCATATCGATTGTATTTGATTTTATATTGTATAAGAGCTATATCATTATTCTGTTTGCTCTAACGAAATTGAGTCGTGTTTACAAGAATTCATTAAGATAACAATGTATGTAAATCATTTCACGTGCGACAAACGGTAGTGCTATATTTGTTCTAACGCTACTGGAATTTGCATTGATATTTCATATTATTATACATACAACAATACCTAGAATAAATAAGACGTAATTTATTTTCATTGGTGAATCAATTGAACAATTTATAAAATCGTTGGTTCAATCCACAGTTCAATCGATTCCCAATTGAGAATGACAATGCTGTAAATTTTAAAACGCGTTCCCTGCCATTCTGCGATGCCCTTTTAATTTTGTGGCACTGAACGTGTTTAGTATTGAAGTACCTATGGTATCAATATTTATGTCTTAATAATACAGGAAAGAAGGTTATTTGGTACATGTAAATTAATTTTGCTTAGCTTGATTCGTTAAGTAAACTTTGTAAATTATCTGTTTATTTTCATGATTATAATATTAATTTAGCTACATTGTTTAGGATAATTATAATGTAAATGGAGGTATTATGTTGTGATCTCAATGTTTGCCATGTTTTGATTTTTAAAATAAACGGAAGGTTATGATTAGCATACCATATCTGACAGCTTTCAAACCCAGCAACTGCCTTTACCAGTAATTGGTAGCCTCTTCTGATTTTGTCCTTCACTATTATTGCTAGTGTTAATCTCGCATATAAATCTCCCGAACGGCAAAATTCATTGTTTTGGGATCTCCCATTCTTTCTGAAACCCGAGATAAATCATACATACTTATGGAACTACATTTTTACTAATTCCCATTTTTAAACAAAACAAACAGGATCACGGTCCTATACAATAGAATAGAAATATAATATATCTTCAACGGTAACATACCCACATGAAAAAGTACAATGGAACAAAAATAAATCTATCCAAATCAAGACGGTTCTAATTTACCAGAAGTCAATTTTGGTTCATGGTACGTTAACCTTATTTAAATTCTTCATTTATCCCACTTCTCCCCAGGTACAACCGCCCACAATATTCTATGGGACATAATATACCTTTGGTATCTCTTAATACCATTCGGGATGATCGTGCATTCTTAGAATTTTCATTTAATCCGCATTTTTAGATCCATTGAGTTATGAACGTCAAATATTTCAGTCGCCATCTTGAAATTCAATTGCAAATATGAATGATATTGATTTTCAATTTTCCATTCGACGTAGTGACATTTCCTTGGAATCGAATTGTCAGAAGTTGTAAAATCCTTAGAATAAATTCATTTTCTTCTCGAATTTGAACAAAATTCTTCAATAATGTACTGCGTAGAAAACTACAATGGGCATGAAGAAAAACCATACATGTTTACGAACTTTAGGGGCTGACTGTACCAAAATACGCGTCAATTCCGAGAGAATGTGTTCTTATCTAATTTGCGTTGACTGTTGTTAAATTGCATTTCAAATGCGTTGAAGCACTCTTCAGCCACCCCATTTAAAATTATTGTAAATGTAACATTAACTTCGTTTTTTAAAGTGATTTGCACTTAAATTCTCGTTTTGTCACCCTGTTACATGTCAAATGCCCTCTAGCTAGTGTATTAGATCATATAAAACCCCATATAAAAATGTAATGTATAATAGTACATTATGGTACTAGTGTGTAACATTGGTGATTACCGCCGAGTTGTTTTAAGAGCCGAGCCGTTAGGCGAGGCTCTTAATAGAACCGAGGAAGGTAATCATCAATACACACGTGTATCATACGACGTTTTTCAACACACTTGTGAATAAAACAACAATAAAAACTCATTTTCAACAGTGAAAACGAGTTGTGAAAAATGTTTCGCTATTGCGGCAAAAATGAATCAGTTTTCCTATGCGCGCGCATTGCAATCGGCCACAGACTATATTTCCGCGCCGCGCATAGGGTTTGCGGCCTATTCTGCCACGGACAAAATGGGGAATTTAAAGTTTTCTTTTATTACAGAGAAAACAAAAGTTATATTTGAGTGAAAGTTTTATTTATTAAACACGTACGAGTTAAAATTATCTATTTAAATAAGAAGTTGCATGAAATGAGCAAGCAATAGGAACATTAATTTATTTGTTCTATTGAACACGATCTTTTTTCTGAATAAAAACTTTTTTAAGAACAAAGCAACTCAACCAATAAAATTAAAAAAAAATTATATTACTCACTAGTGAGTTATAGTAATGAAAAAGTCACGGTTTGATTATGGGTGTCATTATGTGCCTAATTGCGGTGACCATAGAGCCACTTTATGAGCAAGTGTGTTGAAAAAACTCATTTTCAACAGTGAAAACGAGTTGTGAAAAATGTTTCGCTATTGCGGCAAAAATGAATCAGTTTTCCTATGCGCGCGCTTTGCGATCGGCCACAGACTATATTTCCGCGCCGCGCATAGGGTTTGCGGCCTATTCTGCCACGTACAAAATGGGGAATTTAAAGTTTTCTTTTATTACAGAGAAAACAAAAGTTATATTTGAGTGAAAGTTTTATTTATTAAACACGTACGAGTTAAAATTATCTATTTAAATAAGAAGTTGCATGAAATGAGCAAGCAATAGGAACATTAATTTATTTGTTCTATTGAACACGATCTTTTTTCTGAATAAAAACTTTTTTAAGAACAAAGCAACTCAACCAATAAAATTAAAAAAAAATTATATTACTCACTAGTGAGTTATAGTAATGAAAAAGTCACAGTTTGATTATGGGTGTCATTATGTGCCTAATTGCGGTGACCATAGAGCCACTTTATGAGCAAGTGTGTTGAAAAAATAGATATACAATTTGTATTATGCATTGACAAAAATTTGATGAAAAATAATAAAGCTTGAGAAAACTGAACGGTTTTCTTTCTACAATGTTTTTGTATGAACTTGAAAAGCAAGGACTAAATGAATTAATTATACCTACTTAGTTTAATTAAAATTCATGATGAACGAATACAAAACAATACGATAAGGATTATATTTTTATAGTGTTAACCGCACACTTAGGGATATTTAAAGATTTTTAAATGTATCCCAAAAATTAGCACCCATGCGGGATTTGAACCCACGACCTTGCCGATCCGTGGCATCGCTCTAACCAACTGAGCTAACTGGCAACCGACGCATGAGTTGAAATTTATTGGGAGTACATACTATACAGCATTGCGCTGTGAGCGACATCTATGGAGACACATTGCAGTCATCTTTCCACTCTATGTCCAAACTTTAGTTCGGAAACATAGACAAGAGATGGCACTCTTATTAATCGATAAGGATTATTATTTAACCAACAAATCCCGCATGGGTGCTAATTTTTGGGATACATTTAAAAATCTTTACAAAACAATACGTTTGCTAAATCGGTTATAAATTCGAAAGTTATTCAATTACAACTCTATAAGCCGCCATTTTAACGGCCATCTTGTTTTTTTCTTTCAGAATTTAATAACAAGAGTAGTGATGCGTAAAATTGATCGTCACTTTATTAGCTTACTGGCAAGGGTCTGTCACCCTCGTGTCACCTGTCCCTTAGGGTGAATCCGTAGATTGTCTGATAGCTTAATGTAATTTAGGCTTGGCTTGCATTCTTGGTAAGGGCTTGCCAATCTTGGGGTAAAAAGGTTGGGCATAGTTCAAGTGATGTCGATAGGCTTAGGGTGATTTCTGATAAAATATATTTTTATCAGAAATAGAAAGAACTGTTTAATTAATCAATAACCCAGCTATACCCCATGGTTTCATAATATGTCTTTTATGAAAAACAGAAGTATGAGAAGCATTTTGATTTTAAAGTACCTACACCATTTCCAACCACAGATGAAAGCTCAAAAAACTTTCAGCCGTTAATGCATGAGGGAAGTATAAGAATTTGAATTCCATCCGTTCAATGGAAGAAATTAGCTTTCTCTGTGTGACACGTTGCAAGCAAATAAAAAAATTGTGATAGTTTATAAGCAGTATATCAGTTATCTGGTTCCCATAGTACAAGCTTTGCTTAGTTTGGGGCTAGGATGATGCTGTGTGAAAATGTCCAGAATTATTTATTTTTTATTTTTATAAGATTTAGGTACTAAAATACTTCCTGTGGTTTCAGAGTTCACACTTTACATACAAACTCACTAAAATCACACTTCTCTTTACAATACTAATGCAAATAGTATAAAAACGAACAGTTTTGCCTAAAACACAAAGTTTGTTTTAAAGTAAAGTAGCACATTTAAATTTCCCCTGGTTTTAATTAAATACAAATGCAGTGGTTACAGACAGAGTTGGGACATTCGTTAGGCTGCATTGATGCTTAGTTAGTATACCTACTAACTAAAGTATAGCAACCCACACTAACCACAGATACAGTCAGTTTCAAAGGGGTGAAATTGCAACGTTTGCAGCCCAAATTACTCCTATCCAACTGAATAGCATTGATATTTGGAAATACTCCGGGATATCAAAGCAAAGTCATAAAGAATTTATTCAGTAGAACCTCAGGGATCACTTAGAATAGTCTTATCAACTAGATGATTGTAATCTGATCTATGTAAAAATGAAAACCGAACTCAAAACTTGAATTTATTGTAAAAAAATAATAATAGCTACATGCTCAAGGTTTACGCTTGAGATAGTATTTTGTTTAGCTAGGATGTCCTACCCTTATTTCACCAATTTGATATCCATTCTTTTTCATTTATTTTCTTGGAAGGAACCAGGAGTAGAATTACCTAGTTTTAAGACGTTTCAAAGTGATCCCAGCCAGTGGCGTAGCTAGGTAGCCAAGAGCTCTGGTGCAAAATAAACCGGGGCCCTAACTGAACAGTTTAGGTTTTATCAAGTCAAAATTGTATATTTTGACTTTATAAAACCTGGTGTGGCAAAATGTAAACGTATTTATTTTTGTGTAAAATTTAAGATTTGATTCGTCATTTTCTGGGTAACTATTTCAAAAATTCTAATAATGCAGTTGTTTTTATTTTCAATATAATCATACCTATAGTTTCCTAAGAACAAAATCTTCTGGACTCTCGGGACTCAGATTCCGAGGGCCCCTCGAGCTTGGGGGCCCCGGTGCACTGCACCGCCTAGCCATTCGGTAGCTACGTCACTGATTCCAGCGGTCCTACTGAATAAATGATTTTTGACTTTGACTTTGATTTGGACAACCAAATTGTGTACCAACTGTGTATTTAATACCAATGGTCCAAGGTCAACACGGCCTTTGACGTACCAAACTATTCTTCTAATGCCAACATGGTTTTTTAACTGCAAGATGTCTACCTACATATTCAAACATTAAGGTACCCATGGGTTAGCAAACCGCAGGAGTTTTAGATCACAACAAACGTTAGACCGGACGTTGGAGTTCGGACACCGGATGCGGACGCCGTAATGGCCGCCGGACCACTTCCGGTAACATATAACTTATTATAGAAACAGGGTCGTAGAGATGAAATATTTTATAATTAAGTAGAGAAAAGTGAAGTATTTACTGGGGAGAAATTCACTTTTGCGAAACATTTCAAAATGATATTTAAGTAATAGGCAGGTAACATTATTGGCCGTCATTGTGAAAAAAAATGGCGACCTCTATGAAGGATGGGTTTCAACAACAATGTCTCAACTCCATAATAATCCTCCATTCTGCTATTGCAACTTTACAAGCAATATTTCAAAATGGCGGACGCTTATCGTTCGGCACAATCGAAAGCGATTGTAACAATTTTATCTCCAAACTCTTGAAACTTACCAAATGCATAAAATTCGAATTTCACCGAAAGGGTGCGACGTAATTGCTTTACGATTCCCAACTCTATCGAGAAGATGGTAGAACTCAATTTGTTTGCGTTCAATGTGTCGCCTGATAGCCGGACAGAGGATTTCAAACTTTATTTCATAAGTAATAAAGTAAGATGTCTGTTGCTCTTAGAATGGGCTGAAGTGGCTAGAGTTATTCAGATAGAAAGGCTTTCCAACTTTACAGCTTTGAATTGGTCTGTATTTGAAAGGAAAGTGCGCGGGGAATTTCGGATAACATTTTAGAGGCTCTCTGCTTCTTCGATTTTGCGAGCAAAGCTTGGATTAGGATTAGGTATCTTGTAATATCTTACTCCATTCAACTTTGCTGGCAAACAAATCGTAAAGTCAGCGAAAAAATACCCTAAACAGTTTGTAAAAGGTAAGTTATCAAAATCGGTCCCCGTTTAAATTGAAAAAAAAAAATCGAAAATACGCACACACCGAAATTTTTAATAAGTTCAAAAAAAAAAAAACAATTTAGATGATTCTCTTTATCAACATGGGTATCCAGAAACTATGAGCACCATGGTATCACAACTTCTAGACTCAGAATATAATACTTGTAACGAATGGAAACATTAGAATACAAGTAACCTTATACCCATTCCACACAAAGCTACGAGCATGAGGGATAGATAGAGAAAAAGAGAAAGGTGATAATCAAATTCTGAAAAGCTTAGAACAAAACTCACCAGTTTTACACTTAGCAGGACATGGGCACCGTGTCCCGCATGAATCACACCTGCAAGTGTCAACAGACGCCGTCCAAGCTGGTGACGCTGTTGCGTCCGGTACCTGATGAAGAAATAAGTTTAAAAGCAGTCGAGAATTTCTACCGTGCCGTGTTGGCCAAATGGGGCTGTGGTGACTTTCAATCCGAAGATTGTGGGATAAATCCCGGCCGTGCATTAATGTGCATTTCGTAAAAAAATACGTTTATAGACAAGCTCTTGATGGTGAAGGAAAACATCGGGAGGAAACCATTTCGGATCAGGAGGTTTAGGAAGCGAAATGTTCTAAATGCTCATCGACTGTAATATAAAATGCTCTGACAGCAAAACGTCCTCATTTTTTAACCGACTTCAAAAAAAGGAGGAGGTTATATGTTCGGCTGTATGTATGTTTTTTTTTTTTTTTTTTTATGTATGTTCACCGATATTTCCGTCAGTTGTGGACCGATTTCCAAAATTTTTTTTTTTGTTTGAAAGGGTATACTCTTATAGTGGTCCCATATAAATTTTATTCCTGAGGGATTAATAGTTTTCCCGTAAAACTAAAACAATCACTGAACTTTAAGAAAATTGTGGCCCGATTTCCAAAATTTTTTTTTTGTTAGAAAGAGGTATACTCTCAAGGTGGCGCCATATATTTTTTTTTCCTGAGGGATTAATAGTTTTCCTGTAAAACTAAAACAATCAGTGAACTTTAAGGAAATTGTGGACCGATTTCCAAAATTTTTTTTGTTAGAAAGTGTAAGGGTACACTCTCAAGGTGGCGCCATATATTTTTTTTCCTGAGGGATTGACAGTTTTCCCGTAACATTCAAAAAACCTCATTCTCACTACACAACACACCCTGACTCACAATCTGAGTCAAACATTAAATAGTTTGAAAGGGTATTACACCCGAGGTAGTCCAAAATATTTTCTTTTCCTTATGGATTGATAGTTTTCCCCCTTGCTGAACTCCGGTGTGTCCTTTAGTAGGTCTGCCCATGACTTCTCTTATCCTTTCCTACTTAAGCTACGATAAGCAAAGTCTTAATGTACTCGTAGCTTACTATATTATTTACACATACACTTTTATTTACACAGTATTTATTTACTTACACTAAAAAGTGAAAAATAAAACATTTTTGAAAAAAAAAAATTGAACCGACTTCACAGAACACAAACAGAAGAACCTTCTACACACTAAAAAGAGAAAAATAAGAATATAATTTGAAGTCGGTGCCAAGTGAATACGATTAAGTACCTATCAAAAAAAGAAATCGAGCGATAGCGTACCAGGATACAATTTTGCACCCAAGTTCTTTTAAATTTCTTAGATGTAAATGAATAGTTGGCACCGACTTCAAATTATATTCTTATTTTTCTCTTTTTAGTGTGTAGAAGGTTCTTCTGTTTGTGTTCTGTGAAGTCGGTTCAATTTTTTTTTTTCAAAAATGTTTTATTATAAATGGGTTTGGAAGCAGTTTATTCTCATAGGTTGCAATCTGTCTCGTATGGAATGCTAAATTCTTAAAAATGTAGACATATGTATCAAATAATGATTCGCTGATGTATTTGGACATGCCTCTAGCTATCCCTTTAGACATCTTGAAAGGAACGTTTGACGTTGACGTTTCCTCGGAAAAAAAGCTAAGGACTCCATGTAGACATTCTCTAGTAGCTCAAAATCCTTTGAATATGTCTGAGGAGGTAGTCAGAAACAAGTCCATATAGGATGAGTCACATTGCTACATTATGCTACGTAAGCATTCTTTCAAAGTGACATGATTCAAGGCCATCTCAGCTTATTAGAAGACTGTAGTTTTCACTTCTTCTTCTTCTTATCGTGTCACCAGTTCTTTCGAACCAGTGTGGTGAAAGGATTTTAAGTGCGCCTCAAAGAGGCTCCTTTCGTGCACTTGACACATGTTTTAGAACTTTTTTTTTAGGTTCTGCGACCGGTTTCCTCACGATGTTTTCCTTCACCGTTTAAGAGCACATAGTTATTTCGACAGAAAAACTCATTGGTGCCTGGGTTTGAACACACGACCTTGCGATCGGAAGGAGGGGCCACTACCACTAGACCACCAGTGCTATTTTTTTTAACAATTCGTTGATTGCATAGTCTAGACACTTTCTGAATATCAAGATAATGTGTAATCCACCCGTTGCTGGCTATCACCCAATAAAATGGCGTATCGGAAGAGTTATAGCGTTATATCGTGATATAAACCAATTTCGGCGAGCCCCTACGTTTGCCGTAATAAATCTAAGCCACCAACAATTTCTGCATTTGACCTAACTAAGTGAGCAAACATAAGTTACAATACACCTCTATTAATAACGCATTGTTTTGGCTATTTTGGAATTGTGGAATGTACTGTCGACTGTTCAATATATTATAGGGTTGCGAGTACGAATCCCGGCTGGGATTTTTCATTTCGGAAAGCAACAAGAACTCTAAACAGTGAAGGAAAACATCAGGGAACCAGTTAGTATTCTGAAACATGGTCACATACAGGGTGTAAAAAGACTATTAGCGAAAACTGAGGGGTTACAAACAGAACATGATTCTAAACATATTTAGCGAAAAAAAAAAAACGTAATCTACGCACAAAATTATTATTTTATCACGTACCTAATGTTTGTTTATTTTTCCGACAAAGATCACTTCGCTCTGCTCAAAAAAGTTTCAGACACTTAGTTTTAATTTACTTTTATTGCTGACGGTTCTTTTTGTATTGCGGCAAAGACAATATAATACACTAGGATTGTGGTAAGGACATAATTTTACTACTACGGTTATTGGGTGTTTAGGGTGTTTTATATCTAGTTCATAGTTTTTGTAATAGATGTCAGGTAGTAAAATAGAGCATATCCTACATCGCGCTATCAAAACGTTTTGGCGAAATAACCGGCCAAATCAGTTATGTAAATATACGTCTTCCAATTTCACAATGGTTTTTATTATTTGATTGTTTAAATTGTTTACAACATCTACAAACAAACATGGAGTAAAAATACTTACTTTCTGCTCCAAGCTAGGCCCAAGCGTGGTGACCCTGAGGCCATCATTTATGATATCCAGGTCTGTTCTGCTGATGCCGTCTTCTATCAGATCCTTGATGCCATCCACTCTCTTCGTCTCCTCTCCTGTTTGGGTGTAGTCTTCTTTTGACTCCACTGGCAGAGTGGCTAGTCTTTCTGTGGATTTTTTTTGCTTAACTCCTTGAGCCGTTTTTTCTAGGAGCCGTGTTGGCCGAATGGGGTTGTGCCTCGACTTTTAATCCGAAGGTAAAATCTATTGATTCACAAATGCCTAAATTGCTTTGATCCCATTTGGTGTGATCAAGTAGTAAAAACTTAGGCCTTTACATTTGATTTATATTAGATGATTTATACAGCGTCAGGAGGCAATCCATGCCAGGAGGCATGTTAAAACACAAATTTCACCTTCGATCAACAATTATTTCACGATTGCTTAGATGCGTTGATCGTATTGAACTTCATAGAAACATTAAAATATATTTTCAAAAGAAGAAGACAAGTGTACCTTAGATTCTGTAGAGTACATGTTTTGTACCTTGTAAAAGGAGACTTTTTTTCTCTGTTCGTATTAAAAAATACAAACCCTTTGGGCCATAAACAAACAACCTTTCTTCTCGCTGAAATTGTAAGCCTAGAAACCTTTTGACCTCCCCTCCCCCCCCCCCTTTATATCTTTACAGAGGATCTCCTAAAATCTAGTAAGACTAACTTGAAACTAGTTTAACTTACCAGTAGTGATATGTTTAACTATATTAGTTCTTATTCTAGTGGACGGCGCCAGTTCGGCAGAAAAAGACACGTCCTTCTGATAGAGAACGTCTTCTGCAGCCAGCGGGGGGGATTTTGTAGAGTTTATTTCTGTGGACAAAAAGATTATTTCGAACATGATTATTATAATCCGCATTGCTATTCATACTTCAGCGGAACGCATCCGTGGAATTCGTCTAGAACTGACATTTCCTGCTGAGATTGGCTGCGGTTGAACAGCGGAAAGTTTCGTCGCGGATGCGTTTCGCTGAAGATATGAAGTATGAATCGCTATGCTGCGGTGTTAATTCCTTTGCAAAGCAATATCTCCTTATCACAAAATCTATTGGTGCAAAATACAGGCTGGAAAAAAGATTTTTTGAAAAATCATTCGTGTCGATATGTGTCATAAGTAAAAGATTTAACAAAAAGCTAAATATGTATATGGTTTTCTTATATTAATTTCAATTTATAAAAAAAACATAATACATAAATATTACAATATGTATTATAAATAATTCTAATATTATAGTGACCTGGATCAGTTGAACTAACTATAGATCGTTTCTAACGATCCTTAGATAGCTTGGCTAATCCTGTTGTATTTTGTAAATATGTAGTAGCTTAGTTTCTGTAAATAAATTATTATTAATAATTATAATAATTAATAAGTATCATAATATATTGATGGTAGCTCAACTGATCCAGGTCACTGTCAGTCGGAAGCGTGCTCAAAACACTGGCGGCATTACCATGCTGGATGGCCATGCTGATCCTTTGAGACAAAAATGTGCCAGCTCTCGGATCACGCGTCGCTTTAGCTTAGAATGTTACAATAATATCGAGGGCATAATATGTCTCCTTTAATGACTTTTCTCTAGCTTCCGTGGTTTCGGACTTGGCCATCACCGCCGATCTCAAAAAACCTGTATAATACCTGAGCAGCTGTATCCGTTAACATGCAGCTCGAAGCCCGGCCCGCAGCCGCACTCAAAGGTGCCATCGTGCAGCTCACGACACAGCTGCTCGCATGGGCTGCCTTCTCCACACCTCCCTGGGACAATACCATGAACATTTAAAAATATGCGTTGTGTTGTAGAATCTAAAGTTTAAAAAATAAATTTTACAATGTGAATTTTAAAAAAGTAAACTCACATTGTAGGTATTTGAAACTAAACATACTGCGTATTATTATGCATCCTTATTTGGTGTACTTATGATTGTCCTCGTCGCGTTTTATTTTTACAAAATGTAAGTTTAGTCAACTGGTCAGGAGAAAAGAGGCTATATTACTTGGCTAACTCAATGGCACGTACCTACCTACCTAGGTTCTTTACATTTATTTACATTCAGTTCTGAGTTTCAGCTAGGTTCCATTATTTCTCTGGTTTCAGCCATTTATCAAATCAATGTTGCATTTTCGTGTTTTCACAGGAAAATTCCACAAAGTGAATTCATGAAAACATTTACTCGGTCGATACTAGTAAAGGAAAAAACCGGATATCCGCAGGAAATGTTAGTGACCGGACTGGTATGATAGATTACTGGGCTCGTTAGTTATAAGGTATAGAAGCGGTATTAGGTACAAACTGGGGAAATATCTTTACGTCGAAATAAAGCTTGGGATAAAAATGTCTTTGAAAATCAAGTAAAATACTTATAACCCACAAGACGTAGCTAATATAACTTAGGTATTTGACAAACATAATATGAGTTTGTAAGGTTTAATAATAGGGGGATTTCCGGATAATGTTCTTCCCTTTAAAGGCTCTATTTCACTCTGATCCACTAATCAAATCCACTAAGGGATTTGTTACCACTTTTTCTTCCACTCTAATCCATCAATGGTTTTGTTTCCACTTTGAGTTCTACTCTGATCCATCAATGGTTTTGTTTCCACTCTGATCCATCAATGGGTTTGTTTCCAGTTTGAGTTCCATCTGATCCATCAATGGTTTAGTTTCCACTTTGAGTTCCACTTTAATCCATTAAAAGGGGGATTTTGCGCTTTTTTTTTTGAATATTGGTACTTTGGGCTCGAACCGAAGGTTTTTTAATTAGGTAAACTCGTACGAGCTCTTATTGTCATTGATTCTGCATAGTTCGCCGATAATAATAACGAATTTCTTCCTTCTAAGCATACCCTATTAAGGCTAACGTCTATACCAGCCACTGTTTGTACTAAAATGCTGAACAGGAAGGTCGTATTTTCACGTTTATACCAGTTATTAGAGAAATAACGTTTTCTCTGTAATTCTGATGTGGGTTCCCGTTTATTATTTACGTGAGAAATGTTTTGTGAGCGAATATTTGCTTGTGTAGGATTTTTAGTATTTCGTGGAAAAAAATCAACTTTATTTGGATGGAACTTATACATTGTATTTAGCCTGGAAATAGTGTGAAAATAGTTTGCTATTTAGTTGTTTTATTTACAAAATATTCATTTTACTGGGTATAGTAGATCCTGCCCATCATTTTCCATATCTACTTAATAAATACTCTTACTCTCACATTCAGATGAGTCATAAAATTATGACTCATCTGAATGTTCAGGCCCGAAACAAACACGACCGAAGTTGCGATTATTCGGTCCTAAATTCGGCCCCAGTTTGTATATTCAACCGAAATATTAGATTGATCACATGCAGTAGACGCCTGGCCAGTGCGATGCAGCGAGCCAAGTGGCGCGGCACATTGAAAATTATGGAGAAACATCTATCGGGCTCGATGATTTCATTCCATTGACGTTTGCTCTAAGGCTTAAACTGAACGTAGGACCTACTAATCTGTACTACTATAAATTATGATATACGAGTAGATAGAGAAACAAAGTGTGGACAAGGCCGGCTTAGCTGAGAGGATGGTTTGCCTAAAGGAAAAGTGATTAATTTGTTTGTCAAAGATGACCATCACGAAACTATGGACCCCCTTTGAGGCATAGAGCCGAACCAAACTTTAATTCTTAGTATTTCATCGCAGTTTGATTAAACCTAGCCCCCAGCAAAGGCAGGTAAAAAAATCGCTCGTGCCTTGCACCACTGCACAAAATGCTGGTTTTATTACGCCCTACTTTGATCCCCTTCCGAGCGACTGGCGAGAGAGGATATTAACCAATGCATGCTCCCGCGATTCATTTATGTTCATAGATATCTTTCTACCCCATCCACCTACTATCCTATCCTACTTTTCTTTTAAATATGAAAGTTTGGGGTGATGTATGGATTTTTGTGTAACTTAATCACACTGAAACAGCTAAACGGATCTGGATAAAACTTATAATAGATGTAGATTTAAGTCTCAAAGATCATTGTACCTTTAAGCTATTTCAAATAGTTTTATACAACATCGACTTGGGACAGTTTGAAATGGAAAAGGCTTGCCCAGCACCTAAGCCATGCTCTGAGCTTTATCGCCATTAAAACATGGTCAATATTATAGTTTTCTTTGTCCATCACGGTCACTGCTTTTATCCATCTATTACTTTCTTGCCTAGGCAAGAAAGGCCCTTTGCACACCTCCGCCGCGAAACGAGGATCGCGGTTCCGCTGCATGGGTTTCGCTGCGATCAAGACAAGTGTAGAAGGACAAGCGTAACTGTGGCGGATCGTCACGCGAGCATAGAATACAGATGCGTATAGAAGGCTCTCTTCTCAAAACATAAAAAAACTAGAGACTCTTGCTGCGACACAACAAAGTTAAATTCAGCTCGCATAAGTCCTAAGGCCCCAGAGATCGTTGACAGACTCGTGCGAAAACAACGCGAAACCACGAAAAAGGAGCGGAGATGTGTAAAGAGCGTAAGATGTCCACTTGAACAAGTTGTCGAAACTGAAATTCCATTCAAGCTGAAACTAAAACTCAAACAAAAAGTTAACATTACATACAAACTCCCTCCACACCAACCAAAGCCCTGCGTAATTTTATTGAGGTCAACTTTTTGTCCACCTTGCAAAAAAAGGACGTAAGTAATCTTAAATATGTTTGTTTACGTAGAAAAACCCCGGTTTTAACCTATTCAATAACCCGTATATAGGTCGGGGTAGATTGATAAATTATCGTGCTCGCTCCAAATCGTTGCGGACTACATAAATCTCTTTTACAACCCATCTGGTTAAGAAAAACGGGTTCCTGAAGATACTCGTAATTGGATGTTCTTTTTCTGGCTTGAAGGTATCTTCTGTTAGGTAAGGACAAGCTTTCTATATCCAAATCACAGTCTTCTTGTCGTGTCACTAGTTCTTTCGAACCAGAGTGGTGAAAGGATATTAAGTACGCCAGTACTTAATATCCTTACCTACCTTACCTACCAGCCACGCTGGTAGGTATTATAGTTACTAGTACTACCATGACAGTAACTAAGCCCCTACAAATCATTGTTCTACAAATGTTTACCAAATTAATGACTACACAATTGCGAAGCATAATTACGAAATAGTAGGGATGGGCTATGTTATGTTAATGATCATATTTTGTAGTAACCTATGTAGGAAAGTACCTACTAACTTTCCCAACAGTGTATTATACATTGTCATCGTCCCTTTATTTATTATTGATCAAACTAACTTTCCAAATATTGTTTTACGCACTTCAATTCAATTCAATTCAAAACGTTTATTGCTTCATGTTAGTAGATAGATCTTAAAATAAAATTGTGTTTCATAACATGAGCCCCGCTGGGGCACTGCAATATTTGGTACTTAGTTTAGATATTTCTAACTTACACTCTAACTTAAGTAGATAATTAATAAATTGGAACAGACAAACAGAACTTAATCAAAAGAAAAAATTTTGGTTTAAGGTTTAGGTACAATTGAATATATATTTAGGAACCTGAGTTTACTTTTTGCATCTTTTATTGTCTTCTAAATAATCTTGAATATTGTAATAACCTTTTTTTTCTTCATATGATAGAAGCACTTCATCGTCTCTATATTCATTACATTGATCAAAGAAGTAGGTATCATTCCGAAAATGAAAAGGAAAAAAATATTCGTAACTAAAAATAGTCTATACGTCGTAGGGCCACTACGGCGTAGAGGGTCTACGATGATATAACGATTTGGTGCCAACTATTACTACTTGCTGCGCTCCCGCGATGTGACCCGCGGTCTCTCGGATTTTTTTTGGGATATAAAGTAGTCTATGTCCTTCCCTGAGATACATCCTTTATCCATGCTAATTTTCATCCTAATCTGTCCAGTGGTTTGGGCGTGAAAAGGTAACAAACAGGCAGACAGAGTTGCTTTCACATTTATAATATTAAGTAGGGATGTTTAAGATAAATAAATGATTAAATTATTAATGTTTGTAGAGGGGAATACGTCATATTATTAACTGTGTATTAATTTAACTGCTTCGCGTTATGACATAGTCATAACGCGAAGTCATATTCTAATTACGCATTAGGTACACCCAGTTGTTGGTCGAATGGGGTTGTGCCTCGACTTTCAATCTGAAGGTCGTGGGTTCAAATCCCGGCCGTGCATCAATGGATTTTTCGTTTCGTAAAATTTATATGCACTATAGCACGAGCTCTTAATGGTGAAGGAAAACATCGTGAGGAAACCCGCAGCTTACTCTGCTCTACACGTATTGACGTCGTCTTTCCTGTGGGCGGCTGATTAAGCTGAGAGGATGGTTTAGGTGCTGGGCAAGCCTATTCCATCTAAATCAATGTCCCAGGCATTACAGCGTCCCGTTAAGTGTTGGCATAGGTTGCCTCCTGACGCTGTATAAATCATCAAATATAGATGTAAAGGCCTAAGTTTTACACCCAGTCTTGAATGAATGAATGGACGCTGAAACCAATTTACCGAAAAGTTCGTGACAAAGAAGGTGAAATCTTCACCTCACCACACCCCTACGCACGTTAATGGCAAAACGTTGAATTTAATTACTCATCCAATTTGACTCATAATAGCTTCGTTACCCACAATAGGCTAAATGGCGCAGTTTTCATAATTCTATTGTTTTGTTGCGTGAATTGTTTCGCCTGAATTCTGTTATGTTAATGATGAATTTGAGTTTAGCTGAAAATTTGATTCTAAAGTCTGATTTAACGAGACATTGTAGGTACCTAGCATGCATACCTACTTATTTATACTTACCTATGTGTTCTAAACTTACCTACCTAAGTAGGTAGGTATACTAAGCATGGTCTGGGACTAAGCATAACGGATCTTTAGCTCTCTGAAGTTAGGTGCAATAGACGATTGCGCAGGTTTGGTAGAGTAAGCGAGATGGCATGATTTTAGGCGTCATCAAAAATGGGTTCTGCGCAGCTACTCATCAATTTAGTAAGTTAGCGATCGAGTAGGCAAACTCTTACCTGCCTACTGGTGGGCACTCAGTAGGTAGGTAGTAGGTACCACAGAACTATAATATCATATAGTTCTGTGGTACCTACGAGTTTTTACGTCTAAGCTAACTTAAGCACCTAGTACCTACCTACTCGATCGCGTTATCGATCTGTATCACATTTGTATAGGGAAGTAGAAGTAGCAGCGCCATCTTGTGGTACTCGTTGAAAACTAATACAAACAAACGTTGAGTAGGTTACAAACAATACAGTGGCCTAGCGATTCAGCGAAACGCATCCTCGACGAAATCGTTCCGTGAAATGTGAAATTTGTCCAAAACTTACGTTTCCTGCACTGCGATTTGTTGTAGGTTTTGTCGCAGATGCGTTCCGCTGAAGTAGGTAGGTAGGTACCTACCTACCTATGAATCGTTAGGACACTCAGAACTTACCTTGAAAAGCCGCCTCGAACCGCACCGGCTCCATAGTGGATGGTTCTGCCGCGCCTGCGAGCGCGAGCAGCGCGGCAAGACCCGCGAGCCGCGCCAACATGCTCACACTACGCCATGCCATCGCCCATGCTCGCACATACGCGGGACTTCTGACAACAAACAAACCAACGTTATTTTTTGAAGTTAGGTAGGAATAGTGTCGTTATTCTACCTACGCCACATTAGTTATAGAATATGGTATTAAGTTAACTGAAAAAAAAAACCTTTGACCCTTTCCGTTCGTACAGGTAATGGATTTGATTTGATTATTGGATCAGAGTGGAAATAGGGCTTCGCTTCGCGCGCTTATCATTCTGAGTTCGAGCGCTTTCTTTCTAAGTCATTTAGCGCACTCTTCTATTGGTTTCCAAACAAACGTCAACAAAACCTTTTTTTGTCTCGAGAACGTCAATTCCGTCAGATTGACATTGACATTTAATAGTAATGATAGTGCGACCAACACTCCTTAAAACATCCTAAAAACAATGATTTACTGGTTAGTGGTTTATTTGTTTACAAAACATGAAACATCACATTTTTAAAATTCCGGAAGTTTGTTTACTATGAAAATAGAAATCTCGAAAAGACTATTTGTTTTTACGATGCCGGCGTGGCAGTTGCCGTAGTTATTTACTTTGCGGCTCTCCCTGAAGCTGTTATAACATTGTGGTTGACACAGTAACTTGAAACACACGGTTTCAGAGGCAACCATGATTTACTCGCGAATTGTTTTGATTTTTGTGGTATTTGTGTGCGAGGTTTATTTGTTGGAGAATGGTTTGGCTCGCACGCCGCCCATGGGCTGGATGTCATGGGGTTATTATATGTGTAGCGTTGACTGTAAGAAAAATCCCAACAAATGTTTAAAGTAAGTAAGAGTTTTCTTTCATTTTCTATTAGTACTTAGTCCAGTTCTAACACCTAAATTCTTTGCACATTTTAAATACTTAAATATTTATTATATAGGCTAGCGAGGTAACTCTTCTTCTATGTAAGCACATAAGTAAGTAGGTATCTAAGAAAACATTAAAATTATTTAAAATTGTATTATATCCGTCGTACTGAAGCCTCAGAACTCAATAGAAATAGAGTTCAAAATCCCATGTCGGGCCACAAACAGCCTTAGCATTATTCAACAAGTTTCCTTATCAGTGAGCGTTATCGGAGGCAGCAGCCGGTTTTAATTGAAAATCTTTCTTTCAACTTAATCTCCAACCACTAGGGATTTCAGCTTAGTAATTCTAATTATCTTCCATTGATGCCTGCTGAGTCTATTAAGCCTTTTCAATTTTTATTAAGATTAAAGGTATAAGTATGAAAAAATAATCTAATAACATTTACAAATTAATTTCTTACACCACAAGAAATTTCCCATACTAGTATATTTATTATTGCACAAAATTACAAATAAATTGCACAATTGGCGAGCATAATGCCCAAGGCATTTTTTACCTGCTGACCAACGTGTTGTTGGAGAAGAACAAATGGTGTGCTAACAAATTAGGTTACAACTTACTATACCTTACTGAGCACTGTAGGTCTAGTGGTAGTGGCCCCCCCTTCCGATCGTAAGGTCGTGGATTCAATCTCGGTCGTGTACCAATAAGTTTTTCATCAGAAAAATGTATGCGCAGTACTCTCATACGGTGAAGATAAACATCGTGAGCAAACCGGCATGTCGAGAACTTACAAAGTTCGAAAAACATGTGTCAAGTGCACGAAAGGAGCCTCTTTGAGGCGCACTTAAAATCCTTTCACCACACTGGTTCGACAGAACTGGTGACACGATAAGAAGAACCTTAAATTTAACATAACAAACAAAGTTTCTTTATAAGTACAACAGAAAAAATAACTATTATGAAACATTTATGATCCTGACACACAGTTTAAAAGCTTACTAAGTGATCCCAGCGGTCATAATAAATGTAACCAATTTTGTTGAATTTCAGTGAGGAGCTGATAATATCAGTAGCCGATACATTCTTCAACGAAGGCTACCAGGAAGCAGGGTATGAGTATATCATAATAGATGACTGCTGGTCAGAGAAATCTCGAGATGTGTATGGCAAACTGGTGGCTGATCATCAAAGGTTTCCTAACGGGATGAAATATCTTGCTGATTATGTGAGTGTATTTAACATTTTCATTTTTTTCTGCATGAGAGCCGTGTTGGTCGAATGGGGTTGTGCCTCGACTTTCAATCTAAAGGTCGTGGGTTCGAATCCCGGCCGTGCATCAATGGATTTTTCGTTTCGTAAAATTTATATGCGCTATAACACGAGCTCTTAACAGTGAAGGAACACATCGTGAGGAAACCCGCAGCTTTGTCAGCTCCACACGTATCGACGTCGTCTTTCCTGTGGGCCAGGTTGATTAAGCTGAGAGGATGATTTAGGTGCTGGGCAAGCCTATTCCATCTCAAACAATGTCCCAGGCACTGCAGCGTCCCGTTAAGTGTAGGCATGGATTGCCTCCTGACGCTGTATAAATCATCTAATATAGATGTCAAGTTTTTAACATTTTCTGCCACTTTGCGGTCATCTAGCAGCACATTGTGTATTGCATGAGCACTGAATGTGTCAAACACAGTAAATAAATAAAAAAAAAAAAAAAAAATTTTTTTTTAATTGATTGTGGTACTTAAAATGCAATTTTTAAAGCACATGTTAGCATGTCTAGTTTACTTAGGGGGAAGTCAAAGGTAGCAACAGTCAGCAACGAAAGTCGATTTGATCCTAAAACTCATGTTTGTTTTGATTTCTAAGAAAAAAAATGTATTACTAGGGAATTATTATGGACTCAGACCTAGCCTTCAGAATTTGTCAACATTTTGGCCATATTAAGGACTTTGGAAATATTCAGATTTGTGAAATAAATAAATAAATAATGCTGAACTTTTCACACAGCATCATCTAGCCCCAAAGTAAGCAGAGCTTGTGTTATGGGTACTAGATGACTGATACACTACTTATATACCTTTTTGTTTGTAAATACATACATAGATAGAAACACCCAGACCCGGGACAAATATCTGTAGGTCATACAAACATTTGTCCCGCGGCGGGGATCGAACCCGCAACCTTCTGCGTCGCAGGCGGCACCTTCGCCCACTGTGCCACAGAGGTCGTCAAAGTCGTGAAAGTTCAAATGTTAACCGACTTTCGTTGCTGACTGTACATAAAACGCTCTAAATAATTCCTATTTCTAAATACTGATCTAATTTCAGATACATTCAAAAGGTCTCAAGTTTGGAATGTACACCAACATAGCAGGGGTGACATGTATGAAGTACCCGGGGTCTAAGAATCACTTCTACACCGATACGCGGACGTTCGCTGAATGGGGCGTAGATTACATCAAAGTAGACGGCTGCTTTGTGGCTGAGGCTGAACTGAATTCAGGTACATTCAATCCGGGCGTGTACCACTATGCCAGTACCTACTCTCAAACGCATATAAATTTTACGAAACGTCTTTCCTGTGGGCGGCTGATTAAGCTGAGAGGAAGGTGTAGGTGCTGGGCAAGCCTATTCCATCTCAAACAATGTCCCAGGCACTACAGCGTCCCGTTAAGCGTAGGCATGGATTGCCTCCTGACGCTGTATAAATCATCTATATAGATGTAAAGGCCTAAGTAAGTACTCTCAAACGGTAAAGGAAAACATCGTGAGGAATCCGGCATGTCGTAGAACCTACAAAGTTCAAAAACATGTGTCAAGTGCACGAAAGGAGCCTCTTTGAGGCGCACTTAAAATCCTTTCACCAGGTTCGAAAAAACTGGTGACACGATAAGAAGACGAAGGTACATTCAATGATATTTTAATTTAATGTTACATTCATAGAAACAAAACAACCATTTGAAATCCGGTTGTGAAATGTGACTGGCTAAAACATCGCCCTGTTTGACACACTCGACTCGTGGTCGTGCCAGTCGTTCTTGACAGATCGTCGAAGATAAGCAACATTCTAAACGGTCCACAAGTGGATGGGTGACCGCCAGTGGCATTATAATCTGAGCGCTTCCGTGCTTACGTTAAATTGTTGGTCCCGGTAATTTTTGGTTAAGTTTAAGATTCAGATTCAGAGTCATTTATTGCATACTATTGGTACATGTCAGTTAAAGATAATAATAAACTAGCTGCGCTCCCGCGGTGTGACCCGCGGTCCCTCGGGATTTTTTAATTTTTTCGGGATAAAAGGTAGCCTATGTCCTTCCCTGGGATACAACCTTTAACTATGCCAAATTTCAGCTTAATCTGTACAGCGGTTTGGGCGTGGAAGCGTAACAAACAGACAGACAGACAGCGTTACTTTCACATTTATAATATTAGTATGGATATGGATTACAATATAGCATTAAATCATTAAATCAACGTTAAAAAAATTCAAGGTAACAAAATTAAAAAATAAGTAAAAACAAAAATACATCAAGAATATAATAACGTCTACTCGCTTACATTTAGGCTGGCAAACTCATCGAACGAGTAGAACGTCTGCTCGATCAGCCAGCGCTTAAGGCGGGATTTAAACATGTTCAGGCTAGTGGCCTGCGTTTAAGGCATGAAGGAGGCCTTAATGCGGCCTAAAAATTCCGTCACTAGAGTTGACCACTGACTCATACGAACTTACTATAAATATCACAATCGTTCTTTAGCTCTCTGAAGTAGTTGCGCAGAACCCATTTTTGATGACGCCTAAAATCGTGCTATCTCGCTTACTCTACCAAACCTGCGCAATCGTCTACTGCACCTAACTTCAGAGAGCTAAAGATCCGTTGTGCTTAGTCCCAGACCATGCTTAGTATACCTACCTACTTATGTAAGTTTAAAACTCATAGGTAAGATCCGTGGTGCGTATTATGTTTGATAAAGTGTTGATACATTATTGATTATATTGAACAGAGTAGGTATTGATTGCACAGTTGGTATTATGATAAAAGTTGAATACTTTGCAGTGCCATCTGTTTTTCTAAATTAAAATTAATTATGCTAATATTATAATTCTAAATACTTCATTAAAAGAAAGAAATATTTATTTATTTGCCACTACAAGAAAATAAAACAATTTTTACATAAGTACAAATACACCTATACAATTAATAACAATTGAAATTAAAAACAGTGAAAATAAAAAATAATGTTGCGAAAAAAACAAAAACAAAAAATATTTACCTATATGTAAGTATTAATATTGCAGTGGGGACGAGCGGGAAAAATAATTCCCGTTCACCCCCATCGTAAGAGCAGTGGGGACGAGCGGGATAAAAACTTCCTGCTCGTCCCCGATGGAGACGAAGCGTGGGGACGAGCGGGAATAACCCAAAAATTTGACTTACCTCTCTTATATTTTGTATTTGTAACTAAACCGAAACAGTAAAAGAAAAATGTTGTTTTCAGATTACATAAAATTTGGTTCATTTTTGAACAAGACTGGAAGACCAATTCTTTATTCCTGCAGCTGGCCATATTATATTCAGTTTATTCATAAGAAAATGGTAAGTTCTTAGGGTTGGTATACTTATCCCTACCGAGCTATCCCTACTGGTAGGGATAAGTGCACGTTTTTGTAGATTTATGTCTACCGGTAGGGATGGGTGTACCTACAGTAAAATTATTATTAATCTGCAATTGAACTTGTTATTGGCCATCAGCACACACATGCTTTGCATGTATTTTTAAACAGTAACCCTTAACTATCTGTTAGTTCTCATAGAACTCTTCAAATAAAATAAAATAAATCAAACAAATATTTATCTCGGGTCAAGTTGTTTCTATGATAAAATTATATACCTATGTAAGTATTTACAAAAAAATTAAGTATATAAGTAGTATACTTATATGCTTAATTTTTGTGTTATCACAAGGGGACCAAATACCAATATAGGGGTCTTCAAATCAAGAGTAAATAGGTTCCTTCTAGGAAAGCATGCTCCATCTTAGACCTCACTTCTGCTTGACATCAGGCAGAAGGAGGTCAAAGCTGACCTATTTAATAATAAAAATGATGGTGTGAGTAATGTCCTGCAATATATTTTTTTATTTACCCCATTAGTACACCGACGCATTCGCATCGACAGATCGCACACAAGGACTCACCTATGTCATTAGCTATGTGCTAGAGTGAGACGTGGGTTCGCACCGTTGATGTGTCATGAAATTAACATTTCAGCCAGACTTCAAAACGATAGCGAAGCATTGCAATATGTGGCGTAACTACAACGATATCGCCAGTAATTGGGCGTCAGTAAGATTCACAATGAGTCATTTTGAGATGGAATATGATAAAATACACAGGTATCACGGGCCTGGCCATTGGAACGATCCTGATATGGTGAGTTATGTTGGGTGACCGCTACGGAACTTAAAAAAAAAGTTGTTTACATATACATAACATACATAAAATCACGCCTCTTTCCTATTGGGTAGGCAGAGACCACGAATTTCCACTTGCTACGATCCTGACACACAACTTTTGGCTCATTCACTCTCATTACATTCTTCATAAATGCTCGCCGGTTTAGGGTACTTTTGGCTGGCCCTTCTCCAAAATGTCGCCAATTTGATCCAAGAAGGTTCGCCTAGGCCTTCCCCTTCCAGCTGTCCCATACACACTTGCCTCATACACTTGCTTGAAAAAGTTGTTTGAAATATATAAATAAAAAAATAGTATTTTGTCATGCCTCTGACTACCCCCTTGGACAACTAAGGATCTGCAATACTTACAAAATATATTTTTAAAGAATTTCTGTCGCGCTTTGGGGATACAGGTTGTGATGTTTGTTAAAATTAATTATTCAGTGCACTAAAGTGGTATTGTGAAACCAAGGAAACAAACCTACTACGTAGTTAATAGGTTTGATGGTCGTAGAGGCAGCACTGGCGATAGTTTGCAATTTAGTAATAATTGAGCGATATCGACGACCTCTGTGGCGCAGTGGGCGAAGGTCCGCCTGCGACGCAGAAGGTTGCGGGTTCGATCCCCGCCGCGGGACAAATGTTTGTATGACCTTCAGATATTTGTCTCTGGTCTGGGTGTTTCTATGTATAATATGTATGTATTTATGTATATACAAACAAAAATTATATTAGTATATCAGTTATCTGGTTCCCATAGCACAAGCTTTGCATAGTTTGGGGCTAGATGATGCTGTGTGAAAATGTCCAGCATTATTTATTTATATTTTGATCTCTTTTACATAATAACACCGCTAGCAAGTAAATAAAAGTTAAATATATTTTCCAGTTAATATTCGGTCAAAATGTGCTAAGACCCGAGCAAAGTCGGTCGCTTATATCTGTATACGCGATGTGGTCCGCTCCCCTACTACTAAGCTGTGATATGAAGCAGATGCAAGATTATGAGAAGAAATTACTGTTGAATTTGGACCTTATTGCGGTGGCACAAGATCCATTGGGCATCATGGCGGAGCCTCACCTGGTATGTTTAATCAAAACTAGCTTTTGCTTGCGACTTCGAACAGTTTTTAAAAAGTATATTAATGCTTTAAGGTTATCTACACATTGAGAGTAGGTTCACTACTTAGGGTATGATTGAAAATAGTAGGTAATTATTATTATTATAATTATTATATCAGCCCTCAATGTCCCACTGCTGGGAAAACGCCTCCCCCCACTCCTCCAGTCATCTCTCCTATGCTAATGTGGGCGGCTGATTAAGCTGAGAGGATGGTTTAGGTGCTGGGCAAGCCTGTTCCATCTCAAACAATGTCCCAGGCACTACAGCGTCCCGTTAAGTGTAGGCATAGGTTGCCTCCTGACGCTGTTTAAATCATCTAAATAGATGTAAAGACCTAAGTTTTTTATGTAAGTATTTTATAAAAAAAAATGTTACTTGTTTCAGTTAGAAGATGATCAGTTGGATGAAATCATAATGTGGGTGAAACCGCACCTGCCAATGAAAGGCGACAGATATCTATCCTTCTCTTTCGTTCTACTGAATCTAGAAAAGGACCGAGATGCTGTAATCACTTTCTCACCAAAAAAATATGGACTCAACGCTACTGATGGTTATACTGTACTGGTAAGTTTTTTGAACGAAGTTCCTTTTCGGATGGTATCGGATGAGGGCTAGACGAAAAAAGTGTTAGATTTTTGCGTCACGACACCTGTTAATGTCAAAACGTCACAGAGCGAAGTGCGCAGTCGCGAAGCGACCATTGATTTTTACATTGTTAAGAGCGTTTCTAGGATTTTAATAAATAATTTATTTGACAAATGCCAAATGTCTAAGTTGAAACTTCGAAGTTTCACGAACCTCATGTACTTTTTTTTAAACCGGTTTGGTCAAGTATAGGTTTCTTGTGTGCGTAAGTGCGTACTGTGCGCTCATTTGTCGTGGTACCATTTTAAATATATGCTATTCCAGGTCACTATCTACGCCTATTCCAAATTTCATCCAAATCGGTTCACTGGTTTAGGCGTGATTGAAACACAAACATACTCACAAACTTTCAGCTAGGATCAAATATAGGTTTTTTTTTAATGATGAATGGGTCGGCTCTTGACCTCAAACTTACACAGGCAAGAGTGAGGTCTACGATGGAGCGAGGTTTTTAAGATCAATATTTTTTTCAGGATGTCTTCAGTGGTATTTTTATACGCAATATCACACTGAACGATACTTTGACGGCCCGTATTCATATAGACGGTAAGTGGTATTCCTTTTTCTATTGACTTGGGCAGTGGGTTCGAATCCCGGCCATGCATCTATAGAATAACAGTAATAAATAATATTATTTTTACTAAACATTTCATATGGTTTATTTCTATTTCAGATGCAGTTTTTTACACCCTTTATCCATTATAGAGAAAATGGTTAAATAATTAAGTAACTTATAATACACACAATCGTTCTTTAGCTCTCTGAAGTAGCTGCGCAGAACCCATTTTTGATGACGCCTAAAATCATGCCATCTCGCTTACTCTACCAAACCTGCGCAATCGTCTACTGCACCTAACTTCAGAGAGCTAAAGATCCGTTGTGCTTAGTATACATAATATTATTATTTAATTTTGTGATATTAGAAATAAGTTCCGTCCAAATAAAGGAAAATATTAATTGAAATAACAAAAGTTTTATTTGAGTTGCGTAGTATGTGTGGGGTTGTTGAATGATAGAGTGAGAAATAGTGTGATAAGGGAACAGTGTAGAGTGAAAGAAGAGTAGTGTTGAGTATCGAGAAAGGTATGTTAAGATGGTTTGGGCATGTAGAGAGGATGGATGACAGTCGTTTGACAAAGCAAGTGTATCGAGTGTGTATGGGACAGCTCGAAGGGGAAGGCCTAGGCGAACCTTCTTGGATCAAATTGGCGACATTTTGGAGAAGGGCCAGGTAAAAAGTACCCTAAACCGGCGAGCATGTATGAAGAATGTAATGAGAGTGAATGAGGCAAAAGTTGTGTGTCCGGATCGTAGCAAGTGGAGATCCGTGGTCTCTGCCTACCCTATAGGGAAAGAGGCGTGATTTTATGTATGTATGTATGTAAGTTTTATTTTAATTTTGGTAGTAGGTACCTACCTACTTACAATTTTATAATTTAAAAGTTGACTATCGAGGCGCTCCGATAGGGTTCCTAATAGATTTACATTTTTCCCGTGAAAATTAAAAACTATAATCTCACTTGAATTGTTTTTTTTTATTAAATTTGATAACTATTGATATCATCATCATCATCCCTCTGTTCACTATTGATATCACGTGCACTAAATTTTAATTTGCTAAATAGTTTTAATTATCTTTGCCATTAATTAATATTTTTATGTGAATGAATAGCCTTTTTTATAAAATTGATTTATTGTCGTGTCATTAATTTTATTCTAGTTTGATTAATTTGAGATGAGTTTTTTGATATTTCAAGTTTTTATGCAAAAAAGTATGTTGATGATACTTTATGGGTTTCTTATTTATTTTTTATTAAAATATCTATAATTGACTGTCTATAAAAGAAGATTAGTTTATAAAAATCCAACTCTTGATTCATTTTATGCTTTTACGAATGTGATACACATTATGTCATACATTAGAATAGAATATTAATGATATCCTATTTAGTTAAAAGGAACTAAGTTTCTATAGAATCAACTTTGGTCCCTGGGCACATATTTTATTGTTAATTAATTATTTAATAATATTTTAATGTTTCATTGTGTGACAACCCTTATTTTAGCCTATTTAAAGGTTACACTACAATAATTGCACTTACTGTAATTTCATACCCACGACATAGCTTCCTAATGTAGTACAAAAAATACTTAGGCCTTTACATCAATAATAGATGATTTATACAGCGTCAGGAGGCAATCCATGCCTACACTTAACGGGATGCTGCAGTGCCTGGGACATTGTTTGAGATGAAATAGGCTTGCCCAGCACCTAAACCATCCTCTCAGCTTAATCAACCTGGCCCACAGGAAAGACAACGTCAATACGTGTGGAGCTGACTAAGCTGCGGGTTTCCTCGCGATGTTTTCCTTCACCGTTAAGAGCTCGTGTTAAAGCGCATACAAATTTTACGAAATGAAAAATCCATTGATGCACGGCCGGGATGTGAACCCACAACCTTCGGATTGAAAGTCGGGGCACAACTCCATTCGACCAACACGGCTCCTAATGTAGTAGGTAAGTATGTAAGATAATATGTGCCTGGTTTTCTTTTAAAATTTCAAACTCTTAAAACCAGTTGCAATAATTTTTATTCTAAGCTTACAAGTGTATTATGTAATGAAAATTATATTTATTGCTACGCTAGACAAATGTACGCTGACATTTAAATCGGTTTATTACTACATAGTATAAAACAAAGTCGCTTCCCGCTGTCTGCCTGTCTGTCAGTCCCTATGTAGGTACCTATGCTTAGATCTTTAAAACTACGCAACGGATTTTGATGCGGTTTTCAATAGATAGAGTGATTCAAGAGGAAGGTTTATATGTATAATGCATGCATAATCAGTAGAGAAGAGAAACACTGATAATTTCAGAGGTTTCTAATGTGATGTCGGGAATAAACAAATTTTTTTTTTTCGCTTAGATTGCAAACGCTGGCTGAACCCTAATATTTAGTATCAGCATTACCCGTGCGAAGCCGGGGCGGGTCGCAAGTTTATTATATTTTGAGTTGTAAAGTAGGAAATGTTACGTTTTGGTAAATTGCATATCATAGTAAATTGATTGTAGGTTCCGTATATTACTTAAGTTATATTTATTTATTAGAAACTTAACTCCATAGTTAAGTTTCTAATAAATAAATAAATAAATAACTTAAAATCATAGTCAGAAAGTGTCTGTTTCGTAAGACCGCTTAAGATAATTTAATGAACAAATGCTTATTAAGTTTGATTTTGGCACAAATGCATGTGATTTTTTAAGCTGAATATAAAATTTGTATCTTATCTTGCCTAATCTCAATACAAAATCTACGTCCGCGCTTAAATTACGCCTTCCTTAAGCCATCCACCTAAGAGATCCTATAAGGATAACACCAATATTCGAAATTTCATGCTATCTAATAACAAAGCGTCAACTTTAACAAAAATGGAGATATTTGAAAACTCTTTTACATAGTTTTTGCCTCAAAAGCTCTAAATTAAATAAAACTAAAAAAAACTTAGGCATTTCTATATTAGATGATTTATACAGCGTCAGGACGCAATCCATGCCTACACTTAACGCGACAATGTAGTTCCTGGGACATTGTTTGAGATGGAATAGGCTTGCCCTGCCCAGCACCTAAACCATCCTCTCAGCTTAACACACAGGAAATACGACGTCAAACGTGTGGAGCCGATAAAGCTGCGGGTTTCCTCACGATGTTTTCCCTTACCGTTAAGAGCTCGTGTTAAATTGCATATACATTTTTCGAAACGAAAAATCCATTGATGCACGGCCGGGTTTGAACCCACGACCTTCGGATTGAAAGTCGAGGCACCAACTTGGCCAATTTAATAGGAAATCGTTGAATTAGTTGGGTCATAATCCTTTTGTGGCTTTCGTCATCAATGCGGAAACTTAACAAGGATCTCTCAAATTAATAAAATAAAACTATAAATAATAATAGGTACACAAATCCAAGTATATAAATCAACACACGTCAAATTTATCTTAGAAGAGCAGTCAGTTCCGAAAAATGAAGTCGCTTGTAATATTTGTGGTAATATTTGGAATAACACAGGGTACGTACTACCCACCACTGCCTACGTGGTCATATAACCAACCTGGTCCTTATGGTGCCTACGAACCGCCTTGCAGCACCGCGATAAGCAATGAAGTGGTTATCGGCTTCCGACAGTCTATGTATGAGGTGCTACTCACACTGTTCCACAGAACAGTCGCATTGAGCGATGCACACTTCGCCTTTTCCCCTTTAACAATCTGGAGGGCTCTATCTGCCATTGCCGAAGGCTCAGAAGGACAGACAAAGACAGAGCTATACAGATTGCTCAGGCTACCCGAAGATAGATGCACCCGCCAAATGTACTACCAGCTCGCTTCGAATCTGGAAGATCTAAGCAGTGATGTTATTTTGGAAAGAAACAGACTCTTCGTAGCTGACTCTAGCGTGATTCTCAACAGAAACTGGGAGAACTACGTAAGAACGCATAGACTGATAGATGTTGCCCAAACTCCGTTTAAAAGCAACCCAATACAAGAGGTTCAAACGTGGAGACAATCCTTTGATGCTCAGTTTCCTAATCTCAATTTGAACGGAAACTCTGTGATCTTAGATTCGTTGGATTACAACGGGCTTTGGACGTCTGCGTTTCCAGAAGTTTCGGTGGTCAAAGAACCGTTTTACAACGCGTTTGGGAAGCAAGTCGCAAACTTAGAGTATATGAAGATGAAGAAACGAGTGAACGTGGTGTACCTCCCAAGTAGAAACATGAAGATTATGGAACTGCCTGTCGGTAAAGGTGGGAGGTACAGGATGCTGTTTGCACTTGTGACGGGGCCTAGCTTCTTTAGGAATGCGCTAGATACTATCAAGAGCTCCATAATCTTTGAGGCTTTGGCGAATTTGAAGAAAACTCAGGTGCCGATTGATATAGCGATACCGAGAATTTCAATGACCAGTGAGCTCGATGTGAGGAGGGTATTAGAAGACGTCGGTGTCAGAGGGATGTGGTCAGATCCTTTTGCTACCAGGTATGTATATTTTTAAACGTAGGTAAGTATTTACTACAAAATATGAGTAAGTATTACTAATGCAAATGTTTGTAACACGTTCGTATGAGCTTCGTCGTCAAATGTGGAAAAATGACTGCCGAACTCAACTTGATAACTGTCATACCCATTCTTTAAAAAATAACTTAATTGTTATGTATTTATTTATGGCTTAGCTGTCTCGCACAGAACAAGTTTCTCCTAGATTAAAGTATAGATCTAGTTAGACCAGTTTGCAAAAAATCTGTGTCATTTTAGTGATTAGGCCATTTTAACAGGTTTTAATCGACCGTAATTTAGGTCGTTACATCATTCATTTTGTTCACCTAATCTTAGGAGGTTTGGGCTGTGCCTACGCAAAACGGGATGCTGTTTTAGGAAAACTTTTGCTGAAATTTTGGGGAGTCACTTTGGAGAGAGTTGGGGAGGTCACTAATCTAGATAGATTAGTGACCTCCCCAAAATTTAAAATTTTTAAAGAAGATTCTTTACATTATTAAAACTATTTTTGTTATTTTGTAAATTTTCACGGTCATGTCCCCGGTGCCCCGGGGATCTAATGGAATTGCTCTATCGGATGTACTTCAAGAACAGTAAATTAATGGTTTTATCGCTCAAATCAACGGTGAAATTGGTCCTTCGGAGTTGTTTTTAAGGTTCCTTCGGAGCTACACTAGATCAACTTTAAAAAAAATAGAAGCCTAAGTACTGAAAGTACACTCGAGAATTACTAAGTATTCTCTAATTATCGGAAATGCCGGTGAAACCAAACAATGGTTTCCTCAGATAGCAAATCAATAGCGGCTTCCGAGCCACGGAATAGTGCATAGTTATGTACAGTCATCGATATTTTAAATAATACGCCGTGCCTCAATAACCCACTGGCCCACTTTTTTTTTTTAGTTAACCTGTTGTGTCCCACTGCTGGACAAAGGTCTCCCTCAAAATTGTCCACTGGCCTCGATCTTTGGCGATCTCCCACCTGGCCTATAATATTATTGGGTGTTTTTTTTCCCAAGAAGAGCATGGGTAAGAAGCTTCGAAGTATTTGGTCTCCTCTGAGCTACCCTTATGACATCTGGTGTAAGTAACGCCAAAAAGATTTAGAGAATACTTATCTATTTGTGTCTTCTTGGGAATACAGTCATGTAGATGTGCCGACCTTACGAATATGTAGACAACTTTGAAATCGGATTGCAGTAAAAAAAAATATATTTCTTCAAAAATCACTCCCTGTCACGCTCGGTTACGCTTAACTTGGTTTATCAAGATCGACTAGTCTAGCTCAAGTCACTCACACGTCTGACTGTACCTTCTAAGTACTCTTAAGTCCCCGGGGCCGAGTCAATGGCCCTCCATCACCGCTCCTGTATTGAAAGTCGACAAATCGAATAAGCTTAGCTCTTCGAATCGCACGTAAACTAGGGATTCTAAGAATAATTCTGCTGTTTAGCTTCATTTTAGTGGTTAGTTGTTCAAAGCGGTTCTCTCTCTCTTCTAGATTTACTTAGATAGATGAACTCTTATTGGCTAACAAATGCTCGTCGTTATCCACCTTACCATTACCATAATCCACTCTATCTCAACGGGGAATTAGTGTTTTAGTTACCTAATAAATAAATGGCATACCATTTGAATTATTTTACTCTATTCTGCCGTAGAGAAACTTTTGACCCGTTTACGCTTTCTTTATAATGGATCTGAATAAGTGTGATTATGTGCCTACGTCATGAGCTCTCAACGATGAAGGAGAACATCGTGAGGTAACCCGCAGCTCCACACTTATTGCCGTTTCTTGTCGGGCAAACCTATTAGATCAAACAATGCCCCAGGCACTACAGCGTCCGGTTGAGTAAGCATAGGTTGCCTCTTGTAGAATCCCTTAGTATAGATAACAGCGTCCAGTTGAGTGTAGGCAAGGGTTGCCTGTATTATCATTCTCTTAATATTCCAATAATGATGTGTGAAAGATCTAAGTGAAACCGAAATCAATTGTCTTTCCAGAAACATATCGGAGCCCGCTGCCCTACCCAGCAGCTTCATACAACGCGTGTCAGTGACTCTAGACAACAAGGGAGTCATGCCCAGCGTCCAAGAGTACGCCAACTTTGTCCCATCAGTGCCTTTTGAGCCATATACCAACGCGACCAATTCTGTAAACGATTTTATCGCGAACCGGCCATTTTTATTTGGCCTATTCGACTCTGAGACGTATATGTGTCTGTTTTCCGTGGCGTTTTCGAAGCCTACTTACTGATTTCTGTAAACGACTTTATAGCTAAGTTGATTATGTTGGGTTTAAGACTTCATCGTTGGAGTATTTTTAAAGTGTAATTCATAGTCATACTATTTTTACAATGGAAAATGATGTGGTCTTTAGCCACTTTAAGTTTGGAAGGCGAAGCACAGTTTAAATCATGGAATACAAAAAGGGAAGGTTATTTGGTTTCAACATAGGGCAATGAAGGTATTTTATGCAGGTACTTTTAATCAAAGCGCTAATAAAGTATATGAATACAAAAATACTCTTATGTTGTTAATTCACTTCGCTTAAAATGTTTACCCTGTTCTTTATAATTTACTAGCGACCCGCCCCGGCTTCGCACGGGTGCAATGCTGATACTAAATTAAATACACTACAGAAAAACTATGAACGTTGTATATAAAAACATAGCGGCCCGCTCCGACTTTGCACGGGCATAAATAAGCCCAAAAAAATAGGTTAATTTACGACATCACGTTAGAAACCTCTAAAATTAGCAATGTTGCCTTAGTATATGATGCATGTATTATACATATAAACCTTCCTCTTGAATCACTCTATCTATTGGAAAAAACCGCATCAAAATCCGTTGCGTAGTTTTAAAGATTTAAGCGCACATAGGGATATAGGGACAGAAAAGGCGACTTTGTTTTATACTATGTAGTGAGATAATGTATGCCTTTTCCATCTAACTAAATACTGTCTCAAGCAGTCATCTTGCTTAGCATGACCTACGGTGAAATAGAGTTAATTACATTTGAGTTATTTTACGTCATTTTATCGTAGACAAAGGGTGATCCTGCCTGACAGTAGAACGCTGTAAATCCAAGTAGGATGAAAAAAAATCATGTTCACACGCGAGTGTGTAAAACGTGCAGAAAGAACAATGATTTTTGAAAGTTTTTGAAATAACGTAGGTTTATTGAAAATCCATACAAAACTCACACCTACCCGTGAACGATATTTCGCAACACAATGCCTACACTCTCGGACAAAAGTGTTGAACGCGCTACAAAAAGTCACTCCGGCAAATCGAATGGCACCCCTACCAGTATTTTGTGCCTCTACTGGCTTTAAATCACAACCTGGTAAAGATTACAAGCGTGCGGTTTTTTTCCGCGCGACTTTCTTCACTTTAGAAAAACTCAGAATAAAAAAAATCTTATTGCAACTGTATAAGTTTGAGATGAACAAGAAAAGCTATCTCAAATCTTTGTTAAATAAAAAGTCATCGAAGAATTTCAACATCATGCTGCAATCATGAAAAGGAAGTTTGTACTTATGAGTTACCTAGTAAGTGGCGAACTCTAGTAACGAAGGCCACTCAATGCCCTCCGTCATGGCTTCGCGACATCAAAGTCAGAATTGATACTTAAACGCTAAATCTATTATTTGACTATAGTGACACGCAGAAGATAGGCTTTTTTTTTTACACACTCACTCAGCACTTTTCACAAAGAAAGAAGACATTATGATCATCTTGTATCACGTTGGGATTTGTCTTTAAATCCAGATGCATGTGATCGTCAAAGATGGGTCACCTTGTATTGCGTTGTTTTGATCGCATTCCCTGGAATTGAATAGCGAGCTTCCTTTTACCTCTGAATAATACACGATGCTAGAAGGATTGCAATATGATTGTCGATGCTTTCTGAGAATTGAGTGATTGTGCAATAGGTGTGAACATGATTTCATGTTTTGAGCCCTGACGCAAGAGATACCTATTATACTCGTACTTACTACAACACAATATGTACCTAAGTACCTACTTACATAAACTATTTTGTATATGGAATAGAAAATGTTTATTCATCATAAAAAGTATGTAAAGCTGTATGAAAGTAAACTTGGAAAGTTGTCCGTAAATTTTGCTATTTTCTTTTCTAGGTAGGTACTAAGTAGGAACCTATACCTACCTGTCTTAAATAAATAAATAAATAAATAATGCTGCATCATCTAGCCCCAAAGTAAGAGCGTGTAATGGGTACTACATGACTGATAGTTATATACTTTTTGTTTGTAAATACATACATATTATACAGAGAAACATCCAGACCCGAGACAAATATCTGTAGATCATAGATCATACAAACATTTTGTCGGGGGAAAATCGGTAAAAAGTGAGTTGCAATGTTCCCTAGATTGGCGTTTTTGAGACCAATATTTTTTATTCAAAGACTTCAGGGTTATTTATGTCTGTCGACACCATTATCCTATCTCAAGCACAAAGGTTCTGTCAAAGATCTCAAGAAACACGCAATAAAAGCGAAACGCCCCCAATTCATTTAATTCGACGTGAACTTTGCTCGATTATGTGAAAATCGTAAAATTTTCTCACAAAATAAAAACCGTCGTAAAAAGCTGAAATGTCGCGTTCCTTGGCAAATTGAAAGAAAACAATGACTTGCGTAAAACTTACATAAAGCTGCGCCAATTTGTTTACCTTCTAGCATTTCTGGTCTCCTGGTATTTTTTACTAACTGGTTACTATATTGGAGGTTTTTTTAAAGCGAAATTTTTATTAGAAAAACTCTTTGATAAAATTGTTTTGTCAACAACAAAAAGTACGAGATGGGTAAGTTGGTAAATAATTAGTACCTACGTATCTACTTACACAGCATTAGGTACATACAACTGGTCCTCTATTTCAAACGAAAAAAAATATCTACTAAGCCCCTAGTACTAATGCTATCGACATAGAGTATATTGGTTTTACAATAGCATCACTCGTTGCATTTAAAATAAACTCTATTTCCATCACATGAAGATCAATTCAACGCTGCATTTGCAGTAAATTTGTTCGCATTGCTATCTTAATTTAAACTCTAAAGTGACGCAGATAGAGTTGAATTTCGTGACAGATAGCTGACAGGATATTAACTGTCAGTCGGCGCGTCATATCCGGTGACGTGACTACTTCCGGTTCCTGGGAAATGGAGTAGAGGATTTTAGGCTCTGTTTTATTACTGTTGATGAATTGCTTGTGTTTCTACAACAATTATTCAGTTTAAATAAATAAAAATTAAATAATGCTGGACTTTTCACATAGCATCATCTAGCCCCAAAATAAGCAGAGCTTGTGTTATAGTTTGTCAAGATTGATTTTACTGTAAATCAGTAGTCATAATGTCCAAGTTTAATAGTTACCCAAACCTACCTAAGAGCGGTTTCACATTACATTAGTAAAATGTATGAAATTGATAGCTCCGATATCCGATATCGGATCGGATATTGTGAAAGACAGGTACATATTTGATACATTTTACTTGCCTCCGATAATCGGATCGGATAATGTTAAAACGCTCTTAGGCTCTCGAAGCTTCAGTATATTTTGTCTTTTGAATATTTTAATTGCCTATCTATACCTACTAAAAACTTTTTATTAAAGACATCGTATCTCATGACAGGATTACCAACAATTTATATGTAGAGGGACGATCGATGGTAGAGCATAAAGAAAGATCGCGAGTTCCGAGTTCCACTGAGCTGGTATTTTACCTTTACGCTCAAGGATTCAAGAAATAACTTTTATAATCTTACCTGAAATATTTTCTTTAGATAATGCCGGTGCTTTGAATTATACATTTTTATTAATATTAAAATAAGTCCAAACTCAAGATCTGCCAAAGAGCGATGGAACGCAGCGTGCTAGGTGTGAAGAGAACCGACAGAGTCAGAAACTCTACTCTTCGGGCGAAGACCGGGATTGCAGACGTTGGAGAAAAAACTGCAAAATTAAAATGGTGCTGGGCGGGACACGTGAGTCGTATGGATAGCGATAGGTGGGCAGGGATTGTCACGCCATGGGTGCCTACAGATGGGCGGCGAAGCCGGGGCAGGCCGAGAAAACGTTGGCGTGACGACCTGGATGCCTTTGAAGAGCACTGGTGAGACGCGGTAGAAGACCGTGACAGATGGAAGAAATTGGGGGAGACCTTTGCCCAGCAGTGGGATGACATAGGTTAATAAAAAAAAAATAAAAAATAAAAAGTACCTAACCTACTTACCTACTACTTACTGAATAAGTAAATCAATAAAAATTTCTTGCTACAGGCAAATTTCTAGATTTATTAATTTTTTCATTTAAAATGGGGAATTTAACATGCCTCTAAAGGCATGTTGGTTTATCGTTCCCTGTTGGTAAAATTTAATATAACGAAAAAATTCCAAGGCAACGTCCGTCTGCATACCTAAGTGCACCACATTTTTCTAAGCTGAGTGCATTGACCCCACCCACCCCTGTGAGAGCCCCCTGTTTCACTTCTTCACTCGCGTCACGTAAGAATTAATCGTAGGGGACAATCTAAATGTACCATTAGATTGTTTCGTTTTGGATCTATATTTTGTTCGATCTGACGAAGGCGGGTTGGTCTTAAATTGTGTTATTAGGTTACCTTAAGTTTTTTGGATTAAAAACTGATGGTGTGCGACATTTTTAAAATAAACATTGAAGTTACTATGTGCACTATGCCAGTACTCTACGGTGAAGGAAAACATCGCGAGGAAACCGGTATGTCGTAGAACGTTTAAAGTTCAAAAACATGTGAAGTGCACGAAAGGAGCCTCTTTGAGGCGCACTTAAAATCCTTTCACCACATTGGTTCGACAGAAGACACGATACGAAGAAAAAGACTTGTTAAAAGCCAGGGCTAGTCGTTAGTATATTTTATTTTAACCAAACTTCAGGTAGGACAATCATTTAGCTTGATCTGGATGTGCGATTTGAAATAATATTCTACGATTTGGCATTTAACGTGATTCGCTTAGCATGCCAACATTTAACAACGTGGCTCGCTTCACTCGCTGATACAGAAACAAATATTCAATGTCAGCTAGCACTATTGCGCTAAAGCCCATATAGTAAACAAAAATTCAATGTACTTATCTATTTTATGACTGTTATGTACTTACAAACTGTCGGCCTTACTAATAATAGTGGTATAAAGTTATTCCTGAGTGTAAACTGTCAAAATGTATGGTTATTCCTATTTTATTTCGAGGAATAACTTTACACCAGGTTTATTAGTAAGGGCTTGAGTATGGAAACATACTGAAAACATGATCTTATAGCCTAGTAGTGAAATAAGCGAAATTGCAAGACTTCAGGGTGAACTTTTTAATGAAAGTTCATTATTTATAGCGAATGGCTCTTATACTTAATTTTATGGACCTGCTTAATGGAATTGGCATTCCTTTCGTTTAAAATGTTATGTTACCTATGTACCTTACATGTACATAGGTTCTTACATTCATATATTTTTTTTACATGTTTATTCAAGTGGGTAGGTTTTTGGTTCTCACGATAAGTATGAGCTTGCCTTGTAAATAATATACTTACCTAGGTTATTTATATAATAATACCTATTATTATATATGATTTCATTTTTCTGTTATAATTTTAATGTTTTTCAATACAATCTTAGTTTGAAAGACTTCAAAATTTTTAGTCGCAAACATTTTTTTTATGTACCTACCTACCCATAAGAAAAACCACCAGCAAAGCCAGTACAAGAAATAAGAAAAATTTATGACAAAAAAAAACGAATTAGATAAGATAAGAATTCACCGCCGGTTTACATTTTCAAAAAATCGAAAAAATGGAATTTTCAAAACCATCCGGTTTTTGCAAGTGTTGTGCGTCTCAGCCATTCAACACAAATTTCGTACAATTTAGATTTTACACAAATCTCAACTTTGTTCCTTGTACCTTCTTAATGTACAAAACAAGTTGTTTTAACTGTCAACACCGGTCACAGCCTGGTTCGAAGTCAGGACACGTCCGCTAAGCCTTCTCCAAGCCATCAACGTGTGAATAAGTCATGCGTCGTACAAACTCGTGTAATCCTGAGATTTCGGGACGCTCATGAATGAGACGCTTTGCACTTTCTGACTTTAGTGCTCTTGTCATACGCAAGTCATAAAATAAAAAGTCACATTAAATTGTAACGTTGAGTTGTGTGTTTGTTATTTATAAGTAATTTATCCTATCTTTCTTCTTACTGCCTACCTAACGTAAACAGGTTCACGACTGTATCCCCAAGGTGCGGCAGACATTCTCTCAGATCATTTTATGTTACTCATTCCAGATCCTTTGAAGATGTCTATGGAGGGTAGTCAGAGGCATGTCCAAACACATATTTGATACATGCCCACATCATGCAGAAGTTAGTATTGCATACTTGACAGGTTGCAAGCACATCGCCGCCTATAAGAACACTAACTGGTTTCCTCACGATGTTGCCTACCTATAATATCTTAATTGCATTAATACACTGAAAAAAAAATTACTCGTCTAAGTTGCTAAATCCCTTTGTCGTCAATTTTTTGTGCTCACGACGTAGTTTTTTAACTTGGCGTCTTGGTAAAATAATACTGTGCAACAGAGGTTTTTTTGTGGATAGCTTTTTTGTCGGTCCGACAAAGCTTCTTTAGACGTCGCGTCACATTAAATTTTGCTTATGTCACTACGGCAAAGCAAGTTGTCTATACGTCAATGCAAGTTGTCGCTACTACAAATCCGGCTGAAGAATCCGTTAATGGCAAAAATAAACTGTAACGTGTAACTTTAACGTAATGACAAAACGTTTTTTTACAGTTTACTATGACATAAGACTTTTGTCTCTACGACATAAGAGGCACAGAATCCGCTGAAGTGAAAAGGTATGCTTTATTACGCAGACGCATAAACAAAATTAACTCAGCGACTATGTCTTAGGAGGTTGTCACTACAACATAATGAGCTTTATGCTCTGGCTTTATGAAAATGTATTGTGTACTTTAACGCCAGTGCAGAAGTTTTAACGAAGTACGTACGTACCTACCTGCCTACCTACCTAGAGGTAGGTAGGCAGGTAATAAGAGAATTCTCGAACAAAAACTTTTTTTACATGTCAAAATATAAACTCATAAACTACACGTACGTCACGTAAAGTTTTTAAGTAATCTTTAACGGGCGTCACACACGTTAGCTCTAATGTACCTACTTACCTACATAACATTCCTTTCTTTCCCATGCATGTCAAAATAAACATTAGCTGCCACAATAGAAAAGATCCTACTTAAATACAATAGCGGTGCGTCGCAGATGTTTGCTATTCCATTTTACGTAGGCGTTACAAGTAGGTAGGTAGGTAGGTATCAAAGGTTTATTTTGCGTTCACATTAAGTCATTATTTAATTGTTTTGATAATAATCATTATTTTAATGGTCATTATCAAAAGATCAATTTTTAATCTGTAAATGTAAAATGTCTATAATAATATCTTATTTGTGATAGTAAGTATACCTACATATCACCCATCACCGTACCGCCTACGCCTTATCGCTGCTACTGCTCAGTGCTAGTCTTCTATAATATGGATGTACCTACTACAAACAACAAGTAGGTAGGTACCTACCTATTTATTTATTATAGTAAGTATATCAGAGTCATCTAGTACCCATAACACAAGCTCTGCTAACTTTGGGGCTAGATGATGCTGTCTGAAAAGTCCAGCATTAAGTACCTACTTATATTTATTTATTACTATACTAGTGCGGAGCTCATTGTGCGCAGACAATATTGTACACGTCGCGGGCCGGCAATGGATCAGATTAGCGCAGGATCGTGGTGGATATACCCAGCAGTAGGTGAAGTCAGGCTGTGGGTGGGTGATGATGAGCGCGGAGCTCACACCTGCTACACAGCGTCGCCGCCCATGATGCCGGGCAAGAGAAGCGAAGGCGGCGATATTGCGTACCACGCACTCTACAGTACGAATCATGGAGGTAACACCGCCTTCCACCACTTCGGTGTTCTGCCGCCTACGAGTCTTGGTACCAGCTTGCTCTAGCTTCATCCACTGCGCCCTCTGCGAGTCAGAGGGACGCGCGGAGAAGACCATTAGTTATCCGACAATGACTTCGTTGTCCGGTCATTGTCGGACTTAGCAGGGTACACCGGTTCTCTACTGCCGATTCCCCCGGTTCCTCCCCGGGACAAGCAGCTTTGAGTGCACGAGAAGGTTGTCGGGTCGCATTTTTCAACCGATTTTGAACTCGGTACCTACTATTAATTACCTACTTAATGCGAAAGTAAGTTTGTATATAACTAGTAGGTAGGTAGGAGGTACCTACAACAAAGTAGGTAGCGTTCAACCTTAAATTAATATACTCTTCGAAAATTGCCCTTGTGTGTGCTGCATAAGATCTATTTTTAATTGAAATATTGCATAGGAAATAAACTCCGGAATACACTCCGGTGAATAGGTAATGCGAGTCACATCCATACTAATATTATAAATCTGAAAGTAACTCTGTCTGTCTGTCTGTCTGTTTGTTACGCTTTCACGCCCAAACCGCTGAACAGATTAAGCTGAAATTTGGCATGGATAAAGATTATACCCCAGGGACGGACATAGGCTACTTTTTTCTTTAAATATGTAATAAGGGCGTGAAAATAAGGGTTGCAAGTTTGTATGGGGAAAAAAGTTGAGCGACGCTGGGCGAGGTCATAAAGATGATGGGTGACCGCCACTTTTTGCTCTGTTTTTGCATTGCAGATTTTTTTATTTTTTTTTCTCATTTTGCATGATAAATGATTTTTAAATTAATTAAAAACATTTAACATGTATATTTCCACTCATCAATACATACGAAATTAAGATTTTTTTGATATATTAAAATACTTTTTCTTAGGCTTTGGTTAGATCTATATCACGGAGGTCAAAACTGCTTTTTACTTTTTTCTCCTAGGTGGCGTTTCTACTATAGCGGAGGTCGAGATACGATCATTTTGAGTTTTGAAAGCTATTGGAGATTTTTGCTTAGACTTTTCGATAATTTTTATAGGTTTTCAACTTATGTTATTTTACTGACGAAATCGCGGATACATACCAGCTAGAAAATAAAATATTTTTCCTTGGCGTTGATTAGCAACGCAAGCAACGCCATCTATATTTTTCATTTTCACAACTAGGTAGCGTTGCGAGATCAAGAATACAGATCATTTAGCGTTTTGGAAATAAAAATAGGCAGTTTCATAGACGTAAGATTCGAAAAGAAATTTTGTGTTAGTGAATGTTTGTTTTGTTGCCACGTATCTCCGTGACGACTTAACCGATTGTAATGAAATTTGGAACGTAGATGCTTTAGCTTTTTTACTTGAATATAGGCTTATCTAATTTAAAAAAATCAACCCATATAGATGTTTTACAGGGTGTTAAAGTTAGTATGGAAAATTTGATTCCTTAGTCTGATTCACTTCAAACACAGTGTAAATAAACTTTAGGTAACACTCCTGCACTTGAATCCTAATGATGCGCAGACGAAGTTGCGCGGGTCAGCTAGTTCATCATAATTTGATATTGCTCTCAGTTAGGGCTGCCATCCGGGTTTCCCCGGATTTGTCCTAGTTTAGAGGGCGTCCGGGGAGCGTCCGGGCGGGGTTTCATTTTAAGTCCGGGTTAAAAAATTTGAAGTGATTGGCTAAAGACGTAGGTATCGTGCTACTATCGGCAACCTAATACTATCGGCAAGAAAAAGACGTAGGTATCGTGACGATTTATTCTAAAAAAATTTGGCTCGCTCCGCTCGCCAGTGCGGACAAAAAACAAAAAGTACAATCACTTGCAAGATCTGTGTTTGCCTTTTCTGTTTTCTTAATAAGTAGTAGAAGAACTTAGAAGTAGTAATTCTTATTGAAAACAGAAGGTAGGTACCTAATACGTGCTAATTCTATAGTCAAGAACGAGATGAATCGTGTTGATTTTTTCTGAAAAAAAAGGCTCGCTAGGGGGCGCCGCGCCGGCCGTATCTCACACAGGGCGCTGGTAGTGCAAGCTTTTTTTTGCCAATCTAGAAACGGAGACGCTTCGCTCGCTCAGTGAATAATGATAAAATACCTACATAAACCTACTTATGTAAAAATTTTAGTCTGAAAATAAAATAAAACACAAGACATTTTCAGCTGTTTTAGACTAAAATACTGACTATGTTTAAAAAAACCTCATGTCCGGGTTTTGGGCTCTAAAATCCGGGGTATTCACGTGTCTTGTCCTGGTTGCCAAATTTAGAGATGGCAGCCCTAGATTCAACTAGAATAAAGTTTACCTACTATTATCACAAATCACAAAGGCCTCTGTTTATTTGACTGAGGTTTGTTGAGCAAGTTGAGCTAGAGACAAAGGCCTTTGTCATTTTAAAACTGTCTGTTACACACAGTGTTGCCACAGTGGTCAACTCTAGATCTAACGGAGCAAAATTATAGATACCACAGAATTTACTACACATGATATGATGATAATAATTATTTATTATTATTATTAGGAGCCTGTAGCGTCCCACTGCAGGGCAAAGGCCTCCCTTCCCTCTCTTCATTCGTCTCTATTTTGGGCCACCGTGGACCAATCCTTTAAGTGTATGATGAATGATAATAATAATAAATAATGCTGGACATTACACACCACATCATCTAGCCCCAAACTAAGCAAAGCTTGTACAATGGGAACCAGATAACTGATATACCTACTACTTATAGTTTTTTTTTTTGTAAATAATATATCTATACTAATATTATAAAGAGGAACGGTTTGTTTGTTTGTTTGAATTGAATAGGCTCTGAAACTACGGGACCGATTTGAAAAATTAATCCTATGTAAGTAAAAAAAGATTTTAAAATGCATCCCAAAAATTTGCACACTGATGGCAACCCTGGTCGCCGGTCAGCCATCATGCCTCCATTTCATTTCTGTCTGTGGGCCATATCATATCGTTCGAGTTGTGCTTGTGCGTTCCGTCTAGGTAGGTAGGTAAATAATTGTAAGACCTTGTATTGTATTGTAAATATTTGTATTCTTTTTGTTATGGAGGACCTAAAGTCATTTTTAGAAGCTGCCAAATTATCGCATCTGCTCGATTATCTCAGTGGTAAGTAAAACATAATTTACTTGTAGATAAATTGTTGCACAAAACACATGTGCTATCTGAAAGATGTAGGTTAGGTTATCGGCTGTGGTGTGGATTTATAATTTCCAGTAGCGAAGTTTGATTAAGGGTGCTTACCTACCCTGGACCTATTGACTTTGAGGGCCTACTCAATAGCGACGCTACGCAATTAGCGGCCAAATCCATATTCGCCAGTGCTTAGGCGCTCAACGTCGGGATCGGAGCTTACGGATTTATTTTGTCATTCGTATTGAGAAAATGCAAAATGGAAAATCAAATCAGCATTCTCTCAATACAAATGATAATCCGTACCTACACTCAATGGACAAGTACCTCCAACAGATGTGTGCACTGATTAGAAGGCGGCCGGGACTTAGAAAAATTTCGAGATTTTTTTTTATTTTTTATTATTATTTACTTCTCTTATAGATCTCGTAAAAATAAAGCTTTTTTGCCGTATATTTTTTTTTCGTCCGACTTGTAGTTTTTGAGAAAATCGTCGATAAATGTTTCAGTAAGATTTTAATATCTTTAATTTATGGAAAACTATGAGTCTGAGAGAAAAATGGTTTTCAGGAAATATCTTTATTTTTGTTCAAACTTTAAGTAAAAATTGAGAAAAACGTATGTTTATAGAGTAACAAGTATGTTGAAAATTTTTCTGTCTTTGCCTTCAAAATAGTACAATGGTGCCAGCGACTTATAAAATTTTCAAAAGTTTTCTCAATATATATATATATGTATATATTTTTTGCTTCTAGGTCCAAGAGCACATAAAATTAAAAGCTTTTAGCGTTATAAAATATTTTAGTCCGATGCTTTATTTCGTCTAAAATCTAAATTATTTATCCTGATTCTATGAAAAAGTTTGTCTTCTCAGAAAACAATTTTGAACACAATGCCTAGATCCGTTGGAAGAACTTTACAGAACCTTGTCACAACGAATCTTTAGTTCTCTGAAGCATGACTAAACGATTGCGAATGTCAAGATCTTCTAAGGGTCATCAAAATGGGTTCTACGCAGCTACTTGCAGCCAACTTTAGAAAGCCAAAGATCCGTTGTGCTTACTGTTCCCTAAATGCATGCTACCTACTAACATGTGTGTGTGCTTTATCTTGCATTTAACAAATTTTCAGAGCAAGGGATGGAATTAAAATTTTTATTATTAGCCAATGATAATGACCTAAAAGAACTGGTTCCTCGCATGGTAGACAAAATAAAACTGCGGAATGCTATAGAAACATATAGAAAGGTTTGTGCTTACTTTTGTCAGGCTTACATGTATAATATTAAATGGTACTATTATTCCATCGGGGGGGTTAGAAATGAATATGTAAGAAAGCAAAATTGAACAAAATCAAGTATAGGGAACGGCTGAACTCACATTCAAACCACCTGGCTGACAGCTTACAGGATACCTTAACTCTTGGGGATAGTTAGTAAGCTGAGCAGCGAGGTGCTTTGAATGTGAGTTAAGGTCAATTATGCTTGCTTACATAAAAATCATTTTTAACCCCCGATGCAAATATGTGTAACCTATGTTATGTGGGGTGTAAGGAAAACAATACAAAATGCATAAAAGCCATCATCTCAACTTTAGGAAAATATCCAATCCCTGTTTATTATACAATGCATGTATGGCGGAGGGCAGGTACCTTAACCGTTGGAGCTACAAGAAAACACTCATTGGAGACCGTCTCTAACCTTTTGAGAGATTTTGAACTGCATTCACAGATTTTGAAAAAAAAATGTACAATCAGTGACAAAATTGCCAAAAGTAAAAAAAAAAAAATTATGTTAAACCTCAAATAGTCCCATAGAATTTGTTGATCCCTAAATGTAGTAGGATCGTTTGGCAACAAAAAAGAAGTCTAGTTAATTTATCGATTTTTAGTACAAAATGTATTGGAAAAGTTTTAAAAGATTCCTGACTTTTCTACTACTAAGGTTTCACCTTAAATGGCCCCATATATAGTCTTTTGATCGCTACATGATACTAGATCGATTGGCATAAAAACATTTTTTTTTTACTTTTGGCCTTTATGTCGCTGACTGTACATTTTTTTCTAAATCTGTGAATGCAGTTTTAAATGTCTTTAAAAGTTAGGGACGGTCTCCTAGGTTAGGGTGTTTTCCCGTAGCTACAACGGTTAAGGTACCTGCCCTCCATGGCCCATCTCAAGAATCCAACCTGTATAATATAATACAATAAATCAACCCACGGTGGAAGCATCACATAATTTTAGACAAGTTGATATAAGTATTTATCTAGAGAGTTTGGTGTTCATGTTTGTAATGGGTATACATTATGGTCATGATTTTAGTTTAATTGATTAACATTAAATTTATTTTTTAGCGCAGCTCAAGTAAACTTTACAAAATTTCTTACAATATTTTTTGTTTAAAAAAATGGTATAATATGTGTTTCAGGCTGAAATAGAAAGCATCGATGTTTCGACTGTTTCTAACTTTGAAATTATTGGAACTGACATAGAATGCCCTCCATCACCTGCATCAAACGTTACTAATGTGGAAGTTAGCTCACTGAATGTTGTGTCGGTAAGAAGATGGAAATGTTTGAGCTCATTTTAGTACAGTATACTGTCATGGTTACATAATTAGGTAATTATTAATGAATAATAACTGTCTTTTAGGTAACACCTGAGCCAGGTCAGAGTGACTCTAAAACCACCAGTACACCACAGATTGCCAGGGGCCCGAAAATTTTGCCAGTAAGAAAAAAAAATATCAGCTCCCTGCATTTATCCCACTCTATTTAATTTTGGGATTCATAGTTGGAGTCCATTCCCACTTGCTTTAAGGTCATGAGGATCTTTGCTTTACCTAAAGTCAAGTATCATTTATTTAATAGGATACAAAGGATCACTTTGGAAGGAAACATCTTACAAGTTAGGTAAATCTAAGTGCCAGTTCTCTATAATGATGCTTTTCTGTTTCAGGATTTCGTCGAAGAAGAGTGGCAATTTATTCAAGAAATTGGCCCCCTCGAAGACAGAAAGCCACTCAAACAATTGCTTGAACTCACCACCTTTGGAAAAGCCTTACTGGAAAAAGAGGAACCGTTTCTCACTCCCAAAGAGCGAAAAGCTTTGGTGCAGTTAGTTGTGGAACACCAACTCCGTACATTACCAAGCATCAAAGACACTATAAGACAAGAGGTGTGGTCCAGCTGGGCTAAAGAAATCTGCTCTGTATTTAAAAAAGAACATCCGGATATTTATTATGTGCCATATCGAGTAACAGAGCGCCAGGCTTTGCCTGCTTCCGGTCTGCTGCACAACCGGTTAATTACTCATCGCCGCTTTCTTAAGTCGGATTGTAAAAGGGCCAATAGCAGTGGTAACAGCAGCCCTAGCAGTGGGAAATCGGCGGAAAAACGTTTGCGACCTCTTCCTCCTGATTCCTATCATAGTTATGACGACCCAACAGACGCAAGCAATGACATAGAATGGCTTGAAGGTTCTTCATCGCCTTTCGATGTCGTTTTGAGAAAATGGCAATCAACTTTTAAGGTCAGGGAAAAACTTTTAAAAGAGAAGTCCATTGAAGATTATTTCCAGCAGTTTCCTGTCTTGCGTTTGCCGGCTGGTCACCAACTGGTAAGTGAATACTCAATATCTACGTAAATGACTGTATAATCTCTCAAATATAATAAAAATAATGCTGGAATTTTTCACACAGTTTGGTGCTAGATCCCCAAAGTAAGCAGAGCTTGTGTTATGGGTACTAGATGACTGACATATTAATTATGTACTTTTTTGTTTGTAAATACATACATATTATTATACATAGAAACACCCAGACCCGAGACAAATATTTGTAGATTATACAAACATTGGTCCCGCCGCTGGGATCGAACCCGCAACCTTTTGCGTAGCAGGCGGGCCTTCGCCCACTGCGCCACAGAGAGAGTCAATGACATGTTTTAATTTAATGTCGTCCATAGAATTACATTCTGTTTAATATGCGTTTAGAGTTGTGTGTTACCATCATTGTTCTCCAAAATGTAAAGAATGTTTTCTTTGTTCTAGTTGGAAAGCGATTTCGATAAAAATTATCCCCTGGGATCAGCAACATTCATTGAACATTTTCCATTGATAAAAAAAAGACTACTAGAGCTACTGGTGAATAAAGGGTCACATATAAGAGCTGAGTCAGCGGTCTCCGAACTACTGGACTTGGCAACTGGTAAGTTCTATTTATTTAATATTTAATTTCGTTAAAGTCGCCAGGACCAGTGGTTTAGGCTGTGCATTGTCAGTTAGTCAGTCAGTCAGTCGGGACTTTTCCTATTTATAATGAGATGGTTGTATTATGTGAAGCCTCTATATCTCATAATATCAGTAGAGGAGGCTATCGCTTTGCAACTTTAGGTTTGATTTTAGATTACACTTGCTACCGCGCGCGGCTTCGCCCGCGTGGTACCAACATTTTGAATAGCCTATATGCTATTCCAGGTCACTATCTACGTCTATTCCAAGTTTCATCTAAATCGGTTCACTGCCTTAGGCGTGATTGAAACACAAATATACAAACATAGTCACACTTTATTATATTAGTAGAAATAGTAGGATAGGATAATGTATTTTATTTTTGCCTGGCCAAAACACGTCTTAAATATACTTTGGTTTATTCTAAACAGAAGGAGAGGAGCAAGGAAGTGTTGCTGCGCTGAGGTGCATTCCGTATTTGGTTAAACAAGTGCCCCCCGTATCAAGAAAGGTTAAAGGAAAACAGTGGAAGCCTGCACGCATTGAAGTGTCACAGGCGTTCATTGGCCATGTTTGTTCACCGGGAGACATTCAAAGGTGCATTGATGATCGCCTGACCTTAGCACGTGATAGAGGTATTACCTTTGGACCATATATAATAGCGGTGGGAACCTCCTGGTCAACTATATATCAATATGAAGTTGTGGTAACGAAAAACGTGAGGTACCAGTTTAGTGATGTAACAACCGCGCTCACCACTGCCTTCAAAATTTATTTTGCTCTTGATATTGAATATGCTGGTGATGCTGCCCTGTGTTGGGTGTTCTTGCAGCGGGCAGTCTATAAAATTGTTACTAAGTTTGATGCCCTCTACGACAAAAGTGTCACCATAAGAGAATTGATTAAAGATTGCGAAAGATTTTAACCTCTTTAACAAATAAAATGTATAAAAATAATAAGAAAAGATTTGAGATTCCACTGAAATATTCAGTTGGCGGCGGGGTCACCACCTTTTAATCCGATTAGTCCTTAAGGCTATACCGGGACCTGCCATCGCTAATGCGTAAAGGTGACCCAGGGTTCTTTACCCACCAACGGGGGTAGGTAAAGAGCTCTATAGGGTGGGTCTATAAGATTTTAAGGGGTCCGACTGGTTCCGATACTAATCACATACAAATACAATACAAGGTTTTACAATAAAATATTATTTACCTACCTAGACTGGTTCCGCTATTCTTCACTGCCTACTAATCGTTTTGTTAAAAGCTAATTTCTATAAAGAAAGTTCTATTATTGTTAATAAAGTAGAATCAGATAATGTTCACTTTGCACGTATACGCACCTTGTACGTATACGATCGTAAACAATTAGCCTTTAAAGCACAACAATTAGACACTATTGGATTTGATGACCATTATTATGCATACCAAGTTAATGTTCCTGACTATGAGTTAGCAATAATATATATTAAGTATGAGGATCTTCAGCATCGCTCTCCATGTAATTTTGTCGTTATTGGCTATGGTACTCCTCCTGAAAGTTATGTAATTTTGAGGAAACCTCTTTAACAAATAAAATGTATAAAAATAATAAGAAAAGATTTGAGATTCCACTGAAATATTCAGTTGGCGGCGGGGTCACCACCTTTTAATCCGATTAGTCCTTAAGGCTATACCGGGACCTGCCATCGCTAATGCGTAAAGGTGACCCAGGGTTCTTTACCCACCAACGGGGGTAGGTAAAGAGCTCTATAGGGTGGGTCTATAAGGTTTCAAGGGGTCCGACTGGTTCCGCTATTCTTTCTTCCTTGTAATGGTTTTGTAAATAATTTTAAATGCTTAATGTCATTGTCAATATTAATGTACAACATCTTTTGGGTATAAAGAGAAAGTAAGGTAAACCTTACTTTGACATTGACTAAAGTCAAGCCTAGTTTTAAATACTCTAGTAATGTAAACCTCTATAACTTGTTTGTTGATTCAGTGCACCTATTGGATTTGTTTGCGAGTTGTACGCATGTGGCAGCAAAAGAGATTAGTGAAAGCCGAACCCGTTTTAGTTAGGTTAGTTTGTGAAAACTCTACGCGTATGGCGTGCCGCAGCAGCGGCTGCCGAAGCGCCAATTTCGATCTAAGCAGAAGTCACTATCCTATTACATCGAAATTGGCGCTTAGGCGGGCGCTGCCACGGCACGCTCGCTCCGTTCGCTCGCCTCGCACGTAATTTTTTTCACTAACTAACTAAACCTAATACTAATTTCGGTAATTTGGCTTCGCCGGTACAGTTTTTGTTGTTTTATGTTATCTTATACAGGGTGAGTTTTGTCTAGCGCCCTCTGAGGGGAAAATGTAAACGGCTTTAGTTATGGAATAATGTTGATAGGAGTCTGGGGCTTGATTTTGATAAAATTAAGAATTGCATTTAAAAAGATTATTAATATTAATTTATTCAGCAAAAATATATCTTAATTTTATCGAAATTGAACCCGTGACTATTAACAACATTTTTCCATAACTATAGCCGTTTGCATTTTCCCCTCAGAGGGCGCTCGACAAAACTAACTCTGTATACCTCATAGCTAATAGTTGGTTTGTTTGTATGGATGTTACTCTGGTTACAGCTTTTTAATTAATAAAAGTGTTTATTTTAATCTTTTTTTAGTTTAATTGATCTACACTCCTTGGAGTCATCGTGACAGTGGCTAGTGTGGCAACGTTAAGGTGATATGTCTCAAAGGTATGTTTTCTTAAGCGTTTCTTCAAATTATATTATAGCGACATATTCAGGAACCCCTCCCACACAATCGAAATCCTCTGAGGTGGGGTATTCGATGTAAGTAGCTGTCCAATTAACACAGAGAGCTGTTGAGCTCTGTGAGCTTTAAGGAGCCTCCTCCCCTTTTATAGGATCGTTTTATTGTCCCATGATATATCATGATAGTTATATAATGGGCCAATAAAGCTATCATACAAAAGGGCAATAAAGCAATAAAGCTTTGGAGGCTAAAGGAGGCTCCTTAAAGCTCACAGAGCTCAACAGCTTTCTGTGTTAATTGGATAGCTACTTACATCGAATACCTCACCTCAGAGGATTTTGATTGTGTGGGAGGGGTTTCTGAATATGTCGCTTTAATATAATTTGAAGAAACGCTTAAGAAAAATACCTTCTCTGCCACGCATTTTCCTCAACTATTTTATAGCAACAGTATAAGTGACGCCCTCCCCCTCACATACCTATATCTCTCCCAGGTATATGAGGGGGAGGGCGTCACTTATACTGTCGCTATAAAATAGTTGAGGAAAATGCGTGGCAGAGACATATCACCTATCACGTGGGCACAGCAATACACTGTCACTGTGACAACACAACCTAGACGTAGGGACAGCAGAACATTGCCTCTGTGACAATACACTGGTAGACGCAGGGACATTAGTACACTGTCACAGTGACAATTCACTGTAGACGTAGGGACAGCAGTACATTGTCATAATCACAAAGCACAGTAGACATAGGGACAGAAGTACACTGCCACAGTGACAATTTACCGTAGGCATAGGAACAGCCGTACATTGTCATAATGACAAAGCACAGTAAACATAGGGACATCAGTACATTGCCACAGTGACAATTTACCGTAGGCATAGGAACAGCCGTACATTGTCATACTGACAAAGCACAGTAAACATAGCGACATAAGTACATTGCCACAGTGACAGCTGTACACTGTCACAGTCACAATTCACCGTAGACATAGGAACAGCAGTACATTGTCATAATCACAAAGCACAGTAGACATAGGAACAGAAGTACACTGCCACAGTGACAATTTACCGTAGGCATAGGAACAGCCGTACATTGTCATAATGACAAAGCACAGTAAACATAGGGACATAAGTACATTGCCACAGTGACAGCTGTACAATGTCACAGTCACAATTCACCGTAGACATAGGAACAGCAGTACATTGTCATAATCACAAAGCACAGTAGACATAGGGACAGAAGTACACTGCCACAGTGACAATTTACCGTAGGCATAGGAACAGCCGTACATTGTCATAATGACAAAGCACAGTAAACATAGGGACATCAGTACATTGCCACAGTGACAGCTGTACACTGTCACAGTGACAATTCACCGTAGACATAGGAACAGCAGTACATTGTCATAATGACAAAGCACAGTAGACATAGGGACATAAGTACACTGCCACAGTGACAATTTACCGTGTCAAAAAGACATCGCCTTATAACGCGAAGCCAACGCAACGATGTCGAATTGTTAATATGACATGAACGTAGTGGTATTATGGACTTATCAACTTTGACGTAGGGACAATTTAGCAGAGGCTAATCTACAATGTTTGTGACAGAGTTGCGCATATGTGGCAACAAAAATCCGTCTCTAAGTTCCTTCGTCATTGATCTCTGGATACGACAAAAAAGGCTCAGTCGGAGTGATCAAGTTCCCTAGTAATCTCCTATTTGTTAAGGGATTTTTGTCACCGCGTTAATATTTTTTTTTGAGTGTAGCAGGTTTGTGTTTAAAATGGCTGTATGAATAAGTAATTCATATTCTTTCATTCAAAAAATACTGAATGAATGGATTTCAATGCAATTTAGCACATAGCTGATTATACATAATCTGGTAAGTATAGCGTAGGCTTCTTTTGTCTCAGAATAGCGAAGTTACAACGTAAATCGCAACAATAACTCGATCATATTGATGGAATTTGACGTGTCTCCATCTAGTTGAAAGAAATGTCTTCCTGATTCTACTACTGTTTTCAAAGTTGCCTACATCCAAACAGTAAACAAGGATGTTTTAAACAGAATAACATAATCAGCCCTCATTAAGTCGTGAATCGTACGAAACTTCAGTAATCCGAAGATTTCGGATCCGTGAATGTGTCAAGTCTTGTTTTGCACTTCGTGATTTTCTGCGCGCATAAGTTGGAGTGTTTGAAACTGTGATTAGATGTTACGTATCCCAGAGGCACGTGCTGGATGTTCTCGTTACTTTAAAATGGCGTACAGTCAACAAATATTGCTCGGCAAACTTCGTGCTTTGAAAACCGAACCTGTCCGAATATGCAACCAATAGTCTGCCGTCGTACGGCCGTCCCAATGTTCTAAGGCCATCTCCATCCCGCTATTTCTTGAGATTCGAATGTGACAGCACGTCGTGCGGTTTGATTATTGGTTGAATCATTTTGCTTTGTAGTTCGTATTTCAGGAACAAGATTGCCGAGGCGCACAATATTGGTGGTATCGTACTTAATAGTAGCGTTTTGTACTGAGGAAGAGGGAAAAGCAAAATTGAACCTGCTTTCTGTAATATATACAGAACGAAAAACTAAATGGCTTCCCCATCTATTTTACTTTATCGATTACTAGCTGTCCATCGCGGTGTTACCCGCGGTCCTTCGGGAAAACTCACTATTCCGGGATAAAATATAGCCTATGTTCATCAGGGATAATGTAGGATACTAATGGTGAATGATTTTTCAAATCGGTCCAGTGGTTTCGAAGCCTTTTCAATACAAACAAATCTTTCCTCTTTATAATATTAGTGTAGAAAATCGAATACCTACCTAAGTACTTACATAAACCACTAGAACTGTTCTAAATTTTATGTAAGTAGAAACAGAAACATAGCCTGGCTTCATAAAACTATTTCAGACATCTCTGAAATATGGTTTATTATCTAGGACAGACAAATAAGTATTCAAAGCAGCCGTTGGCTTCCCTCCCGTAACGGATACAATGCCGCCTGTGTTGCCCACACAAAATAATACGTTTTGTAGGGTTGCCAGGAAATACTTTTGTTTTTTTACTGGCAATAGATATAGTTTTCTGTTGGACTTGGCAGCTATGCCTAATATTTATCTGATGTTGTAATTTAAACCTAATATTATTTTATTTCGTGGAAAATAATATCTGATCTCTGGAATTACCTAGTAAGATTTTCAGGCAATAGTACACTAAATATGTAGTTATTTTCGTAAATTAAATCAATTTAAAAAAATTCAAAGCTTTCACTGTAAAAAATATGAGATCTCTACCAGTAGAACCAAGCCACTAGCTAAACCCCACTTTGTGCTTTTAGCAACTACCGTGCCGCTGTCACTGTAAAATTAATAGGAGATCTCTACCAGTAGAACCGAGTATTTCTGACCTCATTGTGTTCTTGGCTCCACTACCGTGCCACCAGATAAAACCATTATTTAAGTCTGGCAGCCCTGAAGTTGGCTCTATCTAATATTGCCTGAAGTCCTGGGTATAATTTAGGTCACGTAGCAATACAGCATAACACAATGCTTCATCTTGAATGAAGATAATTTAATCCTTATAACTAATCAGGAAACGGAAACAGGTTCCTTTGAAAATGTCAAAGACACGTTTTTTTACGATTATTAAGTTCACTTTTTGCAATTGGCTTTTCATAATTATGTTAGTAGGTAACAAGAGTTTTTATATAAAATACTTATTATTAATTTACTATTTCAAAAGTCAGTAGTTCGTGTTTTGATTGCTTTTTGAATAAAGTACTTACCTAAATAGCTTGCGTAGTAATAAAACAATGTTCTCGTTACACAAAATATGCGCAACGATTCCGCATAGTTTTAATTCTAAGAGCAATTTTGCTGTTACTTAATTTTCAAAGTTTTACGAGTCCAGTTAGCTATTGCTTGTTACTCGTGAAGCAACTCATAAGTTTTGTTTAATACAAGTTCTTTTTTTATTTTGAAAGAAACTTAAAACACCCAGTAGATAGATAGACATAGATAAAAAACAGGGGCACGACTGAATCCCGGCGACGCGGCAGACATTCTCTCCGATCTTTTAAGCTGAGGCCTCATAGTGCGTTGCGTCGTCGCAGCGTCAACGTTGGGTCAGGCTGAGGCCCCATTTGGTGCGTTGTGTTGCGTCATCGTAACATTGTGTCTTTAAAAACCATATTATTAAGTATGTAAATCGACCCAACGTTGACGCTGCGACGACGCAACCCACTAATGGGATCACATAATATTTTTATTATTGTATGTACTTACACAATTGTAAATTTTAATTTTCTGTGAAAAAGCGTTTTGAAAAAAGATCTTTAAAACTCTAAATTGCTTATGGAATAGTTAGGTAAGTATAGGTAATTCACACATTAAGATGTAGGTACCTAAGTACACTTCGCCCAAGTACTAAAGTAAGTACTTTGTCTGCGCAGTGAACGCTTTTTCATACAATTTTCATACAAAAAATTCATACGAGTTCTGCGCAGACATACGGCTAACTTCACGAATGCCTAGATCCGTTGCGCGAACTGTAAGTAGGTAACTTTGTAGTAAAGCAGTTGTATTTAGACTCTAAATACCCCTGCTTTACTACAAAGACAATTACACAATCTATCAGCCACGAAACTATTAAGATGGTCTTCATTCATCATTATAAACCCCGGTAAAGACCTTAGCTTCATTATTCAACATAATTTAGTGGTCATATCATAAAGTACAGGAAGGGCTAGACGAACATACTTGGACCGAGTTGAAGACGTTTTGGAGAAGAGACACAAAAGTAAAATATTTATATTAAATTTTATTTTATTTCAGCATTACATACAGCCATAGATAGTTCTTTTGAACTAGTGTGGTGAAATGATTATAAGTACGTGCGCCTCAAAGAGGCTCCTTTCGTGCACTTGACACATGTTTTCGAACTAAGTAAATAAAACTAAGACGGCTATTTGATAAGGAGATAGCAATACTGCAGGTAGAAAATGCTCGCCAATTGTGCATTATTCTGTAATTTTGTGCAATAAAGTATTTAAATAAATAAATAAATAGCTTATGTACGCTCTAGATTAGCGCATAGGTTTTTTTTATTCCGGACAATGAAGCATTTACAAAGGGTTACGGATCAACGCGGAGCGCAGCTTAGTTATGCCCTAAACTAAACAACTAGGCCCTTATTAATAAACGTGGTGTAAAGTTACGCCAGGCTTAAACTCCAAGCGCCTTACTAATGAACGTGGTATAAAGTTATTCCTGAGTGTAAACTGTCAAAATGTATGGTTATTCCTATTTTATTCCGAGGAATAACTTTACACCACGTTTATTAGTAAGGGCCTTAATGTTTAACTATGTTTAAGATGTGTGTGTCAAAATTATTTTCGGAACATAGCTTTACAGCGGTTTCTTTTTCCTGCGCCTCAGTATCCGTCCACGAAACACCCTATATTTTGTTTACCGTTCAGAGTAAACTCATTGCGGCAACCTTTTTCCTTGTTTCTGTTAGTGCCATGTTATTCATGTTCTGTGGAACATGTTCCTGAAAATATGTGGTTTTGCTTTGTTTATTTGAACCGGTTTGTATTTTCAAAGCATTTATAAAGCATTTGTGTTGTTTTTTTTTTCATTATTTATTAAGGAGGGTTTAATCAACAATGATTATAACACCATCGAAGTGTACTTAAAGTTACCATAACTATCACCTACTTAGACCAATTTTAACTAATTTTACCAACGCTTTGGCTTGCTCTGATCTCTCTGAAGTCGGAATCTTCACAGATATATTTTTCAACAATCTATGAAGAACAAGGATTTTTATAGAAAAATGAAAGTCAACATTTTCGATTCCGACGGGATTCGAATCCGCAACGATCACATGACCCTCTTAAAGCCGGAGTGCCTTACTATTCGGCCACGGAACCCGCAATCGACATTTTTGATAAGCTCATATTTTATTGGTCATAGCACCGGTACCATTTCTCAATGAAATTCCTAAGTGTGGTATAACACTATAAAAAACTGTAAATAGGGATTTGAATACTAAGTAATTAGTAGGCAAAATCCTATAAAAAGAATGATATCTGCATATTATACGCATATGCTTATAGGCACCTTCACCCAGACGGAGTCCACAAAGGACGTCTCTTAGCAAGGAATCAAATTAACACGGAGCCGACGCGATATGAAGTCTTTATAAAATTGCCTTTAATTACGGGAGAGTGTTCCTGGCCAGTTAACACGACGCTAGTTGATGGCGCTAGTATTTAGGTAGGTATGTGATATTGAATTAGAAGCTATTAAGATGAAGAAATTGAAAGGGGTAAGACCATAATTATAAAATAAAATAATAAATTTCTCAATTTGACTAGTTAGCCTTTAAGAGCAAATTTCGATATGGCTACATCGCATTTGGACTTTTAATAGATTCTACGATAGGCTTGATATTTTAACAGTTTCTGAGAGGTTCCTACTAGCATAGTGTAAAATTTTATTTGGACAGTGAAACTCATTGATGCACAACTTTATTCACACCCACGATCTAAAGTTGAGGCCACTTTCACTAGACAACAAGTCATAGTCTATTCGACCGAGCTACTCGCCTCGTTCGACCCAACCCTTAGCTGTCGTAGTCAGACGCTCAGAATACGAAATTAATTACGAAAACATTATGATGAAGCATTTCCTTTCACACCCTGAACTTTAAAAGCTAATGTGTTCTAAATTAACCTAATGGTGGTTATTAGTAGAACTGTATTGGAGTGGGATGGTACATTGACTTTTGATTCGGTAGTAGGTTCGAATCCTGACCGTGAATGTTTTGAAACATTTTTATAAAATTAGCGCCATTTACACGATAACATTCTTTTATAAGGTAGTTATAGAAATCCCCTTCGAAAATCCCCTGCCTCCAGATGAGATGTTCAGGGGATTTTTAGACAAAAAAGCTCTAAAAATCCCCTGAATCAGTTATTTTAATTAAAACAAAAATGATTTTAATATTTTTCAAAAAATACCATTCTTGCCTCTTGCCACGGAATATTAGCTCATGCTCCGTTGTGTTAGAGAAAGCAAGAGGCAAGAATGGTATGACAGAATGCTACCGTGTAAATGGCGTAATAATGATCCTATATCTAGGGAATTTGTGATTTTAGTGGTCCTTGACTATTGCGATGAAGGAACCCTCAATTTGACTAGTTAGCCTGAGCTGATATGACCAGATTATAAATTACATAACCAGATTTATTTTAGTAAATATCATATTTTTACTCACAACTTCTCTTTGGTGAAGAAATTCGTTTTCCACCTGTCCTATCTTTCACAAGTTCAGCTCCAAACTAACTGAGAATTGAGATGTAATTCTAAACTTGTGGACAACTCTCGAGTTGAACTCGCTGTCAAACACACGACTCAACTTTACGTTCAAACTTGGATCTGTGAATTCATTTTGATGAACTACGAGTGCTCAGCATGTGCTACGGCGTAGCACTTGTCTACGAGTGCTACATATTTTGTACCCTTTATGGTACAGGGGCCGTATTCACGTTCCTTTTTTCGTTCGTTTGATGAAAATTCGGATGCTTCCCACCACGATATCTGACTTCAAGGGCCAATTTTCCAAACGTTAAAACACGGTCCTAACCTAGGACCAAATATTCCAAACTGAAAACACAGTATACAACAGTTTTGTTTTTTTTTATTATGTCGATAAATACTATGCTTACCTTCGTTGTTACTTTTGTTAGATAGAAGTTTGTTTGTTGGTAAATAAGTGACTTTAAGAAAGTTGTTGAAGTTACCAAAACAATGTAGGTTAGGTACTTATATCATGGAATGTTTGTACGTTTGTATGCAAATGAAAATCACGCGTCTATGATGTCGCAGACAGACTAAGCTTGGCAAAGTGTCAAGAACACTCTTTTCCGAGCCTATGGGCCTTTTCACATGCACTTGTTCATGCAGCTATTATTTTAATTACCGTGATATTCAGAAACAGGATCATTAATTTTGTTGCCATTTATATTATAAGTACCTACGCAAATATTACTTGCCTATAAATTAAGCTTTTTGTAACTACATTAAGTATATGTATTTTTGTTTTTGTTGTGGCACAAAATAAACTATTTTATCTAACTTTATTTACAGAAACTAAGCTACTACTTATCTTATTATATCTTTTTTGAATTTAATTATGCATAAAAAAAACTGCACCATGGATCGTTGAGGTTCGCGGGTTCAAGTCCTACAGGGACGCAATGTTTGGGATGCGATTTAAAATTCTGATTGTTTAGTTCTTTTAATTTAAGTATTTTCCTTGAGATATTTTTTAATCCTAAAATTTTAAATTAGTTTTAGAAATGGCAAAATAGTTTCCTCCACAAATGAGTTAAACTTTCTCTCTGGTCTCTGATGTTGTAAGAAGTGGCATAATTTGTGTAGTCAAAGTCAAAGTCAAAAAGCATTTACTCAGTAGGACCGCTGGGATCACTTTGAAACGTCTTAAAACTAGGTGATTCTACTCCTGCACCTTCGCGACCAATACCGTGAAGAACCAGGATAACAAACACAGTTTGGCGCCTAGCTTTTTTTAGGTGATCCATCTTAGATCTAAACTTAGGTAGAGATGACTAACGTGCCTTCGAGATTCATAATCCTCTTTTCATTAAACAATTTATGGTTTTAGAAATTGACTCTACGTGCCGTTTAAGTAGCAACATATGCATATGCAAAGGTGCTAATTCCCCCTTTCTACTTGAGATTACCCTCCGTTTTTGCCATTTAATCCCCACGTAGTCTTTGATGCAAGATGGAGGAAGACATCCAAAATAAAAGTGCAAAAAAATTGAGCCCCTGCACTTATAAGTTGTCTCTAGAGCGGCTTAAAGTTAGGACAAAAATAATATAAATTACCTATATGAAAGCTTGGAAAACTCGAGGCGAGGCAAAAGCCCAGCAGTGAGATAGATTTTCCTACAAAAATCAAACAAATCTAAAATCAAACAAACATGACATTAGGATGTATTGTTGGTAAATAATAATTACGTTTTAATACTAAAAAGAAAACCGACTTCAATGTTTGACTCGAAACGCGGTGTGACTCAGGGCGTCAAGCTGTCGATTCGATTTCTATTTGTGACATGGCTAGGAGGGAAGGTGTTGAGAGTTTTACGGGGAAACTATCAATCCCTCAGGAATAAAATTTATATGGGACCACCTCTGGAGTATACCCTTTCAAACATAAAAAGAATTTTGCAAATCGGTCAACAAATGGCGGAACCATCGCGTAACAAGATACAACAAAAAAAAAACATACAGACGACTTGAGAACCTCCTCCTTTTTTGAAGTCGGTTGAAAATGCCTAAAAATTTAATATCAAAATCAGGGAGTTTGAAGGTTACCTATCGTTTCCTATAACTACCTAACTGTCGGATAAGTAGTTGATAGACTATCAAATAAGTACTTCATCAGCGATGGTAAAGTTTGTGTGAGTTTTTGAAGTTCCTTTTCAGACGGTATCGGATGGGGGCTAGACGAAAAAACGTGTTCGATTTTTGCGTCATGATACATGTATATGTCAAAAGTCACAGTGCGAAGTGCGCAGTTGCGAAGCAGTCCATAGATTGTTACATTGTTAGTACGGAAGAGCGTTTCTACAATTTTAATAAATAATTTATTTGACAAATTATGCCAAATGTCTAAGTTGAAACTTCGTTCCAACCGAGTTTTCCACGACACTCACGTACGTCACGTACACGTTTTTGATTGTGTAGGTACTAAATGTGCATCTAAGCCTTTGACGGAATGCATATAAAGCGTTTTATTCCAAGGTTTTATTAGTCACTGATTAATCACTACAAAATCAAGAGTCCCTCGTCCCTCGAATTTCAGTTGAACAGCAACAAAAGAACAAACCGACCAATCAGCGCATTCCGCTGAAATTTATAGCCAATCAGAGCGCTGTAATTCGTGAATGGCGCAATTAACAACGAGTTTGTAATGTGACTCCGGTTTGGTTTGATTTTGTCCGAGAAGGGATAAATAAACGCATTTAATATGCAAACACCTTTGCCAAACCTTTGCTATTCTTTAAGTTTTTATTTTTTCTTTACGGGCGTGCTTAGGTAGGTAGATTCCTACCTAAAAGTTGTCTTTAAAAAAATACACAATATTTTAGTAGGTACAAAATCAAACAATCAAATTTCTAATTAAGTCCTTTCAATAGGTTTGTTATGCAAAATAATACTAACCCATAAAAATGAAATGGCCTAAATATACTTAAACACAACTCATAAGTCACAGTAAATAACTTTATAAAGACAAACACCCCACTTGAAAGGTCAAATAGAAAAGCAATCACCTGGAAGCAATATAAATATGAGAACAGTTGGAAATGCTCCATAAAAGCCGATATAAAATCGGCGATACATTGCACTCTAAAACAGTAGGTACAGGTCTGATAATAAAAAGTCACATCAATAAGAATTTTATTATTTCTATACCTACTTATATGCATGCCTCCCCGTAAAGCCTAAATCACTTACCATGAAGTTTTACTTGGTCAAACAAAAAATAGAATCTAGCTGTAATTGTAGATCGTTCCTATATATTTTTTTGTGTAACATGACCGACACCTAGGTTGGTATAAAACTGAGGATAACCTCAGTTTATAGGGTTATAAAACCCTTCTTGTCAGTCAGGTAAAAAATAGTTTGATTATTATTATTATTATTTATTCACAAAAAAAAAGGGCTTTGTCGCTGAGCGACTATATCGCCCAATCGGTATTAAACATCTTAACTTAGTCTTCATCATATAGGTCTTCATATTCTTTATGGTTTTACTTCATTATTGGTTTCTTCTTCTTCTTCTTTTATTCCTTCTTCTTCTTTTCATGACTTCACGTCAAATCTTTCTTCAAAATTTGTATTACGTCACATCAATTTGAGTCAATTGAAAAAACATAACGGCTTGTCTTTTCAAAACTCCAACGGAAATCTTTCGTCAAATGAGAAAACTTCTTGAATACTCCCCCATTCCATTTGCCAAATCTCCTGTTACATATCCAAAGCTTCATTAGTAAAATGCCACCGAAATTACATAATAAAACCTAGTAAAACACGAGAAAACTAAATAAAATAGCAGAGCCACTAGTAGCCTTCAAAAATGGCGAAAGAAGTCCATAGTTTGATTATAATAGATTTCCGATGTAACCTGTCAGTTGTGCCGCATTGTATTTAGTATCTCGTTCGCACTAAAAGTGTCCAAAATTATTTATTGAACGGAATTCACAGTTGGTTTATGTTTGATATGGAATTGTAGGAATTACGAAAGAAGTATCCGAGAAAGTTTTGTATATCTTATTGAAGTTGTCTGGAAGAGATGGCTAAAGATTGCTCATTGGTTAACTACCTACTCGTATTTCTTATGTATTTTCAGTCATTGTTCTTTAAGTATCGATCTAAGAGAACGTCTACCGTACCTTGGGGATACCACCGTGGGGATCCTGTTTTGTATTTTCTTTTTAGATCAAAAGAGTTCTTTATTAGACTTGAAAATGCTTATATAATTTAGTCGAATGTTTGTTATTGATGGAGATGTCTTCCAATAATTTGTTATCGAATTTCTATAACTGTATACTACCTACGATTTACTGAACTTTGATCGGTTTCACAGATTACCAAAATTGCCTTTTTTATTGTACCTAATAGATACGAGTATTGTCTGGTTTAAAGTAGAAAAATGTTATCAAAAAAAAAAGGATCGACTTCTTACTTACTTTATGAAGTTCAGAGGTACACTCGTAACAACTGGTTCGCGACTGCGCACTTCGCACTGTGACGTTTTAACCTATGTATTTGTCGTGAAGGTAAAATCGAGCGCTTTTTTTCTTCTAGCTATCCTCGATACCGTCTAAAAAGGAACTTCGTTCCAAAAGCTATAAATAAAAAGTACTCAACTAAGTTTGCATCTTTGTCTCATAATTAATAGCTAAACTAGAAGGCAAAAGGTAAGTTGTGAATTTGGCTGATGATGATGATGACTAATACAGGTCAAGGACAATGATTATTAAGGGTACACATTGGTGTTCTTATTTATTTTTTCCACGGATTAATTATGGACATTACAGTTAAACATTGACTTTTGTTTATTTTTAAACCCTCAGAGACAGAATGTAATTTTTGTGCTTACCTATTACCTACCTATTCTCTTTTATACGTATTATGATCGCACACATGGTCGCGCCATATGCGCCGCAGTGATTTTTCTATACAAAAAATGCTGATGGCGTCAGAAAATGCGGCTGGCCATAGATTTAGCATGGTACCTTTTTGGTACAGATAGATTTCGCATTTCAAGTTGAACTATGAACATTTTCTGTCATACTCGTCACTCTATGGCCCATTTTGCCTGAGCTAAAAAGAGCGGTCGCGATAGATACTTACGTGCGATTTTTTACGCAGCGCGCCACTCTGACACCAGAGCTTTCTTGTTTACTAACCAGCTGGTTACCAAGTTCGCGGTGAAAAATTACGGGTTTTCTCCTAAATGAATGTTTTTTTTGGACTGTGTTTGTGATATGGTGTTAGTTTGGCAATGATGCCTTGTGCTGCTCCACAATGTCGAAGCAGATTGGGTGTGCTTAGGGAGAATGAAGCAAATATTTATTTTCATCGGTAAGTCATACCAGTGAAAAATACGTTTGTGTTTAGAATTACGGAAGCTATTTTACAAACATTGTATCATTGCATCATTTAACATCGTTTTACATCGATTTCACGCGTGTATTTGGATAATCTCAATTAGAATTTTCGATCTAGCGAAATTTACATTCCTTTTTTGACATTTCTTGTACTCCATAGCTACGCAATAGTGCTGTAGTTGTGTCGACATATTTATCGATATTAATAATTTTTTTTTGTGTAGGTACTAGGCACATAACTATTAACTTTTTCATTTTTACTTTCTGGAAATAGGTTTCCAGCTGACCTAGATTTAAAAAAATCGTGGATCAAAAATATCAGGAAAGGCGAAGAATGGAGTCCTACTCAATACACAAGAATATGTTCCTTACTCTTTGAAAAATCATGTTATCGTGAAGGATATGGACGAAAAAATCTGCATTCATATGCAGTGCCCACAATATTTACAAACCATTTTTCATGCTGGTTTTTTTATTTAAGCTCAATTCAATGGTTCGTTTGATGAATTAAAGGTGGATAACTGGATACGGATCCTACCCTCAGTAATGGATTATTTATTTTCAGAAATTACCCAGAAAAAGAAAGCTCGTAGCTAGACATTCTGGCTATAGTGCGTCTACAAATACTGCTATAGATATCGAGGAATACTAAGTAAGCAGTCAGTTAATCGGTTAAATCTTTAATTTTACACTATGTACCTACCTTACAAAGTTAATATCCAATTATTTATTTTCAGAAATTACCTAAAAAACGAAAGCTGACTATGATGTAAATACATCTTCTGCCATAAATAACGACGAAGATCGAGTAAGCAGTTCATTGATAAAGTATCTACAAGTTAAGTGCCTGCTTACCTACTAATACCATAAACGCAAATGTTTGTGTTTGTGACTATTGAGGAAGTCAATCAAAGTAATTTTCAATATAGCACCAAGTCTCTTGGCCGGCACTTTTGACTTTTGGGCCCAGCCTTGTATAAAACGTGAATATATCCTATCCTTTGTATTAGTTACAAATTAAATAATGAATATTTATATATTTGTGTAGGTTACTATCACTTGATCACTTATTATGATTATCACTTGATAGGTTAGGTAGTAATATCTAATGATTATTATTGCTACTGTGTTCCTACCTATTTTTCTGTTATTGTACTGAGTATTGTAGTATTGTAATATGTTGAGTATTGTAATAAAAAAAAATATTTTCATTTTCATTTTTTTTTTCATTTTCATACCTACCAGAACAAGCTCTTCTACTTTGGGGCTAGATGATGCTGTGTGAAAAGTCCAGCATTATTTATTTATAACCAAAATAATAAAACTTTATAGCAATTACAATTTTATTACGTTCTACAGTAATAAAAGAATACCTATAGAATAGACAATTCTAAAAATTCATTAAATACTTTTTAATGTGATTATCGATAAGAAATGTACAGCACTATTCTACGTTTAAAACATATCAATAGTTGTCTATGAATGTAATGAAAAGTGGAGACGCTCAAATTACTCTAAAGTTCTATCTATTACATCCTATATATATGCGGCTGGCTTCTGACGTCTCAGCATTTCTTCTATTGAATTGACAGTTCGGCGTGGATAGGTCTGCGACCACCATTATTCGATTCCCTGCTCTCAAAACAAATGCTCCAATAAATCTTATTTGCAGTAGGTAGATAACATTAACAAACTTTCAGTCTGTCCCTTAAGCAATAAATACGAATTACTTATGCCCCTAAAGTTTGGGAACAAGTATTTCATACTAGCTAAGCCCCCAATTTTGCCTGCATGATACCAATATAATTTTTTAGCACCTTCAAAATATAAAAATGTCTACCGCCATGATAATCTCTCAATATCTCGTGGCACCCAGCAGTAAGACGAGATAGGATGAATAAAAAAACTTTCATTCAAACCCTGTCAAACTTTTCCCCTCCACTAGAAATTCATAACAGTTTTAGATTCGGGCCAATTCTGAATGCTTTCAGCCAATCTTGTTCGAGTGCTGACCGCACAGCCACTCGAGATCCATTACCGATCGTAAACAACGTTATCGAATGCCTTTGACATATACCCCTACGATATTTCTTACCAAACCATGTTATCATCGAAATGATACAACTTTAAAGAATCTTGCACAGTTGTACTGACGAAGGCGTGTTGGTTTTAATTGTGCGTAGATGCACATGCACGATGTTTCTGTGTGCGTAGGTATGCGTAATTGCGTAAACTCGGGAACCATCGGGAACGCTCCATGGAAGAATGATACTGAGCGTATCGCTTACACGCACAGCAACAATAATCTAAACACATTTATCCCGCCGCCTTCATGAGATGCAATGCGCGGTAGATATTCACCCTGATATTCAGATCCTTTGAAGAATAGGTACCTATACTAAGCACAACGGATCTTTAGCTCTCTGAAGTTAGGTGCAATAGACGATTGCGCAGGTTTGTTAGAGTAAGCAAGATAGCACGATTTTAGGCGTTATCAATGGGTTCAGCGCAGCTACTTCAGAGACTTCTGAAAAATGTGGGCATGTAGTTATCATTCAAATAGTATTTGGACTTAGACTTAGAGAGATTACACAACTGTTCCTAGGCACGGTAGACATTCTATACTTTTTTTCCGTAACGATCCAGGTCCTCTGAAGATGTCTAAGTGGGTAGCAAGAAGCATGTCCAACAAGCTCCTACAAACTTTATCCTGTGATTTGAATGTATCTAGTGGTCTCGGTTCAAGTCCGACAAAAGCCTAAGTTAATTTACTTAGTTTAATTACAGTGCCAAAGACAGACAACTAATTAAACTAATTTAGGCTTGTTCTGTCTGTGATGTTATTAAGACTGTACGTATAGTTCATTCCAAAATAAATAAATAAATAGCAAGGGTGCTGATACGTATGCCATTAGAAGTTTCTAGTGGCAAAAATCGATCATAGAAACAAAGCTAGAACGTCATTTACACGATATAATTCTCGCATAGGTACTATTCTTGCCACGGAATACTCCGCCCGAAATACTATGATCCGTTGAGATTGAGAAAGCTAGAGGCAAGAATGTTATGCCAGAATTTGAATCGTGTAAATGGCGTTTAATGGTGCTAATATTAATCTCTTATTTATTTAATAGCTAATGCGCGCGGCTTCGCCCGCGTGGTACCAACATTTTTAATAACCTATATGATATTCCAGATCATCATCTATGCCTATTCCAAGTTTCATCCAAATCGGTTCACACAAACATCCAAATATCTTTCAGCTTTATTATATTAGTGGGATTAATCTTTTTTAAAATTGAATTCCTGGATTATTTATTTATTTACTTCGTAAAAATGCCTTATTTTGTCACAAAAAGCCACAAGTCTATCTTTATGACTGAATCTATGACCGATTTACAAAAGGGCGTAAAATATCACCTTTACCGGATCCGACCATCGAAACCCCTGTCATTCAATATTTTCATACCCTCTGCTAGCGTAATTTCCACTCTACCTCTAACGTAATAAAGGTCATAACTGCGTAACAGTATCAAGGATCAATACTGCAAGGTGGACGCTCTTGTGACAAATAAAATGGTATGGTATAGATTGATGAATACACGTCAATCTGAGGGTTTTTGAGACTAGCTTGATAATGCGTCTTTGCTCACGAGGTATTATTTTAAAAGTCCATACGAATTATAAGGTACATATAAAACTATGAATTCATATATTATAGGTAGTATTTTGGACAAAACCACTATGAATTAGGATTATTTGTTTTGAAGGAACATACATTACTTAAATTACATTAATTAGATTAAAATTAAATCAGATCATAATAATAATTAATTAGATCAGTCGAGCTATCTATATATCGTTTCTAACGATCCTTAGATAGCTTGACTAATCCTGCTGTATTTTGTAAATATGTAGTAGCTTAAATAAAAATATACCTTATTGTAACAAAAAAAAAATTAATTTAAAATTGCAAACAGAAAGTAACAAAAACTACATTAATATATATAAATATCTTTATATTTACTACGATAAACTTAGTCAAGGAAGGATATACTATGGAATCACCTTTTCCAGTCTGCCATATTTATTTTGAGCCTCGTCTCAAGGTATGTTCAAACAAAAGAGGGGAAAATCTTCAATCCCCATTGTGTCGAAAATAAAGGACTCGAGGGTTGCTTTCGGCATCGGGGGATGAAAAATTGCACGCATTAGATTTATGCCTTCTTTTTGTTTTTCAGAATAGTGGACAACCCCAAACTGTCAGGCTAAGTGAAATTGAAATGGGAATTTATAGGGAAAGTTTTTAAAGGAATATAAATAAATTTTGGATATTTCAGAAAACATCATCGAATTTGTGTGGGAACCACCATGATTGATACATTGAAAAAAAAAACTCCGTCACCAGAGGTGGCCACTGATCTCTCATCATCATCTGATATCTCGTTTGATCTTCGATGTTTAAATCATTTTTAACTGACTTAAAAAAAAGGAGGTTATAATGTTCGGCTGTATGTATGTTTTTTTTTAAGTATGTTCACCGATATCTCCGTCAATTATGGACCGATTTCCAAAAATATTTTTTTGTTCGAAAGGGTAGGTATACTCCTGAGGGATTGACAAAAACGTAATTATTGTTCAAAAATAATCATTCTAGCAAAAGCTACTCGTAATTGAGGTTGCCTAAACGACGCTATACAGCGACGCGAGCTATGGGAACAAAACGTTGTATTGCTTATCAGAGGTCACATTTGGCATTACGCCCGGGCAGCGTTGCGCATGGTCTTGAACGTAAGTTCAAAATACAGTAGGTCTCTGAGTTTACGTTGTACCTAGGTAATCTGGCAAACCTTGGCTTTGGTTAGTGGGGTGGGAGTTAAAAGGATTAGAAATATTTAACTTACCTACCTACTTACATGTAGTACAGGATAGGCTACCTAAGTAAGTACCTAACAACAACGAATCTCTTAATTTTTATTTTTATTTTATTTATTTGGCACACAAAACACATTACAACACAAATAAAATAATAATTACAAATATGAGGATTTTAACACTATGTTGCAACATAAACATTATGTGTATCTTAATCTGGAATAATGTCTAAGTTTGAGAGAAAAAAAATAAGTAGGTACTTACATTTAAGCAAGCACAAAGAAAATCAGCTTCTATGTTTGATTGCATGTGCGATAGGTACCTCTGAAATTGTGGACCAATTTAGCTGAGAATAATTAATTAAGCTGAGAGGATGGTTTAGGTGCTGGGCAAGCCTATTCCATCTCAAACAATGGCAGGCACTACAGAGTACAACGTCCGATTGAATAGGTATAGGCCTTCTGACGCTGTGTAAATGTGGATCAATTTTATTATATATTTAACTCTTTCTTGTTTGAAAGTTTATACTCTCGAGGTGATCTCATCTAGTTAAATACAATACTTTTTCCGTAAAACTTGTGAAAAAGAGTGTGATGATTTAAGCAATTTTGTAGTTATTTATCTCAGAATCTGTAAAAGCTACAACCTTCATATTTTGGGAAATGATGCTTCGAACTTTTATCTTTGATTACGTGTTTTTAAAACACGATTGGTGAAAGTTTTCTAAATAATATATTTTTTTTTAAATACATATTTTGCACACATTTTGCTATTTATCTCAGGAATAGAATACTTTTTTTGTTGGGTTTTTGTTTTGTTAAAAAAACCTACGTTTCTTTAGTTTTGTCTTTTAATTTTTTGATTGGTTGTTTAGTTAACTTGTAATTAGGTAAAAAGTGTTATGACGTTGCGCATCTATCGCTCTATACTTCTCACACACCGAACAAATCACACTCGCTGTCCCGCTTACAAAATGGCATTTCTTCGTAGGGTAGGTACCTAAACTGTCAGTGTGACCTTTGACCTTTAATGTGACCTGTGGCTCAGTATGTGGCAATGTGCCAAACTTTCAAGGGGCAAGTATAAGGTCAACCGAGAATTCAAGGGAGGTTTTATTAGAAGTTTTGGAGTGGGAAATAATTGCCCAAGATTTATTTTCACTGTGAAATGTAAAGGAGAACTATAAATACACTACTCAAAAGAGTCTAGGGAACAAGCAAACTACTCCAATTGATTTATGAAAATACGCAAAAAAATGTACTGACCAAATTTATAAATGTAGGCTGAATAAGGAATAAATTAATTTGTTCCAAATAAAGAAAAAATAAAAAAATAGCAAAAGCTTTTCAAACTATGCAGGGAAAACCTAACTTGGTCGCAAAGTAAGAGGTTTGTTTGCTTAGATTGTTGACCAATTTTGTCAAGTATCGATTTTTTTTCTAGTAAATAACCAATACCGCCTACTTTTTCGAGATTTTGGACACTCGAAGTGCTATGTTACGTCGTCATTTAACGCGGGAAGAGATGCTTAGGGCTGTGGGAATGTAAGTTGAAATTAAAATATACACTAAAATACCCTTGTTCCCTAGACTTTTTTGAGTAGTGTATGTATCATAGTTAAAATACCTTTTTTTAGGTATTATTGATCGAAGGTAGGCATCAAAGAGTTTTCTTATTTACAAGGGACGTACACTAAGCACAACGGATCTTTAACTCTCTGAAGTTAGTTGCAATAGACGATTGCGCAGGTTTGGTAGAGTAAGTGAGTAGCACAATTTTAGGCGTCATCAAAAATAGGTTCAGCGCAGCTGCTTCAGAGAGCTAAAGAACGATTGTGCGTATTGTACCTACCTATTTAAAAAGACGGACTGTTATGCCGAGATTTTTAGAGCTCTCTAATGTCTTCAAAAACATATTTGACACATTCCTACATTCCTGCAATATAAACTTGTGCCTATGTACTTATTTGGACGTGCCTCTGGGGGTGGTCCCCAGACATCTAGAAGTCTCAAAGCAGCAGATAATGTTTCAACAATACTAGGTAAGTGAGTGTGTACTATCGCACCTCTGAACAAAATGCAGTGCGCCTAATTAACATGGTTTTAGCCTGCCCAAAGCTACAAAGCCGGCCTCTACAAAATCCCCGGGCGACTCTGCAACTGACGTGGAGTATCGAGATGTTATGCAAATAGGTGCTGAACCCACTCCATTTGAATACGGTGAAATGGCAGCCGGCAAATATGCTATTTGTTAACTATTCGTATCGAGTCTTTGATTTTGGATGTGGTTATTGACCTCATAGTTAGTATCTATAAGTACCTACTTAGGTTGTGGTTTCGATTTCTACCCAAATACACAATACAAATGAATATAAATAAATAAATAAATAATGCTGGACTTTTCACACAGCATCATCTAGCCCCAAAGTAAGCTTGAGCTTGTGGTATGGGTACTAGATGACTGACAAACTACTTATATACTTTTTGTTTGTAAATTCATACATATTATACATAGAAACACCCAGACCCGAGACAAATATCTGTAGGTCATACAAAAATTTGTCCCGCGGCGGGGATCGAACCCGCAACTATACATAATTCATACGTATATATATACGAATGAATTAGTGGCCAACTTTGATGACGGATTTAGGCCGCCTTAGAGCCTCCGTGCAGTTTGAGGAGCCTCCCTAATAGCCAGACAACGTACCCTCCGAAACATAACTGGATGTGCTTTCACTTTAAACACAGAAGCGCTTCGTTGATAATACCACTAGCAGTCATACCATCTACTCACCTTCCTACTTTTGTTACCGCACTGAACGTAACTTAACTTCGACGGTCTACCAAGATTCAAGAACGACTAAGCACGCACGCTGTCAAGTTTGGAGTGGAAAAGGTTGGAGGAGGCCTTTGTCGCAAGATGAACGGAGGTCACAACGGTATAATTTAGAAGTGTTTTTAGATTTAAGTAACATATATAATTTTTTCCGAATAAAAGCTTCATTGATTGATTGATTGAAGCACGCACGCTACACTACGAGCGCTTTCATTACGGCCAGACTCATGGCACCCCTCGCTATATGTGTAATGAATACAGCCTCATTGTCTAACTTGAAATCCATTCCCAGTTGTCATCTCAATAGAGCTCAACCAATCACACAATACGAAAATTACAATTGAAGTTCCAAATGTCAAAATAAAGCCGATATTCATTCCCAGTTGAGTTAGACAAGGCTACCGGACGATCTAATTATTGTATTCTAAAGTTCAAATGAAGTAGGTAATTAAGTAGGTACAACATGTCTGTTTGTGTAAACGTGAAGTTAAAGCAAGTTGTCGCAAGCACCAATTCAGTTCTATACTTTACATGCATAACACTACAATTTTCCACCCCGTGGAGCAGAACTCCTTGGAGTGTGAACTGTGAAAGTAACAAAGGAATTCCTATAACTAAAGTTACACTTGCAAGATAATGTTAGGTAAGCTTGATTTTATCGATCGTTGGTTTCACTTTTCAAACACACAGGTGTTTAAAATTAGAGATTGCGCTAATGTTTTTGGAGGATAAGTACGAACTGTGATTTTTATTTTTACATCGACGTACAAGTTTTGATGGATGTATTATTTTCGATATGCCTCTGGATACCCTTAGACATTGATCAGGAATACACAAAAAGCTGAAAACAACCTCCTGATCAGTTGATGCCAGTCGAAAGTTCACTGTTGTAGATTATCAAACAAAATATGGTTTTCACTTCGCTCAATAATTCGTTTCATTTTTATTTTCGCGAATAAGTACAAAACGCCATAAATTCTCAAATTAAGCCCAGTATTTAACAGACGAATGACAAAGCATTAATATACGGGTTTATAATAACGCTTAAGCTTTAAGCAATGTCAGAAAATCCAATAAAAAAATCATTCAGTGAGTCTGGTCGAAGCGACGCGTGATACGAGAGCTGGCGTATGGCTCAACGGAGTACCTAGTGCCAGTGTTCAGCATTGACTGTTCGCAAGATGAGCTATCTATGGATCGTTTCAATGATCCTTCGAAAACTGATTATTGTGTTTATGTAACTTAGGAGTGTAAAGTAAGATACACTACCTTGGTAACTTCATGACTATTAATTCGAACTAATTGCAAGCTATTAAATCGAATTAAAAAAAAACATCATGTCTGTCAAAAGACCTAAGAGAATGTCTACCGCGCCAGGGATCACATTCACTCAGTTTTTTTTTATTTTGAATAGAATAGAATAAATTGCTTTATTGCACACCATGAAAAAAAACAGATAGATATTTTGATGATTGATGATCTCAGGAGCACGAGAGGCATGTTTTTCCCCACATTTTGCAGAATTTAGCACTCCAGTTTCTTCAGTTTTTTTCTTATATTTTTATTATGTTTAAAGCTAAGCTAATAAAATATTTTTAAGGATATTTTTAAATAAACTGTGGGAACTCTGAAGCGTGTTCGGTCTAGGTGTCGTTGTTAAGTATCACAAAGGCTTATGTATCGTAAAACAAAAACATGCCACATAAATATGTATGATGTGGCTGTGGAAAAGCACACCCTTTGTTTTAGAATAGTGCTGCACAGCTTAGAGGTATGTATTACACTACAAAAAAATACTGAAGGTTACTCCCCCGATTTCAAATTAAAAAAAAACAAGATAACTACTAGCTAAAAGACGGTATCAAGTCAAGTAGGTAACTCAAATTCTTAAGTGGTCAAGTGGTTAGCTAAATTTTTAATTTAGATTTTTGTCGATGGAGTGACGGAGTATTTAGGCATCCGTCTAGCTTTATAGTAACGGCTAGTGGTTTGTTTTATTAAAAGTTGTACGTCTGAATTATAGAACAAAATCAAGACTTTATGCCTGACCCTGACATGTATGATATAGATAGACCACAGGGAAGACTAATAATTATTAAGAGAGTCGCAAAAACCACGTCTAAAATTTTATTAAATATCCATTAGCACACGGAACCTCTTAAGTGTGTTGCATGTGCCCACAAAGGACATGATGCTTTGTTTACAATTAAGGGATAGCTAGAGCTTGTGACGTCACGTGGTGGTTCCCACGAAATGTAATAATATGCTTGCCTTTGAAATGGCTTCTACGACTATATTGCTTGTAAAAGCTATAAATTATACACTTTTTCTGGGAAAAAAATGACAAAACGGATTCTCAGAACTTCTGGAAAAAGACATTATAATAAAAATAAAATAATAAAATAAGAATTCTGGACTTTTTCACACAGCATCATCTAGTCCCAAGCCGAGCTTGTGTTATGGGTACTAGATTACTGATATACTACTTATATACTTTTTGTTTGTAAATACATACATATTATACATAGAAACACCCAGACCCGACACAAATATTTGTAGATCATACAAACATTGGTCCCGCGGCGGGGATCGAAACCGCAACCTTCTGCGTAACAGGCGGGCCTTCGCCCACTGCGCCACAGAGGTCGTCATATAGGTACACATTACCATTCTGGCATACCATTCTTGCCTCTTGCTTTCTCAAACTCAACGAAGCAAGAGCTTATAATATTCTGTGACAAGAAACAATAATGGTATCGTGTAAATGATATTTTATACACTTAGTTTTCCATGGAAAAAACGATAGAAACGCATTCTCAGATTTTTCTTAAATATCCTACTAACATATGTAAACGAACCAGAAGCAAATGAAAATACACATAACTTTTCGCAAAGTCAGGGTTTCTTATTAGTTTACGTCCCTGGAATGTAGTACACTAACAGCCTTACTAATAAACGTGGTATAAAGTTATTCCTGAGTGTAAACTGTCAAAATGTATTTCCTATGTTATTCCGAGGAATAACTTTTTTTTTTTTTAATTAACCTATTTCGTCCCACTGCTGGGCAAAGGTCTCCCCCAAATCCCTCGAATCATCTCTCTCCTTCGAGATCTCCCACCATTCTCTTTCGAAGGCGTTGAGATCGTCCCGCCAACGCTTCCTCGGCCGACCACGACCCCGTGTCCCATTGGGCTGCCAAGGTGTTATGGCGTTCGCCCATTTATCGGGATTCATCCGGCTGACTAACTTTAAACCACGTTTATTAGTAAGGCGCTTAATTTTTATAAGATTTAATTTACGAACCATAGAACCAGAAATTACCTGATTTATGTTGTCTAATAGAGTATCTATTAGAGATCATTTATTTCATATTTCATAGTACACATCGTAGTTCATCGTATTGGTTTCCATCGCTTTGTATTGTGATGTGAATGTACCGTCATACTCGTAGTAATCTTGTATTAGATATGAACTTTAGAGGGTATATAAAAAACATTTTATTCGTAGCAGTAATCGTAGCAGCTCTACGGCGTAGCTCTACAAACACTGCCACAACCTTGTAACTCTACCTTAGATGAATAATTTACAATTTATTTCAAGCCTAAGGCTCAGTTCACACTGAGGCGTGAAGAGAAAATACGCGGTTTTCTTTTTTAAAATGACAAATAATATCGATGCGAGCCGAGCCTTAATTGGTGAGTAATCGAATCGAGATCTATGAAGTGTTAATGTAATTCCGAATAAAAGTACGATGGTGTGAAGTATACAGTCAGCTAGACAAAGCTTACCAATAATAATCTATTATAATTGAAATTTACATCTACAGAAAAGACAATGATCTAATTGGTAGTGGCAGCCCTACTGAATAAAATGCTTTGTCTTTCTTTCGGTCTTGAAAAAAGGACTTGAATCTCTATAGCGCGGGTGTGTTGAAAAACGTCGTATGATACACGTGTGTATTGATGATTACCGTCCTCGGCTGTCTTGAGACCCTCGCCTACGGCTCGGCTCCCAATAGCGCCTCGGCGGTAATCACCAATGTTACACACTAGTACCATAATGTACAGTAGTGGTATGAAAAGGTTCGCCAGTTTTCAAATTGATTCATTTAACGTTCCGCAAGCACATATTACCTTTTCAAACTAAGTCACAGAACAGACTGGTTCACAGAAAATTATGTTTAACTGTTTGACAATAAAGTTTAAAATTACAGATTATACTTGTTTGATTTTCTGTCTTGACCAAGAAGATTATATAATGTAAAAACTTTTTATTGGTTTCAACATCTCGTTGTCTGTCATTGTTGACATTGCAATTTTATTTTTTCACGTTTCTATATTTTACATAAAATGCCGAGACCTTTAAGTGTTGTAGAAAGAGCAGCAATTATTGCTGAACATGAAGCTGGCTACAATATCAGTGAGATATCGCGTCGTCTTAATGTAACCAGGGATAGTGTAAGATTTTGGATCCGGAGATATGGTGAAGAAGGTGAACTCATAGATCATCGTCACAACAATTCTGGTCGCCGTCCTATCCTTAGTGCTGCACAAAATGCCGACATGAGACGGCAATATGAAGAAAATGGCTTTGTGTCAACCAATCATTTCGCTCAACTGTATGAAGTTTGTCCTAGAGTAATAAGAAATGCATTACACTCAATGGGATTACATTATAGACGACACTCAAAAAAAGTTGCTCTGACACCAACCCATAAGGAAGCACGCTTGAGATTTGCAGAGACCTATTTGAACTTTGATTGGAGTACCACTATATTTACCGACGAAAAATCCTTTATGTCAAGCCAACATGGGAGGCTTCATTTGTGGAGGTATAACGGCACGAGATATACAGAAGACCATGTAGTGCCCAATTTTAGTTCTGGACGTATCTCTGCCAATATTTGGGGGTGGATGTCAGCGGATGGAGTGGGCGAGCTCGTTCTTCTTCCTTCAAGGGCAAATGCAACTCACTATCTATCGGTTCTGGAAGACAGTATGCTACCAAGTGTCCGTACCGTATATACAGCTGCTGACTTACCTCAGGTCAGCTACGTTCAAGACAATGCTCGCACGCACACTGCTCGTATTGTGAATGAATGGTTCAATCGGCACAGTGATATAGCGGTGATTCCGTGGCCAGCAAGATCTGCAGATTTAAACCCGATCGAGAACCTATGGGGTTTAATGGTGCAGCGATGGGATAATAGAAACGAAAGAACCAAGAAGGCTATAGAAGACCACTGCCATATCATTTGGGAAGATACACGAGGGACGGACCTATGCTCTCGCCTTGTTGGTTCTATGAGAAACAGGTTACAATGTGTGATTGATGCTAATGGTGGTTATATACGTTATTAAATAAAATAAAGTTATTATATTACTTATTCGTACTATTCTTTCATATTCGGTCCTATCAACAAAGCGGTTTACCCCGACAGTAATATCTCTGTCAATAAATCTTGGCAGTCCAGGAAAATAGAGTATAATTAAAGATTACAGTAATCTAAATAACGTTTAAATACAAATAACCTATATCAAAATCTTGTTGTTATGGGTAATTGTTATTTTTGTAAAATTGACAGGATGGAGTAAAACAGTAAACAAATTATGCAAAACCTTTTTGATATGTCATTGCCTATAATCGATAGTAAACGCTAAACATAACAAAACGTAATATTTATTAATTAAAATGTTGGCAGTACTGGTTCTTGCACTCGTGCAAGCAAAAGTCGACTTTAAGATGACGAACCTTTTCATACCGCGACTGTACTATTATCTACACTCTAATGGCATTTCTGACATTTTTATCTATTCTCCGGTACCTAGACAATTGCCATGCTAAGGGGTAACATAAAATATTTAGGTACCACATTATTATGTATAATAATAGGCAGCATATAATAAACTGACAGTCAACGGGGAAATACGGAAACAAAAATAAAATGAAAACTATGCGTTTTCTATTCTATCCAACTACCGAGTTTCACAAAAACATAGTCATTGAATATTCGTAGTGTTCGTCGTTTGAAAAATAAGGTACGATTGTACAAACATTTCTAGCCTGGAATCGAAATAAACCAAAGGTATTGCTACACCATAAGCATCTCTCTCGCAACAGCAATAAAGCACATAATTGCGTGAGAATGCGATCAATTTATCATAGTGTGTTACATTTATTGGTGTCTTTGAATGTGTACACGATCATTGATTTTATTAATGTGAGGGTGTTGTAATTTAGTGGGCGAGTAGGCGGAGGACTTTGGGGTTCCGTAACGGATTGGATAACTTTTTCATTTTCATATTCATTTATTCATTGCTTGTATGTACATAGGTGTAGCTTAGGTCTAGGTAGCTTAGTAGGCGACGACCTCTGTAGCGCAGTGGGCGAAGGGAAGCGCAAAAGGTTGCGGGTTCGATCCCCGCGGCGGGACCAAAGTTTGTATGATCTACAAATATTTGTCTCGGGTCTGGGTGTTTCTATGTATAATATGTATGTATTTACAAACAAAAAGTAGTATATCAGTCATGTAGTACCCATAACACAAGCTCTGCTTACTTTGGGGCTAGATGATGCTGTGTGGAAAGTCCAGCATTATTTATTTATTTAGTGGGTGAGGTACGTACACGCTGTTGGGTACTGCAATGTCAATTTGGTAAGTATATACAATTATTTGGTAAATTAGATTAAGTTCAAAATAATAGGTAATGTTAGGGTAGGTAGGTAGTATTTTATAATACTTAGTCACAAATTAGATATTTGAAGTTTTCATCAAGTTATTTATTCTTTTCGAAAACCGATCTTGAGCGAATAAAGATCTGAATGTATATGTATATAGGTACAGTACATAAATAAATAAGCGCAGCGTCATCTAGCCCCAAACTAAGCAAAACGTGTACTATGGGAACCAGGTAACTGATACACTTTATATACTTTTTGTTTGTAAATACATAGGTACTTGTTATACATACATGTGATATCGTTTAGTTTTTTTTAATTCCTAGTGTTATGTAAGTTACCTCTGAACCTTTAAAGGATCTAAAGGTGCGTTTACACGATGCGTTTTTTCGTTTAACAAATTCGAGATGCTTTGTGATGCATCTTTGCTGCCTCATATATCCCAAAGCTACCACGGCCTAAACTTCTTTCTGGATTGTTAATATCGGGGATACCATATTGGAGCTATACCACAGAACTATATCTAAATATAGTTCTGTGAGCTATACCTACATAGACCAACTCTCAGCTTATAAGCCTGGTTCGGACTAAGCTAGTATTTTAGTCGAGTAGCGAGTAATTTGGTACCTAAACGTGTCTGAACACCAAACTAATTATGTCGAGTAGGTTAATAAGTATTGTTTTACTACTAAACTACTCGCTACTCGACTAAAATACTAGCCTAGTCCGAAATAGGCTTTAGACGAATGTCTGCCGGTCGCTGGCTCTTACCCTATTAATATCGCGGCAGATGAGTTATTATTAGGTATTACTTACATTATTGCCAGGAACTCACTGCCGCGATATTTGACTTAAAACGTAAGTAGGCAGTAGAAATAATATCATGAGACGCGGTCGTCTATTTTATTTTTGTTTGTAACTAGAGCTACCTAGAGTCTAGTCATGAGACCTCGACCCTATTCTCAGCCTCCAGTGCCCATTTAACACGAAGCTGACTCTCCGATGAGTAATTAAATTAGTTTATTCGGGAAACTTTGCAGTTTTGCTGCTAGTTTTGTAAATTGTGGTCAAATTGTAGCGGGTAATGTTGCTACATTTTCTACATAAGTTTTAATAAATGTTTGTTTTATTTTACCAATAAACCGAGGGCTGTCTTAGCTTAGTGGGTGTAGTACCTACTCTCAACTTTTAATCTAGGGAAAGGGCTACCTATGCATGGATATGCACTTTATACCTAATTTTCTTGTTAACAATACAAATGTGAAGCATCTTTTCCTAATTAAAATAACGATTGATTCTATTAATATTAAAAATATCCCTGGCACTACAGCGTTGAGTGTACAGTCACGGACAATAAGATGAATACACATCATAATTTTTATACCCAATATCTCTACGAACAGCGGTTTAGATTTTACAATGTTTTCTGATAATGGATACACTTTTTTGAATTTTACGTGTATACGTTTTATTTTTTCTTCTTATTTGCGAATGGCATAAGCGAAGAGAGGCCTATACCCAGCAGTGGGATGAGAAAGGTTGATGATGATAATGATGATGATGATGATGACGTCTTATTGTAAGTGACTGTACCTAAGCAAAAGTGCCTCCTGACGCGGAATAAAATTATCTAGAAGATGTTTTGTAAAAGTCTACTTATTTTTATCGTGTCACTAGTTATTTCAAACCAGTGTGGTGAAAGTTTATAAGTGCGCCTCTTAGAGGTACTAAAGTTCTCTGTTTAAATGCATCATTTCTTTTTGGGTAAAAACCTTTTCCAGCCTCCTCTATGTCATGAAACCTGTTTTTTCAAACTCTAAATAAATAAATAGGTAATTTGTAGACTAAAAAAGCATGAAGGTACTTATAAACACAGTAGTACCTGGGTAGTACCGAATCAATTTTTTTGTATCAAAAACGTAGAGCATTAATTAGGTCTGAAAATCTGATCGTGAAAACATAGTTTTTTTCCAAAATCTTTAAAACTCTACAACGGAAGGTAAGAACAGGAAACGAAGTTAATTTGATTTTAATAACCATCTTACAATAGCGAGGCCATTAAGGTTGGATTCAAAATATCAAGCCGCCCCAAGCTTCTAGCCAATGGACTCAAAACTTTCCAATCGATATTATAATAATTTTTATAAACATTTACATAAAGAAAAATAAAATAAAACTTACAGTCTCGGTGATATCGAGTTAAATCCGGTTAACACACACAACACTAGCACTGAACAGTTTTTGATGCGGTTTGTGCATAGACGCGCGTCTCCGGGGGACGTCGATACGCGAACTGAGCGGCCATGGTTTTATGGGGTGGGCGCATGCGCGGTGAGGATTGGTCGTAGTGTAATCAAATGAGAAGGAAAAATACGAAGGTTTAATTTTTTTTTTACATAAAATGAATTAAGGAATAGGGGAAGGCATATTATGTAGGCAATGCTGGCTGACATCTTCAAAGGATCTTGAACTCCTTAAAGAACTGAGAGAATAAAAAAAATACAAATCAAATCAAATATAATTTATTTATATTCTCTCACAAACAAAATTTACATTAAAATAAATACACAAAAAAAATTCAAAAAGGTTGTGGATATAATGTTTTGTGGATGACTACCGTGTCTCGGAGATTCACACAGTCGGGTATGTCTTAGGTAGGTAGTAGATTTTGTAAATGGGAAGTTGTGAGTTAATGAAATATTAAGGTAAATATGAGGTTGCTTATTTAATAACTTATTTTAGTTTAAAGACACTTCCTACCTGAATATGTATTGACTGTTTACTGAATAAAAAATAATGTATCCTCTCCTTACCATAGGATACCATATAAACAGAAACTTCCTCCAGATTTATCCAAATGCGTTTAGCCGCTTCACCGTAATTGGTTGGGATTTAACTAGCCGTTAGCGACTTATGAGTCGTTAAAGGCTAGTTAAATCCGTTCCTTAGTAAAAGTTTTCTCTTAATGACTGATGAGTGCACGAATAGTAGTTTAGAAATTTCGTCTTGCACTTTTTGGTGACAAAAAGGACTGAACTTACTGCTTAAGCTCCTTTCTGTGAAATTACCTTAAGGTTGCCCCCCATTGTTCGAGCAGAACGATTGTCGAATTGAAAGCAAAGAAACAGTTTCGTGTCTCATTACAACAGTATGTTCACGCCTTTATTTTGTTTGCTTGGACATGATTTAATGGGACGGTTGAGAATAAGTATCTATTATTTCTCCCATTAGATTGTACGATGAAGGGTTAATATAGGAGTTCTGCGAATTAAATGCTGCAAAAGCCTTATTTCATATTTTTGTTCTTCTTCTTATTGTGTCACTAGTTCTTTCGAACCAGTGTGGTGAAAGGATTTTGACTGCGCCTCAAAGAGGCTCCTTACGTGCACTTGACACATGTTTTCGAGCTCTAAAGGTTCTACGACATGCCGGTTTCCTCACGATGTTTTTAATTCACCGTTTGAGAGTACTGGCATAGTGCACATAAGTTTTTCGGCAGAAAAACTCATTGGTGTACCGGGATTGAACCCACGACCTTACGAACGGAAGGCCACTACTATATTTTTGTTGAACCGTGTTGATGAAGTAGGTACTTAGTTACTGTATTGAAAGATTGGGTAGAGTCGAGATCCTATTGGTAGGTGTATTTTCAATTTAGAATTTGAAAAAGTTTCCCAAACGTACCTAATATTCACCACGTGATCCACTGACAGCGTTCAAATCCATGTTTTTTTTCAAGTCCTTGATAAAGCTCGAGGATCTAGCAGGAACTCACTGATATTGAACTATGATAAGGAAGTAGATACGTTTACGATTCTTACACGTATCAGATAAGAGACGATGTGTCAGATAATTGAATCAGTTATATATGACGATAGGTATAATTAAGTAGATTAATAATAGCACGTAAGTTCTAATATATAAGATGTGTATTGGTTTAGAATAGTGATCAATAGGTGAATTATAGAATAACAACATTAAAGATGTAGCTGTGTAGTTTGATTCCTACACCACCTCCCAGCTATATCACAGAACTGATCTGATGTTTTAATTATATTATCAGCTTATATCTACCGTGAATAACTTTTGTTAGCTGTTTGTGTTGTAAATCTGAATTAATCTAACTTTTATATTTATAATTTTAGCATTATTCACCCTTTAATGAAATGCCAACCCTACAATTATTGGACGGCAACCCTACCCAATTAATTTCGGCCAACCGCGATCTTGGCATTTTTTTTTCATAAAACTGTAATGTCTATGGCTATAAACATTAAATGGTTGTAATATTATGACGACAGTGGTTTTATGGCGCAACCGAACCCAATAACTGTAAAAGCGGTTTAATTTCTGCGTTCTTAGCTTTGGAGACGGTCAGAAAACATAAATTTCATTTATAAAGATCGCAAGGATCACTTTGAATCTTCTGATTTTGAAACGCCATTTATACGATACCATTCTTGCCTCTTGCCACAGAATAGCTCTTGCTCCGCATATTGAGAAAGCAAGAGGCAAGAATTGTAAGCTAGAATGGTATCGTGTAAATGTCATTTTACATATAGCCAAATTATTCCTTTGTGCATTATTCCCTATGTATGGTTCATCATCATCATCATTCACAGCTTATAGTTACCCACTGTTGGGCATCAGCCTCTAAAACGCCATTTTAATCGATCCTGTGCCTTTTGCATCCAGCTTTTCTCCTGAATGGTCACAATATCATCCATCCAACTGCTGGCTGCTGGTCTGCCTAAACTCCTTGTGTTTCCTCTAGGCCACCATTCCGACAAGAACTAACTCCACCTCACCACCACTCGTACCATCACCAAATCTTGCTAAGTGTCCTGCCCAGCTCCATTTGTCACCAATATCAACTACCATCGTTTTACGCGGGATATCCGTATTAGTATTAAATAAATAAATAATTATATGGTTGCATAATAATAATTATTCATTTATTTATTTTGACGACCTCTGTGGCGCAGTGGGCGAAGGTCCGCTTGCGAAGCAGAAGGTTGCGGGTTCGATCCCCGACGCGGGGCAAATGTTTGTATGACCTACAGATATTTGTCTCGAGTCTGGATGTTTCTATGTATAATATGTATGTATTTTCAAACAAAAAGTATATAAGTAGTTTATCAGTCATCTAGTACCCATAACACAAGCTCTGCTTACTTTGGGGCTAGATGATGCTGTGTGAAAAGTCCAGCATTATTATTTATTAAATATTTTAGCCTGTATTGTCCCACTGCAGGGCAAAGTCCTCCCTCCCTTTTTTCCAGTTTGTCCTATCCATGGCTTCAGTGGGCCAATCTCGAAGATGCACATCTAACTCGTCCCGCCATCTCCGTGGTAGTTTGCGCATGGACGTCTTGCGTTGGGCACCCATTCAGTTGTGGTCTTTGCCCACAAGTCGTCCGACATGCGACAGACATGGCCGGCCCAATCCCACTTGATTGTGGATTTTTAATAATAATATATAATGGATATTTTAAGTACCTTGAGAGAGAGACTTGAAGTAATTATTGCTGCAGCATAAATAGGCACTAACCACACTAGCGGGATTAAACTAATATGAAATACTTAGGTATAATCAGTAGGTACCTACAGTCAGCAACGAAAGACGATTAACATTTGATGTTTCAAGTTTCGCAAGTCTGAATATTTCCGAAATCTGTAACATCGTGACCAAAATTTTTACAAAAAGTTTATTCCTTATTTAATAAAAACAAAAGCCATTTTAAAAAGTCTAACTGTTAATCGACTTTCGTAGCTGACTGTACCTACAGAACTAATCCTCCATAATGAAGGCTTCGTTGCATGGGGAGCTAACTTTAATGGTGCAAGTCTAGTATACTTATACCTACATGTAGGTGGGTACTGGGTAGGTATGTATGTGGATTACCTACTCTCCTCTTTGAGGCTGCGATGACGGGATAATCAGAACTAAAATCAGAATCTATTATTCATCCAGACTTTAATACTTAGAGATGATGTGAGATTAATTTACCATGTAAGTAAGTAAATAACACTAGGTAAATCATACAAGAACTTACTTTTTATTATATTTAAGTATACTTACATATATTTCACTCTTAAAGTCCACATAATTCACTCCAAATGGTACAATTCAATTGAGACAATTTAGTGGTAAACGCTCTACCTATGTGCTACTTCATATCCCTTTTGATAGAAAAGGAGCATAATGAGAATCAAGAAATATAAATTGCCTAGCTTATTACATTTTTTCATTTAAAATCTTAGAATAATATAGAAAAAATACTCTAATGCTAGTGTCAGAAAAAGCTAAACTACTCCGTGGAAAATGTGAAATAATAAAAATAGCAATGAAAGAGCAGTTCGCTTGCAGACTTTTTCAACTCGCTAAACACTTTTGCAGTTGCCTGTACAAAACGAGTGTTGCAAGCTGCCAAAAAGAAACATACCAGCTAAATTATTGTCTCAGAACATTTTCTAAATTAAAATTCTCGACGAGGTTTCGCGTTCGGCGGAGTATTACCGAAAATATGTTAATTTCGCAACTTTGTTTGGACTTTTTGGCGGGAAAGTTCAGGTATCATGTTTGGAAATGGCAAATGGAACTCATGGATGTTTCTCGAGGGGAGAAATGAAAACAATTTTATTTGAACTTAGAAGTATATTATGTCAAAACAATTGCCTAACTACACAATATTGGCTGTGATATTATTAATAATGCCAGGGACAAAATTAGCTAACTTAAAATAAAAAAAACATGACAGGTACTAGGTATAGCTATAGTTAACTAAATACCGAAACATCCTCAAAGGATTATTGAGTGACTTGATTAATAAGAATGTCAATGCCGTTGGGGATTTCACAACATTGCTTATTAAAAATCTCAGGCCCCTTTCAATTGAGTTGAAATCATTGTGGTTATTTCATTAATCTACTTCAAAAAGGGCGCAAATTGTATGGTTACATGATTTTGATTAATTTATTTTATCAATGTCCAATGTTTATTAGTGTGAACTGGAATTAATTTGGAGTTGTACCTTTGTACAGTCGCGGTATGAAAAGGTTCGTCATCTTAAAGTCGACTTTTGCTTGCACGAGTGCAAGAACCAGTACTGCCAACATTTTAATTAATAAATATTACGTTTTGTTATGTTTAGCGTTTACTATCGATTATAGGCAATGACATATCAAAAAGGTTTTGCATAATTTGTTTACTGTTTTACTCCATCCTGTCAATTTTACAAAAATAACAATTACCCATAACAACAAGATTTTGATATAGGTTATTTGTATTTAAACGTTATTTAGATTACTGTAATCTTTAATTATACTCTATTTTCCTGGACTGCCAAGATTTATTGACAGAGATATTACTGTCGGGGTAAACCGCTTTGTTGATAGGACCGAATATGAAAGAATAGTACGAATAAGTAATATAATAACTTTATTTTATTTAATAACGTATATAACCACCATTAGCATCAATCACACATTGTAACCTGTTTCTCATAGAACCAACAAGGCGAGAGCATAGGTCCGTCCCTCGTGTATCTTCCCAAATGATATGGCAGTGGTCTTCTATAGCCTTCTTGGTTCTTTCGTTTCTATTATCCCATCGCTGCACCATTAAACCCCATAGGTTCTCGATCGGGTTTAAATCTGCAGATCTTGCTGGCCACGGAATCACCGCTATATCACTGTGCCGATTGAACCATTCATTCACAATACGAGCAGTGTGCGTGCGAGCATTGTCTTGAACGTAGCTGACCTGAGGTAAGTCAGCAGCTGTATATACGGTACGGACACTTGGTAGCATACTGTCTTCCAGAACCGATAGATAGTGAGTTGCATTTGCCCTTGAAGGAAGAAGAACGAGCTCGCCCACTCCATCCGCTGACATCCACCCCCAAATATTGGCAGAGATACGTCCAGAACTAAAATTGGGCACTACATGGTCTTCTGTATATCTCGTGCCGTTATACCTCCACAAATGAAGCCTCCCATGTTGGCTTGACATAAAGGATTTTTCGTCGGTAAATATAGTGGTACTCCAATCAAAGTTCAAATAGGTCTCTGCAAATCTCAAGCGTGCTTCCTTATGGGTTGGTGTCAGAGCAACTTTTTTTGAGTGTCGTCTATAATGTAATCCCATTGAGTGTAATGCATTTCTTATTACTCTAGGACAAACTTCATACAGTTGAGCGAAATGATTGGTTGACACAAAGCCATTTTCTTCATATTGCCGTCTCATGTCGGCATTTTGTGCAGCACTAAGGATAGGACGGCGACCAGAATTGTTGTGACGATGATCTATGAGTTCACCTTCTTCACCATATCTCCGGATCCAAAATCTTACACTATCCCTGGTTACATTAAGACGACGCGATATCTCACTGATATTGTAGCCAGCTTCATGTTCAGCAATAATTGCTGCTCTTTCTACAACACTTAAAGGTCTCGGCATTTTATGTAAAATATAGAAACGTGAAAAAATAAAATTGCAATGTCAACAATGACAGACAACGAGATGTTGAAACCAATAAAAAGTTTTTACATTATATAATCTTCTTGGTCAAGACAGAAAATCAAACAAGTATAATCTGTAATTTTAAACTTTATTGTCAAACAGTTAAACATAATTTTCTGTGAACCAGTCTGTTCTGTGACTTAGTTTGAAAAGGTAATATGTGCTTGCGGAACGTTAAATGAATCAATTTGAAAACTGGCGAACCTTTTCATACCACTACTGTACCTAAAGCTTTAAAATACTTACTGAAAAATAGAACAGTATCAACATGGCGGCGATGGGTTTGCAACCAGTCACGTATGGAATGCTAACTTCTGCAGAATGTTGGCATGTATCAAAATGTATAAGAACATGCCTCTGACTACCCCCTTAGACATCTTCAAAAGATCTGGAATACCTACATAACATTCCTGAGAGAATGATTAAGAATTAAGAGTCAAGCGCCTTGATCTTATTTATATACGACTACCTCTGTGGTGCAGTGGGTGAAAGCTCGCTTGGTACGCAGAAGGTTGCGGGTTCGATCCCCGCCGCGGGATAAATGTTTGTATGATCTGCAAATATTTATCTAGGGTCTGGGTGTTTCTATGTATAGTATGTATATATTTACTAATAAAAAGTATATAAGTAGTATATCAGTCTTCTGGTTCCCATATTCACAAGCTTTACTTAGTTTGGGGCTAGATGATGCGGGGTGAAATGTCCAGCATTATTTATTTACATAATATTGGATCCTGTTTCCTTAGATTAACATATTAAAACATGTGATGACAAATAATACTACTTTCCACTCTACTACTTATTACTTCATCATCATCATCCACAGCCTGACTTCACCCACTGCTGGGTGAAGTCAAGCTTGTGCCATCCACCACGATCCTGCGCTAATCTGACCCATTGACAGCCCGAGACCGTGTACAATATCGTCTGCCCATCTGGCCGCCGGACGTCCTACGTTCCTGTACCCAGATCTGGGCCACCATTCAGTCAATACTCTACTCCACCTGTCGTCACCACGCCTCGTGTCCCGCCCAGCTCCATTTTAGGTCCATTATCCTATTCCCGACATCCTGGACTTTGGTCTGTTTTCGAATTTCGACATTTGGAACTCGGTCTATAAGTTTGATGCCGAGCATGGCGCTTATTACTTACTACAGTTTATTGATGAATGTAACCTAAGACTTCTGGAATCCTTATATGGCCCTAACAGTCTTAATAAAGGGTTACTTGATAAGGTTTCTTTTAATTACAAAAGACGTAACAAGTTTCAACATTTAAACGTGGGTAGAATTACCTAAGGTTGTATTTAAAGTATCGGTAGAGCCATGTTGGTCGAATGGGGTTGTGCCTCGACTTTCAATCCGAAGGTCGTGGGTTCGAATCCCGGCCGTGTATCACTGGATTTTTCGTTTCGAAAAAATTATATGCGCTTTAACACGAGCTCATAACGGTGAAGGAAAACAACGTGAGGAAACCCGCAGCTTAGTCAGCGCCACACGCATTGACGTCGTCTTTCCAGTCGGCCAGGCTGATTAAGCTGAGAGGATGGTTTAGGTGCTGGGCAAGCCTATTCCATCTCAAACAATGTCCCAGGCACTAGGTACAGCGTCCCGTTAAGGGAAGGTGATAGGTTGCCTCCTGACGCTGTATAAAGCATCTAATATAGATGTAAAGGCCTAAGTATAGTATATTTAAAGTATCGAGCTCTACAGACTTTAAACCTATTTCGTAACAACCAGAAAACATGTAAGACAAGTTGCAGCATATACAGAAAATGATAATGGCATGGTCAGGATTTTTTTTAACAATCACAAAGTTATCGATGATTTTTGTCAACCAAAACGTAACAAAAATTTACAAAAACTACAACAAAAGCTACAGATATAAATCGCGCATTCTCATTAAAACTAAGCTCCTGTATCATCTCTAGTCAATTAATATCGCAGTAGCTATCATAAATCCATGTCTGACTATTATAGACTCCTAAGGCTTGAGATATAGACTCTTAAGGCTCTTAAGAATTGTTTTTTCAAAGCCTAATTTGTAATTTATTTATTTGTGAAATAGTTTGACAATTTTGTACATATTACTAATGATCGCTGAGAAACTGCAGTAGTAAAAACTGGTTCGCAATTTCCAGCGCCGAAATAGTTTCTAGTAGAAAGGAGTTTATATAAATACTAATAATGGTAGTAACTTAAGTAATATTTTAGTTAACGTAACTTTATTTTAACTTATTTTAACAGACCAAAACGGAGATGGCGGAATGAGCTCGACCAGTTTCTAACGGACTGGAGGGATGTTGCTGGGGACCGAGATGTCTGGAGGGAGTGGGGGGAGGCCTTTGCCCAGCAGTGGGACACAAATGGCTGATATAATAATAATAATATAATAATAATAACTTAATTTTATCTAAAATAGAAAAAAAAATTACGTTTACCTAGGTACGGTAGGTAGTTGAACGAACCTGTTTGTCAATAATCAATAGTCTAGGTCCGAGGTATTCCAATTTAAGTTTAATTTGTAAGATATAAGTTGTAACATTTTACGACGCTTTCGACGTCGCCTGGTGGCACAGATTTAAAGATAAGTTGGGGCTAGTACAAGCTCTACTTTCAAAATACACCGCACAGAGAATAACAATGGAACAAATCTTTTAGCAAAAAGGCCGTCCATTAGGTTTTGAATGTTAGGTATATTATTATAAGTACCTATGTTAGCTTTAGCTCTTGGTTTACTTCAGTAGTGTTTATTAGTGTACCTAGTGTTCATTAATTCATTCAATAGTCCATAAAAGTACCTATACAAAAAATCAAGCCTCTTTCTACAAATACCACAAGATTAGGGTCTAGCCTTTGCCCAGCAGTGCAGTGGGAGTGCGGACTAAAAACTAAGTACAAGGGTCAAGGCAAGAGAACATCCTGAGATAAGATGGGCTACCTATGTTATAATATGAATAAAATGTATACCTATGTCCTTTTACATAGGAACGGTTCCGTGACAAGGCTCTTTTATGATAATTTCTGAAATGACTAAAAAGGAAATAGACAAAATCGTTGTATCTTTTACTAGATTTCATTTATTTCAATTTCATTGTTGTACAGCGTGAAACGTGAAAGTTCTATGTGTCAGGGATACGTTCCTACGTGCAAAATACTATAGAGCTCGCATTAGGCATGGTTGTCAAGCAACAAGTTGGATCGATACGCTACTTAAATAAAATATTAGCTGTTCGTTCTATTAGACTGGGAGCATCCACATACCTTTTTATTAATTTCGTCTGAGTATAAAGAATAAATAGTGCTCTTGAATTTATTTACTTGATTTTGTATATTCTACGAACTTAGAAGCGCCGAGTGTAAGTTTAAATTCTGAAGAGTAATTTTGCTGGTGCTGCAAAACTTTCAGGCAGGTATGTCATTAATACGTAGCATAAAATGAAGCATAGACAAGTTTAAGTATTTACCTATGTAAATATTGTAAGTAGCGAACGACGTACGAAACCGGAGATACGTAATCATACCTAGGTAATAAGATAGGGATGGCCTCATATTAACATTTCCTGTAACAATAGTATTTCTTAAACTTTCGCGATCACAATTCATATTTATGTGTAAACTAGTGTTACTAGTCTAAGTAGTTACTAATCATACAAACTTTAGAGATAGAACTTGTACCATACAACACTGAATTCATTTTTGGATTTGCTGAAAGCGGAAAGCATAGGAGAACGAAATGACATCGCCATTTTGATAATTCAAAAGTTACTGGTTGTCATGGCAACCTTAGAGCAGTGCTCTTTGTGTCAAACAGAGTACTGCTAAAGTTTTTATGCAATATTCCCGTTGTCCTTTTACATATTTTTTGTTTTTAGGAACGTTTTTCGGGATAAAAAGTAATCTGGAGTTATACCTTTCATCTTACCAAATTTCATTGTAAACTGTTTCGTCGTTTGAGCCTGATCCTTACACACACATCCAAACATCTAAACAAACTCACAAACTTTCAGCTTTATTAGAGTGGAAAGTGGGATACAAGATTTTATCGCGTTAAATATCTTTTATTTCTTCCCGACATTTCGGTTGTGTTGCAACAACCGTGGTCGCGGGCTTAATATTATGGGGAGAAGCTAATATTTCCTGTAACTGGTATAACGGTTAAGGTACCCTGCTCTTACTGCCTCGTCTCAAAAATCGTATTATGTTCTCTGGTTTTCTCAGACTTTAAATAGATTCAGACTAGTCCCATTGCACCAAATAGGGCTTTCACATTTATCTTGAACCTGTCTAGCCTTTGTGGTGATCTTGTTAACCCTGCAATGTTTTAAGGACACTGCAAATAGGTTGGTTTGAAATATATTTTTGTTTAAGGTTGGTCGGAGTTCTACGATGAAACACATGATTTATTCTGGACATCCATCCCAATTTTGGCTGGTAAGTTACGTTTATTTAGAATATAAAAAAAACAGGTTCACGACTGTATCCCCAAGGTGCGGTAGACATTCTCTCAGATATTTTTATGTTACCTATCCAGATCCTTTGAAGATGTCTAAGAGGGGTAGTCAGAGGCATGTCCAAACACATAATATTTGATACTTTGCTTCGCATGTTTTTTTTTATTTTTTTATTTAGAATAAATTAGGTATAATACTTTTAACTTCTGAAGATTCCATTAAGGTGTTCATTTGTGATTGCACCATTTGCACTAGACATAAAGGTGCATCAATTAAAGCTTTAACTATGTAGATACAAAAAATATGAAATTCACTCATAAATGAAAGAAAATAGAAAACTCTTACTTATCGAATATGCCATTGACTGTACAATTCCTGCTTTTGAGCGAATCTGTCCTAAAAGTAATCTGGCCTATGCTAATCTGCCATAAAGCGAATCTGTCAAAAAGTGAACAAGGCCATATTTTATTGGGCGGTCTTATTGCTAAAAAAGTTAGCCAGCATTGACGCTTCACTCATCATCATCATGCCTTTTTATTAAATGATTTAAATATGACTTAAATTATCATTTTCCAGGGACGTCAAAGATCAGAGATGAAGACCACTGCAGATGTTGAAGGCATGAAGAAGCTAACAGATGTAGTGGATTACGATTCAGTTCATATTCAGAAGTAAGATTATTTTCAAGATTGTAGCATACCTCTACTTCTTTCATATTCTTCTCTTCTATGGAAAGAAGAAGAGAAAGAATGCATACCAAAGATTGCTCCCATGCTGGATTTTGAACCCACACGATCCCACCCATGGCGATACTCTGCGAACTGAGCTAATGGGCAATCGACGCTATGGTTGAAACTTTGTTAGAATAAATAAATAAATAAATAATGCTGGACTTTTTTTACACAGCATCATCTAGCCCCACACAAGAATACCTTCATACTTTTAAATTCCTATTCTTCTCTTCAATCAAACAAGTTGATGCTCATAAATAGGAGAAGGTAACTTACTACTAAGCAATAAATTATCTTGACGACCACTGTGGCGCAGTGGCAGAAGGTTGAGGGTTCGATCCCCGCGGCGGGACCAATGTTTGTATGATCTACAAATATTTGTCTCGGGTCTGGGTGTTTTCTATGTAGGTATAATATGTATGTATGTACTAACAAAAAGTATATAAAGTAGTATATCAGTCATCCAGTGCCCATAACACAAGCTCTGCTTACTTTGGGGCTGGAAGATGCTGTGTGAAAAAGTCCAGCATTATTTATTATTTATCTGTACCTACTCTACGTGACTGATAGCAAACCCATCACTTCATCTTCATCCGTCATTCATTAACCTCACTATACTGCCTCATACGAACTTACTTACTACTAAGCATATTTCTACAGACTCGTTGAAAACAGAACGAGCGAGAAGGTACAAGTGCTTTTAAATATAGAAGAGGACAATCTATGACATAGGAGGGAAAAGCTAAAGCTTCTTTTAGAGACAGAGGAAGATGAGTTAGTAGAAGAGTTGAGAAGGAAGCAGGAGAGTCAAAAATGTGGCTATTGTAAGGAGAAGAAGGAGAGGATTAAAGCTGTTCTGGATGAGATCGAGGCTGAGAAGCTGCGGGAGTGTTTGAAGGGTTTGGAAAAGGAGAAAATGTAAGTTATACCTTGATTAGTTTTGATTTTGTACCTAATGTTTTGACTTGTCCATATTTGGCACATGCCCACAATTTGAAAAAATAACTTTTTATGGAGTGGAAGTTGAAGGGACGGTCTCCTAAGAGCGTTTTGCTGTAGCTACAACGGTTAAGGTACCTTAACCGTTAAGCTACCTGCCCTCCGTGGCCCATCTCAAAAATCCACCCTGTAAAGAGAAAGGAAAAAATCCAATCGATATCGACTTTACGGCCTTCAAATTAGAGCTACTTACGATTTCACTGTGAGACCAAAAAAATGATATTGGACTGAGCCCTAATGTTCAGAATTTGTCAAAATTTTGGTCATGATGTTATGGATTTCGGAAATACTTACTCTACGATGTGAAATATAAATTTAATCGACTTTTGTGACTGACTGTGCAACATATTATGCAAACTCTTGTTTCTAGAGCAAAAGGAATGATGTGCACAAAAGAAGATGAGAAACGTCTAAAGGAGATGCAGAAATTGCAGATGCAGGAGAAGAGGAACATTGAGAGACAGGAGCACGACATTGACATGATGTGGCATCAGCTCTTGGTGGAAGAAGTCAGGCAGAAGGTGAGAGAAGAGGGTCCCCCTTACCCTTCGAAATTCCCATTATTTCTGGGCACACCTACGAGTTGTTACAAAGGGATATTAAAAAAACATAAAGTTCTTCTTGAAACTCCTATAAACACGAAAAAAGTAACAAATATGTTTAAGGTACAGTCAGCAACGAAAGTCGATTAACAGTCTGATTTCTTAAAACGCCATTTGTTTTCGATTTATAAGAAAAAAACACCTTGTCTTGGGAAATTAAAATGAATTTATTTTTCAAATATTTGTCAAAATATTGGTCATAATGTTACTGTAGACTTTGAAAATGTTGAGATTTGTGAAACATCAAATGTTAACTACTTATTGATTTATTTTCAACATTTCAATTCAACTTCAAAATTGTATACTCAAGCTATATATTTGGACGTGCTGCTAACTAGCATTACAAAACCATAACTTATATTATATAATAGGGTCTTTCATTTTATACTAACTTAATTCAGGAATTGGGTTCAAGAAATAAAAAAATTATGTAATGATTTTTGTTTTGTTATGAAAACAAGCATGCTCCATCTTAGACCTCACTACTGCTTAACATCAGGCAGAGGGAGGTCAAATGCTGACCTAATTCATTAAAAAAAAACCCGAGAAAAACGATAAAGACTATCCTTGAATTCAATTGATTGTTGATTCTTGTATAACTTAGCCCATTCGTGATGTAGCTGCGCTGCGATTGGTGGAACGTCTGTTATCCTTGAAAACCATTATGCAACAATTCTAAAAAATCAATAAATTTTGAAGTGAATACTTAAATGGGCTTAGGAATTAAATTGATACGGTCAAACGTCTATTTACAACCCAAAAATGAGGCCCTGTCAGTTTGTGTAGTTTAAAATGAAAGACACTGTATAAGTTATTTTTCAACACACTTGCTCATAAAGTGGCTTTATGGTCACCGCAATTAGGCACATAATGACACCCATAATCAAACTGTGACTTTTTCATTACTATAACTCACTAGTGAGTAATAGATTTTTTTTTTAATTTTATTGATTGAGTTGCTTTGTTCTTAAAAAAGTTTTTATTCAGAAAAAAGATCGTGTTCAACAGAACAAATAAATTAATGTTCCTATTGCTTGCTCATTTTATGCAACTTCTTATTTAAATAGATAATTTTAAGTCGTACGTGTTTAATAAATAAAACTTTCACTCAAATATAACTTTTGTTTTCTCTGTAATAAAAGAAAACTTTAAATTCCCCATTTTGTACGTGGCAGAATAGGCGCAAACCCTGTGCGCGGCGCGGAAATATAGTCTGTGGCCGATCGCAATGCGCGCGCATAGGAAAACTGATTCATTTTTCCCGCAATAGCGAAACATTTTTCACAACTCGTTTTCACTGTTTGAAATTAGTTTTTATTGTTATTTTATTCACAAGTGTGTTGAAAAACGTCGTATGATACACGTGTGTATTGATGATTACCTTCCTCGGCTATATTAAGACCCTCGCCGATGGCTCGGGTCTCAATTATTTGCCTCGGCGGTAATCACCAATATTACACACTAGTACCATAATGTACTAATATTATATCTCAAAGGCCGGCAACGCATCTGCAGTGCTTCTTGATGCTGCAGTTGTCTGTGGGCGGTGGTAATCACTAAGCATCAGGTGTGCCACTGGCTCGTTTGCCCCCTCTTCCATAAAAATAAATAAATAAAAATAGCCACTATAATTTTAACGCCAGCGGGGTGCAGTGCACCTCATTCATTTCGATATATTACTTAAACCTGCCATATATTATTTATAATTATTTATAATTTATAAGGCTGGGTATGCAAGAAGAGGAAGGCCGAAGAAGAAGTGGTTGGATTGTGTGAGAGAGGATATGAATGTAAAAGGAGTGGATGCACACTTGACGAGTGATAGGAGTGAGTGGAAGAAGAAGACATGTTGTGCCGACCCCACTTAGCGTGGGATAAGGTCAGGGAGATGATGATGATGATGATGACTTAAACCTGCCATTTGTCTTGTTATACAGTATTTTAGTAAAATGCAAGATGTTTTTGTAATACAGAGGGAATTATACTAGACTTAAAAACATCCAACAGTTGTGACTGAAAACCTTTGTTTAGGGTCAAAGATATGTTCAGGATAACTTAGACCTAATCTCATACTAGGATTTTTTTCCTTTGTCGAGAATATCAAAGTTATTAGTAATGTTACCTAGATAGCATGTTTTAAACTCACTAAACACTAATTTTAATAGTACATTATGGTACTAGTGTGTAACATTGGTGATTACCGCCGAGTTGTTTAGGCGAGGCTCTTAATAGAACCGAGGACGGTCAATTATTTGCCTCGGCGGTAATCACCAATATTACACACTAGTACCATAATGTACTATTATTACGGCCGTGTTCATTTAGGAACTTTAATTTATTTCCCGACGTAGCTCATTTTGAATTTCGTTGAGAGCCTTCGTGAATTCTAGTCATTACAACGATGTCCCGTAGCGCTACGCCGTAGAGCACTCTACGGCGTAGCATGCTGTGTTTTGCAATTAAAACCTTATTATTATTCGTTTTGGGAACACCCCGATATCTTTCATCAACTTCTAAGTTTTAGTCAACACCAGAAAATATCAGAAACATTCAATAAATAATTTGGAAATGCTTCTTCAGTTAATGTCTATCTTTCTGTTTAGGAGTTCTTTTAGAGATTTACGCGCGAAAAACGAAAATAAAACTAATCGATAATTTTAAAATTATTTTTGAAACTATAGAATACATTCAACAGGAACATAAAGAAAGAGTGGACGAAGACAGACGTCAGCAAGATATGGCAGAGCGCAGAAGAGCTTATGATGAACAAATAGCCAGTGCTAACAGGTAATACCTACGTTCACTCACTCTTTAATTTGTTCCTCAAGTTAAATAAATAAATAATGCTGGACTTTTCACACAGCACATTTCATTTCATTTCATAGAAACACCCAGACCCAAGACAAATATTTGTAGATCATACAAACATTGGGCCGGCCGCGGGGATCGAACCCGCAACCTTTTGCGTCGCAGGCGGGCCTTCGCCCACTGCGCTACAGAGGTCGTCATAGTTGACTTTCGTTCACTCTCTCACTCGTTCATTCATAATGGATTCGTTCTCTCATACTTTGTTTATTCATCATCATAATTTTTCTGACTTAATCTTAATAGGTAGAGTCAGCACAACTTATTTGCCTTCTTAATTTTCCTCTTAGAATTCACTCTTTTCACACATATCCTTTCATGCTTTTTCTAAACCTTAATAATTAACCTTATAATTATTGTTATTCATTGAAACATTACCATTTCTTATGAACATCATTATTAAAAGCTTGTTTCCGTTCATTAATTCGTTCATAGAAAGCGTCAAGTAGCGATACGAGAAGAGAGAGAGAAAGAGAATCGGAGACTGGAGAGAATGAAGCAGAAGATGGAAAAGGATCATTATGAGAGTGAGTTTTTTATATTTAGTAGTTTACTAGGGTCAGTTTACAGTGCAGCCCATTGCCATTTACGTGCCTATCACAAATAGCTTTCAACACGATGTTTTTCTTGACCTACTTCTGATTCGTTAATTTTAAATACGTTTTCTGCCCTCAAAAAAGAACTACTTTTCTCACAGATGAAGCTACCAGTTTTAGTACAATCAGCGACAGAAGTTCATGAACAATTGGAGATTGTAAAGCTTCATTTTCATCATTATTTGTGAGAAAATTGCCTATTTTTTTTTTTATCATAATAATGGTATAATAATCATTTCATAATAATCTAAAACCCTACGAACTTCGAAGATATTGAAGATTCAAACATCAAATGTTCATGAACTTCTGTCGCTGACCGTAGGTACCTTACCCACATAGAAATCACTACTTCATACAAGTACCTAAAGACAATAGATAGGTACTAACATGCATCCTCATGATTATTTCAGTCATAAGAAAGAAGAAAGAAGAGCAAAATAAGAACAGAAACAATTACATCGAAGGGCATGAGATGAAAATGACGCGACTGAGAGATGAGAAGAGGAAGGCGAGGGAGATAGACAATGGGACCATCAGAACAGCTTTGGAGGAGTTGGAAAGGGAGAGGGAAAGGGACAGAATTCAAATGGTGAGTTCAATGACTTAGAATCGACTGTGATAAAAGATCTAACTACCAATACTTGCAGATACCTACCTACTGCAGATCTTCTAGTCGTGCCAATAGTTATTTTGAACCAGTGCGGTGAAAATTTTTTTAGTGCAACTCAAAGAAGCTTCTTCTTGCACTTGACACCATGTTTGCTTGGAAGAAATTGGTTATGATGATTTTCTTCACCATTTGAGAGTCGGTACCTAAGGTACCTACCGGGCATTAGTGCAGTTTGGACAGAAAATTTCTTGGTGACCGAATTAGATGTCAGGGTCTGAAAATTTTGTAAGGACCAGACATAGCATAACTTACCTAGGTAGGTACCTACCTAGTACCTACACTATAAAAGTACGACATATGTTATTACAGAGAAACCTTCAAATAGAGAAGCAGATCTTTGTGGAGAACTTCAACAGGGAGCGACAAACCGCGCTGCAGTTAGAAGAGTCGGCAGAGCGGATAGCGCAAGAGTGGAAGATGACGGAAGAAAACAAGACTGATGAACAGTTGCTGAGGATCGAAGAAGAGAAGAGGATGAATAAGGAGGTACCTATGTAGTAGGTAGGTAGGTTCGTATGAGTTAGAGCCAACTCTGGTGACGGAGTTTTTAGACTGTCGTCATGGCTTAACAACTTAATAGCCGGGACCGACAATTTAATGTACCCTCCGAAGCACAGAGGCACTCAGTTGATCGATAGTGCCTCTAGGCGGTCACCCATCCACATCATTACCGGTCAGAACAATGCTTTGCTTCAACGATCTTTTAAGAACGAATAAGCAAGCCGAGCCGAACGCATTAGGAGGTGGTATGAAGTGAAGACTACTAGAGCTTTTATGATTCGCCTTTGGGAAAGTGAAAAGACTTCCTTTGCTAGGAATTTAATACCTTGTGCTTTACAATGTTGGTTTACTACTTTGTTTAAAGTCGAAAGAAATCTTACTACAAACAAAGATCTATTATTTTCGTATTTCTCAGCAAACAGCACAAGAATACAAAAAGCACATGCAGAAGAGACTCTTAGAAATGGAGATGGAGAAACAAAATCGTAGAGAAAAGATGGAAAAAGTGAAGAGAACAGCATTCAACGAGCTGCAAAGACGACTGGACAGCGCAAAAGACGAGTTGAGAAGACAGATCGAGTATAGGAATAGTCTTACTAGTCAGTTGAGGGAGAACCAGCGGTTTATGGTTAGTAAGCACCTTGTAAGCACCATAGATTTAGCATGGTACAGTTCGCCCAACGGATCTAGGCATTCATGAAGTTAGCCGTTTGTCTGCGCAGTGAGCGCTTTTTCACACAAAATGGTGTTCAGCGCAGACAAACGGCTAACTTCACGAATGCCTAGATCCATTGGAAGAACGGTACATCTTTGGTACAGACAGGGTAAGCACCGTTTGTCGATACGCGGGAAATTAACGTCACGTGAACATATATTGACCAATTACAAAGTTTAATTGAACTTTGTATTTCAGATTTCTCCGCTAGAGCTTTGTGATTGGTTGGTGTATATTTTTTTTATTCTTTGGTCAGCATTTTTAGAGATAGACTGCAATGACCGATTGACCACATGGACCTTAATTAATATAAAATGTATTTTTTTATAGGAATCAGAGTCAATGAAAACCATTATCAAGGATGTCCCTTTCACTAAAAATAGAATCATGTTCAGGGAAGCTTTGGAGGACACACTCAAACAAAAAAATGTTACAAGGACCAGGTACTTCCTAATTATGGACTAGATTAAGCCTAACTATAGATAAATAAATAAAGTACCTACCCTGAAAAAATACTAGTACAATCCTACTACTTACACAATAAATTGGTGTCTAATCTTTTTCTACTTTCAGTACAAACCCCGTTCACCCGTTTAGAAGATGTCTGAGTATGCAAGCAGAAGAATCTGGAACAAAATTTCCCCAAATATAATTTCGGTACAGTGAACGCCTAAAACAATAAAAATTATGTTAAATTAAATATTTTTATTTGAATTTTAGCGCGAGCCTTGAAGCGCCATCTGTTAAATTATCAGATCAACTCGATCAACTTGTAGTTGTATAAAAGAAGAAGAAGAAGAAACCAATAAGTGAAGTGAAACCATAAAGAATATGAAGACCTATATCATAGATTTAGCATGGTACCTTTTTGGACCTATATGATGAAGACCTAGACCTAGATGATGTTTATTACCGATTGGGCGATATAGTCGCTCAGCGACAAAGCCCTTTTTTTTTGTGAATAAATAATAATGACTTGTATGAGAAGTACGTTCTGTTCCACGCAACTATGATTCTGGCAAATAATAGTTTCTTCTAAATTTTTTAGAAGAGTGTGTATATTTTTATATTTTGGAACGTAGAAGTATTAAAATTAGTGTTTATGGGATTGAATCAGTCCATTAATTTCCATTAAGAAATACATTAATTTGCTTATATCTAAATTATTTTGTGTAAGTAGAACCTGTAGAACGTAGCGTAGCACGACTTTTATGCTTGACTGTTGTGTTAACTGACAATGACAAGTATGACAACATACAAAACAAAACATGAAGCAAGCAATGAAGGAAGTTTAAAAATGTACTGACTGTCGTTCTGTCTAGCTCTAGGCCGCCCGGTAAAATTTTGTTTTTGTTGTTTTGTAAAATTATTCAATGAAAACGTTATTTTGAGGGTAATTTTGCAATGTTTATACCACGTACACTGACCTACCTCACCTTTTACGTAAACCCGGGCCCACGTGCTTTGTAAATCCAGTTTTACACCAGTGTCCGATGTGAGGTAAAATCCTAGAAAATGTTCAAAGGCGAAGATATTGCATTTAACGGGCTCGAAGTATGCAGTTACAGGCATTTACAGGGAATGGCGAAGAATATGGGTCTTCCATCAAACGTAAAAGTAAGTAGATCATAAAATAATTATATTTTTATCAGGGAAAGTTTAGCCATGTGCCTCTATTTCAAACTTTACAAGCATGATTTTAGGTACATAAAATTTCTCTTTACGAAAAATTGTTTCAAATGTATTTTAAATCAAACTTTTAGTCAATAGACTGATAATTACAGTAGGTAGAAGATACTTATCATCAATGAACATTACTAACTACTATCAATAGGTAGGTACAGTAAGTTTAACGGATCAAGGCATTCGTGAAGCCTATCGGCGCAGTACACAATTTTGTATGAAAGAGCGGTAATAGCGCATACAAATGGCAACTTCATGACACAAATCAATGCCTAGATCCGTTGAACTGTAATTGTGCAATTCACTTTACTACTTAATCATGCCAGCCATGGATCAGCCAGTAACTCAAACATTGAGATCCTCCAAAGGTGCCAAAACCAAGCTCTAAGAACCATCTCCAAAGCTCACTGGTTTTTAAGAAACACCGAAATACACAAATACCTGGAAATGCCAACCGTCAAAGAAGAAGTCTGTAAATATGCCATAAAGTACAAGGAAAGACTAAGATCACACACAAACACACTAGCCCAGAACCTACTAAATAACGGAGAAAGCGTAAATCGTGCTTTGCATATCTAGGTGCTAAACCTAGACATGCAAAGCTGGCTTAACTAATAGCCAGTGTGGTGCCACTCAATGGAAGGGCGCCTCAAAACAATGACTCCAATAAAAAGATCTGATTATAGCTATACAGCCGATTGCAGATATTAAAAGGGAAATAAAAAAAAAACTTAATCATAAAAACTTAATATTTTTACAGAAGGTTCATCTAATAGAGATGATTCGTGCAAAGAAGTATTGCACAGAGACAGACCTACAAGCTATTGTGGATCGAGTCAAGATGGAACGGAAAGTAAATGCTCAGGCTAAGAAGAAGAAACTTAGAAAAAAATCTTATGGACTTCAGGTTAGTAAAGTCATTAACTCTTGTTAGATAGATCTTTATTTTTTTTATATTTTCTTTAAATCGATTTTAATTTAGGGACCTTGATCGATTATCGAACATGCCGGTCCCATAGGTCTCTCATTTACAAAACTATTCCTCCAATAGCCTGAGGGTCTGTCTGTAGAGCATGATGGCCGCATCAGATGTCTGAGCGGCTAGCACGCTCTGCCACAGACCCACATCTAGCCAGTTAATCTTACATAAGTTAGACAAATGATTTCTCATAGAAATGCTCTGACCACATTCCATAAGAAAATATCCTCTCTAACTCAACATATTTCACAGTTAGGGCTGTCCTCCTTCTTCATTAGATATTTAAACCCGTTGAGTGGCATGTGTCTATGAGCTATAAGCTGTCACAATTAGTCCTCTACTCAATTTAACGTTCGCAAACCACCAAGCGAGCCACCTCATGCCATCTGTATTTTTTTTTATTTTTTTTATTTTTTTTTTATCCATTTTCATCTGCGATCGGTCTTCTGACCATAAGCGGATTGCTTGTGTGATTCCAGTGGCTTTAAGAGTGAAGAGGCCAGTGCCCTTTCTCCTCTCATAGGATATCCCTTCTCTTCAGCCGCCGCACTGTGCGGGAAGTGTCCAGCAGTTGAGTGGCAAGTTCGTTTGGATGGTGGGCCAAGCATTCGATGTGTTTCTCCTTCATCAGCTCCATTTCAGCGGCCACGGTTGGCATGTTCAGGTGTTCGTGTATTTCGTCGTTCTTAGCGTACCAGGGTGCGTTGGCGATCGTTCGCAGGATGTTATTTTGAACTCTCTGGATACGGAGTATGTTGCTTTTGCTAGCTGTGCCCCACAACTGAGCACCGTAGGTCCAAATTGGCTTAAGGATACTCTTGTAAATGAGTAGCTTGTTGTCGACAGAGAGCACAGCGTTCCTACCCATGAGCCATAGAAGGGATTTGAACTTGCGATTGATGAGGTCCCTCTTGCGTGTTATGTGTTCTTTGTGCCATCTTTATTTGGCAATTTTTGAAATTGGCAATAACATGTTTAGTAGGTACAAAGTTTGAGACATCGAATACAATAGTTTAGGTAGGTAGAAATAAATAAAAAATCGTAATTAGCAGACGCATACCTAGAAAGATAATGGTTGCACGCACACATCCAAAAAATCTTGCATATTTCACTACGCTTGTGTGTCTTAGTTGAGGGTACATCCCATTAGCCAACATGGCTGACTGCTTGAGTGATTTGTCAGTGGCATTAACTGAAAATATAAACAAAATTTATCTTCCTCCAGGGTGCAGAGATATCCTCAACCAGCAACAGCCACTCCCCTCCAATATCAGCCACTCCGAAACGTCCATCCGACTTCATAATCCAATACAGTCCGGACATCTCACAGACCATCATGAAGTACCAGCCGAAACAAAGCATAGTCTGCTCTGCAACTTCAATACTGCAGCCGTTGAAGAGGCATATTGAGAGTGATAGGGTTCTACGCAGCTTTAACTCAGCTAAGAGGCCTAATTACAGGTAAACAACCTTCTGGGTAAGCTCACTCTTACCTGTGTAAGTTTGAGGTCAAGAGCCGACCCATTCATCATAAAAAAATTAAAAAAAAAAACAATAGTTTATCATGTTGTGGGAGATAAGTACTTAATCAGGCATTCAAGATTTTAAGATTCAATTAAAATATTAAAACGGCACAGTGACAAATAAAATGGTGTCTGAAAGATTAATGTCCAGTAGTGGGTTATCATTTGAAGCGCTTAGTCGTGCTTGCTTAGTCGTTCTTGATAGATCGTTGAAGTTAACAACGTTCGAAACTGTCTGTAAGTGGATGGGTGACCGCCAGTGGCATTTTCATCTGAGCGCTTCCGTGCTTCGGAGGGCACGTTAAATTGTTGGTCCTGGTCATTTAAGTCGCTAAGCCATGACGGAGGCCTTAACGGCCAGATAACTGATATACTACTTATACTTTTTGTTTGTAAATACATACCTACTATACATAGAAACACCCAGACCCGAGATAAATATTTGCAGATCATACAAACATTTATCCCGCGGCGGAGATCGAATCAACCTTCTGCGTCCCAAGAAAGCTTTCTTCCACTGTGCCACAGAGGTCATCAAGATAAAATCATGGTTCATAATAATATCCTAAGAATAGTTTATTTTTCTTGGTTATCGAATACAAAAGCCATTTTAAAAAGTCGCTACTATTCATTTACTTTCGTTGCTGACTGTAAAGCCAGTTAATCTTACAAAAGACATCAGCTAGTATCACCATAACTTCTAAGTGATTCCAATGGCCATGCTTTTTGGATTCTTGACGTTGAATATTTATAATTTTGCTACAGGATAATGGAACAAAATGACTGCATAGATCTAGTCACTAGGAGCGCTATGCAGGAAATACAGGAAGTCAGGCAGGAGCGCGCCTACCAGAGTGTGAATATGACCGTACAGAAACAACAACCTGTCACCGCTACAGTACTTATAAACCCGGAGAAACAGTTGGTGCCTGTGGGTAGAAGTTGTGTGAGTATAATTTAATTATTTTACTTTAAAAAATCTACCTCGAAACAAATTTTGAAAAGAGTTACGACTCTACCTACTGGACAGAAACTATTATAATTTAAGGGAATTTGTAAACTGATTTTAATTAATGTAAACTTAAATTTTATTATGACATTATATCAAACAATTTAATTTAATTACTAAGTACATATTGTAATTTTTTCTATTATTAACCATGTTCGCATCCCAATTGTATGGGGAATGTGTGTTCTAATATATCATTATTTAAGATCTTTGTATACCACATTGAAGCGAATAAATGAAGTATGAATTATTATGAATTATGAATTAAAAGATTCACGAATAAATGACGACGACCTCTGTAGCGCAGTGGGCGAAAGCCCGGCTGCGATGCAGAAGGTTGCGGGTTCGATCCCCGCCGCGGGACAAATGTTTGTATGATCTACAAGTATTTGTATCGGGTCTGGGTGTTTCTATGTATAATATGTATGGATTTACGAACAAAAAAGAATATAAGTAGTTTATCAGTCATCTAGTACCCATAACACTCTGGGGCTAGGTGATGCTGTGTGAAAAGTCCAGTATTATTTATTTATTTTTTATCTGATACTAGCTGACCCGCGCGCGCCTTTGTCTGCGCATTGTTTCGTCAACGATCTTTGGCACTGTCTTGCACAACCCCTAAGGGGAGTTTTTCAATTTAAACCGAGTTAAGAGTGAATAAAATTTTCCATATAAACTGGACCACCCTGTATACCATTTTTCTGTCATAAGAACCTTCTCCTGACAATAACAAACACAACAAAAAAAAAAATTAGTGAAATCGGTCCAGCCAATCACGCGTGATGGCGTGACCAAGGGATATAGGGATTATTTTTTATATATAGATTAAATAAAACAGAAAATTGTAGCAAAAATCGCAACTTCTTATATATTTTAGTGTAGGAATCTTATCATCATTTTGTTAAAAACTAGCTGCGTTTTTCATGCGGTCTCGGAAATGCTGTATTTTTCCGACATAAAATGTATCATTATGTGCTTATCCATGGTATAATATAAGCTTAACAAACTTCTTAATCCGTTAACTTCTTAAGACCATTTCAGCGTGAAGGAGCTTTAAACTATCCATCCATACATCGAAACTTTTGCAGTTATAATACATATTAGTAAGATTAATTATGAAAGCCTCGTATTAAAATATTCTCACTATTTCAGAATGTAACCAAGCCAGCGAAACGCCAGCGCAAACTAAGTGGTATCTACCCGCTACAAACGCAAGACAAACCGATTTACGAATACGTGCCTACAGTCGGCTTCCGTCAAACCGACGGACGTGTCACCAAAATCAATGCTGTTATACAAAAACCACTAGCTAGCACGCTCTTACCGAAAAACCGAGCTATAAAAATCTCAAAAAAATATCTCATACCGAGAAATCAACTCAAACAAGTACAAAATCAAGCTGTACCTAAACGTAAAACGCTTACGGTCCAAGATATGATCAATTACAAAGTTGATCATCAATCTATTCATATCACAAAAGATCCAGTGCATACAAGCCATCTTTATCACAAGATAGATAGGGTGCAAAGTAACGAAAATCATCAGATCTACAGCGAAAATAATATCGATGAAAGAGCTATTGAAGAAAATGACATAAGCTATGTGTCACAAACAGAACTCTATTCTGTACCTTCTGGACAAAGGAATAAGGATCTAAATCCTACTAGAAAAGTTTATAAAGGGCAACGCGAGAAAACTGCAAGCAAATGGAATTACAGTATTGAATATCAAGAAAACGAAGTGTCTAAAAAGGAATGGCATATTTATGATCTCAATGAAAAAGCGTTTGATATAGCTGACAAAGATGAAGCCAAAAATAATATGAACACAAGCGAACCAATCTCAACGAATTATAAAGTAACTCAAAGCAGAATCACAGAACCATTGTCAAGAGACTACCAAGTTGAGTATCAAAAGTTTAACCAGGAAAGGACAAATAACATCAGAACAGACCTAAATGATAAAGAATCAAGGAATGTAGATCTTGACAGATCTTTTTCAAGAAAAGGATGCATAGAACTGGATAAAGATAAGAACGATTTATTTGATCATCGGCCATCTAATCAAGGCGTAAATAGAAACATAGATCACCAACCTAACAGAAATATAAGATGTACAAATGACATGAATTATACCAGATCAATTCATGCAGATCAATCTTGCTCAAAGAAAAGATCTGATACCCAAACGAAACGATACGAAACTGATGCAAATGACCGGTATGTAATCGATATGATCGACAGATCTACAATCAGATCTGACCAAAACAGATCTATAGACTTAAGCTCACAGTACCCAAATATGTCTGCATTAACAGATGTGCTACCAAACGATTATACACAAGCTAAAGAGTCAAATTACTCGGTGTACTATCATAAGAAGATAAGAGCCGAACATGTGAAAAATCGACATGAACAGTTGCCTAGGATAACAGATGTTTTTAGTCAGTTCAATGATGTGCAGTATAGGAATCTAACGCAGCCTTTGTATGTGCATGTTAGCGCTGAATCTGAACGTGGTAAGTTGCTTTGTCTCGCTCTTTTGTATATTTTTGTCTCCTTCTCTCACTCTTTGGCGCGTGTGATTACTCTGGCGTCCATAGACTAATAATATTTTCGAAAATTTTAGAATTTTGGGGGCTTATTGGTAAAAAAACTAATATAATAACTATCTTTTTCCACTCTTGGCGACTCATGATGAGCGAAACTGATGATGGAGTCAGGAGTTAAATGGATTCTCATCATCTAATGATTAGAGTAACATTTTTAATAATCATTAGCCTGTTGAAACATTTTCTGTTATTTTGACGTAAACAGGTTCACGACTGTATCCCCAAGGTGCGGTAGACATTCTTTCAGATCTTTTTATGTTACTTATTCCTATGAAGATATCTAAGGGGGGTAGTCAGAGGCATGTCCAAACACATATTTGATACATGCCCACATCTTGCAAAAGTTAGTATTTCATACGTGACAGGTTGCAAGCCCATCGCCGCCTATAAGAACACTAACTGGTTTCCTCACGATGTTTTCCTTCACCGTTTAGCGCACGTGTTAAAGCGCATATAAATTTTACGGAACGCAAAATCCATTGATGCTCGGCCGGGATTCGAACCCACAACCTTCGAATTGAAAGTTGAGGTACAACCCCATTCAGCGAACTCGGCTCTTTTACGACTGTATGAAATAAACCTTAAGGATTATATTTTTATAGTGTTAACCGCACACTTAGGGATATTTAAAGATTTTTAAATGTATCCCAAAAATTAGCACCCATGCGGGATTTAAACCCACGACCTTGCCGATCCGTGGCATCGCTCTGACCTCAGTTGCTCAGTTGGTCAGATCGATGCCACGGATCGGCAAGGTCGTGGGTTCAAATCCCGCATGGGTGCTAATTTTTGGGATACATTTAAAAATCTTTGAAATAAACCTTTTCTTCTCACTTTCAGTGCCCACTAAGTTACCTGCGAACTATGTCAATAATACGTGCATGTTGGAAACGATATACAACTTTAAGAACCAGTTTGTGACAAACCCGCCCGTACTGATGATAGCTACCACACTAACCCACTGCACTTATAGCACGAGAACTGTTTCTACTGCGTAAGTAACAAAAAATTTGACAAACCCGCAGCTCAGTCAGCTCCACACGTAGTGACGTCTCTCCTGTGGGCGGCTGATTAAGCTGAGAGGATGGTTTAGGTGCTGGGCAAGCCTATTCCATCTCAAACAATGTCCCAGGCACTACAGCGTCCCGTTAAGTGTAGGCATAGGTTGCCTCCTGACGCTGTATAAATCATCTAATATAGATGTAAAGGCCTAAGTTTTTTTATTAATGTTAGTACATGTACAATGTACATACTCGCATAAAAAAAAAATCTATATTCTCTTTTTGACATCAAAAAGAGAATTATAGATATGAAATGGGAATGGATATAGAGAGGAAGAGAAGACGGATGGATTTTCTGAAAGTTAATATGAGTAAGAGTGAATGATCAGATTTTTCACTTTAAATAGAATTGAAATAAATTTTGTGATAACACTATAATTGTAACATGTGGGATTCTTTTTTTTTTTTACCTATTTGTTGTTATTAATTTCAACTGTCTAACTATCACGGTTCATGAGATAAAGCCTGGTGCCAGGCGGACAGACAGACAGCGAAGTCTCAGTAATAGGGTTCCCGTTTTACCCTTTGGGTACGGAACCCTAAAAAATAGCTAAGGTGTCATCCATATCATACAACTTCCTCACACAACTTTCACCTCATATTTTTGCAAAATAACAAACAATTACTTTTATACTGTGGCGCAGTGGGCGAAGGTCAAGAGCTAAATGTAATTTCATTAAAGGACAATTGTGTACCTTGCATTGAAGGAAAAATTTCTGCGACGCAGAAGGTTGCGGGTTCGATCCCCGCCGCGGGACAAATGTTTGTATGACCTACAGATATTTGTCTCGGGTCTGGGTGTTTCTATGTATAATATGTATGTATTTACAAACAAAAAGTATATATTATGGCTATAGCCTAAAGTAACAATGGAAGGTAACGCGGCATCTACAACACAAGTCTTGTACTTAGTGTAGATGCCGCTGCACATCCTAATCAACCACAAGCCATCCTGATTGTAAAGTATGATTAGGTAGGTCCTACCTACCTAATTATTAAATATACCTACCTACCTAATTGTAAAAAATCGTAAGATTAACCAATTGTTCATTGTACTCTGCTTGATTTGAATAAACGTAATTATTTATTTATTATTTATTTATTATATAAGTAGTATATCTGTTATCTGGTTCCCATAGTACAAGCTTTGCTTAGTTTGGGGCTAGATGATGCTGTGTGAAAATGTCCAGCAGCTTAAGATCTTTATAATACATTCCTAAAATTGCACCTATACGGGAATTGAACCCGTGACCTCTAATCCGTGGTGGAAAAAAAAACACTTAAAAAATTTAATTTATATTTTTTAGGTATTTCATTGAGAAATGAAGTCTTTCAAAATTTTCGACCTATAACCAATTAAATATGAACTTATCAAAAATTTCGATTGTGACGACACGGATTCTGTGGCCGAATGGTAAGGCACTCCGGCTTTAGGAGGATCGTCTGATCGTTGCGGGTTCGAATCCCGTCGGAATCGGAAATTTTGATAAGACTTTTCATTACTTTAAAAATGCTTGTTTATTTTTGTATGGCCTTTCTATTTGGTGTTTGCACGTCTTTCGCTTGCATGTGCCTGCAGGGTCGCACAGCCGCCCGCCGCTGAGTTTTGCAATAACAGTAACCGTGAGTCTGCTTTGCCTTCCTTTGGGAGCGTCCATAAATTACGTGGGGTAAATTTGGCGATTTTTCGACCCAAACCCCCTCCCCTCGATTCGATCCCCACTCCCCCCTCGGTGAGATGTCGTAAGATTTTGCTCGCCCTCCCACTCAAATCTGACGTGAGATTAAAATTGCATCTGTTTCGAGATTGGCCAAAAATGTTTGTTCGTCAGTTTGTCTGTTAACGCCTAAAGGCTGCATTTTTTTTATGTTCGATATTTTAGTGGAGATTTTATTTACTTATTTAACCCAGTTTTATCGCAATATCACACTTGTTTCTTGCCGAATAAAATTACGTGAGATTTGCCGAGACCCCCCTCTCCCCCACGTAAGATTTGGTGAGATTTAGCTGAACCTCCTCCCTCCCCTAAACGCCTCACGTAATTTAAGGACGCCCCCTTTCTGCTTTTTTAAAATAAACAGGATTTAGGACCTTATTTCCCAGAAAATAGTAGATATTTCCCAGGGTATAGAAGAAATTCCCAGATCTTACTAGAGAGCTAAGGGGTAGTCAGGCTAGAGGCGTATTCAAATACATATGACGACCTCTGTGGCGCAGTGGGCGAAGGACCGCCTGTGACGCAGAAGGTTGCGGGTTCGATCCCCGCCGCGGGACAAATGTTTGTATGACATACAGATTTGTCTCGAGTCTGGGTGTTTCTATGTTTAATATGTATGTATTTACAATATAAGTATCAGTTATCTGGTTCCCATAATACAAGCTTTGCTTAGTTTGGGGCTAGATGATGCTGTGTGAAAATGTCCAGCATTATTTATATTTGCCATTTCGCCAATACATACATATTGCAGAAGTTACCATTCATAACGTGACATGTTAATAGCCTATCGCCGCCTATAGTACAAAGTTATTTCTTCTTTTTAAAACATCTTCATACTTTCAAAACAGTTACAGATTAAAAGTAAGCAATTACAAGTAAGTTCGCTTGTACTCGTAATACGAATTACGACATTTTTATTGTAGGTATTCGATTATATTTCTAGTTAATTAATATCCTTATTGTACGCCTGTGGTAACATAGAGAGAGATCTTAGTAAGTAATATCTGTTATCAAACTATGTTCTTCTTCCTGCCCTTATCCCATTTAAGTGGGGTCGGCACAACATGTTTCTCTCTTCCATTTCCCTCTATCACCCGTCATATCAGAACTCACTCTTTTCACAAACATATCCGCATTCACACAGTCCATCCATCTTGTCTTAGGCCTATCCCTACCGGTATATCCATCCACATTCATACTCATCACTCGTCGTGTTATATGACTCTCATCCCTCCTCATGACATGCCCATACCACGCCAACCTTCCTCTTCTCAATTTGTCAGTCACTGGCGCTACTTTCAAACTTCTGTTATCTTCAACTTACTCAACATCAACTTAATCATCAACTTACTGTTATCAAACTATGTTCCACAATAAATAAATTATGAATTATTATGAATGTTAACTTCTGGTGGCTTAGCATGAACTCTTATTGCCAGGCAGTTTTTGAACTGCTTGGCAATTCTGACATAAAGAAACAAATCTGAAATTGCGGCGTTTATCATGCTCTCTCGCTTACACATTGTGACTGTACTAGTGTGCAAGCGAGAGAACATGATAAGTTGCGAAGTTTCTTTAGTGAACCGGGTTATTCGAAATTGACATTTAGTTCGAAAACTGCCAGGCAATAAGAGTTCATACTAACCCCCCAGCTATAAACAGTGAAGGAAAACATCGTAAGGAAACTGAATCTAAGTGAAATTCAAAATTAGTTTATTCATTGAAATGACTTTGGATTTTTTAGAAAAGTCTACATAGTATTGACCATGTCAGTAGGATGGTTAGATAAAGCTAAGTAGGTACCTTTTTCACAAAAATAATCAAGGGCTGTTTAAAAACAAAATAACAGCATTCATTGCAGACGAAAACGCAAAACAACTAGTAATAATTAAGAGTTAATAATATGTATTTGTGTATTACAGCGTACGAGCGGGCTAACATTTATCAAGGGGAAAGCTCAAGCCGAGTTAGTGATTATTTGAAGTCACAGTTTCGACCCAATCCAGATTTTGGCTGCGATGAGGGTAAGACGATATTTTTGCAAAAAAACAAAGAGAAATTAAACATTTTTTTTTAATGATGAATAAGTCGACTCTTGACCTCGAAACTTACACAGGCAAGAGTGAGGTCTACGATGGAGCGACCTTACCCAGAAGGTGCCTATTAACTCTCTTCTTAAAAACAATAGGGTCGCAGCTCAGCGGAAATACAGACGCTGGAAGCTGATTCCAAATTTTTGCAGTGCGCATAATAAAAGAACTTTTTTTGCACATTTTTACATTACAGTAATCAAAAATCGCCAAATTTATTGTCCTAATAATGTCGAGATTTATTTATTAAATTATTTAATAAAATAAATCTACAAAATACAACAATCCGCCATGATAGCTGTACACCAATCAGAGCGCGTGACGTCATCTTCTAGTACAGACCTTAGATTATCCCCGCCTTGTGTACACTCAGTACAGACCAAAAACCTTTTGTTTACGATTTTTTTGTGTTGTTTTAGCTGCAAATTAAAAAAAAATTAGAAACATCAATATTTATTTTCTGATTTTATTCTAGTTTTGGCTTGTGTTTTTTATGTATGACTAGCTACTGCGCGCGGCTTTGCCCGCGTGGTACCAACATTTTGAATAGCCTATATTCTATTCCAGGTCACTATCTACGCCTATTCCAAGTTTCATCCAAATCGGTCCACTGGTTTAGGCATGATTGAAAGACAAACATACAAACATCTAAACATACAAAATTTATTTATTAGTGGGATTAATTGATTTATGTCTATTTATTTTTATCTTTGCAGTATTGAGTTCGTCGACAACGTCGGTAGAAACGACAAATTCTCAAGAGTTGGGCGCGAATGTGACCATTCCTGAAATGGTGGAAGATGCCCTGGAGCTAATCAGCCAAGATGGGGTATACTAAGCACAACGGATCTTTAGCTCTCTGAAGTTAGGTGCAATATTATTGCGCAGGTTTGGTAGAGTAAGCGAGATAGCACGATTTTAGGCGTCATCAAAAATAGGTTCTGCGCAGCTACTTCAGAGAGCTAAAGAACGATTTTGCGTATTGTACAATCTTATATTTCCTAACTAGCTGCGCTCCCGCGGTGTGACCCGCGGTCCCTCGGGATTTTTTAACTTTATCGGGATAAAAGGTAGCCTATGTCCTTCCCTGGGATACAACCTTTAACTATGCCAAATTTCAGCTTAATCTGTTCAGCGGTTTGGGCGTGAAAGCGTAACAAACAGACAGACAGACAGACATGATATTAGTATGATATGCGGGGTAATTATGTAAGAGGTCAACCATAAATTACGCGAGGCAATTTAGCGATTTGAATCTCACATAAGATTTTTCAAAATGCAACCCTCCCTCCCCTCTAATCTCTGTGAGATTTTTCAAAATGCAATTTTTTATGTAAATAAGTTAATATGAACTTAATATCACTAGATTTATTTGAAAAAACAGTCGTGCGTGTTATACGACCTCCCCCCTAACGCCTCACTTAATAGATACCAAAAATCACACAATTTTGCTTGCCTTTAAAAGACAATCAAACCTACAGTTCGTTCAATGGATCTAGGCATTCGTGAAGTTAGCCGTTTGTCTGCGCAGACCACAATTTTGTATCAAAAAGCGGTCACTGCGCAGACAAATGGCCAACGTCACGAATTTCTAGATCCGTCGGACAAACTGGTACTTTCCTTGGTTTCACATTTGTGTCGGTGTTTTAAAGCAGCCTTTTCAACGACTTAAAAGCTGCGACTATCCAAAGCATAGACTCGATCGGTTATTGCCACTAGCGGTCACCCATCCACTAAAGATTGTGAAGAGAAGTGTTCATTTTCCAGGATTACATGGAGAGGATAGGGATGGACGTGCGAGTGCAGTGCATTCTGTGCGACTGGGCTGGACCCAAGATTATTCTGGAATATCATATCAAAAAGGTATAGGCATGATGTCAATTTATCCAAATCTGTTCTATTTTGTTCTGAATTATTTGTTATGTGAAAAAAATATCATATTTCACTAGAAAATTAAGGTATTCAAACATAAAAATCAAATTTGAAATTCACGCCAAAACGCTCGTCGGTGTCATGGCGGCTGTTATAAATAATGCGGACATTTTTAAATAATGCTGGACATTTTCACACAGCATCATCTAGTCCCAAACTAAGCAAAGCTTGTACTATGGGAACCAGATAACTGATATACTACTTTTATACTTTTGGTTTGTAAATACATACATATTATACATAGAAACACCCAGACCCGAAACAAATATCTGTAGGTCATACAAACATTTGTCCCGCGGCGGGGATCGAACCCGTAACCTTCTGCGTCGCAGGCAGATCTTCGCCCGCTGCGCCACAGAGGCGTCAAATGTTATGACGTCACAGCTCACACGTCAATAGCAAATACGTGAAAAAATCGTAAACAAAAGGCACAGTTTTGGTCTGTACTGAGTGTACAAAAGGCGGGGGATAATCTATGGTCTGTACTAGAAGATGACGTCACGCGCTCTGATTGGTGTACATGTCGCAGCCAACTGGGTATATCCGCCGTTCAATCAAGCGCCTAGCCATTTGATCAAACGGCGCCGTTCAACTAGGCCCTAATGATATTAGGCAAATGGGTCGGAGCTATTACGTTTTACTTGCCTAGCCAAGTAATTTCTAAATTTCTCTATCAGATCTTTTAGGTAAAACTTATTGGAATGAAGTTCCTTTTCGGACGGTACCGGATGGGGGCTAGACGAAAAATTGTGTTAGATTTTTGCGTCACGTCACGTGGCGCGCAGGCGCGAAACTGTCCATAGATTGTTACATTGTTAGTACGGAAGAGCGTTTCTTTTGTATTATTTACAATAATTTATTTGACAAATGCCAAATGTCAAAGTTGAAACTTCGTTCCAACCGAGTGTACTGTGTTCCACGACACTCACGTACTTTTTTATATAATTTCAGGAGCACTCAAACGAGATCCAACAAGAATCCGGTACAGAGTGCAGTGTCCTACTCACGCTTGGCTCTTTATCTGCACACACGTGGCGAGCGCAGCTATTAAGACATGGCCCCGCGCTGTATGTACTTAGTGCTAAGTATACTGGCGATGATTTGCTACTGGCTCTGTCTGTAAGTACCCTTATACATATAAAACTATTCCTACGTGAAAATGACTATAACTAAACTTAGGCCTTTACATCTTTAATAGATGATTTATACAGCGTCAGGAAGCAACCTATGCCTACACTTAACGGGACGCTGTAGTGTCTGGGACATTGTTTGAGATGGAATAGGCTTGCCCCGCACCTAAACCATCCTCTCAGCTTAATCAGCCGCCCACAGGAAAGACGACGTCAATACGTGTGGAGCTGACTAAGCTGCGGGTTTCCTCACGATGTTTTCCTTCACCGTTAAGAGCTCGTGTTAAAGCGTATATAAATTTTTCGAAACTAAAAAGCCATTGATGCACGGCTGGGATTCGAACCCACGACCTTCGGATTGAAAGTCAAGGTTCAACCCCATTTCTCCCAATTCAAACCCACCAATCACATTTCAGATGATTCCTTCTGAAACCGAAATCGAAACAAAACGAGGTCGTATAACAGTGTACAACAAAATAACAGGCCAGCCATATTCTTTCGAGAGTGATATCAAAGACATTCCCGACTCTATGCCTTACGAATACGGTCTAGATTGCCTTAACTTGGACGTGAATAAACTAGACTTGATACCCAACAGTGTTAATTTGAGGCTGGTTAATAGGGAGTTGGTTGGATCGCCTGGGAAAGTAATTGTTGGGAAAACTGAGCTGAATAGTATTGAAATTGTTGTCTATGTAAAGTTTCTGGATTGAGATGTGACTGTTTATATCTCGGTTCAAAGAAACTAATCTAAAATGGCGGTGGTAATGCTATCTCGCTTCCACAACTGACTAAAGGTCAGCGCATATTTAGCCGCACCGTACGCATTTTTCTATTAAAAAATCGTACGGCTTTAATGTGCGATGACCATAATTATATGCTCAATCTTACTTGAAGCAAAGTTTTTAAGTTTGGCGTTGTAAAGTAAAAAATGGTGTGCAAGCGAGAGAACATGATTATCGCCGCCATTTTAGATTCGTTTTTTTTTGCTCCGAGTTAAACTATGAACACTCTATATGATAGAATAAAGTTAACTACATTTGAGTTTAATAGCATGTATAGAAAATATTTTTCCTAATTGTCATTTAACCAGAAACAGTTTAATACAAGTCTTACCTGTCCTTGAGGCTTTATGTACTGTTTTTTTTTTGTTAAATAATTGTTGTGTCATTTAAAGTGCCTTAGATACAATCCATTATAAATACAATGTTCTGAGTAATGTTGTATTATTATGTGCAAAGCCTAAAGTAAATGATAAACTAAGACTTTCTTATGTACTGATAACACCTTATTGGCTTTAACTCTTGCATTTAGGTTTAGTGTTAAGCGTTACCTACCGATTTCAGTGAAAAACACATAAAATTAGTAGGTACTTTTTTTTTTTTTTTTTTTAGTAGCCCGTAGGGATCCCACTGCTGGGCAAGGGCCTCTCCCAAACATTTGGGAGGAATTGCCATAATCGCCACGCTTGGCAGGCGGGTTGGCGATCGCAGTAAGATGTTAAACGGTTCAGAGACGCTGCTGCCCGTCTTCTGTGTTCCTTTATTCCCTTAGTCGCCTTTTACGACACCCACGGGATGAAATGGGTTGGTACTATTCGCCGCCGGCACCACACAGTAGGTACTTACTATGTAAAAATAAATATTTTTACATAATCTTGACTGATATACCTACTTAAATATTTTAATATACTTTTGCAGTATTTGAAACTTAAATTGTGAACAATTTGAGAATTTCAAATGTGTTTTAGAAGACTTTTATTTTTGTATGTTGATTTTTGAAACTTTTTAAATTATGTTAATTAATGATAAGATTATCATGTAACAATATTCTTTTTCTTGAGGCTTAAAATGCTCAATCGTTATAGAAGAGAACTTTTGTGTATTTTTGAACTGTTTTACGTGCGATATCTTTGTTAAAATGTTTTTTTATTTTTTATTTTAGTGTCTATTATACATACAGGGTCTTTCATTTTAAACTAACTTAATTCAGGAATTGGGTTCAACAAATAAATTCAAAAATAATAAGTTATGTTTTGTTTTGTTATAAAAATCCCGAGAAAATCGATAAAAATATCCTTTCAATTGATTGTTGCTTCTTGTATAACTAAGTCCATTCGTGATGTAGCTGCGCTGCGAAACCTTTATGCAACATGTCCTAAAAACAATAAAAGATAAATTTTGAAGTAAAAACGTATATCGGCCTAAGAATTAAATTAATACGCTCAAACGTCTATTTACAACCCAAAAATGAGGTCTTGTCAGTTTGTGTAGTTAAAATGAAAGACCATATAGACTCAAAATATGTGCCATGCCCTAACTTAGTACAGTCAGCAACAAAAATATAAAAATTCATAATAATTTCTGTTGCAAAAAGCTGCCATAATATATTTTTGTTTGACATCCAACAATAAAGTTGTTTTTGTATAAAATAACAATTGAAAACTTAAATTCAAACAAGTTCAAAGGTCTTTAAATATAAATACTCAATCAACTTTCATTGCTGACTGTACATACAAGTACCTACTAATAAGTTAAGATTTGTTGACTCATTAAACTTAGTTAATCTACCTGTTGCAAAATCATTGCTATTTTATAATTTTTGATCTCATATTGTTGTGTAAAGTTGATTTTTGATAAATAAACATGTTTATTATTTATATTAGTTTCCTTTGCCACATTTCTTCACCACGGAAAAAAATCTGTACTAAAGATATTATACTTGGTAATATTGTACCTACTTGGATGGATGGATTGTGTAAAGGATGACATGAGTAAGAAAGGAGTGAGTGATGAGATGACGGCTGATAGAGGAGAATGGAAGAAGAACACATGTCTGTACCAAAAAGGTACCATGCTAAATCTATGTGTTGTGCCGACCCCACATAATGTGGGAAAAGGGCAGGAAGATGATGATGAATATTGTACCTACTTGATATGATATTAATACTCCTTGTAAAATGACATAAAAAATACTTTTGACAATACTTCATCCATAAACATCATATTGCTAAATCTATGATAAACATCACCTGAAAATTGACAACACACAGTGTCACAAATTTTGTATTCTTTTCAAGATTTTCTCGCAGTATATTTTCAGCTTTTTCAAAGAAAAATAACAGTTTATTTCAGGGATAATATAATTTGAAGCAATGTACACACCTCCACCGGAAGTTCCGAGGCAAAGGATTCCTAAAGATGGGCCTGGCCCAAGGGGAGTTCCAGATTGTTATTATGTAAGTAGATTTTAATCTGAACAAGCGTGGTGAAAGGAGTTGATCCTTCAATAATAAATCCATAAGTTCATGCGTAGATATCTCATGTAGGTACTTACCTACTTACAGACAGTCCATTCACTCTCATTCTCAAATTCAAATCGTTTCTTGCTTCATGTTTGTAGATAGATCTTAAAATAAAATAGTGTTTCATAACATGAACCCCGCTGGGGCACTGCAACATTCTCATTACATTCTTCATACAAGATTGTCAGTTTGAACTTTAGTTAAATTTAAGAAAGACTAATCTAATATATAAATAGTTAGTACATCTTTACTACATGAATTACACGTATTGACGTTGGTTTTCTTGGGGGCTGATTAAGCTGATAGGATGGTTTAGGTGCTGGGCAAGCCTATTCTATCTTAAACAATGTCCCAGGCACTACAGCGTCCCGATGAGTGTAGGCATAGGTTGCCTCCTGATGCTGTATAAATCATCTAATATATAGATGTAGAGGCCAAAGTTTACTACAAAATTAATCACTACTAGGCTTAATGGCTCATTCGATGAATATTCCACACATCGACTGGCCCAGAAGTAAATAGATCTTGTGGCGTGGGAACCACATGACTAATATGAACTACGGACTTCCACCTACGATCCACACTTGCCTCATTCACTCTCATTTTATGAACACTCAGTGAAAATGTGGTCGACATACGGTTGAGGTTTATTTGAACGTCATGAAACAACAAGGTTCATTTTCCATTGCAATACTATTATGACAGATAAGAAAAGTAAACCTTAGCGATAGTTAGATTTCACAGAAACTTATGACTGTACCAGCTCGCTGGTTGCTGTTAGGTATAAAGTAACAGCTTGTAATTGTTCTTGCAGACATCTCGAGTGTTGAACTCTACGTTCCGCTACGTAAAGTTTGTTCGTAAACTGCGCGCGGAGGAAGAAGATCAAAGGAAAGGTGCTGAGAACAAACTCAAAGAACTCAAGGATAAGCAGAACAGCGACTTCTTTATCAGATGTGATCGCAGGTAATGTGTCTTGTAAAATACTTCCTTCTTTAGCGCAGCGATCCAAAGTGAGTCTTCCTCCGATACGAGAACTCGCCACTTTTTCCTGTCCACTGCAGTTTCTTGTCAATCGTCGGCTTTTAGGTCCCGTAGATCAGCCTCCGTCTGGTCACTCCAACGGTACTTAAGGCGATCAACCGGACGGCCCCGGCACTTCGCTCGTCCCCCATACACAGAACGTGACTGAGCCAACGGAGTCGATGTGACTTGTGAAATGCCATGTATAAAAAAATATCATTTTATAGGTCTTCTTGTCGTGTGATTAGATCTTTTGATCAAGTGTGGTGAAAGGGTTTAAAGTGCGCCTCAAAGTGGCTCCATCGGAGGTATGTAGGTAATATTAGTAAATCTTGGTGGTGAAAAAGTAAGCAATACTTTGGGTTATTCTGTGCTATGGATTGGGGCCAGATGATTCTGTGTGAAATGTCCAATGCTATTTATTTAATTCTCAAATATAGATGCACACACACACAGAGAGAGCACTGGTGGTCTAGTGGTAGTGGCCTCGCCTTCCGATCGTAAGGTCGTGGGTTCAATCCCGGTCGTGCACCAATGAGTTTTTCTGCCGAAAAATGTATGTGCACTATGCCAGTACTCTCAAACGGTGAAGGAAAACATCGTGAGGAAACCAGCATGTCGTAGAACCTAAAAAGTTCGATAACACGTGTCAAGTGCACGAAAGGAGCCTCTTTAAGGCGCAATTAAAATCCTTTCACCACACTGGTTCGACAGAACTGGTAACATGATAAACAGAAGCAATTCTCAAAATTTTCAGATAAGCAGTTTATAGATTGTTGTGTCGATGCACGCACAATACCTACTCACATGCACGTTATTTGTGTGCGTCAGCTTGGCAACGCTCCATGAACGCAAAGCATCCAATTCATTGTACCTAATTATTATTCAACTAGCTATTGCGCGCGGCTTCGCCCGCATGCTACCAACATTTTGAATAGCCTATATGTTATTCCAGGTCACTATCTACGCCTATTCCAAGTTTCATCCAAATCGGTTCACTGGTTTAGGCGTGATTGAAACACAAACATCCAAACATCTAAACAAATTCACAAACTTTCAGCTTTATTATATTAGTGGGATAATGTTTTTCTTTGCCACAACACACAAAGAATAAAGAGACGTCCACTGCACACTTACCTAACATGACTAGTTTCATACTGCCCCGGCCAGCTGACCGACGCTCGGCGTCTCTCGGGACTCTGGTACCTCTCTCGCTCTAACACCAGCTGTCTCCCTCTCTTATTATATTAGTTGGATATTCAATTCTATTTAAGTTTTCTCTATTTACAGGTCATTGATAAACAACGTGGCACGTCGGGTCGATCTTTGCATGGCGTCTTATCAAGAAGACCTGAAACAGAAGAGGAAAACGTGAGTACTTCATATAGCTGTTAATATGTTGCCCTTTAACCTCTTCTATCTTCCAGTGAAAGTCCCATGAAAATTGGTTCAGCCGTTCTAGAGTTCTGGACAAACAGCAAGACACAAATTTTCGAAAGCTTATTTGTGTTTTCGTGTTAGCACTTGAGAAAACAGTAATTTTGAAATCACAGACTGTGCGTATAGGGTCCAGTCTCGGACACAGACTTAAATTTTATTTCTATTGTATGTTTATATGATTTATTAATATATATATCCAGATTAATAGAACTATTCAAAGTAGAAGAAGAGGAAAATATAAGGAAGTTTGTGGAACAAGCGCAAGCGGGCGCGGAAGCGGTTTGGCAGGACAAGCAGAACCGACTGCAGTATCTACTCGAGAAACGGAAAAAAGAACACGCCGACAAATATAAGGATACGCCGTTGTAAGTTTTAGTTTAGTTAAACTAGATGGCGCTAGCTCGGCTTTTGAAACGAAAGATTGTTTTGAATGAGTATGAGCGATCTAATGGAGGTTTATACATATAGGTAACTAGCCGCGCTCCCGCGGTGCTACCCGCGGTCCCTCAGGATTTTTTTTTTCGGGATAAAAAGTAGCCTATGTCCTTCCCTGGGATACAACCTTTAACTATGCCAAATTTCAGCTTAATCTGTTCAGTGGTTTGGGCGTGAAAGCGTAACAAACAGACAGACAGACAGACCGACAGAGTTACTTTCACATTTATAATATTAGTATGGATTGTCTGTTCTGGAGCTACGCGACCGATAATACGCGACGCATCTTCCGTCAGATGTGAACCGACCCAGGCATGCAATAAAGTATATTAAATGAAATATATAATATGTATGGAAGAAATCGTTTCTAAGCTATAAGACCGCCTATTGTACATTATCTCATTAGGTTTTATTAGATCTTATGGTGTGTAATTATTGTACAATACAATTTGTACAATAAAGAGTTTTTCATTCATTCATTCATTCGTTAATTCAAGTATAATTTATATCCTAGGTTTGCTTGTCCTTGGTATTTTTTTATGAAATAAAATTATCTTATCTTATGTATTATTATTATATATCTAGGTCAAGATGCGTGCACGTGTTACCTTGTATCTACAAGCTCCGCGCTAAAGAAGCTGAGGAGATACAACTGTACCAGATTAGAGAGAAACAAGCGAGGAAACTGGCGGAGAAGGAGTTCGACCAGATGTGGTACGAAGTTGTTATGAAGGAGAGTGATGCATTGGTAAAAACATATTTCTCTAATTCTTTTAAAAATTACTTATTTCTGTAAAATAAATAAAAAATTCTGAACTTTTTACACAGCCCCAAAGTAAGCAGAGCTTGTGTTGTGGGTACTAGGATTACTGATATACTACTTATATACTTTTTTTTGTTCGTAAATACATACATATTATACATAGAAACACCCAGACCCGAAACATACTTGTAGATCATACAAACATTTGTCCCGCAGCGGGGATCGAACCCGCAACCTTCCCATACAACCATTTTTGTCGCCGTTACGTTAACATGACGTAACAATTTTCGCGTAACAATAATTTTTGGTTATAAATTTACGTAAATCTCTGTCGTCATTACGAAACATGTGTCGTTAAAATGTCGAAAAGTGGGGATCAATCGTAACAGTATTTTTTGTCGCATCGTTTCGATTCCATGTTGAAACATGGCAACCTTATTGTGTTCACTTTACCATTCAATGGTTCATTTCATTCATTCCTCTTTATAATCTACCCAGATTTATGAACAGAAATTTTGAAGTGTACTTTTTTAGTTGAAAGGTGTGTTGTGACATTAATTTTATTTTTCGCCGCCATCATAAAAATGTGAGTACCTACATTATTCTGTAATATTTGCTTGTTAGTCGACCTAAAATACTCTGCGAATTGAAATTCATCGTGCAGTTTAGTGTAATTTAACCAAATTTACCGATGCGCCTGTAGGATTTGATAAAATAGTTCAAATGTTTTCTGTTATTGTGATCATTTTCAATAAAAAAAAAGTCAAAATACAATATTTTCGAACCACATAAATGATTTATATTATACTGTCTATAAAAATAAGCAAAGTGTATTGTTTTTAACTAATTATATTGGATAGTTATGTAAATTTCAATGAAAAAATATGTATTTACTTGATGATAAAACTTGACCCACAGTTACGTTAATAGGTATGTTGAAAAATTTCAAAATTGTGTCAAGAACTGTTACAGGGCGACTGTTTTATAAAATGGAGTTTTGTTTATTTTATGTTCACAGTGGTTCTCAACATGCCATTTAATGAGGTTTCTGCGGAAGAAGGGTGGGTAGATGTAACCTACCTATTTTGACCTCGCTCATTGAAAAAAACGAGATACAAGCTCTATGATGCAATGAACACAGCATTCCAGAGAAAAACTGGAAGAAAATGAAATGCAGAGTAAAATTAGGAGACATTCCTACATTCGAAAAAGTCCTCCATTTTTTAATGTGATATAAAATTCAAAAAAATTAAACTTGGATTTTCATTTTTATTTTAAGAGTAGGTACCTACTTAACCTTTTTTGTGTGTTATAAAACAATCCATACTAATCTATACTCCATACTAATATTGTAAATGTGAAAGTAACTTTGTCTGTCTATCTGTCTGTTTGTTACCTTTTCACGCCCAATCCACTGAACAGATTAGGAAAAAAATTGGCATGGATAAAGGTTGTATCCCAGGGAAAGACATAGGCTACTTTTTATCCTACTTTTTATTTTATTTTTATCTACTTTTTATCTAGTTTATCAGTCATCTAGTACCCATAACACAAGCTCTGCTTACTTTGGGGCTAGATGATGCTGTGTGAAAAGTCCAGCATTATTTATTTATTATTTATTATCCCGAAAAAATGCCGAGGGACCGCGGGTCATACCGCGGGAGCGCAGCTAGTAATTTATATTCATCTGCACAAACAACCAGTCCCTGAGCACCACTAAAGCTTGAGAACCACTGGTTTTCTGTTTGGACAAATCCAACAATTAGTGTCGTTATCTTTACTACAATTACTGTTACCTAGTGTCGTCAATGTGTTGACAATTTACTCAAGTTCACACAATGTGTCAAGAACAAAATGAAGAACAAAATGACGAAAATTATCGACACAAAGCACACACACTATTACTGTAATGTTTTCGATACAAATTGTCAACACCTTTAATACACGCTGCAACCAAAATCACAAGTTACGTTATTGTTACGACAAATTGCAAATTTGCGACGTTTTTAAAATTTTGCGACCGAAAATGGTTGTATGGGTTCTTAGGGTTCCGTACCCAAAGGGTAAAACGGGACCCTATTACTAAGACTTCACTGTCTGTACGTCTGTCACTAGGCTGTATCTCATGAACCGTGATAGACAGTTGAAATTTTCACAGATGATGAAGTTATTTTGCCGCTATAACTAAAAAACAGAATAAAATAAATATTTAAGAAGGCTCCAATACAAGTGATTTACTTACGGAACCTATCGTGCGCGAGTCCGACTCGCACTTGGCCAGTTTTTTAATTGTTGCTCTTGTTTTACCACCAGGCTGCGCGTATGGAACAAGACGCGATAGAAAGACTCCGTAAAGACCGAGAATGCAAACTCTTCACCGACAACCAGCTGGAGCAGAGGCGCGTACAGAGGGAGAAGGAGAAGGAACTACTTCGGCTTGAGTCGCAGAGATTCAAGGCGCTTTGGGACGCTGATATCAAGAAGGAGGAAGAAGGTATGCTTTCATGTGCACTAAAGGAGTATCTTTGTTCATGAACTGCCTGTCATTTATGCTTTTTCTCACATAATATTTATTATTCGTATCTTGTTCCAGTAAGTCATTTATGCTTTTTCTCACATAATATTTATTATTCGTATCTTGATCAAAACGTTTTTTTTTATTTAAATTAGTGTCTAACTATTTTTTTTTATTTAAATTAGTGTCTTAACTATTTTTTTTTTTTATTTAAATTAGTGTCTAACTATTATTATTAAACCCTAATAATATTACAATCTGGCCAAGTAGGCCAATGAGCAATTTATCTCTGACATAGTTTTATAATCTATTTCGTCAACTAGTAATAATCATCTAAATGCATGCTGTGTTCTCATCGAGAAGGTCGTACACTAGCCTAAGTTATTTCTAAAATTGTAACGAAAACTTCCCAAAGTGTAACAGCCAGTTTTGAGAACCTAAAAAAAAAAAATATAACTACGAATGTGTCCAATGGCACTTTTCTTACTGTCTCTAGTTATTCGTATCTTGATCAAAACGCAAAATAATCCGTACAGCCTTTTATTTGGTGATACTCCAACCCTAAAATATAAATGAACGAATTGCTGAAAATATTCATTTAAATGTTAGTTACATTTGGAATGTTAAATGGTTGCCTGGAAGAGATCGCTTTCAGCGATAAGGCCGCCAGTTGTCTAACTATAAGTTAAGTGTTTTTTTTTTCTTGTATGTCTTTTATGTGTGGTATGCAATGATGAATTATCTATCTATCACTTTATTTTATACCAAAAGAAGTCGTGTTGGCCGTATGGGTTGTACCTCGACTTTCAATCCGAAGGTTGTGGGTTCGAATCTGGGGCCGTATTCGCGTTCTTTTTTTCGTTCGTTTGATGATATTTGGATGTTTCTTATTACGATTTCTGACTTCAAGGGCCAATTTTTCTGTTTGGAATATTTGGGTCCTAGGTTAGGACCGGCTTTTTACGTTTGAAAAATTAGCCCTTAAAGTCTGAATCGTCAAAAACTTTTCTCATACATTTTGTACAAAAATTGATGAATGGACTCGAATTTTTTTTTGATGCCAATCTATCCAGTTTTATGTAGGAATCAAAAGACTATGGGGCCATTTGAGGTTTGAGTACCTACTAGAAAAGTCAGAAATCGTTAAAAACTTTTCCCATACATTTTGTATTAAAATCGATGAATGGACTCGGAATTTTTTTTAGATGCCAATCTATCCAGTTTTATGTAGGAATCAAAAGACTCTATGGGACCATTTGAGGTTTGAGTACCTACTAGAAAAGTCAGAAATCGTTAAAAACTTTTCCCATACATTTGGTACTAAAATCGATGAATGGACTCGAATTTTTTTTTGATGCCAATCTATCCAGTTTTATGTAGGAATCAAAAGACTCTATGGGACCATTTGAGGTTTGAGTACCTACTAGAAAAGTCAGAAATCGTTAAAAACTTTTCCCATACATTTGGTACTAAAATCGATGAATGGACTCGAATTTTTTTTTGATGTCAATCTATCCAGTTTTATGTAGGAATCAAAAGACTCTATGTGGGACCATTTGAGGTTTGAGTACCTACTAGAAAAGTCAGAAATCGTTAAAAACTTTTCCCATACATTTGGTACTAAAATCGATGAATGGACTCGAATTTTTTTTGATGCCAATCTATCCAGTTTTATGTAGGAATCAAAAGACTCTATGTGGGACCATTTGAGGTTTGAGTACCTACTAGAAAAGTCAGAAATCGTTAAAAACTTTTCCCATACATTTGGTACTAAAATCGATGAATGGACTCGAATTTTTTTTTGATGCCAATCTATCCAGTTTTATGTAGGAATCAAAAGACTCTATGTGGGACCATTTGAGGTTTGAGTATCTACTAGAAAAGTCAGAAATCGTTAAAAACTTTTCCCATACTAAAATACTAAAATCGATGAATGGACTCGAATTTTTTTTTGATGCCAATCTATCCAGTTTTATGTAGGAATCAAAAGACTCTATGTGGGACCATTTGAGGTTTGAGTACCTACTAGAAAAGTCAGAAATCGTTAAAAACTTTTCCCATACATTTGGTACTAAAATCGATGAATGGACTCGAATTTCTCTATAAATTTTAACTACATAAATGTGATCAGTAACAGACACCGAGAATACGTTTAAATTTTTTTGATAATAAAAAAATAGGGGTGTAGATAAAGGCCTTTTATACCTACGTACCTACGCAAATATTACTTGCCTATAAACTAAGCTTTTGGTTACTAAATTCTATGTATTTTTTTTTGTTGTGGCACAAAATAAACTTATCTTATCTTTTAATCAAATTATTTTTATTAGCGGAACGCAAACGCTACGAGAAACGAATGGCGACAGCGCGCGAGCGCGACGCGATGATAGTCGAGCGACGGAAAACTGTCGCGCGACAACAAGCGGAAGGCAAGCTCATCTCCGACACCTGGGACTCACTCGCGGGACAGGGGCTCGCCGATCAGATAGCCAAAGTTGAACTGGCGAGGAAGAAAGAGGTAAAACCGTCTTCTTCTTCTTCCTGAACTTATCCCACTTAAGTGGGGTCGGCACAACATGTTTCTCTCTTCCATTTCCCTCTATCACCCATCGTACCAGAACTCACTCCTTTCACAGACATTCACACAGTCCATCCATCTTTTCTTAGGCCTACCCCTACCGGTATAACCATCCACATTCATACTCATCACTCGTCGTGTAGAGGTACAATCGTATCGCGGATAAAATAAAGCGGTCTGGAAGTGGATGGGTGACCGCCAGTGGCATTTACATCTGAGCGCTTCCGTGCTTCGGAGGGCACGTTAAATTGTCGGTCCCGGCTATTTAAGTCGTTAAACCATGACGGAGGCCTTAATGTGACCTAAAAACTCGGTCACCAGAGTTGGCCACTGACTCATACGAACTTACTTACGGATAAAATGGGCCCAGATTTTTTTTAGGGGATCACAAAATTCACAATCTAACTTCAGTCTAAATAATAATACCAATGTTTGTAACTAAAGATATTGATCTAGGGTCAAGGTGTTCTATGTATATTAAGTATGTAATTACAAACCAAAAAGTATATTTTAACACGTGCTCTTAACGGTGAAGGAAAACATCGTGAGGAAACCAGTTAGTGTTCTTATAGGCGGCGATGGGCTTGCAACCTGTCACGTATGGAATACTAACTTCTGCAAGATGTGGGCATATATCAAATATGTGTTTGGACATGCCTCTGACTACCCCCCTTAGACATCTTCAAAGGATCTGGAATAAGTAACAAAAATATCTGAGAGAATGTCTACCGCACCTTGGGGATACAGTCGTGAACCTGTTTACGTTTTAAAAAAATATGTAAGAAGTATATCAGTTATCTGGTTCCATAGTACAAGCTTTGCTTAGTTTGGGGCTAGATGACGCTGTGTAAAAAGTCCAGCATTATTTATTTAACTAATTAATTAATGTATTCACAGAGAGAAAACGACGAATGCAACAGGAAGATGATACAGTTGAAGCACGAAATAGCGACAATGGACAACAAGAACGACCACATGTTCGCGGAGGAAGCGCAGAGACAGCAGTTGGAGACTGATCTCAAACGGTGCGCTTACCAGTCGTGGGCTCAGAAGACTAACAGGGTAACTTTATGATATACAGGGTGTCCCACGGCTATGCCACATGGAGGGAAAGTACCTTAAATATTGTAGATGTAACATTTTACTGAAAGAAGACATTATTTTTATTTTAAAAACACCTTAAACTGCATTCACAGATATTTAAATAATTACATGGTTGAACCAGAAATCGAACCCGTTACATGAGAAAAATAGTCATCCTGTAGCTTTATCATACCGATCGAAAGGCTTCATCATAAGGATTATTTTTTGCTAAATAACATAGTGGAAGGAACATAAAAGGAAGGCCATGAACTTTAACATTTTTAATACAAAATTTATCAATTTATCAAATGCTCAAAATGATTCCCTTCCTGTTGAATACAAAGTCGAACTCTTTTGATTATTTCGCTCCCTGTCGATTTTTTGATCTTGTTGTGGTGGATATTTCGAATAACATGTCTAAGTCTGCTTGTAGCTCGTGGACACTTTCACACTGGTTATACTTCTCAAGTGGGTACATTTACTAGTAATACGTACTAATGATAATGTCAGTTGTATGTGCTTACGACAGTGTCAGCTAAGTATTTATTTTTCTGAACACAAATGTTAAAATTCATGGCCTTCCTTTTATGTGTGACACTATGTTATTTAGCAAAAAATAATCCTTATGATGAAGCCTTTCGATCGGTATGATAAAGCTACAGGTGACTATTTTTCTCATGTAACGGGTTCGATTTCCGGTTCAACCATGTAATTATTTAAATATCTGTGAATGCAGTTTAAATTGTTTTTTAAATAAAAATAATGTCTTCTTTCAGTAAAATGTTCCATCTACAATATTTTAGGTACTTTCCCTCCATGTGGCATAGCCGTGGGACGCCCTGTATATACACAGTGTGTAAAGACTGCTACCGAAAACTGAAGGGTTTCAATCAGACCATGATTCTGAACTTTTAGCGAAAAAAAAACGAAAAAAATATTGATTTAGCTACGTCATTTTATTTTATTTTCTAGTTTTTTGCCTATAGTACAAAATAATAAGACCATACCTACCTAATAATTTCATTTATAAAAGAAAAAAAACAATTAAAACTCAAAATCCAGCAATCTACGTATAAAACGCGCCCAGTACACACGCCGACCAGCTGTGAGAGGTCTGTTTTCATCGGATATAATGATTTTTTCGGAAAATCCTTTTGCATTTGGTTGTATGTTGGGATGCTGTACCTATCCCTTTCGGCTTCGGTAGACGTCTTTTTACACCCTTTATGATACTTTTGAAACTATTAAAAAAATATATATAATATATTAAACTATTTATTTAAACTATTAAGCGCACATTTTTTAACAAACATATTATCAAAACTTAAAAAATTCTAAAATTCAAATTTTAAATTCAAATTATTTATTTCTGTTTCATAAAAGTCTATGCTTAGCCTAATGTTAGTAAGTAATCAAATAAAATAAGATCATATCTACATATATATATAAAGTAAACCGTCCGCTGCGCCTGTTTGCTCTCGTATCATCCCCAGTCAGTAAAACCGCAGTAGCTATCATTAATCCTGTTTGACTCGTCTCGTCTCTTTTTTAGGGTTATAATTTTCTCGTTTTTTTATTTTTAACACAGACACCGAGACCATGTTTAAATTTTTTTTGGTAATAGAAATATAGGGGTGTATTTGTATCAATAACATTAATCTGTACACAGGAAGTCCGAGTAGCCATGGTACAACAGATCAAAGACCGGCAAGCGGCCCGCGAAGTGCAGAAGCAAATCCAGTTGGAACAAGATGATTACCAGGACCAAGTGCAAAAGCAATTGCAACAGTTGGTCGCACATAAGCAGTTGACTGACGCACAAGCAAGGAAACTTCATCAGAATAATATTGTACAGCAGATTGAATATAATAAGCTCCTCAAGGTAAGAAACGGCTTTAAACGCATGGTCGTTGGCTCCGTTGGTAGAGCTAGGTCACGAAGCGAAATCACGAGTTATAATCATGTTTAATAGTTTGGGATTTTTTTGTTAAATCTTAGCATACATACATACATAAAATCACGCCTCTTTCCCGAAGGGGAGAGGGCAGAGACCACGGATCTCCACTTACTACGATCCTGACACACAACTTTTGCTTCATTCACTCTCATTACATTCTTCATACACGCTCGCCGGTTAAGGGTACTTTTGACCTGGCCCTTCTCCAAAATCAATAAATCTTAGCCCTTTACTAATAAACTTGACATATTTATGTCAAGTATGCCTTAGTGTTTTTAACAGAGTTCAAACTGCTCATCAGTATTTTTAGTTTAGCCGTTACATACTCGACCTTGTTTAAATTTTTGCCGCTTAAAACCATTTCAAACAAAAAACATGAGTACGATTTGAATGGTCACAAAAACTTCGTGATTGGCCAATTCTGATGCTGACTGAATTCACGCGAAGACGAAAGGTGCGACAGAAATACAAATTACTTTAATTTCGCAGGAGAGAGCGAGAAAGGAAGAATTGGATGAGATAAAGAAATGCGAGCTAGCGGCAGAGGAGTACCAGCAGGAAATACAGAGGATGTTGTGTCGGTTAGCAACTCTATTGAAATGTAGCTTAACCCGCAGCAAACATTTAAAAATTTGCGCCCTTGCTAATAAACTTGACATAAAGTTATGTCATGCATAAATAAAAACTTTGGGCTTTACATCTATATTTCATGATTTATACAGCGTCAGGAGGCAATCCTACACTAAACGGGACGCTGTAGTGCCTGCGTTGCGTTGTTTGAGAATGTTTAAAAATGAAATTCATCATTCCCTTGCCCTTATCCCACGCTAAGTGGGGTCGGCACAACATGTATTTTTCCTCCACTCACTCCTATCACTCGTCAAATCTGTATCCACTCCTTTCGCATTCATATCATCTCTCACACAATCCAACCACTTCTTTTTCGGCCTTCCTCTACTTGCATAATCTCCAGCCACACTCATATTCATCACTCTCTGGGTAACATTTAAAAATGAAATTACCAATTTAATTGTCTTTTTCAGGCCATTCTTCAGCGACGAGGTGCATCCGTTCATGAAGCAGATGGCGAAAGGTTTAAAGATGAGAGAGAAGTGTCCGTGTTCTAAGCCGGATTACTGCAAGTAGACTTTTAAGACTATCGATCTATCTCATAAAAACTTACTAAACATTACCGTCTTATTACAAGAAAATGAACCGAGTTTAGACTAAGACTAACCAAAAAACTGTACCTAGAAAAACGATCTTTAAATACTCGTAAATAGAACGCTTTTTTGTGGTAAGAGTTTTGTTTTGACATGTGTCAACATGGGGTTCAACTAAGGTCTAACGTTTATGTAATAAGCAGCTATGAGCCCGTAATGTCCCACTGCGGAGCAAATGCCTTTAAAATAGCTGACATAAGTTTTGTGAGTAACTTTTTATGAGACGTGACAGTTCAATATTGTTTTGATATTTTGGAAGTTTTTGACTGAACCTACATGTTTTGGAGAGATTGTTACTACTTACGGTTCCAAATTATTAAATTATTGGTCCTACACTTGTGTTTTTATTTATCAATATTGTGTTTTTAATATTTAACGAATATTTATATGATCTACAAATATTTGTCTCGGGGTCTGGGTGTTTCTATGTATGTATTTATAAACAAAAAGCATATAAGTAGTATATCAGTCATCTAGTACCCATAACACAAGCTCTGCTTACTTTGGGGCTAGATGATGCTGTGTGAAAAGTCTAGCATTATTTATTTATTCTATCGGCCATCTTTTGGTTTTTACGCTGTTCCCTTGATAGAAACAACTGAACGGATTTGTAAAGTTATGGAGGTAACTTATACTGTGCTTATACCCGAGATTAGATTTAGAACACATCCGTCAGATTCCACTTTCGTCAGAAGTAGTTTTTTGTATAATTTCAGTTCAGTTTCGTCATGAATGACGGATGTGGATAACTTCTAATGACCCTTTCGTCAGATTTAACCTAACCAACGACCCATTTGGTTAGGTTAGCCAGAAATGTAGAATAATGGAATCTGACGAACGAGGAATCATCGTTTCGTCAGAGGTAAAAAAATCTACCGAATGTGGAATCTGACGGATGTGTCCTAAAGCCGAGATTAATGTATAGGCCACTACTAGTAGAAGCATAAATGTAGAATAAACCACAATAATTGATTAGTAGGTATGCTAAAATATACCTAACAATGGTTTACCATTGTTTATTAGGTATATTGTAGCATGGTTTTCCATGAATGAGTTTGTTGAATCACAGATTCACTGCTCAGTAAGTAGGTAACTATTACGTTTCTGCAATAAAACAGGGGCCCTACTATGAGCTCAGAGCGATCCAGTCCGGTAGGTCCCATTTGCTCTATGGAACATGACGTAATATAACAATTTGAGAAAATATTATCCCTATTTGTACTATAGAACTACATACTAGCTTTTGCTCCAGTTTTTATTTGTCTGTAAATGCACAACTAAATTGGAATCGCTTTTCCCAAATTCTTCCATGATGAATCCATAAAAACCACTGGAATCTGGCGTGATTGTTCACTATACACCTAACCACTCGTCGCTTCGCTCCTCGCAACCTATGCTATAGGTCTGTTAGTTACAGTTTTATGTTCAGTAGGAGCATCAGGACATGGGTGTTTCGGTGCTCCTACCAGTAGGAGAATTAAGTAGGAGCACGAGGAAGACTAGCTGTAACTTCGTATGAGTCAGTGGCCAACTGGCGGTCACCCATCCACTTACAGACCGTTTCGAACGTTGCTTAACTTCGACGATCTATTAAGAACGAATAAGCAAGCACGACCACCACCACCATCTTAAACTTAGCGATTTAGATTAGGAACCTAAACTGGGTACCTAGCACTCAAACTGAATTGTAGGTCTTAATACGGCACCAGGAAACAATTAATCAGAACAATAAGTATCTTGTTGTGTTGTTGAAGCTTTTGCCCTTAGTGACGCAATACCGGCTAAATAATAATTTATTTTATGGAACTTATATTTTCTGAGAATATCAATCCAATATGTTTACTTACATACATAAGTTTATAATTATTGTAAATAAGCCGCGTTGGTTAAATAAATAATGCTGGACTTTTCACACAGCATCATCTAGCCCCAAAGTAAGCAGAGCTTGTGTTATGGGTACTAGAATGACTGATAAACTACTTTATATACTATTTTTTTTGTAAATACATACATATTATACATAGAAACACCCAGACCCGAGACAAATACTTGTAGATCATACAAACATTTGCCCGCGGCGGGGATCGAACCCGCAACCTTCTGCATCGCAGCCGGGCTTTCGCCCACTGCGCTACAGAGGTCGTCATCATTTATTCGTGAATCTTTTAATTCATTTATTCGCTTCAATGTGGTATACAAAGATCTTAAATAATGTTATATTAGAACACACATTCCCCATACAATTGGGATGCGAACATGGTTAATACATATTATACATAGAAACACCTAGACAAATATCTGTAGGTCATACAAACATTAGTCCTGCGGCGGGGATCGAACCCGCAACCTTCTGCGTCGCAGGTGGACCTTCGCCCACTGCGCCACAGAGGTTGTCATAAATAGTTAAGAGTTAGAGTGTAATAAAGTTGTTGAGTGATAGTGCCTCGGTTGTGGGTTCGATCGCATCAATCGTTCTTTTCAGTTATTACCTAAGTATTTAAGAAGGTACCTATAATACGCACAATCGTTCTTTAGCTCTCTGAAGTAGCTGCGCAGAATCAATTTTTGATGACGCCTAAAATCGTGCTATCTCGCTTACTCTACCAAACCTGCGCAATCGTCTATTGCTAACTTCAGAGAGATAGATCCGTTGTGCTTACTATAGGTACTTATCTATAGAATAGTTTTAGTTTACGTCTTCGTGACAAATTTACTACTATGCCTCATTTAGGTAAGTACGTACTCTTTGACCATTTTCAAAGAATCTCGTTTCCTCAAAATCTTAAAGAATGTTTACTTACTACTCTTCCGTGGCTCAGAGACACAGTCGACGCGACGATGAGCTATAAAGACGAAGGCCGACATTTTAGTTCAACAAGGAAAAACTAGACCGTCAAATATTTTTTAACTTAATAAATAAAATTTAATCAAAATCCTAGCTTAATATTATCCCATATTACCCACTGACGTACGAAGCCTAATTCTAATGCAAGATGTGTCGTAGATTCGTGGACTATAAAGTCACGTAGCTAGTAAGGTACTGGCATGCACAAAAACGGTCCATTTGAAATTTAACTCTCGATGCTGGGACTGGGAACCTGTTAAACTGATTTTCAATAAGCATTTACACTGGTTCGAAATAACTAGTAGGGTTGAGTGTTCAACAATAAAACACTAAAAATTCAGAGTCTCATATTTCTCTCATTTTTTTAGATATGTATTCCGTATTTTAAAGGAAGAAAGTCTACTTCATTAGGTATAATGTGGCTTTTATAGTTAAATCAATAAATAGATATATAACCAAAAACAATATTTTTTTTTAAAAGAGGGTATCGTTTCATTGTGTACACCCAGGTGTACACAATGAAACATTCTGTGTCTTACAATGAAACACTGTTATTACTATTGACTTCTCGTATGTATAGTGATTATTGGAGGTAGTAAATGATAAAAAATGATCAATTTAAATCAAACAAGTTTTTATTTAAAGTATTACACTAGTCAGACTTTACAAGTTACGTTTAGGTTGTACATAATTATTAAGTTACTTAAAAATTATTTGAGTCTCACATTTTTAAATCACAAAAAGTACCTACCTACTACTTATTAACAGTTACTTAGCTAATTTCTTTGGTAGCCACGGAATTTAGATAACAAGCAATAACGATTCATAATCAACAGTAATCCTTAGCAATTAACTTTTAGTTAAACTTATTTAAAAACATACATAAAGTTAAATGAGTATCAAAACAACAACCAATAATCAGCAATTAGCCATAACTACCTATTGGAAAAGAAAATTTAACGCAACCTTATATTTGGTGACACGCGGACTGGGAAAACATAGAATGAGTTTCGACTTTTCGTCCCATTTATTTGCGGTGGAGGAAGAATCATTTTTATCTCGTCTATACGAATTTCTGACAAATCGGGTTCAAGTGGCATGTAGAATTTCATCATGTCTTTCACTTTCAATCTCATAAACGAAACCTCGTATCTATTAACACTTATTACATCAATTATCTTTGCGATATAATAAACCTTCAGCGTTTTATTGTCCAATAAAACCAGCACGTAATCGTTAATTTTAGGTCTACGCTCTAATTTCTTGAAATTTTCTGTAATCAAAGGCAGCCCATCCTCATCAAATTCTTCATCATCGTCTAGTCCACTCAAATCAGTTTCACTAAGGTATACCACTTCCTCATCTTCGTCGGTACTAGTTTCAGGATTTGGTTCAAATTTAGTATTTTTATTAGGTTTCTTTTTTCCTTTTGTAACAGATAAAACTGCTCGCTTCATCACTTTCGCCGCTGATTTTCTTATTTGTGACTTTTTCTTTTCTTCGGCTATCTGGTTTTTTTCTGGTGTGTCTGTTGCAATCATGCTTTTGCCGCGCTTTCTTGCTTTGTAGTTTCCAGTCCGTGGACTAGCCTTCAAAGCAGGCATAAATTCTTCTGGAGTTATATATTTAGCTCTGGAGCTCACAGAAACTTCTACATTAGGCAGTGTCATCTTCTTGTTAAGTGTGCTAGGGCCCGGTTCTTGATCCTCACTCACTAAAATCCCTTTGACAGGCGGCGTAGTTACTCTGGTTGGAAAACTAGGATCTGGTGCTTCACTTGCAGGTTCTGTGTCTTGAGCAAAGACATCTTCAATCATAGTCGTATCTTCCAATACAGAGGGACTATCAGCGCGGGTCACACCTGATGAGGGACTAGCAATATTCTCTCTGTTTTGCAGATCATCAGTAGCTGAAGATTGCCCTGCTGGTTGATCTCTGTCAGTAACTGATGATGGCATGAAGTCAATTTCGGTAAAAATGTCTGCATCAAATGGGAAAATCCCGCATTTTTTGAAAGCCGATGCTATATTCATAGGTGTCATTGATTTAACATATGCCGGACCCACGCACTCTGCGATATTATAGATGGTCAATGGTTTTCCAGGGTTCTTCATCAACCATGAATCCACAGCGCTGTTGTAATAAACTTTGAAGGGACCATTTAAGCCCACATCAAGTGGCTGCATCTTTGCTGTTGTGTGAGGGTGCAACGTTAGAACAGTCACCCCAGATTCTTTGGCTAAATTTAAAGCTTCAATGCTGAGGTGAGATTCGTGGTTATCGAATATTAAAAGTGCTGGGTTTTCAGGGCTCGCAGAGGTGTGTTTAATAAAATGTTGCATAACCTGAACAAACAGCTCCGCATTCATCCACCCAGTTGGAGTAGCGAGTCCGAGGGATCCTGGAGGAGCACCATGCAGCATAATATCTTTGTAGTTTTTCCTCGGAAAAACAAGAACTGGAGGTAATGCTTGGCCAGCCGCACATACAATGGCACATGTGGTCACCAAAGTACCCCTTTCCCCGCTTGTTATTTTGCCGATATTCTGCTTTCCCTTTGGTGCCAACACTTTCTGCGGTCTTTGAACTGTTGTTGTGGCAGTTTCATCGAGGTTATAAACTCTTGTACCATCGCCAAAAGACGGATGACGATTCATAACATTTTTTAGGTTTTCAAAAAAAGTTTTTACTGTTTCTTTATTAAATGCAGTGGCACGGGCCAAGCTACAGGCTTCGGGCTTCCTCATTGATAAATCTGGATGCCTCGACTTAAAAGATCGAAGCCACTCTTTCCCTGCCATTTCTTCTTTCTTCCAAATATCAGGACATTTGATGTCATTGATTATAGCCATTTGGTAAGCGACGCGGCGAACATCTTTACTGGATAGGCCATAAAATTTTAATGCGCAGTCTTTTATATATGTTTTGAGTGCTGCTTCTTGGTCGTCTGTAAACGTTTTATTGACCTCGTAGTTAGGCGTAAATTTTTGATCTTCCAATGATAAATCACTAACGTGTTTATGTTTTTTCACGTACCGGAACAGTGTAGGATAGCTCACATCGCATTGTTTTGCGGCTTTTCGTAAGCTTATTCCTTCTCTATGGAGCCTTATAGCTTTAAGCATATTTTTAGATGAATGGTTGCCCTTTTTTCTTTCTACTTTTTTTTTACGCGCCATCTTAAAAAGTCAAATACAAGAAATATTAAAATCAATAAATTAAAAAAATTAATATCGCTATCTTAAAAAGACAAATACAAGAAATATTAAAATCAATAAATAAAAAAATAAAAAAATAAAATTACATTTTATATAGCCTATGTCACTCTCGTGATCCGGACGAATCAAATGAGACCTAATTTGTCAAAATTCGTTTAGCCGTCTGGACTGCAGCGCGGCACAAACATGAGGGTGGACACAATGAAACACTGTTTCATTGTGTCCACCCTTGAACTGTGTCATTGTTGGACACCTGGGGTATTTTATAATAACCTCAAAAAATTACCTACCAAAATCTAACAATATAAGAAGTGATCTTGTTCACGGGAATCTAAAATATATGTGCAAAGTAACGTAATACAAAAAATAATGTAATTCACTATAGTATTTAACTGAGAAATCAAATGAAAGTGAAATAAAAACTTACTTTTTCGTCTAAAAGTTCGAAATAACTCCGCAGACACGTTGTTCCATTACCGAGCTGCACGCAAACTGGGATGTAGCGGGGGGTGTAGGAGGCGGACTGGGCTAGGCATAGTGCACCATCTGGCAACGTCGCATTTCCGAAATATGATGCTGTTTCATTGTGTACGACTGTTTCAATGTTGAACACTCAACCCTATTTATAACACGATCAGTTTGCATATACTTACCGTGACCACCCTATCTGTAGGTGGCCTTATAGATGATTATACAGCGTCAGGAGGCAACCTATGCCTACAATCAACGGGACGCTGTAGTGCCTGGGACAGCACCTAAACTATCCTCTCAGCCTAATCGGCCTTATCCACAGGAAAGACGTTATAAAAAAACAAGGGCTGAAATCAAACAATCCTATAGGTAGGTACCTAGGTACTTTCGTTGTAAACATTTGTCAATAAAACCCAATTACAATTAGGTACTTTTCTCAACAATTAGATGACGAACCATTTGTCAGCCGGTAAATTACTCAGGCTAGCCTTAGGTACATGACTATTCACTTGACCCGATGACTGTACCCACAAGATAATAATAATCCTCTGGTTTTCCTGCAGGAAGAGCCATTTAACGTAAATAAAAAAATTACTTGTGACTTCATTCAAATTTTCCTTAACGTTTGCTCCATTATAAAAGCTTGCTCGGTCATTTTGTGTCACTCGTCTCCGAACCTCCAAAATGAACGGACTCATAATCTTTGGTTTAATAGCTGCAGTGAGCTGCAATGACCTAATCCAAGGTCCCGAAGGTGGGAAGAAGATTATTGATGAAAACAAAGAAGCTAGTCCAGCAATATGGAGACGAAACGACGAAGTCACGTTTAAGACGAACGAGACTGATGTGATCAGACGAGTTGTCATCACAGACCTCAGACCAGACAAGGATGGAGAAGCCAAAATCGTTGAGGGCGGAGAAGGACAGAAGAATGTTACGGTTCAACTGAAAAGCCCAACTGTCTTGAGAGGATACGATTTTCACATAGAAGTGTACGCGGTTGCTGATAATGAGGAAATGTATGAGCGTGAAGCAACTACACCATCATACCCTGAAGTTACAATGTACGCTGAAGCAGCGATGGAAAACGATACTAATGTTAACGCTCAAGGCGAAAATGTAACACTTACAGACAAATCCATGACAGAAGACCGTGAAGTTCTTTCAGGACAAGAGAAAGTGCCAATTCACACTGACAGAAAGCCAAAAAACATGGCCATAGACCCTGTCGCTCAATACGTGAATGAAAACAAAGCTGTAGAGATTTCATCTGAGAATAAACCTCCCAAGTCCTACAGCCTTCTGAAATTTGATGATATGAAAGAGAAAACTGCTCCAGTTGAATCAAAGAATCAGAAAGAGATAACAACAGTGTATGAAGAAAATCAGGGAGATGTAACAGTGATTCCAATGCATTCCATACTTCATCCTCATCTACTGAACGAGGAAGAGCTTAAGACTAATAAGCACACTTACACGACAGAAGAAATTAGTGAGCGTGATTTGAAAACCTTCCGAGATATCTCAAAAGAATTAGGGGAAAATGTAGTGTTTGGGATCAAACGAGTTTAAAGTAAGTTATTAAATATTACAATAGAACCAGCTTCCCTTTTAGATACCACCTATAGGAATAATTGGTAATAGGTAGTATTTTTATGGTATGCAACAATCTTTTTAAAACTGTGATAATGTTACGGAAAAAATGTTACGATATTTGTTTCTATCCACAAAAATATTCTACCCAATTAGGTTAGGATAGTTACTTTTTCTTTCTGTAATTTTTTATTGTACACAAGACAATGGTTACAAAACAATAATTAGAAAGTACATGTACAAAGGTTCTTTTATATGATTCTAAACAGTTTTTTTTATATACTTTATGGATTTCGTCTTTATTGTCTACTGTCTAGCTAAAACTTAAATTCTTCTAGTATTACTTATTTCATTCTAACTATTAATTTATTTTAGAAGTGCTAAGAAATCAAATGCATAGATAAACTCAATATCAAACATGTATTTGTACAAAACATTAAATAAATACAATACAGCAACTATTAATTATATTGGAATGATGATTGTGTTTGTTGTAAATTGTACAAAATATATAATAAACATACATAACTTAATTGAGCACAGCTTTTGATTAATTATTAACTATAACGAAAATTCCTTATAATAAGTAATTAATATCGTAAAAGTATACAGGGTGTAAAAAGACGTCTACCGAAGCCGAAAGGGGTAAGTACAGCATCCCAACACACAACCAAATCCAAAAGGATTTTCCGAAAAATCATTATATCCGGAGAAAACAGCGTTTGATGATTACTGTTTGCGTATGTACTGGGCACGTTTTTATATTATATATTGCTGGATTTTGAGTTTTAATAGTTTTTTTCTTTTATAAATGCAATTATTAGGTAGGTATGGTCTTATTATGTTGTACTAGTAGTAAATAACTTGAATATAAAATAAAATGACGTACCTAGCTAAGTCAAATTTTTTTTGCGTTTTTTTTTTCGCTAAATATGTTTAGAATCGTGGTCTGATTGAAACCCTTCAGTTTTCGGTAGCAGTCTTTTTACACCCTGTATAAGGCACATTTTTCTAGGAACATTCTTAACAAAATGTTCTTTAATGTATCTATAGGGTTTCCTCTTAGACATCTAATGCTACATCTAATGCCCTAGCATTAGATGTCTAAGAGGAAACCCTATAGTCCCTAGACTCGTGCGTCTAACTAATATCATTAATAGGCGCCATTTTGACAAAACACTTTTCACTGAAAATTGCTGTTAAAAGTAGCCTAGAAGCCTCCACGTTGTGCAAAATAGATGAATGGATTGCCAGAAGAACAACTAGTAATTCAGTAGGTATGCTTAATGCATAAACAGTAATATAATAATTCTTCATAGCAGTAAAGTTGTGAACTTAAATAAATACATTTATTATTTTTATGTTTTATACTACATAAATTTATACACTTTAGCAACTTTGACACATATTTCACTGTATCTTAATTCGCTTCTTTTTTTTTAGTTGTAGGTACCCTAGCAACTTCTGTCACTAACATTATAAAATTCTATTCTACATCTACTCTACTAGTTTTACGAAGGCGCGTTGGTATTAATTATGTAGATACACATGCACTTTATTTCTGTGTGCGTAAGCGTCGGAACGCTCGTTGACGAATGAGCGCTTAATCGCTTACGCGCTCAAACAAATCAACACACACAATTAAGACCAACCCACCTACGTCAGATAGAACAAATGGTGCCGTACCATGACCTACAATACAGTTTGGGTGCTATCTAGTTTAGGTTCCTAATCTGAATCGCAAAGTTTGCGTACCGTGACAACATGACGTTTTAAGCAGAAAGTTGTTTTACTTGTATTACTTGAGTATTATATTGGAAAACGATTCAGATTTTACGAAAAGTCTAGTAAATTTTATTATTAGTAACTATTCTTATCATAGGTCGTTACAGATCATGATCGCTCTAATAGCTCATAGTAGGGCCCTTGTACTAGAGGACTAACGGCTGGTTTCTCAGAGACAGATTTAACCAATCATTAGTTAATTTTGAAGATGATTTGAGTCGAGAAACCGGCCGTAATTGTTCTATCTCTGTATTGATAGGAATCAATCATACTTTATCAAGGAATGTATAGGTATACCATCAGGGATATTCCCACGTCCGTTTAAACCTTCAAGCTCAATCACCACGAGACAGCCGGAGACTTCAGCACCACAACTCTTGAGGAGGTTGGCTGCAGCTGTGATGGAACCACCGGTGGCTATCAGGTCATCGACGATCAGGCATTTGAGACCGGGACGGATGATGCCTTTCTGGATTTCTAGTATGTCCTGGAATAAAAAGCGTCTTGTTATTATTTAAATAGCTGGGCGGTGACATGCGGTCCCTCAGGAATACTTCATTTTGCCAGGATAAAAAACCTATGTGCTAAGACTAGATTTATCTCTGCCAAACATTCAAAGCCATTCAGTATTTTTTAAGTAAAAATTAAACATCCAACAAACTTCGCATATAATTATTACCTAATTATATATTTTTTTAATGAATATCAACAACAGTTAAATAGGTACAGTGTATGAACGTCTATTTTCAAGGTCAACCTATTTCTGATAAGATAGACCTTATATTGTTGCCAATACCTGATAATGATAGATGGAATCAAAGTATAGATACTACCTATCACAACCATGTAAAGATGGTATCTAATAGTTACTATGAGTATCTTGGCTTCGTACAGTATGGGTGGTATGGGTGAGTCTGAGTTTGTTTAGAAGTGAAAATAACAAGTGAAAGTGAAGTGAAGATAGCAAGATGCAACCAACTAAGCGAGTGCGCTTAGTTGGTTGCATCTTGCTATCTCTCCTACTATTGTTTAATGCACCTAACTTCAGACAGACAAAGATCGGTTGTGCGTATTGTATTATGTGGTAATATTTAGTAATCAATTCAATATCTAATTTGCTTTATGTACCGTAGCGAATCAACTTAGGTTATCTGCATATTGGTTTGATACCATAAAACTGGTTTAGAACTAAGTGGAACAACAATATTCTTCATTTTGTAGATTACTTACGGATCCGTACTCCAGTTCATATTTGTATGACACCACTTCACCAGGCAGTTTACCCTTCTTCCTCACAGGTATACATCCTACTTTCAGAGCAGCCGCCAACGAGAATGAGAACAGAAAACCTCGGGATTCTAAGCCCACAACAGCATCTATGTCAGGAAACTTCTTCTGTACTGTCTCGATGAGTAAACTGTTCAGAAGTTGGCTTGTAGCACCGTCAGCTATGGCTGAAAATATATCCCTGGAAAGTGGAACATAATAATGAATAGTTAGGTTAGCAAGGGCTTAGCCAGTTAATAAAAAAAAAATTACCAGAATAAGATTCCTTTTTTGGGGAAATCAGGAAAGCTCTTGATTTTAGATTTCAGTTTGGCAATTTTCGTTTCGTATTCCGTGTCCATGATTACGATTAGGTACTTATCCCAAGGATTTTGAGGTTATGTTCGTATTGATAAAAACTTTCTGAATGTAGGTTAGTAGATAGATTTAGGCAAAGCGATAAATATGCGTTTAATACATAGGTACTTAGTTTACTTAAAATATTCCAACCAATTCCAACAAACATCTAGTAACCTTCAAATTTTGGCCAAGTAGCGTTTGTTTGTTGATAATTTTTTAATTTAACAGCTGTCAGCTATCGATATGACAGTTGATTTTTATTTGACAATGACAAGATAGGATAGATTGGGAGTAATATGCCATGTCCAATGTCAGTGTCAATCAAAGCAGGCAGTTCAGTTCAAAATATTTCAAATCAAATCAAACAAAAGTTCCCAAAACAAAATAAACGAACTTGATTGTAAAATTGTAAAATTTGCAAATAGCACAGTTCGAGTTACTAACAAACATGTTTCATTCTGCTGCTTGTAAACAAAAGTGAATGAAGAACCTCAAAGTAAAGTTATCATCCATCGTGCATCGTTTTCGCGCCTTCGAAAAGTGAAACTTAAAACTTTCTGTTTTCGCGGTATTCGTTACAAATTTACTTACAATGATATCTTCAGAAGATTTAGAAAGCCTAATTGCTGCGAAAAAGCGTGAGATACAGAAGGAAAAAGCACTTCTAGGTCTTGTGCCATTCAACGAAGCTGCTGTAAGTTTTCATTCAAACTTTATTCAGTCGGTATCTACCTGTTGCGTAGACGGCCGTTTGCTTTGGTATTGATTTTCGCGCAGCAGTTGTTACATCGTCCCTCCGCGGCCGCCGCACGCGAAGCTGTGAACAATTTAGTTCCTATTTTCGATAAATACTTAGTTACGTTAGACTATTGTGTTTTCTGCCAGAAATCGGTGCTAGTTTCTGTGACCTTACGCTAAGTTGTGCACTGCAGTAACTGCATAAACCAGGTACCTATGTTGCACTTGCAGTGGTGCAGTCCGTGAAGAAAAGGTTGGGCAAAGAAATAATGATAAAAACGTGTTGTGTCCCCACTATTGAGCTACCGGGATTGTGCTCAAGGCAAAATCTATATATGTAAAAATTAATCCCTATATCCCATGGTCACGCCATCACGCGTGATTTTTTTGTTGTGTTTGTTATTGTCTTATGAGAGAAAAATGGTATACAGGGTCCAGTTTATATGGAAAATTTTATTCCTTGATCCGATTCACTCTAAACTCGGTATAAATTGAAAAACTCCCCTTAGGGGTTGTGCAAGGCAGTTCCAAAGATCGTTGACAAACAATGCGCAGACGAAGGCGCGTGCGGGTCACCTAGTAATAATAAATAAATAAGGCTGGACAATTAACACAGCATCATCTAGCCCCAAACTAACAGACGTCTTTCCTGTGGGCCAGGCTGATTAAGCTGAGAGGATGGTTTAGGTACTGGGCAAGCCCATTCCATCTCAAACAATGTCCCAGGCACTGCAGCGTCCATGTGTAGGCATAGGTTGCCTCCTGACACTGTATAAATCATCTATTAAAGATGTCTTAAGTATAACATTTTCAAATGACTACAACAGATATTGATTAGTCATTAAAAGTCCATTTGTTTATCTAGAACTAGGTTTCAAAAGGACAATAATGCTTAATGTTGAGTGTTGGTTTAGTCTTAATGATAAACACCCCAATAATATTGGAGGTTGTACATAAAAGTGTATATAAAAATATCTATGACTCAGTAAAGTAACGTCGAAAAGCAATTATCCAGTAGAACCCCGGATCACTGTGAATAGTTTAAAGAGCTCGGTGATTCTACTCCTGTTTATTCACAACAATTATGTGAAGAACCAGGGCAACAAACCCGCTATAGGGCCTGGCTTTCTTTACAAAGAAAATTAAACAAAACAGGTTCACGACTGTATCCCCAAGGTGCGGTAGACATTCTCTCAGATCTTACTTATTCCAGATCCTTTGAAGATGTCTAAGGGGGGTAGTCAGAGGCATGTCCAAACACATTTTGATGCATGCCCACATCTTGCAGAAGTTAGTATTCCATACTAAATAATGCTGGACATTTGCACACAGTATCATCTAGCCCCGAACTAAGCAAAGCTTGTACTACGGGAACCAGATAACTGATATACTACTTATAATATCTTTTTTGTTTGTATAAATATTTGCAGATCATACAAACATTTATCCCGCGGCGGGGATCGAACCCGCAACCTTCCAACCACAGAGGTCGTCATGTTATACGTCAGTTCTACTTCGTATGTTATACGAGTATAATTAGTTATTGTCCAGAAATACTTTAAGAGTTCGTCTCTTGTCAGCATAACTGATCCATCCTTCTCCTGTTGGTTTCTCCTTCACTTGGCTCATTTAATCCTCGGTCTTCCTCGTTTAGTCGCGAAACAACAGGAGTAGAATCACCTAGTTTTAAGACGTTTCAAAGTGATCCCAGCGGTCCTACTGAATAAGTGCTTTTTCATTATTTATCATTTTCAGGTACAAACCTCTGAAGATGGCTGCCCAAAACAAGTGACATTCCAACCAGAGATAAACAGTAAGGTAGTAGAAGAAAATGGTGCTGATCATAAGATTGCATTGTACGAACTTGAGGAGCAGATTCCTGCTGGTTTAGAGAGATATATTCGGGTAAGTGGACTTATTTGTTTCTCTAAGTGAGGCATTAAATGGCTTATTCCCCAATCGCCCTCTTAAATCCGCCAGGATTGTAGTAAATGGAAATCTGTATCGCTGTCTACCACTACGGGAGATGCGGGAGAGAGCACTGGTAGTCTAGTGGTAGTGGCCCCGCCTTCGTCGTCCTGTGTTCAATCCCGGTCGTGCACCAATGTGCACTATGCCAGTACTCTCAAACGGTGAAGGAAAACATCGTGAGGAAACCGGCATGTCGAAGCATTATTTATTTCACCACACTGGTCCGAAAGAACTAGTGTCACGATAAGAAGAAGACTACGGGAGAAGGGCTTGATTTTCTCGGATTTTACGCCAGTTGACGAAGAATATAGTTTAGTATGAATGTTTAAAAATGATTTTTTGTCAATGAATTTCCGAGAACATTAATAAAAGTCGCGGAAGAACTAGATAGGTACGTAGAAATATATTTTCAAGATTCTGATCTTTTCATTCCCTTACGTTTTATAACATAAAAACCACGTAATATTAAATAGGAAATGTTTTTGTAAGACAAAATGAAGTTGTAAAGAAAAGAAGGGTTAGATTAAACTTTGATTAAACGCTTCTCTAATGATCGGATCGCGTGAGCTGTATTGCAGCTTGTTTGATCAATATTCTGTAATCATGTAGATAACGTATACTACGTTACATGCAGGTTGACGTAACTTGAATGAAATCAAGTCTAGTAAGAACCTCATTTTAGTGGAACTATAGATCAACGTCTTCTTCTTCTTCTTTTTATTAATGGCAACTAACTGTATGAACAGTATAATTCTGCCAATGTCAAGTTTTAAATAAGTATTCATGTCATGTCAATTTGGTTTTGCAAAAAAACATGGCGGCTTGTCATTTCAAAACTCCAACGGAAATCTTTCGTCAAATGAGAAATCTTCTTGAATATTCCTCCATTCCATTTACCAAATCTCCTGTTACGTAATCCAAGGCTTCGAGTCTAATAGATAATAGCACAGACCGGAATGAATGGCAAAAGCAGAGTCAAAGTCAAAAGTCAAAGTCCAAAAAGCATTTATTCAGTAAGACCGCTGGGATCACTTTGAAAGAAGCCCAGTAGTGGGTGAAGTCAGGAAGCGGATTATGATGATGAAAGACCCCAGGGGTCTTTAATTCATCCTGAATTAAAGTCGTTTAACCTAACTGTTGTATAAGGAAACCAGTGAGTTATCTTGGTGCACGAAAGGAGCATCAGAGACGCACTTATATTCATTTCACCACGCTGGTTCAAAATAACTAGTGACACGACAAGAAATCTTATAAGCGGCGATGCTGCCGACCTTTAATGCTATAATTTCTACAAAGTATGTTTATGTATCAAATTATGTATTAGACATGCCTCTGACTACCTTCTTAAACATCTTCAAAGGATCTGGAATACGTAAAAAGATCTGAAATAATTCCATGATCGATATCCTGTTTTTTCCTGTAATGTATGAGGTGAGTCATGTGAGGCCTAGCGAACATACTTTGACCAAAATTGAGATACTTTAGAAAAGGGTCCGATATGACTAATATTTTGTTGATACCAGATAATTCGCTGAAGTGCTTCGAGTATCGACCACTTCATCCAATTTAATTAATCCAGCGATATCAGTTTGCTAATAGTTTTATCAGAAGTTCAAGGTTAATAGTAGAGCCAGAACTTTTATTGCCAAAGTCATAAATAAGTAAATGCGTGTGCCAAACTTCTTACTTAGCCTGATAGTAGGTATGGAAGTAAATTTGGATATGGCTGTTTCTAGTACCTTACGAATACATTAAAGATAAGTTCTACAATCTAAATAGGATCACTACTGTTTCCCCAAGACATAGTACACATTCTTCCAGATCAAGCCTATCGCCAATAGAATAGAATAGAAAAATGTTTATTTTGTGGTGCAAATTAAAATACTTACGGGTTTCCTCACGCAGTTTTCTTTCACAGTTTAACAGCTTGCGTTAGTCATAGTGCGCATATATGTACAGTCAGCAACGAAAGTCGATAAACATTTTATGTTTCACAAATCTGAATATTTCCGAAATCCGTCACATTATGACTTAAGACGTAACATATACATTATGACGTAACATAAGTCTTGCTTGGTTCATAATAACTTTCCGAGAAAAGTTAATTTTTTCTTTGTTTTCGAAAACAAAAGACATTTTAAAAAGGCCAACTGTTAATCGACTTTCGTTGCTGACTGTACCTACATTTTCCGAAACAAAAAATCCATTGACGAACGCCACCGGGCTTCGAACACAAAAGTTGTGAAAGTTCCTTACACATTTTCAACTAAAATATATTATTGGGTTTTGGGTTCCCACGAATCCACGTAAATTATCTATAATAATTGTAATATTTATGTAAGCATCGAGTTTTAGGAATAATTTGAAAATTTAAATTGAATTGAAAAGGTCTTGAATTCCCTATGATGATGATCCCTAAAAAGATGAAATTAAAAAAAGAATGCATGTCGTATGGCTTGGGGATACAGTCAGTAATAATCCCAGAAAATCCTGACGGTATAACACTGCAGGCGAACAAAATTATCATACAAAGCATAATAAATAACATGGAACTGCGCCAGTATCGGGGTACTTCATTAAATTTATGGACAATATTTCGGCTTCATACCATGTTGCCAAAAAACTTTTGTCTGTTAGCTTTTTCGCTGGTCTACATTATCATCTTCCGCCATTATTCCACTCTTAGGAGGCGAAAGCTCAATTTGTGTCAAATGTTAAATATAAGAACTGCATTTTTATAAGACGATCGAGGTTCTCATCCTGTTTATTACTATTGTCTAAAGGAATACTTCCATGTTTAATTTGCTTCTTATGTAAACTGCAATCCTTAGCTAACATAGCAGCATCCCGACAATTCATATCAATCCTGATAGGTGGGTGTGAGCGTTGGTCTAATTTTATAGCAGTCTAGTTGATTTGACATTGGCAATGCTAATATCACTTGATGCTATCTGTATTTGCCTACAAGTAATAAACTCATTCAGGCTATTTACTTCCTTGATTCCAAGATTTCCAACAATATCTGATACTACGTAGGTATCTAATAAAACTTGAGCCGCGTAGAGTAGGATTGTGATTGTGGCAGAGTCGTCAACAACCCAGATACGACTCGATTAGTTTTACTTGTTTTTTCTAAGAATACAAAAACGTATATGATGCGAACGTGTAGGAATCGATGATCAAGTAATAAATTATGTATGAGGTTAGTACACCCATTTCATTGTTAGGTCACGCCTACACAAATGCAAATCACCTAGTATCATTAGGCAAACGTCTGGTAAAGTTTGCCCTATCAACCATAATAATATGCCAATGAGCGATTATCACCTTCAAAGAAAAGCTAGGCCCCAAACCGTGTCTGTGGCCGTTCTTTACAGCATTGATCGCGAGCGATTACCACCTTGGAAAAAAAGCTGGGCCCCAAACCGTGTCTGTGGCCGTTCTTTACAGCATTGATCGCGAGCGATTATCACCTTCGAAGAAAAGCTAGGCCCCAAACCGTGTCTGTGGCCGTTCTTTACAGCATTGATCGCGAGCGCTTACCATCTTCGAAAAAAAGCTAGGCCCCCAAACCGTGTCTGTGGCCGTTCTTTACAGCATTGATCGCGAGCGATTACCACCTTCAAATAAAAGCTAGGCCTAAAACCGTGTCTGTGGCCGTTCTTTACAGCATTGATCGCGAGCGATTATCACCTTCGAAAAAAAGCTAGGCCCCAAACCGTATCTGTGGCCGTTCTTTACAGCATTGATCGCGAGCGATTATCACCTTCGAAGAAAAGCTAGGCCCCAAACCGTGTCTGTGGCCGTTCTTCACAGCATTGACCGTGAGCGATTATCACCTTCAAAAAAAAGCTAGATCCCAAACCGTGTCTGTGGCTGTTCTTTACAGCATTGATCGTGAGCGATTATCACCTTCGAAGAAAAGCTAGGCCCCAAAACGTGTCTGTGGCCGTTCTTTACAGCATTGATCGCGAAGGAACAGGAGTAGAACCTACGGCCTTACTATCATTATGTCTGGTATAACCTAAGAATACCCATAGGTAATATTTAAGTAGACAGGTATAATAGCCTTGGTTGTCTGGAAGAAATCGCTCACAGCGATAAGACAGCCCATAATCATTATACTTCGCTTTAAATATTCTCCTGTATCTTTGCTTGTCTTTTTATAATTTCCATGGTGTACAATAAAGTATTTTCTATCTTTTATCTATCTATCTATAATCTTTAGATAGATTATACCTGTCATAACTTTATACCACGTTTATTAGTAAGGTCGCTAGTGTTTACGATTTTAAGTGATAATACCGGTCCTACTGAATAATGTGTTTTTGACTTTCTTTTCAGTCAACAATCTTCATAGGTTATAAATATATATAGGTTATAAATAGTTAATAGGTATTAAATTTAAGTTTTAATGGGATGCATAACGAACAAAGTTACATTAACCTTCCATAGTTCCAACTATGACCTATTAAAAAGAAGGCCAAGGTTGAGGTCTACGCTCCAATAATCATGAACATTCCTTGATTTAAAGAAGGCTTGGTCTTGATCAGTCTTACTTAACTACCCATATTTTGATCAAGCCAACTGGCAGCTTGGGTAATTGAGCGTTGTATGTATGTTTTTGGATATTTATTTATGAAACCCTACATAATTAAAACATAATTTCATCTTTTATAAAAGCTTTTATTGCATGTTGCATATCAGCTTAATAGGTAAAGAGTTTGTGAAGTTATTGGGTTGGTACAAAATAATATCGGACGAAAATCGAACTTGCACTTCAGCTGTGAAAAAACCCACTACGCCACTGAGGTTAGCCCGATGAGATTGTTGTAGTTTTGTTAAACTTAACATTAGTTTACTGTAATTTCTCAGAAAAAAACAATCTCGCAGTAATCACTATAAGCGTTCTCATTAAAATTGTACAACTTAAGCAAAGCTTACACGCTAAGTAGTACTTAACTCAAATTGCCTACAATTTTAGCTTAAAACAAAGATTTTCTAATAGTTCCAAGAGTGTTTTTATGTTGATTTTTGGTGGATTTCGTATGAAAGTCCCCTTCACATTTTTTTTTCACTTTTACTACAAGGCTAAAATTCGTACCTATATTTATTTTATATTGTTACAAAGTCCTTGGGAGATTAAATTGTTGGCTTAGCGATAAAGCGTTCTGTTGAAGAAATAGTTCAATTTCTGTGGAATTTACATAAAATTCTTATAAACAAACATTATAATTAAGCTTTTTACTAGTAAAATATGTGATTGTTTGTGTGTCTGTTGCTCGGTATATATACATTAGGACTGAATAGAGTTTTTGTTTTAGTAATACCTAAGTGTAGTGTAGTGTAGACCGTGAAACCTTTCTGTTAAAGGTTTTACGATAAGCAAAACAAGCTTTTGACAGGGTAGTAATAATACTACCCTGAACTATATTATTTTTATATTATTGCACAATTGTGTGTGTCTGCTATTCGCAAAGAGTTAGTGTGTTGTGTGTCATACACAATACTAGTAGCAACACTGGTTTTCACCCTAAAAAAAGTAGGTGAACACAAAAAAAAAGCCCCAAAAAGTGTCAACTATCTGCATTTTGGGTACTTACACGAGTGAAGTCACAGACTGAAGGTAGTTAATATTCCCCGGGCTATTCACACTGTGCGAAGTACTAGGCTAACATAACAACGTAGGAGCTAACGCGATCTAGCCGTCAGTTTGACTAGAACCGCGGCAGCAGCGTGTTTTGTCCCAAAACAGAGCTTGACTTGCCGTCCGAAAAGTCGCTTTACATTTTGTGAAAATGTAGATAAATTTTGCAGCGAAGACGCGAGTGTCTTTAAAGTTTGCTTACTTACTATGCTTTTATGAACAGTGATTAAGTTTAAAGGATTTTTGGTGTTCAATTTCTGTATCAACGTAAGTGGGTGGATCAACTTTTTTCTGTCATGAATCAACTTTTTGTGTAAAAAAATAAATGTTGAAATATTGCTATAATTTCACCTAATATTGTTAAATAAACTTCTGCAGTTTACAAATCTACTACGAGCACCAAAAAAATTTGTCGTTTTCATGGATTTTTATGCCTTTATTCCAAAAGTGGCTCCCAAAAATGTCACCTAACTAACAATGACGTATTGTGGTAAAAAGTTCATAAAAAAACAATATTTTAAAAAGTAAATCTGTTTCAATGTGAACTATTATTAAATTAAATCAATCTGGCATAATCACAATTTAAATAAAGTGTCTCAATTTTTTGAAAATATACCTCATTGTGTCTCTGGGGTCACTAAATGAAAAAAAAAAAATTACTTTTCTTGTAATTCTGTTTCAAGAAACGCCAGAAAGATGCACTTTTTACATGACTATTGTTGGTTATTCTTCAAACTTTTGTCATACAACATTTTGTATAATAACCTTTACTTTTTTAATAATCCTGCTATCTATGTCCAAATTTTTGGGGACAACTACGTGAGCCCGGAGACATACTGGTGACTCCAGAGACATAAATGGTACTATGCCATAGACAAATTATAGTATAAAAAACCATACAAGGTACAAAAATATCTTTTAAATGTGACAACCAGTTTACTTTTTAAAGTTATCATAGAAAATAAACCCTAACCTAACAATTATCACATATTTCTCTAAAATTAAAGACAACATTTCATGAAAATGCGAGTTTTCGTTTATTTAAACAGTCATTTGTGTAGTAAATCAGTCATCCTATGTCTTTAACAACATAAATCTCGCTTAATAGAAGACCATCTAGCGCTCGCCTTGAGCGTAGTTTTTTCACTAACTTACCGACTGAAGATATCTTTCAGAACAAATGGCCAAAAAAAATAATTTTACTACCTGTAGATTCATCAAAATAATCAGCCTTTCATCCCGTGGGATGAAAAAGGCTGGGCCAGCTGTGGTCAGTCTGGCCAGCCATGCCTGGGGGTACAGGCCGTTCTTCACTTCTGTCATTCGTCTCTGTCCTGTCCTGTGGTATGGTAATCTTGCCCTTGTATTATATTCTACAGACTTTACCATACCGTCGATCCTTTTTTTCTGTGATGACGACCATCACTCTATTTACCACCTCTGGGACACCACTCATTTACAACTTCGATCCTGTCATCACCGCACCTGGCCACTTGTCCTGCCCAACCAACTCCATTTGAGCCCACTAACCACTTGTGTGTGTGTTTCGGCATCGAGGACTGGGTAGATCTAAAAGTGTATTACCGAGCATTGCTTATTCCATGCTCCCTGTGCAACTCTGATCTTGTGCAGTCTCCTTTGTGAGCGTCCATGTCCCGGCACCATAATTTCATAGTTAGTGGACTCAATTACTACTTTGCTACAGCTGTCATCACCGTGCCTGGCTAGTCCTACCCAACCAATACCATTAAGCCACAATAACTGCTTGTGCATCTTAAAATTTTGGCTTGTTCATTCGGGAATTTCGGTATTGGGGACAATCTTATAAGTGATACCGAGCATTGCTCGCTTTATACCTCTCAGTGCGACTCTGATCTTGAGCACAGTCTCCTTCGTGAGCGTCAATGCACCATGATGGTAGTTAGCACCATGATGGCAGTTGGCAGAACACATTGGCAGAACTTGTTTCCAATGGCAATGTTTGGAACCGAGGACCTGGAGATATTCGTTATAATTTTAGGTGGTCATGTTCATCTTCAGGCTTACTTTAAGATAAAAAGTAAACTACTTAACCCTCTATTGCATGAATTATTAAATTAAAAAGAAAAAAAATATTTTTATGTTTTAATGTGTTTTAATAGGGCTTGTAAGACAAAATATAAAGTGAAAAAAAAAATAAGTATCTTATTTTAGAAAAAAAAAACAGAAGCCAAAATTGGCTTCCCATGCAATAACGTCTGTGTATGAGACTGCCATTTTTGGCTTCCTATGCACAACAAATACCAAAACTTACACAAGGTGAAATTCTCTAAAACAGTTTCTTTTCTTATTCAAGCAAAGAAACACGTCACATTTCTCACATTTTATATGAGAACGCAAAGAACAATCATTCTAACATAATTGACGATTCTTTTGGTGTATCGGGAAATGGTCAATTTTGTCTATACGTACTGAATTTAGAGGTAGGTCTTGCACTTTTGCTGGGGTTTTCCGTGCCCTTTTTCGAGGTGCGAAAGAATCATTTCTACTGGTAGGAGTACCCGTTCTAGATGACGTAGGAGTATTTCCTCTAGACAAGATAGGTGTACCGGGATTACTGATACTAGGGCGGCCTCTTTTTCTTGAGATACTTTTGCCAGCCTTGCAATAATGTTCAGAAATGGCTAGCTTGAAGTCAAATAGTGACATGTATTGGTCAGTCTTGCGTCGCCACAGTAACCAAGCATTAACTGCACACATATCAACCAAGTGGAAAAATATTTTTTTATACCACTGACGAGATCTTCGTCATCGTAAATGCATGCGAAGCCAAAATTGGCTCCTGTAGAAATTATTGAAAATGAAGTATAAGGAGCAAATATTTTGAATAAACTGTGATAGGGGTCAAAAACAGAGGTTTAGCAGAACATTATTTAAATTTTTTAACATAAATTTTCTTACCTTTTCTATTTAATTTCCACCAACAAAGCTGCAATAAATTTCACTAAGAACGACGTCGCGTACGCACCGGAGAAAAGTGAGGATAAAATGACACATGACGTTGGCCATAGATAATAAAAATTACGTTTCGGTTCAGTTTGAATTCCTTAATATTACTACATTGACATTTTATAATTTTGTTTAAAATTAGGGTAGAAATAAATTACTAAAGTTGAGCAGCCAAAATTGGCTTTGTATGCAATAGAGGGAGATGAGTGATCAGGATCACGCATCTCTAAAAGTAGGCCTGAAGCTTTCTAAGCATCTTTTTTTTGTTAGACCAGAAAAGGATGAGGTTGAGGTCGTCTACAAACCTAAGGTGCTACAGGAATACACCTACGTACAGGCGGACTTTTATTCCCGAGCTGTCTAATTCAAGAGTATTTACAACGTCTTCTAGGACGGCCGTAAAAAGCTTGGGTGATAAGGTGTCTCCCTGCCAAGATACTAGTTTTCCTCTTTGAACGGGGATTTGGAGAATTTTGCTATGTAGCCGCACATTTATGGTGGTATACATCATCCGCAGTAAATCCATATAGTTAAAATGGATCTTACAGCGATGGAGAGAGATTTCTTGCTTTTAAAGGTTTTTTTTCGTAATTTACGAAGGCTATGCATATTCGAGCCAGTTGACCTCTTGACTCTTCTCCGTCGTCGACATTGAGTGTGGGTAAAAATAGACCAAAGAAAAGATAAATAGAATGTGTAAAAGCAGAATCGAATGAAGTATGGTATATTGTATCGACCTCACAAATGACTTGTATTCTTAATTCATACTTAAAGCTATTTTTAACTTAATTCTGAGTGTTTTCTATTAGAAACTAAAAATGTGCAATGAATCTTTATGTATTTAACCCGTTTATCACTCACCAGATTGTTTATTGTATGAATTATGGTAATTTTTATGCAGAATGTCTCTTGGGTCACTAAAAATTGTCTCTTGGGTCACAGTTTTTGTGAGCCAGTGGAACGGTGACTCAGGATAAAAACAAAGGTTTTTAACTCTTTTTCTTCAACGAATTTTATGAAAGTAAAAAAATACGTGGATGCAAAGCATTTCAGAATCAAATGTCAAAACATAATAACAAAATTACTTTAAAAGGTAGTTTACTTGTAGGAAATTTCGTCGTGAGTCAGCGGATAAAAAACAATGACACCCAGTCCCGCTGCGAACTACAGACATAATGGCAGAGTCCACATAATGGCCAAGGGTCAGCAATCTTTATTTTACGACATGCAGATGAGTTTTCTATTAGCCTAGCCAATAACTGTCTACATTACTTACACTTTGTTGTACTTTTTTGTCGTTACCCAGTTGACAACGCGATTTGGGTAAATGTTGGGGACAACATTTCAAACCGTGTTTTTTCATTGAAAAATGCAATATTTTGTTTCGCAAATCAGTATTTTAGAATGCTGGTACATCAAGGAACAATGTAGATAAAAAATATAAAGACAAGTCAAGGAAAAATTTTACACAGCAGCGTTGCATATGTGCGTGATTTGCGCTGGGGACAAGTGAAATTTGTATGAAAACCAATTTTCGTCCACTGGGTCACGATAATTTTAAATATAATTGACTAAATATTTTTAAAATATTGATGAACAAGCGTAATGGTAAAGGATCTGATTTTATTAATTAATGTTAAAACCGACAATTAATCTAACTCAGCACCTTTTACGATTTTTTTTACGTCGGGGACAAGATTTTACACTAAAAAGTTGATCCACCCAAGTGCATTTTCAGTTGTTTGTAAGTTATTTACATAGTAAGAGGCTACTATTAACTTTGCATGGGTTACTTGTGGGTTATATGTAAGTGCCTTATAAAAAAAAACATCTGCACCTTTTTAAAAAAAAAAACACTATTGAAACAGTGCTTTATCTCTTGATTAGCTATTAACTGCTGATATTTTACGTTAGTACCGCGTAACCGGTGAAAACACGACCATTTAAAATGAACACGTGCTCTAATTCGAAGAAAAATCATGTATGTAACTCAAAAAAAGTTTATTTAGTGTTCTTAGAAGTGAACTCTTAAGTGGTACAAAGCGTCAGCGACACTTTTTGTAAACTAAACGCTATGTATACCTACCAATTTTCACACTCGCTTCTCTATGTGAACATAGCCTTACATAATGAGAGAACCTTTTGTTCACAACCAACGTTTGAACAATCAAAGATTCCACACAGCGATGAACAAGTCCTTGGTGCTTATTCGTTGATTATGTCACTGTTGCTTTGTCTGCATGCATACCTACCCATACTTTGTATGTAACTCCCTACACAGTATTAGTTTCATTAAACGAGATTTGTAACCCCTATACAGACTTCGTTTCATAATACGAGATCTTGGATAGATCTTAGCAGTAGAGAATCGTGTTGAAGCCGTTTTGCCCGAGTACCCACTCGGGCAAAACGGCAAAACTTCCTCGACTTTCAATCGGATATCACGGCCGTGCTTCAATGGATTTTGGCATCACCCGTCGCCGAACCCGTCGAATTTAGGTTAACATCAGAACTGTGTACCTAAGTACTTAAACTGACTTTTGACACATTTGGGACATTCAAAAAACGCTCATGATTATTTTGCTTATTCGTCCTTTATAGATCGTCATTCTGCAGCGACGTTCTGTGCAATCACAAAGTCGATGAGTGACCGCTAGCGATTATCTACCGAGCGTATCCGTGCACGATAGTTTGTTAGTTCACTTATAAAGTTTTAAGCCATAGCGGAGGGCTTCAGACGGCATAAAAACTCCGTCACCAGAAATGGCCACTAACTCATAGGTACGAACATAACCGAAATAGGTCAGTCAAAGTCTTATTATGTACCTACATGCATGAATACAAAACGTTAGACCCGCTAAAGGCAATTTCCTGATCGTTATGAATAATGGATATGTTTTTTGCGGCGTAATACTGAAAACTCATTTGTTTGGAATTCTGTAAGCTGGGGTGAATGTCGAACTTAAATTGATATAATATTGAACGAGCAAAAATTGTCTTGGTGTATTCAAGGTTGGAAGTAGATTTAAATCTATCATAATCATCATCCCCCTTTTTTTTTTTTTTTTTTTTTTCTCGCTGGGAAAAATGCATTACGCATCCCCTCCGCCGGGGGGGGGGGGGGCGAGAGGGGGAGTCGAGGGGTATGTGGGACTCCCCGGGGACTCCCGGTATACCCACTAAACGACCCAGCGTCATTCCGGCGTCGCCTGGAATGGAGGGGGTCTGGGAAACCGGCACAGCCTTTACGTCCAGTCCCCCTCTGGCGATCCCCGCCCTTAAGGTGGCCCCGCATAGTGGTGAGTAGTGCAAGGCGGATGAAGGTGCCCCCACACCTAGCATCCGCCACCAGAGCTCTCCGCTCCCTTCGTCCACTGCGCACTCTAATTAAAGAGGTGCGCGTGGAGAAGCCTCCATAAACGGCCGCAGAGGACAGGGAGAGCGGCAACGTAACACCGACACTCCTCTTCCACTGCAGCCCCGCCGCCGACGCATCTTACGGTGCGCCACCGTTGGGTCGCGGGAGATAGGGCGAGCGGCAACGAAACACCGACACGCCTCTTCACCCGCGACCCTATCCGCCAGACGCCACCTGGGATTCCTTTTGGCTTCACCGTGGGCCTCCAAACCACGGTTACTAAGCCCCCCCATCGCGTCAAGTTTGGAATCCATCGGGGGGGAATCATCATCCCCCTGCCCGTACCCCACTCTAAGTGGGGTCGGGTCTGTACAAAATGTTTTCTTCCTCCACTCACTGGGTTAGGAGCTTTTTGACCAAATCTTCCTATCACTCGTCCTTTCACATTTAGGTCTCACACAAAACCAACCACTTCGACTTTCCTCCACTTGCATGATATCAAAAATAAATAGGTAACAGTCACAAAGTCTTGCAGTAGATTAATTCAAGATAAAAAGCGGGATATAAGCTGCTTCCATAACAAAAATCCAAATCCGTTCAGCCGTAACAAACACCAATCCATTCGTAAAATCTTCCGCATTTATGATAATAGCACATAGATTTGAAGCACTTGTTAGTCCGATAAAATCAGGACCTTGTGCTAAGCGATTTTTCATGACCATAATAAATTCCGTTCCCAAATAGCCCTACAAAGGTTTGTTGTTAATCCACTGCCACTTAGTAGATCCGTATCGAAATTTTTCGCTTGTCCTAATAATAATAAATTTGTCGCTAATGGAATTATCGTGACCGCTCCCAGAGGGAACAGCCTAGTTTTTATCTATATAGAAAACAGGCACTTCTGGCTTGTTTGTTTGTGTTCGCCAGTGAAAATTCTGGAGAATGTATTTGTGAAAATCTGATTCGATCAAATGAATATCGAATGCATTGTTGATGAAATTCATGATTCAGCTGGCTTAGTCGTTCTTAATTAGACCAGGCATTCACTGTTTGGCATGTTTAGGTAGCACCAGGAAGATGATCAGCCTGAACAAGCCTCGCCTCATTGGCATAGAGGCATCATATAGCAGTGATTGGGTGGGTGTAGGCTGAGTTTTTTTTTCAATCGTGGAAAAAACATTTTCAAGGTAATTAGGTATGGAAGAGGAAGTTTAATTTGTGGTCTTCTTTTTTTATCTTACATAGATACTAACATCAAGTAAGACTTTCTTACGCCCTTTACACCCCTGAGAGCCGTGTTGGTCGAATGGGGTTGTGCCTCGTCTCTCAATCCGAAGGTTTCGCCCGAGCACCAATGGAATTTACTTTTCGTAAAATTTATATGCGCTATAATACGAGCTCTTAACTGTGAAGGAAAACATCGTGAGGAAACCCGCAGCTTAGTCAGCTCAACACGTATTGACTTCGTCTTTCCTGTGGGCGGCTGAATGAATGAAATGAATGAATGAATGAAAATTCTTTATTGCACACCATTAATAAAATTAACACAGACAAAAACAAAAGAAAAACCAGATAAAAATGTACAATGGGCGGCCTTATCGCTAAGAAGCGATCTCTTCCAGGCAACCTTTGGATAGAAAGGAACATCAGTGAAAAGAAGATTCGGCTGATTAAGCTGAGAGGATGGTTTAGGTGCTAGGCAAGCCTATTCCATCTCAAACAATGTGCCAGGCCCTACAGCGCCCCGTTTAGCGTAGGCATTGGTTGCCTCCTGACGCTGTATAAACCATCTAGTATAGATGTAAAGGCCTAAGTTTACACCCTTAAAATTGGTGACCCTAACGCGGAACAACCCAACCTTTTGAATCTGGAATATAGTCTGGCGTGAACTAAGCGCCCTTAGTTTCAAAACAGGTTTGGCCTGTTAACTGCGTAAAACCATAGTCCCTGGGCGCGGCACCGCTCCTTTGCGTGTTCCCTTAGCCGCTCCCCAACTATTGTTTTATATACCAAGGCCGGTTCATATTCTAGGTCGCGTTCCTCAAATGTTCTGAACGAAAATACTTATAATTTGTCTTTATGTATCTATATATCTAATCGTTTTACGTTGGCCGTTTACTCAAACGCTGATAAAATAAAAACATTGAGCTCTACTTAAATTCGTGATAATGTTGACTTGGCATCTTAACGGTGAAGGAAAACATCGTGAGGAAACCCGCAGCTTAGTCAGCTCCACACGTATTGACGTTGTCTTTCCTGTGGACCAGGCTGATTAAGCTGAGAGGATGGTTTAGGTGCTGGGCAAGCCTATTCCATCTCAAACAATGTCCCAGGCACTACAGCGTCCCGTTAAGTGTAGGCATAGGTTGCCTCCTGACGCTGTATAAATCATCTAATATAGATGTAAAGGCTTAAGTTTTTTTTTTGACTTGGCATTTAATATACCTAGTATCTAACCACTAAAATACAGGGTGTAAAAAGACTGCTACCGAATACATGCTACTGAACATGTTTAACGAAAAAAACGCTAAATTTTTTTTTTACTTAGCTACTTATTTTCTAGTTATTTACTACTAGTACAACATAATACGACCATACCTACCTAATAATTTCATTTATAAAAGAAAACAAAAATTAAAACTCAAAATCCAGCAATGTAAGAATAAAAACACGCGCAATACATACGCTCGACCAGCTCTGCGAGGTCGGTTTTCTCCGGATATATTTTTGCGGAAAATCCTTTTGGATTTGGTTGTGTGTTGGGATGCTGTACCTACCCCTTTCAGCTTCGGTAGACGTCTTTTTACACCCTGTATATATTATGTATGAATAGAACCATTTAGTACCTACTCCGTGCCACGTGAACGTTCATTTACGTTCAAACTCTGAAATAAACTTCGAATTCACAATTAAAAATGAAATGAACTTAATTTTAAGATTAGCCTTAGTTATTTCCTTATTAAACTTTGAATTTATGTTCACTAAGTTCGACTTTAACTACAACCCATTAACGGAACCCCATATTACCCTATATTTTAGTTTCCGTGCGGCCGCCCCTAACGACTGAACACTCCTTATTTAAAACCTCGAAATAGGCCAGACATAAATTCATATGAATTAGCTAAGTACTAGCTGTACAATAGTATTTTCCACGTAGGAACGTATCCCTGACACATAGAACTTTTACGTTTCACGCTGTAAAAGACTAAAATTTTGAAATAAATGAAATATAGTGAATACTAAAAGAAACAACTTAAAAAAAGGATTTAGTCTATTTCCTTTTTAAAATTTCAGAAATTAACCTAAAAGAGCCTTGTCACGGAACCGTTCCTATGTGAAAAGGACTATAGTTACTAGTTCTGACATTTTTAAAGTTTAGTGAAAAAACTAAAAAAAACATGAAAAACCTAAAGATAAGTTCTTGAAATATAGGAAGGTAATTTCATTTTACAGATACAGTTGTGTTGTGTGTGTAGATGCACATGCACGGTGTTTCTGTGTGCGTAAGGTCGGGAACGCTCCATGGACGAATGAACGCTCAGTATCGCTTACGCACACAGAAACTAATCTACACACACAAGACCAACCCGCCTTGTGTTGTGACATCGAACAACTGCCTATACATAACTTAAGGAGGTATAAGGTCCAATTGTGGGTCCAATAGTACCCAAGAGAAAGCACTAGAGGTTGGATTATTAAGAGGTCATAGACTTCGATAGAGTTATAATAATTATGTTTAGTTAAGATACATTTTATCTTTCCATGCCACATAAAAATGAGGGCGTGTCCGTCTGTCGCGTGTATGCCTGCCTTATTTTGCAAATTACGTGGTACGACACTTTGTCACGGTTATTTGATTTACTGCTATTTCTTGTTAGTCTAGTCTGGGTTTTGTAAAAGCTATTTGTATATATTAGGCAATTTTATTCATTGTACGATTGGTGCAACCTGGTCGAAACTTCGAGCTAAGAAAGTATTGCGAATATAATCCAAAAACGCATACTCCCGATCCGTTTTGAATACAAAACAATGATCTAAACACTGGTCTTAAACGAGCTTAGCAACTGTTTAAATAAACATAAACATTATCTATACTTCCATACTAATATTATAAATGTGAAAGTAACTCTGTCTGTCTGTCTGTCTGTATGTCTGTTTGTTACGCTTTCACGCACAAACCGCTGAACAGATTAAGCTGAAATTTGGCATAGTTAAAGGTTTTATCCCAGAAAAGGACATAGACTCCTTTTAATCCCGAAAAAATTAAAAAATCCCGAGGGAACGCTGGTCACACCGCGGGAGCGCAGCTAGTCTCTAAATAAATATGTACTCGTAAAATCGCTTTTTTGTGGTAGGTAACAGTTTTTTAAACATGTGTTCAACAGGTATTTAACTTTTTTGTAGTATAACCGTGAATTTTCAAACCTTTTTTTCATAACATTTCTAGTACCACATACACCATAATAATTCACTAGCACATGTGTTTATACCTCTCAATTATACCCTTGTAGTTGAAGCGCTCCTTGTCCGCCGTTCTTGATAGATCGTCAAAGTTAAGCAACGTTCGAAACGGTCTGTAAGTGGATGGGTGACCGCCAGTGGCATTTACATCTGAGCGCTTCCGTGCTTCGGAGGGCACTTTAAATTGTCGGTCCCGGCTATTAAGCCATGACGGAGGCCTTAAGGCGGCTTAAAAACTCCGTCACCAGAGTTGGCCACTGACTCATACGAACTTACTTACTTATTATTATTAATAGCCCGTGATGTCCCACTGCAGGGCAAAGGCCGCCCTTCGTTTCTTCCACTCCTCTCTATTGTGAGCTAATGTGGTCCAATCAGAAGAGTGAGAGTCAAGTTCGTCTCTCCACCGTCGCCGGGGTCTGCCGCGTGCTCGTTTCCTGTCCCGTGGGATCCACTCTGTAGTGGTTCGTGCCCACAACTAAACCGACATGCGGCAGACGTGGCCCGCCCAATCCCATTTAAGTTTGCCAACTTGTTGCCCGACGTCTGCGATTTGTGTTTTGGAGCGCAGATCACTATTTCTGATGCGATCAGCTAATTTCACGCCTAGGATGCTGCGCTCCATAGCTCGCTGTCAAACCCGAGTTTGGACTTTTGCAGATTTGTCATTGACCAGGTTTGTGAACCTTACTTATACCCTTGTAGTATTTATTCCATGATTTAAATCTCCAACTCCACTGAGCTGAACTTCCAAGGACTTCGTTTTGTCGATGTAGAGATAAAGGTAACGGTTTATGTTCGCGTGGCTAGGAAATATAAAGGATAGTCCTTGGACGTGTACCTTCAATCTACCAACGAAATATGAAGGTCTTAGGTTTTTCTGAAACGCACGTGATATAGCTTGCTTAGTCGTTCTTGATAGATCATCGAAGTTAAGCAACTTTCTGAGCGGTCAGTAAGTTGAAGGGGTAGACCGCTAGTGGCATTATCAACTAGGCGCTTCCGTGCTTCGGAGGGCACGTTAAATTGTCCGTCCTGGTTAAGTCGCTAAGCCATGACTAAAAACTTGGCCACTGATTTGCTATACCATATATATTACTTTATTAATTCGAGGCGATAAGAAATGTGCCAGAAAATTCTATAATTTTCTCTCCACTCGTGATTTTATGAAACTGCGTTAGCAATAATCGCACAATTCTCGCTAGTTCTGCCTCTACAGAGGCTGTATTCCCGTTCTTAATTTTTTCGTTCGTTTGATGAATATTCGGATGCTTCTTACTACGAGCTACATTGTATTCAGTCGATAAGATCAACGTGAAAACACGGTCCTAACCTAGGACCTAATATTCCAAGCCGAAGAATTGGCTCTAGAAGTCAGAAATCGTAGTAAAAAACATCCGAATATTCATCATACGAACGAAAAAAATAACTACGTAGTAGGTTTGAAATTTCCTTGGTTTCACATCACTTCAGTTATGTTATTGTTATGTTCTCTCCACAGGTTCTCTCATACTTATTGTTATGTTCTCTCATACAAATTGCCACATCAAATTATAGTGATTTCTACTTTTATCTCAGTGCAGTAGTCCCCAACAACCAATGACCCATCAGCAGTAGATCGCAAATTTTCATCAGGCGGCCGTATTCTTAATAAGATACCAGTCATTAGCTAATTATACCCGGCACCTACAAATGTTTCACTTCACACAAAATTATTGCTTGTTTCGCGTGCTTGCTTTTTGTTTGACAAGCCTGGATGCCACAGATCTATGATAAAACAGCTAGTTTTCTATTCTACACTCTTTCAATACTCAAAGTCAAAGAAGTCAAAAAGCATTTATTCAGTAGGACCGCTGGGATCACTTTGAAACGTCTTAAAACTAGTAGTACAGTCAGCGTCACTGGTAGCCCAGGTGGTTTGAGACTGATGCGCTGGCCCCCAGGACAGGGGATTTCCTTACTTGAGAATCGTACTTTTTAAGTGGTTGGTCTAGTCGTAGGTTTAGGAAACATGTTATCACAATACTACGTAGGCCATTACATCCATATTAGATGATTTATACAGCGTCAGGAGGCAATCCATGCCTACACTTAACTGGACGCTGTAGTGCTTGGGACATTGTTTTGAGATGGAATAGGCTTGCCCAGCACCTAAACCATCCTCCCAGCTTGATCAGCCGCCCACAGGAAAGACGACGTCAATACGTGTGGAGCTGACGAAGCTGCGGGTTTCCTCACGATGATTTCCTTCACCGTTAAGAGCTCGTGTTATATATATATATAAATATTATATAGCATATAAATTTTACGAAACGAAAAATCCATTGATGCACGGCCGGGATTCGAACCCACGACCCTCAGATTGAAAGTCGAGGTCCATTCACCAACACGGCTTAAGTATATATATCACAATACGCAGATCCCAAATATTTGCAGATCAGGAAAACATTTACCTTATACCGCGACGGGAAAGGAACGTGCACCTCTTGCATTTCTCCAGCTTGCCACGCATTTTGTATGAACAAAAAAACTCTTGGATGTACCTATTGATATTGTCACTTATCTATCATAGTCTATAAGTCTTTTAAAAAGTAATTCTCAACATACGTATCTTATTCAATTGTAATAAAGAGTATTATCGAAATTCACCAGCCGTTTCACCGAAGCTGCGTTTTAAAGAAAATATGCGCATAATTGTCGCGTCAATTAATTGAGTTGTAGCCGTTTACTGGTGATTAATGATCGATTGTCACGGCATAGTGATGTACCGGCATCATCATCATCATCATCCGCATCACCAGCATTCTTTTTAATATTGGAGGAGCTTGACTTATTCGATTTAAAAGAATGGATCATCGAAAGGAAAAGCTACGCCCCATACTACCTACTTCTGTTGTTTGTTTCCTACTTACCTCATACCTAAATAAATAAATAATGCTGGACATTTTCACACAGCATCATCTAGCCCCAAACTAAGCAAAGCTCGTACTATGGGAACCAGATAACTGATATACTACTTATATACTATTTGTTTGTAAATACATACATATTATACATGGAAACATCCAGACCCGAGACAAATATCTGTAGGTCATACAAACATTTGTCCCGTGACGGGGATCGAACCCTGCAACCTTCTGCGTCGCTGGCGGACCTTCGCCCACTGCGCCGCAGAGGTCGTCAACCTACCTACTCTGTTGTTCTGATGCTTCACGTTATTGCTTTTGAAGGAACAGGAGTAGATTAATTTAGCTTTTGCGTGTATGCAAAGCTACTGGAAAGCCCGCGGCTTCGCTCACATGGTATTGGTACCTAAAGCCTTTGTCAATCGAGAAAACCTTAGCTTTTAGCCATACAAACATACGTTTACCTTCATTTTGCATTTAGGTATACACTAGTGAACCCAGACGCATTGTTTCGTCATACTAACTAAGCATAGTAGAACGAAATGACACCGCAATTTTGAAAAGTCAAAAGTTATTGGTTGTCATGGCAACCTTAGAGCAGTGCTCTTTGTGTCAAGCAGAGTACTGCTAAGTTTTTATGCGATATTCCCATTGTCCTTTTACATATTTTTTTTTGTTTTCAGGAACGTTTTTCGGGATAAAAAGTAGCCTATATGCTAATCTGGAGTTATACCTTTCACCTTACCAAATTTCTCTGTAAACTGTTTCGTCGTTTGACCCTGATCCTTACACAAACATACAAACATCCAAATATCCAAACAAGCTCACAAACTTTCAGTTTTATTATTTATCCCACTCATATAGAGTGGGATAAATAATCACTTGCTTCAAATTAATTAACCAGTATTTAATGAAGCTAATTTCTCGGCCATCGACATTTCCACGTCATATTTCAGTGAAATTCCATTTCGTTCGAGGTTTGCTGCTGTAATTGAATTTTTGATGTGATTTCTATTGACCTTTTGGTAAAGCTTAAATAAATATTGCTTCATACATAACAAAATGTCTACCCATATTAAAGAGGATAGTTTCATCAGTTTCGTTTCGAGCTTCGAACCTACTAGAATATTATGATAAAACTAGCTGGTACCCGCGGCTTCGTCAGCAAAATAACATACCTACTTGAACCTCTAAAAAGAACTGAAAACTGCAAGAATCTTCTGAAACTTTTAAAAATGCAATAATAGCGCCATCTCGACCTCAGCTATAGGTTAGCAACGCCATCTAGTTGCCTTTAACTGGAACTTCACTTCAAGTCCCCATACAACATTTCAACCCTTATTTCACGCCCTCCATGATTATTTTTGAAAAAAAAAGTAGCCTATGTCCGTCCCTGGGACATAATTTCAGCATAATCTGTTCAGTGGTTTAGGCGTGAAAAGGTAACAAACAGACAGAGACATTTTACTAAGTACATAATAGATGGTGCCACAGAAAAAATTAGATCGCGCTATCGTTGCGTTTTCGGCAACGTATGTTACGTATATAAACTCGCTAATCTTCTAATTTTCTGCTATATAATATAAGTATGGATTGAAGGTAGAGAAAATAGATACCTAGTACTCATTAAAATCGTGATTCATAACTAGTCAAACATTGGTTCTTACTCATATTTCCTCTTCATCCACAGCCTGAATTCACGCAATGCTGGGTAAAGATAGGCCTCCCTAATGCCTAGTTTCGGACTAGGTTTGTTTTTCAGTCGAGTAGCGAGTAGTTTAGTAGTAAAAAATTACTTGTTTGCCTACTCGACTAAATTAGTTTGGTGTTCAGACACGTTTAGGTACCAAATTACTCGCTACTCGACTAAAATAATAGCTTAGACCGAACTAGGCTTGAGTTTGTGCCATCCACCACGATCCTGCACTTATCTGACTCATATTTAAGTCTCTTTTATTAGTTTTGTATTACTGTTTCCCTTTAATATGCATTTTCATTCAAACAAAGAAAGTAAAAAAAAAAAAAAAACGTAAACAGGTTCACGACTGTATCCCCAAGGAGCGGTAGACATTCTCTCAGATCTTTTTATGTTACTTATTCCAGATCCTTTGAAGATGTCTAAGGGGGGGTAGTCAGAGACATGTCCAAACACAAAAGAAAGTTTGGTATTTAAAACCCGCCTACATTATGTACGTCTAAAGACAATGATTCCATGGATTACGGCGATAATTATCCCATCTCTACTCCACGATTACATGCTAATGAGTTGGAAATCATTTGCATGGCGGCACTCAAGTGGTTTTTGCTTCTGTCCGGTTGTTACCTGGTCGATGGCACTTTCAGGTGTATTAGTGAATAAGTATTACCTACTACACCTCGATCAACTACAAGAATTCAACACAATAAATACAATCTTCTTCTCTATCTCTATATATAAAAATGAATCCCTATATCCCTTGGTCACGCCATCACGCGTGAACGGCTGGACCGATTCCACTATTGTTTTTTGTTGTGTTTGTTATTGTCAGGAGAAGGTTCTTATGACAAATAAACCATGCGCAGACGAAGTCGCGCGGGTCAGCTAGTGTACAATAATTCTATAACTTATCGTATGTTATAGAATTATTGTACTTATGTAATAACGATCTTTTTTAGCGAAACACTTTTGAACGATCAAATGAACTATAAATTCAGTATAAATCAAAGTAGTCTTTAAGTTTTTACTGATCTCGCTCATTCTGCTGGGTATTAAAGAGATTTTGCCATCCTTTCCGATTCTGAGCCAGTCTTATCCACTGTCGAAATTAATACTCACTGACTATGTTTTTCTACTCTGCGTATTTTATAGTTTCTCTGTCAAACAAAACTCAAGATGCATCATATCCAACAGCGTTACATAGGCCTCCCAGTGATGTTGAAAGCGGGCGAGTTCTCCCCCAACAACCCATTGATCCGCGGTGACAGGCCGCACGTGGTCGGCGACGCGCTGCTCGGCCTCGGCGAGTACGAGAGACGACGGAACACGCTCCGCAAGATACGACAGGCGCAGTACAGGGAATATTTAGATCGGGTTAGTACCTTATGATTTTTGTAGGTCCTGTCAATGGGTCAGTATTACGGTCTTTATAATTAATTTTTGAATAAACGGGTTTTTATCACGTACTTGTTTTATTTGGTCCCGACGTTTCAAACGTGTTGCAGCGCTCGTGGTCACGGGAGAACTGGTGCACGGCAAGTCAGTTTTTTCTATTGAGGGTAGATCCGGATCCTACCCGTTTATTCAAAAATTAATTATGTCGTCAAATCACGAAAGCTTAATAAGTTTAATTACGGTATTTGTAACAGCAGTAGAGCCGTGTTGGTCGAATGGGGTTGTGCCTCGACTTTCAATCCGAAGGTCGTAGGTTCGAACCCGGACGTGCATCAATGGACTTTTCGTTTCGAAAAATGTATATGCGATTTGACACGAGCTCATAACGGTGAAGGAAAACATCGAGAGGAAACCCGCAGCTCAGTCAGCTCCACACGTATTGACGTCGTCTTTCCTGTGGGCGGCTGATTAAGCTGAGAGGATGGTTTAGGTGCTGGGCAAGCCTATTCCATCTCAAACAATATCCAAGGCACTACAGCGTCCCGTTAAGTGTAGGCATAGGTTGCCTCCTGACGCTGTATAAATCATCAAATATAGATGTAAAGGCCTAAGTTTTTTTTTGTAACAGCATTTCTGCTCCGATTGTCAAGATGTTTTTAGGTTCTCTGGAGTGTATTTTTCTGTGACAGGACTTAGCTAAATTCATCCCTTCATATCATTGTGCTGCTATTCTTTAGAGACTTATGGCATAAGTGTCCTGGATCACTATCCTTAACACTTTAAGGATGAGTTTTCACCGATGTGAAGCTGAGGATTGTGAATTGACCAATCAGAAAACTCGAGCGGGGAAATCAATTTCAAGACCTGTGTCTCAATGTATTTTGAATTCGCGACCCTTTTTATTAACCTATACTCTAGCGAACATCTTTGGCCATAAAAAAATGTTTGCACAGAAAAATTCATTGGTTCACCGGATTCAAACCCACGACCATAAAAGTACCTACTTAAATCACTAGTCGTTGAATTAGCCATTTCATGATATGCGTATCCCACTGTCTCACTAATATAATAAAGCTGAATGTTTGTATGTTTGTGTTTCAATCACGCATGCCTAAACCAGTAAACCGATTTGGATGAAACTTGAAAAAAGCGTAAATAGTGACCTGGAATAATAGGCTATTCAAAATGTTGGTACCACGCGGGCGAAGCCGCGTGCAGCAGCTAGTTATAAAACTGTACTTTTCCAGCAAGCCAAAAAGAAACAAGAGGCCAAAGAGGAAGCGGAGAGAGAGCGTCGCGAGCTAGAGCAGAGAGAGAGAGATAGAGAAGAGAGGGAGAGACAGCTGGTGTTAGAGCGAGAGAGGTACCAGAGTCCCGAGAGACGCCGAGCGTCGGTCAGCTGGCCGGGGCAGTATGAAACTAGTCATGTTAGGTAAGTGTGCAGTGGACGTCTCTTTATTCTTTGTGTGTTGTGGCAAAGAAAAACATAATCCCACTAATATAATAAAGCTGAAAGTTTGTCAAATATAGGCTATTCAAACTGTTGGTACCACGCGAGCGAAGCCGCGCGGAGTAGCTAGTATTATATAAAAATAACCGGCCAAGTGCGAGTTGGACGCGCGCACGACGGGTTCCGCACCATTATCTTTAAAAACGACAAAAAAATCACGTTGATTGTATGTATAAAAAAATATTTTATTCATTTTTTTTAGTAGTAGAAATACATCACCTGTGAAAATTTCAACTGTCTAACTATCGCGGTTCATGAGATACAGCTTGGTATGTTCGTATGAGTCGGTGGCCAACTCTGGTGACGGAGTTTTTAGGCCGCCTTAAGGCCTCCGTCATGACAGATGGACAGACAGTGAAGTCTTAGTAATAGGGTCCGGTTTTACCCTTTGGGTACGGTAGCCTAAAAAGTAGCCATATTACACATAAAATATGTCTTTTGAATCAGAATCAACTCTCAAATAAATACCTTTGTTTCAGCAAAGTGGACTCAGCAACACAAGTGGATGGACAGTCGCGCCCCCTATCGGTTGGTGTGCAAACCGAAGATGCCGAGTTGTATAGAGTAAGTTCAGATAAAGATGGTTTATTTGCTTGAACACAATGTAGGTTACGTATTGAAATATTTTGGTTTCAATCATGTTCTACTAGGATTAGCATGCAAATGTTACAGTTGGTTCATTCAGATTAATATTAAGTAACTATTCAAATTAATTTTCACATAGATTTGTAATTTAAACATTGGTTAGTATTAGTTATTGTAACAGGTCAAATATTAGAATAGAAATTAGGTAATGTCAAAATTTATCTGTTCATTTACCAAAGTTTTTTTTATTCATCATCATCATTGTCAGCTCAAATAATAGCCCACTGCTGGACATAAGCCTCCTCCTCCTTCGATGAGGTCATAAAGATGATGGGTGACCGTCTGAGACACTTTTTGCTCTATGTTTTTTTTTTAGTTTGAATGATAAATGATTTTGAAATTTATTATAAAATGTAACATGTATATTCCCACTTATCAATACATCCGAAGTTAGGATTTTTTTTATATTAAAAAAATATTTTTTTTTCATTAAAATACTTTTTCCTTGGGTTTGGTTAGAACGCCATCTATATCGCCGAGGTCAAAACTGCTTTTTCCTTTTTTCTCCTAGGTGGCGTTTCTACTATAGCGGAGCTCGAGATACGATCATTTTGAGTTTTGAAAAGCTGATGGAGATTTTTGCTTTGAGTTTTCGATTCTTTTTATAGGTTTTCAAGTTACCTACTTATGTTATTTTGCTGACGAAGTCGCGGGTACCAGCTAGTTTCCTGTAATGTGTTTCTTTTGTGTACAATAAAGTGATTTTTTTATTTCTAAACAATCCAAATTGATTTCAATCATTATCCCCGCGACTGTCCTTGAACCTCAATCATAATTACCATTATTTTGTTTTAATTCTCAGCTGTCCCTTTCTCCCTCCAAGCTGACAGAAGCGGAACGGGAGCTGTCTCCCCGAACCGTTGGGGACACAGCGAGCTGGAACAAATGGGACTCTTGTGAGAGGAGACGCAGCTACGGTGATTTTGATGGTACAAATATATTTTTTACCTATTTTACCCGTACAGGGTGTTAAAAGACTACTACCGAAAACTGAGGGGTTGCAATCAGACAATGATTCTATACATATCTAGCGAAAAAAAAAACGCAAACATTTTTTTTTTACTTAGCTGCGTCATTTTATATTATTTTCGGTTATTTACTACTAGTACAACATAATAAGACCATACCTACCAAACAATTTCATTTATAAAAGAAAAAAACAGTTAAAACTCAAAATCCAGCAATCTACGTAAAACAACGCGCCCAGTACATACGCAAACAGTAATCTTCAAACGCTGTTTTCTCCAGATATAATGATTTTTTCGGAAAAACCTTTTGGATTTGGTTGTGTGTGTGTTGGGATGCTGTACCTACCCCTTTCGGCTTCGGTAGACGTCTATTTACACTCTGTATCCATACTAATATTATAAAGCTGAAAAGTAGAAGATTAGCGAGTTTATATGTTACATTCCCAAAAACGCAACGATAGCGCGATCTAATTTTTCCTGTGGCGCCATCTATTATGTAGTAAAATGTGTCTGTCTGCTTGTTACCTTTTCACGTCTAAACCACTGAACAGATGATGCTGAAATATGACATGGATAAAGATTATGTCCCAGGGACGGACATAGGCTACTTTTTTTTTCAAAACTAATCATGTGAGGCGTGAAATAAGGGTTGAAATTTTGTATGGGGGCTTAAAGTGAAGTTCCAGTTGAAGGCCACTAGATGGCGTTGCTATCATAGGATAGCCATAGGGCTGAGGTCGAGATGGCGCTATTATTGCATTTTCATTTTTAAAAGTATCAGAAGAGAATCTTCTGAACAGCAGTTTTCAGTTCTGTTTTTATTAAGTATGTTATTTTGCTGACGAAGTCAAATATTTCCTTGGCCGACCGCCATTTAATTAACTAAAGGTCGTACAAGATCTATCTCTCTGGAAATCTCTAGGGGGCCTTTTGTTCAGCAATGGAAGTCATCTTTATTCTTTATTGCACTTATCCCTAACATAGAACTTTTACGTTTTACGCTGTACAATAATGATTTTTTTTAAATAAATGAAATCTAGTAATAATAAAAGATACAACTTTAATAAAAAAAAGGCTTTTGTATATTTAAATAATTTGAGAAATTAACATAAAAGAGTCTTGTCCTATTGTTGCTATGTGAAAATGACTATAATTAGATATTTTATCGGGAAATAAATATAGATTTTGAACTAAAAAAAGTTTCATGTGTCAGGGATGAATAATACTATTCTGATAACCTTTCAGAGCGTACATCATCAATAAAGAAGACGAATCGTGACAAGCTACATTCCGACCTCAGACATTCGTATATGCCGTCCATATTCGACGCAGATGCCATACAATTGAGGAATATGCAAACTGAAAAGGTATTGTCACCTGCAAAAATATATATTAAAACTTAAAATTATATATATATATTAAGTCTTAATTGTGTGTGTAGATGCACATGCACGTTGTTTCTGTGTGCGTAAGCTCGGGAACGCTCCATCAACGAATGAGCGCTCAGTATCGCTTACGCACACAGAAACAAATCTACACACACATATACAGTCTTTTAATAGTACATTATGGTACTAGTGTGTAACATTGGTGATTACCGCCGAGGTGTTTTTATGAGCCGAGCCGTCAGGCGAGGCTCATAACAGAACCGAGGACGGTAATCATCAATACACACGTGTATCATACGACGTTTTTCAACACACTTGTGAATAAAATAACAATAAAAACTCATTTTCAACAGTGAAAACGAGTTGTGAAAAATGTTTCGCTATTGCGGGAAAATTAATCAGTTTTCCTATGCGCGCGCATTGCGATCGGCCACAGACTATATTTCCGCGCCGCGCATAGGGTTTGCGGCCTATTCTGCCACGTACAAAATGGGGAATTTAAAGTTTTCTTTTATTATAGAGAAAACAAAAGTTATATTTGAGTGAAAGTTTTATTTATTAATCACGTACGAGTTAAAATTATCTATTTAAATTAGAAGTTGCATGAAATGAGCAAGCAATAGGAACATTAATTTATTTGTTCTATTGAACACGATCTTTTTTCTGAATAAAAACTTTTTAAAGAACAAAGCAACTCAACCAATAAAATTAAAAAAAAATTCTATTACTCACTAGTGAGTTATAGTAATGAAAAAGTCACAGTTTGATTATGGGTGTCATTATGTGCCTAATTGCGGTGACCATAGAGCCACTTTATGAGCAAGTGTGTTGAAAAAATAGTAACACACCTAATCGATGCAGTTTAATAGTGTAACGGCCGGTTTCTCGAACGCTTTTCAAATTGACAAGCTTCGATACTAGGTCTAATGACAGATTTGACAAATCCATATCCATACTTAATATTATAAATGTGAAAGTAACTCTGTCTGTCTATCTGTCTGTCTGTTTGTTACGCTTTCACGCCCAAACCTCTTAACAGATTAAGCCGTAATTTGGCTTAGTTAAAGGTTGTATCCCAGGGAAGGATATAGGCTACTTTTTATCCAGAAAAAATGAAAAAATCCCGAGGGACCGCGGGTCACACCGCGGGAGCGTAGCTAGTGATTAGTTAATTTTGAAGATGATTTACGTTCGAGAAATCGGCCGTAAACCTCACACAAATGGATCATTAAACTAGCAGTGGGTGATGCCGGGCTAAAATGATGATTATACATATTTGGTTAATTTAACGGATTTTTTGTAATTATTTCAGGATGCTGCTGAACGCCGTCAGTTCTACCAACAGGAACTGAAGAACCAGATCATGGAGCAACAGAGGATCAGGGAAGAGAGGAAGTCTAGGGAGAAGTGAGTTTATTATGACTTATGAATGTCATTCAGGCCGCTAGTTGAACGGCGTTTAATCAAATGGCTAGGCGCTTGATCAGACGGCGGATTAAACCAGTTGGCTGCGACATGATCTATTTCAATGTAAGAGAAAATAAATAAATATATTGATTGAAAAGATAAACCTTACTACAAAAAATTATAAACCGTGTTTAGCGAAGCACTGACTAAAAATCTATCTCTAAATACTAGTACCTAAAATGCTTTTTTTCAACCGACTTCAAAAAAGGAGGAGGTTCTCAATTCGTCTGTATGTTTTTTTTTTTTTTTGTTTTTTTTTTTGTAACTTGTTACGCGATTGTTCCGCCATTTGTTGACCGATTTGCAAAATTCTTTTCATGTTTGAAAGGGTATACTCCAGAGGTGGTCCCATATAAATTTTATTCCTGAGGGATTGATAGTTTCCCCGTAAAACTCTAAACACCTTCCCTCCTAGCCATGTCACAAATAGAAATCGAATCGACAGCTTGACGCCCTGAGTCACACCGCGTTTCGAGTCAAACATTGAAGTCGGTTTTCTTTTTAGTATAAAAACGTAATTATTGTGATAACAGTTTTGTTTTAACAGTGTTAACTTTTTTGTAGTAAGACCGAAAAAGTTCACACTTAAAACCGACTTAGACCTTTTTGGCACCACATAAAAATAGGTAGGACATAGGTAGTTTGTTTTTATTTTTGTTTATTTTTAATTCTGGTACTTTGTATTGTACCTACTCGTGTTGTCCTGTTCTTAATTTCATTGTATCGTGTTGTGTGTGTCAAATAAATATATTCTTACTAGCTGCGCTCCCGCGGTGTTACCCGCGGTCCTTCGGGATTTTTTTAATTTTTTCGGGATAAAAAGTAGCCTATGTCCCTCCCTGGGATACAACCTTTTACTATGCCAAATTTCAGCTTAATCTGTTCAGCGGTTTGGACGTGAAAGCGTAACAAACAGACAGACAGAGTTACTTTCACATTTATAATATTAGTATGGATTCTTATTCTTAGAACTAGGTGATTCTACTCCGGTGCCTTAGCGAGCAATCGTGAAGAACTAGGTTAATAAACAGTTTAGGGCCTCGCGCACTTTTAGGTGATCCATCTTTAGTTTCTATAACATAATTATTTTGATATAACTTTTGAAACAGCATGGTTATCAATACTATTAACGGGATATATACTTATTTTGCATCATCCATAAGTCTATAGTGACCATTGAAGTCTGTTTTCTGTATTTTTAAAGTGTATACGAGTATATAAAATTCATAGTGTTTGCAACCAAACTCCTCCGAAACGGCTCAACCGATTCTTATGAAATTTTGTGTGGGAATCGGATGTAAACTAATTTTCATCTTCCTAAGTGATAAGGGTGGTCCAACGTCCAACCGATTTTTTTTTTTTTAAATTTTGACATTAAAAAATACATCCAACCCTAAATTTTCACTATTCTACCACCAACTCCTATTTTTTAAAAGCGATATTAGTACTTACTCGTATGGTGTTTTGCCACGTTTGCCGCGGGTATGTTATGGTGTATCATGTTATCCAGATTGTTGGAGCAAGCAGAAATGAGACGGCTGGAAGAGCAGCTCAGAATGCTTCGACTTGCGCAGGAGAGTGAGCGAGACAAACAACATCATATCACCGCCGCTGTGAGTACATACACTCTTAAGTTTATCTTATATTTTTTATTAAATCAGTAAAATATTTTTCAAATGATGCATAGTTTTTATAATTTACAATTCTTAAATTTTCCAAATTATCGATGAATTTTCACCCACATCTCCGTTAATGACGACCTCAGTGGCGCAGTGGGTGAAGGTCCGCCTGCGACGCAGAAGGTTGCGGGTTCGATACCCGCCGCGGGACAAATGATTGTATGACCTACAGATATTTGTCTCGGGTCTGGGTGTTTCTATGTATAATATGTATGTATTTACAAAAAAAAAGTATATAAGTAGTATATCAGTAATCTGGTTCCCATAGTACAAGCTTTGCTTAGTTTGGGGCTAGATGATGCCGTGTAAAAATGTCCAGCATTTTTTTTTAATTGTTAAAGTAAAGACTGATTTTCAAAATTACTATGTAGGTATGTAGTTTTTTTCCAAATTTTCGATGTATTTTCACCTACTCACATCTATGTTAATTGTGGACTGAATTTCTAAATTCTGTATATTTGAAAGCGCATACTTTTGGCCCCCAAATACCATGTAAGTAAAAGAATGAGATTACTGACATTCATAAATAACCATTTTATTTTTCCAGACAAACTTCAGCTCAAGAGAATATGAAACGAAACGCAAGGAACTACAGCGAGATATCGAATTGGAGACTCAAAAACTTCGTGTGTCGTCACACCCTGGCCGAAACCTTCCAAAACTGCCCCCAAACACATCCAAAAGTGACTCTAAACACGAGAAAACCTTCCAGCCAGTAGAAAACAAACCCTACTCTTTCAATATCCCAGATAATTCAATTTTCTCTGCAAACTACGATGTAGATTCTTATTTGCGCAAAAACTTAAATTTCAAAAATAAAAATGGCGTCGAAATTCTAAATGATACCAAAGATTATAGAGAATTTAATGATGTTGATAAATATAAAAATAATGATATCGAGAAGTATAAAAATAATGATAATATCAAACAATATAAAAATAGCGAGTATGATAACTACAAAAATACAGATAACAAAATGAGAACTCCAAGTGATGATGGCCGAAAATTCGTTGTGGAAAAAGCACTTATACACGAACCGAAGGAAAGAAAAATATCTAAACCAGAAACCTACGAACAACTAAAAGAAAGAAAAATATATAAACCAGAAACCTACGAACAACTAAAAGAAAGAAAAATATATAAACCAGAAACCTACGAACAACCAACAGAAAGAAAAATATCTAAACCAGAAACCTACGAACAACCAACAGAAAGAAAAATAACTAAACCAGAAACCTTAAACTACGAAGCAAATCTATCAGTTCCCATACTAAGACACTCGCCAAAGAAGCTCGATAGAAATGATTTTAGTCCACTCAGTGATGCTATGAAGAAAGTCGACGATAAATGGAAAGTTCCCGTCGTTCAAAAGAACATATTAAAGTCTATACCAAACGAAGAAGGTAGAAATGTTAGTATTCTTACACAGTTGGGATCTATTAGACGACAGTTGCAGTTGGAACAGCTTAAATTAGACAAAATGTTGACTAAAAATGATACGTAAACAGGTTCACGACTGTATCCCCAAGGTGCGGTAGACATTCTCTCAGATCTTTTTATGTTGCTTATTCCAGATCCTTTGAAGATGTCTAAGGGGGTAGTCAGAGGCATGGCAAACATATATTTGATACATGCCCACATCTTGCAGAAGTTAGTATTCCATATGTGACAGGTGTAAAAATTATTCCTGAGATAAAATTGATAGTAATTTTTTTTTATTAAATAGGTCAGCATTTGACCTCACTCTGCCTGATGTTATGCAATAGTGAGGTCTAAGATATAAATAAATAATAAATAAATAATGCTGGACATCTTCACACAGCATCATCTAGCCCCAAACTAAGCAAAGCTTGTACTATGGGAACCAGATAACTGATATACTACTTATATACTTTTTGTTTGTAAATACATACATATTATACATAGAAACACCCAGACCCAAGACAAATCTGTATGTCATACAAACATTTGTCCCGCGGCGGGGTCGAACCCGCAACCTTCTGCATCGCAGGCGGACCTTCGCCCACTGCGCCACAGAGGTCGTCTCTCAGAGATGAATAGATAATGTTCCTAATGAAATAATAAATCCTATGTTTGTATGTCACAGTCATACAGTAAATAGAATCAAAACTTCAACAGTAGATCTTCATACCAATAAGATAACGTTCAGATAACATTTTCAATGCTAGGTTATTCAATTCGTTAATATATTTCGTAGTTCGTTTTCAATCTTTATAGATTCATAAAAGTGTTTATTGTTTGATTGATTAATAAGTCATTTTGTTTAATTATTTAGTTGACAGTTCTTATTGATTTTAATAAGATATCTATTTTAACCTCACATAAGAAAGATCTGCATGAAAAATAATAGGTATTTTTTCATGCGAATATTTCACTTTTAAGACATTCAATAAGGCAATGCATGCTATATTACGCATGTAATTTTAATTATGTTACATTTTAATATATTACATTGGGTCCTATTTTATATAAAGACGTTATTTGATCTGTACTACAAATATTTTCGTCCTATAATTAATTTAATTTATTTTTCTATATAAAATATTTGTAAGAAATTAGTCCTTCCAAGCTTGGCTTCTTAATAGCAATATAATATTGCAATTTTAATAGAACTAGTTTTAAGTAACAATAATAATGGCGCCGATTCTGATGTTCACTGACTAAAGCTAGCTAAACTAAAATGCTTCGCTCTTAATGTCGTATACGATAAAGTCCAAAATAGAATAACTATTACAGTGACATTCTTAAAATGACTAAATTTTAGTCAAAATTAAGTATTTGTAGAATTAGTCAAGACCATTTTGCTTGCTGTGTAAAACAGGTGCTACAGAAGCTCAAAGACGCCATTTCACTACATAGTATAAAACAAAGTCGCCTTTTCTGTCCCTATATCCCTATGTGCGCTTAAATCTTTAAAACTACGCAACGGATTTTGATGCGGTTTTTTCCAATAGATAGAGTGATTCAAGAGGAAGGTTTATATGTATAATACATGCATCATATACTAAGGCAACATTGCTAATTTTAGAGGTTTCTAACGTGATGTCGTAAATTAACCTATTTTTTTGGGCTTATTTATGCCCGTGCAAAGTCGGAGCGGGCCGCTATGTTTTTATATACAACGTTCATAGTTTTTCTGTAGTGTATTTAATTTAGTATCAGCATTGCACCCGTGCGAAGCCGGGGCGGGTCGCTAGTTTATTATAATTTTAGTAATGTCACTATTAGTGACATGCCGTTTTCGTCTTTATTGAGAACAAAATAAGAACGTTCAAGTTTTAGTTTAATTAAGCTTAGTCTGTGAACAACAGAATCGACGCCACTGTTGATTTAATTTGAAAACATGTTAAATAATGTTTTTTTTTATTATTATTTTTAATTTAATTGTTTTATCATTGAATTGTGAATTGTTTTTATTTTAATGATGCATTTATGTAAATAATGTTACTGTTAGTGCATGTTTTTTATGTTTTAAAATTTTTATTTAGCGTAAGACAGTTGATACAAATGATTTTATATCAAAATCGTTAATAGTCACTCTCTCGCTACTTTGATTCATAATTACTTATACTATGTATACGTACATTATTGCGAAATAAATATAAAATAATCGATCTTCATGCAGTTAGATTTGTAGTGCCAAATGTCCATACTTCCTTCATAATTTAATTTTGTAAATAAATATAACACAATACTCAGAATTCTAGACAAATTGATAACGAAAAACGATACAAGTCATTACTTTACGATAACAGTCAAATAAGCAAAAGAGTGTTTAGAGCAAGAGAATTTCTTCGTTGAGCATACCTACTCTCATATCTTTGAAATGTAGTACCTACTTATACAAATGGAATCGTTTCGTCAGAAGCAAAAAAAAATCTGACGAATGTTAAATCTGGCGGATGTGTCCTAAATCGTATTCTGTGCACATACCAAGAGTATTTGCTTTTTTGAAACGGAAGTCATTGAACCAAAGTATCTTAAAAGTAGTACAGAAAACTAAACTCTTTATTAAATCGTCTGAATTAAGTATATAGGGTGTAAAGACTACTCCCAAAAACTTCAAGGGGTTAAAGTACTCATCAATATAAACAACATTTCTAAGAAACCAACACTGTAAGCGAAAAAAAAACAGCTGTTCAATACCTACTTGGCTAAAATGTATGAACCAGCTGTTTTTTTTCGCGCTCAGTGTTGTTTTCTTAGTTCTATATTGTACCATGCTTCACGCAAATAAATGAATTCTATTCTATTCTATTCTATTCTTAGAAAAAGTTGTTTATATTGATGGGTACTTTAACCGCCTGAAGTTTTCGGGAGTAGTCTTTTTACACCCCGTATAATACATGTATGTCGTTTTTCGTACCACTTGTCTAGGATATTAGCCAATCAACTTGAATGCATAGTAAAAATGGTGCAAGCATTTTTACTTTAAGCGCACTTTAGTATCAAAAGACTGACGGGTGTTGTTCATACTGGTTTATCGTTGTCAATTATCAGCTGAGACGAAAGAGCCGCGGGTTCGAAACTCGTCGAACAAATGTCTGCATGATCTACAGATAAAGATCTTGATATTTTGGTACATGAGCGAAAAAGTTGATGAACAAACAAGGAGATTTTAAAGCATTTGTGTGAAATTGTGTTATTTCACAAGTGAAGGTGCAAAACAAATCATTTAATCTATGGTACAATCTTACGAACTTGCTTAACATCAGTGTGAGGTCAAATGCTTGACCTATTTTAATAAAAAAATATGAGATTAAATGTCTATTATCAATTAGAAGATTCATTTTCTGCGCAGACAAACGGCTAACTTCACGAATGTCTAGAGCCGTTTGGCGAACTGGTATGACTGATGGATCCGAGGTGCGCTTATTATTTTTGATGCAAGTTCGGAAGTTAAAGGTACGTTTGCATCCATCAAAATGTTCATTATCTTTTGTCACTGACCGTACCATGATACTACTGTGGGTGTGTGTAGATTTGTGTGCGTAACCGATACTGAACGCTCATTCGTCCACGGAGCGTTCCCGAGCTTACACACAGAAACAACCTGCATGTGCATCTACACACAATAAGGAACCAATATGAGACGCACGATACAGGAAAGCCTTGTGTAGGATCAAAATTTTGATATTGACATCGAAATTCCAGAATTTTGAATAACATGGTGCATGGTAGAGTAAGGAAAGAGCTTGGATAAAGGAAAGTGAGAATAAATTAAGGTGTTTATTTGTTATATTTTTATAAGCGTAATAAATGTTGTGCTTGTAACATGAATTGGATTTTATTATCTTCCTTACATATATTTCTAGTTATAAATAATAAATAAATAAATAATGCTGGACTTTTCACACAGCATCATCTAGCCCCAAAGTAAGCAGAGCTTGTGTTATGGGTACTACATGACTGATATATACTACTTATATACTTTTTAGTTTGTAAATACATACATATTATACATAGAAACACCCAGACCCGAAACAAATATCTGTAGGTCATTCAAACATATGTCCCGCGGCGGGGATCGAACCCGCAACCTTCTGCATCGCAGGCGAACCTTCGCCCACTGCGCCACTAAGGTCGTTATCTGACTATTCGTTAGAAACGAGTTCAGTAAAGATTCAATAAGTATTGAATCTTCTTCCTGCCCTTATCCCACTTAGGTAGGGTCGGCACAACATGTTTCTCTCTTTCCATTTCTCATTACCCGTCGTACCAGAACTCACTCCTTTCACAAACATATCCGCATTCACACAGTCCATCCATCTTTTCTTAGGCCTACCCCTACCGGTATATCCATCCACATTCATACTCAATAAGTCAATAATAAGTCAGTATTCAATAAGTATTGGATATCTGAATTTATATGATCTGAAAAATAAAACAAGAGAAAATATTTTTGGTAAGATTTCGTCATCAGCTTGTCACTGGTAGCGGGCTGGTAGACAAAATGAAACGAAAACTTAAAATAATAATCAACTTTTATTTACAAAATAATTAGATTTTTTTTAAATACAAACCTACATTCAGTTTTATCAATTTCCAAAAAATATGTGCGTGGACGCTAAGAAAAATAAAAAGTTAACGCAGACATTTTCACCATGAGCAAAAAGTTGCAACGCGAGAAATTGAATTAAAAAAGACGCGTGGCACTCGGAGACTGCCGCGGTAAAGCTATTGCATAGCGTGACAAGCGTGATATTTCAAAAAGTCATTAAAGGTTCTGCTATTCATCGATAGATGGCAAAACTAAAAAGTATCACCGCTGTGCCGGTCGGAGTGGAGGGTGTTAGGTTATTTTCGTTACGGAATTTTGGATTCGGTCTCCACGCTCAAGGCCCGCGATAGAAGCTATGCAATAGCTTAAAAATACACATACCTATATACAGAACAGAAACCTAATTGCATTGTGCTACAGACTCATCGCGTCTAATACCATTGATAAGCACGATTTTTTACTTTCGTAAGAGTTAGTAACTCTGGTAACGATGTTTTTAGACCGGTTCGTTGCGTAACCGGTCTAAAAACATCGTTACCAGCGACTACTATTAATAACTAGCCAGGACCGACAATTTAACGTGCCCTCCGAAGCATGGAAGCGCTTAGCGATATTATACAGGGTGTAAAAAGACGTCTACCGAAGCCGAAAGGGATAGGTACAGCATCCCAACACACAACCAAATCCAAAAGGATTTTCCGAAAAAATCATTATATCCGGAGAAAACAGCGTTTGAAGATCACTGTTTGCGTATGTACTGGGCGCGTTTTTATACGTAGATCGCTGGATTTTGAGTTTTAATTGTTTTTTTTCTTTTATAAATGAAATGATTAGGTAGGTATGGTCTTATTATGTTGTACTTGTAGCAAAAAACTAGAAAATAAAATAAAATGACGTAGCTAAGTAAAAAAAAAATTGAGTTTTTTTTTCGATAAATATGTTCAGAATCATGGTCTGATTGCAATCCCTCAGTTTTCGGTAGTAGTTTTTTTACACCCTGTATATATAAAAGTTGCGAATAAGCTGTAAAAGATGCAATTGAGTCCTTAGCATTAGAGAAAATAGGAGGCTAAGCAGAATATGGGTACATTCTCTCAGATCTTTAATTAGGATTCGCAGGCATTTTAAGACAAGCTTTTTGCTCTTTTTTTGTTTACTTACACCAACACAGACATCTTCATTTTTTTTAACCATTTTCAGATTTTTCTATCTATGATTGTACAGTACGCACAACCAATCTTTAACGCTCTGAAGTAGCTGCGCAGAACCCATTTTCGATGACGCCTAAAAGACGACACCAGCGTTGTATAGCTGCCTCGGTCACTCGCTTAGTTTCGCTCAAACCTGCGCAATCGTAGTGCACCTAACTTCAGAGAAAAAGATTGGTTGTGCGTACTGTAAGTGCCTATCTACTTTGGTTTTGTTGTCACTTGTCTGTCACCTACTTTTGTTTGTTTATTAAATGTATGTCTGTGTTGCCAAACAAAGATCTATCTATCTTTATGAAATGTTCAATCGTCAGAAAACTTTCCACGGAGAATTAATGTTGCGTTTTGAATTTAACTTCAAAAGTAGAAAATATTTAATACTTCACTATTTTTAAAACGACCTCTGTGGCGCATTGGGTGAAAGTATATAAGTAGTATATCAGTTATCTGGTTCCCATAGTACAAGCTTTGCTTAGTTTGGGGCTAGATGACGCTGTATGGTGTGCGTCGGGATAAAAAGTAGCCTATGTCCTTCCCTGGGATACAACCTTTAACTATGCCAAATTTCAGCTGGATCTGTTCAGCGGTTTGGGCGTGAAAGCGTAACAAACAGACAGAGTTACTTTCACATTTATAATATTAGTATGGATATGGATTTTATCTATCAAAAGTTTTTGACGATTGAAAATTCTGCCTTTGAACCCAGAAAATGAAAAGCATTTTGTACAAAAATCTTAATATTTAATGGTTAATTTGTAAAAATGCTATAAGTAATAGTACAATTCAGTCAGACCTTAGACCATACAAGCTTCTGCATCCAGCTTCGCTTAGCATAAATAGTGGTATCAACATTTCAAATAGGCTATAAGAATATGGCTACATTTCAGTAACAGTAAAAGGCTATAAAATGCTGGTGCCACGCGAGCGAAGCTGTGGGCGGAAGCTAGTATAAGATTGATACATACCTATATCGTAATTCTCAATTTTAGAAAATCTAAGATATTTATAATCACATAATATTCATCTAATATACTTTATAAACTATATCTTTGGTTTACATCAATAATCTAATGGTTAATGTTGGAAATACCAAAGAATTTATGAGCAAATGCTTAGGCGGTACTCTTCTGATTTATAAAATCTCAAGTAGCTTGAGTTTATGTACGAGTTAGCACTAAAAAGGGACTAATTTAGATAATAACAGCCTTCAGGCGCGGTCTAGCTTAAAATTTTGGGGGGGGGGGTCACTAATCTATTTTCTTTACTATATAAAAACGTTTTTTTTTTATTTTGAAAATTTTTAGAAGTTTTTTTTATTTTGGTGGGGGGGTCATGTCCCCTGTGACCCCCCTCTGGAACCGCGCCTGACAGCCTTAACACGTGGTATAAAGTTATCACATGTATAACTTAAGAATAACCATACTAATTTTGAGTTAATACCAGTCAGCTTTACACCGCATTTATAAAATTACTGGATTTGAAATTTTCATTCAAAAACATCACCATTTGCTTGTTACCCAGTACCCACTTCTGGAAGTTTTGCATATGTAATAGTTACCTAAAAACACAGAATTTTGAAACAACTATTTTTGACGACCTCTGTGGCGCAGTGGGCGATGGCCCGCCTGCGACGCAAAAGGTTGTGGGTTCGATCCCCGCCGCGGGACCAATGTTTGTATGATCTACAAATATTTGTCTCCGGTCTGGGTGTTTCTATGTATAATATGGAAGTATTTACTAAACAAAAAGGATATAAGTGGTATATCAGTCATCTAGTACCCATAACAAGCTCAGCTTACTTTGGGGCTAGATGATGCTGTGTGGAAAGTCCAGCATTATTTATTTATTTTTATTTATTCACCGCCGACCCGCGCCGCCATTTTGCGGCATTTTCAGGAATTGTTCGAGTGTAGGCCCGTTTCTCCCCAAGGGGTCCCGTGGGAACATTATCATGCCATTCACCCAGTTGTATTGTAGCACTCGGTTGGTGATCACAAGACGCCAGCGTGGGTTCTCGTTTAAAAGGTCTTTGAAACCATCGTTGCTCACTATAACGCCTTCAAATTCCGCCGCGCATTGGATAATGTATCTGTAAGTTATTATATGGATATTAATGACACACAGTATCCATGTCGAGATCGCTCATTAGCGATAAATTGTTATTACTTCATTCTCTGTATTTTATTGTTTTTTTTTGTGGCACAAAATAAACAATTTTATCTTATCTTATCTTATCTATAAAGCCGCCCATTGTACATTGTCATTATTTGTTTTATTGTTTAAGGTGTACAATAAAGAATTCTCATTCATTCATTCATTCCATCTAGCCCCAAAATAATGTGTCAAGTGTCTCGTTCCCACTCACCGAATGAAACGCAACAGAACGAATACTGCTACACTTAGTTCAACGGATCTAGACATTCGTGAAGTTAGCCGTTTGTCTGCGCATTGACCACTTTTTCATACAAAATTGTGTTATGCGCAGACAAACATCTAACTTCACGAATGCCTAGATCCATTGAATGAAGTGTACCTATACCTACTTCTCCGGTCGAGCTGTCTCATTCGTGCCGGTATGCCAGGACGGCTCTACTGAACTACATTAATGATAATAATATACTACATATATACATATACTAAGCACAATGGATGAAGTTAGGTGCAATAGACGATTGCGCAGGTTTGGTAGAGTAAGCGAGATGGCATGATTTTAGGCGTCATCAAAAATGGGTTCTGCGCTACTTCAGAGAGCTAAAGAACGATTGTGCGTACTTTACTAACATATTTTGTTATAAATACATATATCACTAGCTACTACGCGCGGCTTCGCCCGCGTGGTACCAACATTTTGAATAGCCTATATGCTATTCCAGGTTACTATCTACACCTACTCCAAGTTTCATCCAAATCGGTTCACTGGTGCAGTCGTGATTGAAACACAAAAATTCAGCTTTATTATGAGACACAAACATACTCACAAACTTTCAGCTTTATCATATTAAGATACAAACCCGAGATAAAGATTTGCAGATACAAAAATGTCTCGAGACGGGTTCACAGGGCTTTCACTGTGTAAGAAATAAGAAAAAAAAAAATTATTGTAAAACAAACCTATCATCATAGGAAGTGATATCTCTTCCGCTGATTTCTCTACTGGGCGTGAAGATCACGTGACCTTGCCTTTCCAGCTGCATCAACAGTTGAGGGTCAGAACTTCGCCCATTTTTGTTCCTGAAATAAACAATGCTGGAAATTTCACACAGCGCCATCTAGCCCTAAACTAGCAAAGCTAGTACTATGAGAACGATAACTGATCCAATACTTGCTACAGATCTAGGCATTCGTGAAGTTAGCCGTTTGCGCAGTGACCGCTTTTTCATACAAAATTGTGTTCTGCGCAGACAAAACGGCTAACTTCACGAATGCCTAGATCCGTTGGGCGAACTGTACTTTACGCTAACTTAAAATTTTTATTCTCTATCCTAACGTAGAAAGCCCGACTTCAATATTCGACTAAGAAAATTATTATTATTCAAGTAAAACTACCAAACATTAGTAGAGTCTGTAAACTAATAAGTTCGAATGAGTCAGGGGCCAAATTGGCCAATTCTGGTGACGGAGTTTTTAGGCCGCCTTAAGGCCTCATGGCAAATAGCCGGGACTGACAATTTACCGTGTCCTCCGAAGCACGGAAGCGCTCAGATGAAAATACCTATAACTAACAACATCTATTACTAAATTGTAGATGGCAGCACTGGCGCCTACTTCTTTTTGCTGCCTTCAAAGGAACATTGTTTTCTGTGTTAGTTGTAAAAACTCGTACGCACTCAGAAAATTTCGTTCTTAACTTACCTGAATCTAGGTACGAAGGCTTTAACCGCATGTCCGCGACTTAGGAAGTAATCGATCACAATTTTAAGACCTTTCACCGAAAAGAATCTATGTAACCCGTGTCTGTAAACAGAAAAAATATTATATTAATAGAAGTATTTAATTAAAACTAGAGTTGCCCTATTTCACGGAGTCGCTTTGGTTATGTTTAATATTGACATACACATTAAAATTATCACAACTATTATTTACTAGCTACTGTGAGCGGCTTCGCCCGCGTGGTACCAACATTTTGAATAGCCTATCTGCTATTCCAGGTCACTATCTACGCCTATTTCAAGTTTCATCCAAATCGGTTCACTGGTTTAGGCGTGATTGAAACACAAACATCCAAACATCTAAACAAACTCACAAACTTTCAGCTTTATTATATTAGTGGGATTATTGTTTCATCCCACTGCTGGGCATTGGCCTGTCATCTTAGGTGTCAATCTAGCCAATATGTCCTGGTTTTATTACGTTTTAAAAACTAAAACGACCTCAATATTGGCGCGGTATGACTCAGGGCGTCAAGTGAAGATGACTATCAATCCCTCAAAACACACACGAATTGAGAACCTCCTCCTTTTTTGAAGTCGGTTAAAAAATGTTTCACCCTGTTAAAAAAACAGTTTCAATGTAGGCGGGACTTATCCTAACGTATAATATTATGTTCAGTCAGCGACCAATGGGTAGCCCCCTTAGTAAACCCTCAGAACTACAAAACATTGAAGAAAATACAATATTTAACAAAAAAAATAAATCTTATTTAATAGAAAAAAGTTATTAGAATATTCAAGATTATTTACAAGACAATAAAAGATGCAAAAAGTAAACTCAGGTTCCTAAATATATATTAATTGTACCTAAACCTTAAACCAAAAATGTTTCTTTGGATTAAGTTTATAAAAGGGCTGTGACAATTTATTACTTACCTACTTAAGTTAGATTGTAAGTTAGAAATACCTAAGCTAAGTACCAAATGTGCCCCAACGGGGTTCATGTTATGAAACACTATTTTATTTAAAGATATATCTACTAACATGAAGTATAATTAGCAGCGTAGGGTAGTCCCATTGTTCCTGCTGTTTGCTAGCTTCTAAATTAAACTAAGTGTTCCCACTTTAGCGATTCTTCTTGTTACTAAACGAATCAAAAGTAGCCAATTATTTATTATAACTACGGCTCATAGCCATGTCTATAACAATGTAAGTATTGTTTTTAAATGTAATGCTCAACTAAAGCTTGCATATTTTTTTAAAACTTATATGCATAAGAGTTATTCCTGACATACTGTATTTATTGTTAACCTACCAATCCAATTATTATTCTAAAAGTTTTGAGAAGCACCTAACCTAAGCTTAATAAACGGTCTAAAATTCATTGTTGTAGATTCTAGGATAAATCCACACTGGACATGTACTAGTTTATAAGCTATTTATACCAATAAAGAAACTTTGAAATTGAAATTGACTAACATGAAGCAATAAACGTTTTGAATTTGAAATTTTTGAATTAAAGCGGTTTGTACTGCAGGGGGTTACCAGTTGGTGACGCGGACCGTACCTAACATTTTGGGTAATGTGAATTCAAAAATAACAAGCATACCAAATGCGACTTCGTGAAATAGAACAACTGATACACCAGCTTTGAACCGCATCACATCCACACAGCGAATTTGTATAAAAACGCTATTTGAATCTTAACAAAGCCACATAACACGAGCTCAGCTTACTTTAGGGGCTAGATGATGTGTGAAGTGTCCATTGTATCCGACGACCTCTGTGGCGCAGTGGGCGAAGGTCCGCCTGCGACGCAGAAGGTTGCGGGTTCGATCCCCGCCGCGTGACAAATGTTTGTATGACCTACAGATATTTGTCTCGGGTCTGGGTGTTTCTATGTATAATATGTATGTATTTACAAACAAAAAGTATATAAGTAGTATATCAGTTATCTGGTTCCCATAGTACAAGCTTTGCTTAGTTTGGGGCTAGATGATGCTGTGTGAAAATGTCCAGCATTATTTTTATTTTATTTTTTATTGTATGTATAATATGTATGTATTTACAAATAAAAAGTATATAAGTAGTAAGGATTATATTTTTATAGTGTTAACCGCACACTTAGGGATATTTAAGCTCACAGCGCAATGCTGTATAGTATGTACTCCCAATAAATTTCAACTCATGCGTCGGTTGCCCGTTAGCTCAGTTGGTCAGAGCGATGCCACGGATCGGCAAGGTCGTGGGTTCAAATCCCGCATGGGTGCTAATTTTTGGGATACATTTAAAAAAAAAATCTTTATATAAGTAGTATATTAGTTATCTGTTTCCATGTACAAGCTTTGCTTAGTTTGGGGCTAGACGATGCTGTGTGAAATGTGTCCGTGTCAGCATTATTATTATTATAATTATATTTTTGTATCCTTTGTAGGCCTTTTGATTAAAGAGACACAACATTCTCGTTTTGGGTCATAGGTTCCTAACCCATGATAAAAATACAATAATAATTTCAGGAAAAATATGTCCAACATGATAGCTACATATACATTTTAAACACAAGCTCTGAACTGAAGGAAAACATTGTGGCATATTATAATTAACTAGCTCATACAAACACATAGAAAGAATCAGTGTGGTGATATAAGATTCAATACTAAGCGTTTCTATACAAATTCGCATCCCACCGTCCCATTGCAATGGGGTTCATAAGTGATGTTAACTTAAAATAAGGTTAGAATTTTACCATCGTGGAATCGGATTTTGAACACTTAAAATTTAGTATCTAAACATCACTTACATAGAAATAGTTTTGTATCTGTTTTATTTAACTTGACTCAATAACGTCTGATTGAGCCTTTTATGAAAATAGGAATATAAATAGTTATACACTCTAATTTTGACCCAGAAAAACGTATGAACTTTAAGCGTAGTAAAATAAATATTATAATTATGCTGATTTAATTACCTACACCAAAAAAATATATATATATTGTAAAATGGTTCAATCAAGCCATTTTAGATATTAAGTTGGCATATACATTATTACACATATGGCTTGAAATAGTTATTGAATTTAAGAAGAAAAGAAAGAAGAGAAAATGTCATGTTAGGTAAGTATAGAATTATACATACAATCCGATTCCGCGATAGTTTTCACCAACAAAAGTTGATTAACAATTTTCCTAAAAAATACATCTCAACATTAAGATGTCAATTTGATGATCTTTATAAAAGTTGTATTAAAGGTTTATCAACTTTTGTCATAAATGTTAGTTTATTAAAAATAAGTACAATAATAAAACCACTCACCTTAAATTTCTTCAGTAAGAGCTATTTTGGTCGAATGGGGTTGTGCCTCGACTTTCAATCTGAAGGTCGTGGGTTCAAATCCCGGCCGTGCATCAATGGATTTTTCGTTTCGTAAAATTTATATGCGCTATAACACGAGCTCTTAACGGTGAAGGAAAACATCGTGAGGAAACCCGCAGCTTGTCAGCTCCACACGTATTGACGTCGCCTTTCCTCCGGGCGGCTGATTAAGCTGAGAGGATGGTTTAGGTGCTGGGCAAGCCTATTCCATCTCAAACAATGTCCCAGGCATTATAGCGTCCCGTTAAGTGTAGGCATAGGTTGCCTCCTGACGCTGTATAAATCATCTAATATACATCTTTTCTATTTACATCTGTAAAGGCCTAAATTTACCTTAGATTTCTTCAGGACGTTGAGAAATATGTAACGTACTTTTGCACATTGCATGTTTGAACTGTCAGTATTTAGTGATGTCACATACCTTATCAATCTAACACATTCAAAACCTAAAATATAGCGTCGTATCCTCAGGGGACCGACGAAAATTAAAAGCCATCACAAATTCAAGGGTCACTTACGCCATAGCCACTTTACTACCATCCATGACCGATGCGATCAAGCCATGTAGTCAGTGTTGATGCACGAAAGGACACAATGGGTCACATAAGCCATCACAAATTCGATGGTCACTTACGCCAGCAACGTCAAAGCTCACTTACGCCATAGCCACATTACTGCCGTCAATGACCACCATTCTCAAGCCAGTAGTGTTGACGTACTTTTCCGGGTTGTATACATTACTACCGATACTGTTGCGAGATAGCTTCTTTCCGACGATCACTTCTTTTATGTACGTGTCCTCTGCTGTTTCTGGCGCTCTTGGCTGAAAATAACGAGCTATAGGTACCAACTAACGAGGGGTGTTTTACTTTAAGCCTAATCCATGTCAACGTGAAACTACCCCCCTGAGATTTTTTAAAGAATCCTAAAATCGCTATAGATCTGGGAGGATGTCTAGCGTGCCTTGAGGCTACAGTTTTGTACTGTTTGTGCGTCTCGATTAGTAAAACATGCATAGATAGCTTGTAAATATGACGTTGACTGACGTTGTAAACATCTAGTAAAAGATGTGAAGTTCCAAGTTTCTTTTTCATCATCATCATCAGCCTATGGCAGTCCACTGCTGGACATAGGCCTCCCCTAGTGCGCACCATTGCGCCCTGTCCTAGCTCGACGCATCCAGCTTCTGCCGGCAGCCTTTCGCAGATCGTCACTCCACCTGCCCGAAGGGCGTCCTACACTACGTTTGCCGAGTCGCGGTCTCCACTCAAGAACTCGTTTACCCCAACGGTTATCGGTTCTTCGGCAGATATGGCCAGCCCACTGCCACTTCAGTTTGCTGATTCTCTGAGCTACCTGCCATGACATACGGAGCCGAAACGTGGACACTCACAGTACGGCTAGTCGACCAGTTTAAAGTCGCTCAGCGAGCTATGGAACAAGCTATGCTCGGAGTTTCTTTTTAATCAATACTAAAACAGTTAATTATCAATAAGAACAATTGCTATAACAAAACTCACCGGTATCCTAGCTGGCGTGCTGCATCCATTGAAAAGGTTTTCCGATATGAACGCCAATATTTTGTCCTTGTCACTCGCGTTGAGATTCACCAATCCCCGTTTTATCTGGCTCGCGATGCTTCGCTTCTGTTCTGGCCTCTGGAGTACTGTTACTTCGGAGTCTCCACTCATTGAGCTGCCACGACTAAAATAAAAAATATACCACTAATAATTAATATACAGCAACGAGCGGAGGGATCAAGGAGAAGCCTAGCAGTAGAAGTACATGTTAACTGGCTTATTATAAAAATATCATAATAAAATAATTATTATCATATTTCTATTTGTTTCATATTAATATTATTATCCTTTTTCGAGTTCAGCTCGCTTCCTACCTTTATAAGTAAAATGATATTTGAAATTTGTTATAAGGCACCTGATAGTCTGGATTAACACAGGCTACTTTTCATCCCAGAAAAGTATTTTTTTCTAAGAAAGTATCGCAAGACGCAGCTAGTATAGTTAAAAATGAAGAAACTCACCTGACAGAAGTCAAAACACAGTCTTGCTGTTCATTTGTAGCATCCAAATCAATGATATTTGGTTGGGTGCTCCTATTAAACCCGCTGTCACTTGTCAAATCAATTGTCAAGAACGAACTGGCATTTATCTCTTTTGTCCTGTTGTTGTTACCGTCTTCAGCTAGCTGATTACTGACAGATAGGATAAGATCATCTAGGGATGGTCTCGGTTTGATCGGAGTTGAATGGTGCAAAGAATAGATGTTTTTATTAGGGGTTGATGTTCCTGGCTCATCGTCTTTGATTACTATGGTTCTTATTTTGCTTTGCCTTGGGCTTATTTTGGTACTTGATGTACCAATGTTTCCAGATTTGACAGTTTCAAAGACATTATTGACAGTGCCTGAAAATAATAATATGGTTATCAATTTGTTATGAAATACTACTAAGTAAAGCACCTAGTTAATATTACAGAGTAATAACTATTGGATAGCATTAAGAATACAAGTAATATCCTACTCAGTTTTAAATCATATAATTTTCAAGCTACTTAATTTTGGTTCATTTAAGCCATTATCTGATTTGAATGACCATAATGAAGACTTTTTACTGTCTAAAAAAAAGGCCATTAAATGCAATGCAATTCTTATAAAACTATGACTTTGTAGACAAATATTAAGAATTTTCAAAAACTCCTGTAGACTCAGTATTGTATAAATGATCTAATTTACCTGTAATAGACACATCGGGTGTTCTTATTTCAGACACATCAGCTGACATGTTGTTAAGAACACTGCTATCATCAAGTTCTATGACACTAGCCTCCCGGCTGTCAGTTTTGTTAAGCTGAGTCTTGCTCTCCTGACGAAGCTGGTTGAAAAGTTTTTTTATTGTAACTTCAGTCTTCTGTCTGCGTAGTCGTTGGGCTCGGGCAGACTTTCTTGACATATTGCTGGATGATGGATTATTCATCGCTTGGATAGACGAGCGTCTCTGGAAATTTATAGATAAGATTTACTGGACATTTACACAGCATCATCTGCATAGCAATTCATGCTTCAAAAGCAGAATGCATCCGCAACAAAAAACAGCTTGTGAATTTTGACCAAAACTAACTTTTTCTGCACTACAATTGGTTGTGGTCAGTAGAAAATTGGCACAGATGCGTTCCGCTAAATATGTATCGCTATGCTGGCCCCAAAGTGAGCAGACATGTTTTAAAATCAATACCAAATGTTAGAAGCTTTCAAAGGAAACAAACTCACAACACAAGCACCAAAAACAAACTGGATACATTAGAGAAAAAAAATATACAGCAATAGTAACAAAAAACAATTCTTTCAATTGACCACATGTTTGGACCTCATCTACCTAAGAAGTAATGCCCAGCTGTGTTAGTCTTTCTTCCCTCTGAGCAAGGCACAAAATAGCTTGTGAGGCATGTTCATCCTACAATATTTTTTGCTTTCAAAATGGTTAACTTTTATGATAGGGGTAGGTATAATAAAGTGTACAGTGACAGCCACTTCACTAATACTGGGGCCTTACGCCCAAGCGATGAATTCGAAATTTTGCTGAATGATGTTTCTCCTGTTCCATGTAGGTATGGTTTATTTCATTGTAAGAAGAAAAGAAACATTAGTGAGCTAACTTATCTAACACCTACCTACACATAAACAAACCATTTGAATCTAACGAAATGATCATGCTTTCAATTCAAATCACCAACCGAAGCATCCAAAGCAGATAAACTCAGAATCACAACCAAGCTTGACCCACTAACTAGCCATGTTTTACCTGTTGAACGCAAATATACAAGGTTTTTGTTGAAGAAACGTGTAGAAATTTTCAAGGTTTTAACTAACGGATAGCTGCTTCGACGGCTTTCCCATGATCCAGTTGGAAAGTACAGGGGATTTCAGATTTCACCGAAGGAACAAAGATACAGAACACTTTAGAAAAACTCAAACATTAGCAAATAGGAATAGTTAATTTCAATTCAAAGAAAATCGCGAACAAGAGAAAAGCTCGAGGAAACATGGAGAAAAACAACCAAACCAAAAGATATGATATGAACTGTCAATGTCAAAAAAAGACACGTAGAAATGTCAATGTCAACTATCAAAAGCAGTTTTTTGTCAGTGCTACCAACAACGGTAGGTCTGCGTCCGTTGGTCCAATGCTAACTGCTAAGCTAATTGCTACGTTTAGTTAGATATCTGCCAACCATAGAACGGTAGGTTAAACCGGTTAAACTACCATTCTGTTAGTCCTGCCTACATTAAAAAGGAATCTAGTTTTTTTTAAATAACTAATGAAAACTTTACTAGATACCTACTTACAAGTAGAATGTGAGCTTTAACTTCCCGCTACTCAAGGCACAATATAGCTCTATGCATGTTCATCCTACAAGTTTTTTTTGTAGGTTACTCTGTTAGTAGGTGGTACACCGACGCATTCGCATGCGAATGCGAAAAACTATGCGAACCATGGATTTCGGAAAGACGAAAAATCTGTCAGGTAGTATGGCAGAGTTTCAAACACGCTCTGTCTCACTCTAGCACATAGCTAATGAAATAGGTGCGTCCTTGTCGGTACTGTTTCGCATGGAATTGCGAAATTTGTCGTTACACCGACGCAGACGATCCGTTAGTGGTGTTTCGCATGGTTTCAACAATGCGATCTGTCGCATGCGAATGCGACGGTGTACTAACGGCGTTAAACTTAGGATAGAGGTAGGTCTAATAAAGCCACTTATTAAGATGCATACTACCCCATTATGACGTACCTATCATACTACGAAGCGATGAATCCGAAACGCTGAATATTCAGATGTTTCCCCTGTTTCATGTAAGTAAGTAGGTATGGTTTATTTCATTGTACTTAGCGGAATAAAAAAACATTAGTTTTGGGGCCAAGGCTAGATGTACCTACCTACCAATAATTTACTTTGAAGAAATAAAAGAAAGTTTCAAATAACAAGTTCTTTATTTTATTGCATAATTTAGGTAAGAAGGCTAACTTTAATTCCTGTTTAGCATTGAACAGTTACTATGAGATCGATTGTTTATCTTGTTTTGGGTAGGTACTACCTACCTACCTAAAAGTTTTATTTTTCATTGAGCTATTACGAAATAATAATTCCTAACTCAATAAAAATTGTAAAAGAACCTAGCAGGTATACTAAGCACAACGGATCTTTAGCTCTCTGAAGTTAGGTGCAATAGACGATTGCACAGGTTTGGTAGAGTAAGCGAGATAGCACGATCTCAGGCGTCATCAAAAATGGGTTCTGCGCAGCTACTTCAGAGAGCTAAAGAACGATTGTGCGTTATACCTACTTATAAATTTTTTTTTTATGGAGACTAGGTCCATTATCCATGTGGGGTATTTGGGACCCCAAAAACCTTTAAAATACGAGGCCTATTATTATTCTACTACCTATATAACATACGTAATAACTTTAATCCTACGACATAATAACCACAATTCAATAGCGATATAATAGATATATTTAGCAATTTTAGGGGTGTACTATACCCCATTACCTAACTGTTTCATAAAGTTAGGTAGAACTTTATTTTCAAAGTGTCTTGATGTCTGAGAGATTGATGTTTACCTACGACTAATAATACTATATTTAGCTTCTACGAGTATATTATGTAGGTACATTTTTATAAATAAGTAGTTTAAATAACAACTGGGTAGTAACCAATATATTATTAGCAATAAACTGAATCGATATAATATTCACATCTAGTTTCAAAATTCATCATTGCTAGCCTATGTGATGAAAAAACATTATGTTCCTTCTAAAAGAATCAATATTTGTGAGAGCTTATACCTACCTAAGTAGTTATATCCTAGCTATCATTACCAATAGTTTGTTGGTAGGTTAATAAGTTCCTATTTGCATGTATACACTTCGATTGCTTTGATACAAGTATCACATTCGACGCGACAGCACCAATGGAACTTGCAATTGCATCGCTCTTTAACCACAGTTTTTTTTGTGTTGTACCCTCGGCCACAGCAGAGCAGTGAGCATCCATCCATGCCAGAAGATGTCCTGTTACATTCACGTCCTGTTGTGCCAAGGGAGCCCTGGAAATACAAATATTTTAAAACTTAAAGCTGCTTATTACAAAAACGTTAAACCTTAGTTGAACCCCATGTTGGCACATGTCAAAACAAAACTGTTACCACAAAAAGCGTTCTATGTACGAGTATTAAAAGATCGTTTCTAGGGATAGTTTTTTAGTTAGTCTTAGTCTAAACTAGGTTCATTTTCTTGTAATAAGACGGAAAAAGACTAGCAGTACCTACCTAAGTTCGTAAGAGAAAGCCAACTCTGGTGATAGACTTTTACGATCATCATCATCATCATCTCAGCCTGGTATCAACCACTGCTGGGTATAGGCCTCCCTTCTTTTATGCCAGTTTCCTCTATCTTGCGCAACTCGCATCCAAACATTTCCTACGACCTTAACTATGTCGTTTTTACGATAACGACTGAGTTGATGAATAGCTAGGACCGTTTTCAATATGAATCACTAGTTTTTATTACCTAAGTCTTGTACGCAAAGTCACAAAACCTAAACACCTTTTTTCAAACTTTAAGACTAGGTCCTCCTTGGATAGAATTTTTAAAGTAAGTAGGAACAGTTCGCCCGACGGATCTAGGCATTCATGAAGTTAGCCGTTTGTCTGCGCAGAACAAAATTTTGTATGAAAAAGCGGTCACTGCGCAGACAAACGGCTAACTTCACGAATGCTTAGATCCGTTTAGCGAACTGAACTTATTGGGTTTTAACATTTTAAAAATAAAACATTATTCTAACGTGTGATAGAACATAAAAATATAAACTTTACCACAGATTGGTTTTTGACACAGTAGTTCGGCGACTCCTCAAGGTACAGCAGATCCTGTGCAGTGGGAAGACTGTAATGAGGGTCGCCAATACGCAGCTTGCCTCGACGGGACACGCGCACTTCTGTCGCACCTTCGTACTTGTCTTTTAAGTAGTCACCTGCGAAGGTAGTAATTATTTATATCATCTGGCTTGAGGAAACTTGTGCAGCGCGAGTGCAGTACGCTGCAGTATCGATTATATGTAAAAAAAATAATTATGGATGTGTGCACGGGGTCTATCATACCCCATATTAAACTTAGTCCATTCGTGATGGTCGCGAAGGAACAGGAGTAGAATCACCTAGTTTTAAGACGTTTCAAAGTGATCCCAGCGGTCCTACTGAATAAATTATTTTTGACTTTGACTTTGATGTAGCTGCGATTGGTGGAACGTCTGTTCTCCTTGAAAAACATTGTGCAAAATTTCTATAAAATCAATAAATGATACATTTGTGAAAACTGAAATCGGCTTAGGAATTAAACTGATACGGCCAAACTTCTATTTACAACCCAAAAATGAGGCCCTGTCAGATTGTGCAGTTTAAAATGAAAGACACTGTATACAAATTTACAACCCAAAAATGAGGCCTTGTCAGTTTGTGTAGGTTAAAATGAAAGACCCTGTATACAAAAACATAAGTTAATCTTGTGTTCTTGGGTATGAGAAACCCCGTGCATGCATCCGTAGAGTAGAATCCAAACTGCTTGTATTAGGTAATCGTTTTCTGTTAACTCCAAAATAAATAGGTACACCTTTACCTAATCCTTATTATTAGTTTAAATCTACAGTTAGATATTAAAAAAATATTTATCACCATAGCCATCAACAGTTTTAGTACTAAAACCATATTAGTTACTTTATTCTCGTATTAGATATCGTTTCCAGTCTTTTACTTCGTTCAAATCTTCCACGCTCATAAAACTATCATAAAATATGATTAGGAGACCACCCAATGAAGCAAAGCCTTAGTTTAATGATATAATAATGTGAAAAAATATGAATACCAATTAAAAAGTTACAGCTATTAAATTATCTTTGACACTAATAGATAAGTTATCCACACAGGTTATTCATATGTACCTAATTAGGTACCGTAAATACCTAATGACTAATTAGTAAAGAACCTACCTACCCTTATAACCTGGGTCTTGCTAAACGTTGGGTCGTAAAAGTACCCTACCTATGTATCTATTGATTGCTTTAGCTGGTAAAAAGGTAAGTTCCTATTTATTTATTGGAAAACCATTTTATGCAAGTTTTATGAGGTACTAAGTAGGTAAAAATTATAGGTAATAAATAAAATAGGTACCTACCACGCTATCAACTAAAAGCTATCAAAATGATTTATTTAACAAGAACAACCCTACGATTTTTGTTAAAACAATCGACGAAAATACCAGGATGGCATGAACAAGGAGGAGTAATCGCCTCCTATTAGCTCGCTACTGCTGCTGATCTGTGGTATCCATCAGTTGCAGAACAATGGATTTATTTAATTGTGTGTAAAGGAGATATTCTGAGCGAGATGGGGATAAATGCCGTGGGATTCGAAGTTTGAAATTAATTTTAGAATCTTTAGTTTCTCTTAGGAGTAGGAATTGGTAATTTCAAGCCAGAAGGTAGTTATAAAACTATGGAAGCATTCAGGGAACGCGAGAACGCGAATATTTGTAAAAATCAAGAAACTCACAAATTGAAACCAACCCCATATCCAGGGTATAAAATACCCTTTAACATTATCTCTCCATTTACAGTTGTTTTAGCGTAAATGATGATAATAATAATGCTGGACTTTTCACACAGCATCATCTAGCCCCAAAGTAAGCAGAGCTTGTGTTATGGGTACTAGAATGACTGATAAACTACTTATATACTTTTTGTTTGTAAATACATACATATTATACATAGAAACACCCAGACCCGAGACAAATTTCTGTAGGTCATACAAACATTTGTCCCGCGGCGGGGATCGAACCCGCAACCTTCTGCGTCGCAGGCGGACCTTCGCCCACTGCGCCACAGAGGTCGTCGGAATGAACAATCAACATCCATCCATCCAAACTTGCAATTGACGATGCAATAAAAAAAATAATGTAAGTAGGTAATTACCTATTTATATACCTAATTTTACTTTGAGTCTATCTATGCCTAGCTTAGCCTAGCTTAGTCCATAAATTACGTGAGGTATATTTGCCAATTTTTCGACCCCCCCATCCGCCCTTGGTGTGATGTCGTGAGATTTTGCACAACCTATTCCCACCCTCTAATCTCACTCACGTGAGATCAAATTGCATATTTGTTTCGAGATTGGCAAAAATGTTATTGTCCGTCAGTCAGCTTGTCTGTTCTCGCCTAGGCCGCATTTTTTTTATGTTCGATATTTTAGTGGAGTTTTTTACTTATTTATCGCAATTTCACACTTGTTTTTTGTCAAAAAATACGTGAGATTTGCCGAGAGAGCCTTATCCCCCGTAAGATTTGGTGAGATTTCGCTTGACCCCCCTCCCATTTGGACGCCCCCTTACCTACCTAACATAAAAGTAGGTTAGGTAGGTTAGGTACCTACTGTTAGAACGGATTTATGTAATGTGTAGGTACCTAAACCATATGTCATCCCAATAGAGCTCAACCAATCACATAATACGAAAATGACAATTGAAGTCCAGAATGGGTTTCAAATGTCAAAATGAAGTCCATGTCCATTGCCAGTTGAGTTACACAATAAGGCCCAGGGTGAACCAGGTTCAATAAAATCCGTCTTCATACATGGTTCATCCAGTGTTTTTACTCTTAATCCATCACCTACAACGTTGTTGGTGGCTTTTTCATAACTCAAGTGCCGAGTTTCGAAACCGTGTAAAATTACCCATTATTATGTCAAAATTTTGTCATTAACCGTCTCTGGGTGGCCCTTGGACTAAATTACAAAAATCTCTGACAGAATGGATGGGCAGTAGAACAACGCATTTTTAAAGGTTATTAAAATTATATTAGACAACTTTTGGAACGAAGTTCCTTTACACACGGTATCGAGGTTAGGGGTAGAAGAAAAAAAGCTTTCGATTTTATCGTCACGACACATACCTACCTACTTGGTAGGTATAGGTCAAATCGTCACAGTGCGAAGTGCGCAATCGCAAAGCAGTCCATAGATTGTAATATTGTTAGTACGGAATAGCATTTCTAGGATTTTAATATTTGACGATAATTTATTTGACAAATGCCAAATGTCAAAGTGGAAACTTCGTTCCAACCGAGTGTTCCAGGGCACTCACGTACTTTATTTATCTATGTAGGTAGGTACTTATCAATAAAAATTACATTATTATTATAGTCAGTAGGTAGGTAATAATAGCACAGGTACCTTACCTTACCATAACCTTATAGTTACGTACCCATCAATACCTACCATATTGGCACTGCTTTAAAAACAGACCTTTTATACGTGGTATAAAGTTATTCCAGGTAGGTATCTAAGAATAATTATAAGTAATACTAATTTTCAGTTTATTCCAGACCGACAGTGTTTTAGTGACTTGAACCGTGTTCTTTTTTTTTAAGTTGAAGCGCTCGTGGTCGTGCATGCTTAGTCGTTCTTAATAGGCCGTCTAAGTTAAGCAACGTTCGAAATGGTCTGTAAGTGGATGGGTGACCGCCAGTGGCAATTTAATCTGAGCGCTTCCGTGCTACGGCAGTCCGGGCTATTTAAGTCGTTAAGCCATGACGGAGGCCTTAAGGCGGCCTAAAAACTCCGTCACCAGAGCCGCTGACTCATACGAACTTACTTTATTTTGTCCTTAGGTAGGTAGGTACTTAGATTTATTAGTTTACGTTTTATGGACATACCTACTTCCCTGAAGGTAGCCAGCTGCTGCCAACAGGTGATGAGGCTGCATGACCCTGAGACGCCATGACATTTGCAGGTCACCTTCGACTTTGCGATCACTGCCTGAAAACAAGATGGCGATTGGCGAATTTACCAAAGAGTTCCTGTTCCTGAGCCGGCCGTGTTAGCCTTGCGGGTATTATATCCTCGCTAAGACTTTAAATCTTTTTGACGACCTCTGTGGCGCAGTGGGTGGTGGTCCGCCTGCGATGCAGAAGGTGGGTTTGATCCTAGCCGCGGGACAAATGTTTGTATGATCTACAGATATTTGTCTCGAGTCTGGGTGTTTCTATGTATAATATGTATGTATTTACAAACAAAAAGTATATAAGTAGTTTATCAGTCATCTAGTACATAACAACACAAGCTCAAGCTTACTTTGGGGCTAGATGATGCTGTGTGGAAAGTCCAGCGCTATATTATTTTCCTAACGGTGAAGGAAAACATCAGCAGCCTAGTCAGCTCCACATTGACGTTGTCTTTCAACACAAGGTCGATTAAGCTGAGAGAATGATTTAGATGCTGGGCAAGCATTACATCTTGACGACTTCTGTGGCGCAGTGGGTGAAAGCCCGCTTGGGACGCAGAAGGTTGCGGGTCCGATCCCCGCCCCGGGATAAATGTTTGTATGATCTGCAAATAACTATCTCGGGTCTGGGTGTTTCTATGTATAATATGTTCCTCTCCATCCAAAGGTTACCTGTAAGAGATTGCTCATTAGCGATAAGGCCTTTTTATTTATTTATTATCTCAAACAATAACCCAGGCACTACAGCGTCCCGTCGTCGAGAGTAAGCATATACTCGATTCTACCGTAGAGATAAATTAAAAATCTCACTCGTCTCCCAGCCTCGTTGTTATGTCGGTTCATCAGCTGACGACCCTGCTCGCGACTGCCTCTCTTCACTTTACGTTCCCTCTCTCTTACATCTACGAAGCTTTCTGTGAACCTGGTACAAAATAATAATCATATTAAAATATCAGTAAAGATCAGCGTGCGGATAGTAGGGCCACAAAAATAATGTGCGCCTCGGCAATCAACAGCTTCTGAGATACGTGCAGTCACCTTAAAATATAGGGTCTTTCATTATAAATAATGTATACTAACTTAATTCAGGTTCAAAAAATAAGATAAAAAATATTTATGTAATGATTTTTTTTTGTTTTGTTATGAAAATTCCGAGAAAATCGATAAAGACTATCCTTTCAATTGATTGATGCTTCTTGTATAACTTAGCCCATTCGTGATGTAGCTGCGCTGCGATTGTTGGAACGTCTGTTCCTTGAAAATCATTATGAAACAATAAAAAAAAATGATAAATTTTGAAGTGAAAATTTAAATGGGCTTAGGAATTAAATTGATACGGTCAAACGTCTATTTACAACTCAAAAATGAGGCCTGGTCAGTTTGTGTAGTTTAAAATGAAAGACCCTATATAGAGCAATGCTTTTTTCACGTAGGAACGTATCCCTGACACATAAAACTTTACGTTTCTCGCTGTACAACTATGAACATTTTTATTTAAATAAAATCTAGTGATAACACTAAAAGATTCAATTTAAAAAAATATTATTTATTGTGATTATTTATTTACGTGAGAACCTATAATTGGCTTTCTGTTTATATAAATTCACCTAATTAAGTTAATTTAGCTGTTGGTTTTCCTAATAATAATAAATAAATAAATATTTTTTTTTTGTTTTGTTATGAAATGTATATGAAATCTGAAATCCCAAGAAAATCGATAAAGACTATTCTTTCAATTGATTGTTTCTTCTTGTATAACTTAGTCCATTCGTGATGTAGCTGCGCTGCGATTGGTGGAACGTCTGTACTCTTTGTAATGTGTTTTTGATTAATTCCTTATTAATAATTTCAGAAATTAACATAAAAGAGCCTTGTCACGTTCCTATGTAAAAAGGACTATCCGGACACTAAAATTATTATTCCGGTTTTCATACAAAGCACGAAGTTTTCCAAAGCGCACAATTCTCAACTACGCTAGAACTTTCCCCATGAAAGAGAGCTTCGAGCGAAAGAGATAGACTATTGCTACTCGCTACGACTGCTACACGTTTCTACGTAACTGCTACGAGGGGGTGTTTATGATAGTCCATTCAAAAACACGCTTTATTCTCTTGACATTAGAAGTTGTATTGCATTGGAAAAGGGGTTAGGGGCTTATAGACATGGAGTTTCGTTGCTCCTGGTAGTAAAGATTTGTTTTAAAGGTCTCGAAAGCATAGTAATTGTACACGCAGAGCTGGAAGTCTTAGGCAAAATTTTTACAATGGGTTTGTTGTCTCTTGGCTTAGGTTAGATTGCAAACAGCCACTGTTTTTGTATGTAAATAAGCATTAATTTATTATACATAAGAGACTGGTTGGCTACATGTGCTCGGTAGTGATGTGGTCGATATTAATTATCAGCAAAGGAAGATTTTCTGTTAAATGTTCACTACACAAAACAAGAGGGAAATAATTTCATTCATGTAGGTTCTTATTTATTTTTCGATAGTAGGGTGGTGATCCCAGCTAACGAGCATAGGGTGCAAGGCCGGGTAATGCGGATTACCTAACGCTTATAGCTTATGCTTGCCTGGTACTCTAACTCTGCAATAACCGCCCTTAAACCGGGTTAACCCGGCTTATCCGGGTTCAAATACGGGTTTTGAAATAATTTGTGTTATTAAATAACGTGGTATTAAAATTATAAAACCGTTACGTATTTGTTTTTGTTTCTGAATTCGAAAATTATGATTTTTTTTACGTCAAAGGTACATTGTTAATAATTAGTATTTACCTAATCTAAAAGCATGTTATACGCCCTTATTTTTTAATTACCAAAAAAAATTTAAGCGTGGTCTCGGTGTCTGTTTCTGATCACATTTATGAGTTAAAACTTAAAAAGGAGACGAGACGTGACAGACATGGATTTATGATAGCTGCTGCGGTTTTACTGACTGGGGATGATGCGAGAGCATAGTTTGAATGACAAACGTACGCGATTGTTGTCTGTAGTACTTATTTGTACAGTTTTCATAAAATTTTGTTCGGTTTTGGTTGACTACAATCCTCGATAACTTTGTGATAGTAAAATAAAACAAAATTCTGACCATGCCATTATTATTTCCTGCATCCTAGGCTTTGCCTAGGCCTTTTAAAAAAATATGTGTATGAATATTATAAAGGTCATCATCACTCATCAGATAATACGAGTAATTTAAATTCAAGCTCAAGCGAAGCTTTTGAGAAGCGCATCAACCCGGGAATGTTTTGAATTCTTCCTAAGCTCTTTTTCTTTATGTCACCCTGGTGTCGTGGATGCCCGGATGCGGGAAAACCTCCCCTAAGCACGGAATGGTAATGCCATTCTATCCGTTATTTTCCCTACATTCCATTCTTTCAATACTTTACCTTCTCTACGTTATACTACCCTAGTAGAGAAAATTCACAGAGCGATGTGTGGAAAGGAACGCGCTCTCCCTGGAAATTTTCCCACATTCCTAGCATTCTTTACCTGCTTAGCCTCATGATTTCCTAGTAGAGAAAATTCAAAGAGATACGTTCGGAAAAGCTTTTTTAAAGTTCCCCTCGTAAAAAGCTTAAAAAGGTCCCTCCTTTATCTCGCCCAAAAGCGTTTTCACTCACACAAGGCGTGGGCGGGCGGGATAGTTTTTTACCACCTAAGCTTGGCTCATAGTCTCCTGGTAGAAAAGGTTTACAATTTTATAAAGCCTTCTGGAGAAAGCAACATTTTATTTCATGCTCTGTAGAAAAATGCTGTGTGTAAACTTTTCTACCAAAAGTTTGATGCGAATATTGAGGTAGTATTTGGAAACGGGTAAACTTACATTTTATAGGGTGATAATTTTTAAAGCGTATTTTTTTTAAGGGTGTTTTGATTTGAAGTTTGTTTACATCTTAATAACATTCACAGGCTGCCTTCTGACACTGTAGGCATTTATGCCTGATTTTAATATCTTCTAAAGTAAGATAGATAGATAAGATAAGATAACGATTATTAGCACAAAAATCGTACTTATTTAAGTATTTATTTTATCATAGCAACAGGAAAGAAAGCACAAAAGTTCGTAAGTAAACTTTATCGAGTTAGTTCAAATAAAACTACCAACTTACTTGTGAAGTTAACCTCTTTCTTAAAAGTAATTTCCTATGAACAAAAGCTTAAATGATTAACGGGTGAAGTAAAAAGAATTCTCGAATATTTAATAGAAAGTAAGCTAAAAAAACCCTAGTGTTGGTTAAACGTCATTTTCTCCCACTCTATGCGCTCCTAGTGGAAATTACGCGAAAGTGTGACGCAAGCAACGTTAGGGGCGTAACCAACGCGCAACGATATTGCTTTTCACGATTACCTTTTACTGGAAAACTCTTACTGTCTTTGCTACCCTGGTGACTTCGCCTCGAAATATGCAGAAAATACAAGTTTTTGTAAAAATTATGACCGTGAGAATGTTTTGAAACAAATGGCACGTTTTTCCCACGATTCCTGAAAAGTTGCGGAGAGGCAAAGTTGCTTCTTTGTTGGTTACTCTTAGGTTTTATTCTCTCCTGGTATTATTCCTATCAGATTGTTCCGGGTTGCGAAAACGTGCACCATTTTTTCATTTTTATTACTTTCGGTTCCTTTCAGTGTAACCAATCAAATTAGATTATGAAAAATCCAACAAAAATTATAATCTATCATGTTATATTTTGTTTACTTTAACATTTTTCCAGAGTCCATAAACAGTAAATAAATAATATCGAATCGGAAAAAATATATTTTATGCTGATGAAAATATTTTCAGGAAAAAGCCATTCAACATTTTCAATAATAAATAACCCTTTCACTTTCAGCCGGGTCTCTAACCCTTTCAGTACGTGAAAACTCGTCAGGGCAGCATGACTTTGTAAGAGGTATGCTACGGAACGTAGAGGGTGGCTACGCGACGTAGAGGGTGGAGGGTGCTACGGGCCGCTACGTGACGTACACTGGGTGGTATGACTTGGACGTAAAAAGAAAAGAGGTATTGAATTAAATTCATAATAATCAACGAAACCGCAGTTAAGTACAACTTATTTAATTTTATTATTTTATTTCACGCTAAATACTAATTAAAAATAAATAATGTAGGTATCTACCATGTTTCTGACCACCCCTAGTCTAATCTTAAGAGAGTAGGTCTTAAGAGCTGACTGACAGCTCTCTCTCATAAGACAGGGTCGGGAACAAATCATTTTAGCATCGTTTCATAATCAATGTTACAAGCAACCTCCTGCTACCTCACAGTATCAGCTAGCTCCTGTTCATTGCTGCTCCCCTAGTACCCGAACTGTCGTAAGCCATGGTTTGACAACCGTGAAGACTTACTGACAGCTGCTGACTCAGCAGGAAAAAGCAAATAGGTTTGTGAAGTAAGATTTGGTTCTAAAAGACTGGCGATAAGATAAATATTGAAGGTTTTTAATTTTGATAGAAACTAAGTTAACTGTGAAGGAATGAATACTTAAATTCAGTTGAAGTTGAGTATGTGTTTGAAATAAGATAAAATTGAAAAATAATAATTATTATGAAAATCACCTGTAAATAGTAGTTACTATGTTATTAACAAGCATCTATGATATTTACCTTCTTTTGTTTTATAAAAATGATTTCATTTTAAAATTCGAACAACTATATTCAAATCAGGGGTTTTTTTTTCTTTCGGTAGAATACAGGTGGAGTTTTCACCTGTCTTACATCTCACCTGAGTACTAGGAGATAAGCGAAGGCCAGGAGGAAGAATACCTTTTTCACGTGAACTGAATTTCAGGTGCAAACCCACACATAAATACTTCAATCCATCATACACACAGCTGTAACGTTTGCACACACTTGTATCGAATCATGAATGAATAAAGCGAAATAGCACTAGATATCTCTCTACTCCTTTTTCCCTGAAAATACTTAAGCAGTGAACGAGAGGAAAACAGTTTTCCAGCTCATATTCACGCACACTACGATACAGCTCGCCTCCTCCCTATTGTACAGGAAAAATTTCAGGTAAAACTGAAACTCAAATTATAAAATATATAGAGGACACAGCAAAAAGTGGTTGTTTCATTATGAAACGTTTATTGAACGTAAGCCTGAAAGAGACAGCGTTTGAGTTTTTCATAGGAGAATGGGGAATATACGTACCTGCTACCTGAAATTTAGTAGTGCCTGGATATAGATAGTTTTTAATTATCAATTAAATAAGTACCAAACGAATGATTTAGTAGTAATATTATATTAACCAATATGGAATCTACGGAAATATGCATACAAACGGAACGACCTCGCCTGAACGATACAAGGTTCATGAATACAGGTGAAAATTACCTTCACTATATCTCTGCTTCCCTAGTGTCTACAAGGTACAGGACAGGTGAGTTCTACCTCAAACTTCACTTAACACTTTTTTTAATCAAAACCTTTTGGAACCGAAAAATGAAGCAAGGAAAGATTTTTCTGATCTTGAAATAAATAATTAGAATAATGGTAATTTCGGATTTCGGTATTTTTTATTTATTTTGGCGAGTAGGTAAACCAAACTTACCTTTAACCACAGAATACATAGCTGTTTCATTTATAAGTAAACCATTTACACAAGTTTTTTATAAAATTTTCCTTCAACGTTTATTTGCGGGGAAATTTCGATAAAGTGGGGGAAAAGTACTAGGCGGTCATAAATCGCGAAGCGGTATGCCGTTGCTAGGATACCGACACAACGCGATGGGTGTTCCCCGGATTGAGGTGTAGCCATTTTAGACGAAATAATAATATCGTCCTAGGATAGCAGGAATATCTGGAGATTGTAAGGACTACGAGTACAACTAGAATAATCTAGACTAGTTGTTACGTTGTAGTTGAACGTAGTACGGAGTACCCGGCTATAATAAATAGATGGAGGTATTGTAGAACTTGGTCAAGCAAGAGCCTGTTTTATTAGCGAAAGCTCCTTTAGAATGAAGTCTGCATACGACATTGAGTACTGAAAAGATTTTCAGTGCACTTCAAAGATGCTCCATTCACTCAAAATGTTTGTAGGCACGAAATACGGGCCTATACACCGCAGTGGGTAAAATCATGTTATGGATGATGATGATGCAGAGCAGCTTAAACAAACTAATGACCATCGGAGAGGTCAAGGTGAAATCCCGGGAAGAAAGATGACGATGATGATGATTTAATTTTCTATGTGGACTTTTTTAGTCTTCACCTCACATCACAGTGAAGTTAAAACTAAAATAACATTCTACAAATCGATTTAAAACTACATACTCGTAATACTATCTTGCATGTGAGGAAACTAACGTATTTTCCCGTGAAACTACTTGGATTACGTCATAGCTACGCTGCGTAAATACCAGGGCGACATAAATTATCAGGAGTTTCAATAACTCATTCAACCCCGTCTTTCTCCATCCCCAGTTCACTTGACTCTTCTAAAAACCTGCTGCCCTATGATGAGCAACGTGACTGAAGTCTCTCGTCTCGGTTTCTCGTTTAAAAATCGTCATAACTGTGCCTGTCGTCATGCGCTAACATGCCAGCCCGTTATCTCATCTCGTTATGTCAAATAGTTAGATAGTTCCTCTGAAGACTAGCAAAAATAAAGACTAGTATAGCAAAGAGTTTAGAGTTTAGTCAAGTCAATTAATAAAGCTTCATTATAAATTATGCTCACCATCTGATTCAGTCACCAAAAAAACCACAACCCTAAAATTATTATTTTATTAGATATAGATAGATATTATAATAGATTGCTTTGCGAATGTTGCCATTAGGCGGGCCCTAGACGATCAATTATATTGCGCAGTATAACGAATTGTACAATATTATTGACCGTTTGGGGTTAATTTTGAAGATTGCGCAATGATTAAACGAAAGTTTGTGCGAGTACAATTTTTATTGTACCATATTTTTTATTGCATCGTGTAGTGTCAGTGTTGTGCAATGAGAAGGTATTATTGAAATCCCCTTTGACATCCTGTGCATCAGGGATTTTTAGACTTTTTGTTGTTTGTGCAATAATTTCAGTTTTTATAAGAGCAAGACGGAGAAGAAAACTAATATTGAAGTTCTGCGTAGAGTCGACAAAGAGAGATCGCTATTGCAAGTTGTCGAGAACAGAAGGGGAAAGATGATCGGCTATCTTATAGAACATGACAGTTTCATTAAGAACATTATAAAAGGGAAAGTGGAAGGAAGAAGAAGAAGAGGAAGACCGAGGATAAGGTACATGAGCTAAGTAACGGAGAAGGTAGCTGTCATGTCGTATAAAGAGGTCAAGGAATCAGCCCTGGAAAGAGATACATGGAGAGAGATTCATCAGTTGTGCCGACAAGGAGTAAATCCTTAAATAAGAAGAAGAAGATAAGAATAAGAAGTTGAATGTCTGGCTAAAAACATTGCAATTCCAATTACTGTGTAATTAATCGTTTGAATTCAAAGCGCCTTTCAATCTTATTGTACTTACAATAAAATGTACTGTTACAATAAAATGTAATGTTAGTGTAGGTAGGGCCGCCTTAGTTATTTGGACGTGACTCTGATTAGACATCTTTGAAGACTCTTGAACTTCATATATCATAGATCTTGGCGAATCACTCTTCATTCGGATGCATCTTCTTCGAGACGTGACGTTTCTTCTCTTATTGATAGAGACGTCACTCGAAGAAACTCATCGAGTGACGTCTCTACCTACTAGTGGTGTGGCCGTAACATTAAAGAATCTCTATCGTGGGGATTCAGTCGTAATCCTGTTTATTGTACGAGCATTGAAGACAGAGACGACCCTGCATCATCACTCACATTACCAGGGCATCATAAGTATCTAAGAGCTTACTTGTATCCATACTCAAGGTTGTCACCGCATCCGCCCCATACCCACTCGGAGTGCAAGTGCTTGGGTCTGGCCGCGCGGCTACAACTGCAGCTAGACAGGCGACCGTCACGACATGCTCGCGATATCGATAAGGAAACGCCCGCTGATGTTATTGCATAAGTGAATGCTGTTTCTCTTGAGGCTGTGGAGAAAAATACACTGAATGTTAGAGTGAAAAAACAGTGACAACATCAAAACCTTTCTAACCTTACGCCAACTGTTTTACTCGCTTCGTATTCGTAGGTATTTCACACACAACATAGTACATATTATTATTATGTCATTAAAATCTACGTCATCGAACTTAGAAGAATTTTTTTCTAACCTATGTTGTCCTACTACTGGGCAAAGGACTTGCGGTCGCCAGCTTCGTCCCACCAGTCAGTCCGAATGCATCGAGATCGTCACGCCAGAGAAGAATAAAAAAATAAAATAAAAAAAATTTAGAGAAGAATTTTATTGAACATAATTTCTAAAATGGTGTGTACATACCTAGTGTATTATATTGTCTTTGGTACTACACAAACGCGATTCTTCCTATAGATTGTAGATCAATAATACCTGTATTTACTATCTCAGCCTATGTTCACAAGATAAACAACGTGTTCGGAAAATACACAAGGAGTTTCTAGCATTCTTCTAGGCAATAATATGTTCGCCTAGAAGAAATCGCCGCTCGCGGGCTTATTATAAGAAAATGAGCCGAGCTTAGACCAAGTCTAATTAAAAAACTGTCCCTAGAAATACGATTTTTAAATACTCGTACATAGAACGCTTTTTTGTGGTAACAGTTTCGTTTTGACATGTGTCAACATGGCGTTCAACCAAGGTTCTACGTTTTTATAATAAGCAGCTCCTTGTTTAACTGCCGCGTAAAACTATTTTTCACGCCACAGAAAGTGGTGAGATTCAGGCACTAAATTCTTTACTGTCTCGCGCAGACACTAGTCTAACTGATTTATCGTGACGTTGCTTCCTAGTTCTTTCAGTGTTCTAGATAAGAGAAAAGAATTGCTTGTAAGTCATAGTTTCCTGGTATTGCCGATTAATAAATAAATAAATAATAAATATGTAACGCTGGACTTATCACACAGCATCATCTAGCCCCAAAGTAAGCAGAGCTTGTGTTATGGGTACTACATGACTGATAAACTACTTATATAATCTTGTACACATTTTTATTTATAGAATACATTTCTAGAGACATTGACATCACAGAACTACAGCGTCCCGTTGAGTGTAGGCATAGGTTGCTTCCTGACGTATAAATCATCTAGTTTATAAAATTTCGAGACTAATATCGATGGACTTTAACGCGTTACCTGCCACCCTCTGCGTTGTTTGTAACTCTACTTACAATACGCACAACCAATCTTTAGCTCTCTGAAGTCCCGTTGACTGCGCAGAACCCATTTTTGATGACGCCTAAAAGACGAAGACAGCGTTGTATAGCTGCCTCGCTCACTCGCTTAGTTTGTTGCATCGTGCTATATCGCTTACTCGCGCAAACCTGCGCAATCGTTTAGTGCACTTAGCTTCAGAGAGACAAAGATCGGTTGTGCGTATTGTACGGTCAGCGACAGAAGTTAATGAACATTTAATGTATTTGATTCTTCAATATCTTCGTATCAAGTTCGTAGGGTTTTAGATAAATCTTCACCTTACATTGGATTTTTTTTGCCTACAAATAATGATGAAAATGAAGCTTTAAAATCTCCAATTGTTCATAAACTTCTGTCGCTGACTGTACCTACGTGTGTTCAACTACCTTTGAGGACTAACAAGAGCTACAAACATACGCCCAAACCACTTTATTAGTTGTTATTCATGAAACTAATTTCGAAATGTAAAGGTACTGCTGCTTATTATAAAAACGTAAAACCTTAGTTGAACCCCATGTTGACACATGTCAAAACAAAACTGTTAAGTAACAAAAAAGCGTTCTATGTACGAGTATTTAAAGATCGTTTTTCTAGGGACAGTTTTGTAGTTAGACTTGGTCTAAACTCGGCTCATTTTTTTGTAATAAGCCATATTATGGTTTCCATTAGTTATTTGCCTGGAAGCGTTTACGATACTTTTATGGAGCTGCGTCAGATTCATAAACATATTTATTGTTGTTATTCGTCCTTGGAATAACAAAGCGATGTATTTTTGTACTTAGCTTTTATTATATTCCTGCTGTTCATTAGCTGAGCAGTCACAAAATGGATGGGTGACCGCAAGTGGCATTACCAACTGAGCTTAATTTATGTGCTTATACCTAACCTAGTCGCTAGTTAAGCTGGCACTATAATTAATAATTAAGTAGGTATGTTTTAAGAAAATTACAAACAATGAGATTTTTACCGGTTTACAGGAAAAGTAACAATTTCTTAGTAATCAAAGCATGACCAACGGGATTGCTACTAAACAACAAAAGAATCATCAAATCAACGAACCACGGCCAAGGTAATATTTTTGTCTTGAGGTAGGTTAACGGTTTAATGGTACAGTACGCACAACCAATCTTTAGCTCTCTGAAGTAGCTGCGCAGAACCCATTTTTGATGACTCGCTAACTCGCTTAGTTTGTTGCATCGCGCTATCTCGCATACTCTACCAAACCTGCGCATACGTCTATTGCGCCTAACTTCAGAGAGCTAAAGATCCGTTGTGCTTAGTATACCCATCTAACGTACCGACCACGATTTATTTTAAATCAAGAACATTCCTTCTTACCTATCAAAGTCAGCGGTCCGAACACCGTGCCGTCCCCACTCACGGTACAGTTCCACCGTCGATGGTTGAACTGATGCTGGCACTCCTCAATACCTTTCCTCGCACCAGCTGCTATAGCCGGCATGTGTTCCTTATGCCTTCGACACACGCGCTTCTGGCCAGGAGTGAGGTTTAATGAGGAGCAGAGGGAAGTGTCCGTGAAGAGGTCTGGCTGGTTCGACCAGACTTTGAAGTCTAGGAGGCCCATGCTGCTGGAGAAGGAATTTTAAATTAAAAAAGAAAAACTAAAATCTGACATGTAGAGTTTGCTACGAAAAATGTAAAAAGTAAGTATCATTAATAATTAATTAATAAGTATTGTAAGCCATCCAACGAGGTAATGCCGCCAGCCTTTTGGCCTGCGGTCGGTGATTTGAACACTGGTTTTTTATATATGATTATTGTTTCGTGTAAATAAATAAATATCTGAGACGTAAAAAAATGTAACCAATTTTGATTATTGCAACATTCATGGTCAAGACAGCATTATCGTCTTACTTGAAATCCATTCCCAGTTGTCATCAATAGAGCTCAACCAATCACATAGTAGGAAATTGACAATTGAAGTCCAGAATGGGTTTCAATTAACCCCATGTCCATTGCCAGTTGAATTACACACACAATAACAACCTCTGTAGCGCAGTGGGCGAAGGCCCGCCTGCGACGCAAAAGGTTGCGGGTTCGATCCCCGCGGCGGGACCAATGTTTGTATGATCTACAAATATGTGTCTCGGGTCTGGGTGTTTCTATGTATAATATGTTGGTATGTATTTACAAACAAAAAGTATATAAGTAGTATATCAATCATCTAGTACCCATAACACAAGCTCTGCTTACTCTGGGGCTAGATGATGCTGTGTGATAAGTCCAGCATTTAAAAAAAAAAAAAAAGGCTACGGGTCTAAATAATACTATTAAGTGTACTTAGGTATCTGTCTGTCTACTCGTAAAAGGGAATTTCCTATATGATCTTGTGTATTGATAGATTGTCAACAACTTGGTATAGCTCGTACATTGATGTGATTTACGATACACCTACGACTCCGTACCTACACTCTAAACGATGATATCATTTTGTAGAGTTGCTCACAAACACATTAAGTACCTAACCCAGTTAGGATGACAATGATATTAATAGAGAGATAGATATTTTCTATCTATCTATATTTTTACGCTGGCTGAAAATTGGTTAAAACTACTTTTGGAACGAAGTTCCTTTTCGGACGGTATCAGATGGGAGCTACATGTAAAAAAGTGTTCGATTTTTGCGTCACGACACATGTATATGTCAAAAGGTTACAGTGCGAAGTGCGCAGTTGCGAAGCAGTCCATATAGATTGTTAAATTGTTAGTACGGAAGAGCGTTTCTAGGATTTTAATAAATAATGTATGTGACCAATGTCTATAGGTTGAAACTTCATTCCAAACGAGTGTTCCACTACTCTCACGTACTTTTTTTTCTAAGTACTTATTTTAAAAGAACACTATACCTACCTATACTACTAACCTTTACGTACCTAGTATACAGGGTGTAAAAAGACGTCTACCGAAGCCGAAAGGGCAGCATCCCACAACGAAATCCAAAAGGATTTTCTGAAAAATCATTATATCCGGAGAAAAAAGCGTTTGAAGATTAATGTTTGCGTATGATTAATGGGCGCGTTTTTATACGTAGATTGCTGGATTTTGAGTTTTAATAGTTTTTTTCTTTTATAAATGCAATTATTATGTAGGTATGGTCTTATTATGTTGTACTTACTAGTAGTAAATAACCAGAAAATAAAATAAAATGACGTAGCTAAGTCAACATTTTTTTTTTGCGTTATTTTTTCGCTAAATATGTTTAGAATCATGGTCTGATTGAAACCCCTCAGTTTTAGGTAGCAGTCTTTTTACACCCCGTATATTGTCTTTGCCTATACCTAATACTTACGAAGGGTCCATGAGAATTTTAAGGATCCATAAGACATTATAGTCTAGTCAAAAATAAAACAAAATTTCAACAAAAACACTTTAATAATTATTATTACAGATTGGTGATTCACTTCCCATGGTTGTATAAGAACATGTTCGTTTGTATCGCGTACACTTCCACCCAGAAGTTGTATCCCCTGAACACAGTCGGACTGTCGAGTTCAATGGTGACATAATGCTCCCCAATACCACCAGACTTCACAAATGCCTCACCCCATTTGTCCTGCCTCAGGTCGATGATTTTCACAGCATTAATAACTTCACTTCTCGAACAGTTCACTGTAAATGTCTCCGATCTCACCCAAATAGCAGGGTTTTCTTGATGCACTTTACTATAAACCAATTTCGAAGCGACATCCGGGTATCCCAATAAAACATCGTTGCATTGCGCGATTTGAGACAGGAGGAGAAGGGATAAAGGAAAAATAACAGTAATGGACAACATTCTTGTAAACGTCTGTGTTTTTCGGATTCTGAGGTAGTAATAAAATAGAGATGCGGAATAAAGTTCAATTTGCATGTAAGTGTGAAGTACTTTTCACAGAATAGGCATTATATCAAAATACAATACGCAATTCGTCAATCTTACGTATGGACCATAATATTTATTTTGAGCTAGGTTTTCCTTGCGGCTTTTCTTATATATAGACTTTATTTTGTAGGTTTTACTGTAAGAGGGTGGTTGAAATTCGTTCGACCTCTTACTTTAGTTACTTTTACAATCTCGATCTATGCCATGTCAAAGTCAAAGTCAAAGTCAAAAAGCATTTATTCAGTAGGACCACTGGAATCACTTTGAAAGGAATCAAAAACTAGGTGATTTTACTTCTGCTGGTCCTGGTGGTGGTGGTTTACTCATGCAGTTCAAAAACTGCCTAGAAATAAGAGTTCATAGTAACCCCCCTGTTGCTTCGCGACTAATACCGTAAGAACCAGGGCAACAAACACGGTTTGGGGCCTAGCTTTTTTTTAGGTGATCCATCTTAGATCTAAACTTAGGCTAATTTCTTAGCTAATTTAGTTGGTACCTACCAATTGCCTTAATTAAATAAATCATATATAGCTTAGCCAAAATGCCTTGAAAAATAAAACTTGCTTTACAAACTGTCACAAAAACTTTGGCTATAGCTTCTATAAGCGATACACTTTATGACGTGTCCTTACCTAATACAGTTCATCAATTAGCATCCATTTGACAGATACTCAGAACCGATGATCTAATACAACTCTATTTAAAAGCCAACAGTGTACCAGAACCTTCATTTGCCACTACACTACCTATCCAAAGTAGATTATTAAAAACAAATCGATAAAAATGTCGAAAATCTATATATTATTTTTTACACTGGCCCTTATTACTATCGCAAAAACGAACGATCTACAAATAGGAGCTCCATCATCATATTCTAGAAAGATCTACAGTGAGTTGAAGGAAGCAAATCCAGCGTTGTGGACCAGGACTGATGACGTCATCATCCAGGCCCCTGATAACCAAATTATCAGTGCAATATACGTGACTGATCTACGGGATGACAAGGACGGAGAAGCGGTGATAGAGAGCGGGGGTATAGGTATGAAGAGTGTGACTATAGGTTTGAAGAGTCCGTCGATACTAAGAGGGTATAAGTTCCAGATTGAAGTTTATGCGAGTGAACCAGGAAATGCCAGGTTTTATTCTAAAGGCAGTAGTACTTCCGTCATAATTGATGGACAACAATATGGTAGAAAATTTTGAATCCATCCATCCATATCCATACTAATTAATATTATAAATTGAAAGTAACTCTGTCTTTCTGTTTGTTACCTTTTCACGCCCAAACCACTGAACAGATTAGGCTAAAAATTGGCATGGATAAAGGTTGTATCCCAGGGAAGGACATTGGCTTCTTTTTATCCCGAAAAAAATCCGAAGAACCGCGGGTCACACCGCGGGAGTGCAGCTAGTGTTAAATATAGTTTCAGACTTCGGTATTGATTTTATTTTATTTCAATAAATTATTTATTACTTTTAGTGGTTTATTATAACCTTTTAATCACACAAACAGGTGGAGAATGATTTAGGAGAGATGAATTTTTGAAGGACAAAACATTTTTCTTCTCCTGTTAGCAAACCACAGGCTAAAAAAATTTGAAAAGGAGAAAAATGTTTCTTGGGATAATGATGTAGCTTTGTGCGTGAGTCAGGACTGGATCGGTAGTTTCCATTGAATGACTAAGTAGGTACTGCTAAATAAACGAAATGCGCAAAATTAGTAAGTAATGATAAGTATTACTTGTACTCGTATGTATGCAGTATTACTTAAATAATATAAAGGCGGTAAATTATTATAATAAAAATTTATTAAACGTATTTTATTGCCTTTTTGAGTCACTGTTATTTTCTAGTGAAGCAGTTTTTAATGTAAGAAATGATAGCATTGATACTAAAAAAAAAATAAGTACAATATTAATAACGTTTCTCAGTTGTTTCTCTACTTATGTGGTTTCATAAAATACTTAACAACTCTGCTATCTGTATCTACCTCAACAACTGGTTTTCCAACAAACGAGCTATGCAATTACACAACTATAAAACTCTCCAAATTTCTTATTTGAAAATAGAACCAATCATCGTTTCGACGTTCTTTTTTCCAATTAAAAATGTCAGTTAAAATTATCTGTCTAGCAGTGTGTGTAGTTGTTCTTTTTTTGAACGTTGAAAGTCGTGGAAGCATCAGTTTGGGCGCCACCTACGGGGCTCATATAATTTATCATGAAATCCACGAAAAGTATGGGATCCCACTGATATACAGGAGCGAAGATGTGTTTGTTTCTGGGAAGGGAAATGAGTTGATCCACGCAGTTTTGATCCACGACTTGAAGGGGGATGGCCGGAGTTACGTGAAGTCAGGCGGACTTAACCGGAGAAATGTGACAGTTAGACTGGAGAGTGGAGCGAGGGGAAATGGGTATAAGTTCTTGGTGGAGGTTTACGCTATCTGATATGAGGTAGAGGTTAATATTCAGCTAAAATCAGTCTGTAATTTAAGTGGTTTTATATATTTTTGTAAGTACTTATTTCCTTTAACTATAATAAGGAGTCAATCTTCCACCTGTTTTGGAGTTAATGTATTTGCTTTATGTGATAAGTACCTATTTAAAATACTTGCAGTTAGAATGATGATGGTTACAATTTGCTAGTTGATATTCTTATACCTAAACAAAATATTGTGCACACTTGGGATGTTCAGCTACTTTTGACCACGTTCCTTTGATACTTAATAAATAAGGAATTTTCTCGATATGACAGTAATATTTGTTCAATTACTTGGTAGTCTATGGTAGCAAGCAGCATCTAATATGATTGAAACCAAATATTGAACACTACACGTGAGGAGGAAAACCATTTACTAATAACTACCATTAATGGCTCTTATTACAAGGAAATAAAGTTCAATATCACAAGGTTTATCAGTGATATTGGATTGAGAGATGAATAGCTTTTATGTGAAAGGCATAGAGTTCATTATTGAATGATTTAATTAAGTAATAGGAGTAAAATGACCTCAGGGCAGCCTCGCTGATACACTTGATACGAATGTGTAATATATGTAAGAGTAAGTTTATATTAGATTACATAGAAATATAATGCAAACACAATAAAATAAATTATTTTACAAAAATGTGACTACTTATCAATTATTTCAAACCTTGGGGCTTATTACAAGAAAATGCGTTAAGTTTAGACCAAGTCTAACTAAAAATCTGTCCCTAGAAAAACGGTCTTTAAATACTCGTTCATAGAACGCTTTTTTTGTGGTAACAGTTTCGTTTTGACATGTGTCAACATGGGGTTTTACGTTTTTATAATAAGCAGCTATAAATATTGAATTCCCTGATAAAATCAAAATGAGAATGCGTGCATTTGATCCTGTTTTTTACGTTTATATTAGGTATTGAATGAATAAAGCATAATTTGAATTAGAAGATCAACCAGCAATCATAACAGTATAAACTCCTAAACTTGTAATGAACGAATTAACACTTTATTGTACACCAATTAATAACAAAACACAACATAAATAAAACACGTTTGAAGTTAGTACAATGGGCGGCCTTTTCCCTGAAAGTGTTTTTTTCCAGACAACCCTTAGGTATTGACAGCTAAGTATAGATTTTTTGATAAATGATTTTAATAAAATATGAGAAAATAAATATCATTAAATAAAAGTGGATAATTACTTATATTAGTAGGTACCATACATACCTATAATAAAAGTATCACCCTCCTTTTTGGATCTGACAGTGGCAAACATCAAAATTTTATAAAAAAGTACGTGGTGTCCTGGAACCTCCGTGGAACACTCGGTTAGAACGAAGTTCATTTAGCATTTGTCAAATATTAAAATCCTAGAAACGCTCTTCCGTACTAAAAATGCAAAAATCTATGGACTGTTTCGCGTCTGCGCACTTCACACTGTGACGTTTTGACCTAATGTATGTGTCATGACGGTGAAATCGAACGCTTTTTTTCTAGCCTCCATCCTCGATACCGTCCGAAAAGGAACTTCGTTCCAAAATCGTCAGAAGGATCTCAAGGTAAGCAAAATCTTGCGCCATATAAACCTAGCGGAACTGGTGCCTGACCTCTCGTCTTATGACCATTTCAACGTAAACACTCGAATAAGCATCATGTTTAAGTTAATATTACTATTAAGTGCTACTATATATCTAGTGGATTCAAAAACTGTGGTCGTCGGCCAGATTTATGATTATAATGGACAAGTTAAAAAGGTAATTCTAAGTTTATTTCTTAGTTTCATTATAAAAATAAACTTTAACAAAATAATGAAAATAATACGTGCATGTTCCATTGTGTGGGATAAATGTTTGTATTCTCTGCAAAATATATCTTGGGTCTGGGTGTTTCTATATTTATATACAAACAAAAATAGTATTTAAGTAGTATATCAGTTAGTTACTAGTACCAAAGACAATATAATACGTACACTTACCTAGGCTGGTTCCCATAGGACAAGCTTTGCTTAGTTTGGGACTAGATGACGCTGTGTGAAGTGTCCAGCATTATTTATTTATTTAGGATTTTAATATTAAATAAATAATTTATTTGACAAATGCCAAATGTCAAAGTTGAAACTTCGTTCCAACCGAGTGTTCCACGACACTCACGTTTTTTTTTATATTTTCAAGGTCTTTGAAAAAAGCGTAGACCTGACATCCATACCTCTTCTGAAGAGGGAAGAAGAGGTCTACTACCAGTATCCCGACGGAGACCAGAAGATAAAAGGCATTGCCATAAAGGATTTAGAAGAGGGAGAGGCACAGCCTGCTATAAACCGCGGTGGATTAGGTTTCAATTTCGTGAATATTAAGTTGAAAAGTGCTAGGGGTACAGGGTTGAAGTATTTGATTGAAATCTACGCGTAATGTCGATGGAACATTACTAGTTGCCCTGCATAAGAAGAATAGGTAACCAAGCAAGCTATAGCCAGGTCAAATTCTATTTTGTCCTTCATTCTTCAGTTACTTATAAAACAGTTTACTCATATTAAAATATCAATTGAACTGCACTTTGTAAGTTCGTGTGATCATAAATATGGTTAAAAATGCAGGTTCCCCTTGACATTAGTTATCCACTTTTAAACGTAAGTACCACGATTTAAAAATAGTTTATTTTTATTGTACAAAAATATTGGTACCTACCTACTTCTTTTATTGGTGCAAAGTATAGAAATGTACGACCTACTTACCCAAATCAACCTGATGCATATCTTGTACAGCATTTTTTATTTAAGTATAATATTTTATTATGTGACTTGAAGAACACATGTTGTGTCGACCCCACATAATGTGGGAAAAGGGCAGGAAGATGATGATGATGATTTTATTATGTGACTTCGTGTCTAAGAGGTGTAGGTATGAGACAACTCTATCTATACATGATTTATGTTGAAAAAATGTAGGATATTAAGTATATAGGTATTGTCACAAAAAGATTGTAAACATCTATTGACCTATTAATCTGTTTCTACGAATTGTTTATCGTTCTGATTAAATTGTGATTTTGCATGCTATGTGTTTTATTGCTTAGTACCTAACTGAAGTAGAAAAATGCTGTTTAGAAAATTATAATTATGTATAACCTACATGAGTAAATTTTTTTAACCATCATTTTTTTTAATAAATTTATGTAAAGATTGTATCTGTTAGATAATTATGTAAACCATTTGCGTTTAATCTTAAAACTGAAGCTTAATACCTACTATATATTTTCTACTCGTTTTTTCTTTTATTATGATAACTAATTAAGTACTTGTTTCTATTTTCTATTAGATTTACAAAATATTTATAACCACAGCTGTCTGTGTTGTACTAAAAAGTAATTTTATACATTAACAGAAGGCGAGACCCTCTAATACAGGTATTTTCTTACTAAAAAAAAAGAGGGTCCCAAACCCATGAAATGTATTTTTAGTCTTAAAGAAATAAAATATTTTGTATTTTGTATTTTTTTGTATACTTATAAAAACATTGAACGCAAATCGTTAAGGTCGGCAGCAAGTTGCAAGTTGTCGAGAACAGAAGGGGAAAGATGATCGGCCATCTTATACGACATGACAGTTTCATTAAGAACATTATAGAAGGGAAAGTGGAAGGAAGAAGAGGAAGAGGAAGACCGAGGATAAGCTACATGAGCCAAGTAAAGAAGGTAGCTGTCATGTCGTATAAAGGGTCAAGGAAGCAGCCCTGGAAAGAGATACATGGAGAGGGATTCATCAGTTGTGCCGACAAGGAGTAAATCCTTAAATAAGAAGAAGAAATTAAGGTGGGTACCCACTTACGTAGGTTAGTAATTCAAATTATCCACAGATCTTTACACCATGACAATAATATAAATAATTTTATTTAATTTAATTGAATAATAAGTTTACATAAACTATAAAATTTAAGTTCAATTAATATCATCAATACTTTTAAGTAGTAGTGAGCTTATCATACGTATAGGCAAAATAATTTAATAAGTAAGTACCTACCTTATCAGTACTTTACCTATTTCTCAGCACAGTAACATTTTTCAGAAATCTACTCTTAATTTTTTTAACTAAAAAGCTAATAATTTTTGTAATTTTAAGATCATTGACCCTATCTACCGATCATATCTTCGATCTATAGATCATGCAGCATATACTTCAATGAGGAACTTGTATCCATGTCCCCTCACCCCGCTTTCCAGTCTGATCGTAACACTCTGTGCACCAATACCTCCTTCAATGATGTAGGCTATTCCATCGCCATTCAGGTCATTCACCTTTATACCATAGATCACCTCGTTGCCAACTCCTGCAGCAAAAAAGTTTAAATAAAAAAAGGTTTTTAAACCATCAAGAATAAAAAATAATCACGACTGTATCCCCTAAGTGCGATAGACATTCTCTCAGATATTTTATATAGCAAATTCCAGATTATTTGAAATTGTACCTATCTACTTAAACAAAGTAAAAGTTAGAGTATATTAGAAATTCAATAAAATTATACATATATATTTATAAAAATGTAGTATTTAGTTATTAAAAATTAAGTAGGTACTTGAATCCATACTAATATTATAAATGTGAAAGTAACTCTGTCTGTCTGTCTGTCTATCTGTCTGTCTGTCTGTCTGTTTGTTACGCTTTCGCGCCCAAACCGCTGAACAGATTAAGCTGAAATTTGGCATAGTTAAAGGGTGTATCCCAGAGAAGGACATAGGCTACTTTTTATCCCGAAAAAAATAAAAAATCCCGAGGCACCGCGGGTCACACCGCGGGAGCGCAGCTATTTTATTTATAAAACCATTTTTAGACACTTTTTTTTCCTCACCTTTGACAGTGACGTCTTCATTCCTCTTCATAAGAACAATGCCGTACTTTTCATGAGTCTGATGGTAGATTAGATGGGCACCATACGATCTGCCTAGGTTAATATTTCCTCTCGATTCGACTGCTATGAAGAAAACTGCGAGAACTGCTACTATTTTCAACATTTTAACTTAAAAAGGTTCTTGAAAAAAAGGTTAGTTCTGAAAACGGCGAATTTTTATTTTTATCTTGTCATTTATTAAAAACGATTGTTTTTTTCTATTTTTATTTACAAAATAGTTCGTTCACGAGTCAATAACTAGAAGAATATAAAATGTAGTAGTTTTAAGATACAACATTAGATTTATATAAGATCTTAATTACATTGGTCATTTTGTTGATGAAGCGATTAAGATAAACAAAAAACACATTTAAAATTAGCTACTAGCTAGCTTGTAGGTTTGATGAAGTACCTACAATCTATTTTTTGTTTTACTTTAATGTGTCAAATGTGTGTTTCCCAAATAAACTACAAAAAAAATCATTTCAAAACACCCTTCGAAATGGGGAAATACAATCTCCTAGTCACTCATCTACGCCCAAGTATTGTAAGTACAGTTCTTCCAACGGATCTAGGCATTCGTGAAGTTAGCCGTTTTTGTATGAAAAAGTGGTTACTGCGCAGACAAACGGCTAACTTCACGATTGCCTAGATCCGTCGGAAGAACTGTAGGTAGGTATAAACAATAGCAATGAGGCACGCAGCCGCAGCGATGGAAAAATCGTGATTTAATTTTATAAATCGTACTAGGTAATAAAACACTAAAAACACGTGTAAAACACGAGAGTCGGATGCACAGTGAAAAATGGGTCAACATTTTAACAACCTGGCAACCTGAAGGGAGACGACGCCGCGGACGGCCAAGTAAGCGCTGGGGAGACGACCTCGACTCATTCGATAGTGGGTGGTGGAACCTATCAAAGGAGAGAGATGGTTGGAAAGAATTAGGGGAGACCTGTGGGACAGTATAGGTTAAATTAAATAATTACGTTTTTATACTAAAAAGAAAACCGACTTCAATGTTTGACTCGAAACGCGGTGTGACTCATTAGAGTTTTACGGGGAAACTATCAATCCCTCAGGAATAAAATTTATATGGGACCACCTCTGGAGTATACCCTTTCAAACATAAAAAGAATTTTGCAAATCGGTCAACAAATGGCGGAACAATCGCGTAACAAGATACAAAAAAAAACCATACAGACGACTTGAGAACCTCCTCCTTTTTTGAAGTCGGTTGAAAAATAGGTAATAATAATTGCACGACTTGTATGATAAGATAACCCTTTAAGAACTTAAAGAGCAATCGCCACAAATGCAAGTGCAACAATAAAAATTCAAGGAACTCCATTATTTTTTATTTGTGGAATCTCACTCGCTATCTATCACAAAGATTTCAAAAATATCATTATAGATAATAATGATTTGATATTGAAAATTGCATCCAACGTAATTTATCTTTAGTACCTAATATCACGGAAATTTTCAACTAAACGTAAAAAAAAAACAGGTTCACGACTGTATCCCCAAAGTGCGGTAGACATTCTCTCAGATTTTTTTATGTTACTTATTGTCTAAAGATGTCTAAGGGGGGTAGTCAGAGGCATGTCCAAACGCAAAAATTTTCAACTCACTTGAAAAATATCGATGTTGCTAGAAAATTTCTGTGTATCATATTATAATTGATATTTATAAATCTCAATAAAAAAGTTGTCTTAATTATATATATCTATATTTATCAATGTTTTGACGATACTTTATCTTTTGGAACTCGATAAAACAAATTAATAACACGAAATAAGAAGCTTATATTGTACATTGTACTCCATAAAATCAATAAATCACACTGCATTTGGATAAATTGTAGAGTACAGGGTTTGTATATGGCTTCGGTCAGAGCTACAGATAGAGGCATTGATTTGTTGTTCCTATTGTGGACATATATAGAGCTGTTGGTACGATTCTGATACAGGTGAGCAGTCTCAAAAATTTGAATTATTTATTTGACTGACAGACTTCGAAGGATATTAAAACTATTTTTTTATTTAGGTGAAATAAAACACTTACTTATTTATTTAAACAATATTCATCTATAAGGATTATATTTTTATAGTGTTAACCGCACACTTAGGGATATTAAAAAAAATAAAGAAAATATATAAAAAATATAAATCCCGTATGGGTGCTAATTTTTGGTATACATTTAAAAATCTTTAAATATTCATCTAAGTAGCGTAGATATATTTTATGTAAGTAGATGATCTAGAGAAAATAAATATGTAAAAAAATAATAATTAATTATAATTATTAATTAATTATATTAAACTTAATTTTATTACATTATCTTACTTATAAAAGTTTTAGGGTTATAGTGGTTGTTGTCGTGCGCTTAAATGATGAGGATAAGTAATAACATGAATTGAAAAGCTAGGATTATAATTTTCAAACTGAAAAAACCTACCTCATTGTATCAAACCAAAAACGACAACTTCCCTTCAGTTCTGACAAAACATGCCAAAATAAAAATATGAAATAAATAGGTTTTTCTACGTAAGGTTTTTATCACGTCGCTAACAGTGGTTTTCAGAATTTTTAGATGGCACTTATTTATTTATTTATTAGATGAACAAAACAGAAAAGTGCTTTGTCGTTGAGCGACAATACCGCCCAATCAGTAACATCTTGGCTCAGTCTTCTTCTTCTTCTCTCTCACTTCACTAGATGGCACACTTAATGATCATTGTCACACCAAAACCAACTCTACAATTATCCCTTTCTTTACGTCCATATTTTATAGGAGTGAATATAATGGCCTATAATAATGTTTAAGTAGCCTTAATGAAGGATAAAAGGACCCTTGAAACCAAACCGGTTTTAAGTTTTTGTTTAATTATTCACTGGGACGAGAAAGTGAATTTAGTTTTTGTACCTCAGGGATAAGTGTAGGTTTATGACGGGTAGAAATGGTTCGGTTACACGTACCGAGTAGATAGGCGAGTAAGCAAAATAATACTAGGCCGATTGAGTCGAGTTACTGAGCACTATACACTGAAGAATTTCAACTAATACGAGATCGTATCGCACTTCAATTTTCAACGTGTACTCTAAACGGTCATCGGCTGCTAAATGGCTTATTAAGGTGGTCGCAGACCTATCCGCGCCGAACTGTCAATTCAATAGAAGAAATGCTGAGACGTCAGAAGCCAGCCGCATTTTCTGACGTCATCAGTATTTTTTGTATAGAAAAATGATTGCGGCGCATAAGGCGCCGCCAAATGTGCGATCAGGTTTAGGTGCGAACCTCGCTGCCAAAAATTGCATCGTGTAAACTCTCTAGTTTTTGCTGTAATATATTATAGCAGGTAAAAGTCACCCAGAACATATAGGAGCCAAAAACTTTATTAAAATCGTTCAAGATGTTTAAAAATATACTTATCTACCTAAGAATTACGCACACCGCATGTAGGTACTGTTTAGATATTTTCATTCGTCGGGACAAAATTATGAATAATCAATAATTAGAATTACAAGAAATAAAGATTATAATTACGTTACTTGGTGATAATCCGCAACTTATTAATTTTATCGAATGGTGGCAATTCTGTAGTTACTGATTAATTATTTTTTTAATCATAAGAATATTTAAACAGTTAGTGAGATCATGATTGTTATCCTCAATGCGCGGTAGGCATTATCTCAGACCCTTTCGGCCTTATTAATTAGATTACCCTAATTCTAGCTTAATACGAGACTACACTCAGACTTGTTACTTCTTTAGTATCGAAGAAGCAACTTGAATATTTTGATGTTATTAATAAACTGGTAGTAGCCTCGAATGAGTAATACATTCCTTACATCGGGATTAGTAGAAAAAGAGTGAATGAACGAATGATATTATCATTCAAAATATTGTCTATCTCTGTCATTAATTATATGAATGACAGAGATAGACAATAATTTGTATTTGACAATCTGTTTTATTCAAAGAGGTTTTATTCTTCTAAAACTTTTTGGTGTTACGTCTGCCTACTCCATCTCTATACTAGGTGGCGCCTAGGAGTAACTCTTACTCCGAGAGTAGAGTCGAATTAGCTTAGTTCTTCCTTGGTCTTTGTTTATTAATACTGAATTGACCTACTACAGCCTTATGCTTTGGATTAGCGCTAATACCACCCTAGTTCGTGTTTATTAATGACAGCCTTTGAGTATAGTAATAGATACATGTATTTTGGCACATATTTTGCTTGAGTGGCAGAATATTGAATATTGAATACTGGAATGAACAAACTCTAGCATTCTATATTATATTGGTAGGTACTTATTGATAAGATTCGCAACAGAATTTCCGCCACTATCTTTTTAATTTATATTATGATAATAAATTAATTGATACTCACATCTTGTTTTTTAATATGAAAGAAGGTTTGTGTATCGCAATACTTCTTAGTGTTTTGTTTTTTTGTAACGTATTAAGTGACTCTCAAAATGCTACAACTTTTGTCAGTGAACATGAAAAAAAATCAACTGAAGTTAAGCACAATGAATTGAGTGAATCTAGTGATGAAGTTATTGATGAAGAGCATTTGTACAGCGAAGGAAATGTGTTAAAAGATGACGACGATCTTTCGGACGAAGTTTCAAAATCTACCAACATTATGTCAGAAAGTTTTTTATATTCAAAAAATATATTTAATAAAATAACTAATAATATTAACGATACGGCCATATCCAAAACACGAAAGGTTAAAAAACCAAAAGAAAATGACATGAAACAGAATGGACTTTACAAAATAAAAAATCTGGCTCATAATGAAAATGATACGGTTTATGAAATAAAGAGAAGGATTTTGAATATTTTTCCAAAACCAGAAAGTGATGCTGCTGGTACTCGCTTAAATTCAACAATGTCTAGTACTGCGAACCATTTTTATTGTTCAGTGGGAGACGAACATGGTAAGGTACCTACAGTTACTAATTGTAGAGCTGTGTATTGTGTATCATATCTTATATAATATTATATATTATATTATATAATATTATACATGTGAAAGTAACTCTGTCTGTCTGTCTGTCTGTCTGTCTGTTTGTTACGCTTTCACGCCCAAACCGCTGAACAGATTAAGCTGAAATTTGGCATAGTTAAAGGTTGTATCCCAGGGAAGGACATAGGCTACCTTTTATCTAAAGGTAAAGTCTTAAAGAGGTAAAATCTTTACCTCTTTAAAATGAAAAAATCCCGAGGGACCGCAGGTCACACCGCGGGAGCGCAGCTAGTATCTTATACATACATTTTAAACTGTCTTCGAAATAGGATTCCTTTCGCAATTCGTTTGTAATTATGTACAAGTATTTTGACATACTTTTGTAGATAAATACTATAAAGTGTGATAGGGGTTGTATATTTTGGCATTTTACGAAAAGCTTCAGCTTTGCTCGATGGTCTTTAAACAAATGAAGTCTGGGTTATCATTCAAAAAGCTTTCTTATATGACGAAACATCGTTATTGGAATCGCTTTGAAGAGAAAAAACTCAATTTTCATCACTTCTTTTCTTCTTTATGTATACTGTGACTTGTTTGTCTTAAAAAAACGTACACTGCCCATACCTCTTAGACTTGATAAGACCCCAATTTTATTTATAAGTAAGTATATGTCTATTTTCAGAAATACAATTGATACTATATGGTGCAAAAGCTTGGACGTTTCCCTTACAAGATGTGAACCTGACCTTATCGTATCCTACTGCAAAGGTAGGTATTTCTTAAAAATATGAAACATTTACTATTGACACAGTACAGTCAGTCAGATAGTAAATCTAGTACAGTTTATAAGAAATCTGTGAAATGAAATGCACTGGTAACCAAAAAACCGCCATTCATGATTTAGGTCCACTAATCCACTATGTGAGTTTATGTCTAACTGATCCACTGTCAAGTGACTAAGCACGTATAGTGCGAATGGTGTTTGTGTATATTCATATTCATATTCATATTCATTTATTCATTGCTTGTATGTACATAGGTATAGCTTAGGTCTAGGTAGGCTTAGTGTGTAAGGTACATACACCCTGTTGGGCACTGCAACGTCAGTTTGGTAGGTATATAAAATTAATTGGTCAATTAAATTAAGATAAAATAATGGTAAGTAAGTATATAAAATTATGTAAGCAATTGGTAAATTAAATTAAGTTAAAATAATAGGTATTGTCAGAATAGGTAGGTAGTATTTTATAGTAGTTACTTAGTCACTAATTAGATATTCGAAGTTTTCGTCAATATTTCCTATTTCCTACATTATAACCATTTACATGTTTTTGTCAGATAAAAATTGTGCCACAGAATAATAGCATTTGTCGATTAAGAGTGATTTAAGTCTATTGTGGAAAGTTATGTGTTTTGGTTCGTTTTTTACGTCAGGGGGAATTTTATTATAAATCCGGACTAATCTAAACTCAGGGCTATTATCTAGCGCTTTTAGCTTTGTTGGGGGTAGAACTAGTTGGTCTTTATTACGCCTATTGTAATTCGCATTAATATCTTGTTTAGATAAAAAGAAGTTCCTATATTTTCTTACGAATAATGCCATTTGTAGAATATCCTATGATACACATCATAGCCTTATAGAAATATTGAGGATGAGCCATATTACCGACTTCAAGAAAGAAAGAAAGAAAGAAAGAAAGAAAGAAAGAAAGAAAGATTTATTAATTTGCCACCAAGAGAAATAAACATATTTTACACACAAAAAATACAAAACGGTAAAATAAAGCATTTAAAAGAAAAAGTATATCAAATAGTGGTGGCGAAATTGGCCGTAAGCTCAGCATAATGCTGCAGCATGTCGCCAAGCTGCAGCGCTGGTCTTCCGCTACGGCCAGGGTTTAGTTCCCGGCATTCTTGCACACATTTATCTTAAGTACTACAAAAATTAATAAAAAATACAATAAACAAAACGATTCGTGAACTAGGTAGGTGCTTTATAACAAAATAGATCAATTACAAATAATAATATCAACAATTATCAATGGTAAGTAGGAACTCCAAAACAAAAACAGAGAGCCATTAGGTATTTCCTTTAGCCATGCCAGAAGCCAAGAAGGATTATGTTTTGTTGTAGGTATTCTATGCATTAGTTTCAATTTGTTTTTAATAATTTTCAGAGTAATGCAATTCTCGATACTGAAGAACAGCAATCCTACATCATCACGGGGTTTAGTGTTGTTCTGAACATCGATGGAGCCCAGACCAGGGGGTACATCACTAGTGGTGGAATCTTTGAAGTAAGACATCATAACTATACGTTATTTTAGGTACTGGGCTAGAATATTTTGATCTCAAAATAATGTCCCAGACACTACAGCGTCCCTTTCAGTGTAGGCATAGGTTACCTCTTTAAACTAAACTTCAGAGTTAGAGGTCTTGTATTTTAATCTGACCAATATTTTGAACTATTTAACACAAAACAACCATTACGTGTCATCTTCGATTCAGTTGGAAGGAGCGTTTTCACGCATCAATAAAGGTCGCGGGTTCAAGTCCCAAGGGTATTTTTGGGATGCATTTTAAAATATGATTTTATTTTCAGGAGCACATAAGCATGACATTTATAAATACTGCAATAACTTCACTGACGTATAAGTTTTGGCTGTACGGATTCCCGAAGGAATATGCGCATAAAGATCCTGAACGAAGACCAATGAATTATTTGTGCTAATTAAATATTTGTCGGCTTATAAAGACTTTTTAATGAACCTCCTGTTCCAAATATATTTGATTGAATTAAATAGTCTACGGGGTGTAAAAAGACTGCTACCGAAAACTGAGGGGTTTCAATCAGACCATGATTCTGAACATATTTAACAGGGTGTAAAAAGACGTCTACCGAAGCCGAAAGGGGTAGGTACAGCATCCCAAAACACAACCAAATCCAAAAGGATTTTACGAAAAAAATCATTATATCCGGAGAAAACAGCGTTTGAAGATCACTGTTTGCGTATGTACTGGGCGCGTTTTTATACGTAGATTACTGGATTTTGAGTTTTAATTGTTTTTTTCTTTTATAAATGAAATGATTAGGTAGGTATGGTCTTATTATGTTGTACTAGTAGCAAAAAACTAGAAAATAAAATAAAATGACGTAGTGAAGTCAAAAAAAGTTTTTTTCGATAAATATGTTCAGAATCATGGTCTGATTGCAATCCCTCAGTTTTCGGTAGCAGTCTTTTTACACCCTGTATACTATAATAGTCTGAGCGGTTTCACATTATCCGATCCGATATCGGTATCAGACGCCGATACGATGGCAGGGCAAGTAAAATGTATGAAATTGATAGCTCCGATATCCGATATCGGATCGGACAATGTAAAAGACAGGTACATATTTGATACATTTTATCGGATCCCATATGTGAAAACGCTCTGACTCGCTCTCAGGCATTCGCAGACGCAACTAAATAATGTGAAAGACAGGTACATATTTGATACATTTTATCGGATCCCATATGTGTAAACGCTCTGACTCGCTCTCAGGCATTCGCAGACGCAACTAAATAATGTGAAAGACAGGTACATATTTGATACATTTTATCGGATCCGATATGTGAAAACGCTCTGACTCGCTCTCAGGCATTCGCAGACGCAACTAAAAGTGAAGTGCGAATGTTATCCAAAAACGTTCATGCGATCTAGTTCCGTTATTAAACTAATATGCATTTTTCTTAGGTAGCTTTTACCCAGAAATTACAACACATGTAGTACATATTCTTTGACGACCTCTGTAGCGCAGTGGGCGAAGGCCCACCGTCGACGCAAAAGGTTGCGGGTTCGATCCCCGTGGCGGGACCAATGTTTGTATGATCTACAAATATTTGTCTCTGGTCTGGGTGTTTTTATGTATAATATGTATGTATTTACAAACAAAAAGTATATAAGTAATATATCAGTCATCTAGTACCCATAACACAAGCTCTGCTAACTTTGGGGCTAGATGATGCTGTGTGAAAAGTCCAGCATTATTATTATTATTATTTATTATATAATCCTAACGCGTGCACCGTGAAAACTCGAAGATGGGATATCTTCGAGTAGGACCTGGGACTTTTTTCTTTTTCCGGTTTTCGTCGGTGACGTTTGTGTGTGACTATGAACGTAACATAACCTAGAATATAAAATAATATACACTCAACAATTTTTACACGGAAATGCGAAACATTCCCAAGTGACTGCAGGCAAAGCCGCGGGGCGCAGTAAATTCCAAGAGGGACTCGTTTTAATATCTTCATAAACATTAATTATCTATCATACAAACATTACAACCTTCATTATTCAGCTCGGAGCACCTGGGCCGTCTAGACGAGCCATAAAACCTATACGTGTATACTTAGATATGACTATACAAGGTGTAATGATAGCTTGTAGCGGAAAGTCATATGGGAGCTTTTCAAGCATTCGAAGTAAGTCAAGTTTTTGCTTACTTGATCAGTTTGAAAGTATGTATAAGGAAAAACAACGGTATTCTACTTCTCCTTATCGTGTCACCAGTTCTTTCGAAGTGTGGTGAAAGGATTTTAAGTGCGCCTCAAAGAGGCTCCTTTCGTGCACTGCACTTTCGTTTTTTGATTCTACGACATGCCGGTTTTCCTTCACCGTTTGAGAGTACTGGCGTAGTACACATACATTTTCGACAGAAAAACTCATTGGCGCACGACCGGGATTGAACCCATGACCTTACGATCGGAAGGCGGGGCCACTACCACTATACCACCAGTACTCAGTTAAGATAGTTACAGTTAGTACGGTACATTACTAATAAGCATTACTCGCGCCTTAACCAATTTGGATGAAACTTGAAACAAATATAGATCAACTGAAGCGCGTGTAAAAAAACTTGTGTACAACACTTTGTCATGTAGAGTCTCACAAAAAAGATTATTTTAAAGTTAATAGAAATTGTTAACCTAATCTTAGGTGTCGTGATTTGTGGTGTCGTTCACAGATCATCGGACGCCTGTCAAACGACACCGCGCGGTATTTATTTTATTTTATTTATTTAATCTAGTTGTTATTATAAACAAAGTCCAGGGAGAATCATAGCAAAGCTTTCAGAGTTAAAATATAACTCTTAGTTAATTTATTAATAATTTCATTTCAAAATTCAATATGGAGAAGCAAGCGAGGGTTTTCAGTTTTTGAAAATGATTTCAGTACACCCTGTATAAAAACGAGTAGTATGTGCTTATAGCCAGCTCTAAACTTATCTTGTTAGATCAATATTAGAAACTGTAAAAAGTGATCGAGCGAAGTGAGGTCTCCCTTCGTGACAGTTAGAGGGGATTGTGCTTCCGTCCTAGATAAAATAATAGCTTCCGTTAAATAAAAAAGTTTTTTTTAACCGACTGCAAAAAAAAATTATATTCTAAGGTTTATGTACCTGCTATTTTGTTAACCAATGACAGTGTTTCCATGTACATACATAAGAACGTAAGTTTAATATTTACTTTTTAAAAACTAAAAAGAATGAAGACTTCAAGGTTTGACTGAGGGCATCAATGACAATGAGGTATTTTGAGTTTTACGGAAAAAGTATCTATCTTGCAGGATTGTCATTTTTCAAATATTAAAATCCTAGAAACGCTCTTCCGTACTAACAATGTAACAATCTATGGACTGTGTCGCGTCTGCGCACTTCGCATTGTGACGTTTTGACCTATGTAAGTGTCGTGACGGCATCGAACGCTTTTTTTCCAGCCCCCTTCCTCGATACCGTCCTAAAAGGAACTTCGTTTCATTAAGAAATACTTACAACCAGCTTCCATTGGTCTCCCGTGCGATGGAACGACGAAGCTCCACTTCTGCCCTGATCCACACCAGCGCAGCCAGGAGTATCAGGAACCGGAACACTGAGCCCGTCATCTTCAGCGCATGCTCAGATATTTATATCAGGCGTTTTTTTTCCACATTTTTATTATTTTAGTTAGGCGTTTATTTTCACATTTTAGGTTTTTTTATTGTTTATTTTTTATCACACAAGAAATTAAGCTATAACTTTTGTTTTAGGTAATGAAATGCAATTTACTGCTCTATAACTTGTTCATTTTCACATTTTTAAGAATTTATTTGTTAGGCGTTTATTTTGACATTCTAGGGTTGTTTTTTTATTGTTTATTTTATCTACAAGGACCTTATTACTTCTCGCAATAAAAATAAATATGGCTCGTTCTGAAACTTAAGATTTAATCAGTAAGTACTTTCCTAGGTGCTAGGTGAACGTGAAAGTGTGTGTGAAACTATGGGGCTTATTACAAGAAAATGAGCCTAGTTTAGACCAAGTCTAACTAAAAAACTGACTAGAAAAACGATTTTTAAATACTCGTACATAGAACGCTTTTTTGTGGTGACAGTTTTGTTTTGACATGTGTCAATATAGGGTTCAACCAAGGTTTTACGTTTTTATAATAAGCAGCTAAACGTTTAGGAATGCAAAAAGTTATGAGTATGACACTCTGGTGATAGATTATTTACCTATCCTTATAGCAGAACATCAGACAAGACCCTTATATATTGAAATACTTACCTATGTGGACAACTGACTACTCCCTATACTTATATTATTATTTAGTCATTCTTGTCCCACTGCAGGGCAAAGACCTTCTTTCCCTTCTTCCACTCTTCGCGATTTAACGCTGTAACAGAGCAGGTTCTCAGGTGAGAGCCTAGCTCATCTCGCTATCTCATCCTGGGTCTTCCACGTCTCCGAGTCACATTTTGGGGGGTCCATGTGGCTCGTTTTGCCCACAAATTTTTCGATATGCGGCAGACGTGTCCGGCCCATACTTATAATAATAATAATATTATTTTATAAAAAACTTTATAATTATTATAAGTTTTTTATTCAGACAACAAGAGTCCACGAAATGTTAGTAAAAATGTTACGCAATAATATATTCATAATCTGTTTTTACGTTTTTTATAACTCATAACCTCATCCCATTCAGTCAAAAGAAGAAAAAACTAAATATTGATTACGAAAGAAACGCTTAAAAATCATAGACAGATCACCTCTGTAGCGCAGTGGGCGAAGGCCCGCCTGCGACGCAAAAGGTTGCGGGTTCGATCCCCGCGGCGGGACTAATGTTTGTATATTATCTGCAAATATTTGTCTCGGGTCTGGGTGTATATCAGTCATCCAGTATTCATAACACAAGCTCTGCTTACTTTGGGGCTGGATGATGCTGTGTGAAAAAGTCCAGCATTATTTTGAATTTAGATCTTTATAAAAATATATTTATAGAAATAAACAACTACGATTGTACAGACCAAGAAATATCTAAGGTTCTAAGCCTTTCATCCAATTGAGCATAGCTTATAAGCTGGTAGTAATGCTGTTAGCGGCTACTTATAGGATAATCCCTTGTCAGACTAACGAAGTACCTTTACAGTTGTTCCCTTACGAAGGCGGGTTGGACTTAATTGTGTGTGTAGATGTACATGCACATGTTTGTGACGAATGAGCGCTCAGTATCGCTTACGCACACAGAAACCAATCCACACAAACAATTATGACCATCCTGCCTTCGTGTGATAGAGGCATAGGAGCCATTGATAAGTACAGGGTGTACGGTAAATGCTCCCGATAATACGATTGGTTGCAGAAAATATTTCGTGATTTGAAACCGAATTAATCGCGTTTCAACCAACGTGGATGTATACCTAAAAAACCCTATAAATAAACCATAACTGAGGCCTTGAAGCGGTATAAAAACTCTCTCAAAGATGGCTACTAACCTCATACCAGCTAGCTTAAGAACGTACCTAAAGTAGATAATATATTTTTTCAACTGATTTCATTTTTTGTTTTGACTTTAATTAAGTTTAATTTTAATTTTAAATTAGCTTTAGCTAGTCATCAGTTCCTATATTTTTACTACAAATGTTGTGCATGCCTATAATTGGCATACATTCTATAAAAAAGACTCATAAAATGTTAATAATAATGTGAATTATGTATGCTGTTGGTGTTGCCTAAATAAATAGGTAAATAAAATAAAAATAAAGTATATCAACGAATAATATAATAAAAAAGTATTTCTCTACATTTACATCGCGACTCGGCTAAAACCAGATTTCACAACAAAACCAAATGTTGAAAAATAAGGTTGTTATTGTTATCAAAAGGTTTTTACAACAAACGATTTTCAATACTAAAAATAAACCCGACTTTAGTGTTGGATTCAGCAGACTTATTATCTAACTTGAAATCCATTCCCAGTTGTCATCCCAATAGAGCTTAACTCATCACACAATACGTAAATGACAATTGAAGTCCAGAATAGGTTTCAAATGTCAAAATGAAGTCCATTGTCCATCATTGCCAGTTAAATTAGGTACATCCAGGTCGATAATTACAAGCAATTATATGTTTTTAGAGTTTATAGGGAAAGTATCAATTCCTCAGAAAAAAAACTGAACAAAATTACAAGCATACAAACTTTCCGATGAGATAATGATAGTAGGATTTTATTTAGTACGGATTATAAAAATTTTTGAAAAAAAAAATTGAACCGACTTCACAGAACACAAACAGAAGAACCTTCTACACACTAAAAAGAGAAAAATAAGAATATAATTTGAAGTCGGTGCCAACTATTCATTTACATCTAAGAAATTCAAAAGAACTTGGGTGCAAAATTGTATCCTGGTACGCTATCGCTCGATTTCTTTTTTTGATAGGTAGGTACCTAATCGTATTCACTTGGCACCGACTTCAAATTATATTCTTATTTTTCTCTTTTTAGTGTGTAGAAGGTTCTTCTGTTTGTGTTCTGTGAAGTCGGTTCAATTTTTTTTTTCAAAAATTTTTATTTTTCACTTTTTAGTGTAAGTAAATAAATACTGTGTAAATAAAAGTGTATGTGTAAATAATATAGTAAGCTACGAGTACATTAAGACTTTGCTTATCGTAGCTTAAGTAGGAAAGGATAAGAGAAGTCATGGGCAGACCTACTAAAGGACAGACCGGAGTTCAGCAAGGGGGAAAACTATCAATCCATAAGGAAAAGAAATATTTTGTACTACCTCGGGTGTAATACCCTTTCAAACTATTTAATGTTTGACTCAGATTGTGAGTCAGGGTGTGTTGTGTAGTGAGAATGAGGTTTTTTTAATGTTACGGGAAAACTGTCAATCCCTCAGGAAAAAAAAATATATGGCGCCACCTTGAGAGTATACCTCTTTTTAACAAAAAAAAAATTTTGGAAATCGGTCCACAATTTTCTTAAAGTTCAGTGATTGTTTTAGTTTTACGGGAAAACTATTAATCCCTCAGGAAAAAAAAATATGTGGCGCCACCTTGAGAGTATACCTCTTTCTAACAAAAAAAAAATTTTGGAAATCGGGCCACAATTTTCTTAAAGTTCAGTGATTGTTTTAGTTTTACGGGAAAACTATTAATCCCTCAGGAATAAAATTTATATGGGACCACTATAAGAGTATACCCTTTCAAACAAAAAAAAAATTTTGGAAATCGGTCCACAACTGACGGAAATATCGTTTTCTTAAAGTTCAGTGATTGTTTTAGTTTTACGGGAAAACTATTAATCCCTCAGGAAAAAAAAATATGTGGCGCCACGTTGAGAGTATACCTCTTTCTAACAAAAAAAAAATTTTGGAAATCGGGCCACAATTTTCTTAAAGTTCAGTGATTGTTTTAGTTTTACGGGAAAACTATTAATCCCTCAGGAATACAATTTATATGGGACCACTATAAGAGTATACCCTTTCAAACAAAAAAAAAAATTTGGAAATCGGTCCACAACTGACGGAAATATCGGTGAACATACATAAAAAAAAAAAAAAAAAAAAAAAACATACATACAGCCGAACATATAACCTCCTCCTTTTTTTGAAGTCGGTTAAAAACTCTAGAAAATCGTTACCTATAGGATTAAACTAGTGCTTATATTCATTAATTTGGTGTTTATATTGGTATTTATTGGTTAGTACCTATTTCGTTATAAGATTTTCTTGAGCAGGAAATAGAAATCTTTATTAGAAAGTTGTTTTTGCTACAAAAACCAAGTTATCTAAAGGTAATCAGCAATACAAAGTTTTCTCTTAGACATTTTTCAAGGCTTTACTTGAACGAAAATTGAAAGAGTTTAGAGCCAGTGTCCATAAACAGTTTGAGAATTAAAAGTTCCTTTTTAATACCTAATCCTATTTAATAAAAAAATATTTGCTTACACATTCTCGTAGAATTTAAAACGGGTTCACGACTGTATCCCCAAGGTGCGGTAGACATTCTCTCAGATCTTTTTTATGTAACTTATTCCAGATCCTTTGAAGATGTCTAAGGGGGGGGGGGGGTAGTCAGAGGCATGTCCAAACATATTTGATGTAATTATACTTATTATAATGATTCCCCACTCAATAAAAAAAGTAAAAATTCAAACTCAAAAAGCATTGATCCAGTGAGACCACTTTAGGATCACAAACAATCAAAGAAATTATTACTAACTTGTATACTCACGCGTAGTGCCTAGGTCCTTAATAAGTCTTTATGTAGGTTATTCTATATCCCTGTTTTACGTCCAATATCGTGGCGAACCAGGGCAACAAAAATAAATCGTATCGTAAAGCCTAAAACGCATTAAAATCCATTCATGTCATATTACAGAAATTAGTAACGCCATAGCTTTTCTATTGTGTTCGTAAAATTAAATTTACTTGGGACCTGCCTACATTGAATTTATGATATTAATTTAAATATAGTTGTATGTTCCGTGATTATTTTTAATGCGTTATTAACTGGAAATCATTTGATATTTTAATCGTAAACACGCGTGTTTAAATGTTTTATCTAAATAACTTATGCTTATGATCGAACTGAGTGTAAATTCTAAAGTTCATTTAGAAAAGCTTAGGTGGTAAGGTAGCTTTTATAATTGTTATTACAAGATTATATTTTTTATACTTACTAAGTTTAATAATTATAAAAAAAAACAGGCTCACGACTGTATCCCCAAGGTGCGGTAGGCATTCTCTCAGATCTTACTTATTCCAGATCCTTTGATCTTTTTTTTTTAAGCCGTGTTGGCCGAATGGGGTTGTACCTCGACTTTTAAACCGAAGGTTGTAGGTTCGAATCCCGGCCGTGTATCAATGGATTTTGCGTTTCGTAAAATTTATATGTGCTTTAACACGTGCTCTAAAACGGTGAAGGAAAACATCGTGAGGAAACCAGTTAGTGTTCTTATAGGCGGCGATGGGCTTGCAACCTGTCACGTATGGAATACTAACTTCTGCAAGATGTGGGCTTTTATCAAATATGTGTCTGGACATGCCTCTGACTACCCCCCCTTAATAATTATCACACTGCTTAAAATAATTAAATAATATGAGTAAGTATGTGGATGGATATACCGGTAGGGGTAGGCCTAAGAAAAGATGGATAGACTGTGTGAATGCGGATATGTTTGTGAAAGGAGTGAGTTCTGATATGACGGGTGATAGAGGGAAATGGAAGAGAGAAACATGTTGTGCCGACCCCACTTAAGTGGGATAAGGGCAGGAAGAAGAAGAAGAGTAAGTATCGTTAAATTTTAATAACTATCTATTAGCCTAGTGCGGGGTTTGTGGTAAATTATTTATAATATTAATTGTTATATTTATGTATGTTTTATTTATAAATTGAAATTGTTTTTAATTAGTTGTCAAGACTGCGTCGTTAGTCTTATTTAAGATCAATTCAGTTTTGGTTTTTGTGATAGTGGATGTACTCGTAAGTAAGTAATGATAAGTTTGTATGATGCTGTGTGAAAAGTCCAGCATTATTTATTTATTATTTATGTAAAATCTTGACCATACGCGAGTAAAGTCACAAACTGAAGTTAGTAAATACTATTCATGAGTTTATTTAATACTCGTAGATTAGATAGAAGCTTCTAATACGATCCACTAATCTAAACAGCTTTTGATTACCTAATAGTTTTTCAAAAGATTTTAAAATGCATCCCAAAAATTTGCATGCGGGGTTTGAACCAACGTCCTTACCGATCCGTGGTAATGGTGTTTGGGATGCATTTTTAAAAATCTTTAGATATCCCCGTTTTACAGTGAGAAATAAACACTATAAAATATAATCTTTTTTTTTTCAAGTTGAGCTATCTATAGATCGTTTCTAAAGATAGCTTGACTAATCCTGTTGTATTTATCTTTAAACCTTTTAAATATGTGTCGAAAGATTTAATATCCTCAGTAACTATTCTTTGTATTAAGTATATTAATCTGCTTATCTATTTTCAACCGACTTCAAAAAATGAGGAGGTTCTCAATTCGTCTGTATGTTTTTTTTTTTTTTTTTTTTTGTGTCTTGTTACGCGATTGCTCCGCCATTTGTTGACCGATTTGCAAAATTCTTTTCATGTTTGAAAGGGTATACTCCAGAGGTGGTCCCATATAAATTTTATTCCTGAGGGATTGATAGTTTCCCCGTAAAACTCTAAACACCTTCCCTCCTAGCCATGTCACAAATAGAAATCGAATCGACAGCTTGACGCCCTGAGTCACACCGCGTTTCGAGTCAAACATTGAAGTCGGTTTTCTTTTTAGTATAAAAACGTAATTATATAATCAAACGAACGATATTTTATTTCATGTAAAAAGTAATAATCTCACTTTGAAAGTCTATTTCATTGTCAACATCACACAAACAAACCTTTATTTCCTTTTATCACTCACTCATCCTCATGGTTTGTTTAACCATCAAAGCCTTAAGCACTAACATAACCACTCTTAACTTTTTGCATTCCTCTCATACAAAACAAAACACGCGACCTAAACCGCATTCACATTGCGTAAACTTTATAACATTAAGTTTCGATTTATAAGAACACACGTGCGTTCTCTTCGGCATCTCACAGCAGACTGATGGTGGACTGGACGATGTTTCGGGACTTTAGGAAGGCTGTATAGACTAGTTTTTTTTTAGGTTTCGCTCGCGTGTAGCACCTACCTATGATGTAGTTCAGATCACCTAGATTCTAGACTGTGTTAAATTGAGAGAAATTTTGTTAAAATTCTCTACGTCGGTCAAGTTTCATCTACTATTTTATAAGATGACTGCGAGCTGGTCTGATGATGGAGAACGGATTTTTTTTTATGATGAATGTGTCGGCTCTTGACCTCGAAACATACACAGGTAAGAATGAGGTCTACGATGGAGCGAGCTTACCCAGAAGGTGCCTATTAACTCTCTTAAAAACAACAGGGTCGTAGCTCAGCGGAAATACAGACGCTGGAAGCTGATTCCAAATGATTGGAGTACGCATAATAAAATAACTTTGAAATCGCGTTCTAATTAGTGGAATATCAACCAGGAACTCCTCAGAAAATAGGTTGATTGAAATGAAATTTTGTACTTAAATAAATAACTTACATCGGAGACGTCTCTCACGGTAACCCATTAAAAGCTTGTACTATTTTTGTTTTCAAAAATACTTATTAAAGTAGAGGTAAAAATAAATAAAGAAAACAAATATTTCAGATATAACCAAGTGGTAATAATTTAAATTAGAATTTTAAGGAAAGAATTCTATTGGATAAAATTGTTGCTTGCTTGCATTGAAACTCTCATTGGAACAAAGTTCTTTTTCGGACGGTATCGGATTCTTTTTTTATTCTATTTTTGCGTCACGACACATGTATATGTCAAATCGTCACAGTGCGAAATGCGCAGCCGCGATACAGTCCATAGACTGTTACATTGCTAGTACGGAAGAGCGTTTCTAGGATACCTAATTGACAATTAATTTATTATTAAGTTGAAATTCCCAGTATAGAAAAGTACTCTTGGCTTCGTTCCAACCGAGTGTTCAACACTTCAGTACTTTTTAATAAATGATAAATAAACCAGGCAGACCACCAGCCAAAGGTCTGATGACATTGTAAAGGCGGTGGGAAAACATTGGGTTCGACTGGCACAGGAGCGGAAGCAGTGGCGTGAAAATGAGGAGGCCTATACTCAGCAGTGGGTGGATGTGGGCTTATTAGATAGATAGATAGAAATATAATAAAAAAAACTTTGAATTGCTGACATTTAACTATCCCATTTGAACTCACTAACTTCTAACTTGCAAAATATGACTAAAAAAATTTTAAAAATCGTATTCAGATTTTTTTTATGTAAAAGACCTCAACGCGCGATGAACCTCAACGACGAATAGCATACTGCGTAGGTGTAGTCAGAGGAGTTCTTTTGTACCTACAAATAGGTACTTACATTGGCCTTTATTGTGTCGAAGATATTTTTTTGTTACGAAGTTCCTTTTCGGACGGTATCGAAGAAAAACAAACTGAGGGCTGAGAGATTTTTTTTTACCGTCACGGCAGTCACGTCACGAAATCGTCACAGTGCAAAGTGCGCAGCCATGGCTAGGAGGGAAGGTGTTTAGAGTTTTACGGGGAAACTATCAATCCCTCAGGAATAAAATTTATATGGGACCACCTCTGGAGTATACCCTTTCAAACATAAAAAGAATTTTGCAAATCGGTCAACAAATGGCGGAGCAATCGCGTAACAAGATACAAAAAAAAAAAAAAAATACAGACGAATTGAGAACCTCCTCCTTTTTTGAAGTCAGTTGAAAAAAACTATTTTGGCATGTAGGTAATTGTGTTCTTACACATACACCAATACTCATAGTTTGTCTGTTTGTTACCTTTTTACACGAAAATGAAATGACACGGATAAAGGTTGGTATCCCAAGGACTAGGAGGGACATCATAGGTACTTTTTATCCCGAAAAAATGAAATAATCCCAAGAAACCGCGGGTCACATCACGGTAGCAGCTAGTGGGTATAAGCACGGTAGAATAGAGTAAAAGACAAATGAGTTAAGGCAAAAGCATCTTTTCTACGACCGCAATAAAACTCAAAATCGTCCGAATGAAAATGTAATTTTCTCTATTCTACCGTAGATAAAGCGTACTCATGCTACGGGGGCTGTAGGTGGTGATAAAACCACACCTATTCTATAAGTGCCGTTATACGCCGTGTACTGTACACAGCTAGTGCCATTCTAACGGCCGTGTACTGCAAGAGATGTAGCTACACGCAACATCTATGCTAATGAATATCCATCCATCTTTTTATAAAATTTATTTACTCGTTAGAGAATACTTAAGTAATTTATGAGATTTAGTAAGTACCTACCTTCTATGTGCAGTTTACAATGTTTTAAATCTAAGTACCTACGATTTAAAAATGCAAATGTATGGAGTTTTGTTATTTCTTCACGCTGAAAATGCTGAACTGGTTTAGATTTTTGTTATGAAGATAGATTATATTCTGGATTGTATAGTATAGGCTACTTATTATCCTGTAAAAGTGAATTTGTTAGAAAAGTGAATTTGTTAGAAAAGTGAATTCACTTTTTTTTTTTAGAAAAAGTAATTCATTGAAAAATTTATGTGGTAGGTTACCTAACCTACCACATAAATTTTTCAATGAATTACTTATTCGTCACATCAGGGTGTGGATAATGATGATGATTATGATGCATGTATGTTAACCATATACCCTTACATAGCATAAATAAAATAATCGTTAAAATTTGGGTCAATTTCCACTTTTGATATTTTTTTCAAAACTCTACATCGTTAGTGTTCCTTGCGCCATCTAGTAGCGGTGTGATATGAGAAGAGGTTACAAAGGTTCTCAAAGAGCAAATCTAGAGTAGGAAATGGTACCGCTACTCATTAATAGATGGCGCTAAAAACTGTCCCAACTATCTGACGGTAGATGTCATCATTAGTGTTTCAAAGTATAGCTAGAGTTGATAGAGTGTGTGGTAGAGCAAAGGTACCATGCTAAATCTATGGGTAGAGCTATTTGGTTTTGAAATGCATTAATGTCTGTTTATGTACTTATGCTAGCTGTAGACCAACTTAGTGTTTACTGATTTTTGTGTATGGTTTTTATGATCTAAAATAATCTAGGTAAATCGTATGAATTATGGGCTGGCCATTTTCATTTTAGACCTACCACGACCTACTTAGGTAAATCTAATCCAGTAAAAATAAGCTAGCATCTAAGGTATTCAGACTGTTTTAAACCTAGGTACCTATAATTTGAATACAAAAAAAATATTTAAAAATAAATAGTCTTTACCAAAAAATTTAATTACTAAAATCGAACTCGATCCGCGTTCCATTCTGGAACACGTTAGGTAGGTATTCGAAATTCATATTTGGAACGCTCAACCGGTCGCCCTTGTAATAGTTGGCTGGTGTTATCAAAAGGCCAGCGTAAACTGACCCATGACATAAGTTTACTAAGTTTGAGCTAAGTCTTATTTCTCAGAGATAGAGGTTGTGGTCCCAGTTGACAGGGGTCTTGGTAAAGTGGGCGCGTCGTCGGCAAGTGCAGCGCGAACGAAAATATACGGCGAGCCGAGTTGTTTTGCCGCCTTATCACTCGTGTCAAAGATCATGCGACTGGAGAGATGTACCAAAATGCGTCTTTAATCAGTGAACGATATTTACTTATCTATTTCCAAAGGTTTTACTGTCATTTATTTATCTAGGTCACTGCTTATCGTACGTATGTGTGTATGTTGTTGAAAACACTGACAAAAAGGCTGTTATGTAGAGCTACTAGATATCTTTTTTAGGAAATCTATTGAGGACTTAATTTTATTAAGGAACCAATTAAGAAAATACTTTTATTGCGAAATCCAATATTGTCGTAGATATACTTACTATTTCCAATATGTAGTACTTACCTTACCTATGCCCAAAACGCACCAAACGACGTAATGTTTTCTGTCACAAGGCTTTCGCGTTATTGGTTATAAGTACCTAATGAATAATATAGGTACACAAAATTTTGTTTCTGGGATATCATAAATGCTGACGATTCTCTCAGTAGGAAAAAAAGCAGACTCATCTGCTTAGGTCTTGTACATATAATCTCTCGAGCGGGTGTAGGGCGCCGTGCGGGGCGGAGGCGGGATCTCGGCCCGCCAACTTAAAAATGCCGCCGCAGAGCCTTCGAATCGATACGAGGCGCGTCACGTGCCGCCAGCGCCGACCAATGACAGCGCGCGCCGCGGCCCGCGGGGAGGCACCCGCTCTCCGCACCGCCAGTGCACGAGGACGCGCCAAACAGAGCGGACGTACGCCGCCCGCGCTCTCGACAAATACGAGTTTCTCCGAAAACCGGTCCGATGCATCGTGACATGTTATAGTGTGCAGTGGTCGCTATGAGTGCGTGGACGGAGGAAGCGCTCTCCTGGCGGGATGAGAGGCTGGGCTTGACCGAACTGCCGGCCAGTACGAACAGGAGGAAACTACGCAGCGCCCCTTACAGACTACACCGGCCTCATTTGCCGCCAACTCACGTGTCCGAAGTGCCGACGGAGACATCGGGGACGCATATATCGAGGCTGTACCCGGAGATCTTGGCGCTGATATTTGAAAGGCTGCCGGTGAGAGACAGGGGACGCGCTGCACAAGTTTGCCGAACTTGGCGAGACGCAGCTGATCGCCGGTCCGTGTGGCGCGGAGTGGAGGCGTCGCTACACCTGAGGCGACCCGCTCCGGTGCTGTTCCAGTCACTCGCTAGGCGGGGAGTCAGAAAACTGCAAGTATTATCACTCCGAAGAGGATTGCGAGATGCCGTCTCATCGTTACCGGGATTGGAATCTCTATCTCTCAGCGGATGCTACAGCGTCACGGACACGGCTCTGGCGAGCGCGTTCGCGGCGGAAATGCCTTCGTTGAGACGGTTAGATCTATCATTATGTAAACAAGTCACAGATTCGTCACTTGGACGTATAGCGCAATCGTTGAAGAACTTAGAAGAGTTAGAGCTGGGTGGTTGTTGCAATATAACCGACACAGGGCTGCTGTTGATAGCCTGGGGCCTGAGGAAGTTGCGTCGGTTGAATCTACGATCATGCTGGCACGTGAATGACGCTGGGATAGCTCATTTATGCGGAGGAGGTGAAGCCAGAGGAACGCCAGAGCTCGAGCATCTGGGATTACAAGACTGCCAAAGGTTAACAGATGAAGCGTTGAAGCACACAGCGACAGGGCTTCCTAAGCTAAAATCCATAAACTTATCCTTCTGTGTCGCCGTCACGGACGCGGGGCTGAGGCATCTATCCCGGCTTCAGTTCCTGGAAGATGTGAATCTGAGGGCCTGCGACGGCGTGTCCGATACAGGCGTCGGCTACTTGGCGGAAAGCGGGCGGCTTTTGGCATTAGATGTCTCTTTCTGCGATAAAGTAGGCGACGAAGCCCTATCTCACTCGACCCTGGGTCTGTCCGGGTTGCGGTCGCTATCTTTGAGCGCCTGCCGCCTCACAGACGAGGGATTAGAGAGGGTCGCGAGGCTATCAGCGCTAGAAACGTTGAATATAGGACAATGTACGCGCGTAACAGATAGGGGACTGCTCGCTCTCGCCGAAGGGCTGCTCAATCTAAAGGCGATAGACTTGTATGGGTGTACGTGTATCACGCCGCTGGGCTTGGACCATATCGTGAAGTTGCCGAAGCTAAGTGTTCTCAACCTCGGCCTCTGGCATGTGCGGTGACCACACTAGTGTCTGTTCGTGTCTGTGTGAGTGCGACGCCATGTCGAGTGAACGAGTTCCAAGGTTGACTAGTAAGGACAGGACAGTGTCTAAGGAATTAACCAATTTTAAGATATTATTATTAGGATGGGGTCGCTTTCTTTGTATTTGTTTCGGAGTTATGTTGTTGTGATTGAGTTCATGTTTGGTTTCGTGGTAATTATGTTTTGAGATGTTTTGCAAGAAAGTTACCCCAGTACCTAGTCGCGATGTTGAGCCAGACCTTTTTGAATGATTTCTTATTGTTTTACGTAATTATGTTGAAAGTGATTCCGAACAAGTTTTTTAATGTCGAAAAGGTCTGGTTGTTCAAAGTTATTGCTCCATTAGTTAGGTAGGTATTTAGCCATTCTTCAAATTATAATTGTTTTTGATTCGACCTTAAGTGAACTGTTAGGAAACTATTCAATGTTAATCGTTAGGTTTTCTATTTTCATTTTCTTGTATATAAATTCGATTTCAACAATTTATGTAGTTAGTTGTTGGCTCAATCATTGAAATTATCATTGGTATTAAATTTGTTGTAATAAATCTATTTTAAAGCTCTTAAAGTCATCATTGTACTTCTATCATGTGCCTAAAATACTATAACATTCTTCTATATCGATATGATGATGCCAAATTTTTTAATTTAGTTGAAAACGTGCCTAAATTTTACCTACTTTATTGGAAAAATCTTTATAACATTAATTTTATTAAATTTAGTGAACGTACATTCCAATACTGTACTGTCTTCCAACATAATAACAAATTCATTCATCAAAGGACATTGATAACGAATGATTGTGTGCAACATTTTTATATAAAAAATATACTTATTTGACCTATGACGTTACAAAGTAGCATTTGATGAAGTCCAATAGATAAATCGTTGTATTTCAAGCCACTGTTTCACTACAATGCTACATTATCGAATTTTGGCGAACTATTAGCGTTGTGTGACAAGACAAGTGTAGCCTTGTTTCTTTATAGGCGAGACAAAGGCAATTTTCTTTGAATCCCTATCTGTAATGAAGTGACAACAAAAAATTACGAATGGCAAAGCAAAAAAATGTAATACCAAATCAGTTGCGCCTAGAAATGATGCACAGAATCCTGTGTTTTTTTTTATATTTGAATCCCAAATAATTACGATCTCGATTTATTATACGTAATTTTTGATATTTTAGAATAATTGTTTTATGTGATCTTTGCTTAAGGTCGAATAAGAAATGTAGGTACATTGTATACTTCGCAAAAAAGTTGTTTTGTACAAAACGAATGTAAAATAGGAGAAAATGTATTAAAAGTCATTGTTTAAGTTACAAATTAATATTGACATTTTATTTGACACCTTGCCCTTTAATAGAGAAACCGAATCTACCTTTTTTATAACATAATTTTGTGTAGTTTCTTATTTTATTACTTCGCACACAGTCATTAAGAAATAAAAATACGAAGACATGTAGAAAATAATTAGAATGAAATATAAACCTTATTGCACATAATAAAAAGTAAAGTGGACCACACGATTTCAAAAACAACCAAGGCAACCCTACCACTGAAAGCAATCTCTTCCAGGATACCTTTGGATGGACCGGATCAAAAATTAACTGATGAGGAATAAAACACAGGCCTTTACATCTATATTAGATGACTTATGCAGCGTCAGGAGGCAACCTATGCCTACACTTAACGGGACGCTGTAGTGCCTGGGACATTGTTTGAGATGGCTTGCCCAGCACCTAAACTATCCTCTCAGCTTAATCAGCCGCCCACAGGAAAGACGACGTCAATACGTGTGGAGCTGACTAAGCTGCGGGTTTCCTCACGATGTTTTCCTTCACCGTTATGAGCTCGTGTTATAGCGCATATAAATTTTACGAAACGAAAAATCCATTAATGCACGGCCGGGATTCGAACCCACGACCTTCAGATTCAAAGTCGAGGCACAAGTCCATTCGATCAACACGGCTGTGGATGATGAACTAATGAGGATAGTAAAACAAATAAGATAATAATTAAATTAATTAGGTAATGCCTAATAACTAACTTAAGGCATGATGACCGAGGTTCTAAATATGAACAAACGTCATAAAATACTCTTTGGATTCAAAATAATGAAATAGTATTTCTACATTGATAAAAAACTCCTTTCCATTTAAAAAATAATATTTATTTATACAAAGATAAGATTGCTAAGTAATGATAATGAATGTGAAGAGATAAGAAAGCAATATATTTTTTTAAGGAAAAGTTTCATGTTGACAAAAACAAATACTAATAAAATACTCTTATTATTATTTATTATTATTAATAGTCTGTAGTGTCCCACTGCAGGGCAATGGTCTCCCTTCCCTCTCTCTATTCGTGTCTTCTGGGTAGGCTCGCTCCATTGTAGACCTCACTCTTGCCTGTGTAAGTTTCGAGGTCAAGAGCCGATCCATTCATCATTAAAAAAAAACACTATTTTGCAAATTGTATGTTGAAGAGAGCCTAGAGCCGTGTTGGTTTAATGGAGTTGTGCCTCAAGTTTCAATCCAAAGATCGTGGGTTCGAATCCCGGCCGTACATCAATGGAATTTTCGTTTCATAAAAAATTATATGCGCTTTAATACGAACTCTTAACGGTAAAGGAAAACATTGTGAGGAAACCCGCAGCTTAGTCAGCTCCACACGTATCGACGTCGTCTTTCCTGTGGGCGGCTGAGTAAGCTGAGAGGATGGTTTAGGTGCTGGGCAAGCCTATTCCATCTCAAACAATGTCACAGGCACTACAGCGTCCCGTTAAGTGTAGGCATAGGTTGCCTCCTGACGCTGTATAAGTCATCTAAAATAGATGTAAAGGCCAAATTTTTTTTTATGTTGAAGAAAATTTTACCTATCAATTTTAGCATCATGTAGATTTCTCGATATCTTATCTAAAGCCCCCTACCGTCAAATGGTGAAACTTTAGGGGGTCATGTACCCCAATTTGAGAAACCCTGTCTAGTTTCATCCATAAAATCTAAATAGGTACCTAGTCAAACTCCAGTGTCCCTATCGAACAGTTTCAGATTTGACTAAGTAACTCTAGGTACCTAGACTACCTACTCATTAAAGTGAGCTATGATGAAGTTATAAAAACATTAATTATTTTGTGTGATTGATGATCCTTAATTTATTACTTTCACTTTACAGACTCATAAAAGCCAACATTGTACATAAACCTGCTACAATTTTGTTTTTATTTTTTCTTTTGCAAGTACCTAGATATATAACTTATCTTCTTCGCTACAAATAACTGGCCCTTGATACATTTTTTTTAATTTGATCTCACTAGGTCGCCTTAGTACAATCTGTAATGTTAGCCAAAGTAGTAATAAATAAATAAATGTCTTTTTTTTTTTTTGGCTAATAAATGTCTTAATACAGCGAAATGCATGTTCGGAATCGACAGCAATCAATCACAGTGCAGGAATTGATCCGAATTTGACGTTTCTTGCAGAACTCTTCTTGACGTTTCTGTGATTAGTTGCTGTCGGTCGATTCCGATCCGTATGCATTACGCTGTATTATGAATCAAGGGCCTGATTATTTTTCAGAATAGGCAATGGAATTCTCTGTTTTTAAATGATTACGCTTTTTTATTTTACTTTGAGCAAATAATACAAGTGACAATTGGCGGCAATTTTCGAACGTCAAAGTGACAGTCACAAAATTTCAAAATTGGAACCGTCTAATAAAACCTTTGTTGACAAAATTATCATAGACACTAAACCTTCTACGTTTACTTTTACAATAGCAACTTTAGGATGCAAACAAACTAAATTGTTTTATTGACCCATTTCGTCTTTTGTAACCATTTTGGTGCCGCTTTTGTAGAAATGGTTGAATATACAAAACAAAACGGGATCACAACCAGTAGGTTTCTCAAATGAAACGTGGTAGAAATTCTCTTTCATTCTCTAAATTGGTTCTATGATAAGTAGTCACATATAATAAAACCTAGGCCTTTACATCTATATTAGATGATTTATACAGCGTCAGGAGGCAATCTATGCCTACACTTAACGGGACGCTGTAGTGCCTGGGACATTGTTTGAGATGGAATAGGCTTGCCCAGCACCTAAACCATCCTCTCAGCTAAATCAGCCGCCCACAGGAGAGACGACGTCAATACGTGTGGAGCTGACTAAGCTGCGGGTTTCCTCACGATGTTTTCCTTCACCGTTAAGAGCTCGTGTTAAAGCGCATAATATAAATTTTACGAAACGAAAAATCCATTGATGCACGGCCGGGATTTGAACCCACGACCTACGGATTGAAAGTCGAGGCACAACCCCATTCGGCCAACACGGCTCTCTCTCATTCTCTAAATTGATTCTATGACAAGTATTCACATAAGTAAATTCATAAAGGCACATGCCCACATTTGGCTAAAGTTGGCATTCCAAAAATAACATGTTTTCGCATTTTAAGTGCCCTTCAAAGAGGCTCATTACTTAGGTATTTAGTAAAAAGCTGTTATTTTGATATTACAAATAGACCCTTCAAGTTTATTATTGACTGGTATGGTAGGCGTTGTGTAGGAAGAACGTCTACCTAGATCATTAAAGCAAGTCTTGTTAATAGGTGTTTATATTTAAAAGTAGCTTCTGCCCACGGCTTTGCTCTCGGGCAGACAGACCTAATAGGTATACAAAAATAAATAGACTGAAATAATAGTTTAAAAAAAAATCATAACTGCGTACAAAGACGAATGAGAGTAAGTATAGGTACTACCTAATATTGAATGTAAAACGAATTTAAATTATAATTTCTAACTACTTTCACTACACTGAAAACTGTAGTCAAATTCCTTGCTCTACTTGTGTATGAATGATTTTTTTTTTAATTGTTGTTTTCCGTCAAAGAATTGCAAGTATTTAATAGACAGATGTTATGCTACTAACCCAGCACTAAGTTTTGTAAATTAATATACCAAGGGATTTGGTGTTTAAAGTCGTATAGGTTACGGTACAATTTTATTTACCGTGGCAACAATAATTTAATTTAGGGCTTGTAACATAATTAGCTATTATAGATCTTAAACGCTCGTAATAAAGCTTATATTTGCTTCAATCGTCCAAACCAAAATGGCGGACGAAAGATCCAGTTATAAGGAAAATCACTTTATTATTGCCGCAATAATGATGTCCATTATAAAACAATGTCATTTTCTAAGAGAACACGATAAAATCTTAGTTAAAAGTTGTAAAATTTTACAGTGTAATAAAATTATCAATAAAATAAGTATTTTAAAGCTGGCATTGAAGTGCCGACGAGGTCCGGCTTTGAGAGAATATCCCGAGTTTTAGAAAAACCGACCTTTGTTAAAAAAGGTTGGCAGCAAAAACAAATGAACGTTACATTGAGATACCAGTTACCTTCACGCCAATGGACACTTTACCAGTTACCTACATGCCAATGGACACTTTACCAGTTACCTACACGCCAATGGACACTTTACCAGTTACCTACACGCCAATGGACACTAATTCTTAACCGACTTTAACAAAAGCAGGAGGTTATAAGTTTGGCTGCATGTATGTTTTTTTTCTTATGTAATTTTATATTAACCTAACCTACGTGTAGGTGATAGAAAGAATCTATATTAAGATTACCTATATCTTTTTTTACATATAATATTACGTAAACATTTTAAAGTTTAGAAGCGTGTAGGTAAGTACCCTAAGTTTCAAGATTATTAAAAAAATTGCGGAGGCAAATAACTATCAAATCAAATACACATTAGCGATTGACGCAGCTGTCCTTGAACCATTGTTATAATCTTTGTTCTTTAAACCATGACCCCGGACACTTCACAGAACTCCATACAAATTCGCGGTCTAATTACTTATATTCCTAAAATTCCATTATAAATATTGATAAAACATTTTTTATCAGGTGAGTAGTTTTAGAGATTGCATGATAGGTATTTTTGAAGTGAAAACTTCTTTAGGCGCGTTAGCGACATAGAGGAATTAGTTTTGAAATGGATAAAAATCTTTGGATTCAACTAAGACGCTGTCACTTGACCTAAGATGCTTTAATGTCAAAACGCTAAGACGCTTTAATGTCAAAACGGTAAGACGCTTTACTGTCAAAACGGTAAGACGCTTTACTGTCAAGACCATAGATTTAGCATGGTACCTTTTTATGGTCAAGAAGCGCGATCTAGAAAACGACCAATTTTAGTCGCGCCATCTAGTTATAAATTTCAGAACTACTTTCAGTAACTGTTCTACACTGCATAAAGTTTAGGAATAGAGCTTTTGTTTACATTTAGATTAGATATAATAATTTAATAAATAATTACATTAGAATAAGCTAAATTAATTGGAGAAACTATAAAAAGGTCCCAGATCGAGCATTTTTATGTATTCTGGAATATTGTCAGTGCTGTGCATAGAGAAAAGTACCTACTATCTAATTGTGTTACATTACATACAAACTTACCGAGTGATGTGTGATTATTTCGGATTTTTTAGTACAGTGCATTGGTACATGACTCACACACAGCTGATTTCTCACTTTTTAACCGACTTCAAAAAAAGGAGGAGGTTATATGTTCGGCTGTATGTATGTTTTTTTTTATGTATGTTCACCGATATTTCCGTCAGTTGTGGACCGATTTCCAAAATTTTTTTTTTGTTTGAAAGGGTATACTCTTATAGTGGTCCCATATAAATTTTATTCCTGAGGGATTAATAGTTTTCCCGTAAAACTAAAACAATCACTGAACTTTAAGAAAATTGTGGCCCGATTTCCAAAATTTTTTTTTTGTTAGAAAGAGGTATACTCTCAAGGTGGCGCCATATATTTTTTTTTCCTGAGGGATTAATAGTTTTCCCGTAAAACTAAAACAATCACTGAACTTTAAGAAAATTGTGGACCGATTTCCAAAATGTTTTTTGTTAGAAAGTGTAAAGGACACACTCTCAAGGTGGCGCCATATTTTTTTTTTCCTGAGGGATTGACAGTTTTCCCGTAACATTCAAAAAACCTCATTCTCACTACACAACACACCCTGACTCACAATCTGAGACAAACATTAAATAGTTTGAAAGGGTATTACACCCGAGGTAGTCCAAAATATTTTCTTTTCCTTATGGATTGATAGTTTTCCCCCTTGCTGAACTCCGGTGTGTCCTTTAGTAGGTCTGCCCATGACTTCTCTTATCCTTTCCTACTTAAGCTACGATAAGCAAAGTCTTAATGTACTCGTAGCTTACTATATTATTTACACATACACTTTTATTTACACAGTATTTATTTACTTACACTAAAAAGTGAAAAATAAAACATTTTTGAAAAAAAAAATTGAACCGACTTCACAGAACACAAACAGAAGAACCTTCTACACACTAAAAAGAGAAAAATAAGAATATAATTTGAAGTCGGTGCCAAGTGAATACGATTAGGTACCTATCAAAAAAAGAAATCGAGCGATAGCGTACCAGGATACAATTTTGCACCCAAGTTCTTTTGAATTTCTTAGATGTAAATGAATAGTTGGCACCGACTTCAAATTATATTCTTATTTTTCTCTTTTTAGTGTGTAGAAGGTTCTTCTGTTTGTGTTCTGTGAAGTCGGTTCAATTTTTTTTTTCAAAAATGTTTTATTAATTTATTTGTTGAACCCAATTCCTGAATTGAGTTGGTATAAAAATTTTTGAAAAAAAAAATTGAACCGACTTCACAGAACACAAACAGAAGAACCTTCTACACACTAAAAAGAGAAAAATAAGAATATAATTTGAAGTCGGTGCCAACTATTCATTTACATCTAAGAAATTCAAAAGAACTTGGGTGCAAAATTGTATCCTGGTACGCTATCGCTCGATTTCTTTTTTTGATAGGTACCTAATCGTATTCACTTGGCACCGACTTCAAATTATATTCTTATTTTTCTCTTTTTAGTGTGTAGAAGGTTCTTCTGTTTGTGTTCTGTGAAGTCGGTTCAATTTTTTTTTTCAAAAATTTTTATTGATTAAAACTTATCCTATGACAAATATGTATGATAATTTTTCCTAGCAGCATTTTTTCAGAAGTAAGTATTTTTACTTGTGGCTTGAAGAAAACCAGAGAGGAGCCGGAACATTCCCAAAGCTATTTCTATCCAACTAGATATGTAGGTACAAAACCTTCCTAATCCAAAAATCCGTTTGATCTAGCTTTTGTCTTACTTTCAGTTTGCCCAACGGATCTAGGCATTCGTGAAGTTAGCAGATTGTCTGCGCAGTGACCACTTTTTCATACAAAATTGTGTTCTGCGCAGACAAATGGCTAACTTTACAAATGCCTAGATCCGTTGGGCGAACTGTACTCTTGAGTTGCATGAAGCTACTAATAACTATCAGTGATGGTGTTTATAGGGGTTGCACAGACACTTTTCAAATCATTGATTTGTCAAATTGTATATGTTGCGTTTACTATAAATTTAACTTTTAAATTATTACAATTGTTCAACAATAACACTTTATTTTATCTAAAACTCTGCTTGTACATTTATACTAGATGATTTATACAGAATCAGGAGATTCAGGAGCGAACCTATGCCTACACTCAAGACGATGCTGTAGTGCCTGGGACATTGTATTTATTTACCTAGCTGCTGTAGTATTAATTTAGCTGCTGTACCTACTTTAGTAGTACAAGAATAGATACTGTAGTAGCGCTACCTGTTAGGTACAGTCGCCTGCAATGAGATGTATACGTACAGACATTCTACAATTTTTGAATCACACTCACTCAATGAAAGTATCACACTATTTATATGCAATAACTTCAGAATACTATTGTTGCTACTAAGTACATAGTTAAAATTAAATGTATGTTAGTACAATCACTTTTTAGTTTTGATACAAACCAAATATCTATTTTTGTAAGTTTGTACTTGTTATTTCAGGCAAATGTACACTGTGAAGGCACAAGCCTCAGCTTTTCAAGTACCAAAAAAAGTAAGTTCATATGAGTCTGTACGCAACTCAGGTGTTAATTTCTAGGCCGCGGTGTAAAGCCTCTGTCATTTCTTGTTGTCTGTCTGACAACCGCTGTCTTCATCTTTGTGGGTCATCATAAATGGGTTCTGCGCAGTAACTTTGGAGGGATAAAATTCATTGTGCGTAATGTACGTAATTGTTCAAGTTTTCACTTCTGTGGCACTCCCGGAGTGCCACAATTTTTTTTTTTTTTACTTTTAGGTAGGTACTTACATTATAAACAAATTATATTTTAGCCATAACACAAGCTCTGCTTACTTTGGGGCTAAATGCTGTGTGAAAAGTCTAGCATTATTTTTTTTAGTACCTACAGTTCGCCCAACGGATCTAGGCATTCGTGAAGTTAGCCGTTTGTCTGCGCAGAACACAATTTTGTATGAAAAATCGGTCACTGCGCAGGCAAACGGCTAACTTCACGAATGCCTATCCGTTGGGCGAACTGTATAAAGAACGCAAACGAGAACTCGGGGGGCAGGGTGTGAGATTGGTGCGGGGAGCGGAGTGTTCAACCTATAGTTATATTCTTGACGTAACGAAGTGCTTAGGTACCTACTATTCTTTTGTAATGCCTTGACCTCAATTTGACTTTGAAAATCAATGTCAATTTGAATATTACGAGTATGAAACTACTATTATTAAATTAGTTATATACTATATTACTATTATTTTTCTGTACGGCAAAAAAATGCCTAGTCATTTAATTATTCTAATGAATCAATTATATATTGTTTGAAATTATACTCAAGATATAAATGCTAGGCACATTCCCTAAAATACCTAATGAATACCATCGTAAAGTTTCAATCTTCATTGCATCATCATCATCATGTCAGCCATCTATAGTGTTCATCTAGTTTTAAGAAATGTCAGTAAATATACTGTTAAAATAAAATAAAATATAAAATAAAAAGCCTTTATTTCTATTGCTTACAAATTACAAATTATTTTTACTATGCTTAATACTAGTTCACTGTTCTTCAGCAATAGTCGCCTCCACGGCGTAGGCCTCCCCTAGATCTCTCCATAAGTCCCTTTCTCTCACCTTCTTCATCCATTCCGGACCGCATATTTTTGTAAAGTTGTCTCTCCATCTTCTTCTCGGTCTTCCTTGCTTGCGCTTACCATCCAATGGAATCCATTCGGTTGCTCGTTTTGCCCATTTATTGTTATGTAATCTGCAGATATGTCCTGCCCACTTCCATTTTAATGTTCGTATTCATATTTTTAAATCTGTTACTTTTGTTTTCCTCCTTATTATTTTGTTGCTAATTCGGTCTGATACTTTGAGACCCAGCATACTCCTCTCCATGTTTCTCTGACACACAGCTAGTCTTTCTTCATCCTGACTGAATATGCTCCAACTCGTTTTAACATAATTAAGATAAAAATGTATTATAATTATATACAAATTGAAAAGTGACGATTCTAAACAATCCAAAGTGATTTCAATGAATAAACTAATTTTGAGTTTGAGTTTGAGTTTGAGTTTGAGTTTGAGTTTGAGTTTGAGTTTGAGTTCCTCTTTCCTTAGGGCCCAAGTCTGGCAGCCATACATTAGGCATGGAAGTATGACCATATCGAAAACTTTTTTCCTTATTTTTATACTTATTTCTTTATTTTTCATTATTTCTTTAGCTCCCCAGTATTTCTCCCAAGCTAAAGCGAAATATACTGTTAAAGCTTTATAAAGAACTGCATTGAATCTTTGTCCTAGTCCAAACTTCTTCGATCCCTTGAAAGGCAGGTAGCCTAACGGGACTTGGGAGCTTAATGCGTCCCTCAGTCTTTAAACACTTAATAGGCATTGAATCCGCATATTTTAAAGCTGCCTTCATTTTCATTCGTCTCTTTAGTGTTGGTACATACAACGTCAAATTCAAAAACAATAATGTTTTGGAGACCTATGTTCAGCATTGTACGTCATTTGGCTGAAATGGTGTATTGTAATGTATAGCTATTGTCTCAAGCGCTTACGTCACGGGAACACTGTCAACATGGCGGTTGGACAGAACGGTCGTGTGACTGTATGAGTGGTGAAGTGTTGATGAGCCGATTATTGTTATTAAGAAACGATCTCCGATCATACAAAATGTCTCGACATTACAGTGATAATGATGAATGTTTAGGATCGTAGCAAGTGGAGATCAATGGTCTCTGCCTACCCCTTCGGGAAAGAGGCGTGATTTATGTATGTATGTATAATGTTTAGGAGGACTTCTTGTCGCTATGTATATGTATCCAGAACATAAATGGTAAATGGGTATTGTCTAAGGAATCCCTACTAGGGATACTCACATGGGATCCTAGGATTGTGGTATGTACGTGTAGAGCTGACTGAGCTACCGTTACGGGTCTAAGGCTAAAATCCCATCCCACTCATATAATAAAGCTGAAAGTTTGTGAGTTTGTTTAGATGTTTGGATGTTTGTATGTTTGTATGTTTGTGTAAGGATCAGCCTCAAACGACGAAACAGTTTACAATGAAATTTGGTAAGGTGAATCCAGAATAGTATATAGGCTACTTTTTTTCCCGAAAAACGTTCCTGAAAACCAAAAAATATGTAAAAGGACAACGGGAATATTGCATAAAAACTTTAGCAGTACTCTGTTTGACAAAAAGAGCACTGCTTTAAGGTTGCCATGACAACCAATAACTTTTGAGTTATTATCATTATGTAGTGTGAGCACAAGCTCAGCACATTCTTGTTCCATAGCATAAGCAATAGTATATCAGAATCAATGTAAAGAGACTTCACACTCAGACACCGAACAATAAACACGTATCATAATCATGAAGACATGGAGTGGCTGGAGATTATGCAAGTAGAGGAAGGCCGAAAAAGAAGTGGTTAGATTGTGTGAGAGATGATATGAATGCGAAAGGAGTGGATACAGATCTGACGAGTGATAGGAGTGAGTGGAGGAAAAATACATGTTGTGCCGACCCCACTTAGCGTGGGATAAGGGCAAGGGAATGATGATGAAGACCTTTTAATACATACTGCACTATTTCGGCACTGCAGCGTCCCGTTCAGTGTAGGCATAGGTTGCCTCCTGACGCTGTATAAATCATCTAATATAGATGTAAAGGCCTAATAGTTTTCAATACATTCGTCCACCAGAAGTAGGTACAAGTTGTACCGTACAACCCTAAATAACCTACATAAAAAGTTTATATATTTCATGGCGATGTTATTTCGTTCTACTATGCTTTGAACAATTTTTATTACTTAAATTAAAAGACTATTTGGGGTTGTGATGCATAAATAAGTTTATTAATAAATAGCGAAACACGTATTTATTATTTTTTCAAAACTATCCAACCCCTTAGAGGGGTACTTATTTATATTTATCAAAGGATTGGATTGGAACAAGGTAGTTCTATCTCTAAAGTTTGTATTACGAAACAATGCACTGACGAAGTCGCGCCCGCGTCCACTAGTGACAAAATAAAAACCGAATTTAGAACATTTGGTGAGACAAAGTCCAGTCATCTTTGGACATCCATACTATCCATACTTCCATACTCCATACTAATATTATAAATGTGAAAGTAGCTCTGTCTGTCTGTCTGTTTGTTACGCTTTCACGCCCAAACCGCTGAACAGATTAAGCTGAAATATGGCATAGTTAAAGGTTGTATCCCAGGGAAGGACATAGGCTACTTTTTATCCCGAAAAAATGAAAAAATCCCGAGGGACCGCGGGTCACAGCGCAGGAGCGCAGCTAGTCACTATATATCCCTTCATAGACGGTTTAACCACAAAATAAGGTCCCGTTGCATACCTGCATAGAATCCTCAAAAACCTTTATAAAGCCGCCATTTTTTGCAGCGAACTCAATTTTTTGTGGACAAAGGAAGTTTAGAATCTAGTTTGGAAAATTGCGAAATTAATGGTTTGGTTTTTTTTTTGTAATTGGAGGGTTTGGTTTAACAAGTTCAGCTTAGATTTCGGCCTTACTTTCGTATGGCAAGGAACGTTTTAAAACAAGTAGGTACCTACTTCTTGGTGTAGATTACCTAGGTAGGTACCTATACAGGGTGTAAAAAGATGTCTACCGAAGCCGAAAGGGGTAGGTACAGCATCCCAACACACCCAAATCCAAAAGGATTTTCCGAAAAAATCATTATATCCGGAGAAAACAGCGTTTGAAGATTTTTCGTAGATTACTTTTTGCGTAGATTGCTGGATTTTGAGTTTTAACTGTTTTTTTTTTATAAAAGAAATTTTTAGGTAGGTATGGTCTTATTATGTTGTATGTAACATAACATAAAGTCAAAAATTTATTTGCGTTTTTTCTTTCGCTAAATATGCTTAGAATCATGGTCTGATAGCAACCCCTCAGTTTTCGGTAGTAGTCTTTTTTCACCCTGTATATAATCTAGATATCTCTACTTATATCATCTATAGCAGTAGGTATATAAAACTCATAGTAGACCGGCCAACTATAAGTATTTTACGACCGAATATAGAAATCTTAATACCAGAGTATTTTATGATAAGTATAGATTTTTTTTTATTAAGATATGTACTACATGAAAGACTTTAGAACTTTCTAATTACTAATCAATGTTTTAATTGTTTTATATACACATAGAAACTGAACGTTAAAGGTATGATTATTTTGACTACCCTATCAACCTGCTAATTAACGGAAACTCTTTGAAGTTCACACTAAAACAAACAATGTTCCTTTTTTTCAAAGAATATGTTCAGAATAATTTTGAGCTTCGAACGCAATCGTACTAATCCCAGAAAATAATTCAGTGAAAGTCAGTGAAACAAACTCCTGTGTTCCCTTTCCAAATTTTGGAGTTCATAATCGTTTTGATTTTCGAACAACCTAAAATGGCCGCAAAGAAAATCGAAGATACTTTGACAATTATGCGTTTTAGTCTCCTTTTATCCGGCATAAAAACACATTCAATTTCCTGGAATTACGCGGACAAATTCGTAAATTACCTCTATTATATCAATTTAGTGGTATTATATTCGGTAGTTTTCGGTGAAATTACCTGGTTAGTGAACGGCATTCAAATAGGCCATAGTTTTGTTGATCTATCGCTGCCTTTACCGCTTATTACCATATCAGTTCTTGGTACAGTAAAGTCTTTCAACCTCCATTTAAATACAGATATCGTGCGCGAGGTTATTGACACCCTCATAAGCATCCACCCTGATGATAAAGAAATAGAAGAAGATAAAATTAGAAATGATTCCATGTCAGTTTTAAGTAGCGTGATCAAACTGCTTATGGTTGTAAGTTGGTCTGTGCTTATTATGTTTTGCTTGGCGCCACTCTTTGTGATGGGTAATGAGTATTTGACAAAAGGAGATATGGGTATTTTGTACCCGTATTCAGTGACATATTGGGTCGACGTGTACAATACTGAGCTGTGGCCGTTCATTTATCTACATCAGGTTCTAGCAAGTAAGTAAAGTAGAAACTGGTTTAATTTTTCCATATCAAGAAGGCGGGTTTGGTGTTATTTGTGTGTAGATGCACATGCAAGTTGTTTTTGTGTGCGCGGGCTCGGGAACGCTCCATAGACGAATGTCCGCATAGTATCTTACGCACACAGAAACAAATCTACACGTACAAGTAATACCAACCCGCCTTCATGAGTTAGAACAAGAGCTGCAGCTTCCTATTTTCAGGATACATGATTTTTATCTATTTCAGCTACCATAGTGTGTATGAATTTATTTGGATCTGAAATACTTTTCTACGTTGTCTGCGCGTACATTGAGATGCATTTTAGAATACTGTGTCATCGATCCGAGAATTTGCAGCTTGTGTCTTCCAGACAACTCAATGAGGACTTAAAGAGGAATATTATGAAACATCAGCAGTTAATTTAGTAAGGCTTATTCTAGGCTCTAGTTCTAGGTATATTCCTACTTTATTATAAAAATATACTTACAGTCAATGTAAAAGACACTAGAACAAATGAAGCTATCTAGGGATCGTTGCTTGATCTTTCAACTGAACCAGATCATGTAACTATTCGCTGTTATTCACTTTCAGCTTAGTTGATCAAGCGGAGATATTGTTTTCAAAACCAGCTCTTTTCCAAATTGTTACCAGTTCACTACTGATCTGCCTCAGTGCTTTCAATATTTCAGTAAGTAAAGTTTTCATTTTGCACAAAAGTCAGCTTACCATGACTACATTTATACTGAAGAAAAAAACTCTATATAGGGTCTTTCATTTTAAACTACACAAACTGACAGGGCCTCATTTTTGGGTTGTAAATAGACGTTTGACCATATCAATTTAATTCCTAAGCCCATTTAAGTTTTCATTCTAAAATTTATAATTTATTGATTTTCTAGAATTGTTGCATAATGATTTTCAAGGAGAACCAACGTTCCACCAATCGCAGCGCAGCTACATCACGAATGGACTAAGTTATACAAGAAGCAATAATCAATTGAAAGGATAGTCTTTATCGATTTTCTCGGGATTTTCATAACAAAACAAAAAAAAATCGTTAATCTAATATTTTTTTATATATTTTTTGAACTCAATTCCTGAATTAAGTTAGTTTCAAATGAAAGAACCTTTATAATGTAGGCTGGTAGGTACGTACTGATATTTTTTTATTCGTATTAGTTCGTGGCCAAATCTGTTGAAGTAGTTTTTAGGCTGCCTGCAGGCATTCGTCATCTTAATGTCTTTTCATATAAGGACTAATAGGGTTATAGTAAAGATAATACTTTTATAATGTTAACCTCACATCGTACACAGGCTGGCACAAATCCACCAAGAGTAGCGTGAAAGAGATGAGGCCTATACTACTAGTATTATATTGTCTGTGCCTATACCCAGCAGTGGGTGTTACCGGCTGGATAGATAGATAGAACATAAGGAAACCACAGGTCGGTGAAGGTCGCGAATTCAAGTCCATTATGGGTACAAATTCGGAATTCCTTTGTTTTTGTTTTAGGTGACAGAAGATGTGAAGACCATGTTTGCGTTCAGCACGTTCCTGATCCTGAGTTTATCACAGGTGTCGCTGCTCTGCTTATTTGGAGACAAACTTATAGCTTCTGTAAGTAGGTACTTCGGCAGAGGTAGACTAGCGCTAGGAGATCCCGGAGCCCCTCGTTATGCATAGAGGCTGTGTTCGACATCCCCACACACCCCAATTACTTTCCCTTGACCTAATTGGATGTTTGTGAGCAGATTTTCTATCCGCAAAAAGTTGTAGGTTGGACCATAAAAGAATAAAGAATCTGTTATTGTCCATGGTAGTAAATTCAGAATTTTGGTTTAAAGGATCCAGGATCACGTTTTTTGGAGAAGAGAAGGAAAAAATAGGAAATAATAATATCGAATATTATATAAATAATATCGAATAGGCACGATGACAATTTTTCAAAATCAGTTCTATGTTGCTCAGAATGCTTTGTTACAAAAAAAATCATATTTCAATAAAAAATAAAGGTTTTCAAACATAAAAATCTAATTTACTTAAAATTTGAAATTCACGCCAAAACGCTCGTCGTTGTCATGGCGGCTGTTATGACACACGTCATCAGTAAATATTACGTGAAAAAAATCGGAGACTGCGAGGCACAGTTTTGTTCTGTACACATATTTTGACGATACTTGTGTTGTGTTGTGTTTGATAACTGTCATCATGCCTATTGTGACAAAGATTATTAGAGGGCGGTTTTCTTGCTATATATATAGGGTCTTTCATTTTAAACTAACTTAATTCAGGAATTGGGTTCAAAAAATAAATTACTTAAAAGATATTTATGTAATGTTTTTTTTTGGTTTGTTTTTGTTATGAAAATCCCGAGAAAATCGATAAAGACTATACTTTCAATTGATTGATGCTTCTCGTATAACTTAGCCCATTCGTGATGTAGCTGCGCTGCGATTGATGGAAGGTCTGTTCTCCTTGAAAATCATTATGCAAAAATTCTAAAAAATCAATAAATGATTTTTGAAGTGAAAACTTAAATGGGCTTATGAATTAAATTGATACGGTCAAACGTCTAATTACAACCCAAAAATGAGGCCCTGTCAATTTGTGTAGTTTAAAACGAAAGACCCTATATTTTAATAGTTAATTATGATCGTGACGTGGCTCCTCTGGCTACCAACTGAAAATCAGCGCTGGGTAGGCGCACCAGTGTGTACCTATCCAGCACTATGCTGAGTTGGGGCCTGTTTGCTTTGACTCTGCTGCGCACAACTTTAATTTTAATCGTAATTTTAGGCATATCTTTAAGTTTAGTGTGTTTGTGTTAGTAGTGTCTAAGCAAATAAAAATATTTTCTTTCTTCTTTCTTTCTTTCTTTCTAATAGAATACTTTTTCATATTTGTTACTACTTGTAGAGTACAGAAGTGAGCGTGGCGGTGCTCAAATGCCCCTGGTACGAGTTGGATGCGCGCACGCAGAAGGCCGTTCTTATCGTAATGATGAGGTTTGTATATACAAGTATATACTTTTACTTTAACCTTATTATATCTCTAAGTATGTGCTACTGCTAAATGGCGGTTGTTAGGTACCTGTTTACAGCTGTAAATAGAATTCAAGAAATTGAAATTATGTCGTTTTTATGCAAGGATCTATCTATCTGACGACCTCTGTGGCGGAGTGGGCGAAGGTCCGCCTGCGACGCAGAAGGTTGCGGGTTCGATCCCCGCTGCGAGACAAATGTTTGTATGACCTACAGATATTTGTCCCGGGTCTGGGTGTTTCTATGTATAATATGTATGTATTTACAAACAAAAAGTATATAAGTATTGTATCAGTTATTCTAGTACCCATAACACAAGCTCTGCTTACTTTGGGGCTAGATGATGCTGTGTAATAAGTCCAGAAAAAAAAAATCTATCTTTTTTTTGTAATTTTCTAAACAAGTCTTAATACTTAGGTTACCGTGAGCTAAATCAAATGAGCCTATACACAGATAAGTATTTTACTGTTATTCAAGAAGTTTTATTGGAAATCTCCGGAACCCCTCATAAGACAAGCTTGTTGTGGCCAGATTGCATGTCATCGAAGACTCATATAGAGTGCTTCATTCTGCGAAAAGTGGGTTAAATTCAGCTTGCAAGATTTGACACGGGCAAACATTCAAATATTACAAGTTGCATCCGTATAACGTACAAATAAAAGCTTATCTAATCCATACTAATATTATAAACGTGAAAGTAACTCTGTCTGTCTGTTTGTTACGCATTCACGCCCAAACCGCTGAACAGATTAAGCTGAAATTTGGCATAGTCAAAGGTTTTATCCCAGGGAAGGACATAGGCTACTTTTTATCGCGAAAAAATGAAAAAAATGAGGGACCGCGGGTCACACTGCGGGAGCGCAGCTAGTTGCAAATAAGGCCAGAATGCTAAATTAATCATAGTAGAGTTCATTATTAACTGACTTGACTAGTGTTTAATATTCATTTTGCTACTTTGTCTATATGTAGTAGGTGGATATCGGTTTTATAAATCGTACGACATAGTACGTTGGTCAACTTGTGGAAATAATAGCCACTTCGTAGAAAATGTAACTTAAGTTTTTAAATGAGGTAACAGAACAAGGTTTAAATACAAGACTTTTTTGTTTTACCTAACACAAATAATATTCAGAATTTAAACCTAGCAATTTTATTTAGCTTTTTCACGCAACACTAGGCTGAGATTAAATATATTTACTCAATGAACAAGAAGTAATAAATGTCTGACTAAAAAGACTTGTATCCAAAACAAATCCTAAGCCATAAAAAAAAACTATAATTATTGAGACTTGTAGGTTTGCTGTCTGTTGATGATGATTCATTCAGGTTTTCTCTTAAAAGACCTTAAAGCTTCTTTTTTTTTTATAAAAAAAATTACCTTCAAAAAGTGCTGACGTTGCAAAACCCTGTTTTGTAAACAAAATGTTTTAAACTCAAGAGCTTAGAATGTAAACGAACTCTAAAGCCCGCTGCTCATTAAATAGAGTACGTGATTGTATTCCACTTGACCTGGTTTCCACCCGATGCACCTGTAAAGGATAATTTCAAAGCGAGTTTGTGAACTTAGGGCTTATTTTACAACGCTAAAGACTTGTTTCTATTAAACAACATACAGGCTTTGGACCGGGGAATGGCTTCGACCACCACTGTGGCGCAGTGGGCGAAGACCCGCCTGCGACGCAAGAGGTTGCGGGTTTGATCACCCGAACCAATGTTTGTATGATCTACAAATATTTGTCTCTGATCTGGGTGTTTTCCCAAAAAGTATATAAGTAGTAAATTTGTCATGTAGTACCCATAACACAAGCTCTTCTTACTTTGGGGCTAGATGATGCTGTGTGAAACGTCCAGCATTATTTATTTTTTATTATTTATGGCTAAAAATAAGGCCTAGCAGTGGGATCCAATGAGCTGATTAGATTAGATAAGATACAGAGAGTACATAAGTAAAAAGAAAATATAAAAAGATCTGAGAGAATGGCTACCGCACCTTGGGGATACAGTCGTGAACCTGTTTACGTTACAGAGAGTACTATGGTTTAGCTAGTGGAATCGGTCCCGTCTTCTCATAAGACCGTGTGGGTTCGAATACAGTCATGAACCAATGAGATTTCTTTCTAAAAAATCGGTACACGATGCCACAATACTTATACACGGTAAAAGGCAACATCATTAAGTAACAGCATGTCGTAGAGCCGTGTCACGCACGTGTACGAAAAGAGCCTCTTTGGTACACTCAAAATCTTTTCACCACTGTGGTTCCAAAGATCCAGTGACGCCGCAAGAAGGTTAAACATACACAGAAAAAATCATTCATTGGTGCAGCGGATTGGACACTCTCACTCATGGCTTCTATCATTAGAAGACGGACACAATTCTCCTAGCTAAGCCATCAGTGATCTAGAGTAAAGTGGATAATGTATAAATTATTATCATAATGCTGAATTTCTTTAAGAATTAATTATATTTTTCTTTATATTAAGGGCTGGGAAACCTTGCAAGTTGACAGCCGCCAACTTCGCCGATCTTAACTTGAGGGCGTTCACTACGGTAAGAATAAATAGTTCAGCATCATCATCATATTATACTATTTTGGAGTAGTAGTTTTCATGAAATAACTTATCTTATCATAATTTCAGCCACATGACGTCCGATGAACATAGTTCTCCCCGTAGATTGCCAGAGCAATCGATCTGGTGCAGCCTACACCCAACGGCTCCCAGCAACCTTTACTTTCCATCTGAGCCGTGTTGGCATATTGGAATATACCCTCGACTTTTAATCAGAACGTTGCGAGTTCAAATCCCGGATGCATCAATGGATTTTGCGTACAAAACGTCGTGAGGAAACCCGCAGCTTAGTCAGCTCCACAGTATTGACGTTGTATTTCCTGTGGGCCAGGCTGATTAAGAGGATGGTTGGAAAGCCCAATCTGTAGGCAAAGTGTAGGCATAGGTTGCCTCTTGACGCTATATAACTCATCTAGTTAATATGTAAAAGACTAAGATTACCAGTGATCTCAGGGTGCTGGTCAAACAACGACATTCCATCGAGACGGATGACACATGCATCTGAAATTTCGCCACCCAGTCAAACCGGAATTGACCACGTAAAACTGGTTGAGGAATTTATTAATAGACATATAGACTAATTTATTAAACTATTCGTACAGTCAGTCATCCGTATAGCGAAATGAAAAGTCTCAAAATTTTCGATTCCGACGGGATTTGAACCTGCGATGACGATCCTCATCCTCATCCTCGAAACGTGTAGGTGGCGCTACCGATGCTTTAACCGATAAATATGAGCTTGTCAAAAATTTCGACTGCGACGTCCGTCTAGTAGTTCCATGGCCGAGCGGTTAAGGCACTCCGGGAGGATCATCTGATCGTCGCGGGTTTGAATCTCGTCGGAATTGAAAATTTTGATACGACTTTTCATTTCGCAATGGAATACCTACCTAAGTGTGGTTTAACACTTCAAATTAAAATAATATCCTAAGAGCGTATTGCAAGGCTCATTCATGTGTTACTGGCTCCCCACTGGAGCTTGATTATTTAGTTTTAAGATAGACCACAAAAGAAAACTAGACCTCCAATCGTGTTTGTTGCCCTGGTTCTTCACGGTATTGGTCGCGAAGGAACAGGAGTAGAATCACCTAGTTTTATGACTATTATATTCTATATAAATTATATTATAAGTGATCCCAGCGGTCCTACTGAATAAATTATTTTTGACTTTTACTTTATAGTCATTGTGACAGAAGAACCTGATGTGCAATTATCATTTTCTGTTTGATCAATGAAATTCTGTTTCTTTTCAGATTTTGAGTCGATCCTGGTCCTATTTCGCACTTTTGAAGACTGTATACAACTAGACTCCAATAAAACTTATTCGATTATAAACCGTTATGAGTATAATCACAGTGTATAGTACGCACAATCGTTCTTTAGCTCTCTGAAGCTGCGCAGAACCCATTTTATGATGACGCCTTAAATCGTGGTATCTCGCTTACTCTACCAAACCTGTGAAATCGTCTATTGCACCTAACTTCAGAGAGCTAAAGATCCGTTGTGCTTAGTATAAAATGAAATTATTGCATCCTAGATTGGAATAAAATAGTTGAGATGTAGAGTTAATTCTCTTTATTTAATTGTATAGTCTCCTTAGTTGTTATTTGTCTTTGTTTCAACCTGAAATCTTGCCATGTGTTCGTGCAAATAAATTTCATTTCATTTCATGAATCGAAAGCGTTTTAATCAGGACTGACCTTGGGGTTAATAACAAAATCCTCTTTAGAAATCCTCCTCAAAGGGGATTTTGGTAATTTTAGTGTCGAAATCCCCTTCTTCTTATCGTGTCACCAATTCTAAGCAGTATGCTGAAAGGATTTTAGGTAAGTGCGCCTCAAAGAGGCTCCTTTCGTGCACTTGATACATGCTTTCAAACAGCTAACAGTTAGCTGTCAAACTTACCGTAGCTCTTACCTACGAATATCCGTTAATAGAAACCGGGAGTAAGCAAGTTAAAATGTAGCACTTGATCACAGGGAACAGAAGTTAGCTATAAATCCAAGTTGTGAAGTATCAAAAGAATTTTACTCAAAAACATTTAACCGACTACAAGACATGCATGAGACCGTTTTCAAGTAGACAATGCATATCTATCGCGGTAAAAAATCCAGGTAGATACCTCGATAAACACCAAAATATATTTACACTTGTTTTGACTCTTTAGCCTTCGTAATAAAGGTGAAATTCAATTGAATTGAATGTGGAGATGACTAGTAGCCAGCTCTCAATCTACAATCTTGTTAACATTCTATTTGAGACCTTATCACTTAGCTATACGACTTATTTCAGTCCTTTATCAAACGATCACAGATGTTTTGACGACAAAATTATATAACAGTTTATTTCAACCTTAAACCAACGGTAGAAAACACGTTTTACTTTGGCAGAATTTGGAGTGATCTTGGCGAGACGGTGGTATTTCGCAATGGTTTTGGTGCGGTTGTTTTGAACTATATATCTAAGAATATAGGGATTGTTTCTGATTGGTTTTTATGTAAGGTTTGTTTGTAAGAGAACACGACAGCGGGTACCCGTGTGCGACGGCATGCAACGACTTGATCGTCGGGTATACACGGTATACAAAACTCAAGATATTATCTCAGGTTAAGTGATATAGCTCTAAATTTAGAGAAATTTTACCTTCATATTGCCTACTAAGCAGATAGTTTTATTTAATGCGGTTTGAATGGTATACACAATGGTGTAACTATACCATAATAGCAAATTATTCGTATAATTGGAAGCAGGCTGAGAAGATTCAATACATTGTATCTTAAATTAGTAGTAAGTATAGTAATTTTACTATCCTAAATCCTACTAATACTTACTTATATTTGAATCTTCTTAATCTCTTGGAATAAATCGTGACATAATAAGTACTTATTATATATCAGAAATATCGCACTTTTATGAGGTTCTCACAACAGGTTTTCCTCTATGCTCTACTCAGCTTCACTCAACTCACAAACCTATCCCCCCATATATTATCATTCACACAATCCAATCTTCTCATTTGTCTAGACATCATCACACTTGACATAACATGAATGTTTCTTTTATTTTACTCTATCAACCGTCATCTCAGAAATTACTGCTTACTCGACATGATAGTTCGTTTAAGAAAACATAATCTTTAAAAAAAAATCTTAAAAATCTACTGATTCATACAGTCCAATCTTCTCTTTAGTCAACGAAATATCTCTAGAAATATCTTCCATGTGTCGCGTGTCCGTTTGACAAGCGGGTGGACCGCCGCCGCCGGGTACGTCTGTTTTTTTCTTCTTTTTTTTCTTCTCGTGAAATCTGTATCGCACGATACACGAACTCTTTTTACGTATTTCGATAAAAAATGTCGTCACGAGTGTGGTTTAAAATATTTTATCGAGTTATCGTGTTTTACGTTGAGAGGTAGAAAGTGAAGCGACTTTGAGCTTTGTCATGAAATGGTTGGGTGTCTGTTACCTAATGAATGTATTTTGGCATAAATTACTCTAAAAGCTAAAATGAAATAGAACTTACGTAAAAAAATACAAAATTCATAAAAGCATAACAAACCAACTTTTCTCGCATTTTCATTATACCCAGATATTAAAATACTATATAGAAGAATTATTTTTATTTGTGCCTCTACCTAACCCTACAGCAAAGAGGCGTGAATTTATGGATTTATGAATGACAATTTACTGATTTATAGAACCAGAATTCAAAATAACATCCCCAGTGTATCAAAATGATAATATCAAATTCTTAGAAGAACTTTGTCCTTCAAAGAAAGTCAAGCAAAAGTTTTTCAACCAAAGTTCTCTGAACGTGGTTTTGTCGTCTCCTGATTCGGTGAAATGAAGACGTTACTTCTCTGCATGGGATGGCTACTATACCCCATGGGGTTTGAAAAAAAATTACGTGAAAACGTTTGTAACACCAACTTCAATGGTTTGGAGGTTATGAATATGTTCTTGTACCTACCTACTTAGTCAATAGTGTTATGTATATATATATCAATGTCTGACTGTAAGGATTGTAATAAAAGTTTCAGAGAATCGTTTTCGTTTTCTAAATTTCGAATTTGGCGACAAGGGTTCCGTGGCCGAATGGTAAGGCACTCCGGCTTTAGGAGAATCGTCTGATCGTTGCGGGTTCGAATCTCGTCGGAATCGAAAATTTTGATAAGACTTTTAATTTCTCAATCATGATAATATCTCGGGATTCAAATCCACGACATTCAGGAAATTGTGGCACTATCCAACTTTGTCCATAAAAGTGTATCACTATGTTTCTGACTGATTACTAAGCTATAAAAAAAAATAGTTGTAGGGGGTAATACCCCTACCACTTTATTCTTCATATTGTTTTCCTTACAATAATTTCCTTCAGTTTTGAAGGTAGGGTTTCCCAATTGTGTTAAAAATCGTACGTTACTTCGAGTATTAAAAAAGTACGTGAGTGTCGTGGAACACTAGGTCGGAACGAAGTTTGTGCATTTGACATTTTTGACATTTTGCGCACCACTTTTTTTTTTGCGCACAACTATGCGCACCATTTTGCACAATTTGTGAAGTTATCAACGAAAACACGTTTTTTGTTTCTCCTGTAAAGTCGTGTTTTTGCAATTATCACTCTCTTTCACTCTCTCTGCTTGTTTGTCTAGGTACCGGGGAATAGATATAAATGACAGTAATGATATCAGAGTGAGGATAAAACGGAAAGAATGTGGATAAAAGTTACTTTTATCTCTTTTTTTTTACTCTAATGTCATTACTGTCATTTTTATATATCCGGTACCTAGACAATAGCCATACTATGAGATCGGTTCACATCTGACGGAAGATGCGTCGCGTATTATCTGTCGCGTAACGCCAGAACATACAATTATGAGAAAACATTCAACCTTTCACAGTTGACCGATGATACGCGATTATGATAACGAGGACCGCTGAATACGCTCGACGCATCTTCCGTTAGATGTGAATCAATCCTAATCCTGCTTGCTTACCTATCTCTAGTCTAGGGGCCGTATAGAACATAACAATAACATAATGTGAAACCAAGGAAATTTCAAACCTACTACGTAGTTTTTTTTTTCGTTCGTATGATGAATATTCGGATGTTTTTTTACTACGATTTCTGACTTCTAGAGCCAGTTCTTCGGCTTGGAATATTTGGTCCTAGGTTAGGACCGTGTTTTAACGTTGATCTTATCGACTGAATACAATGTAGCTCGTAGTAAGAAGCATCCGAATGTTCATCGAACGAATGAAAAAACGAACGCGAATAACCCCCTAGGTACGGGAATGAGGTAAGTATATTTTTTTTTTCGAAATTGTATTTTCTATTGCTTTATATCCTAGCAATTTTTTCAGATATTTCGATTACCTGCTTAAAAATTATTTCGAAAAGATTCGTAAGACATTTTACGAGTTAGGGATGTTTTCATACAAAAAAAACTGTTTCACACAAAAACGATTTCCGACCTTTCTCACTTCTCAAAATCTTATAAAAAATATCTCAAATTCCTCTTCATAATAAGGTTCAAATTAAACTACTAATCTATACTTCTTGTTGCTATTGTAATAAGGTTAAATTTTGTGTAAAAAGTAGTGAAATAATTTATGTAAAATTCAGTGACAAAGAACTACCCTACAGGACAGGTTCTTTTAATTTATGGGCTGTCAATTTGTGTGTGTATGTGTGAGAGTAGATGTGTGCATTCACTTGCTAGTCGCGGTAGGGGGCGAGAGCTATGTCATGCAAGGGGTGTGAGCCAAAAGTAGGGTTGTCACAAAAATTATAAAAAATAATTAAGTAGGACAAAAAAACAAACAGGATCAAGTTGTACCAATAGTAAAAGGCACAGTAGATATACTCTTAGCTCAAGTCACTTAGAATGTTTACTCTCAAATGGTAAAATAATGGTTTTGATTAGGTAAGTGCGGTTGTTTTACAAAATATTAACTCTATGTTTGTAATAAGTAAAAGTACAAATACATAAATAATAACTTACGGCTCTACTAATAAACTTGGTATAAAGTTATTCCTGAGTGTAAACTGTCAAAATGTATGGTTATTCCTATTTTATTCCGAGGAATAACTTTATACCACGTTTATTAGTAAGGCTCTTAGCCCCTTATTAATAAATGTGGTGTAAAGTTACGCCAGGCTTAAACGCCAAAAATTGCGTAACTTTACACCACGTTTATTAATAAGGGCCTTAGAGAACAACGTAAAACACTGCAATGACTAAGCTATTTTTATAGTGACGTCACTTCAACACGTTGAAGGACTTTTAGGTCTACAAAACATAGACTCGGACTGAGTGCAATTTAGAAGCCAAAAGGTATACCTACAACAACAAAAAAGCCTACTTGTGCGGTAATGTTGGTTCTTCGAGCAATGTAGCCAAAGGCACCTGGACACTATTATTATAATGATTGACACTGACACTGATTTGACACTGGTCATCTACTGGATGTACATACATACTTTACTTTGTAGAACTCTACCATGCTTATGTTTAATTTAACTCTTTTATAGACGAATAACATGTAGATATAAGTAGTTGGTTGTTCTAACTCACGAAGGTGGGTTGGTCCTCTTTGTGTGTGTAGATTTGTTTCTGTGTGAGTAAGCGATACTGAGCGCTCATTCGTCCACGGAGCGTTCCAAGCTTACGCACACAGAAACAACGTGCATGTGCATTTACACACACACACACAACTGTAATGTTATGTAACGAGGTCAGTAACACGCAATCCACGATTCTCACAAAAATGTATAATAAGTTGCCAGATTAAAATAAATTAATTTTTAATGTAACAAACCGACTTGTACAGTCGCGGAATGAAAAGGTTGACCACCTTAAGATCTGTTATTGCTTGCTCAGTAGGTATTAGTTTGATAACCATTTGATAACTATCTACTTTATCGACCTAGTATGACACATTACGAATGTCTAAGTGCTGCTTATTATAAAAACGTAAAACCTTGGTTGAACCCCATGTTGACACATGTCAAAACAAAACAGTTACCACAAAAAAGCGTTCTATGTACGAGTATTTAAAGACCGTTTTTCTAGGGACAGTTTTTTAGTTAGACTTGGTCTAAACTCGTCTCATTTTCTTGTAGTAATCCCCTGTGAGTTTAATCTTTGTTGTCAAACAGTTAAACATAATTTTCAGTACAGCACTCTCGTAGTACGCAGTTTAAAAAGGTACGCGTTTGCAACGCGTAAACGAATTTATTTGAAAACTGGTCAACCTTTTCATATCGCGACTGTAAATACCTACTATAAAGTACCTACAGTCAGCCTCTTTCACTTCCGGAGGAGGGCGTTGTTGTCTGCGACACAGCTTCTAAAAGCTACTGCAGGCATCATCGCTTTCATATGCTTTTGTACACATTGTTTGTATTCCTCAATAAATATTTGAAAAAAAAAGAAAAGAAAAAGATATGTGAACATTGTATGTAAACGAAAACTGAATTACGTACTAATTTTCTTGTAACTACTAAGTCCAAGCTTGATCGCATTAAAACTTGCGATAAGTACCTGTATAAAAATATGTTGTGTAGTAAAAAAGATGAAAAGGCTTTACTCAGTTGCGGGTGGATCTCGGCTGATTAGATAGATAAAAAAAGTTAAAAATTAAAAAAAAATTAAAAAAAGCATGGTAAAGATAAAATAAAATCAAGTGACAACCCTAAAGTGTATAGGGTCACGCTCCGGCGGCCACAGCAGGGGTGCTCCATACGTCACCGATATACTCACACATATAAACTTTTTATAATTACACACATGCACAGTATGCCAACTATGCAAATTTTGATAAACGTATTGGATAGATCTGAAACTGATCGGAAATATAAAACTTAATTAGTTTTTTAATATTATGTAGATTGAATAGGTACTTATGGGGTACCCAACCCACACAAATATGTGGACTTTACAACGTAGTAAATAAATATACATTTTAAATGAATTTTTGTAGTTTTTTTTAAGTCGAAAAAGACTTACAAATTATTTAATTACAATGATCCTACACGTCGCCACCATGTCTAGTCCCTTTAAGCTACTTTAAAATAATCGTATTATAATTATTTAAAAACTTTTTGATCTGACTGTACAAAACAGTTTCAATATTTTGATAGTGTCCCAAATGACAGTGAAAAAAACATTTAAAATCAAAAGTGTCAATAGGGACAAAGTGTCCCAAACGTTTGTGTCCCAAACGACAGTAACCCGTTTTAAAGGCATAGAAATGTTTGTCCGTTCTTCTAGATTTACTGTGTGTGTTTTTAGACACTTGCCTATTCTAGACTAAAGTAGGAGTGGGATGAAACTATGGAAAAACTAAATTTTTTAAAGTTTTCAAAAATTATTAAGGCATTTGTATAATTTAACGTTGCAGATATTTTAGTGTCTGTGAATTTGCGGAAATCTATCTCCAACATAACATAAACCAGCATAAAACAAACGTATATTCAATACTTTCACTAACCACTCCAAACCACTGCCCAAAGCCTGTTTACATCGTCATAGGAACAACGAGTTACACTTCTATATCATTTAAGTACCTATTTATGCAACACACAAGCAATTCTATTCACACATGCAAAATCGTGTGTGTGTAGTTTTTGACAAGTATCCATAGGAATTTGATATTGGAGGATTCCTATAGAATCTACTACACTGTTTCCACTATCAATCCACTACTGCTGTTTCGTTCACGTGGACTGTATTTTTTTCAATCCATAATGAAAATGAAAAAGCCCGTAGACCGAAAAAAAAAACGAAAAAACCCCCGCAACTTCTAGAAAAATTAGACTTGAAGTTAGTCAGATCCCCTCAGCAACTAGAAAAGAGCTGATGATCTTCAAGCAGCTGAACAGATTTTCATGAAACATGGCTAAGAACACGGGATAAAATTATCTATGACACAAAATAAAAAGAAAATCGGTTCATCACATTCACAGACAGATACACAGACAGACACGTTAAACTTATAACACCCCCCTCTATTTGCGTCGAGGGTTAAAAATATTTATTTCTTCACACAGACACAGTTTTCAATAATAAAAAAATTCAGGCACAAGGTATGGTGTAGCCGTAGCAGCTTATTCCAGCGATCATATTAATTTCATAGTTAGTTTTATGTAGTTTACTAGCTGCGCTCCCGCGTTCCTTTGGGATTTTTTCATTTTTTCGGGATAAAAAGTAGCCTATGTCCTTCCCTGGGATACAACCTTTAACTATGCCAAATTTCAGCTTAATCTGTTCAGCGGTTTGGGCGTGAAAGCGTAACAAACAGACAGAAAGACAGATAGACAGACAGGCAGACAGAGTTACTTTCACATTTATAATATTAGTATGGATTTTTAATAGCTGCGTGTGCAGCTTAGTCAGCTCCACACGACGTCGTCTTTCCTGTGGGCGGCTGATTGAGCTGGTTTAGGTGCTGAGCAAGCCTATTTTATCTCAAACAATGTCCCAGGCACTACAGCGTCCTAAGTGTAGGTATGGATTGCCTCCTGACGCTGTATAAGTACCTAAATCATCTAATATAAGTAGATGTAAATTAATAACTTTATGAAAAATTGCATTATCTCTATATGTGAATTTGTAAATTCTTTTGAGCGACGCGTGATCTAGCTGGCACATTTTTGGCTCAAAGGATCAGCATTGCCATCCAGCGTGGTAATGCCGCCAGTGTTTTGGGCACGCTTCCGACTGACAGTGACCTGGATCAGTTGAGCTATCTATAGATCGTTACTAACGATCCTTAGATAGCTTGACTAATCCTATTGTATTTTGTAAATTTATGTAAATTTGAGAAAATAAATGATTAAACCTAACCTAACTTTTCGATCAAGGTACACACGACCTTGATCGAAAGACACTATTCACTACCAATGCATTTTTAAATCGCAGACAAAAAATATAGTAACCAAACCACAGTAATAATTACATTAATTTAAATACATAATTGGCACTTACTTAAACAATAGATTATAATACAATGGCCACTATAATCACGTTTACTTAATCACAGGTTAAGTTTCAAGTTGGCTTATTATGTAACTAAGTTATAATTAACATAAGGAACACTTATAGTAGTAAGGTTTTATACGGGTGTAAGTTTAGTTTATAGGTATAAATAAAAATCTAAGTAGGTTCTTGTATACCAAGTCAAATACTCTTTAATAAAAAGCATAGATTATGAGGTTTTTTAAAGCAAAAGTAAGTAAATAAGTTCGTATGAGTCAGTGGCCAACTCTGGTGACGGAGTTTTTAGGCCGCCTTAAGGCCTCCGTCATGGCTTAACGACTTAAATAGCCGGGACCGACAATTTAACGTGCCCTCCGAAGCACGGAAACGCTCAGATGAGAATGCCACTGGCGGTCACCCATCCACTTACAGACCGTTTCGAACGTTGCTAAACTTCGACGATCTACTAAGCAAGCACGACCACAAGCGCTACGCTTTTATTAAAGCAATAAGTGCAATTTTTGTGTCAATTTTTATGACGGGTCATTACATATGCAAATGCTTGAATTAAAAGTTTAATTTACCTCGATTAAGGAAAATCTGAATCAGTTATATATAGAAGCGGCAAATTATTGACATAATAAGGAAATATATTATTATACAAATAAATATTATCTAAGTTTACTAAAATGATGGCCTAGTGGGTTTTGAATCTGAAGATTGTGTGAAAAACATCGGAGACACACCTGTAGCTACTACAGCATAGTCAGCTCCACACGTAGGTACTGACCAGTCTTTCCTCAAAACACAAAAAAAAAACTATTTTATTGAAAAACCAATCATTTCTATTCAAGTTCTTACATCTGCATATAATTGAACTTAATTTTCTTTGTAAAAAACACATTGACAGTAACATCTAAATTGTTCTAATGAAAAAATAATCACGGCTGGCTATAAAACCGGTTTTTTTATTTTTTTTCCATTTCCATGTCAATTTGGAAGTGAATTATACTATTTGGGGTCACTTGGTAAGTTTTAGAACGACAAGCTGAAAATGGGACCTTCTTAAGAATAGTTCTTGGCCAAAGTTTTTCTCTACCATTCCGTTCTATCACCTTTTAAAACCAAAAAAAGTTTTTTTTGAATTGATCCCAAATATATTCTAAAATCGATCCACAACGACGGAATATTCCGAGGCAAGAGGCAAGAATGGTATCGTGTAAATAGCGTTTTATTGTTTTTAGTCACACCTACCAATAAAACGCTAAACGAACAACCTGTACCAAATTCCATTCCTAAGGTTGTCTGGAAGAAATCGCTTACAGCGATAAGACCGCCCATTGTACATCGCTTTAAATATTCTCCTGTATCTCTGTTTGTATTTTCTGTAATGTTCATGCAGTAAAGTATTTTCTATCTTCTATCTCTGTCCTGTCTCCATTCTCGGCAACCTGTTGATTTGCAAAGATGAACGTTGCAGCCATTAATCATTCCGTAGCGCCAGGAAACATAAAAAGCCAAAAACGCGCAAAAAAACCCGATAGAACAAGAGCTCATTGACAGAGAATTTATCTTTTCTATCCTAGAGTCTTCTTATGATGTCCCTAGTTAGAACCAGCACGGTAAAAGGATTATAAGTGCGCCTCAAAGAAAAGAATATAATGTTGTTGTTGTTGTTGTTCTTAGCCCCACTATCCCACTGCTGGGCAAAGGCCTCCCCTCGAGTTTTCCAAGCATTCCGGTCTAACGCCATTGCCTGCAACTGATAGTCGCTGAAGGTGTCCAGCTCGTTACGCCATCGCTTGCGTGGTCTGCCGCGCCGTCTCACTGTCATAGAAAAGAATAAAATTTTATTTTCTCCACACAATAAATGTGCTTTACAAATCAAACTTATCAGTATTTAAGTGGGTAAAAATACGGCAGCCTCTCAGCATTTGCTCTAACAGCTCGAGATTCTGTTGGAGCGCTGGTTTTCGGAGGCGCCGCACCTGTGTCGCAGCACACAGCGCCTCCAAAACCAGCCGAGAATGGAGACAGGACAGAGATAGAAGATAGAAAATACCACAGAACTATTAGTTCTGTGGAAAATACTTTATTGCACACCACATGAACATTACAGAAAATACAAACAGAGACACAGGAGAATATTTAAGGTGAAGTAAAATGGGCGGTCTTATCGCTGTAAGCGATTTCTTCCAGACAACCTTAGGAATGGCATTTGGTACAGGTTGTTCGTTTACAGTCACACCTACCAACTTAAAACGCTATTTACACGATACCATTCTGGCCTCTTGCCTCGGAATATTCCGTCGTTGTGGATCGATTTTAGAATATATAATATACTATAATCGATCCTAAAGATCGATTCAAAAAAATATTTTTTTGGTTTGAAAAGGTAGCACTTGCTGCGACACGCGTCATGGTCCTTAGTGCAGGATTAGTATTATAAATCTGTAAGTTCGTATCTAAAGGCAATTATATCAAACCTAAGTAATCCAGGCCTGCCCCTTGCGTGCTCTTCTCCTATTGAATTCTCAAATCGAGAATCGAGAGTTCGTAAAGAACGAAAAGCACGTGACACTGATTCGCGTGCAAATATGACACTGTAGAAGCACACAACCTTTACCAATCAACGTTTGGTTGATGTTAGTTATGTAAACACTACCATTAGCTCCTACTCTAGGCATGATCAAAAAGTCCACAACGAAAAGCTAAACGCTCAAAAGATGAAACTGAACTGACCAAAAGAGAACAGACAAAACTGAATGGATTTCAATAAAACTGCAGCTTTAAAATGTATGGCTTAGGTTTAAAATCTGTACCATGAATGAAGTCCTAAGTACAGAATTTTGGCAATTTTCTTTCTATCCTGCAAGGAAACTGTGAGAAAAGTCCGACAGTAGGTCCGACAGCAGTTTCTAAGTCAGATAGACTTATCAGACAATTATCGAAGTTTAATTTCAGGTTGAAACGGAGTATAGCGCCGATATACATACATAGGTAAATTCCTGACACTGCATAAATTATTTAGTAAATAATCTGTTGATGATTGTATAAAGTTTGGCTAGATTACTTACTTGTTGTTGCTCCTCCACGCTGAAATGGCTGAACGGATTTGGATAAAATATTATTATGAGAGTAGTTCATTTTATTAGCCTTTTTTTTTTTTTTTTTTCTCGCTGGGAAAAATGCGTTACGCATCCCCTCCGCCGGGGGGCGAGAGGGGTATGTGGGACTCCCCGGGGACTCCCGGTATACCCACTAAACGACCCAGCGTCATTCCGGCGTCGCCTGGAATGGAGGGGGTCTGGGAAACCGGCACAGCCTTTACGTCCAGTCCCCCTCTGGCGATCCCCGCCCTTAAGGCGGCGCCGCGTCGTGGTGAGTAGTACAAGGCGGACGAAGGTGCCCCCACACCTAGCGTCCGCTACTCACCACCAGAGCTCTTCGCTCCCTTCTTCCACTGCGCACTCTAATTAAAGAGGTGCGCGTGGAGAAGCCTCCATAAACGGCCGCAGAGGACAGGGAGAGCGGCAACGTAACACCGACACTCCTCTTCCACTGCGGCCCCGCCGCCGACGCATCTTACGGTGCGCCACCGTTGGGTCGCGGGAGATAGGGCGAGCGGCAACGAAACACCGACACGCCTCTTCACCCGCGACCCTATCCGCCAGACGCCACCAGGGCGTCCCCGCCTGGGATTCCTTTTAGCTTCACCGTGGGCCTCCAAACCACGGTTACTAAGCCCCCCCATCGCGTCAAGATTGGAATCCATCGGGGGGGTCATTTTATTAGCCTATACTATCCCACTGCTGGGCAAAGGTCTCCCCCAATTGCTTCCATCTGTCACGGTCTTCTGCAAGGTCCCACTAGTCCCGGCCTGCCCCGGCTGCCCCGGCCTGCCCCGGCTTCGTCGCAAAAAAATTAAAATAAGGAGTAGCCTAGACTTTTTTAATATGGAGGATATCTAGACCATTAGGTAACCCATTGGAGCGCAGCAAGTAGATGTATGCACAAGAAAAAATTGGTTGTCTGTAAAGTCGGTTTACTGACGATAGTTGAACGTGACAACGTCTACGCATCGCTCACTCAAGTAGGAGAGAGACAGATGTCGAACGCTGCCGAACGCAAAGGCCGATTGTGCTTCTTTGTCGCTCGTTCCGCGCTCTCGCTTGCACTTCAAGCCTTACATGGAACGCCTCAGAGCGAGGTAAAAGTAAAGTAAAGTAAAAATTTATTTATTTGAGACAAGCAAACATATGTAGCGCAGTACATTACGAGTAACTTAACAAAGACTATGTAACAAAGCATTCATTGAAAAATAATAGGTACTTATAATATACGGTGCAATAACAAATAATATAATTCGTGCACTAACTCCCACCCTAGGAAAACCTGTGTTGTGGGTAGTTAGTCCTCTTTCGTGTTGGGTCAGTTGAGAGTGTAAATTCTTACAAGTACGCTAAAAAATAGTGCGACAGTGCAAATAAAAATTAGGAGTATTTTAGGTCTCGAATGAAATGCATTTTAAGATTACCTACCTACAAGAGCAATAATAGATATAATTAAACAACTATTTAGGTAAAGGAACATTAGGAGTAGTCTACAGGCAGGTAGTTAGTTACTTACCAGTTCATAATAATAATTAATGAATTAAGTATCTAAAAGCTTAAATATACAAAAGTCAATATAAAGCTAACGTAACGGAATGAGGAGGTCCTCAGTTTTGCAGTAAGAAAGTGTAGCCAACCATTCCAATACAACTCTTTTACACTTTCTTCTGGAATAGGTTACGATATCTAACCATTTATTAGCTTGTGAGTACAAGTATGGACCTAGGAAGCTATAGCTACGTTGTCCAAAAGTCGTTCTTGTTTTCATTGTTGCCCATATTAACCTAGTATTACCATAAGAAAGACGTGCGACAGTGGGAGCATTTTTGTGGAATTTAAGAATCGTAGTAATAATGAATAATTTTCTGACCGAAGGATAGTTGAGTTCTTGGTATAAGTTTTCAGTAGGGTACCGATATGGTTTTTTGTAGGCAACCTTTAATAATGCTCTTTGAGCTCGTTCTAATCTGATTAAGTGGGTTGGTAACGCCGCATGAAGGAAACGCCGCATGTCGTCATGTTTTTTCGTGCGTGCAGCCGGCTCTATCGAATTATAAGACGTTGTCACGTCAAAAAAAGGTCTATAGTTTCTGTATAAGCCTTTGTGTAACTCTTCAAACACCAATGATAAGACAAGTGACTTCATGGACACGAATATCCCCGATCCAACAAACGAAGAACGGGGCTGTCCCGTGTCATCCCAGGACAGTGACTTTTTGGACACTCTTGTATTCCGACAGTTGCAGAAGCAACAAGTGGATGGGTGCGAGGGACTGACAATCGCGGCGACGGGATTTCGGATTTGGGAATTTGAAAGTCAAAGTAGGCTGAACTTGAGAAGCTAAAAAACTTGAATATGTATGTCAAGTGAATTAGACATGTCGTCGAGGAAATACATCATACATGTCCATAAAGAAAAGGAATGTGACACTAATTACCAACTTGAACAATTAAAATGTATAAGTATATTATTTAATATTTATTTATTACCTACCTAGGTATTAGCTACAACATTTTGTATACCTACAAAAAATTTACAGAATATAATATAAAATACAACAGCATCAGTCATCAAGTTATCTAAAGATCGTCAAAATAATCTACATAGCTCAATTGGTCCAGGAGACAAGCGTACTCAAAACACGAAAGACACGAAAGAAATAAGTAACAAAGATGTGAACTCAAATTGCCGGTCCCAGAAAGATTGTGCCAAACGGCAGCATTCGCATTTTTGCACGCAATCTCGACGTTTCCCCAAATGAGGATGGAACAAAACTTGATACGTTTTGTTGTCAGTGTGATATTAGTTCTATTTAGGGATCCGAATAAGTATCGATACTTATCGATACTTTTTTCGTCACATCCATCATCATCATCATATTAATAATATCATCATATTAATAATATGATGATGATGGTATTATATCCATCCCTGCTCGCTTGTGTAGTGTATATATAAATAAACATTCGGACGATCAAAATCAGGACAAAATATTTTATGCAACTTTAACAAATCATAATAACTATGACTACCTACAGTATTTTTTTGGACTAGTATGTTATCTGTAGTTATATTAGGACTATTTATGTCAATCAATAGGACCCCCGATGAGAAACATAATTTTATAAGTATCAATAAAAGCTGTTTATTTTTTATAGTAGGTACTATTTTACGTTTTTCTTTATCTCTGATAGGCTAGTGTTTGACCCCTATCTCACGTAGGGGGTGATGATGCGTCTAGGATGGCAAAGACGCTAATGCTACTGCTCCACCTGCGTCTTAACGCGATAATTAGTGCGATATTTTATTTGATATAAAATGTATGCATCTAAGGTCAAATATTACACTAATTTACGCGTTAAGATGCAGATGGAGCAGTAGCATAAGCCTAAACGTATTGACACTGAATTCCAAACAAAAAGTACTCGATACCTTAGTAACTCGATACATTTGATACCGGCATCGATTACTTTTGTTTCGATACTACTCATGTATAGTATCGATACATGTTTTGATACCATATCCCTAGTTCTATTGTGATCGAAAGGGGCGTAAGAGATACTCAATAAGCTTAGGGCATAGGGTCAGGCCTTAGAAGATTGTATTCGTAATAACAAACGATTGAATTCAGTCAATCACGATGTGTTAACTGTTAACAAGTCAGCCTGGCCCACAGGAGAGAAGAGGATGGTTTAGGTGCTGGGAAAGCCTATTCCATCTCAAACAATGTCCCAGGTACTACAGCGTCCGGTTAAGTGAAGGCATGGATTGTCTCCTGACGCTGTATAATATAGATTTTATCTAATAAGTATACTTAGATGTAAAGGCCTAAGTTTTTAACAAATCAATGAAGCAAGAAATTGCCATGCCAGAATTTGAGGCCTTAGAAGATCCTTTGAAGATCTCTGAAGATCTCTGAATACATGCTGAATTGAGAGTTTTGATTCATTAAAAGGTTTTACCCTTCTTGTAACCTTGTAAAAGATGAGTCAAGTTGAAAATTATCTTAGGAATTGCGTGAATCCTTTGTGCAACAAAACCGATGACCTCTGTGGCGCAGTAGGTGAAAGCCCGCTTGGGACGCAGAAGGTTGCAGGTGCGATCCCCGCCGCGGGATTAATGTTTGTATGATCTGCAAATATTTATATCGGGTCTGGGTGTTTCTTGTACTCGTATAATAATTGTATGTATTTACAAAACAAAAAGTATATAAGTAGTATATCCTTTATCTGGTTCCCATAGTAGGTACAAGCTTGGCTTAGTTTGGGGCTAGATGATGCGGTGTGAAATGTCCAGCATTATTTATTTATTTTTCGTAAACCAAAATACCTATGTAAGTATCTTTTTCAGATTCAGAAGTGTCCAAAATTGAAAGATGGCAGATAAAACTTTACTTTTCGATCGTACCATTAACAAAATCGAGTTTCTTTTTCGCTTCGGTGGCATCAATATAAGGAGTGACAGAAAGGGGGCACCGTTCATTAATCCTTTAATAATTTTCTTCATCAATATCCTTTGGCTAGACGCTGACCTTGCTGGTGGAATCTACTGGTTTGTAGACGGAGTCAGAACTGGTAAAGACTTTTTTGGTCTCACTTACATCGCACCCTGTATATCACTCAGCACTCTGGCAAATTTTAAAGGACTCCTCTTCGTTCTAAACTACAAGCACATTCACACTCTGATAGAGAAACTTAGAAACATGGAGAAGAAAGAGAAAGAACGAGAGTTTTCGAAAGAAAGAGAAAATATAATAAATAAGGAGGTTGATTTCTTGAACATGGTGATAAACCTTTTGATAACGCTATACATAATAGTGATGATCACTTTTGGCGTGAGTCCGTTGGTGGTGATGTGGTTGAAATACTCGAGTTCTAAGGAGTTGGAGTTGATGTTGCCGTTCTTGATTCTTTATCCATTTGATCCTTTTCAAATCAAAGTTTGGCCATTTGTGTACTGTCATCAAATATGGTCAGGTGAGCATATTAATTATTCTAAGTAATTATTTAAGTTGATTTTAGTTAGTTTAGTACTTATAACAAAATTTAAAACAACATTCCTCTTCTGTTTTCTTATAAAACTTTTTAGTTCTATCTTCCACATTTAGGTTACTTTAAAACCTACCTATAAAATTGTTTTTTTTTCATGACGAATCAATATTTTTTCAGAATGCGTTGTCTCTTTATTCATTTTATCAGCTGACTGCTTCTTCTTCACTTGCTGCACGTACATTCGGATGCAGTTCAAACTGCTGCAGCATAGTATCAGTAATATTATCCCCACACAAAGAGGCAATAGTACAATGCTGGATGACCAAGAGTTCAAAGTTAGGTATAAGGAGTTGATTCAGTGGCATCAAGATTTGATTGAGTGAGTATTATTTTGCTGGTGGCTTACTTGCTTCCTCGATAGATCATCAAAGCTAAGCATCGTTGTGACTCTAAATGAATGAATTATTAGATGAGCGATTTCGTGCTTCATTGGAAAAATATTAATAGTTAGGTACATACGAGTACAATATTTTTGTTTTCATTCTCGACAGTTATCATTAGACCTAATTATAGTTTATTTAATTTTGCTATTGGGCAGAAAGAAGCATTTTTGCAAGTGCTAATCAGAGGTATATCTATACTAAGTCTATCAACCTACTAGGTATGTCGACCCGTCAAGCATCATCTAGCTATTTTACACCATACTTATAACTCTGTTATTTTCAGATCTGTTCATATTTTAGAGCTGATCTACTCAAAATCAACATTACTTAATTTTATGACTAGTTCTACCATCATCTGTTTGACAGGATTCAACGTTACGGTACGACATTTTGATATTTCGAGAATAACTTTATCAAACTTAATCATCATGAGTAAAGATATTTTCATACACAACTCAAAAAACCGTATAAGTCAAATCACCGACCGCAGGTAAAGTGCCCAAAAGGCTGGCGGCATCCGAGGTAAGCACCAGCTCTTTGATCATTGGCTTCGTCAAACAACCTCTTGGATATTTCTCTAACAAGAAGCCACGCTTCTGGATGGCCCTCATATTTCTTCACCAAAAGGCCCAAAAGGCAGAAATACATCACCGATAGATTGATCATAATACTTGCACAACATATAATCTTGATCAATTGATCACGTCTTCTTTGATATATTTCAGATGGCAGATGATACGGCTTTCGTCGTAATTTTTCTGTGTTTCTTATTCATGAGTTTGTTTCAAGTATTCTTCATATGATTCTTTGCTGATCTACTTATGGCTTCAGTAAGTTCTTTATTTATAATTGGGCTTATTCATTTTATTAGTAGTACCTAGATTAGCTGCAACCCGCTGTTATACCTCCAGTCTATCAGAAAGTTTTCTCTTTCAATTATTAATTCAAATCATAAGCATTATACTAGTAGGTAGGTCCTATGAAGGAATTCATAGTGAGGAAACCGTCATGTCGTAGAACTTAACTTTTAAAAAAGCGGCATGTGCACGAAAGGAGTATATTGAAGTAGCATTCCTGAAAAAGTGGCACCATTGATTGGTTTAATTAAAAGTTTAGTAAGATCACCATTTATCGAACACAGCTTTTCTTTGTACAGAGTATAGAAATAACTGATGCAGTTTATAAAACAAATTGGTATATGGCCGACGCTAAAGTTGGGAAGAAACTGCTTATAATGCAAACTCGGTAAGTGATTTTGATACTTAAATTCTCTTTTGGCCTCTTCCAACTACTTAGTATACCTCATCATTTGCCTGCCCTTATTCCGCCCATGCGGGGTCGGCAAAACATTCTCTTCTTCAACTCTCCCCTATAGTGATAGGGAAAGGAGTGGATACAGAGATGTCTGTACATCATCAGACATCAGACATCTCTGTATCCACTCCTTTCTTATCCATATTTTCTTTCACACAATCCATCCATCTTTTCTTTGGTCCACTTCTACTCACATATCCATCTACATCCATTTCCATTACCCTTTTAGTTACGTGAATTTTATCCCTCCGCATTACATGCCCACACCACGCTAACCTATTGCTCTCCAACTTGTCAGTCTCCGGCGCTACTTTCAGACTTCCCCTAATATATTCATTCCTCACCTTATCCATTCGCGTCACTCCGCACATCCATCTCAATATTCGCATCTCTGTCGCATGCACTTTCTTTCGTCCTTAGCTACAGTTGTCCAGTCTGGTAGAAGTGTCCTATACTTGCAATAAAATAAAATCATCAAGCTGAATTAAGCCCTTTCTTTGCTTCTGCCATTTAATAAATAAGCACAACGGATCTTTAGCTCTCTGAAGTTAGGTGCAATAGACGATTGAGCAGGTTTGGTAGATTAAGCGAGATAGCACGATTTGAGGCGTCATCGAAAATGGTTTCCGCGCAACTACTTCAGAGAGCTAAAGAACGATTGTGCGTATTGTACCTAATGTGCTGTGCCAAAAAATAATGGTGGGTTTCCAACGAGTCACACCCACACCAAATCGTGTAACACGTTTCTCGTTGGGTGTTTTTTTTCCCTTTGAGTCACAGTGTTACTAGTTAGGATTTCTTTTATCACTTTTACATTGTTTATTACGTAGGGTAATGTTTTCAGAGGACAAAAACCCTGCAAACTGACAGCATTTGGATTTGCCGATGTTAATCTGAACTCCTTTATGAGGGTATGTGATACCACAGGTGATATACAGTTTCATACATACATCAAAAAAAAAAAAAAACGTTTCATTTTTCAACGAATCATTTCATTTCATTTCATCCAAACTTTCGACATCAGACGATTCATTTTATTTTTCAGGTTTTGAGTACTGCATGGTCGTATTTTGCTTTGCTGCAAACTGTTTACGGAAATTAAATATATTGCTTTATTATGGATATTAAATTAATAAATATTAGTGAATAAAAGTACCTAAGTTAGTACCTACTTGCTTGATCCTACAGACTTATTTGCAGTAGGTATCTATTGCAACAAATAACACTTTGAACGAGAAAAATGAGAACGATGAACTACCTTAAGCTCACAATAATGTACCTCATGCTCACTCATAATAAAATAGCATGGTATAAAGCCGCGGGCGGAAACCAGTACAAAATATCATAAAAGTTAGTAAAGTAGGTAAATTTCGAAATTCAAATTATTACAGATATTACTTGCTAATTTAGTAGCATTACTTCTAAATAAATTCTATAAGTACATAATTATATTAAATTTTATAGTTCGATTGCTATTAAAGTCGAAATTATCGAATTTAAAATTGCTGTCACACCACAATGCCTAGACACCTAGACATGATAATAACTGCATAGGTAATTACTGTAGGGTGTGTTTGTTGATGTCAGATAGACCATCGTAGGCTTAGAATGGACAGGAACTTATTTCCATTGATATTATCATTTCAGTTCATTGATATTTGAAGAAGTTTCTGTAAAAAAAAATGAATTTCTTAAAATAATCCAAAATCATAAAATGTGAGAGCCAGTGACGTGCAGACTGCAGACCTTCGACATTTTATAAAGGCTAATGGTTCTCTCTCATCAGAGAAAAAGTCTGTCATACTCGTACCTAGGCTCAAGGAATTTGATAAAAATAGGCTTGAAATACCGAAATTCACAAGCAGACTTAAGTAAGCGATATCAGCAAGCGCATATTGGGGCTCAAGTGGAGCTGGGCAGACCACTTGACCAGACACGGTGATGACCGGTGGAGCAGAGTGATTACGAGTGGTGCCCTCGAGAGGGCTACAGAAGAGTAGGTCGTCCAGCGGCTAGATGGGTCGACGACATTATAAAAACAGCAGGTCGTACATGGGTCAGACTGGCGCAGGATAGGGATGGTTGGCACAAGCGAAGTGAGGCCTATACCCAGCAGGGGGATGAAAAAGGCTGCGGATGATGATGATGATGAGGCTTGGAACAGTATTAGAAATCACGTCGTGAAAATGTAAAGGCGTATCAAGTCCCGTTGATGTGGTAGGTATAGACTAATTATTGCTCCTGACTTTGTAGAAATCATCTTGCTAGTTAAAGATGGTCCACATCTTAATTCAGAGCATTTGGAGAATACGTGCGAGAGGTCATGTCTAGTAGATGATTGAATTTTTATTACCATTGGTGGCGCATTGTATGCATTGTATTGTATTGCCTATTCCATATAGGTATAGGTAGAATATATACTAAACTTCCAGTATACAGTTTGAAGACTTATGAAGTCGTCGCGCAGTTTTTAAAAAACAGTTTACACAAACAAAGTCAAAGGCATGGAGAAGGAAAATCTACTGTTTGATTCTTCATTGCAAAAACTAAACATGCTCTTCAAACTATCAGGGATGAATCTACAAAACAAAATCAAAACAACTTCAGATATGATAAGATGCAGATGGTTATTCACAGTAAACTCTCTCTTGGTGAATCTAGCGCTTATATTGTGCTTTTATTACGTTTTTCTCGGCATTGTGAGACATAAAGATGTAATAGAACTGACTAGTATAGCACCTTGCATGACATTTTCTGTACTAGCTATCATCAAGTCTTACTACCATTTTATGAATGAAGGTAAAATATCAGATCTTATTGATATAATAAGGAAGTTAGAAAGAGATGAGTATAAACGGGAAGCGTCGGTCGAGAAGAGTAAAATTGTAAATGAAGATAGGATGTTTCTGAATAGAATTATCAATGTCCTGTATGTTCTAAGTTGTATGATGATAGTGGTATTTGATATGATACCGCTGGTTTTGATGGCTGTGAAGTATCAAAAAACGCAGGAGTTTGAAATGATGCTGCCGTATTTGGATGTGTTCGCGTTTACACCGTACGAGATGAAATATTGGATAATTGCTTACGTTCATCAAATGTGGTCAGGTAATTTTATATTTCCTTTTGTAGGTATACTTACTTACAGAAAATAGCTACAGATAATAAAATAGATTTCCAAACTATATACCTACTAAATAAAATAATAAACTAAGAAGAACGTAGGAAGTAAGAATTAGGTAGGAAGATTATGATGTGTCACATACACTTGATAAAAATATCCTCAAAATAGACAAATTATCGAATACAGAATAGATTTAGTAAATGATTGATTATTAATAATAAGGCAAAGAGGCTAATTTTACAGACACTGTTTTAGTACTATTACCTAGAAGATATACTTACAAGTACAGGTAGAGTAAGCTCACCTAGCTGAACCATTCTTTTAGTCCAGTCTCTCTGAAACCTGACACATTTTTGGAGCTAAAAATATTATGACGTTATCAACTTATAATTTCAGAATCCATTGTTCTACTGGAAATGGGTGCAGCTGACTACCTCTTCTATACGTGCTGTACTCATATCAGGTACGACATGAGATCATATAATTCTAAAACTGAAAATACCTACAGTGTAGTTAATTAAGAAGGAAGTACATATATGACGTCGTCTTTCCTGTGGGCCAGGCTGATTAAGCTGAGAGGATGGTTTAGGTGCTGGGCAAGCCTATTCCATCTCAAACAATGTCCCAGGCACTACAGCGTCCCGTTAAGTGTAGGCATGGATTGCCTCCTGACGTTGTATAAATCATCTAATATAGATGTAAAGGCCTAAGTTTTAACATTATATGTACAGAAATGAAGCAACTAACTAATTACATACATTTTCAAAATGCAATAGAATCAGTTTAGCCATACAAATACAATAAATGATGGCAAAAGATGTTTAATTAGGATGAGTGTTGACGTTGCCTTGCCGGTGGATGAGGCTGATTAGGTTGAGATAAGCTGTTCTATCTTAAACAATGTTCCAGGCACTACAGCGTCCTTGAGTGTAGGCATAGGTTGCCTCTTGACGCTGTTTAAATCATCTAAGTTATTAAAGGCTTCGTCATCATCATCATCATCTCAGCCTGGTATCACCCACTGCTAGGTATAGGCCTCCCTTCTTTTATGCCAGTCTCCTCTATCTTGAGCATCTCACGTCCAAACATTACCATTTTTTTAAAAAGCTTAGGTAGGTAGGTAACTAAGTTTCTAAGATGAGCAGTGAGACATCGTGTGGACACAAATGTAAGCGAACTTTCTGATAACAAGACTTTTCAGGACCCAATTTAGACTTCTTCAGCATGACATCGAAACACTGATCCCTGAGTCTGGAGAATTGATGCCTCATGATGATTTACACAGCAAATTCACAGAGCTAGTGATGCGTCATCAGGAAATTATAGAGTAAGTAGATACAGACTACTCTACATACAATACACTACTCTACCACAGAATACAGACTCTACACAATTCGGACCTTACGCCTAACATGCGCAACGTAAGATAAATTATTCGTTACTCCAGTACAGAAAGATAAGTTTAGGACCGATACACAATTGTAGGCCAGCTGGCTGTGTGAAATACTTATGCATTTTTTTTGCAGATCATCGGTGTATCTGGAAGTGATCTACTCCAAGTCGAACTTGTTCAACTTCCTCTCAAGCTCTTTGGTGATCTGTCTCACAGGATTCAACGTTTCGGTATTTCATTCATTCATTTATTCATTTGTTCATACGTTCATCCGTTCATTAATTCATTCGTATGAATAAATGAACGGATGAACGTATGTTCGTTTATTCGTTCCAGGTGGTGAACGATGTCGTGGTGGTGGTGATATACATGACGTTTCTCTTCATGGGGCTAATGCAAGTGTTCTTTCTGTGCTGGTTCGCTGACATGATGATGATTGCTGTGAGTACCTATCGTCAGTTCCATTCCATCTAGTAACTTTCAACGGCTTTAGTAGGTTTATGTAGGCTACGAACTACGATCATTATGATCGAAGGCTACGAATGACTCTGACTCTAAGTACCTAACTTCCAGAGCACAGACGTAAGTAACGCAGTCTACAACAGTCGCTGGTACTCGACTTCTGTGTCTGCCAGCAAAGGGCTGTTGCTGATGCAGACGCGAGCGCAGACCCCGTGCGTGCTGACAGCTGCTGGCTTCGCTGAGGTCAATCTGCGGGCATTCTTGAGGGTACAATACTTTTATTTTACGTTTTCTTCTTCTATCCTACCTTTACATTTATGTACCCTCGACTTTTCATCCGAAGGTTGCATTGCAATCTTGAAAGAATTAACGTAATTTGCTTGAAGTAGATACTTAGTATCAATAGAATTTGCTTATCGTATCATTTTTGCCTAAGTAGGTAGTTACTAAACTATCACGAGCTTGTAACGGTGAAGGAAAGCGTTATGAGAAACCGCAGCATATTCAGCTCCACGTATTGACGTTATCTTTCGACTTATCGCCTCTCTGTATGACCTAAGACAATGAAGACCACAGACATTAGGATTCAGAAAATCAGAAATCTTTTTTGTTCATGGAAATAAAAAAAAACTGAAGACGCAAAATGTTTTTTTTTCAGGTTTTGAGCACATCGTGGTCCTACTTCGCATTACTTCAGACGGTCTATGGAGCTTCGGATAAATAGCAAAGTATACGCGTTTATCGTAGACCTTACCTACTTCTCTACCCATCTAACATTAATTATGTACCTACCCAATTTTTTTTTTTATAGAACCTAAAAATGTTTAGTAAAAAAAGTTTAGTTAAGTACCTACAAAAAAAAGTACGCGAGTGTCGTGGAACCTCCGTGTAACACTCGTTTGGAACTAAGTTTCAACTTTGTAATTTGGCATTTGTCAAATAAATTAATGTTAAATATAAATCCTAGTACTAACAGTGTAGCAGAAAAAAGGCGGGAAACTCGAACAGGGAAGCCGCGTTTTTTCTTGCGAATTTTTGAAATTTTAAATTTAAATAGCTATTCAGGACAGGTAGTGCTGCTGAGTGCTTTTTATATCTTTCTATTTGTAGTTATATATATTTCTTCTGATTTGGTAAGTCTTTTATCTATTTATTGTCTTTCATGGAGGAGCCCCCGGACCCGGGGGACCCAGTCCCTGCGGTAGGGTGTAACATTACAATAAGTACTGGCAATTCATTTGAAAAACTATTATCCAATGACTCTGCTATGGACACAGAATCATCTGTGACCAATCCGTCCAATAAAAGAAAGAGAACCCGCATGCACAAAGTTTGCAAGAGCTGCAACAAAAGAAAGAGACATGGTGATGGAACAAAAGGTTGTCACTGTGACGAATCACCAGTGAATGAGCCCCAGTCGGAATCCATTCCTCACTCCAATGTCACGTCGTCAGAACCAGTCAACTCATCTTCTCCCACAGCTCCACCTACTGCTCCCACGGCTCCACCTTCATCTCCACCGGTGTCGGTTGCCAGAACTCAATATGAGTCGTCCGACAGCGGACCATTTATTGTTCACGTACAAAGAATTACAGATGCACCCAATGATAGTACCACACTCCACCCCATAATGTTTGGGAAATTTTTGCGAAGAAATAACTTTTATAATATTGTCAATGGCAGTGTTAAAAAGATAGGTCGTAACAGAGTCTCATTAGCATTTAATAGCCACCGTGATGCCAATGCATTTATCAGTCATGATAGTCTGTCTGTCAACAAATTGAAAGCTTTCATCCCCACCTACAGTGTATCTCGTATGGGTGTTGTTAGAGGAGTACCTACTGACCTCTCCCCAGAGGAGATGCTAGAATGCACAACGGTTCCACAGGGTTGTGGAAAAATTCTTAAACTCCGAAGAATGAACTACAAAGACACTTCTAATGGAACTGTAGAATGGAAGCCAACTCAGACGGTAGTTGTTACATTTGACGGCCAGGTCCTGCCGAGCCGTGTTTATATGTGTTACAATGCATTGATTGTACAATTATATACTTACCCAACCATCCAATGTTACAACTGCTGTCGGTTTGGACATACTAAAATGCAGTGTAGGTCTAAGCCCCGCTGTTTTAAGTGTGGCCAAGAACACTCTGGTGATGGTGATGTTGATGAAGAATGCATTTCCTGCTGCTCATGTGGAGGAATACACTTTGCCACTAGTAAAACTTGCCCAGAATATGTCAGACAACAAAAAATTAAATTTTCAATGGCAGAAAAGTGTATTTCTTACGCAGAGGCATCAAAAATTCACCCACCTATGTCTAGGTCTTATGCTGAAATCCTTGCAACATCCAAAGATCAATCTGTTCCATCTCAAAAACCCCTTAGAAGTCAAAATTCTTCAGTACCCAGTCAGTCATACAGAAAAACTATATTTTTAAAACCAAAAGCGTATCCTAAACAAGCCCAAGGCTATGATAAAAAAGCTCACTTTGACATTGCTGGTCAACCATCCCCAACCCTTCCTAATGGTTGTGCTTTGGTTGAAGGTGAAAAAGATAAACAACTTAATATAAATGACATTATTAATCTTTTAAAAACATTATTACAGTCTAATATCATTGAACCGACCAACGCAGCTAAAATCATAGACACAATTAGTATACTACACAACCACAATGGATCACACCAGATCCGCAGTTCAATGGAACTGCAGGAGTGTAGTAAGTAAAAAACATGAAATTATTAACTTAACTAATTTATTTAACCCATTTCTTATTGCCATTACAGAGTCCTGGCTTAGGCCGGACTCTGTGTTTAAATTGAGCGGCTTCTCCTGCGTCAGGGATGATAGGCTTGATGGTTACGGAGGAGCTGCTCTTCTTATTAAAAATTCTTTTTGTTTTTCTACATTTTCATTACCACATCATGATACCAATAATTTTACTGCTATTGCCTGCATTATTAATAAAATATGTTTTGTATGTATTTATGTACCTCATCCTTCATTACCAATTTTTAATGAAATAGAAAACTTGCTTTCTCATATTCCAAAGCCGTGTGTAGTGATGGGAGACTTTAATGCTCATCATAGATCATGGGGTAGCACATTATCCAACAGCTACGGTAGAGATCTCATTGAAATAATAGACAGACAAAATTTATGCATTTTAAATGATGGATCTCCAACACGCAGATCTAAACCATCTGAAAACAATAGTGCAGTTGACTTAACAATAACTTCTCCTAGCTTAGCTTCTTCAGTTTCTTGGGAAACTGAGCCATCCACCTACGGAAGTGATCATTTCCCTATAGTTTTAAAGTTTTCTAAATTTACAGCTACTGAGGTTCCCAGACCTCCACCCAGAATGGTTCACAAAATAAAAAGTGACAAATGGTCTGACTTTACTATGTATGTTGAAAACAACATTTCAGCCCTGTCTCAGAATTTCCAGGATATCTCCTGCTGTGCAGATAGTTTATCTAAAAACTTAATAGATGCTGCAAATTTAAACTTCCCATTAAAAAATAAAGCTTCTGGTAGGTTATCATCTCCGCCATGGTGGGACACTGAATGTAGTATAGCTGTCGCCGAAAGAAAGGAGGCAGAGAGAAACTATAATATGAATATGACTGAACACAATTTTGATATTTTATGCGACATAATAGCGAAAACAAAAAAAATATTGAAAGATAAAAAATTCCAGGGTTGGAGGAAATTTTGTCTAAGTATATCACCGAATACAAAATCTTCCGATGTCTGGAGTAATATTAGACGTTACAGGATTGGAGTTAGTACTTCAAATGTTTCAGTTATGCCTCCTTCTTTAAACGACAGCTTCTTAGATCTTTTGGCTCCACCAACTGCACCTACAAGAGAACTATTTACACTGATGCATGTCATCCAGCCTGCTTGTCCCAATGGTCTTGATGCACCCTTTTCTTTATACGAGCTAAAAGGTGTTTTGATGGATAGACTTGATACATCACCAGGAATCGATGGTATTCCTTACTCATTCTATTCACATCTTGGCGAAGGCACCATGCAGTATCTCCTCAATCTTATCAATTCTGTCATGTTGACAGGTGACATTCCTACAAAATGGAAAACACAGATAGTGTTGCCTATTTTAAAACCAACAAAAAATCCTGCTGATCATATGTCCTATCGACCCATAGCATTATCTCCCGTAATTATTAAAATAGCAGAACATTTAGTTAAAAATAGAATAGAGTGGTTAGTTGAAAGTCAAAATGTTTTACCTAATAGTCAATACGGATTTAGAAAAGGCAGAAGTTCTGCAGATAGCTTAGGTGTTTTCTTAACGGACATTCGTATTGCCTTTTCTCAAAATAGTTATGTTGTAGCAACATTCTTAGATATAAAATCAGCTTATGACAATGTTCTCATTGAAGTATTAGTTAGGAAATTACAAGTTTTAAAAATTCCAGCCATCTTCATCAATTTTATTCAGAATATGCTAGCTGGTCGAATTTTATTATTAAACTCCTCCAACACCTCTAGAGTTGCTTGGAAAGGATTACCTCAGGGATCCGTTTTAAGCCCTCTTCTATATAACATTTATACATATGACCTAGAAGCATCTGTGAATGACTCGGTTAGTATTTTACAATACGCCGACGATCTTCTATTGTATTCTATCAGCTCCTGTATTACTACTGCAGCCTTCAATGTGTCATTTGCTTTAAAGTCTCTAAAATTATGGTTAGATAAACATGGCTTAGAATTATCACCTACTAAAAGCATTATTGTTCCTTTCACGCGGAAAAATAACATACCACCTTTGAATATATTTTATAATGGAGTATGTATTCCTGTGAGAAGTCATGCAAGATTTCTGGGCGTTTTATTAGACTGTAAACTCACTGGTCGTCCTCACTGTGATTATGTGGTGGAAAAATGTGAAAAAAATCTAAATTTATTAAGATGTCTTACAGGAGTATGGTGGGGTGCCCATCCTTTTTCTTTGAAACTAGTTTACAATGCTTTAATTAGAAGCACATTAGATTATGGCTCTTATTTGTTGGAGCCTGGTAGAGTGGAGGCTTTCAGGAGATTAGATGCCATACAAGCACGAGCAATGCGTATAATAATGGGAGCTATGAAGTCTAGTCCCATTAACGCTCTACAAGTAGAATGTTGCGATCCACCTCTATTCATGAGACGCCAATATTTGTGCAATAGATTTTTCTTTCGTGCTTTACAGTTTTCGAACCATCAGCTTCACCCTAAAATTAAAATACTTTCAGAACTCATTACTTCTTCGCCGTATTGGAATCATAAATCCCCTCCCAATTTAATAAATAGTTATAATATATATAAATCCTTGTCAGCTCCTATAGAACAGTCTCAGTTTCTTCCAATTTATCATTGTAACTATAAAGCATTAACTCTACCTCCTAAAGTTTATTTTGATCTAAATATTGATCGTAATGATATACATGCTAACATTTATTTTAAATCAGAAGTTGATAATCGCTGGAATGGATGGCATCAGATATTTACTGATGCATCCAAACACTTGCAAGGCAGTGTGGGTGTAGGTGTTTATCATAAACAGTTTGACATTGTGCAAAAAATCAAATTACCTTCAGAGACGTCTGTTTTTTCTGGTGAATGTTTTGGCATCACGAAGGCATTGGAGTACGTTTTATTAATGAAACTTAAAAAATCAGTAATATTTTCCGATTCCAAAAGTGCATTACAATCGCTTGTTAAATATTCTTTCCGGTCTAAATCATCTTATCCACTTATAATAGATGCTAGAACTAAATTGTTACAATGTGAATTAAACGACTTGACTGTCGTTTTTGCTTGGATTCCCAGTCATTGTGGAATTATGGGTAACACCCGTGCAGACAAGTTAGCAAATGAAGCTGTGGAGTGTGGTGACATCTTTCCATTCAAAATTTATTCTCACGATCTTGGTTCTCTTTCCAGGATTTATCTCAGGAGATCTTGGGATGAATCTTGGACTGAATCTAGTACTAAGAAAGGCAAACATTTCAAACAAATACAAAAAACTATCCCATTAAAACCATGGTTTTTTAAAATTAAACTCAGTAAACGTGCCACTTCTATACTTATACGAATGCGTCTGGGGCACTCATGTACCCCAGCACATTTATCGAAGATGAAAATCATTTCTGAACCGACCTGCACTTGTGGAGATGAATTTGGAGATACAAATCATATATTCTTTGCTTGTCCACAGTATGACCATGCCTCTTTCTTTTGTGATCTCTTATCTTGTAATGTTCCTCTTCCAACCAATATTACTGTACTTCTTTCTTCTTTAGATTCTAATATTTATAATTGTCTAGCTTCTTTTATTTCTAACAATAATATTAATATTTAATTTTACATATTTTTATATTACTTATTCTATTAATATTTAGTTATAATTCCTACCTGTATCCACTACCTCTCCTGACCCGTCCTAGTCCGCGGTATTTCATAACTTTTGTTTCCTTAATTTTTACAATGAAAAATGGCGCATGCACACTTTTTGCGAAGCCAAAAAAAAAAAAAAAAAAAAAACAGTGTAGCAATCTATGGACTGTTTCGCGTCTGCGCACTTCGCACTGTGACGTTTTGACCGATGTTTATGTGTCGTGACGGTAAAATAGACCGCTTTTTTTTGTAGCCTTCATCCTCGATACCGTCCGAAAGGAACTTCGTTCCAATAATATTAATAATACTTACTTAGCAAATTGCTAAATTTTGGAAATTCATTCCACAACCACCAATTTCGACCCTTTTTTTCGGACTTGGGCCTCCGGCGTAACTTCGACTTCGGCAGAATGTGTGAACCTTCCTTAGCAGGTAGAGAAATTTAGGGTTAGCCAATGAGAGCAGCTTTAAAGTCGGCAAAAAATATTGTTCTAAGAATTCAGTTCCATTTGAGTCTAAAAAGTTCTATGTAGGTAAGTTACGTCTACCGTTCCGTTTTCCGTTGTAAACGGAGCTATAATTTTTAGTTTTGAGAGCAAAAGTAAATATTTTTTGCTATATTAAACTTCCTACGAATGTCTAATAAAAGTACCCGTAGGTCTACCTACTATGGAGGATCCATTTCGAATACCTACCTACCTAGGAAATAAATTTTCTCATTTGTTTTGCTAAAACCGTTGAAAAAGATGAAGAGGCCTTATACCTACTTGATACCTACCTAGGTACCTATTGATAAAGGTTCTAAGTAGGTACCTACCCACCTACTCCTAGTTTTAAACTTCCTACCACCTACCTACCTACAAAGTATTTTGTTCATTTAGCACTGACTCTACCTTTGACTCTACCAGCAGGCTTTGAAAATTTAAAATGAAAATTGTATGCGCCTGCCATCTATGAGGTCGATGTGAAACTCAATGTCGGTAAAGCAGACAGAGAGAAAGTCAGCGACGCCATTGCTATTTTTACCGACACAGCATTGACAGTCTGTCATGGCGTAAAAGTGTACATTTTTGTGTACAATAAAACAAAAATAATGTTTTTCGTACGTAATTTACTACGTTGGTGCTATAGAAATTGTTGTAAAAACTCGAAAATATCATGATAAACGTATAACAGTTCTAGACAAGTGCTATTTAGTTTAAAATGGACAAGAAAAATGCCATTCGGAGAGCCAAGAGGCCGTCCAAAGTGCTTGAAGAAAATTATTGGGATTGTAGCGTTTGTACGTACAGAAATAACGCAGAAGCCTTCAAATGTTCAATGTGCGATGTCAGAAAAGGTATTTATAATCTTAATAACCTTCAAATCACTTGTAAAACACCATAACTCGAATGTTCTTATTCTATAGTAACTAGGCCACGTACCTACTTACCATACCACTAGATAAATGGCACTTTACAATCACCCTAATAACGAACGAGTAAGATAAAAAACTGGTTTTTATGGCGAAAATTCCAATAAGTTTCGTGAGTTAAGTACTCACCATAACCTCTAATGTGTACGTACGAAAATATTGATTTACCATTTTGCATTATTATGCCTGTGGAGCGCTGTTGAGAGGCGAATAACCAGACTTTATCGATTAGTTTTATTTTTCCATCTATAAGTTTAGTTCGTTATGAACCGATTGGTGCATTGAAGTTGGTAAACCAGTAGGTAATGTAAATATTCTTCTAGCTTATTAGCAGTCATAGTTGAATAACAAGACACCTTTCTAGCAGGTAAGTAGGTACCTACCAGAGCAGTAGGACTATTTTGTACATGTCTACACATTATCCAAGGTTTCGTATGTTTTTTGCCACCTTCAATGTTTTCCCGCTACATTGTAGTGGCGTAAATATCGCGGTAATCCGTCCGAATAATGTGTCATTTGTCACGTACACGCTGCATTGCAAAATGGCTTCCGCAATTTTGCCGGGTAGGACACATTGACCTTTTCATCCTACGTACAAACTCAGGTACACTCGCCAACGAAAGTATGTTGGTATTTGTTGCTGTATCTAATTCTGCAAATGGTAATCTTGTGGTCTAGTCTAGACAGTACTATAAAGGAGGTTCTTCAATCAAATCTCTTTAATATCCTCATTTTATTGGTAGGTTGGTACCTTTAAATCCGTGGTTGGTATTGATACCTATTAACCTAGTAAAATATTACCTCGGTACTACATAGCTGCATGTAAATATTAGGTATTACACCTACACGTAGATAGGTATAGGTACCTACTTACCTACCTACTCACATGTACGTATTATTATTTATTATACATAGGCACCTACCTCCTAACCTATAAATTTACCTATCCAAATGTTGTGCATTAGGATAGATTGGCAATAGAGTAGGTAGGTTAGGTAACCTACACCTTTTGGTACTTTTGCTTAACAATAGGTACTTTAAAACAATAGTAGGTACTTAGGTAGACACTATACAATACATACCTAGGTAGGTTAAATGCTTGATTACATTATTGATAGATGCGCTCATGGGGGTCAGTGACCCAATTATGTTGAGATCGGATAGGGAGCGAAACGAAATTAATTTATATAAATAACGCGCACCGACTTAATCCGGAATTCCGGATAAATGGGAGTTAACGTGGAATTAACACACTCGCCTATGTGGGTTATTTTTAACAAAATTAATTAAAAATAAATAAAATAAGCTAGTGGTAAGAACCGGAAATTCCAAGTTGACGAAACCAATCTTTTTCCACTCGTACCAATGCCAATACGACTAAGAACAGATACCTACCTACAGTTCGCCCAACGGATCTAGGCATTCGTGAAGGTAGCCGTTTGTCTGCGCAGTGACCGATTTTTCATACAAAATTGTGTTCTGCGCAGACAAACGGCTAACTTCACGAATGCCTAGATCCGTTGGGCGAACTGTACTACATACAATGCGTCAGATAATTTTACTCCTTGTAAAATCCGTGTGGGTATAGTACCTTCATCATCATCATCACTTCATTTCAAAATCGAATTTCATTTCATTTCATTTCATAGGCATAGGTGAAGGTAGCCGTCGAAGCCCAGTAAATTTTTCATCATAGAAAATTGTCTACCTAGGTACCTACTGTTTAATACATAATTCGTTTTGAGATGAATCACCTAAAAGGAAGCTAGGCGCCAAACCGTGTTTGATGCCTTGCTTCTTCACGGTATAGGTCGCGGGAAACAAAGCAAAATCTAGTGATCCTTTTTCTCCTATTGAATCTGACCTGGGGATTTATTCGCGTTCGGTTTTTCGTTCGTAATATTCGGATGCTTCTTACTATGAGCTACATTGTATTCAGTCGATAAAATCAATGTTAAAACACGGTCCTAACCTAGGACCAAATATTCCAAACCGAAAATATGGCCCTTGAAGTCAGAAATCGTAATAAGAAACATCTGAATATTCATCAAACAAACGAAAATAAGAACGGGTATTCGACCCCTGACTCTAAGTGGGACTGCCTGGGAGCACGGAGCAGTCTAATATTAAGAGGCCTATGATAGGCAAAGCCAACAGCATACATAATACGCATTTATATGAACATTTTAAAATTCATTATATACATAGAATGTATACCAATTACTAATATGCAAGCTATTTTGGATGCAAAATGCAAAAATCTTTCTAGGTACGCGTCTGCTCAATTTACGATTTTTTATTTATTTCTACATACCTGAATTATTGTATTCGATGTCTCAAACTTTGTGTTTAGACAAACCTAATATAGGCTTAGAAACACTACCAAATAAAGATTGTAAATCTGAGAAAAAAAAATTACAGGCATGCACAACATTTTCGATGAATGCGGATGATGATGACTAAGTTTTAACCCTACGACCATCGAATTAATAGTCGAGGTACCATTTGGCCAACACGGTTTTATTATACCTACAGTTATGCAGTTCACTTCACATCTCATTTGAAGGACAAAAGTCGTAAAAATTTTAAGGCCTTTGAAATACTTACCTACCTGATCATATGACCTACCTTTCCCACGTAGGTCATTACCCCATGGTAGATTAAGCAATAGTTACTACTTAGCCTCGCATATTAAAGTACTGTCAGCAACGAAAATTACTGTCTCTGAAGTACTACGGCTTAAGGCAGATTTAGATTGAGTAACTGACGTCAGTCCACTGCAGAGTCAGTGCTGACCTTGCACTGCCATCGTATAAATTGATTTACTGAAGTAAATTGACTACTGACTTGCTACTGACGAAATACTGACTGCGGGTAAATAGTATGAGTCAGTTTTCGGCGCCAGCACTGACGTCAGTTACTGACTCAATGTAAATCAAATCTGCCTTTACTCAGATCAGATCTATTGAAGATATCGAGTCGATCCCCCACAGAAAATGTCTACCGTGCCTTATAAAGAGTCCGCAAACCATCGTAATGATTGGCCCAATCTTTTGCTTATTAAAAAAAGGAGAGTTTCCACGGATCGGTAAAGGTCCGCGAGTTCAAGGCCGGTGCATTTTTGGGATGCATTGTAAAATCTTTTGTGATCCCTAAGCGTGAGGTTAACACTTCAAAAATATAAGAAGTAATCTTCAAAAGTCGTCAAGTTTTTCACACGTAACTATTTATGTTATCAATCAAACATTGACTGTACCTCAAAGGAGTTTCACTTGAATGATCTCATGCAACGCGCTACCTACCACAATTTGCAAGTATTGAAGTCACAAATTCATAAGCTCTGTGATATGTCACGACAGCTGATCGCGTGACTCCACTCAAGTCTGTCGTTGTGTCACGCGATGACATCTGTCATCTATCACCTTGTCTTCTTTTAGTTACTAAAAAAACCATAATTGGCTTTAGATTTTTGTATTGAAGCTTTATTACCAGCCATACTCTGTACCATGAATAACAAGCCCGTAGACCCTGCTACGAAAAAACCCCCGCCACTTCTAGAAAAGATAGAAATAAGGAAGTTAGTCAGATATCATCAACTAGAAAAGAGCTGATGATCTTAAAACAGCTGAACAGATTTTCATTAAACATAGCTAAGAACACTCGGGATAAAATTATCTATGACACAAAAAAAACTGTACGAAAATCGGTTCATCCGTTTGGGAGCTACAATACCACAGATAGATACACAGACAGACACGTTAAACTTAAAACACCCCTCTCTTTTTGCGTCGGGGGTTAAAAAACAGGCTCACGACTGTTTGCTAAGGGGGAAAAGATATTCTCTCAGATCTTTTAGGTATTCCAAATCCTTAGAGGCATGTCAAAATATATATTTGGCACATGCTTACATTTTGCAGAAGTTGGCACTCCATAATGGTAGGGGTCAGGTTCTACTCTAGTCACATGTAAGTAAAGAACTACAGGAAATATGCCTGTGGCGGCGTTTTGTGGCTGTGGCCGGTAGCTCGTGTGCGGCGACACTAAAGGGAGAGTAGAATACTAACTTCTGCATAATGTGGACACTATCCTAAATCAACCTCTGAGTACCTACTCCTTAAGGCTGTGTCCCCAGTAGGCAAACTGTTAGCGGCCGACTGAGTTTGCGGCGTATCGATTTAGTACGCCCTTCCATATATATTTGAAATGGAGTGTCCACAGTTTGCTAGTTCTGCGCTCACTGTACGCAGTTTGCCGCTTCTTATTTTCTTGCTCTTCTTTCAGTCGGCCGCTAACAGTTTGCCTACTGGAGACACAGCCTTAGAAATCTAACGCACCTTAAAACGTATATCTAGATAAAGAACTTGCTACCACGCGAGCACAGCTTTAGTCGGAAGGAGTAGGTAATAACCCCCGTATTCCAAGTCGTAATTCCGACCTCACTCAATGCTCAAGTGCAAAAAAGTCTATAATCTATGACTATTTTTTCAGACGTATATAAAAATGACATGACATCTCAAGGAAGGTCGCGACTAACCTTGAGATGACAGCTACTCAAAAGGTGTTAGCTGTGATTTGGTTGTGAACAATTAATAAAATTATGAATTGGAGACTATCTTGATGGTGATCAATTAAATTAGTTTATACTTAATTTTATAAAAAAAAATAGTTTTTTTTGTTTAAGTCCAGCTACTCGACACTAGATGTCACTTTTGAGTATTATGACTAAATCATACCGCTCTGATAAGTAATGCTCAGTCAAGTTTGAGTTAAAGAATCGGAGTTACGACTAAAAATATGGGTGTAAGTTTAGCTAAAGTTATAGTGGAGAGATACTTATAGTGGAGAGAGGTAGCTTAATACTCCAACGCCAGTTACCTTGGCATCGGAAAATCTTTTCTTTGAAACTTTTCTCATTTCATTGTTTTGGAATTTATTTCGATCGACAAAGTAGGTAGCATAGTTTCGCTACATCATTACTCCTCGTTGGGTAGTACGATGTAAATGGAGGTTTATTTCAATAGAATTTTGATTCAATGTTGATTGGTCCTGAGAATTCTTTATTAGATTCAAAAGGAATTTTCTAGAACACTTATATGGGTCCTTTGAAAGGTAATCTATTCAGAAAATAAATTACCGTAATTGCTTTATTTGCTATCTCCACAAGTTATTGATTAGTGACCTAATTATATTACTTGTCGTAAAGTTCTTTGTCCAGCCTTTGTACCACTATGTGATCCCGCGGTCCCACTATCAATCGTCATCTCACTCACTCCTTACTCATTCACTTCCCTCTATCAACTGTCATCTCATTCACTCCTTACTCTTTCTCTCCTCCCTATCAACTGTCATCTCACTCACTCCTTACTCTTTCTCTTCTCCCTATCTACTGTCATCTCACTCACTCCTTACTCATTCACCTACCTCAATCAGCTGTCATATCACTCCTTTCTCGTATCATCTCTCAAGCAATCCATGCGCTTTTTGGTACACCAAAATAAACATTGTAATCCTAACTAGGAATTATAAACTAGTGTAATTCTTGTTGTCTTATCCTGTGCACATCGTACTTCGGAGTACTCTGATTGGACACTCGTCCCACTGACTTTGTTTAAACTTATCGGCACGTACTGAATCGAACCCATTCCTTAGGATCTAAAGCGTCCGCTTCCACAGTCCACTTGACCACTGCGCTTATAAGGTAACAGAGATTGAGGTCACTATGATTCCTAGGGATCAACTTAGATAGCATAATAATAATGTTATCCAAGTTCATTTCATTTCAATCTTTTCGTTTATATGCGCTATAACACGAGCTCTTAACGGTGAAAGAAAACACCGTAAGGAAACCCGCTTAGTCAGCTTCACACGTATTGATGTCGTCTTTCCTGTGGTCCGGGCTGATTAAGCTGAGAGGATGGTTTAGGTGCTGGGCAAGCCTATTCCATCTCAAACAATGTTCCAGATACTACCAGCGTCCCGTTAAGTGTAGGCATGGTTTGCCTCCTGTCCTGACGCTGTATAAATCATCTAAACATAGATGTAAAGGCCATTATTTACACCTTGTTCCAAATTTAATTCTTATTCATGCCGTTATTGTAAAGAAAACAAATATCCAAACTAATATTCGGAATTTCAAATGTAAAAGTAGTTACCCAAGTCGACTGTATCCTAAGCTCGGTTCGCCGTGGGGATGTATAGAGTACGATTTTGCAGCCCCTTGGGCCGAATGCATTGCTTTGTTCTAACAAAAGGTTTGAGAGGGTTGCCGCTTGCAAACTGGAGATATTTCGGAAAGTTTGGGAATGAACTGCTTCATTCAGTTTTTATTTTAGTTCTGTGCGACTACTTTTCTTTGGAACCTGGTTAAATGATTTAATGCTCCTCAAAGAGGCTACTTTCGTGCACTGGACAATAACATTCTAAGACACGCGGGTATCTTCAGGGCTTTTTTAATTGTTTGAGAGTATTAGCATAGTGCACATTGTACATTTTGAACAGGAAAACTCAAACGACTTTACAAACTAATTTTAACCTTATTCAGATGGTAGTACTAGGTTTGAAACTCAAACCTATTATTTTGACTAGCCATGTGTTTCATTCATCCATTGCTAGTTTCACCAAGAACGACCAGCATACACGAATCCAGCATTCGCACATTATCTTCCAGCTGGTATTTCATCCATTGCTCGTTCCGAAGGTACCTCAACACGTAAGCCGCGTATCAATCCGGCATTGGTCGCGGCACAGGCCGCCGGCACCGCGCCCACCAGCTCACAGAAGCGGCCCCGGTCCGCCAACTCACTCAAGAAGAAGAGGCATGCACCGAGGCTTAGGAATGTTGATAGAAGCTCCGCGCAGACCAGAGAGGTAAGTGTATTAGCCTCTCTACAAACGAAAAGAAAGCTAGTTCATTTTTGCTCCGGTTCTTCACGGTATTGGTCGCGAAGGAACAGGCTGTACGACTACCACGAAGTACGGACGGACCAATTTTCGGGTGATTCGTACTTTGAAACACATTAGTTACGAAAATTGTAGAATAAGACACAGGCCTATCCCACTAATATAATAAAGCTGAAAGTTTGTGAGTTTGTTTAGATGTTTGGATATTTGGATGGTCGCGAAGGAACAGGAGGTAGAATCACCTAGTTTTAAGTCGTTTCAAAGTGATCCCAGCGGTCCTACTGAATAAATGCTTTTTGACTTTGACTTTGGATGTTTGTATGTTTTTGTTTCAATCACGCCTAAACCCGTGAACCGATTTAGATGAAACTTGGAATAGGCGTAGATAGTGACCTGGAATAGCATATAGGCTATTCAAAATGTTGGTACCACGCGGATAAAGCCGCGTGCAGTAGCTAGTACAGTATATTTTTACGAGTATAGTCTTCTTCTTCTTATTTAAGGATTAATCCTTGTCGGTACAACTGATGAATCCCTCTCCATGTATCTCTTGGAAAGAGATACATGGCTGCTTCCTTGACCTCTTTATACGACATGACAGCTACCTTCTCCTTAACTTGGCTCATGTAACTTATCCTCGGTCTTCCTCTTCCTCTTCTTCCTTCCACTTACCCTCTATAATGTTCTAAATGAAACTGTCATGTCGTATAAGATGGCCGATCATCGGTAGTACATTGTATAGTACACGAGTATAGTACATTTCTAAAAAAAACAAACAGTTTCAGAGGTCTACGCATAAGTAAAGTAGACTATTTTCAACGGTGACGTAACATTTTATACTGCTTGATTGGCTTTAATAAGTGTGGACTCGCATCCTATTAATAGCTTTGCGTTAGTAAGTTCGTATGAGATAGTGGCCAACTCTAGTGACGGAGTTTTTAGGCCGCCTTAAGGCCTCCGTCATGACTTAAGCCGGGACCGACAACTTAACGTGCCCTCCGAAGCACGGTAGCGGTCAGTTGATAGTGCCACTGGCGGTCACCTATCCACTTACAGACCGTTTCGAAGGTTGCTTAACTTTGACGATCTATCAAGAACGACTAAGCAAGCACGACCACGAGCGCCAATGGTTATGAAGCTGGATTTCTAGAAGTATATTAAATACTTAATTAGCTCTTAACGGTGAAGGAAAACGTCGTGAGGAAACCCGCAGCTTAGTCAGCTCCACACGTATTGACGTCGTCTTTCCTGTGGGCGGCTGATTAAGCTGAGATGATGGTTTAGTTAGGTGCTGGCCTTTTCCATCTCAAACAATGTCCCAGGCACTACAGCGTCCCGTTAAATGTAGGCATGGATTGCCTCATGACGCTGTATAAATCATCTTATATAGATGTAATGGCCTAAGTTTTTTTTATTAAATACTTATTTTCCCCAACAGGTAACAGTAAGTGGAGTGACAGTGGTGATAACAGAGTACAAGCCGAAGAAGTCTGTATCGAGCAGCTCCAGCGACGTGGAGTCTTCCAATGATGCGCGAGTATAATGATCTCTTGGTATCTTTTACTATCCTTTAATTTGATCCTTCAATTAGTTTTTTTTTAAGATTGAAGAATCCGTTAGCGTCTCTGTGTACTGGCATTAGTATTATTTCTTTATGAGGCATGTAGTGTTCTAACCGTATATTTCAATCAATTTGTTTTAAAACCTTTTAAAAACGTCGTATTGGGCTTGCACCGAAGTGAAGTTATCGGATAAACTAGTAAAAAATAATGTTTAAACTGATCTTGCATTATCTAATACATTAATTTAATAGCACGGAAGGTATATCTTACGTATAAGTGATAATTTCGAAGAATTACGATCTTCCTAACTATACACATAAAAAATACTGTTTATATGTCCGCATATAATATAACATTTTAATGCTGTTAGTTTGTCATTTCGAGTTTTTATGAGTACTGTGAAATTAAAAAACAAGAGCATGTTTTACATTTTAAAACTTTTAATTTAATGGGCTTGCAACTAAAATTAATTGCAAAATGTAGGCATGTGTTATAATATTTTTAGCACGTGCTTCTGATGTGTAGACTACAGTTTTTTAGGGTTCCGTACCCAAAGGGTATAATGGGACCCTATTACTAAGACTTCGCTGTCTGTCTGTCCGTCTGTCACCAGGCTGTATCTAATTTTTGGGTACGAAACCAATGTTGGTTCAAATTCCCATAGTTGTTTGATAGTAACCAGCTGTCTTATTGTCTAATTTGAAATCCATTCCCAGTTGTCATCCCAATAGAGCTCAGTTGATCTCTACACAATATGAAAATGACAATTGAAGTCCAGGCTAGGTTTCAAGTGTCAAAATGAAGCCGATGTCCGTTGCCAGCTTACTTAAAAATACCACTTCCCACTATAATATACAGACATTTATACCTACATAGAAACACCCAAACCTGAACCAAATATCTGTAGGTCATACAAACATTTGTCCCGCGGCGGGGATCGAACCCGCAAACTTCTGCGTCGCAGGCGGACCTTCGCCCACTGCGCCATAGAGGTCGATAAAGCTGAAAGTTTGTGAGTTTGTTTAGATGTTTGGATATTTGGATGTTTGTATGTTTGTGTTTCGATCACGCCTAAACCAGTGAACCGATTTTGATGAAACTTGGAATAGGCGTAGATAGTGACCTGGAATAGCATATAGGCTATTCAAAATGTTAGTACCACGCGGGTGAAGACGCGCGCAGTAGCTAGTAACAGTATAAATAATATATCCACAGAAAAACTAAAAACACGATCTACAATTTTCAATGCCCACGGCACTTCGCTTTTTATATTAACACGCTACATGCCATTAACATGTCAACTAGATATTTATTCTGTCGGTTTACAGCGAACTGTCTCGATGGAAATATAACATAACATTTTTAATTTATTAAATGAAATAGTTACAAATAAACGCATCATCACATAATGTGATTAAATGTTATAATAATTTATGATTTATTTATTTCTCAATTTTTATTCTGAGTTTTATGTAATGCCATTTTTTGTGTAAATTATTTTAGGTGTAGGTATTTTGGTAAGGGATAAGGGATTGTTTCGTTTTAAAATGTATAAAAAGACCAGCGGGTCACTGCCAAAACGATTTGTAAATATAAATTAGTAATAATTTGACAGCATAATATTATTTTGTATAATTTATTGTTTTCAATATGAAAAGCCGACTTCAAAAAATTTAAGAAGGTATCAAATAATATAGGGTGTAAAAAAAAGACTCAAAAAGCCAAAAAATTTATCATTCCTTGAGAATTTGGATTCATTGCCCGCGACATTTGAACAAATTAATCTTTTGAAGTCGGTTGTTTTTAATTAGAGGTTTAAAGAAAAAAATCTTGATATTTATATTAAACAAGCAAACTGATGCGCCACGAATCGAATAAAGTCAGGGGACAGGGGGGTTATTCGCGTTCATTTTTTCATTCGTTCGATGAATATTCGGATGCTTCTTACTATGAGCTACATTGTATTCAGTCGATAAGATCAACGTTAAAACACGGTCCTAGCCTAAGACCAATGTATTACAAACCGAAAAATTTGCCCTTGAAGTCGGAAATCGTAGTAAGAAACATCCGAATATTCATCAAACGAACGAAAATAAGAACGCGAATACGGCCCACAAATCTTAGGAAATAACTTCATAACCTATACTAGGGGCACTCTGAAAGAACCTTTTTCGTGGCGTGCTCTCAGCGCTTGCGTCGATTCGTAAATGTATAAACGTTTTTCATAGTTGCTATTTTGCAATTATTTGTAAATGATAATGGAGAATGTAATACCTACACTCTTTTTAATACAATTAATTTTATTTAACGTGTTTGTCTGAAATTCATTAATGTAATAAATACGCACACAACAAGTCTTCTAAAACAATTAAATAGATTTTGCTAGAATTTATGGGTTATCGTTAGAATTTAAGACTTGATAAGTTGCTAAATTTAAAAAAAAATATACCTCCATCTGAAACTGTATTTCATTTTAAACAATGGTCTATAAATTGGCGAGTGGTATTAAATCTCTCAATTGTTACTGTTTTAGAAGTAACTGAAAATTTGCAAAATTAACCTAATTTACGATGCCTATCATAACTTAAAATAAGCTTAAACGAAGTAACATAATTTAAGACTACCTTTCTAGGTAGTCTTTAATTTTTTTTATCAATGAGTAGACTTTGATCATTGTTTAAAGTAACATAGAGATTCTGAAAACTAATGTTAGACAGGTTGAAACTGGTTGGCTCTATGCCTGAGCGAAGTTTAACTGTGTATGATGATGAATATGATGAAAGTTTATACTTAACACGTTCATGGACGGTTAGCTTATACCATTTTTGCTAGAAAAACAGTACTATTTCCCATACATTTTATTTTACATCCGAATGACGGCTGAGGGACTGAGGCACTGAATGAGGTGCCCTATAAATTGCCATACAAGCCGGTCATAGCCGTAATGACACTTTGCGATATCAAGTGACCTACGTAAAACTCCTTATAGACTGTGGATTGACAGAACAAGTATAATATCTGTTTGTGGGTTGCCGGTAAGAATGCTTTGTACGAAGATCTCACACAAATTACTCTGCTATGACCGTAGTAAAGATAAAGATAAAGATGGTTTATTTGCTTGAACACAATGTAGGTTACGTGTTGAAATATTTTGGTTTCAATCATGTTCTACTAGGATTAGCATGCAAATGTTACAGTTGGTACATTCAGATTAATTTTAAGTAACTATTCTATATATATTATAATAATATATATAGGGCCTTACTAATAAACGCGGTATAAAGTTATTCCTCGGAATAAAATAGAAATAACCATACATTTTGACAGTTTACACTCAGGAATAACTTTATACCACGTTTGTTAGTAAGGCCGATAGAATATACCTAACTTACTTTACTAACCTACCTAATAATATACCTACCTACTTAATAATATATATAGAATAACCACTATATAATAATCTATTATATAGTGGTTTTAAAAATCTACGGCGTTAGCCGTACTGCCAATCGCTAAAATCCTTTATTCCGGGTCTATACCCGTTACTGTCCACGAACGTGTTAAAAAGAATCAGAACTTATATCGAGTAAGTTTTACTAAGGTCAGTTTTTGTGTTCCATGCATCTTTTTCTTTTAAGTATTTATTTTAGCTCTAAGTTTTTAAAGCGATTTATTGTATTTTAGTAAATTGTAAGATGTCTTTGTGTATTTTTTAACTTTAAATAAGTATTATCATTTTCATTGTAAATTGCTTGATTAAAGTTATTTAAGCCGTAAAGTGTGCGGTCTAAGCTAGTATTTTAGTCGAATTGCGAGTAATTCGGTACCTAAACGTGTCTGAACACCAAACTAATTTAGTCGAGTAGGTTAATAAGTATTTTTTTACTACTAAACTACTCGCTACTCGACTAAAATACTAGCCTAGTCCGAACTAGGCTTTAGAGCTGAACCATATTAGATTATTAGAAAAATTATAGTTCCTGGATGTGGAGTATAATAAAATTCAGCTATAAGAAAGCGATCTCATTGAGGTAGAGGCTCAAATTAATAGACAAGTTGAAGAACGATCCAATTTGAAAATAAATGAATGAACACTAACAAAACACAACATAAATAAAGCACGGTTGAAATTAGTACAATGGGCGGCCTTATCGCTGAGAGCGAATTTCTTCCAGGCAACCTTTGGATGGAAAATAAACTAAAGAAGCATAAAAAATGGACGGTAGTGCACAGAAGTTTCATTTAGAAGGAAACAAAGCTGAAAAAGTATTTAAATAATCCTAATACATGTCATTAATGATGTCAGTATGTAATGTAGTAGGTATGTGAAAATGTCAGTGTTCAATTTGCTGATTGGTCAAATAAGCAACCAATCGTGGCATTACCGAATCCGATGCTGAGTTTCACTACCAGATACATGAAAGTTGGAGCGTAAAAAAAACGCCCACCAAATAGTATTCCTTCATTTTCCAAGCTTTCCTCATCTCCGTTCTATCACAAAATGGTAATAGATGCTAGTGACAGAAAACTAATTTATTTTAAGACTTCAACAAAATACCAGTCAATTTACATTAGATCTTTGGTTACACCTTGTACACTGGTGGAAACGCAACATAGCTCTACCTTAGTGAAAACGCAGTCTTAAAGTTCAATTCAGGTTCTGAGTGAGACCGCGGACAAAAACTAGTGCTTAACTTTAGAAAGCAATGTGATCTAAACTTAACATAATAGAAAATCACTAGAGAAATAAAAGCTATTAATAAAAAAATAATAGAGCTAGAGAGTTGAAATAGCAGTGGAGTAAGGTGCATTAACACGATGCGATTTCAACACATACGATATCGTATCGCACGGCAATTATTCACGTGTAAACGCTCATCGTATGTGATTTGTCATAGCGCGACACTCGTCGGGGCTTAGCAAATCGTACGAAAAATCTCCATCGTGTAAACCCACTATTAATGCATTTTGGAAATATTATAACATTTTTATATTCCTCTATAGTTTATGTCCAAAATGTTACACCTTCCTTCCTTAGCATGGACATTGTAGACAAGTTATTTATAATGAGTCAAGTATCTTAGTAAAAGGGTATTCTATCAGTATGTCGCAAAGCATTTATTCAGTAGAACCGCTGGGATCACTTAAAATAGTCTTAAAACTAAGTGATTCTACTCCTGTTCCTTCGCGACCAATACCGTGAAGAATCAGGGCATCAAACACGGTTTGGGGCCTAGCGCACTTTTAGGTGATCCATCTTAAAACTAAATAGCCAAGCTCCAGTGGGGAGCCAGTCAAAGAAAAGTGAGGCTAAGAAAATGAGCAGAGTTTAGACCAAGCCTAACTAAAAAGCTGTCCCTAGAAAAACGATCTTTAAATACTCGTACATAGAACGCTTTTTTGTGGTAACAGTTTTGTTTTGACATGTGTCAACATGGGGTTCAACTAAGGTTTTACGTTTTTATAATAAGCAGCTATGTTTTGGTGCTCTACGACTAAGTATAAGGGGAGAAAAGTCTAATATTGTTTTTGTTTACATGTTTATAAATAGACAAATAGATTCCTTATAATCATTCGTTTACAATGTCATGGTAATGAGACTGCAGTATATAGGGTCTTTCATTTTATACTAACTTAATTCAGGAATTGGGTTCAAAAATAAATAAAAAAATATTTATGTAATGATTTTTTTATGTTTTGTTATGAAAATCCCGAGAAAATCGATAAAAACTATCCTTTCAATTAATTGTTGCTTCTTGTATAACTTAGCCCATTCCCCATAGCCCTCCTTGAAAATCATTATACAACAATTCTAAAAAAAAAAAAAAAATATAAATTTTGAAGTGAAAACTTAAATGGGCTTAGGATTTAAATTGATACGGTCAAAGTCTATTTGCAACCCAAAAATGAGGCCCTGTCAGTTTGTGTAGTTTAAAATGAAAGACCCTATATTATAAACCAAAACACAAATAAAATGCTAAGTTAGGTAAAATGGGCGATATTCTAAGTGTAGATTGTTGAGATAATTTTACCGTCTAACTATAATTGATAAACATAATAATAACAATTTGCATATAATGGAAAACTAAGCCTTAAATGTTTTGCAAAATTATTTATTTTTATACGGCATAATAGTTCTACAAAAATCAATTAAAAACACCAACTTTTATACCTAATTGGAGCTAAAAGTATGGGTAATATTTTGTAAAGCTATTTTTAATGTATTTTGTACTCAACTACTGTTTAAAATCTAATAATTGAACGAAAGCCTTTAGTCGTCTCGTCTACCACAATCGCACAATATCGTAGTACCTACACTGAAGTCCCTTTATTTTAAATATACGCCGGTCATAATATAACATGTTGATGTAGATACATTCACTTATTATGCAATAAAAATTGTCTCCAATCCGGCTGCGCCACACTGCCATTTTTATCCCGAAGGCTACGCCAGTTTTTTGTCGATGCATCAAAAAGTATTTTTGTACGAAATATGCGCGGTTTCGCTTCTATTCGGCAGAATGTTAACTTAATTATAAATGTAGTGCTAAATGTTAATTATTTTTAAGTCATTTATCTTTCTGTACTGTATATAAAGGATGTGGAAAGTATTTTGTTTTTTATTTAGATTAAGTATCACTTAATCTGATTTAAATATTAAACTATGTACTTATGTAAAAAAGCAGTTGCTGGCATAAAATATATTTTTGAACAGTTTTAAAAGATACAGTCAAATTGTAAGAACTCTCTTGATCAAATACAGTGATGCTATAAAACACACATTTGGACCGGAAATCTCTACGCAACGAAGTCAAATGAGAGCTTGTAAAAATAATCACGAATTTAGTACCTACTTATATCGTTTCGCGAATGAGTCATGCTGGTAGTGACTGTTAGTTTATCAAGGTAGAGCCGTAGAGCGTTACTCTGCTCATAGATAGACGAGGGATAGCACGATCTAACGATCGTTCCATAGACTTGAGGATTGTTTGTTAACATCCGTTAAGCGTATGAATCATCCGATGGTCCGTGGTTCCAGAAGTGGTGTGTTTTCATAGAGGAAAAAGAAAATTCTGTAATAATTATTTTTCAGCTAAATTATCTGACAATGTTATTGCCAGTGCCAGATAATTTTGCTCCTACTCTTTAATTATTAAATAAGTACAGTCAGCAACGAAAGTCGATTAACGTTTGATATTTTGAAACACCATTTATTTTCGATTTCTAAAAAAAATTAAACTTGTCTGAGCAAATAGATAAAAATTTTGATCTCAATGTTACTGATTTTGAAAATATTTAGATTCGTAAAACATCAAATGTTAATCGACTTTCGTTGCTGATTGTACCTACAAATAAATAGGTACCTAGCAACTTCAGACCCACTCAAGATTGACAAGCTAATAAGCCTCTGCGCATATCAAATCAGGGAATCCTAGTGTGGGTACCAATGTTGTCCAACCAGGAATAATTGTTGTATCAATTAATTATCAAATCAAACTTCACAGATCCGTGTAGGTAGTGGGCAGAGGCCAACGTGGTACTTATCCTATTCGTCTCCATGATCAGGCGTGAAATATTGTATCATGCTCCATGGTTCATCTGAGAGAAAATCGTAAACGAGGTATAAAAACACTCCAGTTTAGGGCCCAGTTAACCGTGCAGGTAAGTCTGTAAATAATTTTATGTCCCAGTATAAGCATTTGTGGCCGCGGCCGGAATAACTTTTTAAAGGCATTTTCTTTTAATAGCTTTTCGCGCGGATTAAATGTAGTTACTTTATTATTTAGTATCGTACAGTAATATTCGTCGTAAAAATATTGGTCGGACGAATGAAGAGTTGTGTTAGTAGGTAAGTTTTGTGTCGTCTTCGTCTTCTAAGCAGATAGTTTATTTCGGGGACTGGGATGGAAATGACGATGGAATGTTGCATCGTCCTATCTTGCCTACTCGCGCAAACCTGCGCAATCGTTTAGTGCACCTAACTTCAGAGAACAAAGATCGGTTGTGCTTACTCTACAGTAAGCACAACCGATCTTTAGCTGTAAAACTCCGTGACACACCTAGCAAAACTGTAAAATATTGATTGTATTTACACTCAATGCAAGCAGAGCTTGTGTTAATCATAATATGAATGACAGTTACACTGATATTTTTCGGTCTATCCACTTTTCTGACCGGACAGAACGTTGCGTTACTTCGAGCTACACACGAGCGAGCACTTTGCGTAAAATCGAAGTGTTTGTGCTACCAATTGGTGACGCTGATTGCACCTAATTCAAGAAATCCGTTCCGAAGTTAAAAAAAATAATGCTGAACTTTTTCACACAGCATCATCTAGCCCCAAAGTAAGCAGAGCTTGTGTTATGGGTACTACATGACTGATATACTTACATAATTTGTTTGTAAATACATACATATTATACATAGAAAACACCCAGACCCGAGACAAATATTTGTAGATCATACAAACATTGGTCGCCGCGGGGATCGAACCCGCAACCTTCTGCATCGCAGGAACCTTCTTCGCCCACTGCGCTACAGAGGTCGTCGTAGGAGGAAGGAGTTTGTACCTACTAAATCGAATAAGTAGGTATTTTCTTCTAGACTGAAGCTAAACACTTTGGTAGGTAGTACCTAACTACCTAATACATATTAAATATATTATATTAATAAGGCCACCCATTGTACCTACTTACTTGTTTTCGTGTATTTCCTGAAATGTGTTTTTGTGTACAATAAAGTGTTTTTCTATTCTATTCTATTCTACATAATATTATACGAGACTTAATCGCGTAGGTATAACATAAGTCCCGTATATTTAAATACCTAGGTATGTCTGCAAGTCGCGAAAGTTTCAAATGTAAATTGTGTAACTAATGGTATGCTAAGGACCAAAAGATTAAAAAATTAGGTAAGTACCTACAATACCTGGGTAGGTACAGTCTGCGTCACCAATTTACCTAGGTACATAAAAACATCGCCAATGCTATAAATTCATGCGAACAGAAATTTAATATTTATGCACGTAGTTATAAATTAAATGGGACAGCTATGATAGGGTGGCGACACACTGAATGTGTTCGTGTCATACTCGTCTGGGAATAATTTATGGGATATAGGTGCCAACCAAGATCGCGTGGAAGAGAGAATGAAGTATTAGATTTTTATTTGGCCCACAGGTACCGGTAGGTATATACCTACATACCTTCATTTTAAACTACACAAACTGACAGGGCCTCATTTTTGGGTTGTAAATAGACGTTTGAGCGTATAAATTTAATTCGTTTTCACTTCAAAATTTATCTTTTATTGATTTTTTTAGGACATGTTGCATACTGATTGTCAAGGAGAACAGATCTTCCACCAATCGCAGCTCAGCTACATCACGAATGGACTAAGTTATACAAGAAGCAACAATCAATTGAAAGGAAAGTCTTTATCGATTTTCTCGGATATCATTACATAAATATTTTTTCATTAATTTTTGAACCCAATTCCTGAACTAAGTTAGTTTAAAATGAAAGACCCTATATAAACACGATCTGAAAGACACAACACGAAACAGGATGACGATTGTATGCCCAAGGCGGGTTAGGTACCTACCTACCTACAGCCAGCGTTACCAACTTAGTAGGTAGGTAGAAAAAAATGCGATTTGATCGGCTAAGGTTAACATGCTGAGACCTAGATGGAGGCTCGAGCTAAATAAAATAAGTATTTTTATTTTTCCCTATTTTATTTCCATAATATTATCAAGGTAGTAGGTCCCCACCTTCTTATCAATCTTATCTATATGTAAGTAGACTTTGTATTGTAATCAGAGAGCCCTAAGAAGTAAAAGTAAGTATTTTTGTAGTTTTTTTAATAAATTCCCAGCGTTCGTTGCGGTGCGGCCATTTTTCATTCTTCTCATTACATGCAACCCTTTGCAGTTCCACCCCTGTAGCGTTGGCAAAATACTCTGATTAAAATCGACTACTACCAACTTATATCTTAGTAAGTAGGTACCTAACAAGGCATTTAACGTAATACCTACCTACTCGTAGGTCCTAAAAGTTCTAATCGAATCGAGATGGTGCGCTGGTTTTTCAGTCTCGGCATTATTCCGTTCGTAGGTAAAGAATAATTGATGAATGATTCTGAAAAGTCGAAAATTTTTGATTTTTTTTCACCAAAATAATTATTTATTTATATTTTTGCGACAGGGTGTAGTGCGTGTTTCTATTTTAAATTCGTTTATTTGAGAAGTCAAAAAACAATGAATACCATTTTGATCTCAAAATGGTAGGTCGGTATTTAATTTTGTTTTATATTTACTTGTTTTGCTATCCCTACGCCATAGTTCACCCCGCACGATTCCCGCGGGCATTTTTCATCCCGACTTGATTAAATCCTCCGACTATTAATATATGGATACGTATTGCAATATTTGCAACTAGGTATTGTCCGCTGTCAACCGCTTACATCCCGTGTTTTCATTACCTTACCTCCAGCGTTTCATAACGCCCTGGTACCTAGGTAGGTACTTACAGTTCGCCCAACAGATCTAGGCATTCGTGAAGTTAGCCGTTTGTCTGCGCATAACACAATTTGAGGTTAAAGAATTTTTATTTCTCATAAGAACTACAAAATGTTCACTTAAAATGAGATACAAAAATATGATACTTAACTTAGTTTCGGTAGGTAACTACATATATACTTACTTAACTAAGAAGCTTATGTTTATATTTATTATTTATAGCCTCTAGGCCCAACACAATGGTAGGTGAGTAAGTACCTACCTACATACTTATAATAGTATTTATAAGCATAGGTAGGTAGGTATTTCTTAATTCTATTTGGAAGAAGTAGGTACTAAAACTAAAACTAGGATAGTTAGATAGGTAGTAATACTAGGTATTTTGTATGAAAAAGCGTTCACTGCGCAGACAAATGGCTAACTTCACGAATGCCTAGATCCGTTGGGCAAACTGTACCTAATTAGAATGGATAGGTAGGTACCATTGGTTTTCAAAGCATACCTACCTACCTAAAATAATTACCTAGATATTGTGGTAAGTAGGTACATACTACCATGGCCTAGCTAGCTCTACCTAAGTTTCAACTCGCGAAAGAAAATATAGACTGAAATCTAAATTTCAGTAACAATTTCAACGTATTTCAACAATGACTCATAGATAACTATCGCGAAAAATATAATTTTTCAAACCCTTTCCATTTTCATGCTAATTTTCGAGTTATCAGCCTCGAATCCTAGCTAGCACGACCGCCCTAGGTAGAGCCAGTGGAGCTTGCCGAGTTTGATATATTAGAGAGGAGGCTAGGCTACTTTGATACCTACGAATAAATTAACATTTTGAGCAGATAAATTAATATTTTTTAGAAGTTATTAATAAAATTGTAACCTACCTAGGCAATTTAAAAAAAAACGTAGATCAGTAAGTACCTACTAGTAAAATAATAGTAAGCTATGTCTAGAAAGGCATTATGGTCTGGACAATAATTGTGATCTACTAAGGGATGAATGAATGGGTGTGAGGCCACTGAATGTGCATGAGACAGCAAGGCTTAGAGCCACGGATTTTATTTCTTCTGGTCTGTGCTTAGAGCCTATTGATTAGACTCTAGTTAGGCGATTACTCTAGGTCCCATTTTAGAGGTTCTGGGCCTTGATTCATAATATAGCGGAATGCATTCGATTCGGAATCCACCGAGAGCAACCAATCACAGTGCAAGAAACGTCAAATTCGGATCAATTCCTGCACTGTGATTGGTTGCTGTCGGTCGATTTCGAACCGAATGCATTCCGCTGTATTATGAATCAAGGACCTGATCTAAGGAAATCTTGGAACCTCCACAGTAAATAAATAAATAAATAACAGTAGGTACACACTGTGCTGTAAACCCAGTCATTGTCCATCATAACCCATTCTCCTCTACTCCAAGGGTCAGATTACATCGGTTTTCGGTAGCGTGCCGATGGACCGATAGCGACATTTATAAATTACGCTGTCCGTCTGTCTGTCTGTCACGACTCTTGAAGCACGCGATGCAAAAAAGTTCGGGCTATGGAGTGAATAAAAATATTTGGAGGTGGAAAAAACTGTGGCCTATGAGTTCTTTGTAGTTAGAGAGATTGGGCTTAACATACATAGGTAGGCTAGGTACCTACTTTAAGAATTTTATTTTACAAGTTATGGGAAATCTATCAGCTAGGTATGAAAATTTTAGTGTATAACTTATAAATAGTATGCAGCAGGAGGCTACATACTATGGAAAGGCCAATTACAAGTTTCCGCGAATAAATATCAACAAAAAAAATTTTTTTTATTTGATGCGTAAAAAAAACTGTTTCTCTCGCCTATAAACTGTCATATTTTTATAGTAGGAGTAACAATAAGCTGAGACTAGACTTTTGGCTCACTACAGCACACAGACCACTGTTGCACCCACCTATGTAGGTGCTCGACTGCTCGTATTAGGTGGTATTAGTTAGTAACATATTTGTTCATAAATTTTTCTTTTTTTTCTAGTTTGTTTTTACTTATGCACTTAGGTACTTCTTATTACTTGTCTTTGTTTTTGTGTCTGTGTTGAAATGTTATGTATAATAAATCATTTATCTATCTATCTATCTATCTATACTTATTAATAATTTTAGACCTACATAAGACATGCTAAAAAAATACCGCATCCAGTAATAAAGACTCCTAGCCAACATTTGGCGTCAAAATTTTTTACGTTTATGTATCTAATAAAAAATATTAATAATTAGGTAGAAGGAAGGTAGGTATCTACTATCCCACTACTATCTATTGCATTGAAGGTGAGAAAATTTGTAAACGTATACCTACCTAGTGCTATAAGTACCTACAATCGGTCCGGAAAACCTACATAGGTACTTACTACCTAATGTTCTTTTTTCGATGATGTATTGTGTCAACCCAAAACCTTTTTTTTTTTTGGAAAAGCAGAATTTCTAGCCGTGCGTCAAGAAATTACAAATCAAATCAAATTGTTTTCTTCCCGAATGCCTAGATCTGTTGGGCGAACTGTACATTATACTCAATTACTAATAATATTACCTACTCAATGCCTCGTCGTCAATATAGAGAAGAAGAAGTCAGGTTTTCGAAAAGTTTAAAATTTACTAAATGCATAGTTTGTTTACACAAATTACTTTTGTTGTTTACTGTACCTACCCTACCTACCTCCATACTTTTGTTAGTGACTGTACCGAGTTACCTTATTAGTTATTTTAGGCATAAAGTCCACCGACTGGGCTTTAACTGCTGCATATTCTATCGCATGGCCTGGAGCTGTTTGCGTGGAACAAACACACCTAGGTACTTACCTACCTACCTATTTATGTATGCGCACAGTGGAGCGTGTTGGGGGAATGGTCGATTCAATTTTGTTCACGATTGTACGGCGAACAGAAAATTAAAATATTTTTGCAGTGTGGTAAAAAAGTCTACTTACATGATAAGGTTCAATGGTAAGTAGGTACACTACCTAAACCTACCTACTTAGTAAGAAAAATAGAATAGACTAGGTACTTATAAGTATTTATTTATTCATATAAACACACATAAATAATACATTACAGAATTAATTATTCTAATTCGTAATATCTAAGAAAAATACAAGGATACACAATAACATCCGACTGAAAAATTACTCAAAAATAAAAATATTAAAGGTAATACTAAAAATATAAGTAAACACAGATTTTCGGGACAAAATCTAGGTAAGATTTTATTTGACACACAAGTCACAACATGGAAAGCGTTACAATCAGAACGACAATACAGCGTATCTATTATAGAAGCCTAGTAGAAGTATTTTGTAAGCAATTTTATATTATTTACTTCCCGGTACTTAAATAGGATAAATTGTAGGTAAACATATTTATCACAATGGGTATCTATGGCGTGCTGTAAATAATTAAAAAGCAAAATAGAAAATAAATGAAAAGTTAGAAGGAAACTTTATAAAGGCAATTGCATGACCTAAAATCATAAATTTTTACTTATGTTGACCTACAAATCCTACAATGCACGAGGTTTGACTGTGCGATTAGATTGGTTTGATAAGAAGTAGGTACGAAGGTTAGTATACCTACCTACCTAACTAACAGCAAGTTACTATTCCCTGTAAAAACTAGACATAAGTATAATGATTATATAGAGAACATAGCCAAAAAAACTGATGAAATTATTCCTGAACTTCTTTGTCCCAAATTCATCCGAATTATTACCGTCTGCCCCACAAACTGACGCGGTGGTAGACAGTAACACTTATCGCTATCCACCCTGACGTACCTACGAAAAATTGGGGCACACAGTAATACAATAATAATACTTATTACCGTCTGCCACTGCGTCTAGTGCCACGGTGGCAAAAAGGAATTATTATGAACTTACCACCCCCGAAAAAATATACCTAAGTTATTTTTTTATTGTGCAATAACATAATTTTATTATACAATGTTCCTCTAGTCCATACTTCCTATAGGAAACGATATGAAAAAATAGGTAGCGGAAAATTATGATAGTTTAATTAATTATGTAAGTACCTATCTACCTAAATAAATAGCCTCAGTTCGTTTTATTCACCCACTCGGTCAAAAATTTTTGTGAAAATTCATACACCATCCTATTCATTGCATCCACCAACATTCTAAATATACACAAATAAATTCAATATTTCGTAGACGTTTCTAAGACCACACGCATCTCAAAGTGCCGCCAAACATTTCCCGCCATTCCACCAATCAAAGCAGTGACAGTGACATTCCGAAAACAAAATGGCGAATGCAAAATCGAATTATTATTAGTGTTGTGTTGGGCGTAGAATTTTATTTATGTAGGTCGGCACTAGGTACAAAAATATGGTGTTGGGTACCTACCTACCTAGGTAACTACTATTCGAACTTTAGTTTAAATGTTAGGTAGGTATTTACTTACTAGTAGTAAATTAGGTATGTAGGTATAGTACCTACCTATAATATAATGTAGGTATAGTACCTACATTATACTAATGAACTACTATAGATGAAAAACCATCATAAAAGTCACTTTCCACCATCAGACAGGTACGACACGGGAACTGAACGGTACTCTAGGATACTTCGTGGAGGAACATAACGAAATTACCTAAGTAGGTACTAAGATTGGAATAGGTAGTGTAAGTACCTATCTATAGGTAGGACGACATCTACCTACCTTTCTATCTACTTCAGGTACTATCTACCTACTAACCTAAGTAGGACCTTGAGTTGTAGGTATTGTTGGAGTAAGTTAAGTACCTACCTAATAGGTAGTATAGGTACCGAGATTAAAAAAAAAAATTGGTAGTCTGTAAAGTCTGTTTACTGACGATAGTTGAACGTGACAACGCAAAGGCCGATTGTGCTTCTTTGTCGCTCGTTCCGCGCTCTCGCTTGCACTTCAAGCCTTACATGGAACGCCTCAGAGCGAGGTAACGCCGCATTACGTCATGTTTTTTCGTGCGTGCAGCCGGCTCTATCGAATTATAAGACGTAGTCACGTCAAAACCTACTTAAGTACCTAGATGTTAAGAAATTGTTGTTAAGAATTAGAATCTTACATCTTAAAAAAAAAACAATCCATCCATCCCTTTTAAACTTCTACCGGCTCACGTATTTGAATTATTGAGGAAGTAAAAATCACGAAGCACTCATCCCATCACTAGCAACAATAACGTCCATCCGAGATATGCAAAAAGCGAAAATTCAACGAAAATAAAACAGAAAATAAGAGCGAATAAATAAAATAATAAAAATATAAATATAAATCCAGCCTTTTTGTTTTCCGTTCTTCGGATGGGCTCGCGGAAAAAGCGCCCGCTTCTAGACAGCCGTCAGGTAACGCAGCGAACGACGGATACGCACTTTCTATACTTTTTCGGACAAACTTTTAGTGCACACGAAAAATTTTAAGTAATTATTTTGATCTCTCTTCAGGTTAAACTTGCCTTTGTACGCATTTTTTTTTTGTAAGTGTTCCCTTGAATGTGTACAACAAATAATCACAGAATCACTGATAATTTATATTTTTTGTATTGTGTAGTGTATTTAACTGCCTTAATTTATTTTTGTAGAAAGAGTGTCAAAATTCAAATAATTGTTAAGAATTAGAATCTTACACCATTATCATTATTATCATTTATTTTATACTAGTCTATGTTATTGTTGTAACCTCTATTTTAACAATAATTTCACCGTTGGTACTAAGCTCCTATAATAAATAGAAATAAATATTTTTTAAATAGAAAAACGCGCAATTTTTTTGCGCTTCAAGATACTCCGGTATGCATCGCGGAAATCGCACGCAATAATATTTTTCATCACACAACAGTTACGCAAGTTACGTCCTTGTGTACGACGGCCGCTATATTTCAAAGTGGGCAAAAGTACATTCGCGCCATAACTACGTAGGCGCGCACCGAACGGGACGACGCGGGCTTAACACCACACAACCACTGGAAGATGTTACAAAGATTTAAAAGCTCGCTGACAGCTGTAATGTCTGAGGTTGCTATTAATATACAGGGTATAAAAAGACGTCTACCGAAGCCGAAAGGGATAGGTACAGCATCTCAACACACATCACACTACCAAATCCAAAAGGATTTTTCGAAAAAATCATTATAGCCAGAGAAAACAGCGTTTGAAGACAACAGTTTGCGTATGTACTGGGCGCGTTGCTTTTCGTAGATTGCTGGATTTTGAGTTTTAACTGTTTTTTTATAAATGAAATTATTAGGTAGGTATGGTCTTATTATGTTGTACTAGTAGTAAATAACTGGAAATAACATAAAATGACGTAGCTAAGTCAAACAATTTTTTTTGCGTTTTTTTTTTGCTACATATGTTTAGAATCATGGTCTGATTGCAACCCCTCAGTTTTCGGTAGTAGTCTTTTTACACCCTGTATTATTCGTTTTTTTTAACGAACTTTTCTCTGTTAATAATAATACTTGTATAACAATAAATAAATACGTATTACCACAAATCATATTACTTAGATTGTTATAGCCTAGATTTTAGGGCGGTAGTTTTTTTTTTACAAACTTTTAATGTGTATTAATCACACATAGACATTCTTATAGTTAACCTAACTTCTTTAAAGATGTTTAATTTAAACTTAAAGACAAAATGGACATAAAAGTCATGGAACTTGTGTAATCATTACAAAAAATATTGCAAGCTACAAACTATCTTGCAGAGGATCGCAAATCCTACACGTAGAGCAGCGCAGTCGACCGTCGCAAGACAAGGACGGAGAATAAGACGAAGGGTTGCTCCGAGACCGATCAAGTACCAAAATTCCGTCCTCAGCTCTGCCGCTGTAGAAATACGGTTCAACATGAACGCGCGCGTCTATAAAGTACCGCATTGAAATTCCATGCCAGAGAGATAAGGAATTTATTTTAGAACTGCTATTTACGTCGAAAATTTAGTTCGATTTAACTTGAGTTTTATATCGAAAAATTGCATTTTTTTTCCTCTTTAAAACAGTGTTTGATTATCTTAGCAAACTGCAGTAGTTTAGAAGAAAAAAGCGATTGAAATATAGACCAGAGATGGAAATATTCTCTGCCTCGAATATGGCACTTTATGGGAGGTTCGTAACAATAGCAGCGAGGGGGGAGCGGCGCGCGCATCAAGAACCGAATACCGTTGTTCGAGAACGTTGAGATAATAAACCGGGTACTTTATGTGCATTTCGCCTAGAGAGGATATGCCAAGATAACAGTAACTTTCGTGCGGCCCTATGCGTTATACAGTAGGTAGGTATGTTTTTTTTCAGACGTCCGTCTTGGTCCTAAATCTAAAATTAAAAAGTAATAACAGAGTTTGAAATTAGAACAGACGTTCTTTGTGGCTCTAAATCTAAAAGTAATTACTTACCTAATGTATTATTTTATAAGTAATCAGAATGGGCTTTGAAAATAATTTTGTTTAAGAATTTTTGCCAGCTCTGGATTGTTTAGTAAGTATTGTTTTTCAGTTGCATAAAATGCCATAATTATTTTAAAATTAGATTTTTTGCATTAAATTTCAATTCGCAGCGTTATACTATGCACTAACGTTTTATTATTATGACTGGATACTTTTTAATTTATTTTGTTACATACGAGTTATGTTGGTAATTAATAATAAAAAATATTGTATGATTCTACGATGCAAACTTTGTTTAACTTCATAGATGATTTTAAATAATTAGAAATCTGAACTTTGATGTGTTTATTAGACGACCGAATCAATGTGTACAATAAGAATGGTAGGCTAGTATTGAACGAATAACAGATTATAGCAAGGAATGTACTGATATTTTAACAGATACAAAATTAAATATTACTTCAGAATATAGATCAAACAAAAAGCATAAGTAGTGTTTTTCTGCTAGTTTTGAATAAGACGTGGCAATAGGTTAGCTGTCTGTCACGTAGGTATGGTAGCTTTTGCGAAATTTATAAAGTGCTACTGATATTTACCTATGTCATTAATAGTTTTGTCATAATATGCCTACATTTTGTATATTACATAAGTTTTGTTACTGAGTTGCATTAGATCCTATTAATACATACCTACAAATATTAGGTGCCTCTACCTACTTCACATTAATGAATCTTTTAATTTACTATACACATATTTCTATTGGTTTAATGTAGAAAAAATATTATTTTAAGCAGTTTTGCTGTTTAATACCTACATTTAGGTCACAAGAAATTTTAAAATTATGTAAGTAACAGTTATGGTAAATAATATTATAAGAGACCGTTCAATTTTATAAAAAGTTTCACAGAAATTAAATCTCACACAAACTATTAATTATTCCACGCGCCCCATCAAAATGCGGGTGGCGTATCTATGCACTTTGCATATCTATCGGGAAACGTTAGTAGGTAGGTACTACCTATAATATACTAGATAGATATACGTAAAGTATAGGTAGGTATAGTGCACGCGTGCGTGTCGCGAACCGTTATGAAGACAAACATGTTTTGATGCTTTCTTGCCGAGGTGGAAAACGGTCCATTTTCTTTCTTTTTATTCAGTGTTTTGCCCCAAAACGTATAGGAGTGTCAGGTTACAATCTCATCGATTGAACTATAATGCGTAGGTTTAGGGTTTTGCATAATCACCCCGTTCAACCATGTCCCAACGATTGTGGTCACGAGAGGAAATCTTAGACTTTTACCTACCTACACGATTTCTGAATGATTCTAATTTGGGCGACTTTAAAAAGCATAATTAATAAAACTCTCATTCATTATACAAAAATAATACTCAGAAAACCGTTATGATACCAAGTATCCAGACATATCGAACCGTATTCGGTCGTGTCCACTCTCCACGGTCCGGCTGGCCACATATTATACATACATACTTAACTATAAACTTTTCACCACATGTATAGGTTGTATTGCATTCCCTATAAAGCAGATAGACCTACTTTGGTGAAAAAAAATCACGAAAAAGTGCGTCATGTCCTTAAGAAGGTCTGGGTGAGGGTGTGATGGTATAATACTTACGGTGATACGCGTTTTAGTTTAGGTATCTGATACCTCAAGGTCGCTCAACCAGCTATGGAATGAGCTATGCTTGGTGTCTCTACGAGATCGAATCAGAAATGAGGAGATCCGTAGACGCACTAAAGTCACCGACATAGCCCACAAGATTAGCAAGTTGAAGTGGCAGTGGGTGGGGCACATAGCTCGTAGAACTGACGGCCGTTGGGGCAGAAAAGTTCTTGAGTGGAGGCCACGCACCGGAAACCGCAGTAGAGGACGGCCCCCACTAGATTGAAAGACGATCTGGTAAAGGTTGCTGGGAGCCGTTGGGTGCAGGCTGCAAAAGATCGATCGCTGTGGAAATCGATGGGGGAGGCCTATGTTCAGCAATGGACACTAGATGGCTGACATGATGATGATGATGATCTCATACCTAGGTAGGTACATGAAATCCTACAGAGATGGAATTAACTGTGACTGTTTGTTACTGTTATAACCGAAATGCTAGTAATTCTGTTGATAAAGTAGTAAAATTATAACATAATGTAAAATTAAACCTTTTTTATTTCGTTCACATCAGCTATGAAGGTATAAGTAGGTACTAACTGTATACCTAAGTACCAAAGTGCACCTACCTACCTACCTCTTCGTTTCTTGAACAAGAAATAGTCATTAGCTATTCCCTTCCCCGTCGAATACCTAAGTTTATGAATTACCTACCTCAGTTATCCTTACAAAGAGAGAAAACAAGCAAGAAGCTTGCATCGTAAAATTTTACTTAGCAATTTTACGACCAGCCACTAAGAATTGTGTAAAACTTCACTTTCGTTTTGTTTATTTCCTCACTAGCACAATAAAGTACCTACAAGGCACGGAACAAAAGTATTTAACCTAGTACTTTTTTTTAAAACTAATAATTTCCTTTTCCTTCGTGTTTATAGGTGGAGATTTAGAAAATCAGTAGAGATATTGCAATATGCTATTAGCTTGTGTAAGTAGGTAGACCAAAATGTGGATTGCCAAATTGCAAACAGTCCCTGGGATGCAGAATAACTATATGGATGCATAATAATTTAGGTTGTCTAGGTACAGATAATATAATTTGAAGATTTAATAAATTATAATTAATGTTTAAATTATATCAAGAACGACAAAGAAACCTACAATCGGTGAAATATTCTTAATTCATGTCCTCAAACCAGTACCGACCAGCTGTAGGTACATCCGTCGGAAGTGCGCCCGCGCCGGAAGCAGGTGCGCCGCGCATGCGTGAAATAAAACAAGTGAAAGGGAAATTGTAAGCCCTTTTTGTATTTTACTACGGTTTTTGAAATCTAGAATTAAGTTTTTAATAGTCATTGAAACATTTCTAGTGAGTTATTTTCTAAATTAGACCGTCACGTCGGTAGGTACCTACAATGTGAGGTAACCCAGTGTTTAGGTAAGAGAGGTGCTTATTATTTTTTAACATCCATATAATATTATAGAGTGGACGAATTTTTCAACAGTTGTGCCTGTACAATATAAATTTGTAGAATATTTAATTAATATATTTATTTTATTGTTAAATTAAATAGATTATTATATTTTACTATGTATTTAGGTATACATTTTTGCAATTTAATTTATGACATGTAACTATAACGTTATCAATAAAATATCTGAATCTGAATCTGAATCTGAATCTGAATCATATACTAAATACTTAATATTATAAATGTGAAAGTAACTCTATGTCTGTCTGTCTATCTGTCTGTCTGTCTGTTTGTTACGCTTTCACGCCCAAACCGCTGAACAGATTAAGCTGAAATTTGGCATAGTTAAAGGTTATAACCCAGGGAAGGACTTTTTATCCCGAAAAAATGAAAAAATCCCGAGGGACCGCGGGTCACACCGCTGGAGCGCAGCCAGTTTTTTTATAATTGCATAGTGTCAAATAATAGAGGTGACTTTTGTACTTACAGCAGTGAAAATAAAAATTGAATATAAAACCTGTTTAATAATAATAATAGTTTTATCGCGTTAGTAAATAGATAATATTTACAAAAATAACACAATAAAAAAGTTGCAACCCTCATCAAAAAATTTTTTATTTCACAACAACGAAAACTTAGGCTTATACATCTATATTAGATGATTTATACAGCGTCAGGAGGCAACCTAGGAGGACATTATTTGAGATGGAATAGGCTTGTCCAGCACCTAAACCATCCTCTCATCTTCATCAGCCTGGCCCACAGGAGAGACAACGTCAACACGTGTGGAGCTGACTAAGCTGCGGGTTTCCTCACGATGTCTTCCTTCACCGTTATGAGCTCGTGTTAAAGCGCATATAATTTTTTCGACGAAATCCAGTGATGCACGGCCGGGATTCGAACCCACGTTCTTCGGATTGAAAGTTGAAGCACAACCCCATTCGACCAACACGGCTTAACAACGAACAAGTTCAAAAAAAGTGTATTTTTTGCAATGCGACTTTATACAGCTGGGCTACCTCGGTAGATAATCCTGTAGATGTAACGATAGATGGCGACACTTAAATAACATTACAAAATATGATGGTAGAATGTTGGAATCTATGGGTAGAATTCAGATTGAATTCTTCTTATGTTAAGTACCTACATCAATAATGTTAACAGCCATTTAATAATAATTTTATGCAGGAACATACAACCATTCATTAAACAATTTACTACAAAACGACAGTCAATCAAAACGTTGAACAAAAAATTACTTTAATAGCCACTTGATAACGTAAGGTAGAGTTGGTCTACGTCCGACTTTTTATACGAGCCGGATTCTAAAGGCAGGTAAAAGCCAAATGTTGTTTAATTTGTCATTTTGTTTCAGTGATCAATTTTATATCCAATATTTTGTTTATTATTTTAGATAGGTACCTATATTACAGTGTAACGCAGAAGGTTGCGGGTTCGATTCCCACCGCGGGACAAAATGCTTGCATGATCTGCATATTTTTTTCGGGACTGGGGGTTTAGGTATATACCTAGGTACCTGTTAGGTAATAGGTAGGTAAGTACCTACCTACCTATCTACTTAGGTTTACTGACTACTTAGGTAGGTAGGTAGGTAGGTAGGTAGGTTAGGTACCTACCAACTTACGTGAGCTAGTTATGAGCCACGTACCTACCTAATCACCTATTAATGTTGTGATTATTCAGCATTATTTAATGACCCATTTGTTGTTTTATAATTTAAATAAAAATTAATAAATAATAAATAACGCTGGACTTTTCACACAGCATCATCTAGCCCCAAAGTAAGCAGAGCTTGTGTTATGGGTACTGATATACTACTTATATACTTTTTTGTTCGTAAATACATACATTACATAGAAACACCCAGATCCGAGGCAAATACTTGTAGATCATACAAACATTTATTCCGCGGCGGGGATCGAACCAGCAACCTTCTGCGTCGCAGCCGGGCTTTCGCCCACTGCGCTACAGAGGTCGTACGACTTTTTTTGTGACGTTACAAATAGTCATGTCCCCACTCTATGAAACAATACATCGATCAACCATTTCCATAGAAACTACAGCATTATTCTGTGACGTCTTTATGTCGTTCGTTATGGACGTCGTATTCAACGCTTATGCATTTAACGATGTGAAAATATTGATTAGTTATAAATAACGTATTTTACGGCTGGATAAACCTTTTTTCAAATAAGGTATTTCTCATAGGAGTACCTACATAGGTAGGTACTTGTCTCAGTTAAAAAAAAAATATTAGGTAAGTACATAAAACTTATTTATTAGGTAGATAGGTCACTTCCTAGGTTGTCATTTGACCCCACTTTTCACCAGTGTTTGTTGGATGCTCTAACCTCATCTGGAACCTACTTACCAACAAAATTCCAGACTGGAACATATGGTGCGCGAGCGCGTCCCTAGTAGTACCTAACCCAAACCCACATTTTGTTTGATTTTGGTAGATAGGTAGGTAATTTTAAGGACGTTAGGTACTTAACTACCTATTTAATTTTCGATTAAGTTTTGACATTACGTAGGTACTACCTACCTACATACCCAGGTTTTTTTTTGGACATTTCACACAGCATCATCTAGCCTCAAAGTAAGCATAGCTTGTTGTTTGGGAACCAGATAACTGATATACTACCTACTTATATATACTTTTTGTTTGTAAATACATACCTACTTATACATAGAAACACCCAGACCCGAGATAAATATTTTCAGATAATACAAACATTTATCCCGCGGCGGGGATCGAACCTGCAACCTTCTGCGTCCCAAGCGGCATGCTATTCGACGCTGTATTGTACATTTACCTGGGTACCTAGCTTTTCTAAATCTCTAGATAGGTGCACTAGGTGCACCCTCATGTATCCAACTCCGTGTCATCAATACGAGTAAATCAAGTACCTGCAAATTCGTTTTCTCGTTTGAATCCTCGCTGCGGGCGTCGGTCGGTCGCCACTAGAGCCATCTATTATGCAATTAGGATAAACACTAGGCTTGTGAGGAATTCTGTTCAAATTACGAAATGTGATTTTCATTTCATTCCGACCGATTTGGGTTCAGCTAATTTATTTAAAATCGATAACAAAAACCGAAAAGATGTTGGTTGATGTCTTTTTTTCTGTTAGTTATGTAGGTAGGTACCTACCTATGTTCTTTTAGAATTTTAGATAGATATACCTACTTTGAGAGAAGGTAAAATATTCCAGAGATAAGTAAGTGGAGGATCTTTCTCCTAGGTACCTACCAAAGTATGTACTTACCTACCTACTTATCCAATATTTTTTACTATAAGTATGAACAGGCTAGTTACCTACCTACAGTTCGCCCAACGGATCTAGGCAGTTGTGAAGTTAGCCGTTTGTCTGCGCAGAGAAACGGCTAACTTCACGAATGCCTTGATCCGTTGGACGAACTGTACCTACCTAGAGTCTGAAAAATGAAAGTAGACCCTGAAAAAGAGGCGGCAAATTCAAAAATATAAGCGTGTAACCCGTGGTTATTATTTTCTAGTACCAAAAATAATAATTATATTAAGTATATTATTCAGAGTTATTAATTAATGGGTTGTCACGCTTATATTTTTGAATTTGCCGCCTCTTTTTCAGGGTCTACTTTCATTTGCCAGACTCTACCTTCTGAAATAGCGTAGTTAGATAAGTATCTTAGTATCTAAGATAGATAGCTAGATTATAATTTCAAATAAATACCTACCTACTACTGCTATTTAATATTACCTTCATACTTACTTATATTATTGTACGCCGGATAGGTAAACTAGGTATCAACACTTAGATAAATACTATCATCTTTGCAACACAGTTTGAACAATAAATTTTTCTTATTTCATAATTTTCTTTCTACTACCCCTCGAGATGACAAATTGGTAGTTTTGTAACTATGTGTGCCATCTAGCGTCGAATAGCAAAACTAAATTGTAAGTTCATATTCAGTACTATAGATGGCGCTTATCTCAATTTATAAGAAGCTCTACATAATATAGAGCTTTAGTTGATTTCGTTGGGTAGGTATATTTCTGCTCTACCTATAAGTGTCAATTAGATTAAATAATGTAAGTTTCGAATAAAACAAACACTACCGTTCGTAATGAAGATATTATATTTCATAGAACATGTATTTTTTATCTCAGCATAACTTCTGTCAATACAACGTGAGAAACAATACCATTCATGTTTATATTATAATAACAAGTATGTAACTAATATTAATATAATTATTGTGATTCCATACAATTCTACACACTTTAAAACATTACAAAATTGCTGCAACGCTCCGTGAAACGAAACGTAGATAGAATTTGAAAATTCAAACTGGAAGGAATCAAGTGGAAAAAATAGTTTAGAGTAGGTATCTACGACACATTGCAGCTTTCCTATACAATCTGCTTTAACATACACATACATACTACATACCGGCATCCAAGCGCGTCTCTGTGAGTACAATCAGAAGGAGTTTAAAAACTAGGACAATAGTTACAAAAATAGTTCAAACCTATTGTCATTTTGTCCGATCATTCATTTGTTAAAAAATAATCAAAATCCATTGTCCTTAGCGAAGAATCTTAGAGAAAATATCTACTTAATATTGTGAAGAATAAAATGTTTCGATGTTATCGGAGAGAAATGTGTTTGTAAAAACAATTTGCTTATATCAGCAAAAGGCGTCATTCAAATCTTAATTTTACTTAACTATGTAAGTTAACTGTTAGAGGGTAACAACTTCAAATAAACAAAAAAAAACGTTTTACTCATATTATTTTGAATCAGTATTTTTATCACATAACAATACTGTTTGTAAATGCTTATTATAAAAAGCTCACAATATAAAATTTACAAGAATGTGGGTACTTTAACATTAGCTGCCTGAGTCGATGTTAAGGCGCGTCATTTCCAATTTCCTCATTCGCACGTCAACAGCCGACGAGAGCGGACGTCTACGCAGTGCGAGTTAAAACGCATAACAAAAAATAATTTACTTAGAATGTAAGGCAGTGCTTTGACTTGTATGTACAAATTGTACAAGCTTCATTTCACAAAAATAGTTCTATATTTCTATCAGGTTCATGAAAGTGAAGCTAGAGTTATTTTAAATAATATTTTTAATGATATGCCGTCTGTCTGTTGTGCATGATATGTTTTAATTTCAAATCAAAGTACGGCGAAATGCAAACAATTGTTCTAATATAACAATAAACGTTTAGATACCTAATACAATCAGTGTCTAAGTTTTACTAAAAAGAGGTCTATACAAAAACACCTCAGGTACCGTGCCGACGGCATCAGGTTTCCAACATAGGCCTTTAAGGTTCTTACCTACGTGACAATCCTAGCAGAACAGGTATTAAGCTACTGATATACTGCACTGTAAATATTAACAAAATACCCTTCATTTATACAAAGAGAAGAATTTAAAATTATTGAAGAGCATTCTGCTAAAATTTACTTCATAACATGTTTACAATATACATACTTAAATTTATAAATAATTTGAAAGCAGTAAAAACTCGTACTCGTATATTTGACTAGGTATTTCAAAAATATTAATAACAGCTCTATAAGATTATTGCTCTTAAATAAACCTATGTTAACAAATTGGTTCCTTTTAAAAATAAAACTCAAATGTATAAAAATAAATTTATTTACAAATCATAAGTAATAAATAAAGTTGGTCTTTGCGTAGGCTAAAGCGGATTGTTTTGGCATTTGATAGTTGAGTGAGAAGCGATGGTAAGGTAGCGAATGATGTGACAAGTGCGAATACGCTAATCACAAACAATTTCGACTTAGCTTTCGTGTTAGAGCACCGTTGCCGGGAAGTCCTCCTCCTGTAGGCCACAAATTTATTAGACACACAATAAATACAATCCTTACACCTTCACACACAATAAAACCTTCTTTCGACATTAATTAAGTATTAGGAGGTCATTCATTTTGGGCCCAAAAGTCAAAAGTGCCGGCCAACGCGAAATAAAGGTGTCGCCACTATCAAGGAAGTCAATCAAAGTAGTTTTCAATATGGCACCAAGTCTCTAAGTCAACAACTTTGCAAATGATTTTGTTAGTCAAAAAATGTAATTGTATAGAAATCCAGATTTTTCGACTTAAGAAATCTTTTGAAGTAGTGGACTTAGAGACTTGGTGCCATACTGAAAAATACTCGGATAGACCCAATAGTGGAGAGGCCTTGTTTTCATTGGCCGGCACTTTTGACTTTTGGGCCCAGCCTTGTATAGCGTGAATGGCTTCCTTTCGATAGCTATAATTAATACACAATATCAATAATTCTTGGCTTGTCTTGGCGGGGCACTACCGTAGATGCTAAGGCCCTGTTTAGTACTAGTCTGACGGTCAGTAGGTACAGTACGCACAACCAATCTTTAGCTCTCTGAAGTAGCTGCGCAGAACCCATTTTTGATGATGCCTAAAAGACGAAGACAGCGTTGTAATTATAGCTGACCGCTCTGCTCACTCGCTTAGTTTGTTGCATCGTCCTATCTCGCCTACTCTTCAATGCGCGCAAACATGTGCAACCGTTTAGTGCAACTAACTTCAGGAGCTAAAGATTGGTTGTGCGTACTAAGTAGTAGGTCAGATCGCAGAGAAAATAATAGGCTGTAGTGTGTATTGCGTATGCGGACGCCGTCAGTGACTTTCTGATCGCACGCGTGGTTTTGATGTTTTATGGTGATCTACGACGATATTAGATCTGAATTTAATATAATAATTTTACCTAAACTTTAAACCAAAAATGTTTCTTTAGATTAAATTTAGAAAAGGGCTGTGCCAATTTGTTACTTACCTACTTAAGTTAGATTGTAAGTTAGAAATACCTAAGCTAAGTACCAAATGTTGCAGTGCCCCAGCGGGGTTCATGGTATGAAACACTATTTTATTTTAAGATAATAATAAATAAATAAATAAATAATGCTGGACATTTTCACACAGCATCATCTAGCCCCAAACTAAGCAAAGCTTGTACTATGGGAACCAGATAACTGATATACTACATATATACTTTTTGTTTGTAAATACATACATATTATACATAGAAACACCCAGACCCGGGACAAATATCTGTAGGTCATACAAACATTTGTCCCGCGGCGGGGATCGAACCCGCAACCTTCTGCATCGCAGGCGGACCTTCGCCCACTGCGCCACAGAGGTCGTCAAGATCTATCTACTAACATGAAGCAATAAACGTTTTGAATTTGAATTTGACCGTAAGTATAACTAAATAGGGCCTTATTTTCATATTTTGGTAAAAACTTGGTTCTTGGGTGTAACCAAACCATTTGATTACTTTAATTGTGGATTCGGTTCCTTTTCGTTGTATTATCACCCTTGAAATGTTGGCACGTCTAATCTATAAAAACTTTTAAGATAAGCACAACGGATCTTTAGCTCTCTGAAGTTAGGTGCAATAGACGATTGCGCAGGTTTGGTAGAGTAAGCGAGATAGCACGATTTAAGGCGTCATCAAAACTGGGTTCTGCGCAGCTACTTCAGAGAGCTAAAGAACGATTGTGCGTATTGTAGGTACACTTTACTACAGTTAGTAAAAGTCTAGCCAACCGCAGTGATGTTACAAACAATGGTTAGACGATCCTGTTAGGTTAAAAGAGTCAGAAACACGCATAATCACAAAACAAAATGATAATGATAAAAATCTATACTTCCAAGCCATTATTATGAATGTAAAAGTAACTCTGTCTGTTTGTTACCTTTTCACGACCAAACCACTGAACAGATTAGGCTAAAATTTGGCATGCATAAAGGTTGTATCCCAGGGAAGGACTATAGGCTACTTTTAATCCCAAATAATCCCGAGGGACAGCGGGAGCGCAGCTAGTTTTAAATGTTTAGTTAAAAATTTAAAACGGTTTGGACATTTTATATGACGTTGCAATTGTTAATGTTAATTACAGTCATACATTTAGGGCCAGTTTCACCAAAGTCAAGTTTAACAGCTGGTTAATAAATCGGCCGTTAGCCGTTTGTCAGCGCAGTGAACGCTTTTTCATACAAAATTGTGTTCTGCGCAGACAAACGGCTCTCTGTCACTCTCGGATTTTTGGTTGTTGTGACATATTTTTAATTTTCTACGATGTCAACTGCTAGTGAGCTAACCGGCCGCCGACCAGCGATTAGATTTAGCGGCTTGTTAATGAAGATATTCCTTTGTTAGAGCATGATGGAGCATAAAGCAATCGTAACGGTCTGTTAAATATTTAATCTGTTGTTATTTTCCTTACTAAATTTGATGTCAAATTAACTAACGCTCTGTTAGATAAAGTTTGGTGAAACTAGCCCTTATTCTATTTCATATTATGTCAAGTTATTAACGGGCCATGTTTAACCATAAAGAAGAAGTGAAGTGAAGTGAACGGGCTATGTTGGCCTAAGTAAATCAATGATAACATTGGTATTCTTCACCATTTCAGCACGTGTTAAAACGCTTATTTTACAATAAAATATTTTCACGATATTTTAAGATTTATTAGTAGGAAGAAAACCAAGACGAAAGCGTCACTCCCATTCTCTATACGTAATATACGATACCCATAAAATTACATTGTCTTCGCAGACGTCCAGCAGCTGGTCTGCTAGAGTCAGGTCTGGTTCTGCTGACTCCGGTTCCAAAGGTTCCAAGACTTGAAGTTCTACTAGTCGGGAGTTCTGTGAAGATTTTCATATAGTTGTTGTTAGATATTGGGATTCTTCACGGTAATTTGATGAAAACGAGGAACTCCATTCAGTTCCAAGTGTTCATTGATTCATTCATTCATTCCAACTTACTAACAGTTTTAATAATGAAATGTAGGTACAGTGGTTGCACAAAATAATATAAGAGCGTGAGTTGTTCACGGCTTCCGAATTTTATGTGTTATGGCGTCGCCGGATGCGCGTAGGCATGGAGATGTCTAATGTCCATCGACCACAGATAATATTATCACTGCACTGTTCGTTCACAAAAAATAAAAATAAAATTGATTTGTTTTCCTAAACAGTTTGAATTAAGTTAATTTCTTCTTCATGTTTTAAAGAAATCTAAGCCCCAAGCCACAGATCTATATCTAGATAAACCTAACTGTTCTGTGCCCCAAACTGTTTGTTGTCCTGGCTCTTCACGGCATTGGTCGCGAAAGAACAGGAATTGAATCAGATTAGAAACATAATTTAATTTAAAGTTTGTTTACACAGATTCCGCAACCATTCTCCGATGACCGATTCGTCAATGGACTGTTCGATTGTGACAGGACGATTCATTTATTTCCGTTTCACCGACAGACTCATTCATCTATGGACTTTTGCCGACAGAACTTTTCATATACAGGGTGTCCCGTAATGAGTGGATAATCATTTACGGCCTTATTAATTAGATTACCCTAATTCTAGCTTAATACGAGACTACTCTCAGACTTGTTACTTCTTTAGTAACGAAGGAGCAACTTGAATATTTTGATGTTATTAATAAACTGGTAGTAGCCTCGAATGAGTAATACATTCCTTACATCGGGATTAGTAGAAAATGAGTGAATGAACGAATGATATTATCATTCAAAATATTATCTATCTCTATCATTAATTATATGAATGACAGAGATTGACAATAATTTGTATTTGACAATCTGTTTTATTCAAAGAGGTTTTATTCTTCTAAAACTTTTTGGTGTTACGTCTGCCTACTCCATCTCTATACTAGGTGGCGCCTAGGAGTAACTCTTACTCCGAGAATAGAGTCGAATTAGCTTAGTTCTTCCTTGGTCTTTGTTTATTAATACTGAATTGACCTACTACAGCCTTATGCTTTGGATGCGTTAATACTACCCTAGTTCGTGTTTATTAATGACAGCCTTAGCTACGGGTAGCATCATAAGGAACAAGAAAAGCAAAACTTGTGCCCAGTAAAAGTCTCACGGTTTTCGAGTTATGGGACTTTTCACTTTTTGACTTTTGCCAAGATCACAAAATGAAAGATTTTTTTGTTTATAGCATTTTTGGATAGTTGTGCTATCTAATGATAATTGCCATTTGCATGCCAAAGGAACAGCTTTTTAATGAAACCCATTCAAAGTAAGCAAAGTCTGTTTTGCTTAACTTCGACGATCTATCGAGAATTAGCTACATCACGAACGTAATCTACGACTACAAAGAAATAAGGTTTCAGAATGCCTTACCTCGGTCTTAAGCCTATTGAGCAGTTTGTCCCTTTCGCTCTTGAGAGCTTCACATCTTGTTGTCTCGCTCTCGTCTAGCACACCTTTTATCTCCAGCTCTGCTATCAGAGAGTCTTTCTCACTAATTGCTCCTTCTAAGACATCTTGTCTGAAATACATGAAATACACGATGTTATTATTATTACAATTTCTTGGGTACCCCAAAATTGCACAATTATTGCGCTAAAGTTGCTTAAACTATTGCTGAATTCGTATGTGTCAGCGCCAGTGCTGCCTCTATAGGCCAATCAAATCTATTTCCTACGTAGTTGGCTGGAACTTTCTTGGTTTCCCATCACCACTTCCTACAGTTCCCGTCACCTCCACCATACAATCAACGATTGATCAGCAATCGATCGCAAATTTTATGAGGCAGCCTGAATTATGCAGAGCATGCTAAAATTATGATGACGGAATGGACACAATACTCACATCACATGCGATAATTGACGCAGCACCTCATCCCGTTTGCTCTCAGCAGCGCACAGAGCCTCCTCCAGCCGCTTCAAGCGCTTCAAAGCCGCGGTACAAGTTGGACAGTTCAGCGCTGAAGCGTTCTGTAAGGATCTTATGCGCTGCTCTAGCTTTCTCATCTGAAAAAGTTGTTTGACTTATTACTAGATGGCGACACATAACAAATTAGATATGCTTGTATGCTTTCGTCGACGTCTTCAGTCAAACTTTCGGATTTTTATTTTGTATGATAGGGTTATTTATTATTTATTTCTTTATTTTCATAAGTAAAAAGTAGTGAAACTTTAAGTTTTTATAAAAGAAAATCCATTACACTTTTGACTTTGTATGGACATAAATATGTGTGTTTGTAATGGAATTAAAACATCTATTAAAATATTTTACGGTAAGCTCACCCTATGCAAAGTTTCAATTCTCCTCTGCTCTTCCTCATAGAAAACCTTTTCTCTCTCTGCTGCGACCATAAATGACTCCTTCAAGGCTTCCTCTAGTTCCAATATCCTTTTTTCTTTACTATCTGTGTTCATTCCTGATTTCTTATTAACACTGTTCTCTAATTCGTTGATTCTTTCATCTTTACTTCTTACAACTGCTAAAAGTTGTTCAAATTCCGCTATATTATTATTTTCTCTTAAAGCTTCCTCCAATATCGATATGCATCTTTGTTGTTCCATTATCTTTGAATTCTTTATGCTCATTTCTTTGCTCAGTTGAGAGATTTTTCTAGTCAGTTTGCATATATTATGGGGTTCCTTTTCAAATAGCATAGTGTCTAATTCATTGTTGCTTCTGCTATGTCGGGATTTGTCCAATCTATTCGCTACCTTACCACTCTTTTGCAGTTCAAAGAAGCTTTTGCTTCTTTTAATATTGCTTAAATCTCTGCTCTCGGATATTTTAAGCAATTCCGATAGTATAAGAGACGATTCATTCAGTTCAATTTCTAAATCGATAACATGCATCTTCTTGTCTTCAAGTCGTGCTTTCAAATCGTCCTTCTCAGCCAATGTTTTGGTCAGATCGTCTATTGCTGCCAATTCGTTAAGCCTCGCGCGGGATATCTCCTAACAGAATGGGGTCAAAATAATGAAAAAAAATATAAAATCAATAGAAAAATGAAAGTTTTACTTCAACAACAAAATTCAACAATATAAAACAAAAAGTTAAGATCAACATAGACTTTAGATTTATTTATATGATATTTATGCATAACAAGTTTGAAAGCCGGATAACATGACTAGTGGACAACTTACTTCTTCTATCTAGATACATGATTACTTAACAGTTTTACAATATTGTATTTTTTATGAATACTTAAAAAATAATTTCCACTGAACACGATTATTCTTTTAAACACTTAAATTATCGCTAAACTAATAATTATATTATTGTGTGCAGGTTACAATGTACTGAGGAATCGTTATTGGAAATATCAACAGGAATATTATTATCTGAACACTTTCATGATACAAAATGCTTAATACGAAACTGCACAATAGTTGAGACGTGGTGGAGAATGGATTCGTTCGCGGAATCAAAACGACAGTTTAAATAAAGAGAATTCAAATTAAAAAGAGCAAACAAATTAAAGACAGTCTTGGTGCGAAGGACTAACTTAGAAAAAGCTTTTGAGGAAGCCTGCGGGCCCGGCCTGTTTGCATGGAACAAGAAAGGTTAGTCCGTATTAGTAAAACAAGTATTAATACATGCAAAGTACACCCAACTGCATATTTATTTACCTGTAAATTAGTAAACATAACCAGATTCTGCTCGCGGCTAAGCCCGCATGTGACCAACACGTTACATGTCATAGATCTTATGCTATCTGAGTCTCCAGTCTATATATATATATATGTATGTATATTTCAAGTCTTATCCAAAGTGTTCTGGTCAAGGTGTGATTATAACACAAACATTCAAACATACTCAAATTCAACGGTGTTGTTAGTCTCTTTGTACATGTACCCACTATCTATTTTGCACATCTCTCTAGCCTAACTCTTTGTAGAGAAAAGAGCAAATTTCTCTTTCTCTTTCGCCTTTGTACATGTCCTTTTTTGTTTGTCTCTTTGTACATGTACCCACTATCTATTTCGCACATCTCTCTAGCCTAACTCTTTGTAGAGAAAAAGCAAATTTCTCTTTCTCTTTCGCCTTTGTACATGTCCTTTTTTGTTTGTCTCTTTGTACATGTACCCACTATCTATTTTGCACATCTCTAGCCTAACTCTTTGTAGAGAAAGGAGCAAATTTCTCTTTCTCTTTCGCCTTTGTACATGTCCTTTTTATGTTATTATCCTGTGTGTCTATTGTACAATAAAGAATTAAGAATTGTTTGTTAGGCATCATCATCATAATCATCATCATCATGATGATTGTTTGTCATGTTTATGTATTTGTTAGTACGTACCTATTAGTACATTTTGCTACAAATATAATTATTGGAATGAAACGTACCTCTTCTTTTTGTGCTTGTGCTTGTTGCTGACTTTTCATTTTGGCTTGGAGGTTTCTCAAAGATCTGAAAAGTTAATATCCACTTTAAAATATCTATTGTTCTTTTGCGACTTCTTTTTCATGTATGTTTAGATAAGGATATCTAGTGTTATCATTCATACTAATTTTCATAGTAATCATGAATAATGAGTTCAGTAATCATGAATATTATACTAACTGTGTCAAATCCATGATCTGCTTCTCTTTCTGCGCCTGTTCTTCTTGCGACATCTGCACGAGTTGCAGCAGCCTCTCGGTTTCCGCTGTGAGCCGCTTCGCCTCTTCTTTGCTCTGATCCATCTGCTGTTTGAGCTGGTCAGCCTCCTTCTGCGATTCTATCAGCTTGCGGTTCAGTTCTCCTACCGCAGCCGTGCTACCACCGGCCTGGAATTGTTTTTATTGACTTGTTACCGGTCCTTCACTAGTTCACTACTATGCTGCTGGTTTCTTCACGATATTTTCCTTTACCTATACAGGGTGTAAAAAGACGTCTACCGAAGCCGAAAGGGGTAGGTACAGCGTCTCAACATACAACCAAATCCAAAAAGATTTTTCGAAAAAATCATTATATCCGGAGAAAACAGCGTTTGAAGATTACTGTTTGCGTATGTACTGGGCGCGTTGTTTTACGTAGATTGCTGAATTTTGAATTTTAATTATTTTTTCTTTTATTAATGAAATTATCAGGTAGGTTAGGTATGGTCTTATTATGTTGTCTTAGTAGTAAATAACCGAATATAACATAATAAAATGACGTAGCTAAGACAAATTTTTGTTTGCGTTTTTTTTTCGCTTAATATGTTTAGAATCATGGTCTGATTGCAACTCCTCAGTTTTCGGTAGTAGTCTTTTTACACCCTGTATGTATATGTTGCAGTCAAAACTCTTAACCAGTCAAAAGTAGTTTTGACTGAAATAACCGTAGAAATAAGAGTCAAAACTACTTTTGACCAATGAAGCTGGTTTTTTGATTTCATAATAATGGTTTGTTGTATTGTAAACTATTATGGAAAATATTTTTTAATGGCTAATACGGACTAGGTATAAAAAATTACATTGAGTGACAGAGGCTTGAAAATTGGTCAACTTACATTTAGTGACGGAATTTTCAAGCCGTCTGAAAGACATAATGAAAGTATTATATTATGTTCATCTTGCAACAGACTAAACCTCACCTTCCTCAAAGATGCTTCCATTTGGTCCATTTGCTCTTTTCTCTTCTTCAACTGTCGATCTAATTCTGCCAACGCTTTCTCTCTCTCCTCCACGTCTTTCCTCTTATTCTCCACTGTTCTTCTCTGTTCATCGAATTGCTTTCTTGCGTCTTCTAGCTTTTTGAATTCTTCTTGGATCTGCCTTCTAGCTTGGGTTGAATCCTCTCCAGCTTTGGCGTTCTGAGCGCCAGCGGCCTGGAGTTTCTTGTTCGCCTCGCGGAGATCGAGCTGTGTGAAGAGTTACGAGTTTTAAATCTGATTAGATAAGGTTTTAATTTGAATGAGACCACACACTTTCGTTTTAATAATGGAAACATTAAACTTGGCTGGTTTTGTGCAAAGATTTAAAAATATTACCTACTCAATGCAAATACAATAATTAGTTGAAGAAGTCAAATTATAACTGTTCCTATCTACTCTAATCTAAAGTACATTTTTAACAGGCATAACTTTAAAATGGAACTAATGATGAATAATTTGATTTAGCATAGCGATTGCGTGTGGCCTCTTTTCATAAATTAAAACTAACATGAGACATACTCGTACAATGATGCTAAAAAATAAATATAATTGTACTCTTAGTGTAAAATATTGGAAAAGCTAGTCGAATAAAAACGCTTTTTCATTTCACAGAAGCTGTAACTTTTTACATCGCAAAAATAATTCTAGATTACAGCAAAGAATGACAAACAGTTTATATTATGAACATTGCAAATATACACAAAACAATAGCTATCGCTGAAAAAAGGACAATTGAAATTATAATGTAGACAAAAACACTTAAAGCTGATTTAAATGCACCGCATATTTAATCATTTTCTGATCTGAAAGTCTTTGGGGAAAAGATTCAGAAAGCGAAGCAAAGAAGAAGAAGAAGATTGGAATTGTTGAAACAGAAAGATCTAGAAATGAAGAGAGTTTTTAATGATATTGAAATTCAGATCAGACAAGACACTGACCAAAAAGGTGACATGAATCTTACAGCTATCACAATACAGTCTATAGGCACTTCACGTTAGGTTGCAATTGGTGCGAGTGAAATAAGGTGGCGAGCACATTCCGGTATCACGTCGAACAATGAAATATAAATAAATAATGAGGGGTTGGAGGATGCCTAGCTGGTCGTGGTGACATGCTATCTAATAATAGTCAAGTGATTGTGCTTTTGACTCAATTTGAAAGGGAAAAATATATAATCAAAATATTATACTTTTCACAAAAAAACAATGGTTTTGATAAAGACGATGATTTTCTTGCAAATTTTCATTCAGATTTAGAAATTCAGCATAGCTATAAAAGTGTTGTGTAATGGTGAAGTAAAAGTATTAATAGACCTCTTCAAAGATGTGTGAAATTCTCTGAAGGAATTTAAATATGGCTTTAATAAATCTTGCCTTTACTCCTACCTATAGTGCTTTAGATATACTTTAATATAAACAGTACGTGAGTGTCGTGGTATACTCGATTGGAACGAAGCAAAGAGTACTTTTCTATACTGGGAATTCCAACATTCAATAAGGTATACTAGAAACGCTCTTCCGTACTAACAATGTAACAATCTATGGACTGTTTCGCGGCTGCGCATTTTGCACTGTAACGATTTGACATAATACATTGTGTCGTGACGCAAAAATCGAAAACTTTTTTTCGTCCAGCCCCCATCCGAAAAGGAACTTCGTTCCAATACACAAGCGTGGCTTAATTTTTTTTTTCAAAAGCATAATCACTGAATGGCAAATGACCGGCAATGGCGATAACGAAAACCATGAACATCAAAAACATCTACACGACACCGGTGCAATGATAAGCTTACGAGAATTAACTGAGATTCAATCGAGTTCTTAATAAACTTTTAATGAATTTAGCTAGCATATTGCTCGAGTTGTTTATCAAAAGGCGGGACACTATCAATTTTACGGTTCTAGCAAATATTAGAATAGCATTTGGATTAGATGTTAAAAAAAAATTTTGAATTGCATTGGTTTTTAAGATCATTAGAAATTGTAATGATTCTTGATTGGAGAATAACAATTTCAATCAATTGGATTTTATAATACGGAAATGTACAATATTTTATAACAAGTTTAGTTTCGATGTAGAATATTTTACTCATAGTTCACTACATCTGTACAGAACAATAACTAGCTACAACACAACAAGCAGAACTCAATTGAACCGCGCTATGTCACTCCGACCATCCGCTGCCGGGCGATCCTCCAACTGACCTGGCTCTTCTCCAACTCCTGTACGAGCATCTCCAGTTGCGACTGACATCGCTCCCTCTCCGTGGCCAGCGATCGTGACTCCGCTTGAGCTGCTTCAAGCTGCTTCTGCATTTCCCGTACATCGGATCCTCCCCGCGCTTGCAGCTGTTGTAATTGCTGGTTTTGCTGTTGCATGTGTTTCTCCAGACTTTGTAATCGTTGCTGGCATTCTGAAAGCGCTTTTTCAGCTGCGATTGCTTTTGTCTTTTCTTGTTCGACTGCAGCCCGCCATTTGTCGATTTCACCGACTCTTTGCGCATCCTTTTCAGCTTTTTCTGCTCGTTGTCGTATTGTGTCTCTTTCTTTGACAACGTTTTGAACTTGTTGTTGTAGTTTAGCGATTTCACGCTCCCTATTCTCAATTACCGCTTTAGCACCTCTCTCAGAGTCTTGTGTCATTTTGCTTTGTTCTTGTTTAAGTCTACGCACTTCTTCTCGCTGCTTTTGCAGTTCTGTTTCTGAGGCGTTCAGCTCTCGTTGGAAGTTCACTAACATATCTTGAGATTTTTCTAATTGGGCTACTAGTTGATCACGTTCTATTGTCAATTGCTTTGTATCAGCCTCTAGTTTGACTATTTGTTTTTCTATTGCATCCGCTTGCTTATCTCTCTGTTCTAAGATCGAAGCCATCTTTTCTCTATCACGTACTGACTGAGCCAACTCTTGTTGCAGTTTCACTAATGTCTCTTGCGTTCTATGATCCAGAGTTCTCTGTTGCTGTTCGACATTACGTCTCGTGTTTTGTATCTCAGCTCGTAAAGCATCTCTTTCTTGTTCAATCTGTCTACTTTCCAGTATAGTTCGTTCAAGGCGCTCATGCATTCGGCCCAGTTCGTTCGTCATTCTATCATATTCAACACGAGTTGTTTCGTTCGTTTCTTGATACTTAGCTAAGTGCATCTGTGACTTTTCTAGTTCCTTCGCTAACCGGCCTGCTTCCATTTCAGTGCTATCTCTTGCTTGAATAGCCTTTTCTAGCTTATCGCGTAAACGTTCGATTTCAAGTCTATCTTCCGTACGGGCTTTGTCGCCAGCGACTGCCTGTAGTTTCATCCTTTCAATCTGTTGTAACTCTCCTTTGAGTCTTTCGTTATCTTTATCCAGCTGCTCTGATCGAAGCTTCATCTTCTCACATCGGTCTCGGAACTTCTCACATTCGATATGAGCTCGTTCCAACTCTGACCGTTGCTTTTCAAGCGCTGCGCTGAGCTTCGTAACTTCACTCTTCGAGATTTCAAGCTGAATGTTCATTTCATGCAGCTTGGTGTCTGCCGCTTCTTTCTCGACTGCCAATCGCTGCACGTCAGCCTGTGTTGCTTCGTAACGTTCGCGATGCTTGTCGATTTCTGCTTGAAGTCTTGCAACTTCTGTAGTCCACTTATCCTGTTCGAATTGATATTTACCTCGGACGCTCTCGACGCGTTCGAGCTCAGATCGAAGACGTGTGACTTCCTCTTCAGACTTTCGTGCTCGCTCCAGGTCGATTGTCATCTTTTCTAGCCGCGCTCGCAGTCTTTCCACCTCCAGCTTAGTTCGTTCGTGTTCCTCTTTCGTGTCGTGATACTTTCCATATCTTGCTGCGTATCTTTCCGCTTCTTCTCTAGCACCTGACGCATCTTGCTTAACTTTGTCCAGCTCTGCTTGGACCCTTCTAAGTTCTGCTGATACCTTGTCATGCTTATCGTACATCTTTTCAAGCTCTACTTGCACTCTGGCCATTTCTTCTTGAGTCTTTTCGTTGGAAGCTTGTGCTTTACCGCACTGTGTCATTGCTCGGTCGTACTCAAACTGTAATCTTTCACTATCAGCAACTAAGTTTTCTTTCTCAGCTTGTAGTCTTCTCAATTCAATCTGGCTCTTTTCGTATCTATCTCTGACCATTTCGATATCCACACAAAGTCTATCCATTTCTTCTTTGGCCTTTTCTTCTTGTTCTTTGGTCCTGCCTAGCTGTAACGAAGCTCTATCATACATTTCTTGTAACCGTGCCATTTCATCTTGCAACTTTCTTTGTTCATCTCTCGACTTTGTCGATACGTGCAAATGCTTTTCTAGTTCTAATTCGATACGATCTTTATCGGCTTCTAGGATTTCTATCTTATTCTGCAGTCTGTATATTTCGTTCTGGGACCTGTAAACAGAAATAACTTTTAAGTATATTGAGATATGTTTTAATTTCACTTGCACATCGTCACCAATACAAGACGAGACGACACTTATGATGAGCTACCTATCATACTTTTCAAGCATCTTCTCATATTCTTTGTGCGCGGTTTCTTTTTCTTCGACAGTCTTTTGTGAGGTGTATATTGCTTTATCGAGCTTCTCTTTCACTATCTCCAACTCTGTCAGCGCGTCATCTCTCTCCATCTGAAATTATAATAAGATGTTGTCAATCTGTCGTATACCTATCTTTACTCAATATTTTATCAATTGGTAAAGCTTCACGTTAAATAAACCGACTTTATAAAAGAAGATTTTATAAATTTTTAGAAATTTGTATCAGACCAATTGACAAAATTCCTTTTTTCGTGTGCATTTCATACTATTCCCGTAAAACATAGGAATCCTAATTTTTGTTTGTAATTTTCTACCCAACCCAACCCAATTAAAGTCAGTTTTCTTTTTAACCGACTTCAAAAAAAGAAGGAGGTTCTATGTTCGGCTGTATGTATGTTTTTTTTTTTTTTTTTTTTTTTTTAATGTATGTACAGCGATATTTCCGTCAGTTGTGGACCGATTTCCAAAATTTTTTTTTTGTTTGAAAGGGTATACTATCAAGGTGGTCCCATATAAATTTTATTCCTGAGGGTTTGATACTTTTCCCGTAAAACTAAAAAAAGCACTGAACTTTAAGAAAATTGTGGACCGATTTCCAAAATGTTTTTTTTTGTTAGAAAGAGGCGGCTCTCAAGGTGGCGCCATATAATTTTTTTTCCTGAGGGATTGACAGTTTTCCCGTAACATTCAAAAAACCTCATTCTCACTACACAACACACCCTGACTCACAATCAGAGTCAAACATTAAATAGTTTGAAAGGGTATTACACCCGAGGTGGTCCAAAATATTTTCTTTTCCTGAGGGATTGATAGTTTTCCCCCTTGCTGAACTCCGGTGTGTCCTTTAGTAGGCCTGCCCATGACTTCTCTTATCCTTTCCTACTTAAACTACGATAAGCAGGGTCTTAATGTAGCTTACTATATTATTTACACTCACACTTTTATTTACACAGTATTTATTTACTTACACTAAAAAGTGAAAAATAAAAAATTTTGAAAAAAAAAATTGAACCGACTTCACAGAACACAAACAGAACAACGAACCTTCTACACACTAAAAAGAGAAAAATAAGAATATAATTTGAAGTCGGTGCCAAGTGAATACGATTAGGTACCTATAAAAAAAAGAAATCGAGTGATAGCGTACCAGGATACAATTTTGCACCCAAGTTCTTTTGAATTTCTTAGATGTAAATGAATAGTTGGCACCGACTTCAAATTATATTCTTATTTTTCTCTTTTTAGTGTGTAGAAGGTTCGTTGTTCTGTTTGTGTTCTGTGAAGTCGGTTCAATTTTTTTTTTCAAAATTTTTTTTAGTTTACAAAACATGATTTTGGTTTTTCATTTGGATAAGCTTAAATACCGTGAGTTTCTGGTGCTGCTGATGCGCCTTCTCCCACCGTTCTCTGAGCACTTCCAACTCTGTCATCGCGCTATCTCTGTCCCTCGAAGCTCTGTTAGCGGCCGCCGCTGCAGCTTCCGCTCTCTCTCGACAGCTGGCGGCCTCAGCCAGAGCGCTGTCTCGCTCTTTCTGGATGCGAGCGACTTGGGCCTGAAAGAGATGGTTATAGTTTTGTTTACTAAATTATTTGTTGAAATTGCGCAATAGTCAGAGGCAAGTTTTGATAAAATCTGGCTCATAGAGCAAAGTCATCACTTTTCTTTCATTTTCTTTAATGGAAGTGAATATGGTTCGATATGGAGTGTGACTCAAGTTCGTCTCTCCATTGCCTAGAATAAATTACGTCACTCCAATATAATATTTCGCTTAAATTATTTGCCTACCAAAATGTTCAAACTCCATAAATATTTATGCTGTCAGCTTAGCCTAAGACCCCCGTACTGTTTGGCAGAACTCCAAAGGACTAGGTAAGCCGACAATATGGATTTATTTGCCGAGATCTAATGCTTAGATAGCAATATATTGATATTATGCTAGTAGGCAATTGAAGCTATGGTTGAATGAAATTTTGGGGGAGTAGGTAGGCATTACAGCTTTTCGCCATACATACATAGTACTGGTACCCCCCCTGCAGTTCAAACCGCCATATTAGGGGGGGTTACCAATTGGTGACGCTGACTGTACCTATAGCATCTTTGATACTTTAAATGCTTTTATCACACTGGTTCGACCAGTAATTTCGTATTAAGTAGCCAACTCTGGTGACGGAGTTATTAGGCCACCTTAAGTGAGGACCGACAGTTTAACGTGCCCTCCGAAGCACGGAAGCGCTCAGTTGATACCACTAGCGTCATTCATCCATTTACTGACAGTTCAGACGATCTATCTAAAGACTAAGCATGCTACACCACGTGCGCTTTCAATGACACCGTATGAAGATGAAGCTGTAAATACACCGCTATTTTATCACTACCAAAAAAAATCTAAGGACGGTTGCAGTAGATGCAGAAAATTATAATGGCATGGTCAGTTTTTTTTTATTTAACTATCACAAAGTTATCGAGGATTGTAGTCAACCAAAACCGAACAAAATTAAAAAAAAACTGTACAAATAAGTACTACAGACAACAATCGCGTACAGACTCTCATTCAAACTATACTCGTACTCTCGCATCATCCTCAGTCAGTAAAACCGCAGTAGCTATCATAAATCCATATCGGACTCGTCTCGTCTCCTTTTGAGGCTACAATTTTTTTATTTTTTTTTTAGTTTAACCACATAAATGTGATCAGTAACAGACACCGAGACCACGGTTAAAAAAATTCTGTTAATCAAAAAATAGGGGTCTAAACAAAAATGTCCTCAATTTCAAAAAGTTCTTGTCAGAGACTCAGAGTTGTACTTAGGTAGGTACAGGATCTATCGATCCATCTCCAAAATAGTTTGGTGAACATAATTCATGCTGAGCCAAGAATAGACAGAAATGTTTCCGACTGTTACGAGTGACAAACGAAGTGTTCGATATTTACAGTCGCAATAATATGTATCTATCTAGAATCTATAATTGGTTTTGTATCTTGATTTTCAATAAACTTTCCCCCTTTATTGTTTTCCTAACAATAAATAAATCTAATCAACCACTTCACCTCTGTAATGCCACAATATGTCTGCCCCCTTAGCATTAAACACATGCGAGTAAAAATAAGTAACTTTTATCCACATTCTTCCTGTTTTATCCACACTCTAATGTCATTACTGTCATTTATATCTATTCTCCGGTACTTTGACAAATGCCATTCTAAGGGCGTTGGTCATAGGGGGCTTAAAACTTTTATTTTCAGGCTTTTTTGAGTAACATCTTTTTGGAGGCGACTGTACCAGTCATCGATCAGCTATTTTAGTTGAAGCTTGTGGACTGCATAATTTACAATACCTGATTGGTGCGGCATGATTGGTACACGTATTTTGGTTTCTAGCTCTATATTACTAGCATTTTATAACAGCCATGTTGGTTGAATGGGGTTGTGCCTCGATTTTCAATCTGAAGGTCGTGGGTTCAAATCCCGGCCGTGCATCAATAGATTTTTCGTTTCGTAAATATGCGCTATAACACGAGCTCTTATCGGTGAAGGAAAACATCGTGAGGAAACCCGCAGCTTAGTCAGCTCCACACGTATTGACGTCGTCTTTCCTGTGGGCGGCTGATTAAGCTGAGAGGATGGTTTAGGTGCTGGGCAAGCCTATTTCATCTCAAACAATGTCCCTACAGCGTCCCGTTAAGTGTAGGCATAGGTTGCCTCCTGACGCTGTATAAATCATCTATTAAAAGACCTAAAGGTGCATTTACACGATGCGATTTCAACCCATACGATATCGTATCGCACGGAAATTTTCCACGTGTAAATGCTCATCGTATGTGATTTGTCATAGATAGCGCGACGCTCGTCGGCACGTTCAATGGGCGGGGCTTAGCAAATCGTACGAAAAATCGCATCGTGTAAATGCACCTTAAGTTTTTTTTATTGCCCTTGCGAGTCTTATCCAGTGGCTTCGGATATACAGATATTCATTAAGATAATCATCAAGTTACATTGACAAGCCTAATAATTTAATCCTCTGAGACCTGGTGGCTTAGCATGAACTCTTATTACTTACCAGGCAGTTTTTGAACTGCTTGTCAATTCTGACATAAAGAAACAAATCTGTAATTGCGGCGTTTATCATGCTCTCTCGCTTACACATTGTGACTGTACTAGTGTGCAAGCGAGAGAACATGATAAGTTGCGAAGTTTCTTTAGTGAACCGGGTTATTCGAAATTGACATTTAGTTCGAAAACTGCCAGGCAATAGGAGTTCATAGTAACCCCCCTGACCATCGATGAACATAAATTAAAATGATTACCTATAAACTATTCCAATAACACTGGCTAGACTAGTCTAGAGCTCAATGGAGGCTGAATTACGCATACAATTATGTTAGTTAATGCTACGTGAGCCACGCCCATTAAACTATCTCTTGTGTAGTTTCAATCGTTCTTGATAGATCGTAGAATTAACTTTCTGTGCCGCACATGACATTAAAATCTGAGCGCTTCCGTTCTTCGGAGAGTACATTAGATTAACAATTCTGGCTTAGTTGGCAACTAACTCATATGAAGTTGCGTTTTGAACCGACTTGAAAGGTCTTGTGGTCCCATAATGATTGATACTTTTCCCGTAAAAAACCCTTAAGGTGGTCCTAGCTCGTAATTTTGATCAACATCGAAGTCGGTTGTCATTTTAGTTTTTCAACCGACTTCAAAAAAGGAGGAGGTTCTCAAGTCGTCTGTATGTTTTTTTTTGTATCTTGTTAGGGGTTTGTTCCGCCATTTTGTTGACCGATTTGCAAAATTATTTTTATGTTTGAAAGGGTATACTCCAGAGGTGGTCCCATATAAATTTTATTCCTGAGGGATTGATAGTTTCCCCGTAAAACTCTAAACACCTTCCCTGTCACAAATAGAAATCGAATCGACAGCTTGAGGCCCTGAGTCACACCGCGTTTCGAGTCAAACATTGAAGTCGGTTTTCTTTTTAGTATTAAAACGTAATAAAACGTATTTTTATTACACTACCTCTACTTTTAAATCACGTTTCTATAACTAACAATACCGATGTTCGAACAACTCTTGCGGATCGAAGACTGTCACATGTCTAAGCGAATAAATCCAGGATCATTCTTATCGCAAATCCATATTTATGTTCAACAATATATTGTAGAGTTTCTATAAAACGCGGACTGAATATAAACTGAAAGGATTTCTTGAAGTAGGTCGAAGATATACTTATTAGCGTTGCCTGCGACTTCGTTCGCGTGATGCGGATACAGATACGGTCGGTACATACGTATGGTTTTTCCGCGTCCCTGTCCCGTGGAAATTCCGGGATAAAGTACCAAGCTACTACAACTTTGAGTAGGTACTCAGAGTCGTTAATGGCAACCCAAATCCGTTCCTTAGTTAAGCTTTTATAGATATGAGAAATCTTTATTATGGTATATAAGTAACCGTAAACAACTCTGAGTGCAGCATATTTAGATAATTCCCATCTTGAATAAGATTAGTAGGTAATGAAAATAAAATAGAAGCAAGAACTGATTGAAATTGTTATGAAACTGTGACTCACACAAACAACAAAGCTAGTTACAATAAATAATTTCTATTATTCGGCGATAACCACATTGTTGGTGTATGACCTACTTGAACGCGTTTACCCGGCTTTGTCACGCAAGGGTAATGGAGTTGTACTTCAATGTTTGGGAATTTTAATTAGCTGTTTAAAAAACTCAAGAACCAGAAAAAAAAACTAAATGTGTCGTCGATCAAAATCACTTTATATAAGAAATGCGAAAAAAAATATTATTACAGTTTTGAGTTTAAAGTGCTTTGAAAATTATTTAGTTGAAGACTAAATTTTCAAATGCAAATGCAAAGCAAAGATGGCCAAAAAACTCAATGTATCTAGAAGGAGCAATCATTATCAATTTTTGTATAGAAAAGGCAATCATGAACTTCTAGACTTTGTGAATAAGTTAAAGTAAATATTATAGTTCTTACTATTCAACGAAAAAAGCTGTAAGTACTTTATTTTCCCCTCCAAAAATGGGGTGCTCAAGTTTTCTTCACGAAATTAAAAAAATACCGCGGCATTTTAAGTTTTGTCGAATGTCCTGTATACAAAGACACCCTGTACTATACAGTGCAGTCATTGTGAAAGTTCAACTTACATTGGCCTTATCATGCTTATCCCGGAACCGATCGCAGTCCAATTGAGCTGTGTCCCTCTCTTTCTGAAGCCGAGCTGCCTGTCCCAATGCTTTGTCCAGCTGTGACTGTAGGGACTCGAAGTCATACGCTTGCTTCTCGCGGTCGACTTGGAGCTAAGAGAAAGTTCTTGAATAAGAGAATACCCTGTTGTTTTTAAAAAGAGAGTTAATAGGCACCTTCTGGGTAGGCTCGCTTCATTGTAGACCTCATGTAGCCTGTGTAAGTTTCGAGGTCAAGAGCCGACCCAATCATCATAAAAAAAAAATGTTGCCAAAAAATAAATGAAGCGAAGTAGAATCATTCGTTCAGCCATGTTGCCAGGAGGCCTTGCAGAGTAAAAAATCCGTTACCAGAATTGGCAACTCATTGAAGCTATCTATCAGCTTTCATCCACCCACTGCTGAGTACCTAAAGGCTTCCTTATTTTCTCACCACTTTCAGATTACTTTTATTCTGGCATACCATTCTTGCCTCTTGCTTTTTCAAACTCAACGGAGCAAGCGCTATTATTCAATGGCAAGAAGCAAGAATGGTATGCCAGAATTGTATCGTGTAAAAAGCGTTTGAAAAGCTACCTTTCTGACTTCAGTAGCAGCTTTATCCAGTTTCTCCTGCAACTTGTCGATTTCAGAGTGAGCCGCGTCAAGTGCCGCTTGAAGCTTGTCTTGTTGTAACTGAGCCTTGCCAAGGGTAGCTTGTGTCCTCTCCAACTCTTCCCTGGATTTGTCAAGTTCAGCCATCGCTTTGTCTCGCTCTGAGTGCAGACGACTGATGGAAGACTGCAGCCTGTGTGGATGCATTTAATATTTGAAAGATTGTCTTTCTAAAACAACAAAGAACAGGATCACGACGGTATCACCGAGGCGTGGTAGACATCCTTTCATATCTGTTATGTATGCCAGATCATTTGAAGATGTTTAAGAGGGTAGCTATAAGTGTTTCTATTATTCTTACATTATCTTTATCAAGGGGAGCTTTTTTAGTTTTATTTTTGGAACGAAGTTTCTTTTTGGACGGTATCGGATGGGGGCGAGACGAAAAATGTGTTAGATTCACGTCACGACACAAACATAGGTCAAAACGTCACAGTGCGAAGAGCGCAGTCGCAAAACTTCCATAGATTGTTACATTGTTTACAGAAGAGCGTTGCTAGGATTTTATAATTTATTTGACAAATGCCAAATGTTAAAGTTGAAACTTTGTTCTAACCGAGTGTTCCACGATACCCACATACTTATTTTTTTTTCAAAATGAACCATAGTTTCCCAAAACAAAACCTTCTAACAAATTAAATAAGCTGCCCTCAATGGAGTAAAAATTTGCCCTATCTTGTATTAATGCTCATTAAAAAAGGTCAGGCCTTGTCAGTTCATTACGTTACCTACAATCTAGTTGTATGTTGTATAGAATAAATTCTGGAAAACATGCGACTTGAAAAGAAAATGCTTAATTAAATACTGACCGATCATACTCTTCTTTCAAGCTGTCCTGTTCAGTTTGTGCATTCTCAAGCTTGGCCTTCAGACGGTAAACCTCTCCCTGACTCTTCTCCAACTTCTCTTGCAACGCGCCAGCTTCCACTCTAGCTCTTTCAGCATCAGCTTGAGTCACTCTCAACTCTGCTTGAGTACGTCTCAAGTCTTGCGCACTCTTATCTGCTTTCTCTTGCACTCTATCCAACTCCTGTGACGTTGTCATGGTACTTCTGCCGAACGTTGTTTGAGAGCGTTCGAGCTCATGCTTGAGTCTTTCGTTTTCTAGTTCTAGTCTAGCTAAACGTTGTTTAGCTGCCTCCCAGTCAGCACCAGACCTGCCCACTTCACTTGCAGCTTTGTCCAGTTCTGCTTTAGACTTACCAAGCTCTGATTGTGAGCTTTCTAGCTTAGCTTCAAGTCGGTCTTTCTCTGCTTGCGCTCTTTCAAGTCTAGCACCTAGTTTCTCAACCTCGCTTTCTAGTGCGTGTAGCTTCATTTTGTATTCAGCTATTTCTCTTTCGTGAAGCTCTCTTTCTTCGTTCTTTTCGTGTTCAGCTCTATCTCTTTGTTCTCTTAACTGTTGTATTTGCTTCTCTTTGTCTCCTATAACTTCTTCGAGTGATGATAATGCACCTTCGGATGAACAATGGTGTGCTTGCATTGCGTTCAGTCTAGCGCGAGCCATGTCGACTTGATTATCTTTCTCTTTTAGTAGATCTTCAAGGTTTTCAATCTGAAAATGGTTTGAGCTAAAAAATTTGGCAGGATATTATACAAGGTGTAAAAAGACGTCTACCGAAGCTGAAAGGGGTAGGTACAGCATCCCAACACACACTCAAATCCAAAAGGATTTTCCAAAAAAAAAACATTATATCCGGAGAAAACAGCATTTGAATATTACTGTTTGCGTATGTACTGGGCGCGTTGTTTTACGTAGATTGCTGGATTTAGAGTTTTAATTGTTTTTTTCTTTTAGAAATGAAATTTTTAGGTAGGTCTTAAGTCTTATTATGATGTACTAGTAGTAAATAACTGAAAATAATATAAAATGACATAGTTAATTCAAATATTTTTATTTGCGTTTTTTTCGCTAAAAATGTTTAGAATCATGGTCTGATTGCAACCCCTTAGTTTTCGGTAGTAGTCTTTTTACACCCTGTAGATAACAAAAAATTTGGAACAAAAAATAAGCAAAAAAATATGACTTTGTATAAAATCTAGCTTTAGAAATAAACAGAACAAAATATAATAAACAAAATAAAACAAAAATATAAAATACTTACGCTAAAAAATAACGACGAAACAAGCGAGCTAAAAGTCTACATTTCCTGTAACACAAACTTTACTTTGACCCAATTTCAAACACGTAGCCCATACCAAGATATTTTAGCGCAAAATTGCAACGGGATTCAAACATTATACAGATAATTTTAGCTGGAACAACGATGACTCAGTTTATCGAGAACTTTTTTAAACACAAGATAAAATAGAGTTTTAATTTAGTCTATTACAGAATAAAAAAAAATTGTGTACTCGTGAGTACCAAAATAATGAATCATTCGAGATTGAATCATCAATACAGGTTTTAATCATTTTCGAGAAAAGTATATTGATGCCGGTTTTTTAAAAAAACAAAGTATATTCGGATAGTTCAGTAGAGTATACGAGGTATACGTACGGTCAGCGACAGAAGTTCATGAACATTTGATGTATTTGAATCTTCAATATCTTCGAAGTTCGTAGGGTTTTAGATAAAACTTCACCTTACATTGGATGTTTTGCCTTGAACCATTACTATTATGAAAAACAATAGGCAATTTTCCCACAAATAATGATAAAAAATGAAACTTTGAAATCTCCAATTGTGTCATGAACTTCTGTCGCTGACTGTTCAAACATACATGCTATATAAGTTTAATATTATTCAATATGGTTCTGTAAGTGTTGTAATTGTAATCCAGAATGCTGATAGATTGATTGTTTGTCTTACCTATAAACACGATAAACCAGCCACCTAATTGCTCATTCTTTTATAAGTTTATGTATCAATGAGCATTTCGTTATATTTCCTTATTATAAGTTATAGGTATTTTTCTTTTTATCTAGTTATTTTCACGATTGAATGAATCAATGAAAATATTGATGAGTCAGTTTTATCTGTCTCGAGTGTTGACGAACAAAACATTAAAAACTATATAAATAAAAATAAGTATAAACAATAACTCATTATAATACATACATAGGACAATTAATACAAATAAAATAAAGCTAAGAGGAATGAATACTTAATTTAAATTCTAATTATAAATCGACTTCAAAAAGGGATATTTCTGAATATCAAAGGAAAGGAAAGTTGCAGAACTATAATTTAGGACAAGTTGGGTCTCTTCATAGTTTAAATGGCTGCCTTCATCAATTATGTAAACTGACATAAATAAGTAACAAAGATTCCTTGAAAATGCCAGCACTTCTTTAGTTATTCAAAACTACAAGCATAATTAACTAGTGAGTCGCAGTAAAACAGTTCTTTTAGTTTTTTTTTTCTTTTTTACTGTTCTTAAGACGAACGAAGAACTGCTTCTTTGTAATAAAATCAAAAAACTCTATTATTGATATATAAAACACAGTATAAAACCTCAAATGCGGCTTAAACGGAAAAAGGAATTTGCGGTGGAGTCAATATTTTGCATTTCACACTCCGCGTATTTTTACTACGGGTGCTAATTTAATTCTTTATCTACCAACAACAAGACTTGCAGTTTTTTTTTCGTACCTTACGTTGGAGTACATTTATCTTCCGGTCCTTGATCTCGGAGTGATCTCTGAGCTCGGCCAACTCGTGCACAGCTCCTAACGCTGAAGCAGTCTTCTTGTCCAGCATTCTACTCTTCTCGTCTAACCGAGCTTTCAGTTCTTCAACCTAGAAAGAATATGGAGTAATTCTTCGTTCCAAAAACATAGTGTGGCCTGTATCTTGAGCGTCAAGAGACTATCTGTACCTATCAACGCTCAACGCTTGCTCCAAGTAGGTAAGCCAGTATTACTCATAACAGTAGTAATATTTCTAGAAAGTGATCCTAGAGTTATGTATTCGAAGGTATTTTTAGTGTACCTAATCCCCCTGTGCAGCTCAATAGTACTTTTGTGTGTGTTTCTGTAAGACCTCAATAATAATAAAAAAATTGATTGAATTATCCTAATAATAATATGACTAATTTGCAATAAGATAAAATTTAAATCTTAGAATATTATGCGTAAAATTCGTGAATCCTTTTTTCCGTATTGGTAAAAAGGTCTAGTTAATTTGATTTGCGATAAGAATAGTTTAATATTTAAGCTTATACCTTGCTGTTGGTGATTTTCGATAAAATATCAAGTTTAAGATCTTACCTTCTTCTTTAAATTTCTTTCAGTACTTGGACCTACTATTTGAGCAGTTTGTACATTAATTCCATCCTATCCATAATCTACCCAAACTAGTCAATAATATATACATTCATCTACATTGAATTTAATAAGTTCTAGTTTAAATTTGGCTTCATGGAAGGCAATGTGAACACAATGTTCCGATGGCATATACTCTAATGTTGTCGTACAAGACATACCTATGTTATAACTTACGTCTGTCTGAAGCATACTGTAATGTTCTTCTTTCGCACAGAGCGACTCCTTGAGCACCGCTATATGCCGCTGGTAGTCCTGATGCTGCTCCTCCAAAGCCTTCATCTTCGCAGCCATGGCCAGGATCTCCTGGTCTCTCCTCTGAATCTCCAGGCGGAACTCATCCAACTGCTCATCATTCCACCATCCCAATATAAAATTAGATAAAACCCAAAACGGTTAGTAGAACAGAAAAATGGAAGACTCAAATATCAAAGAAATCTATCTACTAGGCAAAAGTGATGGAGATGATATCGATATCAAAAACCACAATCTACTCAATAATACTGGTCATGACTTATTAGTAATGTTAGTACCGCAGGATGGGCGAGAAGCTATGTTAGTAAGGAAATGTTCCCAGCACTTTGTTGAACACGAATATGGTGCCATGGAAGACATTTCAACAACTCATTCTCACACGATCTCATGCGTCAATCATAATACTTCTTAAATTTAATTAAAGTTATGGAAAAAAACGTACCTGGAAAACTTTCTTTTACTATACACTAGAATATGAAAAATCAGAAGCTTCGATGAGGTAGAAAGCTTTCCAGTGATTGGTGTCGGGTGTGGTCGGACAGAGAACATCGACGATGCACGGGCGCCTACGTTGTGATACATTTATCTACCGTAGTGTGAGACAGACTGATGACATGACCACTAATGAGAGAGGTCGGGTCGGTGATGCGCTAGACTAGTTGATGTCATGGTTGGCGGTGGCGCGGGACCAAGCTGTACGGACGATGGCTGGCGTTCAACATCGAAAGCACAACATGATCAAACCAAAACGGATCGACGACTCCACACACATTATGCTAAAATTACGCTCGACTCGTTCGACCTCGACAGTCTTTATTCTAACAGTCTATCTCTAATCGTCGGTCTCGGCGACCCTCGGATCTCACATATCCACATCTATATAACCGTACATTAACATCTAAATTCATAATCTCAACCGCTCGGAGGCCCTAGTTAACAAAAATATTTAAATCGACATCTTTCAAGAATATAATTTCTCTTATATCAATAAAAATAGCTTCAACAACGAACAAGATTACATAAAAATACGTCTCAACACATCAGGCGATCTCGTCTAATCACGGGCTTAAGCATTAAACGGACACGGCGGCGTCGGCTCGTTCGTCACAGCGTGGTGGCGCTGTAGCGGTGCGCGAGCGCAGGCCGCGGCGGGGGCGCGCTCGTACGCCCGTCCTTCATGACGCGCACGTCGTTCAGCAGGAAACTTACTTGTCGCTTGAACGGCGGCTCGGCCTTGTCGAACAGCGAGGCGTGGCTCGGAGCGAGCGCCAGCGAGGGCGGCGCCAGCACGGCCAGCTCCGCCTCGAGCAGCGCCACCTGGCGCTCGAGGGTGGCGATGCGCGCCTCCTTGGTCTCCAGCACGGCGGTGAGCGTGGCGCCGGCCGAGCCGCCCGGCAGCCCCGCCGCGGCCAGTGCCCGCTCGAGCTGCGCCTGCAGCGCGCGCAGCGTGTCGGCCGTCGCCTTGAGCTCCTGCAGGGGGAGCCGCGTCAGGCCGGCTGCGTCGCGCTAAGCGCCGCGCCCTTACCTCGCGGTCGACGTGACGCTCGGCGCGACGCCCCGACACCCCTCGCCCTCTAAGGACCGGCCCGAGACGTCCTCTCTAGGGTTATGTGATCGGGGATGAGCCGCTAAACATGCAATGTCGTGATCTTGTGTTGTGTCTTCTTAAATTTTGGTGTATCGGCCGAATTGGGTCACGTTCGATCGCGAGCTCGGTCGTTATGTCTGTGTTGTGAGTGATCGGGATGAAGAACGATGGTGCTCTGGGATCAAGCTGACGGTGTCACAGAAAGGTATCGAAACGTGGGAGAGTGGTAAGCGAGAGTTGGTCGGACAGTATGAAGCTATCGAGTGTGATCGATCTTGAACATAAAGAGGCTCGCGACAGACACATTCGGCTCAAGAGTCAAGAGATGGATGAAATGAGATCTATCAAGAGCAACTCTAACAGAAACAGTGACGATGATAAAGGTATCACAAAATAAAACGCCCATGTGGTCAACAGTTCTAATCACAAGAAAAGCAGAAATGACGTGCAAACACAGCTAAGACAGTGTAGGACACATTGACAAGATAACAAAATTTCTAACGCTCAGTTAAAAGTTTTGCTATGCGACAAAATCATGCAGCACATAACACATTACACAAGGGTGCGATAATCACCTGCTTTTGTGCCATTGCCTGCATTTGTTGGAACATCTGACGTTCTTCCTCTTTGCCTGAAAGTTATACCATACTATACACCTGATATATCTCCTGCTTATATTCAAAATATTTGGAAATGTAACATACCCATGCCCTTGTTTTGGAGCATCTCCAGTAATTTCTTGATGCTTTCATCTCTTGCTTGTAATGTTTGCTTTTGTGTTTCGATCCTCAGTTCCAGTTCCTGTTTTAGAAAAAAAAACAACAAAGCTGTAAAACACTTAAGTAGTATTGTTTGTTGTGTAAAATCTTTGATTTCTTTCGAGATATTTGTGTGCTTAACCATTTTCTAAATTCATAGTGTGAAACGATCTGAGTTTAGATTAAATTTGAAAAGTTTTAACAAAAATACCGTGCAATCCGCAGTAAGTTCCGCAGTATATAAATTAAAAAGTTTACTCCTCGCAACACAGCGTCGCATCTAATTTCGTCATAGGAACCCTGCGAGAGTTTTTACTGTCGCTGAAATTCCCGTATGCACCGGAAGCTTTTTGCGATAACTTATTAAAAAGCTCTGTCTCTCTCACCTTGATAGTATCTCTTAATATTGCTATCTCTCTCTGTAGATGTTCGTTTTCAGCAAATAGTGCTTCTAGTTGTCCTTGTAACTCCGGGGCTGGTTGGCGCAGACGCAGTCTCAGCTCTTCTTCCAATTGACGGACTAGCATCGCTTGTTTCTGTAGAAGAGAGATAAAAACATAAAAAAAAGACACACTAAAAGAGCATTTAAGTCAGGATCGCTAACTGATCGGACTTGTACATCTTAAGAATCTGAGTGTTTAGTTTTAAAGCCACTAAAACGCCTGCAGGCAGTTCCTGTTTTAACTGCCGCAGGCAAAGCCTGTTGTAGGTAACTGCCGCAAAAGCAATTTGCTAATTTGTCTACACACACGCAAGCGTTGTAGGGCATTCGGGAAAATCTAGGAAACAGGAAGTTCTTGCGCTCATTTCAGTTGATCCTACTTGCCTTATGCCTATACAGATTACAACTAGAAGAAAAGAAAAAATTGGCCTAATGCCGAAATTGCTTGAAAGAGATGCATAATATAAGACTAGCACAGAATTGTGTTGGATAGCACAAAGGTTTACCAAGGGTCTATCGGGTAACGATGATAAAAATATCAGCAGACACTAACTGAATAATCAATTTTCAATATCCGAAGCTCTGAAGCTACCCCTTGCAACTTGCACAAAAGCCAAAGTGCATCTTTGTACCGTTCAATATTAAAGTTCGCAAGCTCCTTCGATATTAGTTCTATGTCATTACTTTCACATTAAAGCTACGCTATTAACTAGTGGTTTCTGTTAGTAATGGGTAATAAATCGAGCTTAAAGCATGAAAGAGTGGTATTATTTACGCGATTGCAAGGCTGTCGTATGAAATACTGAGGCATTAGCCACGTATCTTGTAACCCTTTTGTAGTTTTACCATAATGAAGAACTCCATAATTTACCGCCATCCCCGTTCTATTATCGGGTCAACAGGAGTTCGTACAAAGGGTTTTGAGTCTACATTTTTCATATGCACTGCCAAATTGTGGAACTCATTGCCAGGCTCTGTATTTCCCGATAAGTACCGTACGCACAGCCGACCTTGTTCTCTGAAGTAGCTGCGCAGAACCCATTTTTGATGACGCCTAAAAGACGAAGACAGCGTTGTATAGCTGCCTCGCTCACTCGCTTAGTTTGTTGCATCGTGCTATCTCGCCTACTCGCGCAAACCTGTGCAATTGTTTAGTGCACCTAACTTCAGAGAGCTAGAGATCGGTTGTGCGTACTGTACAACATAAGGATCTTCAAATCAAGAGTAAATAGGTTCCTTTTAGAAAGCATGCTCCATCTTAGAGCTCACTATTGCTTAACATCAGGTAGAGGGAGGTCAAATGCTGACCTATTTTAATAAAAAAAAAAACAAGGGAAATCATTAACCATTTTAGATGCAAAAATAAAATTAACGAAAGGCGAGGATGAGTTGTGGACGCGGCGATGTTTCCTTCTAAATTGCAAACTGAAAACATTATTTGAGTTTTTGCAAAATCTTTTGTTTTGGTTTGATAAGTTACTTTGGAAAAAGTTTTTCTAAAGAGAAATACCTACTCGTAATCGATTAAGACGAACTCTGTTTTTCCACAACAAATATGATATTTTCTAAGCTAAACTTTTCAATAATCTAAAGATGCAGTTGTTTTTTCTTTAGATTAAACTCAAATATAATAATCTCCACCCTGTATAGTGGGCATGGTAAACACAATGAAGTTAAAGATGAGAATAACAAAAGTACGTGAGTGTCGTGGAACACTCGGTTGGAACGAAGCAAAGAGTACTTTTCTATACTGGGAAAATAAATTAATTGTCAATTAGGTATCCTAGAAACGCTCTTAAGTACTATCAATGTAACAATCGATGGACTGTGGCTGCGCATTTCGCACTGTGACGATTTGACATATACATGGTGTCGTGACGGTAAAATGGAACAAAATTTTTTTTCCAGCCTCGTCTTTTTTTCTTCGATACCGTCCGATAAGGAACTTCGTTCCAAAAACAGTACAAATACACTGACTACCACAGTTTCGTTTTATTATTTTGTTGTTTAATTACTGTGAAAATGTGGTACCAGAAGTTTTAATGAATCGTCGTGGAACTTACAGGACAGTTAGCTTTTAAATGCTGCAATGAAAACTATTAAGTGTTGTGGCCTGTGATGTGAGCTTTTTAAGCTCCGTAAAAATAATTGAACAATATACTTTAATAGCCAGCATAGATAGGAGGTCTAAAGATTATATTTTTATAGTGTATACCGCACACTTATCCCCGACGCAGGGGATCGTCAAAGGGGATTTTTATACCTACCCATTTTAAGTAAATGAATCCAAAAAAATTGCATTGATTTGATTACCACGGATTGATAAGGATGTGGGTTCAAATCCCGCATGGGTGCAAATTTTTGGGATGCATTTAAAAGCTTTAGATATCCCCAATTGGTTTAACAATATATAAAATTCGGGATCAAACTTCTTGTCTTATGGTGAAATAATTTAAGAGGCACTTTCATAACTTCCTTTTGAAAATCAAAAACTGAAAGAATTTATTAAAATTTATAGCTTCACTACTGTAGTAAATCTGTGTAAAAACAAATAGTATATTATGTAAATTGCAGCATGCGTATACGGATAATTAATCAATTCAATGCAGCCTTTTTATTTCGGCAAAAATCAACCCAGTATCTCGTAAATTACAATTTCCAACTTTAAGAGCCATAAAATAAAGTATAAAATAGCAGATTCGGCTATCTATCAGTGTTACAGCGATCGTGAATTCTGCTTCAGGACCGCTCGAAGTTGTAACACGAGTTTTATGAAACTCATAGGTCGTAAAGTTGTGGATTCGTTGAGAATTTCGCACGAAAAGCATGTACTTTTATAAAACTATATAGTTTTACTGCCTTGAAGTAGATTTTCTACTCGTTTATTTCTATCACTACTTTCTTGTTTTCGATACATCTTGAATAAGTAGGTCTGAAACCGGTCGTGCACCACTGAGCTTTTTTGCCCGAAATGTTGCACTATGTCAGTACTCTACGGTAAATAAGAACAACGTGAGGCATTTTAGGTAAAAAACATATCAAGTGAAAGAAAAGGTGCACTTAAATTTATTTGATTTTGCCACACTGTGTTTGAAAGAAAGAACTACGAGTAGTGACACGACAAGAAGAAAATTCAGGTATTGATAATTTTGGTACAGCATCCCAACACACAACGAAATCAAAAAGGATTTTCCGAAAAAATCATTATATCCGGAGAAAACAGCGTTTGAAGATTACTGTTTGCGTATGTACTGGGCGCGTTGTTTTACGTAGATTGTTGGATTTTGAGTTTTAACTGTTTTTTTCTTTTATAAATGAAATTATTAAGTAGGTATTAAATTATTAGTATGGTCTTATTATGTTGTACTAGTAGTAAATAACCGAAAATAAAATAAAATGACGTAGCGAAGTCAAAAATTTTTTTTGCGTTTTTTTTTTCGCTAAATATGTTTAGAATCATGGTCTGATTGCAGCCCCTTAGTATTCGGTAGTAGTCTTTTTACACCCTGTATAATTATGAAGATATCAAATCACGAAAGTTTGTAGTATTTGGTTCAAAAATGTTATGATAAAAATACAAAATTCAACATGCTACTGAAATATTCGCTATCATCCAGTTTTCGGGATTCGGTAGGAATTTTGGGTTGCGTTCAGCGCCCGAGTCACGTACGAACACCCGTTTTATTAGTTTCATCCGAACCTCTATGTATGACTGAACTACTTTATATTTCAACCGGGAATTCCTGAAGTTTTTCAACAGATTTTCGGTCGTAAAGTACACTTTGAATGTACATTTCATGTACGGTTTGTTTCTTAAGTGTGGGTGGAAAATCTTTGAATGTTTAAAAAAAAAATGCTGGACATTTTCACACAGCATCATCTAGCCCCAAATTAAGCAAAGCTTGTACTATGGGAACCAGATAACATATATACTTTTTGTTTGTAAATACATACATTATACATAAAAACACCCAGACCCGAGACAAATATCTGTAGGTCATACAAACATTTGTCCCGCGGTGGGGATCGAACCCGCTACCTTCTGCGTCGCGGGCGGACCTTCTCCCACTGCGCCACAGAGGTCGCTTTGAATGTTAATTTCGTTCTTATTTGTGTGAATGATTAAGAATGAAGAATACATAGTAGGTATAATGACTTTGCGGTACTTTGCACATTGGTAGTTACGAATGACAATGAATTTAGTAATCTGTTCTGGAGCCGTATTCATGTTCCTTTTTCCGTTCGTTTGATGAATATTCGGATGCTTCCCACCACGATTTCTGACTTCAAGGGGCCATTTTTTCAAACGTTAAAACACGGTCCTAACCTAGGACCAAATATTCCTACCGAAAAATTGACCCTTGAAGTCAGAACGAATCAGCTACGAATGTGCTACGGGGGTGCTACGTTGCCTAAACTAATTCAAGTCTACCTTTTTAAAATCTATCCTACCATCATACTAATATTATACAACTGATAGCTTATGAGTATGTCAGTGTGTGTGTATGATAGCTCATAGCGTATTAAAAACGTTAGTAATATGCAAGCAAAGCTGCAGTTTAAGCGAGTGTTGGAAGCTAGTATTTAATGCTTTTGTAAAACCAATATGGAATATTAAAAGGCTGGGAAACTACTGCAACACACACAGGACAAAAAGCTTCGAATAGCGGAAACCAGTCCATTATCAAACAAAGATTGCAGAGTACATACATCAAAAGCGATTGGACAGTGCTAACATACATCTACTATTTAGGTATACATTACACACACTGACAAAATATTTGTTTTGTGGACAATGGAACATGAGTCAGCTATACTATACAGGAAGTTAAATTCTATAGTTCGCTACTAAAGTCTTGCAGATATTTTCAGAACTAAAGGAAAATCTATTGCGATATATCTCCATGATGGAATATATAGGGTCTTTCATTTTAAACTAACTTAATTCAGGAATTGAGTTCAACAAATAAATAAAAAAATATTGTAATGACTTTTTTTGTTTTGTTATGAAAATCCCGAGAAAATCGATAAAGACTATCCTTTCAATGGCTTGTATCTTCTTTTATAACTTAGCCCATTCGTGATGTAGCTGCGCTGCGATTGATGGAACGTCTGTACTCCTTGAAAATTATTTTGCAACATTTCTAAAAAATCAATAAATGATACATTTTTAAGTGAAAACTTAAATCGGCTTAGGAATTAAATAGATATGGTCAAACGTCTATTTACAACCCAAAAATGAGGCCCTGTCAGTTTGTGTAGTTTAAAATGAAAAACCCTATATATGAATGATGTGCTTCATGCATAAATACAAGCGGCACTGCGAAAGGACTTCTTTCCTGGCGCGGTCTCTAATAAAATTAAGATAAAATTTTGCATATTATTTGAAAGAACCGCAGTCAGTGACTTATTTGAATATTAGTTACATCATATTTGTGCAACCTGTCAAGATGAATATTGCGACGGTGAAATTATTGAAATCTCTTACTTCATGGACCATATTTGTTAGCAGAATGATTATAAGACTCATGAAAATGACAGAATTGACAGAATTGTGAAAACCAGTTGCAGTACCTACCCATAAAAAAATTTTTGAAAAAAAAAATTGAACCGACTTCACAGAACACAAACAGAAGAACCTTCTACACACTAAAAAGAGAAAAATAAGAATATAATTTGAAGTCGGTGCCAACTATTCATTTACATCTAAGAAGTTGAAAAGAACTTGGGTGCAAAATTGTATCCTGGTACGCTATCGCTCGATTTCTTTTTTTGATAGGTACCTAATCGTATTCACTTGGCACCGACTTCAAATTATATTCTTATTTTTCTCTTTTTAGTGTGTAGAAGGTTCTTCTGTTTGTGTTCTGTGAAGTCGGTTCAATTTTTTTTTTCAAAAATTTTTATTTTTCACTTTTTAGTGTAAGTAAATAAATACTGTGTAAATAAAAGTGTATGTGTAAATAATATAGTAAGCTACGAGTACATTAAGACTTTGCTTATCGTAGCTTAAGTAGGAAAGGATAAGAGAAGTCATGGGCAGACCTACTAAAGGACACACCGGAGTTCAGCAAGTGGGAAAACTATCAATCCATAAGGAAAAGATAATATTTTGGACTACCTCGGGTGTAATACCCTTTCAAACTATTTAATGTTTGACTCAGATTGTGAGTCAGGGTGCGTTGTGTAGTGAGAATGAGGTTTTTTGAATGTTACGGGAAAACTGTCAATCCCTCAGGAAAAAGAAATATATGGCGCCACCTTGAGAGTATACCTCTTTCTAACAAAAAAAAAAATATGGAAATCGGTCCACAATTTTCTTAAAGTTCAGTGATTGTTTTAGTTTTACGGGAAAACTATTAATCCCTCAGAAAAAAAATTTATGGCGCCACCTTGAGAGTATACCTCTTTCTAACAAAAAAAAAATTTTGGAAATCGGGCCACAATTTTCTTAAAGTTCAGTGATAGTAAATAGTTTTACGGGAAAACTATTAATACCTCAGGAATAAAATTTATATGGGACCACTATAAGAGTATACCCTTTCAAACAAAAAAAAATTTTAGAAATCGGTCCACAACTGACGGAAATATCGGTGAACATACATAAAAAAAAAAAAAAAAAAATAACATACATACAGCCGAACATATAACCTCCTCCTTTTTTTGAAGTCGGTTAAAAAATACTATTCGTTGATAGTTGCACTAATGTTACCTACACAGTTTGCACATAGGAGTTATAGTAAGTATTCTGTGGTATGCACTAAATCCAACAAGTAGGTAATAGTGAGGTAATAGTGTATGTTACTAAAGACCCCTTGATCGTTCAAATATTATTATTACGAAAACAGCAATATCGAGCAAGGTTTGCCCAAGACTTACAAACACGGGTGACCCATGCCGTCCCAATTTCTTCCTTAATTCGGCCCAAATCGATACTCCCAAGGCCCACAATCGTTTGCTATCAAACATTTATGTGCGTATGTTTTGATACTGTTTCCTGTGTGCTTTAGAGAAACCTTTTTAGTACTGTTACAGTCGTATCGTGGGTGAAGGAAACACAACGGAAACACTATGGGCCTTACTAATAAACGTGGAATAAAGTTATTCCTGAGTGTAAACTGTCGGGTTTTCTTGGCTGTTCCTAGGGACAAACAGTCAGCAACCAAAGTTTTTTTACATTCGATTTTTCTCTGAATAATTCCTAAGTCCACACCATTGTTTTAAATTTTTTTGTGATTAGTCTTGTGTTCATATTATTTATAATAATTTCTAGACTATTTTAGAAATTGTTTTCCAAATGTTAAATAACTTTTATTGCTGACTGTGCACCTAATCTCAGAAAACCGTAGCAAACGTGAGAGTCAGGATTGAAATCTGTAGTCTCTATTGTTATCTGTAATCTCTAATGTATTTGTGTATGTAACTAATCTAACATTAAACTTCGAGAAAAAGAAAACTCCCGCAACTTCAAACTCAAACTTCACTCAAACAAAAAACAAACAAAAACAATGTAACTCGCATCAAGTTAAAGTCAGATTACGCAAGTGACTGGTGATTATTGCATAACACGCAAACCCCCTCCCTCCTTTCCCCATTACCTCTCTTTTACACTTGTGTGTTTTTTTGACTAATAATTGTAATGAAGTGCTCGTGGTCGTGCTTGCTTAGTCGTTTTTGATAGATCGTCGAAGTTAAGCAACGTTCTTAACGGTCCGTAAGTGGATGGGTGACCGCCAGTGGCATTTTCATCTGAGCGCTTCCGTGCTTTGGAGGGCACGTCAAATTGTTGGTTCCGGGTTTTTAAGACGTTAAGCCATGACGGAGGCCTAAAGGCAGCCTTTAAACTCCGTCGCCAGAGTTGCCCACTGAGTCATACAAACCTGCTTGCTATTGTGATGAACTAGAATGACCGTAGAGCCATGGTGGCCTAGGGGAGTAGCATCTTGACTTTCAATCCGAAGATCGATTCGGCCGTGCATCAATGGATTATTCGTTTTAGATCTTTTATATGATGCGAATCGCACGTCACCTCATTCTCATTTATTGAGCCGTGATGACTCGGCTTAAGTAGGTACATTCCCAAAGGTGCGAGTTTAAATCCCGTCTGTGGTAATGGATTTTGTGTTTCGTAAAAATATGCAATAATACGGTGACGGGAAACATCGTGAGCTCTACACGCGGCCTAATTGCAAAGCCTAATGGGGTCAATCAAAATTGAAACGCCAGAACAATATACTTATAAAATATGGCTACACCTTTCAAAAATTTGTACATTGCCGCACAAACGCATAAATTCTTCCCCCAAACGACAGCTGATTGCCCCCCCGCCCCCACCCTTCACGTCTGTGATCGTAGCGTATCGATTTTACGAGAGGCAGTTCAAAGCTTTAAAGCCCTTTTTAGACAGCCTTCATGTACAATACCTGAAGTTCGTGGTCCTTTTTGATAGCATTTCGAAGGTCTGTCTGGTTTCAAAATGGATGGGTGACTATGAACTGTGGTGTGGATGCATCTATTCAGAAAGCGAGCTACAGCTTCGTCACCAGATTTGATCAATATTCACATTATTCCTTGAACTAAAGAGTTTTAAAAATGGAATAAGTACTTTATATCTCTCTGGCCATTACTGTAGTGAAAAGGATTAAATTAATCAAAGAGGTTTTAGCTAAAAGAGTACCTTTACCTACTAATTCGAGCATTTTAATACTTACTCCAGCTTTGGTTTCATACGGCACTTAGAAACATTTAGATAATTGGATTAAAAAAACGTAAACAGGTTCACGACTGTATCCCCAAGGTGCGGTAGACATTCTCTCAGATCTTACTTATTCCAGATCCTTTGAAGATGTCTAAGGGGGGTAGTCAGAGGCATGTCCAAACACATTTTGATACATGCCCACATCTTGCAGAAGTTAGTATTCCTTACGTGACAGGTTGCAAGCCCATCGCCGCCTATAAGAATACTAACTGGTTTCCTCACGATGTTTTCCTTCACCGTTTAGAGCACGTGTTAAAGCACATATACATTTTACGAAACGCAAAATCCATTGATGCACGGCCGGGATTCGAACCTACAACCTTCGGATTGAAAGTCGAGGTACAACCACATTCGGCCAACACGGCTCAATAAACAATAGTAATTGGATTACTATTGTTTAAATCTATAATTTTCTTTAAAGACACAGAAAAAATGTTGAAACGTAAGAAATACCTACGTTGATAAACAAAGTAATCTAGAGAAAAAGAGTATTTTTAACTTTGATCACATTTTTCCGTGTTCATTTATTATTTACCGGACAGAAACTACAGACTACAGTATAAACTAAAATCCATCTTCATTTTACATCTTCCGAACTTTCTCTAGGAAATGCTTAAACATTTTTAAGATTCTATGAAAAAGTTTCATTGCGTCATTTTAATAACTTCTTTGTAAAGCAGAATAAAATTCATAAGAATAAACGTATGAAAAAAGAAAAAAAACCAGTGTAGGTATCCCATTAAACATTCTATCAGTTCACGATCTTTTCTATGGAAATGTCTAAGAGGAACTAAAACAAAGGCACTAAAAAAATGTCATTCATCGATTTTTAGTACAAAATGTATGGGAAAGGTTTTGATGATTCCTGACTTTTCTAGTACTCAAATCTTAAATGGCCACATAGAGTTTTTTGATCCCTACATGAAACTGAATCGATTAGCATCAAAAAATATTTTTTTTACTTTTGGCATTCTTGTCGCTGACTGTACCTACATTTTTTTTAAATTTGTGAATGCAGTTCAAAATATCTCAACAAGTTAGGGAAGGTCCTAAAAGCGTTTTCCTGTAGCTACAACGGTTAAGGTACCTGCCCTCCGTGGTCCATCTTAAGTCAAAAATCCAACCAGGTTTAGGTTTTTAAAAGGTACTAAATCACAAGGGAGCGTCTCAAAACCGTTTAGAGTACCAGGAATACATAAATCATCAAGAGTTTTTTTGCAGTCACGAGGGATTCGTGGGACACGTGAGCGAGACATTACCTACCTACTGAAACCATTTTAACTTATAGTATCGAAAATGTATCTAAGTTTTTATGACTTAGTTTGTTTTATGAACTCATACATATTTTTTACTTTTTAAAATTTTTAATAAATAAAACTGAAACGAATCTATAAGTAGCTGTGATTTAGTATTTACAGAAACTAAGCTACTACTTACAATATGTACATAAAATTACAAAATACAATAGAATCAGTCAAGCTATCTAAGGATCATCGTAAAAACGATCTATAGATAGCTCAACTGATCCAGGTCACTGCCAGTGCAAAGCATGCCCAAAATTCTTGCGGCCGGCATTGCCACGCTGAATGGCAATGCTGATTCTTTGTGTCAAAAAATCGCCAGCTTAATAAGAAGCTTAGTTTTAGCTCAGATAATTGAATAGTTTTAAGTAGGTTCTAAAAAAATAGTCAATTGGTACATACCAACTAATATAATCGTATCAACGTCAAAAATCATTTATTTAGTAGAACCGCTGGGATCACTTAAATTAGGTGATTCTACTCCTGTTCTTTCACAACCAATAAACGTATTTGGACTTTCCTCTGACAACTCTTTAGGTTTCATCAGATTATCTTAAAATATCTGTCAGAATGTCTAGATAATCTTGTTTGAGAGCATTAAAAGTTCCAAAATGAATCAATTGCAATTCGTCTCGCCTAGCTATTTATAACTAAGGTCGTCGCCTCCCAACAGATGGCGGCACAGTGTGTTTCATTGATCGTAGCTACCCTGCTTACGTAACCGCCCATTCAGTGTAGCTGAAAGCGTTTGAAACTTGAATGGTTTGCTTTTTTAACCAAATAGAATTTTCCGTTATTTCTCTATTGAATTTTTCTAGAATGATCTAGTAGCTTTTATGAGTTCTTTTGTATTATTTTTAAATAGTATGGTATATAAATGTCTACATTTTGTTAGGGAGGGAAAATCCCAATTTCTTTTAATTGTAGATTAATTAAAATTGGGCGCGAGAACGCAGGAACATAATTATTGACGCTGAAAAGAAAACAGCATAAGTACCTAGTAGTTATTTTTTGACGTGTTTTCAAAAACAAAAAAACTAATTAGGTAAGTAAAACTAAGAAGATTGCTTGAAGATCCAAAACTTTTACAAACACAAGATAAAAAATATAATTTCTCAAATTAATAATTAATTAATAATAATCATTTCTCAAACCAATTTTGCCCAGTACCTACCCTCTTTAGTAATTAGTCAAGTCACGAGAAACTTCGCGCTAATTGAACTATAAAAACTCATTTCCTAGTTTTTCAGTGAACATAATTAAGTAAAAATTCAAGTATTCTTGAAATAAAAATTAAGTAGTTTTAATTTGTGTCTGTGAAAATTCAAACAAATTACCTAAATTTTAGTTATGACCTTGATACGAATAAATTGAGCTCTTTTTTTTCAGGATTTTTTGAGGAAAAAATGAGCGATCTTTGGTTTCATTTTTTTATTTTTTAACCGAGGTCTGAATGGACTTTCGCTGTATTCTGATTTATTTTTATCAAATATAAATATATTTGAACATTACATATCTAGCGTATTCAATATCTTTCTCGCTCACGCACTCGGTTCCTATCTACTAATCTAGTAAGCGTATCTATGCCCTCCATCCTTCACGGCCGACTGGTAGGGTCACATAGCTAGAGTCGTTACATTATGACCAAACACAATAATTATTTATTACATACATTTGAACATTCAAAAAAATTAGAAATTTAAAGGGGCGGAAAGTATCTACTTAGTAGTCTTTTATGTTTAGCTTGCTCATAATTGATGGATAATCGTGGTGAAGCTACATTTTGTGACAAAATAGATTGGTGACTTGACCACGTGGCAACTGTTTATCAATTAAATACCATTCTGGCATAGGTACCATTTTTGCCTCTTGCCACAGAATATTGGCTCTTGCTCCATTGTTTGAGAAAGCATGAGGCAAGGGCGGTAAGCTATGTTTCGTTTTAGTATCCTTAAAAATGAGTGAAAAATATACATAGGTTTATTAGTACCTATTAGATTTTTATTGTGACGTCATTACATATTTCCTTCTTGCGCAAACCTCCAACAACTTTAGCGCGACGGGTTTTTTACAGCTTTGTTATGAAACTAGAACAGAATTATTTGTAAACTCGACAAAAACTTGTCGCGCTAAAAATAAATTATCTTTTTATTTTAACAAAAGTTTTTCAAGACAACACGAGTCGTATAATAAAATTATGGCACTTAAAATACATTTTACTATCACCATTTCCGGATTTAAATTCTTTTCGTTTTACGCAAGTTTGAGAATTCATGTTTGTTTTCGTAAAACGAAGTGGTATAGGTTTTGTAAGTAGATATTTTACAAAATAGCTTCATATTTACGCAACCCCTTTTGAAGTACTCGTATTTGCTTTTAAAATTTTCATTCTTTATTGCATGCAAAAAACAAAAAAGTTTTAAAAGATTTTTTTTTGTTTTATAAACTAAACGAAAAAATACTTTACTTTTTTTTTAGCAAAGCGCTTTTATTTGTCATGGATAACCTAGTCATGGCATTAAATTCTTTTCAGTAATCGAAGAAAAATACATTGGAAATAAACGATTTTAAAAACCGATGAAAATCATTCAAACTTACTTAACGTTGAATTGTGCTTGCAAAGTCATTGAAATCACAAATACCAATGGTATTTCCATTGGTATTTGTGATTTCAATGACTTTGATACTAAACATAGATCGGCAAAGATAAGATACGTTCTGTGCGGTAATAAAATGGATGGGTGACTGGGAATACCCATAAGTAATTGTATTTATCAACGAATAAATAGCACTTTATTAGGTAATGAAAGTACCCATTTTTATAGGACAATCAATTTTATTAGAATAATAAAATATTATGTCGTAAATGGGTATTTTCGCTATTTAATGTTTCTTCTGTCCGGCTGTTCTGGGCATAAAATCCTTGAAAATAGATAACGTAAGACGCAAGACAGAGAGAGAAGATGAAAGACAAGGACACATCGAGGACGCAGTTTTCTTAAAAAGAAACTTCCAAAGAAAGAGGTTCTATTTTCAGATTTATATTATTTGTTTCAAAGGGTGTTTTGTATTTTTTCAATAGGTAGGTACTTTGGAGGTGGCCCGACATAAATTTGATTTCTAAGGAAATGTATGTACTTGTACTTGTCCCAAAAAACTTAAACATCTCATTCTCGTTTGTAGTTTTCTACGTAGTTCAACATTGAAGTACCTATATACAGGGTGTAAAAAGACGTCTACCGAAGCCGAAAGCGGTAGGTACAGCATCCCAACACTCAACCAAATCCAAAAGGATTTTCCGAAAAAATCATTATATCCGGAGAAAACAGCGTTTGAAGATTACTGTTTGCGTATGTACTGGGCGCGTTGTTTTACGTAGATTGCTGGATTATAAGTTTTAACTGTTTTTTTCTTTTATAAATGTAATTGTTAGGTTGGTATGATCTTATTATGTTGCTCTAGTAGTAAATAACCGGAAATAATATAAAATGACGTAGCTAAGGCAAAAATTTTTTAGCGTTATTTTTTCGCTAGATATGTTTAGAATGATGGTCTGATTGCAACCCCTCAGTTTTCGGTAGTAGTCTTTTTACACCCTGTATAAGTGTATTAACACAAACAATATCGTGTGGAAACCCGCTTACCTATACAACACAGATAATTGGCCATTTATTTCCAGTGAATAAGGTAGTGAAATATGCTTTAGGTGCTGCAAACCTATTCCATCTCAAACATTATCCCAGGCACTACAGCGTCGTGAGTGTAGGTAGAAAATACTTTTACACCACATGGACATTACAAAATACAAACAAAGATACAAGATAATATTAAAAGCAACAATGGGCGGTCTTATCGCTGTGAGTGATTTCTTACAGACATTGGATGCCTTCTGACACTGTATCATCTATTTATGATGTTTTGAAATACATTTTTAACTCAAATTGGTTTTATATGTACAGTTAAAAAGATTATCAGAAATGTTTGATATTTTTATCTGAAAAAGAAAATTTCCAAATCTTTTTCCACATCGAAGTCTATGATTCCTCAAAGCTTTTGTGTTTTCAAAGTAAATTAACCTAATTGATCAATTTACCGATGCTTAGCTAGTTAAATTGAGTTAAAGTTAGTCTTTGTTTTTATTCCAAAGCTTAACTTGAAAAGGTTTTATTTTTTAGAAAAATATGAAAAAATAATTTAGTTACATTGACTGTAAAAATGTGATAAATTACCTTGTCTTTGTCAGCTGGAGGAACTTAAGAGAAGTTTTTAGAAAAACCTTGTACAATCTACATGAGTTTTGAATAAATATTATGAGACTGAAACACTTTGTTCCAATCCATATTGTCCTACTGTATTATTTTGTGGGGATACATTTTGAACACCTACGAAATATAAGCACTGTTGATAAGAGAACATCAGAACAGCTACCTGATATGTTGAGTTCGCAAACTCAGAGGAAGTTTTATTGGCCGTTAAATTAAACTAGTTTATTGCGTGGGTTTATTGTTCGAAACAATGTTTAAAATTAAGTTGAGATCATAAAATTTTACTCCTCCGAGGTCGCAACTAGACCATTTGTTTATTCAGAAAATGGATGGAACACCTAAGTTCTAAAATATGAAAATGATCACGAAATCACGACTGTATCCTCAAGGCGTGGTAGACATCGTCTCCAATATTTTAATATTCTGAAATCAGATGTCTAAGAGAAGAGTAGGTATTGACGACCTCTGTGGCGCAGTGGGTGAAAGCCCGCTTGGGACGCAGAATGTTGCAGGTTCGATCCCCGCCGCGGGATAAATATTTGTATGATCTGCAAATATTTATCTCGGGTCTGGGTGTTTCTATGTGTAATATGTATGTATTAACAAACAAAAGTATATACTTAAGTAGTATATCAGTTATCTGGTTCCCATAGTACAAGCTCAGCATCATCTAGCCCCAAACTAAGCAATAGTTTGGGGCTAGATGATGCTGTGTGAATATGTCCAGCATTATTTATTTATTTAAGCATGTTCACATTTTACAGATGTAAGCTTTCCATACGTGACAGATAGCAAGCCCATCGCTGCCAAAATACATACTTTAATACCGAATCAATCTGCACAATAATTCAAATTGTCGAGTCACAGTTATTAGAATAAAGACTACACACTCAGCTCAATTATAGTCTTATCAAGTACCATAGTCTTATTATTATAACAGACGTCGTGTTTATCAATAGTAGGAACTATTTCATTCATAATCATAACAAAATCTATAAACACTTCTATCCAAAAAACACTTCTTTCTCGAAGCTTTAGAACTCAATTTCCTTTAACTAACCCAGTAGAGATTGTTTCAATATCCACTGTATCTCCTAGAAAACAAGGTGCAATCCTAAAGGATTCGAGGTCTTAATTCAGTTGCAAGCAAAAGTGATCGCTATGTTCTGGGTCGTAAGGCTTTCTTTGATTTGAAGGTGCTGGCTGTATCATGGGTAGAAGGTTTCTATTAGAGCGTCGGTTCTGCAGATGCAGCTTATGGGTTAGAATGGTTCAAGTGATAGGAGGTAGAGCATTTGTAAAGCCATTTTTCAATAAGACAACTTTGTAGCAAACGAAGCGTTTTTATTTTCTATGAAAGACCCTATATATGACTCATCAATCTCAGGGATCAACCTGGTCCTTCCAAACACATCTATTTGACCACTGACCGGTCTCGGTCAGAGGCAAGATCAAGGTTCAGGTTAGACATTTTCAGTTACGAATGGCAGTAACATGGATAAGTTGAGCTATCTGTAAATAGTTTTTAACGATCTTCAGGTAGCTTGACTGATTCAATGGTATTTTGTAGTAAGTTTAAATATGTAGTAGCTTAGGTTATCTTTAACTTTTAAGTTAATCTTGAACTGTAAGCATATTTACCGTGATGGTGAATTATTATCATCTGCCCCCATGCGGTGGCAGACGGTAACACGCATGGCTATCCACCCCCACGTATGAAATGCCATTTCGTAGTTTTAAGGATTTTTAATGTATTTAGTCTAGTTTATACTTATTCTGTATGTTTTTTTAAAACTACGAATTCTTATTCTCTTATTCTTATTTATTCTTAAAAATGGGGCACACAGTAATAAAATATTACCGTCTGCCGTGTCTAGTGCCACGGCGGCAGACAGGAATTATTATGGGCTAACCACCCCCATAATCCTAACCTGCCGAGTGATAATCCTGTTTTTATTTAATTTTACAATAATCAATATCCAACTCAGGTGTGTGTTAAATCCACCAATCACTACAATGCGGACACAATTAGTTTTAATCCCTCTCGAGAGGTTGGCAAGATAGTTTAAGCACCTCCGAGGGACAATAGCGTGAAGGATCGTAGGGATTATTGGTTGATCCCTTCAATCCTATCATGGTACTTCGCTAAGAACAATAGGCCAATTTACTTAGATAAAATTACGTTTTTAAAAACTAAAAGGAAACTGACCGGAGGAGGATGTTGGGTAAAAAATAACTGGAATGAGTTCTACGGGAAAAGTATAACACTCAGGAGTAACATTAAAAAAAAAAAAAAAATTATGTTTATTCAGAACGAATTACACTTTAGCAAAAATTACAAATAAAACGATGTGACTGCAAAAGTTGAAAAACTGTGAAGCAGTCTCAACGCCCACCTCCAGAACTGTCGAGTAGGTTCTGATGGAGAACTACATGTATAATTTATTTTTATGGGACCACCTCGCAAATACCTACCTGCTTATTCGAAAAAGGATTTTGAACATTTTCCCAAAATTGAAATATCGGAAAAACAGACATCCTGTAAAGGAAATAACGGAAATTAACCCGAATGATTTTTCAAAAAAAAAAACAGTCTGTATTAATTTTTTGCTATACATTTCTTTGCAAAGATTAATCTTTACCAACAACAAAACCCATTAATTCAATAATACAGGATTGAAAAATCATTCGGGTTAATTTCCGTTGAAACTAAAAGATTTATAAAAAAACGAAGTTTGCAGTTATTGTTTTTTTATAAATAAAGTGCATCTCCTTTCACAACTGTTCTTTTACTCTCTTGGTTTCGAACTTGGCCATCACCGCCCATCAAAAAGCCACCCTGTAGAGTTCGTGGTAGCGAGATACCTTTAATGTTTGATAAGGATAGGTTACGGATAGGTTACGGCTTGATCTCGCAACCTTCAGATTGAAAGTCGACAAAATAACCTTTGAAATCTTTCTCGCTTCTAACCTATACTACGCAAACGCAAGGGTAGAGTTAAACAACGGAATAAACTTTAAATTCTCCACGAGTTTCGACGCCACTTTAAGTTGATGAGAGCCGTGTGCTATTTTCATGCATGTTTTAATTTTAGTTCTATAAAAAAAACTGCAAAAATACTGTGAAATCGTTTTATACCAAATGATATTCGCATATGCGTATTAACGACTATTTTACTGTGTTCCGTCTGTTAAAATTCTTAAATTATGTCGCCTGACACTGGGGTGTTCTAGGAAAGGCGGAGAACAGCCCAGGAGGAAAACCGTAACTAAAAAAACTAAAAATTTGAAAAAAAGCTTTGTGTTTATTTCTAAACAGTTTTTTTTAACCTACATTCTCCCACTGCTGGGCATAGGTCTCCCCCATATCTTTCCAATCATCTCTGTCTCGGCCCATTTTCCACCAGGTGGTGGGAAACAGTATATAACTTAAAAAAAAAAACGTTTAACTTAATCCTGAAAAGACTGTTCGTTTTCATGAAAGTATACATGAAAACTGCACAATCCAATTATTTGAACCATTTTGAATAAATAAGCGAACCCCGAGGTTTCCATCACTAATTGAATGAGGTCTGAATGGCGCCACGGGAAGCGAGTCGTTACTGCCAGACACCTGCGAGTTTTATTGTACGGGGAAATGAGAAAATCTTAGTAATTGGGTGTCTAAATTGACACAAAATAACTAAGAGCATTACATCTATACTAGATGGATGCACACAGCGTCAGGAGGCATCCTATGCCTACACTCAACGGGACGCTACTTCAGTGTTGTGGATGAGGGGTATCTTAACTGCAGCCTTCAATGAAATCCATTCCCAGATGTCATCCCAATAGAGCTCAACCAATCACGAAACACGAAAATGACAATTGATGTCCAGAACGGGTTTCAAATGTCAAAATGAAGTCCATGTCCATTGCCAGTTGAATTACACAATAAGGTCTAAGTCAGTGCCAAAAAAACTAGCGGAGGTCATGCCCATGCCTATTACTACGCTGTACGAGAAAGGTGATCAGTTTCATCATCATCATCATCATCTCAGCCTAGTAACATCCACTGCTGGGTATAGGCCTCCTTTCTTTTATGCCAGTCTTCTCTATCTTGCGCTAGTTTAGTCTAACAATAAAATATATAGATCTCAAGGGTCTATTTCTTTATCCGCTACATATTTGTGTGTTTTCCTTGAGTTGGTAAACTCGAAGAATTTCTATAGGTTTACTCAATTGTACAAAACCCGGGGAAAATGCCGCATTTTTCCTATCGTCACGTAGTTTTTTGGGCCCAGAACTTCGACAATGGACCCTTATATTTGTAGCAATGTTTCGGTACATTGGTTTTGAGGTATTTTATACAACTGTGTGAATTATCTATTGGTCCAGTTTATTAACTACAATAAAATTAAGTTATTATGGCTAAGTAATTAAGTATTTTTTTATAAAAACGACCATTAAGATATTGTTTGGTTATCTGTGACAGATTCTATCAGACATTCATTATAGTCCTTTTCACATAGGATCGGTTCCGTGACAAGGCTCTTTTAGGTTAATTTCTCGAATTACTAAAAAGGAAATAGACAAAATGCTTTTTGATTGAAGTTGTATCTATATATTATAACTAGATTTCATTTATTTCAAAATGTATCATTATTGTACAGCGTAAAACGTAAAAGTTGTATGTGTCAGGGATGGTTACTACGTGAAAAAAAAAACATACATACAGCTGAACATAGAACCTCCTTCTTTTTTTGAAGTCGGTTAAAAATACTAACTATTGAACTTTTTTTGTTATAAACAAAACACAATACAAAGAAAACAAAAAGATAAGCTTTAATGTATTTCTGTCAGGATCGTTGCAAGAAACATCTGTGGTCTCTTTCTATTCCAACGGGAAAGATAGTAGAGAGATTGAAAAGTAAGCAAGTGGAAAGTCTGTGGGCTCTTTCTACACTAATGAAAAAAGAGAATATTAGAAAAGGTCGGAATAAACAAAAATACTACAATAGTCATTTCACTCGTAAGCCTGCAATATCTCAGCTTCAAACCAGTCAATTACATCTTAATCAATCATGCTGGAGCTCTTACAGACAGCAGTCATTCAAGCGGGCCCTTCCGACCACATCGGAGCTGCTGCCGCTGGCAGAACGCCAAACGTGACAGGTGGCAAACCTGTTGACTTTTTAACTTGAAGCTGATTTACAAAATATATCTCTAAGCTACATTATGTACATTGTACAAGTTGGAATGAGTTGCCAATTGTGGTTTTAAAGTGACTCATGACCATACCCGATTTTTTCGCTTCCTAAAGTCTATGGTCACTTGTATACTTGAAAAATACCGATAACAAATTGAATTAGAATCGAATCAGAGTTGATTGCACGTTGAGGCCACGTGAGCGAAGCCGCAGGCGCGCTACTAGTATAACAACACATACAGTAAAGATAATAAATCAGTGGCTGTAAACATCAATTTGACGTGCTCTTGAAAGCATGGAAGCGCTATTATGAATCAATTGATAATTAATCACAATTGTAGGTTGACAATTTGATGTATAGACGAAAAAAAATTGAAAAAAAAAGTCTATAATTACTTTGTTTTTTAATCATTAAACACAATCTTCCAAATTATTTTATTATCCTGTATCTTTGGATCTACTATACTTAGGGTTCAAAAATATCCTTTGAAGATGTAAGGGGGTAGTCAGAGGCATGTCAATGAAGTTCCAGGTATTACTTGTTTGTTGGTGTGGACGTGTTCGTGGACTTGTTTAATTTTGTTGGCACGGCACCAATGGTCTAGCCCACTTCTCGTTTGTTTACAACCAAAATAGATTTCTTACGACATTTTTGTCATGATAAAAAATAGCCTAATAACCATTGATTATGTTTTTGCTGTTGAAAGACGAGTCCAATATCAGATGAATACCAAAGGCAATTTAAATGGTTCTTACTATGAATTTGAAAGTTTTTCAGTGTAGCTTCTTGAAAGGAGTCAAAATTTTATCTACAATCAAATGTTGCCCAATCGAGTATACCTATTTATAGACTTGTATTTTTAAGCAATATCCCAGCAATAAAGTACTGAATTGTTAGTATCTTATTTATACATATTATACAATGTTTATTCACACTTAATCTCAAACAGACTCAACAAACAACAGCTACTTGAGCAAAAGCTCTTCAATCAAGTATCTAATATCGGTGTTTCATAAGTGTTTGAGCAGAAAGATGAAGAGCATCTGAAGATCGAAGAAAAAGAAGTAGCATTGTATTCTTGAAGTGCTAAGATAGGGCGGTCTTATAGATCTCTACGGTAGAATAGAGTAGAATGCCATTTGATTGTGCGAATTTCTTTTCGATTGTGTGAATATGGGCAAGTCGTACAAAAACACAAGACACATTAAATAACTATGAAACACAGTTTGGACTATATTTGGCAAAAAAAATTTTAGATAAGGCTAGAATATAATTATTTATTGGTTTGACTAAATTCCTCCATTTAAAGAATCCATCCAAATAAGTTTTTTATTCCTAAATGATGAATGACCTCAAGCAATTACTGCACGAAAACACGAAAGATAACGCAAATTCTATTACATTGAGGTCAGACACCAGATGTTTCACATAGATGATTTTATTAAGCTCACTCTCTTGTGTGGGCTAAATGATAGTACCATTAAACGTAAAGTACTCATGACTCATCTCTATCGTTTGAAAATTAACTTTTGGAAACTAAAATGCGGTGAGCGGGGCATATCATTCTTACAGACACTTTTACGCAGAAGTGCTGTTCTTCCGCTATAGGCATTATCAATTGAGCGCTTCCGTGCTTCGGAGGGCACGTTAAATGTCGGTCCTGACTATTAAAGTCTTTTTAAAGTTAGGTATTTTCTTATCGTGTCACCACACTTTCGAACCAGTGTGGTGAACTTTTACTACATTTTGTGTCAGCAGACAGAATTCAATAATTTTGTAGTGCCGAGACTTTCTGTAGTGCTTCCGTAGCCAGACAGGTTGTCTGCCAAAGAGGTTACAGTCCAAGTAGGCATAAAATTAAATACTAAAATATGTCAGGTCGTAGACCCCTTCGTAGAGCCATAGCCAGACAGGCAGACGACTGCCAAAAAGGTTGTAGTCCGAATGGGAACAAGGGTCTCCAGACGCCAAATAAAATAGCGCAAGATTCACCATGATTTAACTACTGGCATTGTCAACTTGCCAACTAGTTTTTTGGCTCGTATGTTATAGAGAAATTGATGGAATTGGTTTACAGTGCTTCTCTTTTCCGGGATAATTGGTCAGGGGTAAAAGTCTATACGTTTATCCAGAAGATGAGTTATTTCTAAAGTGAATGTCTAACTATCCAACAGCCATTTTAGCGTTCCCAAACTTACGCATATATTTATTAATTAATTCATTCATTCATTCATTCATTCATAGGTTAACCATAATTTGTTAATTGCTATTGATTTTACTAATCAATTGCCTTGAATATTCACGATGTGGTTGCGACAAAACAGGAGTAGAATCGTTTAGCTTTTCAACTCTTCATAATGATGGCTATACAAAATCGTTTTGAAATATATTTCGCCCGCGTGGTAACAACATTTTAAGATAGCTAAGATAAGATTTAGAGAGAAATTACATGTAGTTACAAAAATATTAATATAAAATGGCAACAAAATTGGCCACCACTCAGCATATATGTACATATTGTTATATTGAACGCTGGTCTCCGTGACGCCACTGTGATACACACACAGCGACATTTTAATAAAAAAATATATAATAGTAAGTGTTAGTGATAACAAAAAATTAAAAATCTACAGTACTTATGAATAATAAAAAATAGCCTATATATTATTCCAGATCACTATCTACGCCTATTTCAAGTTTCATCTAAATCGGTTAGGCGTAATTAAAACACAAACATACAAACATCTAAACATACTCCCAAACTTTAAACTTTATTACCTATGAGTATATTAGTGGGATTGTGGGATACAACTCTAGATTCTTTATGATGTTCATTTTTACATTTATGTAAGTACCTTATATACTCTTGGGCTTAATGTACATGAAAGGCCCCACGAGATCTGATCTCGCGTTTTAGGAACAAAATATTATCTCGTGGGCCATTAAGATCTGAAAAATCGGAGTTTCATGTAAATTTTACGGCCATTTTGGTTTCTTATGTGGAAATGATTCTTTTAACCTAGGCTTATAATGAATTTCCTATTTTTATAAAGACAATTAAGAAAATAAGTCTCTGAAATAATGAGAATTTTACATTATAAATGATGTGAATTATTTAACGGTATGCAAGACCATCGACGCCTATGGTTTCTTCACGAACATAAACAGTATAACGACGACCTCTGTGGCGCAGTGGGCGAAGGTCCGCCTGCGACGCAGAAGGTTGCGAGTTCGATCCCCGCCGCGGGACAAATTTTTGTATGACCTACAGATATTTGTCTGGGGTCTGGGTGTTTCTATCTATAATATGTATGTACATATTTACAAACAAAAAGTATATTAAGTAGTATATCAGTCATTTGGTACCCATAACACAAGCTCTGCTTACTTTGGGGCTAGATGATGCTGGGTGAAAAAGTCCTGCATTGTTTATTTATTTATTTATAACTTGCTTAGATAAGCAGTGTTGTTTGACTGCTACAACAATACTAAATTATTTTTAATTTTATCATTTGTAAAACTTTTTTTGTCTATGGTGTCTTTTTTTTAAAACAAAGTTTCAAGGGTGGAATAGTTGAATCCGATTTATGTAGACAACACCTTGCAACTGTATACGAGTATATGTAACTAAAAAACAATAAACTCAGTGAACTCTCTCCACGTGTTTCCATCCATATTCACCAGCAGTCAGCACCAAAATACAGTCCACCAACGACAAGTAGCGCTTACTGTTTAGTAGTGTTATAGAATGTATAAAACACTTTTGTACAACATTTGTTCAACTAAACGAGAATCAATCGAGCAAAATCGATAGCACTTATCTAAAACCAGATCGGATCGGCAATCTGGGTTGTACAGAACTTTAATTTGTTGTTGAACAAATCGATGCACGGACAGTCAGCTACAAACGTTGGTGATTATTTATTTGTAAAAAAGTTCATGTGAATTAGTACACATTGAAGAAGATAATGCCCTTACAGGCCTTGGTGATGGCTTAACGACTTTCACGGCACGGAACTCCCAAAGCACAGTTGATAATGCCTAGGCCACACACACACACACATACACATACTCATACACACACATAAACTCACACAGACATCCACACACCAACACACTTTTACACATAAAAGAAGTCAATTTTTTATTGAAACCTACTTGTAATTCTCTTTTATAATATTATCTCTTTTAGTATATTAAGTAACTACTCTTGTCTTTGTTTTTTCTTATGTTTTAAATTTTCTTATGTTTATATTGTCCTGTCACGTGGTTTAACTTACTAAATATTTTGTTCCCGGTCTCCCGCGACACAGGCTTGCCTACTGCTTACCTACCATTAGTAACTATCTGATGTACCAACATTTCTAAATGTTATATATTATGGTAAATAAACTATTTTGTATTTTTTGTAGGTCACCCATCGACTTTGTGACTGCACAGAACATTTTTTAGCTTCAACGATCTATTAAAAATGACTAAACGATTTACACTACGAGCGCTTCAAGTGTAGGTATTTGAGATCAACTGATTTCATCTTGGTTTTGAGATGTTCATTCGCAATTGACGAAATAAAAAAAGGCTGATAAAACTTACAGAATTTCAGTGAGCTCAAATATTTTACGTAAAATTCGTTGGAAATTGATCAAGTCTGCGCAAAATCCCTAACATTTCTACATTTATCGCAGAAAATGTAATTGGTAAAGTTTGACGTTTAGGTAAGCACAGGATTTCAGGGCTTCATTGTCTACCTTCAGATTTATTTTATCTTTGTTATTGCAAGGTAAATCTTGTAGATTTGACGATCAGACTTTTGTTAACACGTTGGCTGCCAACTACGAGTATATTCGTAGCAATATATCTAGGATCCAGCGCCAGCTACGAGTTTATACGTAGATGTTTAGTTGAGGCTACCTACAAAATTAAAAGCGTTGGCAGTGTAAACAGGACGGGAATCGATTGGTTGGCATTGGAAATGAAACTTACAAAATAAAATGAGAACACTTTCATATATATTTTTTTCAGAGTTAGCTAAGATGTGCTAGCTACGTAAATACTCGTAGTGTGTACAAATGTACATTTGTCTGCGCAGTACGCGACGGAGTCATTTTTCTATACAAAAATGCTGATGACATCAGAAAATGCGGCTGGCTTCTGACGTCTCAGCATTTTTTCTATTGAATTGACAGTTCGGCGCGGATAAGTCTGCGACCACCTCTAATCGAAAGCTATCTAGTTGGGGTAGCTATGGGAGTCACTACATTTAAATGTGTATTTGGATTGGTTAAATAAATGTTTATTTATTTATTTATTTATCATGAACTAAAGAAAATAGTATCTTTAAAAAATAACTCTTACAAAAAACATACAAATAACTAAACGAAGAACTCGTCAAGCTAGCTTTATTGCCCTACCTAAAATCCGAACAAATTACGGTAAAAAAATGATAACTTATGAAGGCGCACAGCTTTACAATAAACTACCGTCCGAAATAAAAAATGTAAACTCACTTAACACATTTAAAAAAAAACTAGCTCATCAAATTCTCCAAGATCGAACACTGCTAACCAAATAAAATGTGTTAGGTGGGATAACCTTCACCTTAGAACGATCTTTATAACGCTACTGTAAACTTTTTCACAAGTAAGTGACAGTGTAATGTCTTTTTGTGAATAAATGATATTAAACCTTAAACCTTAAAAAAAACCTTAAAACTTCATGTACAAAGTCACACCTAATTCCATTTTCTAAAAGACATAAGAAGCCATTAAAGTGTGTATTAAAAAAAGTTAGTTTCTACGAAGATATATTAGGATCAAGGTTCCGAAGAAAAATAAAATTGTTCAGTAAAATGAAACAGGGTCAATAGGATCATGACTGTAGATCAAATCACTCAAAATCCTTTAAAGATATCTAAGGATGTATCAAAGGCACGTCCAGTTAGGCATAATATGCCAAGCTTAAGCAAAATGTGGGCATATTATGCCTACATTTTGCTTGAATGTTTCAGTCTTACGGGTAACAGGGCCGTATTCCCGTTCTTATTTTCGTTCGTTTGGTGAACATTCGGATGTTTCTTACTACGATTTCTGACTTTAAGGGCCAATTTTTCGGTTTGGAATATTTGTTCCAAGGTTAGGACCATGACCATGCTTTTGACCATGATCTTATCGACTGATTACAATGTAGCTCGTAGTAAGAAGCAACCGAATATTCATCAAACGAACGAAAAAACTAACGCGAATAACCCCCCAGTATACGCAATTAAATTATTTTTGGAAGGTACAGTCAGCCACAAAAGCATGTACACTAATGATGAAAGAATTAGGTATTTGAATCTTACTCCTCTATGATTATTAGGAACTCTAAGAAAAGAAACTGTGAACCAATTAAAAATGTCTTATCATTAAGAAGCTAGGACCATCCAAAACGGTTGCCTGGAAGAGATCTCCGTTGGATGGATTTTATAGTTTACTAATTTAATTACCGATGGGTATGTATATAATAAAATAGCTTCTGATGTAATATTTCCTAATCTCACTTTTGTCGATAACTGTAAGCAGCTATACATTATGATTACCTACTAATGAGGAAATCTCTTATCGATTTTTCCTAACTCTACGCTCTGTTTCATGTCGATAAAGAAATGAAAAATGTATTTTCTTTATAATATTGCTTAGTAATGTCCATATCTTACTCTGCCTTAATGGTAGCATTGATATGCAAGTAGGCCAGTGCAAGCAATAAGAAAATGGCTCCTTTCATTGACCTACCACCTCAATGAGAGTTTCCAGGCATGCGTATTGCGTATGACGTAAGACCACTTCGGCTAATTTCGGCGGTTTTCGCCCGAACTCGGGTCGAACATGATTGGTCTGTTGATCGCGTGCGATGATTTGTTTGGAACGGTATTTTAAAAGTTGATTGCTGATTCGATTTTCCAATTGACATTATCGAGGCGAAAGTACCAAACTACCCTGCAAGATTTAACTGCGTAATTTTAATGATTTTGTTACGAGTATAAATTACGGTTATTATAATTTTGATCATATCGCAATCAAACAAATTAAGTTACAAGATATACCACAGAATTTAATTTTAACCTAGTAAAAGTTTCGAATTAAACATTCGTCTCTTTCTATTTCAGTTCTATCGGGGAGTGAGAAAGGGACGCTGAATGACTATACTACTGCAGTTAGGTTCTACGCTAGATCTGACCGACTCACCTGGTTCTCCTGATTGAGCAGCTTCAATTGGTCATTGATAAGGCTGTACTTAGCACTCTCCTCCTTCCTCAGCGCTCGTTCCTTCTTCAGCTCCGGGCTCCAAAAGGTCTTGATGCTATGCATACTGGAGCCGAGCTTCTGATTGGTCAGTTCCAGCTCCTTCTTAAGGTTTCCCAGCTCACGTTGCAGATCGGAATTCTGAGATTGCAGCTCTCCGAGGAAGAGGGGGGGCGGTTCGCGGCGGTAGTACTCATCTTCCGGGTGGTGGGTGGGTGGCGGGGCGTAGGAGCGGTCGTAGTCGCGTTCGAGGGATTGGTAGCGCATGGGTCTTGTTCGGGCGCGGTGGTGGGCGCCGGCGGAGGCGCTGCGGCCGCGTTCCTCGGGCGCCGGCGAGGGCTCGTCCTCCCTCGCGAGGTACGGGCTCCGCCGAGAGGGGCTCCGGTCCTGCGGGAGGCGGCTGCGCGCGCCGCCAGCCCACTCGCGGCCGCGCCATTCCTCCCGCCGGTCCTCATCGGCCGCGTACTCCCGGAGATACAGCTTGGCAGCTCACTCGGGACACATGGCTCAACTCCGCGACGGTCGCGCGACCACTGAGCCCTCACGGCCGCATCGATCGCGGGCAGAGCGCGTGCGCGAAGCTTCTACAACTCAGCGCGCACAGCGATTGATTCCCGCCACAGAATTACTAGCACGCCGCGATATAGAAACATCACTAACTACTTGATGATTACCTGAAAAGCTTTGTTATCAATTAAAAGAGTTTACAGTTTTTCGGCTGCCTTTGTAACTTTCTTCACGCCTTCATCATCATCATCTTCCTGCCCTTTTCCCACATTCCGTGGGGTCGGCACAACATGTGTTCTTCTTCCATTCTCCTCTATCAGCTGTCATCTCAACACTCACTCAACTTTCTTCACGCCTTAATTAATATCTGAAAAATATTTTTGTCTGAAGAATCGATTGATTCTCTATCGATTTTTAAAAAGATTTTGAAATCCATTCATACGACCAAAATAAAATAAAAAAAAGCTTCTTTGGTCAATTTTTGTTCTTCAGCTATTTTTTTCAAGAGCAAACAGCTTATTTTGTTGCATTTTATGTCTAAAGCCACAGTGATAATGTTCATTTTACATTGCAAATTGTACAAAGTGTCACAGGTCAGCCGCGGAGTGTTGAAAAGGAAACGGGGGCGCTACCCACTACTCCAGTAGCAAGGAGTGCATTAAACTGGAGAGCAAATTGTACTTCAAATTGCAAATTGTATTCGAATGTCTAAATCTATACATATTTTTAAAGCCAGTGTCTGTGAACATTATCTTTCCATGGCTGGTTACTGCTAACTGTTTTTATTGCTCTTTGTGTAATTTGCTCTGTGTAATTTGTGTGTGTTGTGTTGTGTGTGTAGTGTAGGTAAGTATAGTTAGGTAGGTACTTAGTTTGTTACTTCTCTACTTTTGTACACCGCTGTTTTTTCTGTATTCGACTATCCTGTCCATACAAATGGTTGCCAGGAAGAGATCGCTTTTAGCGATATGGCCGCCCATTGTACAATTTGTTTATTTGTTATATTATCTGTATTATGTTCTTGTGTACAATAAAGAGTTAATCTATCTATCTATCTATCTATCTTTTTATACCTACTATTTCTGACGTACACTTCACACGTTCAGTCAATATGGCATGTAAATGGTATGACGGCATGGAAGGTATACAGATCATAGACTAGCTATGAAATAGGAATAAATATCACAGACACAGACCTACTGTAACTAACGTGACTATACCTAATAAGTATTCTCTTTGGTATGATGGTGTTCTAGAATAATTTAAAGTAAGTTTCAACTTGGAGCTTTTGTAGTCTGGGGCCGTATTTGAGTTAATTTTTTCGTTCGTTTGATGAATATTCGGATGTTTTTTAAAACGATTTCTGAATTCAAGGGCCAATTTTTCAGTTTGGAATAAGTGGTCCTAGGTTAGGACCGTGTTTTAACGTTGATCTTATCGACTGAATACAATTTAGCTCGTAGTAAGAAGCATCCGAATATTCATCAAACGAACGAAAAAACGAACGGGAATAACCCCCCAGGTCTAGTTGGACATATGGTCAACATTCGAAAAATATATAATTATTAGGCTTTTAACGATGCCGATGGTAGAAAACTTCGCGCAAAAAAGAAAATACTCTTTTTCAGAAGCAATAAAAATGACCACGTAATTTCAAAGTGATCCCAGCGATCCTACTGAATCATAGATTTAGCATGGTACCTTTTTGGTGTACTGAATAAATGCTTTTTGACTTTGACTTTGACTTTTGGACAAAGCTGATTGAAAAAGATTTCTCAGCTCTATATAATAAACTATAACTACATACTTATACTATGCAATTTAATCTTACACCATCTCAGTTTCTTTAGAGTAGAGTCTATACCAAGCGTAAATTCTTTTTCGTTTTTATTTTTCACCTCTCCAAAAACAGTGATCCATAAAAAGACTGGTATTTTATATCGTTTCTCCAGTCTTATAACCTCCGAGTGTTGCTCAGTCACTAATGGCATTATTGTTTGGAATCTGAAATAGATGGTTCATTGGAGCTTATACTAAACAATTAATGAGCGATTACGAGCAATTGGTTTAATGGACCAGCGGAGATTGTTGTCCAGTAATAGATTCTTTAATGTTGATTAGATAGATTAGGTAAAGTACATCTACTCATTTATTTAGCACGATCAATTGATCACGATTGTTTTCCAAAAGATGTGGTAGATGCGGTGTTTTCCTAAGAACATTTCAAATGAAGATGATTGAAGATTTGCTGGGGTTCGTCAGATGCATATAAAAATACCTAATGAATTGAATGAACCATGTTGGCCGAATGGGATTGAACCGCGACTTTCTCACGACTGTTTCCCCAAAGATGTGGTAGATGCGGCATTTTCTCAGACAAAGATGATTTGAGATGCTGGGGTAGTCAAAGGCATGTAAAAACACGTAATTTGATAAGTAGTAGGTACAGTACGCACAACCAATCTTTAGCTCTCTGAAGTTAGGTGCACTTACAATACTTATTCGGAAATCCAAATCTTCGGTTCGCAAATCGCTTAATAATTTCATGTAGGTACCACTAAAACTACAAGAGCACTGGTGGTCTATTGGTAGTGGCCCCACCTTCCGATCGTAAGGTCGTGGGTTCAATCCCGGTCGTGCACCAGTGAGTTTTTCCGCTGAAAAACTTATGTGCACTATACCAGTACTCTCAAACGGTGAAGGAAAACATCGTGCGGAAAACGGCATGTCGTAGAACCTACTAAGTTCGAAAACATGTGTCAAGTGCACGAAAGGAGCCTCTTTGAGGCGCACTTAAAATCCTTTCACCACATTAGTTCGAATGAACTGGTGACACGATAAAAAGAAGAAGATGTAAGTACCATCTCAAAAAAAAGGAGGAGGTTCTATGTTCGGCTGTATGTATGTTTCTTTTTTTAGAATCTCTTGTTTTAGAATCAAACATGAGAAAAAATGATTAAATAGAAGTGACTGATAGATTACCTACGCACACATTTGATTTGTAGAGAGAGCATATTTTATTTTGTTGAGATAGAGCGTAGCATGCCGAATGTATTTACATTTACCTAACATTTTAATGGAGAATACTCCCAGAAAGTAGATTCATTTATTTGCCCATCATACACTTAGGTCCTTTGATCCCTTGAAGATGCCTAGGAGTAAATAAATGCCACATTCGTTCGTGATTACCTACTAGATATATTTATTAACCAGAAATAGGAAAAAATGTTTTACTCTATCTTGAATCACAATTATTTGAATATGGAATTCATTTTTCTTTTTCTCAGCGGTTTCAGCGCTGCAAAGACTTCTCCTGACCTACTTAGGTCTTGCGTCTCTTTCACTCGTGTGTGACGTGTGTGTATGGTGTCTCGCTCATAGGGTAAGGTCATCTTATGTCGGTCAGACGATGGTAGTGATCGGGAAGATATTTAGTGCTGGGATGCTATCGATGATAATTATAAATGTGAGTAGTTTTAATTCAGTGGATTTTTTTTCTTTACAAAATTTTTAATAAAACGAATAATAGTTATGGGTACTTAGTTCATAAAAAATCCCTTTATGGTAAACGTAGCAATCCCTTCGCCGTCGTAGAGCATAGCGCGTTGAAGTCTTTTCAAGGACTTTTAGATCTATAGGAACTAACTCTACATTTTGGAGACACATACTTCCTATTTTTTCTTATTTTTTAAACTTAATTTTAAATTGAGTCCATACTTTTCAATGAGGAGATAACTTCGTTAGGTTGGTAGGTACCTAGTTGTCGTAGGAGTTCAATTTGCGATTAGATTAGGCACAGCTGTAGCATGGTTATGGTATGTAGGTACCGTTTGTATGACTGGGAAAAACAAATTCTATTGTAGTAATAAAAAAAATCCTTTCGATAGCTTCCAATCCCAAGTCTATTTCCAGGTCGTACGATGAATGAAAAGCGTGGATCGCACTATAAAATGACACCGCGCGGTCGTTAGTGGGCGCCACCGCTGCATAGTGAATTGCGTTTGCGGAACACTCCTGTGTCTGTATGTTGCCCTGGTACTTCGGGATGCTGGGTTTTTAATGAAACAATGGAATGGGGTCCCCCCATCCGTATTCGATTTTTTATTTCTTTCGGAGATTGGGTAGTTAGGATTTTGTACCTACCTAGCTATGGTAGATAGGTACCTACCATTAATCGCTATATTATTCCTCTATGCATTGATCATAATTTAGCTACGTTCATAAGTCTGCTTATCTAATCGAATGCTAGACTATTAATAGCTAGGTCATGTTAACCCCCTGATTCTTAGAAATCTAAAAATAAACTGATTAGAAAGTTTATAGGTAGTCTACAAAGTTGGATCGATCGATTGAATGTTTTTAATATACCTAACTATGTTCCTTCTAACTAATACTTGTTTTCTTAGTTTACATCAAAAGTCGGGCTTGTTATTATTTTTGTGAAAAAACAATAATTTGTTTTTGAAAAAAAAAGTTCTTTTAAAAGTTCTCTACAACTTTCTTCACAAGGCAAGAAGCTCGGACGACTCCTCCCTTCATCCGCATAATTTTATATTGCGCCATCTAGTGACGAGTAGAGGTTGTATAGTTTTCTCTCAAAGATTTTAAATCGTTCGGAAACCAATTTTTTTTTGACGTTTGTGACATTCGAGATAATTCTATATCGAAATTTTGAACGAAACAAAACTTGAAGTGAAGAGGTTATTTTGTTTTTCTTAGATTTTCTTGCAATTTCTCTTCAAAAATGTCGATTGCCCTACCACCAGCCAGCGGTACAGGCAGATATTTTGCGAGAGCAGCAAAATCTATTCGTCTAGTGCGCCAGGGCTGCACAAATAGACCATTCTTTCACATCTCTGTTACTCACGTAAGCTGTTAGATTTTCTGTATAATTTTACCATATTTTGATACATAATCTGTATTAGTAAATTTAGTAACGCATACTTACTCCGTTTATATTCAGCGAAACCAAACTTACTATATTTCTGTTCATTCAGTAAGCCTGGTTGAGGTTTCATTTTAGTCAAATTAGTCTTAGGTCACTCTAAGCCCTAGTTACTATACTAACGACTAGGCCCCACGCGGCACGCAGATCTATCTCTTTACCTGTATGCCGAGCTAAGCTTCATGCACCTTACATAATTAATCTTATTTCCAGCGTAAAAGACCCAATCACCTTCCAGTCATTGAGCAGCTAGGCTCGTATGACCCCATGCCAAATGTCAACAATGAGAAACTTGTGGCGCTTAACTTGGAGAGGATGAAATATTGGCTCGGCAAAGGCGCTCATGTCACTACCCCCGTTGCTGAAGTTCTCGGTTAGAGCTCACACAACCACTATAATTTTAGCGTAACATTCTCAACTGAATTGAGGAATGGTGAGAATTGGAATCTGCTTCCAGCGAATTTATTTACTGACCCTGATGATTTTAGGAAAAGAGTTAATAGACACCTTTTCATCGTAAGCCACTGTAGACCTCATTCTTGCCTGGTTAGGTTTCAGGTCAAGAAAAAAAAATGGTGGGAGGTGGTGGTCAAGAATGTTGCAAATAAAAAAGTGTTGATCTTTTGTCCAGCAGTGGGACAAAGTACTTATAAATTAAATGGTATAATGTAGATGGTAGACAACCTCGACTCCTTTGATAGTGGGTAGTGAAACCTATCAAACAAGAGATGGTTGTTAAGAATTGGGGAGACCTTTGCCCAGCTGTGGGACAGTGTAGGTTGATTAAAAAAAAGTGTAGATGGTTATGACCATACACATAACTATCAATATCAATTTAGAATCCTTTCTTCTTTCAGGTCTTTCTGGTTTCTTCCCGATTCACCCTCGGTCCTATATGACAGCATGGCGGAACAGAGCAACTGAACGAGAGACGCTTGCCAAACAGGCAGAAGAAACCAAAGCTACCTCATAAACTAATAGATTGTAGATTAGAATAGTTGTAAAAATAAATTAAGTTTGTTCATATTTTGACTTACTATTTTAGCCTCACATAGTCATGATTCCCACACTAAGACCGCGTTTACGGACAGGCGGCGCTGCTTGCGACGCATCAGGGGGCGTATGTATATTCGCCTTCATTTTTTCGTTCGTTTGATGAATATTCGGATTCTTACTAAGATTTCTGATTTCAAAGGTAAGTAAATTTTTGGGTTAGGAATATTTGGTCCTAAGTTAGGACCATGTTATAACGTTGATTAACTCGACCGAATACAATGGAGCTCGTAGTAAGAAGCATCCGAATATTCATCAAAACGAACGCGAATAACCCCGCAGGCGTGGCTTCGTGTTTGACTATTTACGGAGAGACGACGGCTGCTACACGCGTTATCGCACGCCTAAACACGAATATATAGCATAGGTATCAGAAATTACAAGTACACTTCGTTCAACAGATCTAGGCATTCGTGAAGTTAGTAGTTAGAACATAATTTTGAATGAAAAAGCGGTCACTGCCCACTGCGCAGACAAACGGCTAACTTCACGAATGCCTAGATCCGTTGAACGAACTGTAGGTACCTACCGTTGTACGTTAAGTACCTACGCCTTTAGACTTTAAAAAAAAATTAATTAATCTGAGAAATGTCTTGTCTACCACGCTGTGGGTATAGTATTTATAGTAGGTATTAGGTTTTTTTGTTTTATATTAGGTATAGTGTCGTAATGTCATACTACCTAGTACAGTACGCACAACCAATCTTTATCCCTCTGAAGTAAGGTGCACTAAATGATTGCGCAGGTTTGTGTGAGTAGGCGAGATTGGACGATGCAACAAACTAAGCGAGTGAGCGAGGCAGCTATACAAAAGCTATTCTTCGTCATTTTTTCATCATCAAAAATGGGTTCTGCGCAGCTACTTCAGAGAGCTAAAGCTTGGTTGTGCCAGTTGTGCGTACTGTACCTACCTTTGAATTTAATACTGGCGTGGTAATAGTCTGGCTAGATTCTAATTAGGTAACTTAACTTTGTTTTACAATCTCCTAAGTAACAATTCCTACCTATCCTTTCAGTTTCCACTAGCAAATTGCAGACGCAATATACATCTATACTAATATTATAAGGGTATCATTTAAGCTATCACCAATTTAATTAGTTTTGTGTTTCTTAAATAATAGGGTTTGTCCTCAAAATAGTAGATCTGTCACCAAAATGTAGTCACCAAACAATGCAAAATCAGTTCCACAATAAATCACCTAAAATCCTGAGATATAAGGTCTAGTACCAAATAAATGTTTTTGTATGTATTATAATAGGTGTGTCCTAATAAGTATTTAAGCAAACTGACAGGACAGTACAACAGGCTTGTGTGTGGTTTTTCACCACACACCTAACCGCTCGTCGCTTCGCTCCTCGCAACCTATGCTATAGGTCTGTTAGCCTACTAGTAGGTAATACAAGAAGCACATTCGCATATACATACCTGGGAACAATTTTTGTTTATCTGAGAACGAAAATATTTCGTGGCGATAGATCTATTTATTTGGTGATACAACTTGATGACAAATATAAATTTTGGTGATAGAAAATATAGTTCCCATATTATAATGCTGAAAATTTGAAGATTAGCGAGTTTTTATGTTACGTTGCCCAAAACGCAACGACAGCGCGATCTATTATGTAGTAAAATGTCTCTGTCTGTTTGTTACCTTTTCACGCCTAAACCACTGAACAGATTATGCTGATATATGACATGGATAAAGATTATGTCCCAGGGACGGACATAGGCTACTTTTTTTTCAAAAATAGAGAATGGAGGGCGTGAAATAAGGGTTGAAAGTTGGAAGTTGCTAACCTATTGTTGCATTTTTAAAAGTTTCAGAACATTCTTGCAGTTTTCAGTTCTATGTGGTTTTCAAAGTACCTAAGTGTGTTAGTTTGCTGACGAAGTCGCGGGTACCAGCTAGTACCTAGTATTATAATTATGTAGTCAATTTGTTCACTAGAAGTGGGTTAATTACTCATACTTTCCTTAATTAACTGGTATCACGTATTACATAATGATACCTACCTACCGGTTACAGGGGTTATATTTCAAAAACTGTATTTAAAAACACGCAATACACAATGAATTCCATTTATTGAAAGTGAAAAATACAATATACAATTACCTCCGAATATGTTGGCAGCAAACTGTCAAGGCACACAAATTTGCTTCACAAGCTAACTTTAAAACATGATTTTATTGATGACAAAACTAGGGATTATTTCCAACCATAAAAGTCGCGAGGACTCACTAACAATTTCTTATGCTTAATAATTAAATGCCAAAAAACAAAAGATTTTAATAAAATGGCAACAATCGAGGCAACATCTTTACATGGGCAACACTTGCTAACTAAAATAAAATAAAAACCTTAAATACAACATTCCTTGAGCATTAAAATACTTAAGAATTCATTGTTCCAGAAGAGATCTTACAAAATAGGGAATTAAAAAAACACGACCTATTCTTACAACGCTAAGAATGTCATTCCTAAAGCTGCGTCTACACTAATAGGTCTAAATGGCAATTATTTACAACGGATATTCGGTGAAAAAGCCGAAACAACACCGATGATTCGCCGAAAGAAATACCAAATTCAAAACCTATTGATGTGAACGCCCACATTAAAATCAGATTAACTAAGAATTTAACTAAAAGGATCAAAATCGTCAGGATATACAAAAACAACTTAATACTACAATGCAAGTCTACGATTTAATACAAGTCCAAAAATGCCCGTCAAATTTCAATCAGCGACAAAGACTTGGAATACTTTATTTCACAAAGATTTTATAGATATAAATAAAGCTAAATTAAATAACATAGCATCCACACATTATATTAAGTAGGTAAATACTTTGTCAACTAATGAATATTTTATTTGATTTCAATTTTGAATCACACATAATCAGTGATATCTTGAAATTCAAAGAATGGTGCCATAAAACTGAGAATATATGAGCGTGTTCGAAAAATATCGCTCACACTCTCAAATTCCAAGTCGTAGTCGTATCGTGTGTCATTTATTAAAACTGTCAGTGCGCGAAGCTGGTGTTAAAAGCCGGTGCTATTTTGTACTTCCACTCGCTAGGGCAGACCGCGCCTTATTTGTCCTTGTTGACGACGTCATTCACCAAACGAGAGGCTGAAATTAAAATGAATTAGCTATTATTACAGGGTCACTTTCTTGACAAAAAGCGAAAATAAAATATAGTAAAATATATGGTTTTTTTGCGTTAACGATCGATAGTAAATGACTTTCAATTCTATGTTGTCATTGTAACAAATTATAACATAATATTGTGATAACAAATTATTTACTTTAAACAAAGATATAATAATATCTCACAGTAATATATATATATATTTTTATATATATAATGCTTTATTTGGAACAACATTACAATATGAGTAAAGATACACATATAAATAGTAACATAAATAAATAAATAAAAGAAAGTAATTATTTTAACTATTGATGGAAAATTGTTATGGTAATGCGTAAATCAGTAGTGAATACGAATTTTACGATTATAATAACATTTATTTCCATTATTTAGGACTCACTTACTTTTTCCTCAAGACGGATAGTAACAGTGTACAAGGCCAAGTACAAAGTATAGTAAAAATGAAGCTATTGTATATTAATACAATTACATCACATTGAGTATAGAATAGTGTGTGACTAGTAGACAGACAGATAATGATAAATAGACAAGATTAGATAATAGGTACACGGAGTAAAAGTGATTGACGTCTAAACAGTTCTTTTTAGTATCCACTGAATAATATTTGACAAAAATCTAAACACTTTTTAACAAACCCATTGAAAAGGTACACCCTACTATACTACGAGTAGAGTAGATATATCCAACATGCTAGTTTAACCAACAGAAAAAATATGAACACTACAATAAGAATAGCGATACCAATAAATTCAAAATATACAAGCGTCTTGCAACTCAGGACTATCCCAATAATTTATTATTTGGGCGAGACAGTAGGCAAATCGAATATTATACTGCGTGCGGATTATTTGTAAGCAAAATATCTACGCAAAGTGCTTTGAAAGCGTGTGTTTTGTAAAATAACTACAGTATACATAATGGGTGACATTGTAATTAAAAGTAAATTCCGTTTATATTATTTTAGCGTTTAGCGTTTAAATTATGGTAAGTATGTAAACAAAATGCTTTAAGAATTGTTACTTTTTTCTGATTTTTATTATAGTATTTTAAATAGGTTCACAGAATAAAGAACAAATTATATGCTGTGTCCAAGTAAGATAAACAGTATGTACCTACCTAGGTACATTAGATGTTCAAGTTTTTTTTTTATTTAAATTAGTGTCTAACTATTATTATTAAACCCTAATAATATTACAATCTGGCCAAGTAGGCCAATGAGCAATTTGACTCTGACATAGTTTTATAAAGAAAAATATAACTGAGAATGTGTCCAATGGCACTTTTCTTACTGTCTCTAATTAAGGGGAAGACACTTTGTTCATGTGTTCTTTAAATACTCGTACACTTATTACTTTATTATTTTACACTACACTAACTCAAACGGTTTGATTCGTTTGAGTCTTCTTATTATGTCCGTGTTGTTATTGACGTTCAAGTGAGATGAATAGTAGGTACTTTAGAATATTTTTTTTTGAAAATATAAAACACGGTATGTGATCCTCTCAAAAAACTTGGTTTTCAAGATCCTTTGAAGATAATTGTTAACTAAAGACATACACAAGTCTTAGTACACACAAAAACCCCTTTACAAACAAACTAGCAAGCTTTTTTTGGTTAGTACCAAGCAGTTTTGCATAACTGTTTACTTACTTACCAATGTGATTGATTTCTACTGCTTAATCCTGTTTACCTATAATGATTAAATACTGTGAGTGCGGGTGGGAGCACCTATTTTTTATAGGTTTAAATAAAATTGGAATAAAAACAGGGGTATCTACAAGGTTGAACATAAATACGGATTACGGATAGGTGAAAAAGTCTACTAAAATCAGTAAAAAAATTCCTGCATATTTTTTAATTATTGAAGTCTAATGTATCGTACGTACCACTCATTATAATATTTCTAACTTTTACTTTTATTACTAAAATTACTTTAAATACTTAGGTAATCAAATTAGTAAATTTTGTGTTTACGCTACGTATGATATCAGAAATTGCTTACATGTACATACTATTGTACATAATTAAATTGACTATGTAGGTACCGACTACAGAGTAGAGGAAAGAACATACATTGCCTGGCTTGATTTGTATAGACTTGTGACATGTTCACTATTCACTCGCTCAATTTTTTCATGGACCTCTCAATGTTTCTGTTAGCGCCCTGAACCAGCTGCTGTACATTTACTGCATTTTTAGAAAATAAACTAAAATAACAAAATAGTTAAAATAATAAAAGAAAACTATTCATCTTTGACTTTATCGTCGATTAGGCTGGCTGTTGTCAAACTTTGAACGCGTTTCACTGGAGTTTTATTTGAAAAATCTGGATGGGGGACAAAAGTATAATCATCATGAAAGGCATATACCTAGAAAACGGAATATTAACCGAATACGAATATAAAATGCAATTGTTAGTTCATCAAATACTTTTAAATTAAATCATTTATTGCAACTTTGAAATAAATAGGTAATAAATAATATAATAAATGTACCTAGATACATTTTAAAAGTAATTTAATGAACTAAATTTAATGTATTTAGTTTGTGCAACGTACCTTTGCCGTACGCTGCGTGTACAAATAAATAAATTACATAATTAATAATAAAATTGTTTTCAACCAAGGGACATTACACACATAAACCCACTATGAAACTCAACACAAGGTCCGCCTCCATATTATTATTTAAACAAACCCTAAAAACCAAAACTAACTACTAAACAGAGAAACCGTAACCAAAACATTAAAGTGCTCTAATCTTAAGGCCCAAAATTGAATAAAGTTAGCTTTGATTTATATACCATTGCCTTTTAAGCAAAGCCATGCAAAGCTCGCTCAATTATGTACCTTAAGTACCTGTAATAAAGTTTAATCTTTGTGCAGTTCCTTAAGAGTACTGCTAACTTTCTTTACTGTTTTGTCAATGGACTTTTCGATTCCCTTGACGAATTGTTTCAGATCTAGAAATTAGAGTATCCATGAAACCAACATTTTTTTCTAAGTTTAGTCTTTTTTTAAGGATACAAAAAATTCGCCTTTATTTTAGCCGAATTTCGGCAACGAAATGTAAGTGTGTGGCATAATTATTTTTAAAATATACCGATGGTCATAAATAAGGAAAATTTTGATAAGTTATATATATAAATCCCTTTTCACAAGAACTATAATCTCCTAGATAAGGTTATCTCATTTTACAAGAAAATTTGAATCATGTTCATGCATGTCTTTGATATGTCATGATACTGAATAAGTATGCCATTATACTGTGACCAAAGCCCCTTTCAAAAAATTAATTTAAGCAACCATTTTTAACTTTCTATTTCTAAATCTGGACTGTGCCTTAATACAGGCTTAGAATAAATCGGTCTGTTTAATTTTCAAATAATGAAAAGGAAAAAATTTACGAAATCATATTGTGACAAGTAAAATTTTTAGGTCACGTTCAGAGCGCCATCTATGTGTCAGACTCGATCAGTATCTTTTTATTCAACCTATGTTGTCTCCCAAGCAAAGATGAGTCTTATTGATAAATATTTAAAGTAGATATTTACCTGCGTTGGCCATATCTTCAATGCGTCCATGGTGCTTCTGGTAGTAAGGGCGGATCACACGGTTGTAGATGATAAGAGATCCGTTGTAGTCAGTTGGCATGTAGCACCACATGATGAAGATGCACTGTGAAGACGATTTTGGATATATTTTGATGGTACTCCTTGCACCATTAATACTTGTGAAAAATAAAAACAATTTTCCCACAAATTATGATGAAGATGAAGCTTTCAAATCTCCAATTGTTCAAAACTGTCTAGACTGACTGTACATTACAAAGATAGATTTTGTATGAGCTAGAAGTATCTTGAAATATTAATTTCAATTTATAGAGCCAATTTCTTGAATTCAGGTTACTATGCTAAGGCCTTCATTCTGTGAAAAAATCCGTAGTTATGTACATTGGTCAGTAAAAAAAGTTTGTACGAGTAAGTGGCCAATATTTAGGCCATACACATTGGTAAGTCGTTGTGAGACAACTACTGACTAATTTAGTAGCTAGTGTTATTCGTTTGTATGTCCCCGGCACTACAGCGTCCAGTTAAGTGTAGGCATGGATTTCCTCCTGACGCTGTATAAATCCAAAGTTTTTTGTTTAATTAGAACACAAATTGAAGGGCATGCTTTGTTTATAACATATAGAACAATGCAAGTTAAGCATTTTATTTTAGATATGAATGTGACCTTTGTACAAATCGTATATTTGTTATCTAGAAAAATTATTGTCACCTTTATCAGTGAACGTTGCAGTAATAATGATTATGTAGTAACACTGCTAAAATGCCAGCCTCTAATATTTTACAACCAAACAGAATTTCTATTATAACTTGTATTGTATTGTAATAGTGAGTAGGTATAGTAGGTACCTACAATCAATGATATTAAATATATAGATACTGTGCTGCTTATTACATAAACGTTAAACCTTAGTTGAACCCCATGTTGACACATATCAAAACAAAACTGTTACCACAAAAAAGTGTTCCATGTAAGAGTATTTCAAGATCGTTTTTCTAGGGACAGTTTTTTAGTTAGTCTTAGTCTAAACTCGGTTCATTTTCTTGTAATATGCCCCATTGTTTGCTTGGAACATGTGACTGTCACTGACAAAAATGTCGCTCTGTTTGATGCAAACTGAAGTAAAAATGACTGTTTCTATTTATTAATTTCCACGAGCTTGTATCTTACCTATATTTTTTAAACATCATTGCCTTCATTCCTTTTTAATATTTTTCAGTCAAATGTGTGAGAAAATTTGTTAGGATCCGGATTTATTTAGTCAAGATAAGTATTGATAACTAGGTACTATAGATAGTGGTGAGAGCTATGTATTGCTAAGACTAGACTTTAAGAATTTTGGTAATATTTATGATAAGATTAGATAAATTTTGAAATTGTGGTTCAGTCCGGAAGATGATTTATTGTAACTATCTTGACAATTTCTTTCTCGGATGCAAGTTGTTCTTTTAAAGTAAGTGAAATAATACTTTTTTTTTGCGTCTGGTCGAAGCGACGCGTGATCCTAGTGCTGGTACATTTTTGGCTCAAAGGATCAGCATTGTCATCCAGCATGGTAATGCCGCCAGTGTTTTGAGCATGCTTCCGGCTGACAGTGACCTGGATCTATTGAGCTATCTATAGATCGTTTCTAACAATCCTTAGATAGCTTGACTAATCCTAAAACTACTTGTGTCATATGATTTGTAGGTACTAAAAATAGCTTCAATTTATACAAATGTTTTATAGTAAGTGTCATGACAAGAGCATAACAGTATCCTACAGTTCAGGGTTATAGGTAGGTGTTGAACAAAGATAAGAATGATGAATCACTATTAAAAGGTATGTTACCTACCCAATGAACAGATTCTTCTTATTGTGCTATTTTCGCTACATTACCACACACATGAGGCATAATGACAGTAGGTATAATTGAAGTGAAAAAAGCAAACGACCTTGTTATACTGACCTTTATCAACCAGTAGAGCGGGAACCAGCCTACAATGAAGTCTGAGAAGTATTCCAAGATTGAGAAACAGGCGAAGACCACCCAGTAGGTCAGCCATTTAGTATCATCCTCTTTGTTCGGCGACTCCAAAGCTTTCATCGACATAAAAGCCGGATACACGAAACCGATAGAGTTGCATATCAACTCAGCTCCGAATCCAAACACTAAATATAAACCGGTGAACGCCACGAGACCTGCACAAGCAAAATGAACGTCAAAACTAGCTAAGGTTATAAATAAACGCGGAATAAGCCCAAAACTTACCAACGAAAAGGTACACCCGATTGACACCGGTCTTCTGTTCCGCCATTTCAAAGTATTTCGTCCATGGTTTGGTATTGTTATGGAGGTTGCGGTCTATGGTGTCTTTCAGCTCGAGCAATTTGGAAGACATGGTGGCTGTTTTTGAGGGTTTTGAGGAATAAAATCGGATTGGCAGCCTGACAGTAAATCTAGATGCACAGCACTGCAGCTGACAAGACAATGACAGCAAACATGGCGGCTGCCATCATCATGGCCGGCCGTTTTTACTTTTTAATTTTTCGTGGTTTGGATTCTAAACTATTAGCCATTTCGTAACTATTGCGCCATCTATCAGTGAGTATAGTAAAATAAGTTTCATCAAAGCGCCATCTGTTGTCGAGTAGAACACTCAATTTATGTTTTCTTCGTAGTCCGTTAAACTCTATTGGATGGAACCACAATTCATATAATTGGAACTAAATAAAGCTTGAATGTGTAAGATTTGCTTTTTATAATAAAATTATTCTATTGAGCAACTGGGCTAGGCCTAACTTTTCATAACATGCGGTTTCTTAATAAAAATGACAAAAAGTTTTCATAGAATCTTTATTAATTCTTTTAAAATATGAAAGCATTTAACATTTTTATCTTTGTGCAAACCTATTAATTCAACGCTCTTTTATGGATCGGATGATTTAGTTAAAATGCAGTTCTCTTAAATCTAAATAAATTAAAAATATCGATACCTCACATGTTAATAGAAAGACAAGTAGGTAAGTACAAAAGTGATAGATAACAAAAACAATGATTTTTATAAACTACATCAGAATTATTACAAAGATTAAGTAAGTAAGTATAAAGATTGTGCTAAAAGTGCAAAGCATTAAATGTTGAAAGTGCCCAGTTGTGCTTTTAAATCCTACTCAACACGAAACTTATAAGTTCGAAGCTTTGACTAGAAAATTGTTTTTAATAATGAGAGTTTTTAGATATAAAGTGATAAAATATTTTACACTATTTTGACAGAAAGTGAAACATCTACAAGTTTAGGTAAAGTCTGAAAAATAGTACTTATAATATTTTCTTTCGCTCTTTTAGAATTATTTTATGTGACCCAAACAGGGAAAATAAATGAGTAATGGTCTCAGTCTTATTCTATGTTATCATTTAAAATGAGCCTAATTTATTTTGTAACCTAATAAAAAACAAATGAAGAACATCATTAAAAATACTACTAGCGCCATCTAGATTGCGGTCATGAACTATTTTTAAAAATATTTCTCATTTTTATAACACTGATAAACGTTTAACAAAAATGGTAACAATTTTATACAAAACGGCATTAAAAATCCTATCTACCGAGAATTTTGATAAAATCTGTTAATAACTATATAAGTAATATTGATACTTACATTACCTAAATGCATTTGTCTGTAACACACTACAGTAAAAATAGAAAACCCGTTTTCAATGCATCAGTTTTAAAATGGAGTGCATCAAGAATAAGAACTATCTTGTAGAAAATCATTAAAGTAGGTACCTACCTACTTTGTCAAAGCCCAGACCGGTCAAAGTAAGTAAGTACCTTACTTAAAGCTAAATATTTTTGTAGGCTATGTTTTCACAGAACACTGAAAATGACTTTTCAAACAAGTATCAAGTTTTCTTTTCTCCACGGTTCATTTTTTACCCCTTGATACCAATATTATACGTACCTACACCCTTTTCCAAAAGTTTTAGCTAGGGTGGCTTTTATATTACCAAAATATGAGATTCCATGGATATTTTTGTCCTATTCAAAAACTACTAACAAGGTAAAAAAAATGACACAGCGTAGAAGTCACATCGACAAGGTTTGTTAAAAACTTTGCATTTTAACTTAGGTACAGTCGGTAAAACTGAATTTATAAAATCGCTTTTTCAAGGTGGTAGGTAATTATCTAAAAAAGGGATATCCCACTAATAATAAAGCTGAAAGTTTTTCAGTTTGTTTAGATGTTTGTATGTTTGTGTTTCAATCACGCCTAAACCAGTGAACCGATTTGGATGAAACTTGGAATAGGCGTAGATAGCACATAGGCTATTCAAAATGTTGGTACCACGCGGGCGAAGCCGCGCGCAGTAGCTAGTAACTACTAATTAGGTTAGGATCTACCTTGAAGTCGATCGGATATGTATTCGGAAATACGAAACCGCCCGAAGCACTTGTTATTAATTCAGTTGTAAGTAGGTACTGCGTGTTAGTCGAATGGGGTTGTGCCTCGACTTTCAATCCGAAGGTCAGTTCGAATCCCGGCCGTGCACCAATGGATTTTTCGTTTCGTAAAATTTATATGCGCTATAATACGAGCTCTTAACGGTGAAGGAAAACATCGTGAGGAAACCCGCAGCTTAGTCAGCTTCACACGTATTGACGTCGTCTTTCCTGTGGGTGGCTGATTAAGCTGAGAGGATGGTTTAGGTGCTGGGCAAGCCTATTCCATCTCAAACAATGTTCCAGGCACTACAGCGTCCCGTTAAGTGTAGGCATGGATTGCCTCCTGACGATGTATAAAAATCATCTAATATAGATGTAAAGGCCCAAGTTTTTTTTGTACTGTAGGTACTTAGATAAAGGTAGGTAAGGTACCTACTACATTTCAAGATTCCCGTTACTAATTCTCACACTCAGCAATGTGACTTCATCATGTGTCCGTTGGAATTTTGTCATGACAGCACTAGACTTTGCTCCAAAATTAATGCTAGCAAATGGAAGTCAGATGATATTCAATATCTATCTATTTATGTACACTATCAACGGCAAATGTGACCCCCAAGTTTGGTAATTGTAACATGTTCTACACCTGTACCTCATGATCATCGCCCATAGCTCGGTTTAGCCCACTGCTGGGCCTCTTTGCCATCCAAAACGATCATGTTAAAAGTATTCAAGTATTACCTAAACTTATAATCCAAATAGGTACCTACCAAGTAGGTACAGTAAGCATAACCGATCTTTGTCAGTATGAAGTTAGGTGCACTAAACGATTGCGCAGGTTTGCGCGAGTAGGCGAGATAGCACGATGCGACAAACTAAGCGAGTGAGCGAGGCAGCTATACAATGCTGTCTTCGTCTTTTAGGCGTCATAAAAAATGGGTTCTGCGCAGCTACTTCAGATAGCTAAAGATTGGTTGTGCGTATTGTACCTCAACGCTGATGACGGAGTTTATAGGTCGCCTTAACGCCTGATAAATGACTAAATGGCCGGTTTAAAGTAACAGTTGAGAATAAAGGGTAGTCGCCTTTTCTATTTATTACTAAACTTGGTGAGGTACTTCCTGATCCGCTGTCGGACCCCCAAAGTCGTGTGTTACGACGTTTTGTGCTTTTTCTTCGCGTCGCGTCGGTCACTCGGCGAATGTGGTTTTAGTTCTCTGCAGTCCAGCTGGAATTCAAGGTTTTTATATTTAGAAAAAAGGCTTTTTCCCAGCAGTGGGACAAAAAGATGAATGAATGAACACTTTATTGTACAAAAATTAATAACAAAACACCACATAAATAAAACACGTTCAAAATTAAAAAGATACTAGATAATAGAGATAATAATATAAAAAGAAAGGATTTTGTTTGAAGAGAGAAGAAAATGCTATTTTGTCTCGTATTATAACGTAAGTAAACAACCAACTCATTTAATGTTAGCATCTAGAAGGAACTTGAATTTTTTTTTTTTTTTTTTTTTTTTATGGAAGAGGGGGCAAACGAGCCAGTGGCACACCTGATGGTAAGTGATTACCACCGCCCACAGACAACTGCAGCATCAAGAAGCACTGCAGATGCGTTGCCGGCCTTTGAGGTAGGAATAGGCTCTTTTCTTGAAGGTGCCCAAGTCGTATCGGTCTGGAAATACCGCTGGCGACAGCTGATTCCATAAGTCTGTTGTGCGAGGCAGGAATTGGCGTGAGAACCGCACAGTTGTGGACTGCCAACCATCCACATGATGTGGATGGTATGAGTATTGCTGTCGCTGCATACGATGGCGGAATTCAGCAGCTGGTATCAGTCCAAACAATTCTTCTGAGCACTCCCCATTGTATATGCGGTACATGATGCATAGAGATGCAACATCTCTACGTAAAGCCAATGGATCAAGCCTATCGGAAAGGACTTGGTCGTTGACAACACGAGCGGCTCTTCGTTGTATACGATCAAATGGAAGAATTGGTTTGTTCTGAGAAAATGTCTAATGTCTTTTGGGGATAGCTGATAGATACATTGTAAATAAGGTGCACATAATGATGAGTGCATCTTTAAAGCGAATTAAAAAAAAAACCGCTAGACATTTCACACAGCATCATCTAGCCCCAAATAGCAAAGCTTGTGCTATAGGATCCAGATGACATGAACAGGATGATGATGAGATAAAAATCCTTTCCACACTTGGTTTAAAATCATTAGTGACACGACAAGAAGAAAAACTTTGTAAAGAGGTCAAGAGCCGACATCATAAAAAAAAATGGAAGCAAACTTGTTTGAGATGATTTTCCACTTACCAGTATCTCATCATCAGGCACCCTCGACAGCAAGTCCAAGACTTCGTTGTTTGGTATCGTGAGCGGCCGAAGTATCTTCCTTGTAAACTTATTAACTCCTGTAACATAAGTAATAAAGTTGGATTTAGAACGAAATAACATAGAACTAAAGTTCTTACTTTAGTTAGCAAGAGCGATGGTTTAACTTACCCCAAGCCATCAGAAGATATCTCAGTGGAATCACATATAGCACCACCATAGCTCCAAACAGCATTATGATTGCTAAATAGCTGAGGTATGGCACTGTGAAGTTCATAAGACTGAAAAAAATACATAAGTACAATTATTTCATTTATTTTTTATCAGTTCTTTAAACATTGGTTTTATTGTAGGTATTTCATAAAATAGTTTTTTAATAAAACTTTTATAAATGAAGTAAAGGTGCATTTACACGATGCGATTTTTCGTACGATTTGCTAAGCCCCGCCAATTGAACGTGCCGACGAGCGTAGCGCTAGCGCTAAAGTAGTCTTTCAAGCCAAGCGTTTATAGCGTCAGTGACGCCGCGTCTGCGTAAATGTAGAACATTCTAGGTAATATCATAATGCATACAATTGCTTAAAACATCTACCTACACAGACGCGGCGTCACTGACGCCATAGACGCGTGGCTCGAAAGACTAGCTTAACTATGACAAATTGCATACAAATCGCTTACACGTGAAAAATTGCCGCGCGATACGATATCGTATGGGTTACAATCGCATCGTGTAAATGCACCTTAAGTATTAAAAAATAAAATGATTTACTTTTTCACAGCTTCTCCGAGCGAAGCAACATAGCCGATTGCATTTTGTACGATTTGAGTCACGTCCTGGATAGCTTGAAGTCTTTCTTTAAGAGATTTCTTTTCCTCCTAAAATAAATAACAATTAATACATTTATTTACATTCACTAAATATCATCATTATCATCCACAGCCTAACTTCACCCACTGTTGGGTATAGACCCTCCCTAAAATGCTGTTCAAAAGTTACTAAACAGGTATTCTAAGCCTGCATTTTTGAAATACAAAAACATAATGGTTATAAAATTATGTATGTTGGTAGGTACCTTATCACCCTCGTCTTCATCATCTTCCTCGGCCAATAAATCCTCATCATCTACCGGAGCTAGTAAGGGATTTCCACCTGAAATTGTGAATTTGAACCTTATTCCAATATCACTATTAACTATGACGCTCAACTTTTTACATATACCCTAACCAAAAACACTGTGAATTTCAAAAGGAGCTATATTTACAAAGCCTTATCATACTTAATAATATGTTACCTATAAACCTAGAGAAAGTTAAATTTTAAGATACTTTGAATTTCGGCTGATGCAACTTGCATTATCAAAGATGAGGAGCAACAGGCTAGCATGGTATGGGCATGTAATGAGAAGGTAAGAACGTCATGTAACTAGGAGAGTGCTTGGTATGAATGTTGATGGATTTACGAGTAAAGGTAGGCCAAAGAAAAGGTGGATAGATTGTGCGAAGGATGACATGAGTAAGAAAGGAGTGAGTGTTGAGATGACGGCTGATAGAGGAGAATGGAAGAAGACATGTTGCGCCGACCCCACATAGGGAAAAGGGCAGGAAGATAACGCAGCTTGCATTTTCCGAAAATATTTTTATACCTAATCAAATGTCTATTTGAACTGACTGATAGATAGTATTAGTTTTTTTGTTAGATAGGTAGGTACCTACTAGAAAATTAAGCTGCTATGTGTTGACTTTTAAACATTAATTTGTTTTAAACTTTAGTCAGAGCTACGTTTGTGTTCATTGTCCTTTGAGAGCAATCTGCGATCATCGTACGTGTGTTAAATAAACACCAAGTTTTGTAGTGGATAAACAGTCACGCTCTAAAATTGGTGTTCGACATGAAGTTACTATTTGTTGGAACACTAAAATTTAAGTGGAAACAAAAGTACAAAACAAATCATGCAAACAACAAAATGTCGATAAACTTACTAGTGAATAATTTAGTAACGAACTCCCATGGGCTACCATTGCAAATTCTGTTAATGACTTTCAACCGTACTATAAAAGAAACAAAAATAATAAACAAAAATATCAAAAAACAACAAACGGCGAACGAAAACATGGTGGAAATCGGTTAGAAAACCTGAAAAGTTGGTCAACAACTTGCGTGTGGCGCACTTAAATTCTTCAATACAAAACTGAAAGAGATGAAGGGTTTAATAAATAGTAAGTAAGTACATAGGTATTATGTATCTAAAGATGAAAATACAGATGATAAAGTTAAAAATCTTACCGGTGAGTCTATAGATGAGCCAGTTACGAAAGAAGAAGACTAGAAGTAAGAACGGCATCATCCACATCTCGTAGTAGTAGCAGAATGCAAGCCAGACCATCACGCCAAAGCCTGACAGTAGCCTTGACTCCCATTCAAAGCAGTCTCTAAATGGGAAGAGGAATAAATAATAAGAATGGTTTATTTTAAAAGTACGTGAAAACAAGGTGAAAACTATCAAATAGTCTACCCATGGATAGGTTAGAAGAGAAAATTTGAAATTATTTTATTTATCATGATTTAATATAAAATTGAGTCCTTTTATTTAGGTTTCAAAAATGTGATCCAAAAAGATTGTTTTGCGCGAGGTAGTCACTTACTACAATATACGGTCAATAGATATAGGCACTCGTGAAATCTAATTGCTCTTATTCCTTTTCACATAGGAACGGTTCCGTGACAAGGCTCTTTTATGTTTATTTCTGAAATTATTAAAAAGGAAATAGAAAAAAAAACTTTATTTTTGAAGTTGTATCTTTTAGAATTATCACTAGTATTCATTTATTAAAAAAAAATCATTGTTGTACAGCGTGAAACGTAAAAGTTCTATATGTCAGGGATACGTTCCTACGTTAACATATTATGATTGTCAGCACACGCAACTTCACGAGTGTTTCTGGATCTATTCACAGTAAGTAGTGCACTTACTGTAAAATCTTCCCCACTTCTATAAACCACATGATGATAGCTTTCAGCCGCACCACGTTCCTGATGAAGCGATGTCTTTTGAACTTTGCTTCCTGATGCGTGTACTTTGGCTCCGCTGGATTCACTGCCCGAATTGCTGCCTTCAACTAAAAGATTTGTTCAACTTGTTAGTTTTTATTAGGCTCTTGTAGATGACTAAGGATAGTGTCATCTGTAGGGTTTGGCTTACATTTTGCAGAATTTAACATTATTTACGTAGCAGGTTGCAAGCCTGAATACCATTTGCCGTCGCCATTTTAATTATCATTATACGTACAAAAGTTCAATTGTAAAACTTTTTAAACTTTTTTAATTTATAAAATTAGTGCATTAAACTTACCGGGTTCCATATTGCTGTCATTTCTAGTAGTATCTGCGGGAAGTTCCCCTTTGCCCTTGCCCTCATCTTCTTATCCTTCAAGGCATACCATCGCTTCTCCCCATTCCGTATTGTCAGTAATGGAATCGCCAGCTTCCCTAGGAACTCTACCTTGTGGTCGTGGTCTTCATCGTAGACTGTGATCTCTAGTATTGAGGTTATGTCTTTTATAGTACTGGAACAATGCATGGTTGTTTTTTGAGATTTTTGTTTCTGGGTAAAGTTATTAGCTCTTTTTAAAATTTTGTTTCAGCTATTGCGGAAACAAATTCTGAAATTTCGAAATTTGTAGCTCAAATAATGAATCGTACAATTAGGTACTGTTTAACTACTAAAAAACAAATTGGACTTGGAAAAACCTCGCTAAAAGTATTGCCAAACTATACCACCATTATCAAAATCATCGAAGTGTTTACGCGGGTAGTTCCGTTGCATATTTAGTTTATGACTTACAATGTAAATATTTTCATCCAGTTAGGCGTCAGAGTCTTGTACTCCGTATGTGTCTGCAGTCTTGCGTTCCCCAGTTCAAGGACACAGAATGGATCTGACTTCCCTCCAAGGTCTAGAGCTGCCAATCCTTTAGCACCATACACTTTCACACACAACCAACCAACTCCAGCAGACTGCTCGTTCAAGCGATACCATACCTACAGGATAAAGGAATCAAAATTAAACTAGCTTAGTCTGAAAATTATGAATATTTTCTCTTGCTAGGATTATGAAGTGGGAATATGCGGCGACATAGAAGGCCAAAAAAAAACCGAACGAAACTTATACGGACTCTTTTGGGGCACGAAACCGTAAAGAAAATGATGACCCGGTGACTCGGATGATAAATCAATACCATTTCCTTATTATCCAGAGTGATCGAGGGAGACGGCAGTCCTAAAGAAGCGAAACACTACCTTTTTTCTAGAAGTGCTGGTTCATCACATTTTTGATGCATTATAGTTTCGGTATTCTATTGTAGTTTCGGTAGGAATAGTTTATATTCACTTACATATCGCCCTTCAATAATCTCAATATCTCTCTTGTTCTCCCTGTAGCTAGTCAAGTCTGTGATGGTCTCCGACTGTGTTGTGCCGCTGATTGTTAGAAGCAGAAATATGGAGCCGTTCCCGTCTTCTAGATCCTTCCATATGCTGTGGGTCTTTTCTCTTTCTAATGTTGTCAGGTCTATCGTACATCTGAAATTAATTTCAGTTAAGACTTTTACAATGGGGAACTTTTATCTTTGTTTGATTTGGAAACACGATGATTTTGAATAGAAAGAATCAGAGTCATCATTATTGAGACTAGGTAATTCTCTTCCTGCATTGCGATTTACACATTTTTTGATGAATTAATTTGTTGGATAAACTTTGTATTTCGAAAAATTCATTCAATATCAATCAACATTCTGAATGTAAATAAAAAAAAAGACAATCAAATCGATGCATACGAATGAAATGTGAATCGACATGCTGTTCTTTCACGACAATGTAATGGAGTATCCGGTCAACAAACACGGTTTTAGCTATGCTTTTATTTCATGGCTCCATCTCAAATCTAAATTACCACATTCAATGGATACGTGAGTAAATACATCCCACACGTGGATGCTGTTATGACAGATCCATCAAACATGAAATGCTAAAATTAGATTGCCTGCTTTAATCCACTCCACGCGGCTTGTTTACTAAATATCTTCTTCCCTAACAAGGACTATTTTGAGACAAGTTTACCCAAAATTGTTTATTACCTATAATACCTACTTCTACAACAAGGCTGTATGATACAGCCTTATAGCCTGTATCTACATATTCAGAAGTGGGATGTGCCCTGGTCATCATTTGAAGATAATTTTGTAAAAAACTCACCTTCCTAAAAAGTCATCTTTCGTCTGCTTATCCTTGTCCCACACAGTGACTTCTAAAATCTGCTCCTGGTCATCATACAGGTGGAGATCGAACTGCTCCTGCCAGGAAGGATGCAGTGACTTCCACACCACCTTACTCTTGTACTTCTCATTGCCTAATCTGGAAGAAAAATACTATCTTGAAATTGCTACTGGAAAGTTTTGTATGAGATAGTTGGCTAATTCTGATGATGGCAATTTAAATCTACCTGAAGACACCGAGTGAATTTAAATATTGTCAGAATATGCTCATCCGGTAAATTAAGACCCTTATTATTATCTGGCAAACACAGAAAACCATTAAAACGACACAACATTGCAACGTTTCACAACGGCATACCACAACGTTTTCCACATTCACGTTGCCAGGATCAATCTTCATAACTTACAGTATCGGTGCGCATATCCTTGTTCGAAATATCAGAAATAATAGCAAGACAACATTTTTGGAACGTTCCACAAAATGACTTTACCACGGAAGCCACGTTCTGCATACCACGTTTTCCACACGTTCAGGATCACTCACCTAAACTTACAGTAAGGGTCGCTGGAGCGTGTATCCAGGTCCATAGCGGGCAGGTTCTTGGCTTGCACTAGCACGATGGTGACGACAGAGCTCCAGATCTGAGCCTTGAGTCGCTTGTTCACGTCACTCAGTCTTGTGTTCTTCAGTAAGTACTGGAAATACATTTTAGGTTTACAAACCTTTTTTTGTTACGGTACTTTTTCAGTAGATTAGATTCATAAAAGAAGACTTCAAAGTGCCTTGTTTTTAACAACGATAGTTGTAACCGGATCTTTGCTCTTCAAAATTTGAACTCAGCAAGCACAGCTTCATAACACCTTCTCATTAGTTAAATTAACTTATGGTAAACAGAAGTATCATTGATAGTGGAAAGAAAAAAGTTGAGGGTTGCGTTGAGGTCTAAAAGGTGTAAGAATTAGTAAGCAACATATTAATCACCAATTTATTTTCCTCGCTTATAAAATTAGATAAGAAAGGCGCAGTTTAAATCCCTTAGCCAAACTGGTCCAAAGAACTAGTGTCAAGACAAGAAACCTAATAAATTACCTAGATTACGATATCGTTGTTTTTAGTCGTTATTTAGTTTTATGTTGATCAATTAGATGAAAATTACACGCCATAATTCATACTTTTCTAAAATATCTCTTTGTCTGACGAATACCTTGATCCAATATGCCCCTAGGTACTTCATATGTAATCCACTTCCAGTGTGACCCAAGTTGAAGTAGACAGTATAGAATCGAGAAGTACTATGTGAGCTTAATTTGTCGAGGGAATTGCGGTGCTTTCATTCGTGTATCATTCATGATAAATCAATATAAGTACATGTAGTTCTATATACTGTACTGGCTTTAAGTTTGGTTTGGTTTGATGTAAATGATTTATGAAGCAGAGAACAACCTATGCCTACATATAACGGAGAGCTACCAGTGTCTGAAATATCGTAGATATTGACGTAGGCTTGTCCAAAAAAAGGACTAAGACTTTGTTACGAAGGTACAATGTCCAACACAAATATAGAACAGAAAAGCAGTGATTGGTTAAAAAAAAGCGTAGGCTAAAGGCATAGATTGCCTCTCCCTGACTCTGTACCTAACACCTACCTACCTAAAATAAACCACTTAGAAAAATCTTAGGCCTTTACATCTAGGCTGTCATTAATAAACACGAACTAGGGTGGTATTAACGCTAATCCAAAGCATAAGGCTGTAGTAGGTCAATTCAGTATTAATAAACAAAGACCAAGGAAGAACTAAGCTAATTCGACTCTACTCTCGAAATAAGAGTTACTCCTAGGCGCCACCTAGTATAGAGATGGAGTTGGCAGACGTAACACCAAAAAGTTTTAGAAGAATAAAACCTCTTTGAATAAAACAGATTGTCAAATACAAATTATTGTCTATCTCTGTCATTCATATAATTAATGACAGAGATAGACAATATTTTGAATGATAATATCATTCGTTCATTCACTCTTTTTCTACTAATCCCGATGTAAGGAATGTATTACTACTACCAGTTTATTAATAACATCAAAATATTCAACTTGCTCCTTCTTTACTAAAGAAGTAACAAGTCTGAGAGTAGTCTCGTATTAAGCTAGAATTAGGGTAATCTAATTAATAAGGCCGCTATAGTATAAGATGATTTATACAGCGTCAGGAGGCAATCCATGCCTACACTTAACGGGACGCTGTAGTGCCTGGGACATTGTTTGAGATGGATTAGGCTTGCCAAGCACCTAAACCATCCTCTCAGCTCAATCAGCCTGGCCCACAGGAAAGACGACGTGAATACGTGTGGAGCTGTGGAGCTGTGTGGAGCTGCGGGCTTCCTCACGATGTTTTCCTTCACCGTTATGAGCTCGTGTTAAAGCGCATATAAATTTCACGAAACGAAAAATCCATTGATGCGCGTCTTGGGATTCAAACCAACGACCTTCGGATTGAAAGTCGAGGCACACCCCATTCGACCAACACGGCTCTTGAACTTGCTCTTGAACCACTTAGAAAAGATGTGGGTAAAGGCCTAAGTTTAACGAGTAGGTAGCTATGTTTTATAATTGAGCTATTTTTTTTATCAAAATGGGTAATAAATTTCATATTATGTGATCCCCAAGGGGTGGTAGACAATTCTCTGAGATATTTTTGATATTTTTTGATATACGCACGCATACAAGAGGTGAATGAACTTTTGAGAACATTATGCCCAATGCGATCGTGGTCAATGTCATTCTGATGCACTGTATTGACCTTAGCCTTTGAGCTGTTCAATTTGCCAATAACTTATGAGGAAAATACTTCCAAAAGCAAGGTTTACGCGACCTTCAAAGTATTTTACTTCCTGAAATTCAATCTATTATTAGATATTCAGTTTACAAAGCAAATAATTACCTAGAATAACGAAACATTAGGTAAAATAAGTATTATTTACGAACGTAGGACTTATAATTTAATCTGTGGTGATACCTACTATTCTTCGAATAACATAGGCTAGATTAGACGTAGGTACATGTAAATATTTGCTCGTTAATCCTCAGAAATTGTACTTTACTGAGAACTAGATAGTTAGCTCTAATTTTTCATTAATATAGAAGGTTTTCGATGTTTTGCATAAATCTATGGGTACCTTCGGTCTTAAACTTCATTGTCGTCTGTTAGGGTAAAATTAGTTGTTAATTAAATTACATTAATCATGTTGGGTTTCTTAAAACACCGAACGTCAGCATTACACCATTCACCACCAAACACCCATGCGGTTAGTAACACAAACACACAAACATTCGCAGTAAATACCCTATGAAATTTGTTCCCTTCACTCTTCAACCGCGGGAACTTATTTCCGATCCTCTCGATAATCTCCGTGCAGGTGGGGATGGCTGTCGGTTTGTCCAGCTGTCGTCCTGGAAGACTGCCAGCACGAGGTCTGAAGTCTCCTCTGCTGGATCAGTGAAGAAACACATCAAGTCAAAGGCCAATAGTATCGTGGTGTAGCTTGCTTATTGATATTATATCATCAAAGTTAAGCAATGGTCTGGCCGGTCAGTAAGTAGATGCTTGTGGTTTATCAACTGAGAGCTTCCGTGCTTCGGAGCGCACGTTAAAGTGTCGGTCTTGATGGTTTATCAGAGGCCTTGAGCGGTCTAAAATGTCCGTTACCATAACAGTATTTTGGACCAGGCAAAAAGGTAGAAATGTTAATAGTTTTTTCTCCATTTGGTTTCATAAAAAAATTACAAAATGAGTTCGCTTTTTCTGTTGAACATAAATTATGCGCATCGACATACTTCCTTGCAGAACCATCTCACCGATATTCACGGTGAGTAAAAAAATAATAATATAGAGGGAAAAATGTAAGTAAAAAAATAGTATGTTTCCTGTTTTTACGTGAATTAGTGTAGAAGAAAAGAAAACAATAAATTCAAGTCACTATACAACTTCCTAGAATAATTAATGTTGTTTTACGACAACTACTAAAATGACAGAGTTGCGTATTGGCATCACAAGAGACATAAAGATCTAAAATAACAACATAAATGACTCTTTGAATTAGCTAGGAAATATATGAATTACGTGTTTACTAGTAGCAACTGTTTGATACATCAGAGATCGTTGGTTTGAACTAAATCTCAGACCAAATGTGATGCATTCAGTATTTTACGATACAGATGAAAAGTCAAGATTAATGTCTTCAAAATAACATCCTCATTAATATTACAAATCTAAAAGTTTGTGGGTAACTTTGTATGTCTGTTTCAATTAATGTCAAAATGTTGATCCTACGCGAACAAAGCCGAAAGCAGAAGCTAGTACTGTAATTTACTTAGTTTAAGAAAAATAAATACCTTTCATCACTCGAAGATAAGCAGGAGATGCACGATTCACTTGAACTCCTATCATCATCAAACACCAAGTTCGTTGCGGACAAACTTCGTTTATAAAACACGCTATTCCTCTCAATATTTATAAAGTCTTGTGTTATTTCTTTAGCGTCTTTTGTATCTGGTTCATGGATAACAAAAGAAGGAATAGGATTATCAACTTTAAAACTATCAACGGAAGAGTTATCTTCAATTGAATTGTTGTTGTCCTCGGAACTGCGTTCATCAGAAAGATGGGAGATGAAACGTTTGGATTTCTGGATTTCTTCTTTGAACTTTGTTTGGACTTGATCTTGTATGTCTTCCATCCGATCTTGCAGTTTCTCCTGCATTTTCATAAAGCGGGTCTTCAATCGGTCCATCTTATTGTCTTTGTCAGACATTTTCGAAATATTACGCAGTCTGTTTTCTTACTCGAAGCACGTTTAAATGTCTTCCCATAGCATTAGTAAGTTCTTTTATATTGTCATTCGTTGCTCTTTATTTATTTGCTTTGCTTATATATCCTTTTAAAGTTGAAATACAAATACAACATTCTTAAATGAGATGACACTTTGTTTTTTTGCTAGTCTATCTGATTTGAAAATAAATAAGTTTAAGAAACAAACAAGCGGCAGCACTCTTCTCTCACTATCGATACCGTGTATAAAACTAACAACAGCTTGTATTGAACTGCTACCTAAACTTTTTCTTCAATAGATATTTCAAAGCTTTTAAACAATGTATTCTAAGAATGTTTCTGGAGTTTTATTTTAACTAGATTTAAACCATTTGGTACACTTGAGAGAATTAGTACGTTCTCAATTGCATTCTTTGAAATTTTCTCGATTTACAGTGGAAGGTATTTTCAGAAACAACAGTTCGTACAGTGAACTTGAACTGTCCAATCAATTCTTAACTTTATATCCTCCTGATACGGCCCAGAATAGCTTGGATCAGTCAACATGGATATGTTTTGCGAAAACTTTTTGATCTATTTTAGATCTTATGTTAATGGATTAGAGTTCTATTGTGGTTTTGTGGAAAAGGCTGTTTACATCTCCTGTGTTGATCCAGTTAGGGATATTCTGTCTCTGACACAGATGTGCTAATGTAGGTTCTTAATAGCATGTTGTTACTTTTATAGTTTTATGTCACCGTTTTTGTGCTCACCATTTGGTGGCACTTTGGGTTGCTGACGACTCATCATCATTCCCTTGCCTTCACGCTAAGTGGGGTCGGCACAATATGTATTTTTCTTCCATTCGCAGCTATCACTCGTCAACTGTGTATCCACTCCTTTCGCATTCATATCATCTCTCACACAATCCAACCACTTCTTTTTCGGCCTTCCTCTACTTGCATACTCTCCAGCCATGCTCATATTCATCACTCTCAGGGTAAGGTTTTCAAAACTAAGCTTTCAGTTCATTTATTACCACAGTAAGTATATTAATATAACAATACGTTAGGAAACCATCTTATACCTACACCCAACGGGACAATGTAATGCCTAGAAATTAGATAACTTGTGACAGAGTAGGCTTGCCCTCCCTCTTAGCTTGATTAAGCATTACAAAAATGACATTGTCTATGTCTGGGACTTACTAAGCCACGGGTTTCCTCACGAAGCTTACTCGTAGTTCATTGGAAAATTAAATGTAGCAAAACTATGAATCACAAACGTATAAACTTCGGACATCAATTCGATCCTTGCATATTTTTATTGTGTCAAATTAATACCTATAGGTACGAGTAGTACTTACCTAAACAAAGTTTTTTTTATAGCAGATAATGTCCACATGTAACATAGTATTCATACATAATTCTTGTTCAAACACAGTTTGGCTTTGACATACCTTCATTCTTTACTTTGTATGACGACATGTCAGGTCCGGTTATTTTGTTATTAGACACGCCAAGATAGATAATGACCACTCAAGTATACCTATGACAGAGTCTTTTAGATCTACCATATTCCAAGAAAATGTAGGTATTCATAAGAACTAGGTATATTTTTTACAAAAATATTGCTTCTCTATCAAAAAGACGCGATATGCATTTTATAAAATCTACAGGCATTCAAGATTATTTTGAAGACGTCTAAAGGTGGTCCTAAACATGTCTAATTACAAATTTTGCGAGTGTTGCAATTTATTTATTAAAGTCAAAATTAATAGCCATATAACAGCACTTGTAAGTAACTCGTGGTATACCTACTAGCCTGCAGTGAAAGAGTGTGAGTGAACGCCTTAATTTTTACAAAAATATTTCGTCACAAAGAGATTTTGACCGTTTCAAAGAGAAAATAATCATTATGATCCCATGATCATAGCCATCTAAAAATCCGGGGAAAGTCCGGGCATGACATTAATACATTAAAAACCATACCTAAAAATAAAATTCTATACAAAGTGTAACTAGTGTTCTAACTACGCAGGCCTTGAGACAATTGATAGTGTTCATGGTTCTGTAATTAGAAGGCATTAGCTCTGTGGAATCATCATCAGACTCACACCTCGGACACTAGACAAAACATGCAACGGTATAACATATACTATCTACATAATATTGTGATTTTTGTACTCGCTCATCAATGTTTAAAAGTTTCTTTAGGCCAAACGAGCGAATGTTAATGCAATGTTTTTTTTCTTATTGGCGAACGTGGCGGAGTAAAGAGACGGTTGGAAGAATTTGGAGAAGATCGTTGCCCATGCGAATGCTTATACCTGTGCTTATAGGTACCTACTACTACACTCTGACGATTAATCTTGGTGTAGGTAAACAGAGCATGCTCAAGAAAGAAAGAAAGAATGCTCTTTTGCTTGGTTTAACTCTAGTTCTATTCTTTTGGTATATCTATATCCGACTTAGAGCACTTCTTATTCGTAAGAACGCAATCAAGAAATCTAGGGGGCAGTGAGAGAGACTAGCCCCGCAAATTCGCCCTAGCTATACGTAGCATATTCTTTGGAATAGCAATGTAACATACGTATAGGATGTCAAGTCAAAAGTCAAAAAAGCATTTACGCAGGGATCACTTTGAATGATAGACACTCCTAACCTAGGAGTGTCCATCCTATACGTAGCATGTTCTTTGGAATAGCAATGTAAAGTGATCTCAGAGCATCATTATCTGTGCCATGTTGACCGAGATGAATTAGTCCCTCGATATTTTACCTGAAGGTTGAATCCCGGGGGTATATATGGTAGATGTTGCGATGAATTTGAAAGTGTGGATGTGCCAAATATGGCATTTGGATGTACTGTGACCAAGTGAGTTTGTATGAACTAGTGGCCAATAATAATGACGGTGCTTGTATAGGTTCGTGAGGTATTTGTCATAGGAAACACAAAAGTGCTTTGCTGTTCATACCACAAATTCTGTGATGAAAGTTTACCAATGATGTAATTTTAACTATCAAAACTGTGATCAAAACAATATTAGTGATTTAACCCGCAATGTGAGCACCAGGACTTTTATTTCATTGTTGTCGTAAAAAAATCGAAGAAAAATCTAAATCAAACAACATATTTTCTCTGCTCAGTTGACCTTTGCCATTGAGTGGGACATGATAGGTTAACAAAAAAATGAAGGCAAGTATATATATTAATAATAATTACTTAAATAATGCGTTCATTTGCCAGTAGGATCTTGATGCCTTTGTTTGCCAAGGTCATAAGATGACCTACTCATAATGTTAGCTTGTGTGCCATTGGGCTAAATTGATTGTGTCTTATTGCGTCCTTGGTGAGGTCATTAACCCTAATAACGTTATGTTAGTACATTATTCGATCGGATTTGTTAGTGACTCAGAGATGTACCTACATTATATTCATGAAAACGTTTTTTGATTAATCACCAGCAAGGTACATTGTAGGTTTCGAGAAGAACTGTACCAATTTTTTATTGTGCTTTATCAAGAAAAAATGACCATTATTTACTATGAAAGATAATTATATAAGTAAATCAGAACACATGCTACTGCACTGGCCGTACCTACCCTTTGTTTTATATTTATTTATTATGTTTTTTTAATAAATTGAAATTGAAACATAAAATAGTTTTAAAAAGCTCAGCCTCAAGCTCTAATCCGATTAAATCCAAATTAGGTCTAAGTGAGTCTAATCTGTTTGACAAAACATTTTTTTTTATTTATCATCCTGTTCTCTCAATCATAAAGACTGCAAAACAAATCACTTCACCATTTCTCCATAGACATTATTATAATGTCATTTTGGTAACATCCATTAAGCACATTTTCATATTTACTCACATTATTACAAAGCTATTTTGTAATACACATTTTCAAAGGCACATTTTTACTTTGCTTCGTTTAAAACAAGTTTATTCCTTATCTTTGTTTATTTTTTCGCGGTTAAAAGTGCGTGTGCGCAACGCTACGCTCTGAGGCGAACTAAAGTGAAGCAATTGAGGTTACCGTTTTCTGCATTAACTGGTTTGTACATTTCGTTATCAGATGTTGCAGTTTTATAAATTGTTTTGCTTTCTTTTTCTCAAAATAGATACGGATTTTCACAAATCTATTCTAACATAAACAACGTTTGTCTAAATGTAAAAACGTAGGTATTCGTTAATAGATAAATTAAGTAAAGAATGTTGGTATGACTAAATTAAATGTCATCCCTAAGTTTTGTGGCATCTTTTTGGGTAGTTGCAAACAATACTTACATAAACTTAATTTAACTAAAATAAGTAATCTTAGCATGAATGACTAGATTTTACGAATAAACCTAACCTAACCTAACATATATTTGTATAGTATATATACTTTTAGGCCACCGTGCTAAAGCTTAGTTGACCAAAGACAATATTATACACTAAGTTGAACTAACCATTCAGCCAATGGGTACTAATCAACTCAATGGACTCACTTTTAACACGCCATTAAAAGGACATAAAATGTACCTACCTAAATCTAATTTTGCATGACACTTAGAGACCTTACAGATCGTAGATTTTTATCGCCCAATAGTTTAGTCGTGCTTTTAACCATATGAATGCAATGCACAGACTACGACTCACTATCGGCCGATAAAAAGTCTGCAGTCTGTGAAGTCTAACTTGATAATACGGTTGCCTCCCATGGGTTATGGGTGTAGTCACGCTATGCACATCACTATTTCACAAGGTTGGCTGCACATTGTGTTACAAAAAGTGTACATTCAGTCAAATATAACTCGATCCACTATTTTTTCCGGATTAATTATGAGCAACAGTATCGTGATCCTTATGGGGTTTACATATTATCCTGTTTATTTCAGATAATTGTCGTAGGAATAAAATATTTTTTAGGGAAAAATATAAGGTAAGCCGCAAACTCTTTTGCCAACTTAGTGATTGGACACACTGCGAGCCTAGCGCGGTGGCGGGCGCTGACGGCGCGAAGTATCAAAACCAAAATCAAAACGTTCCTGACGCCCCGTGCATTCTGGCCACTATAGCGTTTCATATGTTTGACACTTTGCACAAGGCGACACGGTACAAGTACCTACACACTTTAGCAAATTGGTTACCTACTGTGGCACTTGAAATTTGAAGTACCTACCAGGACAACATGAATGATCAAAAGGTACTCACTTGGTCTTTATCCTCCTGTGACTTCGGCCAAAGCGTGAGGTTCATCACTATCTCGCCCATATCATGTGTTGGTTTTTTGGGGTCGTGTAGGCAGAGCACCAGGTCTTGAGTCCTGCCCAGCTCAAGAGCTGTTAGATCCAGTTGACAGGAGCCCATGAAGTCGTCTTGGAGGCCCCAATCATAATCGAATACCTAGAAGTATAGGGTACAATTACTTGACCGCTATCATACATAATATGAAATGGAATAGAAAAGTAGTTAGTTTATCGTATCTGGTTCATTTCATATAATCAGGCTGTACTTGCAGGCATATTAAAGTTCAGTCTTAGACTAGGTATAGTTAGTATGATGATCCAACATTTTGGTTGCCTTCAAGTTCCAATGATAGAAGATTCAAAAACTCCAAGTCTTCATAAACGTCGCTGACTGTACCTAATACTGCAGAATACAGATAAAATACTCTTATTGACATAGGATTTACATTATATTGAATTGTCGACAATCTCTTTCTCGTCGGCAATTGGAACAGCAGACCAAAGAAACTAATATTACCCCCGCAGTAGGTTTCTAATTTGCTTTTCTAAACTTGCCGCAGTTTCTTTTCCCGTTTAAAAGCATCCATACTTTATTTATCGGTTTTTAAAGCTGCATACTTTATTAAAGCCTTCATTGTTAGAACAAGTTTTAATTAAAACTTTATGCTTCCAATCAACAAACATTCAATTTGCACAAATATGTTTTGTTCGTTTCCTGATAAACTTTTACGGTTATTGCGTTCGAGCTTCCTATATTAATCGGAAACTCGGTTCTAGCTTAGAGCACTAGAAAAAAATAAAATTTACCACGCTATAAGTCTAGTCGGTTCATCTCTACTGCTACTGTAATATTGTATAAGTACGGTTTGCGTCACCAACTGGTAACCATTACAAACCGCTTTACTCAGGGGGTTACCAACTGGTAACGCTGTCCGTACCTAAGTAAAATTACCTAAATACAATCAAGCTCTTACTAAGTTACAACTGATGGTGAGCGAATACCACCACCGCACATGGACAACTGCAGCATCAATAAGAGCTGCAAATGCGTTGCTGGCCTTTGAGGAAGGAATAATTGTTTCTTTTCTTGAAGGTACCTAAGTCGCCCACCTAAGCCTGGAAACTGCTGGCACCAGCTGATTCCATATGTCTTCTGAAGCGCTATCAATGATTTTACTATCAGCGAAAACTTCTTACCGTAATCTTCACAGGTTGAAAGGGGTCTTCAATCGGTACAGTGAAACTCTCATCCCAGACAGGATTCAGGTCTCGGTACACGATTCTGGACTTGTGAAGAAGACGTCCTCCAGCCTTGAACTTGACGTACGGATCGCTGGTCCCTGACAACAGACCTGGTATTCGAACCCAAGACAGGGTAGTTAGAAGAAGCAAAAATCATAAAAAAATAGGAACGCGATAGGATGAGGAGCGTATACCTACAACTATAGGGTTCTATTTCTTATATACTATCAGTTTTGTCTACTCTAGACTATTTCACCAAAGAGATATATAGATACATTGATATGCTACTTGTTTATGCATGTGGAAGTCGTCTAATGGATAACGATGAATAAGAGATTTCGCGTTGGCTGAAATAAACCTACAAAGATAAAATGAAAAATACCTAATCTACTTGAAATAAATGTCTGTTGTTACCACTTCTCTTTGTCGTTTTGAAAGTATACCTGCAGATACAACGAAAAAACATCAGCTCATGATAAAATTCTAAATACACAAGATGCACTCCGCGGTTTTTTAGATGTTGATGATTGATAATAATTCATTGATATAAATAAATAAATAAATAAATAAATAATGCTGGACTTTCCACACAGCATCATCTAGCCCCAAAGTAAGCAGAGCTTGTGTTATGGGTACTAGATGACTGATATACTACTTATATACTTTTTATATAATATTATATATAACAAACATTATATTCGCAGGATATACCACATTATTACATAGGTTAGGTTTATTCGCTATCCCTCGAGAATACTTTACTTTTCTGGCAATAAAAGTAGCATCATGTGCTATTCTAGACTATAATCTATCTCTGTGCCAAACATCGAAATCTGTTCAGCAGTTTTTGTGTGAAAAAGTGACAAACAATATATCCATAAACTTTCGCATAAAATAAATAAATAATGTTGGATTTCGCAAAATATGCTACGGAATACATCAGACGTTCAATTTTCTTTTGCTTTCACAGTATGGATTTACTCAGGATAAATATTCAGTCTATGATCTCCGATGTCAAATCCGCACACTATACAACAAGAGATGCTTATCCTTTTTATCCGAATAATGTGTAAGTTAGGCATCTTTCTTTACATCACATTTGTGAAATAAAGAAGTTAGGTATTCGTTTATGATGGTCTAGTTCATAGGTGAAAGTTCATCTTACGCTACAAAACCGCCATAAATAACATACAATATGAATTATCAATTGACTGTCCTAAATATGCCCCTGAGTGGTGAGATAAACCTAATGCAAGCCACGTTAAGCTTCGAGTACAATATTATCTACAGAAATATGGAATAATCTCGATGTTCGCGTGTGGAGGAAACTTGGAGGAAACCTTGCAATTTTAATGACGTTGCTTGGACGTGGATTTGACAGCATTGTGCTGAGAGCTTTATAAAAGTGTAAGCATTCCTTGAGCTAGGTATGTACCAAGGAAAATGGACGCAAATGTTACAATCAATGATAATATTTTACTCGTTACAATCTAACAAGCTCATATATTATTGGAACTCAGACGCTGGTTTGTGTAATTTTTTTAACAACTAAAATCAGGCGAGTTGTCTCAATTCTTTAATGAATTTAGAAGTACTTACACTATGACACAGAATTGTTTTTTTTTACGTGAAATATGTTTATCCCATATTTGCTTTTTGAGCGAGGTATACCTACTGTCTAAGAGTTTATATATACCGTATGTTCCTACTGTTAGATGTTGGTCAGTACATGCGATTATGTTGTAAGTAATGTAAGTTGACGAATAGTTAAGTAATTTGAAAGAGCTCTGGAAGCGTTTTACGAGTTTGGGCTCGTAAAAACTTAGCTCTATATAGGCACCTTATACAGGGTGTAAAAAGTCGTCACACCTCAGTTCGGTCGGTAGTAGTCTTTTTACACTCTGTATATTTTATAACTACAAAATTTGTTAGGGGTGAGCAAAGGCATGGGTGAAACTAAAAATACATGCAAAATATGTGAAAATAACTACTTACTAAATAATACGATTGTTACCTATTGTGTATGTGTTCCGTGGAAGCGGTAAAAATAGTGATAATTTAGTCCTTTTTGTTATCGAGTGCCTAGGTTACAAGTATGAAAAAATATTCACTGATAAAGCAAGTAGGTATCTTAAAGAACTTTTTCCCGTGTCATCTTGTTATGAATTAGGCTCTAATTTAATAATAATACCTACAAAAAGGTATTATCATAATAAAACACATCCCTCTATAATATTGAGATCCCTAATTTCCGGCATATTGTAAACTGCATTGCAAAATCACGCCTCGTTTGGTAGAATCATAACATTTTCAGTGTTTGAGAACTAGTGAGCATGATTTTTTGCCATTCAAATCTTTCTGGCGTTCACAATGTTGTCTAAAAGTGATTGTCTACTCGTGCATGATTCAAATATAAAAACTTAATGTGATAAAAACTGTTATGTTTGTGATACTGTGATGAATTGAGTGCTTCTGTAGGTGTGAAAAACCTAATGAAAAATTTAGGTTATTTTAGAGGAAAAATTTACCCACTTTGAATACGCGGGCTGAAATCTATAGTTGGTACATAAATAACGCATTATATTTTTAACTAAGTCGTAGTTCTGTATTATGTACCATAATGATCAGTGTTATTACTTTCGATCTCCAGAAATGGTAGACAATCTCTGATAGGTATACATTTTTCGATTTCTACATACTTAGTTTAATTTGTAGATACCCAACCTATCTACAGGAAAAGTTTATCGACATCGTCTATTCCCACTGATTGCCACTCAATTTGAGACACTGTGTAATATGTTGTAGTGATTGTGAATTGGCCTGTATTGTATTACTTAGTAGGTAAAATCTTGTTGGTGTAATTGTGCCTACGGTGCATATTTTTATTCGCAGATGAAACTCACCGTTTTTATCCATAGCCACAAGGTTTTGTCCTCGTTTCAAATGTATCTTCAGCTGGAAGAAAGCGTGCTGTCTTAATTGCTGTTCTCTAAGCCTTTGACCTTCATCCGGCTCCTGAAAGACATTGAAATAAGTTCAAATATCTCTTAATTTGTTTGTTTAAAACGTCATTTACACAATACCACTCTGGCATACCATTCTTGCCTCTTGTTTTCTCAAACACGACGGAGCAAGGGCTAATATTCTGTGGCAAGAGGCAAGAATGGTATCGTGTGAATGGCGTATAACAGAGTCGATTGAATATTAATAAGCTCTTTGATATAGAAAATGTTAAGTTGTTAAACTTTACATTTTAGATGCAATTCAGAACGAAAGTTGCTATGAAACTTTGAGTAGGGGAATTATTTTCCTTTAATAAATAAGTATAAATAATCTAAGTTCGGCAGTAATCTATAGGATGTTAGTAGATGTGATGCCAAACTACTTTTTGTAAAAACATATCTAGGTTTAGCTTTGTTTTCTGATATGACTAACAGAAATCATAAAAGTTTATCACTGTTAGATTCACTGCCAGCGCCCTGTGGGTTCTTTGGAACACTTGACTTTTCTTTACTACACTAGTGGTTGTTTCTAGGACTTACGGCTGGAGAGTTTCACGCGCGTAAGCACTGGCGCGTAGTAATTTATATTGCGTCCAGATGCCGCGTTTTACGTGCGTTTCTACGCGCATTGCGTCTGGGAGAGACATCGCAGAAAACGCGACGCAGCATCTGGAGTGCTTACGCGCGTGAAACGCTCCATCTGGGCAGGCTCTTAGGCTGGACTGTATGGCAGTCAGTCACCAAAGCTTTTATAAAAGAGATCGTAAGATGAGTTTTTAACTTACTAATTGTAATGAATCTGCAGGTGGACCTCGCGGGTAGTGCGCGGGAGTCCCCGACGTGGATGGTACAGGCTCGTTCGACGACTGGCGAGTCATTGATAGATCTGTTGACAAAATACCATTAATTATAATTAACCAGAAAATACAAGCGGCCGGGTTATTACGTAACAGGAAAAGCAAAAATCATCATCATTAATCGAAAAAAAAAACACTATTTTTACAATACCAGGCAGCCGGACGATAGATACGTATGCCCATAGTAAAATACTACGACGCGTTGAACACAAGCAAATTTTGAAGATTTTTTTATAAAAAAGCGTTAACTGCGCATCGAAATGGCTTTACGAATGCTTACCCTAGATCTTTAAAGTGTATGTACCTACACCTACACAAATACGGTCTACACCAGAAACCAACTGTGAACATTGCACCTCAGCGGGTTTGAAAAAAAATGAAATTTACAAAGGCAAAGCTAAAAAATTCATACAATCAGTGTTTATGTAAGTATACAACTATTCCCTGGAAGAATATATACGAGTATAATAATATATTCTCCAATACACGAAGATTTGTACGCAAGTGTAGGATGGGCATAAAAAAGGATGAAAAGAAACGTGTTCAGCAATTTCATTGAAGGCACAACATTACCTATGAATAGGGAGCGGGATGAATTTGCAATGCTTTCTCCCACTGCGGTTACGAATCATGTTTTTTTTTTGAGTTCCATAATCAAAAAATTAAAAAAGGAGACCTTTGCCTAAATAAAAAAAAATACCTACCTATCATCATTAATTCTTCTATACCAAAATCATTAGGAGACAGAGAATTCGCATCAAAGTGAACATCAAAACTTTTAGTCGTTCTCCATCAACGTAGCGAAAGTAAATCTCTCTCGATTGACTATTTAGGTGAAGTATAGTTGCGTCAATAAATTGCTACGGAACACTTCAAAGTTTATCCGGAACGTACTTATTAGGGTTTTCCGGTTCAAGAACTTTTCAACTTCCCTCGTCGACGTGTCCTTTTCACACGAAAGGTTTATGCAATCTGCTAGGAAGGTTTTGCTAGCTGTCTTTAAAAAAACATGATCACGATTGTACTGAGCTACAACCATGTGGTTTTTAAAAAGAGAGTTAATAGGCACCTTCTGGGTAAGCTCGCTCCATCGTAGACCTCACTCTTGCCTGTGTAAGTTTCGAGATCAAGAGATGACTCATTCATCATTAAAAAAGACGTGTGGCACTCGGAGACTGCCGCGGTAAAGCTATTGCATAGCATTTTTTATCAACTTATTAAGTATCACCGCTGTGCCGAAACGTACGAAATTTCTGGATTCGGTCTCCACGCTCAAGGCCCGCGATAGAAGCTATGCAAAAGCTTAAAAAAAAAAGATGAATCAACAGTCGATGATCTTTTTGTATCGGTCTTTAGATTTGGTAATTTTAAAAGCTCAACCGTGAATATAAATCAATTTTTAATATTGGAAAATTATATTTTTGTAAGATAACCGATTTAAAACATATTTTTGTTGTTAATAATTATAAATAAATAAATAAATAAATAACGCTGGACTTTTTCACACAGCATCATCTAGCCCCAGACTAAGCAAAGCTTGTACTATAGGAACCAGATAACTGATATACTACTTATATACTTTTTTTTTCGTAAATACATACATAATATACATAGAAACACCCAGACCCGAGATAAATATTTGCAGATCATACAAACATTTATCCCGCGGCGGGGATCGAACCCGCAACCTTCTGCGTCCCAAGCGGGCTTTCACCCACTGTGCCACAGAGGTCGTCAAAAAAAATTATGTAATCAAATCATCAAATCGAAGTTTAAAGTTTAACTAATAAAATAATTGATGTCAGTTAGTATGTGAGCTCAGTAACCCTACTGAGCTTTATTTTCCGCGCTGTAAAGGTGCATTTACTGATTTGCTAAGCTAAGATAAGTGCGATACGATATCGTATCAGTTGAAATCGCATCGTGTAAATTCACCTTAAGTCGAGAGTCAATTTCCACCCAGAATAAAGTTCGTGTGATCAAAAACATGTTTGTTCTAAATCTAAATGTCTAAAACCCTTTCTAGTAACACCGTGAGGCGTATGATATCTAATTACAGTTTATGTAAGCTGCCTGTTAGAAAATTGAATTTCAAAAAGCTTAGACTTAAGTCTCGACTTTCAGACGGAGTCATGTACTCAAAGGTACTCATTGGAGTGAAAAGGGTACAAAGACGTAGCTCGTTACTCGCTCTGATGGCTAAAGAAAACACCGTTAGGTACACAGTCGTAGTATTTACCCTCGCTTAAAAATACACCGTTTAAGCATCGCGCATCAGTTCACCAAAATACCAAAATTTAGGGATTGTTTTTCGAGAATTCACTCTATTACTCAACACAAAATATCAATAATATGCAATAATCCATAAAATCTTTTGTTGTCTTTTCAAAGAGACAAAAAAGTACCCCTAATAAAAGTGAACAAGGTAAAGATGATTGTGTGGCGTAAAATTTAATGAATGAATATTAGTATTACCGTCTTTCTTCCGGAAGAGGCGCATTCTTCGCCACTTCCTAACAGCAGCTTTCAGCCTCTTCATCAGCCATCAGCTCAGCTGACGTCATCCGCACTTCACAGTCACTTCACTTGTCATTGATATCATTATGCACTATCTCATATTATACACTAATGTAACAAAAGTGCTGCGCCACAAGGGGTATGGCGCCACTGAAAACCAGCGCTCCAACACTCTCGAGGTGTTGGAGCAAATGCTGAGGGGTAGCCGTATTTTCACCCACTTAAAATTATGTAGATTTAAGTACCTATTGTAACTGTTGTATATGATGTGGAGAAAATAAAACTTTATTCTATTCTATAAAATTAATTCCCTTCACTTCCCTTCTTCCCCCAACATATTTAAATGAGAAAAATAGATAAATATAGATTTTGGTTAACATGAGAGGAGCTTAAAGCCTTGTTGTTGTTACTAATGGATAAATAATAGATTAGTTAGAGATTATTTATTTTGCTTTATATCCCCCTAACAGTAGAATAAGTTATAAGGTGTTGATCCCAAAAAAGATTAGGTATAATGAACTTGATTCTCCTGTCATCCTGGGATATGCTAAAAACGAATCGGGATCAGAAGCGAATGAAATCTGATCCCGTGGTCAGGGGAAAAAGATCCTTAATTTTTACGAAATGTTAACTATGTTGAAGGTGAGTTCCAGACAAAAAATGGGGCAAAATTAAGGCCATTCCCATTTACACAATCAAAAAAATCTAATTAAAACTTAGCTCAAACAGTTGCCTAGGGAATGGAAAGAACGCAAACACCCCAGTTTTGTACTAAATTCTCTAAAGAGGAAATTAAAAATTCTCTAACGCTGAGTATAAGATAAACTAGTTTTTTTTAAACTAGAGACAATCGTACTATGCGTGACTGAAGTCTTCTTTTGATTTATGCTGTATTCGTCCCGCGGAAGTTCGGACCACATCAAAAAATTTGCGTTCATCCTACATTGTATGCCGAATTCGGGCCACAACACATTTTATTTCAAAAAAAAATCATTCGTCCCTTTTTTTAGCTCCACATTCGGCCCAAGTTTTGTCGTGTCAGTGATCGTGTCACATTTTTTCGTTCTCATATTTCGATTTCAGAAACAAAATAATTGATTTGAAATAGAGTTTAGATTTTATACCACGATTATAAGTTTGAATGAATGAATGGATGTATGAAAGTTTTTTACTCACACTGAAACGGCTGAACCGATTTAGATGACACTTTGAACAGATGTAGGATGATAGTATAGGTAAAATGGTGGTACCAAGCAAAACAGCAAGCAGTAGCTAGTCCATATTCCATACCCATATTTATAATAATAATATTATGAATGTCAAAGTTACTATCTGTTTGTCTGTTTGTTACCTTTTCACGCCCAAGTCTCTGAACAGATTAGGCTGAAAATTGGCATGGATGAAGGTCGTATCCCAAAGATGGACATAATCTACTTTTTATCATGGAAAGATGAATTCTCGAGAGTCCGCGGGTCAGACCGCGGGAGCGCAGTTAGTATAAAATAAATGCCTTTTGAAATTGACTCAAACGAGGAAAACTCCAGTGAGACAAAACCTTCGAAGTGAATGCGACGAAACCACTAATTACGCTAAGCTTACAAAAGTTAAAGTTAACTGAGTAAATACTAATTAGCATTTTTATTTCGGGCTTTAGTAATGTCTAGAAGTTTTATGTTGGCATCTTAACCCAGCTTTGTTTGAAAAAGTAAACTGAATTCCTTCAGACGAAATAATATTAATGTCTATGGTTCCACAGAGCGGTAGATGCGGAGATATTTAGACAACCATGTAGATGAAAAGTCAGTGTAGGTAGTGTAGATGCACAAAATTGTTTCTGTATGCGTAGGCTCAATAACGCTCCACGGACGAATGAGCTTACGCACACAGAAACAAATATACGCACACAATTAAGACTAACCCGCCTTCGTAGATAGAACAACCATAACACACTCCAAAGCACAGAATTCTATTATAGTAGTTTATTTATATCACGCTCCGAAGCACAGAATTCTATTATAGTAGTTTATCTATATCACGCTCCGAAGCACAGAATTCTATCATAGTAGTTTATCTTTAACACGCTCCGAGGCACAGAATTCTATCATAGTAGTTTATCTATATCACGCTCCGAAGCACGGAATTCTATCATAGTAGTTTATCTATAACACGCTCCGAAGCACAGAATTCTATCATAGTAGTTTATCTATATCACGCTCCGAAGCACAGAATTCTATCATAGTAATTTATCTATATCACGCTCCGAAGCACAGAATTCTATCATAGTAGTTTATCTATAACACGCTCCGAAGCACAGAATTCTATCATAGTAGTTTATCATTTCTCTGCTCCGAAGCTAAGAATGCAATGGAGAACTCGAGGGGGAAGAGATTGGTGTAGGCCAAGGAGTTTCCATTATACGTAGTATTTATTCTTTGCCTCTACGATGCTCTACGTCTATGCTACGAAGCTACAGCTATGTAGCACCGTAGCACTTTTACGTATTCGCGCTAGGTTGCATTTTCCATTGCAATTTTTACTTGATACAAAAAGATTTCAACATGAAAGGTACTCTTTCAAACGAATTGAGTTTTTTTTACTATTTAGGTGTTCGAGCCTTCAGGCTTGACCCAATGAGATTACCCTTCTTGTACATCAGCGCCATCTAGTAGTTTTGTGGTGGAAACCTATAGAGAAAACGTCATCGTGCTGGAGTTGGTGGTGGGGGGTCAGCGCGGCGAGGCTTGTGGAGAGCCATTTTGTGTCAGTACGCTTTTGAATTTCGGCGTCGTCAGTAGTATAAAAAAAAAAAAGTGAAAAGTGAAATAAATAAAAAGTGCAATCAAGGTATGTACTACCAATTATTAAAAGTGTTATATTATTTTCAGCAGAGCGAAATTTACGAATCTCCTTAGTTTGTTAAGGAAATGATTCGTAAATGAATCGCTGCTACGTTGCTCACTCAGAGGGTATTTTGGGTTAAGTTATCCTAGCGATTTCTTGCCGTCGTCTCGCAATGAACGACACACCTTTTTAAGGTATAACCCATATTACAAAGCCTTTTCTAGGCCAAGTAAATACCACTGAGAATAGCACGCAACAACTACCCGCATTTTTTCGACCGAACAGAAAAACGGGACCCAACGTCCGTCGTCTCGTTGATACGACCGGCGGCGTCGGATAAACGTGCAAGTCTGCATTTATCAGTCGTATCACAGACCTAAGCCAGGTCGTATCAACCGACGTATAGACTCACGGACATTCTATTTATTCGACACGTCCTGTCGTATCACAAACCTAAGTCAGGTCGTATGAACCGACGTATAGACGCACGGACATTCTACTTATTTGATACGTCCAGTCGTATCAAAAACCTAAGCCAGGTCGTATGAACTGAGGTATAGACGCATGGAAATTCTACTTAATCGATACGACCAGTTGTATCACAGACCAAGTCAGGTCGCTTTAACCGTTCCGTCGTATACCTAACCATTATTCTGTACTTACAGATCATGGCTCCAACACTAATGGGCAGCCTTTGCTCCCATCCCGTCTCTCAAGAGGACCAACTGCCCTACCAAAGGTTCATCGATACAATAGAAAGCAACTATCCGACGGATTGGAAAACCTGGGAAGTCGAAAACCTTACATATACCGATTTGTTCGGAAAATCCCTATCATCTAGGGTGGAAGCAAAGCTAAGATTCGCGATCCCTACGGCAGAATTGACAAAGATCTTCTCGCCTGAAGATTCCTATCTTTCTGAAAAGAAATACCGGTCCATCAAAAGAAAATTATTGGAATGGCCTCTGGGACGAGCTACACTATATTCACCACACAATGTGGCTGAAAGGGTTCACGTAAAGTCATATGATCAGTTCATGGCTACCGTAAAAATTCTAAAACCCAGTCTCACATCAAGAGAAGTAGCCTCGGACAGCTCGCAGAGAAAGAGAAGTTCTAGTTCTCAAGAGAGCGTAGTTTCTACGAAAATACAACGCACAGAATTAAATGTGCAGAATCATCTTTTTGAAAAAATGATAGAGGTTCTGTCGAGTCAAACCAAAGCTATCGAAGACGTATCAGCTAAAGTCATATCTCTGACGTCGAACTGTGTACAAAATGAATCCGAAGCAAACGAGTCTTTTGAGTCAATGGAAGATGCTACTCAAACCGACGAGGGTTTTCAACCACCGTCATTTTGCGCTATGTTAACATCAACTATGTTAAATCATAGCCCACAAAACACTTCCGAAGAAATCGCACTAACAGCTCAAATAGCAGATGCACAAAGAAAACTGGCAGAGATCTCAAACGCGAAGATCACTGATCCCTTCGACTGTGATTTCTCGCCAAACACTAAGGAAGCTGAACCTAAACTAGCAAAAGCTGATCCCCTTATAGCCGATCAGGGCCGCAAATGCCAACGACTTGGGGACGACGGATGGAAAAACGTTCGATACGCAGATGTGCAAAAGATTCTCCATGCTACTCCTGTCTTTGGACACCTGAAGGTGAACAGCATCTTTATTTATTTATTTATTTATTTATTTATTATTATTAGGAAAACCAACAGCTAAATTAACTTAATTAGGCGAATTTATATAAACAGAAAGCCAATTATAGGTTCTCACGTTTAGAGGTAGCTTAGCGAAAGAAAGGTAGGAACAGAATGAAGGTTAACTAAAATTTGGAATAGGTACATACAACAGAGAAATACAAAAAGAAAAAACTAATAATAACACAACCACTTAAAGAAAACGAAAACTAAACAACCTACACTACTCGTGATAACAAATTAGGTAAATGAAGGTATGTTACACAAATATAAAAATTATGTCTACATTAATTTGTACTACAAAAAGAACTCACTGCTAATTTGTTGTCTAGCAGACCTGACACTTGAGCAGAACAGGTCCAAATCAAAATGCTTACACAACTTATTGAAATTATCGCTCGCTCTCCACAAATAAGCGTTTTGCCTATAGTTGGTTCCAACTACAGGAGTAAAGATGGGAGGATTAAATCTAGTGATTTTAAATGGGACATTAATATTGATTTTACCTAACAATTCCGGACAACTGATAGTGTTGGAGGTAATCTTCAGTAGGAACAATAGGTCAGCTATTTCGCGTCGTGTCGAAAGTGGGAGGAAATGGAATTGTTTACAGAGGTTGAGGTAATTAGAAGAATCATATGGAATTTTGAGACGAAAACAAAGATACCTAATAAATTTTAATTGAATTCGTTCTATTCTGTCAATATAAATATTATAACGAGGGTTCCAGACTTGGGATGCATATTCAAGAACACTACGGACATAGGTACAATACAGAATTTTAAAAGTCTTAACTCTATTAAAATCAACTGAGCTCCGCATAACAAAGCCCAAAGCTCTGAAGGCTTTAGAAACAATAGTATCAATGTGAGTATCAAAAAGAAGTTTGGAGTCGTGCAGTACTCCCAGATCTCTAACGGAGTTAGATTTATTTAGCGTTTGCTGTTTTAGCGAATATGATGATACGATTGCATTTCTTTTTCGTGTAAAACTAACAACCGAACACTTTGATGGAATTTAGATCCAGTTTATTGGCGGAACAATAGTTATCGAGTCTAAATAGATCTGCTTGAAGTTGAGAAACATCGTTAGGTGATTTGATAATCTTATAAATTTTCATATCATCCGCGAAACATAAAAGGTGGCTATTGAGAAAGCATTGAGCGATGTCATTCACGAATATTAAGAAGAGCAAGGGACCTAGCAGCGAACCCTGGGGGACCCCACTAGGAATCGAAACCCAGCTTGAAATATAATTGTTTACCACGATAGCCTGAGATCGGTTCTCAATATAAGAGGAGAACCATCTGAGCAAGTCACCTCTTATTCCGATATTTAGAAGTTTGGACAACAACAGTTTGTGATCTATCCTATCAAACGCCTTGCTGTAATCAGTATAGATCACGTCTACTTGGTGACCGTTGTCCATAGCCTCTGTTAAGAAGTCATTGAAGAGAATCAAATTAGATGTTGTAGAGCGGCCTTTGAGGAAACCATGTTGAGATGGATGAAAAGAATTTTGAAGCGCACTGTAAATTTGGTTATAAACAATCCTTTCAAAAAGCTTGGCAATAATACAAAGTTTCGAAATGGGCCTATAATTGCTAACATCCGTTTTGGGACCTTTTTTATGAATAGGTGATACAAACGCAGATTTCCATATAGCAGGGAGAGTACAACCAGATAACGATTTTTGAAAAAGTAGGGCTAATGGAACGCAGATTGAGTCTGCGCAGCTTCTAAGAAATATTGGGCTTATATGGTCAGGACCCGCTGATTTGGAAGTGTCCAAGTTGCGTAATAAAATAAGAACCTCGTCAACCTTAATTTCAATACTACAAATATCATTGGTGACGTGGGTGCTGTGAGCCTCAGGCTGAGAAGGGCTAGGTAGCTGGGTGTCCGAGGACAAAAAAGTAGAATGAAAATACTTAGAAAACATATCACAAATAGTCTCTCCAGTTGATGCCGTTGAGCCAAGGTGCGTAAGACATGTTGGAATTCCATTAGATTTAGATCGACTTTTAATGTAGGACCAGAACTGCTTAGGTTGTTTTTCAATACTATTTTCAATTAAAAATATATGATTGCGGTAGCACTGACTTTCTAATAAGTGAGCTCTGTCCCTTAGTATTTTAAAACTTTCAAGATCAGATCTCATGCCATATTTATTATATTTTTGAAGGAACTTGTATTTTTCCTTTAATAATTTGACTAATGAACGAGAGTACCATTTTGGGTAGGAACTATCAGAAACAATCTTAGTCGGGATATACTGCGATTTAAGCTCACCCAATACCGAATAAAAATAATCCACTGCTTCATCCAGCGATCTAGATGAAAATTCAGTATCCCAGTCAATATTACAAATATTCGAATTAATTGCAACATAATTGCCTTTATTATACATATACTTATTGAATGACTGTGTTTTCAGACAAGGGACCTGTAGAAAGTTCGCGGTGATTAATACAGGTTTGTGGTTAGGGTCTAAGGGGACGAGGGGGATGTGACATTCAGTTACGCAGAGATCTTCATTTGACCAAACTAAATCGAGGAATCTACCAAGTGAGTTACAAACACCGTTAAACTGACGAAAATTATGAAATGTCATATCGTCTATGAGTAGGGATTCAATAGCACTAGAGTAGGTAGGTATAAAATACGAGTTCGATGGTAACCAGTTAATATTCGTTAGATTGAAATCACCTATTATGATAAATTTATCTGAGGGATGTGAAATTACTAAATCATTTAGTTTATTAAGAAAATTTTCCAATTGTTGGTTAAAGGTATAAAATAGATTTTTAGCACATAAGTACAAACAACATAAGTGAACCTTAACACACAGGTTATTCGATTGTTTCAGTGAGATGGTAACCCATAAATCCTCTGCAAAAGATTGGAAAGAGGACTGCGCTATAGTAGGAATGTGTTTACGAATTGCCACAAGTACCCCCCCTCCATACTTCTGTTGAGTCAGACTGTAATCGCGGTCTCGCCGCCATACCACGTACCTATCATCAAAAAGTTCAGAATTCGCTATACTATCCAAAAGCCAAGATTCCGTCACCACAATAACATCATGTGAACTTAGACATAGATTACGATAAAAAGTAGAAACCTTAGTACGAAGCCCTCTTACGTTTTGGTAATAAATATTTAATTTGTTTATGGTCGTACTACCCATAATTGACACCACTACATAACATTATTGTAAAAACATAACAGTAAATACTTAGAAGGTGTGAATAAAATAACAAATTACAAAAGATTCCAACACAATCAGTCATTTCAAAACTTATCAAAAATAGAAAAAGAAGTGAGCAATATTTGAAAATAGCGAGCGCAAGTCGAAAGTATGCAATTATTGCTGATAGAAAAATGAGGTAGTCAATAGCGCAGCGAGTAAACGGGTTCTGGTCGGCCGCTCGAGCGTCAGCGCTAGAACAATAGCGAGTGAGTCGAACAGATGTTGTAAACATTTTTAGCAAAACTTTAAAAATGTTGAGTAACAATTGATTAAAGTTAAGTAGCACAAATAGACAATTATAACCAGCGGTAAGCAAAGCAAACAAGATGCGTAAATTAGTACAGTATATGAAGTCATTAAGACAGCCTAAAAAATCTTGTTTAAATCGCGGTCATGGCTCACAATAAACACGGGAGAAGTGTCATTCTTGCGAACATGAATCTTCCCGTACTTGACCCATACATAGTTGAAATTCTTCTCTTTTGCTAAAGATTTAGTTTTATTGAGAAGAATCTTTGTCTCCGCGTTGAGATGATCATTAATGTAGATACGTCGCACTGAGTCACGGAACCCAATATCCGGAGCTGCTAGGGTCTTGCGGGCTCTCGCTGCTGCCACGAACTCCTCCTTGATATAGCGATTCGTAAAACTAACTATAATTGATTTGTCCTTCGAGCCATGCAGTGGAACTCTGTAGAAGTAATTGATTTGAGCCTTCGGTAATGGAATGTCAATTACTCTGCTTATCTCTTCCACTATGGAGAATAGGTTCTCGTCCTTCTTGAGAGGGACCCCTTTGATCTCAATGTTATTGAGACGGGATCGCTGGTCGGAGGCGGATAACTCAACCTTCAGGGCTGCAACTTCCTTTTCAAGATGGTCGATATTTGCCTGCATACTTTCCACCATCGAAACTCTGCTTTCCACCTCATTTATTCTGGTAACAAAGCCATCTAGGCGACTCCCCAGAAATTCACAGCTTGATTTGAGTTCCATAAGATCATCCTTGATCAGCTTAACGTCTTCGACGAGAGAGGGCAAGCTTAGAAGTTGGCGTTTCAGGCCTCGTACCTCTTTGAGGACCTCTTCAAGTGAGGCGGTACCCGTGGGCGCCTCTGGAGCAGGAGATGAGTTTCTGCACGAAGGGCATTTCCAGGAAGCTCTTTTTTCCGTGCCCATTCTCCTCCATGTAGTTTCCGCAACTTGTGCGCAGCCAAAGTCCAAATGACTTCTACAGACACCACATTGCACCCCGTCATTAAAGCTTAACGCACATTTCGCGCACTTCATCTTCACGAGGAAAAAGGTTTAGAATCTATGAAAGTTGTATAACTCTGCAATACGTGTTCACCTTAGGAGTGCTCGCACCGTACTGATCTTGGCCACCAATACTCCGTCTTGGACATCTCTTGGCCAACTAGAAAAGACAGATCTGAGTTTGGGTGCAATTACCTACGGGCTACTACTCCAACGAAAAGCCTTTCAAGACACATGCAAAGACTTGGATCCTAAAATCCGACAAGAGATTCAGGAAAAATTCCTAGCGAATGACTGCCCGTTCAGGAAATACTCGGATGCTCTACTCCAATACACATGCGGTAGAAGAGCTGAAGTCATACAATCTCGACGTGAGACATATAAGCCAAGCAACAAAGTGCTCAATGACATCCTCCACGACATTCCACCGTCGGACACACATCTTTTCTCGGAGGAGAAAATCGCTGAAGTTATAAAAGATCAGGGAGGAGCGCATAAGTTTTTTCCACGCAAAAACAACTATAAACCAGGAAAGAAGACGCTCCCCTCGAAAAATACTAAGACCCGGCGTGACACAAACACAACAAAATACAAAAAGCCATTTCAAGGCACCAAGAACTTTCGGAACAAACAACAAGATTCTTCCAGTAAAAACAAAACCACCCAAGGTGGAGGGAAGAGATCTTAAGGTCAGTTCATTTTCCGCTGGTCAATTGAGACACAAAACTAATCTATGGGACTCCTTCAGGGCACCAACTACGATTCTAAATATTATAAAGGGTTATCGAATACCTTTTATTTCGAAACCACCCTTGACAAATTTACGCTTATCAAGTTTAAGAACGCACGACCATGCACCTTCAAAAACTATGTCTCAACAAATATCCCACCTATTGCAAATGGGCGCTATCTCTATGAATCAATTCGATCGTGGATATTTGTCACCAATTTTTTGAGAGAGAAATCGAACGGGTCCCACAGATTAATTGTTAATCTTAAGCATCTAAACGATTTTGTATATTCGCCAAAATTTCGGTTGATAAGCCTTCGAAAAGTATCTCAAACTATACAGGAGAGAGACTTTATGGTCAAAATCGATATTTCTAATGCATACTACCACATCCCAGTGAGTACTACGCACAGAAGATATCTCTCCTTCGCCTACGATAGTAAGATCTATAACATGACCTGTCTACCATTCGGACTTTCTAGTGCCCCCTCAGCCTTTAGTAAAATTTCAAACTGGGTAGCGCTACTAATGCGCGAAAAAGGAATAAGAACTATTGTGTACTTGGATGATTTTCTGTTACTGAACGAAGATGCTAATCTTCTCTCGCAACTGGCTATGTCATGCTATTGTAATGCTATTTTCCCTAGCCTGATAGGGGTAGATAGGGGAAAGGGTAGGTCATACAAAAATAAAGAATATTTCACAAAAACGAACCTAACTTTATTACATACATTAAGTACACCAGAACATTATATAAGAACCTCCACGCTAACAAACAATAAGACAACAAGAAACAATAGAGAGATTATAATAAAATAAATACCTAATGATGTGATGTCGACAAAATATAACTTCTTTTAGACCTACTCTTACATAGATAAAGGTAATTTATAGTAGGGTTGGTGATCTGCCTTGACCTTTGCCGAGGTAGCAATAGATACAGATGAAAACTTGTCCGAACACTTTTCACACTCCGGGACGGGATATGGTTAAAACGTCACGGTGGAATTCCTTGGATAGAGTCAATTTTGGTTAGTAGGAAAATCTTCGCACGCACCCTAGGTTAAATGCTTTTCCCATACATATAACTCACAGTACTCTCAAATTCACAAGGGTAGAAGCTTGTGCTTTGAAGGTTACGGCGACGGAATCGCTCCCAAGGCTTGACGGAAGATGCGGCAAGCGGAAGTAGGGCTGACTGCAGCTTCAGCAGGCAAGCATCAAGACGAGAAAGCAGCAGGGCGGGGCTGATGGCCCGCGCGGAGTCTTTGAACACGTGCCACGTGTTCAGCTGGTAGGCAGGAAAAGACAAAAAACCTCTTTCTCAGAGGTCGTATAAAATTCACTTATGAAATCCGGTTGTAGGCCACGCCACAGTAGGTACAACTCGGCGACAAACTCAAAGCTCCAATTAATATATTTAATAATTTAGTTAGCAGACGAATCGCTTTTTCCAACTCATACGCAAGCAAAGCAATCAAACCTCAGCAAAATGGCGTCAGTCCAACCTCAATCCAATCCTTCATAGACGTCAAGTTGCCTGTCAGACTGACATTGACAATTGCACAGATAGCAAATATGACATGACTGAAACATTTCCCTAATAATACAGTGTTGCTAGACTTAAAAATTTATTATATTATAACCTATCTCGCTGCCGCCAAGGTTTGAATCTGGCAGAGGACAGGACAAATCAAAAATGGACCGATTCACAATACCATTGTTAAAATCGGACGTTACAGCACTCCCTTTCCCCGGTAAGAATTCACGCAGGGAATTCTTTGGACGACCCCGTCCTAACCTACTCCCGTAAAATCTACGCCAAAAATGTCAAGGGTAACCAACAGATAAATAATGATAGGAAAGATAAAAAACTTGTTTTCTTTATGTATGGAAATTATTGGAAATATGAAAATTGAGTCTTTGAAAGTCGTTTTGAAAGTTCAAGAGACTGGACCACCACAACTTTATTCATAAACATAGTTAAAACACTGATAAAATAAAGTCGGAAAACTAAATTCTTCCTATTTTCATAAGCTAGAATATAATTTCTGGTCTCATAGAAATAGCGCTTTATTTGTTTTCCTGCTACAAGAGGAACTTGTTTTTATTCGTAAACTAAATAACTGCCTTTGGCTAAACAAACAGACCGCTTCAATTGTGTTGTTGTTGGTAAAACCACAGAGAATGCATTCAGATTCGAGCTCACATTTTGTCAGTAAACAGGAAAATCCAAGGTGGAGTCAGTCCGTTTTCACATTTCTTAAGCCGTGTACGGACTACGCGTGCCACGCGTTCCAATGAACGCATGCTGGTTACGCGTACAGGTGGACTTTCGTGAGTCGATGTGAAAATGACAAAGATGCTTATTACAAAAACGTTAAACCTTAATTGGACCCCATGTTGACACATGTCAAAACAAAACTGTTACCACAAAAAAGCGTTCTATGTACGAGTATTTAAAGATCATTTTCTAGGGACAGTTTTTTAGTGAGTCTTAATCTAAACTCGGTTCATTTTCTTGTAATAAGACGGTTTCCGTATTATAATGTTTATTACGTTGCTGCAGGTACGGACTAGGCGTTCCTGTGTACGCGTAACCGGCTAAGCGTTTATTGGAATGTTTTAAAAGTAAGTAGTCGTGTGATGCAAAGTTTTAAAGTGCGCACTGCACTTAAAATCTCAAAAAAGAAGAAGTACCTACCTAGTAACTATTAAAATCGAGTTTATGCTAAAATCACACATGACCGAAGACACTTTTTAGCAGACGCTCGGTACTGAATTTTTGGTGGGTTTGTTGAAACAAAGGATTTTCTAAATTATTTCTCGAAGGAATAAACCCGTCATCACTCTCACTCTCGAGCTGTTGGAGCAAATGCTGAGGGGCAGCCGTATTTTCACCCACATAAAATTATGTAGATTTAAGTACCTATTGTAACTGTTGTATATGATGTGGAGAAAATAAAACTTTATTATTCTTATTCATATTCATCAGACCCATATTTATTAACCGACTTCAAAAAAGGAGGAGGTTATCTAGTTAAAGTTGAGACAGGCTGTCAAAAGTATCCCGTTAACCAGCCGAAGCCTAAATCTCTTTTGACATCAGAAGTTAATCAAAACTTGGCGGCCTCAATGTTTCGGAAATTTCAGAAACAGATGGCCATTATCCATTAACAGTTGTAGCTACAACCTGCATATTATTGGTAATTTTATTATATTTCTAGTTTACAATTTTTATCTTCGTAGACGTTAATTATATTAATTTAGACGAAGGTTAATTTTCATTGAAATAATTTGCTCGAAAGACTAAAGTAAAATACCTATAACGTAAAATTTTCCCTTATTTTCGGATAACTAAAAAAATATATACTTAACAAAAAATTTAAAGTAGGTATTAATAACACCGTTCGTAAATGGTAGCACCAAAGTAATTCATGAAGGTATTCAGAACCTCAATTTCAATTTCAAGGTTAATGGTCACGTAATTTATATTTCACAGTCGGCCTAGTGCGAGTTCGGTAACGGAACAGTATAAAAACCTAATACAGAGTGTAAAAAGACGTCTACCGAAGCCGAAAGGGGTATGTGTACAGTATCCCAACACACAACCAAATCCAAAAGGATTTTCTGAAAAAAATCATTATATCCGGAGAAAACAGCATTTGAAGATTACTGTTTGCGTATGTACTGGGCGCGTTTTTATACGTAGATTACTGGATTTTGAGTTTTAACTGTTTTTTTTTCTTTTATAAATGAAATTATTCGGTAGGTATGGTCTTATTGTGTTGTATTAGTAGTAAATAACTAGAAAATAAAATAAAATGACGTAGCTAAGTCAAATTTTTTTTGCGGTTGTTTTCGCTAAATATGTTCAAAATCATGGTCTGATTGAAACCCCTCAGTTTTCGGTAGCAGTCTTTTTACACCCTGTATATTCGCGACCGATAACCTCTTATCTACGTTCCTAAAACACATAGCTTTATTAAACCTACACTATTTTATGATTGTTTCACTTAATATAGAATATAGAATGAACCGCTCGTGGTCATGCTTGCTTAGTCGTTCTTGATAGATCGTCAAAGTTAAGCAACGTTCGAAACGGTCTGTAAGTGGATGGGTGACCGCCAGTGGCATTTTCATCTGAGCGGTTCCGTGCTTCGGAGGGCACGTTTAATTTCCCGCCATGATTAAGGAGGCCTAAAAACTTACCTTACCTAATATAAAACTAGGCTCTAAACCGCGATGGTTTTTGGATATAATGAATGAATGAATGAATGAATGAGAACTCTATTGTACACCTTAAACTATGAAACAAAATAATAAGTATAACAAATAATGACAATGTACAATGTAATAATATAATAAGGTCTGCACACAAAGGAAAAGATAAGCACATTTAAATAAAAAAAACAAAATCAAAAATCTTTTTATATAGCTACATTACCATATGTTGTTGGGTTGGGATTCTTCTTTTAAGTTATAGAACCTGTGTTAGAAGAATCCCTTCTATTCTGTGGTCTTGTAGCTTCACTTGTAACATAAAAAAAAACACATTGCTTCATAAATCACACGATTAAGTAGCAAGTAAAGAAGAGAAGTAAAGAAGCAAGAAAATCAAGCTAGATTGTGCATCAATATAACTCACACAATGCCCTTACCCGTTATAGAAGCAGGTCGTGGATATTTCTGTCGACCTCTGACCTCTAACCTTAGTTAAAATGGCCATCAATTTCCGCTCTGTCATTTTTGTCTGCTTTTTTTATTATTTTACTGGCTGTCGTAAAATAATTATTTTTTTTACCTAATCGCCTAGACTTTCAGGCCCTTATTAATAATCGTGGTGTAAACTTACGCCAGGTTTAAACTCCAAGAATTGTATGGTTATACCTAAGTTACACAGGGCGTAACTTTACACCACGTTTATTAATAAGGGCCTCAGAGTTTAAACTGTGTACAGTGCCACAAACTTATCTGGACCGGTGCGTATATTTCATTTATACTTTTTTGACCTTGTCTTTCCCGTAGATGTAGGTAGAAACTACAGATTCCAACATGCGACAATCCTGATATTTACTCTCATTACATTCTTCATACACGTTCCTTTGAACGGCCCTTTTCAAATGTCTTTAAAAAGGTTTTATTATAAAAAATAAATGAACTTAAGTTACAAGTCTCTAAGTGCAAATCTTGAAAATCTTCACGACGAAGAGAGAAATCGATTTAAGGTTAATGCCCCTGGGTACCTGATGTAGTAAGATACCGGTCCATACGCTTCTCCTAGTTTTGGTTACAATCCTCACAAACTTTACAATTCCATAAATACTCGTAAATTGGGAATAGAATATTAGTGAACAACAATCAAATAAACCAAAATTTTGGTCAAAAATCAAAAGATTTAAAAGCACGAACTTTCAATATTTTTTAATACCTACACCTCAATTTCTTTATACATTTTTTTAAGTTTACGAAGCTATTACTAAAGTTTTGAGCTAAAAACTATTTTATTTGCGCATTATCAAAGTCAAAGTCAAAGTCAGGTTAGGACCGCTAGGACCGCTGGGATCACTTTGAAACGACTTAAAACTAGGTGATTTTACTATGATAAGTGTAATCTATTAACTAAATCACTTTTAAAATAAGTAAGTTCTGTCGTTACGTAACGTTTATCTTTTATTTATTTACTCTTTCTGACGCCTTTAGGAAAACGTTCACAGCCACTTTGTGAACAAAAATAAATTTATATTAGAGGACATTTGACATTGCACCACCTAGCTCTCAAATCTACGGCCTTTTTATGCTCTATTAGTGGTACAGTAGCCGTGCCTTTCGCGCTGGTTGTGGGTTCGATACCTGTCCAGCACATTTTTTTGTATAATGAACACGTAGTATGTTTGTTCTTTGTAATTTTACAAAATATTATAAGTAGGTATAGTAAATATGTACAGTACGCACAACCGATCTTTGTCTGTCTGAAGTTAGGTGCACTAAACGATTGCGCAGATTTGCGCGAGTAGGCGAGATAGGACGATGCAACAAACTAAGCGAGTGAGCGAGGCAGCTATACAACGCTGTCTTCGTCTTTTAGGCGTCATCAAAAATGGGTACTGCGCAGCTACTTCAGAGAGCTAAAGATTGCTTGTGCGTACTGTACCTTTGTACCTTATTTATTTTTAGGAATATTTTTACAAGATTTAGTAAACACAAGAATTGACGCCAAAGTCTGCTAGCGATTGGATACAAAGCTAAAGCTCTTCAGATTGTTTATGAAAGTGTCTGTTCAGTGTTCCCTTTGTGGTTCCACTTGATTGCTTGCATAGCCTTGACATTTACACAATACACAATCCGCTGTAGGTTTTAAAATATAGAAGCTTTTATTTATTTTCTACTTCACAAAAGGAGGTTCTCAATTCGTCTGTATGTATTTTTTTTATCTTGTTACGCGATTGCTCCACCATTTATTGACTGATTTGCAAAATTATTCTTTGTTCAAAGAGTACCTATACTCCAGAGGTGGTCCCATATAAATTTTATTCCTGAGGGATTGATAGTTTCCCCGTAAAACTCTAAAAACCTTCGCTCCTAGCCATGTTATATTTTGTACTGACGATTTACTATTGTGAATCGTCAGTTTGACATTAGTTATTCCCATTAGTTATTAGTTATTATTAGTTTTATTGTTCGTTTGATGAATATTCGGATGTTTCTTACTTCGAGCTCCATTATTGAGTAGGTAGATAGATAGATAGATAGATAAAATATTTATTTGGCACACATAACATTTCAACACAGACACAAAAACAAAGACAAGTAACAAGTATGTAGGCGCACAGGCAAAAACAAACTAGAAAATAAATTACGTTTTTATACTAAAAAGAAAAGAAAACCGACTTCAATGTTTGACTCGAAACGCGTTGTGACTCAGGGCGTCAAGCTGTCGATTCAATTTCTATTTGTGACATGGCTAGGAGGGAAGGTGTTTAGAGTTTTACGGGGAAACTATCAATCCCTCAGGAATAAAATTTATATGGGACCACCTCTGGAGTATACCCTTTCAAACATGAAAAGAATTTTGCAAATCGGTCAACAAATGGCGGAGCAATCGCGTAACAAGATACAAAAAAAAAAAAAAAAAAAGGTAGGTATGTATTCGGTCAATAAGAAAATATTCCAAACCGAAAAAGTGGCCCTTGAAGTACAAAATCGTAGTAAGGAACATCCGAATATTATAATAAATATTGCAATACACAAACTAACCTACGAAATATTACGACGACCTCAGTAGCGCAGTGGGTGAAAGCCCGCTTGGTACGCATAGAAGATTGCGGGTTTGATCCCCGCCGCGGGATAAATGTTTGTATGATCTGCAAATATTTATCTCGGGTCTGGGTATTTCTATGTATAATATGTATGTATTACAAACAAAAAGGATTAGTTATCTGGTTCCCATAGTACAAGCTTTGCTTAGTTTGGGGCTAGATAATGCTGTGTGAAATGTCCAGCATTACTAGCTTTTTACAGAATCCATTAGAATCAGTAAAAGTATCTAAGTCCTACGTTGTAGGTCGTGGATTCAAATCTTAATATAATAATATTTATGTTAGCTATAAATTTTATTCACAGAAACTAAGCTACTAAATATTTACATATATTTACAAAATACAACAGGATTAGTCAAGCTATCTAAGGATCGTTAGAAACGATCTATATATGTATAAATATAATGAGATAATATTTATTATATTTCAGACAAACATTTGATGACGGTTGTGGTACATAGAAAATAAACATACAAAAATAAGCATCATACTTTTTAAGTACAAAACTTTAATCGGAATGATCCACATGAGCATAAAAGCTTCAAAATGTGAAAAGATTAATCTTTATTCGTGATAACACCTGGGCTAGTTTCACCAAACTTTATCTAACAGAGCGTTAGTTAATTTGACATCAAATTTAGTAAGAGAAATAACAACGGATTAAGTATTTAACAGACCGTAACGATTGCTTTGTGCTCCATCATGCTCTAACAAAGGAATATCTTCATTAACAAGCCGCTAAATCTAATCGCTGGTCGGCGGCCGGTTAGCTAACTAGCAGTTGACATCGTTTAAAATTAAAAATATGTCACAACAACCAAAAATCCGAGAGTGACAGAGAGCCGTTTGTCTGCGCAGAACACAATTTTGTATAAAATGGCGTTCACTGCACTGATAAACGGCTAACGGTCGATTTATTAACCAGCTGTTTAACTTGACTTCTGTGAAACTGGCCCTAAAATAACATAAAAAAGTTAATCAACGAACATTAATTTTGCATTGAGCTCAAAATATTTATGAAATGTTTGATTACTTTACGGAGAGCTTGACCGCTATAAAAATAAAATGAGTTAGGGATATCACCAGCAATTTTTCACGAAAAAAAAATCATCATTTTGCTGTAAAACTGCTTCTGTTTGAACAGTTTTTTAGGATAGCATCGATAATCAATTCTTAAAATGACGTATAAAAGGTTAATATAGGAACCGCTTTTAAGGTCTTGGGTTCGAATTCAATCATGCAACCAATGAGTTTGGCTGTAAAAATGCATGTGAACTATACAGTGCTTTCAAACGGTGAAAGAAAACATCGTGAAGAAATCGGGGATGGCGTAGAACGTAAAAAGTTCGAAGACATTTCAAGTGCACAAAAAATATTTGAAGTGAGAGCCTTTGAAGCACACTTAAAATCATTTCGGCACACTGAAAGAATCAGTCCATTTTTCTTCACCTTACATATTTTCTTTGACCCTACCTTAATCAAAATGTAGATAGTTTTTTTTTTAAACGATATACGTATGACTATGAATGATGAACATATGTAGATACACAAGTAAGGGTAGGTAAGCCTGAGGGGCACCGGCGTGTTCCGTAGGAGATCCCGGAGCCCTTGACATGCATGGAGGCCGGCCACACGTCAGTTTTTAGTCGGTGAGAGTCCGACATAACCCTTCCGCCGTCCCCATGGCGGTTGGGTATCCATAATGGATTTTCTGACGAAAAAAAAAAAAAAAAAAAAAAAGGTAAGCCTGAGAAAAGAAGTATAGATTGTGTAAATATGAGTATGAAACATATTGCCGACTCCTTAGGAGGATAACGGATGATGAAAGTAAGTTCGTATGAGTTGTGGCCAACACTTGTGGCGGAGTTTTTAGGCTACCAGAGCTTGCGTCGTGGATTAGCGGCTAGCGGTCACCCACCCATTTACTGACCTATCAGAATGAAGAGATGAATGATCTATCAAGAATTACTAAGCAAGCTACACCACGAACGAACAACATACAATACGTATTACGGTCATCGGTGCTAAACAACTATCGCGTGTCTTCGTCGTGATTGAACGAGTTGTGTCATCTTGTACCTAATAGTATATCAAGAAAATATGTCAAAATATACACCGCTATTTCGACGACCTCTGTAGCGCAGTGGGCGAATGCCCGCCTGCGACGCCAAAGGTTGCGGGTTCGATCCCCGCGGTGGGACTATGTTTGTATGATCTACAAATATTTGTCTCGGGTCTGGGTGTTTCTATGTATAATATGTATGTATTTACAAACAAAAAGTATATAAGTAGTATATCAGTCATCTAGTACCCATAACACAAGCTCTGCTTACTTTGGGGCTAGATGATGCTGTGTGAAAAAGTCCAGCATTATTATTATTATAAAAACTTCAAGTGTATTGAATATCCAAGCTACTTGAGGTGTCTTGTTATAATCAAACTTTACCACAACTTGTTTACCACAACTATTTTATGACTATTAAAAAAAATTAAGGACGGTTACAGTAGATGCAGAAAATGATAATGGCATGGTCAGATTTTTTTTTGTCAGTAAAACCCCCCCAGTAGCATAAATAAAGCAGTAGCAGTAGTATAAATCCATCATCAATCCATCCTTTTTAGGTTATTTAATTTTTTTCCCCTTTTTTTGAGTTTTAACTACATAAATGTGATCAGTAACAGACACCGAGACCATGTTAAAAAAATTTTTAGTAATTAAAAAATAGGGGTGTATACTGTATAGATCATGTGACATTCATTCATCTACATCTACACTATCTACAGTAATATTATAAAGAGAAAAGATTTGTTTGTTTGAATTGAATAGGCTCCGAAACTACTGTACCGATTTGAAAAATTCTTTCACCATTAGAATTCTACATTATCCCTGATGAACATAGGCTATATTTTATCCCGGGAAAGTGAAGTTTTCCCGAGGGAACGCGGGTAACACCGCGACGGACAGCTAGTACTGATATAATTTTCAGTTTTGACCTTCAATGGCATACATTGGTTGGTGAGACAAGGTCATGTTTGTCACCATATTTGGGCAACCGAGTAATTCGAAGCTCGGGGTTTGCGGCTTCCCCTATGAGATTGTATGTATTAAGCCATTTCCCATTTACTAACTGTACGTTTATTAATACCATCTTGCTAAAATGAAATGTTGACTTCTGCAGAATGTAGGCACTGGTAGACACTAAAATGTCATATATATTATATGATACCATTCTGGCATACCATTCTTGCCTCTTGCTTTCTGAAACTGAACGGAGCAAGAGCTAATATTCTGTGGCAAGAGGCAAGAATGGTGTGCCAAAATGGTATCGTGTAAATGGCGTTTTATATTGGTTGAGGAATATCTATGTTAAAAGAGACATTATGAGATGAACGTGGTCGTCGAAGGTACCTAAATTTAAATTTGTAGATTAAAAAAAGGCCCGATTGAGAGTTCGATTCCCAAATGGACAAATGTTTGTTCTACAAATATTTTTCTGTGATCTGCATGTTTTAATAAGATTAGTATTCTATTATTGATTCAAAGAGGATGGAAATTAGTAACGATCCGCAGCTTCAGTAAATTTATAGGTTTAACTTTGACCAGTCAGTCTAGAAAGTTCTCAATATTAAAAATACTTATTTGAATATGATTTTTCGATCCTCCGATAATGATACTTAACCCCAATACTTATGAGTATATGAGTATATGAGTATGGTAGGTACATAACCTCATTTACCGCAATCGGATAATAGATTCCTTTCTACAAAAGCTGGAATCCTAGTAACAGTGAGTACAGTCAACGACAAAAGTTCAGTTTGCATAACCTCTGTCTTCCACACTGCTTGATGTGGGATCGATGCCTACTAAGACACAATAATATAAGTGCAATAAGCATGGCTTTTAAAATAAGTCGTTCATAATACGTAATTATATTTGGAATAAGTAGATTCAAATAAAAAAACTTCGATTCGAATAGCATATACAGGGTCTTTCATTTTAAACTACACGAACTGACAGAGCCTCATTTTTGGGTTGTAAACAGACGTTTGACCGTATCAATTTAATTCCTAAGCCGATTTAAGTTTTCAGATAAAAAAATATAATTTATTAATTTTTGAAATATTGCATAATGATTTTCAAGGAGAACAGACGTTCCACCAATTGCAGCGCAGCTACATCACGAATGGACTAAGTTATACCAGAAGCAACAATTAATTGAAAGGATATTTCCCTTTATATATATACCTTTATCGATTTTCTCAGGATTTTCATAACAAAACAAAAAAAAAAACATTACATAAATATTTTTTTAATTTATTTGTTGAACCCAATTCCTGAATTAAGTTAAAATGAAGGACCCTATATATGCATATAACCGTGTGACCCGCGGTCCCTCGGGATTTTTTCATTTTTCTGGATAAAAAGTAGCCTATGTCCTTCTCTGGGATACAACCTTTTACTATGCCAAATTTCAGCTTAATCTGTTCAGCGGTTTGGGCGTGAAAGCGTAACAAACAGACAGACAGATAAACAGACAGAACGAATTACTTTCACATTTATAATATTAGTATGGATTTAATAGTACCGAGTGCTATGCGAGCGAAGCGGCGGGTAGAAACTAGTCTAAAATAATGAAACCATCTAGTTTTATACTGACAGTACCACGACACATTGAAAGTAGAACACGATCACTATGCTCTTATTGTACGTACGGTTTGATGAAATTCCAAGCGCAAATAACGTCTTTATTCACATAGATCTAGCTTTTATTATTCCTAAGTAACTATAAAAGTTTATGCGTCTGTTTTTAACCGACTTTCAAGACAGGAGGTTCTATGTTCGGAGGTATGTATGCTATTTTAATGTTCACCGATATCTATGAAAATATATTTGCCATATTTTGCGGAAATTCCCATATGACAGGATCCAAGCCCATATTAGAATGCTAACTGGTTTCCTTTTTTTCGGACGGTGGGGACTAGACGAAAAAAAGTGTTCGATTTTTGCGTTACGACACATGTATATGTCAACGTCACAGTGCGAAGTGCACAGTCGCGAAGCTGTCCATAGATTCTTACATTGTTAGCACCTTTTACATTTTAATAAATAATTTATTTGACAAATGCCAAATGTCTAAGTTGAAACTTCGTTCCAACCGAGTGTTCCACGATACACACAATTCTACTTTTTTTACTTTTTACAAACGAGCTTTAAACGGTAGTCACTTTACTTATTTACTTTCAAAATTGGTGACCTGCCCATCTAGAATTGTTTACAAAGAACACACTTAATAATGTATGGTGACGTGTGTTGAGTAGTTGTCAAAGTGGTGTTTACAAAGCTCACATCTATACATTTAGGTCAAAGACAGCATGTTAGCTTTTTTAATACTTACTTAGATATTTTTATCAGGATCGTAGCTATTGGAAATACTGGGTTTAATTAAGAAGAAGAAGAAAGAAGGTTGCGGGTTTAATCCCTGCCGCGGGACAAATGTTTGTATGACCTACAAATATTTGTCTCGGGTCTGGGTGTTTCTATGTATAATATGTATGTATTTACAAACAAAAAGTATATAAGTAGTTTATCAGTCATCTAGTACCCATAACACAAGCTCAAGCTTACCTTGGGGCTAGATAATGCTGTGTGAAAAGTCCAGCATTATTTATTTATTTATTTAAATAGTGACTACGTAAACTTATTGTTGTTTTTAACGGGACGTTACGTTAAGTTTTACGTAAACTTAATTCAACTGAGGTTATTCACCTGGGTGCATAATGGGAATCAGAAAATATAAGAATCTGGTATTACAACACCAAAACTCGACACAAATCTACTTTCCTTTACTCGCCCACCACGCTAAAGAGGTCAAAATGTTTGTTTTTTGGTATTTTATAGATCGAATATCAGTAAAATACAAAAATTATAATTTTACAGACAAAAAATAAGTTTCAGGTCAACCTAACGTACTTACTATTATCACACTATTACCTATCCTAGATCATATATTTATCTTAGCTTCAAAGAAAGTCATCACTCTTCAGCAAAAATAAATTGTAGGAGAAACATAAAATAATAACATATAGAAGCACCAAAACCACTATCAAAATAAAATTAGGGGACGAAAATATATCTTAGAATTTTTTCAGGGAAAATCAAGAAAGCTTGGTAGAAAATACCATCGCTTATTTTTGCAGAAAACAAGGCTTTAAGCTTCACTCAAGAGACACTCTTACAAATTTAAGATCCACTGTTAATATTTTATCACAAGATCACATATCTAACACCATTACAAGGAAACCGCATAAAATATCAATTATTTTTCCCTGTAAAACTACAATACGCTACGAAAAATAAAAAACGTGAATGGAAGCAAATTCGAAATTGAATTTGGAACACGACCTCCTTTGTCGAGGAGCTGGCGGATACTGACTGTTTAGGGATGGGACAAAAATGGGTCGATGTTACACAAGATATTTTTATCAATGAAACTACAAACGTAGGGACGTAATTTATAAGATTAATTGTAACAAGGGTAAGAGTAAGTCAGAACAACAAAAAAACTGGTCAAGTGTACGTCGGAATAGCGCACGTAGAGATTTAAAAATATATATAGCATAGCTGGATGGACGAATTAAAAATCGGGTCGTAAGGATCAAATGGCACAAGATATGTTGACACAAATAAAGAGAGACCTATTCCCAGCAATGGGCCTAAGCATACGCACATTTCAATGATGTATGGGTTACCACATTTTAAACACTTTTTTTAAAGAAAAACGATAAATAAGAGCAGTAGTGTTGTTCTCTACTTAGACATTCGTGATAGATTGGGGTTAGGCAAAGTTCAGCGCAGTTCACTAATAGATTACCGCTAGTGGCATTAAAATCTGAGCGCTTCTATCCAGATGGCACGATAAATTGTCAGCTTCAGCTTAATAAGGTTTAAATGACGAGGCCGTCAGGTGCCTTAAAACCTATGAGTACCTACGTAGAGTCTGTATTGCAGTTTTTTCTGCCACGTAAAAAAAATTGCAATGTGACGGCAGAACTGTCAAAGTTGGTCTAAGTGGTGTTGTGACTTTTGTGGTTAATCACATCTCTAGGAAAATTTTACAAAAAAAAAGTTTTTTAGAGGGCAATTGATGTTTTTTACATTTGGGAAAGGGGAGTCCAAAGCTACACGGGAAACCGGTCGTGGCAGGGGGCCGGTCTAAGCCCCTGTCATCTGATTAGGTCGTCTGGATAGATGTCATGTATAGATAATGTAAAATGAAAAATGAAACATAAAACTGCAAACATTTGGGAAACTAAAAGCAACATCTATATATATATACAAATGAATCTCTATTTTCCTTAGTAACGCCATCACGCGTGAACGGCTGGACCGAATAATGCGCAGATGAAGTCGCGCGGGTCAGCTAGTAAAAGATAAAATAATAAATGGGTCAGTTTTATATTATTTACACAACATACGACACTATTCAACAAAATTTGAATAACTTTGTATTGAAATCAAGTGGCATGTGAGCTGTTAGATAAATGTATCCGTGTATGATCGATATTGTTATCGCTAATGCAAATCTTTTTCAGACTCACGTCAAGTTTCAAGGCTATATTTGCATATAAAATGTTGACCAACGAAGATTGCATGCAATGAGGTTAAATGATTAATGCATGAACTCAAGTAGACTGATGTAGGCGTAAAATGGTGTAGAAAAAGGTCACACCTTAGTATGTACACGAAAAAACTATGAGCCAAGCGTCTATGATTAGTTAGTTGGTATATTGACCAACTCTGATGACAGAGTTTTTAGGTCGCCTTAAGGCCTCCGTCATTGCTTAATTAAAAGGCCGGAACCGAAAATTTATCGTGCCCTCCGAAGCCTGGAAGCGCTCAGTTGATAATGCCACTAGCGGTCACCCATCCACTAACTGACTTGCGATTTACCAAGAACGAAAGGAGCAACACCACAAGCGCTTCCATTGATTAAAGTTTGAAGGATTTTGATGAATATTTTTTTACAAATCGTGTTTGAATTTTATACATGCAAATCTTATAATTAACATAACCTAAATAATAGTATTCTCTAACGAGTATTAATGCGACATGATAATACCATTTCATATCAGTTGATTTTTAACCTTGTGACCTCAGTAATGTTATTTAAGTGAAAACTTCTTTAGGCGCGTTGGGAATTTTTGGGATGGGAAAAATCCATTGAACTCGCAACACTGTACTAACCGTTACCAACACTCTCTATACACCCCTATTTTTTAATTACCAAAATACTTTAAACATGGTCTCGGTGTCTGCTACTGATCACATTTATGTACCTAGTTAAAACTCAAAAAAAGAGAAAAAAATATATAACCTAAAAAGGAGACGAGACAAGTCAGACATGGATTTATGATGGCTACTGCGGTTTTACTGACTGGGGATGATGTGAGAGCATTATTAAAATGAGAGTCCGTACACGATTGTTGTCTGTAGTACTTATTTGTACAGTTTTTATAAAATTTTGTTCGGTTTTGGTTGACTACAATCCTTGATAACTTTGTGATACTTATATAAAAAAAAAACTGACCATGCCATTATCATTTTCTGCATCTACTGCAACCGCTCTTAATTTTTTTTGTAGTCATAAAATAGCGGTGTATACCTAAGTATCTGCTATTTCGACCTCAATGCCATAAGCGATGGTGGCCTATCGGGTCTTAACTCGGCTTACGATGCGGCATGCGGCTGGATCGTATCCCACAGAGGCAAGGTATTTTTTTTTAGATTAAAAAGTACGATTTAGATACTCTTGATAATAGGTTAGTAATTTCTGTGGAACAAAGGGAGGCCTATGTCTAGAAGTGGGCTAAATCGGGCTATGAATCATGATGATGATGAATTTCTATGTATATGAGTAAAGTTTTACTTATAAAAACTAAGTAGTAAAATTTTGCAAGTGTAGACGTATTTAGTAGCGTAGCAGAGGCTACGAAGCTCTACATACCGCTACGCCGATATCTAAATGAAAATTCCATCCCATCTCGCCTACAGTAAAAAGTCTATAACATACTAATTAGAGCTCGAAAGGTTAAAGGGATGTGTAAAATAAGTTTTGAACACTGTGAGTTGCCGTAATACTATATACTACCGTATATACTAACTTAAGATTTGTACCTACTTCCTGGTTTCCGCAACGTTTCCTACATACACATTTACATCTAACAGCACCTAACAGATGATTTACTCAATGACGCGACGCCGACGCTGTAGTGCCTCGGACATTGTTTGAGATGGAATACGTTTGCCCAGCACCTTACCTACATATTTTGCAAATCCCCGCTTTGTCGCTGACATTTAGCTACTTTTTGACAGATTTAGGCCTAGTTCGGACTAGGCTTGTATTTTAGTCGAGTAATAGTCGCTAAACCTACTCGCTACTGCCCAGAAATCGTTCGCACGGACTAGGCTACTAGTCGAGTAGCGAGTATGATTTATGTACTCGACTAAAATCATCAGTGAACCAGTAGCTTGGACGCGTGGTGGGAGGTGCTACTCGCCCAAAAATATAGAGTCAAATGGATCGACTGGACTAAATTACTCACTAACCTACTCGACTACATTTTTGATGTTAGGACACGTTTTGGTACTAAGTTACTCGCTACTCGACTAAAATACAAGCCTAGTCCGAACTAGGCATTATGGACTTGAAAAATTATGAACAAAGGTTTTGTACGTTTATCTCAATAAAACGTCAAGAGCCCTTATCTTAAGGATTTATATAGAGCTTTTTGACCTTTACGGTTTGATGACTCTTTGTTAGATGTTAGGTTTGATGACTTTGTTAAAAGGGCGCGCGAAATGGCTTAATAAAAACCTACAAGAAGCTGGTATTTTTCACAAATATCTCTGATCTCTACCATTGAGAAAAGTACCTACCACATGATTTGTGCTACCACCTATAATTGTCTGTGCTACGACTCAAAATCCACCAATACCTCGCCAGCGGCCAAAACCCACACTAGATGTTTTCCAATCTTTACAAAAAGTTCGAAAGTTTATTCATAGATGGCGCTGGTTTCAACTGCGCTGTTTACTTAATTCCAACAGAGATGGCGCCACGAGTTTGATTAATGAGTGCGATTGCCGCGTTATTTATTTCAGGCATTTTAGAAACAAATTGTGTAAATGGTAGGTACCTACTTTCGTGCAAAAGGTACTTAAGCGGTTTAAATGCGTGCAACAATTCTTCGTATCGGTGAGGTCATTGGACCCTTGTCACGATTGGTTTAATTCCAAACGTGACAAGGGTTTTTACAAACAATGTAAGTACCTATCTAACTTACTTAGAGTCGGCGTGCCTATGTGATAGGTAAAGTAAGGCCTACTACCTACCTAGGTGTGTTTGTATTCGTTGCAAAAAAGGTTATTTTTTGTGTAAAAAAAATAAAAAAAATAAAAAAAATCAAAGTTCAAAGTTGTTCTCGCCGGGAGGTACCTACGATTAGATTAAATTTGTAAGTACCTGTATTAATCTAAATAATATGGAAACCACACATTCCAACCCTTATTCTCTTGATATGAGGTTAAGTATTTACAGTCAGTGGCTGTTGCCATGGCACAAGCTATAATTAACTTTTCCTTTTCTGCAACTTCGTCCGCATTGAATGCTAGTAGTAGGTACCTATTATACTACATTATATTTGTCTCGGGTTTGGGTGTTTCTATGTATAATTTATATGTATTTACACACAAAAAGTATATAAGTAGTATATCAGTTATCTGGTTCCCATAATACAAGATTTGCTTAGTTTGGGGCTAGATGATGCTGTGTGAAAATGTCCAGCATTATTTATTTGTTTATTATTATTGGTAGGCTGTTTCAAACACACTTTTACCAAAACAAAGTATTTGTAGCCGACATCGACCAGGAGGATTACTTACCTATTATTACTTATTTCATCCTTATCATGATTATAAGTAGGTATCATGATCAAGTTATGGGTGAAATTCCATGATTCCAATATTTTATCTACAACGTGCCATAGCACCAGCCGTATACTGTAAAGATAATTCTTCAAACAAACTTCCTGATTTCACGAAGCTCCACTAACTTTAGTATAAATTCGCAATTGCCTCGGAATAATAAAGTTTCAGTTAACCTGCTTTCAAAGCTCGAGTGGAATGAATAGCTTGACGAAATTGAAGTTTGATTGTGTAAAATTACTAAAAATACTGGAGCAATTTTGAAGGAAATCGGTACCTATGCCATGCTATAAGCATTAGTTGCCATGGGTTAGTGTCAAAATCCATTTTAGAAATTCCTTTGGAAGGGATGGCAGTACTCTATGTTATCTACCCTTCTTTCTCCTTAGTACAGTAGTGCGACATCTTTTCCAGTATACTGAGCTCACTTACTTAGTACCCCTCCTAACTCGATGTCGCGGGGAGTTGGCCGGCGTACTATGCTCTGAACTCACCGTCCCACTTCTATCACCCAAAACACACGCCAGTGAAAATTATTTGGCATGACAACGTTATCTTTGCTTGCACTCGTTTGTTCTCGGTCAATCTTTTCCAGTATAAAGTGTAAAAATTCTGAGCTCACTTACTAGTACCCCTCCTGACGCGGTGTCGCGGTGAGTTGGCCGGCGTACTATGCTCTGAACTCTGGTACTCTGTCCCGCTGCTGTCTGCCACTGCAGTCGCCAATGAGAACTGGTTGCCATGGCAACGCTCTCTACTCCGACTGCGCTGCCATCGACTCTGGAATAGAAGATTTAGTAAAGTCAGTAGAAGTCTCTACAGGTCCCAGCTTTTCTTCTACATAGTCCTTTTTATTAACCGACTTCAAAAAAAGGAGGAGGTTATATGTTCGGCTGTATGTATGTTTTTTTTTTTTTCTTTTAAGAAAATTGTGGCCCGATTTCCAAAATTTTTTTTTTGTTAGAAAGAGGAATACTCTCAAGGTGGCGCCATATATTTTTTTTTCCTGAGGGATTAATAGTTTTCTCGTAAAACTAAAACAATCACTGAACTTTAAGAAAATTGTGGACCGATTTCCAAAATTTTTTTTTGTTAGAAAGAGTGTAAAGGACACACTCTCAAGGTGGCAACTATTCATTTACATCTAAGAAGTTCAAAAGAACTTGGGTGCAAAATTGTATCCTGGTACGCTATCGCTCGATTTCTTTTTTTATAGGTACCTAATCGTATTCACTTGGCACCGACTTCAAATTATATTCTTATTTTTCTCTTTTTAGTGTGTAGAAGGTTCTTCTGTTTGTGTTCTGTGAAGTCGGTTCAATTTTTTTTTTTCAAAAATGTTTTATTTAATGCTATCCGGTCAGTACTGACACTGACCTGTCCTATTTTAAATAAATAAAAAAATAAGTAATTAATAAGTTTATCAAGCCTTCAATAAACATAGCCCTGTGGCTTGACGGGTAAGAAGGTCAAGTTGCTACAAATATCTGAGTGTTTCAGTTGAATGACTGCAACAAATGAGTGGATTTTTGATCAGAAATAACGTAAGTACTTGGCTCTACTAGCGCGAAAACCCACTTCGATTTATGAAGATCGTACAGTTTATAAAACCCATAATGTATCCCCATAAAAGATCCCCAACAAAAGTGTAGGGAAAAGGGATAAATCCACTATAAAAAAAGTCCAATAGGTACATATAGGTTGAGGAAGGAAAGATAAACTTAAGAAAACAAACTTGACCAAAACCTCTTACAAAGTACCTTATATTAATTTAACCGCTCGTTTTGAATTTGTACGAACAGCAAGTTGATCAATGCTTTCGAGTGTTTTTGAGATGAAAGCTTTTGAAAAAGCATTTTATTATGCTCGATGATTTTCCGCGTACTAATGTAGGTTGCACATGCTTATGACGCTTTTTATTCTCGTTGCTAATAAAGCAGACTTTTACATAACACAATCCGGACACTAGAAATAACTCTAAACGTGTACAAATCCAGAAGAGAGAGACTTACCTACAGACACACTTACAGTTTGCCCAACGGATCTAGGCATTCGTGAAGTTAGCCGTTTGTATGTTTTTTTTCACAAAATTGTGTTCTGCACAGACAAACGGCTAACTTCACGAATGCCTAGAGCCGTTAGGCGAACTGTATCTACATAAGTATTATTGACACATAGGCATTGAACATATCTCCTCATCAGAGCGTTGGTGAAGCCGAAAAATAAGAGCATTAACTTCGGAGGAGTGTTAAAAGGGTTCTTCTCCGCCACCACGTGGGATGAATAATTGAATAGCCAGGAAGAGATGTGATTCTACTCCTATTCCTTTACGAGCAAAGATTGTAGGTACTTACATTAACATAGGTAGAACATAAAGATATACCTTGAGGTTAGTAAAGAAGTGTTGCGTTCGATGCACCACGCTGAGCGGCGTGTGATGATGCGCGGAGCGGGCGCGCGGCGGCGGCGACGTCGGAGCTGTGCACGACAGCTCTGACGCCGACTTCGACAGACGGCCACTCAGCGCATCAGACCGCTCTGAAACAAACGTCTAAAAGGTATTCGAGCTAAAACCACGTAGCTTCTTCCTCGTGGTATTAAAGTTTTTACCTATTTTCACCCCTTAGGGTGAAAATAGGTAAAAACTTTTGCCCTTAGGGTGAAAATAGGTAAAAACTTTGATTGAGCCTTAGCTCAATCCACAGTGAATTGGCAACGACGCGACGATATTTTTTTATAACAAGACATTATAAACCTTAAGAACAATGCTTATGAACAATGATTATTTGTGGCAATATTTGCACAACCTCTACGGGTTACCTACTCTTTAAACTCTATGGGAAAATATGAGATTTATATGAGCATATAACAATAATAAGTTCATTATATTTATTTTGGATAAAAAAGGATCAGCATTGCCATCCAGCGTGGTAATGCCGCCAGTGTTTTGGGCACGCTTCCGACTGACAGTGACCTGGATCTGTTGAGCTATCTATAGATCGTTTCTAACGATCCTTAGATAGCTTGACTAATCCTGTTGTATTTTGTAAATATATGTAAATATGTAGTAGCTTAGTATCTGTTTGGATATAATATAACAAGAATTTAATAACTTTAGATAGGTAGATTTTACTTCTACACGCGTAGAAACGAGTTTAGACGCGCACATGTGAACGTAATATCTATATGGAAGCTAAATAGGCTATCAGCTGCTAAAGGGACATAGAAGCCTGTATAATGCGAGTAATCATCCGAAATTAGACAATTTTCACATGAATTATATGGCATGATCGCATGTGTTCACTCACGCGATGCCAGGCCAAACTCGTAGAATTTCTTCATTAAAGGGTTTTTAAAATGCGGTGATCGTATGAACACTGAACAGGCCAATTAAATGTCACAATTGCCCTCATGGTTGGCATAGTACCTAGGTAAAGTATGTTCGTATGAGTTTAAGGCTGTAAAGGCCTTGGTCCTCGGCGAACTGACCCGTTTAGGCGGTCTAAAAGAAGCATAATCATGATGCGTCATCTGAAAGTCACTAGACTCACTACGTACCTGGCCACAGGGTTCTGATGTTATTAAAAAAAAAAAACTAAACCATTAACTATAAAAACGGCAAAAAAATCACGTTTGTTGTACGGGAGCCCCTTAAATATTTATTTTATTCTGTTTTTTAGTATTTGTTGTTATAGCGGCAACGGAAATACATAATCTGTGAAAATTTCAACTGTTTAACTATCACGGTTCATGAGATACAGCCTGGTGACAGCCAGACAGACAGACAGACAGACAGCGAAGGCTTAGTAATAGGGTTCCCGTTTTACCCTTTGGGTACGAAACCCTAAAAACTCTGTCACTTTTGGTCACGCATTTATTTACTTTCATATAAAGCTTAGTAGGTAAATAAAATATGTGGATTTAATGGCAGACACATTACGTCTACCGTTTCCTGTAATCTGCTTGAAAGATTCAGTGGGAGCCTAATGTAATTCACCCCTCATGTGGCATCGTTACAGAAGATTGGATATTTGATCTTTAAAGGCACATTTACGTCACTTACAATTTACTTACATTACTTTGTTATAATTTTCAAATCTTACGAAAAAGTTTAAGTACCTAAAATTATTTTAAATGTACAGCAACGAAAGTTTTTTTTACCTAAGAGCTTTAATTTTGTAAATGGTATATTTACAAATGTTTTTAGATTTTTCATAAAAAATAACTAATGCCTAAAATTATGGACATAGTAACGTTGTCCAGTCCAGACTAGACACGACCTTCAGCAATGAAGATAACGACTAAGAAGAAGTTACGTAGTCAAAATTTTGGTCATCTCTGTAGGTATAATGCAATGTCAGTTTCTTTTTAACATTTTTCTATTTTTTCCTTCACGTATTCTCGTCGAAAGTTCACAGCGATGTTGTTGGTTGTGCGTGCGTTGTGCGATTAGTTTCGCCACTGAGGTCACGTTAGACCCCCTGACACGAATCACAAAAACTGGCAATATTTTCTCTTGTGTGAGAAGAATACATAGTAGGTATATGAGTATGAGTAGGTATAGATGATTTATGTAAGGAGGAAATCTATGCCTACATTTAACGGGACGCTGTAGTACCTAATACCCAGGAAGAACTTAAACTTTGAATTTAACAGAAACAAGAAACAAAATCACGTTCACTATAATACACGTTCTTGATAGATCGTCGATGTTGAGCAACGTTCTGACCGGTCCATAAGTGGATGGGTGACCGCTAGCGGTATTATCGATTGAGCGTTTCCATACTTCGGAGGGCTCATTAAATTGACGGCTATTAACACTGATGCTTGGGATTCCTTTGAAGTGAAAAGTAGAGCCTAGCGTTACAAAACAATAATTTACAGTATTTTGACGTGACAAACGTCTTATAAATTGGTTTGCCGGGTGACACTTCAAGAAACTGCGTTACGCTCCGCTCACGTTATGCGCTCACAATGAGAGCGAGTGAGAGGCACGCGTCCCTTCCACTCGGGCATGGTTAGCCCGCCTAAGAGCGAGAGAGACAGACATAAAAAGTGTTGTCACGTAAAACTTTCGCCCGTATACCGACTTTACAGGCAACCAATTTTTTTTTAAACTTGTTTTATCCGCACGCCATGTTGCGTGTACTATTTACCTAATTGTAACACAGGTATAATTAGGATTGGACAAATAAAGTTAGTATCTATAGGTACTTACCTAACACCGAAGCTTTCTGTTCAGACTAAATAACATTTTTTTTATAAAACATGATAATAACAGTTAAAGACAGGGTTCATTGACTTTTTGACTTATAATTCATTTGTTTTTTTCACTTTTCTCAATACATTATGATGAACAAAAAAATTACGGAAAAATACCTAAACAAACAAACCTACCCTATACAAAATATTGTTATAACCTCATGTTTTAATATCAGATAAAAAGGAAAATTCCAAAGACCACAGAAGCTTTAACAAAATACCTACGAGCAACGAACAATTCAATTTAAAACACAAGCCAAAAGCAAGTCTGACTCAGACTCGAAGGGTTAAGTGCCTCAAAGAATATTTTACTTTTTTGCGGATTCGATCCCCGCCGCGGGATAAATGTTTTGTATGATCTGCAAATATTTATCTCGGGTCTGGGTGTTTCTATGTATTTACAAAAAAATACTATATAAATAGTAATATCAGTTGTGTGGTTCCCATACAAGCTTTGCTTAGTTTGGGGCTAGATGATGCTGTGTGAAAATGTCCAGCATTATTTACTTTAACTACAGCGTGGTACAATCCTTTTTACTCAAATACAAAGGGTAAAACAATATTCGATTTTAGTTACAATACCTATCAGAAGTCTTGTACCTATCAGAAGCCTGTTGAGAAGCTGAGAGCATTATTAACGTACTCTACGTTGCGTGTTGGCCTAGTAAAAAAAGTATGTTCGTATGAGTCAGTGGTCAACTCTGGTCAAACTCTGCTCAAACTGGTGATGGAGTTTTTAGCCCGCCTTAAGGCCCCTGTCATGGCTTAATGTCTTATGGGGCATTTACGCGACACGGTCTAAGCACGTACGATTTAGCATCGCATGCCAATTTTTCACGTGTAAACGCTCACCGTACGCCAAATGTCTTAGTAAATGCGACGGTCACTTAATTAGCCGGGACTGAAAATTAGCACGGAAGCGCTCAGATGAAAATGCCACTGGTGGTCAACCATCCACTGACAGACCGTTTTGAACGTTGCTTAGCTGTGACGATCTATCACAAGCACGACCTCGAGCACTTCAGATTGATGGTACTCTCGACTTTACGAAGGTTAAAAGTTCAAATCCTGGATGATTGGCTGCTGTGTGACACAACAGAATAATGGTAAATGAAAACCTTTAAACTTACTTTGACGAGCCTCAATTTTGTTTGACTGGCTCTCCACTGGAGATTGACTATGTATTTCGTTTTATGATGGATCACCTAAAAAAAAACCTACTAGGCTCCAAACCGTGTTTGTTGCCCTGATTCTTCACGGTATTGGTCGCGAACGAACTCCTGTTCGTTAAATAAAAGAAATATCGCTGTTATTATCTTTCTAAAACAATTCAGCATTTTCCCCATGATTTAGAATCAAGTTATAAAAAACAGACACTCGCCTTGCCCTCGGGGACTCAATTAGGCGTCCCTGTGTTATTTCAACGAAAATATGGAAATGTTTCATTTGCGCGGCCTTGGCACGGTATAAATGACTTATAACAGAGACGAACTTATTTTTGTCGTATACTATTCAACATATAATATTATAAATGTGAAAGTAACTCTGTCTGTCTGTCTTTCTGTCTGTCTGTCTGTCTGTCTGTTTGTTTGTTACGCTTTCACGCCCAAACCGCTGAACAGATTAAACTGAAATTTAGCATAGTTAAAGGTTGTATCCCAGGGAAGGACATAGGCTACCTTTTATCGCGAAAAAATTAAAAATCCCGAGGGACCGCGGGTCATACCGCGGGAGCAGAAACACAAAACAGTTACGACTCCTAAAACTGGACAAAAGCTTCCTCCTTCAAACGCCAGTCCAATCGGCGTTGTGCTGTTCTCATCCAGGTCTTTCATCCCACCCGCCCGGCAGGTCTTTCCCTCAAAGGTCTAATTCATCCACCCTGTAAAGTAGGTATAGGTATTACCGAAAAGCGTTCATCAGTTTGTGAGAAAAATTCGATAATTTGCTTTCCTTTTAATAATTTAACTTCATTTACTTACATTTTATTTGGTTAACTATATTGACTACATAATTTGTTCATAGTTTAAAGTTAACACCTATTCTGTTACCTACTCTATGGTAGTAGATAAATATGAGTACCTACTTGCATCTAATTGCTTTCCGCACGCAAGTTCGTGTTTATTCTCAATAAAGGTAGCGGGTTCCAAACTAGTGTTTTAATAAAGTTTAGAGTAGATGCAACCTGGGGTTGCTAACATGCACCTATAAATAAATATCTGCTTAGATGACAGCAAATAAACTGACCAAGTAAATGTTTTTCTATTCTATTCTTCTATTTCTATTCTATTCATGTGCGTGTCAGGTCACTGTCAGGCCAATTACAGTGTTGTGTTCCGTTATAGGTATTAATATCTTTACAAAACTAGCTTTTTAATAAACGTATGAAAATATTGCAGTTTCAAAAGGTAAATTTGAAATACTAAGGAAATAGAGATTACAATATCTCGGTCACCAAAGTTTTCCACTAGCTTAAAGGAACGTACTATTTCTTTGTAAAAACTTACACCAGACCAGACTTTAAAACTGGGTACACGTATAGAAAACTTAAATATTTATGAATGCAAATAATGTTGAACGCGGTCAGACTTCATTATACCTAAACGCTGATGCAGAAGTGAAAAACACTTTACACTTTATATTCAGCATAATATTTTCGTCTAGTTTTTACGAAGAAACTGCCATAAGTATTTAAATGAGATGTTATTTAAAATGAGATGCGTTATTTAAGCTGCATTTGGTTTCATAGGTACAATAAATTATGTCCCAAACATAATTTACATGACGACGCTAAATGATTTTCTGTAAGTAATAGTTTAAAGTGCATTTGCTTTATTTATTTTATATAATTTATATAATTCAAGGTCTTAACATCGCATCATTTGTGTTGAGTTGTTCCAAGAAACATAAAAAGTTAAATAATATGCGCCATAAAACGAACTCTCTAACTCTATACTTTGTAAAACAGAGTATCGCTGAATAAAACCAAACGTAAGCATATGAAGCCAATTTTACGCGCATCACACCATATTTGTGTTAATATTTGATGAACCATAAAGCATCACAATTGTAGCATTGTTTCCCATGAGGCTTAACACGGCATTACCCAAAAAGAAATTGGTACACATTACGTAATAGAAGGCGGTTAAGTGCGAGTTGAACATAGTTTATTTATATGTATTATTTTCCTGAGCTAATCAAACGGAAAGAGCAATTTTCTGTATTCAACACCGTTTACACGATGCCCTTCTGGCAAACTATTCTTGCCTCTTGCTTTCTCAAACTCAACGAAGCCAGTGAATAGAATGCCATGTATGAATGCGAATGGTATCGAATAAATAGCGTTATACTCACTGCTGCTTATTATAAAAACGTAAAACCTTGGTTGAACCCCATGTTGACACATGTCAAAACAAAACTGCTACCACAAAAAAGAGTTCTATGTACGAGTATTTAAAGATCGTTTTTCTAGAGACAGTTTTTTAGTTACAATTGGTTTAAACTCGGCTCGTTTTCTTGTAATAAGCCCCACTAGGTTTTGGAATAGTATGCCAGAATGGTATCGAATAAATGGCGTTTTACTCACTCGGTTTTGGCTGCGGTGAGTGCTTCTTGGTGGACATGACGTGGTTCAGCTCATGTCAGCTGTCGCAGCGCACACACGAGATCATCGAGGATCGAGGCAGCTTCCTCCTTGGCAACTAGTTTAGCTTTGTTTCGTACCTGTAACAAATGAATTCCTACATGAATTGTGATATTGAAACCTGTTTGCTTTAATTTTGGAGTGCATCTTAAAAAAAAAGAAGCTTCTATGTTCGGCTGAATAGGTTTTGAAAAGGTACTTTTACTCTCGAGAAGGTGGTCGCATATAATAAGGTTTTCTAAAATCTTTAGAAAACCCTATCCTCGCTTGTAGTTTTCCACCTGAGTCCAACATTAAAGTCGGTCTTCTTTTTACTTTTTAAACGTAATTATTTGGAGCATGAGCAACCGCGGTTGGTATTTACTTTTATACTTTAATTTTACATCAAGTTTTTACGTTCAAGTGTTCTTTATACACAAAAGTATTGGGATCTTGTAAATAATCTTACCTAATTTTTAAACAAAGCAATCACACATTCATAAAACACAGGCATTTCTGCAATCCCTGAAGTTTATATTCAACCCTCTGTCTTCAAGAGCCTATTGATATCGTCAGCTGTTACGTCGTTAGATAAGCTTTGATAGATGCCAGCAAAAAGTTTTGCGGAATAATGTTATTTAAGCTTGAGAATCTTTATAGACAGTAGAAGTTTGAATTGGTTTGCAAAGAAATACGAAATCTAAGATTTCTTGGTGAATGTGAATGTCTGTTTATCTCCTTACCAAAAATACCTGTTACCTTTTCAAATATAAGCCGCTGAACAGATTTCGATAAAAATCGTGGTAGGACATAGCTACATTCTCATCCATCTACTCGTTATGTAATCCCAACATCTAGCATCTGGTTTTCCTCTTGTTTCCTGCCAGCTTCTAGTTTCAATCAGCGAAGCGAACTACTGACCCCGGATTGACTCTCGATCTAAAGGTCAAAGAGCGGGTTGTTCTACTCCGAACTATTAATCTGGGACGAGGTATCTAAAAGAATATTGTCTCTAACGGATCAAATTATATCTGGATTTAATTTGGACTGTTTTGTAGAAATAAAAATAAGTTCTCGAGATTTTTATGGGGAAAAATAGTTTGCGAATTGAATGTAAATTCAATTCAAACTGTTTTTATAATCGACGATTTTTGTTTTATTAACATAGAGATTGCCCAGCAGTGGGACAGTACAAGCTAAAGACAACAATAATTAAATAGTTTGCGAAGAGTGGTTTTTAATGTTCTTGATGATAAACTAGTACAATTTTCTCTTGCTAAGCGATGAAGAATGAAAAGGTCTCAAGATGAACTGTACATTTTATGTATGGAATAATTCCAAGTTGTTTTATGCAAATGCAAACCAGTCGCTTCATTTAAATTCATAGGTACTGAATTGATTAACGTAACGATCCTATTTATACGGACATTGAATACCGCCGATCAAGTTAATCATTGAATCAACAAAGAGAATGCTGTAGGTATTTTCATTATATTCACACCATTGAAACCGCACCTACTAAAATCTTTCGTTGAAAAATATTTTAAAGTTTACTGCCAGACAACTAAGTCATTTACATATTAAATGATTTATACAGCGTCAGAAGGCAACCTATGCCAACACTAACGGGACGCTGTAGTGCCTGGGACATTGTTTGATATGGAGCAGCACCTAAACTATCCTCTCAGCTTAATCGGTCATGTCCACAGGCAAGACAACATGAATACGACAACGAGGTACATGGTCCATACATTGTGAAACTGACGAAACTTATATTTTAGGGTAGTTACTTATATTCCAGTAAACACAAGTTATAAGCATAATTTTGCCAACTGTGGTTAAGTATTTCTTAATCCAATCACTCTTTGCACATTTTTTCACATTTATTTTATTCAACTAACTACATAAAACTCACTGAACCCCATAACAGATAATCCCCTAGCTCGCACAATGCTTATCTACCTGACAGTACTATTGTTGTCCCATGACTGGTTGACATAAATATACAGCAGGCTCTACTACTCGTACACTGCGTGAGAACGAAGACCTGTAAAGTTGTTCTCACTAAGGCGGGTTGGTCTTAATTGTGTGTGTGCACATACACACTATACACATGTTGTTTATGTGTGCGTAAGCTCAGAAACGCGCTTACCTACCCTCCTCAAAAATTCACTTTTTTATGTCAATGTGAAGTTATCAAACAGATTTCAGCAATTTCAATCATCCCTGGATTTAGCCGTCAGTCATGTTCAGAGGAATTAGAAAACAATTTTGGGGATCACTTTTGGTAAAAGGTTTTTCAACAATTTTCGAATGATTTCCTGGACATGGCTTTTAATCGAAAAGAACCGCTTTGGCCTAGTGGCAAGCATACCTTTGAATTTCAATCCGAAGGTTGAGAGTTGAAGAACATAAAAGATCTGAGTATGTCTACCGCACCTTGGAGAGAATCATGATCCTGTTTGTTTTTGAAGTGAAAACTTCTTTAGGCATGTTGGGCATTTTTGAGATGGGAAAAAACCATCGAACTCGCTGAGTCGCGTGACCTGTTACCGACACCATCTCTGACAGTCCTTTTCGGTAAAGATCGACAAACTTGTTCTTAATTTCGTCAAACATTGTATCGTCATGATGGACTTGAGTGTATAGAGCTCTACTTTTGAGTGAGACAACTGCGAGTTCAAGTCGCAGTATGACAGTGAAGTTTAGAACCGTTATTGAAACTTCGTTCAATTAAGTTTTCACTTGTGTCGGCATTCTCGGAGTGTCACTGTTTTTTTTTTATCCTATTTTGCTTCGGGAAGGGTGGTCTTATTTATTATGAAAAGCTCCGATTCGTCAACCTTCATCCTCGGCACAAATGGGACGCAAATGGAGGACAAATTGGGGCAATTTCGTAAAACGTGTCCCGATCGAACTATCGGGGCGCAAAACCGAAATGTCATGCCAAAATATACATTTTATTAATAGACAATTTCATGTTTAAAATTGGGTCGGCGTTGCGGTCAGCTATAGGATTATTAGCTGATAAATATCAATGATTAATAGCTGAAAGTTGTGTGTCAGGATCGTAGCAATTGGAGATCCGTGGTCTCTGCCTACCCCTTCGGGAAAGAGGCGTGATATTATGTATGTATGTATGATTAATAACTTAACACGCACAGGTTAAGTTACAAGAATTTTGGGCTGCCTCATGTCCTCGGAATTGAGGAAGCGCTCAGTCAGCCGTCACCTAACTAGGTACATATTTTTTTTTCAGAACGTTGGCGTTAGGTATGATGAGTTAACCCACATTATTGTGCCACAAAAAATTGCAGGAAAACAGAAAACAATTTTTCGTTCCATTTTCAAAAAGTGAAAAGTTTTTTAATTTTGAAATATTTTGATTTCATGGTTGACGAAACTCGATCTTATTTCCTTGCGCTCCAATTTCGTTCCAATAAAAATAAAACTGTCCTAACCTTTTATTGTACAAAAATGCCGTAAAGCAATTGCGAACAATAAGGTTTTATATCAATGCCTTTGAACCTCCAATTGATTGTATCGACTGTAGTTGGATAAATAGGTACTCAAAGAGTTATATGTACGAAGGTACGAAGTACTAATAACTCAATGGTGTAATGCGTGTTTACTTTGGTAATGAAAATGGGTATTGAAACATTTGGAACTATTTTTACAGCTTAATAATAATAAATAGTACTTTTGCATTACAGACTTACAGTTCTCGCTTGTATGCGTCGGGAAAATGTATACCTACTGCTACTGGGAGTAAACTAAACTGTTTTGATTACAGAACTAAATTAAGGCTTTATCTCGACTCAGGGGCCATATTCCCGTTTTTTTTTTTTTTCGTTCGATTGATGAATATTCGGATGTTTCTTACTACGATTTTTTGGTTTGGATTATTTGTCCTAGGTTAGGACCGTGTTCTAACGATGATTTTATCGAACGAATACAATGAAGTTCGTAGTAAGAAACGAACGAAAAAACGAACGGGAATAACCCCCTTATCTAACACACCGTAAATACATTTTAATATTTTTATGTTTTTTGTTTACTCTTTGATCTTAGGTAGAACTTGTAAATAAAGACCTAAAATAACATCGAAACTTATCGAATATTTGGACCTAAAACAACATACCACCCATACGAACAAAACCGTGGACGAAGTAGGTTAATTCAGAAAATCTTTCTCAGGAAATATTTTATGTTTTCTTTCCTACATTTCTGTAGAAGACCTGGGAACGTGCATAAGAAGCAGACCAAGTTAGCCGGTTAAGCCTCACTAACCTGTATTTACGAGACATAGCTTTGCTGTTCCAAGATCTTAAGTTTTCCGAGAACATGTTACCATCATGCAGCACACGTATTGACCATATTTTTAGAGTTTAAGGCCTAAGATTTTGATAAAGAGAACTGTACGGAACCGTACGCGATTAGAGTCGGATGGATGCTGAATTGATACGAACTTTTAAATTAGATAAACTTGCTGTATTCAAGAACTTTACGTTACGCTAATGATTATGATGATTTATGCTGCTAATGAGTGCGAACCGATAGCTGTCCGAAAGTTCACTGATCAATCCACCAATCCTTCTTTCACTGAGTTTCTCTCCATCCAAAGGTTGCCTGGAAGAGATCGCTTATTAGCGATAAGGCCGCCCATTGTACATTGTCATTATTTGTTATACTTATTATTTTGTTTCAGTTTAAGGTGTACAATAAAGAGTTCTCATTCATTCATTCATTCATTCACTGACTAGGTTAACCGCGCGATGCACCTCGTGCGATCTACTTAGCCTAATCTGCTTGCTATGGTGTTCGTGTATCGAACAGGAACCGAACGCAAGTTTTTAACTTGATCGCATTGACGTAAACTAAGATTTGTATATGAAAAGAGAGCACGACGTACCTACTATTAGAGCATTTTAAAGAGGTCAGCATTTGATTATACAAAATATAACTACTCGTAGTTGTATGTGATATATTATATGAGCCGTGTTGGTCGAATGGGGTTGTGCCTCGACTTTCAATCCGAAGGTCGTGGGTTCGAATCCCGGCCGTGCATCACTGGATTTTTCGTTTCGAAAAATGTATATGCGCTTTAACACGAGCTCAAAACGGTGAAGGAAAACATCGTGAGGAAACCCGCAGCTTAGTCAGCTCCACACGTATTGACGTCGTCTTTCCTGTGGGCCAGGCTGATTAAGCTGAGAGGATGGTTTAGGTGCTGGGCAAGCCTATTCCATCTCAAAAAATGTCCCAGGCACTACAGCGTCCCGTTAAGTGTAGGCATAGGCATAGGTTGCCTCCTGACGCTGTATAAATCATCTAATATAGATGTAAAGGCCTAAGTTTTTTTTTTTTTAGTTGTATGTAGTGTAGGTACTACAACTAGTAAATTACGGCGATGTCTTAAGGCGTAGGTACTTATGGTACAATAAGCACACAATTAAAACCGATCCGCCTTCGTGAGATAGAAGTACCTATACCAGAATCTGTATAATTCTTACGGCCAGTATATGACGGCGTGGTTTTAGAGAACACAACTAATAAAACTTTGCACCAGCAGAAGTTGTGAGAACTACGGAGTGCCTTTTCCTGGAGACTAATAAGCTGTTATTGTATAATGTATTCCAGCTCTTTTTCTAGTTTTCATCCTGAAAATCAAGCTAGAAACCATATTTGATGGAAATATGTCGGTAAACGTAAACGTAAACAGGTTCACGACTGTATCCCCAAGGTGCGGTAGACATTCTCTCAGATCTTTTTATGTTACGTATTCCAGATCCTTTGAAGATGTCTAAGGGGGTAGTCAGAGGCATGTCTAAACACATTATATTTGATATATGCCCACATCTTGCAGAAGTTAGTATTCCATACGTGACAGGTTGCAAGCCCATCGCCAACTATAAGAACACTAACTGGTTTCCTCACGATGTTTTCCTTCACCGTTTAGAGCACGTGTTAAAGCGCATATAAATTTTACGTAACGCTAAATCCATTGATGCACGGCCGGGATTCGAACCCACAACCTTCGGGATGAAGGTTGAGGTACAACCCCATTCGTTAATATGTCGGTAATATAAATAAATAATGCTGGACATTTCACGCATCATCTAACTAAGCAAAGCTTGTACTATGGGAACCAGATAACTAATATATTACTTATATACTTTTTGTTTGTAAATACATACATATTATACATAGAAACACTCAGACCCGAGATAAATATTTGCAGATCATACAAACATTTATCCCGCGGCGGGGTAAATGTTTCGAACCCGCAACCTTCTGCGTCCCAAGCGGGCTTTCACCCACTGCGCCACAGAGTTCGTCCTACCTACTTTATCAACCGACTTCAAAAAAGGAGGTTCTCAATTCGTCTGTATGTTTTTTTTTCATTCATTTTCTGTAACTTTGTTCGATATAAACTGTACTGCTTATATTTTTGCCATATTTCTACTTTGATCTAAAGAAACTTTTTAACGACAGCCTTTTCGCATTTTTCGCGAACTTTCCATTTTATAGACGCCATGACTCAACCCAGGGGCCGTATTCCCGTTCTTATTTTCATTCGTTTGATGAATATTCGGATGTTTCTTACTACGATTTCCGACTTCAAGGGCCAATTTTTCGGTTTGGAATATTTGGTTCTAGGTTAGGACCGTGTTTTACCGTTGATCTTATCGACTGAATACAATGTAGCTCGTAGTAAGAAGCATCCGAATATTCATCGAATGAATGAAAAAACGAACGCGAGTAACCCCCCTAGTATAAGTAATCGTTGTTGTTTCCTGAGTTGAAACAGCTTAGCTTTTTATTTCAGTGTTTTGCTTATACATTTATTTATGTATTTTTCATTTGAACTTTACGTTTATCTTTTACGTCTAAGTTTAAAGACTAAAACCAAATCAAGTCTAAAAAGTTTAATGTCTAAAGACGTTGTTTATGGACATGACATTGGTAGCCATTTTGATGTTTAGAAATTTTACTATAAAGTCCGTTTGCATTAGAGGTACAGTAATAATAAGTCGTTTTGATTTGAGGCATTTTGCTTTGTAGGTGTTTTAAATGTGAGTTATTAATCCTTCAAAGTCGTTTCGCGGCGTAGGCATTGTGATCAAAAAGGGATAAGCTCTGTAAGTATCTTTTATGTTTCTAAAGAACTTTCTAGACTCTATTTTTTGTAGGTTCGTCATCATCGTCAGCATTTCTCATCCCACAGCTGGGTACAGAGTGCCCAGTAAGAGTTACTCCAAGATTTGTATGGAAAAATAGCAGCGCCATCTTTTGATACTCATTCATTACTAATGAAGACCAATACAAACCCACGTTTACGTCGTCGATACCGAATAGTGAATAAAACTAATACTACACTCAGGTTTCTATTGGCTACTGCCATTCCCTTCTATCCTGAGTCAATTTTGTTCAAAGACCCTGCGGAGGTTACAAAAAGACATTAATTAAAAGTGTAATCCCGGATTACAACTTTCAGCTGGAATTAAGCAAATTTATTGAAAATTAGGGCTTGCTCTTAGAAACTCTCCCTCAGAAACAGTACCTAGATACTTTTGGGTTATGTACTTGAAAAGGAAAATTAGTACCTATCACTTATACTCGTAGTTGTCTGTACATAGCAAACATTGTTACGTCACTAGTTTCACCCGTTCAAAGAAAGACTGACATAGGTTTGCTACAGACGTCTGCTAAAATGCATAGGCAGCGATGGGCTACACGTCGGACTACACGTAGCTCATGTGGCGTTCACGTGTATACTAAGATTTCGACGTGCCTGTCTGTATAATGGGGTAGACATCTTCGTAGATCTTGAATACTTAATGCTCTAAAGATTGTCGCATTCTCAATGGATCATGAATCTGTTATTTAGTTTTTCTTCAAACTGAAGCGTTCAATTCAATTCGACAATTCTATGCATCTCTTGGGAGTTCATGTTAATCAGTTAATTTCGCAAATGAATATTTGAAAAGGCTCACATCAAAGCTAGTGAAGGCTGACCACTGTCTGTTACATGGGTACACTTGGGAACGGTAGATACCGGCCTTGACCGATTTCAGCCGATAAATGTCTGAATTGATATGACACCTAGGGACGCTTCGAATATTTCGTACAATTGAATGGAATAGAGCCGTACGCAAAACTATTAGTACCTAATCTGCTTAGTGATTCACATCTGGATGCATCGATTCGATGAACTTCTTAGAAAAGGGTCGTTTCTCCATTGTATTAAGCGTCATCGATACATAGTTATACATAGGTAAGTATATTTACATCCGATTGAAGTGTGAATTGCCACACTGGTTCCATAACACGTGAGTCATATACCTACAATAAGAAGTCATCAAAAAATCCTCATTATGAAACTAGTTCACTCTCAAAGTCAACCTATTTAATCATCTTAAAAATAAAATCACATTGACAAGCTCAAGTTGTACAGTTGCCAGAAACAATAATATTAACCGTTTGGCGGCGACTGATAGACTGGGGCAGTAAGTCCTAGGAATTATTATTGCCGTATTGTACTATTACATGTTTTGGTCTCTTATACAAGCGTATAGCCGCTAGTTGACGGCCGTCAGAAAGCAACGAAAGTCAATTAACAATTAGACTTTTTAAAATGGCTTTTGTTTTCGAAAACCAAGAAAAAATCTACTTTTCTTGGGATATTATTATAACTTTTTCATTAGAATCACTCACTGGAGTACGAAAAAACGAACTTCACAAAAAAAATTATCTCAAATATTTTAATGACTGTAAATTTTTGATAAAAATAATAATTTAAAATAAAGTTTATTGTTGGATTTTGAGTTTTAACTGTTTTTTTCTTATAGAAATGAAATTATTAGGTAGATGTAGTAAATAACCAAAAATAACATAAAATGACGTAACTAAGGCAAAAAAAATGGCGTTTTTTTTTTAGCTAAATATGTTTAGAATCATGGTCTGATTGCAACCCTTCAGTTTTCGGTAGTAGTCTTTTTACACCCTGTATATTAGAAGATCAAACCTCTATCAAAACGACGAAAAGGCGGTACCGAAGCAATGTATTGGAAGCTTAACGTCTCTTACTATACAAACTGTTTGCCAACAGACTTCGCGATATTTGCACTGTGAAATACATACGAGATTCTATTCCAGCGAAAAGGAAACAGAAAGATCACTTTCATATGCCATCTCAGACTTATAAAAGGAATTTGTTTCCTCCCCTGACTTTTCTAGTCTAGTTCAGATTGGTTCGCTGCAGACAAAGGATAAAAACGACTGGAAAAAGGGGGAACCTTGCCCAATGAAATTTTTATTTGCATAGAATGGGACAATCATTTGTAGTATCTCCTTGGGATAATATTATAGAGACTGAAAAAAATAAAGAATCCGAAACGAAAGAAGCCTCTTTGAGGCGCACTTAAAGTCCATTCACATCTTCGTTTCGACAGAACTAGTGACAAGATAAAGACATTTAGACATGTAGACATTTATTTATTTATTTATTTATTTATTTACATCTTACTATATACCTCAGTACAGACACTCTCTCTCGAGCGCCGGCCACCTATCGGCAAAGATATCACATTCTGCATTGGATGTAGACAGAGAGTAGTGAAATGTTTAGTATCAGCTATGAAAAGTGAACTAGCTGTCCATTCCCTATGGTGAAGAACATAGCACACACCCAACAATCCACACAATCCCAAAGGCACGTTTTCCCCGCATTGCTCACGTATTCCTGTTTCCATTCTTAAGCCTCAACTGTCTATGAAGCATCGTCTTTTATGACGGTATTAAAAGATACAATATGAATGCTTGTGCCAAGTTTAATTACTGAACTGAAACATTCTCTTTAGATCAACTTGAGATTCTAGTTATCTATTGGTTTGTATCACGGCAAAAAAAACAAATGAAAACCATTACTTTGTGTTAGTATAAATGCATGCGATTGACTAGGTCAATTCGCACTCAGCAAATTACCCTTAATATCCCATTTAAAATCACATGAAAAGATTAATACATAAATACTAGATAGGCATAAAAGATCCATTTGTCACTCTTGCCTGTGTAAGTTTCGAGGTCAAGAGCCGACCCATTCATCATAAAAAAAATTAAAATCCCATGAAAAACGTAATTGAAAACCACAGATAGTAATAGAAGGAGAGCATGCGGTGTGAAAGGGTCTCATGTGAAAAGAATAACTTCAAAGCCAGCAAAGATTTCCTGAAGGCATGTTTAAAGGGTTTTAATAGAGATGAGTGTTGAGTGTAAAGGATCGCCGTAACGGTAGACGGAGGTGGAAGGAGCTGGAGGAGGCTTTTACCACTACGGCGGTCCTTACATAAATATATATAAATAAACGCTATTTATAAACTATTTATATACTTCTTAAAAGTACGTATTAATATAACATCAATATAAACTATGGAGGAAAGAACATACGCATATTAGTTACAAATTATTATTAGGAACATTACATATTTAGTTATATTTAGTGCAAAATTAGTCTAGCATTTAATTTTTTCTATTATGTTTTGTAAGGTTTTAATAAAGCTTTTATTATAATTATTTAGTAGAGGTGCATTGGATTTTCGTATCCAGTATCTAGCGCAATTTTCGTGCTATACGACATCCGACAAGATATTTATTACTTCCGAGAGGATTACTAAGAGTATTAGCAATAGCAAAGCGATAGCAAAAATGCAGTGCTGCCTCTATAGGACTACCAAACTTATTACCTACGTTACGTAGCAGGTTTAACTTCCTTGGTTTCACATTACACTTTAGTTCTAGTGATTGCTTTTCCATTGCAATGGTATAAGTCAAACTTTATTGAATCAACAAGGGACTAGCAATTGATCGCAAATACGATATAACCCAGAAATCGAAATAAAAATAAATAAATTGAATTTCAGAAATTGAGCCAGCCTTTTTTATCTTTAGTTTAGTTAAATTATGTACCTACTTATGTATTTTTATGATTATTGTTTCGTGTAAATCGCACGGACGTCAAATGCACTTCATTATTATCATTGGTAGCTGACATAAAGCCCACAGCTGGACAAACCTTTCCTACAAAACCTGGATGAGATCACATGGCCGATTAGAGTGGCCAGTGCACTTACCTTATCATAAATATCTTATAATCAAGTTACGTGTACATAAATGCTACAGATGGAAGCTGCAAAGATCTCATTAACTAATCCACTCGTCTCATCCGTGACATGCCGTGAGCTCACAATCCCCTTTATTACTATTCCCAGCTCTTTCTATCATACACACACGTCTCTCTCTCTAACAAATGTTTATTGCTTTATCAGGCAGGCAGGACAGTTGCCAAAATAATTCGGGTCAACAAACCGATGCCTACGAGAGTGCTACGTAATGCTACGAGTGCTACGACCGCTACGAACTAGATTGTACTCGTATAAAGTATATTTTTCAACCAAAGTTCTTTTAGCTAGGTCGAAGAGACACAACCGCACTCAGAGACATTTAATCCTTCTTAAATCTTTACTCAGTAAAGTTTTTCCTTTACTTTGTAACGAGATTCCGAAAAAAAACTTTACTTAGGAACGATTACGTATTAAATATTTCTGAGTACGGCAGTGAGTCTTGAATTACTTGGAACGATGCGACTACCCAAAGCTCAAAGATTATCTTATATACTATACTTGTTAAATCTAGATAACTTGTTAAAGCGAGTTAGGTTCTCTATATTTTTGACGATGTCTGACAAATAAATGAGATTAGATAATTAAAATTCCAATTTCTTTCCTTTTTTTTTTTTTTTTTTTTATTAGGTTCTCAAAACTGGCTGTTACACTTTTGGAAGTTTTCGTTACAATTTTAGAGATAACTTAGGCTAGTGTACGACCTTCTCGATGAGAACACAGCATGTATTTAGATAATTATAACTAGTTGACGAAATGGAGATAAGCTTATTTGAACAAATAACATAAAAAGAAAAAATACAATATTAACTTAAACCTAAACAAAAGTTGTCAAGGCCTAACTATATTTTGAAACTTTCAAAGTTTAATTGCGGTAATATTTTTAATTACTTGAGAATGGTGTTCTCTGTAAATATGTTCCCACTATTAAGAGCCTTTATTATTTTTCATTTAAACTCACAGCAGCTAATTAATAATACCTGACTTCAGTTAACAGCAGTCCGGATCCCACGCTATGATTTCTTTTGTCATAAACATTTTGATAGTCTAAGCTTCAACATTTTAAAACCAGTAGTTTTATAGCAACATAATAACTCAATGTGAGTGTCCCGCCAGCACCAACACTGTCCTACCAGTCCCACGGCAATGGGCTTGCGCTTTTACTCGTACTATGTTTGATTTTCCCTCATAGCTTGAAGAAAAAGTTTCGGTGTTCTATGTATGTATCATCGATATCTCCGACAATTATGGACCGATTTACAAAATTCTTTTTTTGTTTGAAAGGGTATACTTGCGAGGTGGTCTCATATACATTGTATTCCTGAGGGATAAATAGTTTTTTCGTAAAACTTAAAAAACCTCTTTCTCACTACACATCCTGAGAAATGCCGCGCCCTATAAATCAAACATTGAAGTCGGTTTTCTTTTTAGTTAAAAAAAAAGTAATTTAAAGTCGTTGTACGTTTATATTTTAATAACAATACAATGATATCACCAATTACTAATAATTGTAAACTTCCACTTATTTATGTCAAGAAAATTAGTTTCTATTTTACAAATAAGAATTATCAAAGACTAATATTAAATTATCTATTGATTTATTTATCTAAAAATACAATTAAATAGGTCTACATTCAGAAAGCTATTTTAGACATACTTTTTACTAATCCATACCCATATCCATATTCCATATTCCATATTCCATATAATATTATATTCCATTCCATATTCCATATAATATTATAAATGTGAAAGTAACTCTGTCTGTCTGTCTGTCTGTCTGTTTGTTACGCTTTCACGCCCAAACCACTGAACAGATTAAGCTGAAATTTGGCATAGTTAAAGGTTATATCCCAGGAAAGGACATAGGCTACCTTTTATCCCGAAAAAATGAAAAAATCCCGAGGGACCGCGGGTCACACCGCGGGAGCGCAGCTAGTACCATAATATTTCCCATATTATATCTGTTACACGCCACTGAACAAAATATTGCATCTGTTGCAAGAAATAAAACATTCTGAGTTAGTTTACCAGCAAGTTTCGTATACGCGTATTTATTTGCCACTAAAGTGGTCTAATTAAACAGGTTTTATAGCTATTTTAACTAGACCACTTCGTTGAAAAACTGGGTTAAAATGATTTAAACTTGTAACATAAAATATCATTATAAATCTAGGACATTGTAAGCATATTTGACACGTTTTGCTGCAATGTTTGAGTTATATAGTTGATTAGCGTGAATGCCGTCAATAAAATGCTTTGATTTTCATTTTAGATTTCATTTTTGCTGAAGCTTTTTATCTAATTTTGTTGCGAATGGTTTTTAATTTCAATACAACCAATTGTCGATGAGGATTTTTATCGATCTTTTTTCAGAGCAGTTTTCATTGACTAAAATATTGACTCAACTTATTATTACTCCAAACGTAGTGGGAATGGGTTCGAATCGTTGCTTAAATTTTCCGTTATACCTCTTCTTTTGCAAATCTCCAGAGATAACACAACAAGAAAAGAATAACAAACAAAAAACATTACCATCATTAAAAATACCTTGTAATCTCAAAGGAAAATAATTTAACAGCATTTCAAATAAACTAATTAAAAAGTTCTTTGTTTCTTTTATTAAAGTTAATTGCCGACTTTGTGCAAGACGCGATTATTACAGACAGGCTTTCATCATCATAGCCTATAGCAGTCCACTGCTGGACATAGGCCTCTCCTATTGAGCGCCATTGCGTCCTGCATTCGATGCATCCAGCTTCTACCAGAAGACTAAGGGTTTCACCATCTCTGAATAACTTAATTTTGGTAGAAACTTAGGCCTTTACATCTATGTATAATACTATGGGTCAAATATTATGTGGAAATCACACAATCCCACTAATATAATAAAGCTGAAAGTTTGTGAGTTTGTTTAGATGTTTGGATGTTTGTATGTTTGTGTTTCAATCACGCCTACACCAGTGAACCGATTTGGATGAAAATTCGAATAGGCATAGAAAGTTACCTGGAATAGCACATAGGCTATTCAAAATGTTGGTACTATGCGGGCGAAGCCGCGCGCGCGAGTAGTTTTATATATAGATTTCCAGTTTAATAAAACTTAGGGCTGATCACCTCCATACAATAAAAGATAAATGTCCTTCAGAGTAATAACGTTAAATATTATAATTCAAAATGGCGTTTCTCATAATAAACGCTGAAGTAAATTGTAAAACAGTCGTTATCTGGTTTCATAATCTTGTAACGACGTCTACGTTTACACGATACCATTCTGGCATACCATTCTTGCCTCTTGCCACAGAATATTAGCTCTTGCTCCGATGAGCTTAAGAAACAAGAGGCAAGAATGGCATGCCAGAATGACATCGTGTAAACTGCACCTTTAATTCCATATTGCTTTGAATTTTGATCCAAAAGTCGTGTATTCAAATCTATTATGGACGTACCTACATATTTGTGCGTATATTGTAAGGAACTTCATGTATTTCATTTTGGTTTTTAACCTGAAACAAACCATTTTATTTTGATCCAAATTCAAAAACAAAGGTCTCTCATTATTTATTTATGCGTTTGTGGCCAAAAACTACAATTACTGGCTAGGTTCTGTCATACATAATTAGATTTATTATAATGAAAACGCGTCATGAAGGTAATTGTAGGGTTGGTTTTATCGCTAACAGAAGTACAAAATACTATCGTAACTCGACAGTTTGTTAAGTTGAAGCTGAAGGAGTAAGCTTACTTTAACTTACAGACTTACTCGATGACGAGGTATGCCAAAGGCGCAATAGATATACCTACTACCTACTCTCAAATCTATAGGGAGTTCATTATTTGAAGATTTAAAATGATGAAATGCATACTACCAAAAATTTCATATATGTTATTTTCGCCGATCCATGACGACGCTGTTCTAACCAACTGAGCCATGGTAATCGATGCGACACGCTTAAAATTTTGTGGGAGTACAATATTTTACAACTTTTTGCGTTGTCCCTAATTTTCTAAGGGGGTTAACCAAAGGCATTTCCATCACTGTAGCACAACATATTCTGCAGAAGTTAGTATTCCTACGATAGTTACTATCATCTAATTAGTATTCGGCAGAAGTATTGCCAACACAAATGGACGAATTCTCCTGGGAAATTAAATTTTGTCTGATACGTACAAATAAAGGTTTACAGGAAACAGATTTGTAAAAATATATGCCAACATCCGATTGTTTGCGAAGCTACATATAAATATTTATACCAAGCACGATAAAATAAATACACGAAACAACAGCATCAGAGTGAGGTGAAGGAAAACATCATGAAGAAACCAACTTCACACGTATTGACCATATTGTATTTCCTAAGGATAAGGCAGATAAAGCTGAGTGGTTTAGATGCAAAAAATTTGGAAAACATAAACAATTAACATGAGCAGTAAGGTCGTTGAGACTTTTTATTCCCAACTACCCCACTAGTGGGGAGGTTAGTGGGGTCGTTGGGCATATATCGATCAGTTGATCGTTTTAGCTATCCTTAAATAAGACTGATTCTATTGTATTTTGTTTGTTTATATGTAGTTACTTAGTTTCTGTAAAAAAATTATGCAGAAAAATGGTTTAGTCACAAATATACTTCAGTATTTTAAAATTCATTACAAACATTGCACCCATTCGGAACATGAACCCAAGACCTTCACCGATCCGTGGTTAAAATGCATTTTCACTGAAACTAACGTAAATGATTACTTATTTTCAGTAGTTATCTTTACTTATTGTCAGTAGTTTGGAACATATATCTTTATGACTGTTGTTTTGTTACATGTTGATATGAAAAAAGTTTTCTTTATCGTAGCTTGTTGCGTTCACGTTATATTGTGTCAACTGCTGTTCAAAATCCTACTACTCGTAATCCAGTCTATGTATATAAAAACCACCAACACACAATTGACAGAGATATTGATGAACATACATAAAAGGACATACAGCCGAACATAGAACCTCCTCCTTTTGAAGTCGGTTAAAATGGAATTTAGGTACATCTTATTGCAGAAGGCTGTTTAATAGCCCACTCGGACACTTTATATCAGACGTGCAAGAAATGTTCGTAGTAGAGTTATTGTAAGGTCTTGGCTTAGGCCTTTACATCTATATTAGATGATTTATACAGCGTCAGGAGGCAATCCATGCCTACACTAACGGGACGCTGCAGTGCCTGGGACATTGTTTGAGATGGAATAGGCTTGCCCAGCACCTAAACCATCCTCTCAGCTAAATCAACCTGGCCCACAGGAAAGACGACGTCGATACGTGTAGAGCTGACGAAGCTGCTTAATCCAACCTTAATATTCATTGGATCGGAAGTTAGAAAATAGCCTTAATAGCCTTGAATTTATAAGTGAGCTGTTACGTCAACTGTCATCAAGGGACTGACCCAAGTACGAGATAGTTAGAACCGAGGTAAGTATATAATTTCGTATGAGTTTGTGGTCAACTCTAGTGACGGAGTTCCAATGCCTCTGTCATGGCTTAGCGACTAAAGACTAGTTCGGACTAGGATAGTATTTTAGTCGAGTAGCGAGTAGTTTAGTAGTAAAAAATTACATATTAACCTACTCGACTCAATTAGTTTGGTGTTCAGATACGTTTAGGTACCAAATTACTCGCTACTCGACTAAAATACTAGCTTAGTCTGAACTAGGCTTAATAGCCGGGACTGACAATTTAATGTGCCCTCCAAAGCACCTACCTATATTTTTAAATTCAAATTCAAATAGTTTATTTCTTGGTAAATTATACATAGTTACACAATAGACTTATTTACTAAAGTAAATTATCTAAGTTCGTACATAATTATCAATTTTAAAGGTAGGTTAAGATCGTTTATCTAACATGAAACAACACGTTATTTTATATTTTTTAATAAGTAGTATTTTTATGAAACCTGTATACCTACACAAGCTTTGCTTAGTGCAGGATCTGGGGTAAATTAGAAATAGAAAGAAAGAAAAGAAAATAAAAGGGGTTTATTTATACCTAACATCTATCGTAGACACTCATTATTTAAAATGCATTTACACGATGCAATTTCAACCCCTACGATATCGTATCGCAACGGCAATTTTTCACGTGTAAACGCTTATCGTATGCGATTTGACATCAGCGCGACGCTCGTCGGCACATTCAATGGGTGGGGTTTAGCAAATCGTACGAAAAATCGCATCGTGTAAATGCACCTTTAGAAACTAGACGTGAATTATGAATCAAATAAATTATCTTATATTATGTAGCACAGGTCGACGACATAGGGAAGGTCGTAGGAAATGCTTGGACGCGAGAGGCGCAAAATAGAGAGACTGGCATAAAAGAAGGGAGGCCTATACCCAGCAGTGGTTAATACCAGGCTGATATGATGATGATATTATGTAGCTATAAACGTTTTGAATTGAATTGAAGCGCTCCGATGATAATTCCACTAGCGGCCACCTACTAGTCGGTCAGAAAACCCCGATAGACCGATAGAGATTGGTCGTTAATAGTCTTAATATTTTGTCTATACAAACTAACCTAACCATATACATTTAACCTGTGCCCTTAAACAAGTTAACTACTCTCAAAAGTATCATTGAAAAGGGCCAACGTTGAAAGCAAATAGGCTATTTAGAATGAAAGAGATATATGATACGACCCTAGTTCGAGTGAGACGAAATATTACGGTACCAGGTGCGAAAAGTGGAATGTGTTTCTATTTCTACGCTGATTTATAGCGAGAAGTTTACTAAAAACTTTAGGAGATAGGTATATTCCGGTTATCTTCATCCAAGTCATATATGCAGGATTCCAAATGAATTATGACACACACACACAGTCATGACTGTAGTTGTCTGTGCTGTATCCCCAAAGCACGATAGACATTCTTTCAGATCTAAAGGCATGTGTGTGTACCTTTAAAGATGCCTGAGCGAGTAGACAAAAGCACGATAAAAAACTTATTTGACATAATACCCACATGACAAGCTCATTGCCGCTTGCTGGTTTCCTTCATCGTTTAGAGGTCGATAAGGGAATTTAGACATCTTCAAAGGATTCGACTTGATCTGAGGAAATGTCTACAAAGCTTCGGAGATACAGTCGTGATCCGATTTTCTTTTATTTTTGTTAGTATAAATGAATGAATGAATGTCATTTATTGTAAAAACATGAGTAAAATAAGATGAAAAGTAGATTTACAAGCCCTATTCCACTCTGATCCACTAATCAAATCCATTAAGGGATTAGTTTCCACTTTTTCTTCCACTTTAATCCATCAATGGTTTCAAGCGTACCACTATGTCACCAATTAGTATCAACAATATAAATACAATAATAATTATTATTAAATTAGGATGATGTCACCATTTTATAAATTCAGATATAAATATACTTCTTTTATGCCTAAAACGTCGTTTACACGATACCATTCTGGCATACCATTCTTGCCTCTTGGCACAGAATATAAGCTCTTGTTTCGTTGAGTTTGAGAAAGCAAGAGGCAAGAATGGTATACCAGAATGGTATCGTGTAAATGGCGTTGAAAGTTCATAATATCCTAATTTAGTTCATCTGGCCTCTGTTCACAAACAGAACCATGGAACTAATAGAACCACCGCGACAAAGGAAACTTAATCTAAAGTTATATTATTAACTTTGGCAAAGTTTAAATTGCATGCACAAACGCTTGTGTTTCTTTAGTTTAGATAAAACGGAGTTCTGACTAGGATCCTCAGGTGAAAGCATGTCGAAGATGAAGCATTATTTCCGAGGAATCTACTGTTCATACGTGCTGCGAGAAAAATAAAAAACAAAGATGAGAAATGAGTAGTTCATCAGCAGCTCAAACAATAACCCACTGTTTAACGTAACTTTGACTATGCAAATATTTTGAGCAAAATTGATTAAACTACTCGTATAGTTATAGTAGAATCAAAAATAAAAAAAACAGTGGAACTCCGGAAGTGCCGAGAGAAGTGAGAACTTGAACGAATTGTCAAACGCCGTGGGAAACGCCGACAGGTGCTACGGTACCTGACCATGACCTACAATTCAGTTTGGGTGCTATCCAGTAAAAAATAAGTTCAATTAAACCTAATCTGAATCGCAAAGTTTTCGTGCCGTGACAACGTGACGTTTTAAGCAAAAAATTGTTTTACTTATGTTACTTAAGTATTATATTGCAAAATGATTCAGATTTTACGACAAGTCTAGTAAATTTTATTATCATACGTCATGGTACGTTATAGCGAAGCAGTTCAGTGTAGGACCTAAACTGGATCGCTTTAAGAGCTCATAGTAGGGCCCCAGACCTCGAAGTCTGTCGATCTTTACTGTAACGGTTACGTTACAGTATCGCGAATTTTTTTTTCCATCTTAAAAACGTCCAACGCGCCTAAAGAAGTTTTCACTTCACAAAAAATTACTAGACTAAACTGTCTAATCAATTTTCATCTTCTCGCACGTTGCCCGGATATTTGCTAGCCATCTACTACCGGCTGACAATAGAATAGACAATATTCTGCGATACCTGCCAAGGTGCTTGAATAGAACGGAAAATAAATATACAATTAATATTCAAGTTCCATTGTAAATTCTAGGAAGGTCGCTATCGACTGTTACCTATTGTACAGCAAAGTAGGTATATCAATGTATTGGGCCAATTTAAGCGATTGGTAATATTGCTGAATAATCTATTAAACTTATACCGTCTAATTACATGAAAATGAACCGAGTATAGACTAAGACTAACTAAAAAACTGTCCCTTGAAAAACGATATTTAAATACTCGTACATAGAACGCTTTTTTGTGGTAACAGTTTTGTTTTGACATGTGTCAACATGGGGTTCAACTTAGAAAAACGTAAACAGGTTCACGACTGTATCCCCAACGTGCGGTAGACATTCTCTCAGATCTTACTTATTCCAGATCCTTTGAAGATGTCTAAGGGGGGTAGTCAGAGGCATGTCCAAACACATATTTGATACATGCCCACATCTTGCAGAAGTTAGTATTCCATACGTGACAGGTTGCAAACCCATCGCCGCCTATAAGAACACTAACTGGTTTCCTCACGATGTTTTCCTTCACCGTTTAGAGCACGTGTTAAAGCGCATATAAATTTTACGAAACGCAAAATCCATTGATGCACGGCCGGGATTCGAACCCACAACCTTGAATTCAACTTAGGTTTAACGTTTATGTAATAAGCAGCATATTAGTTAACTTATGCCTCGTTCAAAGAACGCTGGGGATGTAGCGACCTATTGGTTTAAACGGCTCTCAAGGTTTGTAAGTTGAAACTAATAGAGTGCAATTTAATTTTTGTCGGTAGCCTCCAGGACAGCTGGTGAGGAGAAAATCATCAGAAAATCACAAAAGGCGGAAATACATATCTATCGGCGATGGGTATATATTTCTGCCTTTTGGTGTGGAAACTCTAGGTCCATGGAGTCCAGAGGCGCGGCTCCTTTTCAGAGAATTATCCAAGAGGTTGAGACGAGACCAATGACCAAAAGGCTGGTGCTTACCTCAGACAGAGGATAAGTATAGCCATCCAACGAGGTAATGCCGCCAGCCTTTTGGCACATTACCTGCGGTCGGTGATTTGAACATTGTTTTTTATCTTTAGTTTAATAAAAATCTGTACCTACTTATCTATTTTTATGATTACTGTTTCGTGTAAATATTTATAAATAAAAGATTTTAAAATATCTAAAACTAATGGATAAATCCAGATTATCATCGTTATTAAACCCGCAGCTTAGTCAGACCCACTTATTGACCATAATTATCTTAGCTAATTAAGCTGAAAGGCTGTTTAGGTGCTGGGCAAGCCTATTCAACCTTAAACAATGCCCCAGGCTGCAGCGTCCCGTTAAGTGTAATCACAGACCAGTCAGGTCCTGGTGACTGCTTAAATCATGTATGTAGCCATATTTTTTATAAAGGCTGTAATTTTTCTCTTTAGAAATAGAAATAGAAATATTTATTGCACTAGTATTTATCGTGTCACTAGTTCCTTCGAACCAGTGTGGTAAAAGGATTTAAAGTGCCCTCAAAGAGGCTCCTGTCGTTTACTAAATTCTACTTTTTTATTTATATCTACTATATATTCTAATGTTTTATTTAAAAAAATACTTACTCATGACTGCAGTTCCATTGCAATCTCATTATAAATTCACACACCACAAAAACATACGTACTTGAATTTACCCTGATCTCTCAACGAATTAGCTCACACGATAACACCTCAATCCACACAAAAATAACACACTTTTACACACAAAGATCCATTAACAATATCTACCAATTTGTTATCTATGGATGTGTGAAGAAAAAAATGATAGTTTAATAAAGAAAATAGCATGAAATTCAACAAAAGATTGGAAGAGAAAAAATCGTAGAGGCAGCCTCTTGCTACGAAAACCGCTACGGACTGACGTAGGCGCGTAGCCGGGCTACGGCATTGAATGTGTATGTAACTGAATTAGAAGTGAAACTCTCAATGGAATTAATTTCCTTCTCTTAAAAGTTGAAATCGCTGAAGTCTCACCCTATTCATATTTAGAACAGAATATAATTTAGTAACTTTCTTTTTAACGGGTGATACAAAAGATAACTAAATAAATAAGCTTTCAGTAGCCTACCGGTACAACCACAGAACTAAATATAGTTCTGTGGGTACAACTTTATCCCGATATTTGAGTTTATATGATTTTGAGTTATACCGCGCTCAAACTCGGTAATAATTATGTTTTTGCTTAAACTTCAATGGCATTTTACTCTATTTCGACGACCTCTGTGGCGCAGTGGGTGAAAGCCCGCTTGGGACGAAGAAGGTTGCGGGTTCGATCCCCGCCGCGGGATATATTTTTTTTTTTTTTAGTTTAGTTTAGTAGTTTATTGCCAAAAAGAGAGAACACTAGGTAACAATATAGATAAATAGTACATAAAGTGATTAACAAAAATAATGTTACAGTTAACGGCGAGGCCTAAACTAGACTTGGAGGTCTGTATCTTAGGTCTCAGGAGATAAATGTTTGTATGATCTGCAAATATTTATCTCGGGTCTGGGTGTTTCTATGTATAATATGTTTTTTATTTACAAACAAAAAGTATAAGCAGTATATCAGTTACATAGTTCCCATAGTACAAGCTTTGCTTAGTTTGGGGCTAGATGATACTGTGTGAAAAATGTCCAGCATTATTTACCATATGAATAGATTGGTTATGGTAAACTCACTAGCCATTATATTACTCAACCCCGCACTTTGGTGGAAACTGTCAGTCAAACGAGTTACGTATCTGTACAATTATATCGATAACTATTTATTAGGCTTGAAGGGAAACGACGCGGCGCAGTACTACGGATTTTCGGCGCGGGATAAAAATGAGATATCGTTATGTTTTACATAAGAATGTAAAACAATATTAAACATAGTTTATGTCGCCTTATGTATTATGAATACTTATGGAAATTTCGAAATATTATCATGGACCGTATTAATATAATGAGGATACCATTCAACCAAGATATTACCAGCCCACTGGCTAGATTGACTTTCAATCACGAAGGTCGCGAGTTCGGAACCCGGTTAATTGACGGGTTATAAATTTCGGATAATGAAACGGTAAAGATTAAGCGGAGATAGGGTACCAAATAAATAAATAACTAAATAAAAAAAAAAGTGCAAATCTCAAAATACGTTTTCGGACGTGGCTGGACTTTACAGATATTCATAATATCTGGAATAGCTTTATATCTAGATACAGCTGCTGCTGGATACAGTAGAATAGAATAGAATACAACTTTATTGTACACCATAAAAATAACACAAATAAAAAAAATATAGTACAATGGGCGACCTTATCGCTAAAAGCGATCTCTTCCAGGTAACCTTACAGTCTTGTTTTTTTTTTAAAGTTATACATCTTTTTAAAGGTGACTGTACATCAAAAGCAATTTAAAACAGTTGTCACGAAACATTGTTCAAGCTTCTATAAGTTCCGTAGTCACGTAGAGGGTCTACGGCGTAGCACCTTACTACGACACTGATGAAAACTGAGAATGAGTTTAAATCTAAGGCATTAAGACTCAATATTGCTTGATACAGTTTAGGAATTTAACAAATAAACGTATTCGCGAACAAACAATTTGTTAGGCTGTGGTTGAACAGAAGTTCTATTATGAATGAGTCACTCTAAAATTAAATTGTGCTTTATCTCGCTGGTTTTACGATTACAAATCACTTAGCACGTTTTATTATGCTAGGCGTAATGTTTTACAGACTAGCTTGTAATAATTCAATTTGAATATAAGCTTTAGCTACTTGAACAAAAGTTTCAATATCGCTTAGCATTCTATGATTTTGCAGACTGTAAAAATCACCAGACAAAACACAGAAACACTAGTGAAAACAGCTTTTATCGTTAGTAATTTAAAGTTCATTATAGCCTGTCAAGCTCACGGATTGTGTGTACTAGTTGAAAAAACTATGAAGTAATTTCAGTGGCGTAGCTACCGAAGGGCTAGGCGGTGCAGTGCACCGGGGCCCCCAAGCTCAAGGGGCCCTCGGACTTTGAGTCCCGAGAGTCCGAAAGGTTTTGTTCTTAGGAAACTATAGGTATGATTATTTTGAAAATAAAAACAACTGCATTACTAGATTTTTGAAATAGAGACCCAGAAAATTACGAATCCCTGCATATTTTGACTTGATAAAACCTAAACTGTTCAGTTAGGGCCCCGGTTTATTTTGCACCAAGGCCCTTGACTACCTAGCTACGCCACTGATTTATTTGCCGCGAAGATGCTGCCCCAGTGCCAGTGGAAAATAGAGCAATACAGTGTGTGTAAGTTGGTTATTACACTGTAGGGCGTTTGTATAAAAGGTGCATAAGTTTTCTAAAGTAACTTTAATTTACTATGAGTATATAATAGAACCAACGTAGAAATACGACGTCGAACCAAGGTCGTAGACGTGGGTATGCGTATCGCAAGTCAGAAGTGGAGATGGGCAGGACACCTGGCTAGACGGAAAGACAGGAGATGAACTACAGCGATTACGGAATGGTGGCCCAGAGATGCGCACCACGAGGCAGACCACCCGCCCGATGGTCGGATGACATCGTAAATGTAGCTGGGAAAGCGTGGGAAAGGACTGCACAGGACCGAGAAGAGTGGCGTAATAGAGAGGAGGCCTATACTCAGCAGTGGGTGTAACCGGGCTGAATAGATAGATATATAACATAGACAAGGCATAACTCTCTTAGATAGAGTCCGAAATACTGAGATCCGCCGTCGTACCAAGATCTATGACGTCAGCGAAAGAGAGATAAATCTCAAGTGGAGTTGGGCAGGACACCTGGCTCGACGTGGTGATGGCCGGTCGAGTAAATCTTGGACCGAGTGGTGGCCAAGATCGGACCACCGGAATCGAGGTCGTCCGAGAGCGCGTTGGGTCAACGACATGGTGAAGGTCGTTGGAAATGTTTGGACGCGAGAGGCGCAAGAAAGAGGAGACTGGCATAAAAGAAGGGAGGCCTATACCCAGCAGTGGATGTTACCGGGCTGAGATGATGACGATGATGATACATAACTTCATCATCATCATCATGTCAGCCATCTAGTGTCCACTGCTGAACATAGGCCTCCCCCATCGATTTCCACAATGATCGATCTTGTGCAGCCTGCACCCAACGGCTCCCAGCAACCTTTACCAGATCGTCTTTCCATCTAGTGGGGGATACATAACATAATGCAAGTGAATAAACTCAGGTGGATTGAATTAAATTAAGTTTTCGTCACCGTTTTGTCGACGAGTGTCCGAGGTAAGGCAGAAAATATGCGTAATTGCTTAATGTAGTTATCCGACCCGAGATAATGTGTTTAGGGTACGGGACAATCAATTAGAATAACTCTTTTTCAATTAGCTTCACTGTTTTTTTGTGATGAAGTTGGACTCGTGGGAAAACAAAAAAAATACAATATTATACATGGGATAATTATATTAAGATATTTATTTAATATCGCACTTTCTTATGTATTTTTTAATAAGCACGTATCTGTAAGTCCTGAACCATTAATTTATCAATAAAGTTAAATATTTAAATACCAATAGAAAAAAGGGTAAACTTAAAAATCGTTATCCCTCTAGTTAATTCATAATTATGGAAGTTTTAATAGCCCTTGTCTAAAATAAAATCATTACGATTTTTCACCTTCAAAGAGCTATTTGGATTGCACTATTATATTTACTTTGTACTAGGTACGACTATTTATATATTTCTTCTTCATATACTTAGATATATATCTGCCTACCACCACCATTGGTCTTCTCTGCCAATCAGTCAACGTAGCCTTGCTCGGTGTTACCTATAACAAAATATTATTATTATTATTATTATTTATTCAGAAAAAAAAAGGGCTTTGTCGCTGAGCGACTATATCGCCCAATCTACACTAATATTATAAAGAGGAAACATTTGTTTGTTTGTTTGTTTGTTTGTTTGTTTGTTTGTTTGCATTGAATAGGCTCCGAAACTACTGGACCGATTTGAAAAATTCTTTCACCATTAGAATCCTACATTATCTGTGATGAACATAGGCTATAAATTATTTTCAAAAAAATTAGAGATCCTTATGAAAATTGCAATAATGTAACCAAAGGTGTAAAAATTTTTAACATAAAATTCTTCATATCGCGTGCGCTGCGAAAACTATTGATGCTAGAACAAAAAAATGTTCTACAATATTAAAGAACGTATCAATATCTACAAAAAAGTCAGCGATAGCATATGTCCAACTATTGTGGTTGTGTCAGAATAACAACATTTATAATTTAAAAAGAGAATAAAAATGCCGACCAAAAGCAGACCACGTTATTCTTATTTTGGTATTTATTCTTATCCAAATAAATTCCTTCGTAGTAAAGGCTGTTTCAGTACCCGTCGATTACTTTTTGAGTAATTGAAATCGGACATTTTATTCAAAAGTTATCATGAGTTTAAAAATGTAAGATACATCGCGACCACAGAATAAATATCAGTTAGTACGGTAGGACAAGTGTCTGGGATTTTTAACACAGGTAACGGGATATTAACCATGATTAATACCATAGATACATCATACCATATACCATAGATCATGGCGTATGCAACTGCGCCGAAATATCGGGAAACTCAAAAAACATTAAATCATGGTAAATATCCCGTTAACTGTGTTAAAAATGTTGAAAACCATGATAGTTTAAAAAGTGTCTGGGAACTATGGAATGAGAGAGGGGAGTGGTAATATATCAATGAAATATATATGGGAGGTAGGGGAGCATTGGGCAGTAGGGAGGTTTGGACACCCCCGTGTCATGTCGGCCAGAAACCATCATGCCCATCGTCAAATCGGAATTTGATCAGTTAGAATTGACCATTTTTGGGGGTGGATTGACATGATGGTGTATGGCCGGCATAACACGGGAGTTTGCCGGTGGTGTCCAAACCTGCCTTACTGCCCAATACTCCCCTACCTACCTTAGACCTTACCTACATATTAACCTCTAAACTTTAAAGGATCATACATCCCGCTCCGGGACCGCCATGTTATTATTAAATATTTGTTAAATCCATACTTCCATACTAATATTATAAATCTTAAAGTAACTCAGTCTGTCTGTCTGTCTGTTTGTTACGCTTTCACGCCCAAACCGCTAAACAGATTAAGCTGAAATTTGGCATGGATAAAGATTATACCCCAGGGACGGACATAGGCTACTTTTTTCTTTAAATATTTATAAGGGGGCGTGAAAATAAGGGTTGCAAGTTTGTATGGGGAAAAAAGTTGAGCGACGCTGGGCGAGGTCATAAAGATGATGGGTGACCGCCACTTTTTGCTCTGTTTTTGCATTGCAGATTTTTTTGTTTTTTTTCTCATTTTGCATGATAAATGATTTTTAAATTAATTAAAAAAATGTAACATGTATATTTCCACTCATCAATACATACGAAATTAAGATTTTTTTTTGGTATATTAAAATACTTTTTCTTAGGCTTTGGTTCGAACGCCATCTATATCACCGAGGTCAAAACTGCTTTTTACTTTTTTTCTCCTAGGTGGCGTTTCTACTATAGCGGAGGTCGAGATACGATAATTTTGAGTTTTGAAAGCTATTGGAGATTTTTGCTTAGACTTTTCGATAATTTTTATAGGTTTTCAACTTATGTTATTTAACTGACGAAATCGCGGGTACCAGCTAGAAAATAAAATATTTTTCCTTGGCGTTGATTAGCAACGCTAGCAACGCCATCTATATTTTTCATTTTCACAACTAGGTAGCGTTGCGAGATCAAGAATACAGATCATTTAGCGTTTTGGAAATTAAAATAGGCAGTTTCATAGACGTGACGACTTAACCGATTGTAATGAAATTTGGAACGTAGATGCTTTAGCTTTTTTACTTGAATATATGCTTATCTAATTAAAAAAAATCAACCCATATGGATGTTTTACAGGGTGTTAAAGTTAGTATGGAAAATTTGATTCCTTTTTATTCACTTCAAACACAGTGTAAATAAACTTTAGGTAACACTCCTGCACTTGAATCCTAATAATGCGCAGACGAAGTTGCGCGGGTCAGCTATCATTTATAAATCTACTCATCAATACATCCGAAGTTTCAATTTTTAATATTAAAATTATTAACACAACTAGATGGCGCTGCTAATTTTGACCGTTTTCTAGATCGCGCTATCGTTGCGTTTTGTCAAGTTTACTTTAGCCTGTGCTTTAGCTTATACTTATTTCTCTGATCTTATTCCTTAAATAATCCTATCCCACTAAAATTATTAATTGATCGAAGATTATTAATTAAAGTTTATTAAATAAAGACCGTATTTTTATCAAAGAGAATATAAATAGTTTTTTATTTTTTCAAAACAACTTCTATGGGTGGTGCAAGGCAGTTTCAAAGTCGTAAGATTCGAAAAGAAAGTCTGTGTTAGTGAATGTTTGTTTTGTTGCTCCGTGACGACTTAACCGATTGTGATGAAATTTGGAACGTAGATGCTTTAAGTAAGTACTTGAATATAGGCTTATCTAATTAAAAAAATCAACCCATATGGATGTTTTACAGGGTGTTAAAGTTAGTTTAAAGTATTTTTTATGGTATGTAGAATAAAGGCTTTTTTATTATTTATTTTTATTTTATTATAAAGTTAGTATGGAAAATTTGATTCCTTGGTCTGATTCACTTCAAACACAGTGTATATAAACTTTAGGTGCAGGAGCACTTGAATCCTAATAATGCGCAGACGAAGTTGCGCGGGTCAGCTAGTCGGTAATAAACATCTTAGCTTAGTCTTCATCATATTCTTCTTCATATTCTCTATGGTGACAATGAACATTTTCAACCGACTTCAAAAAAGGAGGAGGTTCTCAATTCGTCTGTATGTTTTTTTTTGTATCTTGTTACGCGATTGTTCCGCCATTTGTTGACCGATTTGCAAATTCTTTTCATGTTTGAAAGGGTATACTCCAGAGGTGGTCCCATATAAATTTTATTCCTGAGGGATTGATAGTTTCCCCGTAAAACTCTAAACACCTTCCCTCCTAGCCATGTCACAAATAGAAATCGAATCGACAGCTTGACGCCCTGAGTCACACCGCGTTTCGAGTCAAACATTGAAGTCGGTTTTCTTTTTAGTATAAAAACGTAATTTAATTATTCAAATTGACATTGGCAGAATTATACTGTTAAAAGGTACCATGCTAAATCTATGGTTAATACAGTTTACAGTTAGTTGCCATTAATAAAAAGAAGAAGAGGAAGAAGGAATAAAGAGAAGAAGAAGAAGACGGGGAGTGAAGTGAAACCAGAAGTAACCAAGAAGTGAAGTGAGAGAGAAGAAGAAGACTGAGCTAAGATGTTACTGATTGGGTGGTATGGTCGCTCAGCGACAAAGACCTTTTCTTTGTTTTGTAAATAAAAAAAAAAGTCTACAAAAAAACAGTGAAGAAAAAGCTATCTATATAGCTAATCGATCAAAATAAGGTTCAAACCCTTTAGTAAAGTATTGTTACTAAAAAAATGTACTGAACAAAAGGTGTTACTATTGGTTTCACAAAAAATATAAATTGTGATACGCCATCTATTGTCACCATACGAATATTTAGACTAAAGTAGTGAAAAGCGCCATCTGTGTTTAAAGTACGAACCTGATCTCCCAAGAGTCTGTCCAGGAATGTTACACAAACGATACCAGCTCGTACCCCAGCATCCCTGGTGTATGCTGAAAATGCTGTAGCTTCCATCTCAATATTCTTGACTCCTAGCTTGGTCAGTTTATTTAGAAACTCCATTTTATCAAATTCGGTGTAGTCGCAAAAAGGCCCGTCCAGTCTTCCTTGGCCTGGAAAAATGATACTAATAATGCAATTTGTGCCTTTGTGGGTCTGTTTGTTTAATGGCGCGGGTATACAGGCAACAAGTTTGAATTACCTATTTAAAATTATTTTCGTTTTAAAAATATCTCTATGCTTTAGAAATAAATAAATAATAAATAAGTAACGCTGGACTTTTCACACAGCATCATCTAGCCCCAAAGTAAGCAGAGCTTGTGTTATGAGTACTAGATGACTGATAAACTACTTATATACTTTTTGTTTGTAAATACATACATATTATACATAGAAACACCCAGACCCGAGACAAATATCTGTAGGTCATACAAACATTTGTCCCGCGGCGGGGATCAAAAGCGCAACCTTCTGCATCGCAGGCGGACCTTCGCCCACTGCGCCACAGAGGTCGTCAAATTAGATAGAAACAAATCTTCAAAACTTTGTTTCTGATGTTTCGGATTTTGAAAATCCGGATCCGGAATCATTAATAAACTTTCCCATGCGGGCTTATGGAGACAAAAGATAACCTTTGTGCAACTAATACAAAATGATGATCGTGCCTAAATACCTCTGTAAAAGTCATCAGCAGCCAAAGTTCCTCCGAGGTAAGTTGGGAAGTTATCATCAGCTGAGGCCAGGGAGTGCACTTCCTGACACAATCTGGCATCGAGAAGAGACTTCATTTTTCGAACACTTCCTAAAATCGGCTGAAAATATCAATGAGCTTGCGCATTAAACACGTGGAGAGCTGGCCAGTATGCTAGGTCATTAGCAGCCTTTAGACGTACAATCTTTCGCGAGTGATTGAGCGTACCTACTGGTACAGGATTGCGCGCGGGAAAGCCTGCACGCAATCGCGAGTGATAATTTTTTTGAAGCTTGAAGCTACTCGTTCTATCACGCGCGATTAGCTGTATCCCTCGCGGTATTCAACATGTGTTAAGTGCATGTAGGAGCCTCTTATATGCGCACTTACAATCCTTTCTCCACACTGGTTCGAAAGAACTGGTGACACGACAAGAAGAAGACCCAAGTATTTTTTTAAATTTTGAGATACCTACGGTTCTAGTGACCGTAGTACCTACCTACTTATCTGGAATTAAAAAAAAAACCACAATATCGTAACTCTTCTCCAAGGTCCCATTGAGCCCGAAGGTGGAGACGACTACGGATCCAGCAGGGATGTCCAGCCCGCCGCTGGTGCCGATCCTGAAGAATATGGGGTCCTTGGCCTTCGCGTAGTACATCAGCTTTATTACCTCCTGGAGGAGGGTCGTCATTGACGGTATGCCGATTCCGTGCTGGGGAAACGACGGAATAACTTTCGAGATAATGCAAAATTGTAGTTAGTAGCGAAAACAGACATAAATTGGATCCCATACTATGTAAGATCGTATGAGTTAGTAGCCAACTCTGGCGACGGATTTTTTCGACTTAGTAGCCGGGACCAACAATTTATCGTGCCCTCCATAGCATGGAAACGCTTAGCTGATACGAGACTTCATACTGAAATTGTGAATATGATTGTAGGTACATACTACCCAGGTATGTAGGTATTTAATCTTTTGCTCTTCCCCTTCCTCATCCTCCTTCTTAATTGTGTTAGAGATGCACATGCACTTTGTTTTTGTGTGCGTCAGCTCGGCAACATTATGGACGAAATACGATATCGTATCGCACGGCAATTTTTCACGTGTAAACGTATGTCGGCATGTTCAATGGGCTGGGCTTAGCAAACCATATGAAAAATCGCATTATGTAAACGTTACGCACAAAAACAAATGTACACGCACTTATTTATTTTTTAATTATAACTAACCCGCTTTCGTGAGATGAACAACTATATCTTAGGTAAAAACTTACGCTAACAGAGAGCACAGGCCCCACTTTGTACATCGCGTATCTTTGCGAATGCTTCGTTAAGTTCACAGGTTTCACTTTCGGGAGGTCAAGGATCTCTGTCATGTACTCAGCAAACTCGAGCATCCTGTATTTAGTGCCGCCCATACATACGAACTGAAAATTAAATAAATTCATTATTCGAAAGACTCTATTTGGGAAAAAAAAAAAAATGAATAAATTCACATGAATGCAGCACTTTGGTATTCCCCTTGTGCCTTGAGACCTGCGCAAGAGAGGATCTCAATGCTGCCACTGATAGAGCTATAAAAGTGGTCTACCAATATTTAAAAATTCGACGAAACATCGACGCGACAAGAAGAAGAAGCGTACCCTTTCAGGCGCGCTTAAAATTATTTCTTCATACAAATCTATAAGAAGATACGACAAAAAGAAGAGATGCAAATATGGGTAGGTATAGAAATCTCCTTCGACAATCCCCTGCCTTGGGGATTTTTAGGTACCTTGACATCCCCAAATAAAGCTGGCAGATCGTAGTTCAGTGTATCCAAGCCAAGATGGTACAGCACATCGACATTCAGACTCCGAAGATGGATATTGGGTAAGTTTAGCGTTCCATCTTTATTTCTGAAAAATTAAAACTATTCTTATATTACAAACTTGTCTTACCTACAACTTTTTAATAAGAATAGTCGGAATAATCGGAATATGAAGTTAAATAACAAAATATCATTAGGTATTATCTAAATCCTAAGTAGGTATGTACCTAGCGCCTATCTTAAAGAAATAAATAGACTGATGATTAATACAGAACAAGTTTATGTTTAAAAGTAGTAAGTAACAAATTTTCATTATTTTGTATAACCAAGTATAACGCAACATTGAATTGACAGCGACGCGACGGTCATTTTTAACAACAAGACATTATAAACCTTAAGAACAATGCTATAAGATAAGATATAGAAACGATCGCGCCGCGGCGCCCCGGCGCCGCCGCCGGCTCGCGAGTCGCGACGGCCATCGTCGACGCGCGTCAGCACGCGACCGCGCAAGACTGCTCGCGAGGCTGCTCGAGATTATATCTTATAACATTGTGCTTAAGGTTTATAAGGTCTTGTCATTAAAACTGATCGTCGCCTCGCTGCCAATTCAATGTGCATTGAGCCTTAGGGCAGATTCTGCGTGAAATGTCTGTAATATTTACTTACTTCAAAACTCTTCCTCGTCCACTCCAATGTGAGCTGCAGTTGTCGTAATGTTTCGGAAGATCACTCTTTTCTGTCAACACGTAGTCACAGTCACACTGCATCTTAATTACACCTGACTACACTGAAAATATAAACATTAGGTAAGTATCACGGATTCAAGACTACGTACTAAGTACCTACCTACTTATCCATAAAGTACGAAGTTTTTTTTTTATGATGAATGGGTCGGCTCTTGACCTCAAACTTACACAGGCAAGAGTGAGGTCTACGATTGAGCGAGCTTACCCAGAAGGTGCCTATTAACTCTCTTCTTAAAAACAATAGGGTCGTAGTCTCTTAGATCTCGGCTCTTCTTCGAGGATAGATAGATTTAGATAGAAAATATTTGATTGAAGATGTTTAAGGGGATAGTCAGGGGTAACAAACAACATTGAAACACATAGTTGGTATGGTAGGTATATAATAATAAATAAATAAATAATAAATAACGCTGGACTTTTCACACAGCATCATCTAGCCCCAAAGTAAACAGAGCTTGTGTTATGGGTACTAGAATGACTGATGAACTCCTTATACCTATACTTTTTGTTTGTAAATAATTCCAAAGACATTATTCAATAGCTGATAGGTTGCAAATCCATTGCTATTGTTTCCTCCAGTTTCCGATCCGCTAAACCTCTGAAAGAAAACCCTTCGATTCGAATAAACTAAGAACTTTTAATTTAATGCAGTTTAACAAAGTATAAATCATCCAGAAAAATTAAAAAAGGCAATAAATATGTTTCTGTTTTAGTTAGATACCTACCTAATCTGCAAATGCAATGAATTCCGCATTCAGTAAATTAAAACCAATTGAATTCAATTAAGCTTTACGAGTGGTTATTCCTAGTCAGACTCAAGTTGATGAAACGTGGAACAGATTAGCAAACGTTGGTGATCCATTGAAGGAAGAAACAGCTGACTTTGGCTAGCATGCGCAACGTGAGATACCTAAAGCCACGTTGACACGATCAGACTATACTCGGACAGAATGGACTCGGATGCCTAGGATTTTATTAGGACGCTCTGATTGGCTGCCGCCATCAGAGTGCACTCGGATTGGGGTTGCCACGATCAGAGTAGCGTCCTAGTAGCTATCAAATTCCACTCTGTCAGAGTATATTCTGATAACACAAGAGAAATTTTGTCAAATGCGTTTGTTGAATCTCTAACGTTGCGCACGGGTTACTGGTCGAGACTTTCAGTATCTTTGGGTCGAGAGCACAGCGCGGTTTGTAATTTGGATGCTTTTAAAATATTGATATCTCTTTTGTGTTCAAGAGGTTACTAAATAAGAACTTTTTTGACACAATTATTCAAATGTGGAAGTCAGCCACCTAGTTTTATTTTTATTTTGTAACGTCAATCTAATGTCAAGTTTACACAACCAGTAATTTTTCTAAAAATTTTGTCTGAGATGATTTTATAAATTTTATTCAGTTAATTTTCCATTTTAGATTTAGTTTTTTTTATTAAGATTTTACTCAGTGTTATTTATTAGGGTTATTGCTGCAAAATCATGTCAGCGTAAGTAAAATTTACTTTTTTTTGGGCTCATAGATCGGCCTAAAACAAAGGGCTTTCTCTTTTGGACATGGTATTGTTTTATCGAACAGTGTGGTTCTGACGGAAGATCAGCGTTGTGTTCTACAAACACAACATGTGCTGAGTCAGGCTCCATTGAAACATAAACTATGTACTTACATAGGTATTTCAAATCTTGTACTTATTGTGTGTTTGTTTATGTTGCAAATAAATCATTTTATTTCATAAAAACTTCGTCACCGGAGGTGGCTGATGTGGACGTCCCTATCCCTACTGAGTAGCTTTCATACGAACATAAGTATTTGTTCAACATCACAGTTAGGGATCTTCTAAATACATCAAAATGCACCTAGCCGAGATTTGAACCCGCAAAAGTAATTTTTGAATAAACGGGTTTTTGAACCCGCAACTTGCAGGTCTTTTTAATATAAAAAACGATCCCGTGTAGGTACGATTAACGCTATAAAAACTTAGTCAATTATTAAGCTCACCAATTTTAATTTAGGTTTATATAAATAGCACTAATTCAATGCACAACAGATAAAACACAACCGCATCCGACGAAACACACAAAAATAATAATATCTAGTCGGTAGGTAATCGAGCCAAGGGCTCTGATAAGAATTATATTATTATTCAATATTATGACGCTGTGTTAAGATAGTGATGGTTATGTCGAAAAAGGTTAATGTGCAACTAGTCATTAAGTATTATTTATTGATAATTGCACTTAATAATTAAGTATCTTATCTTCAGCATTATCTAACGATGCACTTTTAATGCTATCAGCAGTAGGTAATCTTATGTTTTTAAAGAACTGTCTGTCACCTATGAGGCGCACTTAGGACTGAGCACTTAGGTATGCACTATGCCACTCAAAGAGACTCCTTTGGTTATTCGAATCCACGACCTTATGATCGGCAGGCGGGGCCGCTACCACTAGATCACCAGTCAATGATATATAAAAAAATACTTTATTAGCGCATGGAAAGTGAAGATTTTAACACGTCCCAATTGGGTTACTTTTTCTTCAGCCCGCATCAGATGGCCGATGTGATAGTCAGTGACAGACATGTTTCACGCTCGTTTTTATAACGTCGCTTTCTATGAACGTACTAAAATCAAAATCTAAAACACATCTGTACGGTTTATCCAACGGATCTAGGCATTCGTGAAGTTAGCCGTTTGTCTCAGTGGCGTAGCTTCCGAATGGCTAGGCGAGCTCAAGGGGCCCTCGGACTCTGAGTCCCGAGAGTCTGGAAGGTTTTGTTCTTAGGAAACTATAGGTATGATTATTTTGAAAATACACAACACCAACAACTGCATTATTAGATTTGAAATAGTTACCCAGAAAATGACGAATCAAATCTTAAGTTTTTACAAAAAAATAAAATACGTTTAAGTACATTTTGCCACACCCTGCATACTTTGACTTGATAAAACCTAAACCGTTCAGTTAGGGCCCCGGTTTATTTTGCACTAGGGCCCTTGGCTACCTAGCTACGCCACTGGTTTGTCTGCGTTTAACCGCTTTTTCATACAAAATTGTGTTCTGCGCTGACAAACGTCTAACTTCACGAATGCCTTGGATGAACTGTAGTAAAATAATTTATTATAAGTATATCACCAGAGTTGGCCACTGACCCATACGAACTTTATCCAGGTGCTGTGCCCCCTGTCCGGCCGCTGCGCCTTGCGCGCCCTCTGCCGGCGTCAAGTCCGGCCTACAAGATGGCAAGCCGATGGATGGAAAGCAGGAGCAACCCTGCCCATGTCGCTCTTGCTGCTGCGGCAAGCCGGCGCTTGTTAAACCAGTAAGTCTCTGCGTTCATCATGATTGTATGTGATGAGTTTCCAATCCGAAGGGCATTTTTATTAACACGAATTTTTTTGGGGACATGATTGTTGTTTTGTAAAAATAATAAACTTGCATTTATTTGCATAGCAGGGGTTAGTTTAAAACAGTCGTGCTGTACAATTAATTTACGCAATAAAATACCCACATAACATTAACGTAGAGGAGGAAAAGCATGAACTGTAAAGATCTTTTGTTTTGGTTGCGGGTTCGATCCCCGCCGTGGGACAAATGTTTGTATGACCTACAGATATTTGTCTCGGGTCTGGATGTTTCTATGTATAATATGTATGTATTTACAAACAAAAAGTAGGTATATAAGTAGTTTATCAGTCATTCTAGTACCCATAACACAAGCTCTGCTTACTTTGGGGCTAGGCTAGATGATGCTGTGTGAAAAGTCCAACGTTATTTATTTATTTATCTAAAAGAGTTCAAATAAGCGATCGCCCATTAAAGCGCCCTAAAATTCCAAACAGCTACGTCACTTTACCTTTTTTGCAGTGCTATAAGCAACCGAAGATCCCCGAATCATACGCACCTCGGCGGTGTTACATGAAGCCAACGGCACAAGTGGATGCGAACACCACGTACAAGTTGTCGTACCTTCCTGTGGATGACTGCAAGAACCTGCGAGGGGTGGCACGGAAGCCTTCGCCTAACCTCGTGCCCAGTTGCGAGCCCATGGAGGGATGTACTGTGCAGAAGGTAAAAAAGAAATGTCTTGATTAGTTGGATAGTTTCTTCAGCAAGTTTAACTGTTCCAAGTTCCAAGTTTGTCAGCACAACTGCATTCTCGCTACGAAGTTCTCTCTAGGGCAGCCTTGACTTGATTTACGACATGATAGCGACTTTCTTCTTCTTTTTGCTCTTATCCCTTCTTCATTTGGCTCATGTAACGCACCTCCAAAAATATTCTCGTATGCCTGAAAGATCTGATATCTAGAGCTCTTTAAGATTTCTATACTAATCCAGGAAGGACTTATTAAAATTAACTTATTAAAATAAGTTTTTTTTTTAAATCTCAACAAGTACAAGCTTTTAATGGGTTACCGTGAGAGACTTCTCCGGTGTAAGTACAAAATTTCATTTCAATTGTCACCGAAGACTCATAAGTGTACCAAAATTCAGCTCAATCGGACAACGGGAAGTGAGTCAAATTAAGCTTGCATGATTTGACCCGGACAAACATACATACAAACATACAAACATTACTTAATAAAACTACCTTTTCATTTCCAGTTGTCGTTTCTTCCGAACCCAGTATGTGTGACTCAATCGATCAGACCATGTCACCACGACATGTGGGGACAAGGGCCCATGCAGAACCTGACCACGCAACGACACGACTACGTGGCCAAGCCTTGTATTCTGAGGGAGAGCTTCAAACCATCTACTAAGTTCCACGCTGTCGAACAACCTTTTGAAAGTAATAAGGCATTTGTGTCTCAGCTTATTCTTCTAGTCGTGTTCTTTTGAACTTGTTGTGAAATTATAGAAGACATCGTTGCATTTTTCAACTTTCAGGTTTCTATTAGATACATTTCCCTCTGCCTTCAGATCGCACAGTAAACAAGCTTTCCTACCTGCCCCCTGAGAAGATGGAACCCACGAAGTCGTACGCACCAGATCGTTGCTATGAAAAACCTGCGGCTAAGATGGACGGAACTACAACTCAAAAGATGAGCTATATGCCGAACCAGGTAAGTTTACATTCTGACGACCTCTGTGGCGCAGTGGGCGAAGCTCCGCCTGCGACGCAGAAGGTTGCGGGTTCGATCCCCGCCGCGGGACAAATGTTTGTATATGTCCTACAGATATTTGTCTCGGGTCTGGGTGTTTCTATGTATAATAATATGTATGTCAAAAAAAAAGTATATAATTAGTTTATCAGTCATTCTAGTACCCATTACATATACCCATTAAATATATATGACCTACAGATATTTGTCTCGTCTGGGTGTTTCTATGTATAATATGTATGTCAAAAAAAAGTAGGTATATAAGTACCTAGTTTATCAGTCATTCTAGTACCCATTACACAAGCTCTGCTTACTTTGGGGCTAGATGATGCTGTGTGAAAAAGTCCAGCATTATTTATTTATTTCACATCGAAAGTAACTATGATGCTTGGAGGCAGTTTCAACGCTAGCTGATTACGTCTGATTCCCTTTCCAACTGATCTGATGCTAAGTTTCAAATTTTTCTGGTCTACATTAATTAACAGCTACGTTCTGATTTTGATTTCAATAGATTTTTAACGGTCCAATCTATCTCCACTCCAGGCTATCAGAAGGTGGTGAGATTGTTTTCCTGCTCTACGATAAGGACACGGTACGAGACTTCCTTCTATTTCAGATTTTACCAAAAGAACCGGTACCGTGGGCATGCAAGGGACAGTACCAAAAACCGTGTCAGAAACTCGACGCAAATACAACGTACACGATGAGGTAAGCTGTTCAATCATTTCTAAAAGTAGATTTGGTGCATTGAACGCCTTTCTTGTGCAAGCTTAGATAATAGGGAATTACCCTTTTATGCATTCGTGTATAAAAGAAGAAAGAAAATGCATAGATTAGATTAGATTATAACTTTATTGTACACCATAAAAAAGTAACAAACAAAATAAAAACCTCGATAACAAAATGTGTAACAAAGGGTGACCTTATCGCTAAAAGCGATCTCTTCCTGGTAGGTACCTACAGTTGTTCTGTCTCAAGATGGCGGGTTGGTAATATTTGTGTGTGTAGATTTGTTTCTGTGTTCGAAAGCGATACTGAGCATCCATCGAAACAACTTACCAACATGTGGATCTACACACACAATAAAACCGCCTTAGTGAGATAGAACAACTATATCCACGTGGTAAACAATCATTGAATAGAAAGCTACGCGCCCTAAAGCCGCATTTTATTCCCTGGTTCTTCACAGGGTCCCTTGTGTGTATGTATTTTTGAAGTGAAAACTTCTTTAGGCGCGTTGGGCATTTTTGATGACATGAGAATACATTCTTGGATCCGACACCTACCAGTAGCGCCATTTTGTTCTGTACTCTGTCAACTTTTACGGCAATATTTTTACATATCTAAAAGCTCATTTTATAACTAACAAGTCAATAAAAATGCATAAACATTTTTGTTTTGTTCAAGTTTTCACTTCTCTTGGCACTCCCGGGAGTGAGTTTTTTTTACTTTGCTTATTATTAGTGTTTATATTTCCTACTAAAAGTTCATGTCCGCAGCTTCCTAGATGCGCAGAGTGACTGTCGCCGGCGAGCCATCATCCCTGACAGCTGCACCAACCCCGTCACGGCGTCCAAGAAATTTGAGACTCAGACCGTTTATAAAAACAGGTATGTGGGTATAAAAGAACAAACATGATCACGACAGTACCTAGGTATACCCTTTCTTGATACCTAGGTCCTTTGATAGATGTCTGAGCCTGAGGTATGTTGAAATAAAACTGCCAAATATGCAATTTTTCCAGAAGTTACCAATCCATCCGAGACAGTTGCAAGACCATCGCACCCTATTAGAATAATTTACGTATTTTCTAAGAGAATTTACCAACACGACTTTCTACGTTTCCGTTGCAGCTACCTTCCGGCGAAGGCTCCCATACCGCAGCCCGTGAAGCCTCTCCCCAACTTGATGCCTTCGACTGCACAAATGGAAGGGGACACTGTGCAAAAGGTATGGAAATTTTTATTTTTAAATTAAAAAAAATAACTATGGCCCAAGTAGTCTAGCAGCCAGGTGGATGATGAAAAGAGATGAAGAAAAGGAGAGGATCCGACTCAACTAGAATTGATCGCCAAAGATTTCAGAATGCACAGAAAAGCTATAGAAGTAACTATGGACTCCCACAAAATTTCCACCAATAGCGCATACTGTTCACTTGTCACGTACCAACCGAGCAGCCTCGGGCGTTTTCCCCAGGCGTTTGCCTCGCAACATTTAACGCAAGGCAGAGCATGCGTGACACTGCTCGCTCAGTCAGTACGCGGCTATTGACTCGGATGGAAGAGCGTCACTACGGATCGGTGAAGGTCGCGGTTTAAGTCCCGTTTGGGTGCAATTTTCGGGATCATTTTAAATCTTGAGTTCACTGATAAGAGAGCAGTTTACTTACCTACCTACCAAATCTTTAACCTTCGTAATTAATATTTCAAACTCTTTCCAGCTATCATTCCTCCCCAACCCAGTCTGTATAACCCAAGCCATCAGGCCATGTCACCACGACATGTGGGGTCAGGGTCCCATGCAGAATCTGACGACACAGCGACACGACTACGTGGCCAAGCCCAGCGCGATCAGGGAGTCGTTCAAACCGCCGAACAAGTATCACAGTGTCGAGCAACCTTTTGAGAGTAAGTGCATAAAGTTTGAATATGTTTGTAGGTATGTTTGTGTGTCTTATCAATCACGCTTTAGGTAGACCGACTTGCAGAAACTTGAAATAGATGTACTTAGATGATATTGTTGGCTGGAATAACAAATATTGAATTTTAATGCTGGTGCTACGTGAATGAAGATGGATATTTTTACAACAAAGCCTTTATTCAGTAGGACCAGTAAGTTTAATTTGATCTGTCCTTTGATTCAGACTTCAGTGGAATGCATTCGAGCCGGAACAGGTCAGCTGTTCAACCGACCGCAACCAATCACAGTGCAAGAAACGTCAGTTTTGGATCAATTACTGCTCTGTGTGTGATTGGTTGCTGTCGGTTGAACAGCTGACCGAGGCCAACCCTAATGCGATCCGCTCTTAATTGGGATCATTAAAAAAAAACAGATTTTATCAGGCTGCTTTATGAGCTATGTGGATTAATTAATCTACTTATGGATTAACTATGCTCGCTAAACCCTGAATCTTATCTTCAGATAACATTTTACCAAACGCTGCAGTACTTACATATCTACCTTTGTGAAAATGATAAATTTGTATATGTCCAGCTTTATTAATTTATCCTCTTGTTTCAGATCGTACAGTGAACCGCATGTCCTATCTAAACCCGGGCAAGATACCCGTACCGGAGTCTTATGCCCCGCAGAAGTGCTATGAAAAACCTGCAGGTAGTTCCATTGTAAAGAAAAAAGCATTTAGGGTTCAGTCGAGACCCTGGGGTCCATCGCATTTTTTTTATCTTATCCCTCTAAGAATTAAAAACGAAGCGATGCCAACGATCTGGCTAAAAGGCAGCGATTCAATACTTCAGCGGACCGCATCCGCATCACTTTTGGACGGAGTTTTGGACACGCTTTCGAAACGTGGTGTAGTGACCTCGATTTGAGCCATTCCAACAATGTTACTAATTAGGCGCATCGCTCACTGGTAGGTAAGTCGAGGCACGGGCGCGGCGGCGTCGCGGCACGGTCGAAGCGTTGTTTCCATGTAGAGTCGAGACGCAGGCGGCTATGCTTCCTATCAAGTCTAAATGTAGCTACGCACGGAAAAAAATGACAAAATGGCGGCAGAGTCGCGACGCGATCCCGCCTCGACTCCGCGCCGCCTGCACCTCGCCCGTGCCGCGACTCATGTGAGAGCACTACCATTTATTTCTCACTAGTGAACCCGCGCGCGACTTCTGTGCATTTTCCATAGAAACTTTAACACCCTGTTTAGCACCCTTTGAGGTATTTTCGAAAATTAAATAAGCCTATGTGGTATTTCAAAACATAAACCATCTACATTCCAAATTTCATCACACGGTTAAATCGTCGCTGATATACAGGGTAACAAACATTCGCACACACACACAGCCTTTCCCTTTTATAATATTAATAATGGGAAGAAAACGTTAAACCCCCCTTAGGTGTTCAGTGTATAAATAAATATCATGCCTCTCAACCGTATTATTTATTCTGTTAACGAATTTATGAGTTCCAAACTTACACGCTCACCAAACTCCGAGCGCTTATCATTCTCTCGCTTGCACGTTGGGCTTGCCAGTTTAAACGCGCTCTAAGGATCTTGAAACATTAAAATAATTAAGGTAAATATTCACCTTTTCAGCTAAAATGGAGTGCAGTACAACACAGAAGATGTCATACCAGCCGGTATGCGCGCCAGCGCCACAAAGGCCGCCGTGGGCTTGCAAGGGACAATATCAGAAACCATGCCAGAGGGTAAGCTAGTGAACTCAACTCACTAAACTTTGTTATTCACTCCCTGAACTTGGTTATGCATCCCCTGATCTTGATTATTCACTCACTTGACTTGGTTATTCACTCACTGAACTTGGTTATTCACTCATTGAACTTGCTACTTCATTTATGGAAGTCTTTACTTCACTCTCATTATCTCACTATTACTTTGACTGGTTTATCACCCGGCACATTTTATTATTTTCAGCTGGAAGGCACAACAGTATACAGATCATCTTTCCTACCACCCGGAGAGGACTGTACACAATACATGGACCCGTGTTCGTATGGAGATTGCAAACGTAAGTTGATTAATATGATAGATAATGTATCAAGAAACAAGCTTACCTAAAGGGTCTCTGTATGAAATTTTCACTAATATAAGTCCTAAATACAATGTTTTTGGTTCCAGCTTGCGACTGCATTTGCCCAGCAGAGTGCATAGCGACCGATCCTTGCGCCTGCAACTTCCCAAAAGCAGAGTGCTGCGGCTAAAAACATCCGCCATTTTAAAGTGGTGTTCCAAATTCAAGTGATAACAAGATGGCGTCTTGTCTTATCGTTCGCGTCTAAGTGAAAATTATAGTGATTCGAATGTTTACACTCTGTAAATTGATGTTAATGCTACTATTTCCAAAAATAAGTTAATTATGGATAATTAGACTAGTTCTAGTGTAAATTATTTTGTAGTTTTATTGCAATAAAAATCTTTTTATAAAACTTTGGTCCTTTTATTTGATAAATAACACTTATTTATATTTATGTATAGTTAGTTTTTAATTTTAAATATTTGCGGAATGTGACGATCTCCAAATAAGAAACTAATTTGAAAAGACCGAATGTAATGAATTTCTAACATACTTTCTGCCAATACTCATACGTAAGCGAAGCGAAAAATCAGAAGTGAGAGCTTCTTCCTCGTGCTCCTACTAAATTCTCCTACTGGTAGGAGCATCGGGACACCCATGTCCTGATGCTCCTACTGAACATAAAAACTGTAACTAACAGACCTATAGCATAGGTTGCGAGGAATAGTTGTATAGTGAACCACGCAAGAGCCGAGCGAAGCGTGCCAGTGAATAGGAGAATTTAGTAGAAGCACGAGGAAGAAGCGGAAGTGAGCCCTTACAACTAAAACGGAACTTAAAAACTTTAAAAATCAAAGCACAACAAAAAGGTTGCATTGTAACGTACACTTCGCCCAACGGATCTAGGCATTCATGAAGTTAGCCGTTTGTCTGCGCAGAACACCATTTTGTATGAAAAAGCGTTCACTGCGCAGACAAACGGCTATCTTCACGAATGCCTAGATCCGTTGGGCGTATTGTAACCTAAACACCATTACTTCATGCATTATTTATTGACTTCCATCAGTAAATCGATGTTCTATACTGTGTTGTAATAAAAAACTAAGGCCTTTGGATATTTTATATTTCCATAGTAAATTATATTACAATTCTACAGGATCACCTCCAACTTTGGATCACTTATGCGACACTCACTATTACAACAATAGATATTCAAGACAGTTACTCATATAATTTAAGAAAAAAAAAACCCTTTGTAATAATAACGAGATATTACTGAACAAATGAATCATCAATGCTCATATTCTGAATCAGTATTTTAATGTACTGAGTGCAAGTTGCCTAACATCCAACTTTTATTTTCTATCTGTTGTTTTGATTTTATTTTGACATCACTTTATGATATATGGGTAGATGAATTTATATCAAGAATCGCTCAAATAATTCACAGTCTGTGATGTCAAAATTTTTGCCGCGCGATATTTGACACAAAATGTATGAATCTATCAACAATCAGACGCATTATGCTGTGTACGCGATATTTATCAAAATTTTCGAATCAGATATCAAAAATCTCAAATTAACATCAGACGAAAAGTCCTGTCACAACATTAAACAAAACGGCAAATAGAATACATAAAGTAGGTTACTCTCATTCGCATAGACTATCAAATTGAATTCGCTAGAATCTACTTGAGTCGCTGCAGCAGTGTGGAGTTGAGCAGGTTGGCGGCCGCCACGGTGTCGCTGCTCTCCTGCAGCTCACGAGATGGAAATGACGTGAGTAACGCGAATGATGTCATCTGAAAGGCAATAGATAGATTCAATGCTGCTTATTATGAAAACGTAAAACCTTGGTTGAACCCGTCAAAACAAAACTGTTACCACAAAAAAGCGTTCTATGTACGAGTATTTAAAGATCGTTTTTCTAGGGACAGTTTTTTAGTTAGACTTGGTCTAAACTCGGCTCATTTTCTTGTAATAAGCCCCACTGGGGTTAAACACAGAAAGCTGTGACAGGTGGCGCCACAGTTGAGTGTTCCTTTTCGCCTTCAGTTTGCAATGATTGTGGAGAAGCTAATTTGCCTAATTCAGCTACATAATGTATTCGACCTGGAGTGTAATCCAACTAAAAGATAAACTGAGAAAAAGGAAAGCATCACTGGTAAAAAGCTGTTTTAACAAAAGGTTACGTTCCATCACAAATTATTTAACCCATTTTTGATCTTGTAGACTTGAAGCGTACGACAGGAATAACATCATAGGAGTAGAAGATGAGCTGGACGATGAGATTCCTGAATTTCCTGCCTTGGATAGTTTCAGGGACGTCAATGCTAGCAGGACTTTTCCAGCGCTGACTCAACAGTCAAATGATTTATATCTAATCAATAAAATAATTTTAGATTTAACATATTTTTATGAAGAAAACTTTGCTACCACCAATTTCCAATAAGTACGCTTTAACACGAGCTCATAATGGTGAAGGAAAACATCAAGGAAACCAGCAGCTTATTCCGCTCCACACGTATTGACATCGTCTCTTCTATGGGCGGCTGATTAAGCTGAGAGGATGGTTTAGGTGCTGGGCAAGCCTATTCCATCTCAAAAAATGTCCCAGGCACTGCAGCGTCCCGTTGTGTGTAGGCATAGATTGCCTCCTGACGCTGTATAAATCATCTAATATAGATGTAAAGGTCTAAGTTACCTGATAAGCCGGCACAGCTCGCGCGACGTATTGTCTGAGATCCGCGACGGTGTGGGAATGGTTGAAGCGGCCGGTGATACGGCTTCCGTCCGCCAATCGGAACTGAAATTAATAAAATATACATTAGTTATCACTAGGTGGCGAAACACATAAAATTATAATAAACTAGCTGTCCGCCCCGGCTTCGCACGGGTTTATTATAGGTATTTAACAAAAATTTAATAACAACATGGCGGTCCCGGAGCGGGATGTATGATCCTGTAAAGTTTAGAGGTTAATATGTAGGTAAGGTCTAAGGTAGGTAGGGGAGTATTGAGCAGTAAGGCAGGTTTGGACACCATCGGCAAATCCCCGTGTTATGCCGGCCATACACCATCATGCCAATCCACCCCCATACATGGTCAATTCTAACTGATCAAATTCCGATTTGACGATAGGCATGATGGTTTATGGCCGACATGACACGGGGGTGTCCAAACCTCCCTACTGCCCAATGCTCCCCTACCTCCCATATATATTTCATTGATATATTACCACTCCCCTCTCCCATTCCATAGTTCCCAGACACTTTTTAAACTATCATGGTTTTCAACATTTTTAACACAGTTAATGGGATATTTACCATGATTTCATGTTTTTTGAGTTTCTAGATATTTCGGCGCTGTTGCATACGCCATGATCAATAGTACCTATGGTATTAATTATGGTTAATATCCCGTTACCTGTGTTAAAAATCCCAGACCAGACTCTTGTCCTACCGTACTAAATGATATTTATTCTGTGGTCGCGATGTATCGCGGCGCGCTGGTTGGCCGCGCTGTCCGGCGCCTCGCAGGTACCAGCTAGTAATATAACACCAGTGACCTGTATAGTGGTGGTAGGCAGGCCCTCGTCCAGCTGCACGGCGTCCTGCGCGGCGCGCTGGTTGGCCGCGCTGTCCGGCGCCTCGCAGGTACCAGCTAGTAATATAACACCAGTGACCTGTATAGTGGTGGTAGGCAGGCCCTCGTCCAGCTGCACGGCGTCCTGCGCGGCGCGCTGGTTGGCCGCGCTGTCCGGCGCCTCGCAGGTACCAGCTAGTAATATAACACCAGTGACCTGTATAGTGGTGGTAGGCAGGCCCTCGTCCAGCTGCACGGCGTCCTGCGCGGCGCGCTGGTTGGCCGCGCTGTCCGGCGCCTCGCAGGTACCAGCTAGTAATATAACACCAGTGACCTGTATAGTGGTGGTAGGCAGGCCCTCGTCCAGCTGCACGGCGTCCTGCGCGGCGCGCTGGTTGGCCGCGCTGTCCGGCGCCTCGCAGGTACCAGCTAGTAATATAACACCAGTGACCTGTATAGTGGTGGTAGGCAGGCCCTCGTCCAGCTGCACGGCGTCCTGCGCGGCGCGCTGGTTGGCCGCGCTGTCCGGCGCCTCGCAGGTACCAGCTAGTAATATAACACCAGTGACCTGTATAGTGGTGGTAGGCAGGCCCTCGTCCAGCTGCACGGCGTCCTGCGCGGCGCGCTGGTTGGCCGCGCTGTCCGGCGCCTCGCAGGTACCAGCTAGTAATATAACACCAGTGACCTGTATAGTGGTGGTAGGCAGGCCCTCGTCCAGCTGCACGGCGTCCTGCGCGGCGCGCTGGTTGGCCGCGCTGTCCGGCGCCTCGCAGGTACCAGCTAGTAATATAACACCAGTGACCTGTATAGTGGTGGTAGGCAGGCCCTCGTCCAGCTGCACGGCGTCCTGCGCGGCGCGCTGGTTGGCCGCGCTGTCCGGCGCCTCGCAGGTACCAGCTAGTAATATAACACCAGTGACCTGTATAGTGGTGGTAGGCAGGCCCTCGTCCAGCTGCACGGCGTCCTGCGCGGCGCGCTGGTTGGCCGCGCTGTCCGGCGCCTCGCAGGTACCAGCTAGTAATATAACACCAGTGACCTGTATAGTGGTGGTAGGCAGGCCCTCGTCCAGCTGCACGGCGTCCTGCGCGGCGCGCTGGTTGGCCGCGCTGTCCGGCGCCTCGCAGGTACCAGCTAGTAATATAACACCAGTGACCTGTATAGTGGTGGTAGGCAGGCCCTCGTCCAGCTGCACGGCGTCCTGCGCGGCGCGCTGGTTGGCCGCGCTGTCCGGCGCCTCGCAGGTACCAGCTAGTAATATAACACCAGTGACCTGTATAGTGGTGGTAGGCAGGCCCTCGTCCAGCTGCACGGCGTCCTGCGCGGCGCGCTGGTTGGCCGCGCTGTCCGGCGCCTCGCAGGTACCAGCTAGTAATATAACACCAGTGACCTGTATAGTGGTGGTAGGCAGGCCCTCGTCCAGCTGCACGGCGTCCTGCGCGGCGCGCTGGTTGGCCGCGCTGTCCGGCGCCTCGCAGGTACCAGCTAGTAATATAACACCAGTGACCTGTATAGTGGTGGTAGGCAGGCCCTCGTCCAGCTGCACGGCGTCCTGCGCGGCGCGCTGGTTGGCCGCGCTGTCCGGCGCCTCGCAGGTACCAGCTAGTAATATAACACCAGTGACCTGTATAGTGGTGGTAGGCAGGCCCTCGTCCAGCTGCACGGCGTCCTGCGCGGCGCGCTGGTTGGCCGCGCTGTCCGGCGCCTCGCAGGTACCAGCTAGTAATATAACACCAGTGACCTGTATAGTGGTGGTAGGCAGGCCCTCGTCCAGCTGCACGGCGTCCTGCGCGGCGCGCTGGTTGGCCGCGCTGTCCGGCGCCTCGCAGGTACCAGCTAGTAATATAACACCAGTGACCTGTATAGTGGTGGTAGGCAGGCCCTCGTCCAGCTGCACGGCGTCCTGCGCGGCGCGCTGGTTGGCCGCGCTGTCCGGCGCCTCGCAGGTACCAGCTAGTAATATAACACCAGTGACCTGTATAGTGGTGGTAGGCAGGCCCTCGTCCAGCTGCACGGCGTCCTGCGCGGCGCGCTGGTTGGCCGCGCTGTCCGGCGCCTCGCAGGTACCAGCTAGTAATATAACACCAGTGACCTGTATAGTGGTGGTAGGCAGGCCCTCGTCCAGCTGCACGGCGTCCTGCGCGGCGCGCTGGTTGGCCGCGCTGTCCGGCGCCTCGCAGGTACCAGCTAGTAATATAACACCAGTGACCTGTATAGTGGTGGTAGGCAGGCCCTCGTCCAGCTGCACGGCGTCCTGCGCGGCGCGCTGGTTGGCCGCGCTGTCCGGCGCCTCGCAGGTACCAGCTAGTAATATAACACCAGTGACCTGTATAGTGGTGGTAGGCAGGCCCTCGTCCAGCTGCACGGCGTCCTGCGCGGCGCGCTGGTTGGCCGCGCTGTCCGGCGCCTCGCAGGTACCAGCTAGTAATATAACACCAGTGACCTGTATAGTGGTGGTAGGCAGGCCCTCGTCCAGCTGCACGGCGTCCTGCGCGGCGCGCTGGTTGGCCGCGCTGTCCGGCGCCTCGCAGGTACCAGCTAGTAATATAACACCAGTGACCTGTATAGTGGTGGTAGGCAGGCCCTCGTCCAGCTGCACGGCGTCCTGCGCGGCGCGCTGGTTGGCCGCGCTGTCCGGCGCCTCGCAGGTACCAGCTAGTAATATAACACCAGTGACCTGTATAGTGGTGGTAGGCAGGCCCTCGTCCAGCTGCACGGCGTCCTGCGCGGCGCGCTGGTTGGCCGCGCTGTCCGGCGCCTCGCAGGTACCAGCTAGTAATATAACACCAGTGACCTGTATAGTGGTGGTAGGCAGGCCCTCGTCCAGCTGCACGGCGTCCTGCGCGGCGCGCTGGTTGGCCGCGCTGTCCGGCGCCTCGCAGGTACCAGCTAGTAATATAACACCAGTGACCTGTATAGTGGTGGTAGGCAGGCCCTCGTCCAGCTGCACGGCGTCCTGCGCGGCGCGCTGGTTGGCCGCGCTGTCCGGCGCCTCGCAGGTACCAGCTAGTAATATAACACCAGTGACCTGTATAGTGGTGGTAGGCAGGCCCTCGTCCAGCTGCACGGCGTCCTGCGCGGCGCGCTGGTTGGCCGCGCTGTCCGGCGCCTCGCAGGTACCAGCTAGTAATATAACACCAGTGACCTGTATAGTGGTGGTAGGCAGGCCCTCGTCCAGCTGCACGGCGTCCTGCGCGGCGCGCTGGTTGGCCGCGCTGTCCGGCGCCTCGCAGGTACCAGCTAGTAATATAACACCAGTGACCTGTATAGTGGTGGTAGGCAGGCCCTCGTCCAGCTGCACGGCGTCCTGCGCGGCGCGCTGGTTGGCCGCGCTGTCCGGCGCCTCGCAGGTACCAGCTAGTAATATAACACCAGTGACCTGTATAGTGGTGGTAGGCAGGCCCTCGTCCAGCTGCACGGCGTCCTGCGCGGCGCGCTGGTTGGCCGCGCTGTCCGGCGCCTCGCAGGTACCAGCTAGTAATATAACACCAGTGACCTGTATAGTGGTGGTAGGCAGGCCCTCGTCCAGCTGCACGGCGTCCTGCGCGGCGCGCTGGTTGGCCGCGCTGTCCGGCGCCTCGCAGGTACCAGCTAGTAATATAACACCAGTGACCTGTATAGTGGTGGTAGGCAGGCCCTCGTCCAGCTGCACGGCGTCCTGCGCGGCGCGCTGGTTGGCCGCGCTGTCCGGCGCCTCGCAGGTACCAGCTAGTAATATAACACCAGTGACCTGTATAGTGGTGGTAGGCAGGCCCTCGTCCAGCTGCACGGCGTCCTGCGCGGCGCGCTGGTTGGCCGCGCTGTCCGGCGCCTCGCAGGTACCAGCTAGTAATATAACACCAGTGACCTGTATAGTGGTGGTAGGCAGGCCCTCGTCCAGCTGCACGGCGTCCTGCGCGGCGCGCTGGTTGGCCGCGCTGTCCGGCGCCTCGCAGGTACCAGCTAGTAATATAACACCAGTGACCTGTATAGTGGTGGTAGGCAGGCCCTCGTCCAGCTGCACGGCGTCCTGCGCGGCGCGCTGGTTGGCCGCGCTGTCCGGCGCCTCGCAGGTACCAGCTAGTAATATAACACCAGTGACCTGTATAGTGGTGGTAGGCAGGCCCTCGTCCAGCTGCACGGCGTCCTGCGCGGCGCGCTGGTTGGCCGCGCTGTCCGGCGCCTCGCAGGTACCAGCTAGTAATATAACACCAGTGACCTGTATAGTGGTGGTAGGCAGGCCCTCGTCCAGCTGCACGGCGTCCTGCGCGGCGCGCTGGTTGGCCGCGCTGTCCGGCGCCTCGCAGGTACCAGCTAGTAATATAACACCAGTGACCTGTATAGTGGTGGTAGGCAGGCCCTCGTCCAGCTGCACGGCGTCCTGCGCGGCGCGCTGGTTGGCCGCGCTGTCCGGCGCCTCGCAGGTACCAGCTAGTAATATAACACCAGTGACCTGTATAGTGGTGGTAGGCAGGCCCTCGTCCAGCTGCACGGCGTCCTGCGCGGCGCGCTGGTTGGCCGCGCTGTCCGGCGCCTCGCAGGTACCAGCTAGTAATATAACACCAGTGACCTGTATAGTGGTGGTAGGCAGGCCCTCGTCCAGCTGCACGGCGTCCTGCGCGGCGCGCTGGTTGGCCGCGCTGTCCGGCGCCTCGCAGGTACCAGCTAGTAATATAACACCAGTGACCTGTATAGTGGTGGTAGGCAGGCCCTCGTCCAGCTGCACGGCGTCCTGCGCGGCGCGCTGGTTGGCCGCGCTGTCCGGCGCCTCGCAGGTACCAGCTAGTAATATAACACCAGTGACCTGTATAGTGGTGGTAGGCAGGCCCTCGTCCAGCTGCACGGCGTCCTGCGCGGCGCGCTGGTTGGCCGCGCTGTCCGGCGCCTCGCAGGTACCAGCTAGTAATATAACACCAGTGACCTGTATAGTGGTGGTAGGCAGGCCCTCGTCCAGCTGCACGGCGTCCTGCGCGGCGCGCTGGTTGGCCGCGCTGTCCGGCGCCTCGCAGGTACCAGCTAGTAATATAACACCAGTGACCTGTATAGTGGTGGTAGGCAGGCCCTCGTCCAGCTGCACGGCGTCCTGCGCGGCGCGCTGGTTGGCCGCGCTGTCCGGCGCCTCGCAGGTACCAGCTAGTAATATAACACCAGTGACCTGTATAGTGGTGGTAGGCAGGCCCTCGTCCAGCTGCACGGCGTCCTGCGCGGCGCGCTGGTTGGCCGCGCTGTCCGGCGCCTCGCAGGTACCAGCTAGTAATATAACACCAGTGACCTGTATAGTGGTGGTAGGCAGGCCCTCGTCCAGCTGCACGGCGTCCTGCGCGGCGCGCTGGTTGGCCGCGCTGTCCGGCGCCTCGCAGGTACCAGCTAGTAATATAACACCAGTGACCTGTATAGTGGTGGTAGGCAGGCCCTCGTCCAGCTGCACGGCGTCCTGCGCGGCGCGCTGGTTGGCCGCGCTGTCCGGCGCCTCGCAGGTACCAGCTAGTAATATAACACCAGTGACCTGTATAGTGGTGGTAGGCAGGCCCTCGTCCAGCTGCACGGCGTCCTGCGCGGCGCGCTGGTTGGCCGCGCTGTCCGGCGCCTCGCAGGTACCAGCTAGTAATATAACACCAGTGACCTGTATAGTGGTGGTAGGCAGGCCCTCGTCCAGCTGCACGGCGTCCTGCGCGGCGCGCTGGTTGGCCGCGCTGTCCGGCGCCTCGCAGGTACCAGCTAGTAATATAACACCAGTGACCTGTATAGTGGTGGTAGGCAGGCCCTCGTCCAGCTGCACGGCGTCCTGCGCGGCGCGCTGGTTGGCCGCGCTGTCCGGCGCCTCGCAGGTACCAGCTAGTAATATAACACCAGTGACCTGTATAGTGGTGGTAGGCAGGCCCTCGTCCAGCTGCACGGCGTCCTGCGCGGCGCGCTGGTTGGCCGCGCTGTCCGGCGCCTCGCAGGTACCAGCTAGTAATATAACACCAGTGACCTGTATAGTGGTGGTAGGCAGGCCCTCGTCCAGCTGCACGGCGTCCTGCGCGGCGCGCTGGTTGGCCGCGCTGTCCGGCGCCTCGCAGGTACCAGCTAGTAATATAACACCAGTGACCTGTATAGTGGTGGTAGGCAGGCCCTCGTCCAGCTGCACGGCGTCCTGCGCGGCGCGCTGGTTGGCCGCGCTGTCCGGCGCCTCGCAGGTACCAGCTAGTAATATAACACCAGTGACCTGTATAGTGGTGGTAGGCAGGCCCTCGTCCAGCTGCACGGCGTCCTGCGCGGCGCGCTGGTTGGCCGCGCTGTCCGGCGCCTCGCAGGTACCAGCTAGTAATATAACACCAGTGACCTGTATAGTGGTGGTAGGCAGGCCCTCGTCCAGCTGCACGGCGTCCTGCGCGGCGCGCTGGTTGGCCGCGCTGTCCGGCGCCTCGCAGGTACCAGCTAGTAATATAACACCAGTGACCTGTATAGTGGTGGTAGGCAGGCCCTCGTCCAGCTGCACGGCGTCCTGCGCGGCGCGCTGGTTGGCCGCGCTGTCCGGCGCCTCGCAGGTACCAGCTAGTAATATAACACCAGTGACCTGTATAGTGGTGGTAGGCAGGCCCTCGTCCAGCTGCACGGCGTCCTGCGCGGCGCGCTGGTTGGCCGCGCTGTCCGGCGCCTCGCAGGTACCAGCTAGTAATATAACACCAGTGACCTGTATAGTGGTGGTAGGCAGGCCCTCGTCCAGCTGCACGGCGTCCTGCGCGGCGCGCTGGTTGGCCGCGCTGTCCGGCGCCTCGCAGGTACCAGCTAGTAATATAACACCAGTGACCTGTATAGTGGTGGTAGGCAGGCCCTCGTCCAGCTGCACGGCGTCCTGCGCGGCGCGCTGGTTGGCCGCGCTGTCCGGCGCCTCGCAGGTACCAGCTAGTAATATAACACCAGTGACCTGTATAGTGGTGGTAGGCAGGCCCTCGTCCAGCTGCACGGCGTCCTGCGCGGCGCGCTGGTTGGCCGCGCTGTCCGGCGCCTCGCAGGTACCAGCTAGTAATATAACACCAGTGACCTGTATAGTGGTGGTAGGCAGGCCCTCGTCCAGCTGCACGGCGTCCTGCGCGGCGCGCTGGTTGGCCGCGCTGTCCGGCGCCTCGCAGGTACCAGCTAGTAATATAACACCAGTGACCTGTATAGTGGTGGTAGGCAGGCCCTCGTCCAGCTGCACGGCGTCCTGCGCGGCGCGCTGGTTGGCCGCGCTGTCCGGCGCCTCGCAGGTACCAGCTAGTAATATAACACCAGTGACCTGTATAGTGGTGGTAGGCAGGCCCTCGTCCAGCTGCACGGCGTCCTGCGCGGCGCGCTGGTTGGCCGCGCTGTCCGGCGCCTCGCAGGTACCAGCTAGTAATATAACACCAGTGACCTGTATAGTGGTGGTAGGCAGGCCCTCGTCCAGCTGCACGGCGTCCTGCGCGGCGCGCTGGTTGGCCGCGCTGTCCGGCGCCTCGCAGGTACCAGCTAGTAATATAACACCAGTGACCTGTATAGTGGTGGTAGGCAGGCCCTCGTCCAGCTGCACGGCGTCCTGCGCGGCGCGCTGGTTGGCCGCGCTGTCCGGCGCCTCGCAGGTACCAGCTAGTAATATAACACCAGTGACCTGTATAGTGGTGGTAGGCAGGCCCTCGTCCAGCTGCACGGCGTCCTGCGCGGCGCGCTGGTTGGCCGCGCTGTCCGGCGCCTCGCAGGTACCAGCTAGTAATATAACACCAGTGACCTGTATAGTGGTGGTAGGCAGGCCCTCGTCCAGCTGCACGGCGTCCTGCGCGGCGCGCTGGTTGGCCGCGCTGTCCGGCGCCTCGCAGGTACCAGCTAGTAATATAACACCAGTGACCTGTATAGTGGTGGTAGGCAGGCCCTCGTCCAGCTGCACGGCGTCCTGCGCGGCGCGCTGGTTGGCCGCGCTGTCCGGCGCCTCGCAGGTACCAGCTAGTAATATAACACCAGTGACCTGTATAGTGGTGGTAGGCAGGCCCTCGTCCAGCTGCACGGCGTCCTGCGCGGCGCGCTGGTTGGCCGCGCTGTCCGGCGCCTCGCAGGTACCAGCTAGTAATATAACACCAGTGACCTGTATAGTGGTGGTAGGCAGGCCCTCGTCCAGCTGCACGGCGTCCTGCGCGGCGCGCTGGTTGGCCGCGCTGTCCGGCGCCTCGCAGGTACCAGCTAGTAATATAACACCAGTGACCTGTATAGTGGTGGTAGGCAGGCCCTCGTCCAGCTGCACGGCGTCCTGCGCGGCGCGCTGGTTGGCCGCGCTGTCCGGCGCCTCGCAGGTACCAGCTAGTAATATAACACCAGTGACCTGTATAGTGGTGGTAGGCAGGCCCTCGTCCAGCTGCACGGCGTCCTGCGCGGCGCGCTGGTTGGCCGCGCTGTCCGGCGCCTCGCAGGTACCAGCTAGTAATATAACACCAGTGACCTGTATAGTGGTGGTAGGCAGGCCCTCGTCCAGCTGCACGGCGTCCTGCGCGGCGCGCTGGTTGGCCGCGCTGTCCGGCGCCTCGCAGGTACCAGCTAGTAATATAACACCAGTGACCTGTATAGTGGTGGTAGGCAGGCCCTCGTCCAGCTGCACGGCGTCCTGCGCGGCGCGCTGGTTGGCCGCGCTGTCCGGCGCCTCGCAGGTACCAGCTAGTAATATAACACCAGTGACCTGTATAGTGGTGGTAGGCAGGCCCTCGTCCAGCTGCACGGCGTCCTGCGCGGCGCGCTGGTTGGCCGCGCTGTCCGGCGCCTCGCAGGTACCAGCTAGTAATATAACACCAGTGACCTGTATAGTGGTGGTAGGCAGGCCCTCGTCCAGCTGCACGGCGTCCTGCGCGGCGCGCTGGTTGGCCGCGCTGTCCGGCGCCTCGCAGGTACCAGCTAGTAATATAACACCAGTGACCTGTATAGTGGTGGTAGGCAGGCCCTCGTCCAGCTGCACGGCGTCCTGCGCGGCGCGCTGGTTGGCCGCGCTGTCCGGCGCCTCGCAGGTACCAGCTAGTAATATAACACCAGTGACCTGTATAGTGGTGGTAGGCAGGCCCTCGTCCAGCTGCACGGCGTCCTGCGCGGCGCGCTGGTTGGCCGCGCTGTCCGGCGCCTCGCAGGTACCAGCTAGTAATATAACACCAGTGACCTGTATAGTGGTGGTAGGCAGGCCCTCGTCCAGCTGCACGGCGTCCTGCGCGGCGCGCTGGTTGGCCGCGCTGTCCGGCGCCTCGCAGGTACCAGCTAGTAATATAACACCAGTGACCTGTATAGTGGTGGTAGGCAGGCCCTCGTCCAGCTGCACGGCGTCCTGCGCGGCGCGCTGGTTGGCCGCGCTGTCCGGCGCCTCGCAGGCCGCGGGGGCTGTGCCGCCCACCGTGGCCGGGGTAGGGCTGTAATACACACTTACATTGGAACCACGGATTTAAAGAAATGAGGAGATTCAAGTTTATTCCAACTGGTTCGGTCAAAATCGGGCACTAGTCGCGCTTCATGGCTGGTCGCGTGTACATTTACCAATGTACTCAAAATTAAAAGTGATTCAATTCAATGTTCGACATACATTGCTGTGTTTATCTTGAGACCAGTCACAATCCAAGCAACAAATGACGCAATGGAATGTAAAGTCAACAATGCTCAAAAACATCTTTTCTTTGATAACTTCACAAATGTGAAAAATGGTGCAAAAAAAAAAAGATGCGCAGAGTGCGAAAAGTGGTGAACAAGGAACGCAAAATGTCAAAAATGTCAAACTTCGTTCCGACCGAGTGTTCCACGACACTCACGTACTTTTTATAAATGTGAAAGTAACTCTGACGGTCTAGACCGTTAGAGACACACACATAATGTCTGTCTGTTTGTTACCTTTTCAAGCCCAAACCACCGAACAGAATAGGCTGAAAATTGACATGGATGAAGGTTGTATCCCAGGGAAGGACATAGGTTACTTTTTATCCCGAAAAAATCCCGACGGACCGCGGGTACACAGCTAGTACGAGTATAACATACGTATGTTTCATTATGCGAACTTTGAATTAACTTAAGTCAAGGGTCTACGTCACAGTAAGATTCGGCTCCAGGCCCTTGATTCAGACTTCAGCGGAATGCATTCGGGTCGGAATAGGTCAGCTTTTCAACCGACCGCAACCAATTAGTGCAAGAAACCTCAGTTTTTGATCAATTCTGCACTGATTGGGTGAACAGCTGACCGATTCCAACGCGAATGCGTTCCACTGAAGTCTGAATCACTAGGCTGTAAAGATTTTTTTAATTAAAATAATAAGGTTAGCATTAGACCTTACTCTGCGTCAAGCAACAGTGAGATCTAAGATGAAGCATGCTTACCTAGAAGAAATTTATATTATTTACTCTTGATTTATTTTACCTGCCGAGCATCTGTCCCTTGCCGGTGAAAGCTGACGGCTTGCTGACGCCTCGGGGACACTCTTCGTGACGCCGATCTTCCAGGCTAACCTTCACCTCGCCCGTACCGGCCAACTCTGGCGGGATCTCCCTGTAAATAAATGTAAGTTTGTAATATTTGTAATATTTGTTTTGCCGCGGGACAAATGTTTGTATGATCTACAGATATTTGTCCCTGGTCTGGGTGTTTCTATCTATAATATGTATGTATTTACAAACAAAAAGTATATAAGTAGTTTATCAGTCATCTAGTACCCATAACACAAGCTCTGCTTACTTCGGGGCTAGATGATGCTGTGTGAAAAGTCCAGCATTATTTATTTATTTATTATCCCCAGCAGTGACGTTATCATGCAAATGGATGTTTAATTGAATTGACGTAACATAATACATATTTGAGAGGTGAAGATACTTGACATTGGCAGAATTATACTGTTAATACAGTTTACATTTAGTTGCCATTAATACAAAGAAGAAGAGGAAGAAGGAATAAAGGGAGGAAGAAGGAATAAAGAGAAGAAGAAGCCAAGAAGTGAAGTGAGAGAGAAGAAGAAGAAGACTCAGCCATCTTGATTGGGCGGTATAGTCGCTCAGCGACAAAGCCCTTTTCTTTTTTGTATAAATAATGTTATAGTAATTTTCACCACGGAACGTATGCATGACACTTCGTGATAATGTCAAAGTCAGTCAAATATGAATGTCCTACAGTATAATCGAGATTATCAAAATCGATTTTTATTTCACTACGGTCAATTCATCTCGGTCGATTCTAAGGTTCATTAGATAAAATTACTATCCAACGATTATTTTTTTACTTATCGATTCATCGATTGTTTCGATTTTCATTTTTGGCACGCTCTATTATGTTACGTTATTTGACGGTTTTTTTGAAGCAATGCACAACGTGAAACGAAACAAATTCAATGTGTCAGGCATAGTGTAAAAAAGACTATTATGATGCAAAAATAAGGAGCGAGAAAGAAAACTATGACCATAACTTTACTACTACTGACCTTGACCCTGATCTTAACCCTCACCATGACCCTAACCCGACTCCGACCTTGACCCTGACTTTTGACCTTAACCCTGAGCTTGACCCGAATCTGACCCTGACCATGACCCGACTAACTCTGTCATCCTTTCCTTTTAACCTGAACCTGACCCCGACTCTGACCTTGACTAAACCCTAATAAATAAATGCTGAGGTATTTTCACCCACTTACATTGTTATAACTACTACCTAATTGTAAAGCTTGTGTACTTTGTATTGTGAAGGAAATAAAATTTTATTCTATTCTATTGCAATCCTGACCCTGACCTTTGACCTTGACACTAACCCTGACCTTTGACCCCGACCCTGACCTTACAATAAACTCACCCTCGTCGTATGTAGTTGAGGAACTCAGAATGTTCCGGGTCGGCGTAAGATCGCAATTCGCCATTGTCCACGGAAAACCCTTCGCGGTACAAACGTAGACGCACCGAACGTGGCTCGTTCTGCTGCTACACAACAAGTAGGTATTACAATAAAAAAAAGCGCCTGCAAATGATAATTATGATACTTAAAATTTTATAATTATTTTTTAAATCAGTTGCGAAAGTGAACCAAAAGTATTATTTGATTAACTTTTGTTACCATAGCAATATATATTAGATTAGATATATTTCAATATAATATTGTTAAGAAAAATTAAACAACTTTTTTTTCATTAGCGGACGCCATTTTCTTAATTTATAAATGCCACAATACGGTAGAATTCAACGAAAACTCGTATTTTTAAAATGCACCCATGCGGGAATTGAACCTGCGGTTCTCAGCGATCCGTGGTAATTTATAGTGAAATGCTGCTTAATTATGTATTTCATAGACATTGACATAGGCTCTTACTAATAAACTCGACATAAAGTTATGTCATGCATAACCTATGAATAACCATAAAATTTTTTAGATAATGCATGACTCGAGTTTATTAGTCTTATTCTTATCGAGTCGCCAGTTCTTTCGAACCAGGGGGGGGTTATTCGCGTTCGTTTGATAAATATACGGATGCTTCTTACTACGAGCTAAATTGTATTCGGTCGATAAGATCAACGTTAAAACACGGTCCTAACTTAAGACCAAATATTCCATACCGAAAAATTGGCCCTTGAAGTCAGAAATCGTAGTAAGAAACATCCGAATATTCATCAAACGAACGAAAATAAGAACGGGAATACGGCCCCAGTTCTTTTATTAGTAAAGGGCATAGACAGACATAGACTCTTAACTCACCTGGGAAGCGGCACCCGTAGGAGTCACTGGCTCATGATCATCTGCTGTTTGACCTAGAAACAACAAATATGGCTTTGAATAAATAAATATAAAAAAAAAGGTCTGCCAAAGAGCCATGGAGCGCAGTGTACTAGGGGTGAAGAGGTTAGATAAGATCCGAAACACGACGTTGCGTTCAAGAAGGCTACGAACTAATAAATCAGTGCTCATAATTACGTTTTAATACTAAAAAGAAAACCGACTTCAATGTTTGACTCGAAACTCGGTGTGACTCAGGGCGTCAAGCTGTCGATTCGATTTCTATTTGTGACATGGCTAGGAGGGAAGGTGTTTAGAGTTTTACGGGGAAACTATCAATCCCTCAGGAATAAAATTTATATGGGACCACCTCTGGAGTATACCCTTTCATACATAAAAAGAATTTTGCAAATCGGTCAACAAATGGCGGAACAATCGCGTAACAAGATACAAAAAAAAACATACAGACGACTTGAGAACCTCCTTTTTTTTTGAAGTCGGTTGAAAAAGATTAACCAATCATGAACAATCGGACTATTTCAACACTGAGATATAGACATATCAGCAACAGCTGCTTGTCTATCATCGATAAATAAATAAATAAAATAAATAAAGAATAGGCATCGATGTGGGCGACAAGAGTGCCAGATTGAAGTGGGATTGGGCGGGCCATGTGAGCCGTATGCACCCAGAGAGATGGGCTACGTTTGTCACCCAATGGGTACCTGCGGGTGGCCGAAGAGGTCGGGGCAGGCTGCCAGATCCCCCCCCGATGGATTCCAATCTTGACGCGATGGGGGGGGCTTAGTAACCGTGGTTTGGAGGCCCACGGTGAAGCGAAAAGGAATCCCAGGCGGGGACGCCCTGGTGGCGTCTGGCGGGTAGGGTCGCGGGTGAAGAGGCGTGTCGGTGTTTCGTTGCCGCTCGCCCTATCTCCCGCGACCCAACGGTGGCGCACCGTAAGATGCGTCGGCGGCGGGGCCGCAGTGGAAGAGGAGTGTCGGTGTTACGTTGCCGCTCTCCCTGTCCTCTGCGGCCGTTTTTGGAGGTTTCTCCACGCGCACCTCTTTAATTAGAGTGCGCAGTGGACGAAGGGAGCGGAGAGCTCTGGTGGTGAGTAGCGGACGCTAGGTGTGGGGGCACCTTCGTCCGCCTTGCACTACTCACCACTATGCGGGGCCGCCGTAAGGGCGGGGATCGCCAGATGGGGACTGGACGTAAAGGCTGTGCCGGTTTCCCAGACCCCCTCCATTCCAGGCGACGCCGGAATGACGCTGGGTCGTTTTGTGGGTATACCGGGAGTCCCCGGGGAGTCCCACATACCCCTCTCGCCCCCCCGGCGGAGGGGATGCGTAACGCATTTTTCCCAGCGAGAAAAAAAAAAAAAAAAGGCCTGCCAGCGTTGGTGTGAGGGTTGGTGTGTTGGTGTGTTGGCAAGTGAGCGAAAGTCATGGAAAAATATGGGGGAGACCTTTGCTCAGCAGTGGGACAGTGTAGGTTAAATAAAAAAAAAATAATGCTGGTCTTTTCACACAGCATCATCTAGCAGCAAAGTAAGCAGAGCATATACCTACTACATTGATATACAGGGTTATTTGTAAAACACCGGTAACCTCTCAGGACTGTATTACTATTCATCAGAAACAACAACTTTTGTTCTATGACTTTTTACAAAACATTTACCAAAAACAAACCTTCAAAATTTCGTTGTCCTATCTAACGCATTTCAACTCTGTATTTCAAGCGCCTCCGCCGCCGCCCTAACCCCGCTCCTCTCGCTATTGTACTACCGCTTTCTTTTGCTTCGCACAGACTTCGTAACATTTAAAGCGTTCAATTTAAATATTTTTTCAACACACTTGCTCATAAAGTGGCTCTATGGTCACCGCAATTAGGCACATAATGACACCCATAATCAAACTGTGACTTTTTCATTACTATAACTCACTAGTGAGTAATAGATTTTTTTTTTAATTTTATTGATTGAGTTGCTCTGTTCTTAAAAAAGTTTTTATTCAGAAAAAAGATCGTGTTCAACAGAACAAATAAATTAATGTTCCTATTGCTTGCTCATTTTATGCAACTTCTTATTTAAATAGATAATTTTAAGTCGTACGTGTTTAATAAATAAAACTTTCACTCAAATATAACTTTTGTTTTCTCTGTAATAAAAGAAAACTTTAAATTCCCCATTTTGTACGTGGCAGAATAGGCGCAAACCCTGTGCGCGGCGCGGAAATATAGTCTGTGGCCGATCGCAATGCGCGCGCATAGGAAAACTGATTCATTTTTCCCGCAATAGCGAAACATTTTTCACAACTCGTTTTCACTGTTTGAAATTAGTTTTTATTGTTATTTTATTTACAAGTGTGTTGAAAAACGTCGTATGATACACGTGTGTATTGATGATTACCTTCCTCGGGTATATTAAGACCCTCGCCGATGGCTCGGGTCTCAATTATTTGCCTCGGCGGTAATCACCAATATTACACACTAGTACCATAATGTACTATTATTTTTGTATGAAAATCTGATTGAACTAAAATATGTAGAATTTTTAAAAGTCATAGAACAAAAGTTGTTGTTAATGATGATAGTAATACAGTCCTGAGAAGTTACCGGTATTTTACAAATAACCCTGTATACTACTTTATACTTTTAGTACACACAAAGTATGTTACAAAAAGTATAACGCTGGACTTTCCACACAGCATCATCTAGCCCCAAAGTAAGCAGAGCTTGTGTTATGGGTACTAGATGACTGATAAACTTTTTTTTTTTATTTAAGTGGCACGAAATAAATCTTTATTCTTATAAAATAATACAGAATTATACCAACCTAGCCTGTAGCCAGTGCCACCAAAAAGCCCGCCCCGGCCACGACTGCTGGAAGCCGGTTCGTCTTCAAAAACAACTGCGCCGCGTCTGAATTAATGAATGAATAAACGTTTATTTAGCACATACAAACAGTTTTTTTTTGTAGTAGGTGCAAGAATTACATATTTACACGTAACAATAATCATAAAAATACATAAGTAGGTACATAATTTAACTAAACTAAAGATAAAAAACAGTGTTCAAATCACCGACCGCAGGTAATGTGCCCAAAAGGCTGGCGGCATTACCTCGTTGGATGGCTATACTTAACCTCTGTCCGAGGTAAGCACCAGCCCTTTGGACATTGGTCTCGTCAATCAACCTCTTGCATAATTCTCTGAAAAAGAGCCACGCCTCTGGACCCCATGGACCTAGAGTTTCCACACCATTCACACACAAAGGCACTCACATTCCATTATCGCAATTTATATGATGTACTAGCTGCGCTCCCCCGGTGTAACCCGCGGTACCTCGGGATTTATTCATTTTTTCGCGATAAAAAGTAGCCTATGTCCTTCCCTGGGATATAACCTTTAACTATGCCAAATTTCAGCTTAATCTGTTCAGCGGTTTGGGCGTGAAAGCGTAACAGACAGACAGACAGACAGACAGATAGACAGACAGAGTTACTTTCACATTTATAATATTAGTATGGATTTATTTACCTGCTTCTATCAAGTTTTAAGACTATCTATGTGATCCCAGCGGTCCTAACTGAATAAATGCTTTTTGACAACTACTTTAATATGCGCTTTAACACGTACTGTAAATGGTGAAGAAAAACATCGTGAGGAAACCAGTTAGTATTCTTAAAGGCGGCGATAGGTTTGCAACTAGTTATAATTGAACACGATCTTCTGCGAAATGTAATGTATGAAATAAATAATAAATAAATAATGCTGGACTTTTTCACACAGCATCATCTAGCCCCAAAGTAAGCAGAGCTTGTGTTATGGGTACTAGATGACTTATATACTACTTATATACTTTTTGTTTGTAAATACATACATATTATACATAGAAACACCCAGACCCGAGACAAATATTTGTAGATCATACAAACATTGGTCCCGCCGCGAGGATCGAACCCGCAACCTTTTGCGTCGCAGGCGGGCCTTTGCCCACTGCGCTACAGAGGTCGTCTGTGTATAGTTATAGTTAATAGTAATAGTAATAAAATGTATAGTTAATAGGCACCTTCTGGGTACGCTCGCTCCATCGTAGACCTCACTCTTGCCTGTGTAAGTTTGAGGTCAAGAGCCGACCCATTCATCATAAAAAAAAAATATGTGGGCATGTATCAAATATGTATTTGGATATGCCTCTGATTACCCCCCTTAGACATCTTCAAAAGATCTGGAATACATTAAAAGATCTGAGAGAATGTCTACCGCGCCTTGTGGATACAGTCGTTACTGCTTACATTTACGTACTACATTTGTTTACTTCAATAACTTTTAAAACAAAATCATGAATTTATTTTTAGTGCTTGTCCTTTATTATTTTATTTGATTATAAATTTTGTAGTTATTATGCTATGTAATATTGTGATTCAGTTTTTGGTCTAAGCCGTTCTAAATAATTAAATAAATAAATAAACAATGATACTCACTCTTTGACACTCTTGAAGACCTCCGTGACAATATCCTTTCGACCTTTGCCGGGGCCTATAATCTGCTGGCCGGAGCGCTCGGAGCCACCCGCGTAGAAAGCTTGCCCTAGAATGGATAAAATAAAAATGTTTAAAATAAAGACACATACAGTTGAAGGTAGATCCTATACTCACACTAGGAGTCTTAAGATAAGGATAATTGAAAGTGAGATACCATGATATTAAAAGTTTTGCTTGTGCCTGCCACAACAATATTCATAGTACTTAAATCTTAACACACAAGTCTTTACACCTGTGGTCGTCCACATTGGTGGCGGTGGCACGCGCCTGCCACCACTCTAGGCTCACAGTGTGTCCAACCACTATGATTTGTTACAACCACTGACCGGGACATCAGAAACTAGGGCCACAACTTAGCACCTAATGTTACTTTGTTACAAGACTTAGACTTGCAACTATCATCTCTGATTCAAGATTGTCAAAACTTGAAGACTATTAATCAAAAATATGAAAACTATAAATTAATAAAATAATGCACATTCATTTAATTCACAAAACAAAGGATCAGGATGGATCAGGTCTTTGAAAACTCAAAAATTTATACATGTATATTGGAACGAAGTTCCTTTTCGGACGGTATCGAGGATGGCTAGAAGAAAACAGAGCATCCGATTTTACCGTCACAACAAATACATAGGTCAAAACGTTACAGTGCGAAGTGTGCAGTCGCAAAACAGTCCATAGATTGTTACATTGTTAGTACGGAATAGCATTTCTAGGATTCTCATATTTGACAATAATTTATTTGACAAATGCCAAATGTTAAAGTTTAAACATCGTTCCAACCAAGTGTTCCACGACACTCACATTCTTTTTTATTTTACTATTTCTACATCCATAAGTAAATGACAGACCTGACCCACATGCCTCTGTCTCACCCCCTCTCAGTCTTGCTATCTCTTTCCTCAACATACTATTCTCAGTCAGCAAGCGTTCTATCTCAGCCTTTAACCTGTTAACTTCGTCATCTATACTTTGGTTGGATGTAGTGTCGTCAGCAAAGCATTTCTTTTGGGAGCATGAGGCTTGGTCGCAGAAGAACTCTTGGACTATGGTTTGAAATTTGGTGGCGAGCCAACCAACCTTTGATGCTATATTGAGAAAGAACTTTAGTTTGTAACTGGGTGAATAAATATTTTTTGAATTTGATGACATGTAAAAATCAACATCAAAAGATTTAAAATTTTATGAACTAATGGAAGTATAAAAACTTTGGTTAAGCGGGAATTCACTACACGGGCATGCCCAAGCAAGTCCGGGCAGGCAACTTTACTGTGACATCAGCCTGCCAGACCGTCTGCGATGGACACACACATACAGACATTAGGACAAACCTCTTGAAAAGCTGCCCGCCCGGACACGCCCGTGTGCGCGCCAACGGGCATGTCCTGTCCGTGTAGTGAATTCCCTGCTTTAGTAAATCAACATTTACTTCGTAGAACACATCATTTTGGAACAGTAGAAGATCCTATACATATAAAAAAACAAAAGATCCATAATAAATAAATAGTCAAGCACACTGACGGTTTATAAGACAAAGGCCAAAGGCTAAGAATGCAATATTTACCTTCTTCTTCATCACTCGAGCTCTCTTCCTGCTGCAAAGAGTCCAAAGTGGCAAAATTTGAGCTAGGCTTCTTCTTCCCCTTTCTGGTCTTCGGTGGAGAATTCGGAGGTGATTCCATGTCACTATCAGACAGAGTGGGGACCGACGTAGCTGTAGCACGGGCTGAAGGAGCCGATGGAGGCTCGTCTACGTTCCCCCCGTGCTCAAAGAAACTGGATATTGCTTCCTGAATACGAATAATAACAAGTTTAGATATCGAACTACCATTTCAAAAGAAATCAACAAACAATGATCAAGTCCACGATGAAAATTTGACAAAAACAGATGAGTAACAATAACTCACTTCAAGCCGCCAATTGGAAGATTCCAAGAAGAATTTACTGCGCGTCTCGTCAGCACCGGTCACATCACAGAACTGCCTAATGGTTTCCTCTCTATTGTCCGACATTATCACCTTATTTTGTTTTAATTTTCTATTCAACAAATTTCATGAAATGCCGATGACTTGCTTGCTTTTGCTTTTGATTTAAAATATTGGCAGCAATGAGTCTTGGACTAGACGGACTAGACAGCTGATAGTGTTGTTTGTAAGCAGGTGAAGTCCCTAAAAATGTATGTGCCTTGCTGTTTGTTTTAGATAATTTAGATTTGCTGTTATAATGATAAGCAAGCAAAAACAAGATCTCTTCCTTCGTTAAGTTATAATTATGTGAATTATGTATGCTGTTGATGTTGCCTAAATAAATAAAATAAAATAAAATAAAGTTTGTCGTTTCAATGCACAGCAAGCAGACAGACGCTTTTTGAGACAAAATTATCAACTATATCGACAAAATACAAACTGATACAGCTGGTAAGGTATGATTTAATTTAATACGAAGAGTCATAATATAGGTATCATTTTAATAATGTTCGTTCATTCGATAAGATGAACACCTTGAGTATCTTCACTTCAATTGTTTTTGATTCGATTAAAAAGATAAAACGTTTATTTACGATGTACAGGGATATAAATATATACTGCGAGCTTTAAAATAAACACTTTGACTTTGACTATTTAGAGTGAATAAATAACTGTTAACTGATAGCTGACTTTACACGTTGGCAAACAGTAACGAGTTGTACGATTATCCACGTTGTACATGATTTCATAGAAAGTCGTCTCACAACAAATTAAAGATTTCGGGACATCCCAGATAAATGGGACGTTATGTTAATCTTGGACATCGGGGACATCTCTAAATCAATTACACCAACACACTAAAATTAATGTCACTTTAATTGACATGAGTGACACTGACATTCAACTGAATGTTTGACAGCATACAGGTTACTTTTTTACTGCAGTGCAGCAGTGTCGATGACCCAGAATTTCGAATTTTTATTATTGTTTCGTGATTTCGTCAAGTTTTTCTATTTTTTCGTGTCCTAATTTTTTTTAGAGCTGCGTAGATATTTAGGTAAGCCGTAAATGCCTGGTCAAGTTTTTTTTATTATAAAACCACGTTGTTTTAAGTGTCCGATTGCAGATGCCGGCGTAAATGAAGACACCAAGGAAGTCATCAGGGAGCATCATGAGGAAGTATTATCAACTGATTCTCGTCATCATATGTTTCGTGAGCATCGTGACTTTGCTAATTTACCGTCACGAGTACTACAGGCTCAGATATGTGCTGGAAGTACTGAATTTCTTCGGTAAGCCTGGACTCTCGGAAATAGAATTTTGCGGTCCTGGATTCAACGCTACAATGCTATCAGAAATAGTACGAAACACATCAATGGAAGTAAGAGAAACTCCTCCCTTGTTCCAGCAGATAGATGACAACTTCTACTCGTATTCATCCTTTTTACGCTCTTATCAGAAGTATGAAAAACTGACTCCAGTACATGCCCATACAATCGACACGATTGTAGTCGGTAGAGCGCATATTAAGCCTAATTTCCGCTGTAATTTATGGCTCGAAAGTGCAGATAAACCCAAAGTGGGAAGATTTAGCTTCAAAATAGTTTCTGAAACTATAAATGATTACCGTTTGTATATATTCCAGTGTTCTTTGACAAAAGACTTGGGAAAACCTAAAGGTGTAAGCTTCTATGTTAATGATTATAATATAAATCCTATTCACGCGCCAGTTATAAAGGTGATACAAGTAAATACTAAGAGAAAGCCGAGAGAGAGTGCCAACATTCGCTTTGTCAACAACATTGTACCCGCTATTTGTGTTATTCCTAACCAAGTACCTCTAGTGTCCAGAGATTCTTTCATAGAGTTCCTTGTCTTTCATCACATGATGGGTGTTAATCATCTAACCATCTATGACAGTATGATCTCAGAGGATATTATAAGAAGACTGAATCTTTTACCGCCCGATATAACGCAATGGGAGATACAATTTTTCCCTCTCAACTATCCGTATGTCTTTGCGAAGTCCTACAGCATAGTTCGTAATGCTATAGAATTAGACTGTCTGTTTAGACACTTCAGATTAGACAAAGAGGAGTCGAACCGAGCTAGTCATGCAATGGTATTATCTTGGGACGAGTTTCTAGTTCCTAGAGTACACAGTAACATAAAGGCTGTTATAGATGACTTTGATCCTACAAGAAGACTCAGGACTATAGAATTGAAATCTCTTCTATTCTGTCTAAACCAAGAAATTGATTCAAATACTGAGATAGGTTATCCTGATATTATGAGGAAATCACACTATTACACCACACCACAGACATTGAAGTCAGTTTATTTACGGAATTTGGACTCTATGACTGTCTTTGAAGATATATACAACTTAACATCTGCAATAAAAGTGGCTCCTATAGAAATAGTTGCAGCACACAAGTACACAGAGTGTAGGGACCCCAAATCGTATCACCCGAGTGGAGTGGGATACAATGAGACACAAATGCAGGTGTTTCCGCACAAGTTTGAAGGAGCAATGCTTAGGTTTGGTCAAAGCTTGGTTAGTGATAAAGTATACAGACTATACCGATCAGGACAGATTTGGGAGAAGGCACCAAGTGAATTTGTGAGAGATATGTTGTGAACTAAACCTTTGTTGTGATTTTCTAATTTATTTTTAAAAAGTATTTTAAAATCAAAAAAATTAATTTCGGATGTATTGATGAGTGGAAATATATGTTACATGTTCATCATTAATTTTAAAATCATTTATCATGCAAAATAAAAAAAATCTGCAGTGCAAAAACAGAGCAAAAAATGGCGGTCACCCATCATCTTTATGACCTCGCCCAGCGCCGCTCAACTTTTTTCTCCATACAAACTCGCAAACCTTATTTTCACGCCTCCTTATGATTATTTAAATAAAAAAGTAGCCTATGTCCGTCACTGGGGTATAATCTTTATCCATGCCAAATTTTAGCTAAATCTGTTTAGCGGTTTGGGCGTGAAAAGGTAACAAACAGACAGACAAACAGAGTTACTTTCACATTTAAAATATTAGTAAGGACTAGCTGCGCTCCCGCGGTGTTACCCGCGGTCCCTCGGGATTTTTTTCATTTTTTGGGGATAAAAAGTAGCCTATGTCCTTCCTTGGGATACAACCTTTAACTATGCCAAATTTCAGCGGTTTGGGCGTGAAAGCGTAACAAACAGACATACATACAGAGTTACTTTCACATTTATAATATTAGTATAGATAGTAAGGATAAGGATTACATTGTCTATTCTGAATAACATGTAACTGCCGCAACCATAGTTAAGTTAAGGAATCATTGATATTCAAAGTTATTTAATTGATGAATAAAAATGTTTTTTTGTGATACAATGCTCCTTATCTTAATTGTTATTCTCTTTGCTACAATTTGAGGCTGACTATGGCTAGAAGAAAAAAGTGACATTAAAGTGTTTAGTGTCAATACTTCTTCCATTGAACAAACTAAACTAGAACAATCTAAGATTGAGAAACATGATTGTGAATCTTCTATTCAAAAAATATCTCAAATTGTCAGATGCTGCCATTCTCTATACTTACCTATTTACCTATACTACTTACCTATTTATTATAATTTAGTAGTAATGTTAATGATTTTCTAAGAATGTTAAAAATTATGATGAAATTAGCTATTATGGCTAGTAGACCATGAGTTGTTATGTTAATGAATGCCATATACAATTGTACCTACCTACCATACAATTACTTTCTCATTATGTAATGCACAAGATGTTATTTAAAATTAATTATATTTAAAGCATGTTAGGATAGGATCTTATTATGTAACCAAAAATCTACTAACTTTTTACCTACTTTCACTCTTTTAGTAAGACTGCTATGAAAGTAGATATACTTAGCACACAGATCTTTAGCTCTCTGAAGTTAGGTGCAATAGACGATTGCGCAGGTTTGGTAGAGTAAGCGAGATAGCATGATTTTAGGCGTCATCAAAAATGGGTTCTGCGCAGCTAATTCAGAGAGCTCAAGAACGAGTGCGTATTATACCTTTTTTTAAATTCTCATGTACCCAACTTACACTCAGAACATCACAATCATATTTAGAGGAACATATTAATTTATATTACTTGTTTAATGCGTTTTTATTTTTTGTTATAAAAAATAATGCTGGACATTTCACACAGCGTTATCTAGCCCCAAACTAAGCAAAGCTTGTACTATGGGAACCAGATAATGCGGGGATCGAACCCGCAACCTTCTGCGTCACAAGCGGGCTTTCACGCCACAGGGGTCGCAAAAACGCACTACCCACTACTAACTATGATTCATGGGGATTATGTGGAATAACATTATCTAGAAGGCTTTTATTACAAATCTTGTAAAATACTCAATATACATTTTAGTTTATTTCAGTCTTTTAGATAAAACTCTTGTCTATGGTTTCTGGTTTTTTTATACGGCGGGCATACTTACCTACCCGTGCGTGTATGCGAAATCACGGATCTGCCCGACAGACGTGTCTGGCGGGCATGCCCGTGCGTTATGGCTAGCTATAGAGGACCATTTAAATCCATTTTCGCTGGACTAGTATATAGAGAAATGTGCCTTGCGAACCTTTAAAATTAAATACGATATCTTATCAAAATAAGAGTCAAGACTGCTTGTTAACTTGATACTTCTTGTTTTTAAGCCTTTATAAGTTGCGAGATAAACATATTTTACGTAAGTAATCTAAGAACTTGGTACCTACTTTGTGTATGAGTATGTACCTAAACTACCACTAACCCAGCTTACTAAGAATAAAAGTATATCAAAATATATAAATTGTTTTATTAATGTTTACAATATAGCTTGAAGTAGGTAGGGTATTAATAACGAAATTATATTATGGAGGTACCTACTTACGGAAAGTAAGTACTTTCGTTTATAGAGAGGTTTCATTTCACGTTGTGTAGCTCGGAACAATTTTGAAACAAAAAATAGAAACGTACCTACATACAAAAAAAATATTTATGTTTATTTATTTCCTAAGGAGCGATAAAGGCTTGGGTCTAGGATTAAGTAAGCAGGAATTGAAGGTTAAAATGAATGAAATTGGTAAGGGTTTGTTTTCCGATTATTTATCTACCATTTTTATCGCGCGGAGTTGCATAAATTTTCGAGGAAAAAAAAAAATTAACTTCACATCAGTTTACAAGCGAAACGTAACGCAATCTGTCTAAAGTATTGTCTGTGGTATAGAATTTCGTGCAAAATTAATGCAAACGGAACGTAAAAAGTTGTCTGTCAGTGTCATTATTGACGTTATTCTGTTTTTCTTTGAATTTCGCGAATGTGCTTCTTGTATTATCTAGATTATTGGATTCTGCGTTCGTAAGCGTCAGCGAGTAAACTGTGCAGAGCTTAATTTGTGATTTGCCCCTACATTTGGGCTTTTTTCAAAATTTTTATCCCACTGTGATTTGTATATATATTGTGTCGTCTTTGTGTGGTGTCGGTAAGATTGTATTAGTTAGTATTTTGCGTTTTTAGTCGGCGTCCTTGTTTGAGGTTAGCTTCGCTTCTCTCAAACATGGACGTTGAAGATCCCGTCCCTCCTGATCCGCCGGATCCTGGGCCCGCAGCGGGCACTAAGCGTCGAACGGAAGATGAATACACCCCTTCGGCTCCTAGTAAAAAAACAAACAAATCTGCTGAGTGTGAAGTAGATTCAATCCAAATGTTATATACACATCCATCCATTGTGATTGGATCCATCCAGGCTTATACAACCACAGACAAGGGCCCATATGTGGTCCACGTTTCTCGTACTGAGGCAGACCCTACTGCGGGAACTATCCTAAGACCAATTAAATTTGGACAATTCTTGTCGACCCACAAGATAGGTAATATAACTCCAGATGGGGTAAAAAGAGTAGGCAGAAATAAAATATCTGTTCAATTTAACTCAGCGGAAGATGCCAATAAATTCATTGAGAACCCTATCTTGTCAATGTGCAAGTATACTGCAACTATCCCAACATTCAACGTCACTAGGATGGGCTTAGTCAGGCAAGTCCCCACTGACATTTCAATGGACGAATTAGCAGAATCTCTAGTTCTACCTGCAGGCTGCGGAATAGTGTTGAGAGCTAGGAGACTTAGCAGAAAAAATGTAGAAGATGGTAATGTGACCCACATTCCTACCCAGACTGTCGTCATCACATTCCAAGGGCAAGTTCTTCCCTCCAAGGTATTCCTGTTCTACACCTCCCTCCCAGTTGAACTTTACGAATACCCCACCATCCAATGCCACTCATGCTGCAGATTTGGACACACTAAAGCTATATGCCGTAGTAAGCCCAGATGCTTCCGATGCTCTAAGGAACACACAGGAGATACCTGTGAGGTCCCGGAGTCCCAGGCATCATGCTTACACTGTACAGGTCAACACTACGCTACCAGCAAAAATTGCCCAGAACTCCAGCGCCAAAAGTCTATAAAATCCGTCATGGCACAAAACTGCATTTCTTATGAGGAAGCTTCCTCACATTTCCCCCCGGTGTCCCGTTCGTACTCAGAGGTTGCAAAGGAAATGTTCTCTCATCCCATGCCCCAAAGATCACAGAACCAGTCTTCATCAAGAACACCCACTTCCCGCTCCTATGTTAAAACTGTCTTTTCCACTCCCCGTCCCAGAGCCCCATTAGGCAAGTCCTATGATAAGGCCGCCCACCAACACATCATTTCAGACCCAACACCCTCCATGCCCAATGGTTGTGCTCTAGGCAACCCCCTAGAAGCAGACCCTTGAAACGAGAATATGCTCGAAACCCTCATTTCACTAATCATCAGTATCATCGCGAACAATCCTCACCCCATACCGTACAACGTTGCCACTAAACTCACACAATTAGTCTCCTTGTCTGGCTACAATGGATCCAGTGGTTCTGCTCCAGTGGAACAGCCAGAGCGTACGCGCAAAAAAACATGAACTCTCCCACTTAATTTCAATTTTTCACCCGTCAGTCATTGCCGTCTCGGAAACATGGCTGAAGCCTGGAACCCGATTTCGGATTCCTGGTTTCTCCTGCCTTCGAGACGACAGGGCTGACGGGTATGCAGGATGCGCCTTATTCATGAGGCGCACACTTCCCTTCTCCCAACTCCCCCTCCCCTCCCTTCCCCCTGATATCAACGCAGTTGGTATCAGATCTATGAATATTTCCTTTGTATCTGTATATATTCCCCATCCTAATTCTGCATTGATTCCTGACCTTCTTCTTCTCTTTTCCTCTATCCCTCCCCCTATAGTCTTAATGGGCGACTTTAATGGCCACAACACTGTGTGGGGACATAATTTTTCAGATATGTTCGGACTTTCCCTTTTGGAAATATTTGATGAAGCCAACCTATGTCTGTTGAATGATGGCTCACCCACCCGTAGAGTCAGACCATCCCAAAATCCAAAGAGTGCTGTTGATCTGTCCCTCTGCTCTCCCTCCCTCTCCCCCTTTTTACTATGGAAAACCCTCCCTTTGACATATGGTAGTGATCATTTCCCTATTCTCATAACTCTTCATCTACAAAATAACGTTACCCCTCCCAGTAACCCCTACCCCTCTCTTAAGTACAGACTATCTGGTGCTGATTGGACGGCATATTCTTCATCTCTTGATGATAAACTAGAGTCTCTCCCTCCATCTTATAGCTCTCTCTCCGCTTACCAGTCCTTTATAGACTCCATAATTACATGTGCGGATCTTCATATCCCTATTAAAAAAACCACTAAAAATAACAAAATTTCCACTCCCTGGTGGGACTCTGACTGTACCTCGGCTGCTTCAGAGAGAAAAGAAGCTGAATTATCCTACAACTCCTCCATGACAGATGAAAATTTTATTAGGTATCAAGCAGCTTCCGCAAAATTTAGACGCCTTGTTTCAAAAAAGAAAAAAATCGGTTGGACCAACTTTTGTGAAAACTTATCACCTACAACTCCCTCTTCCCTTATTTGGAAACAAATTAGACGATTTAAGGGTTCGTACAATATTGAAAACCCCACCGCTCATGACCCATCATCATGGCTAGAGGCTTTTTCGGACAAACTTGCTCCTCCTTCAGTCCCATGTTTAAATTCTTTTCCCTCCCCCCCTTCTATTCTTCCATCCCAAAATACATTTGATCGCCCCTTTTCCTTCGAAGAATTGTCACTTGCCCTAGACGGACTGACTGACTCATCTCCTGGTATAGACGGTATTCCGTATTCCTTCATCACTAAATCTTCCAATTATGCTAAGAGCATATATTTATCAATTATAAACTCTTTTTTTGATAGCGGCACAATCCCGACTCACTGGAAAACCCAGATAATTATACCAATTTTAAAGCCAGGCAAAGACCCCTCTGATCCATGCAGTCGTAGACCGATAGCCCTCTCTTCGGTACTAGCAAAGATAATGGAACGATTAATTAAACACAGATTAGAATGGATAGTCGAGAACAAAAATACCCTTGCTAAAACCCAGTTTGGTTTCAGAAAAGGAATGAGCACAATAGACAGTCTTAGCATTATTACATCTGATATACAAATAGCCTATAAAGAGAAAAAGTATCTAGTTGGAGTTTTCCTTGATATAGCTTCAGCATATGACAACGTACTGCTTCCGGTTCTCAGGGATAAACTTATCCATCTGAGAATTCCAGAGAAGATGGTTCGTTTTATTTGTAATCTATTAATGGAAAGATCAGTTGTTGTAAAATCACATACTGGCCTCCTCCCCCCTAAGACTGTTTGGAAAGGTCTTCCTCAAGGCTCCGTCCTAAGCCCTCTACTGTACAGTTTGTATACGCACGATCTAGAACAATCCATTGACTCTTTCTGTGAAGTTTTACAGTATGCCGACGACCTAGCCCTATACGTATCTTCCACCTCCATAGCAGAAGCAAATAGCCGCTTAAACTCTGCCCTATCTTACCTAGAAGAGTGGTTACTTAACCATGGCTTATCTCTATCCGCGTCTAAGAGCTCTGTTGTAGTTTTCAGCAAAAAAAGAATTATACCCCATATAGAAATAACTATAAACCACGAAATTATACCCCAATCAAATAATGTAAAATTTTTAGGCATCATCCTTGACTCTAAAATGACAGGCGTTTCCCACTTTGACCAAACTCTCCAAAAATGCGAAAAAAATATTAATATACTACGTGCATTGTCAGGTGTTTGGTGGGGCTCGCATCCCTACACCCAAAAATTGTTATATAATGCTATCATCAGAAGTCACTTAGATTATGGTACCTTCCTTCTCAATGTCTGTAACAAATGTACATTAAACAAACTTGACAAAATTCAATCGAAATGCCTACGCATCATACTTGGTGCAATGAAGTCCTCGCCCATTAATGCCATGCAAGTTGAGTGTAATGACCCTCCACTAAGTTTACGTAGACAATTTCTATCAAATAGGTTCTTTTTCAAACTTGCTCAAAATTCTAATCATCCTCTTCTTTCAAAACTTGAACAACTTCGTGATCTATTCGATCCAAATAATCCTAATAAATTCCCTTGTCTTCTACATAGTTTCATAAAATGGTCTCAATTCCCAAACCCTCCCATCCAATTCCCATCTCACCCACTCTATTCTACTCCTTTCAATGCTTTAGTGTTCCAACCATCTGTCCTTCCTTATTTTGGTATAGATAAGGACTCACCTGATGCCCGTAGACTATTCCTAGAGCAAATCCACTCCAGATATGATGGCTACTACTCCATATTCACCGATGCATCCAAACTGTCACCTGATAGTTACGTTGGTGCAGCCGTATGGATACCCTTCACCTCTATAAGCCTGAATTTTAAATGCTCGCCCTTAACATCTGTATTTACTGGTGAAGCAATTGCCATTCTTGAGGCTATTAATTTCGTAAAGTCACACCGGCTTAACAAATCTATTATTTTTTCGGACTCTAAAAGTTGTATTCAATCAATCCTTTCCAATCCCTTCCGTTCCATATCACGTTTTCCCTGTATCCTTAAAATAAGAGAATTGCTGTACGAATGCCATAACCTTAATATTGATATCGTCATTGCTTGGATCCCAGGACATGCCGGAATCCCCGGCAACGAGTCTGCTGACTCTTTAGCAAAATCTGCAGCTGAGACTGGTTCCTTAGAGCATCTCAATCCATATTCACATGATATATGCCTCATATCTAAAACTCAACTTCTAAATTCCTGGACTACTGCCTGGAATGTATCTAAAAGTTTAAAAGGGAAACATTATGCTGACATTCAGCCCGACATCCCTCCCTCCCCATGGTTTTTTAAATTCAGAAAGGCAAAAAAATCAATTACTTCTACAATCTGCCGACTAAGATTAGGACATTCTTGCACTCCTGTGTTTTTAGCTAAAATTAGGATAAGGAACCATTCCCTGTGTGAATGCGGTTTGGACGAAGGAAATGTGGACCACATATTTTTCAGCTGCCCAAAACTAAGACAATCCCTCTATGACCTCCTCCCACCTGAAATCCCTCGTCCTACTTCCCTCAAATGCTTATTATCTCATACTTTTAACCCCCTAATCAATAATATTCTATGTAAATTTATAAATATGAATAACATAAAACTATAAGTATTATATACATAATCTTATTATTTAATATTTAATTAATATATTATTGCTTATGTAAATAACCCCTGTTTTGTCCTCTATGTTGTGTTGTCTCTATTGTTTTAGAAAATCACTTGGATGAACCAATTCTTAACACCGGCCATCTGCTAATACATAGTCTCTCAAAGTTTATGACACTAGCGTGAAACGGACACTGGCAGAATTGTGACAAACAAGTCGCAGAAGCCAATAATAAGAAGAAGTTGAAGTTGTATTATCTACTAGTAGGCTAACAGACCTATAGCATAGGTTGCGAGGAGCGAAGCGACGAGCGGTTATGTGTGTAGTGAAAAACCACGCACGAGCCGAGCGAAGCGTGCCGCGGTAGCGGCCGGCGAGTGCTAGAACCGACTTGCTCCTGTTGTACCTTACCTTTATTACATAGGTAGGTACTTTCCGAGTATGATTTTTATACCATTTTGTTTGCTTGAGGTTAGGATTTATTAAGTCATTTTTCTAAAGAACGGTGCATCTCCGCGCGCTAAAAGAGGTACCAGGGGGGAGGGCGTACCTCTCCCTCCCCCCCCCTCCCCCATCCCCCCCTTATTTCCTGCTTACCGAATTCCCGACCTATACCGCGATAATATATAAATATAAATAATTAAACAATAATCATTTTCTTCAATAAGCCGTCAAATAACAGTACTGACTACTGAGTAAAATGGAACGTAACATAATAGAGAGTGCGAAAATGAAAATCTAAATAATCGATGAATCGATAAGTATAAAAATTAACGTTGGTTTAGTAATTTTAACTATGCATGAACCTTAATCGTAGTGAAATAAAAATCGAGGTATAACTTTAGAGTCATTCATACATTATGGGGAGGGGGAGTTCTATCATCCCCGTTCAATCGTGCAGGCAAACAATCACAGTCCAGAAGATAAGCGTAGGTCAATAGTAGGTACAGGCAAACAATCAGTCCAGAAGATAAGCAGAAGTCGTTAAAAAACACTAAATATTCCGAAAAGCACACTAACAATATTCAAACAAGAGCGGAATGAACACACAATGAGCGCGAAAAATGACAATATCTACAATGACACTGACATAATATGTTTTACGTTCCGTTTGCATCAATTTTAAATAAAATTCTATACCATAGACAATACAGCACAGATTTAGCTGTCAAATTGTCCATTCTAACGTTTCATTTCGCTTGTAATCAAATTTTTGAATCGAAATATTTTTATTAATTTCTCGAAGAGTATGCTATTCCTAGTGATAAATGTGGTCGATAAATAATCGGGGAGCAAACCTCTACCGGTTTTAAACCTTTTTAACCCTCAAATTGCGTGATACTACTTCAAAGCCAAGCCAAAATCGATTTTAATAATCTCGATTAAACTGTAGGACATTACTATTTAATTTGACTGACTTTGACATGACATCATCTCGAAGTGTCACGCATCGCATACCATACTATACGTTCCGTGTTCCGTGCGTGAATCAAACAAGAAAAATAAACTTTTCTTATCGGTTCTTTCTAGTTTAAATTGCAGAAACCCTGTGTTGCTAAGAAATGGCGTCCACATCTAAAGAACATAATATGCAGGCTGCTGTAAATGTATCAGCAAACGTATCCGATGACCTAGAACCCGGTGCTTGCCCAGAAAGCGTACTCAATCCTACAGATTCCTTCGAAGAGTTCGCCTCGGAAATGTCTTCCAGCCTTCAAGAGAGGAATGCGTTGTCGGCAAAAAATAGCACTATTAATGAGATTCAGAGCGAAATCGGTGATGATAAAAAAGGTCAGCTAAACGAAACCAAATCAACTGACGATTTGCAGATTAAGGAAGTGAGTGGCCAATTTACTCTGTTTTTGGTTTGTGTTTGTAGACATACAGAACTCGGAGGAAAAATAAATTTGAAATCTGTTGAATAATACCCACAACCATATCCATCCTGATCCAAATTCAAAATTTACAACTGGTTTACCCTCAACGTATGCATGCCTCTTTGGGAAAACAAATTATATAGATTTATAATAATATAATTATAAATCTAAAAATCTCTATAAATAATAAAAATATCTCTGAAGTTATAACATCATCATCATCATCATCATCCACAGCCTGACTTCACCCACTGCTGGGTATAGGCCTCCCTAAGCTTGTGCCATCCACCACGATCCTGCGCTAATCTGACCCATTGACGGCCCGCGACGTGTACAATATCGTCTGCCCATCTGGCCGCCGGACGTCCTACGTTCCTGTACCCAGATCTGGGCCACCATTCAGTCAATACTCTACTCCACCTGTCATCACCACGCCTCGCTATGTGTCCCGCCCAGCTCCATTTTAGGTCCATTATCCTATTCCCGACATCCTGGACTTTGGTCTGTTTTCGGATTTCGACATTTGGAACTCGGTCTGTAAGTTTGATGCCGAGCATGGCGCGCTCCATGGCCCTCTGTGCCACCCTCATCCTATACACAGCCTCATGGGTTAGCGTCCATGTTTCGGCACCATATGTCATGGTGGGCAAGACACATTGATTGAACAGGCGGGTTTTCAGACACTGTGGAGTATCAACTGACTTTAAGATGTCGTCAAGCTTGCCGAACGCAGCCCACCCCAGTTGTATCCTTCTTGAGATCTCCTTTTGTTGATGCTCCTTGCCAAAGGATAAAATATGTCCAAGATAGACATACTGATCCACCACCTCTAGCCTCTCGTTTCCCACTGTTACAGTGGGACTTGAAATACTAGAATGGTTTGACAGGACCTTTGTCTTGGACATATTCATTCTCAAGCCTACATTCTTGGAAGCATCATAGAGGTGTTGTAGCATTGTTTGAAGATCTTCAAAATTTTCTGCAAACAGTACAAGATCATCGGCAAATCGTAGGTGAGACAAGTTTACACCATTGATGTTAATTCCAAAATTTTCCCATTGAAGCGTTTTTATAACATCTTCAAGAACTGCAGTAAAAAGCTTAGGAGAAATGGTGTCCCCTTGCCTCACTCCCCGCTGGATGGGCACGGGATCCGTAAGTTCGTGAACTCGTACTTGCAGAGTGGCCGAAGTATACAGCTCACGGAGCACATCTACGTAACGGGAATCTATGTGGCATCGATGGAGAGCTTGGAACACGGCCCAATGTTCGACACTGTCGAAGGCCTTTTCGTAATCAACGAAGGCCATAACAAGGGGCCGGTTGAATTCGCGACACTTCTCCATCAGCTGCTTCACCGTCTGAATGTGATCTACTGTAGAGTAGCCGCTGCGAAAGCCGGCCTGTTCGATAGGCTGGGCTTCGTCAAGCTCGCGGGTAAGCCTGATGGTAATTATTTTGGCAAAAAGTTTGTATACCTGTGAGAGCAAACTTATAGGTCGATAATTGCTTAGCTTAGATATGTCACCCTTTTTATGTATGATGGTGACTATGGCATTTTTCCACTGTTCAGGTGTTCGAACTTCGCACAATACTTTATTGAAAAGTTTTACAAGAACTTTTAAGACCGCTTGGCCTCCCGCGCGGAGTAACTCCACGGTAACCCCGTCAACACCAGGTGACTTCTCCGCTTTCATTTTATAGAGAGCATTGCTGACCTCACATGGCAAAATTGGTGGTAAATGTTCCGTGTTATGGTGTTCTAGAGGTGGAGCTCGGATATCGTCATCTAGTAAGTCTGGTTCTGCAGTTGTTGATGCGTATAAGTTCCTGTAAAACTCCTCGACGACAGATATAATGCGCTGCCTGTCTGTTATTAAGTTATTATCCTTATCTCTAAGTTTTGTTATTTGTTTGGACCCCGTACTTGTTTTCCTCCGAAATACTTTGGGCCCTCTATACTGTTTTATTGTGTTTAAGATTATATTTGTATTGAAATTTCTTAAGTCTCTTCTAATTAATTTGTTTATCTTTTTATTAATAATATCTAACTCTTTCTTATCAGATGCAGTGTAAGTTATAACATACAAAAACAAAATGGATAATGAGGACTTAAAATAAATCTGGAATGAGGAAATTATAACACTTTTAAATTTAGGACCCCATGAGTACAGGATATGTCCGTTACGTCTGCTAATAACTAACCAACTATGAACTAATAAATCAGTGCTCAAAAAGATTAACCAATCATGAACAATCGGACTATTTCAACACTGAGATATAGACATATCAGCAACAGCTGCTTGTCTATCATCGATAAATAAATAAAATAAAATAAATAATACATAATTTTTACATAACCCCATGTAAAAATATCTACCCTTTTGTCATTATATTTCAGGCAATAACAGAATCATTGAGCAACCCAAATCTGTTGGAACAGAATGGAGAAGTGGATGATGATGATGCAAGAGATGATTATCTGCAGTCTCCTGAGCTGGTGAACAAAGAGAAACATGTCTTTATACTGAGCACTGCTGGGAAACCTATTTATTCTAGGTAAGTTGTATGAGTCAGTGGCCAACTGGGTCTGGGTGTTTCTATGTATAATATGTATGTATTTACAAACAAAAAGTACCTTTATAAGTTGAATATCAGTTATCTGGTTCCCATAGTACTAGCTCTGCTTAATTTGGGGCTTAATGATGCTGTGGGAAATGTCCAGCATTATTTATTTATAAACCAGCACCTATTTCTAGATATGGTAATGAGGACAAACTGGCAGGTCTGTGTGGAGTGATCCAAGCGCTGGTCTCTGTGGTCGAGGAACAGAACCAGGATATACTTCGCTGCATCAGCACTAAGGTCAGCGCAATGTTTTTAATACCCGTACCGTTACCATTTCTGTTTTTCCAATTATACACTAGATCGTGGTCTCTAATAACCCTACGGATCAAACCAAACCTACGCAAAATGGTTGCCTTAACATTTTTGTTGTTCTTACAGGACTGTAAGGCGGTTTTTCTTGTGAAAGGACCTCTCATTCTTGTCGCTGTATCAAAGTCGAATGAGAGCGAGACACAGCTGGTATTACAATTAACGTGAGTACCATTCATGTGCTCATTAAAATTGTTTGAAAACCAGTGTTTTGCACTCTCAAACCACAGACATATATAGACTGGCTATTTAATAATAATCATATGAAACACGATGTCGCCAGATTTTCCCCACTCGCGCAACACACACTAAACACAACGCTATTACTGGCTACTTGACCGATTCACACTAACAAATTACCCAATCAATGTGAATCATATTATAACTATACAAACTTAGGCATCGATATCTAGCTGCCATTAATTTTAAGTACATTGGTAAATGCACACGCGACCAGCCATGAAGCGCGACTAGTGCCCGATTCTGACCGAACCAGCTGGCTTTGGCTTGAAGTTGCGACACGGGTCACGCCTCCATACCCATTCCTCTCATTTCTCTAAATCCTTGTCTCAAACCTACCTCCTACAGTAATTGAACCTAAAAGTTCGAAAAAATTTAACATGTCAAGTGTACAAAAGGAACCTCCTTGAGGCGTCCTTTCACCACACTGGTTCGAAAGAACTAGTGACACGACAAGACTTCAATTTTATTTATATGTTGTATTAATTTCAGATACGCCTTCAACCAGATAGTGTCAGTATTAACTCTCACTCAACTGAACAGGATATTTGAACAAAGGAGGAACTATGATTTACGGCGATTGCTTTCCGGTGCAGAAAGGCTTATAGACCATCTGCTTATATTCATGGAGAAAGATCCTGCCTTTCTACTAGGTAAACACTTTACATCTATATTAGATGATTTATACAGTGTCAGGAGGCAACCTATGCCTACATTCAACGGGACGCTGTAGTGCCTGGGACATTATTTGAGATGGAATAGGCTTGCCCAGCACCTAAACCATCCTCTCAGCTTAATCAGCCGCCCACAGGAGAGACGACGTCAATACGTGTGGAGCTGACTAAGCTGCGGGTTTCCTCACGATGTTTTCTTCACCGTTATGAGCTCGTGCTAAAGCGCATATAAATTTTACGAAACGAAAAATCCATTGATGCACGGCCGGGATTCGAACCCAGGACCTTCGGATTGAAAGTCGAGGCTACCCTTATGAGAAATAAACTCTTTAAACTGAACCTCATTCGACCAACACGTCTCAAACAGAAATACTAGGTAAACAGATATAATAAAAAAAATGCTGGACTTTTTCACACAGCATCATCTAGCCCCAAAGTAAACAGAGCTTGTGTTAAGGGTACTACATGACTTATATACATACATAGAAAACACCCAGACCCAAGACAAATACTTGTAGATCATATAAATCCCGCGGCGGGGATCGTACCCGCAACCTTCGTCGCAAGCGAACCTTCGCCCACTGCGCCACAGAGGTCGTCATTGTCCGATAACTGTTAGATTCGATTTCAGAAAGATTGTGAAAACTACCCCCTTATTTACAGGTGCTGTCCGTTGTCTACCCTTACCAGAGAAGGCCCGTGAAAATATAACAAGCGCCATTATATCATCATGTAACAAAATACGAGATCTAGTATTCGCTATAATGATAGCCGGTAACCAGTTAATAACGCTAGTTCGTATGAAAAAGTACACATTACATCCGTCCGATATACATCTGTTGTTTAATCTGGTTCGGAGCTCTGAGTCTTTTAAAACCGCGGAGAGCTGGACGCCGATTTGTCTGCCTAAGTTTGATTCTACGTAAGTTTAAACTGAAATTACTAAAATATAATTAAAATACTTGGAGCCGAGTTGGCCGAATGGGGTTGTACCTCAACTTTCAATCCGAAGGTTGTGAGTTCGAATCCCGGCCGTGCATCATTGGATTTTGCGTTTCGTAAAATTTATATGCGCTTTAACACGTGCTCTAAACGGTGAAGGAAAACATCGTGAGGAAACCAGTTAGTGTTCTTATAGGCGGCGATGGACTTGCAACCTGTCGCGTATGGAATACTAACTTCTGCAAGATGTGGGCATGTATCAAATATGTGTTTGGACTTGCCTCTGACTAGCCCCCTTAGACATCTTCATAGGATCTGGAATAAGTAACATAAAAAGATCTGAGAGAATGTCTACCGCACCTTGGGGATACAATCGTGAGCCTGATTACGTTTACGTTTTATAATTAAACTTTGGGCAATGGATTTATGTTTGATTTAGCCAACCAACAGGACCAACAGGTTCCCCGAAAGACGCCACTTGTACATGGTTGATATTCCCAGAGTTCGTACAAAGCGTTTTGAGTCCACTTTTCTCATACGCACTGCCAAACTGTGGAACTCATTGCCGGGTACCGTATTTCCCGAAAAGTACAATATAGGGGTCTTTAAATCAAGAGTAAATAGGTTCCTTCTAGGAAAGCATGTTCCATCTTAGACCTCACTACTGCTTAACATCAGGCAGAGGGAGGTCAAATGCTGACCTATTTAATTTAAAAAAAGTAAATATTGAAAAGTAAGTATTGAAAGAGCCACTAATGCCAATGGCAAAACCATGTAATGGTCACTCATCAACTCTAAAGTTAAAGTGAGTTCATATGAGTTAGTGGGCAACTTGTGACTCTGTGGTGAACTGGTTTTTAGGCAAGTCTCCGTCATGGCACATTTAACGTGCCCTCCGAAGCACGGAAGCGCTCAGGTGATAATGCCACTGGTGGTCACTTATCCATTAAGCCATGACGGAGGCCTTAAGGCGGCCTAAAAACTCCGTCACCAGAGTTGGCAATGACTCATACGAACTTTTCAACCGACTTCAAAAAAGGAGGAGGTTCTCAATTCGTCTGTATGTTTTTTTTTTTTTATCTTGTTACGCGATTGTTCCGATTTGTTGACCGATTTGCAAAATTCTTTTTATGTTTGAAAGGGTATAGAGAGGTGGTCCCATATAAATTTTATTCCTGAGGGATTGATAGTTTCCCCGTAAAACTCTAAACACCTTCCCTCCTAGCCTTGTCACAAATAGAAATCGAATCGACAGCTTGACGCCCTGAGTCACACCGCGTTTCGAGTCAAACATTGAAGTCGGTTTTCTTTTTAGTATAAAAACGTTATTATTTATTAATTTTTGTTACCTTTTCAGCGGATTTCTTCACGGCCACGTTTCATACATTTCCGAGGACTGTCAAGCTTGCCTACTCCTTCTCACCGTTCAAAGAGATGCATTCTTCCCGTTATCCCAAGCCAAGCACACTATCGCAGACAAACTACGTAAAATGAAATGCCTATCTGCAATCAACGACGCATTGAATCGGAACGAGGAACTCCCAACAAGCAATATTTTAAAACATATTGGCATACCGGAAATACGTCATTTTATGTACAAATGTAAATCTACCGCTCAGTTGTTCACATCGGATCCGATTTGTTTAGATAAGTTGCAAGATTACAGAATAAGGCACAAGGAAGGGGGTGATATAGTTGAGGTGAAAATTGAGAAGATGAGTGATATAGATTATGTGAGGAATTATAGGAGGTTCTGCAGTCAAATTCATTGTACCTCAACGCCAGCCAAACTGATTTTCAGATCGAATTCTGATGATACTATTTTAGCTTGGGTAAGTAAATTATTATTATACAAATAGGGCTTTTTGGAACGACTGAAACAGACGGTAGACTTTAACGAATCTTTTACTGGAAGGTTGTCGCACAACATAATTATAGGCTTTTTATCCCGGAAACCCCACGGGATATGGATTTATCCATTAAATTTTCCTACGTTATTTCCGGGATAAAAAGTAGCCTATATTCAGCTACAACCTCCTCTACTTCCAGTGAAAGTTCAATTAAAATCGGTTCAGCCGTTCCCGAGATTTGCCGGGACAAACAGACAAACAATTTTTTTTAAATGCTTGTTTGTGTTTTGTATCGTGTAAATAACTTTACGCACTTGAGAAAACAGTTATTTTAAAATCACTCACAGACAGAAAATTCAATTTTATGAATAATCATGAATGTCTCAGATAGATGCTTAACTTATTCTATTTTTATTTGTAAAATAGTACTAGCTTAGTCTCAATAAATGTATCATTCATTATTTTAATTAATTTGACGACCTCTGTGGCGCAGTGGGCCAAGGTCCGCCTGCGACGCAGAAGGTTGCGGGTTCGATCCCCGCCGCGGGACAAATGTTTGTATGACCTACAGATATTTGTCTCGGGTCTGGGTGTTTCTATGTATAATATTTATTTACAAACAAAAAGTATAAAAGTAGTATATCAGTCATCTAGTACCCATAACACAAGCTATGCTTACTTTGGGGCTAGATGATGCTGTGTGAAAAGTCCAGCGTTATTTATTTATTTATTCTTCCAGGTAACAAATGGCTTCGAGCTCTACGTAACCTTCGACCCACTTATGGAAAAAGACCAAACCATTCGCGCAGTAGACCGTCTACTGAGATGGATAAAGAAGGAAGAAGAAAGAATATTCATTATGAACGCTCCAACGTTCTAGCATACAGCTTTGCGTTCTCTCGAGGATGCTATTAAAAGTTGGCGAACTCTTAGCGAAGACCGTAATTGTGAGTGGGTCATGGAACATTTGTAGTGGCTATAGTGAAGTGGAACTACTGATAATAATCCCATCAGAAATGTGAAATATAAATTTAAACCATCCATGTAAGAATCATTTCGATATAATAATGAATATGTAATGTTTATGGCTCATTTATAAAGGCTGAATGGAATGGGGTTTGAATGGAAACTAGGATAATAGGTTTAGGAATCTAGAAAAAAAAAAAACTAGCAGACATAATTATACATAATCCTGTATCAGACAGTGGCGTAGCTACCGAAGGGCTAGGCGGTACAGTGCACCGGGGCCCCCAAGCTCAAGGGGCCCTCGGACTCTGAGTCCCGAGAGTCCGGAAGGTTTTGTTCTTAGGAAACTATAGGTATGATTATTTTGAAAATAAAAACAACTGCGTTATTAGATTTTTTAAATAGTTATGAAACTTACGATGATGAATCAAATCGTAAGTTTTTACAAAAAAAATCAAATACGTTACATTTTGCCGCACCCTGCATATTTTGACTTGATAAAACCTAAACCGTTCAGTTAGGGCCCCGGTTTATTTTGTACTAGGGCCTTTGGCTACCTAGCTACGCCACTGGTATCAGAAAACATAATTACAGTAACTTTATTAACAGTGAACGCAAACGAAATTGCAAATCTTGGACGCAGGTGAAGTACAAAACATGTTATCAAAAATAGATGAAACCGCTTAGCGCAGGATGTCAACTTATACCTTAACATTGCAAGTTAACTAAAAGCTTTTAGAATAGAAATAAACCTGTGAGGAATTTGAACTTTGACAGGGTATCTGGTAGTAGATCAAAATATATTTGCATGTTACCATATATAAAAAAAGCTTTGTTTCTGTAAAATAACATGTAAAATAGGATTTAGAACACATCTGTCAGATTCCACTTTCGTCAGAAGTAGTTTTTTGTATAATTTCAGTTCAGTTTCGTCATGAATGACGGATGTGGATAACTTCTAATGACCCTTTCGTCAGATTTATTTATTTCTGGCGCTTCGGCGGCCGCTGCCGCGGCACACTCGCTTCGCTCGCTCGCCTTGCGCATGGTTTTTTCACTATCCTAACATAACCTAACCAACGACCCATTTGGTTAGGTTAGCCAGAAATGTAGAATAATGGAATCTGACGAACGAGGAATCATCGTTTCGTCAGAGGTAAAAAAATCTGACGAATGTGGAATAAATAAATGATCTGACGAATGTGGAATCTGGCGGATGTGTCCTAAAGCTAAAATAGCATCTAAGCCACCTTAAACTTAGGCCTTTACATCTATATAAGATGATTTATTCAGCGTCAAGAGGCAATCCATGGCTACACTTAACGGGACGCTGTATGCCTATGCCACCTAAACCATCCTCTCAGCTTAATCAGCCGCCCACAGGAGAGACGACGTCAATACGTGTGGAGCTGACTAAGCTGCGGGTTTCCTCACGATGTTTTCCTTCACCGTTACGAGCTCGTGTTAAAGCGCATATAAATTTTACGAAACGAAAAATCCATTGACGCACGGCCGGGAATCGAACCCACGACTTTCGGATTAAAAGTCGAGGCACAACACCATTCGACCAACACGGCTCTTTCTTTTCTTTTCTTTTCAAAGAGCCACCTAATAAAGATTGATAAAAGAACAACTAATAGTAGCCTTGTTTATTATGAATCTTAAATTGTAATGGTTATATAATTCGCTATTATATTAAAATATTGTTATATGATTATATGACTATGTACTTGATATTTATGATGTATATTGCAAGATCTAAAACATTCTACCTATGTAAGTATCTGATAGATTAGGTGTATTATATCATTATATTATGTAATGAGTTACGGTACTTTTCTGTATAAATGTAATTAAGTAATGAAATATTCTAAAAGTAGATGACCTCTGTGGTGCAGTGGGCGAAGGTCCGCCTGCGACGCAGAAGGTTGCGGGCTCGATCCCCGCCGCGGGACCAATGTTTGTATGATCTACAAATATTTGTCTCGGGTCTGGGTGTTTCTATGTATAATATGTATGTATTTAGAAACAAAAAATATATAAGTAGTATCAGGCATCTAGTACCCATAACACAAGCTCTGCTTACTTTAGCTTGCCTGAAAACAAATAGTGTTATCCACAACACAGAAAATCTAGTAATACTATAATGGACACTTCTCGCCCTGTTCTAATTGAGTTCATTTGGATGTATGCAAAATGTAAATAAATGTGTTGGATGTAAAAGAATTGTTATGTATATGAATTCTGATTCAGCAAAATAATAAGGTAGCTTGCTTAAATAGTAAGATTGTAGATAGCCAAATGTAAATTATAATCATGTTGAAGAAATTACATAGTACTTATGAAATTATTTTATGACCTGTTAGTTGTCTTAAAAGCAATATTTTTTTAATAAACATGTAAAGGCAACTGTTTTTTTATTTTATGGACCACATGGGCAATTAATCTTATAATTGCCATAATTCAGCCACAAAATTGCAATGGTTTAATAATCTCTAGTGCCTTTAATTGGAGTACATATCTACCTATGTACCAAAGTATCTAAAAAATACTACTACCATTTCAATAATTATTTGCCTCTAACCTGTGCTCTAACTTAACGTTACAGTTCGCCAACGGATCTAGGCATTCGTGAAGTTAGCCGTTTGTCTGCACAGTTACCGATTTTTCATACAAAATTGTGTTCTGCGCAGATAAACAGCTAACTTCGAATGCCCAGATCCGTTGACGAACTGTACCTAATTTAATTCGAATCTTAGGTTGGAATTGAAACACAAAAAAATTGTGAAACTTATTTCTATATTCTCACAATTACACAATTCACATTTTGTCCTAATCGTAGAATTTTATATACAGGGTGTAAAAAGACTACTACCGAAAACTGAGGGCTTGCAATCAGACCATGATTCTAAACATATTTAGCAAAAAAAAATTGACTTACCTGCGTCATTTTATGTTATTTTTCGGTTATTTACTACTAGTACAACATAATAAGACCATACCTACCTAATAATTTTATTTAGAAAAGAAAAAAACAATTAAAAACTCAAATTCCAGCAATCTACGTAAAACAACGCGCCCAGTACATACGTATTACGCATACAGTAATCTTCAAACGCTGTTTTCTCTGGATATAATTATTTTTCCGGAAAATCCCTTTGTATTTGGTTGTATTGGGATGCTGTACCTACTTTCGGCTTCAGTAGACATCTTTTTACACCCTTTATATGAACTTCTAAAAAACTATGGTCCTAATATCGTCCTCTTCTTCTCTCCAAGTCATGCCTGTCTCGCTCCCTTCTTTCTTTCTCTCGTTCCCTGACACGCTCTCTTTCCTTTTCCCTCTCTCGTTCTCTCTCACGTCTTCGTTCCCTATCTCTGCTTCTTGAACGCTCTCGTTTACGGTCCTTATCACGTCGCTCGCGGTCTCTTGATCTGCAAAATAGGCATAGAATATGAGCATATCAGCAACAGCTGCTCGTCTATCATCGATAAATAAATAAAGTAATAAGATAGTTATAAAAAATATTATACACTAGCTGTCCATCGCGGTTACCCGTGGCCCTCGGGAAAACTTCAATTTCCCAGGATAAAATATAGCCTATGTTCATAAGGGATAATGTAGGATACTAATGGTGAAAGAAATTTTCAAATTGGTCCAGTAGTTTCGGAGCCTATTCAATACAAACAAACAAATCTTACCTCTTTATAATATTATTAGTGTAGAAAATCAGTAAGTATTTATGTTGAGTATGAAAAGGATATAAAATAATTATCAACATTTAATCGGACTATTATCATCCATAAGTAAATAAATAAAGGAGGTCATTCATTTTAGGCCTAAAAGTCAAAAGTGCCGGCCAACGAAAATAAAGGTGTCACCACTATTGAGGAAGCCAATCAGAGTATTTTTCAATATGGCACCAAGTCTCTAAGTAAACTACTTTGCAAATGATTTTGTTAGTCAAAGCATTTGTATAGAAATCCAGATTTTTCTGTGTAAAGTAGTGGAGAGACCATGGTGCCATACTGGCAAATACTCAGATTGACATTCCCATAGTGATGAGGCTTTTTTTTTTCATTGGCCAGCACTTTTGACTTTTGGGCCCAGCCTTGTATAGTGTGAATGGCCTTCTTTACAACAAAATAAATAAGAGTAAAATTGATGTACCTTTCTCTCTTTTTATCTCTGTCCCTCCTATCTTTGTCTCTCCTGTTTTCTTTAGTTTCACCATCAGCATTATCATCATCAGACGGCATATCCTCGTCCAAATCATCATCCAGCGCAGACACTTTCGGCTCAATCTCATTATTTTCTTCCAACACAAATCTTTTCTGGATTCTGGGCAGAATAATGTCACAAAGACGCTCCTCTCTCAACAACTCGTCAATAAACTCGTCCACATGAATTATTTCGAACTGACCCTCGCGGTTCTGCCGCCTCAACTTTCTGTTATCATTGTAAAGGGGCTCCAGATATTTGTAGCAATCTACGGACGTTCCAGTAAGTCTCATGTAGAAAGCACCGAGTGCGCGCACGTATTTGAATTCTTCGTTCTTGATAAATTCAACCACTATGTCTTTCTCTGGCTGAATCTGCAGCATTTTCAAAACTAAACACAGAAAAGGAGTCGGGTATATGAATCCCCCGTGTACACCTCCTACGTACCGCAATTCCATAGCTTTGTCCACCAGTAACTCCGCTGTAAGGGCAAAACATTCTTCTTTCCAGAATTTGGAGTCGTAAATACGTGCTCTGATGATCTTTTCAATAAGATATTGGGGATTCGTGCCACGAATGGATTTCGCGTCCTTTACCGTGCGGTTAGCCATTTTTGTTTAGTTGGTTGGAGGGAGACTATGTTTGATTTGTTGAGTTTTTTTGGAGTTTGGTTACCTATTTTCTTATTTTTGACATGAGTGACGTTTTCAGTTGACAGCTCAGGTTGACAGTTATTTTTTCGGAAGACTTGTCACTGTCACAACCAACTGAACCATTCCAATTCACCCAGCAAGCAAGTATGATAATTTTTTTTTTTTTTGGACTTCTTTCGCCATTTTTGAAGGAACTAGTAGTGGCTCTGCTATTTTATTTTGTTTTCTCGTGTTTTACTAGGTTTTATTATGTAATTTCGGTGGCATTTTACTAATGAAGCTTTGGATACGTTACAGGAGATTTGGCAAATGGAATGGGGGAGTATTCAAGAAGTTTTCTCATTTGACGAAAGATTTCCCTTGGAGTTTTGAAAAGACAAGCCGCCATGTTTTTTCAATTGACTCAAATTGACGTGACGTAATACATATTTTGAAGAAAGATTTGAAGTGAAGTCAAAGTAAAAAGAAGAAGAAGGAATAAAAGAAGAAGAAGAAGAAACCAATAAGCGAAGTGAAACCATAAAGAATATGAAGACCTATATGAAGACCTAGACCTAGATGATGTTTATTACCGATTGGGCGATATAGTCGCTCAGCGACAAAGCCCTTTTTTTTGTGAATAAATAATAATAATAATAATAAATAAAATGATAATTTATTTTTTTTACCATTAAACTGTTAGCAAATTGGTCGTGGTCTTCAGCGAGGGTGCCGGGCGTGGCTGTGGGTGTCATTCCCGGGACAGTGCTTAGGCAAAATGCGAGAGGGGCACCGGCGTGTTCCGTAGGAGATCCCGGAGCCCCTTGACATGCATGGAGGCCGGCCACACGTCAGTTTTTAGTCGGTGAGAGTCCAACATAACCCTTCCGCCGTCCCCACGGCGGTTGGGTATCCATAATGGATTTTCTGACGAAAAAAAAAAAAAAAAAAAGGCCTAAACTCCAAAAATTGTATGGTTACTCCTAAGTTACACCTGAAGTAACTTTACTCCACGTTCATTAATAACGGCCTAATGGTACGATGGATTGATGATTTTGATAACCACTAATCGTATTCATTAGTAAAAAATAGTCGTCTATAGAATTCGTTTTTTTTTTTACTTCTTTACCAGAACTTGACCAGACTTGCTTCATATGTTTGAACAATTAAATGTTTGAACGGCTTGGCTGGCTGGCTAGGTCTGGCGCATGTCTGGCGAGATGGCGCGTCGGGCGGGGAAAGCCGCATCCGATAGTGTTGGCTAAAAGGACTAGTATCCAAAGCCATAGTAAAAAAAAACCACCTCACTGATTTAAGTTATTGTCACTGTCAGTCACATACAAATAAAAACTGACGCGTCGCGGTGCCATGCATGTCCTGCCTCTGTCTGCTTTGTTTGTTTCTCAATTTCAATTCAATTTGGAAACGGTCGTTTTCATTCATTACTTTCTAGTTTCGTACGAGCGGGATGTATTTGTAAAACCGACGTTGTAGTAGTTCAGAACTATTTTCGATTGCGTTGGCATTGTGTTTACCGTGCAAGATGCCGAATCCAAAGCGAATGAAGCGTAATTCTGGTGAAGCTGCTGATGTCGAAGAGCCAGTTGCCGGTAGCAGTGGAACTTCGTCGAAATCCAGAAAAGTTCCTGTATCTGCCGAAAATAGTGATTCAGAAGATGAAGTTGCATACGATCATATATCTGATGACGAAGAAGGTGGGATTCGTATCGGAGATATTTACATACCGCCTGCCCCTAAACCGGCGCTCACCTTCGATCCTACAGGGCCTCGTATGATTATTACGCATATTGTCAATGAAAATTTCAAGAGTTATGCTGGTACTCAGTATCTGGGTCCGTTTCATAAGGTAATTAATATGCTATAGCAAAGATTTAATACTGTTTATACTAAGTACCGAAAGAACATCAGTTGTCTCGTCTCCATACAAGCTGTGACCTGGCTAAAAAAAATTTCGTTTTGATCTACAGTCTGATTTCTTGCTTACAAAGTCACTTACCATATGCTATTTGTAATTTTATTTCTTTATAACAAGCCGAAAAATAATAACTGTATTTATTTACCCTTGAAATGTACTGAATTTGGCATATATTTTATCTGTGGAAATTTGAGGTCTGATCGTGCCGTCCTTTTTAATGAATATAATTCCGAACCACTGATCTAAAAGAAAATGTATTTGTACACACCATAGGCAATATGTTTGTTTTTTGGGCAGACTCTTATGAACCTTGAATATACAGGGTGTAAAAAGACAACTACCGAAAACTGAGGGGTTTTAATCAGACAATAATTCTAAACTCATTTAAAAAATGTTTGACTTAGCTTAGTCATTATATGTTATTTTCAGTTATTGACTACCAGTACAACATAATAAGACCTTACCTACCTAATTATTTCATTTATAAAAGAAATAAACAGTTAAAACTCAAAATCCAGCAATCTACATAAAACAATGCGCCCAGTACATACGGATATAATCTTTTTCGATTTGGTTGTGTGTTGGGATGCTGTACCTACCCCTTTCGGCTTCAGTAGACATCTTTTTACACCCTGTATATAAGGATCTTACAAGAGTGATTCCCTTCTAAACTTTTTTGATACTGAGTTTACTATTTGTGAATCATCTGTTCTTTAGAAGATAAAAATAAAAGCATTTATGTTTACAGTGCTTCACTTCCATCATAGGACCGAATGGCAGTGGCAAAAGCAATGTAATTGACTCAATGCTGTTTGTGTTCGGCTACCGGGCAAGCAAGATCCGTTCAAAGAAGATATCAGTGCTGATCCATTCATCAAGCAAACATCCTAATGTTCAGAGTGCAACTGTTGCTGTACATTTTTGCCAGATTATTGATGAGGTTAGTACACAGATATAGACTGGCTATTTGATAATAATCATATAAAACACGATGTCGCCAGATTTTCCCCACTCGCGCAACACACACACTGAACGCAACGCTATCACTGGCTACTTGATCGATTCACACTAACAAATCAATGCGAACCATATTATAACTGTACAAACTAAGGCATCAATATCTAGATTCCACAGAATACCATATAACTTCTCCCCGCGGCGGAGCGCACCAGCGGCCGTACCACGCAACACACGTAGTGTTGAGAGCATTGTTGACTTTACATTCCATTGCGTCATTTGTTGCTTGGATTGTGACTGGTCTCAAGATAAACAGCAATGTATGTCGAACATTGAATTGAATCACTTTTAATTTTGAGTACATTGGTAAATGCACACGCGACCAGCCATGAAGCGCGACTAGTGCCCGATTTTGACTAAACCAGTTGGAATAAACTTGATGTTGTGACACGGGCCACGCCTCCATAGCTAATCCCCTCATTTCTTTAATTCTTAGTTAGGTTAGTATCACTAGCACTACTTCTAGTTAAAATATCAACAGTGTGATCTCACTGTTAATATCTTATTTTATTTTTAATTTTACTCTTAAGAACATGGTTCGGAGGTGTGATTAAGTATTATTTTGGTACATTTATAAAAACCTGTGGTCCTTCATAAAACTTACTCATACAAACTTATCTATTCCCCAAAATCATATGTGTGTTCCAAGTCTAGTTTGTATCAAATCTTGTGGTAGCCTTACAAATATTATAGTTATTATATGGGGAATGGGAATGCAGGATTATATGATTTTTATGAATAAAAATCAAGTTATCAGTTTGAAAATCAATTATCATTCTGAACGTGAATTAAACTCAATGCTATTATTGCTGGTTAAGGTGCCATTGGTCCTGTTGTTGCCACTGCTGTTGCTGTAGATTTTGTAAATCGCTGGATCTGGCCGTCGGTTTTTGCCTCGGCATGCATGGACCATAGTACAATACATACAGATTATGGTAATTCGGATCGCAATTCATCTCGCAAATGCTGTTGTATGTGTGATAATTGCTTGCACACAAAAGACCTGTAGGTTCACAACCACAGAAGCCAGGAGTGGTGGGAAGATACTGTGCTGATGCAGCAGCCATTATAGCAACTGGAAAAGGAGATACAATTAAAAAAATTGTTGTCTGTAAAGTCGGTTTACTGACAATAGTTGACGTGACGTGACAACGCAAAGGCCGATTGTGCTTCTTTGTCGCTCGTTCCGCGCTCTCGCTTGCACTTGCGCAAGCCTTACATGGAACGCCCCAGAGCGAGGTAACGCCTCATGACGTCATGTTTTTCGTGCGTGCAGCCGGCTTTATCGAATTATAAGACGTAGTCACGTCAAAAAATCAGTGGCACTCCGGGAGTGTCGACAGAAGTGAAAACTTGAATGAGACAAACTGTATTAGTTGAATTGTTGTCTAAATTAGCTAAAATAACCTAATTTGTTTATTCATCTTCATATCCCATCTAAATTAGGCTTATGAATGACAAAACAGGCAATAACAATGAACTTGGATCAAATTGCTCACTCTGGGAATTTTCACCTTAGTACCATTTAAAGGCCGATTTCGGCAAAAAATACCGCTTTAAGTAGTACTTTTTTAATGGTATTACGAAAGCTTACAGCCCCTGGAAGTTTTTGAAAATGCTCAGGAACCATGACATTGTGTTTTTGGATTCTTAATTTTATGTTGAAAACTAGCTGTCCGCCCCGGCTTCGCACGGGTTTATTATAGGTATTTAACAAAAAATTTATAACAACATGGCGATCCCGGAGCGGGATGTATGATCCTTTAAAGTTTAGAGGTTAATATGTAGGTAAGGTCTAAGGTAGGTAGGGGAGTATTGGGCAGTAAGGCAGGTTTGGACACCACCGGCAAATCCCCGTGTTATGCCGGCCATACACCATCATGCCAATCCGACCCCATACATGGTCAATTCTAACTGATCAAATTCCGATTTGACGATAGGCATGATGGTTTATGGCCGACATGACACGGGGGTGTCCAAACCTCCCGACTGCCCAATGCTCCCCTACCTCCCATATATATTTCATTGATATATTACCACTCCCTTCCATTCATTCCATAGTTCCCAGACACTTTTCAAACTATCATGGTTTTCAACATTTTTAACACAGTTAAACGGGATATTTACCATGATTTAATGTTTTTTGAGTTTCCCGATATTTCGGCGCAGTTGCATACGCCATGATCAATAGTATCTATGGTATTAATCATGGTTAATATCCCGTTACCTGTGTTAAAAATCCCAGACACTTGTCTTATCGTACTAACTGATATTTATTCTGTGGTCGCGCTGTATCTTACATTTTTAAACTCATGATAACTTTTGAATAAAATGTCCAATTTCTATCATTCAAAAAGTAATCAACGGGTACTGAAACAGCCTTTACTACGAAGGAATTTATTTGGATAAGAATAAATACCAAAATAAGAATAAAGTGGTCTGCTTTTGGTCGTCATTTTTATTCACTTTTTAAATTATAAAAGTTGTTATTCTGACACAACCACAATAGTTGGACATATGCTATCGCTGACTTTTTTGTAGATATTGATACGTTCTTTAAAATTGTACAACATTTTTTTGTTCTATCATCAATAGTTTTCGCAGCGCACGCGATATGAAGAATTTTATGTTCAAAATTTTTACACCTTTGGTTACATTATTGCAATTTTCATAAGGATCTCTAATTTTTTTGAAAATAATTTATAGCCTATGTTCATCACAGATAATGTAGGATTCTAATGGTGAAAGAATTTTTCAAATCGGTCCAGTAGTTTCGGAGCCTATTCAATTCAAACAAACAAACAAACGAACAAATGTTTCCTCTTTATAATATTAGTGTAGATTAAACGTTGACTATCTCAAACACAAAATCGTAACTTTGGATCCAAACTTTTTTATCTTGCACTAATGCTAGAAAGCTGAGTTTTGTATGCATGAAAGCAATTCAAGCAAATTATTTTACAAGAAAAAAAAACTTGAACACACCTCCCAATTTTCTTTTGATAACTTTAATTCGCTCCAATCGGAAATTCTCAATAAAAAGCTTTGAATGCTTATAACTCGAAACTAGAAAAAATCGCGGGACATACATGGGGGTATTTTCGGATAGCCCTGGATGTGAGGAACTTAATTTTTTTCTTTTGACACCACTGAACACCCTGTAGAAAAACTATTGTGATCTATAGACTATCTTTAGGGTGAATAGTCGTTCAGATAAATTTTATTTTTTACTTTCTGCAATTTTGTGACGTGCTAGTACCATTTTTGTTCAAGAGGATATTTTAATTCGCCAGGAACACGTCAGATACGGTATCGGGAATCACCTAATCAATTTTTTTAGTTGAAAAGGCTATCGGAGTTGGTATTGGGAACTACCGCCGCAAATAGTTGTGTAGTTTGAGATAACAATTCCGCCAGCCTTTCACAACTAACTAAAATACTAAAATACTGTCACTTTTGAATGATTGATAGCTGATAGCAGTAAAAAAATATGAAATACTAGCTGTCGGCCCCGGCTTCGCACGGGTTTATTATAGGTATTTAACAAAAATTTTATAACAACATGGCGGTCCCGGAGCGGGATGTATGATCCTTTAAAGTTTAGAGGTTAATATGTAGGTAAGGTCTAAGGTAGGTAGGGGAGTATTGGGCAGTAAGGCAGGTTTGGACACCACCGGCAAATCCCCGTGTTATGCCGGCCATACACCATCATGCCAATCCACCCCCATACATGGTCAATTCTAACTGATCAAATTCCGATTTGACGATAGGCATGATGGTTTATGGTCGACATGACACGGGGGTGTCCAAACCTCCCGACTGCCCAATGCTCCCCTACCTCCCATATATATTTCATTGATATATTACCACTCTCCTCTCCCATTCCATAGTTCCCAGACACTTTTCAAACTATCATGGTTTTCAACATTTTTAACACAGTTAACGGGATATTTACCATGATTTAATGTTTTTTGAGTTTCCCGATATTTCGGCGCAGTTGCATACGCCATGATCAATAGTATCTATGGTATTAATCATGGTTAATATCCCGTTACCTGTGTTAAAAATCCCAGACACTTGTCTTATCGTACTAACTGATATTTATTCTGTGGTCGCGCTGTATCTTACATTTTTAAACTCATGATAACTTTTGAATAAAATGTCCAATTTCTATCATTCAAAAAGTAATCAACGGGTACTGAAACAGCCTTTACTACGAAGGAATTTATTTGGATAAGAATAAATACCAAAATAAGAATAAAGTGGTCTGCTTTTGGTCGTCATTTTTATTCACTTTTTAAATTATAAAAGTTGTTATTCTGACACAACCACAATAGTTGGACATATGCTATCGCTGACTTTTTTGTAGATATTGATACGTTCTTTAAAATTGTACAACATTTTTTTGTTCTATCATCAATAGTTTTCGCAGCGCACGCGATATGAAGAATTTTATGTTCAAAATTTTTACACCTTTGGTTACATTATTGCAATTTTCATAAGGATCTCTAATTTTTTTGAAAATAATTTATAGCCTATGTTCATCACAGATAATGTAGGATTCTAATGGTGAAAGAATTTTTCAAATCGGTCCAGTAGTTTCGGAGCCTATTCAATTCAAACAAACAAACAAACAAACAAACAAATGTTTCCTCTTTATAATATTAGTGTAGATGTAGACGACGAAACGCTCCGAGATAAAAAATTTTGAAAAAAAAATTGAACCGACTTCACAGAACACAAACAGAAGAACCTTCTACACACTAAAAAGAGAAAAATAAGAATATAATTTGAAGTCGGTGCCAACTATTCATTTACATCTAAGAAATTCAAAAGAACTTGGGTGCAAAATTGTATCCTGGTACACTATCGCTCGATTTTTTGTTTTGATAGGTACCTAATCGTATTCACTTGGCACCGACAAATTTATATGGGACCACTATGAGAGTATACCCTTTCAAACAAAAAAAAATTTTGGAAATCGGTCCACAACTGACGGAAATATCGGTGAACATACATAAAAAAAAAAAAACATACATACAGCCGAACATATAACCTCCTCCTTTTTTTGAAGTCGGTTAAAAAGGGTGGTAGTACCTCGCCTAGTCCGGGCGGGGGCGCTTCCGTGCCCCCAGAAGGTGAATTATGAGGCTTTAGAGGAGTTTTAGAGCGAAGAGAGGCCTATACCCAGCTGTGGGATGAGAAAGGTTGATGATGATGAGGAGTTTTAATAATAAATCTAAATAGTTTCTCACCCAAAATGATAAAAGTTTTCATGTTTCCGGCTCTTGCAAAACAAATTAAGTGACACAAACACTTACTTTTCCAATTTATATACTTATTCAAAGATGTTAAGTTGAAATAAGTTTTTTTTATAGCTGCGTTATTAATAATTGAACATGACCGTTCACTATTTGCAGCTATATGTATTTTTTTTTAATATTAAGTAATACTTTCCTAATGACTACTACTTAGCTACCTAATTGATTAAGCGAGCAGCGTAGCGTAGCGAGCTACGATTTTCATAGTTAGTTGGATAATTTTGCTATTTTGCTTTGTAGTATGTTTGAGTGAATTCCACAGATGTGATATGTCAGAAGGCTAAGAAATTTTTAGATATAGCCTAGCCCGTGTCTAAAATTTGGACATCATCCACGTTTCATACATATTTGGTCTAAAATCCAAAAGTGCCGGCCAAAAAAAATGCTATCTTCTGATAGAACACGTCAGTCAGCCTTAGCATTTGGCACCAAAGCTGTAGCACCAATATTCGGATGTTTCTTACTACGATTTCTCACTTCAAGGGCCAATTTTTCGGTTTGGAATATTTGTTCCTAGGTTGGGACCGTGTTTTAACGTTTATCTTATCGACTGAATACAATGTATCTTGTGGTAAGAAGCATCCGAATATTCATCAAACGAACGAAAATAAGAACAGGAACAACCCCCCAGAGTTTGCCACTGACTCATACGAACTTACAACTTCCAACAGCCGATAACCGTTTACACGTAAAAAATCGGCTAAGTGCGAGTCGGACTCGCGCACGAAGGGTAACGTACCGTTGTCTATTAAAACGGCAAAAAAATCAAGTTTGTGGTATGGGAGCCCTCTTGTATATTTATTTAATTCATCATTTTAGTATTAGTTATTATAGCGGCAACAGAAATACATAATCTGTGAAAATTTCAACTCTCTAACTATCACGGTTCATGCGATACAGCCTAGTGACAGACGGACAGACAAACAAACAGCGAAATCTTAGTACCTAATTGGGTTCCCGTTTTACCTTTTGGGTACGGAACCGGATAAATTTTTAGGTCTATTTATAGTATCGGTTAAAATTATTCCATGCTCTTCGTCAGACGGGGCGGCGAGGGGGCTTGGTCCAGCTGCCAGCAACCTACTTCTTATTATGATCACCCTATCTTAATGGTACAATAGAGTAAAGTAACTGAGCTTAGGCATAAGCATCTGATTAACAAACGCTCGTGATATCACTTTTTCTCAGGTCCAGTCTGAAAATCAGCGTTACTGTGTACCTTCGGGCATGGAGTAACAATAAGCTGAGACTGTACCTTTTTGGCTCACTACAGCTCACAGACCACTGTTGCACCCACCTATGTAGGTGCCAGACTACTAGTTTTAGGTGTATTTCTTTTTTTTTTTTCTTTTCTAGTTTGTTTTTACCTGTGCGCCTACATACTTGTTACTTGTACTTGTTTTTGTGTCTGTGTTGAAATGTTATGTGTGCCAAATAAATATTTTTCAACACACTTGCTCATAAAGTGGCTCTATGGTCACCGCAATTAGGCACATAATGACACCCATAATCAAACTGTGACTTTTTCATTACTATAACTCACTAGTGAGTAATAGATTTTTTTGTTAATTTTATTGGTTGAGTTGCTTTGTTCTTAATAAATCATTTCATTTCATTTCATTAAAAAAGTTTTTATTCAGAAAAAAGATCGTGTTCAATAGAACAAATAAATTAATGTTCCTATTGCTTGCTCATTTCATGCAACTTCTTATTTAAATAGATAATTTTAACTCGTACGTGTTTAATAAATAAAACTTTCACTCAAATATAACTTTTGTTTTCCCTGTAATAAAAGAAAACTTTAAATTCCCCATTTTGTACGTGGCAGAATAGGCCGCAAACCCTATGCGTGGCGCGGAAATATAGTCTGTGGCCGATCGCAATGCGCGCGCATAGGAAAACTGATTCTGATTCATTTTTGCCGCAATAGCGAAACATTTTTCACAACGGCTCGGCTCTTAAAACAACTCGGCGGTAATCACCAATGTTACACACTAGTACCATAATGTACTATTATCTATCTATCTAAACGCGGTAGAACTCAAAATTGCTTAAATTTGAATGTCATCGAGGGGTCATTAAAGGCAGGCAGCTGAGACAGTTATAATCGTAGTTGTTATATTTTAATTGTTTAAGTATAAAATCTACGCCCGGAATATGGAAGTTTGTGCCCACTTCATCCATATAAGAATAGGGTAGGTAGGTACACCCCAAGGTTGGTACAAGCTTAGGGAGGCCTTTACCCAGCAGTGGGTGAAGTCAGGCTGTGGATGATGATGATGATGATGATGATGGTGCACCCCTACCAGCGGACGGTAATGTATGGGAGTCTATATTTTTTTTATTAGCCTATACTATCCCACTGTATAGGGTTGTACCTCGACTTTCAATCCGAAGGTTGTGGGTTCGAATCCCGGCCGTGCATTAATGGATTTTGCGTTTCGTAAAATTTATATGCGCTTTAACACGTGCTCTAAACGGTGAAGGAAAACATCGTGAGGAAACCAGTTAGTGTTCTTATAGGCGGCGATTGGCTTGCAACCTGTCACGTATGATTACTAACTTCTGCAAGCTGTGGGCATGTATCAAATATGTGTTTGGACATGCCTCTGACTACCCCCCTTAGACATCTTTAAAGGCTCTGGAATAAGTAACATAAAAAGAACTGAGAGAATGTCTACCGCACCTTGGGGATTCAGTCGTGAACCTGTTTACGTTTTTTTAGTATCCCACTGCTGGGCAAAGGTCTCCCCCAATTACTTCCATTATATCTATTATATACAGGGTGTAAAACGTCTATACGGGACGTCTACCGAAGCCGAAAGGGGTACAGCATCCCAAAACACAGGCAAAACCAAAAAGATTTCCCAAAAAAACATTATATCCGGAGAAAACCGACCACGCACAGCTGGTCGAGCGTATGTACTGGGCGCGTTTTTATACGTAGATTGCTGGATTTTGAATTTTCATTGTTTTTTTCTTTTAGAAATGAAACGATTAGGTAGGTATTAGGGCATGTAAACCGATTAACCGAAAAACCGGTTAACCGACTGATTTTTCGTCGGTTTTTAACCGGTTTTTCCCCTTCAAAATAACCGGTTTTCGGTTTTTTTTTTAAATGAGTAATAGATGACAAATTTATTTAAAACTACGCTTTGTAGACTTTATTTAAAACGATCTTAATAATCTACCTAATTATATTACAACATAATGCATTACAATTGCAAAAATACAAACAAAAACTTCTCAGAAAACCATCTTTGGACCGCATAAAACGTCGTTGATGAGCGCACTTTGGCATTGAGTTGACAAGCCAGAAACATTACCGAATGTTTATAACTTTACTTGAGCAAGAGAGAGTTTTAATATAAGACTGAATTATTTTAATACATACATACTAGAGGTGTGCGCCGATCGGCGTGGCGCACGCCGCCGACGTTTTTGCTCACGCCGCCGCCGCCGACGATTTTATCGGCGTGAAATCGGCGCCAATATTGTGTATGTACAAAATTCTTATAGTCAACTCCACATAGCATGGGTGCTGACATATTTGCAATTTGTTGTTTTTTTGAGATGATAGGGCAAAAATCTATTGTCAAAAAATCAATGACAATTTAATACCTATCAAACTAAGTTTTACTTGTAAAATAATCGATTTTCTCTGACGAATTAGGCCGTGGACGCATTAGGTGAACTGTGAGTCTGTGAGCGGTTAACTATTTGCCTCTAAGTTCGCCTTCCTATATATTTTTTATGAAGTGTCCATTGTGCTCACTCAGCTCGCTCACTACGCTCGCGCCGCGCGGCGTTAGGCGTTCAGTCAGTAGGAGCGAACAGTTAGCCGCTCATCATCATCATCATCGTCAGCCTATATCCGTCTACTGCTGGACATAGGCCTGCCCAAATGAGAGCCATTGAGCTCTGTCCTTAGCTCAACGCATCCAGCTTCTACCAGCAGCCTTTCGCAGATCGTCACTCCACCTGGCCGGAGGGCGTCCTACGCTACGTTTGACGAGTCACGGTCGCCACTCAAGAACTCGTTTATCCCAGCGGTTATCGGTTCTTCGGCAGATATGGCCAGCCCACTACCACTTCAGCTTGCTAACTCTCTGAGCTATGTCGTTAACTTTAGTTCTATGTCGGATAGTCTCGTTTCGGATTCTATCCTTCAGAAAAACTCCAAGCATAGCTTGTTCTATAGCTCGCTGAGTGACTTTAAACTGGTAGACTAGCCGTACTGTGTCCGTATGTCATGACAGGTAGGACGTACTGACTGATTGAAAGCTTTCGTTTTAAGACATTGCGGTATGGGTGACTAGAAAACTCGACGTAGTATTCCAAATGCTGCCCAACCCAGCTGAATCCTCCTTTTGGCCTCCTTCTCAAAGTTGTCTCTACCTAACTTCTAAATCTGCCCGAGGTATGCGGAAAAACTTCAAGAAGGTGACAATGAAGAACATCTCAAAGCATTGATATAACGATAGTCTACTTGTCAGCCCAGGTTTCGACAGAGTCAAAGGCCCACTCATAGTCCGAAAAAGCCAGACACAGGGGCTAATTATACTCTTCGGACTTCTGTATAATCTGAATGGTGCCATATCCTCCACGAAACCCGGCCTGTTCCGGTGGTTAGAACTCGTCAAGTCTTTTGGCGAGACGATTCATAATAACCCGAGAGAACAGCTTATAAACGTGGCTCAGGAGCGATGGGTCTGTAATTTTTATCTCCATTCTTAACTCATTCATCGCCTCCCTCGATAGTACAATCTCCCCCCCATGCCGCCATACATTGGTATACATTCATGCCGCCAATCGGCAGGATCGGCATGTGAGGCAAGAACTTTAGCCCGCGCCGATCGGCGGGCTCGGCACTGAATGAGTTAAAAAACAGAACCACCAAGCTCTCGTTTCACGCCTTTGGAGTTTTCCCATAATTATACTGTCCACGCCGATTACGCCGATTACGCCGCCGCCGCCGACTGATTTTAAGCCGGCGTCCGCCACCGGTCAAGAAGGAATCGGCGCACACCTCTAATACATACCTACATACATAAAATCACGCCTTTTTCCCGAAGGGTTAGACAGAGACCACGGATCTCCACTTGCTACGATCCTGACACGCAACTTTTGCCTCATTCACTCTCATTACATTCTTTATACATGCTCGCCGGTTTAGGGTACTTTTGACCTGGCCCTTCTCCAAAATGTCGCCAATTTGATCCAAGAAGGTTGGCCTAGGCCTTCCCCTTCCAGTTGTCCCATACACACTTAATAAATAAATAATGCTGGACATACACTTGCTTTGTCAAACGACTGTCATCCATCCTCTCTACATGCCCATACCATCTTAACATACCTTTCTCGATCCTCAACACTACATCTTCTTTCACTCCACACTGTTCCCTTATCACACTATTTCTCACTCTATCATTCAACGTTACCCCACACATACTACGTTACGCTCTCATTTCAACAGCATTCACTCTACTCTGATGTTTTTTCTGCCACACCCAACTTTTACTACCATACATCAATGTTGGCACTAACACTCCTCTATGAACTGCCAGTCGTGCCTTGTTGGACACTTTCCGGCTGCTCATAAAATCGTGAAGTGCCCCATTCACTCGGTTTCCAGCATTCACTCTTCTTTCGATATCCTCATCGTGCTTTCCTTCTCTTGTTAACAATGTCCCCAAATACACAAACTCTTTCACTTGATCCACTCTTTCATCACCAATCAGAATATTACATGCTGTTTTTTTTTCATCTTCATCTTTTTCAAAAACCATCACTTTCGTCTTGCTCACATTTACTTTCATTCCCTTTTGCTCAAAAGCTTCATGCATAACTGTTACCATCTCCTGCAACTCATTCTCCGACGACGCAAGTATCACCTGGTCATCGGCATAGAGAAGACATTTGACGAGTAACTCATTCATTCTCAAACCACTTGCACTATCTTTCAAATCTTTCAAGCAACTGTCCATGAATAGATGAAACAACCATGGTGACGCTAGACATCCCTGCCTTACGCCCTTTTGGATGTTAAACTACTCAGTGTATGACCCATGTATCCTCACGCAAGCACTGGAATCCTCATAGAGACATTTCAGAGCTCGAACGAGGTTGCTGTTCACTCCATACATCGACAGTACCGACCAAAGTTCATTCCTCATCACTTTATCATAGGCTTTTTCAAATCCACGAATGTGAAATAAACTTTTTGACCTTTATTTTAATGTTTTAAGATAGATACTTATTTTGCCCAAGACACCTCTATCATAAAAAAACTCGCAAGAAAAAAAAACCGAAAAACCGGTTTAACCGGTTTTCGAAAACATAAAAACCGAAAAACCGGGTTTTAAAAATAACCCGGTTTTTACACGCCCTAGTAGGTATATGGTCTTATTTTGTTGTACTAGTAGTAAAAAACTAGAAAATAAAATAAAATGACGTAGCTAAGTCAAAAAAATTTTTGCTTTTTTTTTTTCGATAAATATGTTCAGAATCACGGTCTGATTGTACTCCCTCAGTTTTCGGTAGCAGTCTTTTTACACCCTGTATATTAATATTTTAAAAATATCAATTCAAATTATTATTTTGATATCACAATTGACATTACAGATGTTGATCATAATAACCATAGTGCACTGGTGCTCTCTTCTTTGGTATCTTGTAGTTAAAACTACAAGATACCAAAGAAGAGGTGTTCAATAAAGTGTTTTCATTTTTAGTGTTCTTTGATTTAAGTCACTAAAAATAAAAGATTAAATAACTTTAGACTTTGTTTAATGTCTTTGATTACATGAGCGTGATACTGCTATTTAAATAAAACAGTAAGTATAGGTACGTAATGAGTGCGCGGCTGAGTATGGGTTCAGAAAGGTTTATGCGACTGTAACTCAGGACGGTAATATTCACACTGATTATTAATCTTTCTCTGTGCTCGGCCGGGCTCTCAAGGGTCTGAACCTATGAGCAGTACGAATGTAGGTGTAAATTCACGCTACACATTCATTAATTCATAAAACTATAACTTAGATCGATCGATCGACTTTGACAATCTATAATGAAACAGAAAATTATTATATCAATAATTTTAATTTGATAATCATCATCCATTGTGAACAGCCATTTGCAATACACAAAGTATAAGTAAAACAGTTTAATTTAATCTAATGTATTTTGTTGTAGTTAAATCTTCTTGTTGGTTAGCTCTTAGTTCAGGTTTTGATCTTGCATCAACGCATGATTTCGCCTCGAAGAGCTTTGAAAACCGTTTAGGTTAACATTTTGAGATAACGTATTTAAATTTCGTCTCGAGTTCTGAAGACCGTTGAGGTTAAGGTTCTGATTTTGCGATAACGCATTCAAATTTCGCCTCGTTGGGCTCTGAATTCCCTTTATGTTAAGACTTTGCGGCAAAGAATTCAAATTCCGCCTGGCAGAGCTCAGTCCGTTCAGGTTAAGATTTTGGTTCTGATTCAAGTTTTGATTTTGCAACGCATTTAAATTTCTTTTCACAGATCTTTGTAACGCATTTTGGTTAAGATTTTGCGAAAACGTATTCACATTCCGTCCGACTGGGTTCTGGAGTTCGTTTAAGTTCTGATTTTGGGATAACGAATTCACATACTGCTTGATCCCTTGATCTTTATTTTGACTTTGCCATTCATTATTGCTCACTTCATTTTGGTTTGGCCACAATCCATTCAGATTCTGACGGACAAGGCTTCGCTGATAGTTTATGTTATCGTTTGGGTTCTGGTATTGTTGCTGTGAATATAGATTCCGTCTCACAAGCCTGTGCTCGTTTTGGCTAGGGATGTGCCACACTGTCTTTACATACCACGAGCTGTCTTGTCCATTTCGCAACGTATCATCATTCGCTGGTAAGTTCGATTTCACAGACTGATGAGATAAACACGGCCCATCGTGAAGTTTGTGAACGCCCTTAAGAGTATCGGGATGCTGGCGTTTTTGACACTGCAGATAACAGTCACCGAGATATTCTTTGTGGTTGGAAGCGCAGATTATGTTGAATGAATCGCAGAGGCAAATTTTGTCTGCGAATGCCGATGCTAGCATTGAAACTGAAAAAAAAGCATAGATGTAACAAAACCAATACAATATGCGACATAGCATTAAATTCACAAGCCTTAAGCTTAAAATGAATCAAAGAACTGTAAATAATAGTTACCCAAAATAAAAAGAGTGCCCATGTCTTTACTCCAATCGTTTATGCGACTTTTACTCAAAATGGAAACTTATATTTCCTTATTATGTTCAATTTATTATTTGATCTGACCGTCAATAATTTCAACAGGCAATCTAAATTGATGTATGGTAAGAACTAAGTCACATGAATCGATTTCAATATTATATTGTTACGATTAAGGTCTATTTATTATCATTTCGCAATACAATTCGAATATCGAAATCGAATATCAAGGAAGTTAGCGTAGCAAGTCCAAAGTCACACGTTAGGACATGCCCAAGAAGACTTCCTGATCATTCTATCCCACTCATAATATAATAAAGCTGAAAGTTTCTGAGTTTGTTTAGATAAATAAAATAAATAAATAATAATGCTGGACTTTTCACAAAGCATAATCTAGCCCCAAAGTAAGCTGAGCTTGTGTTATGTTAGATGTTTGTATGTTTGTGTAAGGATCAGGCTCAAACGACGAAACAATTTACAATGAAATTTAGTAAGGTGAAAGGTAACTTCAGAATAGTATTTAGGCTACTTTTTATCCCGAAAAACGTTGCAGAAAAACTAAAAATATGTAAAAGGACATATTGCATAAAAATTTAGCAGTACTCTGTTTGACACAAAGAGCACTGCTCTAAGGTTTCCATGATAACTAATAACTTTTGACTATTAAAATGGCGTTGTCATTTCGTTCTACTATGCTTTGAACAATTTTTATTACTTAAATTAAAATACTATTTCTGGGGGTTGTGATGCCTAAATAAAATAAGTTTTTTAATAAATTGCAAAACACGTATTTATTATTTTTTCAAAACTACCCAACCCCTTAGATGGGTACTTATTTATATTTATCAAAGACAGCAAATCCAAAAATGAATTGTTTTTTCATGGGTTGGAGATTGGAACAAGTAACTCGTAGTTCTATCTCTAAAGTTTGTATGACGAAACAATGCGCAGACGAAGTCGCGCCCGGGTCCACTAGTACAATTTATATTAGAGAGAACTCCAAAACTAGGATGATTCTAATCCTGTTTCTCTGCGATCAAAAGCGTAAAAGCCAGGAAAGCAAACACGGTTAGGGGGCTCGCTTTTATTGTCATCGTTTGGTTTACAGTAGGTACTTATGTCTATTCTACATCCAATGTAGTTAGTGCCGATGTACTTAGTAATAACGGGTGTCGTAGCAAATGCTGTATGGCGCTACTGAAAACCTTCAGCAGGCTTCATCTGATGGTTCAAATGCTACCCGTTTAGGTACTCAACATACATACATAAAATCACGCCTCTTTCCCGAAGGGGTAGGTAGTTACTCAAATTGTATTTAATGTACATACTTTTGTTGCTGATTCTCGTGTTTTATATATTCTGGGGTGAAAATAAAATTGTATTCTATTCTAGGATGGAGATAGCTACCGCATCATACCCAACTCAGAGATAGTGGTCAGTCGCACAGCATTCCGCGACAACTCGTCCCACTACACTCTGAATGGCAAGCGGGTGCAGTTCAGACAAGTTGCTGACGTGCTGAAAAACTATGGCATCGATCTGGACCACAATCGGTTCTTGATCCTGCAGGTATGTACATTTCAGAAGCGCTCGTGGTGGTCGTTCCTGCTACTAAGAACGACTAAGCTACACCACGTCTATGATCGTCGATGTAAAGCAATGTTCTAAACGGTCAGTGAGTGGCCGTTAGTGGCATTATCAACTGAGTGCTTCCGTGCTTTGGAGGGCACGTTGAATTGTCGGTTCCGGCTAAAGTTATAAGCCACTAGCTGGTACCCGCGACTTCATCAGCAAAATAACATACTTATTAGCAACGCCATCTAGTTGCCTTTAACTGGAACTTCCAACTCCCCATACAAACTTTCAACCCTTATTTCACGCCCTCCATGATTAATATAGAGTTTTTTTCTGTCATAAGAACCTTCTCCTGACAATAACAAACACAACAAAATAAAAAATAGTGAAATCGGTCCAGCCGTTCACGCGTGATGGCGTGACCAAGGGATATTGGGATTCATTTTTATATGAGATAACAGAAACCGCCCTAAAATCGGTCCAGCCGTTCACGCGTGATGGCGTGACCAAGGCAAATAGGGATTAATTTTTATATATAGAGATAACAGAAACCGGCCTAAAAATCTTGTCATTAGAGTTGGAACTAACTCATACGAACTCACTTTTTAGTTTTATCCTATGACTAGCTATCCGTCGCGGTGTTACCCGCGGTCTCTCGGGAAAACTTCACTTTCCCGGGGTAAAATATAGCCAATGTTCATCAGGGATAATGTAGGATTCTAATTGTGAAAGAATTTTTCAAATCGGTCCAGTAGTTTCGGAGCCTATTCAAATAAACAAATCTTTCCTCTTTATAATATTAGTGTAGATTGAAACACAAACAGATTTATATAATTTTAGTAGGATTTGCCAATTTAACTTATACCATTAGTTATTTGTTTTTCTCTGTTTGGTTTCAGGGTGAAGTTGAACAAATAGCTATGATGAAACCAAAAGCACAGACGGAGCATGATTTCGGAATGCTTGAATATTTGGAGGATATTGTCGGTACTTCTAGATACAAGGTTAGTATTTAAAAGTCTAAAATAGTCTAGTGGACGTCAAATATAAAACAAAATTGTGGGAGTGCCAACCGAAGTGAAAACTTGAACGAGGTTTCGGTAACGGTTCTAACTTTAAAAAACATAGAGGCGAATGACAAAAGCGAAGAGAAGCTTATGCCCAGCAGTGGGATGAGAAAGGGTGATGATGATGATGAATACTATTCCAGGTCACTTCATCTTTTCCAAGTTTTATCCAAATCACTGGTTTAGGCCCTGACTGTAACACAAACATACAGTATGCACAACCGATCTTTAGCTCTCTGAAGTTAGGAGCAATAAACGATTGCGCAGGTTTGCGCGAGTAGGCGAGATAGGACGATGCAACAAACTAAGCGAGTGAGCGAGGCAGCTATACAACGCTGTCTTCGTCTTTTAGGCGTCATCAAAAATGGGTTCTACGCAACTACTTCAGAAAGCTAAAGATTGATTGTGCGTACTGTCCAATAGCAAATAGGTCTCCATCTAGCGATAAGTAGGTAACGAAATTAATATCAACATGTACACATTAGTAAGTATGATTGATATTTCACGCCAAAGCATAAATTGTCATACTTTTTTACCAATTCAATTTTAGGTTTACAAATTCAATTAATGTTTATTACTTTTCATTACTTTACTTACCTATTTACATACACTAATCTTGGCTTAAATGAGGCGTTTAATTTGACGTGGTATAAGAAAAGTTTTACGCTTGAATTTTACAATTAAATTTGATATTATTTTACTTTTTTATGAGTCAATAATTTAAAATTAGATGCCATAAGTACAACAATTTACTTAAAAACATAATTTTTTTCAATTGATTTTTTTCTCAGACTCCTAATACAGATTAAAGTTATTTGACAATTAAGAAATCTAATTATTAATTCACATTTTTCTATAGTCACCAATCGCGAAGATATCGCTTTTAGTGGAGACGTTAACTGAACAACGTAAAGAGAAACTAAACCGCGTGCGATTCGTTGAAGCCGAGAAGGCGAAACTTGAACAGCCAATGAGAGAGGCCGTTGAAATTCTGAATCTGACCAATGAGTTGACGAGGACTAGGAATATGCTGCTGCAAAAATACAGGTATGTATGACTGTTTTACTAATTTAAATACTCGCTGCCGCTAACGGCTTCGTTCGTGGCACCAATTTTTTTAATGCATGCTATACTAGACTAACTACACTTATACATCCTACTGATTATTAACTCTTAGCTTTCTTCCAATGTTTAATTCCAATGTTTTATCAATTACTTCGTTATATTTCAACAACAACAACCTCCAATCACCCGACCGCCCGGAACTCACGTCACACGCTGTCATTGTCATCAGCTTCTCTCGTCGAGTTGCCATCTAAAAAGTATGGTTGCCAGCATGATAAAGTTCTGATTGAGAGACAAAATATTCAGACATCTTAACTCGCAAACTTTCATAACATAAGAACATATTTACACATTTAGTTCTTGACAGTATCCGCTAGGGGCATTATATTATTAGCTTATTTTATTTGACATTTTATCTGTGTGACATTTTGCATGCTATACGCTGATCATGGCTGTACATTATTCCTGTATTCAACCTAAGTTTTACCCATGTATCGCAGAATTAAAAAAAAATGTATGGCAGTAAACTATCAAAAACTGGCAACTCATATAAACTTACATACAGTACGCACAACCAATCTTTAGCTCTCTGAAGTAGCTGCGCAGAACCCATTTTTGATGACTTGTATAGCTGCCTCGCTCGCTCGCTTAGTTTCTCGCTTACTCAACCAAATCTTCGTTATCGTTTAGTGCATCTAACTTCAGAGAGCTAAAGATCGGTTGTGCGTACTGTACCTACATTATTATTTTAGCTATGAAATACAGAAGATGATTGTATCAAGAGAAGAAGTGAGAGATGAGATTCAAGCGAGACTGAACGTCATTGATAAGAAGTTGGAAGAGATCACTAAAGAGTTAGACGAGAAGAATGCAGTTTTGAAAGAAGGGACCAAGTAAGTAGTTATACAAAAAGGTCATAAAAAAAACCGTGGCTCCCGGGAGTGCCGAGAGAACTGAAAACTTGAACAAAAAAAATATATTCACCCATTTAGTTATAAAATGACCATTTAGAAATGTAAAAATATTGCCGTAAAAGTTTACCCAGTACATAACTAGATGGCAGTACTGGTAGGTGTCGGTGAGCATTCACGTGACTCGCACGACCTTTTCGACCTTTTCATCTCAAAAAATGCCATCCAACGAGGTAATGCCGCCAGTCTTTTGGGCACATTACCTGCGGTCAGTGATTTCAACACTGTTTTTTATCTTTAGTTTAGTTAAATTATGTACCTGCCTACTTGTATTTTTATGATTATTGTTCTCCATTCAAAGGTTGCCTGGAAGAGATCGCTTCTCAGCGATAAGGCCGCCCATTGTGCACTTTAATAGTTCTCTCTTCTATTGATACAATAGTGTAATTTTAGTTTGTGCAATAAAGTATTTTATTCATTCATTCTAAATAATATTTTCTTGCCTGCGTACCAATATAAATGATTCCTTCTAGAAAATACCTAAATATTGTTTTTTATTTTGAAGTATAAACAAAAATTTTATTAATAAATATTTACACGAAACAATAATAATAAAAATACATAAGTAGGTATACATATTTTCTTGCCTACCAATATAAATGATTCCTTCTAGAAAATACGACGTGCTACAAACGCAGAAGGAAGGATTAGCTGAACGTTTGCAGGCTTGCAAGAAGAAGATGGTGTCTGTGGTCGCAGACACCACGCAGGGCAATAAGAAGAAGAAGAATTTAGAACAGTTGCTAGAACAAGAGAGGGGGAAACTTATTGAGCTGGAGTTGGTAAGAGATTTGTTTTTTTAATGCTACTTCTCCACCTGCGTCTTAATGTCCATTTGTGTTAACTTGTATTTTTAGTGTTACCACCTTTTATGTTTTTATTTTTGAGTATTTTTTTGTCAATGTTATTATGTGTGAACAAACAGACAGAGACATTTTACTACATAATAGATGGCGACACAGGAAAAATTAGATCGCGCTATCGTTGCGTTTTGGGCTGTGTAACATATAAACTCGCTAATCTTCTAATTTTCAGCTTTATAATATTAGTATGGATGTAACGTTCGTTTGCTAGGCCCGGCACTTACGAATAGACCGATACGGATTGCTGCAATCTTCAAAGGATCTAAAAAAAAAAAAAAGTTCTGAGAAAATGTCTACCGCACCTTGGGGATACAGTCGTGAACCTGTGTGTGTGTGTGGATTGCTACAACCGCAAAGACGAAAATATGTTTGTGCTTTGTGTTAAAAGTTTAAACACTTCTTACGGACGACCTCTGTAGCGCAGTGGGCGAAGGCCCGCCTGCGACGCAAAAGGTTACGGGTTCGATCCACGCCGCGGGACCAATGGTTGTATGATCTACAAATATTTGTCGCGGGTCTGGGTGTTTCTATGTATAATATGTATGTACTTACAAACAAAAAGTATATAAGTAGTATATCAGTTATCTAGTACCCATAACACAAGCTCTGCTTACTTGAGGGCTAGATAATGCTGTGTGAAAAGCAGCATTATTTTTTTTTTATTTCTTCTAGATTCCCCAAAAAAACACCCGAGAAATAGAAGATTGCGAGAAACTACTCGTGAAACTGAATGAGAGCAAACGAAAGGCAGACGATGAATTGCAAACCGTTGTTGCTGGTGTCAGGTAAAACCATATAATAAGTAGTCAGATGCTAAGTAGTATTAGTTAATTTGTTTCAGGGATTAACAACCGAAATGAATCTGTTATTAACCGAATTTAATACCGGTTAACCCAAACTATTGATTAACCGATACATTTCTGTTAAACACTAACCGAAATGATAAGGGTTTTTATCATAAGGTTTAATAATAGCTTTGGTGCCATATTAACAAATGCTAAGGCGATGTGTTCTATCAGAATACAGCACTTTTTTTTTTGGGCCAGCACTTTTGGATTTTGGACCAAAATGGATAATCATAATCATAATCATTTATTCATAATTCCAGGTACATACAAAAGATCTTAAATACATTTATTTTCCTAACCGGAACCTGCCCTTACAAGCGTATGAATGAATAGGACATTTACTAATATTATTAATTCAAATAAAATAAAAACAAACACATATAATAACTCTTCTCCAATTAAATAAAATAAAAATGTCAAAAGTAGGTACTAGATTTGGATGGTGTCCTTTCAAAGTCAAAGTCAAAATAAATTTACTCTGACCCTAGTGTTTAAGTTTAAGTGATCCTAGCACTTAGAATAGCCTTAAAACTCGGCGATTCATATCCTTATTAACTCCTTAATCTAATTACAGAGCGCAAACCCAGGGCCTACAAGAAAACAAAGACCGCCTTCAAGCAAAACAGATGAGCCTTAAACGTATCGTTGATGAAGCGAACAAATCATTCAAACTCGCAGAGTCAGAACTTAAGATATATCTGAGCACAGAACAGAAGGAGACAGCACGATTGGAGAACATGAGAGAGTCTTATGAGAAGGCGAACAAAGACTTGATTGAGAAGAAACGGTAAGTGATTTAAATTTTATAAGCATAGGAGATAAATTATCTCGGCCAACACGATTTTTAGGGTTCCGTATCCAAAGGGTAAAACGGGAACCCTATTACTAAGACTTCGCTGTCTGTTTGTCCGTCTGTCGCCAGGCTGTATCTTATGAACCGTGATAGTTAGACAGTTGAAATTTTCATAGATGATGTATTTCTGTAGCTATAACAACAAATACTAAAAAACAATAAAATAAATATTTAAGAGGGCTCCCATACAACAAACGTGTTTTTTTTTTTGGCGTTTTATATTTCTGAAATAGCTAGTACTGCGACTTTATCAGCAAAATAACATACTTGAAAACCTACAAATAGAACTGAAAACTGCAAGAATCTTCTGAAACTTTTAAAAATGCAATAATAACGCCATCTCGTGCTCAGCCATAGGTTAGCAACGCCATCTAGTTGCCTTTAACTGGAACTTCACTTCAAGTCCCCATACCAACTTTCAACCCTTATTTCACGCCCTCCATGATTATTTAAAAAAAAGTAGCCTATGTCCATCCTTAGGACATAATCTTTATCCATGTCATATTTCAGCATAATCTGTTCAGTGGTTTAGGCGTGAAAAGTTTCCAACAGACAGACAAAAACATTTTACTACATAATAGATGGCGACACAGAACAAATTAGATCGCGCTATCGTTGCATTTTGGGCTGTTTAACGTATAAACTTGCTAATCTTCTAATTTTCAGCTTTATAATATTAGTATGGATTATATTTCAGGACCAAAAAACAATTATTATCAACACTACCCGAGAACGAAAAGGAGTTACATAAACTGCAAACACAATTGCAGAACTCCAAGTCTGAAGAATCTACTGTCATCAACGAAATCAGATCGCTCCGGTAAGCAAAGTCAAGGGTCGTAGGTTCTAATCTTAGAAGTTGTTTAGGCTAAATAGGTAGAATAGCGCAGTGACACATATACCCATCCTTTGCGTTCTAATACGCTCCCTAAATATACCTGTCTCTGTCCTACCTTGCTTTTTCTCACCTTTGTATGGACTAGGGTGATGGCCACCCCCGCCACCCCTCGCGTGTCGTCAAATGAGATTGACACGCGCCAGTGCTAATTATCGCAAATTACCGTGCGCACGCGTCTATCCTTCGTTCCCGGAAGGAAACCCAAAAACTGTGAATTCTTCCCAAAGCTGTCTCGAAAGGTTCCTAATAACCTCGCGAGTGTTGTGAGTGCGTCAGTTATAATATTCGAAGGATTACCTACTTAACTGGAACTTTATTACAACCAGGTGAGTCCTTTCTTTCCTATCCTGTTCCTGTGTCACTGTGTCTATATTTTGGGGAAATTAGGTTTATTTCTAATCACGAGGATATAATTGAACCCTGCGCTAAATCAGAAGTATTATAAGAAATTCTCTATACCTGCTATAATCGACGACCTCTGTAGCGCAGTGGGCGATCCCGTCATCGGCGGGACCAATGTTTGTATGATCTACAAATATCTGTCTCGGGTCTGGGTGTTTCTATGTATAATATGTATGTATTTACAAACAAAAAGTATATAAGTAGTATATCAGTCATGTAGTACCCATAACACAAGCTCTGCTTACTTTGGGGCTAGATGATGCTGTGTGAAAAAGTCCAGGACTAATTATTGATTTATTTATGAACTATCTAAAGGTCCCAATTGGAAACGTCGAGGCAAGCAATGAGCGCGAATCGGTCCCAAGGGCGTGTGCTTGAGTCGATAATGAGAGAAAAGCAGAATGGCAACCTGCCCGGCATCTTTGGTCGTTTGGTAAGTCCTTTTTAACCTTCAAAAAATGAGGAGGTTCTCAAGTCGTATGTTTTTTTTTTGTATCTTGTTACGCGATTGTTCCGCAATTTGTTGACCGATTTGCAAAATTCTTTTTATGTTTGAAAGGGTTATACTCCAGAGGTGGTCCCATATAAATTTTATTCCTGAGGGATTGATAGTTTCCCCGTAAAACTCTAAACACCTTCCCTCCTAGCCATGTCACAAATAGAAATCAAATCGACAGCTTGACGCCCTGAGTCACACCGCGTTTCGAGTCAAACATTGAAGGTTTTCTTTTTAGTATTAAAACGTAATTATTAAGAATACCTAGTTTATCTACCTACAGTATATTGTTATTAAACTTCGGTAAAGTCAAGGATACAAAAAATATATAATTTACTAGCTCGTACCCGCGACTTCGTCAGTAAAATAACATAAGTAGGTGGTACTTGAAAACCAATAAAATGAATCGAAAACTCTAAGAAAAAAAAAATGTGCAGTGCAAAAACAGAGCAAAAAGTGGTGGTCACCCATCATCTTTATGACCTCGCCCAGCGTCGCTCAACTTTTTTACCCATACAAACTTGCAACCATTATTTTCACATTCCGTTATGATTATTTAAAGAAAAAAGTAGCCTATGTCCGTCCCTGGGGTATAATCTTTACCCATGCCAAATTTCAGCTCAATCTGCTCAGCGGTTTGGGCGTGAAAGCGTAACAAACAGACAGACAGAGTTACTTTCAGATTTATAATATTAGTATGGAAGTATGGATATATAGTAAGTATATAGTATGGATGGATAGTATGGATAGTATGGAAGTATGGATATAGTATGAATGTTACTAGCACGCGGAAAGTGATGTAAATAGGTTGATGGAAATGAATGTGGATATGTGAGTACGTGAATAGTTTTGTTTGTACGTAATATTAGAATAGAATGGGTTACAAAGTTAGCAGACCGTAACACAGATACAACTTAGCACGGCTGCTAAAGATTCTTTGCAATCATCATCATCATCTTCCTGCCCTTTTCCCACATTATGTGTGGTCGGCACAACATGTGTTCTTTTTCCATTCTCCTCTATCAGCCGTCATCTCAACACTCACTCCTTTCTTACTCATGTCATCATTTACACAATCCATCGATCTTTTCTTTGGCCTACCTCTACTCATAAATCCATCAACATTCATACCATACATACAACCATACAATATTGTTTGTTTTTTTTTATGACAAACTTCTGTTTATGTCTTCTGTTTATTGGTCGCGAAGGAACAGGAGTAGAATCACCTAGTTTTAAGACGTTTCAAAGTGATCCCAGCAGTCCTACTGAATAAATGCTTTTTGACTTTGACTTTGACTTATGTAGTACTTATGTTTATTAAGTTAAGTTGATTAAATAAATAAACTAAATACTTTTCAGGGCGATCTCGGCGGAATAGATTTAAAATACGACGTCGCAATATCAACATGTTGTGGTGCATTGGACAACATTGTAGTTGACAGTGTGGAAACTGCGCAAGCATGTGTCGAATATTTGAAGCAAAACGACATCGGTCGAGCGACATTTATAGCGCTTGATAAACAAACTCATCTTAAGCAGATCTACGAGAAACGGCCGCGTTTGTGAGTATCTACATTTTTTTTTATGGTGAATGGGTCGGCTCTTGACCTCGAAACTTACACAGGCAAGAATGAGATCTATGATGGAGCGAGACTACCCATAAGGTGCCTATTATCTCTCTTCTGTATTCTCTCTCTTTATTGGGGTCATTTAAGGTGATTTATGAGTACTAGAAATGTCACAAAAGGTCTTTGATACTTGCATTACGTCTATTAAAGATGTACAGTACGCACAACCAATCTTTGTCTCTCTGAAGTAGCTGCGCAGAACCCATTTTTGATGACGCCTAAAATACGAAGCAGCGCTGTATAGCTGCCTCGCTCACTCGCTTAGTTTGTTGCATCGTGCTATCTCGCTTACTCTACTAAACCTGCGTAATCTTTTAGTGCACTTTAGTTCAGAGAGACAAAGATCAGTTGTGCGTATTATAAAAACCTAAGTTTTTTAATTGACTTAATGGTCCCTCATATTTTCCATTATTTCTTAGTTTAATTATGTTAATAATTTATTTTTATTTTTCTGTCGGTGCTTTACTGCAGTGTTGTGTAATATGGACCCTTGAATTGTATGAAATAAAGAATTTGAATATACATATGTTTATTTCCTCCAGCCCAGAAAACGTACCTCGTCTCTTCGACCTGATCAAAGTGAAGGACGAACGAGTACTCCCGGCGTTTTACTACGCGTTACGCGATACTCTAGTCGCGCACGATCTGGACCAAGCTTCAAGAATAGCCTATGGATCTACGAGATACCGAGTGGTTACTTTGAAAGGAGATGTCATTGAGATTGCCGGTAAGTTTTTGTGGCTTTTATTAGTATTATTAGTAAAAAGTAAAAAGTAAAAATGTATTTATTGTTATTTACAAGTGAGTTGCTTATTCTAGGGTTGGGAACTCTTCAGTTAAGTTAAGTAAACTTGTGTTAGAAGAGTCCCCTCTTTCTTAAGGTCATTAAACACTTGTGTGAGGGTTGATAATTATCTAGTAAGTTATAGTATAGGTAGGTATTAGAAATTAATAAAGACTAATAAAGAACAAATGATAAATACACTAAAAGTAATAATAATACTTGAGCGATGTAGGTACAGTGTATATAATAAATAAATAATTATGTACATAAAATGAATATAGATAAATATAATTATATAGTATGAAAAAAACGAGTAGAAAATATTGTTTTGTTGGTGTTTGAGTTGAGTTCTGTAAGAGTTACTGACCCAAACTTACTTTACAGGTACTATGTCTGGCGGTGGTAAGACAACGATGCGAGGCCGGATGTCAAGCTCCGTTCAACAAGACACGAGTGAACAGGACCCAGCGGCCATACAAGATAGTGAGAGGAGACTGACTTCTATGGAGCAGAGGTTTGTTTTAACAGGGCTTTTTGAGGAGAATGTGGAATGTGCCGTGTCGGTCGAATAGGTTGTGCCTCGACTTCCGATCCGAAGGTCGTGGGTTCGAATCCAGGCCGTGCATTAATATATTAATTAGTGCACGAAAGGAGCCTTTTTGAGGAGCACTTAAAGTCCTTTCACCACACTGGTTCGAAAGAACTGGTGACACGATAAAAAGAAGAAGAAGAAGATCAATGGATTTATCGTTTCGTAAAATTTATATGCGCTTTAACATAAGCTCGTAACGGTGATGGAAAACATCGTGAGGAAACCCGCAGCTTAGTCAGCTCCACACGAATTGACGTCGTCTTTCCTGTGGGTGGCTGATTAAGCTGAGAGGATGGTTTAGGTGCTGGGCAAGCCTATTCCATCTCAAACAATGTCCCAGGCACTACAGCGTCCCGTTGAGTGTAGGCATAGGTTGGTTGTCTCCTGCCGCTGTGTAGATCATCTAATATAGATGTAAAGGCCTAAGTTTTTTTTTTAAGAAGGGTAGTGATAGCCAAGTCCGAGAGTTAGAGAATAGTCGTGAAGGGGAGACATACCCTCAGTTTATAAAAAAATAAGAACTGCATGCAACTGCAACTTTGTTTTCAATCTTTCACTTTTGATGGAAATCTACTCGAATTATTTAAAAAAAGACAGCCTGTATTTTAAAACCTAAGCATTTTGTTGCTAATCTTCGCAAAGAAAAATATATTACAAAAAAAACCGGCCAAGTACAAGTCGGACTTGCGCACGATGGGTTCCTTACCATTATCTATAAAAACGGCAAAAAATCATGTTGTATGCGAGCCCCCTAAATATTTATTTTATTCTATGAGTGTTTGTTGTTATAGCAGCAACAGAAATACATAATCTGTAAAAATTTCAACTGTCTAACTATCGCGGTTCATGAGATACAGGCTGGTGACAGACAGACAGACAGACAGATCCTTCTCACAATTAAGGTACACCAATAATCTTTGGTGTACCTTATTTATTTACAATTCTTCTAACTTATATCTTGTCATCAGACTTATAGAGCTACGTAACGAACAAGCCAGCATGGAAAACTCTCTAGGCACTCTACAAAAAACAGTGGCCGAGAATAAAATTACTCTGGAAAAACTCGAGATAGAACTGAAGAATTTGACTGAACAAGTGCCGCTAATGCAGGTAAAATAACATTTTACTTCTACATCATCATCATCTCGATGACCTTATCCCACGCTCAGTGTGGTCGGCACAACATGTCTTCTTCCACTCGCTCATATCACTCGTCAACTGTGCATCTACTCCTTTTACATTCATATCATCTCTCACACAATCCAACCACTTCTTCGGCCTTCCTCTTCTTGCATACCCAGCCACACTCATATTCATATTCTATCTAAAGTGGTACCTTTGAGGCGCATTTATAATCCTTTCACCACACTGGTTTGAAAGAACTAGTTACACGACAAGAAGAGGTGGTAATACATACTAAAATTATGAAGCGCTCGTGGTCGTGCTTGCTTAGTCGGTCTTAATAGATCGTCGCAGCAACGTTCTGGCCCTTGATTCATAATACAGCGGAATGCATTCGGTTCGGAATCGACCGACAGCAACCAATCACAGTGCAAGAAACGTCAAATTCGGATCAATTCCTGCACTGTGATTGGTTGCTGTCGGTCGATTCCGAATGCATTCCGATGTATTGTGAATCAAGGGCCGTAACGGTCCGTAAGTCCAGCGGCATTATCAACTGAACGCTTCCGTGCTTCGGGGGGCACGTTTAATCGTCGGTCCCGGCTATTAAGTCGCTCCATGACGTAGGCCTTAAGGCGGTCTAAATCTCCATCACCAGAATTGGCCACTGAATCATACGAACTAACAGCGTCCCATTGAGTGTTTTTTTTTAATGATGAATGGGTCGGCTCTTAACCTCGAAACTTACACAGGCAAGAGTGAGGTCTACGATGGAGCGAGCTTACCCAGAAGGTGCCTATTAACTCTCTTCTTAAAAACAACAGGGTCGTAGCTCAGCGGAAATAGAGATGCTGGAAGCTGATTTCAAATTTTTGCAGTGCGCATAATAAAAGAAGAAAGAAGTGTAGGCCAGATCTAGAAAATATTTTAAAGACCTAATTGTATGTTTTTAGAAACAAATCGGCCAACAAGAGACCAAAGCAGCCAACAGTAAAGTGGATGAAGTTCGTAAAACCCAGTTGGAATCTATCGTTGAAGAGGCGAAGGAGAAACTAGAAAAGGCCACACATGATGCTGGCGAGGTAAGTTTAATTATTATTATTGTTTTATTAACCTATACTACCCCACGATGGCTAGGTCGTCTAGGTCGTCCGGCGGCTAGATGGGTCGACGACATTATTAAAACAGCAGGTCGTGCATGGGTCAGACTGGCGCAGGATAGGGAAGGCACAATCGAAGAGAGGCCTATACCCAGCAGTGGGATGTAAAAGGCTGCGGATGATGATCCCACTGCTGAGCAAAGGTCTCCCCCAATATCTTCCATGATGCCTCTGACTACCCCCATTAGACGTCTTCAAAGGATATGGAATCCATACTAATATTATAAAGCTGAAAAGTAGAGGATTAGCGAGTTTATATGTTACGTTCCCCAAAACGCAACGATAGCGCGATCTAATTTTCCCTGTGGCGCCATCTATTATGTAGTAAAATGTGTCTGTCTGTCTGTCTGTCTGTTTGTTACCTTTTCACGCCTAAACCATTGAACAGATGATGCTGAAATATGACATGGATAAAGATTATGTCCCAGGGACGGACATAGGCTACTTTTTTTTTTCAAAACTAATCATGAAGGGCGTGAAATAAGGGTTGGAATTTTGTATGGGGACTTAAAGTGAAGTTCCAGTTGAAGGCCACTAGATGGCGTTGCTGTCCTATGGCTGAGGTCGAGATGGCGCTATTATTGCATTTTTATTTTTAAAAGTATCAGAAGAGAATCTTCTGAACAGTAGTTTTCAGTTCTGTTTTTATTAAGTATGTTATTTTGCTGACGAAGTCGCGGGTACCAGCTAGTAAATAACATAAAAAGATCTGAGATAATGTCTACCGCACCTTGGGGATACAGTCGTGAACCTGTTTATGTGTTTTTACGTTTACGTATTTTCTCATTTTCTAGGTTGAAAAACAAGTGCACGGTGTTGACGCTCAAATAAACGCAGTCGCAGGTGGTCGCGTCAAAGATATGCAGAAACACAATAATGACCTTTCTAATAAAATCAGCAAAGTCAACACCGAAATGAATAAGCTCAGGGTCGCTATCAACGGGAGCATAAGGTTGGTTTTTACTTGGCACTATATTTATCTACATTCTGTGAAACTAGGTCGCTATTTACAAGAGCATAAGGTTGGTTTTTGCTTGGCACTAATTTTGTTCTACGTGCTGTCTGAATAAAACGAGGTAAATAGGTATATACCCCTATTTTTTAATTCTTAAAAAATAGGGGTATATAGCGCCCCTATTTTTTAAGAATTAAAAAATATCTCCGATGATCGGTCTGTAAGTGGATGAGACCGCCAGTGGCATTTTCATCTGAGCTTTTTTTCGCTTCCGTGCTTCCGAGGGCACGTTAAACTGTCAGTCCCGGCTATTTAAGTCGTTAGCCATGACGAAGGCTTTAAGGCGGCCTAAAAACTCCGTCACTAGAGTTGGCTAACTCCGTCACTAGAGTTGGCTAACTCCGTCACTAGAGTTGGCTAACTCCGTCACTAGAGTTGGCTAACTCCGTCACTAGAGTTGGCTGACTCAAACGAACTAACTAACTAGTCTACTAATTGGGATGAAACTTGGAGTAGATGTAGATCGTAGTCTGGAATAGCATACCTTTTATATGTTAGTACCATGTGAGCAAAGCTGATATCTCATTTCAATTATTCCTCATATTTGACAGAAATGCGAAGAAATCAAAGGATAAAATCGCTCAAATGGAAGCCGACTACGCGGAAACTGTGAAGAACTTAGAAAATCTGAACTCGCAGAAGAAAGAGCTTACTATGGAGAGTTCGCAATTACAGAAGGAGTTAGAAGAGGTACGATATTACTAACACTGGTTGATTTATAAAGTACTAGCTGACTCGCGCGCGCCTTCGTCTGCGCATTGTTTCGTCAACGATCTTTGCCTTGCACAACCCCTAAGGGGAGTTTTTCAATTTATACCGTGTTTAGAGTGAATCGGATCAAGGAACAAAATTTTTCATATAAACTGGACCACCCTGTATACCATTTTTCTGTCATAAGAACCTTCTGGCAATAACAAACACAACAAAAAAAAATAGTGAAATCGGTCCAGCCGTTCACGCGTGATGGCGTGACCAAGTGATATAGTAATTCATTTTTATATATAGAGATTGGAACGAAGTTCCTTTTCGGACGGTATCGAATGGGGGGTTATACGAAAAAAAATGTTAGATTTTTGCGTCACGACACATACATAGGTCAAAACGTCACAGAGCGAACAGCGCAGGTTTCCTCACGATATTTTCCTTCACCGTTAAGAGCTTGTGTTAAAGCGCATATAAATTTTACGAAACGAAAAATCCATTAATGCACGGCCGGGATTAAACCCGCGACCTTTGGATTGAAAGTCGAGGCACAACCCCATTCGACCAACACAGCTCACCGTGAAGAATCAGGGCAACAAACACGATTTGGGGCCGAGCATTCTTTTAGGTGATCCATCTTAAAACTAAATAGTCAAGCTCGATTAGTAAAGCTGTATTTTGTTATAGGGCTCGGTGACCTGTAATACAGGTTCTTACGAACCTACCTCAGGCTCCGGTCTCTCGCAATTGTAGGTTTAACTATAATTTAAGTCATAGTTTTTAAGATCTATGTAAGTAATGGACCTTTGTGAGAGAAAATAAACAAATTATTTATTATTAGTTATAAACTTTTATTTTTTTTATGCGGGTAATGGAACTCAAGTGGAGTTGGGCGGGACACCTGGCAAGACGTGACGACAGGTGGTGTAAAAGGATGACAGAATGGTGGCTTAGAACTGGCAAGATAAGTGTCGGACGTCCGGCAGCGAGGTGGGCGGACGATATCATTAACGTCGTAGGCCGACAGTGGATCAGGCTGGCACAGGACCGGGAAGAATGGCAAAAGAGAGGCCTATACCCAGCAGTGGCTGAAATAGGGCTGCGGATGATGATGATGATGATTTTTTCCAGATCGATGAACAAATATTCGAAGGCACGGGTGAGTACGCCGGCCTTCGCAAGGAAATCGGCAACCTGCAAACATCGCAGAATAAGATGAAAAGCGACCGTATTGAGACAGTCAACGAGTTAAATGCAGAAGAACGCGCCATACAGGATTATCGGATTAAGTTACCGATATGGGATAAAGAGGTATGTTATTTTTTAGGGTTCCGCACCCAAAGGGTAAAAAGGGACCCTATTACAAAGACTTCTCTGTCTGTCTGTCTGTCACCAGGCTGTGTCTCATGAACCATGATAGTTAGACAGTTGAAAATTTCACAGATGATGTATTTCTGTTGCCGATTTAACAGCAAATACAAAAAAAAGAATATAATAAATATATTAAGGGGGCTCACATACAACAAACGTGTTTTTTTATTTTCTTTTAGATAGATAAGATAAGATAAAATAGTTTATTTTGTGCCACAACAAAAAAATATACATAGAATGTAGTAGTAACAAAGAGCTCTGTGGCGCAGTGGGCGAAGGTCCGCCTGCGACGCAGAAGGTTGCGGGTTCGATCCCCGCCGCGGGACAAATGTTTGTATGACCTACAGATATTTGTCTCGGGTCTGGGTGTTTCTATGTATAATATGTATGTATTTACAAACAAAAAGTATATACTTAAGTAGACCTGGATCAGTTGAGCTATCTATAGATCGTTTCTAACGATCCTTAGATAGCTTGACTAATCCTGTTGTATTTTGTAAATATAATTATGTAAATATGTAGTAGCTTAGTTTCTGTAAATAAATATAAGTAGTATATCAGTTATCTGGTTCCCATAGCACAAGCTTTGCTTAGTTTGGGGCTAGATGATGCTGTGTGAGAATGTCCAGCTTATTTTATAGGCAATTAGTATTTGCGTAGGTACTTATAATAGAAATGACAACAAAATTGGCCGCCACTCAGCATACTGTTAGTAGTTTACGTAAATAAGCTACTATAACACTGGTCTTCCGTGACGGTTTAGGTGCGGAACCCTAAAAATCAACCACAAATTCGAGATAACTTACCGACTCATTTTACAGATTGCTAGTCTTAGGCCTTTACATCTATATTAGATGATTTATACAGCGTCAGGAGGCAACCTATGCCTACACTTAACGGGACGCTGTAGTGCCTGGGACATTGTTTGAGATGGAGTAGGCTTGCCCAGCACCTAAACCATCCTCTCAGCTTAATCAGCCGCCCACAGGAGAGACGACGTCAATACGTGTGGAGCTGACTGAGCTACGGGTTTCCTCACCGTTTTCCTTCACCGTTAAGAGCTCGTGTTAAAGCGCATAATAAATTTTACGAAACGAAAAATCCATTGATGCACGGCCTAGTTTCGAACCCACGACCTTCGGATTGAAAGTCGAGGCACAACCCCATTCGACCAACACGGCTTTTTTCACAGATTGCTGGTCTACAACTTGAAAATGTAAGCGATGAAAATGCAGACATCCCTATACCAGGACTAGAGCCATTTGAACCGTTGGTTACCCACACGCCAGAGGAATTAGAACAAATCGCAGTTGGAGATCTCAGAAACAAACATGCATTGCAAAAACAAAGGCTTGGCGATGATAAAGCTAATATACCGGCTATACAGGTAACTATTACTTAAATATCATCATCATCTCCCTGACCTTATCCCACGCTAAGTGTGGTCGGCACAACAGTCTTCTTCCACTCGCTCATATCACTTGTCAACTGTGCATCTACTCCTTTTACATTCATATCATCTCTCATACAATCTTCGGCCTTTCTCTTCTTGCATACCCACCCAGCCACACTCATATTCATAGCTCTTTGGGTAACATGGTTTTCATCCCTCCTCATAACGTGTCCATACCAAGATAACCTAGCAATCCTCACCTTATCAGAAATAGGTGCCACTTTTAAATATAAAACTTAAAAATGGCGAAATAATACTAAAACATTAACATACTAATACTGGTATCTACGATCAATGATCTTAAATAAACTATCAACGATGGATAGGCATGCGTGAAGTTAGCCGTTTTGATGCACAGTAGACAAATATTAGTATGAAAATTGCACTGATATAATAGGTTCCTAGGAAAGCATGCTTCATCTTAGACCTCACTATTGCTTAACATCAGGCAGAGTGAGGTCAAATGCTCACCTATTTCATTAAAAAAAATCTGCCCATCGTGTCCCACCGCTGGACAAAGGCCTCCCAAGAAGAGAATATCGATAAATATAGAATAGAATACGATCTTTTGTGCTTATGGTTGCTTATGGACCAATCACAAAGCTGAAAAATTAAATCTCCGCATACGCTTTGTGATTGGTCAATTCAAGTGCGCGTGATCACGTGATGACCCGCGAATCATAAATAAGCTGTTAATATCTTCGTTAGTTTCTTTTATCATAAGTGTATAAGTGGTTTTATCTTAAGATAATGATTAACAAATTAATACTTCACTTAATGCTAACCGGAGGAACGGGACTTATTCTATTGCTCAGTTGAGCGTCTCAAAGAAGAATTGCTGAAGATGCGTACAGGCGATTTAGTGCCTAATTTAGCGGACATTAAGGTATGTTTTGCATTGGCAAAAAGCTGTGTGCAATTTATACGTTATAAAAATCTTGAAGTCAAAAATGTATCTTATTTTCAGCCCGCACAATAAAGGTTTGCAATTTATGTACATATTCATATTTTATTAGCAGTTTTTCTGAGTGTATTTCTGTGTGTACTATCTTTTTATTTTGTTCGCTCCTTTTAAACACAATTTATTTGTTTAAAAAGTTTCAATTTTTTTGACGACCTCTGTGACGCAGTGGGCGAAGGTCCGCCTGCGACGCAGAAGGTTGCGGGTTCGATCCCCGCCGCGGGACAAATGTTTGTATGACCTACAGATATTTGTCTCGGGTCTGGGTGTTTCTATGTATAATATGTATGTATTTACAAACAAAAAGTATATAAGTAGTATATCAGTTATCCGGTTCCCATAGTACAAGCTTTGATTAGTTTGGGGCTAGATGATGCTGTGTGAAAAATGTCCAGCATTATTTATTTATATTTTGCCTATATCGTCTCGTTGCAGGGGAAAAAGGCTTTATCCATATCTCTCGATAGTAAGCCAATATGCACCGTTCACCTGTTTTTAAACATATTGCTGCTTATTACACTAGTGGTTCTGTGAGAACAGTAGACCTTGCGAACCAAATAGATTTTCAGGTGCTTTGTATTTTCCAATAGGCTTACCAACCATTGCCCATGTAAACTTTTATGTGATATAGAGGGATAAGTTTTAGTGATTACTTACGTTCCTTTGGGCCTTTGGTCGAATCTGGTGTCTACGGGTTCGTCTCTTAAAGGCGGACAGGACTGCGTAGTCTGATTAGTATACGTAGGTATAAATTTTACGAATGTAACCCTAAAACAAACTTCCCGCCGCTATCCCCCCTTCCACCTCAACCTTATGGATTTTTTTTCATCACATCTTGTGTAAAATGAAGTCCTTAATGTGCCTTTTAAATTTGATTCAAATCCGTCGATAGATAACGCTGGATTCGGAAATAGAGAGAAATACGAACCCGCCCGAAGTGCTCTCTATATATCTGGTTGTACTGTATGTTCTGTGTTTTTGTATGCTATGCGAAAAATAAATTATTACTTACTCAAAAAAACTTGAGCACTGGTGGTCTAGTGGTAGTGGCCCCGCTTTCCAATCGCAAGGTCGTGGGTTCAATCCCGGTCGTGCACGAAAAATTTATGTGCACTTGCACTATGCCAGTACTCTCAAACGGTGAAGGAAAACATCGCGAGGAAACCATCATGTCGTAGAACCTGTAGATTACGAAAACATGTGTCAAGTGCACGAAAGGACTTCTAACCCTTTCACCACACTGGGTCGAAAGAACTGGTGACACGACAAGAAGAAGAAGAAGACTAAAAAAAATATTTCATAACATACTAACATACTGTTGTCTGATACCAGGAATACAGAGCTAAGGAAGCGTTATATTTGAAGCGCGCGGCAGACTTGGACAGCATCACGACCAGACGGAATGAGATGAGAGCTTCCTACGATTGGCTGAGGAAGACTCGACAGACTGAGTTCTTGGCTGGTAAGTACATACATACATACATAAAATCACGCCTCTTTCCCTATGGGGTAGGCAGAGACTACGGATCTCCACTTGCTACGATTCTGACACACAACTTTTGCCTCATTCACTCTCATTACATTCTTCATACATGCTCGCCGGTTTAGGGTACTTTTGACCTGGCCCTTCTCCAAAATGTCGCCAATTTGATCCAAGAAGGTTCGCCTAGGCCTTCCCCTTCCAGCTGTCCCATATAATGGTATAAAGGCTGGTAAGTTTACGCATATTTACATTGATAAAGGACAAAAGAAATGGTTTTCTGTTTGGCTGTAAAAAACTTAGGCCGTACAGAGGTATTGTAGGTTTGTATTAAACTAAAATTTGTTCCAACAACATTAGGCCCATAGTTTTTTGGAGTAATCTAGTATCTGATAACAAACAAATACTCCAAAATATGTATACAGGGTGGATTTTTGAGATGGGCCACGGAGGGCAGGTACCATAAATTACGTGAGGTAAATTTGGTGATTATTCGACCCCTTTTCCCTTGGTGAGATGTCGTGAGATTTTGCTTGACCCCTCCCTCCCCCTCTAATCTTACGTGAGATTTCAAATTGCATATTTGTTTCGAGATTGGCCAAAAATTTTTTTGTACGTCAGTCACTTGTCTGTTCTCGCCTACAGGCATTTTTTAAGTTCGATATTTTAGTTGAGAGTTTTTTTTAATTATTTTAACCCAGTTTTATCGCAATTTCAGATTTGTTTCTTGTCGAAAAAAATTACGTGAGATTTGCCGAGACCCCCCTCTCCCCTACGTAAGATTTGGTGAGATTTGTCTCGACCCCCTCCCCCCCTAAACGCCTCACGTAATATATGAACGCCCCCTTATAAACACAAATCATCATTGCAGGTTTCAATACGATCACAGCGAAACTGAAGGAAATGTACCAGATGATAACACTGGGCGGTGACGCCGAACTCGAACTGGTGGACTCATTGGATCCCTTTACAGAGGGTATCATTTTCAGGTAAATATTGTTGCTTTTTAACATTTAAGCAACAAAATCCATATCCATATTATTAATATTTTAAAGCTGAAAAGTAGAGGATTAGCGAGTTTATATGTTACGTTCCCCAAAACGCAACGATAGCGCGATCTAATTTTTCCTGTGGCGCCATCTATTATGTAGTAAAATGTGTCTGTCTGTCTGTTTGTTACCTTTTCACGCCTAAACCACTGAACAGATGATGCTGAAATATGACATGGATAAAGATTATGTCCCAGGGACGGACATAGGCTACTTTTTTTTTCAAAACTAATCATGAAGGGCGTGAAATAAGGGTTGGAATTTTGTATGGGGACTTAAAGTGAAGTTCCACTAGATGGCGTTGCTGTCCTATGGCTGAGGTCGAGATGGCGCTATTATTGCAATTTTATTTTGAAAAGTATCAGAAGAGAATCTTTTGAACAGCAGTTTTCAGTTCTGTTTTTATTAAGTATGTTATTTTGCTGACGAAGTCGCGGGTACCAGCTAGTAAGTATATATAGTTGAAGTGAAGCAAGTTAAAGTGGCAGTGGGCGGGGCACATAGCTCGTAGAACTGACGGCTGTTGGGGCAGAAAAGTTGTCGAGTGGAGGCCACGCACCGCAGTAGAGGACGGCCCCCACTAGATGGAAAGACGATCTGGTAAAGGTTGCTGGGAGCCGTTGGGTGCAGGCTGCACAAGATCGATCGCTGTGGAAATCGATGGGAGGCCTATGTTCAGCAGTGGACACTAGATGGCTGACATGATGATGATGATGAATAAAATAAACTGTATGCATATTTACATCATCATACAGAAATGAATCTTGATATCTAAGAAATAAAGTCGAAAATGATGTGCACACAATAGCCGACTAACTGCAAATAATTGCATGCTTTTGCTGTCAACTTCAAACCTATTTTTCTTAATGTTGGCAAGCCGATAACCATAGAGTATCTTATAGTAAAATAATCGTACGTAATAATCGTATTCAGAATCGAATGAGATATAGATTATAGGTCATAGTGACCTCTATTACTTTAAAATAAGGTTTGAATTGGTCTGAGCGGTTTGGCCCGGAGCGGGCCTCGCGAACCTCGATGGTATCTCAGATATTTTGGCCGCTCAGGGCCTCGTGATCCTCTAGAGGTTATATCTACATACAAAGTCAAAAAGTATTTATTTTGGCTCAGTACGGGGTATATAGTACATTATTTGCCCTATATTGTTATTGTCCTATTTAATAGTGTATTTACAATGTTTTATATGAAATTTTATCTTTTTTATTTAGAACGACACAGCCCCCTTCCATGGCGATGTCTAGGTACCGGAGAATAAATAAAAATGACAGACAGTGTAATCATATTTTGTTTTTCATAAAAAATTTGAGAGAATGACATCCCCTGTGATTTTGTTTCGTTATGAACGATCGCGAAGGAACAGGAGTAGAATCACCTAGTTTTAAGACGTTTCAAAGTGATCCCAGCGGTCCTACTGAATTAACAAAAAAAACAAAAAAACATGTATTTTTGCTTCAGCGTCCGACCACCAAACAAATCATGGAAGAATATCTCCAATCTATCCGGAGGCGAGAAGACTCTATCGTCTCTCGCGTTAGTGTTCGCATTGCATTACTATAAACCAACACCGTTATATGTGATGGACGAAATCGACGCTGCATTGGACTTCAAGAATGTATCTATTGTCGCTAACTATATCAAGGTACGTTCTACTAATTTATAAATTTTGAATTTTTGGTTCCATCCTACTTCTCACTAATATAATAAAGCTGAAAGTTGAGTTTGTTTAGATGTTTCGATGTTTGTATGTTTGTGTTTCAATCACGCCTAAACCAGTGAACCGATTTGGATGAAACTTGGAATGGGCGTAGATAGTGACATGGAATAGCATATAGGGTATTCAAAATATTGGTACCACGCGAGTGAAGCCGCGCGCAGAAGCAATTGCCTCATATTGTTGATCCTATTAAAAAAAATTACATCTATACTAGACGCTTTTTACAGCGTCAGGAGGCAACCTTTGCCTACACTCAATAGTTTGTGAAAAAATACTTTAAAATCTCCAATTGTTCACGAACATATTATGTCGCTGACTGTACAGCCCTTCAGGTACGGCTCTAATCAATTTCATTTTTCCACAGGAACGTACCCGTAACGCGCAGTTCATAATCATCTCTCTCCGCTACATTATGTTCGAGACTTCAAACCGTCTTGTGGGAATTTACAAAGTCAGAGATTGCACTCGAGCGGTCACCGTCGACAACGTTCCGTTCGTAGATGAGGCGATTAGAAGCCGTGACCTCATCTTGTGAGGTTAATAAGCAAGATTTTTTGGATTTTGAACAAATGTTGCAACTAAAAGTGAACTCTAAAGTGAAATGAAATAATATATTTATATATTTCATTCGTCTTTACAAACATGTCTTATATAACTCGACGACCTCTGTGGCGCAGTGGGCGAAGGTCAGTGACGTAGCTACCGAATGGCTAGGCGGTGCAGTGCACCGGGGCCCCCAAGCTCGAGGGGCCCTCGGACTCTGAGTCCCGAGAGTCTGGAAGGTTTGGTTCTTAGGAAACTATAGTATGATTATTTTGAAAATAAAAACAACTGCATTATTATATTTTTGAAATAGTTACCCAGAAAATGACGAAACAAATCTAAAGTTTTTACACAAAAATAAATACGTTTACATTTTGCCACACCCTGCATATTTTGACTTAATAAAACCTAAACCGTTCAGTTAGGGCCCCGGTTTATTTTGCACCAGGGCCCTTGGCTACCTAGCTACGCCACTGGCGAAGGTCCGCCTGCGACGCAGAAGGTTGCGGGTTCAATCCCCGCCGCGGGAAAAATGTTTGTATGATCTAGATACTCGTATTTATTATTTTATTTTTTATAACTTAAAAGTTTAAGTACATTTAAGAAAGATTTGTCACCTTAAACTTGTAGTCTTGAATGATGTTCAGATATTTAACTATTATGTTATTTTACATAACTTTTGGCAAGTCAATAATACAGAAGGCAGGTACATCATTGAAATAAAAAGGGATAGGTACAGTTCGCCCAATGGATCTAGACATTCGTGAAGTTAGATGTTTGTCTGCGTAGAACTCAATTTTGTATGAAAAAGCATTCACTGCGCAGACAAACGGCTAACTTCACGAATGCCTAGATCCGTTGGGCGAACTGTAGGTACATTTCGTTATAATTAAATTACAATATCAAATATATATTCAACCTACGCTGTGTCTACACTATTGAAAATGTACAACTTAGGTATTCTATGTGGTAAAATGGGTGATTCTCTAGAAATATTCTAAATTTTGTTTAAATTCCTTCAAAGACAAGCATGCTATTTTATTTGGCAATTATATTAATAACATTGGTAATTTAAACTCTGTCTTTCAGGTGCGATTTATGATTTCTAATTCTGGACCTTCGAAGCCGTAGAACTTAAGGTTATGGAGTAAAACATCATATCGTAAACAAAAGCTTTGGAAAGGTCACAGAAAAGCTACTTTCTGCCCATCCATTGCCTTCAATGATTGGGTCTGGAAGGATTTACACCGCTATTTTGTAACCACCAAAAAAATTATTAAGGACAGTTGCAGGAGATGCATAAAATGATAATGGCATGGTCAGTGTTTTTTTTATTATGTCTCAAAGCTATCGAGGATTGTAACCAAAACCGAACAAAACTTTGAGAACTGTACAAATAAGTACTACAGACAACAATCGCGTACGGACTCTCATTTTAATAATGCTCTCGCATCATCCCCCAGTCAGTAAAACCGCAGTAGCCATCATAAATCCATGTCTGACTTGTCTCGTCTCCTTTTTAGGTTATAATCACGGAGACCATATTTAAAAATTTTTTGGTAATTGAAAAATAGAGGTGTATAGCTTTGGAAGCTGAAATTCCTGGACCATCTATAAAAAAAGGAAGTAAAGTGATTTTTGGAACGAGGAACAAATGTTGCAACCAAAGTGGAACTATTTTGAACATGTTACAAAAAAACAATGTGAATGAGTTATAAAGTGAAATTAAATTAAGGATTTGTTATGATTTTTTTATACCTAACGTACCAGGCACAATAATTTAAGTTTTGAGACTGCGTTTTTATAAATTGTCTTATAATTAAATATATTCTCTTTATTACCTAAGATAATGACTTGGCTTGGCAACTAGTTAAACGTTATAGCTCCAAGTCATTTGCCTAGCTGTTTGATTATGTCGGAATATCATTCTGGCCGTTAATGGAACGGCGCTATTTAATGAAATGGCTAGGCGTTTAATTGAACGACTGATTAAACCAGTTGGCTGCGACAGATATACTTGGAGAGCAACATGAGTAGATTTTAAAAGTTTTGTCAGGCACAAAAAATGACGTTTCTTTTTGACTAGTTAATATCAGTAGTCAAAGTGACTTATAAAGTTTTTGATGAAAAGCCAATTGGCCAAAAATTTGTTTTCTTTTAAATATTGACTAAGAGATTTTCATTAAATTCCCGTAATGTTTTATTATTAAATTTAAAAATGCTATATATTTTGATAACTATTATTATTTAATGATAATTCCTTGTTTTTTTTGCGAGTGGTGGGAGATCGCCAAAGATAGAGGCCAGTGGAAAGTTTTTGGGGAGACCCTTGCCCAGCAGTGGGACACAACAGGTTTATAAAAAAAAATCCTTATTTTAAGAGTTTTTTTTAGAATGGAAGATACCTAAATATATTGTCCTACAAGTATATAAAAAAAGTATAAAATATATAAAGTTTTGAGTAAGATTTTAATAAATTGATATAAGGCGGCCACTTTTGTCTCTGAATAGACGCTCAAATCAATTTAGAATAGCGACGAAATCTAAAGCCTAATTTGTTTTAAAAATCCGGGCTTGGAACATGCGACTGACAGAAAAAAATGTCGCTCTGGCGCAAACTGAAGTAAAAATTGTCCTATTAAGACAATTTCGAGTCTTAGTTTCCACACGCTAGTAACCTATTCAAATAATGCTCAAAAATTGAGCTGGTTTTTAGTGTGTTTCTTTATTATAAGAAATGATTGTGTTAACTGAAAATATTGGTGCAAGACCTCGTTATGACAAAGTCACTAGTTTCTTCAAAGACATGTTATTAAAGTATTTTTTTATTCAACCTATTTCTTCCTTTCCTTTGCTGGGCAAAGTTAAAGTTAACAAAATTAAGTTAGTGAGTGTTAAATTATAACTTAATAAATAATAACCGTAGAAAAGCTAAATTTATTTGTAATTAATTTTAAGTATATGTATATGTATCTCATTATAAAACAACTGTATTGTTTGTATGAGAAGAAATATCTTTAAGTTTAAACCTAGAAAAGCAGGCTTTTTAAGCTGCGGGATAGAATCTTATTAGTAAGTCTAGATATTCGATTTCAGGGTAATCTATGACTAGTGTGTCTATTAGTGGAACAAGTCGAAGTACATATAAACTAGATTTACAATTAATATTACATTATTTTGACTAATGAACTTAAAAATGTATGTGAAAACTGTCTATTTTCGTATCAACTAATTATTCTGATAACTTTCATTTAAAGAGGCTGTCTTCCTGGGGCCGTATTCATGTTCGTTCGTTTGATGAATATTCGGATGCTTCCCACCACGATTTCTGACTTCACGGGCCAATTTTTTTGGAATATTTGGTCCTAGGTTATGACCGTGTTATTATTTATTAATTGGCCCTTGAAGTCAGAAATAGTGGTGGGAAGCAACCGAATATTCATCAAACGAACGAAAAAAAGAACATGAATACGGCCCAGGTCTCAAGCGAGCGAAGCAGCAGGCGGTATTCTGTGGTACAATGTGCGTGAAACTTTGTTGTAAGAGTCATAATAAATGTGTGTCGTGTGAAACTAAGTTGTTTTATTAAATAAAACAGTAATAATTAATTTTTAAATTTTATTTGAACATTATTGAATCACAATATACAGAAACGTTTAAATAAAAAATAAATTAAAACAATATAGCATAATTACATGAAAAGCAATCAATGCACATTCCTTGAGGATTTTTATTCAGACACCGTTGCATAATATACATAATAAATACATACACTTTCATATACATAGCGATTACATCGCTTGTTAACAACCAGTCTTTACCACTTACACAGTACAAAGAATGAATTTCTGGAAATTCCTCAAATTTTATACACACAATACTTAACAGTAACGGAATTTGGAAATAGCTATAGGAAAGCTTACTATGATTCAAATGTAGTATGGAACTACAAAATAATATAAGTTAATATTATAATTACTATTTAATTAGACAAGTAATTAATTTGAAGCTCAATTCTAATTTCACAAAACATAGATGACATTCCAACAATAAATCAGAGTTAAAACATTATATTTCTAATATAGTGCATATTAGATTAGAATAATACATGTGCTATATCCTTAAATAAATGTGTGTACTGTGTATTTATTAACATAGTTATCATATTAGCCATAGTAAGGCCCTATTTAGTGATACCCTGACGGTCAGTACTGAAACTGAGCGCTTCTGTGCTTCGGAGGGCATGTAAAATTGTCAGTCCCATGATGGACGACCTCTGTGGCGCAGTGGGCGAAGGCCTGCCTGCGATGCAAAAGGTTGCGGGTTCGTTCCCCGCGGCGGGACCAATGTTTGTATGATCTGCAAATATTTGTCTCGGGTCTGGGTGTTTCTATGTATAATATGTATATATTTATATATTTAAGTAGTTTATCAGTCATCTAGTACCCATAACACAAGCTCTGCTTACTTTGGGGCTAGATGATGCTGTGTGGAAAAGTCTAGCATTATTTATTTATTTATTATTTATTATGGCGGCCTAACTCCGTCACGGTTTGGTAGACTATAGACTCAATGATTAGTACTGACTTCGGTCATCTATAGCTATTTCTATGAAAACCATGCGTGCGTTTTGAAAAGCACTAAACGCGTCCACAAAGCTACTAACGACTTCTTTCGCCATTTTTGAGTGGCTCTGCTATTTTATTTAGTTTTCTCGTGTTTTACTAGGTTTTCTTATGTAATTTCGGTGGCATTTTACTAATGAAGCCTTGGATACGTAACAGGAGATTTGGCAAATGGAATGGGGGAGTATTCAAGAAGATTTCTCATTTGAAGAAAGATTTCCGTTGGAGTTTTGAAATGACAAGCCGCCATGTTTTTTCAAAATCAAATTGACTTGACATGAATACATATTTGAAGTGAAGTGAAACAGTTGCCATTATAAAAAGAAGAAGGAATTAAAATATGAAGAAGAAGAACACTTCTTGGTTTCTTCTTCTTCATATTTATATATTCTTCATATTTCATAAATATGAAGAAGAAGAAACCAAGAAGTGAAGTGAAATCAGTTAAGATGTTACTTATTGGGCGGTATAGTGGCTCAGTGACAAAGCTCCTTTATTTTTTTGTTAATGTAAAAAAAAAAACTAAGGCTTTTACATCTATATTAGATGATTTATACAGCGTCAGGAGGCAATCCATGCCTACACTTAACGGGACACTGTAGTGTTCATGTAAATAAATAAAAAAAAAACTACTAACTGTTCTAATACAAACTGACCGTCAGGATTTCACTAAATAGGGTCTAAATGTAACATAATGGTACAGTCCACGCCTAGTAATATTAGGTAAAGCCATGCTTTTGATTTGCTGGTTCAATTGGTCAAAATTTGACATTATTAAATGTTGATTTGCTGTGAGGGAAGAAAACATGTTCCTGCCTCCAAGCGTGGGATAAGGGCAAATGATAATGATGGTATGAGAACATAATAATATTTTCAACACACTTGCTCATAAAGTGGCTCTATGGTCACCGCAATTAGGCACATAATGACCCCCATAATCAAACTGTGACTTTTTCATTACTATAACTCACTAGTGAGTAATAGATTTTTTTTTTAAATTTTATTGGTTGAGTTGCTTTGTTGTTAAAAAAGTTTTTATTCAGAAAAAAGATCGTGTTCAATAGAACAAATAAATTAATGTTCCTATTGCTTGCTCATTTCATGCAACTTCTTATTTAAATAGATAATTTTAACTCGTAGTGTTTAATAAATAAAACTTTCACTCAAATATAACTTTTGTTTTCTCTGTAATAAAAGAAAACTTTAAATACCCCATTTTGTCCGTGGCAGAATAGGCCGCAAACCCTATGCGCGGCGCGGAAATATAGTCTGTGGCCGATCGCAATGCGCGCGCATAGGAAAACTGATTAATTTTTCCTGCAATAGCGAAACATTTTTCACAACTCGTTTTCACTGTTGAAAATGAGTTTTTATTGTTATTTTATTCACAAGTGTGTTGAAAAACGTCGTATGATACACGTGTGTATTGATGATTACCGTCCTCGGTTCTATTAAGAGCCTCGCCTAACGGCTCGGCTCTCAAAACACCTCGGCGGTAATCACCAATGTTACACACTAGTACCATAATGTACTATTATCTAAGTGTACTTTATCATTTCTAGAGTCGATTGTACCAATTCGTTAACTTGGGTTAAATAGTACCGTAGAAGTATAGTTATAATATAACCTACATTTCTTTCACAAGAATCATAATTTCAGGTTTTAAATACATATCCTTATTAGGACTATTCCTTATATCTTCGACCACGGAAGAGTGCCACGCGAAATTGAGCACTATTGTCGGTACTAATCGAAGGTCGACAAGGGTCTTATTCCCGTCTTCTTCTTGAGTTAGTTTCTGGCCGGTCGGTGTGACGAGGATGAATGGGAATTCGGTAAGTTCTAGGCTTTCACGGACGAAATCGTGGATATCTGTAAATCGCTCGTAGACTGAGAATGTGCCCTGAAAAATTAAGTTCGTATGAGTTTTAGGCCGTATAAAGGCATCCGTCACTTAATGGCGCCACTGAAAACCAGCGCTCCAACACTCTCGAGCTGTTGGAGCTAATGCTGAGGGGTAGCCGTATTTTCACCCACATAAAATTATGTAGATTTAAGTACCTATTGTAACTGTTGTATATGATGTGGAGAAAATAAAACTTTATTATTCTTATTCTTAATGTGCCTTTAAAAAAAATCAAGATCTCTTAAACTTTTTTAGAGAATTCAAAATCTTTTGGAGATTCAGGCGAAGGAAAACATCGTGAGGATACCTCATGTCGTAGAACCTATAAAGTTCGAAAACATGTGTCAAGTGCACGAAAGGTGCACTTAAAATCCTTTCACCACACTGGTTCGAAATAACTGGTGACACGATAAAAAGAAAAAGACCACCGACAAGGAGAATATTATTTTATTACTTGTGGACCAGGGCGTGACTTCGTCTGTGCTTTGTTTCGTCATACAAACTTTAGAGATAGAACTACCTTGTTCCAATAAAAAAAAAAAACTGATTTAGGCATCACAACCCCACAAATAGTCTTTTAATTTATGTAATAAAAATTGTTCAAAGCATAGTAGAACGCAATGACATCACCATTTTGAAAAGTTAAAAGTTATTGGTTGTCATGGCAACCTTAGAGCAGCGCTCTTTGTGTCAAACAGAGTACTGCTTAAGTTTTTATGCAATATTCCCGTTGTCATTTTACATATTTTTTGGTTTTCAGGAACGTTTTTTGGGATAAAAAGTAGCCTATATGCTATTCTGGAGTTATACAGTGGTGGCCATATAGTTAAGAACGATCTGAAATTCCAGATTTTTTTTATCTAAATCATGTCATGTGTGGTTATGTGTTCCTTCTTAGAAGTGACTATTTATGTTATGAAATAGCCACACGAATAGAGCAAACGGGACTAGGAATATAAAATAAAATCGTGGACTATTTTCATAACAAATTTCATTTATTCTCTATATTATCAAATTCAAATAGTAATGAAGCTGGACAAATAATTAAGAACGATTTATTAAACTGTTCGTGAAATACTTTTTATGAAACTTAGATTGAATAAATCACACTTGCGTGAAGCGCGTAAGAAAAATTACCAATTTAATACATTTAAAAATTAATACTTAGTAGAATGTCCACGGCTTTTAACCGGCTTTACACCGGCGAGGCATTGACTCTACCAATTTTTGACATTTCGCAAGACAAATAGAGTTCCATTCTTCTAAAAAAACGTCGTACAGCTCTCTTAGATTGCCACACTGCCGATTGGAAACATTTTTTTTTACTTCGCACCAAAGATTTTCTATCGTGTTGAGATCTGGACTGTTAGCTGGCCAGTCTAAAACGGAGACTGATTGCGTTATTAGAAATTCCTTTACGGATCGTGCAGTGTGTTTCGGATCATTATCGTGCTGAAATGTCCAAATAACCGGAAGCACGTCTTCGGTATAAGGTAACATTGTTTCTTCCAGTATATTTTTGTATTGGTATTGATCCATATTTCCTTAAATCAACTTTACAGGTCCAACACCATGTCCTGAAAAGCACCCCCAAATTTTCACGTTTCCTCCACCATGCTTTAATGTCACCTTTGTGTATTTTGGGTCGAATGCTTTATTCGGAGGGCGTCGAACATATCGTTTTCCATCAGAACAAACCCTGTTTATTTTTGTCTCGTCAGAAAAAAGAACATTTTTCCACTGTTTAGATGTCCAGTTTTCATACCTTCTTGCAAATGCAAGTCGGGCTTGCCTATGCGACCTTTTCAACATGGGCACCTTCCTTGCTATCCTTCCGTGCAACTTTGCTTCTACCAAACGCCTTCGAATAGTGCGTGCTGAGATTGCTAAGGGGTTGTTTTCACCAAAATATTCTTTTCTCAGCTCATTAGACCCTTTAAAAGGATTTTGTTTTGCCAAACGAACGATATTTCGATCATCACCACAAGATGACTTTCTCTGTTTAGGTACACGCAGTACATTTGAAGTAGTTTGATACATGGCAAAATGCTTCACAGCGTTGAAAACCATCGTTTTTGAACATTGCAGATGGTCGTCTATCTTTTTAAACGACCAATTCTTCTGGCGAAGTTTTATTATTACTGCTCTGGTAGGCTTATCACAACTTTTATTTTTCCCCATTGTTTTATTATAAAGCAATCACTCCTAAGACTTTTACAGCATTAAATGGCGCCAAAATTATACGAATATTGACATAGAACCACAGTGTTCTCTATTTGAATTTGAATTTAAAAAAAACTATTCATCGTTCTTAATTATGTGACCAGCCAGTAAGTAGTAATACTAGGTCGAGATCTAAGGTATAGAGTATATCGATAATTTTTTTGCCAATCATGTGTATCAACGAATGTAAGGCTAGTATGGAAAAGTTATGCGATACTGGGAGAAATAAAAAAAAATACGTGCAATTAGTTTTACTTGTTACTTCGAAAAAAACCTTCCCTTTCATTAAGCGTTCCTAATTGTATGGCCACAACTGTACCTTTCACCTTACCAAATTTCATTGTAAACTGTTTCGTCGTTTGAGCCTGATCCTTACACAAACATACAAACATCCAAACATCTAAACAAACTCACAAACTTTCAGCTTTATTATATAAGTGGGATAATACCTGTAGTAAAATTCCATCAGGAAAGCGTACTCGTATCAGAGCGTATCTGTATTTACGCATTTCTCTAAGTTCCTCCTTTTCTCGCATCGCCTTTGTTCTCAGCATTTGACTCTTTTCAATTACTTCAGTCCTGAAAAATAAAGAACGATGTGTGAATCTCATTTAAAACTACCATACAAACAAACTCTAACCTAATCTAACGTAACTAAACATCACGTTTATTAATAGGGCCGTAATTGTACATATAAGTATGGTATGTTACCTAAAAAACAGGTGAGGAGTGCTAGGTTATCTTGGTATGGACACGTTATGAGGGATGAAAACCATGTTATGTTACCCAGAGAGTGATGAATATGAGTGTGGCTGGAGATTATGCAAGTAGAGGAAGGCCGAAAAAGAAGTGGTTGGATTGTGTGAGAGATGATATGAATGCGAAAGGAGTGGATACATATTTGACGAGTGATAGGAGTGAGTGGAGGAAAAATACATGTTGTGCCGACCCCACTTAGCGTGGGATGAGGGCAAGGGAATGATGATGATGTTACCTAAGCTGTTGTTCCTTCTTGATCTCTTCAGGCGATAGCGCGAAGAACGCTGGCGGAAGTTGCACGCGGCCGGCGGCTTGTGACGGCAACAACACTTGTAAGTTGCGATCCAGTTCTAAAGGAATCACTTGGGCGTCGCGAACTTGTTCTAGCACCGTCTAAGTACAAAAATACTTTTAAAAGTAATGTTCTTTCAACGGATCCAGGCATTCGTGATCGAAGTTAGCCGTTTCGATGAGCAGAACACAATTTTGTATGAAAAAGCGGTCGCTGTGACAAGCGGCTAACTTCACGAATGCCTAGATCCGTTGATCGAAGTGCGATCAGGTTATAAGCGAGCAGATTTTCACGACACTTTCCTATGCCAGACGAACCCTACAATATCATCACACTATCTGGTGTAAGAGAATTAGTAGTAGTCCCCGTAAATTACCCGATTTATGTGTACATTTATGTTACATATCTAGGGTTTATATTAATTATTGGGGTATATTGCTAAATTTCTGGAGCAACTTACCTGATTTTTGATTTTTTAACAACTTTTGGGTACTAGTAAGTTAGTACTACTTAGTAAGTACATGACAGTAAGACAGACAGTACCTACATACCTGAAGATAATCCATAGAAGATATATTTGCCTTATTAAAGACAAGGAACTCAGTCTGTCCATCTTCAAACGGCAACATCTGTTCCCTATAGCCGGCCGCGTGGAGGATATCTAACGAGCCTTCTAGACATAGCACTCGCTCTTTGAACGCTCTGAAATATATTTCAGAAATATTATTATTTATTTATAAATAAAATAAGACCTTAAATAAAATTGTATGACAGATTATTTCGGCAAGAATTAAAAGACTTCTTCTTGTAATGTTAAAAGTTCTAGATTATTCGGCAAAGATTTAAAATAATTAGGGATGGGCCGAAGTTCGTTTCACATTCGGTTAAACCGAACTTCGGCAGCTTGAACCGAAGTTCGGCGTTCGGCCGAAATTCGGTTCAAACTGCCGAAGTTCGGTACTAAAAAATATAGTCATAAAAAAGTACGTGAGTGTCGTGGAACACTTGGTTGGAACAAAGCAAAGAGTACTTTTCTATACTGAGAATTTCAAATTCAAATCAAACGCTCTTCCATACTAACAATGTAACAATCTATGGACTGTTAGCGGCTGCGCGCTTCGCACTGTGACGATTTCGTGACTTGGCGGTCGTGACGGTAAAATGGAATGAATTTTTTCTTCAAGCTCCAGCCTATTTCTCTTCGATACCGTCCGTAAAGGAACTTCGTTCCAATAACAATACTGCTTGACTAAAATAATAAAACTAAACCAGTGACGCTCTACCAACTGAGCAAATGTGCAATCGACGTGATGGTTGAAACTTTGTAGGAGTACATTAAGTGCATTAAGTATAAGTACTCCTACGAAGTTTCAACCATTATATAAACAGCTTTTCATTGTGTGTGACAACTCAATGATCCCTAAGTGTGAGGAAAAACAGAACACTATAAAACTAGTGATTCTGTGAAAACAGAAGACCTCCCATCCAAAAAGAAAGTCCGAATTTAATTTGTATTTCAGGTGCTTGAATTTTTCAAAAGTTACCCCAGTCACCATCACGATTGACAAAAGTAAATATAAATAAATCTTACGAAACGTTTAAGTAGTATAACTTACGGAACTTATTTTCAAAGAAGGACGGCAAGATCGGACCTCAAATTTTCCACAGATAAAAAATATACCAAATTCTTTCAATTCTTCTGAATAGTCGTAGAATTGAAAATAAGTAGTTGTAACGACAACCCAATCATCCATATTTGTCACACAGCGAAAAGCAGTACAAGCACCCACACTCCATCTACTCTAGAAAACTTCAACGATCGCGTAAACAAGATTTGACGTATTTCTTTCGAGAAAATACAATTAAACTAGGTACCTACCGAACTTCGGCCGAAGTTCGGCCGAACTTTTCATTTTCACCGAATGTTCGGCCGAAGTTCGTATTCGGTTAAAACCACATTCGGCCCATCACTAAAAATAATGTTTCTTCTTGTCATATTGAAACTTGAACAAGTGAGGTGAAAGGATTTTTAAAGCACCTCAAAGAGGCTCACTTCATGTAGATACTAATTTACAAAACAAGTAGTTTGTTTTTTTAATGGAACTTCTGACCCGAATATTCAGAAGAATAAGCCAGTGGACGCCTTATTTATGGAAATGAGATGAGTGTTTTTTTTTTCCAAAAATTGCAACTACTCAGTATTCAAACCCACGACACCTTGCTCTCACTAACCACCCGATAGTATAATGAATGAATAGACTGATAAATGACTTTGCCGGAGTTGGGTAAAAAATATGGGGTAACTTACTTGTTGGACATTCGAATCTTGTGGTATTTCTCCTCATCAGGGAATTCAATAAGGTTCTCTATGTACTTAGACAAAGTCTCCACACAGAGGTCAATCTGAAATTCAGTAATCTTGCATGTATGGTTTTTTTTAGGTTATTCTACTAGATTTTCTTGCTTTCAACTTTTGCAGGTACGCAAATAGTAAGTTCATCACAGTCCCCAGTTAACCTGCTAAGTTCTTATCTCATCGGCCCCTTATGCTAGGTAAGTATAGCTATAGGCTATTAGTTGAATATTTTTATTTAGTTTAGAAATATAAAAATTATTCATTCAAGAAAACTAACCTTCTCTCTGTTACTATTACAAGTTTGCAATATAAGTGCCCCAGCGCCGGCCAAGTCGTGATCTTTCATCTGGTTGAGAAACTCTCGGATGTTCGCGCGCCATTCGTCGCGGGGTAAAATATCTTCGTTTAGCATAGGACATCTAGAAATAGTAGGTCACTTTGTAAATTTAAGTTTACCCCTTTTTTGGGTATTTTTTAAATCTGACACTAAAAATAAATGTGAGTATGTATGCATTTTTAACAAATTAATTTTATCCATCTGATTTTTTGATCCCTTGCTTTCAATTCCGTCGTCGTGATTAGGTCGAAAGACCTTAGGTACAATTGAATTAAAAAAGCGTTTCGGGTGGTTTCGTATTTCTTTGTATTTACGAATACATCAAGAATGTCAAGGTGAAAAATACTTCACTAGGATAGGTAAAGGGATATAATTTGACGACCTCTGTGGCGCAGTGGGTGAAAGCCCGCTTGGGACGCAGAAGGTTGCGGGTTCGATCCCCGCCGCGGGATAAATGTTTGTATGATCTGCAAATATTTATTTCGGGTCTGGGTGTTTCTATGTATAAATTGTATAATATGTATGTATTTACAAACAAAAAGTATATAAAGTGGTATATCAGGTTATCTGGTTCCCATAGTACAAGCTTTGCTTAGTTTGGGGCTAGATGATGCTGTGTGAAATGTCCAGCAATTTATTTATTTATTTATAATGACTACCTTGAAGTTGATCAGATGTATTCGGAAATAGAGAGAAATACGAAACTGCCCAAAGCGCTCTAATAATGTCTTCAATCAAACTACTAATGTAGTTGTACTGTACTAGAGAGTAAAGAAAGTGGTCTAAATAAAATCTACACAGAAATGTAAAATGGAGATCAAATACTTTTCACATCTATCCCATGTCGTTGGATAGGTATTTCAAAATTCAAATAATAATAAGCCGATATAAAAATATTAAAAATATGCCTACTTGAAGTAGACTCCTGATACAGCCAGGTTCTTAGGTAGATCTAGTTCTTTCTCCGGTGTTGGTTTGCTGGTCTGCGGTTCCTCAGATTTGGAAGAACATGCCTCCTCACTCTCCAACTCTCTCTTCACTTGGGCCTGGAATCAAAGTTTATATCATGAAGAGTCTCAAGTCAAAGTTAAAAAAAAAAAACCGGCCAAGTGCAAGTCGGACTCGCGCATGACGCGTTCTGTACCATTATCTATAAAAACCGCAAAAAAAATCACGTATTTGTATGGGACGCCCTTAAATATTTATATTTTGTTATAGCGGCAACAGAAATACATCATCTGTGAAAATTTTAACTGTCTATCACGGTTTATGAGATACACCTGGTGACAGACGGACAGACTGACAGATGGACGGACAGCAAAGTCTTAGTAATAGGGTTCCCTTTTTACCCTTTGGGTACCCTAAAAAACATTTATTCAGTAGGACCACTAAGATTACTTAGAATAGTCTTAAAAGTAGATGATTCTACTCATGTTCTTTAGCGACCAATACCGTGAAGAACCAGGGTTCTTTTAGGTAATCCATCTTAAATTCAAATAGACAAGCACCAGTGGGGAGCCAGTCAAGTCTTAGAGAAGTTATACAAATGTATTCAAATGTAAATGATTGATGCATCCATTTTGGGGCTACAATGCCACAAACAGCATCAGCTAGGTGCGTGATTCATCTTTTTAAACCTACACACTACCTACAAAGCCTGTACTAATAGGTATGAATTTGAAAGATTACATTGTATGTTTCATTTCACTCTACACTCTCAACTTAGGCTACCAAATGTTAGAAGCAAGTCAAGCATTCATACATAGTTATATCTTCTAATTTGAGTTAATATATAAAGGATACAGAAGGTTAACATAAATATGGTCCAATATTTCATCACACCAAATTCTTGTATTTTATGAGGCAAAGTAATTTTATATTAACACAAAATGTAACTAATAGGCCGGTTCAGTTTGAATGTAATGTATAAAATACTAGATTGTAGTGATTAGATATCTAAAAGTCTAGGTCAAAAACCACTTTGAGGCAGGCCAGTACTCAGTTGAGATGACTGTAATCAAACACACACCATGTTTGATTCTTTGATAATTAAGGCAAATATTGAATGACAAGTTGTTTTTTAAATGACAAAATAGTGAAATAGTTACTAAATTGTTATCTGCATAGTAAAGGATTTAAACTAACCCATTTATTAACAAGCTCGGGAGCAAATAGAATGTTGTGCTTACCTGAATATGTGCATAAGAAGTATTAAATGCGGGGTTCTCTCTCTTCAAAGACAATCTTGCTAAAGCGGCTTCAGCAGCTACTTTACTTTCTTCTGTAAGTCCGGACCTTTTAACAACAACCTCATTTCTCGATTCTGTGGAGCTCCTACTACTAGTGGCATCACTTAACTTATGTCCGGGGCCCGCTAGCTTAAACTTAGCTTCAACTTTCTTCTTCTGGAAGAATTGCTTTATTTTCTTTTCCATTTTAAGGTTTAGTTTCTTGGTGTGTACTCTTTAGGGAGTTTCAGTTTCGATACACTTTCTTTGAGTTGCTCTATGGTGGCTGATGTTGCTGTAGAGATAATTATTTGTTTATCTATAAGGTTTTGGATGAGTCATATTATGTAAACAACTGAGTAAATGTTTATTTATGTAAATAATCTATGAAAGCTTAAATGAAGTAGTTGGGATATCAAGTATGCAAGTAGTGTAGGTTGTTTAGTTTTCGTTTTCTTTAAGTGGTTGTGTTATTATTAGTTTTTTCTTTTTGTATTTCTCTGTTGTATGTACCTATTCCAAATTTTAGTTAACTTGAGTTAACTAACACTCTAAACGTGAGAACCTATAATTGGCTTTCTGTTTATATAAATTCACCTAATTAAGTTAATTTAGCTGTTGGTTTTCCTAATAATAATAAATAAATAAATAAATAAATATAGATAAATCTTAGTAATGACGGTAGCTTAGAAACTAAAAACTCTCGACTCACCGGGTTTCATAAACCGTTCAGAAATCCGTTTACCGTACACTCTCCACGAGATAAGAATCAACAACAAAGTGAACAGCAAAATCAACGAAAAGGTTTTCAGCAGAAGTAATTGAAACTCGTTGAAGTAGAAAACCTCCGCTACCTCCTCGTAGAACGAAAGCTCAAAATCTACGATAGATTTCGGAAAACTAGCCACGGGCAGGGAAGACACACACGAATCAAAGAAATCCCTTGCGAATGACAAAGTATCCCCAACTTGAAGACACAGTGCCTCGTAAAGGGTGGAATTGAAAACAGCGTTGTCGAATAAAGACATTACACATGAAATTCAAAACAAAGAGGAAAATTTGCCACTCATACTGAAAATACGCAAAAATCGAGGCGAATGATACGAATTTTGTTTTGTTTGATTGATTGCTATACTTGCCGTAAACGTAAAACGTCACGTTCTAAATAGACATTGACAGTGACATGGATTAGTATTGTCAATATTTTGGGGCTGCTAGCTAAAATAATTTTCCATAGAAAATGAAAATGGTTTCCTTCACTCTAATGTTTTCATTAGCGCTAACAGGTGGCGCTGCCCTAGTTTTAATCACTCTTAAATCTCATACTTTATTTACTCAGACAAACTCGAAGCTACCTAGGGTACAAAAGTCGGTCTTCTACGGTAATGTGTGTGATTTTCAGTTTGCAAAGCCGATACCTATCTGATAAATTTATGTAAACGTAACGTAAAGTGATAAACCGGAACACATAAAAAATATTCGACAGGGACAAAGACGAAATTAAACATACGCTTTCAGCGATATGGCCACCCATTGTACTAATTTCGAACGTGTTTTATTTATCTTGTGTTTTTTATTAACCCTTTGGCCTTTGCCTGTAAAGTTAACTGTTAAAAGGTACCTTAACCGACACTCTACCAACCTACTGCCTATTTCATTCAGAAAATGTTGGCAGCCCTGTAAATTGTTGAAAACTTGGAAACGTTACAAGGAATGGTCTCGGGGTACAGTTTAAAGTTTAAACACGCTAAATGTGACCCTTTTACTTAGAATTTGCGGTGGCAAAACCGTTAAATTAATGTCCTAAGTAACCTAGAACATTAATGTTGTGGTTATCTACATAAAGAATTTTAAGTAATTCTAAGTAATGAAGAAGCATTAAAACGGTTTAGGTATATACTTTTTTCTACAATAAAACTTACTTATGTAGGTACCTAGGTACCTACTAAGTGATCTCCTGGGAATCTAGGATGCAGATAGGTAGGTAACTTAGATTGTAGCCATTTTAGGTAGGTACCTAGATGCTGTTTTAATTTAGATTTGAAACGATTATGGTAGCAAAAAAAAATTTTTGGGGGAGACCTTTGCCCAGCAGTGTTTACCCAACAGGTTAACTAAAAAAAAAAAAAATGGTAGCAAAATTCAATAGGTACCTACATAATTCTAACGTACTAGCTAGAGTATTAAATCGTTATTGTGCGTGCTTGTTTGTGTCTAGTCCACTTTTTTTTTACAAAAACTACTTATTTTTATTAGAAAAGTCATCGCAGATCTCGTTAGCTCCTTGCTGCGCTATTATCCGCTCTTCTTCGATTCAAATAAGGTTTACAATACATAAATCACGATAAACATCTGTAGGCGACGCACTAAGTGCACAATAAAATTATTGGTACAATCAACCACCACAGGATCAAGGAGGGATATCATATGGAGCTGTAGCAACGTCATAAAAAAATATGTTTGTTTTTAGATCCAATTTTTTTTTCAAAAACCCTAATTTCCACAGACATTACACACAGAAAACATGCTTGAGTAAACGCTTCTAGAAAAGGGTGGCCCTGGCACATAATATTGCCTCACTTCTTTCTTGCTATTCTGCACTATTGCCCCAAGATTAGTTAGATTTCTAGCGATTGATTGCAACCCTATATTATGTTTTTTTATCAAGTGAATGTCAAAAATTATCTATAGCGTTTAATTGACCTATAATTAAACACGTTCTATGTATAGAACGTGTTATACTAAATAAACTAAATCATTGGTTCTATGTAAATTCCTGAATTGGTTGTGTCACCTTATGTATACCACACAGGTAACATAGTTACTACAATGAATTATGCAAATCTTATTAATCTTATACCTACAACTAACGAGTGTCCTTGCTCTTATTTTCTCCAGTTTTAATGAAATTGCGTATAATTATTAGGTACCTACCTACCTACTTAATCTTAACCATTTCATAAAAGCATTCTGCAGACCTAAGTTCATTTAGTTCGTTAGGTACTTTTTGTTAGTGATGTTTTTATGCATTCAATGCGTTTTGAAGTTTTTCAAGTTTATTGTCATTTTTTGATGGCATTGATGGCACATCCGGGTATTGAACCCACAACACAATATCGGGGTCGAAAGTTAATGGATAAGGCCGCTAACATGGCGAACACGGCTCTTTGTTCAACGACTTAGATAGGTTTAGATACTTGCTTTTTAAAAATACCGAAATATCTAAATTGCTGTTAACTTGGTAACATAGATAAAGATAATAAAAACTTTATCAGATAGCATTCATATTCATCTCTTCACGATAAGGATGTCGATAAGATATCTCCGCACAATAACTTGTTTCCCTTGATAAGAAGATCACAAGCAAAGTGATACAGAATGTCTTAAAATGCGAGAGTCCGCGCCACGACTGAAGTCCTTTCGGTGTGGCGCTAGTACCTATCTGTGTCAAGATAAATAAAAAATAGCGTTTTTGTTAGCTCTAAAATCAGCAAGACTTCAGTCGTGGCGAGTAGGTAGGTACTCTATTAATGTTATCACCGCAATCTATAGAATGTTCTAAGATTTTTCTTTTCTTTAGAGGTGGTCGCACGCAGACTTACGCCGAACTGTCAATTCAATAGAAGAAATGCTGAGACGTCAGAAGCCAGCCGCATTAATTTTCTGACTACTATAAAATTAAAAAAAAACCTATTACAATGGTAGGTAGGAACCTAAATCACGAATTGATCGGCTCTTTTAGAACTTCACGTTTGTAGACCAGTTTATTTAGGCTCCACATATAAATTAAAAACTTCTTACATCTGAGAAGAACTTAGCAAAACTTTATCTTAGTTTTGAACTAAGTACCTTTTATCCATTAGGACTTTGGGACACTCTTCAAGTTTCTCACACATTCAACTTTAATTACTAAATGAAAATTGTGTTTAAATTTCATTTAGAACCGCGATTTTCACGTGAACTTGCTAAGTTCTGAGATTTCTGGAAATGTTGCGTGAAAATAGAGGAATTTAGAAAATAAGTTGTAAGACGAAACAAAATCTAGTGTAGAGACCCTATGACACGGTAGATTAGGTCACAATTGTCATGATTAAATCATGCAAGAACTAATAGAGATGTCTAAGTCCCGTGCTTATGTGGCACTTGATAACATCTTGCAGAAGTTTTTCCATAAGTGACAGGTTTCAAGCACATCGCGCAATAAGTTGCGTAGGAGGTATTATGATTTCTATAGAGTTACTCCTGCGTCACATATGTACACTGTCTGACATGACATCCAGAGCATACCTACGGTACACAGAGGTCTTAAATTATTAGTCTGAATATTTGACGACTATCACGGGCGAGACGATCGTTCAGTCTCGTACGAGCCGCGTGGGCTCGCCTCACATTTGTAACTCTACAATCAGACTATTAAACTCTAATTTTCCAATAGAAATAAAGTAATACACAGTAAAGGAACGTTCACCACTTAACAGCTTCCGTACTGCCGCCATTTTTGTAATGTGACGCTCGAAGCGCGGGTGTTCTATTTTCGTATTTTAAAATTTGCCGCGATTTTTTTTAATGAAACGGTTGAACGGTGTTTGATATTCCGCCAGTTCACCTTAATTTAAGTTCGGGAAGTGGTAAAGTTTAAAAGTGTGAAATCACAGTGGATCCATTTGTGAAGAGAAAGATGAAAATATTCAAAAAGAAGCTACGGTTTTCGATAGCTTTGACATAGTGTAGAGTCTGTGGTATTGTGACTGTTTTTCAGATTAGGATAAATCGCAATCGGCCATTTTGATTGGTTTGGAGTATTTCCGGTACATTGACACAGGTAACCTTATTTTTAGCCTGGTACCCCTCACAGGAAATCGGTATGACGTAGAACTTAAAATATTTCGTGACAAGTGCACGAAAGGAGCATCATTGAGGATCCTTTCGTGCATTCACCACACTAATGCGACACGAAAAGAAGAAATAGGTAAACTACTTAGGTACCTACTGGTAGGTACTTCTTCTTCTTTTCCTTCTGCACGTTGCTTTAGTCACAGTCACGAGTGTTTTAATAAGTTATGCGATGAACGAATTCTTTCTGTTTCTTTCTGTTCTGTTCTTGTTTGAAAATCTTTAGTTTAATTTAGAATTAGTTTATTTTATCTTTCTGTTCTGTTCTTGTTTGAAAATCTTTAGATTAAATTTTGAATTAGTTTATTCTATAGTGTTAAATGATACCCACATAGAGTTTCCTTTAGAACTAGGTACGTATGTTGTAATGTCAAGGAGGTTGCTGCTACACAGTTTATTAAACTTTTGCAGTTCTCATCGTTCTTTTGTAATCAGTTTTTCTGTGTACATTGTTCTGAATAAATATATAAATTTAAAAGAATAATATTTCTTGCAATTTGTGCGCAACACGTAAATGATGGGGGCCACTCTCGTGTGATAAATCCGATAGCTAAGCCATTAGGTCAGCGACAAAAGTCGATTATTAATTGGACTTTTTAATATTTTTTTTGGTTTTTTTTTTTTTTTATATATTTAAAAAAAAAAATTTTTTTTTATTGGACTTTTATTTTCGATAACGTAAGAAAAAATTAACTTTTTTTTTGGGAAATTATTACTTACTAAGACTTATCTTGAAATACTTATTAGTCAAAATGGTCATGATTTTACGGATATAGGAAATATTCAAATTTGTGAAACATCAAACTCGTTAATCGACTTTCGTTGCTGATTGTACCTATCTATAATTTTCAGCTGAATATTCGGACGCTCCATAGGTAGGTACCTACTTACTTTATTTAGAAATAAGATAAGAAAACCTTAATTTAATTCACTATAAACCTTCTTAGAATTACAGCAAAACATTCTACTTTTTAGTTGCATAAAAATGATCACTTCCGACTTTATATAGGTAAGAAATAAGAAATAGGAAAAATTTATTGTCCAAACTGTGTTACAAAGATGATATTTATCTAATTAGGTATCAACAGTTTACCCATCCTGGGCGTACAATAATATAAGTATGAAAGTAGGTATTAGATACCTACCTTCATAGAAAGTTATGGCAAAGTAAGTAGGTAAGCTATTATTATTTCCTTAAATGCTATCGTGAGGAAATGGTTTCTTTTTTCTAAGTATTTCAGCAACCTCCTATCTTATAATAACAACAGAAAAAAAACATTTAATTTAATAACAATTGATTTTTAACTGGCTTAACACTATCAATGCCCATGTCACGGCTCTAGGTGGCACTCGCTTGGAGAGCATCGGAGCGAGTGGCAGGGAACTCGTTAATAGTTTTTCATAGACTATTGGTCCGTCACATAAAAGTTACTTATAGCTTATAACATAAATCTAGGTAATTTATCTTGTTCAGTGTTCGTTTTAGTCGTTAACCCACGGTTGTAAATAATTTAAGGATATGAGCATAATGGATGACGAAGATACACCCATTTGATACTCACCTAAGTAGGAAAATGATACTAGGATGATACCTAAATGTGGACGGTCTAATCAAAATCATGACATGAATCATGATCTTCTTCTTATTTAAGGATTTACTCCTTGTCGGCACAACTGATGAATCCCTCTCCATGAATCTCTTTCCAGGGCTGCTTTCTTGACCTCTTTATACGACATGACAGCTACCTTTTCCTTTACTTGGCTCATGTAGCTTATCCTCGGTCTTCCTCTTCCTCTTCTTCCTTCCACTTTCCCTTCTATAATGTTCTTAATGAAACAAGATGGCCGATCATTTTTCCCCTGCTGTTCTCGACAACTTGCAACGTCGACTCTACGCAGAACTTCAATGTTGGTTATCTTCATCATGATAGAATCATGATAGAATGAGAAAAAATTGAATAAGGTACCCTACCTAGGTAGGTAGTACTCTACTGGTAGGTACCTACACGATACCATTCTGGCATACCTACCTACCATTCTTGTCTCTTGCTTTCTTAAACCAACGGAGTAAGAGCTAATATTCTGTGTCTAGAGGCAAAATAGTATCGTGTAAATAGCGAGTTAGACAGAGACCCAAGTTTTCAACGCGTTGTTTTTTTTTAATTATATATGTCAAAAAATAAACTGAATTTCAAAGATTACTAACATAATCTAACTCAAAAATCTCCAATCACTCCACTAAGCTATTTCTATCCACGACAAAGTATACACAACAGCTCCTATCAGCTAACTCCATTCATCTATACCTCTAGCCAACTTACAAAGTCGTCCAGTCATTCTAATAAACACCTTATAGAGGTATAAATAGAGGTGATTGTAGCGGCAGTAGAGTTGGTGAAGGTGATTTGTAGGTGGGTGACAATGGATCAATTGGAAGAGCTGTGATTGGTTGACAATGCCAACGTTCCTGATACGATTTGCTTTGCACGTGCAAGGGTCAAGGTTACGGCTGAAATATATAAATATATATTTCTAGGTAGGTAGGTAAATAACTTATTATGTGTAAGTATCGATGTAGGTACCTATATAAATAAAAAAATAACGCTGGACTTTTCACACAGCAACATCTAGCCCCAAAGTAAGCAGAGCTTGTGTTATGGGTACTAGATGACTGATAAACTACTTACATACTTTTTTGTTTGTAAATACATACATTTTATACATAAAAACACCCAGACCCGGGACAAATATCTGTAGGTCATACAAACATTTGTCCCGCAGCGGGGATCGAACCCGCAACCTTCTGCGTCGCAGGCGGACCTTCGCGCGCCACAGAGGTCATCCTACCTATATGATGACACAGGTTGCCCAAAAACCTCTCCTTACAACGTACTTATCACCTATTATACAATTCAAAGCTTGAAAGTCAGCAAGGTAATTCCCAATTTCGAACTACCTACCTTCTGAACCAGTTTTGAGTAAAAATGGCGTGGGTTTCTATAGCACGTAAGGGGAATTACCCTTGACCAATAACTAAATTTTTAATACTTAGTTACAAGGTAGGATAGGTATTCAACAAGGATAAACTTTCCTCACAAAAAGTGTTGAAGTTAATATTATACAGGGTGTAAAAAGACTGCTACCGAAAACCGAGGGATTGCAATCAGACCATGATTCTGAACATATTTATCGAAAAAAAACTCAAAATAATTTTTGACTTAGCTACGTCATTTTATTTTATTTTCTAGTTTTTTGCTACTAGTACAACATAATAAGACCATACCTACCTAATCATTTCATTTATAAAAGAAAAAACAATTAAAACTCAAAATCCAGCAATCTACGTATAAAAACGCGCCCAGTACATACGCAAACAGTGATCTTCAAACGCTGTTTTCTCCGGATATAACGATTTTTTCGGAAAATCCTTTTGGATTTGGTTGTGTTTTGGGATGCTGTACCTACCCCTTTCGGCTTCGGTAGACGTCTTTTTACACCCTGTATAGAATAAAAATTCAAAACAAATCTGTTAGTATTCCTGTTCTTTTTTTCGTTCGTTTGATGAATATTCGGATGTTTCTTATTCAAATTTGCGTTACGTTTTAATTTTTAACTGAATCATTTCTCTCTTAAGCCATGTGTTCACTGAGAAACATAAGTAAAAACCTCATTGATATATTTTCACAGAATGCGGGAGTATACCTAGTGAATGTAAATAGTTTGTCTAAGTTGATAGGTAGGTGATGAGTATGAATGTGGATGGATATTACCGGTAGGGGTAGGCCTAAGAAAAGATGGATGGACTGTGTGAATACGGATATGTTAGTGAAATGAGTGAGTTCTGATGTGACGGGTGATAGAGGGAAATGGAAGAGAGAAACATGTTGTGCCGACACCACTTAAGTGGGATAACGGCAGGAAGAAGATAGGTAGATGTGTTTGTTAAGTTTCTAAGTACTAACATACTTATGTATTAATGTTAATATTTTACGTCCGAAAAGAGAAAACTGTTAGTAATTTGTTAACAAACCTACCATCTTCCTACCATCTGTTAAATTAATTTGCACACCGATATGTTTCGGTAAAGCATCTTGTTACAATATTTCAAACTTTTGCTGGCAACCATACTTTTTGGTTAGCAACTCGACGAGAGAAGCTAATGACAATGACAGCGTGTGACGTGAGTTCGGGCGGCGGGTGATTGGAGATTATTATGAAAGTAATTGATAAAACATTGGAATTAAACATTGTAAGAAAGCTAAGAGTTAATACTTTTCATCTTGCATGCAAGTGTAACCGACACAATTTTTTGAGCAAACAAATAATCTTTGTTCTTTTTTTTTAATAACCTGTTATGTCCCACTGCTGGGCAAAGGTCTCCCCCAAAATTTTCCACTGGCCTCTATCTTTGGCGATCTCCCACCACTCCCTCGCAAACCCGTCGAAATCGTCTCGCCAACGCCTTTTCGGCCGGCCTCGTCTTCGCCTTCCGTTCTCGGGCACCAACTCTTCATTGTTCTTATTTTTGTTAAATTCAAGTTTACAATAAAACTTATTCTTATTCTAAAAGTATTAATCTAAGTATTAAAATTATTATTCATTAAATAAAAAAAATTAAAATACTTAATGAAATCTAGTGTCAACGATACAACTTCAAAAAATAAGAATTTTGTCTATTTCCTTTTTAATAATTTTAGATATGAACATAAAAGAGCCTTGTCACGGAACCGTTCTTAGGTGAAAAGGTCTAGGTACCTATAGCGCGACGCTCGTCGGCACGTTCTATGGGCGATCGTCCGAAAAATCGCATCGGGCAAATGCACCTAAAGATTTATTTCTTGTGCTTTCTCGAATGCACTCTTTTTGGTTTTTCTTTTCCAAGTTCTCACTGAGATGACGTTACGTTACGCCCTAAAGCTAATTTGTTTCGTCTATTTTCAAAACTAATTAGCGCACATTGTTTGTTGGAACCAAACTAAACGGCATGTCATCTTGTTAGCTTCGCACAGTTAAATTATTAAGGGTAGGTTAGATTGTAACCGACTTTAAAAAAAGAGGAAGTTTCATGTACCTACGGCTGTACTTATCACAGATAAAATAATACGGTATCTATGTTTTTTATCTCAGATATGAACCAATTCTTGTTTGTTTAAAAAATATTCTCCCGTAAAACATAAAAAAATCTCGTCCTCGCCTCGCTTGTAATTTTTCAACATTGAATTAGATTTTCAGCTGCAATGCAGTTTGAAAAGGCCTTCCATCTCTCCAGTGATTTATTAGAGCGCTGCAATACACTTACAGTACGCACAACCGATCTTTAGCTCTCTGAAGCTAGGTGCACTAAACGATTGCGCAGGTTGGCGCGAGTAGGCGAGATAGGACAATGCAAGTTTTGTTGTGTTACTATCACTGGTTATTTATTTTCTATACTCGTATATTGCGAACATAGGCTCAACATCACACCAAGCTTGTTCATAAAGATAGATTCGCTTCCCGCCTTCTCAGCCGTGACATCCATCTGACACTGACATTACTCATGTCACTATGACATTACTGTTCAAGTGTGTGAGACTATGAATCATAGATTTAGCATGGTACCTTTTTGGTACACCTATATATGTGCTATGAATGGTATTCTACTGACAGGATAGAATACAAACACTACAAGCACAAAAAACTCAAAAAGCCCAAAAAACTCCGTCACCAGAGTTGGCCACTGACTAATACAAACTTGAACGCAAAATCATCTTCAAAATTTACTAATCATTGGTCAAATGAGAATGAGACCAATGAGAACCAAGTATTCCAAGTTAAATCGACTTGTCAATGTGAAAAGCGTTCGAGAAACCGGCCGTTAGCCTACTTTTAAGAGTTTCTTGGAGGCTGATGATGATGCTACCACAGCAAGGCATCTTCATCTTGTCGAATTCGTTAACTGAATAAAGTGTGCAGTAAAGAGGTTTAAAGTGCATCTCAAAGAGGTTCCTTTCGTGCACCCGACCTTTTTGGTTCTACAACATGCCAGTTTCCTCACGATCTATTCTTTAATCGTTTAAAAAGTAAAGTTTTTCCAAAACTCTAGTTTATAAACGCCAAACACCACACAGGCTCAAGCATAGAGAAAGATAGCATTAAGCCAGACAAATGTTTGTATGACCTACAGATATTTGTCTCGGGTCTGGCTGTTTCTATGTATGTATGTATTTACCAACAAAAAGTATATATTAAGTAGTATATCAGTTATCTGGTTCCCATAGTTCAAGCTTTGCTTAGTTTGGGCACGTTTGGGGCTAGATGATGCTGTGTAAAAATGTCCAGAATTATATTATAAAAAAAAAAACTAATAAACCTGTGTGGCTTAAACCCACGTGTGATTGAGTTATTCTTAGCCTTAATGCTACCATTTGCATTAGCTATGCTTTAAGTCGTAGAGAAAAGATTCTTAAAAGTGTAACTGCCTACAAGTTAGGTATTATCCGATCTTGGGTTAAGAGTAACAGTCTCGACACACACAGAACTCGAATTTTGACGGTGAGTTTGAATCATTTTATACATTTTCTTAGACAATGCAAGATGCATTTGTCACTACGTACTAATACTAATAAAATTTGGTAAATAGTTTTTTGAAGTAAAAAAAAATTTGAAGACAAGTTACACACGAAAATTTATTTATTTATTTATAGGTAAAAATACACCTACTTACATTTTTGCAATTAGTAATACTTAACGTTTCCTAATAAGTAATCAAAGCTGATTGGATGATCAATCGCTATGATCACGTGATCACGTTTCAATGATATTTTGATTTGCATGTTTTCTAACATCTTCTCCAGGCGCGGTCCCAGGGGGGGGAGGTCACAGGGGACATGACCCCCCAAAAATCGAAAAATCTAAAAATTTCCAAAAAAAAATGTAAAGAAGATAGATTAATGACCCCCCTAAAATTTCAAGCTGCGACCGCGCCTGGGGCCGTATTCCCGTTCTTATTTTCGTTCGTTTGATGAATATTCGAATGTTTTTTACTACGATTTCTGACTTCAAGGGCCAATTTTTTGGTTTGGAATGTCCTAGGTTAGGACCGTGTTTTAACGTTGATCTTATCGACTGAATACAATGTAACTCATAGTAAGAAGCATCCGAATATTTATCAAACGATCGAAAAAACTAACGCGAATAACCCCCCTGATCTTCTCATTGAAGTATCAATGGACCCACTGAGTCTGCTGGGTACAATGACAACACAGGGAATCCCTGAAGGTTAGAATTAAGCCCTAGTCTCTAATAAAACGTGTACCTATTGAAGATGGCCGCGATGAGTTCAACATTGTTTAATACTATTTTGTTACTAGCGCTTCGCTGTTTCCCGCGGTCCAGTCAAAGTCAAAGTCAAAAAGCATTTATTCAGTAGGACCGCTGGGATCACTTTCAAACGTCTTACAACTAGGTGATTCTACTCCTGTTCCTTCGCGACCAATGTCTCTCGAGAATACCTACTTTACTATAAAAAGTAGCCTAATGTGTTCTAGAGTACAGGTAATCTATCTCTGTGCCTTTCATCCAAATCCATACGGTACCTAATTTTTGCGTGAAAGAGAAACAAACATCCACATAACTAAGTATTAACTATCCTCACAACATTACGCGGGATTTTAATACGTAAAACCTTTGAACCAAATTGTTTTTTTAAAGATAGAGTGAGAGTGACTGACTCTGTTGTTTCTGCCCACCTCTAGGCGCGTGATAAAAAAAAAACTGTGATATTTACGGCCACTTTACACATTCGCCGAACTATTCGCCGATTAACTAAGTACTTATTATGTAGATAGACGATGACAGGCGAATACTTACAGGTGATGAGAAACTCTACACGTTCGTGACCGTCGGCATTCGTCTATCATCGGCAAATATGTAGAGGGCCCATTTTATGTTGACATAAGTCGTATCTTGAGAACTATGGCTTAATACAAAAACATGTAGGTAGGTATTAGTAGGTTATTTATTGGTCACGATTAACGATTATTTCAAAAACGTGAGGGTGTGGGTAGAGCTGTTGATTAGGTACCTACTGAGTTATATTATTACACTATACTTACATTATGTATACACCGCTATTTTGTAACTACAAAAAAATGTAAGCGCAGTTGCAGGAGATACAGAAAATGATAATGATCGGCGACCTCTGTGGCGCAGTGGGCGAAGGTCCGCCTGCGATGCAAAAGGTTGCGGGCTCGATCCCCGCCGCGGGACAAATGTTTGTACGACCTACAGATATTTGTCTCGGGTCTGGGTGTTTCTATGTATAACAAGTATGTATTTACAAACAAAAAAGTATATAAGTAGTTTATCAGTCATTCTAGTACTCATAACACAAGCTCTGCTTACTTTGGGGCTAGATGATGCTGTGTGAAAAGTCCAGTATTATTTATTTATTATTTATTTATCTATCACAAAGTTATGGATGATTATAGTCAACCAAAAAACTAAATTTTCTCCTCCGTACCAAGTAGGTACCAATTATTTTTTTATTATAATTTTTTTAACCTTCACCAACTTTTTCAACCTAAACCGACTTTTTTTGTCGAAATCAAAATATGAAATCTTCAGCTTATTCTGTGCTATGTCACAATATTATTGTTATAAATAATCGTGTTAAAAGTGCCAAAGGATAAAAGATTGGTTGGCGCCAAAATCTTGCGTAACGTTTCACAACGTCTTTTATATCAACACTCAGAGAATCAGTAGTATCGCTTTTATTTATAAGTATTATTATGACTACATATATTATTTCATTTCTGAGTTGGTTAGTAGAGCATAGCCGGTCAAAATCTCAAATTATAACCCCATTCAATTTCAAAGTTTATTGGTATAAATATCTTATGAACTAGCCCTATAACCCCATTGATGCTGTGTGAAAAGTTCAGCATTATTTATTTATTATTATTGGTTGCATTTTTTAGGATGAAAAAAAACTTAAATTAATAATAAAAAATGTAAAGCGTGAGGTTACTAGTCTGTGCAAAATAAGTTTCAAAATCTACGCAACTTATTATTGTTGAGTATTAGCATACTTATTTGGTAGAGTGATTAGGTACCTACATTATACATAATATAGGGTCTTTCATTTTATACTAACTTAATTCAAAAAATAAATTAAAAAATATGTAATGATTTTTTTATGTTTTGTTATGAAAATCCCGAGAAAATCGATAAAGACTATCCTTTCAATTGATTGTTGCTTTTTGTTTAACTTAGTCTATTCGTGATGTAGCTGCGCTGCGATTGGTGGAACGTCGGCTCTCCTTGAAAATCATTATGCAACAATTCTAAAAAATCAATAAATGATAAATTTTGAAGTGAAAACTTGAATGGGCATAGTATTTAAATTGATACTGTCAAACGTCTATTTACAACCCAAAAATGAGGCCCTGTCAGTTTGTGTAGTTTAAAATGAAAGACCCTATATTATTGAGCTATCTATAAATCGTTTCTAACGATCCTTAGATAGCTTGACTAATTGATTTTGTAAATATATGTAAACTAACTGCGCTCCCGCGTTGTGACCCGCGGTCCCTCGGGATTTTAACATTTTTTCGGGATAAAAAGTAGCCTATGTCCTTCCCTGGGATACAACCTTTAACTATGCCAAATTTCAGCTTAATCTGTTCAGCGGTTTGGGCGTGAAAGCGTTACAAACAGACAGACAGACAGACAGACAGAGTTACTTTCACATTTATAATATTAAGTATGGATATGTAGTAGCTTAGTTTCTGTAAATAAACTTCTTATTTCGGTAGTGTAATATGTGGTGCAATTTGAAAAATATTCTGTATATAGAAGTTGTACTACTGTAAACTGATAATGTGGTCGCAGTAATTACTACATAAACCTCTTAATTAAATTAAAAGTAACATGTTTTTGAGTAGGTACCTAAAGTCTTGTTTATGGCACATATTAGCTACCTGCTGACAGATATAAACATAAGTATAAAAACTTAAGAAATACCAAATATGTAATGTTATTCCCCGACACCACTGACCAACTTTTAGGTTCAATTTTAAAAGGTAAGTACCTATGTACTTACCTTTTATTATAGATATTTCCCAGTGTGTCAGATTTATTTTAATCGTAGTGGGCACACTAGATAGGTCTTTCTATAAGCGTTCGTTATTTTTCAATATGAAAGCAATTTTGACAGATTGAGATTTTTGTGTATAGCCGTTGGGTGCAGGCTGCACAAGATCGATCGTTGTGGAAATCGATGGGGGAGGCCAATGTTCAACAGTGGACGTCATTTGGCTGAGATGATGATGAAAATGAAAAAAATATAGGTACATAAATAAATGAAATACCTATACCTAATACAGACGTTTGAAAATAACATTGTACACGATCTTATAGGTACTTAGATTTTTATCGAGTGTTTCATATAAAAAAAGTAATTAAACTAAAAAACTGACTTCTTATAAAAAAGCTATCCCAGCCGCCAAGGTTCAAGGACTGCTGCTGGCCATTTAAGCCATATAATAGGTATAACAAATTTACTCATTGTATGTTTTGATCTCGTGTGTAAACACGTGCCGTTTCTTTTAGTTACGTCAATTATTCAGTTTTCGACAAATCCGCGAAATTAAAACAAAAACCAGTTCTCTTATAGTTTTTGGTTCAGTTTTGCCGAATGCGACCGACGTAAATACTTACTTATACAGGGTGTAAAAAGACTGCTACCGAAAACTGAGGGATTGCAATCAGACCATGATTCTGAACATATTTATCGAAAAAAAACTCAAAATTTTTTTGACATAGCTACGTCAATTTATTTTATTTTCTACTTTTTTGCTACTTGTACAACATAATCAGACCATACCTACCTAATCATTTCATTTATAAAAGAAAAAAACAATTAAAACTCAAAATCCAGCAATCTACGTATAAAAACGCGCCCAGTACATACGCAAACAGTGATCTTCAAACGCTGTTTTCTCCGGATATAATGTTTTTTTCGGAAAATCCTTTTGTATTTGGTTGTGTTTTGGGATGCTGTACCTACCCCTTTCGGCTTCGGTAGACGCCTTTTTACACCCTGTATCTAAAGTACTTAATTACTTATGTTTTTACCAAAAATAATAACTATTCAAAAGTATTTTGGTCGTTATCTTATCACATCAAAGAAAAAATATGCAAAAAATTACAATTTTCTAAAAAAAAAATATGTCTTTTTTTTATGTGTTTTTGGTGACGGCGGCTTTCTGTCATGGCTTAGCTACTTTTCGTAGTACTTATAAAATAGCAATAAATTCTGTGGTCACGAAATTATAGCTATGAACCTAACTGAATAGGTTAATAAAATATGGCCTTATCTGATGATATTTCGAGAATGAGATGAAATACTCTTCATCGAAATCTAAATAACTTAATTATCACCACAAATGGTATCCTTAACAGAACAATGCTATTACAATTCGTATAAAATTAATATTACCTACCTACTTGTTAATGCCAAGCCTTGTAATTGCAAAATATTATTGCCCTGTTTCAAAATGGCGTACTATCTTTATTTAAATAATTTTATTGTCTAGCCATAAACAGCTACTAAAGCAACACAACGACACAATGAGAGCTATGAATATGTAGACACACAGACTTATTAATATTAAGATTATTTTTAAGTTCACTTTAAAACAAAAGGGAAGAAAATTGCTTAGTTGAACGTAAACGGCAAAACTTCTAGTAAATAAGTAGTAGATACCCGAACAGACAGAAGGACAACGAAGTGAGTAAAGGTTCCATTTTTTTCCTTTTGAAATACGGAACCCTAAAAACTACTGGATATTCCAGAGAGCATCATCTAGTCTACCTACTAGATTCACACTTATATAATCAGATCTTTTATTCTTTGATGATAAAATATCATCCAAGTACATTTAGCTGTCACGTTGATAAGAGATTTTTTTGTGATAAACAACTTTAAGATTCGTTACGTCAATGATAAAATGATTTGTTTTAATGCATATAATAGCATTATGCATATGACAGTCGGTTTATCTAAATGATTCTTACATTCACCTGTCAATTTAGCTTTTAAAAATGTTTTTTTCTTGTCACTCTAGTTTAAATTAAAAGAGATGGCAACAATAATAATTTGAGCTATGGTAAGGGCAAGGCTCTACTCAAAAACCTTCTTCACTAAAGTTAAAAAGCATTTATTCGGTAGGGCTATAAGTTGATCACTTAAAATCGTCTTAATCGTCTTAAAATGATAGACGATTCTAGTCTAATTCTTCAGTAACGATTGAAAAATCAGTTTGTGCTGCGGTTCTTAGCCCTAGGAGCCGTTGTAGAGTCAGAGCATAAAGGTAGAGCACTAAGACCTGTAGATATATTTTAGGTTTACGACAGGCCCCGAAGGATCCCCCTCGATGGATTCCAATCTTGTCGCGATGGGGGGCTAAGTAGCTGTGGCACACGGTGAAGCTAAAAGGAATCCCAGGCGGGGACGCCCTAGATGCGTCAGAGGAGTGCGGGGGACGGAGTTGTCTGTCCCCTTTAGCCAGGAGGGGTCGCGGGAGAGGAGGCAGTTCGTTGCCGCTCGACCTATCTCCCGCGACCAAACGGTGGCGCAACGTTGCAGTGGGGCCGCAGTGGAAGAGGAGTGTCGGTGTTTCGTTGCCGTTCTCCCTGTCCTCTGCGTCCATTTTCGCGGCTTCTCCACGCGTGCTCTCAGTGGACGAAGGTGCTGAGGGAGTAAAGAGCTTTGGTAGTGAGTAGTGGACGCTAGGTGTGGGGGCACCTTCGTCCGCCTTGCACTACTCAACACGACGCGGGGCCCACTGCCGGAGGGGGACTGGATGAAAAGGCTCTGCTGGTTTCCCAGACCCCCTCCATTTCTTTGGAAGGAAGTTTATCAGACAGCAGAGAAGGGCCTTCAAAAGGTAATCAACTGGCTTAACATAAATCTACTAACTTTAAATACGCAAAAAACCAATTATATAGCTTTTTCAATATTAAATTCCCTTCAACCAAATCCAGATCTAAAAATAACTGCTCATTTTTGTAAAGAAATAAATATGAACGCATGCAACTGTCAAGTTTTAGAAAGAGTAAATTCCACGAAATATCTGGGCATAATGATAGACAAAAACCTATCTTGGAACGCTCAAATAGACTTAATCTCAAATCGAGTTAGGAAACTAATCTGGGTTATTAAATATCTTCGTAATATTGCAGATAAAAACCTTCTCAATTATATCTACATAACCCTAGCTCAGTCTGTTGTTTTGTACTGTATTGCAATTTGGGGTGGCACTTTTAAAACTAAATTTATAAGTATAGAAAGAGCTCAGAGGCACATTCTTAAAATAATGCTGCGCAAGAATAGAAGGACGTCTACTAGAAAACTTTACAGCGAAGCAAATGTTTTGACAGTCAGACAGCTGTATATTCTCCAATGTACCCTTAAAGTGCACAAAAGCTTAGTCTTAGACCCTAGATTAGTAACCAGTAGACGAAACAAACGCTCGGTAATTAAGATTAAACCTCCTCGAACGTCATTTGCTTTTAAACAATTTGATGCTCAATCCAAAAATATATACAATAAAGTAAACGGAGAAATGAATATTTACAACAAATCATACACGCAAACTAAAAGAATCATATCAACCTGGATAAAATCACTAACCTACCAACAGACTGAGGATCTTTTGGTGTTTGATAGTTGACGATGTTGTCAAACACCAGGCACCGGAGATTTTCTGACTGTTTTTACCTAATTTATTTGTTATATAATTATATTTATGATAAAATAATAAATTACAGAAACTAACTTACCTACCTTCAACATTTACAGAATCAGTTTGATATTCACTAAATACTTGATTCGTAACATTAAAATATATATATGTATATATATATATATATATAATATTTACCTAGTACCTACTTAAATAATATTAAAAAAAAAAAAAAAAAGAGAACCTACACTAGTGAATAAAATAATACCTTTTAGTATAACTAACTTTAATATTTAACATAACATATAAAATAACCTAATGTCATGAATCTGGAACGTTCAATAGTGGAACGTAAAAATAAAATAAACATAGCAATCGAAATTACCTGTTTACGCTAAATGAGGGTAGGTACCAACTTAATACTCACCTTCTTTCCGAGCTCCTTAACGTTGTGTTATGGCAAACTGACTCCCGCTACATACAGATACGGGTCATTTAGGCGTACACACAATAATCAAGTTGTGACAAATAAGTCTGTTCAGCTAAACAAAGATCTCGACTTTATTTTGTTTCGACTCGGCAAGTCTTTTGTTTGAAATTACAACAAACGGTGTTTTTAGTTTTACTACAAAACTCAGCTTCTAACAAAATAGTAGATCATAAATATATAAACGATCAACATAAACTTGCAAAATGTACCTGTACCTATGTTTTTATTATACTCGCATTATATACGCTACATTAACAAGTTATGAGTTCAATTTCTCAATATTCTCCATCATCTGACCTACCATGTCATTCATCGAATTCTCTTATTCTGGATACCTACCTTACCTACCTAACCAAAAAAAATAAATAATAATAATAATAATAAAAAAAAAATATTTTTAGTTATATTTGACTATGTATCTATGTATTGGTTTATCTAACTACTACTCATAGTATTATTTTTATTATCTTATTATTTTATTTATTATTTTGTTTACTCGTATATTTTACCTACTTTTCTTATATTTTATCAATTATATTGTATACATACTTATATACCTACTAGTGAAACTTAAGTTTTTGTTTAGATTTACCTACCTTAAATTCAAGTGCTCCCCAAGACCACAGAAAAGAGGGGACTCTTCTAACACAGGTTATCTAACTTAAAAGAAGAGATCCCAACCCATTTAATTGTACCACTTGGTTTTATTGAATAAAAGATTTTTGATTTTTGATTTTTTTTGATTTGATTTCAGGCGACGCCGAAATGCCGCTGGGTCGTTTGGTGGGTATACCAGGAGCTTCACTCTCGTAAAGTCCCACATACCCCTCTCGCCTCCCAGCAAAGGGGATGCGTAACGCATTTTCCCCAGCGCTAAGCGGGCTTGACTCTACTAGTAGAGATCTCAAAACTTTTTTACAGTCATGGCAACCAATTTTACATGAAATGTTTTTGGTGTGATTGTATGTGCTCCTCTGAAAAGACTTGTGGTCTATCTCATAAACGCTTAGATCAGACTTGATAATATTCCTACAAAATCCGACTATTACGTGGCGCGCACTCTATTTCGTTGCAAAAAAGTTCGTAGCTTGGAAGTAATAATAAACCTAGCGATTATTCTAAGACCGGGTATCGTACGGACTCAGTGACGTGAAACGGAAAAGCCAACAGTAAAATTACCTTTCCATTGGTTTACGTATCTTGATTTAAATATTCTAGTTGAGAGTTCATTGAACTGTTCTTCATTCAAAAATATTTTTTAAATGAAGAACAATTAAATACTGAAGGATTTTGCCATTATGCAAAATAAATCTTGTTCAGAAAAAAGTCGCATTCTCAGTCAATTTATTATTATTACCTACTAGGTTTTACGTACGGTCAACCACTGACTCAAGTAGAGATTCATAAATATTTTTAAGAAATGGAAAAGATAAAACATAATGCTGCTTATTACATACACGTTAAACCTTAGTTGAACCCCATGTTGACACATCGCCTCTTTGCGAGAAAAATGTGTTATCTCGAAAACTGCAATTTTACAGGAAGCTATTTTTAAACTTTTAAACAGTTATATAAAGCAAATTAATGTTTTTTTAAGTTACATCTATGACAAATTAAATGAACTATATATTTAACTATAAAATAATGCAAAAAAGAATACTATAATTTAAAAGATTTTGGAGAAAATAAGCAATAAAAAAAAAGGAGGATATTATGTCATGTTTTTCCTGAAAATATATAAAAAAGACGGTGTAACAAATTAAGTTGTCACATTGTAGATGATATTTTATTTTTATTTTGTGCTGAATTGTAATGATGTAGTTCGTAATTATATAATAATAACACATTGTTGAAAATAGAAACATTTATTACACCAATGAAATAGTTGTAGCTAAACAGTGGTTACTTTGGACATAATTATTACTAATCAACAGTTAACAATCAACCTATATTGATTATTACCATTTTCTTCTCACTATAGTGTTTTTCCTCCTTACATACAATCAACCTCATAATAAAATAATCGAAATCAACTAAGTAATCAGAATTTTTGCACAATTAGGTGCATAATCTAGAAAGTATAAGTTTTTCAAGATTTTATTAGTTTTTGTTGATTTATATGATTTTCCGCAGTTTCTTAGTTGCTTTGCAATATTTTTTTCCAATATCATTTTCTTCTTAGCCTTTTTTCCCCTTTTTTTGTTGGAGTTTTAGCTGGTTGATTTGACTCCATTTAAGTGGTGTTAATATTTTCAACGGCAAGCGGTTCATTTTCTGTTATTAGCAGGTCGTGTGTGGTATTAAATATAGTTTCTTGCTCGTATGTTGGGTCACATTCAAATCTATGGTATTTACTGTTGTATGTACTGTTGTATGTACAGTAGCTGCACTAGAATTAAAAACGTCTTTTCATTGGAAAGTCGTTGCTGGTATAGACGTCATTTTCGTCGTCAGATTCTGAAGACCTTCTGCGTGCTGGTTTCATAACTTCATAGTTTGGGTCTTTTACGGAATCATCACTATCTAGAAAAACGAAAAAAATGCTATCAAACTTTTAAGTATCTTAAGTTCTTAAATAATATTAGATACAGCTATCGATTACATTAATATGAGTTTTATTAAAATCTTAATGAACTACTGCTACTAGAGGAACTACTGCTGCTATTACTAGTTGATTCACAACGGCGACGAGTGGCCATTATTGAGTCTTCTTTGTCTAAAAAATATAAAAATGATATACTTCCATATAATTAAACAAACATTACTCAACTAAAATTACATTAACTAACAATGTTATAATAATAATGTTACTTACCCATGGCAACTGTTGTAGCGCTGGAACCAGTAACTTCCTCAGTTTGGTAGGTTTAATTTTTTTCATTCATGTTAACACCACGCAAATGAAGTCAAATCAACCAGCTAAAACTTCAACAAAAAAAGGGAAAAAGGCCAAGTTTCCATTTGAGACATAATATTATGAAATTGCCTTGTTCTCGGTCATTATTTTTTGTTGCCAATAGAACTAAGTATTTTGACTGCGACCCCATCTGAAAAAATAAGTATTATTAGTAGTTTGTTTTTGTGATTACAACGTGATAAATCGTTATGAATTGCATTGAAATAAAAAAAATATCAGTAAAAACGGAACAACAACAAATAACTAGAACTCATTTCTTGCATTTAAAAACCATTCATCATCAACAATGTTACACCTTAAGATATCACAATTCAAAAATGTTATTATTTCAACAACAACGTGATATTAGATTTTATAAAAATTAGCATTCGATAAATTTTTTCAAGAAAACCGAGTTATATACACTTTATCACATTATAAAATAAAAAAAATATCATAGAATTAATACATACCTTTGCATTATAACTGTGGTATACTCGTGATGTCAAGTTTTTGCAGAAAAGCAAGAGCTTCTTACCCTTGGCGCTAAAAGTGACAACTAACTTGACACATTGTTGAAAACAGAGTACTATTTGAATGAGACAACGTGACAACGCAATGTACCACTGTGGTGTCGTCCTTTTCTCTCATAGTTTCGCTGTCTCTCACTCAATAAATACCGCGTTTTTACAGAAAATAAAGTTGAATGCGGCGGTTTTGATTATCAAATAAAAAAATATACGCATTTTTCGAGATAACACGTTTTTCTCGCAAAGAGGCGACATGTCAAAAAGAAACTATTACCACAAAAAAGCGTTCTATGTACGAGTATTTAAAGATCGTTTTTCTAGGGACAGTTAGACTTAGTCTAAACACGGTTCATTTTCTTGTAATAAGACGGACTGTGTTTATGAAACTATATTGAAATTTTTTGTCTTTTTTTGTCGTCTGCATCCCAAACCACGTTTTTTCTACCCCACTCTCCTCTCACTCATATTCATTCATCAATTCACTCCTTCCACATTCAAAATTATCATCCTACAAAACAACCACTTTTTCGTCCTTTCTCTAATTGCATACTGCACTATTATTCATAGCTTATTTAGTTTTTTACGTTAACTGTACAAACACGAGACGTGAGCTCGCAAAAAGTCTCGTGTGTGCATCCTTTAAGATGCGGGCCGGTGATACCGGTATGGTCATTTACTGTCTACCATTCGCGACAAGTGATCGCGCGATACTTATTTTAAATTTCGAATGTGTTCGTAGTTAAAAATTTTTTTCTCAAATAATTTTTGTTCGATATTTGAAAGTGACAATGGTGTTACAGTGAAATTGAAAGGATTGTTTTGATATTTTTTTTGTGAGTATTTTTTACGTTTTGTTTTGGGTATTAATTAATTCAGTATAATTAATGTTTATTTTGGGGATTATTATGATAAGTATTTTTTAATATTTATTTTATCTAACTGGTAAAATAACAAAACAGATTAAACAGAGTAAATACCTATCTAATAATGAAATAAAATTTAAATTAAAACATAATACAACTTATTGCTTTAACAAATTAATCTACTATTTTTTCCACTAATGTAGGTACTTACAAGTAGGATATTTATTTATCTACTAAGTATCTAAGTACTAAAACAAACTATATTTGAAAACTCCAATACTACTTATTCTTTACTACCCAGTCCTTTAAAATATCAAAATTAAAATATGGTTCCTAATAAGTAATTTTAACTAAGTCGCTACCTTTATTATATATCGTAAATACACGTCCTACATTCCAATACTCGTATATCACAAAATCAATTAAACTCAAACCAAAACAAAAAAAAAAAAAATTGAATATGGAATGGATCATGTCGCCGTCACTGCGCTAATCTCGGTATTGCGTGATACGCCCATAATTCATTTACAGGGACAAAAGCGTGCTTTAATCCGTGACAACTTGCAGAATATAGGGATTTTGTGGAGTTTCACGTAAACATTGACAACGTCGCAATTTTGCTGATGGCTTTTGCAAGGCCACAGGATCCTCATGTAAACAATCACTATTCTGTGCATATACACTGCTGCTATAGCAGTATATAATTATTCATATACTTGTCATGTTGGCCGAATGGGATTGTACCTCGACTTTTAATCCGAAGGTCGTGTTGAATCCCGGCAGTGTATCAATGGATTTTGCGTTTCGTGAAATTCTGGAAAGTATGGAATACTAACTTCTGCAAAATGTGGGCATGTATCAAATATGGTATTAGGACATGCCTCTGACAACCCCTTTAGACAGTGTTATTTATTATGTGCGTGTATTACCTAATGGATTTTTTGATTTTTTTTTTGTGATAACACCATGAGGAAACCATTTAGGTATGTAAGGCTGAGCTTACGACCTATTACGAAATAATCCATGATATCATTGATAAATAATGATCTAACAAGTAGTAATATATAATGTAAAAATAATTAATTATTTTATTGACATAATTTAAATGATAGTTATCTTTATCTCTGTCTACGACATCGCGCTAAGACTAGTGCACTAGAGTAGACTCTAGTCAGTAGACTGATTAGACTGTAATTATACTTACGTGATGATAAACTTAAATTTCTACATTTCCTCAAAATGTCTCCTTGAAATTCAGGCACCGTGACCGTGACATGGTTCCACCTTTAATAATAAACATTTGCTTGCAGTAACAAATGTTTAAAGTCGTGTTGGCCTAGTCAATTTTGATCTGAAGCTTGTTGGGCACAAGTCTAGACCAATTAACGATTTTAGTAAAATTTTCATTACGGTTTAAACAGTGTAAAAAAGGGTCAAACATTATTTTCCCTTCTATTTATTTGTTTCTAATGTTGGTATTGAATTATATTTTTATAAGCTTATGTTGTCGCCCTGATAGCTTCTTCCTCGTACTCCTACTTAATTCTCCTACTGAACATAAAAACTGTAACTAACAGACCTATAGCATAGGTTGCGAGGAGCGAAGCGACGAGTGGATAGGTGAACAACCACGCACGAGCCGAGCTAAGCGTGCCGCGGTAGCGGCCGGCGAGTGCCAGATCCCCGTGGTTTTTATGCTCAGTAGGAGCATCAGGATATGGGTGTCCCGGTGCTCCTACCAGTAGGAAGATTTAGTAGGAGCACGAGGAAGAAGCGCCCTGATGGGGTTCCAAGAGTTTATTTAATTTTCATGTTGCTAGGAGTTTTCTAATAAACCTAAATTACCAACGATCCTGTACCACGTGTACTTGTAACCGGTCTGCGATTGCCCAACTTCTAAGTCGAAGTCCTTGACCGATTCTAATGTGCACTGAGAGAACTGAATATGGCAGGTCATTTACTTTACTTAAAGTCCGTTTGCATTAGAGGTACAGTAATAATAAGTCGTTTTGATTTGAGGCATTTTGCTTTGTAGGTGTTTTAAATGTGAGTTGTTTTGCGACTAAGTCGTTTCGCGGCGTAGGCATTGTGATCAAAAAGGAATAAAATGAGCTAGACATTAGATCCGACAAAATATGTCGCGTAGACTGGAAGACCCAGTCCAATAGTCTTCGATGGCCTTTCCAACTGTTAAAATTGTTCTGGAAATTCCGATATCGAATACCAACGGCTGCCGACAAATCAAAATATCTACCTTTAGATTCTCACCAGAGGACCTCTGATGCAGCACGAAGACTGCCACTTTGCACTACACTGGGAAAACAAACCTACCATAGAGCATGTAGCCGTATTCAAAATGTTTTACTTGTTTTTCATCGTGTTCTATACTTTACCTAAAATATTTATAAAAAGGAAAGAAAATATTACATATTTCCAGTCACGTGTTCCTTTCGCATGTTAATTCAAGTCAATGGATAAATATTAAAAATAAAATGAAAACGTGATGTATGTAGGTTTGTAGAAGCTAGCTTAGTCGTCTTAAAGATTAGAATCTTTAGATTAGATCAGTGAAAGTGCTGATATAATTTGACATTTCAAATACCTAACGTGATATCTCTCGATGTAAGTATACACGTCACAGATTATAAAATATACAGCCCTGTTACATAACAGCGCCTATTTTCTAATCATCATCATCATCTTCCTGCCCTTTTCCCACATTATGTGGGGTCGGCACAACATGACATGTGTTCTTCTTCCATTCTCCTCTATCAGCCGTCATCTCAACACTCACTCCTTTCTTACTCATGTCATCCTTCACACAATCCATCCATCTTTTCTTTGGCCTACCTCTACTCGTAAATCCATCAACATTTATACCAAGCACTCTCCTAGTTACATGACCTTCCTCTCTTCTCATTACATGCCCATACCATGCTAGCCTGTTGCTCCTCATCTTTTCATTCACTGGCGCCACTTTCACACTTCCTCTTATGTACTCATTCCTTACTCTGTCCATTCGCGTCACTCCACACATCCATGTCAGCATTCGCATCTCAGCCACGTGTACCTTTTGTTCATCCGTCCCTTTTGTTGCCCAACACTCAGACCCATACAATATATCCATCATAGCCTATTTTTTAATCATTATGTAAAATTACAAATTTTAAAACCTGACTGTGACACAAAGGTACGATTTTCTAACTAGATTTTTTCACCCTGTTTCTCTTCCTCTACGTTGTGTCTACACTCAAATGTCATTTTACTCAATTGTGCAGTAAAATTACATTTGAATGAAGACTAATTGATTAAATTTTGATGCAAGTAGGTAGAAAAGGATATTTAAACTATCATTGAAATGGATGCTTTCGTTATAATAGCCTATCTCTACAATAGCTCATAGAGCAAGTAGGACATTATTTTCCATTTCCTAGCAGACTAAGTTCTGAGTGTAGTCAATGACGGAAGCTAGTCAAAATTATGAGTAATTTCATTTTCATCACGATCTGAACGTGGGAGGGTATCCGTTTTGCCTGGTGACGCGGAATTCTATTGTCCTTTAGATTTCACTCTACTTGCTCCGATTGGGACTTAAGATTAATATCAAGAATTTATCAATTTCGTGAAAATATATAGGCAAGAGAAATTGTAACTAAACCGTAAAATTAAAAACATTGATTATAAAATAACTTCACTTAGGTAAAAAATAGTTTAGTACAAGTTTGTGTCAATTTTTTCACCAGAAGAACATTAAAAAAAAATAACAAAGAAAAATGATGCAAATCTTCTATACTTATACCTACTTACCTTTTTATAGGATCGTGGTTAGGTAAAATATTATGTTACTTACGTCTGATTCTGAAACTTTGACAGAAATTGCATTTAATGTCAAAATTCGCAATTGCAAGCGAGTTCATTTAGCAAGTGAATTATTTTCCACACACGTCATCTTCTCATCTTGACAGATGATCAATAGGAATTAGATACTCAACATTTTTCTTAGAACATTGACGTCAAATGTCTTGGGAATTAACCAACTAACAAATAAGGTAAATTTTATTTTATCGTTCTTTAACATTTTTCAAAATTATTATGAGTACCTACCTAAGACGTTAAGACCGCGAAGTTTAAATTTATGATGACCGACTAATAACAAATTTAATATTTTATTTATTTACACATTAGTCACAAAGAAACTTTAGATATTTTGAAAAAATGTGAGCTTCATCAAAATTAAATAGACACTTAGAAGCCTTCAAAGGATCTGGAATGAGTACATAAAAGATCTGAGAGAATCTACCGCGTCTGTTTGTTTTTACGTCGTATTCCTAAGTCTCTCCTAAGATAATACCTACGTCTACCCATCTCAGATCTAGATTTCAGAATAATGTCGCTACTACATCAAGCTATTAAGATTTTAGGTCATTGCTAAGATTACAGCTGGATTATCCGTCATCAGACTTACATCCTGATTTACAAGTAGCCACCACCAGCTCGTGTCAGATTAATTCAGTTCTACTCGTATATAAATCAAATCACATTAATTTTATAATTCTGTAAGAAGAAATATTACTTTTTTTTTTAAATGTCAAATACACAAAATGATACAAAAAAAGTCCATGAGTGTCGTGGAACACTCGGTCGGAACGAAGTTTGCACATTTGACATTTTTCACATTTCCGCACCTTATGCCCACTTTTCGGACTCTGCGAATTTTTTTTATGCCAATTTGTGAAGTTATTAACGAAAAAATACACGTAAATCTGAAGAAAGTACATTTGTGAATTTCAACTACATCTACTTTGTATTTTTACGTAAAACCAATTAGGTCCAATAATGGCGGGGAAATTCCGAAACCGAATTGAGAATTTCCTTATCTTTAAAGTCGGTTAAACTGTTCCCGCTACCGGTGATACCGGATCAATGTACGAGTAGGTACACTACACACATTATTGGCACCTAAATGGTAATTTATTCCAACTATAACATGCCACATAATCTAGCTAGAGAATATCTAGCTCCTCACTTACACCAAGCTTCAACATATAGGTATTCTATATGTTTTTTTGTTTTCCGCTTACACCCAAAACAAGTAATGGGAATAGTTTTATACTAATCTTGCAAAAACCTTGTTAAATGCTTATTAGCATTATCCTTCTTATAATTATAAATCTGACCTTATAACATAAAATCCGTTGAACAGATTTGTACTTAGTTGGTTCATTATTATCATCTCGAATACTTACCTACCACAAAAATAATAAAAATAAAAAAATGTTTTTTTTTTTATAATTTATGATGTGATACGAAGTTAATCAAATTTATTTATTTTTCCACAAAAATTTCACACCTGGCAGGCCACTAAACAAATTTTATTTCATTAAACACTGCTACAAAGTACGAAATCTATTTATTTAAACAAATCTTTATAATATGTTTTGTAAGTTATGTGTGAATGTTACGCCTAGCAACTGATCTAAAGTGCGCTCTACATGTCGAATGCATACTAATCCACCCGGATCTGCTTGGAACAGGATGTGATGTAATGTATTATACCTAGGTACTGTCCTGTTGGTAATGACCTAGAGATCAGTAGATAGATATACCTACACGACTGGGATATTCCCGGTGGATTTTTTTACCGACAAACAGATTCTGGTCTAATAGGTATTTAAAATCTGAAAGCCTAGTTTGTATGTTTTCTATTTAACCTGATTTTTATTAAAAAAAAGAAAGCGACTTCAATGTCGGAGTTAGAGGAAATTACATTTGATTATCAGTCCCTCAGGAATAATAATTTATATTGTATCACCTCAAAAGTAAAATTTTCTATGATGTAAATGTCTGTGGCCTAAATTTTTTTATGCTCAGCAGTGGACGCAGTAGACGGAGATTTTTAGCAAAATATAGACTTAATCGGTCTATTATTTAGCTATTTCGTCCCACACACACAGTTTTAAGCTTCTCTGATTAGAAAACAAACGGTTTTTTGTTTTTTTTTCCTCAAAGGCTTTTGGTTAGATCGAGTTGCCAAACGCATAATAATAATAAATTTAAACGCCTAATAGGTAAACATGAAATTTTAATTAATTATTAATCTATGGTTATTATATGGGTCTGAAATATTTTTATTATTTATAAACTAACTGACACCTACAAATAAGGCGATGATTTCAAACTTTCATCATTTAAGGATGCTCTTAACGTCATTTTTTACAACCAATTATTATTTTATGTTTGTATGATGCTGACGTTATTTCCACACAATATGACATCATAGTAACCGTTACTTTAGAAAATAAATTAATTTGATTCAAGTTTGATTAAAATTTCCAAGTTAGGTACCTAGGTAGTAAGTTCGTGCGAGTTAACAGTCCTTTTCACATAGGGACGGTTCCGTGAAAAGGCTCTTTTATGTTAATTTCAGAAATGATAAAAGGAAATAGACAAAATCCTTCTTTTTTAGGTTGTATCTTTTAGTACTATTACTAGATTTTATTTATTTAAAAAAATTTCATTGTTGTAGGGCGTAAAACGTAAAAATTCTATGTGTCGGGGATACGTTCATACGTGAAAAATACTATTAGAGGCTAACTCTTTTTTTTCAATTCATTTAAGGACATATTCTTTATTGTGATACAAAAGAAAATATTACAATCAGAAAATATCACTTAATTATGTAGGTAAGCCTAATTGGTGACGGAGTTTTTAGGCCGCCTTAAGGCCTCCGTCATGTCTTAACGACTTAAATAGCCGGGACCGACAATTAAACGTGCCCTCTGAAGCACGGAAGCGCTCAGATGTAAATGCCTCTGGCGGTCACCCATCCACTTGCAGGCCGTTTCGAACGTTGCTTAACTTCGACGATCTATCAAGAACGGCTAAGCAAGCACGACCACGTCAAGGCTTATATAATTTATTGCAATCACCCTCATACATGCGATTCTTCTGACGTCAAATATCTTCTTGAAATTAAAAAAAATATTGGAATAGTTACTAGTCGCGACCATTCGAAAGAATGTATGACGTCAAATCAATTATAAGTAACCTATTGAAGAGCCCTGTTGACTAAGTGGGTTTTATCGACAATCCGAAGGTCATGGATTCGAAGTCTTCGCCGAATCGTTCCGTTATTAAAAACATTAAATAAATAATTCATATAACAATGAGTTTTAATCATTGTGAGTTGAAAAGTGTCTAACTTTTGTCATTTTAATTCATTCATTTAAAAGCTGGTGTGTTAATCAGACTCTCCGACTTTTCTGAGCTGATTTGACTCTGTGAGTTGGGCGTCGTCGTTCTACCCTTTGGTGCGCACTTTCATGACTAGAGTAGGTATAGGGTCTTTCTTTAGGAGTAGGTTAGTTTAAAATGAAGTGTAATGATTTTTTTTGTTTTGTTATGAAAATCCCGAGAAAATCGATAAAGACTATCCTTTCAATTGATTGTTGATTTTTGTTTAACTTAGTCCATTCGTGATGTAGCTGCGCTGCGATTGGTGGAACGTCTGTTCTCTTGAAAATCATTATGCGACAACTCAAAAAAATCAATAAATTATAAATTTTGAAGTGAAAACTTAAATGGGCTTAGGAATTAAATTGATACTCATTGCCGGGTACCGGTATTTCCCGAACAGTACAATATGGGTCTTTAAATCAAGAGTAAATAGGTTCCTTCTAGGAAAGCTTGCTCCATCTTAGACCTCACTACTGCTTAACATCAGGCAGAGGGAGGTCAAATGCTGACCTATTTAATTTAAAACAAAAATACGGTCAAAACGTCTATTTATGCAACCCAAAAATGAGGCCCCGTCAGTTTGTGTAGTTTAAAATGAAAGACCCTATATAGGTACTCTATTTTTATTTTAAGAGATAAGTGGTACAAAAAGACAAAAAAGCTCCTTGTTTAATTGATTATTTCCAGTACTTATAACTCCACGCGACCGTAAGTACAATAATTACTCTGAAGTACGGAACCCTCGTCCAGTCGACTGCGCATGCATCTTCATGTTTTTATTTATTTTTTCCTTTGAACTTGTGTAGAGGAATAAAATGGTAGATATAAAAATGTCTGATGTTTGTTACTAAGCGCAATGAAAGCGACTGGACCGTATTAGTTTTAATTATTTTATAACGGGTATTTATCACAGACCTAGGTACTTACCTACCTGTTAAAAAAACTATAGGTACGTGATAACGTTGTCTACACTAATATTATAAAGAGGAAAGATTTGTTTGTTTGTTTGAATTGAATAGGCTCCGAAACTACTGGACTGATTTGAAAAATTATTTCACTACTAGAATCCTACATTATCCCTGATGAACATAGGCTATATTTTATCCCGGGAACATCAGTTTTCTTGAGGGATCGCGGGTAACCGCAACGGACAGCTAGTAAATAATATGAGTAATCATGTCATCGTAGCCCAATTAAGCTGAGAGGATGGTTTAAGTTCTGGGCAAGCCTATTCCATCAAATATATTGTATAATTTTAGGTAGAATTATTCTATTATTTAATCGAATTGAAAATTGGTCCATATTTGTCGGAAATATCGATGAAAATAAAGAAAAAAAAACATACGTAGGTACAGCCGAACATATAACCTCCTCCTTTTTTGAAGTCGGTTAAAAAACAGGTATCATTCATCCATGCAGTCCAAACCTGATACCCTTTTTTAGTAGACCTAAATGTCCTAATCAATACCAACTATAGCTTGGTTATACTACTCTGATGTACAGTTACCCGCGAACTACCATGCATTTCAGATTGATTATGTGCAAATCAGTCTATTAAAAGAAACAGATAAAACATTAATCCATAATGAATTCTATTCATAACATTGTAAGACTTAATTTGCAATGTATTTTGAACAAGAAATTAATTGAATAAACTTCAGGGAATAGTGTAACGGATTTTACGATGAGGTTAACCAGAACATTCTAGAATGTGACCAAGATATTCGGTATTTAAATTTTAAATTGATTCGATATTTAAAATGTCAGAAAAAAACAGATTTTTGGCCTCTATTATACAGGGTGTGAATTTTTTTAATCTTCGTAATTTTTTGTAATCTTCAAACGCTGTTTTCTCCGGATATAATGATTTTTCGGAAAATCCTTTTGGATTTGGTTGTGTGTTGGGATGCTGTACCTACCCTTTCGGCTTCGGTAGACGTCTTTTTACACCCTGTATTCCATCGGTTTATTTTGACCAACATTTATAAAAGCTTTCCCAATTCTACATTAGACCCTAGACTAGACCGTACCGTATAGAGAGGTTTGTTTCACGCAATTATATGCCTTATTAACACAAACAATTATGTCTTTAATTGGTAGAACGTGTCTAATTTTAAATGTTTCTTAATGCATGTGTATTCATGTGATAATTTATTAAAGGTTTAATGTAAGTACACGGAACGGACTAACGAACCGGAAAATGAAAAAAAAACCTGAGCTAAGCGCAAATTAAAACAAAACAGGATAACGACTGCATCTCCAAGGCACGGTAGACAGACATTCTCTCATGCAGTCTCGCACAGTCATAGTCGACCCATCTTGCTGAACGAACAACGTTTTTATATCCGATTCTTGTGTAGGTACAGTCAGCGTGACCAATTGGTAACCCCCCTAACAAGGTGGTTTGTACGGCGGGGACCAGTTGGTGACCGTACCTAAGTATTCAATCTTTTGTCTCTATCTGTGATCACCTCGTCTGAATAAAAAATACATAAATTCGACACCCTTATGGAATAAAATCGTAACTCACTTTTTCCCAATTTTGAGTTTATAATTGAATAAAAACACAAAATATGTTACTTCGTTCAAGCGTCTAACGCTTGTTATGGCAATAATGATATTTACATGATTTGGTCAAGATATCAAATTACCTAACCAAAAATCAGCTCTTTCAACTGTCTCATCAGAAAAGTCTGCTCATTAGTCTCACAAAACAAAAAAATAATTCTTGCATAGTTATTTTTATCTTATCAGCGTAAAGATAGTACATACATCGACAGGCATGTTAGTCATGGTACATCGTAAATATTTATTTAAGTACTGACATGTATTGATATAGAACATTGTGTAAAATTGTAATATTAGCAGAGCTTATTGATGCTTTTTTCCTTGCAGTTTAAGGGACTGTTGAACCACGCATGAGATATTAATTTTAACTTAAGATTCAAACAAATAGAACATACATGATCATATAGAATGAAAACTGGATGTCTAAGACTACTGCCTACTACTGTCAGAGGCGTGTCTAAATACATCTGTTTCTGGGAAATATCAAATAAGAGTCTTGAGCTTTACCATAGCACACTGAAAAGCAGCGCTCTTCAGCTGTTGGAGCAAATGCTGAGGGGTAGCCATATTTTCACCCACTTAAAAATTGATAGATTCAAGTACCTACTTACATATGCAGGGAGGCAATGAGAAAAATGTTTTGTATAATTGAGAACAATGATGAATGTAAAAGGAGTAGATTCACAGTGAGTAACATACAACAAACGAACAAACACGTCATGTTGTGCCGACCCCACTTAGCGTGGAATAAGGGTAGATGAATGTATGATCTTTACTACTTACTACTAGGCAACTGTATAGTATTTTAACGCCCTAGAACTCAGAACATGTGAAAGATACCACTTTCATACTTTGGTCAATGATACTTCAAACATCTTCTACTTTCTCTTTTTTAAGCAAATTACATTATTATCTAAATTAATTATTCGTTTCAAACTAAAAACAACTCAATTACCTCGATATGATTTGAAATTTTAAAGTACAATATAAGTTTCGTTCCTTATTCGTTTTTGATAAGAGAATAGTTCCTTTCTTCTAGGAAGTCTTCTTCAAGGTGGCCATGGCCTTGTGTGAAAGGAAGCGCGATTGGGCATGAAATTAGTCATTGTATTGTCATTTGTGTACCAAAAACCTTCAGTTATATTAGATACGTTCTTGACATTGGTTGGAGTGGGTACTCATAACATAACCAACGCATGGTTTTCAAGAGTATAAGACGTGTATTTTGGTACAAAATCAAACAAACACTCCATTACTGATTTGCGGTTATCAAATTAGAAATCTGACTCTATTGGGATTGTCTACTCTCGACTTTTAATCTGAAGAGATCCAATCTCGACATTGCATCAATAAATTCTTATATTTTTTCATAATACGTACATATTTCAAACGGTGAAGGAAAACATGATGAGGAAACCCGCGACTTAGTCAGCTCCACACGTTGACCTAATCTCTCTTGTGGATGAGGCAGATTAAGCTGAGAGGACAGTTTAGATGCTACCATCTCAAACAATGTCCCAAGCACTGCTACTCTTATATTATACTCGTATTACACTTATATTATATAGGGTCTTTCATTTTAAACTACACAAACTGACAGGGCCTCATTTTTGGGTTGTAAATAGACGTTTGACAGTATCAATTAAATTCCTAAGCCTATTTAAGTTTTGATTTTATTTATCATTTATTGTTTTTTTTTAATTGTACTGATTTTCAAGGAGAACAGACGTTTCACCGAATGGGCTAAGAGTTATACAAGAATCAATTGAAAGGATAGTTTTTATCGATTTTCTCGGGATTTTCATAACATATAACAAAAAAACATTACTTACATAAATATTTTTTAATTTATTTTTGAACCCAATTCCTGAATTAAGTTAGTATAAAATGAAAGACCCTATATGTATACATAGGCAATGCTGTATAAATAGATAACTAGCGTGATTGTGTAACACAATTTGAAGGATTCATGTTCTAGTTAAACACGTCAAAAATCACGCACATCACTCAATGTCACTATGAATCACTTTCTAATGGCTGCATACAAACCATAGCTGTGTCATTGACACACATACGGTTCACGTAATGATGTATCTTTTGTTATGGTATTCTGTTAACTTACAAGCGAGGGCAACGCGATCGTAGAGCGATATCGCTTGATCTCAAGTAATAAAGTTAATAATGTTTTCGTAATTTTAACAGGTCGTTTGTTGTTACTAAATGTTAATTACATTTTCAGAGTTACTTATAGTTTTTTATACCATTTTATCAAGTCTTTTACATTAATAGCCTACTTGCTAAGACTTAAGTAGTACTTCCGTGATCAAGGCGTATGCAACTGCGCCGAAATATCGGGAAAAAACATTGACTCATGATAAATATTCCATTATAATAAGCAATGTTTTTTTACTACGTTCAATGCATTCAAATTCAATACGGTGAGAATCGAGATTATATGTAGACAAGTGTTTATTTAATTTTGTCTTGCTTCTTAGCTGTCTTTATTACCAGGCGATGGTATTTACTTTCGATTCTACAATCTTCCGCGACCTTGTTACGACATCGTCCTCACATCGTGTTTAGCATTCAAAGTAAGTCCGCAGAGGTCATTCAACGGAACGAATAAGATATTTACGTCATTTAATATGCACCTATCGTTATCACACCCCGGACACTGTACAAAACTCCATACTAATCAGTCATATAGACAAGGCACAGAATATCAGTTTGAACTTACGTCTAGTTCATTGAACTAGACTATCTAATAATACTTCGTATAGGATGGACACTCACCCCTCGCACCAATCTCACTCCCTGTCCCTTGAGTGCCTGATTGAGTATCTTTTAAACGAAAAATGCTATACACACACAGATGTGACCGTATTATTATACGTAAGATTTGGCATTGGGAGGTTTGTTTTACAAATTATCAGGTCAAATGTGAAGGCCGTATTGAAAACAGCCTAAATAGATGCGTCAAGTTTTTTGTCAACATTATGTAGACTATATCATGGAGTTAATAAGTGATTAGATCACGTATAAGTACGTATACATAAAATCCTGTGGGCGGCTGATTAAGCTGAGAGGATGGTTTAGGTGCTGGGCAAACCTATTCCATCTCAAATAATGTTCCAGGCACTACAGCGTCCCGAAAAGTGAAGGCATAGGTTGCCTCCTGACGCTGTATAAATCATCTTATACTCGTAGATGAAAAAGACATAAGTTTTTTGTTATAAAAAAAACTAGCTGCGCTCCCGCGGTGTTACCCGCGGTCCCTCGGGATTTTTTCATTCTTCCGGGATAAAAAGTAGCCATGTCCTTCCCTGGGATACAACCTTTACTATGTCAAATTTCAGCTTAATCTGTTCAGCGGTTTGGGCGTGAAAGCGTAACAAACAGACAGACAGACAGACAGACAGATAGACAGACAGAGTTAAAGAAAAAAAAGTATATAAGTATAAGTATATATAAGTATAAGTATGGATGTAAGTAGGTACTTCCAATACAGAGTTAAAGCGGTTGTGGTGGCATTTTCAACTTAGGGCTTCCGTGCTTCGGAGTGCACGTTAAACTGTCGGTCCCGGCTATCTGAAAACTCGGTCACCAGAGTTGGCCACTATTACGAACTTACTTGTTTTTTTGTGGCACGGATCTCAATAATTATTAAAAAAAAAAACCGATAGTGCGATCTAAATTGTCGTGTGTCGCCATCTAGTTTATTATTCGTGTACGGTGATTGTTCTAAAGAGAGTGGGTGTCTAGCGTGCAACTGCACTATGATTTAGTTCGCATCCAATTAATCATTTTGTTTTATTGAAACTAATGTTTCCCGGATGTCCTGTAGCAAAGATTTTATTCCGTTGAGTTTCTTACGATATCTTTTAATAAACTTCGATCGCGTTTAGTAGTTTAGTAGTTTTGTATATTGAAAATTTTAAAATGTTGAGATTATAACTATAACATGATTTAACTTTGGGTCAGTCCCGCTTGAGATGCTACCGATTGCAGATTTTTTGAAAAAAAATTATGATCTGCAAAAAAATTTAAATCTTGGTTTTCCATTTAGGTATAAAAAGTGTATTCATTTATAATAATCTTAAAAACGAATGTTTATTTACAGAAACTAAGCTACTACTTATTTACATATATTTACAAAATACAACAGGTTTAGTCAAGCTATCTAAAGATCGTTAGAAACGATCTGTAGATAGCTCAACTGATCCAGGTCACTGTCAGTTGGAAGCGTGCCCAAAACACTGGCGGCATTACCATGGTGGATAATTTATAATTTTTTTATAATAATTATGTCATGTGGTTTCATTTCTCAAGGGTGTGTGTAATGGCCAGCATTATTAATTAATGATTTCTCTATTTAATTATATTACCGATGTAAAATAAAGTTTAATAGTTCAGCGTGAGTTTATATTAACAGGCATGAATAATAAAATATGCATATATTTCAGTATTGTATTAAAACTCCCTAATTAATAAAACAAATTAATAAAGCCTTCACATTTTTATGACCCAAAATTTTACATGCAAATGCATTTCACAGAAATTTGCGCTATTGCCAATTCCTATGAAGCATTTAGACTTCACCTTAAGCTACGCTAACTTAGCTTTCGAGCTTCGGTCACGAAACTGTGCATATAGAGCTAACTATAATAATAATAATAATGCTGGACTTTTCCTCACAGAATCATCTAGCCCCAAAGTAAGCAGAGCTTGTGTTATGGGTACTGGATGATTGATATACTACTTAAATACGTTTTGTTTGTAAATACATACAGATTATACATAGAAACATCCAGACCCGAGACAAATATTTGCAGATCATACAAACATTGGTCCTGTTGGGATCGAACCCGCAACCTTTTGCGTCGCAGGCGTGCCTTCGCATTCTGCGCTACAGAGGTCGTCCTAACTAAAGTAGTTTATACTCAAACTAGGCCCAGGCGAGCTTACTTAGCTATAGGTACAGTATTCTTCTTTGCCATATACAGCATTTACACGGAAAAATTTAAACCGATACGATATCGTATCTCACTGCAATTTTTTACGTGTCTTCAATTTTTTATGTGGTCATCGGATGCTAAAAGTCTTACCTAATAAATGCAAAGCTCGCTTGGTCGCTTAATGGCATTTGAATTTGCTAATTGGCCAGAATTGCATCGTGTAAATGCTCTTTTAGCTCTTCGCTCGCGTGGTACCCAGATTTTACAAAGCCTATTATGTTATTCCAAGTTTTACCCAATCCTGTTAGCGTGATTAAAACGTAAGCACCCAAACAAGCTGATAAACTTTCAGATTTATAATAGTGTAGTTAATTACTTCTTTGAATTCTTTATTGCCTTCATTGCAAATTCAAAGACCGCTGGGATCACTTTGAATCGTTTTAAAACTAGGTGATTTTACTCATGTTCCTTGACAACCGTGAAAAAAAAGCTAACACTAAACAGAAAAACTGACGTTTCTTGCACTGTGATTGGTTGCGGTCGGTTGAACACTTTGAACAGCTGACCGATTCCGACCCGAATGCGCTCCGAAAACTCAGTTTCCTAAAAATTTATTTGAACCTTAGAATAAAACACTTTCAGCTAGCTTAGCTTAACCGTGTGGCATACCCTTAAACTCAAATATTAATATTACGTTTTGTTAAAGAAACGAAACTTGCTCAATTATTGCATACTTAGAATCCACATGTTATTTTAACATTACTTTGTGAATTATAACGAGGTGCTTTTTATCGTTTGCTATATCGTAATGAGTTTTTTAGTGATAGCGAACTTTGTTACAATTTATTTCGAAATTATGGTTAGAGGGATAATAGGGGAGTCCTTTGTTCAGAAGTAGGACGAAATAGGTTAAATAAAAAAATACGAGTACTTACATATTTATGTTGATAAAAAAAACTAATTTTTAACAATCGCAACAGATACCTACTATTGATTATTATTTGCCTCTAAACAGAATACCAGCCATTAAATATATGTTTTGGTAGTAAAATAAACAAATCTAACAAAACTCTTCTCTTTTTCAGATAAAAAATGCATCTATCAAGTACGTGCTTAGTGTGGGCGGTGCTGGCTGTTTTAAGTAAGTATTGAAAGGGATAAAATAATACTTTTCGACTCCTCAATGGCGGGTCATTTTGACCGAACTTTATTTAGAATTTCAAAAACTGATATTTTTTTCATAATCAACAAAAAACACTAGGTACTAACTAAAATGTGGAAGCGTAACAATTTAATATTATGTAGGAAGAAAGTTAGTCTTCTTGTTTCTAAAAAGCTCTCTACTTTTGAAGGTGACTGTCCTTGGTGTGAATTAATTCACGTGTTTTTGAAGGCTAATATTATATTATACGACTGTTATTACAATAATTGTAATTACTAGAAGCAAAAAAATAGATTACGTACCTAATCCAATTTCGTTTATAGTATTGATTGGTTAAATCCGGATCTGGTATTTTTCTTATAAGTTGTGCTTTCAATATTTTACTTATTATCTGTCACGTGTGTGCTTAGTCATAATAGATCATAGAAAAATTGTTGATTCATAAAAACGCTTAATAAAAAAAAAACTGATGATAGACAACCTCTGGTAGCGCAGTGGCGACGGCTCGCCTGAAACGCAGAAGGTTGCGGGTTCGATTCCCGCCCCGGGATAAATGTTTGTATGATCTGCAAATATTTATCTCAGGTCTGGGTGTTTCTATGTATAATATGTAAGTATGTATTTACAAAAAAAAAGAATTATTAGATATGTTTTGGTAGGTAAAAAACGTAAACAGGTTCACTACTGTATCCCCAAGGTGCGGTAGACATTATCTCAGATCTTTTTATATTACTTATTCCAATCCTTTGAAGTTGTCTAAGGGGGGTAGTCAGAGGCATGTCCAAACACATATCTGATACATGCCCACATCTTGCAGAAGTTAGTATTTCATACGTGACAGGTTGCAAGCCCATCACTGCCTATAAGAACACTAACTGGTTTCCTCACGATGTTTTCCTTCACCGTTTAGAGCGCATATAAATATTACGAAACGCAAAATCCATTGATTGCATTGCTCGGCCGGGATTGAAAGTTGAGGTACAACCCCATTCTGCCAACACGGCTTTTTATTTTTAGTTTTGGTAGGATTTTCATATATTTCTTTTTTTAAAGTATTGCCCAATATTTTGCATTCGTGGAAACAACCTATAATTTTATTCATATAAATATTTAGAGATACGCGACTTTAATATTTGGCTTGTAAATAAGCCTTCACCTTTGGATGATCATAATGATTACTTGATCCAAAATATCAATGTTTTTTATAATGATGCCAATTATTATGTTAGGTACTGTCAGCAACGAAGGTTTATAAACAATTTCATGAACAGGTTCATGAATTTCTACGCCTCCGGGCTTATATTTGAAGACTGTAACATGTAAGCAAACCCGCAGCTAACAGCTCCACACGTATTGACGTTGCCTTCCCTGTGGACAAGGCCGATTAAGCTGAGAGGCAAGCCTATTTCATTTCATACAATGTCCCGGGCACTACAGCGTCCCGTTGAGTGTAGGCATAGGTTGCCTCCTGACGCTGTATAAATAGCTGTAGATTTAAAGACCCAAGTTTATAATATTGACTGTCCAATAAAAATCCACTTCACTTTTTGTCCTTATTATACATAACAATGCCTACAAGCTACAGAAAAACAAAAAATATGAACTACCTGTATTATTATCTATCAAGTTTTAATTAAATTTACGTCATTACAAAACCTGTTTCATAACGTTTTGATCAATAATATTATTTTATGTATAACTTTTCATAATAAAAAAAATAACAGTTAAATAAATAAATAATGCTGGACACAGCATCATCTAGGCCCAAAGTAAGCAGAGCTTGTGTTATGGATACTACATGACTGATATACTACTTGTATACTTTTTGTTTATAAATACATACAGGGTGTAAAAAGACAACTACCGAAAACTGAGGGGTTGCAATCAGTCCATGATTCTAAACATATTTCGCGAAAAAAAAAAACGCAAAAATTTTTTTGACTTAGCTACGTCATTTTATGTTATTTTATTTCCGGTTATTTACTACTAGTACAACATAATAAAACCATACCTACTTAATAATTTCATTTTTAGAAGAAAAAAACAGTTCAAACTAAAAATCCAGCAATCTACGTAAAACAACGCGCCCAGTAGATACGCAAACAGTCATCTTCAAACGCTGTTTTCTCCGGATATAATGATTTTTTCGGAAAATCCTAGATAGACGTACGTTATGTAGACGTCTTTTTACACCCTGTATATACAGGGTGTAAAAAGACGTCTACCAAAGCCGAAAGGGGTAGGTACAGCATCCCAACATACAACCAAATCCAAAAGGATAAAAAAAAAACATTATATCCGGAGAAAACCGATCTCGCACAGCTGGTCGAGCGTATGTACTGGCGCGTTTTTATACGTAGATTGCTGGATTTTGAGTTTTTATTGTTTTTTTCTTTTATAAATTAAATGATTAGGTAGGTATGAGCTTATTATGTTGTACTAGTAGCAAACAACCAGAAAATAAAATAAAATGACGTAGCTAAGTCAAAAAACATTTTTTTTTTCGATAAATATATTCAGAATCATGGTCTGATTGCAATCCCTCAGTTTTCGGTAGCAGTCTTTTTACACCCTATATTATACATAGAAACACCCAGACCCCGAGACAAATATTTGTAGATCATACAAACATTGGTCCCGCCGCGGGGATCGAACCCGCAACCTTTTGCGTCGCAGGCGGGCATTCGCCCACTGCGCTACAGAGGTCGTCAAGTTATATTACCGACGTGTAAAACTTTATATTCCTTTATACGTTAGGAGTGGTTTAAAAACTTAAATGTATGCTATATTTATTTACAGCAGGGTAGCAGTAGGAATAATAGTACATTATGGTACTAGTGTGTAACATTGGTGATTACCGCCGAGTTGTTTTAAGAGCCGAGCCGTTAGGCGAGGCTCTTAATAGAACCGAGGACGGTAATCATCAATACACACGTGTATCATACGACGTTTTTCAACACACTTGTGAATAAAACAACAATAAAAACTCATTTTCAACAGTGAAAACGAGTTGTGAAAAATGTCGCTATTGCGGCAAAAATGAATCAGAATCAATTTTCCTATGCGCGCGCATTGCGATCGGCCACAGACTATATTTCCGCGCCACGCATAGGGTTTGCGGCCTATTCTGCCACGTACAAAATGGGGAATTTAAAGTTTTCTTTTATTACAGGGAAAACAAAAGTTATATTTGAGTGAAAGTTTTATTTATTAAACACGTACGAGTTAAAATTATCTATTTAAATAAGAAGTTGCATGAAATGAGCAAGCAATAGGAACATTAATTTATTTGTTCTATTGAACACGATCTTTTTTCTGAATAAAAACTTTTTTAAGAACAAAGCAACTCAACCAATAAAATTAAAAAAAAAATCTATTACTCACTAGTGAGTTATAGTAATGAAAAAGTCACAGTTTGATTATGGGTGTCATTATGTGCCTAATTGCGGTGACCATAGAGCCACTTTATGAGCAAGTGTGTTGAAAAAATTAAATACCTATTTACTGAACTATTACGTATCGAGGCGTGAATTTATGTATGAATAACTATAAATACTTCCATTAAGAATATAATTGCATCGTTTTTAAAGGTATTTATGGATTTTTCATTACCTTTAAACATAAAGGAATTATAGGTGTTAAGTTGTCCTTAAAACGGTTGAAATAGCGTCACTAACCTACCGTAACGAACTTGATAGTAAACTTAATGGATGCGGATAAATATGCAGTATGTAGGACCTAACCGGATTTTCCTTTCAGGCTTTATATAATACATTTATTTATAAAATACCTTATGTTTTCTATGTATGATTTTTGTATGTTATTACAAAAATATTATAGGTATAAACAGGAGTCCGAAAACGACCACCAGAGCTGAACAAATATGGATGAATATTATTCACAAGCTTACTTTGGGGCTAGATGAAAATGTCTGAATTAAATGTGGTATACATTTACGAATAAGTTTAACATTTGTCTTAGGAAATAAAAACTTTTAAGTTACAAAAAGTTAGGTCAAGTTGGATTTCATTTGAAGTATTGATACCAGGCTGGTCAAAAGCTGCTTTTGGGCTGGTAAAACGACGGAGATAGTGGGACGAACTCGATAAAGCCTAACCCAAGGTCGTGACGTCTGAAAAGAATGGGGGCCTTTGCCCAGCAGTGGGACAGCATTGACTGAAAGCAAATAATAAAAAAAATACGACTTTGTTGCTATTTCTGTGCCGGCAACGGTTTATTACAAACTAAAGCCACAGTAGGAATGCTTGTGTCAAGAGCGCTTCAAAATATGGGACGAGTCGTGTTTCTACAGCAAATTAATTTCTTACAAGCGGCTTCTTTTAGAAGTGAAAATATTTGTTTTTCCTTAAAAATATGGAGACTATTTTAAAAGTAACATATTTCAACATTTTATGCCAGGAGTATATTACAATCTCGTGGGCCACAGCGAGAACAACCCGTAGGTTTGAGTATTTGTCCAAAACAGCTGATACTTAAAGCTTTTTGACTCGCCAACTTTTTCTTATAACAATTTATATTTTTGTGAGATAAACGTACACGTAAACAGGTTCACGACTGTATCCCCAAGGTGCGGTAGACATTCTCTCAGATCTTACTTATTCCAGATCCTTTTGAAGATGTCTAAGGGGCGTAGTCAGAGGCATGTCCAAACACATATTTGATACATGTCCACATCTTGCAGAAGTTAGTATTCCATACGTGACAGGTTGCAAGCCCATCGCCGCCTATAAGAACACTAACTGTGAGATAACACCTATAAAGATGAAAAAAAAAAGAACCTTAGCAAAAAAAACAACAAATAATGATTGCGGATGCTAGCATTATCCTTAAAGTTTTTGTAAACAGTTTAATGATACTCAAAATGAGAGAGCCACTCACAAAGACACATAAAGTTTTTGAAGACAAAATGACTTCACTTTTGCAAAAACTTTATTATCTTAGATCCTTGCAAACTCTTTGAGTAGGTACTCAAAAAAATAAATGATGTTTGCTTTTTCATGAAAAATAACTGAATGAATCTGAATGGATTTGATACAGAAATAGAATTTTTCTGGAATAGCCCATTCTACTTTTTATCCCGGAAATGTGAAATATTTCCATTGAACCGCGGCGGGGACAAACAAATTGCTGCTTATTATAAAAAACGTAAAACCTTGGTTGAACCCCATGTTGACACATGTCAAAACAAAACTGTTACTACAAAAAAGGCGTTCTATGTACGAGTATTTTAAGATCGTTTTTCTAGGGACAGTTTTTTAGTTAGACTTGTTCTAAACTCGGTTCATTTTCTTGTAATAAGCCCCATGTACGTCTCTATCTATCGAAACAGTTCAGAAGTTTTTTAGGAATTCTGACCAGAACTTAAAATAATGCTCACTGGATTAAAGGACTCTACATTTTTTAATGCAGCTAGTGGCCACAGGGTTCTGTTCTGATGTTAACCAAATAATCCATCCCTTAGAAAACGCCCACGTTTGTTTAAAACTCGGTCGATGCTTCATACATCGATGCCTATTTTTAACACAGACACGATTATCATGACTGTTTAAAGCAGTAAAGCAATAAATTGTTTCAAATAACTTATAAGCGAATAACAAATATAAGATATTGTCAGAAAATCATGAAACAATTTTATAAAGATGTTTACAGACAGATTTTTTTCAGCAACTGTTGCCATGTGTTGCTTTTATCAGAATATTAAATAAACATATACAAAAAATTCAATACGCAAGCTATGTAAGAATAACATTCTGGATTTTTGAAACATATTCTTTATTAAAATATAATTGAGTCAATTAATTTTTATTTACAGAAACTAAGGTACGACATAGTTACATATATTTACAAAATACAACAGGATTAGTCAAGCTATCTAATCTATCTATTTATTGAATAGAATCATATTTCAAAATCTCAAATTGATGTATGTACGAGTATACTCGCAGTGAGAGTTGAAATTCTTCAAACGTATTTTATTTGTTCGGCGAACGAACCTAATTCTTTGTCGTGGTATATTCTTTATTACATTGAATATTTTGTCCCATATTTTAAAGTCAAACATTTGCGTTATGGAATAAAACTTTTACAAAAGTCTTGTGTTAAATAGAAGAACTCACTTCTTCCCAATCTTTAGACGTTCAAGAGATCTTAAACGCCTATAAAAATCTGCGATACTATAGTTAACAAAGTCGCAGTAGTTTGCATCTTATTGTTGTTGCCGGATATTGCCACAGGAAGCAACTCTAATTGCCCGTGTGTATTTCAAATCTCTGTTCTAATTTAGCGCTTCACAATCTTTCAGCAGGCTGCGAAGTTTTGAAGTTTCTCCAGATAACTTCAGGGGAAATAATTGAATTAAAATCTAAATAAGTTTTCAACAATTGCTAGCAAATTGTTAGACGTCTTCACGTGCACTCGATTAAGGTTATTAATTTAACTAAAAATAGCATTATTTTTAATTACGGGACGAGATCTCGTATAGGTTTTTAGCGTAGGTAAAACTCTGATAGGAGTTTTTTTTAAGTTTACCAAGCAATTTGATATCCCACAAGCTTAGATAGTTGACTTGTTTATGAAGTTTCTGCATTGCCATGCCAGTTGCTATACAAATTTTACAAGGAGTAGATAATTAATACAAAATTATGGCTGTCCATTAAAATCTACAAGCAACTATCATGTATCATGATCAGAAATATTTAAACTTTAAAAAAATTCAGCACATTTCAAAGATAAAAATAAGCGTTTTCAGATAAAAAGACTCGACTGACAAGATCCACATTTACAATTCAAATATGTGTAATGATACCCTGGAGATCGGTTTGAGGATATTTGGATGATTTATTGCAATTTATGCCAGGAAATCTCGATTAGGATGTTTTTTCAATAAAGTCGGTCTAAGATTTTGTAAATAATACAGTCTGTTGGACTTTAATTCAAGGTTTATAAAAATAAAAGTCATTTCTGGTTTCATTTTTGTATCATAACAAATCGCAGCAATTTTGAAAAATATTGTTCGTTGGTATGAAAATATTTGATGAATGAGATAATATTAATGATAAATTCTACTGAGTATAAGCAAAATGAGTAATACTATGATGGGCCTTTTACCGCTCCTTTGGCCACTTGCAAAGGATCTGAAACCAAACAAAATTAAATATCATAGGAAATCTATCTTGTTACAGATGTTGATAGAATCAAGGCACAATTAGTACCCGTCAGCATAGAAGCTACGACAGAAGAACTTCTAGACACAACTACGACTAATTCGCAAGCCACCCTCACATCTATAGACTTCAATGAACTTCAAGCTAGTAGATCAGGCAAAGCTTTAAACAGAAGCGATACAAAAATAGTTTCTGAAACGGTTAAACCTGAAGAAATAAATCCGAATGAAACTCCAGCTACCAAACAGACAGTCAAACCTCTAGAAAGCGCTTCAAAAGTAGTCTTCCCAGTAAATGCGAATCCTGTAAACGAAATAGTAGCACCAAACAAAAGCACACCAGTATCTACAAAACACAGAGTCAAAGAACTTGAGGTCGATGATATTAAAACGCTTATAGAGAAGAATGTTCACAATAAGAACAATATAAGAGCTCACGTACAATACGATGAAGTTACAGGAGAATTGATTGGTGGTGATCATCCTTGTCATAGAGAATGTAGAGAAGGAGAAGATCCCATGATATGCTACTACCATTTCAATCTAGAATGGTATCAGACGATGAGTAAAGCGTGTTACAACTGTCCATTCAATGATACTGATTGTACCAGACCGGATTGTATACCAGCTGATGGGATGAATAGACCACTTAATGTTGTTAATAGAAAAATGCCTGGACCTGCGATTGAGGTTAGTACAATACAACTTTTTGTTGTTCATTATACCAATTAAAAAAAATAAAACATTGAAAAAATATTATTACAGCCAATACAGTAAGATAAGATTTCATAAAAATCCAACAAGTAACAATAGAAGATACATAGAAGATCATGCATATGAATATGACAGTACTTAATTTATTTTGCAAAGATGCTCTTTATGTTATAAATCAGTACCTTTTACTTAGACCATAGTACATATAATTTTGGTAACGCTAAACTATGTAATCATGGGAGGGAAAAGCATATTGGTAAACACACCTTTGAGTTTTGTCCATCAATTGTTCATGATCTAGGTCTACATTTGAAAGCGATTAACGGTAATCTAAACTGTGTCAGTTTTAAAAATAAAATATTCTGCCCTTTTGCCTCAAATTGTACGATGCATTATAAAGTTTGAGTTTTGCGAGCAGGGAATGAAAATCCGTGGTTGAACTTTACGTATAAAAAATATTGAGGTGAGGTCTTCAATTAATGTTTCGCTGAAAATCGGAATTGTGAAATATACTTAGTTCATTCTGTGCTTAGTTTTCCGTTTTTGTATTTACAAGGCTTAAGCAAATATAATGAATTAAAAAGTAGGGATTTCGTTTATCTCGTAAAATAAACTTTTTCAAGTTGTTAATTTACATTTGGGTAATATTTACTTAGCAAGCTTAATATTTTGTACCGCCATTTTCCACTTTTACAAGCTTATATTAATAAATATTTTGGTAAATTTTTATGGCAACAAGTAATTAAAGGCTCTTTCCTATTTTGGCAAGAATCCGTTGCTATAAATATTTAGGTAATCGAAAAGAATATTAATTTTTTTGAAGTGCACAAAAATAAGCTGTGCAGAGTGCGAAAAGTGGTGCACAAGGTGCGAAAAATGTCAAATGTACAAACTTCGTTCCAACCGAGTGTGTCACGACACTCACGTCCTTTTTAAATTTTAAAATTATCAAGGACGTTGACGAGACGTACCTATCTGTATTCTCTGGCAAAGGGTGCGTTTGCATGTAATTCCAGTTCTCTTGGTGAAATTGGAATTAAATATTACTTTGTTAGTACAAAATATTTCTTGAGATGATCTTCAGATATTTCCAAAGAACATGGTACTCATATCATCTGGATACCCATGACACTTAGAGTTCGAATCAAACTCGATCGACCTGCCTTGTAGTCTTATTTAATACATAGTAATCTTTCAGGTTTGTCAACATGATAGAGTGATAGTGGACGTAGAAAACGACCTGATGACTGAAGGCACCACGGTACATTGGCATGGACAGCATCAGAGAGGCACTCCATACATGGACGGCACGCCTTACGTTACGCAGTGTCCTATCTTACCTGAGACTACTTTCAGGTAAACCTACTTCTCTATTTTTTTCTCCTTATCGAATTGATTGATATTTGAATCACTATTTCGTCAAAATATAATGTGTAGTGTGGAAAATACGTAAAATACTTCTCGCTTTGCTGAACTAAAAAAGTTACTTTGAATGTGTCAGTGGTCGATTCTGGTGAAGGAGCTTTTAGGCCACTTTAATAATACCACTGGTTGTCACCCATCCACTTATTGACATATTAGCTAAAACGTTGCTGTACTGAAAAAGTACCAGGGTAGCAGAAATTGATAGGAAGTGGATACTAAACACATTGATTATAAATCATTCTCTTTCTTCCTAGGTATCAATTCAACGCTACCCATTCTGGTACCCACTTCTGGCACTCGCATTCTGGTATGCAAAGGGCAGACGGCGCTGCTGGTGCCTTTATCATCAGGAAACCAAAATCTCAAGATCCTCATGGACGACTCTACGATTATGATAGGTAAGTAACATGAAAAATATTGTTATCCGAAAAATAAACTCTATTCATAAACCACTTGTAATGGGGGTAATTTCACGATATTATAAAAAACAACGATGAAACGGCTAGTAATATTAATTTATGAGCGGTTGCTTCTATTTCCGTAAAATATAAAAACTGACGCTATACAGCGCCTTGTGTTTTTTGAAGAGCAAGAAGAGAAATGTTTATTAAGGGGAAATAATTGTTGTACGTTTTCAAATAAATATGCAACTCTATAGTCAACCTTTGATGACTTGCTTTTTCAAAAAGAAACATGAAGTTTTTTTTACTACCTTTTCAGAGAGGAACAGGCAATTAGTAAAAATACGCAATATCTGGAAGACCTTTTAAAATCGATCTCTAGCTTATTTATTTCTATCCACAGATCAGACCACGTGATGATAGTCACAGACTGGATCCACGAACTCTCAGTTGGTATGTTCACCGACCACCACCACTCTAGAGGAGACAACAAACCACCAACTCTCCTCATCAATGGAGTTGGAAGATTCAAAGTATTCAATAATGATACCGAGAAGCCGAAGTATATGAAGGCAGCTAGGTTCAATGTTGAACAGGTAAGAACAGTAACAGTGCAATATGTAATTAGACATTCCCTTAGACCTTCAAAGAATCTTAAGTAACTTGATTTTAGAGAATGTCCCTCATGCCTCGGGGATATGTCAGTCATGATCTTCAAATGGAGTGTTTTTTTAATTAAATAGGTCAGCATTTGACCTTCCTCTGCCTGATGTTAAGCAGAAGTGAGGTCTAAGATGGAGCATGCTTTCCTAGAAGGAACCTAACTAACTATGACTAAATTATTATCACGCTAGCTGTCCGCAGTGTTACCTGCGATCCCTTAGGAAAACTTAATTTTTCCGGGATAAAATGTAGCCTATATTCATCAAGGATAATTAAGGATTCTAATAGTGAAAGAATTATTCAAATCGGTCCTAAATTTCGGAGCCTATTCAATTCAAACAAAGAAACAAACAAATCTTTCCTCTTTATAATATTAGTGTTGATACCATTTTGAAATACATATCTAGTAGCATTTCATTCGACGTTACCAGCTCATGTTTCCCTAAAATAGTAACAGACTCACTTACATTGTTTAGAGCTCATTAGCAAATTCCACATTTTCTAAAAAGAAAAATATTTTAAAACATAGCACATGTTAATTTGAACATTATTTCTAGGGGTACAAGTACCGTTTTCGCGTGATCAATGCAGAGTTCCTCAACTGCCCTATCGAGCTATCAGTCGATGGTCACAATATCACCATCATTGCTTCTGATGGGTACGACTTGGAGCCTATTACTGGTAAGTCATTTCTTCAAAAAATCCTTCTAGATTATGAATAGGCTCTAGGTTCTACATTATTGCGGACTTAAACACTAGTGATCCTATTTCGTTATCGTTTTAGGAAAAATCTTTTCTTTAGCCCTTAAATAGGGGTTGAATGAACTATTGTAAGGGGTAAACATGGTAATCATAAATAAATAAGTGAGTTCCCGTGAGTTTCAACTCTGGTGACAGAGTTTTTAGGCCACCGTCTATCTATAGGGATTTATACTTTAACGGGTTAATAAACTGAGGCATGCAGTATTAGGCATCATAGCGCGCTCTATTCTATAAAAACTAACTAAAACCACAGACAATATTAGTAAAACTTACAAATTAGGTAAGTATTAACTATTCCAGTGTTTGCTCAAACACAAAAATACAAGTTTTTGTAGCCAGGAAAAAAAATACGTGAGTATTTGCCACCAGAAAAACCTTTACCCTTTTTTGCACGAGTTTGTTTACTCTATCATACACGAAAATTGTAAAAACCACTCAAGTTTTAAGGTCTGCATAACTTTTAATTACAAAACGCAAATGCAACACAGTCAATGCTGAAAATAAAAAAATAAATAAACTTAATTGAAACTCTTGCTATCTCGTTATGGAATGAAAACATCATTCGTTGATTCCCATGGGCTTTGCTAGGGTTGCCATGCCATATTTTAAAAAATAATGATGAATTACAAACTCGCAATGTTGCAATGTTTTTGTACGGATCTTCTTGCAAGCTGAATTTGACCCACTTCCCAGTGTCGGATTGAGCTGAATGTTGGTTCACTTATGAATGTGCCAATGAAATAATTATGGTGACAGTGATCTGATCGGATGACTTATCCGTAGCTGTGAATAACACTAGAATTCTTGTTTGGGCTCATTTGAATCAGCTCACGGTTCTATCTTTTATTTTTAAACATATTTGAAAAAAAAAATTGTTAGCTTAGTGTATTTTTTTTACAAATTTTTAGAAAACTTACAGCTAGGCAAAACAAAGTGTATCTACTTAAAATTATAGAACACACACCCACTTGACGTAGGTGCAGCCAATTACAAGAGAAGTTGTGTTTAAAGATAAAAGTTCTAATGTAGAACACAAAGAAGAAAGAAATAAACATTAAATAATAGAAGGCATACTTAAATAGTTATGAAGGTTTTTTTCTCTAAATACCTATTTTAATGGAGATCGGTGATTGCTATCTGAACAACTGAGAAATGAAATGGGGTCACACACAGCTTCTCGCCGCTTACTGAATACTTACTGGTTTCCTTATTATGTTTTTTTATCGTAGGAAAATGTACATAATTTTCAAATTATAAAAATAAGGTAAGTACCGGATATTTTTACAAAGTGTCATCCCTACTTGGACAATAAAATCAACGCCCGAAGAAAGCAATGCGAATGACAATTATTTGCACAGTTCCAGGGATTGTAACTAAAGGGAAACAATGCCATTTTACTCTGCGACTCTTTAAATTAATTATGGCATTTCAGCTGTATAATTGTGGCTCTTTTCCGCATTTCCAACTTGAGCCGAATTATATTTGGTAACTGGCAGTGCCCAGCGAGCGTAGCGAGCCTATCTTTTTGTAAAAAAGAACTCGTAATCTCTAACGCAAAAAAATCTTCAACATGAAATTATTTCTATCATCATAGTATGTTATTATTAGGAGGCTGTAGTGTCCCTCTCTCCACTCATCCCTGTTCTGGGCTATTGTAGACCACTCCTATATGTGGGCATCCAGTTCATCTTTTTATCTGTGGTGTGGTCTGCCGCGAGGTCGTTTCCCGTTCTGAGGCGTCCACTCTGTGGTTTTCGCAAAAAAAAAAAAAAATGGTATAAATAAAATATAAAAATAATAAAACTCTCTGAAGTCACATTCATTGTCAGGACTGTGTATAGGTATGACTTCAAAACTCAAAGTCTTAAATCATCCTTCCTAGATAGAAAGCGGTGTTGATACGCTAGGATCATTCAGCTGTATTGTGTGAGTTTTTAATGTATCGTTGTTTCTTACAGCAACGTCACTTGTAACATACGCCGGAGAACGTTACGACTTCGTGTTGGAGGCAAACGCTGAGATAGAGAACTACTGGATCCGATACCGCGGCCTCATGGACTGTGATGAAATGTGAGCTTCATCTTGTATCTTCTACTTATCTCTATATGTTCATACTCGTAGAATAAAAAATCAATTATGTTTCACTTGATTTAGTTTTATACATAAAATTACGCCTCTTTCCTTTTTACGTCTTGACACACATCTTTCGCCTCATTCACTCTTTACATTCTTCATACAAGCTCGCCGGATTGGGATACTTTTGAACTGGGCCCTAACATCTTGGAGAAGATCAAAAGTAATAATTGGACCGTTAACCCGTTTGGTACAAATATTTTGCCTAAGCCCTTCTCTTTCATCTGATAGTGGTTATAGCTAATATGGTTTAGTTTTGTAAATTTTGATCATTTTTTTGTCTGATTACAGATTCACAAGAGCTAAGCAAGTTGGAGTGTTGCACTATGAAGGAGCGATGGAGTCAGAGCCTGCTGGTGATCCAACATGGTACGAGCTGCACAACGAAGGACTGGTCAGTTGATTTGAATACTAAATCACTGTCTATTATAAGATATCAGATTATTTGCATGCCAAAATATGAAAATTGGTGAAATGATCTGGATGCATTTCAGTCAGGCTGGCAAACTGTGGCTTGGAGCACAGGTTAAAGAGAATGTTGAACAGACGTGAAATTTTACAAAAAAAGTCGATTTCAGCTTTGACTTAGTCAAAATAACTTGCCAGGAAGCAGCTTGTCCAGCACCAACTTTTATCTCATCTTGATCAGTAATATGTTGGACTGAGAAGCTGGGGATTTAATGTGCATATCAAGGAAGTCTTTCAATCTCTATCTTCCATTCCAGCAACTAAACGCTCTAAACAAAGGTGAAGAAGAAGACGAGACGATCAGCGTGGCAGAGATGAGGTCTCTTGAAGGCTGGGACGAGAGTTTGAAGGAGGTGGCAGATTATCAGTTCTATGTAGCGTATGACTTTTATGCGAAGAACAACTCACATTTCCACCGGTCGCCATACTACGGGTATTACCAAGGTATGTATCGTTTCTCTTGTTTTCTTTTGCTTGGGCAGGTCTAGTTTTTTTGTATTTTCTTGATGAAACCTTTTGTATTGATATTTTCCTCGTTTGAGGGTTTTGGTTATAGAAATTTTCAAAATTAGATATCTTACACAACTCTCTTTTTGAGTTGGCGGTTAATAAGCAAATCACACGACCAAGTCACCCTGGATAACATTTATAAGTAAAGACTAGAAAATGAACATTTTTCTTTGCAGTTCCCAAAAAATCGAACCGTCTCTACACACCACAATTGAACCACATCAGCATGAAGATGCCATCCAGCCCACTCCTCATAACCAAACCTTCACCAGAAAACTTCTGCAACTCCTCAAGCATCGACGACAACTGTCGAGCTGGTTACTGTGAGTGTCCTCATGTCCTATCAGTCAAACTCAACTCTGTAGTTGAGGTCATAATAGTTGACGAAGGAGTCACGTTCGACGCAAATCATCCTTTCCATCTTCACGGACATTCCTTCAGAGTTGTTGGACTTAGAAGACTAGCAACAGAGACAACTATAGAAGAAATCCAAGCGTTCGATAGGGCTGGTCTTTTGAAAAGAAATCTCAAAAACGCTCCCATCAAAGATACTGTTACAGTACCTGATGGAGGTTATACAGTTATTAGATTCAAAGCTGATAACCCCGGTTACTGGTTGTTCCATTGTCATATAGAATTTCATGTTGAAATTGGTATGGCTTTAGTCTTTAAAGTTGGTGATCATAAAGATATGCCCCCAGTGCCAAAAGATTTTCCAAGATGTGGAGACTATTTGCCAGATAATATGCTGGAATTAGCTTCGCCTACAACAGAGAAGCCTAAAACAGACTCCCATATATCCATATCCCATTGGTGGCCTGTTGTAGTTGTTAATAATAACTCATCATCATCAGCTGTGAGTTTAACTGTATCGATATTTGTTATTCTATGTAGTATTTGTATATTAAAGTTCAATGGAACGTAGTTCTTAATACGTATCAAATACGAATTTGTACTTACTAAGTTAATTTATGTTACTGTATGCTTCGGTGTAAATGCTCTTTCTTGGTTTGTTTGTATTAAAATTATTGGTTTTGTGTATGCAATAACCTAAATTAAGCACGAATTTTTTGTATGTATTTACAAAATTAGTATAAGTTATGAGCTATCTGACTTACATAATGCTTCAGCTTAGTATGTTGCTTGGCGTTGTGTAAAATATCTAATCCACCAATTATTATTTATTTTATAGTGACTAGTTGCCACATATACATAATATGTGAATTTCCTTTTATGGTATGATTTATTATGTTTTACACTATAGTTGTAAATCATTATTACTTCTACGTCGGCCTAGTGCACAAGCGAGAGTTTACAAGTACAAAAATAAAATATAAAGTTTAAAATATTTAGTGGTCACGACTTTTTATGCTTGTATTCGAACCCACGACCAAAAGTCGAGGCTCTGTACAATTTAGCCGAAAAAACTTCCTTACGATTTCGTTCACACTAACAAACAAGTTATCTAAGAATGGTTGTACAGACAACTTTTGTACATTTTTTTGAATAAAAGTACGTACAGTACGTAACTTCAGACAGACAAAGATCGGTTGTGCGTACTGTACCTAAAGTGTGAAAACTAACAAAAGAACTTAATGTGAACGAGGGGTATAGGAGTTAATGAGATGTTAAAAACTAGGAATTTATACTACTCTTGAGATTCTTCATCTGTGATTTGGCAAATTATAACATTTAAAATGTTCTTTTTGCGAATTGATAGTGTCGCTCTGATTGTGATATTACGTAGTTAAGTTAGCTTTAAGATATAATAATTTTAAGAATATATTTTTAAACGCAAAGTACATAATGAATGCAATATAATAATTTGTTTTATTTTCCTTAATATTGACATAAGAGGTGTTACGCTGTTGCGAAGTATAGGGAAGACAAATGACATAATGATTAAAGTGAGTTGTTTAGTGGAAATAAATGACAAATTCATAAAACCACTGTCAACATGATCTTTGAATTGGTTGTGTCAATAATCATTATTCATCTTTATTAAACTAAGATAATGGGAAGAATTAAGTTGAAAGTTTCAAAAATAACGGAACATGGAGTGACTGTATTAAGAGTGTTTGATTTAAGTAAATGGGGATGCTAATAGTTGATTTTTTTTAATATTTTTATATTTATATTTCTTTATTCACAAAACTTACAGGGAATCTTTTACAAAGTTTAAAATAGAGGAGTTAGTTTAGTAGAGATAGTCCAAAGAAAAGATGTATGGTCTGTGTGAATGTTATTATGAACAAGAAAGGAATAAACGTTGAGATGACGGCTGGTTATTTATTTATTATTTATTTATTTATTTATTTGATGTTTCAGAAATCTAAATATTTCTGAAATCCGTAACCAGAATTTTGACAAATATTTGAAGACTAATCCCATCATAATAATTTCCAAGGCAAAGTTTTTTTATTAGAAATAGAAAATAAATGGCTTCCTAAAAACCAAACTGTTAATTGAGTTTCGTTGCTGACTGTTTATAGTTCTAATCTATTTAGCACCACTATTTTCAGTCCTGTGAAATCCTTTTCCACGTTTCTAAGTCAGTTTAATTTTGCTTTCATGTTAGGTACATACATGTGTATGTTGTAGGTCTTAAATACAGGTACAAAAAAAAATCGGTTCGAATAAATAAATAAATAATGCTGGACTTTCCACACAGGATCATCTAGCCCTAAAGTAAGCAGAGCTTGTGTTATGGGTACTAGATAACTGATATACTTACTACTTATATACTTTTTGTTTGTACATACATATTATACATAGAAACACCGAGACCCGAGACAAAAAAAAAAAACAAGATTGCGGTAGGTTTGAGTCTACTTTTAGTACCTATATCTTGTCCTGCAACTTATAAACCTACATAGGCAGCTAAAAACATTGTTACTATTTAAGACCTTTTTTGAATAAATATTTTCATTTTCATTTTCATTTTCAAATATCTGTAGGTCATACAAACATTGGTCCCGCGGCGGGGATAGAACATGAGGAAGAACATCGCAAGGACTTTTCCGTCCACATTTGTATAGTGATGTGTTGCTTAACAAATTCGCAGGTACGGTAACCCCCTAGGAACATAGTTTTCAAGTTGCTCTCTAGATATCTATAGCACTTCCTAAGAAATGAGCACCTTTTGAGATATTTCATTGGAAATAGCTAGAATTGATAAGATAGTCCATAATTGCCTAGGTACTAGTTTTATCAAATTGAAAATTAGAAATTTAGGGTAAAGATACACTATTAATACATTTAAGGCTGGTTTTCCTGTCACGAGTACCGTCTGCGTTGATAGAAGCATAGTCTTTATGACAATGAAGTAACGATACTAAAGTCTCAGCAGAATTGGCATCGCTGATTCCTCTCGGCGCGGCTTTTTCATACAAAATTGTGTTCTGCGCAGACAAACGCTAACTTCACGAATGCCTAGATCCGTTGGAAGAACTGTAGGTGATTGATTGGCTATATCTTTGAAACTGAAAACAAATTCATTTTCTTTACCTAAACGTCGTAGAAATGCCAACAAAAAACACTCAGTTTATTTGGGTCGGTCTTGAATGGTCCAGAACACAATTTGACTATATTTGATATTTGCCTACTGCATTATGTATTCTAAGGGTGTTTCTATGTATAATATGTATGTATTTACAAACAAAAATTACATAAGTAGTATATCACTTATCTGGTTCTCATAGCACAAGCTTTGCTTAGTTTGGGGCTAGATGATGCTGTGTGAAAATGTCCAGCATTATTTATTATCTATTTATTTAGTTATTGGTCGAGCACTCAAGTCTCCTAAGACACAAATTTACTTGTGCAATGTGCATATCTTTCCTACATAGATTTTAGGTATAGGCGTAATTCGTGTATGACTGTTTTCCAAAGAGTAGCTGCTTTTACTTAAGTACCTACCTATTTCTAATGACATGTTTCGGGAAAACACAGTTCAAGTCTAGGTGTTTATTCAAATTCATGTAAAATCCCATTATGAATCAGGTTTTCTTCCATCATGTAATAAAATATGCTTTCTTTGTTACTAGTGGTTCCGCGCACGACTTCGTCTGCGCCACAGGGGCCGTATTCGCGTTCCTTTTTTCGTTCGTTTGATGAATATTCGGATACTTCCCACCACGATTTCTGACTTCAAGGGCCCATTTTTCAGTTTGGAATATTTGGTCCTAGGTTAGGACCGTGTTTTAACTTTTTTTAAATTGGTCCTTTAAGTCAGAAATAGTGGTTGTCTCACAACCAGTAAAATGTTTATGATACCTATTATACAGGGTGGTTTTTTAGATGGGCGGTGATGGCCAAGTTCGAAACCAAGAGAGTTTGAGAAAAGTCGTGAAACGAGACATGCCCTCGATGTAAGATTTCTTTGGAAAGATTTATTCTTATCAGAAATAAAATCCATTGGTGCAATAATACAGGCTGACTTTTTTTTGAAAAATCATTCTGGTCGATTTATAAAAAAAATAAAATAAAAGATTTATAAAAAAAACTAAATATGCAGTTATGGTTTTAATAAAAATCGAGGGCAAGTCTCCTTTCACGACTTTTCTCTAACTCTCTTGGTTTTAGACTTGGCCATCACCGCCCATCTCAATAAACCAGCCTGTAAAACTTTTTGTTAACTAAACATTTTGTTGGTATAATTGTTTCATATACCTATCCCTCTTTCGCATCTCTTTTGAAACACCTTTTTAAATATATTTATAATGAACGGATTTCCAGTGCTTCTGATGATTTATCTGCGTCGTGAGGTAAAAGACGGCGTTCACACGATGCCATTCTGGCATACCATTTTCGGCCTTTTGCCACAGAATATTAGCTCTTGCTCCGTTGAGTTTGAGGCAAGAATGGAGCTTCGTTGAGGCAAAAATGGAATGTCAGAATGGCATAGTGTAAATGGCGTCTAACCTTCGTCTCAATCTTACAAGACGTAGTGGCTAGGGCAAGGTTTTTGATTGATAAGGGTTGCTCGTGGAATTTTAGCCGAAAACAAAAAAAACTAAGGACCTTTACGGTTACCTTATTTAATTTTAATATCCTGAAAAATAAGAATATATATTATAGAAAAAATCTAAAAATGCTATCATATGGTAAAGGGAAGAAAAATATGAGTATAAATAATTTAAAAAAATATCGCCGTCATAAAAAAGCGACCGCATTGGAAATTGCATCATTACACCAAAAGCGAATCTTATAGATGAATTGTTTTTTTTTTTTTAAGTTATTTTTCCTTTCTAGACTTGACTCATGCACAGTCCCTCGGGATTACTTTAGTTTTCAGGATAAAAAGCAGCTGTAAATAATTGTAATGACATACATAAATTCATAATTAAATTAAACTAAAGATAAAAAACAAAAAAAATGTTCAAATCACCGACCGCAGGTAATGTGCCCAAAAGGCTGGCGGATATAAATAAAGGATAGGTAACACACCAAATTTTTATACAAATCCGAAAAAAAAAAAAAAAAAAAAAAACAACATCATCACGACTGTACTTATTTCCAAAACGTTCTAGATATCGTTTTAAATCTAATAAGTACTTATTGTGCATTTACACGATGCAATTTTTCGTACCATTTGCTAAGCCCCGCCCATTGAACGTGCCGACGAGCGTTGCGCTATCTATGACAAATCGCATGAGATGAGCGTTTACACGTGGAAAATTGCCGTGCGATACGATATCGTATGGGTTGAAATCGCATCGTGTAAATGCATAAATTCGACCTTCGACCAACACGGCTCACACGTAGAAACAAGCTAAAAATGTGACGTTACTAGAAATTTATTTTTCCAAACTGATTCACATAAAAAAAATATGATGTGACAATGGGTAAGTATATTGAAACGTCAGGGTTTCGTGGTTTGGTTGAGTAAAAGCCCCCATGAGTATACGTAACAAATAATTAGTTAGGTAACTAATTTAAACCATTATTTCCTTATTATTGAGGTATTTTACAGTTTCATTAGTTTTAGTTTCTACGTCACTAGCACGTGTATACGTGACCTAGGATTGGGAATTGAATGTTTGTGACTAGTTGTGCCCGTGACTTCGTTCGTTATCAGTACAGAACCTGACATAAAAAAATTGCATACCAGTTCTTGGTGTTTGTGTCCTTAAAATGTGAACCTTATTTTCTCGCAAATAAACATTTCATTTTATTTCGCGTGGGCGGTACTTTTTAGTTTTTACCGGATTTTTTCGCATAAATCTTGGTACCGCGAGAATTTCAGAATAGGAATGAATTCAATTTATTCAATAACAATTTCACAATAAAATTGTGTTAAAATGATTGAAAATCTCTTCATTGTACACAAAAACTTAATAACTTACTTATGAGAATAATAAAATTACTTATAGCCTAATGTTGCCCTATATCCACTTAGTTACATCCAGTGAAAGTCGTATTAAAATCGGTTCAGCCGTTCAACAAACAGACAAACAGGTACAAGTTCGCCCAACGGATCTAGGCATTCGTGAAGTTAGCCGTTTGTCTGCGCAGAACACAATTTTGTATGAAAAATCGGTCACTGCGCAGACGGCGATTCAAACCTAAAAATTTAAGGAAATTTGAGCCCAAATGTGGCTTGCTTTGTTTTAGTAAGTATCGTGTAAATCATTAAGAGTACTTGAGAAAACAAACAGACAATAATTTGATTTATAATTTATGTGTTGAGTGATGATGTGTAGATGTACCTTTTAGTCATAGATACCTATTATAAACGACTATTATAAATGTAGCAGACATTTCTAATAGTCGGTTAATACGATAGGCCGTCAATTAAGCTTTGACGCTTATTGAATTAAGTTGTTTTTTTTAAGTTATAAAAGCTGTGTTTATACTCGTACTCGAGCAGGATTTAAAATTTTATTGGAGTTGGTAAGTGTTGTTTTTTATTATTATAATTATAAATTTATTATGAGCCTCTACTGTCCCACTGCTGGGCAAAGGCCTCCCCAGATTCCCTCGTTGAGTTGTTTTTTATTTCATTGATTTTTTTCATTCAGAATATTTTGGAGAATCCAAAATTCTTTTCAAACTAAGAGGTAGTCAGAGGTACAGTCAGCAACAAAAATCAATTAACAGTTTGCCCTTTTAGAATGGCTTTTGTTTTCGTTAGCTAAGAAAAAATATTTATCAAAATTTTGGTCATGATGTTACGGATTTCGGAAACATTCAGATCTGTGAAACATCTAATGTTAATCGACTCTCGTTGCTGACTGTACCTGTACCTATGTACCTACATACATTTTTTAAACTACTCAGACTAATTAGTTTGCATAATAATAGGAACTTATACAATTTTAGTAAAGTTCCATACAATTTTAGTAAAAATTTTAGTCAACTCCTAGTTGACTAGAGAGTTTTTAAACTGAAATTTTCATAAATTTAAGCCCTGGGGCATAGCTATTTATAATAATTGTTAATACAGTAATATCCTCTTATCAATTTGAAGTACAATAACACTAGATAAATAGATAAGCAATGTACAATGTAATTTCCTTATTATAATTATTACAAAAGATCGAACAAATATTTCACTTACATTTTAGCTACATAAAAAATGATAGATATCACACAATATCATTACGGCCCCAAGGTAAGGAAACCACATGACTGAAAAAAAAATATATTTAAATACTTACTTTATTTTGTAAGGACGTACATTATAATTACTAGGCAAACATTTTATTTATATATTTTTTCATAAAAATACATCTGAGAGGTAATTATGTAGGTAACTGTGATAGCAATTTGTAATGAAATATTTACTTTTCTGACTACCCCTTAGACGGACTTTACTACTAGGCTACTTTACCTAGTCGAAGCTAGGCAGGCTGGCTATGATAATTTTTAATAGGGTTTCCCCAAAACAAAGTTTTGTGTTATACATAAAATATTACATTATTTTAAGCAAAATTTTATGTATAAATTACACGTTCTCTATAAGTTCTATACGGGAAAAACGTTTAATGTGGTTTATAAATTAATTATATTATTATAATTATTCAATATATTTGTCTCATTTTCATAAGTAAGGTTATGAAAGCATACGTAGTAGGTACATATTATTTGTAGTGGCTCCGTGTTTTAAATTAATTTGATTTAAATTATTTTATTTTTACAGATTCAGCAAGATGAGTTCAACCAGCGCCATTTTATTTGTCATAACCCTATGTAAGTGTTTGAGTTTATTTATTTTAATCAGAAACAGATTTTTCTAGCTATCATTATTTTTGATGGCTCTGCGCGAATTATTTTTAAACCTCTATCTTTTACAAAATTTTAATTAGTAAGTGATACAAGGTAACTTTTAAAAATCCGTCTAGATCAGCGCGTAAATGTAAATATTTAATTAAATAAATAATGTTAAATCCATACTTTATTATTATAAATGTGAAAGTAACTCTGTCTGTCTGTCTGTTTCTTACGCTTTCACGCCCAAACTGCTGAACAGATTAAGCTGAAATTTGGCATAGTTAAAGGTTTTATCCCAGGGAAGGACATAGGCTACCTTTTATCCTTTTATTTTATAATGAAAAAATCCCGAGGGACCGCGGGTCATACTGCGGGAGCGCAGCTAAGTATAGAATAAATTCACGAACCAAAATGACTGATATAGTACTACTTAGGTTATATATTTTTTGTAAAGATATACATTTCTATATAGAAAATACTCAGACCGGAAAGAAATTAATTATCTTCTGTTAGCAAAATTTATGTCTATTTTAGACAGATTTTTATGTACAAGGCCGTATTTCTAAGGCTTTCAACGTCGTGATGTATGTTATCTCGTGGAGATAATCAAGTCATTAAGGGCACACTAGACCCTGTCCTAAATTTCACCCAAATTAAGGCTAGGAAGTCTCAGATAAACCAACCAACTATCTCTTATCTGAGCACGGATTTATTTCAACCCTATTAAAGTGATCTTCAAAGGTCCACGGTGGAGGTACGCGTTGACGTAGTAAGTATGCAGTAGTACATCTTTTCAAAAACTGTCTTGTGAAGATACTTGTCAATATGGCACCGAATTAAAGAATTCGTCGTATCTTCTATCTATTAAATTTATTACGATATAAAAACTCAACATTCAGGGTGTCTGTAATTAATTGGAAGATATTTGAAAAAAAAAACAACTAATTTTAAAGGGCATATATTATATAATACTCGTAGAACCCGAAACTATGTATTTTTAATATTTTTCTGTTTGTCTGTTCGCGCCAATCTCTGAAACGGCTAAACCGATTTTAATGGAACTTTCACTGGAAGATAGAAGCAGTGATAGGACAACATTAGAAACTTGCTTTTTTTTTGAAGGCTTTAAAGGTGCATCTATACCGCAGTTACTTTTTGTAAAGCAACGTTTCCAAGTGTTAGTGGGCAACATTCGCAATATCCGATAATAAGGAGTAGCCACAAAAGTTGAAGAATATTGTCGTGTTGCATACTGTTGCTCCATAAAAATGATGCACCATTCTTCTTCTTATCGTGTACTATGTCAAGGGAAGGTGTGTTTGTCAACCTGGGCCCTATCTTTATGGTTCGCGAAACATAATGCTGTCAAACAACCGCTTTGAGCTCACTTTCGCTGGCACGATGATTTAATAAGGTTTAATGTGAAGGTTTTATGGGATATTTTCAGAAAATATATTTAAAACTTAGGCTTTTACATCTTTTACTATATGATTCTACACTCAATGGGCCTTCCTGTATTTTAAAACAACCGCAAAACTCATTGGAGTACGGTTAGGACTCAAACTCGCAACCTTGACTTGAAAGTCGAAAGCATATCCCACTCGACCAACACGGTTCAACAAAACTATTTGCAATACTGGTAGCGTTATGCATTTAATAAAATTTTAATTACCTACTCACAGCTAATTACAATTTGTCAATGAACTTATTATCACGTTGTAAGCGTAAATTACACCTATTTACCGCAAATCAATTTAATATTAATTAAAATCGGCTGTCGGTGTTGATAAATAGCTATTGTGTGTTACATATTTATTGCTTAAGGGACTTGGTATGGCCAGGTTCAGACTACATTATCTATTAATAATGAAAAAAATGTTTTTTTTTTATATTAAAAGAGTTCTGGTATCACTTCTTTGATTTTAAAAATATATTACTAGCTTATATTTTCTAGTTAAGTACCTATTAACGACTCGTATGAGATGTGATGGAATTCAAAGGGACTGTATACACAATGCACGAATACGGATGGAATAGGTGTAAATAGTATATGTACAGGGGCCGTATTCACGTTCTTATTTTCGTTCGTTTGATGAATATTTTTCGGGCCAATTTTTCGGTATGGAATATTTGGTCCAAGGTTAGGACCGTGTTTTTTTTTTACGTTCGAAAAATTGGCCCTTGAAGTCAGAAATCGTGGTGGGAAGCATCCGAATTTTCATCAAACGAACGAAAAAAGGAACGCGAATACGGCCCCAGCCGATTGCACATGTTCGCGCCGCAGTAATTTTTCTATAGAAAAAATACTGATGATGTAAGAAAATGCGGCTCGCTTCTGACGTCTCAGCATTTCCTCTATTGAATTGACAGTTCGGCGCGTTCGGCGCGGATAGATACTGTAACGAGTTTAATAGCATAAAGGATAAAAAGATGAGCTTAATAGGCTTAAATGTAGTATTCAACGACCTAAGCCCTAGTAAAGCAACAAATTGAATTATAGCAAAAAATATTCAAGAAAGTTAACCTCTCGATTGTGACCCTTGATTGGGGTTGAGTGGCAACCTCACTTATGTCAAGTTTAAGGCTATCGTCAAATTAGCTGACGCTTTGCGAAGTGTCAGCTTGAAGAACGAGATTTGTTGATAAGTGTTACTTGTTATGTACAGTCAGCCTCACCAACTTGTAACCCTAAGACACGCGCCGTTGAAAACACCTTATAAGGGAGGTTATCAATTACTGACGCTGACCGTACATGCAACAATAAAAGTAGCTAAACCAGCAAAACAATAATTAGTTGTGTCGAAAAAAACGCTCGTTTGCTTAGTCGATAATTATTACCTACTAGTAGTAGCATAAAACAGATTAGATTGATATATTGTTGGGTTTTTCGTAATAGAAGTCACAAGAAAAAAAATTAGACTTCAGATTAATCTTTTTAGTAGGACGTAACTGAAGTTGCTAAAATATGTAGGTAAATAAATAAAATATAATGTTTATGTTCGGCTTGATCTCCGAATCGATTGGTGACTGGGATTTGGCACTAGTTGGTGTTTTGTAAGAGACCACTTCCGTGCTCTAAAATTGTCGGTCCATTAAGTCTTATAAGTCTAACACTCCGTCACCAGAGTTGGACACAACGCATTCTGACTCACTATTTTATAAGAGCTCGTGGTCGTGCTTGCCAAGTCGTTCTAGATAGATCGTCGAAGTTAAGCAATGTTCTAAACGGTTCGTATATGGATGGGTGACCGCCAGTTGCATTTTCATCTAAACGCTTCCGTGCTTTGGAGGGCACGTTAAATTATCGGTCCTGGCTATTTTTTAGCCACAGAATACCAGCGCTGCAGCACCTTTAAGTTGCTGCAGCACACGCTGAGTGGTGTCCATTTTTGTGTATAGTATTAAGTTTTAGTATAGTTCCTATTTTATGCTTTATGAAACACAAAATAAATGTTTTTCTATTCTATTCTATTCTAAGTCGTTAGCCATGACGGAGGCCTTAAGGCGGCCTCAAAACTCCGTCACCAGAGTTGGCTACTGATTCATACGAAAAGACTTTTTTTTAATAAGAGCTTTTTCAAAAATTTTTGAGTTTCACTGTACTACTGTGAACGAGGCGTTAAGTATTGAGACCAATGGGCTCTTTAATAAACGGGGTAGGTACCACGTAAGTAGGTACTTACATTTAAGGGATACAAACGTTTCAGTGAATTTATTAACATAATAAATGAGCGGACAGTTTGGTTGAATAGTTTTTTGAATTGACAGGCGATCGTTCAATCAAAGTCAAAAGAACACTTCAATTTTGGAGTGATAATTAATTTCGTTACTGTATAAAATTGGGCTTAAATGCACGGGCAGTTTGAGCGTTCGTTGAACGTAAAATAGTTTGACTAGCTGCGCTACGCGATGTTACTCGCCACCCCTCGGGTATAGTTCATTTTCCGGTATAAAAATTAGCTTAATACTAAACCAGCTTAACTTCCTCCATAAGTAGGTATTTATTAAAATTTTATTGAATTCCGATTCAGTGTGAAGATAATAGATAAGTAGGTAATTTCTCCGAGTACGGACAAGACTCATTTAGTGCCTGGGACATTGAGATGGAATAGGCTTGCAGCACCTAAACCATCCTCTCAGCCTGGCTCACAGGAAATACGACGTCAATACGTGTGGAACTGACTAGGCTACGGGTTTCCTCACGATGTTTTCCTTCACCGTTAATAGCTCGTATTATTATACAGGGTGTAAAAAGACTACTACCGAAAACTGAGGGGTTGCAATCAGACCATGATTCTAAACTTATTTAGAGAAAAAAAAACTCAAAAAAATGTTTTTGACTCAGTTGCGTCATTTTATGCGAGCAATGCAAAATGCAGCAATCTACGTAAAACAACGCGCCCAGTACATACGCAAACAGTAATCTTCAAACACTGTTTTCTCCGGATATAATGATTTTTTCGGTAAATCCTTTAGGATTTGGTTGTGTGTTGGGATGCTGTACCTACCCTTTTCGGCTTCGGTAGACGTCTTTTTACACCCTGTATAAATTTTACGACACGAAAAATCCATTGATGCATGGCCGGGATTCGAATTCACGACCTTAAGAACCCTTAAGAAGAGCCGTGTCGAATGGGGGTGTGCCTCAAATACCTACCGTACGTATGGAAACAACTGTTTACCCCCTATATTTTAAGCATGAAATGGTCAGTACTGCTGCCAGCTGCCCGTGTGTGTAAGCCTTATTCAATTAATTATTAAAAGTCGGTTTTGTTCTGGATTAATGGGTTGGTGAATCGTTAAGGTCGCGGTTAGACGCGTTGGTTATAAGAGCTTAAAGTTTTATTCATGCGGTTAATTTATAAGCTGTAGCCACGATGCACGACGGAAAGAATTTAAAAAAAATTAACTAAAGTCGTGGATGTGGTAGGAGGATAAACCAGTTGAAGTGGAGATGGGCAGGACACTTGGCGAGGTGGGAAGACGGTAGATGGACAAAGGCAGTTACCGAGTGGTGGCCACGCGAAGGTCACAGAACACCAGGCAGACCACCAGCCAGATGGTCTGATGACATTATAAAGGTGGTGGGAAAACATTGGGTTCGACTGGCACAGGACCGGAAGCAGTGGCGTGAAAATGAGGAGGCCTATACTCAGCAGTGGGTGGATGTGGGCTGATTAGATAGATAGATAGATAGTACGGTCAGCGAAAAACGTTCATGAACATTTGATATTTTTTAATCTTCTATATTTTTTGGAAGCTTTAATAGGATGTTTTGCCTTCCACCGATTTATTTGAAACCAACTAGAAAGCATCAAGAACAGAAAGTTAATAAGTATCTCTAATTGTTCATGAACTTATTTCGTTAACTGTACCGAGCGACTGGAGTCAGAAGCTAGTATAACCTAAATCGATCTGCCTATACCAACTGTTCTTAATGGATTTGTGCAAACCAAACATACGACCGAAGCCGCGGGCGGATGCTACTTTGAACTAAATCGATCGAAGAATGAATCACGAGCTAACTAGAAGCAAGTAATACAGGAACAATAGGCACAATGATACCTCAGTGTTGTGTGAATGAAGGAACTGATGGCTCTATAGCTGATCTACTAGGAAGCAACCGTCTTGATCCTTGAAATTTTTGTTTAATGGACGGTATACGCTGGTCAAGGATAGAGAGTAACAAGGAGAAGTACAGTAGTAAGTGAGCAACAAAAAAGTTGACTCACCACTGTACGATCAGTTTTCCTTTACACAACTGCACTTGCTCACTGTACTAACTTGTTACTTATTACCACTGTACTTGGACAATGTAAACCGCCCAGTAGCTGGAATATAATTTTAAATTCTAAACATTGACAGTAAATTAATTAGGTAAGTGCATCATAACATTGTTGGAAATTGGAATTATGAATTTGGACATGCCCCTGCCTACTTTTTTGACATCTTCAAACAAATTTAATTTATCTGTTTTACTGTGCCTTAGGATACCGTCCTAAATCTGTTTGTTTTATAAAAAATTTCACCATCCCATCTAATTAATCACATCAATTGAAATAACACTGAATTCGTTCGCAGAAGCAAAAGTACTAAATACAGTCATTATTTACCTAAGCGTTTGTACTCATAATAGGTAAACAAATTCGGCATCTCTATCAAGGTAAATTCTAGGAAAACTTTATGAAGGCAAAATGTGACGTGCCAAACCACATTTTTTTTTATTTAGGTACAGCAAATATTTTCCTTTTTGAAATAACAGGATAAATTGTTTATGTAGAGAATATTATTATTTCAGCATAGTTATGACGACTAAAAATATAATTTGAAATCAGAATTAAAGAAGCTTTGTTGTGACATTGTCTAGGTATAAGTGCCTTATAACAGTAGAGAAGCGCTCGTGGTCGTGCTTGCTTAGTTGTTCTTGATAAATCGTCAAAGTTAAGCAATGTTCTAAGCGGTACGTAAGTAGATAGGTGACCGCCATGGGCATTTTCATCTTATTTTTCTATCCTTAACTGCAATGGGCCAATGTGGAAGATGCACAGCACATACCACATACAAAAATTCAAGTATCAAAACTACTTTGTCATGATATTCAGATCTTCATATGAATGGCGCGATTAGTTGAGCAAGCCTCGTACATCCTTGATTGGTGGCGTGATTGCAGACGATTGAGTTACGGGATGTAGTGTAGACCTGCCCTTAGGTAGTTTATGACTTGCGTAAACTAGACGCATACAACGCTTGATAGAGTACATGATGCATTGATCGAAGTCGTTCAAAACATAAAAATCATAGTCATTAAAAATAATCCCGAGTCACAGTGTTACACAATTTTGTATGACTAGTTGGGAATCTATCCTTATTATGTAGTATCAATCAAGTGGTACCCAAACACAAGCCCGGCTTACTTTGGGCCTAGATGATGGTGTACAAAATGGCCAAAGTTTATTAATTAAAAACAAACTACACAGTCATATTACCAACGATCACATCTTACTCAATATGCGTTAAATGAGCATAGACTTCCAATACACCTTTATGTACTTACTTGCACGGAAATGACCGACATTCACAATACTTAGATTAGAATTGTTCTCATACTATATGAGTGACATTCTTTATTGTCTTTTTGAGAATTTTATAAATAAATAAAATAATATAAAAAGTAGCCTATGTCCTTCCCTGGGATACAACCTTTAACTATGCTAAATTTCAGCTTAATCTGTTCAGCGGTTTGGACGTGAAAGCGTAACAAACAGACAGACAGACAGACAGAGTTACTTTTTTTTTTATTTATAATATTAGTATGGATTAAAATGAAGTAACTTTACGTGAAAAATTCCGATAAATAATAAAAATCCAAGTAAACTAACCATCCTTTCTTTTTAGGTATAGCCGGCTCCGATCAGTACGGTGTCCACCGACCTCATTACCCAACCTATGATCATCCCTATGATAGACCTGACTTTATCCAGTATCCTGATCACTCTGATGAAGATAAATTCTCCTTTCATGATCACTTCCAACCCCATAAGTTCGATTTTGGCGACTTTGACCAGAAACCGATGCCCGATTATGCCCACTTTGACCATAAACCAATGCCCGATCGTGGCAATTTCGATCAGGAACCAAAACCTTTTGGGGACTTTGACCAGAAACCTATGGAACAGCCCCAATACCCAATATTGAACCAGGTTAAAGCTATGTTGGAAGATCCAGGGTTAGACAGTATAGGGCAGCCGAAGGATGGAAAGAATCATCCCTGCTATCGGACGTGTAAAGTGGGAGATAAGAAGACGTGTTACTACAAGTTCCACGTGGAGTGGTATCAATCTATGAGCAAGGTATTGTTTTTATCCGTCTATCTAATCAGACTGCACTTACTGCTGAGAATAGGCATTCTCGTGAAATTATTGAATTTGAAATTGTTGTCCAAAAGATGAATACTTTAAGTTTAATTTCACTTGACTCAAAAAGGTACGAAACATAAGTTTCAAAAACTATAACAGGTGAGGATGATGTTTTTAAAAGCGAGGGAAAAGATGTATCAAACCTTCAGAAATAAAATGAACCAACTCGATACCCGACTACAATAAGAATTGACGGAGATGTAGATATGGGTGATCATAAAAACATAGAGTCGAACATTGTAACCGTCTCTTTTTTTGATGTCGTTTAAAAAATAGCTATTGGTTCATCTATTTTCAAATGATGCGTTTATAAAAACTTACAGTAGATAATAATTATTATGAATGTTATTACAAACATTGATTATTGGTTTGTTCCAGGCGTGTATGAATTGTACAACGAATCCAGCACATTGCGATAACCCTGACTGTGTGCCAGCCAATGGGATCAGTAGGACTATCACAGTTGTCAACAGGAAGATGCCTGGACCGTCTGTTGAAGTAAGATTCCCACTACTTTCTGTCTTCTGTCCTTTATCTAAGCCGTGTTGGCTGATGACAGCCTTTCCTCGCGACCATTTTAACAGTAATGAAATCAAAAGCTGCTAAATGTAACCACAGTAAATATTCCGCAGTGAATAACTGTAAAATATCCAAGCATTCAAGAAAATTACTATGCACATACATAAAACCATGTCCATGCAAGTGAATATCCGTTTTCTCTACCGTTCTACGGATCCTCACATACATCTTTTGCCTCGTTCAATATTATTTCAACACAAAACGTATTCACACTAAAACCACTGCTGGGTTTTTAATTACTCACGGGACCGCTAAGCATATTGAATTCTCCATTTTAAACATTGTCGGAAATTAAAACAACGAATTGTAGTTTTTACAGTAACCACACTGTTACGAACAAAGTAGAAATTTGTAAAACTTCGTAAATAAATTGCAAAAATGTTGAGTGCAGCAGTTTTTTTTACAGTTATTTAAATCGTTTGTTAAATTGTAAACCGCTAAAGTGTTTGTTATTTATATTTTTCAGCTAAAAGTACGTTTAAAAGTTTTTTTAATGTTTATTGGGAGAGTTTAACGAACTCGCTTTTATATTGGAGCTGTTTTCAATTTAATATACGATGTTGCAGTTTTGTGATAGGTGGCGATGAACCGTTTCAATCATTGGACTGAATTGTTAATAGCCAATTTGTTTTTGAAATTTCATCGTACATCAGCTTACTTTAAAGCGCTTTTAGGGAACCATTCAAATACAGTTTTTTTAAGGTGGCTTTATAAAAAAAGAATGGTGATTTTTCAGAGCGTATTGCTCTGAAAAATCACCATACAAAGCGATTTTTAATTTGTAATTAGTTTATTGTTATTATTTGTAAAATAGCTATCTAATGATGTTTGTTTTATGATGAATGGGTCGGCTCTTAACCTCAAAACTTACACAGGAAAGAATGAGGTCTACGATGGAGCGAGCCTACCCAGAAGGTGCCTATTAACTCTCTTCCTAAAAACAACAGGGGTGTTATTGTGAAATACACTAGTTTCACCTTTCTTATATTGACTGACAGGTCTGCCAAGGAGACACCATCGTTGTTGATGTGGAGAACAGCCTGATGGCTGCAGGAACCACCATACACTGGCATGGGCTGGTTCAGAGGGAGACGCCTTACATGGACGGTACTCCTTACGTCACGCAGTGTCCCATCCAACCTGAGACTACTTTTAGGTAAGATTTTCGAAGCCATAACAACTTTCCAGTAATGAACTTAAATTCTGTATGTTTTTCTGTTCAAAAATGTTGTGCACATGCATTACTCTCAAACGGCGAAGGAAAACATTGTGTGGTAACCGTCAGTGTCATAGAATATAAAAAATAAAAAAAACATGTGTCTGTGTGAATGTGGAAGCAGCCTCTTTGAGGCGCACTTAAAGTGGTCGAAGGGAACTTTTTTAAGGCACTTATGATCAATTTAAAATAACGGTGAAGGGAAACATTGTGAGAGAACCGGCATGCAATAGAATATTTATGTTTAAAGAACTTGTGGCAACTGGACGAAGGAAACCTCATTAAGGCGTACTTTAAATCTATTTAGAATATATCACCGATGATCCTTCTTGGAGCTTTCATGTAAATTATTTTATGCATCTTCTGGAACAGGTATGCATTCGAGACTCCCGACGCTGGTACATTTTTCTGGCACTCTCATATTGGCATGGAGCGTGGAGACGGAACCACTGGTGCCCTCATCATCAGAGAACCGAACCAGAGAAGCCCACACAGGCGCTTGTATAATGTTGACAAGTAAGTTATATCAAGGTATCTTTCCCGTGGATAAGGCAGATTAAGCTGAGAGGTTTAGGTGCTGGAGAGGCCTATTTCTTCCTTAACAATGGGACAGGAAAGACGCTACGCCCCATTGAGTGTCATGTAAAAAAAGGTTGCTGAAGGAAAAACATTTATTTCAGAGTTTTTTTAGGTTTCCTGTATTATTTAAATCATTATCAAATCAATAAACAAATCCATCAAAACAAATATAGCATTTGCCTACTAGCTTTTTGGCCCTATTTGTCGACAATCATAATGCAGATCAGATTGTCGCCTTAAAAGTGCTCACACCAATGATCACTCACTCAGAATAAAAAAATCGTAGCTTGCTGTGCTCGCTCAATTAACATGTTTTTTCTTCAGGTCCGAGCATGTAATGTTGATCACCGATTGGATCAATAATGTCTCCATCAGTCTCTTTACTGACCATCACCACTCGAACGGTCTTAATCTTCCGCAATCACTGCTGATCAACGGTCGTGGCAGATTTAATCTGGTTGTGGAAAATAACACTTATATTATGAAGGCGCCTGTGTTTGAGGTTGAAAAGGTAAGATATTTAATAAGTTCTTGGTTTCATAGTAATCAAGGAACACCTAATCAAATGCGGGCTAAATACCCAAACAAGCCCATAGATAATAAAAAAAAACAAGTATCTAAGAAGATTATAATCATTAGTAAGCAAGAATCTCATAAAAATTTCGCCTTGTCCATGTGTCTGTATGTCTGTCCAAAGTTTAGCTTAGATAGAAAAATAGAAAGCTGTAAAATTATCTCAGCAAGAAAGTCTTCAATAAAAAATGAGTTTGGTGAGATTTTGGTATTTATGAAATTTTCGTAGAACTAAAATAACCCTCATCAAATCTTGTAAAGGCTCTACGTCGTAGACATCTTAGAACCTCTACGTTTTTAAATGAATCTCCCATTGTTTTGAGATGCAATACAAACAGCGTACAAAAGTGAAGTAATTTTTCAAACTTAGGGCGCATTACAATGGAGGACAAAAGCGTAATTTCCCTTTGTTCAAAGTAAAATGTTTTATCCGAGTATTACTATCATAAAGAATAAGAGGAATGTTTTTATTTTTCTGCCATTTAAATTTGAGCTTTATTTTTAGGGACAGAAGTATCGTTTTCGTATGATAAATGCGCAATACCTAAATTGCCCGCTAGAGGTGTCGGTGGATGGGCATAACATGACGGTTATCGCTTCAGATGGCTCGGACTTGACACCTATACATAATGGTAAGTGATATGTTAATAAGTACAGTTTTTAATATTAAAATGAGAATAAAAGAGACTTACAAGTTAGACTACTTGGAAAATTACGAGCGAGAAGTTTATCGAGAAAAGAAAAAAAATCAGCCATAAAAATTAACAGGATCCACTTCGTGAGTCTTTCAAAATATTTTTATAATCGCTCCACAATTAACGGAGAAATCAGTGAGCCTTCATAAATAATCATACAGTCAAACATAGCACCTATTTAGATTTAGGTTATGTTTTAACGCTTATTTTACAGTCATCACAAAATATTTCGACTCGAAACTTTCGATGTAGGTAAACAAACTTTAAAAGGTATTAATCTACAGTCTCTGAGGCCATTATTAATAAACGTGGTGTAAAGTTACGCCAGGTTTAAACTCCAAAAATTGTATGGTTACTTCTAAGTTACACCCGGCGTAACTTTACACCACGTTTATTAATAAGGGCCTGAGGGTTTAATGTAGGTACACAGGTGTGCCAAGTCGCGAGCAAACCACTAGCAGTTATAATTTTAATTTGATATATTTAAATTTAAATCTCCGGGATCTTTTCACTGTACCGGTACGTCGGTATTTTTCCAGCTCATTATCTTTGTGCTTTAGAGTTGTAACATTTTTGCAATGTCCGTATCCGTTCCGTATAACCCAATTATATTACACGTAATTTATTTATTTATTTATTTACTTTAACTAACACGGTAGGACCAATTACATTAATTAAAGAGAACAGGAAAACATAAAAAAATAATCATATCCATTGCAAAAAAATTAAAACACACACAATTTAAGATTAGAATTATAACAATTAATTAAGAAAGACGCTCACAGAAATACAAACATGCAGTCAAAATTTTTTTTTAATTTTTTTTTTTTTGTAATAGATACATAGCTCTACTATGTATCTATTACGATGATAATTAGGAGTAAAAATTAACTCAGCACTAATTTGAGGGAGTTTCTTGAAATTCACTCTGAAACTTTGTACAAGAATTTTTTTAATCATTATTATACTGTAAATTAAGTTTTACAAACAGAATTTTCTTTAAAGACCCGTGATTAAAGAATAATAGTGGATTAATTTAGCTTCGTTAGCTATTTTCTTGATGGTCTTAAGTCAAAGTCAAAAATCAAAAAGCATTTATTCAGTAGGACCGCTGGGATCACTCTGTCTTAAAACTAGGTGACTCTACTCTTGTTCCTACTCCTTAATGAATAATAAGAATACATTTATTTGACACACACAACACAAATACAATGAAAATAGAACATCAAACATTTATAAAACACGAGTGGGTACAAAGAAACATAATAAAAAAATAAACAAAAATAAAAAATAAAAACAAACTATACAACATAAAAAAACCTATTTTTCTGGTGCCAAAAAGGTCCAGTCTCAGCTTTAGTGCTGCTCCCAGGTGAGGGAGACAGCGCTGATGTTCAGACTGGGCCTTACAGGGTGACATCACGCGCGGTTAACATTATAGAAAAATACAAGAAATAGGTACTTAAATAAAATAAAACAATTGAACCGAGTTAGCACTTTGTGGCATCAGCCCTTCCTTTGACTTGACTAAATAATTAATTATTAATAAAACTAAATAATAATAAATAAAAAATTAATGCTAAAAGTAATAATAAAGCCCTTTTATTCCGAATTCGCTACAACTTCAGCTACAACGTGTTATAAATTATTTTAGAGTATGTCTCGCAAATCGGCGTGCCTCATGGCATAGGCCTCCTCCTGCTCTCTCCACTGAGCTCTATCTTCTGCAACTCTGGTCCAATACGGTCCCAAGGTTAGGCGGATATCGTCTTTCCATCTTGTTTTTGGACGCCCCTGTTTTCTTGTGTCTTCTCTTGGGTACCATAATGTCACTTGTTGGCTCCATTTATTTGCTTTGCTGCGCAACATATGTCCTGTCCAACCCCACTTTAGATGTTCTATACGGGTTATTATGTCTTCTACTCTCGTTCTTCTTCTTATTTTCGAATTTCTGATTTTGTCAATGCTAAAAGTACAGGGTTATTAAATCTAGCTTCCGTATCCGACCACAGAATTACAGCCTCTACCTTAAACAACCTTGAAGATGCAACCTTCCCGTTTTTAGGATGTGACTTTCTGAATTCTCTTGATTCCCGCTTTTTAATCTCTTTTGTTTGTCCGTTGAGCTTCGCAAATGGCTCTGTAACGCAGGAGGCGTACACTTCAATTTAAACAAGATAAAATAAAACCTGGCGTGCCAGGTTTTTCCTGTAGGAAAATGTCTAAGTGACTTTTAAAAACAGTAACGGTAAATGTAATTTAGATTTTCATGAGCCTTTCACCAAGTAGTAGCCTTGACTTTTTCGAAGATGGTGAATCCCATACTTACATGCATCAATGGATTTTTCATTTCGGAAAAATATCTCATCTCATCTCATCAAACCTGATAGGTGGCGATGGACTTGTAACCTGACACGTATGGAATACTAGCTGTAAAATATGGACATAATTATGCCAAAAATGTAGATGGACGTAGACATCGTCAAAGGAATCTAAATATTATTTTTTTAATTCATTTTAGCCTGCAATGTCCCACTGTAGGGCAAAGGCCTCCCTCACCTTTCTCCACACCTCTCGATCTTGAGCCAAACTGTACCAGTCATTTGCATGACTGTCGAGATCGTCCCGCCACCTTAAATAAACATAAAAAACGTAAACAGGTTCACGACTGTATCCCCAAGGTGCGGTAGACATTCTCTCAGAACTTTTATTGTTACTTATTCCAGATCCTTTGAAGATGTCTAAGGGGGGTTGTCACAGGCATGTCCAAACACATATTTGATACATGCCCACATCTTGCAGAAGTTAGTATTCCATACGTGACAGGTTGCAAGCCCACCGCCGCCTATAAGAACACTGACTGGTTTCCTCATGATGTTTTCCTTCACCGTTTAGAGCCTTAAATATAGTCTAAAATAATTTATCTATACCTTGGAAAAGATCCTATTTCCTAAAATTGTCTTATTATCGTAACATAACTTACCAAACTTCCACGTTAATACCTAGAACTCATGGCCGATGTATTATGCATTGTATCCGCCACAATAGTGTATCGAAACTGTTATAATCCACGTCGATCTGTCGGAGGCACTTACCTATTCTATTGTTTCTCGATCAGACGGGAATAGCTGGATGTCTAATCTGATTATTGATAGAAGCTTAAGGCTGCTTGTAGATGATAAAAGTTGCTGGGTCTACGCAAAATCTCGTGTCGTGTAAGTCAATCCTTTCTCAAGTCCACGCTGACGAGTCAAAAGGTATTATGCTAGCCCTAGCACGTATTAAACTGTTAAAACTTAAAACCTGTTTAAACTTAATATTGGTTCTTGTCGCCACCTGTTGGTACTGTTCGTTTCATGCTAGTTCGTTGATATTTATTCGCGGAAACTTGTAATTGGCCTTCCTATAGTATGTAGCCTTCTGCTGCATACTATTTATAAGTTACACTAAAATGTTCATACCTAGCTGTAAGTTTTCCCAAAACATGTAATATAAATAAAAATAAAATTAAAATGTATAGAATGAATAAAAGTACACCACGGCAGTATTCCTTCGTAAAGGAACTCCAAAACTGTGTCCTGTTAGTTGTTTTAGATCTCAGTACACTTCGAAACTTTAAAATCATTTTAGATACTTACTTTTTTAAACCAAATAATTGTGTTATAATCGTAAAATATTTTTTTGTCGTTGGTGTGAACAGGGGTTAACATGTATGAGATGTTCATTGTTGTAAATAAATATATTGGGTCTGGGTGTTTGTATAATACGAGTAGGTATGCAATGTATGTATTTAAAAAAAATATATTATTAAGTCAGTAGTAGGTATATCAGTCATGTGGTTCCCATAACACAAGCTCACTTTGGGGCCAAATGATGCTGTGTGAAATTTATTGCAACCAAAAGTCATTTATTCAATTTTTGTAATCGATTCTTTTAAACGACTCTTTCTGTTGTTACCTTATTGTTTTACTATTTTCATTTCAATATTTTACTCATAGTTTTCAGTTATAAAAACTTGATTGGTATCTCATAAAATGTTACAGTTAATATAATATTTTGATTACAGTACAAAATCAAGACTTTACGAGTATCACAACTATATTTTTTTTATGAGATCTTTATCATAATGTATGTACAATTTATTGTAAATTGCACATTTTGCATCTTTGCATGCGAATCATTTTATATTAACCTAAGCTAAAGCAATCAGTACGCGTTCGACCGCCGTCGCGTGTATTCAATAATCAGTATCAATAAATCAATTATCATTTTATCTCTCGCTATCAATTATCATCTTTTATCATATCAACTAAAGTTATAGGTTAATCTTACAATGTACTTTCCATCGGTGTGGGATACCTACTAATCTTACGTGTATAGAGATTTTTTTGAAAACATAGTTTATGCATCACATTTCCCGATCATACTGAAATGGCAAAGGGATTCCTTGTGGACTGAAAAGAGATTGAAAGACATTGCCGAAATTCAATTTTCTTGTCAGGAAATCGACTTGTATCAGATAAATCCTCTTACCAGAAGGATGACCTATATTCGCGAAATTCTTTATATTCTGGTACAGTCGAAAACTAAAATAAGATTGGGTTGAATCTAACGAAACCTCACGCCTGTAAGTACGATTTTTTTAATGCATCCCAAAAGCAGAATTCACAACCTTGTTACTTAGTAACGAATAACAACTCAGCTAATAGACAATCGACGTTTGTGTAAAATTTTGTGTGAACAAGTAGTTAGTTACATAGGTACTTTAGGCTTTTTACCATTTGCAATTCTGCTAAAATTAAAAATATAGGTACTAACAAACCTGTAGCTGCTACGAATAAACTAGCCACTTCTAAAAAAAATAGACATAAGGAAGTCACCTAGAAAAGAGCTGATGATCATCAAATGGCTGAACAGATTTTTATGAAACATGGCTAAGAACACTCGGGATAAAATTATTTATGACACAAAAAAACTAAACGAAAATCAGTTTATCCGTTTGGGAGCTACAACACCACATACACGGACCTCTCTTTTTGCGTTGGGGGTTAAAAAGATAAACATTGAAAGTAAAATGCACAAATTATAACAGACCAACACATTTCTTTACATAAAATATTTAACTCTATTTCAATTGAATTTACCTAAAATAGCATATCTCACTTCGTACATTTTTTTCCCTAAAAACCTATCTTTTTCGCAGTAAAATTATCAGGGAAACTAGACAGCTCATAAAAAACTCACATTAAACGTATACAGGATAATATTTTAAGAGGCTATAAATTCCACACTTCTGAAAAGGGGCTCAGGAGACCACTAAAGGAATAACAAAGAAATGTTTTGTAATATTTCAGTACTTTAGTGGGTTAAAGTGAATTAGGTCACATAATAAAATAATAACAAGTACCCAACAGAACAGTCATGTTTTTACCCGACTATCAAAGGAAGGGCTATGTTTTTATACAAGCTCTAGATAGATAATACAACACAACTCCTAATAAAAAAGTAAGTTCGTATGAGTCAGTGGCCAACTCTGGTGTCGGAGTTTTAAGGCCGCCAAGGCCTCCGTCATGGCTTAATGACTTAAATAGCCGGGACCGGCAATTTAACGTGCCCTCCGAAGCACGGAAGCACTCATATGTAAATGCCACTGGCGGTCACCCATCCACTTACAGACCATTTCGAACGTTGCTGTATCAAGAACGCACTATGAATTTTGCACTATAATTTTTTTGAGTACCTAAGTCGTTCTTTGATTATAAAATTAATATTTATAACGTATTTTTGTGTTACTTTATAAAATAATAAATAATAAAGCCCTTTTATTCCGAATTCGCTACAACTTTAGCTACAACGTGTTATAAATTGTTTTAGAGTATGTCTCGCAAATCGGCGTGCCTCATGGCATAGGCCTCCTCCAGCTCTCTCCACTGAGCTCTATCTTCTGCAACTCTGGTCCAATACGGTCCCAAGGTTAGGCGGATATCGTCTTTCCATCTTGTTTTTGGACGCCCCTGTTTTCTTGTGTCTTCTCTTGGGTACCATAATGTCACTTGTTGGCTCCATTTATTTGCTTTGCTGCGCAACATATGTCCTGTCCAACCCCACTTCAGATGTTCTATACGGGTTATTATGTCTTCTACTCTCGTTCTTCTTCTTATTTCCGAATTTCTGATTTTATCACTAAGTCTGATTCCCAACATGCTCCTCTCCATAGCTCTTTGTGTACTAGCTAGTCTCTCCCTATGCTTGTCTGTTAACGCCCAAGATTCGCAGCCGTACGTCATGCATGGGAGAATGCATGTGTTGAAAGTCTTTATCTTGATATGCATCTTTAGATCTTTGTTCTTCATTATTTCTTTTAGAGACCAGTATTTTTTCCATCCACAGGCTATCCTTTTATTGATTTCTTTGGACATAGAATCCTCTGGAGTGTTACTTTATACTTACATCAAAATATATACAGGGTGTAAAAAGACTACGACCGAAAACTGAGCGGTTGCAATCAGACCATGATTCTAAGCAAACATATTTAGCGAAAAAAAAAACCGCATTTGATGTTATTTACGGTTATTTACTACTAGTACACCATAATAAGACCTAATACCTAATAATTTCATTTATAAAAGAAAAAAACAGTTAAAACTCAAAATCCAGCAATCTACGTAAATCTTCAAACGCTGTTTTCTCCGGATATAATGTTTTTTTTTTTTTTCGGAAAATCCTTTTGGATTTGGTTGTGTGTTGGGATGCCTACCCCTTTCAGCTTCGGTAGACGTCTTTTTACATCCTGTATTATGAGATACTTCATTATTTAATCAAACAGAGATCAATAACAAAACTGATTAAGTTTAACCCTTATTTTACAAAACCCTATCTTGTCTTATCTAAGAGAATTAACTGCCCTTAAGGGACTAGAAAGAAGCATCAGAATTAATTGCCTCATTTTGGTGACAAAAATAAAATGAGGTTTATTTTTACAAGGAGCTTTTATTTAAACGAAAAGGTAATAATTATGATTTTTAAAGTGAAAACTTCTTTAGCCGCGTTAGGCATTTTTGAGATGAGGAAAAAATTTCGTCACACATTGTATCTTCACAATGGACAATGCGTGAGAGTGACTGCCTCAGGTGAGACAGTCCTGAGGTCAAATCCCAGTAGAACAGAAACTTTTTGCACTTTTTTTGTATTTTTTTTAAGTTTAGAACCGTTACCGAAACCTCGTTCAAGTTTTCACTTCTGTTGGCACTCCCGGTGTGCCACTATTTTTTTTTGTTTGAAACACAACAACATAAATTACGTTCGAAATATTCGAATACATTTCTTACGATGTTTTCCTTCACCGTTTGAGAGTTCTGGATTTGTGCATAATTTTTAGACACAACAACGACACGACCAGATTCGAACCCACGACCAAACAAGCGCGACCAGACTACCAATGCTCTGTAAACGTGTCGATAAAACAAAACGAGTTATGAACAACCCTTACAATTTAAGTTGTAGTATGAAAATTCACAGCAAAGTATACCATGTTGCTTTACAAGGGTCCTTTAGACAAACAAGATACCCTTATAACTCCAAAACTCATGTACATGTAGGGTGGACTTTGTCAGCGAGTTTTACAAACCCTTTTAATTTGTCACTTCTCCTGTTTTGGTCACATAAAGCAAATAAGTTCGTATGAGTTAGGGTGGTTTTAGGGATTCTGGTGACTGAGATTTTATAGGTCAAGTTTAATCGATGAGCTATAGTCTTCTATAATAAATACGAAGATTTGGATGTCAAAGTCAAAAGTCAAAGTCAAAAAGCATTTATTCAGTAGGACCGCTGGAATCACTTTGAAATGTTAGTTGCTGCTCGAATAGCTGAACAGATATGGATGAAAGCTAGAGAGAGTTGGATTGGATTGAACGAAGCTGCTGGTCACTAAATAATAAATATACAAAAAAGTACGTGAGTGTCGTGGAACACTCAGTTGGAACGAAGCAAAGAGTATTTTTCTATTTATTTATTTATTTATTCTTTATTGCACAAAGAAATTACATACATATAAACTTAAAGAGAAGTAATGGCAGAGGCGAGCTTAACCCTAAAAAGAGTTCTCTTACAGCAAACCTTTATAGGATTTTCTATACTGGGAATATAATAAATTAATTGTCAATTATGTATCCCAGAAACGCTCTTCCGTACTAACAATGTAACAATCTATGGACTGTGTCGCAGCTGCGCATTTTGCACTGTGACGATATTATGCATGTGTCGTGTCGGTAAAATGGAACAAATTTTTTTTCCAGCCTCAGTCTTATTTTTCTTCGATACCGTCCGAAAAGAAACTTCGTTCCAAAATCATGATAACTATTTCTACTAGACCATATTATTCCATTGTTGAGCAAAGGCCTTCCAATTAAAACACAAAACAAAAGACGACTTGTACACGAAATAAACAAAATAAGTAAAACAATTACAAGTATGTATTTAGGTGCAAAATTATCATAGTAGGCAACCTTTTCAACCTTTATAATTGAGTTTGTATAGCGCAAAACTTTTGTGAAAACTAGAAAGAGATTCAGATATCCAGTTACACAAAGGTTTTCAAATGAATTTTGTAAGCACTTTTGTTTGTCTCGCAGGAATTTCGTAGCCGTACCGAAATCTAGGTAATGGCAAATTGTAAAAAGTAAAAAGTGTAAACGTAGGATAATAAGACTGTGCCTCACAGTATTGTGAGCATTTCTTTGGGAATACTTTACTTATCCGGGTTAAAAAGTATGTGTTCAGGTTATAAGCAAAAAATTACATACAAATTCGTTCAACTGTTTCAGCGTGAAAAAGTAACATCCATCCATCCAAACTTCCGGCAAAAGCATCTTTTCACTTTTGCATTCACTTTCAATTATATCTAAATACCAGAGAAATGATAAACTAGTACAGTTTATCATTTCTCTGGTATCCACTCAAACTCTCACATGTCATTTTAATCTATTCTACTGTCGAGATAGGGTTATGGTAAGCAGTGTTATTTTAAATCTTCATAGTTTCTGTTCCACCACTGCGCTATTTCAGACTAATGTCTATCGAAGTAGAATTTCCCAGTAAAAATGTTCATCGGGTTATTGGAAAAGTTTCCCCAACTACTGGTTTTAGTTACTCGCGAACTGAGGCCAAACACTTTTTGGCTTTGAAATTCGGATGAATTGGTAGTTTTTAGCAGAAAAAATATTTTAGAGGGATCGAATTTTATAGAAAGCAAAAAAGCTGTGGTTGATTACAACCACAACAAGAGATGAGAAAATTGTGTTGACGAAGACTCAGAAGTTTACGAAAAAGTATATTATATTATATATCATTTTTACGAGACAAAAATTATCTGCATGGTCCCAGGTGTACCATGGTACTCGTAATTTTCGATACATTGCAGACTAAACTAGGATTCCCATCCTACTTTAGTCTGCAATAAATATCTTGAACACAATTCAATTCGCTCTATGCTCGAAGATGAATCGTACGTTTTTACACAAATTGCTTTTACTAAAATCGAAGTTTGACCATCCCAAATCGAGTTCCATGCATAAATCTGAAAATTTGATAGAAAACAAACTGCCGACTAAACTAATATTAGAATTTGAATCAACATTAAATTCTGTATCATGCCTTTGGCTAAATTTACACAGAAACGAAAAAGAAATACCTTATCAAGAAAAAAAAGCGTTATTAGCAAGAAAAGTTTCATGCCTTGTAAAAGTCTGTCGTCAGAAATAAAAAATATGATCATGTGAACTATGGCGTAGCCAACTAGCCGCCTCATGGCAATATGGTCGCACGCGGGGCGTTCCGCGTCGCGTTCGGTGTTTTGCGTTTCTCCGTAAACGCTACTCAACAACGCCAATGTTTGAATTTATGCCCGACGCAACGTGCAATGCTCCGCATGTAGTAAATGAGGCCTAAATTCAAAGTTTACAAGCATTATGAAAGTCAAAGTAGTGATCATTTTTGGCTGTGGTACCGATAAAACAGTTTCCTATGTAAAGTGTGCCTTGTTGGCCGGTCAGTCTCCACCTGATTTGCATATTCAAATTTTCTGTTGGGATCAAAGAGCCGTATGGCGGACTCGCATTTACTACGGATAGTGACGTAAGGCTTGTGAAATGGATACGGAAGTTCGTATTTCAGTTTCTTTGAACTTAAAGTTTTAAAGCCTTAGTCTGGTTTTGGAAACAATGGATTGTTATGAAATAATCCTCCTTCTAAGAATCATCTTCTAAAGAAAATAATGGATATGTTGTACTCAATCACGCTGAAACGGCTGAATGGATCTGGATAGAACTTTGAATAAATGTAGATTGCAGTCTGAAATACGAGTGTCATAGGTTTTCTAAAATGGCAAATGTCTTTTTGTAACATATTTTTTTTCTTTTATGAGTATACAGGGTGTAAAAAGACTGCTACCGAAAACTGAGGGATTCCAATCAGACCATGATTCTGAACATATTTATCGAAAAAAAGGCAAAAAAATTTTTTACTTAGCTACGTCATTTTATTTTATTTTCTAGTTTTTTGCTACTAATACAACATAATAAGACCATACCTACCTAATCATTTCATTTATAAAAGAAAAAAAACAATTAAAACTCAAAATCCAGCAATCTACGTATAAAAACGCGCCCAGTACATACGCTCGACCAGCTGTGCGAGGTCGGTTTTCTCCGGATATAATGATTTTTTTGGAAAATCCTTTTGGATTTGGCTGTGTTTTGGGATGCTGTACCTACCCCTTTCGGCTTCGGTAGACGTCTTTTTACACCCTGTATAAGCTACTCTTCTCTCGCGATAATCGAAATTACGCCTTTTGCGTCTGAGCCGAGCAAATCACTGGCACTGGATGTGTGATTCGTTGAAATATGAAGAGTATTCCTTTCTACACTATACCTACGTATGACTGCGGGTATTATCTACAGAGTGTACGGATTAAATAGGCTTTAACGTGAGTGTTACGGAATTAGAGGTATTTTTATACTCAGTCTCAACGTTTCATAAGAGAAGTTGCGAGCCCATTTACACGATACCATTCTTGCCTCTTGCTTTCTCAAACTCAATGGAGCAAAAGCTAATATTCTGTGGCTAGAGGCAAGAATGGTATCGTGTAAATAGCGTTTTAGAATACGTTACTAGTTGCCCCACCATATAACTTAGGCCTTTACATCTTTTAAGAAGATATTAGATGATTTATACAGCGTCAGGAGGCAACCTATGCCGACACTTAACAGGACGCTGTAGTGCCTGGGATATTTTGTTTGAGATGGAATAGGCTTGCCCAGCACCTAAACCATCCTCTCAGCTTAATCAACCTGGCCCACAGGAAAGACGACGTCAATACGTGTGGAGCTGACGAAGCTCCACACGTATTGAACGGTGAAGAAAAACATCGTGAGGAAACCCGCAGCTTCGTCAGCCCCACCATATACCATTACTGTTTATATCTTGAAATTTGTAATATTTACCATATTATAATTTGAAATGGTCTTTCTTATACCTTCGTTTCTGTTAAAATAATTAAATAGCCAAAACAGATCTAATTTACCTTTAATAATGTGCTAAATACCTTTGTATAAACCCTAATTAAAATCGCCGTAACCCAATTGGTGTTAGAGAGCATAACGAAGGTATAATGGCAATCAAAGCTTTGGTTTCTAAGATGACGGTGACCGTCGTTTGGCGGGCGTTAACTGTTTTATACATACAAAAGATTTACAAATCTGTATGTTGACTATGTAGAGCTTCCTACGAAACAAAATGGATTCTTTTTCACTTAATTATTCCCGTTCCTAGGTTATCTAGTAATTCAGAAAAATAATAATACTTACCTACTATACTTACTTCTATGATTATAATTTTCATTTTCCCTCAGCTTCAAATTAACAAGTCTGGTGATCCCTAATCACTGTTATGTCCAAATACACAAAGGCATCTAACACATTTATCGTTTTCAAAATATTCAAATATTTTTAATTCTTATTAAGTATTTATAATTATAGTAAAGACTCTTTTAAGAAGTTTAATTTCAATCGTTTCTACAGAGCTTTACAAGGTGGCTTAAAACTACATCATGAGAGCTGGTCACTCATACTAACCTTACAAGCCAGAGTTTTACAAAAAAATTGTCTTACGGTTGCCAAAAGACGTTCACAGTATATCAGAACAACTCTCCACAGTTTCAAATGGCTTAAATCGCTGCCAATAGCACAAATAGTTCGGTTTTGTCTCCAATTGATTTGTAATTGAATGTTAGGTGATTGTTGTTCCGACCCCTAACGACTTTGCAATGCAATGAGATTTTATAGTCTATAGGATGGTTTCATCGTTTGTTCGAAGCTGTTTCGGTTTGCAAGTTAAACATAATTTGTAGTTATAAGATCAGACAGGTATTTGGCGTCGCGTAGCTGGTCCAGTATATGGCTGATGTAGGGTAGCGGGTACGCGTCATGCTTCGTTACTTCGTTGAGCTTTCGGCTATCCAGGCAAAATCTGAAGGAACCGTCAGACTTCGGCGCCAGAGTTATTGGATTATTCCAGGCGCTGCTACTAGGCTCGATGACGCCGTCGCGCAGCATTTGGTCCACCTGCCTGTTAACCTCTGCAAGCCTCTCAGGAGACATCAGATAGTAGCGTTGTTTTATTGGCTGATGGCCACCGGTGTCAATCTTGTGCGTAACGAGATGTGTTAAACCCAAGCCTTTTTTCTCTGCGGAAATATCTTCAAACTGCTGAATTATAACGTTTTAACGTTAAGTATATATTATGCGCATGTAGAGATGGGCAGGACACTTGGCTAGACGGAAAGACGGAAGATGGACTACCATGTATATGGGATGGTGGCCTAGAGTTGCTCAAAGACCACGAAGTAGACCACCCGTCCGATGGTCTGATGTAGCTGGAAAATCGTGGAGGGAACGGCACAGGACTGAACAGAGTGGTGTTATAGAAAGCAGGTCTATACCCAGCTGTGGGTGCAACTAGACTGATTAGATATATCATAATGCTTGTCGTGGTATTTTACGAAAACTGGCATATCAGATGTTAGGTACACAGAACTATCTATTAGGTATAAGGATTGTACGTTTGAAGTGGGATTAGTGGTAACTCGAATGCACCCAGAACTTTTGGCTAAGCTTGTCACTCAGTGGGTGCACTAAAACAGTCGAAGTTGAAAAATGTGGAAAAATGTGGCGAGATTTGGATGTCTTCGAGGCAGACTGGCGGACCGCCTTGGAGCGTAGAAGTAGAAGATAAGGAAGATAAGGAAGTAGAAGATGACCAAAGTATTTTTGTTACAGTGGCCAAGCTGGTAAGCTACACAGGTGAAAGATACGACTTCATAATCAATGCTGACAAACCTGTTGACACCTATTGGATCAGGGTTCGTTCAGCTGAGGCGTGCGCTGCGTAAGTAGTACACAGTACAGTTACATACAGTAGGTTATAATTTAATGATAGACAAAATTATGTGTAACAAACTTGCTCATGTCAACCTATTCATGAAGGTTGCATTACAATTATTTTAGTAACGATCTATGAAAAGGTTTTTTTTTATTTTTATCTTTTGTTACACACTACGGAGAAATAACCTCTTGACCCTTGATTCTGAACCATCAGCTTTCGTACTTCTAGTTCTAGAATAGCAAGGTCAACTTGAAGTAGGCAGGTATATAATTTAGAGATTTTGTCTCTTTTGCGAATCAAAGGATTAAAAAGGTTTAATCTTTTATTCTTTTTCTTTCACAGATCGGTTAGACACGTAGCAGTATTGAAATACAAAGATGCGACTACCGAAGAACCAAGTACCTTGAGCTGGAACGTTACTCACCCTGGATTGGTGAGTTTTGTGTTCGATATTTAAATCGTTTTTTTTTTAAACTTCCTCTAAAGTTCTGCTCGCCTGGTACTTTTTCTCAACGAACAAGTGCTCATTTTATATTTGAACGAAGATACTGTTTAGTCGGAAGCGCTTCCGTGCTTCGGAAAGTTACGTAAGTAGGTACTTAAATAGTCGTTCCCAGTTTTAAATACCTATAGAGAATCATAATGGAGATCTTCCGATATCCAAAACACTCCGTCGCCAGATTTAGGCATAAGGTCGTTGGGATATTTGGACACGAGAGGCGCAAGTTAGAGAAGGCTGGCATAAAAGAAGGGAGGCCTATACCCAGCAGGTGATACCGGGCCGAGATGAAGATGATGAGTAGGAAAATTGGTGGTTTTATGTCAAAGGTTTCATACTATAACCTTCAGATCACAAAGTCAAGATAAACCCACTGAACCAGCGTAGCTCAAGAATATTCGTCGAAAATATTATGTACGCATTCCACTGTTTTCGAAGACAGTCACATTTTTTACGAGCACCTCGGGCGTATTTTTACAGACCCTAATACAAAACGATACTGATACACTTTTATGGTCTTCGAATCCAGCCTTCAGATAGTGTCGCCACTGAATATGTAACGACTAAGAGTAGAAACTATCAAGGGATCAAAATTGAGGTTTGATTTTAGTTTCCCTTTGCTGGTTTAAATTTACCTTCTACCGTACCTTTGAGGATCAGAATATTGAAGCAAGACCAAGCTTTGTAAATAAAGTAAGTAGTTTGAATCTGTTTTTATCCACAAGAATAATAAAGACCATGAGACGCACCTAAAATTTAACAGGCCAGGTCACATCAGAGTCAAATCTAAATATAAACTTTACTGCACAAAAAAATAGGCTGTTGCAATAACCGTATTCTAGGTGGTCGAAAACGGGCTAGTTTTTTGGCAATTTCTTGCTGCAATGGTATAGCCGCCAAGTTACATATCTCGCAACACAGTGCAATAATTGCTGCAATGTTGCTTTGTAGCCCGGCGATGTTGCCAAGATATTATTTTCTAAATATTCCAATTGCAAATATTCAATGTCTAGACGGCTAGATTGCAAATTATTTATCCCGAATTGCAAATATACTGAGCTATTTGTTGGTCTATAAAAATTGCCAGCAAGATGCAATTTTTGTAGCCCGTTTACAGGCATTTTGAACAAGAGTCAAGACAACATCATGCCACATACTTTAATTTTTCTTAAGTCTCGTATCATTTTCTGATAGTTCCTGGGAAGCTAGAAGTCAATGTGAGCCAGACCTAACTGTCAAATTTGCTTTCAGTTCATACCTACGTAGGTGCGATATGACTTATATTTTAACTCTATTGAGAATAACACTCGCATATTGAATTTCGGAAGGATTGAGATAAGCCCCCTGTTTTAAGATTCTAGGGTTAAGAGCTTTCGTTCGATAATATTGTATAGAATTGCGAGAAGTCTTGAGAATCTATGTAGGTAATAGTGTTTTCATTTTGACCACAAGTAGACTCAACCTAGCGGACCAATTTGAAAATATCTAGGTAGTAAACGGTAGTAAAGCGCCATTTACACGATACCAATCTTGCATACCATTCTTGCCTCTGGTTACAGAATACTAGCTCTAGCGCCGTTGAGTATGAGAAAGCAAGAGGCAAGGGTATCGTGTAAGTGGCGCTTAATACGCGAAGCTTATGGCGAAAGCCATTGCTGAATGAAATAAGCCCCATAGCTATCGACTCATGGTATTTAGTACTTTGATGTAAGAGTGCGCTCTACCGAGGCTTACCTACGTCGCGTTGTGCCAAATGAGAAAAATTTCAAATACATAGATACATACATACATAAGACTACACCCACATAAGAATGTTGACTTACTTTGATGTTCTGAAATATTATTTGATTTGAATTTTCGTCGTCTTTGTAGACATGAAAATGTATTGAAATACGATGGGATTGCAATCTGTAGGTATACCTTACCTACCACATGATATGACTTCTTTCGTCCTGTGTGGTGAAAGGGCTTAAAGTGCGCCTCAAATAGGCTTCTTCGTGCACAGATCAAATGACTGATATGTTTTTGCGTAATTACATACATAGTTATAGTTATCTACGTAGATACATTATTCTCGTAGGAAAAAATAATATTTGACTAGTAAGTTACAAAATTCACTCCTTTATTTATTATCATTACCTTTTTTGACTGAAATATTGAAAGAAAAACAAATTACTTTAAGGATTTCTGTGGGCCACTTTAGCTTGATGAGTGAATGAATCCTTAAAGAAAATCCACGTTCATTATCCAAAGATTCAACGCTTATCTGTTTCATGATACCGTCATTAAGTAAATAACTCGAAATTGATGGCAATGGAGTTTTCGAACGATGGACTCATTTTGTTTTACGCGTTCCAAATAAATTACCTCATGAACGTAAGTGCAGAATTCAATGTGAACTCTATTGAATTCATTGTAGGTAATTTAAACTCGAAATTATGGTTACATACTAAAAAAAAACTTAGGCTTTTACATCTATATTAGATGATTTATACAGCGTCAGGAGGCAACCTATGCCTACACTTAACGGGACGCTGTAGTGCCTGGGACATTGTTTGAGATGGAATAGGCTTGCCCAGCACCTAAACCATCCTCTCACCTTAATCAGTCTGGCCCACAGGAAAGACGACGTCAATACGTGTGGAGCTGACTAAGCTGCGGGTTTGCTCACGATGTTTTCCTTCACCGTTAAGAGCTCGTGTTATAGCGCATATAAATTTTACGAAACGAAAAATTCATTGATGCACGGTCGGGATTTGAAACCACGACCTTCAAATTGAAAGTCGAGGCACAACCCCATTCGACCAACATGGCATGTTACATACTAAGCATGTATGTATTTAGAAAAAAACCTTACCTACAATACTATGAAGTAGAAGTCATGAATAATACAAGCTTTGTTTATCTTGGGGCTAAAGCCTGTGTGTAATGTACAGCATTATTTATTTATCATTTGATAGCTGGTAAAACACTTCTGATCCTTAACTCGGGTATAGTCAGACCCCTTGTGACAAAATATAGATAAAAATACTCACAAGAACATAACATTTCTTGTAACTTGACGTGTGACAACCAGTCCCAGGGAATACGCCAAAATAGTATTCCATTACCCACATATGAATAAAAAACAGTGGCCCTGCCGCATAGGAAAGGGGCAAAAACTACCCTCTTACCGGATAACGGCGCATTACGGAGGTCGCAAAATCAAATAGCTAGCTGTACGGTAACTTACGAAGGTATAACTGCAGACAGAATACCTACTGCAGTGGGAGGTAGACTGAAACAAGTTCAAACGCAATTGGCAAAGACCCATTTCCAAGTCAAAGTCAAAAAGCATTAAATAGGACTGCTGGGATCATAGTCTTAAAAATAGCTAGTTCTACTTCTGACCTTTCTTCGCGACCATTAGGTACCGTGAAAAACCATTAACTAACAACTAATAATTACCTACGGTTTGGGGCCTAGCTTTATCTTTTGTGATCAATTTCAAATTCAAAACTAAATAGTCAAGCTGCAGTTAGGAGACGGTCAATAATGCAAGCCACGTGACATGTTACAAGTCAATTTCTTCTTCTCCTTATCGTGTCACCAGTTCTTTCGACTCAGTGTGGTGAAAGGATTTTAAGTGCACCTCAATGAGGCTCCTTTCGTGCACTAAAAAGTTAAAACTAAAAAGTTACCTAAACAGTTCAAAAACATGTGTCACATGTTTTTGAACTTTTTAGGTTCAACGACATGCCGGTTTCCTCACGATGTTTTCCTTCACAGTTTGAGAGCACTGGCACCAGTGCACATAATTTTTTCGACAGAAAACTCATTGGTGCACGACTGGGTTTGAATCCACAACTTTGCGATCGGAAGGCGGGGCCACTACCACTAGACCACTAGTGCTCTCTGACAATTCCTGTATATTGAAATACTATCACATGACGTTTTATTTCTGCCTTATTTTTGCGAAAATAATAAAAAAAATGCCAACTATTATTGTTAAAACCTCATGAAGTCCCACTGTTCATGCAGAGCAAAAGCTCTTTGGAGGAGAATATCCTAAAATAATATAAGGACTAATGAGTTTGCCCATTCTACCTTGTCCAACGCCTCCTAACAGAATTATCCGCTAGGCCGTAGAATTGGTCTCTGGCTTCACGCCAACCACTATCGGAAGGCTTTGCATAGGAAGATTAGAATAATGTAGTGGCTAACGTAAAATATTACTGGCTAATAAATGTGGACGAATCCGTGCGAGCTATTTGGAACTCCCCTGTCTTAAAACGCCATTTACAGCAACCGACAGGATGGCTAGACCAACATGGTCCGATGGTCCAGCCATTCCGACGGTCGCTATTAACACGATACCAATCTTGCATACATTTTCTCAAACTTAATGGAGCAAGAGCTAATATTCTGTGGCAAGAAGCAAGAATGGTATGCCAGAATGGTGTCGTGCAAATGGCGTTTTAGGCTATTTACACACCCGTTATAATCAAAATAAATTCTAAAGAAGGTATAAATTAGCTCGATATGACAAAATCTAGCAGTTTGGACATGCCTCTGACGGTCAGAGTCTAGAGTCAGACCCTTTTAGACATTATAAAAGGATCTGAGTGAGTGTTGCCTTGGGAATACAGTCGTGATGATGATTGTTGTTTTTTAACAGCCATAGTTCCATCCTCATAAACTTTCGGATTTATAAACAAAACTATGTAGAGAGCGTATCGATTTCGTACCAAATTGGAACACCTGATAGTCTTGAAAACCGAGATTTTATGTGTTACAGATATTGAACGCGCCGGTACAAGGTGAAGAGCAGAGTGTCACTGTACCAGTTTCCCGAATGAGGACCCTGATTGCCAACGATGCTACATCCAAGAAGGTGGCTGACCATCAGATCTACTTATCCTTTGATATGCTGTTAAAGAACAACTCGAAGTACCACAGAGTACCATATTATGGAACTGATAAAGGTGAGTCTAATTAGTGACTACAGTGTCCTGTTGTGTGTAAGCATAGGGTGCCTCCTACCGCTGTATAAATCATCTAAGGCCTGAGTTTAATCAAAATTCGTTTATTCAGTAGGACTGCTGGGATCACTTTGAATCGTCTTAAAACTAGGTGATTCTACTCTTGTTCCGCGACCAATACCGTGATGAACCAGGGCAACAAACACGGTTTGGAGCCTAGCTTTTTTTAGGTGATCCAACTTAAAGCTAAACTTTGGCTAAATTTACATTTTTATATATTTTTAATTATCGCGTGGATGCTGGTCGCTGGGTGCACGTGATTAAATTATCGCGAATTTTGACCATGTGCCAAATATGTTTTTGGCACGTTCAATGACCTTTTCAAGTATCTTCATGTATCCAGATCTAAAATGCCTAAAGAAAATTACACCCAACAGTCCTGAGGCTAGAATTTCCTTTTGAATGGCAACAACCATATCCGTGACAAATATCAGCAAATCCCGTTTGAAAATTGAGCTCGAGTCTCTTGCGTCTCAGTTGAGCAGTTGCTCGATACGCCACTGAGATTGTGTAAAGATCTAAGTAAACTATATAAGTGATGTAGTTTTAGGCAAATCTGCAGTAGAAGGCTTGTAATTATACTCTTGTTATATCATAAGTAAAGAACCAGTCAGCAACGAAAGATGACTTACACTTTGATTTCATAAAACGCCATTTTTTGTCGATTTCTAAAGGACTCAGATTGATATTTTTTCAATATTTTGGTCATGAGGCTGCCAATTTCGGAAAGAAATCATTGACTTTTGTTGCTGACTGTTGAATCTAATTAGCTCATTATCATCATCATCACCATGTAGACCGCATCATGCTGGCCTCTTCGTGAAAAACCTATACTGCGTCAGTATGACCTTCTTACAACCTGTCTTTTCACAATGTCATCGAGCCATCTGCCTATGGCTATAAGACCAATCGGATTTAATTAAAGCAAGACATGGCGGTGACAGCTAAATGCGAATTTACGATGTTATCCTTCGAGGTGAACACGTTCGTGTTAATGTTTTTATGAAACGAAAATGTATTTTGACAGACTAAGCTCAAACTCACGCTTAAGTGAATTTTGTTGATTGATTATTCATGAAATAGGCTCAGAAACACATTATGATATCAAATCTTTGGTCTTAGGCCTATAATAACCTAAGCCTTTACTCAAAGGGATGCTAGTGAAACATTTGAGACAGAAATATTGCCCAGAACACAAACCATTCATTCAGCAAAAAATGCAGTAAAAAAATATTTATTCTTTTACAGTTGCACCATCATTCTGGCTCTACACACCTCAACTGAACCACATCACAATGAAACTACCAAAAAGCCCTCTCCTTGTAACCCGTCCATCGGACTCAAATTTCTGCAACGAAGCCACTGTCAACTCCACCTGCAAGACAGGCTTTTGCGAATGCCCTCACGTATTGAGCGTGAAACTGAACTCTGTTGTTGAAATAATTCTTGTCGATGAAGGAAGATTTGAAGTGAACCATCCCTTCCATCTTCACGGACATAGCTTTAGAGTGGTCGGCCAAAGAAGAGTAGGACCAACTGAGGCTGATAACACAACTTCAGCTGAAGGTATCAAGGCGTTGGACAAAGCTGGAAAGATCATGAGGAACCTAGACCATGCGCCTGTAAAGGATACTGTTGTTGTACCAGCTGGAGGGTACACCATCATCAGATTTGTGGCTGATAATCCTGGGTACTGGCTGTTCCATTGCCATATTGAGTTCCATGCTGAGTTGGGTATGTCACTGGTCATTAAGGTTGGAGAGCATAAGCAAATGAAACCAGTTCCTAAAGACTTCCCACAGTGTGGAGATTATATGGCGTATCAGTTTACCAAGCCACGATAGTGATTCGCAGAGTATGGCGCAACAAATTCTGTGACGCAGTGGGCGAAGTCTCATCTGTGACGCAGTATGTTGCAATTTCGATTCCCGCTGTTCTCGGGTCTGGCAGTTTTCTATGTTGAAGATGTTAAATTACATCTTCAACATTCATAAAGTATTAATTTATGTAGTTTATCAGTCCTAGGGGTTGTTCCCATAGCATAAGCTTTACCTACTTAGGGCTTTATTTATTTAATTCCTCTTAGATTGGTAACTGAAGACTAGATAAAATAGACTTAATACTTAGAAAGGTACTAAGCTAAATAAATGTAATTATGTTACTAAATAAAAAATAGATTTAAGTAACTACTTACTCGTAGTAACCAAAGTTGATGGAGATTATAAAAAAATGTTAGACATATTTAATTGTGATTTTTATGTTCCTGTTTGTTTTGCTAGTATTATAAATTTAATTAAATGAATTTAATCTTAATGATAACACGCATAATATATAAGTTAATTTTTAAATCTTTGCAGGTCAAAGTATAATAAAATAAATATTTTGTAATTTGTTTTTCACTAGGCTGTCTATTAGGTACCTACACATTTTATTTAAATTTTCGGATCAGTGATCGATAACAAAACTTTTGCCTATCTTTGTCTACTTTTGTTTAGTAATTGTGTACGTAACCTACTTTTCTAAAAAAAGAAATTTATTTTTTAAAAGCAATTTCCGCTCACCTCGCTATAAAAAGCATAAACTTATCACAAAAATGGATCACAACAAAACATCTCCAGGGAAGTTAGCCAATTAAGATAGCGAGCCCTAAATCAAGTCACAGAAAGAAAGGGAGAGTGATAAATAGAACGATGGTTTTGGGTGGATGCGAGAAAAATAGGTGTAATGAAGAGTAGTGAAAACGTAAGTAATGGCTTTGGGTATGAACTGGTGAGGCGACATTCACTCAGAACTCTCGAAAGGAGTTTGAGGCCCACTAAAATCATTTACCCAAATGGTTCGGAATAAGTGCGATGAAGAAGAAGGTTAATTATGATGATTATATAGAGTAGCTTAGTCTTAAACATATTTCGCGCATACATTTCGTATATTTTAGTACAACACTATAATATACTGATTTCCTCGCGATGTTTTCATTCACTTTTCAGAGCTCGCTTTATTTCCACGCTCATATTTTCCAAAACTTATGTTACATTTCTAATCCATAAAAAAATAAAGAATCTTTATGTGGCTTACAAATGTTTTGGTTTAGGCTGTAAGATTGTAAGTAATTATTAAATAAATCTAAAATTATGAGGCACTATCACACACGGGTCTTCTATAATGACTAAGTAACTTAAAGATTAACAGGCTTTGTTTTCGTTCATACTCTGTGTTCATTACTCTGACAAAGAATGATGGCAGCTTAGAGCTAAATGGGAGAAAAATAGGCTGCTCTGAACTATCTGAAATCTCGTACTTACCTACTTCTGTTAGTTAGGTCGGTGTCACACTAGTGGTTAGTCAATACTAAGTTAGTCCACTCTATGTCAGATAGACAGTTTTAACAGGACGATATTTATGTCGGATGCATAATTTGCAAGACATAATTGAAAGTAAAAACCAGTACTTCTAATAAAAGTACCTATATTATGAATCTATACATGTACCTACGTGTTAAAGAAACTATCGCTGTGGTATTTAAATAGATCCATTGATTATTTTTGTTATAATTACGTTTTTATACTAAAAAGAAAACCGACTTCAATGTTTGACTCGAAACGCGGTGTGACTCAGGGCGTCAAGTTGTCGATTCGATTTCTATTTGTGACATGGCTAGGAGGGAAGGTGTTTAGAGTTTTACGGGGAAACTATCAATCCCTCAGGAATAAAATTTATATGGGACCACCTCTGTAGTATACCCTTTCAAACATGAAAAGAATTTTGCAAATCGGTCAACAAATGACGGAGCAATCGCGTAACAAGATAAAAAAAAAAACATACAGACGAATTGAGAACCTCCTCCTTTTTTGAAGTCGGTTGAAAAAATACAAATTAATTGATCACTTTGTAGTTTGCAGGTCAAAAAATATCATATAGTAAATCATTTATTATTATTTGTGTCCACATAATTATCCTTCGGTTGAAACTTATTTCAACTAAAAAGAGTTATGTGAGTTTTTAATCTTTTGGCCAGCAGTTGCTAAACTAAATCAATGTCAGCCATTTTAAATCTTAGCACATTTTATATTTTCAATATGGCAGTAACAAGGATAATTAATTTGTCAGTTATTTATCGCCTGAAGCTGTGCGCGAATTATGAGAAGAATTTATTAAGTGCCTCTCTCTTACAAAATTGCAACTTTTTGAAAAAAGAGTTTTGAAATTTATGTCATTAGTAGTTTTAGTAGCTGGATGACTATTAGTGAATGTTTAACAATCACAGATTCTTCTCAGATAATCAGTCGTTCAATGTAGAGTCCTTTCCATGAAGTCTCGCGGAATTTCGTGGAACTAACAAAAACCTATGATAATTTATAATAAGACGTAGATACTAGCGCCGCTCTGAAGGGACTTCTTTAGTAACATAGTCAGTCCGTTAATCTATCAGTCCGCCAGTCCGTCACTCCGTAAGTAAGTCAGGTCGTCATTCCATTCGTTATGACTAGTCCTCATTACGATCTGTTTTACCTCAATGCTTCAAGTACTAAAGTATTTTTAGAGCGATTCTTTACAGAAAGTATTTGTTTCCTAACAATGCTTCAATGGTGACCGTTTCAAAGCTATTGTGAGCGTCTATGGAAAGTTGTCTGGCGCTGAATAATACAAACTGGATTCGGGCGATGCAGTTTTGTGAAGTGGTAACAAAGCGTAGACACCGTCTGCATAGCGATTCACACTTCAGCGGCATGCATCCGCGACGAAACCGTTCCGTGGAATTTTTCCAAAACTGACGTTTCCTGCACTGTGATTGGCGGTCGGTTGAACGGAGATCAGATGTGTTCCGCTGAAGTATGAATCGCTATGCTGCTTATCATAGCGCTATCTCTACGGTAGAGTAAAACGAAATATGAGTTAAGGCAAAAGCATCTTTATTTTAAACGTTAAACAAATCAAAATCGTCTAAACTCAAAGGTCATTATTAATAAACGTGGTGTAAAGTTACGCCAGGCTTAAACTCCAAAAATTTTATGGTTACTCCTAAGCTACACCCGGAGTAACTTTCACCACGTTTATTAAAAGGGACAAAATGACCTCCTTTTGAGAAAAAGAGGAATATGGGTTGAATTGAAAGTTTTTAGAGATATATTTTGTAACAGGATTTTATCGCGTATTACCTTTATTATTTCCCGACGTTTCGGCTGTATTGCAACAACCGTGGTCGCGGGCGAACTGTTCGCCCGCGACCACGGTTGTTGCAAAATATATCTCTAAAGATGAATTGTGATCGCGAAAGTTTAAGAAAGACAATTGAATTGAAAGTATTGGTAACAAACCAGCCCAGCAGTGGGTGTAGTTGAGTTGTGGATAATAATGATAGATTTTTTGAGATGTTTATGTTTACATTAGATTACCTTACATTAGATACCAGTGTTACTCCACAAAGGAATATTTTTACTCCATTGTGCGTTTATAAGTTCTTTATAAAGGTCGTTCATTCTATTGTTGCAAGACGACCTTATGGACAAAGGTAGATTATTTATGTAGTTGGCATACGAACGTTCTTCTATATTACTCTGATATTATATCCCAATATAATACCACTAATTGCCTGTGGCTTCGCTCACGGTACCGAATTTCATTAAAGGTATTAATGGTGTGCCCGTTTCACCAAAGGGTAAAACGGGAACCCATTACTAAGACTTCGCTGTCCGTTCGTCTGTCTGTCTGTCACTAGGCTGTATCTCATGAACCGCGAAAATTGGACAGTTGACATTTTCACAGATGATATACATATTTCTGTTGCCGCTATAACAAAAATACTAAAAAACAGAATAAGGGCTCCCATACAACAAACACGACTTCTGTGGCGCAGTGGGCGAAGGTCCGCATGCGACGCAGAAGGTGGCGGGTTCGATCCCCGCCGTGGGACAAATGTTTGTATGACCTACAGATTTGTCTTGGGTCTGGGTGTTTCTATGTATAATATGTAAGTATTTATTTACAAACAAAAAGTATATAAGTAGTATATCAGTTATCTGGTTCCCATAGTACAAGCTTTGCTTAGTTTGGGGCTAGATGATGCTGTGTGAAAAATGTCCAGCATTATTTATTATTTATTATTTAAACATGATTTTTTTGCCGTTTTTTATAGATAATGGTACGGAACCCTTCGTGCGTGAGTCCGACTCGCACTTGGCCGGTTTTTTTCTTAGAACCTTATGTACTTTCCTGCTGCTGGGCAAAAATTCCTTAAGGATGTCATGATCGTATTTGTTTTTAATTTTAAAGGTTTCTTGGTCACTGCAATTCTGATGATGCGAACTGTTCGTCTGTCAAATAAAAAACCTCTTGAAAGCTATTTTGAAAAATAATGAGATCGTTATAAATTCTTTAAGATTCAAAATGATAGAAGTGCTTCCTACCACTTTAATAAAGAAAATGATTAATGTGCAAATTGGCTGAGGTAGACGAAATTGCGTTTCTTAAGGAGCTTCCAAGTGATGCTGCAGTGAATGTTTGAATTAGGGGTAGTTATAAAGTGCAGATATTTTATAAAAAAACTGTATTAAAGTTGTTTTGTGGTATTGACACTAGTCTTAATGTACATTCAAGTAACAAGTATTATAAATAAATAATTTGCTTTGAGTAAAACCCCAGAAATAATGTAAAAATATTCATCCTAATGACTCAGTCGTTTCCCATTGCGTAAATGAAAATACGCTTTTAATATTTTAACCCTCAAGTTTGCAACGTTTTGTAAATTGTCCTATTTTATATTTTGACTGTAACTTAAAATATTGTTTCTAACACTCATACAGATATTAAATTCTATGAAATCTGATTTATATTAGCGTTTGGAATGAATAAATTAATAAAAATATGGAATTTAAGTTGAAGCTTTAATGTTGAATGTTTGGATATAAAGTTTTAATTGGCGAGCTTTCAACGTATCATTAAAAACTTAGAAAATATTTTTTTCTTGTCAATCGAAAGTGAATAAGTTTTTATTTCAATCTCAGCTTAAAAAGTGGATTGATATAGATGAAACTTCGAATATCGTAGCTTGGAATGAATCTAAAATGTTAGTACGCGAGCGAAGCTAACGGAAGCTATAGATTACAAATAAAAAACCTAGTAGTACTTTTGTTTGAATGTTCCTGATTAAAATATTTACCTACATTAACTACTTATATTGCTATTCCTATTTTTAGATTGTTCGAAGCATAATTAGCATATTAGAATAAGTTTCTCTGTAAGTGAAATGTAAATTTCTTTGAGAAATAAATATCTCCAACCTTAGTTACAAATAAATCCTATTACAAGTGAATTCTCTCAGTACAAAAATCTTTGGGTCAACTTAGGGCTTGGGTCCAGGATTTATATCAAGTGGAATCGGCAATCATCCCTTAAATAAATAGCTAAATAACTAACGTGAGTTTGCGGTAACGTCCGGGCCTAAACGCTACCTTTCTGTGTGTTGCAAGTGATAAACTCACAAGATAAGATAGATAGATAGGTAAAAGATTTATTTGACACACATAACATTTCAACACAGACACAAAAACAAAACAAGTAACAAGTAGGTAGGTGCATAAGTAAAAACAACTAGAAAAAAAATAAAATGTAATTTAAATACTCGTACATAGAACGCGTTTTTGTGGTAACGGTTTTGTTTTGACATATTGTGTCAACATGGGGTTCAACTAAGGTTTAATGTTTTTGTAATAAGCAGCATAGTGATTATGAATTCGCTTTTTTCCTATGCTTTATAACCATAACCAAATAGCAAGTCATACGACCCCTGCGGTGGGTTTTACTCACAGCGTCCACATTAAACCTCTCAGGAGGAAATCTGCCCTCAGCCTCCTCAATGGATGTCCGCAGGTTACAAGGACAAACTTGGTTTATTTTAATTGTTGTTGACTTAGGTTTGTATTTAATTTTATACAGTAAAGGATTTTTAAACTGGGTCAAAAAAATGAGGATTTTCTCAATGCCTCTGAGCTAACTACGAGTATACCTATCTCTGTAATTAGACCTACATATGCTTAATTCTTAGGTCTATATATAATTATATATAGGTAGATATATACCTACTTAAGGTGCTTTCTGGTAAGATCGGACTATTTTTGAGAAAACCTAAAGAGTCTTAGAAAATATTTTATTGTATCGCCTCTAGTGACTCTTTTACAACGCCATAGCAACCAAACTGTTGCAAAAATACAGAGGTTTCATTTCTTATTTGTAATGTTTAGATAAACACAACGGTTGATGTTTTATGAATGATCGAACAGAGCAAAATTTTTCAGAATGGCAAGTAAAAGATCGGACCGTGTTAAGGTAAGACCGGACTACCTTATAAAATCACCTCTGTAACAGCTAGAATAAGCTCTATCACAGGAAAATATTCGGACTTACCTAATAAAAAACATAGTACAAATTGTTATTGAATTGGTTTTCAAATTTAAGTTTTAGCGAAGATTTAATACATTTTTTTACTCCAAATGTCCGATCTTACCCCGCATGCTTCAAACATAGATTTTTGTGTATCTCAAACTTTTACATCTAAAGGCTCATTAGACTCATAATTACAGCAGGCAGACAATTAACAAAATAGAAGTCAGTTTTCTGAGTTGAAACTTGCATTTTCAAGCTCTAATAATAACAAAAAAAATATTATCAATCAACTTTATTCATTATAAGCTTAAATTTTAATCTACAAACAAATAAGCAAAAAATCAAAAAACTTTATGTAAAGTTGAACATAACTAAATACCTACTGTTTAATAGGACGAACATTTCAGTCTGTAGGTGGGCACTTTACTCTTAAATTATTTTTTTTATTTAACCTATACCGTCCCACTGCTGGGCAAAGGTCTCCCCCAATTATTTCCAACCATCTCTCTCCTTTGATAGGTTCCACCACCCACTATAGAAGGAGTCGAGGTCGTCTCTCCAGCGTTTCCTTGGCCGTCCGCGGCGTTGTCTCCAGGGTGTTAAGATGTTTGCCCATTTTTTGCTGTGCATTCGGCTCACGTGCCCTGCCCAGTCCCACTTCAACTTGACTGTTTTGCGCCCTACGTCGACAATACCAGTCGTTGAACGCAGCGTGGTATTCCAAACTCGGTCAATCCACTTAAATTATTATTAAGTAATATAAATATGCAGTATTATAGCACATTCTGTCAACAAATCTTAATACTTACGTATTTTATACAATCCAGAACAAACAAGAAATCAATAACAAATACTTCTTTAAGTAAAAACAAAAAAGTAAGTACTTTTACAACATTATTAGTAAAACAAGTTACATTTTAAACATCATAAATTTAGGTAACTTTGATAACTTACTTACTTGTAGGCAAAAACAGCCAAGACATCCGTACAAAAGCTTGCGAAAGTGAGACGTTTGATACAGACAAATCGAATATTGAAAGTAAAATAAAAAGCATGTAAAGTAAAAAGTTTGAGAAACACTTTAAAGTGAATGACCGGCGGATTATGTCCGATCTTAACCTACGAGGTTAAAGATCGGATCTTTGTCTACAAACGTCGTAGACATGATTGTATAGTACTAATCAATTAGTCTAACATCGCAAATGGTAATAAAACAGCAAAACTTCAAAAATAAACAAAAATTACCTACCAAATTGCTCACAGAACGTTTCAGGTGGAAGATCGGATCATGTCTTTTTCCACTTTTGGTACATCCTTTTTTTGAACGACAATAGCACACGTTCTGCTGGGCATAGCGTAAAAAGCAGACTGTAGGGAGGGGCACAACAAAATGGCGCGTACGGTGATGTTGCCATAATTTAAAAATATTGCTGAATTTAGTAGTTACATGACTTGTCCGGACTTACTACTTGTCCGGTCTTACCAGAAAGCACCTTACCTACTTAATTATAATTGTGCAATGATTTTATTGTTCATTTAAATAGTACCTAATAATAATTTAAAAGTATTGAAGTGACCTGATTCCTTGAGTCTTCTTAAATTGATGCGATGAGACGCGTGACGCGCAGCAAGTGCTGCGCCACAACGGGTATGGCGCCACTGAAAACCAGCGCTCCAACAACTCTCGAGCTGTTGGAGCAAATGCTGAGGGGTAGCCGTATTTTCACCCACATAAAATTGTGTTGATTTAAGTACCTATTGTAACTGTTGTATATGATGTGGAGAAAATAAAACTTAATTCTATTCTATTCTATTCTATTTAAACCCAGACCCAAATAGAGGGTATTAAAAGTTCAAAGTGTGTATTATTGTGTCTTCGAATTTTTTGACCTCTCTTTTGTAAACTTTGGGTATCTTCCGTCCGTTCCGTTTGACATAGGATTGTTTATCGAAACCTTATTTAATATTGAAGAAAAATGAAAATATGGGTGATGAATGAATGGCTTGGGTGAAAAAATATGATTTTTTAATACAAAATGTTTTTTAAGTAATAAAAATACACTTTGTCAAAGACTTTGGCTGGTCACTTTTTCGATAGCCGACAGCATTTTTCAATTACTTAGTAAGTGATCGATGCTGAGTAGAAATATAATACTAAGCCTTGACTAAACAAAGATCGATTTGTTTTAATAACTAAAGCGAAGGTTTTTGCAGCTCATATAGAATAGATGCTATATGAAGACATGTTTTTTAAAGATTTTTAAATGTATCCCAAAATTAGCACCCATGCGGGATTTGGACCCACGACCTTGCCGATCCGTGGCATCGCTCTAACCAACTGAGCTAACGGGCAACCGACGCATGAGTTGAAATTTATTGGGAGTACATACTATACAGCATTGCGCTGTGAGCGACATCTATGGAGACACATTGCAGTCATCTTTCCACTCTACGAGTATGTCCAAACTTTAGTTCGGAAACATGGACAAGAGATAAACATAGACCTAAGTGTGCGGTTAACACTATAAAAAAATATAATCCTTATCGACATGTTTTTTATCCTTCCTATCTGAATTTTTGATGCGTTGACAGGACCAGAATGAATGGCATAAAACAGAAGGAAACCTACACCCAGCAGTGCGATATTAATGATTGCAGATGATGCAAAAGATCATAATTATAACCTTTAGGTTATTGACTCGAAATAACTGAATTTTACAATATACAATGTTAAAAGCCCTTAGTTATACCCCTATTCCTCTCAGGATAAATTACAATGCAAGAAAAAGGAGCGTAGTCGTAGTAAGTTCTCAAATGAACCTGGACCATAAACCATAATACTCATTCCATTGAATTACTCAAAATGTAGAGTCAGCAAAAATTCGTCCATTTGGTACAAAATTTTTTAGGAGCCAAGTGACATGCAGACAGATTAATGGCCGGAATTAATATTGCGAAATAGAATTAATATCTTATTATTTTAACTATAATTACTAGGTTCCGCCCGCGGCTTCGGCACAGACAGCCTCATATTAAGTGGATTTGATTAGTGGATCAGAGTGGAATAAAAACTTAGGCCTTTACATCTATATATTAGATGATTTATACAGCGTCAGGAGGCAACCTATGCCTACACTTAACGGGACGATGTAGTGCCTGGGACATTGTTTGAGATAGAATAGGCTTGCCCAGCACCTAAACCATCCTCTCAGCTTAATCAGCCTGGCCCACAGGAAAGACGACGTCAATAAGTGTGGAGCTGACTAAGCTGCGAGTTTCCTCACGATGTTTTCCTTCACCGTTAAGAAGCTCGTGTTATGTGCTAAAGGGCACATAAATTTTACGAAACGAAAAATCTATTGATGCACGGCCGGGATTCGAACCCACGACCTTCGGATTAAAAGTCGAGGCACAACCCCATTCGACCAACACGGCTCTTAACACAGAGTGGAATAGGGCAACTGATGTCCAAAATGATCTGCATCTATTTCATGTTTCATCCTTATCTATCCACGGCGTGAATTGTAAAATATTTGAACATTCCCACAACCTTTTTACTAAGCCTGAAAAAGCAAAGCTGATCAAAAGCATCTCTCTTCACGTCTTCCTGTCCTGGGCCTTATCTGGAAACTCGCTTTTGCAGGAGTCTAGCTCACATAAATAAACCTTTATAGTCTTATTAAGCAACGTGGTGTAAAGTTACGACGGGTGTAACTAAGGAGTAAACATACTATTTTTGAAGTTTAAACCTGGCGTAACTTTACACCACGTTTATTAATAAGGGCCTTAGATTTATAGTACTAATAGAAAGTAGGATAGGATATTAGGACTTATATTGTGTGAGGCTGGTTAGGAGCGGGTTTTCTTATGATGCTTTCTTTCGCTGCTTCATACAGCATGTGCGGGATTCCAACTCAAAACCATCTAATCAAAAGAGAGCAAGTACTCCACCACGTCAGCAACGCAATATCACCTCTGAACCCTAAATACTTAACAAAATTGCAAATACTTCACAAATTCATATCGTTAATATTAAATCTGGGATCGTACTAATAAAGGAGTCATCGACCCTAAATATTAATCTTAGAATTTTTTGAACAAAATGTTCTTAACTAACGCCTCAGCTACACGTATCTTGCAGTGACCTGAACCTGATTTTATAATCAGAAAATAGTGAGTAGGTAGAAACGGGTCAAAAAAGAGTAAGAATACTATACATATGATTTGGATCACAAAAACGAAAAAACCAGCTACTTGATGGAACCCTTATTAGGAATGCTTAGGTTGCTTAGGTAATAATTCTAATTTCTAAAATTGGGCATGTATAAAAGTCCAAGAATGTACGCGGACGTGTCTCATCTTCAAAGGATATTGAAATAGACGTCCTCTGTGGTGCAGTGGGTGAAAGCCCGCTTGGGACGCTGAAGATTGCGGGTTCGATCCCCGCTGCGGGATAAATGTTTGTATGTTCTGCAAATAATTATCTCGAGTCTGGGTGGTTCTATGTATAATATGTATGTATTTATAGACAAAGTTTATACATACATAATCACGCCTCTGTCCCGGAAAGATTACAAAGAGTATATAGATAGTATATCAGTTATCTGGTTCCCATAGTACAAGCTTTGATTAGTTTGAGGCTAGATGATGCTGTGGGAAATGTCCAGCATTATTTATTTATTAAATTAACTGATCCGAGTTGTCTACCGCTTGAGGTTAGCGTCTGTGATTCTGTTTCATTTCGTTTTCCGAAGTTTCCGCTCCGTGTAGCCAAGCCTTAAGAGTTATTACCTATTAAAAGCGTTATTTATAAAGATTAAAGGATGCTTGTTTAGCGTTTTATTATTATCCATTTCAGGGATTAACAGATTCTTATGATAATAACTTAAAATCATAAGCATTATAAAGGCGAGAGTGCAGATTTGTTAAATATCATCAAAATGACAATCAGAAATCGTTGATCATAATAAAATGGACAAAACTATTATGAAGTGGCAGTGGGCGGGGCACATAGCTCGTAGAACTGACGGCCGTTGGGACAAAAAAGTTGTCGAGTGGAGGCCACGCACAGTGGCGTAGCTAGGTAGCCAAGGGCCCTGGTGCAAAATAAACCGGGGCCCTAACTGAACGGTTTTATCAAGTCAAAATATGCAGGCTGTGGCAAAATGTAAACGTATCTATTTTTTTGTAAAAACTTAAGATTTGATTCGTCATTTTCTGGGTAACTATTTCAAAAATCGAATAATGCAGTTGTTTTTATTTTTAAAATAATCATATTCTTTATTTTTTATTCTTTATTGCACAAAGAAATTACATAAATAGAATCTTAAAGAGAAGTAATGGCAGAGGCGAGCTTAACCCTAAAAAGAGTTTGTAAGCGAACTCTTGTAGGAGAGAGAGAGATGGGGTTCATACCTATAGTCTCCTAAGAACAAAACCTTCCGGACTCTCGGGACTCAGAGTCCGAGGGCCCCTTGAGCTTGGGGGCCCCGGTGCACTGCACCGCCTAGCCATTCGGTAGCTACGCCACTGGCCACGCACCGGAAACCGCAGTAGAGGACGGCCCCCCACTAGATGGAAAGACGATCTGGTAAAGGTTGCTGGGAGCCGTTGGGTGCAGGCTGCACAAGATCGCTGTGGAAATCGATGGGGGAGGCCTATGTTCAGCAGTGGACACTAGATGGATGACATGATGATACAAGAAACTGCACCATCCTCCCTGCTACCATAGCGTCCATTGCCCAGTAGCTCAGTCGGCATGGCAACGGATCGGCGAAGCTCGTGGGCTCTAATCCCGCATGTGCAATATTTATTAATACCTATTTTATTTCTAGAATAAAATTAAGTACCCTATTTTCTTTTTTCAATTTTCGGGATGATATCTCATGTATGGATATGAAGCCGTGTTTGTTCAAAACATCAAGATTCAATGATACAGTTTAAACATATGACCCAACTGACGACCTCTGTGGAGCAGTGGGCGAAGGTCCGCCTGCGACGCAGCAGGTTGCGGGTTCGATCCCCGCCGCGGGACAAATGTTTGTATGACCTACAGATATTTGTCTCAGGTCTGGGTGTTTCTATCTATAATATGTATGTATTTACAAATAAAAAGTATATAAGTAGTATATCAGTCATCTAGTACCCATAACACAAGCTCTGCTTTCTTTGGGGCTAGATGATGCTGTGTGAAAAGTTCAGCATTATTATTTATTTATTTAACTTATCCCAAAAGCGATATATTTCCGCGTGTAAACCGTAAACTGTCCTTATCCTGCAATTTGTCACCACCCGCTGGCCATTGCAAATAAATTGGTGGTGCACTACAAAGGTTTATAAAATTAAGCAATAGAAGTGAAGCTCCGCTTTAAAACTTCATTACACTTTTACGTAATAAAAGAGTAACATGACTTTAGAGTTTAAACAAAATCATCTTTTCCACATCAGCGAACTTAAAAGAGATAAGCGCCAAGGTAAGGAAGCCTGGTGTATGACGGTTGGTGTTCTAAAAAGCTCTGCGTGCTTCATAAAAGCGAGTTTTCTCGTTCGACGATGGCATGTTCTTTATGCGTGAAATCATAATTGTATTGTGTTATGTATGTCACCGTCCGAATTTGTATTTATCCTGTCCATCCAAAGGTTACCTGGAAGAGATTTTAGCGATAAGGTCGCCCATTGTACTATATTTTTGCATGTTTGTTTTTTTTTATTTGTGTTATTTTTATGGTGTACAATAAAGTTTTATTCTATTCTATTCTATTCTATTGTATAAAACAGTGTCGGTATACAACCTTCCTGAACTTTCGAAGTAAATCTATGAGTATCACATCTATGTTGTTGATTATTATTGCAAGACTACGGCAACTTTGAAACTAATAGGGTACATTAGAGACTCAACATTGAATGTAGTTGTTACAACTATTTCTCTACAAACTGTGAGGAGTAGGTGCTTATTCCAAACCTTAGTCATTAGATATTCTGAACGGTTTTGTTTATATCTCATCAAAATAGATGTCTTGTGTAATTTGTATTTTTTTTTTGTATTTTATTTATTTATCATTACACTATCATTACAGGGTACCCCCAATGCAATAGCGTAGTCGTATCATACAATCTTATTTCTATAGTTCATAACACAAAGTAGATAGCACAATAATCAAAAATAAATTTTAAAACATTGTCAATTAGCACCTATGTCATTCATTAAAAATAATAATAATAATAATAAATAATTCATTCACAAAATACCTACAAATAATTCCTACAAGTAACATAAAACATGCAGTGAAGCCCTTGCGAAATCGGTCAGGGAACAGTGAAAAATATCAATTTTTTGGGCAACTCGATTGAGTGTGTGCAATGTGCGCGTCAATGGCGCTTTGCCCAACAAATTAGTTCTTCCATTGGGCACCGCGAACAGCTCTGGCTTCCTTCTCCGATGCACGTATAATGATGCTTTCTAGGTAAGTATTGATATTAAAGACAGTTTTTCAAACTTACTTAGAGGTTGCGGGTTCGATTTCCACGAAAATGTTTTAAAGTATGATTCGCTATTTTTTCTCAGGTACCCTGTTTTCTATTTGAATAGATGAATCTTTTATAATTTCAAATCTTGTAGTATTATATTCAACATTTTATTCCGACTGACAGTGATTTGGATCAGTTGAGCTATCTATAGATCGTTTCTAACGATCCTTAGATAGCTTGGCTAATCCTGTAGTATTAAATTTCTGTAAATAAACCTATACATCTATAAAAAATATAATTGAATGATTAGCCCTGCAAACATTAATTACATTGTGAAAAAAAATATAGGTAAGTACTTAAAAAATTTTCCCACAAAGTATGAGACTGAAACTTTAAAGTTTCCAATTATTCACGAACTTACGTCGCTAACTATACGCTAACCATTCAACTCAGGTGTTTCTTTGATAATAGTGAAATTGATTAAATGTTATAGCATTAAACATCCGCTCTTTGGGGTTGCCGTCATACGTACCGTACATTCCAGATGTTTGTTTGTTTGTTTGCTCTCATACTTGGTACGTGTAAACCTATTCCATTCAGCTAGCGTCTCTTTGATAATGGAGAAATTAATGACAAGTTTTATCGCGTTACTCTCCAATGAACAGACAGTTTTATTATGAGTCAAAGCAGACTCGCTACTTGTAGCATCGGCGATCAGCTTCGCTTTTGAAGCGACCAAACATTCCACACCGCACACTTAAAAACGCCGAACGCGGCGATTGATTAGTTTTTTGGAAATTCACAGCGGCTGAACGCTACATTCCGCACAAATTGGGATGCCGGTCATAATCATAATAATTTATTCGCAGGAAGGTACAATAGGTGTTGCTAAATAGATAAGTAGATGGATCCTATACATTCTAAATTCTGCTTCGTCGCTAAGGCGTCGCATCGATTTTGTATCAGTGGAACACGATCGACAGCACTACAGCCGACAGATAGCGTCGGAGTAGTCGCAAAAACACGCGATTCTGAGACCACGTACGAAGGCAAGTCGCGAAATGCGATACAGCATCGACAGAATTTCTATTTCTAAAACGCGCGATTTTAATACTGCGACGGAAAGCAGAGAATTAGAAGAATCGAAGACGTAGATTCTTGCCAACGAAAGACAATATTACAAGCGAATGATTCGTGAGGCAATTGAAATCAAGAAGTACCCAAATTTCAATCGTGAGGATGGTTTCAAGCTCCCAACTGCGTGGAATCCCGTGATTAGTAGGTGCAAGGCGCGTCGTAATGTGACTTTTCGGTGTGAAGATACTGTTAGTGTAGTGTGCCGTGGTGGACGTGCGGCCGATCTTATTTCTGAAGATTAGTGGAGGGTAGTTCTATATAACTACCGCCACTTTTCGTCGGCACCGCTGACCTACCTCCAGTTCGCCCGCGACCACGGTTGTTGCAATACAGCCGAAACGTCGGGAAATAATAAAGGTAATACGCGATAAAATCCTGTTACAAAAATATATCTCTAAAGAGGAAAGCAGAGAGTCGCCAAAACGCGCAGCATAGATACATTCGCAAAATCGCAGATCGCCGATGCTAAAAGTAGCACGTCTGCAGTGGCCCTAAGGCGGTCATCCTCGATAAAACTCCACTGGACTTTATTGAACATGACTCCCTGTCGTATGTCGTAATGCTTTACGGTAAGTGATGAGTGTTCCTGATCATTGTTCGGTGATTCGGCTGGAAATCTAGTCTACATCAGACATATTACACGTTGAATTTCATAAAATGTCTATCGCGCTTATGGATATGGTTGTGAATCTGTTTGTTTGTATTTCCTAAAAAGTTTCAGTAGGCTTCATGACTTGATGCCAATACTCTCAAACGGTGAAGGAAAACATCGTGAGGAAACCGGCATGTTGTAGAACCCATCGATAAAGAATCAGAGATCGTTGGTAGAACCTAAAAAGTTCGAAAACTTATAAGATTCCGCAACCATTCTCCGATAACCGATTCGTCAACGGATTGCTCGTCGACAGGACGATTCATTTTATAATCCTTTTACCACTAGTTTGAAAGAACTAGTGACGCAAGAGAAAGAAGAGTATTAAATCAAGAATAATTTTAATCTCGACTCGATTTGTTATGAAGCGCTAGTCTTTACATTCAAATAAATATAAAACGAGTTAGTTTAGTTTTCCATTGCGATACTTTGTGTTTAATTTGCTAAGAATTTTTCGTGTGATGTGATCACATCTGGATAGACAGGTCCACAGGTTGTCTGGTAGAGATCGCTGTTTAGCGATAAGACCGCCGATTGTATACCGTAGTTAAGTTTTTTAGTTTATCGTATTGATTTTCTTTTTCATGTATGGTGTGCGATAAAGAATTGTATATTATATTCTATTTTGCTTACTTATGCCAACAGAATCCATGTGTCACCAAAGCCAGCCGAATCGAGACGCGAATCAGGGGTCAAATAGAACAGGGGGCTTGTTGGGCAAGCTCATTCGGTAATCGAGGTTCGATGGTAATTGTAGATACCAGTAGTTTGAAGTAAATTAAACGAGTATGTTTTAAATAACTACGAAAAAAGAAGGCTCTTTTTTAAATGTTCGCCAATTTCACCGATTCTCAAAATTATTTTTTTATTTGAGATTGTCTAAAAACTACAGTAAGTATAGTTATTTTATCTTACGGAAGGTTGGTCTTTTGTGGTTGTGTTTTGTGGCACAGGAACATTCTTGTGTGCGGTGCGTAAGCTCGGAAACGCTCCATGGACGAATGTGCGCTCTGTATCGCTTAAGCACCCCAAAAACAAAACTACTCACACAATTAAGACCAACCCGCCTTTGTGAGTTGGAACTATACTACCAACGAAAAACTCTCATTACAACACTCCGGCCAAACAAAAGATTTATTTAACCACAGCAACTGCAGCTGTCATGAGAACAAACGAGTTGCAGACGCAGAGTAAAATATTAAGTTTTTACAGGAACTAATGGGGAATATATCTCGCTCGTATGGCCGCGAGCCAAGACATTAATTACAATTTAACATTAGGACATCCAAATGGAAGCATCTAGATAGAATCATTATTATCTCCCTGCCCTAATTCCACTTATCGGTTGCATAGCAGGTTTTTCTCTACCACTCTGCACTATCAGCCGCCATCTTTACATTAACTTCTTTCTAGCCCGTAACATCAGAATAGACAAAACCAAGTAGGTAATCATTACGTTTAAAAAATAAAATGAAAACAGACTTCAATGTTGGTCTCAGGTGGAAAACTACAAGTGAGGATGAGGTATTTTGAGTTTTAAGGGAAAACTGACAATCCTCAGAAATAAAATATATATGGGACCACCGGGAGTATATTCTTTCAAACAAAAAATATTGTTTGGAAATCGGACTATAATTGACGACAGACTCGTGGTTATATACCAGATTGAAACATTGGTGTAACTAATAGGAATTTAATTTTACTAGTGGTCACACTACTTTACATACGTGAAAAGCCGTGGCACTCCCGGGAGTGCCGAGAGAAGTAAAAACTTAAAGAAAAAAAATTATGCATTTTTATTCACCCAATTAGATATAAAATGAGCATATAGAAATGTAAATAATATTGCAGTAAAAGTTTACCGAGTATAGAACTAGAGGGCGCTATGACAAGTGCAGAAAGATGCTGATGAATAATGCATGATCACTATAACTAAATACTTATATTTCGTACTTATGTTTCGTTGGAAAGACGATCTGGTAAAGGTTGCTGGGAGCCGTTGGATGCAGGCTGCACAAGATCGATCGCTGTGGAAATCGATGGGGGAGGCCTATGTTCAGCAGTGGACACTAGATGGCTGACATGATGATGATGATGATGATGATATTTCGTTACGTGTAATACTAGCTTTATCACTGTGACCGCGGTGTTACTCTCATGAAGTCTCTCGGAAATACTTTACTTTTTCGTGATAAATAGAAGCTTAGGTGTTAATCCGATTATCCTTTTCGGCGTGTAGGACGAATAAATAATAAACAAACATCCTCTTTTCTAACTTTCGCATTATTATAATCTTTTTATTAGTTAGAAGTAAATCCAATGATTAGATGATGGAGTTGGGAAGGACACGTGGCCAGGCGTGATGATGACAGGTGGAGCAAAGTGCTTACTGAGTGGTGGCCTAGAGGTGGAAAAAGGAGTGTCGGTTGTCCACCTACCAGACGGGTCGAAGACATCGCTAAATCAGCAGGTCGTACATGGACAAGACTGGCTCAGGTTAGAGGCGAATGGCAAAAGCGAAGAGAGGCCTATACCCAGCAGTGGGATGACAAAGGCTGATGATGATGATGATGAAATCCAATGATAAACACAAGGTTTTCGTATAAACAGAGAAAAACTTTAAATTGTTCAGAAAGAAAACGTTTCACAAAGAGTATTTTCTACAAGAAAATACATTTTCATACAGAAACCTTTAAAACAAAACGAATTACTCAACTTAATAAAAATCTTATTACAAAACTTTTCAACGTTACAAATAATTTTTTATGAAACCCATTCAGAAAGAGTTAAAGCGTGTTAATTGGAAAACACGAAAAAGTATTTTGGTATTAACTGAATTTCTTGATGTTTCAATGCTATTTTCAATCTATTCAAGTCTTTGAATTAAGTTTCGAAAGATTTTTATGAAAACATATTTACAACTAGTGGACCCGCGACTTCGTCTGCGCATTGTTTCGTCATTTTTGATATATTATATTGTCATACAAACTTGAGAGATAGAACTACCTTGTTCCAATCCAACCCATGAAAACACTGAACTCATTTTTGGACTTGCTGTCTTTGTTAAATATAAATTATAAATACGTGTTTCGCTATTTATTAAAAAAACTTATTTAGGCATCACAACCCCACAAATAGTCTTTAAATTTAAGTTATAAAAATTGTTCAAAGCATAGTAGAACGAAATGACATCGCCATTTTAAAAAGTCAAAAGTTATTGGTTGTCATGGCAACCTTAGAGCAGTGCTCTTTGTGTCAAACAGAGTACTGCTAAAGTTTTTATGCAATATTCCCGTTGTCTTTTTACATATTTTTTTGTTTTCTGGAACGTTTTTCGGGATAAAAAGTGGACTATATACTATTCTGAAGTACTACTATTCTTCTATACCTTTCACCTCACCAAATTTCATTGTAAACTGTTTCGTCGTTTATGCCTGATCCTTACACAAACATTTAAACAAACTCACAAACTTTCAGCTTTATTATATGAGTGGGATACAAGCAACGAAGCATACTTAGTCAATCTTCATCTTGTGATCAGTGTGGTGTCAGAATTTTGTGTTTCCTCTCTGTAACACAAAATCACCCAGAAAATGCGTCTCAAAAAAAGCTTATTTCGTGCACTTGACACAATATTTCAAACTTTTGAGGTTCTTGTCAAAACAGTTATAAAAAAATGTTTGTTTATTAGATTTTTTGAGTTAAAAGATCTTCACTAAAACATAGCACCTGGCATTCTTCTTCTTGTCGTGTCACCAGTTCTTTCGAACCAGTATGGTGAAAAGATTATAAGTGTGATTATTATTATTATTATTTTGCACCTAACATTGACCTGATTCAACTACTGCCATACCGCACCATACCGCCTTCGTAAAATAGAGCAAATGTACGAGATTGCCTGAAAATGAAAAGTCATTAAGAAATCAATACCATTAAGTATCTCGGTATCCTAAATAATGATCAAAATAAACAAGAGAAGGCAAATTTTCCAAATGGTTGGTTTTTATAACGATTTATTTAAGGGATCAAAGGAGAGGAAAAAACATTCCACCGAAACTCTTAATAGCCTCTCACAGAAAATTATCTGCGATAAACGCCTTGTATTTTACTAAAATGCTTGTATTATAAAAATAAAATGTTCCTATTCAGTTCAAGTTTTTGGATTTGAAGCTACGGGTTAGTCTGAGGTAAGGTCAAAGTTTATATCAAAAAACAATTATTCAGTATGATCGTTAGGATCACTTAGAAAAGTCTTAAAACTAGCTGATTCTACTCCCATTCCTTCTCGACTAATACCGTGAAGAGAGACCTAGCATTCATTTAGTTTGGTGATCCATCCTAAAACTACATAGTATTGGTACTATCACCAAAATATGTGCTTACCCACCTCAAGGGTGAATTTTCTGTGAAGCGACTAGCAGTTACCTTAGCCTTGCTAGCTTTTGAACACCAATATCAGGAAAGTGGGGCTCTTTCATAAAGTTTTTGACGTGACAACGTCTTATAATTCGATAAAGCCGGCTGCACGCACGAAAAAACATGACGTCATGCGGCGTTACCTCGCTCTGAGGCGTTCCATGTAAGGCTTGAAGCGACAAAGAAGCACAATCGGCCTTTGCGTTGTCACGTTCAACTATCGTCAGTAAACCGACTTTACAGACAACCAATTTTTTTGACTACTGACGGTGACAATAGGGCATAAAAACAAAGAGCTTTCACAAAACTAAACAGACGTTTATTATATATTGGTCAAATAACAGGACAAAAAGGCGGGATCAGCTAGCTATTTGCTTGCAAGCGAAACAGTTTCAAAATTGGGAAAGCGAGTGTCGATAGTACATAGTCAACTCGTAGTAGGGAGCCAGTCGAATAAGGTAGGCATGATCTTTTGAAGCCTTTTGAGAAGTTGCTTTTTAAGGAGTCTAGGTATTTATTCAGGCCTATGTGTCACAAGACACGCAGAACACGAAAGCGGGACATTCGATGTGCTAGATTTAAGTTTTTAACAGCTTGTAATAAGGCTTAGTAAAAAAAATAGACATCTTACTGCGATCGCCAACCCGCCTGCCAAGCGTGGCGATTATGGCAATTCCTCCCAAATGTTTGGGAGAGGCCCTTGCCCAGCAGTGGGATCCCTACGGGCTACTAAAAAAAAAATAAAGGTATATATTCATGTTTAGTTTTATGAAACAAAATGCAAAACGCTATAGCGCGATCTAATTTGTCCTGTGTCGCCATCCATTTGAAACATAGTTCACAAAAAGAAGCTATCGGGTGTAAAAACGTGTAAACTGTTACATAATCCCTTGAGTTATGGCTGTGATAAACGCACATTTGCATTTTACGCCCCAGATCCTATGATTCGGAAGGATAATGAGCTCGTAGATTTGCGACGATCATTTGGCACGCTCTATGAATTTTTTATGGGTTGAGATTGAGTAGCAATATTTATAACGAGTAATTAATTAGTCAAAAAATAGAATGAGCCTTTCTGATGCGCATTTAATATAATTATTTTTCCATGCTTCGAGAGAACTACAAAGTGTGTAGTACATGATAATTTCTCTGCCTTTATCATAATTTTATGTGCGGTCGGCACAATAGGCTTTTCTCTTCCACTTCGCTATAAGCCATCATCTCAACACTCACTTTACCCATAACCATCCAGTATGGTTAGGTAGTAAGTACGTAAACACGGTCCTAACCTAGGACCAAATATTCCAAACCGAAAAATTGGCCCTAGAAGTCAGGAATCGTAGTAAGAATAAGAAACATTCGAATATTCATCAAACGAACGAAAAAGAGAACGCGAATACGGCCCCTTATCCACTGAATACAATGTAGCTCGTAGTAAGAAGCATCCGAATATTCATCAAACGAACGAAAAAACGTACGCGAATAACCCCCCAGGGCAACAAACACAGTTTTGGGCCTTTAATTATACTACAATTTATTACTTTGACTATAATTATGCCGTGTCTACCGACAGGTGAGTTTATTCTATTATTCAACAGCAATTTTTAATATTTTATTTCATTCATTACTTCTAATTAGAAACTTATTTTATTTAACAACCTGGCATCGAGGAGTTTAAAACTTTGCTCAAAGTGTTGGTTTCTTTGTGAAGACAGTTTTGTTGGGTATTCGATATAGTTAGATTTTATTCTCCCAGGGTCCTACTGAATAATGATTATTGACTTTGACGTTAGAGATAAATAAGTTTTTTAATTCATACCAAAAATGCATTTACAATACATCATACATATGGACCTCGGTGAATGTACAAGATAGTACACACAAAATGTACTTACATTTAAAATGTAAAAAAGAATACAGTCCAAACGTTTGAACCCCACTAGACCAAGCCTTAATGCAGGTAAATAGCAAAAGCCCTCGTAATATTTAAAGATAATTTAAAATTAAGCCGCGAAAATATCTATGTCAGCTAAAAATACTCTCTGTAGCTGTTTTACTTCCTGACTTTCACGGTTTAAAATGATCCTTTATGAAATGTTACGCAACTCCAACATTTTTCGTTCAGGGATGTAGTAAGGATGAAAACAACCATAGCATAGAGCTATGTTATTGGCCACGAAAACAAAATAAATTGTTTGAAACAGATAAGATGCGACCTCTGTGGCGCAGTGGGTAAAGGCCCGCCTGCGACGCAAAAGGTTGCGGGTTGGCTAAGACCAGGGATTGGATAACCCATTCATAACTGTTAACTGCTTCAAAGGGTTACCGATAGAAGCAGTAAACCCAATCATTTCGCTTACTGAAATGAAAAACAGAAATAATAACAGTAATCGAAATGAACGTTAGGGTTTTTATATCGGTCTCGAGTTAGAATTTTAAAAAGAATTGAAAATTAAAAAGAAATGTCAAGTTATTACGTTTACTCGCAGTACACGCCGAAACGCCAATTTAAACCTTATGATAAAAACCCCTATCATTTCGCTTAGTATTCACAGAAATGTATCGGTTAACCTATTGTTTGGGTTAACCGGTATTCAATTCGGTTAGTAACAGATTCATTTCGATCATTAACCTTAACCGGTATATCCCTGGCTAAGACACAATTATTGTGTATTTATTTGTACTTTTTTATTTAATTTTAGCAAGAACCTAAACTTACCTGCCTTAATACAACCCTGACCACTATTTCACTCTCTCGCTGCGTGCGCTGTTTTAAGTACAGGGTCAAGTTGTTTCTATTTAAATACATAAAGCGTAGTATTTCTATGTATTTCACAGAAAAATCACGTATCTATCTGACGTACATAGAATATATAGAAGTTGTGTCATCCCGTGGCGTATTGTTTGTGTGCGTTGCATAAAATGCAATGCTCATATATTTTTATTCATATCAATTTAGTATATTTTATTTAAGACGACAAAAGGGCGGTAGGAAAGCATTGACTGGCATAGTACCTTAGTAGGTTTTAAGAATTAGTTTTGTCTTCCTCCCTCATGTTAATAATGATTGATGGCAGCATTAGGCAGATCTATAAAGGTATACATTGAAACAACACAACACGTTGACAGAGCCACACACGAGTAATAGAAACATATTTCAAGCAGAAATAGATACTGTTTCCGACAACACGATTCAACAAAACCTACATTACCGAGCGAAACCACGGGAAACAATTAGTTTTATATACAAAATTAAATGTTATTTCTATCCTTCACCGTATTCACGAAGCCAAGTTTAGTTCAACTTCAAACTTAAACGCGAGCTAGCTAACGAGACGTGATGTCAGTTTGTTTGAAAACTTCTGCCTCTAGGAATAAAAGTGTAGGTAGTTTCGCCAACATTTTAACGGGTGATTATAAAAATTGAGAACTTTAGTCTAAGTTTAAGCGGCTGTGCTTTCCGATTTTAAGGATGTGGGTCCAATCCGGTAGAAAAATGCACCCTGCTAGTATTCTACGACTGTGAAGAAAAACACGGCACGTTGTAGAAGTCGTGCGCATAAAATTCTTACGCCGCACTGGTTTCGAGGTTCTTTTGAACATACATTATACTCGTAATTATAATTATTTGACACACTAGTTAAGTTGATTGTATCCTCAAGCTATGACAAATCATAGTATTTAAAATACTATAAAAATACAAAGTAGACATTTAAAATTATATTTTCAACATCTTCATAACGAACCAACATTTATCTCAATCCATTGATATGAACCTTCTTCTCAAAGATCGAACGAAAAATGAGATGAGCGATTCATAATAAAACTGAGGCACAGAGTAAAACATACAGAAATTCAAATCTAACTTGAATAAAAATTCACTAAGTACCTACTCCAAATGTTAGTGGATTTTGCCATGTGACAAGACCAGTAACTATATTAGTCTTCAGAATCGAATCAGGTAGACAGAAGGCCAATATTCAGCAGTGGGTGCAACTAGGCTGATTGGATAGATTGATACAGAATCGAATTTGCACCTCTTGCGTGTCAGCTATGCAATCGCCCACTACGCAAACCTTTATTTGTATTGTAATCTACCAGATGTAAAAGAACCGTGGTCGCCCAATCGCGCGATGGGTCGACGACATTAAAAAAGTCCATACATTTTGGATGCGTGAGGAACAGGACCGGTATAAATGACGTGAACAGAGGGAGCCCTATACCCAGCTGTGGGATATTATTGACTGCGGATGATGATGAATCTATCAGCGTGTATCTGTGAATACAACGTAGAATTAACACTTCTAGCATTGCACCAATCGAGACTGCCCGAGTTCTCGATTGCGTTAGGTGTACCAAGAGTCTATGTAAGTAAGTTTCCAAGGCGTGCAATTGTGTCGAGTCTCCAAAATGTGCTACATAATCTAATCCAATCGGCCCGTTAGATCCTACTGCACCTCTGCTTCTTTTTCTTCTTTTAAGTAAATCAAAATGGTAAAACGGTGGAGGACTAAGAAAACCAATGCAGGTCGGTCTACCAAGGGAGACTCAACAATGTGTTAAGCCGAGTGCTACTGCTAAACCATTTTCTGTAGTTGAACGTTACTTCGCTGACAGTGACACATCGCTAGTCGTTCTGAGACGCAACTTTGAGGTCGAAGCTTACCGATTTTAGTCACTATTCCAAAATAACTGAATTTGACCTTAAAACAGTTTTGAATCCATGCAATTTTTTTAAGTGGATGCTCTGTTTCAGCAGCAGTATGATAATTATACAGGGTGTAAAAAGACGTCTACCGAAGCTGAAAGGAACAGCATCATAGGTACAGCATCGATCGGAATCACATACATCATCGGAAAAAGGATTTTCCGAAAAAATCATTATATGCGGAGAAAACAGCGTTTGAAGATTACTGTTTGCGTATGTACTGGGCGCGTTGTTTTACGTATTTTGTTTGATTCTTTAATAAATTAAATTATTAGGTCTTTTTATGTTGTACTAGTAGTAAATAACCGGAAATAACATAAAATGATGTAGCTAAGTCAACATTTTTTAGCGTTTTAGCTAAGTAGTGTAGAATCATGGTCTGATTGCAACCCCTCAGTTTTTGGTAGTAGTATTTTTACACCCTGTATAGGTCGAACATGTATGATTCATGAACATGATGATGTAACATGATATGACGGGTGATAGAGGGAAACGGAAGAGAGAAACATGTGCCGACCCCACTTAAGTGGGATAAGGGCAGGAAGAAGAAGAAGATAGGTCCGAAGAGGTTGCTATAATTAGTGATAAGTATCCTATCCATGCAATACTATCAGATCATAAAATATAAGACTTATTTTTGAAAGCAAACGGCGAAGGACAACATCGCAAAACTGGCATTGCGTAGAGCGTAAGTTCGCAAACAGATTCAAGTGCTCAAAACACTTTGATACACACTTAATCCTTTCACATTGATTCAAAAGAACTGAACGACAAGAAGAAAATAACTTCCATAGTACAATAACCGTAAGAGAATATGAACTAAGTTTTTCAAGAGTAGACTGGGTTACCGACTCTTGTATGTTTTTTCGACGATAACTTTCGGATCATTCACCCAATTTCACGTAAGGGTTATAGTTACCGATAAGGTAGGTTTATGAGCTTAGTCGGCTAATAACTTTTAACCTACTTCGTTCACTCACTATTACAAAACGAACGAAATGTCATGAGCTCTAAAGGGGCTTACTTCTGGCACTCAATTTAATTTCGACATAAACTTCTCTCACCTCGTGTAGAAAATAGGTGAGTTATATTGTTACTAGCTGCGCTCCCGCGGTGTTACCCGCGGTCCCTCGGGATTTTTTCATTTTTTCGAGATAAAAAGTATCCTATGTCCTTCCCTGGGATACAACCTTTAACTATGCCAAATTTCAGCTTAATCTTTTCAGCGGTTTGGGCGTGAAAGCGTAACAAACAGACAGACAGATAGACAGACAGTAGCATGATAAAATGTAGTACTGTGAATGCGGATGTGTGGGTGACAACTTCTGATGACAAGTGTTAAAGGAAAATGGAAGAGTGGAGTGAAACATGTTGTGCCCAAACCACTTGTGCGATAATAGCAGGAAGATGATGAGGACTTTTTGGACATGACAAAAATCTTCTAAAAATTTACAAAATAAACAAAAGTCGTTTACAACCGACTTCAAAAAAGGAGGAGGTTCTCAATTCGTCTGTATGTTTTTTTTTTTTTTTTTTTTTTTGTATCTTGTTACGCGATTGCTCCGCCATTTGTTGACCGATTTGCAAAATTCTTTTCATGTTTGAAAGGGTATACTCCAGAGGTGGTCCCATATAAATTTTATTCCTGAGGGATTGATAGTTTCCCCGTAAAACTCTAAACACCTTCCCTCCTAGCCATGTCACAAATAGAAATCGAATCGACAGCTTGAAGCCCTGAGTCACACCGCGTTTCGAGTCAAACATTGAAGTCGGTTTTCTTTTTAGTATAAAAACGTAATTTTATAAACAAATATAGATTAGTGACCCCCCCCCCCATTTCAGACTGCAACCGCGCCTGGCTCAGTCTTCTATCAACAATACCTAAGTTCTCGGTCAAGCAATCTGCCAACGAGTTCTATTGGTTTATAAATTGAATCTAGTTTTAATTTTACTGGCAAAACTAAAGTGATCACGGGATCGGTAAAAACACTTTTGCACTTTCTATTTAAGATTGCAATCGTCACGCATTTGAACGCAGTAAAACTTTGTATGTTTGTCTGATTGCTTCATAATCGATTATTTCTATAATGTCACTCGGTTGTACCTACTCGTATTCTTTGATTCTTCGACAATGGCCCGTCTTTCAATTCTCTGTGAGTACGTATTTTAGACGATTGTGAAGGGCAATATTTTAGTATTGCAAGCAACAAAAATATAACTTAATTATTGTGCAATTTGTACTGTATAGTGTATACTTATTCGTTAGTCCTCTTCCCAGATCCTCTGAGTGGCATAAATAAATATCTTGCCAGCACATCACTATTAAAATACTATGTTGTCGGTTTTTGATATTAGATTTTTAGGCTGCATTTGCCGCCCGGACATCGCATTGTAAATCATCATCATCATCATTATCAATAACCTATCAATACCCACTGCTGGGCGTAGGCCTCCTCTCTAACCCGCCACTCCTCTCGGCTCCTTGCTATCCTCATCCATTGCCGTCCAACCACGCCGACTATGTCGTCTGACCAACGGGCTGGTGGTCTGCCCCGTGGTCGATGTGCGTCTCTTGGCCACCATTCTGTCACTGCCTTTGTCCACCGGCCGTCATCTCTTCTAGCCAAGTGTCCTGCCCATCTCCACTTAAGGCTCGCGATCCGCATACCTACGTCTACGACCTTCGTACGTATTGTAAATACATCACTATTAAGCTTTGTAAGGTATATTGAATTAGTCCATGGGTACCTATTAAGGTGTACCTAGCTTCTTTAAGTATCAAATCTATAAAATATTATGTGGAAGAGACATACAGATAAAATAAAAATAATGGCTTACTAGCTTCAGTCCGCGGTTTTACTCGAATAGCACTTTATCACGATATAAATCTCAGTTTCATACAAATCTGTTCATTACTTAAAGCGCGATTGAAACACAAACATTTTCACTAACTTTCAGATTTATGAATGTAGGATTTTTTATGGTCTACAATATGTATTTTTTTCAGATTGTTTTATATTTCTGTTCACGTTTGGGGATAATATTTTCTGCATATTAGACCTCAAATTCAATTCAAAATATGCTGCGCTAAGACAAAGGTACGTAGAGCCACTTTGCAAATCCTTTTATAGTCAGATTATCATATTTTTTTAGGGTTCCGTACCCAAAGGCTAAAACGGGACCTTATTACAAAGACTTCGCAGTCTGCCTGTATGTCTGTCACCAGGCTGTATGTCATGAACCGTGGTAGTTAGATAGTTGAAATTTTCACAGATGATGTATTTATGTTGCCGCTATTACAACAAAATACTTACAACAAACGAGATTTTTTTGCCGTTTTTATAGATAATGGTACGGAACCCTTCGCGTGCCAGTCCGAATCGCACTTGGCCGGTTTTTAGAGCTGTTGTGTTTTACTGCTAGGAAAAATCTCATCCACAATTAACATCTCTGGCGATTTCCCACCACTCCTAGTCAAAATTTCGCCTTTTCATAGATACTAAATGATTTTAGTGTTACTAATAGTGAAGGAGTGTTTCCACCAAAAGATAGCGATCCATACTTCAGCGGAACGCATCTGGGACCGGTCAGCTGTTCAACCGACTGCAATGAATCGCAGGGAACGTCAATTTGGATCAATTACACGGAATTTTGTCGCGGATGCGTTCTGCTGACGTATGAATCGCTACCTATGCAGATTACATTTAAGAGGCAAATTAATTTTTATACTAGCTGCGCTCCCGCGGTGTGACTCGCGGTCCCTCGGGATTTTTTTCATTTTTTCGGGATAAAAAGTAGCCTATGTCCTTCCCTGGGATATAACCATTAACTATGCCAAATTTCAGCTTAATCTGTTCAGCGGTTTGGGCGTGAAAGCGTAACAAACAGACAGACAGACAGACAGATAGACAGACAGACAGAGTTACTTTCACATTTATAATATTATATAGTAAATTATATAGTAAATATAGTAATATAGTAATATAGTATAGTTTGGATTTATTATTATTATATATTCCATTATTATTATATTTCCAGCATAGAACAGAACTACACTATAAGCGAAGGGGCTCCAAATTGCGTATGTTCTAGAATATACGACCCAGTCTGCGGCACCGATGATAGGTCGTACTACAACTTGTGCCTGTTGCAGTGTGAGACTGATGGCAACGTCACTGCGCTTCATCAAGGGAATTGTATACCCTTCTGAAAAACCTTCGTCTTACAAGCTTCAAATGTATATACATAAAAATCTAATTATAGGTTTAAAAATAAAATAAATAACACATGTCCTCATTTCGCATAAGTTATCATGCCTTTATAGGTGGTTTATTTTATTCAAACTTAATATAGGAACAAAAGTGTTTGAATTTTGAGGTAACAATATAAAAAAATGTCGATATTTCTGAAGTGAATAATTCCATGTATTATTAATTCGTTCTGAGCCGTGTTGGTCGAATGGGGTTGTGCCTCGACTTTCAATCCGATGGTCGTGGGTTCGAATCTCAGCCGTGCATCACTGGATTTTTCGTTTCCAAAATTGTATATGCGGTTTATTACGAGCTCATAACCCGCAGCTTAGTCAGCTCCACACGTATTGACGTCGTCTTTCCTGTGGGCGGCTGATAAAGCTGAGAGGATGGTTTAGGTGCTGGGCAAGCCTTTTCCATCTCAAAACAATGTCCCAGGCACTACAGCGTCCCGTTAAGTGTAGGCATAGGTTGCTTCCTGACGCTGTATAAATCATCTAACATAGATATAGGTCTAAGTTTGTACGTTCAATAAAGTTTTGAAAGACTCGATATTTATGAATAGTTGACTAATCAGGAAACCAAGATTCTAGGCAGTTAAAACTTCTGCTTGGATTTGTAAATTATTCTAATTTCAAAATGACCTTGGTGTTACGGAAACCTTGAGTCACTAAAGATTAACAAGATCTTGAAACTTCGTGCGGAAGCGGAAAGTTAATTCATTATGTGCACATTTCTGAGCGAGACAAACTATCATATCTTTTTTCTCTTTCTAACTCGCTGAATTCACCAGTGTTGGAGCTAGGTTGGTAACATAAATGTCTTTAAAAGTTTTGGGTACTTATGTAAAATTAAGATGGATGAACTGTGTAAATGAGGCAGAATGTTGATATGTTGAGATAACGGAAAGTTATGATGCGTTCCTTGAAATAAAAAAAAGTACCTGAGTGTCGTGGAACACTCGGTTGTAACGAAGCAAAGAGTACTTTTCTATACTGGGAATTTCAAATTCAAATTCAATCAAGCTCTTTCGTACTAAAAATGTAGCAATCTATAGACTGTTTGCGGCTGCGCACTTTGCACTGTGACGATTTCGTGACGTGACGGCCGTGACGATAAAAAAAATTCTCCCAGCCTTGTTTTTTTTCGATACCGTCCGAAAAGGAACTTTGTTCCAAAAACATATAGGGTCTTTCATTTTATACTAACTTAGTTCTGGAATTGGTTTCAAAAATAAAATTCAAAAATATTTATGTAATGTTTTTTTTCGTTTTTTTATGAAAATCGCGAGAAAATGGATAAAAACTATCCTTTCAATTGATTGTTGCTTCTTGTTACTACGATTCGTGACGTAGCTGCTCTGCGATTGGTGGAACGTCTATTCTTCTTGAAAATCATTATGCAAAACAATTAAAAAAAAAAAAAAAAAAATTTTGAAGTGAAAACTTAAATGGGCTAAGGAATTAAATTGATAATGGTCAAACGTCTATTTACAACCCAAAAATGAGGCCCTGTCTGTTTGTGTAGTTTAAAATGAAAGACCCTATATAGGTAGCACACGATTCAAACGCTGTGCCACTAGGCCAAAGGCAATAGGCAAATGTATAAGCCGTTATAAGCTAAAAAGGCCCTCACTGGAGCAAAAATCTAGTTAATTAATCTGACGGGTTATTCGCAGTTGTTTTGCAGTATTCCACCGAGTTATTTGACTTTGTACGACATATTTTTGAACAAAGCTTATTGTTGGTTTTAAAAAGCTTAAAATGGGATTCGGAATAGACCATGAAGTTTCGGTCCATGTTTTTGAATGTGATTTCGCGAGCGTGTATTTTCTGTTTCAAAATGTAGGTATATTATAGGCACTGTAAATAAAAATAAAACATGGAAGCACCGTTTCTCTAGGATAATCTTCTTCTTCTTATAGTGTTCTTTCGAACCAGTGTGGTGAAAGGATTATAAGTACGCCTCAAAGAGGCTCCTTTCGTGAACTTGACACATGTTTTTGAACTTGTTAGGTTCTACGACATGACGGAATCCTGACGATGATTTCCTTCATCGAGATCATCATGAGAGTACTGGCATAGTGCACATACATTTTTCGGCTGAAAAACTCATTAGTACACGACCGGGATTGAACCCACGACCTTACGATTGGAAGGCGGGATAATAATGGCTAGGATAATGAGCCACTGTCATCATATGGATCATCACTGTTGGCTAAAGGCCTTCTATCTATTACGCCATTCTTTCTGGTCTCCTGCAAGGTTGAACAAATTTTGTGTGCAACTTAACTGGTTATCCACATCGACTTCATTTTGACATTTGAAACATAGCGTGAACTTCGATTGTAATTTTTTTATTGTTGAGCTCTATTGGGATGACAATTTAACAGTAACCGATTTCAAGCTACACAATAGGGCTGCAGGTCTACGAATCAGTGATTTTCAACTAAGAATCTTAAAATAGTTTTCCAAAATTGGAGCATCAATTCACCTCACACTTTGATAACATTTTCCTGAGTCTGAAATTGGCCATTGAAATACCAATTTCGTAAACTCATACGAACTTTGGTTGCTTCGTAATAGACAAATAGTCAATTTGATGAGGAAAGTTTCGAATGAACTATAAACTTTGGATTACATCAGAATTTCTACTGATATAATGAACACGTCGTGTGAAATCCTTATACATAAATGTGACTACCAAATTGTTTATGTAGTGGTATCTTATAGAATGGAAGATCCAGTACAGTACGCACAACCAATTTTCAGCTCTCTGAAGTAGCTGCGCAGAACCCATTTTTGATGAAAAAGACAGCGTTGTATAGCTGCCTCTCTCATTCGCTTAGTTTGTTGCAAAGTCAAAGTCATTTTTACACGCTTGGCACTCTTTAAATGAAAGGCTTATAATAATAATTCCCTCATTTACTTCAACAACATTTGGTTATAATATCCAGTAGCGAATAAGTTATTATATTCAGACAAAGAGAGTTATTTGTAACGACAATGCATAAATATTGTGATTAATTATGATAAGTACAAGCAAGAGTTTCCACTTAATAAAACTTTGGGGAAGTTGTGACGTTAGGGATCCTTTAGGAATGGTCTAAAAAACCAGAAAATATTAGACGATAGTCGGAGATTGATGTCCGACTTTTTAAGTGACTCATATTGCTCTATTCATCCTCACTTGTTGAGACTGAAGCCATCATGTTGATGGCATTCTCAATGGAACTTTTATATATTTTAGACTAGCTATGCACCGTGGTGCTACCAGTATTCTGTGGTGCTACTTCTGGTCTCGGAAATACGTTACTTTTCCGGGATAAAAATTAGTCTATGCGTTAATCTACAGTTTATGGTGTCTCCGTATGATCTGTTGAGCTGTTTGCCGGAAAAAAGTTGAATCATCCCATCTCTACCCGTGTATGAGAAAGAGAAAGTGGCTCAACTTTTTATGGACGAACTTCGCGAGCTTTCGGGATTTGAACAAATTAATATAACAATATTACGTAGATATCTAAGTTCGTGCAGTCCAACCCAATATCAAAGTCATATACCTAGATGGATTTTTCAAATTATTAATATTTACTTTGGTAAGCCCCCTTACGCACTAGATGTTGAACCACGGGGGGGTAATTTTAGTACAATTTTGTGGCGGTTATCACAAGCGGTTGCATATTAAAACTGGAAAAGCGGCCCGCCGCCCCGCGGTTCAACCGCTAGTACGTAAGAGGGCTAAGTAGATATTGTTCTTTCCCATTCATACGTAAAATGTCTCTTATTTGGAGATTTCAACAATACCTCTTTAGGTAGGGCGCTCATTTTACCAGTTCCAGTTATGACAAGGACGTTAGGCTGCCCAAAACTTAAATCAAAGTCCTTTCAGGCTGCCCAAAAACGAAATCACGCCAAACCATTTTGTGGTCTTCTTCTTCTTATCGTGTCACCAACTTTCGAACCAGTGTGGTGAAATAATTTTAAGTGCACCTCAAATAATTTTACGCATCAAAGAGGCTTCTTTCGTCTACATTTCTTACTGAAAGATTTTCAAAATGGTACTTTTGCATTTGGAATCTCTTTCATTGGAGTCGGCGATGCAACTTCTAATCTGTGTAGCATTCTACGTAGATATAAGTTCCTAATTCTTTCATTACTCTGTTCCGATTCGGAGGGCGTCGGTCGGGTCTTAGAACTTGGACTGAAGATAATTTTGTATTTTGAATACTTTCAACTTTTAATTTCTTTTAACAATCTTCAGAGTTTGGAAAATGTACAGTTAGAAATATTAGCAAGTAGGTACATAACTATATTATATCTAATTTAAGATTAGAGTTTGTAACTAAAACACATCCAGCAGTGTTATTGAGCCGCCAATGATGTTGATTGGCCTTCTCCATTGATACTTATTTATTTGAGTACGTGATAAGGTGCATTTACACGATGCGATTTCAACACAAACGATATCGTATCGCACGGCAATTTTTCACGTTCAATGGTGGGCTTAGCAAAAGTACGAAAACGCGTATCGTGTAAACGCACTTGTATCTATAGTTTTTGTTTTTAAATTATTTATGAGGCTACATGTAAAGTCTTTTAATTAAGACAAAAAAACTGTTGGTTGGTTAAAGCTGATCGTACATTGTCCACGCCGTATGCGCCGCAGTAATTTATCTATGGAAAAAAATCTGATGCCGTCAGAAAATGCGGCTCGCTTTGGGTTTTAAGCTATCCTACGGATAGCTTAAAAAAGGGCTAAACTAAGCACAATAGATCTTTAGCTACTTGAAGTTAGGTGCAATAGACGGCGCAGGTTTAGTAGAGTAAGCGAGATTGCACAATTTTAGGTGTCATCTGCGCACCTACTTCAGAGAGCTAAATAACGATTGTGCGTATTGTACCTACTTCTACTCGTATATCATCATCAAAATACAGTTGTCTACATATATTTTGGATAGAAACGTATTTTTATATAGCGATAGCGAATAAAATAAAACTCAGACTAGAATCCCAATCTTCTCATTTCAATAAACAATTCAATTCAATTCAATGAAAGAAACAAAATGAATCAGAGCAAACAAATGTCTGATTGGATGTCTACGATTCAATTTCAGTAGACTAGTACTAATTTAATTATAGCAGACTCGTGGTTCGATTCCGGATATAAATAATTTAAGAACAGTCTTTTATTACTCCTGTCTGTGGCCTCGTCTGTCTTAATCTACACACTCATGTCCTTTTTTTTCAAATACTCATATACAAGTGAAAAATTGTTGGGTGCTTGTAAATATGGTCTGAATCATTCTTAATATCATGTTTTTACACATTAAAATTGGAACGTGGTATAAAAGCCTCTGGGGCCGTCCGTATTCCCGTTTTTATTTTCGTTCGTTTGATGAATATTCGGATGTTTCTCACTATGATTTCTGACTTCAAGGGCCAATTTTTCGGTTCGGAATATTTGGTCCTAGGTTAGGACCGTGTTTTAACGTTGATCTTATCGACTGAATACAATGTAGCTCGTAGTAAGAAGCATCCGAATATTCATCAAACGAACGAAAGAACGAACGCGAATAACCTCCCTGTTGCCAGTTGGCTCATGCCATATTTAATTATAAACCAACATGACTGAGTTATGAAGGAGGGTGAATTCAATTATATCGTGACGATGTTGTTCCGTTATGCTAAGTGTCTGTTTAAGGTTCAAAATATCAAGTATTAAGTTATTATATCAAGTAAGTTTGTATGAGTCAGTGGTCTACTCTTCTGCTGCAGTGGTCAAGACTTTAAAGACGGGACCGACAAATTAGCGTGCCTCTGAAGCACAGAAGCGCTCAGTTAAAATGCCACTGGCGCATGGCCGTCACCCATCCACTTACTGATTCTTCCACTGGGATACCGCTGGGAATTATAATAAAATATACCTACTTTATTTAAATGGTGATATATTTTAGGCACTATACTGCGATCCGATGAGCGGTAGGCTTCCTGACGCTTGAATCATCAATTAATAGATTTACAGGCTTTTTATATGCTTTGTTTTATATAATAACAATTTTATATTTTATACCTCACACGGGATCAATTATTTTTTAAGATAAATACCAAATATTTTCGGTGTAAAGGTGCATTTACACGATGCAATTTTTCGTACGATTTGCTAAGCCCCGCCCATTAAACGTGCCGACGAGCGTCGCGCTATCTATGACAAATCGCATACGATGAGCGTTTACACGTGGAAAATTGGCATGCGATGCTAAATCGTACGGGCTCAGACCGTATCGTGTAAATGCCACATAAGGCCTCACATAATTTTAGGTGGGTAAATTTATTCCGAAATCAATAATTGAAAAATAGAGTTCGTTTATAATTGTCTCATATTAATTATAATAAAACTATCAAAAGAATATACAAATGCCTCTTCTGACCACTTGCACAACCGACAAATTTGCTGCACAGAGGAACAGGCAGTGGTTTAAGTATGTAATGTTCTGCGAAGAGCACACAGGAAAGTACACCTTAGGGCACAGGTTACAAGGGCGCTTTTGGTCCAGCGGGAAAAGGTGCCGAATTTCTGAATTACCTAGCCTTTGACAATGTGTATCATACTGAATTAGCAATAACACAGTTAATACAAAATCTGAAAAATAATGAAAACTTTATTTAGGACAATTATACAGGAGTAGAATCACCTAGTTTTAAGACGTTTCAAAGTGATCCCAGCGGTCTTACTGAATAAATGCTTTTTGACTTTTGACTTTGACTTTTGATACATTAAAATATATGCTAGGTTTCGTTAAAGTAATGTCCTAAAATTGGCAATCTTATCGCAAGAGGTGATCTCTTCCAGACAACCGTTTAACTTTACTAAGTAATACCTAGTAGGTATATTTTATCTGGGGTAACACTAATAATGTAGGACGAAATCTTTTAGTGGTTTCGACCGAGTGTTGACACTGAGTGTGTGAAAAGTAGGGTCGTATGAGTTAGTAGCCAACTGTGGTCACTCATCCACTTACTGACCGGTCAGAATGATGCTTAATTTTGATGATCTATCAAGGAAGACTAAGTACAACTACATTAATAAAACGCTTCGGTTGGTTTCGTATTTCTCTCTATTTCCTCATCAAGAACTTCAAGGTGGCAGTTATAAAAAAAAAAATACTTTACTAGGAAAGGTAAAGGGATATAATTACTACCGTGAAGTCGATCGGAAGTATTCGGAAATAGAGAGAAATACGAAACCAACCGAAGCGCTTTACTAATGTAGTTTTACTGTAGATATGCTTCTTGTCATGTGAATGAATTACCTTCTAAACTTATACAGGGCGTAAAAAGACTACTACCGAAAAGTGAGGGGTTGCAATCAGACCATGATTCTAAACATATTTAGCGAAAAAAAAAAAAACCGTATTTTTTTACTTATATTATTTCCGGTTATTTACTACTAGTACAACATAATAAGACCATACCTACCTAATAATTTCATTTATAAAATAAAAAAACAGTTCATACTCAAAATCCAGCAATCTACGTAAAACAACGCGCCCAGTACCTACATACGCAAACAGTAATCTTCAAACGCTGTTTTCTCCGTATATAATGTTTTTTTCGGAAAATCCTTTTGGATTTGGTTGTGTGTTGGGATGCTGTACCTACCCCTTTCGGCTTCGGTAGACGTCTTTTTACAACCTGTATAAAAGCCCTAACGGAGGCTGATCTGCGGGACCTACAAGCCGAAAGTTGGCAAGAAACTGCATTGGACAGGAAAAAGTGGCGAGTTCTCGTATCGGAGGCCAAGACTCACTTTGGGTCGCTGCGCCAAAGGAGTAATTAAGCAAGTAAGTATACAGGGTCTTTCATTTTAAACTACACAAACTGACAAGGCTTCATTTTTGGGTTGTAAATAGACGTTTGACCGTATCAATTTAATTTTTCAAGTTTTCACTTAAAATAATATTTTTTATTGATTATTTAGGACATGTTGCATAATGATTGTCAAGGAGAACAGACGTTCCACCAATTTCAGCGCAGCTACGTCACGAATGTGCTAAGTTATACAAGAAGCAACAATCACTTGAAAGGATAGTTTTTATCGATTTTCTCGGTATTTTCATAACAAAACAAAAAAAAAATCATTACTTATGTAATGATTTTTTTTAACTAATTATTTAATATTTTATTATTATTATTTTTTATTATTTTTTATTTTTTACTAAAATTTTTTAAAAATATTTATATATTTTTTAACTAATTTTTTGAACCCAATTTTAAAATGAAAGACCCTATATAGGTGTACAAAATGTACGTAAAAATACTTACAAAATAAACCGCGTAAATAGCTCATATCAAACGGAATTCAAGTTATTTAGTACACAAATAGCTGATAAGAGATAAAGGCAATTAGCTTTAATTAATACCCACTTATCATTATAATGGCCGTTATAATGGACATGTTTTAGCGCCTAATTATAATCATTATGTTCTTTCTGGCGTAGTGATTTTAACTTTCTATTACGGGGTTTGAATTCTGTTGTGACATTTTTGGTCTATTGACAAAAAATGAAATTAGGATTATACGGGTTGTAAAAAGACTGCTACCGAAAACTGAGGGGTTTCAATCAGACCATGATTCTGAACATATTTAGCGAAAATGTTGACTTATCTACGTCATTTTATTTTATTTTCTAGTTATTTACTACTAGTACAACATAATAAGACCTAATAATTTCATTTATAAAAGAAAAAACAATTAAAACTCAAAATCCAGCAATCTACGTAAAACAACGCACCCAGTACATACGCTCGACCAGCTGTGCGAGGTCGGTTTTCTCCGGATATAATGTTTTTTTTCGGAAAATCCTTTTGGATTTGGTTGTATGTTGGGATGCTGTACCTATCCCTTTCGGCTTCGGAGACGTCTTTTTACACCCTGTATAATTATTGAAGTTCGAAGTGACGAAGATGCATAAAAATAACAAGAAACAACTGTGTAGAAAATTGTAAGTCAAAATTACATAAAATTAAATTAGATCACGCTATCGATGTGTTTCGCATTTTGTAAGTATTGTTTTCCTTTCGGCCGCGTACGAAACCGCAGTTTTCGAAACCAGTTACGAGTGCGGAAAAATTAATTCTTGTACGAAACTAATTATATCTAGTGTATATTGTCTTTGTGTGTATGCACCAACACTCAGTGCATTAAAAAAATATAGAATAGGTTGCGGGTTCGATCCCCGCCGCAGGACAAATGTTTGTATGGTCTACAGATATCTGTCTCGGGTCCGGGTGTTTCTATGTATAATATGTATGTATTTACAAACAAGAACTATATAAGTAGTATATCAGTCATCTAGTACCCATAACACAAATTCTGCTTACTTTGGGGCTTGATGATGCTGCGTGAAAAAGTCCAGCATTATTTATTTTATTTTATTTATTTATGTATAAATATTTATTTGTAAACAAGAGCCACATTATAACGAAGATTATTTGATTATACCAACTACTAATACACTCACGAATATAAAATCAAAAAGAAAAAACAAAATTAAATTTAAAGTTAATAAAAATATTGAGTGTCTCGCAATCGTCCAAGTGTGCTAGCTTCAACATTTTTGAGTGTATAGGAATACCCTGGATCGAAGAAGTGTGTCACATGACAAATGTGTAACTGTGTGCTTAGCACACACTGATACCAAGCGATTACTTAACAGCGATGTGTTTGAACATTTACTACTGTTGCAAATTGAATTGCAGGTCGTAAAACTTATACGATGAACTTTTTCGCGATACAATAGATTGACTAACTCGCCACTAGGGTAACAATAGCTTAGGAACTCGAGAAATGTTTTTTTGGGAGATATATTACTGAACTTTTTGATAATTAAAAAATATACAATTACAATCTAAGTAGGTATAAATTTTTGTAATCTATTCGAACTCTAGGAATTATACAAAAACCTTTAGCCTTTAATTGATGCCTATATTTTTTCAAACAATTGTCGACTGGCGAATATATAAGAATATATAAGGGTAATATTTTTTTATTATTTTGTGATAAGTACTCTAAATTTTCGGCAGAATGTCAGGATTTTTCTTTGGAAGTCCGTTTTCGCTGGCCTTGGTTACTTTTAGGTATCATTACTAGTAAGTATTATAATTTTATAATCTGGGATAATACCATCTCCAATTACACTTACAAAATATGTGGTATGGCTAACGTTACTTGCAGTATAATAATGTAACAGTGTGGTAGAGTACCGAGCAATTTTTTCGTAAATTCGCTCTACCACCTACTCAATAGAAAAACGCGTCACAGACTGGCTGGTGTAACTACTAACGACCAATGATCTATTTTTAACATCAGTGCTTACAACTTTGAGTTTTTAAAATATGAATTTAACTTGGTTCAATACTATATCCTGTAAGTTAATTAATATTAATAGTGTTATTATTGTTGGTTACACCAATGAAGAATTTATTAGAGAAATAATAATGACGGAAGAAAGCTGACACGATCTACCTAGGTAGATAACTCGCAGCTGAGTCAGCTCCACACGTGTCGTATTGACGTTGTCTTGCCTGTGGACATGGCCGATTGAGAGGGTGCTGAGAGAGCTGAAAGGGTGGCTTAGATGCTGGGAAAGCCCATTTCATCCAAACAATGTCCCAGGCACTACAGCGTCCCGTTGAGTGTGGGCAGAGGTTGCCTCCTGATGCTGTATAAAACAATTAAGTCTAAGTTTAATTATTTATTTTTCTAACAGATGTCGCGATTATCGTCGCTACCAACATCTACCAATGTGAAGCAGAAAACGACACCCAGATTTGGAAACTACAACAATTTCAAAACTTTTACATGTCAACTATTGTAGATGTTCTAGAACCATTGGAAGAGCTAAAAGATTGTGCATGCCCACGGATTTACTTGCCCATCTGCGGTACTGATAATCGAACCTACACTAATATTTGTAAGATGAACTGTGTGAATAATTTTAGACGAGAACAGAGAAAGTCTAATGTTTCTTATGTAGGCATATGTACGCAGTTTGGTGACCATTATGAGTATTGAATTAAAATTTTAATCAAATGTGTTATTCTTTAGCTACGGTTATCAATTGAGAAAGTATAAAGTCCTTTTCGATCTAGCGGTTGAACCGCGGGGCGGCTAGCCACGTGGTGAGCCGCTTATGCAACAAATTATATGCACATAAGAATAAAAATTGAACTAAAATTTTAGCCACGCGGCTAGCCGCACCTTTCAACCGCTAGTGCGTAAGGCACAGGCCACATCTAAATGTCATCGGGCGCGGGCGACTTCCTATTCAAATTTCATACTACTTAAATGTATGGAAATAAAGCACATATATTATCACACACGGTATGTCACGTGTCCTTTATATACCGATTTTATAATCGTTGAAATAAAACAAATCTCAAGAAGGCGGGTTGGTCTTAATTGTGTATATAGTGCATGCTCGTTGTTTCTGTGTGCGTTAGCGATACTGAGCGCTATAATATCGGTATATTATAAATGCTTAGATCCGAATTTGTCCAATGGCTTAGAACAAGCGAGGCAGGGTATTTATGCTCATTGAGCAATATTCAATGAGTTATGATTGAGTTTTGCAGGGTTTAATCAAGACCCTATACCCAAATATATATTATTTATTTTGACTTTTCACACAGCATCATCTAGCCCCAAAGTAAGCAGAGCTTGTGTTATGGGTACTAGATGACTGATAAACTACTTATATACTTTTTTGTTTGTAAATACATACATATTATACATAGAAACACCCAGACCCGAGACAAATATCTGTAGATCATACAAACATTTGTCCCGCTTATTATGATAAAGTTGAGCATTGCCAAATAATGGTGGCTCTAGGTAACTATTCCTTAGACATTTTAGAAGCACCATGAATTCCTATGTCTATTCCTTCATTCTCTAATTTAAACTATTTTCATATGCTTAAATTAATTTCGCGCAATAAATTGTATCAGAAGTTATGAGATCAATTTCATTTTATATTGAATTAAATGAAAAATTTTGGTAATTTTTAAGTTGCTGTAGCTGTTTAAATAAGAGTATTCCGGTTATCTCTACTGAGTTCGACTCACTGGTGGGCCCAACGCAATTTAATTTTTTTTTTTCGCGTTGTTTCCATCAGCATTGTCAATAGAGACAACGTTTTAGTCCACTAACTCTGGCGGAAATATTAAAGTACGAAAACCTATTCCTTGGAAAAATAAACATAGAGCATGCTCTATTTCGACCGTCCATATTTTCATTCAAGTGAGTATGCAAAGAGAGTAAAACTCTCGACTCATACTTACAATGAAACAATCGCGACGTTTCTGGCATATTCGTTCTAGAAAGATATATGAAGATTCACAAAGTCACAATAGATCTTTACATCTTTATTTGATGACTTTTTTTACCATAAAAAATATATCATATATTTACACGAAACAATAATCATAAAAATACATAATTTAACTAAACTAAAGATAAAAAACAGAGTTTAAATCACCGACCGCAGGTAATTAAATTAATAAAATAAAAAGGCTGGCGGCATTACCATGGCTATACTTATCCTCTGTCCGAGGTAAGCACCAGTCCTTTGGTCATTGGTCTCGTCAATCAACCTCTTGGATAATTCACTGAAAAGGACCCACACCTCTGGACCCCATACTATAATAACGTCACAACTTAGCCAGCTTATTGCCCGCTGATTAGGTACCAATGCCATTATTCAACATGACAGTATAGTGCCTAAGACGCCGTTTGGCAATAAGTTTACCCAGCACTTAAGCCATCTTCAGCTAGTAAAGAGCTCGTGGTGTGGCTTGTTGTAGCGTGTGTAGTTAAACCACGAGCTAAGTTCCTTTATTGCTACGACGACGCTCAGTCAACTTCTAATAAGCTCATTACAAATCAGTTTTGTAAAAGTAGGCGTGAGTATTTCAAAACGACCTATTTGGCGCAAAATACAATGAAAGCTTAGTTTAAATACTTAATAATAAATAATGCTGGACATTTCACACAGCATCATCTAGCCCCAAACTAGATAACTGATTGATATACTATAAACACCCAGACGTGAGATAAATATTTGCAGATCATACAATCATTTATCCTTCGGCGGGGATCGAACCCGAAACCTTCTACGCCACAAGCAGGCTTCAACCCACGGCGCCGCAGAGGTTGTCAGTTACTTTGATGTGTTACCGGGGTCTATAGTTCTTCATTATCACAATTTTCAAAGAACTATCTGAAAATAGCTTGTATATCTGAAAATAAAACGCGCGATTGCTTACGCAGCTCAATTTTTTTCTCACAGAGAGATAGAATTCAAGTAAATCGGAGACATTACTACAAATCTTACGGGGACATCGAGACGGAGCGTAAGACATTTACTCTGAAAATCTGTGGACAGCATAATACGGTTACACTAGTTTTTTATAAGTAAGCAGGATAAAATAGTATCCATAGAGGGAATGACAAAGTAGAACAGCCACAGGGCTGATTACAGTGGCGTGATTTAAGCAATTTTGTAGTTCGGAATCGTTATTTATCTCAGAATCGGTGAAAGCTACAACCTTCATATTTTGGGAAATTATACTTCGTTGTTTTATCTTGGAATAATTGTTTTAATAACACGATTGGTGAAATTTTTCTATCTAGAAAACTTTATTTTTTGTATTGTTTAGCTAAAAAGTGTTTGGCGCTGTAAATAACGTTGCGTATCCATAGCTCTTTACGTTACTTCTCATAAGCTGAAAATGGCGGCTCTTGCTGAGGGCTTCAATTTGTGATCGAAAGCTAAGATTGAGCAAAACCTAGAATAAACCTATACAGTCTTGTAATAACAAGAAAAAGATCCGAGCTTAGACTAAGACTAACTAAAAAGATGTCCCTTGAAAAACGTTCTTTAAATACTCGTACATAGAACGCTTTTTTGTGGTTACAGTTTTGTTTTGACATGTGTCAACATGGGGTTCAACTAAGGTTTAACGTTTATGTAAAAATCAGCATTGAATCTCGATTTGAAGGCATCACAAATTACTTTTCGGGGCCTCGACGAGTTCCACAATTTAGCAGTGCATATGAAAAACGTAGGCTCAGTATAAGTGGTGCCTTTCCCGCTACCTAGAAATAATTGGTTTGATACTAATATGCTTGTCTGAAACAGGTAGGTATTTCATATGGTGTTTTTGTGTTTCAATGTACCAATTACACTTTGTTTGTTGGTAAGATCCTTACCTTCCGTCAAATAGCGTTGAACGCATCTCGAAGGCTCCAGACATCCAGTCGTCGGTACTAAACGGGCCAGATAAATGGGACATTCCTATCTGTGTTCCCGTCGCTCCCGGATCGGGGTGAATTGTATTCACTTTGGTTATATTCAACCATTTTCATTTCAAGAGGTGCTTACTAAAAATATACCAACAATCGTTGCTTTTAATTGTGTCTATAGGCACAGATTAGGTAGGTACAGATAGAAATGCTATAGGTATAAAAATGCCATTTTATCGTGACGAAAAACATTGTGAAGAAACGGGCATGTGATGAGACTAAAATGTTAAAAAACTAACTTGAGCCTTTACATCTTTAATAGATGATTTATACAGCGTCAGGAGGCAACCTATGCCTACACTCAACGAGAGGCTGCAGTGCCTGGGACATTGTTTGAGATGGAATAGGCTTGCCCAGCACCTAAACCATCCTCTCAGCTTAATCAGCCGCCCACAGGAAAGACGACGTCAATACGTGTGGAGCTGACTAAGCTGCGGGTTTCCTCACGATAAAAAAGGCACACAGTTATTTAACTTCTGCAGTTTCATCATACTTATACCTACTTATCCTTTTGTTCTTCTTATTGTTCTGAATATTTTTTGGAACGAAGTTCCTTTTCGGACGGTATCGGATGGGGGATCTAGACGAAAAAGTGTTCGATTTTGCGTCACGACACGTGTAAGTACGTCACAGTGCGAAGTGCGCAATCTCAAAGATTGTAACAACCTATTGACTATTTTGAGACTGCGATTGTTAGTAGGTAGGTACCTACGGACGAGCGTTTCTAGGATACAAATAATTTATTTGACAAATGCCAAATGTCAAAGTTCGCAATGAATACGTTTTTCAAGAAACGCCCTTCCAGAAAATGGACTTGGTTTAGCCCGGATGGAGTTACTCGCAATGAAATTGACTTTATTATTACATCGAATAAGAACAACATAACTGATGTCAGCGTTTTAGGTCATTTCAAAACGAACAGCGATCACCGTTTAGTTAGAGCCACCTTCAAGTATAACCTGCAAAAAGAACGTTCAAATCTGATTAAGAAAAAACACCCAAAATATGATAGAGCCGCTTATTTCTTCCTACAGGAAGATTTCCGCACGGACCTTAAAAATCAGTTTGACGTTCTTTCAGAAGAAAACTTGGATGTGGATAAGCTTAACGAAGAACTATGTAAGATCACCGTCAAAACCACAGGGAAATATATAAAAGAAACCAAAGTCAAAGACCAAAAGCTGACACCTAACACGCTATCTCTACTTTCCCAAAGAAGGGATATGAAAATGAATAACGTAACTGATCAAAGAGAATTAGAAAAGCTAAATAGAGTAATACGAAAATCAATAAAATCAGATATAAGAACGTACAACACTAGAATAATCACAGAAACAATTAAAGAAAATAGAGGTCCAAAAGTATTTAAAAGAAAACTAAATAAAACTAGAACAGAAATTAACAAACTAACAAACAGTACTGGAAACGTGGTGATGGATCGTGACGAAATAATACGCACTGTTGAAGAGTTTTACACAGACCTTTATGCGTCAAAAGTCGAGGAACCTGAATCGCCAGCAATAGTTGACCCCAGAGCGCAACCTACACCCCGTCTAGAAGATGAGCTGTTGCCTCATATAACAGAGGACGAAATAGGTTATGCTCTGAGCCACATGAAACGTGGAAAGGCTTCTGGTGAGGATGGTGTAAACGTAGAGATGTTGCAAGCAGGATGTCCTTACGTATTAAAGCCCCTCGCAACGCTTTTTAACAAGGTGCTTTATAAAAGTGTCACACCGAAAGCTTGGGAGAACGCAACTGTTACGATCCTCCACAAGAAAGGCGATAAGAGTAAACTGCAGAACTACCGCCCTATAAGCCTCCTCTCCCGAGTTTATAAACTGTTTGCCAAAGTCCTTTGCAACCGAATGTCACGCTCTCTAGACGATTACCAACCGGTCGAACAAGCTGGCTTCCGAAGTGGGTATTCCACGATCGACCATATTCACACTGTCAAGCAACTGATGGAGAGATGCCGAGAGTACAACCGGCCCTTGTGTCTTGCCTTCGTCGACTACGAGAAGGCTTTCGACAGTGTCGAGCACTGGGCCATGTTTCATTCTCTCCATCGTTGCAATATTGACCAGCGTTACGTGAATATTATTCGGGAGCTGTACCGGAATGCGACGCTGCAAGTGAATATGCACAAACTTTCCGATTTCGTTCCAATCAAACGAGGTGTGCGGCAAGGAGACACCATTTCCCCGAAACTTTTCACAAATGTTCTGGAAGACGTAATGAAGACACTTGACTGGAAAGGGAAAGGTGTCAACATCTACGGCCGATGCATATCCCTCTTGCGCTTCGCGGATGATCTGGTCATCATAGCTGAAAATGTCGATGATCTCCGTACGATGCTTAACGAGCTGCATGAAGCCTCTCTTCAAATCGGCCTTAAGATGAACATGTCCAAAACTAAGATCATGGTAAACCGTTCGCCCTCACGGATTAACATCACTGTGGATAATTACCGCATTGAGGAGGTGGACGAGTACATATACCTTGGACATTGTTTATCTTTCGGCCGATCCTCTCAGGCAAAGGAGATCACAAGACGAGTCCAGCTCGGGTGGGCTGCATTCGGAAAGCTGGAGGACATCTTTAAGTCCAGCATACCGCAAAGCCTTAAGACCAAGGCATATAACCAGTGTGTTCTGCCCATATTAACATATGGATCCGAGACATGGCCGCTTACAAAGGAATCTATGCACAAGATAAGAGTAGCACAGCGGGCCATGGAGCGCGCCATGCTCGGCATCTCCCTCCTTGATCACATACCCAACGTAGAAATACGACGTCGAACCAAGGTCGTAGACGTGGGTATGCGCATCGCAAGTCTCAAGTGGAGATGGGCAGGACACCTGGCTAGACGGAAAGACGGGAGATAGACTACAGCGATTACGGAATGGTGGCCTAGAGATGCGCAAAGACCACGAGGCAGACCACCCGCCCGATGGTCGGATGACATCGTGAATATAGCTGGGAAAGCGTGGGAAAGGACTGCACAGGACCGAGAAGAGTGGCGTAATAGAGAGGAGGCCTATACTCAGCAGTGGGTGTAACCGGGCTGAATAGATAGATAGATAGATAGAAATGTCAAAGTTGAAACTTCGTTCCAGCCGAGTGTTCCACGACACTCACATACTTTTTTTTATATTTTGAATAGTGTTGTTTAGCCACCATATATTACCGCAAAGAAATACTGTAATTATTCTGAAAAGCCATAATTTATGTAAGTACCTACAAACTTTGGAATCGCGTAAAAGTTAATTACCCAAACTTTGAAGAAGGCAATTAGGCATTGTGTCATAAAACAGAATTAGGCATTTTGTCGTAAAATAAGGGATTAGGCATTAATGGTCACAAACGCAGACATTTTGCAAGAATGAATATCACTCGTGCATTAAAAGATTTTTCCTATTCTGAAAATGTTCTTTTTCTGGGTAAGTTGACGAAAAACCTGTAGAATCTTGTCTTGTGGAAGCGCCATCTATCCATTAACACAACACAACACAACACAATTATTGATTTATCTATGAAATCGATCCTTTCACTCTTATCCAATCCCAAACATTCCTTCTGAACGTGAACCCGTGAACGACAAAATGAAAAAATCAATCGTTCTACGAGTGACAGCTGAGCTGACAGTTTTTTGGTATCTCCTCGGACTTGTGCGCACGCAAAAATTCAAAATTATACGCCGGCCGGCAAAAAACCTCGCAAATTGAAAATTGTGGTGTCATCCTGAAAGAACCAGCTACACGTGAGTCTTCATCCAATATCCTGGTGTATATTGGATGAAGACTCACGTGTAGCTGGTTCCAGCAATTGCACTAACGAGGTGGTCCTCGTTAGTGCAATTGCTGGGCATGCTTTCATCAAATGCCCAATAACACATGCTATAAACGGCGAAAGAAAGCATCGTGAGGAAAACCAATTTCATCAGGAAGAGCATCCAAAACAATATCGAAAAATATATAAGTAAGTAAATATATTTGGGAAAGTAAGTACCCAACTTTTTTTTTCAAAATCAAGACTGCGTGCGGACTTCGCATTCCAACGAACGCGTAGCCCGGCAACGCGTATACTTTTCGACATTTATATTGATTCGGGCGAGTCAAACTGTACGCGGAACGCGTGAACGCGTAGTCAGGAACGCGTGAACCGAACTGCGTCCGTACAAGCCTGGACAATTTTTTTTATAACCAAAACTCATTTCGTATACGCCATAGTTTTTGAGCAATATGTAATTTTCAGTTTTGGCCATAATTGTCGTATGCAACAGTTCACCAGTCTCAGAAGAAGTCACTGGTTTTTTTAATCTCTGGACTGTTGATATAAAAGCCATGACAGATCGCGATTTTAATACCTCCGACGGCTGCAAAGTGTGTCCCAGGTATAAACATACCTACGTACAGTTGTTCTGTCTGATCATCGAATTCAAGCAAAGTTTTGTGTGTTCACAAAGTGGATGACCGTTGAACGCCATTTACATGATACCATTCTGTCATACTATTCTTGCCTCTTGCTTGCTCAAACTCACTCAACGTGACATTATCAACTGACCGCTTCCGTGCTTCAAAGAGCACGTTAAATTGTCGTTTCCGGATATAAAGTTAAGCCATGATGAAGGCTTTATGCTGCTTAAAACTCCATCACTGGAGTTGGTCACTTAACTCATCCGCGCCGTACGCGCCGCAGTCATTTTTCTATACAAAAAATGATGAAGACGTCAGTAAATGCGGCTCGCTTCTGACGTCAGCAGCATTTTCTCTATTGAATTGACAGACCACCCTTATACGAACCTTCTGTATTTTACAGGATATATATTCCAGTATGCGGAGATGACTATATAACTTACACCAATGAGTGTTTATTGGCTTGCATGAACTTTGTGAAGAATAAGATCCCTCCGGTGAACTTTACAAGAACTGGCCATTGCAAAGTGCTCCCAACAATGAAATGAGTGACACAAATTTTAAAATAATATGTGAAACCACAATTATGTTTGTTTTTAATGGTTCCGGATCACCGAATGCATTTAAAAACTCAAGATTCAATCTAAGCCCCCTTACGCACTAGGGCATAATATTTTGTAAGTATACTTAGCCCTCCTAACACTAGCGGTTGAACCGCGGGGCGGCTAGCCGTAGTACATTGTGGCGGTTAATTGCGTACAATCACAAGCGGTTGCATAATATAACTGGAAAAGCGGCCTGCCACGCGGCAGCCGCCCCGCGGTTCAACCGCTAGTGTTAGGAGGGCTAAGTATACTTACAAAATATTATGCCCTTTATTACGTGCTCTGAACGACGGAAGCAAATATCGTGAGGAAACCAGTTAGTGTTGTTACAGGTTGCGATTTCTGTAAAACGTGGGCATGTATCAAATATAATGCTTCTCTACATCATTGATACATTTTCAAGCGAAATTTGAATCCATTAGAGAATGTCATCTGTGAGAAGGTCTACCGTCCCTTGGGAATACAATCGTGATCCTGTTTTTTTTTACATTGTATTAGCAGTAAAGGTGCATTTACACGATGCGATTTTTCGTACGATTTGCTAAGCCCGGCCATTGCTCGTGCCAACGAGCGTTGCGCTAATAATGACAAATCACATACGACGAGCGTTTACTCGTGAAACTGCCGTGCGATACGATAATATCGTATAGGTTGAAATCGCATCGTGTAAATGCACCTTTAGTACCCATATTTCGGCAACCTCACAGCAGAAATAAGAATAGTTTTTACCTGAACCTTTAATTTGACCTCCGACCTCCCATTAGAGGGCTGCCGTGGGTCATTCATTCAAATACTGCCTGTGGAAACCCGGATAACGGACGCATCCTTTTGAGCCAGATAAGGTCACACCGCTGATAAAATTACTTTTATATTATACCCGACTTCAGAAAAAGGAGGAGATTCTATGGTTGTGGTTTTTTAATGTATTTTTTTACACAGATATTTCAGTTGAAGACCAATTTACAGAATTCATGTTTTGTTGTAATTTTAAGGTCGTGCACCAGTGAGTTTTTCTATCCAACATAAAGTGCGTGCATCGTGCCATTATTAACGGTGTGGGAAAACATCATGAGAAAGCCGGCATGGTGTAGCACCGAAACAAGCCGTCATCTTTATAAGAACAGTAAGGAGCCTTCTTGAAGTGCACTTATAATCCTTTCACCACATTGGTTCGAAAGAAATAATGACCCTATTAGACTCCTTTCATGCGCAAAGAAAATAAACTTTGGAAAGTGATTTTTTTATTACAAAACAGTGTAACTGTATTCAACAGATATTCATACGTAACGACCACTCCTTATGTCAGAAATCCTAACCTTTCTCCTTTGAACCTTTCTGACCTTTTCTAAGGTCGTCCTATTGCAGGTTGAAGACGTGCTCGAATACAATTTTCAAAATTAGAAGAGCCTACGCGTTCACGCTTCCAGACGACTACGACACAGATGGCTGATAATTTACTTTTATTCTACTCTAGTAGATACGGGCGCGACTCCGTCTGCGCATTGTTAAGTCATACAAACTTTAGAGATAGAACTACCTTGTTCCAATCCAACCCATGAAAACACTGAAAAAAACTTATTGGTTGTCATGGCAACCTTAGAGCGTTGCTCTTTGTGTCAAACAGAGTACCTACTGCTAAAGTGTTTATGCAATATTTCCGTTGTCCTTTTACATAACTTGTTGGTTTTTGGGATAAAAAGTAGTCTATACCTATATGCTATTCTGGAGTTATACCTTTCACCTTACCAAATTTCATTGTAAACTGTTTTGTCGTTTGAGCCTGATCCTTACATAAACATCTAAACAAACTCACAAACTTTCAGCTTAACTATATAACTACGAGAATTATAATTGAACTAGCACGTCTCATCTTGTGTGATACACGTAGTGTGTTGTGTGACGTAGGTAGTTCGATTCTGGCGGCGAGTACTTCAGGTAATGTTTGCTTCGGCACTTGTCCATACCATACCATTTTAATTTTTAAGATATTTCTTTGTGTTTTTTTAACGGATTTGGATCAAACAGACTTCGATGTAAATCACACAAATAATAATTTATCCTAGACAGATATTGGACCCACACTCTACAAAGTAGAATGCAGTACTTACAATAAAAAACTTAGGCCTTTAAATCTATATTAAATGATTTATATAATAACTAATACTAACCAATGTTTAAATTACAAATCTATGTGAAAATTAATTTGAATAGTTACTTAATATTAATCTGAATGTACCAACTGTAACATTTGCATGCTAATCCTAGTAGAACATGATTGAAACCAAAATATTTCAACACGTAACCTACATTGTGTTCAAGGAAATAAACCATCTTTATCTTTATCTTTATCTTTATCTTTATCTTTATCTTTATCTTTATACAGCGTCAGGAGGCAATCCATGCCTACACTTAACAGGACGCTGTAGTGCCTGGGACATTGTTTGAGATGGAATAGGCTTGCCCAGCACCTAAACCATCCTCTCAGCTTAATCAGGTTGGCCCACAGGAAAGACAACGTCAATACGTGTGGAGCTGACTAAGCTGCGGGTTTCCTCACGATGTTTTCCTTCACCGTTAAGAGCTCGTGTTATAGAGCATATCAACTTTACGAAACGAAAAATCCATTGATGCACGGCCGGGATTCGAACCCACAACTTTCGGATTGAAAGTCGAGGCACAACTCTATTCGAATGGAGTTGTGCAGTACAATATTACGAGTATAATACGCACACTGATTCAGAGGTAGCTACTTTAAAAATGACGTCTAAAATCGTGCTATCTCGCTTACTCTACCAAACTTGCGCAGTCGTCTATTGCACCTAACTTCAGAGAGCTAAAGATCCGTTGTGCTTAGTAAGTATGTTACTAGGTAACAAATAAATTAAACAATAATTTCTGTGAAATATATTGTATATTTAAGTTATTTTTATAGATCATTAGAAGTTTTATTTGTTATCCTCCATTTTGTAGGTATTGCTAAGTCCAGTATGACACTGCTGCTTCTTCTGTAAAATAAATATTTGAAAAATGACTTTGCTTATAAAGTTCGTAATAATAATAATAGTAATAATGTAATCTTTAGATGGTTCAAATGAAAAAGAGCCATTTTGTTCGAGTAAGATGGCGCCTCGACTTCCCATATCCAAACTGCTGAACAGATTGGCGTCCCATGGTTACTTTAAAAAAATACTTAATAAATACCCACAGAACACAGTATAATATAATTGATGAGAGGAGAGAAATAATAATTCAAATACAAAACAGAAAAAAACAGGGTTAACAGTTTAAAACTGAAAACCAAGGCAACGCTGGGCGAGATCACTTTTGAGGATGGGTGACCGCCTCTTTTTGCACTCTGAGAAAATTCGCTGATGAAACTGCCGGGAACCTCTGTAGGTATAACATTTTTCTTCAGACGGCCTCTGTCAGTTAGTATTTGGTATAAAAGAAAACATGATTCGACCTGTAGATGATGCAAGGTCCATTTCTTCTGATCGTCTGGTTCAAACACTTTAGCACACAGGCATTGACATAAGTGATGTTGTCGAACGCACAAACTGGGTAGTAAACTCGAGGGCAGTTAGTACAATCCTTTATTTTATCTGAAAGTTAAATCACACAAAAATACCTAGGTGCTTTAACAGAGAACAGAGCTTAGATATTACCGATAAAGTTCCCAGAAGGCTGGCTGTATTACCTCGTTGAATGGCTATACTTATCTGTTGTCCGAGGTAAGCACCAGCTATTTGATATCATCATTGGACAAGAAGTTTTGCATAATGACTTTTCAAAATTGGAGGTGAGATAGGTATACCTAGTCTGAAATAGCGTTAAAAGCCCATAACGCTACTTCTACGCGCGATAAAAAGTAGCCCATAACTTAAAACAAATAGGCAAACAAAGGGACCTCGGGTAACACCGTGGAGCGCAGCTAGTATTCTATATAAAAAAACTCAGGCCCATACTAGATGATATAAACAGCGTCAGGAGGCAACCTATGCCTACATTCAACAGGACGCTGCAGTACCTGGGACATTGTTTGAGATGGAATAGGCTTGCCCAGCACCTAAACCCTCCTTTTAGCTAAATAAATAAATAATAAATAAATAACGCTGGACTTTTCACACAGCATCATCTAGCCCCAAAGTAAGCAGAGCTTGTGTTATGGGTACTAGATGACTGATATACTACTTATATACTTTTTGTTTGTAAATACATACATATTATACATAGAAACACCCAGACTCGAGACAGATATTGGTAGATCATACAAACATTGGTTCCGCGGCGGGGATCGAGCCCGCAACCTTTTTGCGTCGCAGGCGGGCCTTCGCCCACTGCGCTACAGAGGTCGTCGACAGGAAATACAAAGACCTAAAACCAGCTATTTTTATAATACACTTGTATTATAAAAGTAGCTGGTTTTAGATGAAGAGGATATGAATGTTATCTATGTTTACCTAAATCTTCGTATTTTTTATTTTTAGGCAACTGGTATGGATCAATTAAACCATAATGATTCTTCATGGCGTAATAATCAGTATAACTGTGACAGTGGATTTGGTAAGCTGAAAGAGAAGTATGAAAGCATTATTTTATTTATTCATATTTTATTATTTAATTTATTTATGACCGCGTCCAGCGTTGCTTTAACCTGATCGCACATTGGGCCGCGCCGTACGCGCCGCAGTCATTTTTCTATACAAAACAATGCTGATGACGTCAGATCGACTGACATCTCATTTCTTCTATTGAATTGACAGTTCGGCGCGGATAGGTCTGCGACCACCCTAACTTTGTTTCTCATACAAATTTGCAACCGCTCCTTTATGATTATTTACAAAAAAAGTAGCCTATGTCCGTCCCTGGCGTATAATCTTTATCCATGCCAAATTTGCCTAACGCCTAAACCGCTGAACAGATTAAGCTGAAATTTGGCATAGTTAAAGGTTGTATCCCAGGAAAGGACATAGGCTACTTTTTATCCCGAAAAAAAAAAAAAAAAAACCCGAGGGACCGCGGGTCACACCGCGGGAGCGCAGCTAGTTTATAATATTAGTAAGTAGTGAGTATGGATAGAAGGTCGAGGTAGATTCTAACGGTATCATAATTGATTTATTGATGATTGATGCACGGCAAGGATTTCACGAGTATAGACAAAGTTAACATGGATGTGGATGGATATGTGAGTAGATGTAGAGCAAAGAAAAGATGGATGGATTGTGTGAAAGAAGATATGGGTAAGAAAGGAGTGGATACGGAGATGACGAGGGGAGAGTGGATGAAGAGAACATGTTGTGCCGACCCCGCATAAGTGGGATTAGGGCAGGAAAATGATGAGAAAATTAACACGGCCAACACGGTTTTAATGAGTTAATTATTTATGGTACCCACGTATATAAATCAACACAGACAAAAGAATAAAACTTTTAATATCCAGCTTAAGGCCAAACAAGAGTTTCCACATGATTCTATCTACTTTAATAAAACGAACTTAACTTGTCTGTAATTTGAAGATAATTGAGAAACACAATTTTTAGGGCCATATTAATGCAATAGAACCTGAATCTTATTAAACTTCTGTCTGTTTGTTTGTCTGTGCGTTTATTGTGCAGGCTTTCGAAAACGGCATATCCTATTTTGACGCGGTTTTTTTGCATTGTGGTGCTTTTACTAACATTTTGTGTTTGTTTTATCAAAATCAGTTCATCAATAATAAAAATAGGTCCATCTTAAAGCCTTATCTACTGGATAACACCGCAGGACTCAGCTAGTAGCTATTTAAGAAAGACTCATTACTGTTTTATAGCCTCTTGTAACTACGGAATAACACTTAGACTTTAGGGTCTGCTCACATCGAGATACGCGACGCAGCCTTTAACTTATTCTTATAAAAAAATGGAATCAGAATCACGATTCTATTTTACTACACAATAAAGTACTATGTGCAGTACTGTCAGCAACGAAAGTTGATTAACATTTGATGTTTGTCAAATCTGTTTTTTACGGAATCAGGAACATCATGAACAAAATTTTGAAATTGTCTCAGTCCATAAGAATTTCACAGAAAAGTTTGTTTTTGCTAGAAATCAAAACGAAATGTCGTTTTAAAAATCAAAGTGTTCATCAACTTTTGTAGCTGACTGTACCTCTCTGTATTTTGTGACTGTGTCTAATTGTATTGAACTAGATTGAACTATGGTTCAGTGACAGTTCTCTCAGATCAAATTACTCTAGATTATTTAAAGATATCGAGACATTTCTCTTGATGATTTGATTTGAGAGTATTAACGTGCCTTAAGGATACTGTCGTGATCCTGTTTCGAGTCTATCAGCGCAAAAAAGCTATCGCTGAAATGTACCTTATTGTGTAGTAGACACAGTTCTTTATTCATTGTTGTATAACGACGGGCGAGATCGCGGGGAGGTTTTGGGTAATATTCGAATCTACCACGAATATGAGTTGCACCAACCGTGGTCTGTTGATACCTACGAATAGCATCGACGCCAACGTTCTCCATGTGAAATGACCCTTACTATTATGTAATAACAATTCCAATTAATATTAACTGACTGTCTATAATATCTTCTCATGGTTTTTGTGGTCAGAAAAAAACAGGTTAATTTCCATGCTTCATTGAAATTGTTTCGTATTACTTCGACTCTTGATATGGTACAATTTAAAGCTACTTAATTGTTTAATTATGCCACAGACAATATAATGATTATGCTAACTAATTGAGCTATCACATGATGTGTATGACAACTATGAATAATACATTTGATGATAAGTGAGGTAGAGTTCACTCATCTGTCTTTATTAATTTACATATTATTATAAGTGATACTGATAAGATAACACTACAATTACTAACAATTTTCAGACAAATACTTACTTACATCTGAAAATATACTAAGGCCGCACTGTGTCATGGGAGGCTGGCACGGATTTTTTCTTCTGGTCTGTGGAGGCTGGTAAACTAAAAAAAACATTAATAATGCTCACTCCACCTACCTAGCCAAAACAATAATTTTGTGAACTAAAATACAATGCTACGCTGCCTACTAAAATTATTTTTTATTTTTACGTTTAGATAGCAAAGTTGCAAAGTTAGAATAAAACATGATTATTTGCAAAACACCGGTAACCTCTCAGGACTGTATTACTATCATCATGAACAACAACTTTTGTACTTTCGTGAATATAACTAATATATTTTTAATAGTGAATATAATATATTTTTGTACTTCAAACAGAAGATTAACAATTCAAGAATTTAATTTAGCCCTTCGGGTTTTCAAAATTCTTACAGGGCGTCTGGTCAAAGCGACGCGTGATCCAAGAGCTGGCACATTTTTGTCTCAAAGGATCAGCATTTCCATACAGCGTGGTAATGCCGCCAGTGTTTTGGGCACGCTTCCGACTGACACCTGACCTGTGACCTGGATGAGTTGAGCTATACAGGGTGTAAAAAGACGTCTACCGAAGCCGAAAGGGGAGGTACAGCATCCCAAAACACAACCAAATCCTAAAGGATTTTCCAAAAAATCATTACTTATATCCGGAGAAAACAGCGTTTGAAGATCACTGTTTGCGTATGTACTGGGCGCGTTTTTATACGTAGATTGCTGGATTTTGAGTTTTAATTGTTTTTTTCTTTTATAAATGAAATGATTAGGTAGGTATGGTCTTATTATGTTGTACTAGTAGCAAAAAACTAGAAAATAAAATAAAATGACGTAGCTAAGTCAAAACTTTTTTTTTGTATTTTTTCGATAAATATGTTCAGAATCATGGTCTGATTGCAATCCCTCAGTTTTCGGTAGCAGTCTTTTTACACCCTGTATATAGATCGTTTCTTACGATCCTTAGATAGCTTGACTATTTCTGTTGTATTTTGTAAATATACGTAAATATGTAGAAGCTTAGTTTCTGTAAATAAATATAAGTACATCAGTAAAAAAATCAAGAATATTTTACACATAAGCTAAGGTCCTAAGGGTAGATGTTTTTAAACATACCTACATACTATACGAACATAATCAGATGACTAAGTATTACACGGATTAAACTAATAGTTCCTATGTACATCTCAGATCCCATCTTTGAACATTTATTTTGAACCTAGCATGTAGCTTTATAAAGCTCAATTTCCTGCAGCTAACTACAAGTGGCACTAAATATTGGCATAGGGGCTATATGTATCGGACAAACCACAATATTGATGAGGACACTGTATTGTACTAAACTGAGGCTATTAATAGATGAACACGGGTTATGTTATATTATAACTAACCCAGTACTCGGTATTAACGTTGTCTTCCCTGTGGATAAAACAAATAATGTAATTTAACATACATTGGACTACCCCCTTAGATGTCTTCATAGGATCTGGAATACATAAAAAACCTTGCCTCGGGAATGCAGTCAAGATTTTTTTATTATTTAAATAATCGGATATTAATTCCTCTTCTTCTTGTCGTGTCACTAGTTCTTTCGAACCAGTGTGGTGTGCCTCAAAGAGACTCGAATGAATAAATGAATAAATAAAAAGTGTGTAATAGGTCTTAGGCTTTTTTCTATCCAGACATTATGCTCACATAGACGTTTTACAAGCCAGACCATACGAACCTAACCCTACCGTTTGTAGGTCAATTACCTTTTCTGTTGAGTAAAAATCTCTTTTGATTACGTACCTTTCCGATTTGAGGTCTGCTGAAGAAACCTATAAAGTTGGTTTTAGGCGAAGCGTTATGTTTCAGGTATCGCATTACCTACAACGTTTGGCAGCATACTGTTTTCGAATACGTACATATATAAATAAACGATACAAATATTGTTTTCGCGGCTTAGTGTCAGTAGTACCATTGATGATACTTGTACCATCTTGTACCATTGTCACTTGTGACACAACTTTGTATCCTTAGTACCATTAAAGAAAAATGTGGTTTTATTTATTTTCATTAAAATTTTAAAACTTTGTAATTGTACACCTATACGTCCTGTTTCTTCAAGACCTATACCGTGACTTATACACATGACAGTCTGTTCCGTTTTACGCTTCGTCTGAAAGTGTCATCGCATTAACTAATTAAAACATCCCCATGTATAGGGTGTAAAGGGAATACGTGTATTGGGGTGAAGACATGAATAACACATAAGGGCCGAAGGGCGGAATATCACCTACAAGGTGATTTAGTATGTATGAATGTATTGTGTCGTTGAGCTAGTATAGGAGTATGCATGTTTTAGCTGACTTCAAAAAAAGGAGGAGGTTCTGTTCCGCTGTATGTATGTTCATAATTACGTTCAAAGTTATCCCAGCGGTCCTACTGAATAAATGCTTTTTGACTTTGACTTTGTAATTATGAATAGTGATCGCGAAAGTTTAAGAAAGATTATGTATGTATTTTTTTATTTACTTATGTATTTTCATTGATATCTCCGTTTATTGTAGATTTGTTGGGATAGTAAGGGCAGATAATTAAACGTTGTATCTCCTAAAAACGTTTTCCTGTAAGTATATACCCTGTTAGTACACCGACGCATTCGCATGCGATTCGCATCCGACAAGGGCGCACCTATGTCATTTGCTATGTGCTAGAGTGAGACGTGGGTTCGCATCGTTTCGCATTCGCATACGAATGCGTCGGTGTACTAACGGCGATAGGGTCTTTCATTTTAAACTACACAAACTGACAGGGCCTCATTTTTGGGTTGTAAATAGACGTTTGACCATATTAATTTAATTCCTAAGCCCATTTAAGGTTTCACTTCAAAATGTATCATTTATAGATTTTTTAGAATTGTTGCATAATGATTTTCAAGTAGAACAGGATGTTCCACCAATCACAGCGCAGCTACATCACAAATGGGCTAAGTTATACAAGAAGCAACAATCAATTGAAAGGATTTTCATAACAAAACAAAAAAAAAATCATTACCTACATAAATATTTTTTAAATATTTTTTGAACCCAATTCCTGAATTTAGTTAGTATAAAATGAAATGCCCTATATTGGTTATTGGCCTTTATTACCCCGTATCAAAAATCCACCCTTGTATACTATGAACAGTTAATTCTTAAGGTATTACATACTTTTCCCTTATAACCTGTGTCGGTGAAAGCCTCCTCCTGAGAGCACCATTCCTCTCTGTCTCTATTTTTATGTACGGTTACTTAAGTGTGGAAATAAAGCTTATTTTTTTTATTTATTTATTATCTTCTTTTTCTTATCGTGTCACCAGTTCTTTCGAACCAGTGTGGTGAAAGGATTATAAGTGCGCCTCAAAGAGGCTCCTTTCGTGCACTTGACACATGTTATTACGAGTATAATGTTATTAATATGTTTATTTATTATAACCTAGGCAGACTATTATTTACCATTTATCATATTAGTGTTTGTAAAACCTGCTTACCTCTTATTAAAATTGCAGGCATCTCTCACACTGTCACAATGTACAATTTGTCTTTGGTAGTCTTAAACCAACTAAAATTCTGCAACATTTGCATTTTTTTCTCCAAGTACCAACCATCAATCTACAACTCTTTCAGAGCATTCCCTCAGAATTAATTAAATGAAAGCATTAAAGCCTCGAAATAATAGCAGCTGGTAGAAAAACTTTCTCACTCGGTGTTCATAACTCATTCTAAGCCCAGTCTGTAGCACCCTTATACTGGGTAGACCTATAAGGTCTGGTCTAAGAGCAAAGCTTATTGGGTTTTATGAACACAAGTTATACTAAGATGATATTTTTAAGTTTTATGAGTGACGTATCAATAATAAAAATTGTATGACTACATTATACCGTTTTAAACAAAAAATTGTATGAAGAATGTAATGAGAGTGAATGAGGCAAAAGTTGTGTTTCAGGAACGTAGCAAGTGGAGATCCGTGGTCTCTGCCTACCCCTTCGGGAAAGAGGCGAGATTTTATGTACGTATGTATGTAAACAAAAAATATATTTTTGTGCTTCCCGTTTTTGTTACCAGATAATGTAGGTAATCGCTTCTACTCTCGATTTTGATTTAACTGTTTTCAGGGACAGCGTAAAACTTAAAAAAAAAAACCATCAAAGGCTCGTTTTCAATGATCTATAGATATCTCAACAGATTTAATTCAGCTTGTCTAAAGCCTGACAATCATTAGCCAATATATAAATCTTGATAGGTTTAATATATTTGAACCATTTGGGGTTGAGACCGTAGGTCCGTGGGGTTCTGGAGCCCTTCGGGCTTTCAAAACTATTTCAGGGCGTCTGGTCGAAGCGACGCGTGATCCGAGAGCTGGCACATTTTTGGCTCAAAGGATCAGCATTGCCATCCAGCGTGGTAATGCCGCCAGTGTTTTGGGCACGCTTCCGACTGACAGTGACCTAGATCAGTTGAGCTATCTATAGATCGTTTCTAACGATCCTTAGATAGCTCGTACTAGTAGCTTAGTTTCTGTAAATAAACTTATCTATCATTAGCCACAATGAATATAAAATGCATTTTATAAATTCCACTATACATAAACGAATTACCTATCGTATCACAGCTCCTGGAATTCCGCTAACTCCTAAATAATTAGGTTTATGATCTAGACCAGCCCAGGCTAGTCAGAATATCTAGGTCACCTGCTGTTTAAATGCAGCCTCGAAACTGTTACTTTAACATTATCAACTGAAATAAGTATACACGAGATGAGTCATGGTGAAACTAAAACCTTTTTTACCGGCTTCAAAAAGAAGGAGGTTCTATGTTCGGCTGTTTGTATGTTTTTTAACCGACGAAAAAAAATGGTGGAGGTTATCAAGTCGACGCGTATATTTTTTGTAAACAGTAATAATCTTCAAACTCTTTTTTCTCCGGATAAGCATAATGATTTTTTCGGAAAATCCTTTTGGATTTGGTTGTGTGTTGGGATGCTGTGCCCTTTCGGCTTCGGTAGACGTCTTTTTACAACCTGTATATATATAAGAAGTAAGCCTTTTATATTTTTACATTTTTACAGAAAACACGATAAAATGTATAGAATTTATTCAGTTCAATATTTTGGCCCAATTTCAGTATTTTTAGTACTGTAAGCCGTTTTATTTACTACAGAGTTGATACCTATGCGGTGTCATGAATGATTTAACGCTTTTTGGTTTGGAAATACAGAGCGGTTTTATTTGGGGTTAGTTTTTTGCTATGGGCTTGCAACCCGTCATGTAGCTTATATTATTATTAATGATTTATAAAAAAAAGATGATCGGCCATCTTATACGACATGACAGTTTCATTAAGAATATTATAGAAGGGAAAGTGGATGCAATGAGTTCCACAATTTGGCAGTGCGTGTGAAAAATGTAGACTCAAAACGCTTTGTACGAGCTCTATGAATGTGGACCACTTATAATCGCCTAAACACGTGCTCGATATAGTATAGGAAAAGTTAGTGAAAGCCCACGGCTTAGAAAACTCGAACATTTTTCCTGTTGATATAACCTTCCTTTCACACCAAGCTATGACACTTACTTACTGACTACTTACAGGTACACTTTTTTCGTTCATTCTTTTATCTATCTATCTATGTACGACACCAGCGCAGCGCTAAATCAAGTAGGCATCAATGGCAACACAATTTTTATATTTTATTATTAATATAAAATAATCTCCACAAAATTCAACCATTGGTTCAGTTGGTTAGAGCTTCACCACGGATAGGTGAAGAGTGAGGGTTCAAATCCCGTATAAAAGCTATTTTTGGCATGTTTTTTTAAGTTAAAGAGCCGTGTTGGTCGAATGCGGTTGTGCCTCCACTTTCAATCTGAAGGTCGTGGGTTCGAATCTCGGCCGTGCATTTTTCGTTTCGTAAAATTTAAATGCGCTATAACACGAGCTCATAACGGTAAAGGAAAACATCGTGAGGAAACCCGCAGCTTAGTCAGCTCCACACGTATCGACGTCGTCTTTCCTGTGGGCCAGGCTGATTAAGCTGAGAAGGATGGTTTAGGTGCTGGGCAAGCCTATTCAATCTCAAACAATGTCCCAGGCACTATAGCGTTCCATAAAGTGTAGGCATGGATTGCCTCCTGACGCTGTATAAATCATCTAATATAGATGTAAAAGTTTTTTTAAGTAAATATTTTTGTTTCTTACCGCTGCTGTATGTCATAATCCAGTAATAGACAGGGAAATTAGTAGTGCCTACCTAGTTTCCATAATGGTCAAAAAGCAGGCAGAATGGGTAACAAGTTGTAAATGATGATGATGAGTTTCTGTGGTTCATTGAAGTTGATTTATCTGATTGAAACAGGGCTTAGTGAACATTCACAAATGAATTTAATAGTCATGAATAAAACACAAAAATCTAACTCAATTACAATTCAGTGGGCTTTCAATTCTTTAGAACTTTTTGAAAGAAAATGTAAAAAATAATCGAATATAACTCTCAGAGGCATTAGCAAGTCTTTAATTGGCGACATTTTGGATACCTATCATGTTTTACGAACTTGTCAATTTGAGCAGAATGTACGAGGTTATACATACGAGCGAGTTTTGGATAGACAAGAAATATAGCCTCAGTTTAAGACGAAAGCCGCAAAACGAATTTAACTTATTCAGTAGCTGAATGCCTCTGTGGTGCAGTAGGTAAAGGTCTTAACGCTAGAGGTGCAAATTTGATTCTCTACGCCGGTGGCTCAAATGTTTGTATGACCTACAAATATTTTGTCTCTGGTCTATGGGTGTTTGCATGCATTGCATGTACGTATTGTATGTATTAAAAAAATCGGTGGTTGCCATAAATAGCTCCTACTTTGTTGTCAGATGATAATTGTGAAATGTCCAGCAATAAGTATTTTATTTATTTACTAGCTGACCCGCGCGACAGCCGTTCACGCGTGATGGCGTGACCAAGGGATATAGGGATTCATATTTTCTGCGCAATTTCTAATTTTTTTCTGTCATAAGAACCTTCTCCTGACAATAACAAACACAACAAAATAAAAAATAGTGAAATCGGTCCAGCCGTTCGCGCGTGATGGCGGGACCAAGGGATATAGGGATTCATTTTTATATATAGAGATTAAGTAGATGAAAGAGACCAGTTGAGATGAAAGAGAGACAGGTTCGTAAATAAATTTATTTGACACTTGCCACACATTGCACAAGTTAGCATTTACGCGACAGGTTGTAAGCTCATCGCCGATATGAATCCGAGTTATGATTTAAGTTGCAATAAAAACGCCCGTCTGCAAATCCCAAAAGCACTTGCCCTCATCAAAGAAGCCGGAGTTTATATAACTTGTTAAAACAAAGATAAATTCAAATCGAACGCAAAGATTAATGTACTAAGTTTGAACGGACCACGTTGATGGATCCGTATTAACTTTCATAATGTTATTGATGGTACAAGTATTTTTTTCAGGCATTTTGAACTCTATGTTGATTAAAAAATGAATATATTTTTGACAGAATCACACCATCATCCCCAATGCGCGGTAGACATTCTCTCAAATCTTTTTATGTTACTTATTCCAACACTGGTGGTAAGTTCGTATGAACTTACTTACTTTTTTTAGGTATGGCCGTTCTCCAATGTAGTCTATTTGTTAGTCATATGTTTACCTTGGCCCATCTAGCAGTCTCAAATGCATTCATATTTTTATTTGTTCCATTTAAACAAGGTTGTGTGCAGACGCAAGTGTTAGATAATATAATACCGGTCATAAATATGCTTGGGGAAGCCAAATAAAAAACCCGCCATTTTGTGCAGCCGATCAAAGGCAATAAAATTTTCATGAGGTTTTTATTCGCGAATCTATCGGCGACAGTGACATTTGAATATTCTTGGTATTTCTATGTTTTAGATGTTTTTTTTTATGCTGATAGAATGAAGTTTACAACTTAAGTATAGTTGATACGTTTTGTATTGATACATAGATTCAAAAATAAATGAAAATAAATAAATAATGCGGGACATTTCACACAGCAGCATCTAGCCCCAAACTAAGCAAATAATGATGACTGATATTATGACGGCTTAAAATCTCCATTACCAGAGTTGGCAAACTCACTTTTTGGAACGAAGTTCCTTTTCGGACGGTATCGAAGAAGAAAAATACTGAGGTTGAAAAATAAATTTAGTTCCATTTTACCGTCACGACACATGAATATGTCAAGTCGTCACAGTGCGAATAACGCAGAAACGACACAGTCCATAGATTGTTACATTGTTAGTACGGAAGAGCGTTTCTAGGATACCTAATTGACAATTAATTTATTATATTCAAAGTATAGAATAGTACTCTTTACTTTGTTCCAACCGAGTGTTCCACGACACTCACGTTGGTACTTTTTTTTAGTTATTTCCGTCAGCAGAGTTATTATACGAACTTAAAACATAGAATAGAATAGAATTATTTGTTCAGTTGATGAACCGTAGAATTTAGGATAAATCTTAAAAATCTTAGCCCTTATTGCAAAAATGAATAATTTAGAATACACCGCTATTTTGTAACCTCCAAAAAAAAATTGAGGACAGTTGCAGCAGATGTAGAAAATGATTTAATGGCATGGTCAGATTTAATTTAAAATTAATTAATTTAATTGAAACTAGTAAGTCTCCTTTCTAGGTTACAATTTTTTTTTTAGTTTTGATTACATAGATGTGATCAGTAACAGACACCGAGATGATGTTTAATATTTTTTTTGGGTTTTAAAAAATAGGCGTGTAATAGAGCGCTTATATTGTTATAAAACTAAATTGCATTTTTTCATGTTTCTAAGGTTAACAATGAAAGAGAATTTCATTTTATTTCGGTCCAAATTTCTGTTTTTGCAAGTTCAAAACTGTGCGAAATATTTGCTATAGTGCTAACATTTCTCATAGTATAACCCAAAAAACTTATGCTAGTTTATCATAAATAACATAGCTGTAAACGAAAAAACTGACTTAAGATACATTCTTTTTCGTCGTTTTTCTGTATACAGCGTGGTTTTTATTTTATGAGATAGCAAAGTTTTCACTTTGAATAAAAGTAGCCAGAACTCAGGGACGTAGCTTCCTTCCTAGTAGTAAAATATTACTAAAAATGGATATGTCGTTTTTGAGATCCATTTTAGAAGCGCTGCAAGTAGAGAAAGCTCGTATTAGAGGACTGCTAACTTTGAAAAAATGAGTGTGTATTGTGAATAATTGTACGTGTCTGTAACTACCCCCTTAGACATTTTCAAAGAATTTTGAACATCCTTAGATTGTCAACCGCGCCTTGGGGAAATAATAATTGTGATCAATGATAGTTTATTTAATATTGATTGTGATCCATTTTTTTTGTACTGTTATTTTGTACTCTTATGAATTGATAATTATTTTAAAAACCCTTAAGACTTTTTAATTTATTTTTGCCTCACGTTAATGTTGAGCAATAAATGTTTAAAAAAAAACTGCCTGTATATGAAAAATATTTCGCGGTAAGAAATACTGTCTGAGAAATAGTTTTATGGAACACATAAGGCTATTAAATATTACAGTCCGAGTTCCAAAGTCAATATACAAGGTCAGGTCAGGAGAGGTCAAACTGGTCTCTTAAGGGTAGGGCAAAGGTTAAGTGAGGGTAGGCTCATAAAAATAAGTATAGGTACAGTACGCACAGCCAATCTTTAGCTCGCTGAAGTAGTTGCGCAAAACCCATTTTTGATGACGTCTAAAAAACGAAGACATCGTTGTATAGCTGCCTCGCTCACTCGCTTAGTTTGTTACATCGTCTCTTGCCTACTCAAGCAAACCTGCGCAATCGTTTAGTGCACTTAACTTCAGAGAGCTAAAGATCGGTTGTGCGTACTGTACTAACTTGCTAATATGGTAGTTTGGAGTTTGTTGTTTTATGACGAAACAGGATATGACTACCACCAAGTCGCTGTAGTTATTTTTAAATAATATCTAATTTATTCAAATTTGTGGTAAACGGTGTTGGTTTCACCGTCCGGTTCGGTTTGGTAATAGGAAAAGAATATCCAAATAAAAAAAATTACTTAGATAATCTAAAGGCATAGTTTGACAGTCGTGTTGGACTTGGATTCGAACCCCCGATAAAATCAAAATTCAAATCTAGGTCCCACTTGGCCATCATGGCTATTAGCTATACTAGTTGAGCCCATATCATAGTGCATGCTGTAGCATCCAATAACTGGGGAAACACTAGATATAAGTATAGCCATAGGTTAGCATTAGCAACGCCATTTAGTTGCCTTTGACTGGAACTTGCAACTCCCCATACAAACTTTCAACCCTTATTTCATGCCCTCCATGATTATTTTTGAAAAAAAAGTAGCCCATGTCCGTCCCTGGGACATAATCTTTATCCATGTCATATTTCAGCATAATCTGTTCAGTGGTTTAGGCGTGAAAAGGTAACAAACAGATACATTTTACTACTTAATAGATGGCGACACAGGAAAAATTAGATTGCGCTATCGTTGCGTTTTAGCGTAACATAAAAACTCGCTAATCTTCTAATTTTCAGCTGTGTAATATTAGTATGGATGACAAGAAGCAAGTATGGTATGCCAGAATGGCATCATGTAAACTGCGTCTTACAATAACACTTCAACCAGAAGGATCGAGCGAGTTGTAATGTCAAAGCTAATTAATAGTTTCAAAATTAGGGCGCTTACGCTCCGTCATGGATTAACTTCGCTTGTTTAAGCTCCATTATACATTTCTGGAAGACCTTTCTTCATTTTACTCTTAATCAGGCTTTTAATTGCAACCGTTTGTGTAAATGAAAGCGATCGCTCAGGACACAGACCAACAAAAGGAAAGATTGTGATCGGGAAGACAATATTTCTGGAAGTGTATTTAAGACGACGCACTGAGTTGTGTATTGAAAAATCTAAACAGGTTCACGGCACTTCATACCCAAAATATGGTAGATAACCTTTTTGGAACGAGGTTCCTTTTCGGACGGTATCGGATGGGGGCTAGACGAAAAAAGTGTTAGATTTTTGTGTCACGACATGTATGTGTCAAATCGTCACAGTGCGAAGTGGGCAGTCGCAAAACAGTCCATAGATTGTTACATCGTTAGTACGGAAGAGTGTTTCTAGGATTAGTGAGTACTTATTTGACAATAATTTATTTGACAAATGCCTAATGTCAAAGTTGAAACTTCGTTCCAACCGAGTGTTTCACGACACTTACGCACTTTTTTGATGTGACCTTGAAGTCAAGTCCCGCCATCATAAACTAAGCAAAGCATTTTGTAACTAAGTAGATAATTTCTTCTTCTCGTGTCACTAGTTGTTTCAACTGCGAAAAAATCCTCTCGTGTACGGGTAAAAAGGTCTCCGTTTTTGCCCGTGACAAAATAAGTAATAGAATATACAGTTCGCCCAACGGATCTAGGCATTGAAACGGCTGAACAGATAGTAATATAAGTAGCTTAAATCCTAGACTAATGCATACCTACTTTTTATCCTGGAAAAATGAAGTGTTTCCAACAACCGCGAGTAACATAGTAATAAAATAAATGCCTTAGCGTGTCGTGTGAAAGGCTCTTAACAAAAGACGTCATGGAGTGCGTATTCTCGCATTAATCCCGGACTATCCCGCGATTTGTCCACGTCACGCCAGGATAAACCGTTTACCCGTCAATGGAAACAGTGGATTAAGGTAATAGGAACTCAAACCGAAGATTTTATCTGTATTAAATGGACACTCAGTCTTCAAGGAGTCATTGATAAGAAATAGAAGAGTGTATTTTTTTTTCAGTTAACTTACTCTGGGCTAATTACTCCACTATATTTTTCACTACTTTTTAAAGTGACAGCACTTTTTTTTATAAGCTATATGATCCAGCTTTGGTGCCATATTAATAAATGCTAAGGTTCTTCTGACGTGTTCTATCAGAATACAGCACGTTTTTTTTGGCCAGCTTTTGGATTTTGGACCTCACCTCGGACACTTGACAAAACTCTATTATAAGCTGATTATCGCTGTTGGTGGCTTAAATTAGTAGTAGGGATAAATTTGCAAGTGGTTCTTCTTCTTATCGTGTCACCAGTTCTTTCAAACTAGTGTGGTGAAAGGATTTTTGCAAGTGGTAAAGAACATAGACAAAAAGTTGACTCGCCACGTGACTATCGAATCAATTTACACTACTGTATTTGCTCACTGGTACTTGTTACTTACTGTGCTTGAGCAGTTTACAATTGTTCTCACGAATGCGCGTTGTTTCTGTGTGCATAAGTTCGGGAATTATAGAAGAATTCGAAGAATTCATTATAGAAGGGAAAGTGGAATGAAGAAGAGGAAGAGGAAGACCGAGAATAAGTTACATGAGCCAAGTAAAGGATAAGGTAGCTATCATGTCGTATAAAGAGGTCAAGGAAGCATCCCTGGAAAGAGATACATGGAGAGGGATTCATCAGTTGTGCCGACAAGGAGTAAATCCTTAAATAAGAAGAAGAAGTAGAAGTTCGGGAACGCGCCATGGACTAATTAGTATCGCTTATGCACACAGAAACAAATCTATACACACTGAAACCAATCCACTCATTACGCGCTCCTCGCGCAAGAATGCAAACGAGAACTCAAGGGCCAGGGAGTGAGATGTGTCCTTTCTGTGCGTAGTATTGTTAAATATTCTCTGAAGCTATAATGTCGTAATTTAATGAGACGTCACGTCGACGCATGCCGCAGAATACATTACGACGTATCTGTGGATTGTTGAGGATCATTTTTCGGACCTTTTCGACTTTGTTTCATAAATGACTTGAATAATGATTTAAAATAAGCAAATTGAGTGAGCTCTTAGTTATAAATTATAGTACTCGTAGATAAACGTAAACGTAAACAGGTTCATAACTTTATCCCCAAGGTGCGGTAGACATTCTCTCAGATCTTTTTATGTTACTTATTCCAGATCCTTTGAAGATGTCTAAGGGGGGGTAGTCAGAGGCATGTCCAAATACATATTTGATACAAATCTTGCAGAAGTTATTATTCCATACGTGACAGGTTGCAAGCCCATAGCCGCCTATAAGAACACTAACTGGTTTCCTCACGATGTTTTCCTTCACCGTTTAGAGCACCGTGTTAAAGCGCATATACATTTTACAAAACGCAAAATCCATCGATGCTAGGCCGGGATTCGAACCCACAACTTTTGGACTGAATGTTGAGGTACAACCCCATTCAGCCAACACGGCTCTCGTACATAATTATATCTATCTACTAACAGGTAAGCCATAATTTGTCTTAGCGTGGACAACGAAACTTTAGATTACAAATTATTAAGTTTTCACTTGGAACCGTTTTTGATCTATGATAATTTTTTTTTGTTTAAAATTTTTGCGACACTTATTTTCACAAAAATACTACATCTTTGTTTTCCTATTCTCTGGCGTTGCATCCGTCACACGAAACCTAATATCCTGTATTGCCTCCAAATCGAAAACATAAATAAATTGGATCCTATAATTGAACACACGAGAGATTCGGGCATGATCTAAAACACAACAGAATTACATTGTAACAATGTACCATCAATATTGTTTATGTAAATACGAGCAGAAGCTAATTTAACATTTTTGCATCAGTAGGGGGACCTACTCCTACCCCCCCCACTGGACTACATCACTCCACGGCCACGGTCTGCAGTGGCTGACATGGAAGTCTCTTAATAGACTCCGTACCCTTGTTGGTTGCTGTAGAAGTAGCCTGGCCAAGTGGGGTATAATCGACGCAAACAAAGCCCAGTGCCAGTGAAGGGGCCCCCACACAGACAATGCCGCACTTGCTCTCCTGCCCACTATGCCCCATTTGCACCCGGGAACAGCTAAATGAGGCAACAGACGAGGCCGTAGAGGTGGCTGAATACTGGTCTAAAGTTATATAAGTACCATTGACTTGTAAAGAAGAAGAAGATCAGTAGGTCAGTTAGTCACGAGGCATTCAAATATTTCACACATTACATTTTGCAGTAGTTAGCATTGCGTCATAATTATAGCTTTCATAATATGTATGTTATTTCCTCCATATTCACGATTTCCTTTTGTTCTCAGACACAACTAGAATTCTTTACAAATTAATTAGAAATAGTCTTTCTTAAACTATCGCGATCACTATAATAAGAAGTAGATTTTAAGTGAGTTTATTCTTAGCTAACCCTCGCGACAGAGCCTTTCTGAATAAATAAAATAAAACTTAATTTCATTTCGACAACGACATTTCGACTGCTCAACCTCTGTGGCGCAGTGGGCGAAGACCCGCCTGCGACGCTGAAGGTTGCGGGTTCGATCCCCGCGGCGGGAGCAATGTTTGTATGATCTACAAACAAAAAGTATATAAGTAGCATATCAGTCATCTAGAACCCATAACACAAGCTCTGCTTACTTTGGGGCTAGATGATGTTGTGTGAAAAGTCCAGCATTATTTATTAATTTATTTTATTTATTTGTTTCAATTTTTTTTCAAAGATAGATAGATAAATTCGTTTGCAAAGCTTGTTTAAATGAGAAATGAGCAATGAGTGATAGGGAGTTTGTTTTTAGCGTTGAGATTACCCATTCTTTAAATATATACTCGTATGAACAAACCAGATTGAATGCTGATCCACAAGGGTACGTAATCCAACATAGCGGGTACAGGGATGTATGTTTGATTTGGGCAGGATTACTTTATTTAAGGGAGAGTGAGAACGGGGAGTACAGTGAGTGAGATCAGTGAACCCAAATCATAAACATTTTAGTGATGTACTTCAAATCTATAAGGCTTAAATACCCGGGACCGACACTCTAACGTGCCCTCCGAAGCACGGAACTCAGATAAAAGTGCCAATGGCGGTCACCCATCCACTTACAAACCGTTTCGAACTTTATTTAACTTTGACGATCTATCAAGAACGACTAAGCAAGCACGACCACGAGCGCTTCCCCAAATATTGTAGTCCTAATCCACCCCTGAAGGGCTGGTAACACATTCATCCGATTTCCATACTCTTATTTATTCAGCCGGGATATTATGAATTTTTAAAACGATTTGTTTACGAAAAAAGAAACAAAAGACAAAGGGCCATTTTGAATTTTACTTGATGTTAAAGTAATTACGACACTCAAATGTTTAATTAAGCTGGAGATTTTGTTGATTTTTCTTTTTCCATTGCAATTACAGTTATTTACTCGGATGTTAAGTTATTTTTGGATATTTGTGCAAGTAAAAGGATTACTGTTTATCTACAGGATGATTTTTTGAGATGGGCGGTGATGGCCAAGTCTGAAACCAAGAGAGTTAGAGAAAAGTCGTGAAAGAAGACATGCCCTCGATTTATAAAAAAAACCATAAATGCATAGTTAGTTTTTTTTAGATTTAACAGAAATCGACCCGAATGATTTCTTGCTCATTAGCAGCCTTCACACACACAATCTATCGCGAGTGATACAGCCAATCGCGCACGAAAAAACGCGTAGCTTCAAACTTCAAAAAAATTATCACTCGCGATTGCGAGTACAGGCTTTCCCGCACGATTGCGTTTTGACAAGAACTAACGAGTAATTGCGCGCGAAAGAACGCGTAGCATCAAAATTAGTACTCGCGATTGCGTGTACAGGCTTTCCCGAGCGCAATCCTGTACGCTCAATCACTCGCGAAAAATTGTGCGTGTGAAGGCCACTATTGAATGCTCATCTCAAAAAAACTTTTTAAATGTTCAGTAATAAGAATGGATGGCCGTTATTTACAATTTATAAAATAAAATAAAAAGTTTACAATTATTGTTTAAAAATAACCAAACGAGTCAAGGAGACCGTGCGAACTTGTACACGTCACTCGTTCAATGGAGCCGTGGACGTGCCCAGTGATGATGATAGAAATCTGATTTACTTACGTAGCAGTACAGCTACACTGTAGCTACAAATTTCGTAGCTGCGTAACCAACCGCTACACGGCGCGTAAGTAATTAAATTCAACGCTGCTACGAATCTTGTCCTAAGCAGCAAAATACTACCAACTAGAAAAGTTATTTCATAATAAAAATCAATAAAAATTTCAATTTGTTCTTAGTGAATATAACTACAATATTCGCAAATTGAAAACTTGTTTGAATAACTTATTCAAAGTACGCGTTTTGAATTAAATTAAACAGTTTCTAAGCAAGATGTAAACTTAATAGAGTTGTAACTTGCTGTATCAATTTGTGTTAGTTGGTGGCATTGAATTCATAAGATTGAAACCGATGTACGTAGCACTGCAAAGTCAAAGTCAAAGTAAAAAAGCATTTATTCTGTAGAACTGCTGGGATGACTTTGATACGTTTTAAAACTAGGTGATTCTACTCCTGTTCCTTCGCGACCAATACCGTGAAGAACCAGGGCAGCAAACACGGTTTGGGGCCTAGCTTTTTTTAGGTGCGGGTGTTCTTCTCTTATTTAAAAAGGTGAGTGTGCCAAGGAGCTGCACTATCTTATTCTGCCTTCACCGTTCTTTTACAGGGACTTCAGACACACAGCTGATTACCATCCTCACCTGGTTGATATTCCACTAATTAGAACTAAACGCTTTCAAAGTTATTTTATTATGCACACTGTAAACATGTGGAATCAGGTTCCAGCGTCTGTATTTCCGCTGAGCACCCTGTTCTTTTTAAGAAGAGAGTTAATAGGCACCTTCTGGGTAGGCTCGCTCCATCGTAGACATTCTTACCTGTGTAAGTTTCGAGGTCAAGAGCCAACCCATTCATCATAAAAAAACTTTTTTTTTATGATGAATGGGGATTGTGAAAAGTAAGTTCGTATGAGTGGCTTGCTCTGGTGACGGAGTTTTTCAAGGCTAAACGACTTAAATAGCCGGGACTGACAATTTAACTTGCTATATTTTGCGCTATGAAAATGCCACTGGTCACCACCCATCCTAAACGGTCCGTGGGTAAGTGGCCTAACTTCGACTATCTATCAAAAACGACTAAGCCAGCACGACCATGAGTGCTTCTCTTAATATTTTTGACTTTCTCCTGTTATTTTTTAAGTTAAAACTTCTTACCTTTACTGAAACCTCGTTCAAGTTTTTTTTGACTAGTGTATCTTGTAACTCCTAAATGGATAAACCGGATTTTTAATGGTGACTTGATCACATGAGCATTCAGCTTCGATTCACGAAAATCTGTTCAGCCTTTCAGTTTAACAGGGTTTTCTAAACATCACCATTGAAATTATTAGTTTCTTTTTGCTGTTTCACTCATTCATAAATTCATACACTTTTAACCAACTGTTACTTACACATATTATGCAATAAATAAATGAATTGAATTGATATAACAAGAACGAATGCCCGAATACTAAAACTTTCTCTCTATTTGAGAGGTTGCCATCTGAAAAATAAGGTTTGGTTGGCAAAAGATTATAATAATGGTTAAACTTTAATTATTATTTTACCCTAGAATGTGGAAAATCTGAGTAGTATTTCAGTTTACGTCGGCAACCTTCAACATTATAATACAGTATCTAATCCTGTTCTTTTGTGTAAATTCCCAGCAATTCAGAGAAAATACTCCGTCATGCTCTAAGGTCAATGTGTAGACTATCCTAAGAAACATTTATATGTAGAAAAGACTTGTGTGCTTCAAAATAAAGTTCGTTTAAAAAAAATACAAATTAAGAGCAGTCTTTATGCGTTTTTATAGTTTTTATGACACGTGTATCAAGCGTTATTTATTAGTTTCCAACATACTAGAGCAAGACTGGCTCAGGATAGAGGCGAATGGCGAAAGCGAAGAGAGGCCTATACCCAGCAGTGGGATGACAAATGCTGATGATGTTGATGATGGTACTAGAGCAAGACTGTCACAAGGCCTGTATGTGCAGCTTCAGCCCCATACCTAAATCTTTTTTTTTTAATGAAATAGGTCAGTATTTGACCTCACTCTGCCTGATGTTAAGCAATAGTGAAGTCTAAGATAAAGCATGCTTTACTAGAAGAAACCTTTTTACTCTTGAATTAAAGATTTGCAGCACCATGGTCCCAAGATGTTCAAATAATAATTTATTTTTATAATAGCAGTTCTATCTTATTAAACTAATGGTTCAAAGGTCCTAACAAAGGGCGTCATATCTCAAACCCTAAGTGTCCATTTGCTGCAATATGTTGAGACCATTTTGATGACAAAAACCTGAAAGATGCTACAAGAAAACGTATGGTAATCGAAACTAATATTTTTTGAGAAAGAAGTGTATAGAAGTGAATTTAAGTGGCTGTAGAATTCTTAATAAGACTTGGTCTCCGTACAAAAAACGTACGTTCAAATAAACAACGTACATGTAAAAACAAAACAGGAACTCGACTGTATCCCCAAATAACAGTAAACATTATACTCATACTCATTTATTCTGTTAGTGACTGTTTTACTCGGTAGTCGATTAGCACCAACGAGCTGCGAGTTAAACCGACGTTCTTTAAAACCACTGTATAGGTACGTCGATCCCCCACTTTAGAATGAAGTAGCCTGAAGTTAAGATACCTACTATTTTCTCCAATGACATCGTGCATACAATTTACTTTTATTCTTTGAAAAATGCAAACTATTTACGACTGAAAACGTCGTGCACAACCAGATATGCAAAGCAAGTGCAAGAATTTTATCCTGATTACAATTTACAAGCAAAATTCAGTCAAAGAAAATGTTTTTTTTATAAGGCTAAAATAGTGTTCACGCTGGAAATCCTTGTTTTTGAAAACTTTTCAACATAAATATTTCAAATTCACTTCTACATAACATAAATAATTGTTTATTGTACTCATGTATAATGTGCCCGGCTTACGATGTGAGTATGTATTTATTTTATGGTCAGTGGATATTAAAGCGAACGGTTAGTGTAGGGAATTGACTGGATATTTTATGCACATCCTAGAGTTCAAAGGTCAAGTATTGAATATAAAAATGTTTAAAAGATTTTTATACAAGCTCGAACGAGAAAACACATTTTCCATTGAATCGCATATTAGCTATTTGTGCAACACAGGTAGGTAATAAAAATGTTTGTATGATCTACAAATATTTGTCTCGGGTCTGGGTGTTTCTATGTAGTTACATTGCCTACATCAACCACTCATACTGTATGTGTAGCTGATCGTGCACTTTAGGGCTCGATTCATTTGAAGCGCCCACGCAAGTCTGGCTTATATCCTGTTGTCCAGATATCATGTAATTTTGCTGAGTTAGCGCTGGTAGACCTCACAGCTTTGCTCTAGACTTTATTCATTCTGTTGTAAATCATTAAACACATAAAATAATTCGACATTCAGTTATTTTATTGTTTTAAAAAAAGCTTGCACGCTTTACCCGAACAAGTCTATGTATAATATGTATGTATTTACAAACAAAAAGTGTATAAGTAGTATATCAGTCATGTAGTACCCATAACACAAGCTCTGCTTACTTTGGGGCTAGATGATGCTGTGTGAAAAGTCCAGCATTATTTATTTTTATTTAATTTTGCCAGTTGTATTAAACTAGCGTTACTTTTAATTTAATAAGCGACTGTAGTTTTATTTCTGTATCTCAAAATAATTTTCGAAACCACAAGATTTTTATGTGTTGGTTCTTAACTAACTTCAAAAGTATAGAGAGTTCTTAAAGAGGAAGTTAGAAAAACTTTACTTTGATAGAGCAGAGTCAACCACCACTTTAATAATTCATCATCATCATTTCCCTGTCCTCTACTTATGTGTTCCTTAATGAGGTTTCCCTAAACTTAACCATATCTCAGCCCATTGTGAGTTCATCAAAACCAATCAGATCAGTACAAGTCCCTGTCGTTCCGGATCCGTCCCGGTATCCGGTTCCGACCAGTTCCAGCCTATTAATTCCATTGATTCCAAATTATGTCCACAATCTATCGGAAACTAGGAACATTGTACAAAGCATACAGTAGCTATGAAAAATTAAAATGGGACGTCATTTCAAATGGACACTAACCGTCTTCAAATTATATTCTTATTTTTCTCTTTTTAGTGTGTAGAAGGTTTTTCTGTTTGTGTTTTGTGAAGTCGGTTCAATTTTGTTTTGTCAAAAATTTTTATTTGTGGTAACAGTTTTGTTTTGACATGTGTCAATATGGGGTTCAACTTAGGTTTAACGTTTATGTAATAAGCAGCTATAAGGCGTCGCTGTTGCCAAAGATTATTTAAACACGTAGATAGCTAAAGAACACGTAGGCGTCTTCATAAATTTTAGAAAATTATGAATTGAATTCACCTCTCTGGATTGTCATGATGTAGTTCTCAAGGAATAAGGACGAAACTAAAGTCAGGTTACACATAATAAAGTGCCAATACCATTTAGTACAATTTTTGTAGAACTTACGAATAAAAGATAATAATGCTGGATATAATAATAATGCTGGACATTTTCACACAGCATCATCTAGCTCCAAACTAAGCAAAGCTTGTATTATGGGAACCAGATAACTGATATACTACTTATATATTTTTCGTTTGTAAATACATACATATTATACATAGAAACACCCAGACCCGAGACAAATACCTGTAGGTCATACAAACATTTGTCCCGCGGCGGGGATTGAACCCGCAACCTTCTGCGTCGCAGGCAGACCTTCGCCCGCTGCGCCACAGAGGTCGTCAAAGATAGAGAGTAATAAAAAAACCAAAACAACTCTTATTACTTGTAAGATGTAAAAAAAAGCCTACATTGTAACTCCATGTACTTATAGGTATTGCTTAAAAATGCTTATATCCCAGTAGTGTTTTCTACCGTGATTAGGTATATTGTCGTTAGCCTGTTTACGTTCAAGCCTACTGCTTAAAACAATACTGTGCCAGCGTTGGCCTACAGCTCCAACCGGATGCCTATTGATAGGAGGCTTTAATGCTTAGTTGAACGCTTCAAAGGCAGGCGCAGTATTGAGACATAAATTATCAATTTTATAAAACTAGATAAGTTAATAGAATTTGTTGAAATGTAAAAAAGTAAGTAAGTTCGTATGAGTCAGTGGCCAACTCTGGAGACGGAGTTTTTAGGCCGCCGTCATGGCTTAGCCACGACCGATAATGTAACGTGTCCTCCGAAGCACGAAAGCGTTCAGATGAGAATGCCACTGGCGGTCACCCATCCACTTACAGACCGTTTCGAACGTTGCTTAACTTCGACAATCTATCAAGAACGACTAAGCAAGCACGACCACGAGCCCTTCAAAATCCATACTTCCATACTAATATTATAAATGTGAAAGTAACTCTGTCTGCCTGTCTGTCTGTCTGTTTGTTACGCTTTCACGACCAAACCGCTGAACAGATTAAGCTGAAATTTGCCATAGATAAAGGTTGTATCCCAGGGAAGGACATAGGCTACTTTTTATCCCGAAAAAAATAAAAAATCCAAGGGATTGCGGGTCACACCGCGGGAGCGCAGCTAGTAGAGATATATTTTATGTGTCTCATTCAAAATTTGTAAATTTAAAAGTACTCTGGCTTTCTCAAACTCAACGGAATAAGTGCTAATAATCGCGATCACAGAAAAAAACTAAATGTGATCAGGGGCGAATGAAATCGGATACTTCATCACGGGACGAAGCTCTGTGTCAAGAGGCAGGAATAGTATGTCAGAATGGTATCGTGTAAATGCGTTTTAGATCCGAGTGTCATGCTTCAATCCAGATCGAAGCAATATATTTCTATTTTAAAACAAACTGAAAAGCTTGAGCCGTATGGTGTTTTAAATGCTTTGAATTTATGATGCTTTTATTGCTCATAAATGAATGAAAAATGGAAGAACGGAATGCTTTATAGCGGTATAAATTTTTGGGACGGCATTTACTGGTCTGTATAGCAGCTAGGCAATCCTAATTCATCTGAAACATATTTTTTTGCGAAGGCACACGGGCACTTGACTCGATTAAAACACGATACCTATTGATACTTTATATGGGGTCTTTCATTTTAAACTACACAAACTGACAGGGCCTTATTTTTGGTTGTTAAAATTTATCATTTAAGTATTGATTTTTTAGAATTGTTGCATAATGATTTTCAAGGAGAACAGACGTTCCACCAATCACAGTTCAGCTACATCACGAATGGGCTAAGTTATACAAGAAGCAACAATCAATTTAAGGGATATTCTTTATTCTCGGGATTTTCATAACAAAACAAAAAAAAAATTACATAAGTAAATATTTTTTTATTTATTTGTTGAACCCAATACCTGAAATAAGTTAGTATAAAATGAAAGACCCTTTAAACATTACTTACTAAACAGGGTGGATTTTTGATATGGGCCACGGAGGGCAGGTACCTTAACCACTGTAGCTACAGGAAAACGCTCTTAGGAGACCTTCCCTAACTTTTTGAGATATTTTGAACTGCATTCACATATTTTGAAAATAATGTACAATCAGTGACAAAAATCGGGTGTTAAAATAATTTTCTAGTGTAAGACAAATAGATACACGTTTGGAAACTATGCACTGACAAAGTTGGTACAAAACAGCCGCTGTTAGAAGCTCTCGAGATTGGCAAACTTGTCAAATTGCTCCACTTTCCTGAAGTTTGGTAGCATTAGCACAAAGTGACGTCATCCAATTGTAAGCGATTATGCTATAGTTGTTCTACCTCACGAAGGCGGATTGGTCTATAGCCGGGACCGACAATTTAACGTGCCCTCCGAAGCACAAAAGCGCTCAGATAATAATGCCACTGGTGGTCACCCATCCAATTACTAACCGTTTAAACTTTGCTTAACTTTGACGATCTGTTAAGAACGACTAAGCAAGCTACACCCACGAGCGCTTCTTGTGGGAACGGTGTACAAAAGTGACTCGTTTTATCTAAAAACTGGTGCTCACAGCTCATCATCAAATGTTATCATAAGTCAAGCCCTGAGTAAACGATTGTTAGATTACTTTGATGAGTCTGATTATACTTGGACTGTGATTATTATCTCTTGCGAAAACTTTGATAACTCTTCGTCCCAAAAGTCCTAGTTTCAGAACGCTTGTTGGGTAAAATCCTGTAAGTTTATTTGCGATGTCTATATAAGTTTGTATGAGTGGTCAACTCTTGTTAGGTTTTAGGTCCTAATTCTTCTCTAATCCCATTTGGAAAGGAAACAGGAAACGAATGTAATACATTCGTTTCTTATGGTCTGCAGATGATTCAAACATTTAATTTTGTCTCGCCGCGAGTTACAAACTCGAGCCTCTGGTGTCTCAGCCACGCCAAAGAGGATTTTTTAATAAAGGTGAAAAGTCACATTTCGCGAGAACCATTTTGACATCAGTTAAGAGGTTTTAACTGTCTAATAGCCTGTTATGGTCATACCGCACATAGGTATTGCCGCACCGTATGTAAAAACTTAGGCCTTTACATCTATATTAGATGATTTATACAGCGTCAGGAGGCAACCTATGCCAACACTTAACGGGACGCTGTAGTGCCTGGGACATTGTTTGAGATAGAATATGCTTGCCCAGCACCTAAACCATCCTCTCAGCTTAATCAGCCATGTTGGTAGAATGGGATTGTGCCTCGACTTTCAATCTGAAGGTCGTGGGTTTAAATCCCGGCCGTGCATCAATGGACTTTTCGTTTCGTAAAATTTATATGCGCTATAACACGAGCTCTTAACTGTGAAGGAAAACATCGTGAAGAAACCCACGTATTGACCGGATGTGCCGTATGCATTTTTCTATAGAAAAAAAGCTGCTGACCTCAGAAACGTACCGCATTTTCTGACGTCAGCAGCATTTTTCTCTTACGGTGCGGCAATATGTGCGACGACCTTTATGGCATGTTTCATGTTCCGAACTGGTTATTTGTCAGCGCACAAATTGCAATGTCCGTCCACACATCCATCATTTTCTTCATAAAGAAGTTTGGCAACAGGTGAACAACGTGACTGTCAATAAACTGAGGAAGATAGTTTTGCATCAATTTTGTAATTGATTGGTCGTCTTCAAAGGTAAATCAATCATCTTGTTGCTTTTATCCACATGGTTTCCTCATCGCACTCACTCAACAATTATTAGATACTTACAATACAATCTTCTACTTTTACTATTCGTCATAAAGGTTTTGCGTTATTTTATGAGACGCTGTGTAAAAAAACTAAACTATACAGGGTGTAAAAAGACTGCTACCGAAAACTGAGGGGTTTCAATCAGACCATGATTCTGAACAGCTAAGCAAAAAATTTTTTTACTTAGCTACGTCATTTTATTTTATTTTCTAGTTATTTACTACTAGTACAACATAATAAGACCATATCTACCTAATAATTGTATTTATAAAAGAAAAAAACTATTAAAACTCAAAATCCAGCAATCTACGTATAAAAACGCGCCCAGTACATACGCAAACAGTAATCTTCAAACGCTGTTTTCTCCGGATATAATGATTTTTTCGGAAAATCCTTTTGGATTTGGTTGTGTGTTGGGATGCTGTACCTACCCCTTTCGGCTTCGGTAGACGTCTTTTTACACCCTGTATAAAAAAATATACATCAGCATATTTCTACCACAATATTGCTTTTAACCAAAAAATCGTAGCCATTTAGACTATCAATTTCCGAATTGTCAATTCCAATCTAGACCACAGGTAACACACACTTTCGGAATCGGGCCGTTTTTAGGATTTTAAATGTCTTTTTACCATGACGTTTTTACGTGTACCTAAGCATGAGTTTTAATAGATATAAAAAAAACAGAAGATTCGACTGTAGGTATATCTGTTTTTCTATAATTATGTTTATCAATATCTCCATCGATTACAACTCTATTCCAAAAATATTTTTTATTTGAATTGAAAGGATGGCTATCATGATGCCGTTTGCTTCCTTATTTTTAAACAAGCTGCGCTCCCGCGGTGTGACCCGCGATCCCTCGGGATTTTTCCCTTCCCTGGGATACAACCTTTAACTATGCCAAATTTCAGCTTAATCTGTTCAGCGGTTTGGGCGTGAAATCGTAACAAACAGACAGACAGACAGAGTTACTTTCACATTTATAATATTAGTATGGATTATTCGCTAAAATTTTGCGTATGCCAGATCCTTTAGTTTTAAAAACGAAAAAGTAGTGCTAGTCATAGTTTTAACTAGAGAAAACCGTGCATTCAAACGCACCACTATCAGTCGTGGATGTTTTTGTTTTTTATTGAACACGATGCAGTCGAAGCTGGCGTTGTTAGGGTTTTGTAAAAAGTCACTGCTCTGAACGGAAATAAAAGTCAGATGCTTAAACTAAGCTGCGTTCCATGCTCGCTGGTTTTGTTATTTTGAAAATAGAATCAAGCTTAGAAGGTACAAATATATTTCCCAAATATTTACAACATGTAAATTATACCCAGCGAGCTTGTATGAATGATGTCATGAGAGTGAACAAGGCGAAAAATCCGTGCATGTAAAAATGTTTGATAACTGCCTGCTCCACGAAAGAAAAGTGTGATTTTATGTACAATCCAAATAAATTGTCTATTTCTATCCAAGCACTTTTATATTTATTTACATCCAAAATGTATAATTTGTGAATACCTATTGAGAGGTTGGTGTAACCTGGGTCCTTATTGTGTAATTCAAGTGGCAATGGACATGAGCTTAATTTTTACATTTAAAACCCATACTGGACTTCAATTGTCAGTTTCCTATTATGTGATTGGTTGAGCTCTATTGGGATGACAACTGGGAATAGATTTCAAGTTAGACAATATGTCTGCTGGTGGAGGATAGAGACTATTGGGAGAGCTTGGCGGAGTGTTTTGCCCAGCGGTTGGACGTGGTATCATAAAAAAAATAATATAAAAATATAAGTGATAAATTATAAGTAACTAGCCCTCGTGTTTTTTTTATTTTTTTCGGGATAAAAGGTAGCCTATGTCCTTTCCTGGGACACAACCTTTAACTATGCCAAATTTCAGCTTAATCTGTTCAGCGGTTTGAGCTTGAAAGCGTAAAAAACAGACAGACAGACAGATAGACAGACAGACAGAGTTACTTTCACATTTGTAATATTAGTATGGATATGGATAAAATACTCACTAACATAATGTAAAAATCCAGGATAATAATCTTAAAGTCTCATACAAGTATAACGAGCGACAAGAAACAGAGCAGTGAGAACTAGCTACAAAGTCATAAGGCTAAGTATGAACATGCATATTTGTAAAAGGCGTGTACGCAATTAGATCATCTAAAAAAAAGGATCAGAGTCCTAGAGCTGCTGCATATTCGGCTCTCCGACAGGCAGTGGTATAGTAAATGTGTAGGTACTCTTTAAAGGTAGTCCTGTATCTATACATTTTGATGATAGATAGATAGATAGATAGATAATTCTTTATTGCATACCACACGTAAAAGACATACAAGAAAAAAAAAGACACTTAACTTATAGGTAGACAACTGGCGGCCTTATCGCTGAAAGCGATCTCTTCCAGGCAACCATTTAAGTGAGAAAAGCATAAACGACTTAATGGAAGGCAGTTTGCATAATATGATGATCCCGAACGCAAGGACTAACCTCCTCAGCAAAGCACCTTTCACGCGAGCACTAAGTGCTATCAATAGCTTATGTACTTCGGAGGATATAGATGTTTTTAACACTACATTGGCGAAATTCACAGTCGCTGCTACTAAGTATTTGTGTTGTTTGTAATTTATGTTGTTTGTAATTCCATTGTCGCTTTGGTGTCCCTACTGTTAAGACAATGTAATTGTTATAAGTAAATCAATAAATAAAAAAAAAAAAAAAAAAAAAAATTATAACAGAGATTGATATTTTACCCTTAAAACTCAGAAATCCTTATTCTCACTCGTAATTTTGCGTACCCAAAATTGAAGTCGGTAGTTTTCAAAACGTCATTTTTTTTTTGATGTGTAGCATCAATGATGATGAAACACGATAGTTAAATAGAAAACTACTAAGGCTAGTTATGTCATTATTTCTTTTTAAACCTATTTATAGTGAGGTGATGCTATCGATGAAATCGCTGGTTGAGCGCGATAAATAACCTAAATTACCCGGCTTTGACCCTTTGCTAATGAACTTTAGGAAACAGTAAGTATTTGATATGGTTCACAGAATACAATCATCGACAGCCAAAAATATCCCACTGATGGGTGAAGGCATCCCTCTGTTCATCATTATCATTCCTCTGGTGGCTGTCTGATCGCCCTGTGTTTACGCCATTCATTCCGTTCACGCATCACGCATCTATAGTCTTTGGTCTTTTTAGGTATGATTTTATCGAATTTTTTAAGTATAAATAAGTATAAAAACTCCATACAATAAAGCTTTTTTTCTGAGTAGGAAGAGAAAAAAATTGGATCCTCTCATAAATATAATATAATAATTTCGACTTTGTCGTGTAGGTACCATTTAAAATATAGCACATCCAAATATTTTAAGATTCTGGGTAAAAAGTGTCCCTTTAACCTTTAATCGGGTATAATTTCACCCCATTGCAATTACATGCCGTTTACGGGTTAATAACGTAATACGAGTTCTTAATCGTGAATATTATACCTACCTACAAGGCCATGTTGGGATAGGTAGATAGATAGATAGATAAATGATTTATTTGACACTTTAGGACACATTTTAGGTATAAAACAATTGCTACTCTTAGGTATACGATCATGATTGAGTACCTACATTTTGTACTACAAGAATATTGTAAAAGTTGGATCTGAAAAACTTAAGAGATGCGAGGCCAAGAAGACTCGACGTTTGAAGGGTAGTGTGATTGAATTCCGTCCTCGCATCAATGAGTTTTTTGTAGAATTTATTCCAAGATGAAGTAGGTTTGACAGAGATTAAAAGATCTTGTAAAATGCTAATTATGCTATATATTTTTCGAATTGACTATCCACAGGTTGTCTGGTAGAGATCGCTTTTTAGCGATAAGACCGCCGATTGTATATTATCATAGTTAAGTTTTTTGTTGTAGTTTTATATTTTTGTTTTTGTTTTATGTGGTGTGCAATTCTATCTATCATCTATATAACTAATCATATTCACCCTCTACTATGTATGGGCCTCCATAATTTCACGTCACTTGTTCCAATCCAATACTAGTCAAACCCCCTACCTCAGTAGCTTAGTTTTCTGTAAATAAACTTTGAACTTCATTATCGGAAACAAAACAATCTGGTTTCAAACAATGGTTTAAATATTTTTCCGCCCAAAGTTATATAGAGATATCTCGTATCTAAATAGTTAACGGCAGATAGGTGATTATTTCAGTTCACGTATCTTTGTACGTGACTGCCTGTAATAAAGCCTAGGCGGTAAGCTTCGGCCGAAGCTTGATGAGAAATAGATAGCTCACTCTGTGAGCTCACTCCATTCATGGTACAGCGATACATCAATATTTATGATGGTACTACAGATCCTAAATAATTATCACTAGTACCATCAATGGTACTACTAACAGTACTGACACTAAGGCACTCTTTTTTAGTTGGATAATATCTCTATATATAAAAATGAATCCCTGTATCTATTGGTCACGGCATCACGCGTGAACGGCTGGACCGATTTCATTATTTTTTTTTGTTGTGTTTGTTATTGTCAGGAGAAGGTTCTTATGACAGAAAAAAAAATTAAAATTGCGCGGAAAAAATTAATCATGCGCAGACGAAGTCGCGCGGATCAGCTAGTATAATCATCATCATCATCATCATCATCTCCCTGACCTTATCCCACGCAAAGTAGGGTCGGTAGCTAGTATAATAATAATAATAAATAAATAATGCACATGGACATTTTCACACAGCATCATCTAGCCCCAAACTAAGCCAAGCTTGTATTCCCATAATACAAGCTACCATACATTATTATTCATAGAAACACCCAGGTCCCAGACCCGAAATAAATATTTGCAGATCATACAAACATAAATGATTCTAAAAAATAAATAAGTTCGTATGAGTTAGGTGGCCAGGGTAGTGATTCAGGCTTCAGTGGAACGCATTTGAGTCGATATTGACCAGCTGTTCAACCGACCACAACCAATCACAATGCAGGAAACGTTAGTTTTGGATCAAATCCACGGAACAGATGGATGCGTTCCGCTGAAGTACGAATCACTACCCAGCTCTGGTGAAGGAAACGGGCGGGATGGAAGAAGCGCTCAGTTGATAATGCCGCTAGCGGTCACCTATCCATTTTGTGACCGCTCAGAACATTGCTTCACTTCGACGATAAGAAGCGCTAATTTTTGTACAACAAAGCTGGAGTGTTGACGTTGTCTTTCATGGATTCGTGAGTCGATGGTTTAGGTGCTGGGCAAGCCTATTCCATCTCAAACAATGTCCCGAGCAAAAGCTTCTGTTGAGTGTAGGCATGGTTGCCTCCTCGCTGTATTAATAATCTCGTATTCAATCATGCTGGTTCCTTTGAGTGAGCTAGCTCTTCTTATGAGGCAGCACTAGCTGTATTATACTGTGGGCATGTAGTTTGATCCGTTTCATGATAAGATTGTATGATGTAAACTTAATGGCTATGGACTTTACTTTTTGCTCCTTTATTAACTCTGAAGTAATTCTGGATTACTTTATAAAGGAAAATAAATACGTTGTTTTTTTTTCTATTCCTAATTTTTTTTTAATTTTTTTTGCTCAAAAGATCAGTATTGCCATCCAGGGACACGTGTTTCAGGTTTTTTCAAAACAACCCTCAAAAAGGGCTGATAATATTCGTCGAGTTTCAAAGTTTCATAAATTTTTATTAGCGATTTTGGCAAAACAGCGTTTGCCGCGGGTCAGCAGTGTTTATATACAAGATATTTATTATAGCTCTGATCACCAGCTCCACCCATAGTAATAGCTATAAACCAGAATTTTACATAAAAAAATTGTCCTAGAATCAAGGAACTAAAGTAAAGTAGGTACGACTGAATTAATAAAGTGATTCGGTTGGTTTCGTATTTCTCTCTATATCCGAATACATCAAGAACATCAAGGTGGTAATTATCTAAAAAAATAATATACTTACATATTAGGTGAAGGGATATAATTACTAACTTGTAAGTAGTCGATTGGATATAATTAAAAAATAATTAAATAACGCTGGACTTTCCACACAGCATCATCTAGCCCCAAAGTAAGCAGAGCTTGTGTTATGAGTACTAGATGACTGATAAACTACTTATATACTTTTTGTTTGTAAATACATACATATTATACATAGAAACACCCAGACCCGAGACAAATATCTGTAGGTCATACAAACATTTGTCCCGCGGCGGGGATCGAACCCGCAACCTTCTGCATCGCAGGCGGACCTTCGCCCACTGCGCAACAGAGGTCGTCAAATATATTCGGAATATAAAATAGAGAGAAATACGCAACCACCCGAAGTGATTTATTCATTCACTTGTACTGTATGTACATTATTGGTAAATATGGGTATCGGTAAGCAAAGTTGATTATACTCGTACTTTCAAATAAATAAAAGTTTATTGATGTTTCACTATTTTTCTTTCTCTTCTCCACAAAGTTTTGTTCACGAAGTCATTGAAAGTTGAAACCCAGTTGCGAGAGTTGAAAGCTGATTCAAAGTAAACAATTGTTTTCGAAAATATTTCTAAGTACCTATTGAAATACTGAGCTAATATTGAATCAGTTTGTATGATTGGTAACGCAATGGTCGTTGTAGTTTTAATAATCACCTAAATAATAAAGAATTACACCGAATAGTAGGTACCTTTATCAGGATAATTAGGACGTACCTGGCGGAAGTTTACTTGCAGATAGAAACGGGGCCTAATACAGGTTTTCAAATTAAAACAAAAGAGATCCCAAAGCTGGGCTGTATTCCCGTTCTTATTTTCGTTCGTTTGATGAATATTCGGATGCTTCTTATTACGATTTCTGACTTCAAGGGACAAATTTATAGGTTTGAAATATTTAGTCTTAGGTTAGGACCGTGTTTTAACGTAAATTTTATCGACTGAATACAATGTAGCTCGTAGTAAGAAGCATCCGAATATTCATCAAACGAACGAAAAAACAAACGCGAATAACCTTCCTGGAGCGGACCTTTAGCGGCTTGTTAGTGAAAATATTCCTTTGTTAGAGCATGATGGAGCACAAAACAATCATAACGGTTAAATACTTAATCCGTTAATATTTGTCTTACTAAATTTGATGTCAAATTAACTAACGCTCTGTTGGATAAAGTTTGGTGATACTAGCCCTAAATCGTATCGGTTGGTCGGTTAAATTCTTACATGAAATTAATCGCAGTATCCATCCGTGCCGAACGCGCTGAACTTTCAATTCAATAGAAGAAATGCTGAGACGTTACCGAGCCGCATTTTCTGACGGCATCTGTATTTTTTCTGTTGAAAAATGAAATTACTGCGGCGCGTACGGTGCCGACATAATGTGCAATCAGGTTAAATTCTCTTATAATTTCATATTGATTATGGCACACCTACTTCGACTTATCGGAATCGAGGTCGTCCGAAACACGTTAAATCGACGACATAGTGAATATAGTGAATAGTGTGTGTGTTAAGATAGAGAAGACTGTCATAAAAGAAAGGAGGCCTATACCCAGCAGTGGGTGTTACCAGGCTGAGAACATGATGATGATGACTTCGAATTCCTGCTGGCTTTTTGTATAAACATGAAATAAGTGAAATTGAAATAAAATTACATTTCACTGAATTTGACTGCCTGGAAACGAAAACACTTACGTGTAAACCACAACGTTTCCCATTACATTCACAATTTCAACTTCAATCAAATATGTGTAGCTATGGTACAAACACGAAACTAATTTTATTTTCACGAAAATTACCAATTTTCTTTCCTTTGATAGAACTTAAAAAATTATTACCTATGCAAAGCTAGACGCTCTCATATGTATAGGCTGTTCAAGATTCCTTTGAAGATGTTAAAGGTATCATTATGTACGGGCAAATACATCCTTGGTATACGTCGTCACATTTTGGTGATGATTTTAATGAAGTTTCTTTTCAGACGGCCTCCCTCGAGGATGGAGGCCGTCTGAAAAGGATGGAGGCTAGAAAAAAGCGTTCGATCTTACCGTCACGACACTGTCTCCGGGGAATAAAAGGATAACAAAAACGTTGTTATCTTCACAAATTGTGCAAAATGGTGCGCATAGTAGTGCGCAAAAAAAAGATGCGCAGAGTGCGAAAAGTGGTGCACAAGGTGCGCGAAATGTAAAAATTGACAAATGTACAAACTTCGTTCCAACCGAGTGTTCCACGACACTCACGTACTTTTTTTTAACTATTGAGGTACATGCTAGAAAATGTAGGATTACTTATGTAAAGTATAAAAAATCAAATCAAACTATTTTTATTTTAGTGAGTACCAAATTTTTTGAAGAAATACTTAACCATATTTTGTTTATTTTTTTTTTTTGGTAAAATTACCATGCTTAACATATTTTCTATGTTCTTACAACCATACCACCGTTACAATGACGGCCGTTTTTCCAGAAACCCTCCGGTAATGCGAGAACATGGGGCTTTAATAGCGGTGAGGCGGTACGATCGAAACAGTACAGCTGTTACAACCGCAGTGATATTACGTGTGAGACACACGGAACTAAGGTTCAGCTCACATCAGATCTCCAAGGCAGATTGGAAGTTTAATATGAACTCGCATTTCTAGGCATTTTAAAGCGCCTTAAACCTGCGCGTTGAACTTCGCACTACGCATTTATTATTTTTATAAATATTAGTAGGATTCATTAAATACACTAGATTCAGTAAAAATAGGTATCCAAGAAGCAAGCCTGAGGCTCTTTCTAATCTAAAGCAATATTGATCTGCTAAGAGAGTGTACAAAGAATTTGTCGGGATTAATGTGTCGATGTATTTAATGTTTGCTGCTTTTTGAGCACAGAGCGATTAGGTATAGTCTGGAAAAGCACATAGGCTGCTTTTCATTCTGAAAAAGTTATATTATATACCCGAGAGGCCGCAGTAACACCGCGGAGCGCAGATATATTATGTAACTATAGCTACCTATATTGTAGCTATGTATACTATGTACCAAAAAAATTTTAAACATGGTCTCGGTGTCTGTTTCTGATCACATTTATGTAGTTAAAACTAAAAAAAATAGAAATAAAAATTATAACCTAAAAAGGAGACGAGACGAGTCAAACATGGATTTTTGATACGAGTAGCTACTGGGGTTTTACTGATTGGGCATCCCCAATCAGTAAAACCCCAGTAGATACGAGAGCATAGTTTAAATGAGAATCCGTACACGATTCTTGTCTGTTGTACAAAATAAAGTACAAAGTTTTATGAAAACTACAAATAAGTACAGTTTTCATAAAATTTTCTTCGGTTTTGGTTGACTACAATCCTCGATAACTTTGTGATAATTAGATAAAAAAATGGCGGTATATAGGTATTTGTATTCGATGAATTTCTTCAGTAAATGCGCAGTTTTGGTTCATTTGTTATTCTAAAAGCCCGTGTGTCATACACACTTTAGCAGTATTTCCGTCCCACTATTGCACAGTTATAATTTGACTGGGAATTGTGCTATTTTGTTCGGCATTGTTTCAGACGTGCGTGCGTTGCATTGCTTGCATCAGAAAGTTTTAAGGGAGAATCCTCAAAATTGAACGAATGAATGAATGAATGAAAATTCTTTATTGCACACCTTTTACATTAATAAAATTAAAACAGACAAAAACAAAAGAAAAACCAGATAAAATGTAAAATGGGCGGCCTTATCGCTAAGAAGCGATCTCTTCCAGGCAACCTTTGGATGGAGAGGAACATCAGATAAATGAAGATTAGTCGGGTGCATATGATGACAGATTATTGAATTTTTAAAGCAATAAGACAGAGAAATTGCTACACTTTGAGTCAAAAATATTGAACTGAATATGCCTTGTCCTACTCAGGTTGAGGAATTATCGGCCAGACGACACCAATGCTTTCGAGAGAGATCGATGGAATGTGATTGGCGGTAAAGAACGTTGGAAAAATTTGGGAGGGACCTGACATTTTGACTTCTGCACTACCCAGTCCCTGAATCCAGCAAACAGCGATTCCAAAATACCACTGACTTTCATATATTGAAGTGCATTTAGGTAATACAAGAACAATTTCGAGAAAAACCGACCCGGCCACAACCACAAACCACGAATCATGCTGAAATATACAGAATAACCTATAACCACTGTGATAAAGGCAGTATTTATAAAGTACTAGCTGCGCTCCCGCGGTGTGACCCGCGGTCCCTCGGGTTTTTTTCATTTTTTCTGGATAAAAAGTAGCCTATGTCCTTCCCTGGGATACAACCTTTAACTATGCCAAATTTCAGCTTAATCTGTTCAGCGGTTTGGGCGTGAAAGAGTAACAAACAGACAGACAGACAGACAGATAGACAGACAGACAGACAGAGTTACTTTCACATTTATAATATTATAAGTATATAAGTATGGATTACTATCCATACTTAATATGAATATACATATGAAGTATGGATCATGATAATTTAAGGTTTTTGAAGTATGTGTGCTAGTGGTATGTTTTTTACCAACGATTTTGTTCAGAGATATTGACATACTTAAAGAACGCCTTCTTCCCGTAATGCTATTCAGAGACGTTAAAGATTTTTTGCGATCCTATGACATCGGTTCTTTTTTTTTTTCATTCTTTGGCTTTGAATGAATGAATGAATATACTATGTTGAACGTATACTTTAAAACTAAGAAACAAGATACAATATAGATGGGTGCTACCACACAAATCGATCGATCGTCGATCGATATCGATTGGTGGATTGTATTATGGATTGGTAGCTTTAATTGATCGACGGATACCGGTCGACTAACCAATCGATCGATTGCCGGTCGATGGCATCGGTTGACGTTGATCGATTAACCCCGGCTATATATATCTGGTTGCAAACCCTACAGACCAGGGGTGGGCCGCCATCGACGTCGACTTACTTATCCATTCTAGCATCGATCGATCGACAATCGATCGATTGGTCTGGTAGAAACTATTGATCGACGTCGATTAATCGATTCTACCATCGATCGACGATCGAGCGTTTGGTCTGGTAACACCCAAGAGAGAATCACAGTTCAATGTACTTACAATGGGTGGCTTTATCGCTAAGAAACGATCTCTTCCAGGCAAAACATATTCGGCGTTCTGTATTCATAGTTACCATGCAAAAAAATAAGTACTTCTACCATCGTTCATTGCTGAACATTGCTTGTGAAATTTTGGTTAGGAGGCGTCCTCGTTAACTCTAATTGTAGAACCCGATTCAACATTGTTCAAGCCCAGCGTCACTTCAAAACTTCGCATTACAAAATGAGCTTTATTCCGTTAGTCTAAGAGTTGACGGAGAAAAGGAATTGGAAAAACGACTTCATAAATAGAGCAAAAAAATGCCGTTGCAATTCTTTTATCAGATTTACATTATGAAATAGCTTTTACTAATGAATTAGATTTTCAGTGGGAAGATTACGCTAAGTATTTTCTTTGAATAGGTTTTAGTAAGAGCCGCCCTAGATTTTTCTGGTGCATTTTATAGCTCCATACATTTTCTCCTCAAACTAATTGTACAACTCTGAGCTGTTATGGTAATATTATGAACATTTTCATTCTACTGCCTAACTTTAATCTAACTAGGTATTAACGAGATGCAAAACGGATGGAATATTATACTATACCTAATCTCCCAAAAAAAAAAAAAAAAAAAATACTGATTAGTTAATAATACTTTTCTCAATAACACAATCTCAATTTCATTTAAAATATTTAGAGAGGCTAAAGAATTTCCTTATTAACCTAATTCATATGCTTCTAGCATCGTTTTATTTCATTGCAATTTAACCAGAGACCAATTTGTTTAAAAGTTGGTGTAATAGCCTATTAGTACATACCTAGGCTATTTAAGTTGGTACCACGCGAGTGAAGCTGCGAGATGAAGTTAGTTATAGAAGTATAATATTAAACTTTCATGAACTACTTTTATTTTTCTATGTCTACACTCTGTAAGCTTAATGCGACCTACTTATTTTCATTGTAATGAAAAAAATAGGTCCGTGAAAATTTATATTTCAAATTCGTAAAATCTGCATGCGAAAACAAAAATGTTTTGCATGCAGTCATGTATGAATTTAATAATATAATATAATATAAATATTATGATTAACTACCCAGTCTCTGGTTGCTGTTACTAAAAAATAATTCGCAACTGTAGTAAGTAAATCCGTGTATGATTTGGCATAATTTAATTCATTACACCGTCAATTATTTAATAACTAATATTGTGTTAATTTACTGCGTTTGCAATAATGAGAGCTAACATAAACCAGCAATAAATACTGCTAGTAGTTAATAAGTAGTTAATTTTCCCGTGTTCAATATAAATCATAACATTGATTACTTTGCATAATACCATTCAAATTAGTAAATTTCATAAGCTATGAATACTGATTGCCACTATCAATTTAGACAGGTTTATTACCTAATGTCAACTCATATTAAAGTGAAACCAGCCTATCTATTTAGTTGATTGCGGTGCTGAAAAAACACTCTTCGTTGTCGCTCAGAGTACAAAAAAAAATAACTACCATTTTGTGGTCATCTTTTTCGTTCTTGTCTCTTTATGCCAAACGTAGTACCACAAACATTGTGTGCCTCGGCCAACTTCGTGCTTTATACAGGGTGTAAAAAGACGTCTACCGAAGCCGAAAGGGGTAGGTACAGCATCCCAAAACACAACCAAATCCAAAAGGATTTTCCGAAAAAATCATTATATCCGGAGAAAACAGCGTTTGAAGATCACTGTTTGCGTATGTACTGGGCGCGTTTTTATACGTAGATTGCTGGATTTTGAGTTTTAATTGTTTTTTTCTTCTATAAATTAAATGATTAGGTAGGTATGGTCTTATTATGTTGCACTAGTAGCAAAAAACTAGAAAATAAAATAAAATGACGTAGCTAAGTCAAAAAAATTTTTGAGTTTTTTTTCGATAAATATGTTCAGAATCATGGTCTGATTGCAATCCCTCAGTTTTCGGTAGTAGTCTTTTTACACCCTGTATATTTATATACAGACAGTATTATTTCAGACAACAGCGTGTATTTTGAGCCTTATTATACAATCTATCTAAATAGGTCGGTAGGTACACCAAAGTTTGCTACCACACAATGCTTTGCTTCCATAATTGCCGTTGAGTTGTCGTATTGTCGTATGGCACACAATTTGCTAGATTGTAATCTCAGGCGAATAGAGCTTTAGTAAAACATGCTTTAAAGCATAATTTCGATGCACTTTTGTAAATAACAAATGTAACTATCGAGTTCAAAACCCAGTACAAAGCTTGTTGAACTTATCGACGTTTGCCCAGGCAGTGCGAAAAATAAGGGTTATAAAAAGATTTTCCGAAAAAATCCATTGAATGATGTTTCGTATAAGTATTTTATCATGAGCTCCAAAGAGACAGCTCTATCTTTAAACATTAGTTAAATAGTTACCCTTTTAAAGGAGACTGTTCGAAAGCGGTCTATGAACCAATAGCAATACTGTAATGGTATTTGTGTAGGGATGCCTCATCTACATATTTGTGCAAAGGGGCATCAAAATCTGCCCGTGCAGTTTTGATATATACGGGGTGGATTTTTAATCATTATCGTTACAGGAAAACGTTTTTAGGAGACCGTGCATAACTTTTTGAGGTATTCTAAACTGCACGACGACTTAGTTAGTTTACTAACGACCAAATTTAAACAGGCAACGACTGCTATCTACTTACTCAATATAATAAGCATATTTCTCGAATAGATTTTATGTTATTTTCTCTCGTATAGATCGTTAGTTGAGTGTGTGCATTCGAGGCGCTACATCCTTTGAAATTCAGATTCAATTTGTATTCACGGCACAGCGAGTCCAATTGTTTGATGTTAATCGCTGGTAGCTAATGGATAAACTGTTAATTTGTTAGATGTTTCTAACGTTTTATTATGCAACATGATAGGATGTTCTCGTCTTTGATGAATTAATGAATAAAAAGCTTTAGTTCACATAATACACCGCTATTAATTAAGTATCAAAAAAATATAATAAGGGCTGTTGCAGCAGATGTAGAATTTTTTTATTATATTGAACTTTTACAAAGTTATCGCGGATTGTTGTCAACAAAAACCTATTTTTTTTTATGAAAACTGTACAAATAAGTACTACCAGACTACAATCGCGTACACACTCTCATTTTAACTATGCTCTCGTATTATCCCCAGTCAGTAAAACCGCAGTAGCTATCATAATTCCTTGTCTGACTCGTCTCGTCACCTTTTTAGGTTATAATTTTTTTTTAAGTTTTAACTACATAAATTTGACCAGTAACAGACACCGAGACCATGTATAAAATTATTTTGGTAATTTAAAAATAGGGGTGTATAACACAAAAACTTTAGAACGAATAAAACTTTGAAATAATGTGCAATGGGCGGTCTTATTGCTTACTATTTCTTCCAGACATCCTTGATATTTATATAATAAAGTAAGTAGACACACATTTATCGTAAAACAAACAAAATTAGGTACTTAATTAGTAGTTAACAATTTTTAAAAAACTAGGTCGTCCAGTAGTCGGAACCAATTAACTCTTATTACTTTGACAATGGTGAAGGAAAACATCGTGAGGAAACCAGTTAGTGTTCTTATAGGCGGCGATGGGCTTGCAACCTGTCACGTATGGAATACTAACTTCTGCAAGATGTGGGCATGTATCAAATATGTGTTTAGACATGCCTCTGACTGGAATAAGTAACATAAAAAGATCTGAGAGAATGTCTACCGCACCTTGGGGATACAGTCGTGAACCTGTTTACGTTTTACTTTGGCACACAAGGTCAACAGTCTAAGGGCAGTCAGAGGCATATCCAAATACATATTTGGCACATGTCCACATTTTGCAGAAGTTAACACTCTATACGTGACAGGTTGCAAGCCCATCGCCGCCTATTGGACTGGTTACCTCATTATTTATTTATTTTTACCGTTATTATCGCGTGCTAATTCGCATTTTCTTATTACAATACAACAGCAGCTTAAAAAACTTTTGTAACAACTACTTTGCAATCTCTTCAAGCATTATACTTATTATAACTCTCAGCAAACTGCATAAATCTAAACTTCACAAGTAAAACAACTTGTTTATGTTAATAATAAACATAAATTCAAAATTAACAAGATAAAATGCTGCAAGAATTTATGAAGATACAACATAGGACTCAAGTAATCGAGTTGAGTTCATAAATTATATTCACACTCAAGAAAGACATGAGCAAACTATTGAGAAATGTATGAACTAGAAGTAAGCTTATAGGCGTGTCGCTAACATAAACGAAAGTCGAGGCGGATCGCCTTGGAAAAAAGTAAAAACCAACAAAAGTCAAGAGTCGAGGCGCGGGCGAGGCGGTGGCGCGGCGCGGGTGAGGCGCGCGCCCCTTCCGCGACTCCTATTCACCTGTCTCTACTCATCTCAGATGACATGTTGAATGAATGAAACAAGACATACACGCCGCCGCCTCGACGCTTAGCACACGTCAATTTCGCCCGCGCCCCGACGCCGACGCCGCCTCGACTTTGCTGTTATCGACCGGAATTAAGGTATGAACACTCTCTTGCTACTTACGAGTAGTTTATGTAAGAGTCCTTAAGAGTGCTACAAACGGTGACACGAAATGCATACTAAAGGACTTGGTTCATCATCTTACCTTTTCACGCCTCAACAGATTTCGATAAAAGGCATAGATAGTTATAGAATGCATCCCAAAGATCATAGGTTATTCTTTGTTTTCAAAAATAATCATAGAGGGGCTGAAATATGATGATGAGAACTTGTACGGGAAAACGAGTTAACAGCATTCAATGTAGACGAAGCGGGAAACAACGTAGCATAATATTAAAAAACATAAAATTCATATTTATGACGCCTGCAACTTTCATGAAAAAAACCAGACGAGAGTCAGTTCATATCTCTTGTTGTCCCTCTGGGAGCTTTTTTATTCCAGCAAGTGTATGATATAATGGATGGAGTCCGTACTATGCACATAAATCAAGTTATAGTGAACCTATTGTAATATATTTTTCATAGACTCAAAGGTACGAAGATCTGAGGGAAATGGAAAGGCAATAATAATATGGCAAAAAAAGCACAACGGATCTTTAGCTCTCTGAAGTTAGGTGCAAATAGACGATTGCGCAGGTTTGGTAGAGTAAGCGAGATAGCACGATTTTAGTCATCAAAAATGGGTTCTGTGTAGCTACTTCAGAGAGCTAAAGAACGGTTGTGCGTGTTGTACGTGAGTGTCGTGGAACACTCGGTTGGCACGAAGTTTAAATTTTGATATTTAATTTTGGCATTTTGTCAAATAAATGAATTATTAGATCGTCAAAGTTTAGCAACGCCAGTGGCATTTTCATCTTAGCGCTTTCGTGCTTCGGAGGGTACGTCAAATTCTTGCAACGGTCCCACCTATTTTAAGTCATGACGGAGGCCTTAAGGCGGCCTAAAATCTCCGTCACCAGGGTTGATACGAACTAAGTAGGCAAATATGGATTTTGTGAAAGAGAATATGAGTAGGTAAGAGTAGAGTTGGATGATCCTGCCTGCAAATAGTAATAAGAGAAGAGAGTGCTGAGATGACAGCTGATAGATGATAGATGACTCTAAAAATAATAAATAGAAAGATTATACTGGACATTTCAATTTAATTGGCCTTATTACAAAAAAGTTAAACCTTAGTTGAACCTCATGTTGACACATGTCAAAACAAAACTGGTTACCACAAAAAAAGCGTTTTATGTACGAGTATTTAAAGATCCCTATATAAAAGTGCTTCGTTAAACTCAGTTCATATTTTTTGTAATAAGGCCATATAAGTTTAATAAATTAATAACTCATAAAATAAAATTTATAAATATGTACATAATATATTGAAGGTAACACGACAGATCTAATATTTTATTGTAAGGAAAACACTCATCTGTGGAACAAGGGCTGGAAAATGAACTGAAGATAAATAATAGGGTCTTTCATTTTATACTAACTTAATTCAGAAATTTGGTTCAAAAAATAAATTTAAAAATATTTATTTATTGATTTTTTTGTTTTGTTATGAAAATCCTGAGAAAATCTATAAAGACTATCCTTTCAATTGATTGTTGCTTCTTGTATAACTTAGTCCATTCGTGATGTAGCTGCGCTACGATTGGTGGAACGGCTGTTCTCCTTGAAAACCATCATGCTACATTAAAAAAAAAACAATAAATGATATTTTTTTTATTGAAAACTTAAATCGGCTTAGGAATTAAATTGATACGGTCAAACGTCTATTTGCAACCCAAAAATGAGGCCCTGTCAGTTTGTGTTGTTTAAAATGAAAGACCCTGTAGATGAGGAGAATGGAACAGCTTTACATTTCTTTTTCTTTTTCTCTAAAACGTGTTTTCATCGGCGATGGTTCTTAAATACTGTTATAGTGTTTACTTGCTAGGAAGTGCTGCAATAAAAGTTTTTGCTCATAAAAATAATTTAACGGGCATAAAATGTTTATTACAGATCTTAAAATACAGAGCATTTTGCTAGAAATCAAGACTGTAAGTAGGTACCTATTTACATCTGCAATTTTTTTTTCTTTAACCATTTTCTAATAAATAAAGTGAAACCGTTTGAAGAAGCTAGTCGCACAATAAACCGCCTGGTACCGTCAAAATGATTTATTACTGACCTTGACCGTGAAATTGAGTTCTTTGTTCAATTCAAACTAAAGCGTTCATAAAGACTGACTGAAGTTCACCAACAATTTAATCCGCTATTTGGTTAAGTTATAAAGTTACTAAATACTGCATTTTAATTATATATTATATTATATTTAATATATATACAGTTTATTTACAGAAACTAATCTACTACATATTTACATAAGGATAAGTCAAGCTATCTAAGGATTTTTAGAAACGATCTATATAACGATCCAGGTCCGATCAGTCGGAAGCAATAATTAAATATTACTCTTTGGAAAAACTTTGTGATGATTTTTAAGAGAATATAAAGCCTAGTACGGACAACACGTTTCAGGCTACGCGTTCGTTAGTTTTTAATGCGTAGTTTATGTCAGTTTTTATCATAGAACTAGAAACATCTAATTATTCTTACTTAGACTTTGTAATGTCCCACCGCAGGAAAAATTCCCCTCTCTCTCGACCCACTCTGTTTTGGGACAATTTAAAATTAGAACAATCTATAAGTAGGTAGTGGTTTTACGAGACATGGTAATTTGAATTCACTAATTTAAGCAGTGGTGAACTCGAGACTTAGTTGATTGGAATGGCTTTCAAATCAGCCTTTTCATCAAACAGCATAATACCCAGTCCTTTCAATAACTATTATAAATTTAAATGATAATGCTCAAAGACGTTTTAAATGTAGTTTAAATAAGATATTCTAACCCCTCGTAAACACCAAGCTACAAAAGAATTACTCTAAGTACATGTAAACATTTTTGTCTTTTGTTTACACCTAACCTAAGAATTATTTTGTGTTAGGAGTGTACTTTTACTTCATTTGTGTAATTTAAGGTTTCACATGTTCTAAAATAAAAAATAGGAACTCATATATGGACATTTTGTTGTCAGTTCCTATTATTTAGATCAGTGGCGTATCTAGGTAGCCAAGGGCCCTGGTGCAAAATAATCCGGGGCCCTAACTGAACGGTTTAGGTTTTATCAAGTCAAAATATGCAGGGTGTGGCAAAATGTAAACGTATTTGATTTTTTAGTAAAAACTTACGATTTTATTCGTAATTTTTTGGGTAACTATTTCAAAAATCGAATAATGCAATTGTTTTTATTTTCAAAATATAGTTTCCTAAGAACAAAACCTTCCGGACTCTCGGGACTCAGAGTCCGAGGGCCCCTTGAGCTTGGGGGCCCCGGTGCACTGCACTGCCTAGCCCTTCGGTAGCTACGCCACTGATTTAGACTCTTTCAATAAATGATAAAATAATATCTTCACATAATTATCACCGTGTTTATTCGGTAGAAGGTTAAAGGTTAGTAAGCTTTCCTTGTTGTCAACCACAAAAACTTAGCGTTGGCGAAATAACATCGATTGCTTCGAGATAGCAAGGTAAGTAAGACAGACGTATGGAAAAACTTGTATGAGATTTTTGCCATAAGACTTTTGTACGGGTACGACTCAAAAATATTTGCATGATCTAAAGATATTTGTTTCAGGTCTATGTGCTATGGTTCCATAGTAATTACGTATTTTCTTATTCGGGCCCACGACACAGAGAATCCTAGTTTATGACTACGAGTACCTTTGCTGTATGTATGGGTATTATTTGCCTGTTAGAGCCGTGTTGGTTGAATGGGGTTGAGATTTTCAATCTGAAGGTCGTGGGTTCGAATGCCGGCCGTGCATCAATGGATTTTTCGTTTCGAAAAAATTATGTGCTTTAACACGAGCTCATAACGGTGAAGGAAAACATCGTGAGGAAACCCGCAGCTTAGTCAGCTCCACACGTATTGACGTCATCTTTCCTGTGAGCCAGGCTGATCAAGCTGAGAGGATGGTTTAGGTGCTGGACAAACCTATTCCATCTCAAACAATGTCCCAGGCACTACAGCGTCTCGTTAATTGTAGGCATAGGTTGTCTCCTGACGCTGTATAAATCATCAAATATAGATGGAAAAAGGCCTTAGTTTTTAACCTGTATCACGATATTTTATTATTTTCAACCGGTTTTATATTTACGGTAAAAAATTATGCTACAAGATTCACTAGCTGATTTAAAAATGACCAAACCACTGCCTCAAGGGTTATTCCGCTCCTAGTCTTGCAGAAATGATTCATTCATATCCTTTGACACAGAATAAACGCTAGCACTAAGCTATGTTTCACTTCGAAAATAGTTTAGAATTTTGGGATAAAATTGTTTGACTGATTTTGACTGAAGTAGGGGGATTGGATGAAGGATAAGTTTTGTGAAAATATAGGTTTAAAATAAGCAAGAAATGTGGGTCGTAGTTTTCTAAAAAAAGGGTCGTAAAACTACGATGCTGGGTCTTAACAAATCTAATCCCCTAAATTTTAGGGGATTAGATTTGATAACTTGTACTAGGACTCCTTTGGTAGTATTCCCCCAAATTATGGTAAAGAGGGAGTACTCGCCTCACTAAAGTTTGCCCAACTGGCACACTTACCTTAGGGCCTGTTCGGCCGACAGTTATAGTCGGAAAGTTCTATATAGGTTGTATTGCTCAGAAAATGTTGCTTGCGAGATGCAGGCTTTATACTTTTTGCGTGTTTCCAGCGCCGTTTAGTGGTACAGCTCCGAAGTACGTCGCTGTAATTGACATAATATCTTGAAGTTCAGCTTGTAGTTCAGGCGATGGTAGATAGAGGTCGCCACACTCCCATAAATTATTTTAGAGTCACAGTCAAATACATAATTACCCAAATGCATTCCATACGTAAATGGAAAAGCCAAACACTACCAATTCGATACACAATATTTGCATTTGACAATTAGATTTTCTTTCGCATAATATTTCAAAACCTTAAATCCAATTGATGCACGGAATTGAACCAAAAACCAAACCAACCAAACCAACCAAAAACTACTTGACCTGATTGTCAAAGATGGTCAAAAGAACCTTAAGTTACAGCATCCCAGTTTTCTTATATTTGACCCACTAGACCCTATTTGACCTGATGACCATCAGGTCAAATAGGGTCTGAAATTTAGATTTGGTGGAAGACCACCAAATCAAAGATTGATCCCAGTTTTCTAATAGAGTGATTCAGGTATACCTTCGGGACATCCTCACGAACTTGTTTCCTTATACACATGCATAGCTATACAGCTGCCTACATGGCTATATTAACACCTCCAAGGTACAATCAAGTGAATAAGTAATGAAACGCTTGCTGGAAAAATCCTATGGTTATAAAAGTGAGGAACTTCGAGTTAGAATTTTAAGCCATTAACTTTGGTGATGAAGTTTTTAAGCCGCCTGGGATCGTCATGGCTAAGCGACTGAGACTGGCTGAGACTGAATTAATTAATTAATTAATACAACTAGTGGCTACATAATGGACCCATTCCATTATGTAGCCACTAGTTGTATTAATCCATTATGTAGTGCAAAAGGACTAAGCTAAGCAAGCTACTGGTGAGCTATAACCAATTTCTACTAAAGCTTTCAAGTTTTAAGTTAAGTTTTAAGCGAAAACTTTCAGTTTTTGAAACAATTTTTCATGTTAAATTACGGTAATATTTCTTATTTTTAAGTTTTAAATGTGTAAGGTAAGGAATTTAAATGTGTAAAATATTTGCAGTACAGTTTTTTAGACTTACGATTTGTAAAAACACTGAAAAAAATACGGTCTTCATTCAAATCTACGATACGTCGATTTTATTTTTACGAGTAATCCCATATTATTCTGGCCATAGGATATGTGAAGGCGACTGTACGTTTTATATACATTTAGTACCTGAATTAATCTACCTTTCCGCCGGCAAATTACCCACTGACCCAGCAGAGTATTCCGTTATCCAATTTGTGGACCTGTGATATTCTGCGGAAATGTAAGGAATTTACTATCTTAAAGTATACATGAAGGTTATTGCCTATATAAATAGAGAGAGATATACATAATGATTGTGTTTAAAAAAATATTAATAGATGTTTCTTTTGAAGAAATCCGAAACTTGAAACAAATTGAAATTAAATAGTTGAAGAAAAGAATAGAAAAGAATAAAGTTTTATTTTCTCCACATTATATACAACAGTTACAATAGGTACTTGTTGTTGTTTTTGTTGTTGTTTTTACCGACACTATCCCACTGCTGGGCAAAGGCCTCCCCTCGAGTTTTCCAAGCTTTCCGGGTCTAACGCCATTGCCTGCCACTGATAGTCACTGAAGGTGTCCAGCTCGTCACGCCATCGCTTGCGTGGTCTGCAATAGGTACTTAAATCTACATAATTTTATGTGGATGAAAATACGGCTACCACTCAACATTTGCTCCAACAGCTCGAGAGTGTTGGAGCGCTGGTTTTCAGTGGCGCCATACCCGTTGTGGCGCAGCACTTGCTGCGACACGCGTCTCATCGCATAATTTATCTTATTAGCTAAAAAGACGATCGGTAAAGTTATAAAGGTGGCCTAAAAACTCTTTCACCAGAGTTGGTTACTAACTCATACGAACTTACTTTTTATTCTATTTTTGAGACCATTCCAAATTGGCTCCAAGTCAATTCTTCTTCGCCCCTTCTGCTAAGGAGGTCCATGAAAATAAATAATTTAAAGTAGAAAAGTTTCAGAACTCGAGCAAAATTATGGATCACATCAATATCTAAAGATCATCTGACAATGACAATCCAGAAGAAAAATAAGCCATTACGACCAAACGTTCACCTAGTTTAATAGATTTTGCCCTAGAGTAACAAAAATAGAAGGAGCTCCTATTATAACTTATAAATCAAACTTATAATAAAACTTATGACGACCTCTGTGGCGCAGTGGGTGAAAGCCCGCTTGGTACGCAGAAGGTTGCGGGTGCGATCTCCGCCGCGGGATAAATGCTTGTATGATCTGCAATTATTTATCTCGGGTCTGGGTGTTTCTATGTATAATATGTAATTCTGTAATTCTGTAATTCTTTATTGTACACAAGAAAATGGTTACACAACAATAATTAGAAAGTACATGTACAAAGGCGAGCTTAACCCTAAAAGAGTTTTCTACCAGCAAACCTTTGAGTCTAGGGAGAAGACATTAACTAATGTGGATGCACTGTGTACGTACGCTGTATAAAATAAATAATACAAAAAATATACAAAATATAAATAAATAAAATATACCTACATATTATTATAATATGATCTATACTATATATATATATATATATATAGATATCTCCATGGGCACTATGTTGATCAAACGTGCCATATAGTTAGTAATTATTTGATCCGTTTTCACTTGTTGATCCGGTTGGTATTTGTTGATCCATTGCCACATCACCGTTCGTATGTGGATCCGAACGGAGCCACAAGTGTCACCATCAGTAATAATAATAATTACGTGCTTTTTATACAAATCCACCTTTTTTGCGTTTTAGCAATTGTTGATCCGATTCAAATGAGCCAATCAGAGCCCACCGAGCTCAGCCATTGGTCGCTTGCGGCCTTAGCCATTTGTTTGACCTAAATCTAACATTTTAATTATTTTATCAGATTGATTCTCTGGTGATTTTTATAATACGTCTCTAGCAGATTTGTTTTAGCATTATAGGTTTGTTTGATAAATTTCATCAAGCAGAATAACAGAGCAACTAAAGCGCGGATCCACGCTATGATTTTTCAAAATTAAAGAACGAGGAGAACGAGCTAGGGTTAGTGAACTAGTTTCATATGCTTAAGAATGGATTGTCGCTTTGTTGATATTATTAGGCCCCAATTATGTGTTCTCCTGCAATTAAGACAATTATCAGAAGTAGAAAATTATCACAAAGAAAATAAGTAATTTTTAAAAAGGTTTTTGAGAAATTTACCGGTCAATTACTGGTCTTAAAAAAGATACATAAATCCTACTTCACTAACCTTAGCTCGTTCTCCATACATAACGGAAATGTCTGATACACGTTAGTGCACACGTCCACAAGCTCCTAGCGCAACTGACGGTCCAATGACGATGTATTAGTTATTTATGCGATAAAATGTGCTTCATTTGTTGATTCTTTTTTTTTTTTTTTTTTTTTTTTTTCGGAGGGCCTAATACTAATGGCCTATGAGGCCGTTTTAGTGTTACCGGACTGTGGCGGGCACTGAAGGTGCCGAGACGCCTAGAGAGAAGTTACGACAACATGCGCAAGGGCACCTCTAATAGGTACGAACCTCGGCTTGGGCTGTTGCCGGAGAGAATTTACCTACCTATCTATCATCACTAGATGACGGTATCACTTCACCATTGGCGAGAGTGATAGCGTCATCTGGATCGCCAAGAACGTTTCTTGGCCGTCTGGGGGTGCACACGAACTTCCGCCTATTGCGGGCGCGGACATCGGGTGGCATTTATTGGTTTGACTACTCTTTACTATTATAAGCAGTAGTATGCAACCTCTTGGTGGCAGTGGGCTGGCCATATCTCACGAAGAACCGAAACCGCTGGGGTAAAAGTGTTCTTGAGTGGAGACCGCGACTCGGCAAACGTAGTGTAGGACGCCCTCCAACCAGATGGGATGACGATCTGCGAAAGACTGCAGGCAGATGCTGGATGCGGCAAGCTGAATACAGGGCGCTATGGCGCTCATTAGGGGAGGGCTATGTCCAGCAGTGGACTAATGTAGCCTGATGATGATGATGATGCAATGATCGTAGTAACGATCGATGGTAGGTTGTTATTTGTAGGTTGCATACTACTTGAGAATTATCACCGTCACTGTATGACGAAAAGTTCGTCCAAATATCTATCTTTTTAGGGTTCCGTATTTTTAGTTTCACAACGTTTTCTATAAGTTTCAATTGAATTACGGTCGACTTCTTCAACTTCCATAAAACTCAGGAGATTTTTTGCTAGCCCTAATTTCATATCCCCATGTCAATGTCATGAAAGTGCCTAGTTCCGATTTCCGCCATGAGCCAAAATATCCTTGTCGAATGAATAATCAATTATAACACACAAGAAACTTTATTGACACACACAGTACAAACAATATTAATTAAACACACAGTACAAACAATATTAATTAAACACACAGTACAAAAAATATTAATTAAACACACAATGGAACGAGAATTTTCACAAAAAAGGAAATTTTTGATAAATTTTAAACTACGTGTAGTTATTGGTTTTAACAAGTTGATAAAGGTAAAAGACGTAAAACGATTCACAAGAAGTGGAGCAAAGATGAAGTAGACGCAGTAATGCGTCATCTGAAAAAAATCATAGTAATGAAAAAGAATCCTGGTAAAGCTAATTGTGAACAAGTACTGCGAAAGGAACCAGTACTTCATAATAGAACATGGATGCAAATAAATACTTACATTAACAACATTTATAAAAAAAAGCCATAAAAACATCAACAGTAAAAACCAATAACTACACGTAGTTTAAAATTTATCAAAAATCTCCTTTTTTGTGAAAATTCTCCTTCCATTGTGTGTTTAATTAATATTTTTTGTAATGTGTGTTTAATTAATATTTTTTTGTACTGTGTGTTTAAAATCAATATTTTTTGTACTGTGTGTTTAATTAATATTTTTTGTACTGTGTGTTTAATTAATATTGTTTGTACTGTGTGTTTAATTAATATTGTTTGTACTGTGTGTGTCAATAAAGTTTCTTGTGTGTTATAATTGATTATTCATTCGACAAGGATGTTTTGGCTCATGGCGGAAATCGGAACTAGGCACTTGCATGACATTGACATGGGGATATGAAATTAGGGCTAGCAAAAAATCTCCTGAGTTTTATGGAAGTTGAAGAAGTCGACCGTAATTCAATTGAAACTTATAGAAAACGTTGTGAAACTAAAAATACGGAACCCTAAAAAGATAGATATTTGGACGAACCTTTCGTCATACAGTGACGGTGATAATTCTCAAGTAGTATGCAACCTACAAAATAACAACCTACCTCTAGAATCAGGGCAACTCTTTGCCCTGATTCAAGAGGTTGCATCATCATCATCAGGCTACATTAGTCCACTGCTGGACATAGCCCTCCCCTAATGAGCGCCATAGCGCCCTGTATTCAGCTTGCCGCATCCAGCATCTGCCTGCAGTCTTTCGCAGATCGTCATCCCATCTGGTTGGAGGGCGTCCTACACTACGTTTACCGAGTCGCGGTCTCCACTCAAGAACACTTTTACCCCAGCGGTTTCGGTTCTTCGTGAGATATGGCCAGCCCACTGCCACCAAGAGGTTGCATACTACTGCTTATAATAGTAAAGAGTAGTCGAACCAATAAATGAAGCACATTTTATCGCATAAATAACTAATACATCGTCATTGGACCGTCAGTTGCGCTAGGAGCTTGTGGACGTGTGCACTAACGTGTATCAGACATTTCCGTTATGTATGGAGAACGAGCTAAGGTAAGTGAAGTAGGATTTATGTATCTTTTTTAAGACCAGTAATTGACCGGTAAATTTCTCAAAAACCTTTTTAAAAATTACTTATTTTCTTTGTGATAATTTTCTACTTCTGATAATTGTCTTAATTGCAGGAGCGGGGCGTTCGTGCCCCGGCCCCCGCGCCCTTCACTACTTCGAATACTGTAGTGTTTACGAAAAATTAATCTACGTTACTTAATATACAGTTTCGTTTTGTCGGATCAAATAAAGCTGTAATTTTGATAATATAAATGGATCTGATCAACATACGACTTTGGATTTGGTATATAAAACGGAGCCCACAAGTGTTTATGGGTTTCTGAATTTCGGCCGTTACGGAGTCGATTAAGTTCGAGATCTTAGCAATAAAAATGTTGAGTACATCAATTTCTCCATGAATACGTTTGGCAACGTCGCCCAAAAATTGCGCCGTTGCCACTCCGGGCAAGATCTATGCAACCGGAGTCGAGTAATATGGGGGAAAAGGTGGAGTCAGGAATGCACGGCAGTCGGGCTGGATCAACTTAGTGCCCAGGTTGGTATTTATATATATATATATTAAAATACACACATAAAATAATAATATAATATATAGAAAAAGGGATTCTTATGTCAAATAGTGCTCTTTTACCTTGGCCTTAAAAGAGTTGAGCGTTTGACTACTGCGGATAGCATGAGGAAGAGAATTCCACAACTTCACAGCGTTTATAGTGAAGGAATCACCATAACCGCTGGAATTGTGGGGCGGGGTTTTAAGGAGAAGAGACATGGTTGACCTGCAAGGCTCACCACGAGGAATAAGATAGCTGAAACGTTCACGAAGGTAAGAAGGGGATGAGGGATTATGTAGGATAGTGTAGAGAAAAGATAAAACATGCAGATCACGACGCCGTCGGATAGGGAGCCACTGTAAACGGGCTCTGAACTCAGACACATGGTCATATTTACGTAACCCGAAGATAAAACGGATACACAAGTTTTGTAATATGTATGTATTTACAAACAAAAAGTATATAAGTAGTATAAGTTTCCATAGTACAAGCTTTGCTTAGTTTGGGGCTAGATGATGCTGTGTGAAATGTCCAGCATTTTTTATTTATTTATTATTTACTAGCTGCGCTCCCGCGGTGTGTCCCGCGGTCTCTCGGGATTTTTTCATTTTTTCGGGATAAAAGGTAGCCTATGTCCTTCCCTGGGATACATCCTTTAGCTATGCCAAATTTCAGCTTAATCTTTTTAGCGGTTTGGGCGTGAAAGCGTAACAAACAGACAGACAGACAGACAGACAGATAGACAGACAGACAGAGTTACATTCACATTTATAATATTAAGTATAGATAGTATAGATTTAATCTTTTTGTCGATAATACCGACAAAACCGAAATGTATTTTTTCCGTCTTTTCTCTTCTGTCTATGGGCTGGGCTGTCTCTCCTTGATATCGTGATCAGTTTTTTAACCATAAGCCTGATCATTGATTGCCTGCAATACCGTTATACCATGATCAAGATTTCATTTGCCATTAATATGTCGGCTTTTGCTTTGTTTAGTAAAATTTGGAAGTTATTGTGAAAAGAAAACTCTGGTGAAAGAAAAAAAAAATATTTACATAATATTTACTATAAAGAGAGTTCAAACGATAGATGAAAACACATGAAAGTGTTTTAGTCAATAGCCTATTCTTTGTGACTCCAAGGGCTTTACACTTGACGGCACCCCAGCACCATTCCAAGAAGGTCTCCGTCAAACCTCGCCTTTTCCTCTCTCTAATCATAAATCAGTAGCGTTCAGGAGAGGGGGAGGTGTCAATTTATATTGGTAATGGTTATTAACGAGCAAGACTGTCGGTCTGCGTATAATGGACAAAGTTGGTTAAAGTTGAACCATCAATAACTGATGACACAATTGTGTGCGTTTTATAGTCGTTTGGTCATTGGGTGGCCAAGAAAAGACCAATTTTCAGTATTTTTTCTTAAAATGGTCAACTTAGATTTCAACAGGGACAGTCCAGCATTTAGACTGCTACGCAAAATTCAAATATTGTATTAGTTTTCACAGTTTTATGTGCGCTTTTGGCTGGTTTAATATTTAAATTTTTTGTATAGAAAATAACATTTAAACTTACAAATCACACTATACAAAATCAGACAAAATATATGGGTATAATGCCCAACGACTCCGCTAACCTGCCTAGTTAGCTAACCTAGTTAACTAGTTGGGAATAAAAAGTCCCAACGACCACACTAGCTTCCCCATCAGTGTCGTCGTTGGGTTTTATACTTTTCACAGTATTTTTTTTACTTTTTACCATAAATTCTGTTAACTGGTGTTTATTTCACAAAGGCAAGTGGCAACTTCCAATTCGATCCATTTGATTGACACGAGATCCCATAAGGTTTTTCTTTTATCATTCGACCTTCAGAACCCAAAAATCATTGTTAAGATAGCCCATTGTGTTTTTGAACGAAATATAAGTAAACAGCACAAAAAGTCTCGTCCCTCTTCACATCAGCGTTCTTTATCCCTAAATAATAAATGAGAGTAAAAAAGATTCGCACATAAAACAAATAGCAGGTTTCACGGCTCAATTGTTAGGGAAGTTTCCTTTTGTCAATGTGTCAGTCGGTAAGGGCTGACTAGACTATGCAGTACGGCAAGGGCAAAGAATATATAAAACTTTAAACCTCTTACTAATAAACTTGACATAAAGTTATGTCATGCATAAACTAAAGATTTGTATAGTTATTCATAGGTTAACTTAGTAAAACGAACGTTCTAAAATGTTCGCGACCGGCCGCACTGCGCGCTAGGTGTCTAGGTAGTCACTTAGCTAGTCACTAAGCTAGTCGCCAAGCGTGTATCCAAGTGAACCAACACGTTTGTTTACTTGCATCCTAGCTACTAGGATATGCATCCTAGCTAGTACTAGTAGCCAGTATGCAAGCCTATCTACACGCTAGACGACTAGCTTGACACCTAGGCGCTTAGCTAGGCACCTGGCTGTGCGGCCTAATACTACGTCTTAAATTGACAATCAATAATCAATGTATCCTAGCAACTTAATTTCTCTTTTGCGTACCGTTAGTGTACCACCGTAGGTGGCGCGCGTTTACGTTACATATTGTGTGTGTATGCGCGTTTGCATATACTGTCAAAAATGTCACTAACTGACTGTTTAAATTCACAAGTAGGTACACCACAGCATACATGGGTGTAACACGCCCCTGATTTTTACAGTGATAATCTAATAAGTAATGCATTGTTGCGAGAATATCTTTGAAATAATACAAACCTAAGCAGTTTATGTCTAAGTTTTTCAAATTTTGAATAATAACTAACAAAAAATTGTCTTAATCCTCCGCACCGCACTCTCAAAGCGGCAGTTTTCCGCACAGTGTAAATGAGTCGTAAAGGTAGAGACCCCAATATATCAACGCATACGGCGATCGGGGCCAAGATCCCTATATTCCGACGTTGTAAATAATAGAAAAGGAAGTTTGTTTCTTTAGGTGCGAATTTTGGAGGCCATTTATTGATGAAGGTGACGATAAATTATTGTAATTACTCTTTGGTTCATCTGCTGAATTGAAAATCATTGTTTTACATATAACTGAGCTTTAAGTATTTAGTAGGCATTTACATCTATTAGTCCTAGAAATATTAAACTTGCAGGGTACTATAATTTATATTTTTTTTATAGTGTTTAACCACACTAGGTATTTCATTGAGAAATGAAAAGTCTTATCAAAATTTTCGATTCCGACGATTGTAGGGTCCTTTTATGATGTCATTCTACCTCTAATGGGGTGACAAGGTTTAAAAACGTAGATATCACGTGAGCGAAGCTGCGGACGTGCCACTAGTTCGAAAAAACCTATATAATTTATATAAAAAAAATAACATCTATAAATTAGATGATATAAACAGCGTTAGAAGGCAACCTATGCCTACACTTAACGGACGCCTACGCTTTTTTTTTAATTAACCTATTTCGTCCCACTGCTGGGCAAAGGTCTCCCCCAAATCCCTCCAATCAACTCTTTCCTTCGAGATCTCCCACCATTCTCTTTCGAAGGCGTCAAGATCGTCCCGCCAACGCTTATAATTTATAGTATTCCATTTATAGCATTTTTCAGAAAATACGAGTACCAAACATAACATAACAACTATCAGTGGTTATATATAATTAATAGATTTCTCAATTTACTACACGAAACATTCGTTTACTCATCACGTAATACTCACAAAATCACTTTATTTATATCTCCCGGCAGATTACGCGCAATCAATACATCCTGAAACTAGTTAATGAAAAAACTTTAGTATGAAAGTGGGTAGCATTTACACAGAATGAAGGCGAAATAAGTTTTCGTTGCATAAATATATATTTTAAAATAAAAAAAAATTAATTAAAAATTGTTTATTTCAGACCTTACATTGATCCATAGGTATTATTTGTTAGTATTTTTACTCTTATAAACTAGATTAGTATTAGCTTAACCTAAAAAACAACAATAATCTCATCACAATCACAAAATTATTGAGACACTAAACAAGTGACTGGCTTCAGTATTGCCAGCCAGTGTCTCATGTAGGTCGAGCACAGATCTTCCGCAACAATGGTTAGAAGGCCATTGGAGGCTACATGCAACCGACGCACCGACGATTTTGTAAGACTACAAAAAGAGAAGGAGCTTATTATCATAGCCGAAAATCCGTCAATGAATGAATGAAAATTCTTTATTGTACACCATTAATAAAATTGAAACAAACAAAAGAAAAACCAGATAAAAATGTACAATGGGCGGCCTTATCGCCCAGAAGCGATCTCTTCCAGGCAACCTTTGGATGGAGAGGAACATAAGTGAAAAGAAGATTGGTCGGGTGCATAAATGATGACAGATTATTGAATTTTTAAAGCAATAAGACAGACTAATTAGTCAATTATTATTGTGGATTTTCTAAATTATTTCATAAAGAGGGTATGTAGTTTGTAGTCTCAAAATGGTCTCAGATAAATGTATTCCTGAACGGAAGGCGACGACGAGGCCGGCCGAGAAGGTGTTGGCGGGACGATCGATCTCGACGGGTTTGCGAAGGAGTGGTGGGAGATCGCTAAAGATAGAGGCCAGTGGAAAATTTTGGGTGAGACCTTTACCCAGCAGTGGGACACAATAGGTTAACTAAAAAAATATTCCTGAGGGATTAATCAACATAGTTGAATTTAAATCTGTTTTCTTTTTAATTATTGTATAAACTATGCAATATAATTTTAAAGCGCCATTCTTGGTGTACTTATCTAATATTGTTCCGTAAAGATCGTTGCTTAGTGACGTTCTTCAAGAGTAATAAGTTTCTTCAAGTTTTCTGTGTAAACGAATCCATTCTTAGAAGTTATATAAATCATTTATCAGAAGAACAACCTAGTAATATTTTATTCATTTCTGTATTCTTGGTACTGAACAGTTTCTGTGTATTTAGCAACACCGTCCGTAGCATTTAAAGATACTAAAGGTAATTCTTTAAATAAATATAAATAAATAAATAATGCTGGACTTTCCACACAGCATCATCTAGCCCCAAAGTAAGCAGAGCTTGTGTTATGGGTACTAGATAACTGATATACTACTTATATACTTTTTGTTTGTAAATACATACATATTATACATAGAAACACCCAGACCCGAGACAAATATTTGTAGATCATACAAACATTGGTCCCGCCGCGGGGATCGAACCCGTAACCTTTTGTGTCGCAGGCGGGCCTTCGCCCACTGCGCTACAGAGGTCGTCAAAGCATTTCAAGGAAAATTTCAGCGTCACATTAGTACGGTCAGGAAAAAAAGAATGGGTATTGGTTTCTTGATTCAAAATATGCCACGAAAATGTATAAAAACATTTGTCGTACTAACAAAAACTAATTAAAATAATGTTGAAGCAGATTCAGTGAATTAATGAAACTCACTTAGAACGAACATCTCAAACTTATATGAAACTTCTTGTGTGTTATCATTTTTCGCTGACTAAGCACTTCTGTCAAGCAAGTTCCCGTAGTTTATTGCAATGAGACGGTCCAAATATGTCGTACTTTCAGCCCATATTGACATTATTAGGGTAAAAAGGTCTACCCCTTCGCTTTGCCATAACTTTGTTCACATATACGGCTACTTTTCTCGCTTTTTAAGGATGCAATTTAAGAGTTTTCGTTGGATACGAGTAAACGCTTTTGATATTGATTCATAAACTAGTCGACTCTGTTTGCGTGGCGCTTTTTTAAGCGAGAATAAAGTTATTCGAGTTTTACGAACTATTTTTTTTTAATACTTAAGTACTAATAAGAAAATATCTTTAAAAAAAGTCTGAAATAGGTGAAATTATCGGTGAAGGATAATCTTTTAATCCAATTTCCGGGATAAAAATACACGATAAATCAAAAGTCTATCCCACTGGGCCAGAAGGGTACAGCAACAATATTTAAATTAAACTTCATTCGGTACTGAAAACCGTATGAGTGTGTGACGTCATAACTCATTCTATCTCCGACCGTGGAGTGTGTCGTGTTAACAACTTTTGATTATGCTTTTAATTGCCTCAATGTTGTGACGTTGTTTGGATGACTATGTTTGGTTTTGAAGCATGGCACGTTATTTCAGGCTCAATAGTCAGTTTGCTAGTAAGTGAGAATTTGTTTAGTGAAGGGTTGAATTCGATGATATAATTTTATTCTAAACTAGTTTCACTAGTTTATTCAAACCAGAATGATATTTTCGAACTAGTGTCAGTGCGGTATAATAATATAAGTGCGTCTTAAAGAGGCTTCACGCAAAACGTGTTAAACAAATTACTAGTGCTCGATCGGATTCGAACTTATGATCTTGGAGTTGGAAATATTTAACTTAGACTACTATTAAGTGCTTTTAAATAATTTTGCAAGAAAGTTCTCAAACTCATTATATTAAGCCGAGAGGAAGTAAACTGTAAAGCGACACTAATCAGCTTTTTAAGTAAGAACCCGAAAATGATAAAATACTTTTATAGTTAAATTATTTAATCGATAATATTATACTTACTAAGATACCCTCAATAAATCAGATACACAATACCAAAAAGTTAAAACAATGACTCCAAAGGTAGGTAGTTGAATTTATGAGCCAAGTTGTTATTTGTAAATTGTTTCCAATTTAGCGTGCGAAATTTACCCCAACTTTGAAATCTGAACCGAACACAGATTAATGCACAGAGTTCACTTTGAGGCCTACACTGGGTTTTTGTGGACAAGTAATGGGCTTTCGCGATTTCTTTTAGTGTCTATTTAGAATTTCTATTGAATTGATGGTCAGAAAATGTAGTTGTGGTAGGTGAATTTTTATTGCATTGGTAGTCAGAAATTGTAGGTCTGATAGGTGAATTTATATTGCATTGATGTAGACAAAAATCATTTTGATCAAAGGTAAGATTTAGGTTTGTACTTAGTAGTTTTCCACTAATTACAAACTTAAATCTTACCTTTACCTATCTATTATACTAAGGCGCTGGTAATACTCCTAATTATTTTGGTAAGTAAATGCCTTTTTATCACAAATTGGTGAGTGTCACACTTTTATTCATTCTACACATAGATTGGTTCACAATAAAACTCCTATTTTTGCTTCTATAACTTGCACCAAACCCGAGTAAAACTTATATGTATGGTACTACAATGTATATGTAGCGTAAACCGCGATAGTTACTCAGTAACTTAAGTCTTCACTAGATAATCACCCATCATGGAATCATTTATACAGCGTGAGGCAAACGCTTCGAAAATTATCTTAACCTAATAGTGTAGTATCTATATTGTTGACCTCATTAGAAGACAAGACTAAATATTATATAACCAGAGCGTGTGGTTATTAGCCTTGGCTATATGTAGTCTGTTGAATTAATATACCGAAAATAGCATTAGCAGATCATTCTGTCCTACGATGGGAATCCAACCTGCAATCTTCAGCAGACAGGTCTTCACCTAATGCGTGACAGAGATACTCATAAAAAAATTTCATAAACCTTAAACATGGTTATATTTTCTTGGATAACAAACTGGTATCATACAAGAAAAATCTAGCTCTTTGAAAGCCCTTTCAAATGGCATATGTGTCAACCCTGCGGGCACTAGTTTCAGAACCTTGGTCGGAGCTTACTACATAATGTGCCTCTCCTTTCGTATGCAGTACCTAAGTATATTTAAAATAACTAATAGTGAGGATACTTTACAACCTCGCAAGAGAAAATATACCAACTCGTACAAACTATCAAGAAATACGTAATCGAAGTTCCCTGAGGAACTCCTAACAATTGCAATTCAACTGCCCAAATGAAAAAAAAAAACCTAAAAGCTGATTTATACAGCGTCAGACAAGACGCTGTAGTGACTGGGACATTTTTTGAGATGAAATAGGCTTGCCCAGCACCTAAACCATCCTCTCAGCTTAATCAGCCTGGCCCACAGGAAAGACGACGTCAATACGTGTGGAGCTGACTCTAAGCTGCGGGTTTCCTCACGATGTTTTCCTTCACCGTTAACTGCCCAAATAAATATGCGCATTAATAGGCATGAAAATTGCGTGTTTGTCAAATGTATTTGGGCGTAATATCTCTGACTACCCCCTAATACACCTTCAAAATGGTCTTGGGAGTGCTTGTTTTTCTGTTTTTACTGATTTTTCAAAAACCCACAAAAAATAACCTAACAAGTATAAAACTCAGGTTCTGTTTTGGAATAATTTGTAGTAAGTATTTTCATTCATTCAACCCGTAACGATAAAGAGACGCGTCATCGAAGTTCCAAGACACGGAACTCCCAAAATATGCAAATCAACCTCCAGTGGAGTCGTGCCGATTTCTTCCCTAATCATTACGTACCATTACTGTAATCGCCTTCGGGTATGACGCAGATTATCATCTTACGGGCCGTTGGCTCCATTACAGCTTAAATAAGCGGAGTTATGCCTCCCGTTTTAATATTTCCGGATGAGAGCTTTTATGGACTCGTGTGGATTTGGTGTGCGAATTTTTGCTGAGGTAATGTGATTTTTTTAGAAGTGATTTTGGGATGGTGCTAAGGGTTTTTTCTGTTTTTAAGCAGTATTAAAAGCCTCTTTTGAAGCGTGGCTAAATTTTTTTCACAGAACAAGAAGAAGTCAGGAAAACATCAAGTCACATTAGACACCAAACCTACACAAATTGAGGTACTAACTTAAATCAACTCCACACCTAATGAAATCAACTCCTGGCATTGAACCGCGCAACAATCAATTAAAACAACGTACAAGTAAAACAAAGACGTGATCTCGACAAAGACAAATTAAAGTTGGTGGAAGACGTTAGACTCTAATGGAGTTAGAGCGGGCTTGGGGTATTGGCGTAAGACCGGATTGAACAACTTACAGCAAAAAGTTATATAACATATAAGAATGTGGATGAGTATAAGCTATAGAAATAGACAAAAAAGTAGTAAATTGTTATTTGATAAGAGTTATTGAAAGAGAATATGAGAAGAATACAGGATGTGTGTGACCACAAATAGCAAAAAGTTAGAAGGGAAGAAGATATGGAGAAGTGCATCTATATAACTCTAGATTCTTCCTACAGTGTCATAAAAGTATAGAAAAAAGTTATCGTCACCAACTGTTACCTAACACCAGTTGACGTACAACTGTTACAGTTGACACTCACAGTACCATTGTGAGCATGTACTTGTAAGTACCGACAGTCATACACAGATGTAAAACTAGGCGGATTTTTTTTCTTAGTAGTTATGCATGTAGAACTAAGTGTATGACTAGATGGAATAAGGGACCAATATTATAAGAAGTGTTTCTGTCCAAGACATCTCCAAAAGATTTGCAATTCCGGCAGATCTGATATAATAACTACCGCGCCTTGGGGATTTTTGAATTGTTAAAACGTCAACCGAGCCTTGGGGATGATAATCAAAATAATGTCTTCTTTACTCTAGATTCCGTGAATCTTATTTTGAATCAACCAACAAAAAAAAATAAACTTAGGCCTTCACATTGTATATTAGTCATTGTTTGAGATGGAATAGGCTTGCTCAGCACCTAAATCATCATCTCAGCTTAATCAACCTGGCTCACAGGAAAGACGACGTCGATACGTGTGGAGCTGACTAAGCTGCGGGTTTCCTCACGATGTTTTCTTTCACCGTTATGAGCTCGTGTTAAAGCGCATATCAAAGAAACGAAAAATCCATTGATGCACGGCCAGGATTCGAACCTATAGATTGAAAGTCGAGGCACAACCCTATTCGACCAATACGACTCAACATTATTTTTAACAAAATAAACTGTTGCATATAAACTTTAAGCCGGATAACTTAATTTGCATTTAACGTTCACAGCTCTAAATGGGAGTGGCCACTTAAATTGAGTTTGCTAGTTTAAGTGTCCGAAGAATAGAAATAGGAAGTGACAATTCTTCCATGTAATTAGGTCAAGAACGTTTACAGAACGTTTCTTGTAATTAGTGTTTTGTAAGAGATAGCATAATAAATGAGTTTCATAAAGAACATTATAGAAGGGAAAGTGGAAGGAAGAAGAGGAATCGGAAGACCGAGGATAAGCAACATGAGCCAAGTGAATGAGAGGGTAGCTGTCATGTCGTTTAAAGAGGTCAAAGAAGCAGCCCTGGAAAGAGATACATGGAGAGAGATTTATCACTTATGCCGACAAGGAGTAAATCCTTAAATAAGAAGAAGAAGAAGAGAATGTTTCAAGTAACCTCGTTCGTCAGAGACGATAACAGACACGATATGGATGATTGATTGTATTCATAAGGGAGCTAATTATTTATTTCAGTCTACGGCAGGCTCCGATCATTGATCGAAGACTGCAGGGCAAGAGCCCCAAAAAGAGGGTGTGTTTTGAAATGTTTACATTGCCCAACAATTTTTCGTTCACGTAGGTTTTATAAATTTTGTTTTTTAAAACAAAATTATATTAAGTAGGATTTCCTAGTATTTTCACGTTTTTAATTTTATGAATTCGAGAAGCACACGCAATTTAATACAATTCTGATAAATTATGGACCCGGACCGCAAGCAGGATTTGTAAAATTCCCAAATTTACGACGTAATAATGGGAAAATACGCATGTGGATGGGAACGCTTTGTTTTTGGGCATATTTCCGTGACGAGCAGCAGTTGACTGACAATGAGTACCTATAAAATTGCTTTGTAAAACAGTTTTTTTAATTTTAATAAATATAATTCGAATTAGGTACTTTTTTACGCAAAATAGATTGAGGACCATCTTCGTTGGATGATATTTATGTTGTGTCAACCTTATGTCTAAACTTAACGGGACGCTGTTATGCCTAGAACATATCATTAAGGTCTTAGGAATGGTAACGACTTTTTGTCACTGTACAGTATTCACTAAAGCTTCATTCAAAACGATTGAAATTCAAGATCCATTTGTATGCAAGCTATAGGATCTCATAAGATTTTGTTTTATAGCGCACATATCACCCAGTAAGTAATTCAATTCTTAAACCTGAGTCCTATTTGAACAGAATGTGTGTCTGTATCGTAAAATCTGAGCCTACTAAAACTCTGGAAATTTGGCTTTTAAAACAGTAAAGTGACTTATAAAGCTTGAATTTTGGCTAAATTTGCTTAAAGGAGGAATATACAAAATAATTTTGCAACTTGGTTTATTTTATATGGACCTCTAGCTGCACCCCACGACGTTACTTTGTATTCCTTAGGGATTCTTCACTTTTCTAGGAACAAGTAGCCTATTCTTAATCAACTTCATTAAAATTTCATCCATATCCGTTCAGCATTATAAACTCTAGCTAGACCCTCTTTTTTTAAGTACTTCTACTGTTTACTGTAATATATTCTTTGCAAATAGGTAAGCCTGAAAAAATGCGTCCTTTCCGTATCAGTGAGAACGAATTGTCGATAAAGCTGGTTTTACGATTCTAGAATGGCCCTTACTAAAAGTACATTCTGGCAAAGTTGTTTGTGCCGCGGTAGGAAAACATATTTCGTACACTGATTATTTTTCGCTTTGGTTGTATTATAATAGGAAACTAGATTATTATCATACTACCAGGAAATGCTTATATGATTTTTAAAACATATATAGCAACCTTTAAAAACCATTCAGCTTTAGTGCGTAAACATTTTTGTGTCAGCCAAAAATATCCCATTATTTTGATAAAAAAACAAGATGAGCTGGTTGGTTAAAGGGAATTTGCAGATTAAAATAACCCCGTATTCATTTCCATTTGAATCATTATATTTATCCCTTACCAATTCAATTTCATCACCATTGAAATCTAGGTCAAGAGCTTTCAATAAATTTATCATTGTAATAGCTCTTTTATACTTGAGAATCAGGTTGACCTTACTAAAATGAAACATAGTATATTATATTATATTCATCATAGTATATTCCTTTACAAATATTATAGGCTGTCCACCTGAATAGGAGCACTTTTCCGCCAAAAATGACTTCTTTTGTCGGCGGCAACAATACATGATTTATTACTGAACGCCGTCGTGCAGTCTCGACCTCAAACTTGTATTCAAACAGGCGTGAAAGTAGTGCGGAGCTTCTTTGTACTGAAACCTATTTTGAAACTGACTTTTAGTACGTAAGGTACCATACGTTGAACACTATTCTTGTTGTTGTCCTGTTCGGAAACTAGCAGCTAAACTTCAATACTGGGGGGTTATTCGCGTTCGTTTTTTCGTTCGTTTGATTGATATTCGGATGCTTCTTACTACAAGCTACATTGAATCCGGCCCCTGAAGACAATTCTTAGAAATAGTGTTCCATTTTATTAAGATTTTGCATCTAAGTCCTTTGCCTACTACGAGATGATAAAGAACTTTGCCTGTATATTTTGTATCATATGGATGATTGGTCCAAGTTATTCACAATGTTTTCTTTTACATTAAGAGCTCGTGTATTCTTATGATTCATTTTTCAAACAAAACACATAATCCTTTGATGCACGATCGTGATTGGAACCAACACGCTTTGGCCCTAGATCAATACGGCCTTATGTCAATGCTAATACTCGTAATAATATAAGTATCAGCAAAGCTACTTTCTTCACAACTCAGAGTCACTACGAATACAAAGGTGTGCCATTGGGAACGATTCTCGACCCTGCATTATTTCAAACGATATTGTTCAAAGATTGAGCAACATCTATTACTGTTATTACGATAAAACAGGACAAAGTGGACATTGTCGTTCAGGGCAAAAGGAATTTGTCACTTCGAACAGTTTCCAAGACCTTAATCAAAGCCTCAAAATGATATAAAGCTGCGCTTGGGACACATTCCAATTGCGATGTTCAATCACCTTACAAAATATTAGTCTTCTAACGACGACCTCTGTAGCGCAGTGGGCGAAGGCCCGCCCGCGACGCAAAAGGTTGCGGGTTCGATCCCCGTTCGATCGAACCGTTTCAAACGGTTACCGATTGAAACGATAACCCATTGGATTTTAAGCTAAATAATAACGAGGAAATTAAAAACAACCCGTCTTCGTGAGATAGATCAATGGTTTCCTGGAAGATATCGCTTTCAGCGATAAGGCCGCTAGTTGTCTACCTATAAGTTAAGTGTATTTTCTTGTATGTATTTTACATGTGGTATGCAAAAAAGAATTATCTATCTATCAACTATTATAGAAGCATTCATTCGAAAAAAACTAAGCATTTTATGTTGGAAGATTTGAAGACATTGAAACCGGTATTGGCATTTAAAGCTGAGCATTTCCATGCTTCGAAAGGCATGCTAAACTGTCGGTACCGGCTATAACAGTTATGTAACCTTGACGAAAGCTAATGGCTGAAAATTCAGGCATCTCAGTAGGGCAATCATACTGGCTCAGGCGTTTTGGAAAAATCACAGAGATGTTATGCCGATGAGCTGGTAATAAAATAAAGATTTCTAGAAAAGCATCATTAAAAAATACTACCACGCGTGTTGATGCTCCGGCGTGCATAGCAAGCAATTTTTAGGATGCATTATAATTTTAGTATTTTTACTAGCATTCTCACAAAGGCGGGTTGGTCTTTATTGTGTGTGTAGATGCACATGCACGTAGTTTTTGTGTGCGTTAGCTTGGGAACGCTGCATGGACTAATCAGCGCTTAGTATTCGTTAAGCACACAGAAACAAATCTACACACACAGTGAAGACCAATCTCCGTGAAATAGAGCAACTTTAACTAAAGAGACGACCTCTGTGGCGCAGTGGGCGAAGGTCCGCCTGCGACGCAGAAGGTTGCGGTTTCGATCCCCGCCGCGGGACAAATGTTTGTATGACCTACAGAAATTTGTCTCGGGGATCTATGTATAATATGTATGTATTTACAAACAAAAAGTATATAAGTAGTATATCAATTATCTGGTTCCCATAGTATAAGCTGTGCTTAGTTTGGGGCTAGATGATGCTGTGTGAAATGTCCAGCATTATTTATTTATTTATTTAACTAAAACTTTTTATTTTTACTTTTTTATTACTGATAAAAATCAGCACTAAAAGAGTATAAGTTTTGAAGTGTCCAAAAGAGCGAACTAACCTTATTTGCCGTGAAGTGAAACTAGCGACTAACTTATTCTGTACTCAAGGACGCGAATTAATGCAAATAGCCGAAAGGTTTAAAGGATTACTCAGGGCTTATGTCCAAGAACGGACCGTGATAAACTTATAATATGGCCATTGGGCAGCCGCTGGAGAATATTCACAGATTATGGTTGCGTTTTATCGTGAATGGGTCACGAAACTGCTTATAGGTTATGAGGTTAAGTTACCTTTGTGTGACCTTGTTGTGTAATAAAGTATAACCTATTATGATGAAGGCAATTGTATTTTGGATGAAGGTAATAAATGTCATCTCTGACTTGTGGACCTCTGGAAATAAGCCTTTTATTTTAACCAAGTGACAGTCTAGTCAGAAGGGTTATTTTATTAAGTATCACATATATATTTTTTTAATATACTGAGTTTAAAAACTACTCAGTGTAATAAGAATCTTATAGAATCAATTACTCGAGGTGGTCCCACTTTTTTTTCTAAATGGGTTAATACTTTTCACTTAATATACAACCTCATCTCTTTCTATGTATACCTGGTACTCATTGAACTCGGTTTTCCTTAAGTTTAAAACGAATATTTTATTATATTTATTATTAATCTGCAAGGGGTTCAAATAATAAAATATAGGATCTTTCATTTTAAACTAGCTTAATTCAGGAATTGGGTTCAACAAATATATTAAAAAATATTTATATTATGTTTTTTTTGTTTTGTTATGAAAATCCCGAGAAAATCGATAAAGACTATCCTTTCAATTGATTGTTACTTCTTGTATAACTTATCCATTCGTGATGTAGCTGCGCTGCGATTGGTGGAACGTCTGTTCTCCTTGAAAATCATTATGCAACATTTCAAAAAAATCAATAAATGACACATTTTTAAGTAAAAACTTAAATCGGCTTAGGAATTAAATTGATACGGTCAAACGTCTATTTACAAGCCAAAAATGAAGCCTTGTCAGTTTGTGTAGTTTAAAATGAAAGACCCTGTATTTATATGGTACATATCCTTAACCTTACATAGAAAACCCTATTAAAGTGTCAACTCAAATAGCATTGACCCTTTATCCAGTTTGTTGGTAACACGACCTAAACGGCAGCTGACGCTTAGAAAACCAAATCTAATTTATTGGTAAACTTTGTACCTATTTCAGGCGCTAAATTCAAGTACCTTTGATTATTAATTTATCGGCTGTGAAAACCCTTTGGTAAATGAGAAGTTATGTATTAAGGTCACCTGAGATGCCAGTTTGTAGCGATTGCAAGAACACAGTGCTTTGTGTTCAGCTGAAATGTTTTTTTAGATTTCACGTTTTTTCCCCTCTCAACAATTTTTTTTCTGTCTCCTCATCTTTGAGTAAGTCACCAAATGATCCGAAAGTAGGTCAGATTTTGGTAATGATTTTTTATATGTAGCTAAATATAAAATAATAATATTATATTTATTTGTTTTCGCTCATAAACAAAACAAAATTTACATTAAAATAAATAAACAAAAGATAATTAAGTAAAAAAAACATTAAAAATTCAAAAAGGTTGTAGATATCAAAACCTAATTTGTAAAATTTTTTACATTAAACATAAAACCTATGCTGTTTGCTGTTTTAGTGTTGTTCTAAGGTCAATAAACTTATTAAAGCCTGGTAACTTAAATAATGTCGCCAGTCATGTTTAAAGTAGGTGTCCAAACTGACGTATTTCAGCTGTGGTTGCCCCAAACTCTCAAAGGAAATAACTAACATGTAAATTTATTCAAACCTAATTAATGTTCGGTTGGGTAAACCTTCGGACTGACAGGGTTTGATAATTAAATGGATAATTTTCTTGACGCGGCGAGCAAATATGAAATTCTGAATTTGAAATAAGTGTGGTAGCTTTTTGGCTGTTCAATTGCAGCTGGCAACTTTTGGATTTGCCGCCCACTTAATTACAAGATTCATTGAATTTTAACATGAGCTGAAGCATATAGATGAATTATTAGATCAACGGCTAGTTTCTATGTCCTCTATCTTAGATTTCACTTAGATAGATAGTTTACACAAGAACATAATACATAAAAATAAATGCATGGGCTAAAAGCGATTTCTTCCTGGCAACCATTTGTATGGACAGCATAGTCGAATACAGAAATACAGCAGTGTACAAAAGTTAATCTCAGAAGAGATCAGTAACAAACAACTTCACTTAGCATGATCTTCGGTCCCTCTCTATAAGGATCATTTCGTAAAGATTAGTGAAGAAATTATCGTGAGGAAATCAGTTAGCGATGTGCTTCCAACCTTCGACGTTTGGAATGCTATTAAAAAGCTGCTAAGAGTAACTATGTTCCAAAGATTTAAGCGTGTCTCTGACTTCGTCTTGGATATTTTCAAAAGGTCTTGAAATTTATCAGATAAATGTCCACTGCACCTTGGGAATACAGTCATGTTTCTGTTTCGTTTAGTTTTTCAATGAACTTCAATTTCTGGTACCAACAACACAGGAATCACAATCACGTCCCTGAAATAGACTGTTGTTCATATTGCAAGACACTGAAATATTTTTTCGCTCATAAAATCCTTTCACGCGATTTCTGAGAGTAACAGCTAGTTCAACAGCTAGTACAAGAGTGTGGGAAGCAACATATGTTTGTGACGCGATTTAGTAGGTAAGTGGGACGTGGGGTAAGGATGTTGTGATACAATATTTACTCTGCAATATCATCACTATGGAAAGCTTGTGACTTCATTCACGAGGATTTATTTACAAGTCTTTTCGGAATTGAGATGCTTGAATTTTAGGAGTCTAGTTTGTGGCACTATCGACAGACGAATTTATCATGACGAACATCAAATTAAACAGAGAGCTTGCAGTAAATACTTTTGAATCAAAGTATGTATAAGTTATTGAGTAATTAGCTATAATAGGTAGGTATTCGTTTGGTAAAAGGAATCCAACAAATACTATACTGGGAAACCCAATGGGAGCTTTTTTTAACAGAAATATAACTGGTTTTCGTAGAAGATTTAAAGATAGTCGTAGAACCGCATGTCATATTTTTAATTTTGCCACCACTATAATTACACAATCGTTTAGCAGTTCACTCATTTACTTTTTCGTTTACTCATCCATTCTACATAGTTTCGACAATTCACCATAGTGTTGTCAATTAACACCGTCACACTTGTTGACTGTGTACACCTCATCTTTGTCTATTTTCAATGCAATTATTCAATTGAATATTAAACCAATTCGTAAGCTAAAGCACTAAGCTTGTAACAAAATAAAACCCCAATGACTTGGTCAACAACACGATAAACTGAAACTCAAAGCCCGCTTGAAAAATTGACCGCGAAACGGTTCTCGTAAGTCGGAATAAAGGCGAACACTCGCTTTATTAGCTGGAGAACAAATTTATGACTGCACCAATTTCCGTCTGTGGTTATGTTTGCTTTAGAGTTTTAATTTTTTTAGCATTGAGTCAAAAATTCTGGAAAAAGACATTGTTCAATCAAAATGAAAAGGTATATCTACGAAAACAATCTCAGAAGACAATCTAGAAGATAAATTTTAAAAACATTGAAGATCAGCTCAAAGCAGACCTCACATATTAGTATAAAAAGGACATAAACCACGTTTCATACATTTTGGTCCAAAATCCAAAAGTGCCGGCCAATAAAACAATAATGCAGTATTCTGATAGAGCATTCGGCCTTACCATTTGTTAATGTGGCACCAAAGCTGTAGCACCACTGTACTTCGTAGTATTTGAGTTCTAAAAGTCCGTCTTTTTATAAATTTTTGAAAATATTATGGTTAATATCATATTAAAATTCATTTGATCGAAAAATTTATGAAATGTCAGATAAAAAAAAACACTAAAGCTTATAGCACCAGCTTTGGTGCCATATTAACAAATGCTAAGGCCGACGTGTTCTATCAGAATACAGCACTTTTTTGTTGGCCGGCACTTTTGGATTTTGGACCAAAATGGATGGTGTCCATAAGAATAGAAGCAGATGATAATAGAGGCCATGAAAGTAAATATTTAGATGAGAACAGCAAAGGGCTGATGAGTGGCATTTGAGAGTGTTCCTAAGCTTCAATAAAAAGGGTTTAGATGAAGCAGGGGCTTTCTATGCTTTAAACACGTGTCCATATGGATCATAATATACTCATTACTCGCCTTATTATTAGGGTAAGACTGAAATGATGACCTATTTACATTTATATCGGTCCCCTAAAAGGCACGCTAGAAAAAGTTACACTAATAAGCAAAGAAAACTTCTCAGACTGACACTCCAATTTGCTTATCCATAGCCGAAGTTTCTAGAATGTTCTAACCGTTTTTCCACGAATACCAACGCTTCAATTAACATAAAAGGGTAATACGATTGACGTCATTTTATCAGTTAAGTGTTATATCAGTGTTGTCCTTGACTTTGGTTTCAGCCTTGACTTTCAAGAGCAAATAAACGCATGTGTTATAAAAATATACTACACTGAAACTTGAGCCATGGTCACGAAAGAACTACATACATATCCGTAGTTTATGTATGTTCGTATGAGATAAAGGCAACTCTGGTGACGTAATAAGAAGTTGCTTATGATGATGCTGATTTTCCTTTGTGGTTAAAATGCCATTTACACCATACCATTCTGGAATACCATCGTTTGCTCTTGCTTTCTCAAACTCATTGAAGCAATAGCTAATATTCTGTGGCAAGAGGTAAGAATAGTATTCCTTTTGCCACAGAATATTTTACCTATTAGTCATTATAAAAACTACTTATTTGTTTCTGTGATTTAATCCAGTGTTAAACCAGCGGCACAACTTTTATAGGAAACCAAATACGATCCACTGAGTGCAATCCCCAAAGTTTTTTACTACTTAATCGTCGGAGGGTAGATTTTTATTGCAAAACCGTAAAATACAAGAAGTTGGCAATCCGACTGATTTAATTTGAGGGTTTGTAGATAAAGAATTGCTCCATTTTCGGTCGAGTTTATTGGTACAATATTTGGCGGTAATAGATTTTGTTGTGACAAAAACAACTCTTGATTCTTTTATAAGAATTAAATTACATTTTTATTATTATTTTGCTATTGTAAAAGCTGTGCCTTTCTGAGAACTAAGGTCATTATCTACAATAGATAGGGAAAGGAGAGAAGGAGTGGGAAGCACCTTAGCACACTTTATGGAGTTGGTATGTTTAAGTTTTAAAACATCAATGTTTTCTTAATTTCGGAAAATTATTATGCAAAACACAACACTAGGTGCTAAATTTTTATGAGAAGGATTAGGTGAATGTAGATGTCTGTGTTAAAGGAGTAAGTCTGATATAGCGAGAGACTGAGGAATATTAGAGAAAGGACACATTAGTGCCGACTCTATGCAGGAAGATAATGGTCATGACACGATACAAAATCCAAATAAGTAATTCTTATTCTTATTCTTATTCTTATTCAAATAAAAATCTATTAGATAACGCTTTTCTTAGGTATATACTATACTACTAATCTCATCTCACTCGGTGCATTTACACAATGCGATTTTTCGTACGATTTGCTAAAACCCGCCCATTGAGCGTGCTGACAAGCGTTGCGCTATGACAATCGCATACCTACGATGAGCGTTTACACGTGAAAAGTTGCCGTGCGATATCGTAAGGGTTGAAATCGCATCGTGTAAATGCACCTTCACTCTAATCAAAGAAAAAACATACATGACAGAATCTAGCGGAAAATATTATAAATTTTCATGTAGATCCCCTTTCGGGCAATACTAGGTCAAGGTCAACCAGCTCGATGGGTGACCGTTTAATTAGCGACCCTCTTCTAGCTGCGTGAAAATGTCAGATGAAAGTGTTCGGGTGAGGAAGTAATTCGCTGGTGTTTGATTGCTAATTCAATTACATTTAGCAAAATTTCAGCTGAATATAGAAACAGGCATTTTACAGTGTTTTTGTAATAAAACACAGAAGGTAGAGAGAATAGACATTCCATCAGAACTACAGGTAAAACTTTGAAGCAGTCTTGAATTACGTTTTAAAACTAAGGTACTAATTGGATATTTACATACATACTTCAATGTTCGACTCCGGTCGAAAATTTCAAGTGAGTATGAGATGTTTTGAGTTAAACGGAGAATGTAACATCATCATCCGTAGCCTGACTTCACCCACTGCTGGGTAAAGGCTTCTTTTTGCTCTTGCCACATTTTCCGGCTCTGTGCCAATCTCATCCATTGTCTACCCGCAACGCTTACAATATCAATTGAGTAATAAGTAAGGTATCAATCAAGAAACAATAATTTTTAAAATCGCTCTACATTAGCAGCCTTCACACGCACAATCTATAGCGAGTGATACAGCCAATCACGCGCGAAAGCGCGTAGCTTCAGGCTTCAAAAAAAATATCACTCGCTATTGCGCGTTCAGACTTTCCCGCACGATTGCGTTTTGACAAGAACTAACGATTAATCGCGCGCGAAAGAACGCGCAGCATCAAAATTATCACTCGCGATTGCGTGTACAGGCTTTCCCGTGCGCAATCCTGTACGCTCATATTGGTGAACCTTTGATCAACAAGATGGTGTAAAAGAGCTGTAAGTGGTAAATTCAGTACATAGGTATTTGTTTAAATCATTTTTTTTTACTGTTTGTTCAAGTTTATGTCTGTTTTGTACCGCGTGATTAAATCACGATGTTTTTAAAGTTACTATTTTGAGGAATGTAAGAAGTATGCTGTTTTGTAATAGTACCTATAATCATATCATTAGGTACCACATACGATTATGGATTTTCCTTAGTAAATAAGTTTATATATTGAACAAAATTGTAATATTACCAAGAAATATACTATTTGATTTGATTTGAGTATAAAAATACACTTATATTATATGTAGGTACATAGGAGAGTATTATTGTAATCGACATAAGTATAATACAGGATTATCGGCAGTGATGGCTTAACACAAGCCGATTGTTTCGGTTGGTTACTAGTGATGTATTTTTAATCATCGACGCTAAGATACGGTAAATGGTTACCTAAAGGAAAACTTATTTGAGTTGGTTGAAAAAATTCATTAGTTTGCTGTATGATTAAAAAGGAAAGGATGAATCAATGAGTTTCGATACTCATTACGGAATCAAGAATGTACCTACTTATCTTATACCTTAGAGTTAATAGGCAATTCATTCAAAAACCAAGTTTTAAGACAAGTTTTTTTTTTTTAATTGTGGCTTGAAATCCACGCATTCTTTATTGATCAACTTCTCCAAATACGGCTCCGGAAAAATGTCTCATCTCTAGCTTACACCGGCGTAACTGTTTGCCTTTCGCTGACTACTGTTCCGCGTCGTGGTTTTAATATACTTTGAGCTTAGACTTGTATGAAGGTTTAAAGGAAGTAATTTTTGAGTTGGCTATTTCATGATAATTCCAACATTTTAGTCTTTATTTTCTAAAGAATACTACGTTTAGGTTAATTTCGTTTGGGCGTTACAATAACAGGCATTATTTATCTTGCTCAGTTATAACGAATTGTTGACCACTGGAATGTTATATGCTATGTGTGTGTAAATAAATAAATATGTACCGGCACACAGGAATCATATTTTAATTTTAAAATGTTTCATCACATTTACCTACTGATTATAATAACGGGAATATGAGGAAGGCTGAAGAAGAAGAGGCTGGTTTGTGTGAGAGATGATATAAATGTAAAAGGAGTGGATGCACAGTTAACGAGTGATAGGAGTGAGTGGAAGAAGAAGACATGTTGTGCCGACCCCACTTAGCGTGGGATAAGGTCAGGGAGATGATGATGATGATGAAGGTTGAGACGGCTGAATAGATTAGGAAGAAATTCTATATTTCTAGGCTCTCTACTATATTGTTAAACTGTTTTTTTTTTAGGATAAGTACATTTGTTAAACGTAAAATAAAATTGACTGCGAGTAACAACCACGGGACGCGCCTACCTCTAAATGTGTGTTTCTTGGTCGGCATTTTTTTTTTATATCAAAAATCAAACCTACAAAACCAGTATCGACAGGTAATATGAAACAGATCATACAATAGACTCGTGGCAGTTGCGTTCAAAATTAAACACTAAACCACCAAACATTGGAAACATCATACTAGGAATTCAGGCCATTCATCACTAAAAATACAATGAAAAATAGCCTCTATCCCTCAGTGATAGAGTACACGGATTATTGGGTGGATAGGATAGTAGGTGAAAGGTACCGCAGGAAAACAAAGATACGTTATTGGGGCACAGTTTTTTTAGAAGATAGCTTGTTCAGTTCATTTTCATATTATTTTGGAGAGCCATTAAATATTGTTATTTAATAGTGTTTTTTTACCTATTCGTACTTTGTTTTATTTTGTAAACGAAAACATTTGATCATTTTCAATGATCAAAAGAAATAGGCCCTACCAATCATACATTGCCTAAATAGGCATTTTAGACATTGATTGTAAGTTTGGATCAGAGTGTTGGGCAACCAAAATGACGGATGAAAGAAGAGAACGCTGAGATGGATGTGTGGAGTAACTAGAATGGATAAGATAAGGAATGAGTACATCAAGGGAAGTTTGAAAGTAGCGCCAGTGACTGACAAATTGAGAAGTGGAAGGTTGGCGTGGTATGGGCATGTCATGAGGAGGGTTGAGAGTCATATAAGACGACGAGCGATGAGTATGAATGCGGATGGATATACCGGTAGGGGTAGGCCTAAGAAAAGATGGATGGACTGTGTGAATGCGGATATGTTTGTGAAAGGAGTGAGTTCTGATATGACGGGTGATAGAGGGAAATGGAAGAGAGAAACATGTTGTGCCGACTCCACTTAAGTGGGATAAGGGCAGGAAGAATTATTTAAATTCAAATACTTACTTTACTACAAAACTTGAACAAACGAAAGTTTAAACTCGTGACGAAGCTTTTATAGGTATACTTAGATTCAGAGTATACTTAGAGTTACGAATGCTTAGTGAACACTAAGCATTCGTAAAAAAGTTCTCTTAAAGATAGCTCGTTTTAAATTAATGTACGCACAAGCTTACAGCAACATAGCCTGTGTCCAAAGTGTCTGCTTCAGGCAACCTCTTATGCGTCACGGAGGCAGGATTCGAACGATTTTCAACACTCAGCTCGTAGATGTATGGACTAGGAACGTGGAAAGAGAATTGAAATGTGGCTATCCATTCGGGATAAAATTGGATGCTTATTTTCTGAAAATTGTTTGCTGAAGTATGACGTCTTTGCGGTGTAGTATCTTACATCGCCTGAAAGACCAAAAAATGTTTTATTAGTAATTACTTAGTAACTAAGTAATTACTAATTTGTAAGCTGTATTTTTTTACACTGCATCATCTAGCCTTATATGTAATTAGCTAAATACTTAGGTAGATACAGGTATGTGCTACTTTATTTATTAAACAGTAAGAAATAAGATCGTTTAAAAATGAAAATAAATCGAATTCATTCATCGATTCTCCATACAAAATGTACTATCGGAAATGTTTTTGAAGATATCTGCCATTTCTAGTACTCAAAATGGTCCCATAGAGTCTTGATCTCTGCATGAAACGTAATCGATTGGAATTTTTTTCGCTGACTGTATTTTTTTTTCCAAAATCTGTAAGCGCATTGCAGAATATCCTCAAACACGGCTAAGCCCTTACTGCCCTGTCTCAAAAATCCACAGTGTATTATTTCCATCCATAAGTTAATTTTACAATGAACTAAAACCGAACTAATTAATCACACCCATTCAACCTAAGGGACAAAAGCACTGGGCACCATTCAATTTCATTGCGTGTAAGATTCACCATTTTGCGGCTGACAAAATGTAGGACGCCTTTTGACAATTAATTAGGACAGTGATCGAACCCTCGGAATATTGCCACAGACTAAAGATACAAAGCTAGCTCACAGAACCAAGGCGTTTTCAGTCTTACGTAGATTTGTGTAATAGATGAAAACTTTGTCCGTAGGTATATTTGGCCAACCTACCTATTTCTCTATATTTTACTTTTTTTAAAGTGGACGCCCGGTGCTAATCTGTCTAAAAAACAAGTACATTATACAGTTTTTGAATCAATTTTGGAAATTATATCAAATACAAAAAACTCTTTCCTGATAGCTTCATGCCAGTTTTGGTATGATTTAATAGTTGCAGGCCTATTTTTCAACAAAACCTGCTTCACCACCATCATCTTTTCCCACTACTGGGTATAGGCGTTTCTAACTGAGCTAGGTTTTATGAAAAAAAAAACTAGATCTCGACTTTTCTACATTATTCCTGCTGCTTTATTTATGAGCTATGTAATCGAGCGCAATGTCAGGTAAGGGTCTCTTCATATGGAAACCGCTGACGCTGTTATCCGACCTCGTATGCTACGTATTACTATACAGGGTGTAAAAAGACGTCTACCGAAGCCGAAAGGGGTAGGTACAGCATCCCAAAACACAACCAAATCCAAAAGGATTTTCCGAAAAAATCATTATATCCGGAGAAAACAGCGTTTGAAGATCACTGTTTGCGTATGTACTGGGCGCGTTTTTATACGTAGATTGCTGGATTTTGAGTTTTAATTGTTTTTTTCTTTTATAAATGATATGATTAGGTAGGTATGGTCTTATTATGTTGTACTAGTAGCAAAAAACTAGAAAATAAAATAAAACGACGTAGCTAAGTCAAAATTTTTTTTGAGTTTTTTTTCGATAAATATGTTCAGAATCATGGTCTGATTGCAATCAGTTTTCGGTAGCAGTCTTTTTACACCCTGTATATCCGACTTACTTACACGTGAATGAGCCACAAGTTACTGTAGAAGACAGAGCGTTGTTTCACGGCTTCTTTTGTAAACTAGACCTTCTGCTGTATAGCTCGCTTTCCGGTGCTTGAACTGTTCAATTTGCTGTTTGGATATGCATTTTTATGGCAGAACTTTTTAATCAGGCTTCTAAGAGCCAGGTATACTTACTCATAATCTAATAGAATATCATTGTATGAGTTGACCTCGTGATGTAGAACCAATCTTTGAAACACTTTCAAAAGTCAGATGCAATATCTAAATAGTTTTAATTTTTATTACTGGTTGTTCCAATAATACTTACGGTTTTACCTACTACGCTGACAAAAACCAAGCGCATTACAATCATTATGAATTATTTTTTATTATTACGAATCACGTGTCTGTTCAATGCAACGAATCGGGTACACGTGAGTGATGGAATACTTTGGCTGTGATTTGGGATTTACATAGTTCGGGATAACGCGAGCTGGAAAAAAGATCGGAGGATTTTTCCGCATTTTGTTACATCATTTTTTGCGACTATCGCTTTGTCTACAGTCACAAAAAAATTGTACAAACCATCTGATAGTATTGTGATGTTTTTTTTGTAATTGTGGTAATGTTGAATTGTTGCTAATCCTAAGCATTTTAAATGAGGCCAAAAAAATAATTAGGTTTCAATAATAATTAATTTATTGAAATTCATAATAACGGAACTTTTTCTCCTGTCTAAAATACTCATTCTCATTAGATTAGTCGTCAAACTGCTTTAATAGATACCAAATTTTTTTTTTTAAGATTTATAAAATTCATCATTCATTCAAATCAGAAGATCAAAAATCATGTCTTGTTTTAACTCAAACTCAAATAGAAGCGCTCGTGGTCGTGCTTGCTTAGTCGTTCTTGATAGATCATCAAAGTTAAGCAACGTTCGAAACGGCCTGTAAGTGGATGGGTGACCGCCAGTGGCATATGAAGCGCTTCCGTACTTCGGAGGGCACTTTAAATTGTCAGTCCCGGCTATTTAAGTCGTTAAGCCATGACGGAGGCCTTAAGGCGGCCTAAAAACTCCGTCACCAGAGTAGGCCACTGACTCATACGAACTTACTTACTTACTCAATCATATCTCGATTACAGTAATAATTATAATGTATAGGATTTAATTTAGAAATTAAGTGGAAGGCAATTAAGGATAAAATAAATAAAACGATGACTTGGCACGTTAAATTCAAAATGTTGTTTATTTTTAATTTCAAAAACAGATAATTACATCTTAAACATCACTTAACTATGAATATATTTCACAAATTACTTTATTATTTACAATTTATAATTATTGTACTCATTGGTATACTTTTATTTCAACCATTAATTTTCAACATTGTAAATAAATGTTTTTTTAGCGAGAAAGAGGTTACGATAAAAATGTATCTTTTTTTACGGACCATTGAGTTTCAACAGCAAGAAGTAAATAAAAATTCACATTTTATTTACCGCCTCCCCATTGAGAATCCAATTTATATGGAACTGTGTATAAAGTTATAATGTACGTTGGTGTTTTTTTATTCATTGTAAAATAACTGAAAATCCACACATAACTTTTCATTACAAGATTTATGATCATTTATACAGTTGAAATGTAAACAGTGAGCTTGTATGAAGAATTTAAATTGTTTTTGTAGCTACGTACGATGTTTTAGTTAATTTCAAGTTTAAATACAATTTGCGAAAATTATATTATTAATAGCACATAAAATTATTATTTAGCTCCACAAAATCCAATTTACCAAGTCAAATTTTCTCCAAAGAATTACGCCTTAATTTCCATTTACGCAAGAATATTCGGAAACTATAAAAAAATCCGCGGAAGTCTTCTAAAGTTACGAAAAATTCCTATGAAGATCTGGTCGTAGAATCCAATGTTCTAGAAAACTGCTTTCAAAGGCCTTACCTTTCCGGCTCGACCCCGGACCGTTAATATTCAGGACACCATTTTTATTAAAGCGAGGTTTGCTAAAAGTGAAATCTGAGTGGAACTACCCCAACATTTCTTACGTTTCTTTGAGGAATGTCTAGTGAATTCATTTGAATTATGAATTTGCGGTAGTTATAAAAATTTCGGTTATATTTTGCTTTTTTGTTAAAACAGAGATGAATTTGAATATATCTCAATGTTTTATTTGGTTATCCGTTTTAAATCAGTTTTGATTTTCTATAGTTAAATCACTACGAATGTTAGGTTATTTTATTGATGTCGACTTGAGTAGGTACTAAAAACACGTTTCTTTCCCGCAGCGGCAGATTTTTATTTACTACCTACTGATCCGGACACACATCGCACATCTGACTGATAGGACCATTAAAATACCATACCTCAAAATTACACGTAAATTTTTCCCCTTTAAATTGCGTGTCTCGTACATTACCCTCCGCGACACCATTCTACCTTTACGTGCTCTGTCAACTTTAATGTATTAAAAACTTCCGGAGCCCATTTCGGGGAACGACTTCGACTCGGCAATTTTCTAAACGATTTCTTATTTTCAATTTAAGTTTGAAGCTATTTTATTCAAAGACAATGTACAGGGGGTGGGGAATTGATTTGAAGGTTGGGCGTTGTTTCAATTTCTACAGTTTATTTGTATAATTTGAATTGAAAGGCGAGTCTTTGTCGTTTCTTTGAAGTGAAAATCCAAAAGTAATCTTATAACTTTTACATTCACGAAAGCATTTTCAATTTCCTATGTTATCACTTTATCTTTAAAATCAGTAGCTGTACCTACTGAACTATTTTATTACAAAGTGCGTAGCGTTTTATAACTAGGATATTGTGATCGGAGGATAACACGGGATTGAAATATACCACGTAGCTTTAACTTGAGGTGTTCCAAATATTGTATTGTTATTTTTTACAAATCGATACCATAGCTTAGGTGTTGGTCGTCTCCATAGTTAATAACTAAGGGGACACACTTCCTAGGTTGTGCAAGGCAGTTCCAAAGATCATATGACGAAACAATGCGCAGACGAAGGCGCGCGCGGGTCAGCTAGTAGTTAACAATAAACGATTTGACAATGCTTATCTAAGTTCTTTGATTGTATTTTAAATATTATTAAGTTCAAGCATTTCAACTCATAAATATACCCGTAGACCATAATCATTTAGACAAGGTCACTCATGCATGTGTCAATGACAAAATAGACATTTGATCGATACGACCAACAGAATTGGCTTCAGAAGTTTAAGAGCTTATTGATTACGTTACACCATGAAACCCCAGCTCTGTTATATCACCAGATAATGACAAAAACGTACTACCTGCTTAAGAGAGATAAGTGACAAAATTGGACATTACTAGTTTATTCACATGCCTTTTGGTCTCAAAATTGCACGAGAATTACACGGTTGGTGTCGTATTTTGCGTTATATTCGCTCGGAAGCAACTTAAAGAACCGTACAGTACTGAAATAAAGGAACACTGCTACGTCCAGTTCTCAGATGGAATGGAACGAGGCAATTAGCTCACGTAATTCAGAGCACATTTCAGATGTAGGCGGTCATACTGTTCCACATTGCTGGGGAAATTCTATTTTACTGTTTTAGTCTACTTTGCTTTATCGATCAATTTCTTTCTATCTATGGTTTTGCTTACTCTGCTATTTTTGAGCTGTCTGGTCTCATGCTGTTAATAATGATCATCGATCAATGGTTTTTGTTGAATTTAAAATCGATAAAAGGGCTTTAAATATAACAGAGATCCCATAAGAATAGATACTCAAAGTATAATGAACAGCGGGGCATGAACAAAATGGAGAGAAGAAAAAAGTTTTGATGATTTATTTGGTTTTGGTGATCATATTTCTTGCCGAAAAAAACAATAAAATAAAACTATACTTACACAGAGCTTTATACCTTAACTGTCATATTACAATAAGATCCAGAATGCGTTATCCAAATTCTTGATGGGTTTGTATGAGTAGCGTCCTAAGAGCAATTATGGTTATAAGGAAGTGTATGAGGTTGTGTGTATGTTGTTTGGGAGCGGGCGAGTTGTTGCCATGTTGCATAGCTGCTGGAGTTTCACCTGAGGACAAGGAATAAATATAGATACCGGATTCATATCATTAGTTTCTATGATGTTCAAAATTTAGGTAAAGCTAGTGAACTTTCAAAGTAAATAAATAAATTTAAATAATGCTGGACTTTTCACACAGCATTATCTAGCCCCAAAGTAAGCAGAGCTTTTGTTATGGATACTAGATGACTGATATACTACTTATACTCTTTGTTTGTAAATACATACATATTATACATAGAAACACCCAGACCCGAGACAAATATTTGTAGATCATACAAACATTGGTCCCGCCGCGGGGATCGAACCCGCAACCTTTTGGGTCGCAGACGGGCCCTCGCCCACTGCGCTACAGAGGTCGTCAAAGTATTACGGTACAGGATTATCTGGGACTTATTTAATACCTCATTAAGTTAACTGTCAAACGAAAACCGATGTGCGAGTATAAAACAATGTGTCAGCAAACCACCTCTATAGTTTCGTATATCCATCTGTCTGTCTGTCATTGTACGCCACTCATGTCACTTGCTACGGAGTTTACTCATGCAAACTGCTGTTGGCAGGTTTTCTCAAATAGACTTCTAATTTTTTTTGCATGTGGAAACGTGGCTTAAGGATTTGATATCGTTTATACTGATGCTTGACTGAAAATTTAATAACCTTAAAACCAGATATTAATTTACAACAAATCTTGCTCGAGACAAGTTTACATCATAACTTTCCAAACAGAAAATATTATTTCTAAGATAATTAATTCCCTCAAGTCATGTTTTCTCCAAACCTGTTTACGTCATAAGCTAATAAGTGTAATTTAGTAAACGGAAAACAAAAGACAAATTATATAATTTCATTTTGCGGGCGCAAGTTGTGTCTCTTTGGTGTAATTAGGTTTGTGTTTGAAGCTTTTTAAAAAACAGAGAGTTGTCTTGTCGGAAACCTTAGAAATTACTGTCGGTTTTGTTTACTGAAACATGTTTATTCGAACTTCTGGGGGTCACGGAATACTTTTAATACTTTAACCCTCACCAAAAGTATTAAAAATATTTCAGTTGCAAGTAACAATCAAAATTATTATTAATGATTTTTGTTCGCAAGTATTACAAACCAAATTGTTATTTGAATTTTTAACGGAATTTTTTTTACCAGTTTGAATGGATGGATGATGATTGATATTTCTTCACGCTGAAATGACTGAAGGATTTGAATACAATTCGATAGGGAGTAGTTTTTATCCTATATAGATAGGTTTATTTTTATTCCAGAAGATGGAGTATTTCCAAATTACCGCAGGTTACACTGTTCCAGCTATTCATTTAGTTTGTTAAAATTATTATCTAAACTTCTGTAATCTCTAATTCTAATTCAAAATTGCTAATCAAGGTTTTTTCTCCAATCTTCTTTTCACTGATGTTCCTCTCCATCTAAAGGTTGCCTGGAAGAGATCGCTTCTTAGCGATAAGGCCGCCCATTTTTATCTGGTTATTCTTTTGTTTTTGTTTATTTTAAATTTATTAACATTTTCAATTAACAATTTTCATTCATTCATTCATTTTTCAGAAGCCTTTACCACCAGTGTATCTTATTTGTTTGTAAACTTACTCTGCACAACATGGACAGTGACAGAAGCAGCCTTCGCGTTAGCAGGAACACAGGTGTAGTTGCCAGCATGCCGGGGCTCCGCCTTGCCGATGACTAGTTCACTGGTCTGCCGGCCATTGTGCACACTAACGCCATCTTTGAACAAAGAATCAAATTTAAATACAAAATTTATCCATTTTACACCTTCATCTTTCAAATGAATGAAATAGCAATCTTTGGACAAAGAACAACTTTACCATGAATTATTGGTTCGAAAGAACTGGTGACAGGACAAGAAGAAGAAGACCATGAATTAAATAGATAAGACGAAATAGGATACATACAAGATTACCCCATTACCCCATTTTACCTCTTTCAAGGGTAAGCAAGAATCAGATCATATAAAATGACAGTGAACATTTTTAAACATTTTAAACATTTTTAAACATATATTGCTCAACTTAAATGTAGGTACAAGTACATCGATAGTTTAAACTTATAAGTAGCTACAAGTCATTGACTTGACACTAGGCAAGAACAATGAACAGTGTGTAAAAATAATGACCTGTAAATGATCAAGGCCTTTTTATATCAAGACAATAGCAAGCGCAAATCTTACTTACTAGGTAAATACTTAAGTCATGGAGAAAAAGTGTGATTATAATCCACTGAAATTCCGACCAAAATCAACAAAACTCCCATATGGTTTGATTTTGTTCCAAAATGTGCGTCTAATTCCCAAAGAATGTTTCCATTTATTTGCGTTCACTGACTCAATTGAGTCAAGAGTGTTTCGTTAGTCAATAACAAGATCAAATCAGACGTGCCGTACGTGTTGGAAAGGCCAGGTCAAGAGTGGCCTTGTCTTAAAAGCAATGGTATTTTCTGAGGTAATAATTGTATCATATATGATATAAGTGGGCAACTTGGGACCCTGAGCTTGGGACGCAGAAGGTTGCGGGTTCAATCCCCGCTGCGGGATAATGTTTGTATGATCTGCAAATAGTTATCTCGGGTCTGGGTGTTTCTATCTATAATGTATGTATTTATAAACAAAAGTATATAAAGTAGTATATAAATTATCTTGTTCCCATAGTACAAGCTTTGCATAGTTTGGGGCTAGATGATGTTGTGTGAAATATCCAGGATTATCTATTTATTTTATTTATAGCTGTGGTGAAAGAATTTGAGTTGATGTTTGTATTCCGATACAAAATAATTTTACAGTGTTCAGTTTTACACAACAGATAAATTACCCCACATTATTCCCTTTATCTTGGTCTTAAAACTACGAGGGCCATGGTACCTCATTACCCAGACCTATATCTGAGGAACATTATGTCCAGCAGCAAAACATTTAAAAAAATCTACTCTCCTTCTGAGATAAGATAAGATAAGATAGATAAGATAATGTTTATTTGCACAAAATATGTCTTCTTAGAAGTAGGTATTTATATAGATGTATACTTGATACTTGGACAAAATATTCCACTAGCCCAAGATGCAACCTTTTGAATCGAGAGTTCATAGACATTCCTCTACAGCAATACAGTTTTAAACGCCAATTTTAGCACAAAATAAATCTCTTCTAAATGTTTGGGTTCCCGACCCCTGCTAAGCTCTACTTACGCTTCAATAGACGATTAAATATAAAACGGTACCCTGTAGGGGTGCCAAAACATATTTGGTTTCGATATCGTCTATTTCCTCAATAAAACCTTATAAACGTAATAATCTTCGCAAAACAAGACCAATAAGGAAAATCTATAAGGTGCTAACTTTACTATTGATACAATGATTTAGGAAAACTGCGTTATTAGAACTTTGTCGTAAAAGTAAGTTCGTCTGATCTAATGTTCAGTTTTCCTAACTCTGTTAAAAGTTAGCCATTAGATCTAACAACCACTAAATGGGGCGGGCGACAGCTAGCTAAATTAGTAGAAGATTTAATAAAGAACGACCTTCACCCATCAGTGGTCCATCATCATGGATCTTATAGTCAGCAGACAGGCAGTCAGTATAGACATTTATTTGCTTCTGCTATTTTTTTTTATCCTGTGCTAACTTTGGCTATTTACCTACGTAGTTTAATGGATTAAAAGTATTTTATATCCAAAAGTAGAGAATATGCTAAGTGAGCGATAATACGAACAGAAGCTAATCTGAAACTTAAGGGACTGGGAATTAAGAATAACATGGCTAGAGGCCAAAATCAAAACAGGCAATGTTTAATTAAACAAGGTTACAGTTGCTAAAAGCCAATTACCGAAGTAAAGCAGTATAAGATAAATTAAAACTTATTTAAAATGCCCAAAGTCCAACAACTCTGGTGTAAAATGATGACATGGGTCATTAGTGACGACCTCTGTGGCGCAGTGGGTGAAAGCCTGCTTGGGACGCAGAAGGTTGCGGGTTCGATCCCCGCCGCGGGATAAATGTTTGTATGATCTGCAAATATTTATCTCGGGTCTGGGTGTTTCTATGTATAATATGTATGTATTTACAAATAAAAAGAATATAAGTAGTATATCAGTTATCTGGTTCCCATAGTAAGCTTGCTTAGTTTGGGGCTAGATAATGCTGTGTGAAAAATGTCCAGCATTATTTATTTATTTATTTATTAGTTGTAGGTACTTACTGACAAGTCAATAATGGTCATCATAGTTTTAGACAAAGAGTTTTATTTATTTGCCACAGAAGCACATACACACCCACACTTAGAGTGCAGACAGAAAGAGGGTGTCAAAAAAAACTATAAAACAGAAAGTTATTTATCTGAGAGCTGGAGCAAGCAAAATTTGGCTCATCATAATGTTCAGTGTTCTGTCGAATCCATCAGCCATCAATTTTGTCAGCATTATTAAATCAATACAAAATTTAGCTTTGGCAAGCGCAGAGAGCCTAAGCTAAAAGGATTGCCTAGTGTCTATCTAACTGGTGACAATAACCGTAGTCTATAATAATTAGTATGTAGTCTATAATATTTATTAAATGTATGGTTATGTGTTTAGGTTTATGTATGTTTACTTTTATTTCATAAATATTATGTAGATACCTATTAATATGTAGTTTATTAGTTAATTGTATATATTATATTTAGCATATATCAGCTTTGAATTCATTTTCTTTTTATTATACCTACACTTGATCAATCCTTCTTTTACTGAGTTTCTCTCCATACAAAGGTTGCCTGGAAGAGATCGCTCATTACCATTAGCGATAAGGCCCATTGTACATTGTCATTATTTGTTTTATTTAATTATTTTGTTTCATAGTTTAAGATGTACAATAAAGAATTCTCATTCTCATTCATTCATATTCAATATCCAAACTACTAGCATTCACTTTGCATAGAATGAGCTAATCTTAAAGTTAGAATCAGAACAAACCCGTACTCAACAGAGCCAGGCAAAGTTTCAGCAAACTATAATGTGCTACTTTACTCTATGGAAGTTTTTCATGATTGAACTCCAGTTGTGAAAAGGGGTGAGGAAAAGTTCGAATAGGAGACTGTTTTTTACGTGAAACTGATAAAAAAACAAGCAAAAGTGTACAAAAGAAGCAAGAATAAAAAAAACATTGATTTTATAAAGCAATATGCACACGTTTATTATTTTTAAAACATGTTTTAAAACTTTGAAATGCTGATTGATTTTATGTTCATCTCCTGGGGCGCACGCGCGCCTGAAAGGAATCAACATGTTCTCCCTGGCCTAAAGGCCCGGGCAACCCGTTGAATCTCCTTCGTGCTGGGTATAGGTGTGGGGGATTATTTCTAAACCCCAATCCTCAGCACGAAGGAGTTTCAACGGGTTGCCCGGGCCTAGTTGATTTGGAAAGAGTGGCGTCAAAATGAGGAGGCCTATACCTACTTTTGGGTGAGAGATGTGGTGAGATAACTCTTTTACAATTTTAGATTCTTTATCAATATCAGAGTACGCGATACGAAAGAAGTGCGCTCGTATGTTTTGAAGATAAACTGCACTAGCTTTTTCCATAAGTTCCACTAAATTCTACAGGACTTCTTCGTCGTCGTTAAAGATCCTCGGTGTAAATACTCAAATGCTCCTGTAAAAATGTTTTACTAGAGAAAAAGAACTTTAAGTAATACTCACTAAGGTCATAGTTGATCATCCGGTTCTCGAAGTACCAGAAGACATAGGAAGGCGGTTCGGTTGATCTCTTGACAACACACACTAGACGCAGCATAGACCCTTCATGAATGATTTTCTCTGATTCGCCAACAATCTCTGCGTACGCCGCTGTGTAGAAAAAAAATCTAATTATTCTTTCTTCTTGCCGTGTGAAGTGCGCCTCAAAGACCTTGAGGCGCAAAAGACAAAAATATATTTTTAGGTTTTACAACAAGCCGGTTTCCTTACGATGTTTTTCTTTAACATTCGAGAGCACTAGCATATGCACAGATGATTATTATGCACAGAAAATTGAGTGGTGCACGACCAAAACGCACGACAGTCAAAAATGGAATTGCTTCTTGGCTACGACATACTATGAGACTTCCCTAGATGGGTGCTGATGGTAGCTGCTCCTTTATGTATGAGAAAAAACTCACTTTAAATAGATAAATAGCAAAAATTTGCACGCCACGCCATTTCTATACTCTACATTTCTCCCTACCTCATAAGTACCTATATGCCGTGTAAAGAGACACCTATGCACTTAATGGGATGCTGTAGTGCCTAGGATATTGCTGAGATGGAGTCTTGCCAAAAATGTTAACTATCCTCTCAGCTTTATCGGCTTTATCTACAGAAAAGATATGGTCAATACGTGTGGAGCTGATATATGTACTTAGTCGCAACTTTACCTGCAATGCTTCCTACTAGCTTGTAATGCGTACATACATATTCTGAAAAATATAATAGGAGTCGCATTGGTTATCTGGACTTTCGGAATTGAAACATTTTGAATTGTCGTGCAACTATGGAATTTTCGGAAAATTCTTGCAATAACATGAGCTCAAGAAAATATCGCGACGAATCAAGTTATGGGTAGCAATGATACTACCTACCATGTATAGAATTCTAACTTGTTTGCCAAAATATGGTATTTGAACGTGTCTCTTAAGACATTTTCAAAGGATTTTCAATGACTTTCTGAAACAATGCGGCAGTCGATACAGTTGTAATCCAATTTCGTTTCTTTTTATATCTCATTAAAGATCCTTGCTCAGTCTAGCATGAATCATCCTTTATAAACTGTATACCTATAATACGTACAGCTATAACTCGAATGGCGACCCTTCGATTCGAACATCGTAAATTGACAATGCGTAAAAAGGTAAATTGTGAAATGAACTGAAAAATCTCGGGTTCTCCAATAATCTTTACTTTACAATGTCAATGGCCTTTGGGTGATTTTAACGACTTATACTTAGAAAAAATCATTCCAATTACGTGATCTTTTTATTCTTCACACTTTTCGATATAAATGTTTGAAAACTGAAAGAATTGAGTCTTTTGACCCACGTTGGGTGCGTGGGTTGTTATTCGGTTGGTTTAGTGTTCAGAATCCTGTAAATAAACTTTTCGTTTTGAAAAAACAGAGTAATATTGGTAATAGGTATACGTTTTTTTTTGTATGGTCGATTTTTATGATATTATTCTGTGTGTGTCTATTTGTACAATAAAGAATTAAGAATTAAGAATAGACCAACCCGACTTCGTGAGATAGAAGTAGATATACTTACATATTATATCGTATAAAAATAATAATAATAATAATAATTATACCGTATATACATATATCTACATTAGTATACATAATACTTATCACAAGTCAGGTAGTTGAGATCTTCTAAAACAAATCCTCGTTTGAATTTGTTATAGTCAAAAGCACGTCCAAAAATCACATTTGGCACATGTCCTAAATTATTCCACACGTGACACGCGTTGCTTATTCAAGAAACGTAAATAATATTTTTCTTTTTTTTGCAACAAAGTCCGCTAATCACGTCAAAACGTGACTATGACTTCCTCTTCCTGTCTTACTCCTCCAGAGTTCACGCCATGAAAGAAGTATTTTCGGAGCGGCGCTAGTGTCTTCGTGTAAAGATAAATTTGCAATAGCTTTTTCGTTAGTTCCGGAAAATTCCGCGGGATTTTGGTCGTGTGCCGAGGGCGACGTAATAGATTGGCATAGTGACAGGTGTCATCATTGCAAGCGTTGACAGGATAAATTATATGAGTTATGCGTTACACGTGATTTGGATCGTGAAGTGAAACAGAATTATTGTACCTTGCTACAGGAAACCTAAGTTCAAAATATTGTTTTTTTTTTCGAGTTCAAATGTTACAAAAATATGTTTTTATATATCAAAATCACTTACCAACAAGCACGAGTTTGAAGAATATACTCGTCGGAGGATGTGTGGGGACTTGACACTCGTAGTAACCACCGTCCGCTGAGGTTGCAAAGCGTATGTGTAATGCCCAATCCTGCGAAAATAAATTATAATTTAAATGAAAAAAGTAGCTTGTATTGGTTATAAAAACAAGACCGCAGGACTATAGGGTACGATAAATATTTCTAAATCAAAATCAAAAAGCATTTCTTGAGTAGAACCACAGGGATCACTTAGAATAATCCTATCCTGATCAAAGACAAGGAGATTCTACAAAGGAAACCTGTTTTTTCGCAAATCTAGTTTTTTAGTGATCCATCTTAAAACTAACAAATCAAGCTGAGAAGACAATCTCTAGATCTGCCTTGAGGGCTTCAAGATCTGTGATCCGAAACGCTTTTCAACTTAAATACATAAATTGGGAATGTGACGTACAATAGAACAAAATCTTACAAGCTATACATCGAATATGCCTCATCATCTCAAATACCTTCCAGTTGCAGCTTAAGACCTCGCAGTCTATAGACTTTTCTGTCGGCCGATGGTTTGGTCGGGCTCGTGATGAGTATGGAGAAGTACGTGAGTGCGCACACTGCAACGATTCTTTTCCATACTTATCACGAGACCGACTGAACTGTCGGCCGATGGAAAGTCTGTAGTCATTTCCCTACTTTCCGTAGGCTTATAAAACGAAAGATCATTAATATTTTGCCTTCAAATAAATAAATAAAAAACTCATCGTATTGACATTGAACCGAAACCTCGGTATCTTTATTGAATTTTTCCCGCTTCACCATCCGAATCTTGAAATTAGTTGTTGTTGAAATTTGAGCAAGATTCTTTACACATTTTTATGAATTTACACAATTTCCTTATTGGTTGTTATTACTACAGCGTCCCGTTAAGTGTAGGCATAGGTTGCCTCTTGACGCTGTATAAATCATCTAGTATAGATGTAAAGGCCTAAGTTTTTTACTTTGGGACCACGTAAAGAAAAAAAAAAGGTAAATGAACATTGCGTCATTTACGAAAATTAATATTTAGGACAATTTTTACTTTGTACGCTACACATGGAATACTAGTGAGCCCTGGTATTTACCTACTTAATAATAGTGTTGATTCACTACTGTGTGCGGTTACTTAAGTCAGATGATATAACAACCAAGGGCCTTACTAATATACGTGGTGTAAAGTTATTCCTCGGAATAAACTAAAAATAACATTTTGACAGTTTACACTCAAGAATAACTTTATACCACGTTTATTAGTATGGGCCTTAAGCTTTAAGTACAAAAAAACATAAGGGTACAACTGCCTGTATGGTTGAACCTTGGCTTTTGATCCTAAGATTGTGAACCTTGAATTTGAATCCCAGCTGTTTAAGAAAAATAGTACGTAATTGAATGTATTCTCTGTTATAAATCTCAAATAAAAGATATTACAAACTGATTTCAATGAAATACATCCGAAATCCGTAGTGTAGCCAACTTTAATTACGGCAATGTGCCATTAAAAAGAACTGAAATTCACGGAATCCTTAATTTCAATCCATGGAAGCCAATGTTGGCTGATCGCCAATATGTAAGAACCAATAAACGGATGAAGGGTGCAGTAAAAACAAAATGTCAGTCGCGACTTTAAAAGACGACAATCTCAAGAACAGTAGCTTACGATGTAAAGAAAGCGCTCCCATAAAATGAAACCCGATTGATGAAGGAGCATTAATCGAAATCTCCTATTTTATTAGTTCAGTTTAATAATATTTTATCACGCTACTACTCACCATTGTAAATATTATTTTACGATACGGATTCTAATGGAATTTTGAACCTAAATAAGGCAGAAAGTCGCGTTTGAAAAATATAGAACAGACCAAATCCCGTTCTTGGATTCATTAGAATGCAATCGAATTTGTATTTTTAAAATGGGCTTCGAAATATAGTTTTTAGTAGCGGGGAACAACAAACAAATATCATCACAACTATCTATTGCTACTATTAGTCCCCAGTAGCTACTACATTGTTGGGCTTTCCCCATTTTCAACAGTCACTGCGAGCTAGTTTGCCATCCTTAGAATAGGCGTCGTCAACTATGTTCGTAATCAAATTTTAATACTCAACTTAGTATTTATTCATTCTTCTACTTCTTCTTATTTAATGATTAACTCCTTGTCGGCACAACTGATGAATCCCTCTTCATCTCTTTCCAGAGCTGCTTCCTTGACCTCTCTATACGACATGACAGCTACCTTCTCCTTTACTTGGCTCATGAAAGTGAGTCACTTTCACGTCACACTCATAAGCATTCAGTTTCACTGATTTTACGAATTTCCCTTTTTGTGTAGGGAATAAAATTTCCGTTCCAAGAATTTCAATTTCAATACAGACTAGGTTTTATGAAAGATATTTCCACTGAAACTCTGTGATTTTAATATTTTCGAATTGGCAAGGAGTCTACCTGCATTGTTTCATTACTCGACGAAGAGACCTGCATTGCGTTTAGGTTGACTAGATAGGTACTAGCAGGCAATTGGCCAAGTCTGGTGACAAAAAGGGTTTAATTCGGCTGTATTTTCTACTAGCTGTTGTATAAGATTTACTTTTGCATACTCATTTTATTTATTTGAAACCTTGCGACAGCTTTTTCAACAATTTCCCAGTATTTGATCTGATTTTGGCTCATTTATTTGTACTCAGTACATTGGTGACAGTGACCTGGCAGTTCCATTGTCTGTTTTTATTGTCTTGAATAATTTAGTGAAGAAAAATCTGAAGATCTGAATGATTAATGACTGTCAAATTATGTTAACTGTTTTCGGTCGCTTTTGGAAAATTTCGAAAAATTTCCGAGTCTATCCAACAACAGTTTGCAAGTCCATGAAGGTACAAAAAAATGGAGTTCACACTTCGAACATCTAGTTGAGGTTTGTTTAGCTATCATTCTCTTGCACTCAGTAAGCAGACCGTCCTTTTCTGTTGCCTATTTAGGCAGAGAGGTTCTGTCCAGAGAGAGCAAGAGATAGATAAGCAATCATCAACCAGCAATTTTTATCTGTACCTTCATGGCATCTATCAGACAGACTGTCAGACATTTCTCACGGACGTTTTCTTACTCTGGATTCTTCTACATTTCTCATATACATGCTTCTTTGTTATTCCACTTTTGCCGGTTCAGTTGCAAGGTTCAGTGCTAAATACACATTTACACAAAGCCTTGAGGAAACGAAGTGTCAGCTAAGTAAGAATGTATGTGACACTAGCTTCCGCATAAGTATACGATTACATGGTACGCGAGTAAAAAGTATGTGTTAAGAGGTGCTCCTGAAAACTAAAATTTATAAATATTGCAGCTAGAACATAATTTTTCTCATAAATCTTTGGAGTTATAATGGTTTTAGTTACACTTAAAGTTTTTTGTTGTTAGCTTCTATGAATGTCCAAAATTTAAATAGACGGTATCTTTCAACGTGTTTTTTTTTAAGATTATCTCCAAAATTCAAATTATCTCCAAATTCATCACGGTATTGGTTGCGTAGAAACAGGAGTAGAATGACCTAGTTTTAAGACTTTTATATGTTAAGACTATATAATTAGAAGACTATTATATGTGACCCCAGCGGTCCTACTAAATATTATTTTTGACTTTTTCAACCTGACTTCACCCACTACTTCGTTTAAGCCTTTCCAAGCTTTTGTTAAAAAAATGTAGATAAAATCGTGCCCAATACCTCCTAATACACAGTTCATTTTGTCATCGCAGTTATTAAGTTTCATTCTATATTGATAAGTACGTACCTTCACATGCCGTCCATGTGCTGAGAAGAACCTGCTGTCAGCACTGTAGGTAACCAGCCCCACTGACAGCAAAGAGTAGTCTTTTTTCCGAATCCACGTCACCTAGAAACAGCCTCTAATGAGATTTGGGCAAAGGACTCATCAGAGTGCCTAGTATTACTTTTATTTACCATTAGGTATCGACGCCGTAAGCGTGAACGTATACTGGTTTTCACTAGCTATGAGCGAGTACCTACCAAAATTATGGCTATTTTCAAATACAAAATACACGTTTACAGTGGTGACACCGAAAGAGAAGTTTTATTCTCTTTCGGAAGACGGATTCTAGACGTAAACAGAGGGAGGCTTACATTCAGAAGTGGGATATTATTGATAATGTGATGATTGAGACTTGGTTCATGTAGAAAGTTTGTATAGCTTGTCTAAAACAGGTATGCGTGTGAAACATGTATGTAAAACAAAAAGTTTATTATTTACAGAAACTAAGCTACTACATATTTACATATATTTACATAATACAACAGGATTAGTCAAGCTATCTAAGGATCGTTAGAAACGATCTATAGATAGCTCAACTGATCCAGGTCACTGTCAGTCGGAAGCGTGCCCAAAACACTGGCGGCATTACCACGCTGGATGGCAATGCTGATCAAAAAAAACAAAATAAATGACATAATTTTATACAAGGTACAGAGCAATAATTACACTTGTTCATGTTACATCTGTTACAGGATGTAAAAACTTGGCAAAGACGTTATGAAATTTCACGCGATTTCGAAACATAACATTGTATGAAATGAAGCAGTTTAGAAGGGTTTCTACCCTACGTTTACGAGCTAACAATTTTTTGTAAAATATCATGTGAAACAAAACACGTAGGTAGCAGAAGTTCCCTAAGTCATTTGTGTTTGGAGTTTGGGAAAAGTTTTGTGTAAATGTGGCTCTGTTTTCGTTGAATGTTGGGGCAAATTTCTAATTTATTTTAAATTGCACCTTATATTTTTTTTTACTCTTTTTGTCATTATTGAAGGTATTTCCAGGATTCTTCTATTTCTAGTATTTTTGGCATATCAATATACACTCACCGTATTTTCTGTGATGTCGCTAACTTCACAATGCAGCACCGCTGTCGTCCCTATTTGAGCTATAACCGTAGTACAGTTATCAGTTAAAAAAATACCCCCTCTCCCCTTAGCACTTATCTTATTTACATTAGACCCCGTCGAGTCTCTATACATTTTCTTAGTCCTACTCATAGATGTCGCTAGCGAACTCTCTTCAAGTTCTTCAACATTTTCTTTATGTTTGTGTCGTCTAACTAGTTTTTCTTCTAAATCTATATTATTATGTACATCTTTGTAGTCATCTGAGGTGAGGCGAAGTGCTTTGGGTGGTTTGGGGTAAGGGGTTTCACTGTACAGTTCTGTGAAGGCTTCAGTGGTGTCGCTTGCTGTCGTGACAGTTGGCTGCGTGGATGTAGTTGTTCTTCTTCGGTGACCTGTAAATATTGTCATATTACTTTGGCAGTTCACTTACTTATTGCAAAGATAAGAATCTTCAACTTTCGGACTGAGTTTACATGTGACCACGGCTGCTGAAAATGGAAATACAGCCCGGGACGTGAAATTATTGGTTTTCTGGCGCAAGAAAACTGCATCCAAGCACAATCCGGGGTAGTCATAACACTATCTTGAACACTTGTTGTTGACAGCTATATAATATGGACCCTATATAAATACTAATTATATAGGGTCTTTCATTTTATACTAACTTAATTCAGGAATTGGGTTCAAAAAATAAATTAAAAAGTATTTATGTAATGTTTTTTTTTTCTTATAAAAATCCCGAGAAAATCGATAAAGACTATCCTTTCAAAATTGATTGTTGCTTCTTGTATAACTTAGCCCATTCGTGATGTAGCTGCGCTGTGATTGGTGGAACGTCTGTTCTTCTTGAAAATCATTGCAACATTTCTAAAAAATCAATAAATGATAAATTTTGAAGTGAAAACTTAAATGGGCTTAGGAATTAAATTGATACTGTCAAACGTCTATTTACAACCCAAAAATGAGGCCCTGTCAGTTTGTGTAGTTTAAAATGAAAGACCCTATTATACATTTAACAAATTACACTAGAATCAGTTGAGCCATACTCTGCGTAATAAAATAGTTTTAGTATCATTTTAATACTCTTAAATGTGCCAAAGAAACAGTCAAACACTACAGTATTTAGCTTTAATCTCTCAGAAAGTCGTTGAAGAAATTTCGTCAAAGTCAAAGCACACATTCTTGAGAATTCAAGTTCATTGTTACAAAGTTTCATGAAAATGTCAGCGAGCTTTTAAAAAAGCGGCAGTAGTTATTTAACGGCTGTGAAATGACAAAACAGGATCACAACTTTATGTCCAAAGTGAACCCTATTCTTTGGAGAATAGGTATTAAAAAACCATACTTGCACTTTAATATTTGACGAATTTGAATATTGACGACCTCTGTAGCGCAGTGGGCGAAGGCCCACCTGCGACGCAAAAGGTTGCGGGTTCGATCCCCGCGCCGCCGGGACCAATGTTTGTATGATCTACATATATTTTTCTCGGGTCTGGGTGTTTCTATGTATAGTATGTACCTATGTATTTACAAACAAAAAGTTTATAAGTAGTATATCAGTCATCTACTACCCATAACACAAGCTCTGCTTACTTTGGGGTTAGATGATGCTGTGTGAAAAGTCCAGCATTATTTATTTATTTATTTAATAAGCGTTTAACAAGCAATAAAAGTGGATGGCGCAGTGAAATAACAAGCGTAAACTTTTGAAGACCGAAGTTTAATAACTCTTCATCAGAGTTGGCCATAAACTTATAAAAAGTTACACTATTCATAACAACAATAAGCAACGTAAAAAGCGGTCACCGGTGTTTGAAAATCGACTTAAAATAAAGTTAATGGAATTTAAGGAATTATTAAAATGATACACTTTTGAACAATGCTTGTCCTAAATAACAAAAACATACATTACTAACTTTGTAGTTCTTATCCTCTTAATCTTGAAGGAATGTGCCAGTAGGTAAGTTTGTGGCATGCTAGCGTAGCGAAAAAATCCTCATGCATATGAAGGTTACATTAAAAAACCTTTCTGGGTGTTCAATTTTTAAACTCACACGATTTAAACTCATTCATAGGGAAAGTGGTTATAAGCTCACATCTACGTGGAATCCAGTAATAAATAAGTGTAAGCATCGTCCAGACACATCTCCGAATATATCTTCGGATATTGTGAGCGTGGTGTGCATACGACCTTTTTTTTATTTAACCTATACTGTCCCACTGCTGGGCAAAGGTCACCACCCACTATCAAAGGAGTCGAGGTCGTCTCTCCAGCGCTTCCTTGGCCGACGACCTAATGAGTGTAAATCATATTTGTGAGGGTACTTTAAGATTCCTTCACAAACGAACGAGGACGACCCCTGCCTCTCCAGTCCCCTCGTGACCACGATCGGTGCAACCCGGTCTAAACGCCGAGGAAAGGTAATAGTTAGATTAGTATCTAAAGCTTTCTTGATGTTATCAAAAATTAATTTTGAATTGACGACCTCAATGAGATGGCTTAGCTTGTCCTCTTTTGCTTTAGTTAATTTGCATAATAAGCTAAAACACCATTTATATATCAGTAGGTACATGGTTTGTATAGCATCTTACATTGAGAGCTCTTTATCAAAACTGATTAATACATTAATGGAAATTACAATCAGTATCTACAAATTACTAAACAACTTAAGCACTAGATTATTACATCGAATAGTGTCAATACCATCCTAAAGATCTAATCATCCCGATTTAGTGTTTGAAATTAATATTAATCTCAGTTCAGAGAAACTTAGTATTAGATGAGATGAATTATCAAAGATCTTGATTTAATACTTCTAAAAGAAGTTGATCGTTTTTTAAGTACTACTGCGCATGGCTTTACTTGCGTGGTACCAACATTTTGAATAGCCTGTAATATGCTATTCCACTATTTCCGCCTATTCCAAGTTTTATTCATATCGGTTCACTGGTTTAGGCGTGATTGAAACAGACATACTCAGCCACTTACAAACTTTATTTTTATTATATTAGTAAGAAGTAGGATAATGAGATTAATTGTCTCATGGTTGTCTTTCCTGTGGGCCAGGCTGATTAAGCTGAGAGGATGGCTTATGTGCTGAGCAAGCCTATTCCATCTCAAAGAATGTCCCAGGCACTACAGCGTCCCGTTAAGTGTATGGGATTGCCTCCTGACGCTGTATAAATCATCTAATATAGATGTAAAGGCCTAAGTAGGGCTTAAAATCTTTACTAAATGATTTATACAGCATCAAGAGGCACACTATGTCTACTCACAGTACGTTGTACTGGCTGGGCCATTGTTTGAGATACAAAAAGAAAAATCATTTTAAAATTAAACTCTGAAACGACACGATGTTTTTGTATAAATATTATTTTACATTGAACTCTATGGCTCTTACTAATAAACGTGGCATAAAGTTATTCCTGAGTGTAAACTGTCAAAATGTATGGTTATTTTTAGTTTATTCCGTGGAATAACTTTATACCACGTTTATTAGTAAGGTCCTAGGTGTTTTATTTTCGTTTATAAAATGTCTAAACTCGTAAATATATTATACATTTGCATGAAAATTTGTTGGTCTGGCGTTATCCTCAAAAATTTTACGGGTTTATCTGATTACCAGAATTCATTTCTCATTAAGAATTAATTGGTAACAGATCCTTTGCAGGAAAACCAATTTGTCTTTCGTTTGGCATAATGTTATTATGAGTAGTAAGTTTCCGGTAATTTTGAGGTTGAAGACAAGCTTCCGCCCACAGCTTCATTCGCGTGGTACCAACTTCATAAATTAGCTATATTCTGGATTACGATAGGTATTCGTATATTCAACCAATTCAGTCTACTAGTTAAGTTGTTATTGATACACAAATAAATTGAATAAATAAATAAAAAAAATACTGGATATTTTTCACACAGCATCATCTAGCCCCAAACTAAGCAAAGCTTGTACTATGGGAACCAGATAACTGATATACTACATATATACTTTTTGTTTGTAAATACATACATATATAAAATATAACACAATATATAAAAACACCCAGACCCGAAATCAATATTTGCAGATCATAAAAACATTTACCCCGCGGCGGGGATCGAACCCGCAACCTTTTGCGTCCCAAGCTGGCTTTCACCCACTGCGCCACAGATGTCGTCTATAATGCTGGACTTTAATTACACACAGTATTATTTGGCACCAAAGTAAGCACAAACATACAAACTATGGTTTACAATCTTTCAGATTTATAATAATTTGAAGGAAGTATTGAAAGGCCACATAAAACTCCCAATCTTATTCTTATACCTATCAGTAGAAATATTGGGAAGCCATTTAACATGCTCATGAAATAACGCAAAACTTAAAAACTGTTTCTTTTAAGAGTAGAATCGATTTATCTAAATGGTCGGCAGTTTATGCAAAAAATAAAGTAAAGTCGATACAATTTTTTTTTGTACACACCACACTCTATCATTAGTCAAACTGTGAACCTCCTACGGTTGAACCCATTCCTGCAACAACCCTAGTCCATATAGGTTCTTCTTGACAAAATGTAAAAAATAATTTTGTACTAACCTTTTTTATGATGCCGCGTGAAATTCCCAAATACACTGCCCAACCTCTGTTGGTTTCTCGTAGTGCATAAATCCAGACTCTTCAAGTCATCAGCATTTTGTGCCACCAGTATAGAAGACCGCTTTGACTCCATCACACCACCGAGTATCTCAACTCTCAATAGTAGAACAACTGTCACGTAGAATAGTTGCAGTTCTCTACAGCACTGCATTGTTTTGGCACGGCAATGGTCAAGTTTCTATATGGTCTCTTAAGTTGATAGTCATGTTTACAGCTACCTCCGTTTTGTTTGTGAGTAGCGCATTCTGAAAGGAAAAATCTGGGTCAGACATGGAATGAAACAGAAAACAGAGTATTGCATATTCACAGATTTTCATTAATTTATCATTTGAAGAAGATCTATGTACATCTCACTATCTTTAGGGTTTAGCTCGCCTTTGTATATATCTTTACTTTTTGTTTTTGTCCCATGCGTTCTATTTGTACAATCAAGAATTAAGAAGATATCAAAGGGGTTTAGTCAGGGGCACGTCCGTCCGTGTGTGTCAGAATAATCAGTTGGAAGGATCCATAGATAATGTAAAAATACTCGTAATTAGTAAAAAGCGATTGTGTTATTAGGTGGACTTAACTCATGCTACTCTTTTTCAAAAATCTTAATAAATAATGCTGAAAATTTTACTCAGTATCATCAAAAAAATATTTGCAGAATATAGAAACATTTGTCCTTTGGCGGGAATCGAACAAGCAACCTTCTGCATCACTCTCTCGGTTTGCACACCGAAATCGGTAAAATATGTTGCTTCCAAGACCTTCCTTATGTAATCATCTTTTTTACCTACACATGTTTATGCAAATAAATAATCTTTATCTTTATCTTTTTTATCTTTCATCACAGACATTCACCCACTGCGCCACAGAGGTTGTCTAATCATTTAAAAAATAATTTTGAAAGTGTCTGCCGTTGCTTTTCAATCATCATACCATTTTGATAGATGTTCCGAACCTCTTCAATAATTCAGTTTTCAATTTGCAAAAGCGTATTTTGTTAGGATTGTAAGAATAAATAAAACTGGGTCAATGGGAATTGTTATTTCCTTGTTATTCTTTATTCCACGTTGTTGTAGTTTCATCAGCCTTTGGCAGTCCACTACTGGACATAGGCCTCACCTAGTGCGTGCCATTGCGCCCTGTCCTCACCTCGACGCATCCAGTTTGCCACAACTCAAATGCGACAAGTTTTGTTCAAAACATAATTTTCTGGCAAAATCAAAAAAACAGGATCATAACTGTTACTCAAAGGCTTATGCACGGTAGACATTCTCTCAGATCAAGCCGCATTGCTACTAACTAGTAGAATCGCTATTTTTGGTCTTATAAAAGTTCTGCCACCAGAATTGGCAACTAAAAATAAGTAACTTCAATAAGTGGCTACTTTGTTAACTGACAGTGTTTTTAGACTGCCTTCAAACCTCCGTCATGCCTAAACGACTTCATAGTCGGGACCAGTACCAAAAAGGTACCATGCTAAATCTATGGTCGGGACCGACAATTTAACTTGCTCTACAGCGCAGAAACGTTCAGTTGATAATGCAACTAGCCGTCAGCCATCTTTACTGACCACTCAAAACGTTTCTTAATTTCGATAATCTATCTAGAACGACTAGCAAGCCACACCACGAGCGCTTTAAGCTTGTTTTGTTTGTAGATTCTGTGGGCACTAAAACACCGCTTACGCGATGCTGTTCTGGCTTACCATTCTAGCCTCTCGCTATCTAAAACTCATCGGAGCAAGAGCTAATCTGTGGCAAGCCAAGAATGGTATGCCAGAATAGTATCGTCTAATACTAACTATTTATCAAACAATTCCTAACACTATAGTGTAAGGTCATAACTGTTAACCCCAGGGCTATCATTTGGCCTTATTAACTGGGATTGCAAGCCAAGTGGTTATTACACATCCCATGCCACTTCAGCCATCTTGCTATGGTAATATAGACTCTATTGCACCGTAATAGGACTTAACGGTTTCCATATTGTCACCTACATATTTACCCCGTAGGAGTAATTTCTTTTTATTTACCGTTGGCAAGGCGTAGTAACATAAGTAAAAACAAAAAAACAATCTTGATAAGGGGTAGTCAAAGGTTCATATTTGATACAACATGCTCAAATAAGTAAGATAGAGTTAGATTAAAATATTGGTCACAATAATTAGTTACTTAACGGAAATAAAACCTGAAAATTCAACTTTTACATCTACACTATTATCTATACAGCGTTTACTCAACGGGACGCTGCAGTGCCTGGGACATTGTTTGAGATGGAATAGGCTTGCTCAGCACCCTAACCATCCTCTCAGCTTAATCGGCCTTATCCACATGAAAGATGACGTCAATACTGTTCAGCAATAATAATGTAAATTGCTCAAGAAGCTCCACGCAATCGCTCCATATCAAGGTCGGAAAAACATCTTTGTACAAAAAATTTCGTGCTCAAACGCCCTATGTTTTATTCATAAAGGCGGTAAGATGAGGGAATACTATCACAGTGGGGATAGAAATAGCTGGTTGAACTCATACTTTACAAAATTAGATTGTAGGACAGTGAAGTAACTTCATTTCCCTACACTTATGATGATAGAGTCACGATGGGGTCGGCACATCGTGTCTTCTTCCTCAATGACTCACACACATAATTCCAGATGGACTAAGGCTGTGGTCGCTTTGGTTATAATTACAAAAGTTTTAATGATTGGATGTTAAGAGTGATTGGCACTCAATACAGAACGTCTTAAAGTAGCCTATTGTGCTATTCTATAGTCTGGAATAGCACAATAGGCTACTTCTATCTCGAAAAAATGTAAGGGACCCGTGGGAAAGATGTGATTTTGTTCGGCACAGAGCAAGGGATCGAAGTTATTGTATGCAAACTGGTAATGTAAGGGTTAGAAAGGGCAGTAGCAATTTCGTATGTTTTGTGTGACAGCTAAATAAAAATGCCTGTGGCTGTGTGCCTTGCCGTGCCGTGCGTGGTACAAAGTACACTTGAAATAAAATGGCGAGTTTTTCGTGATCCAAGCATGCGGTTTCACGAATTAATAAATATCGTATCAAAGGAAATGTCGACAACCCTTTCAAGCACCGAAAACTACCGCAGTGCTTATAAATATATAAAGATCGATCGAGAGTGAGTTGAATTGTACGGTGAGGGTTCTGTAAACTTCTCTTAGGTTTTATCTGTCTTTATGTAAACACATACCATCTTATTACAATATGAACCGAGTTTAGACTAAGACTAACTAATAAACTGTCCCTAGAAAAATGATCTTTAAATACTCATTCATAGAACGCTTTTTTGTGGTAACAGTTTTGTTTTGACAGTGTCAACATGGAGTTCAATTAAGGTTTAACGTTTATGTAATAAGCAGCATAATGTAAAAACACCTTAAAAAGTATAGAAATAGAATTGAATGTCGCGTGGGATAATGCATCAAAAGATTCAACATGTCTAAAAGAAGTCATCTGTTTAGCTAGATGAACGTTCAAATACATTAACATTTGCACTTTTTAGAAATTAGCTATCCATACGTGATTGACAACATGACTCTCGTAGTTCGTTAAGGTGTTAGTAAAAAAACCAGCGTGCTAACAAAGCATAGATGCTTCGCGAAAATTATTTTCGTTTGCGTGTTTTGCGTGCTCCATAAATTCCCAAAAATAAATCTTCCGCGCAATTCAAGAATCTTGCCAAAAACGGAAATTGCTAGTCAACGGAGGCAAACATCCACTAGACGTATTTTTTTCAATGTAAAAATGTTGGAATTTCTTGGTTTACACATTCTTGTGAACAGCAAAGGCGAATTTTTTATGAACAAAAATTATGTAATTGACTGAAAGTCTTACTAAAAATGCGAAAGTATGAATGAATGTATTTTTGTTGCTCCTGCACGCTGGTTTGCTTATTTATAACTTGCATTAAAGCATCCATACTAATATCCATATCCATCCATACTATATACTATATATACTATACTATATACTATACTATTATACTATATACTATATACTATATATACTATAATATTATAAATCTGAAAGTAACTCTGTCTGTCTGTCTGTCTGTCTGTTTGTTACGCTTTCACGCCCAAACCGCTGAACAGATTAAGCTGAAATTTGGCATAGTTAAAGGTTGTATCCCAGGGAAGGACATAGGCTACCTTTTATCCCGAAAAAATGAAAAAATCCCGAGGGACCACGGGTCACACCGCGGGAGCGCAGCTAGTACCTAATAAAACCTCGGCTATAAAAGCACTAAAAGGTATTCTGAATATCGGTATAGTATTTAAAATGTTGGTTCACGCAAGCATAACTGAGGACGGGAGCTATCTAATAAAACATTTGCTAGATAGGTAAGCACAACTAAGCACAACGGATCTTTAGCTCTCTGAAGTTAGGTGTAATAGGCGATTGCGCAGGCTTGGTAATTTTAGGCGTCATCGAAAATGGGTTCTGCGCATCTACTTCAGAGAGCTAAAGATAGATAGATAGATAGATAGATTGCGTAATGCGTATCCAAACCTTTATTTAGTAAAAAGTTATTTTTTTCAGAAAAAAGTGTTTTATTAAGGTTGTAGGCTAAGCTTTTTGGATGGTTTATCGAAAATTGTTCAGGTAGTAAGCCTCAGGCTTTCCCAAATTCTAGCCCAACTTTCATCATACTAAACCTTGTTTATGATATATTTTGTAAATAAAGATGATTTATATAAACGCGTGAGTCTCAAATTACTACATAGTACATTTTGGGTACTTATTACTTATGTTCGGAGTAAACCGAACAAATCAGCAATCTTGCATTACGCATAGGTTTGCATTTTCATGTTCACCTATTCAACCAAAACTGACGATTGAGTCAGTACGCGAACTCCAACCATTTGAGACACCCGCGTGCTCAATTACCAACCATTTAATACGATTTTACCATCTTTCGCCAACCATTAACCATTACCATTTTTATACACCTTTATTAAGTATTTTAACCATTGTAGAACTTTATTATAATTAATCTCGCTACCAAGTGATTTTCATTTCATACCAAACCAATACCATATTCGCTAAAAAGTGGTAGGGTTCCACCATAGACAAGCCTAACCCTTTTTACAACTTACATAAAACCAGTCAAGTAACGCAACCACATGGAAAGAGTTTGGTAAACACCTAGGTTTTGTATGTAAGAACTTTTACTCAAAACTTGATCTATGAAAAGATAGATTTTCATATGACGACAGAACAAAAACGACCGGTTTTAAGTGAGTTGTGAGTCGTAATTTGTTATTGTAACATTATGTTCCACACACACAGCTTTTAAGTTTTAGTTTAAGTTTTTTATTGCTATATTATCCTACAAAATATTAATTACTCTTTATCTAGAAATATTAGTCTTCATATTTAACTTTGTAGTGCCTTGTGATAGTAACTATACGAGGTATTAGTATTCAGTGATTATTAAAATTGTATGATTAGGTACCCTTATTTTCAGGAGTGTCAATTTGTTTGACGACCACTATGGCGCAGTGTGAAAGGCCCGCCTGCGATGCAAAAGGTTGCGGGTTCGGTCCCCGTCGCGCGACCAATTTTTGTATGATCTACAAATATTTTTCTCGGGTTTAGGTGTTTCTATGGGCTAGATGATGCTGTGTGAAAAGTCCAGCATAAAAAAAATGGTTCTGTACTGTAACTTGACTAGTTTAGATTAGAAAGGATAGATCACCTAAGAAAATGCTAGACCTCAATCAATAGTTTGTTGCTCTTCCAAGTATGCGAGTAGAATAAGAATAGGTAGCGGAAAAGCAGGGCTTTTTGACGCCGACATAAGGCCTCATTTACGGAGTTAGAAAGCACAGAATTAAACATATCGCGTTGTGGAGTGGCGTTTACAGAAAAGCGCAAAACGCCACAAGCGAAGTGTGAAGCCCCGCGTCTCCATAAACGAGGCTACAAAGTTTACAAGTTATAATGAAATCATATACCTTTTGACCTACTTAATAGTTTTGAGCATCGTTACCATGTTGCGGTGTATAATTTCTTGAAAATGGAGTAGTTTAGTAAATGTTTCTCTATCGAACCTATTAGCCTTATTTTCTTCATCGATAAACTGTGAAAGAAATATAATATTTGCTAGGACTGTTAGTAATATGCAGCAATGGGTTTGCAATGTTCCTAATTCCAGCGCCGGACTTACTTCAAATGTTTGAACCAATGTTTGAACACATAGTGTGGCACGAGAGTTTGTGGTCAAAGTGTCGTGCCACACATGTGTTCAAATATGTGTTCAAACATTTGAAGCTAGGTCTGGCGCCGGTGCTATACTATACAATGCAAATACTAATTTCCGGAATCGTCATCATGACAAAGTTTTGACCAATATTCAAAGATTAAGCCGTCAACGATAATTTCTATAACGGACTTCTGTGTCTCAAGGGTTACGAGTATTATGTAAATTTTGATCACGAAACGTTACGAATCAGACCTGTGATCATAATATCAGATTTCATAACCCCTGATAACGTTTTTTATCCTCTGGTAGCGTGATCACACAAGGGAATAGATTGAAGTCAAAGTATGGTCAGAGCCTGAATTAAATTGAGTCCTTTTTAGATTGATGTCGGGGAATATTCAAAGGGCTTATTTATTGAAATGGGTAGATTTATATGAGGCCTTTGTAGGCTCGCCATATATTTTTTTTCAATATGGCTGCTGATGAAATGAAAATATTTTTTACTGGTTCTTTATGTGATCGAAGTTTTTGAGGCAGTTGAAGTGAACAAGCCATTAATGTAGCAAAGCAGTAATTTTAAAATAAATCATTGTGTAGTAATTTTTTTCCTGCAAATAAGAATTTTTTTTTGGCTAAATTTTGTTAGAATTCGTGAAAAAACTGTAACTTTAAATTTAATCTAGGTATCATAAAGATTTTTAAATCGACAGTTTGGTTGCATGAAGTTTAATAGAATTGTAAGTAGGTAACTTAAAACCCAATATTAAAAAAAATGTAGTAAGTATTCTGTTTTAAATACAGATGGCGTTATTTAACCCTTTTCCCTTGAAAACAATCGTTGGATAAAGAGGCGCTCTGTTTCCTTTGAATACAACTTGAGCGTGAAACGATGGTTGAAAATTACTTTGTTTCCTGATATTCCAAATGAATTACTTACTTTTCTTAAATTACCTAAACTATTTATACTTGTTATTCTTATTATGTAGGTACATGTCTATTTCATTCTTTATCTTCTTCATGTCATGAAACTAGTGTGGTGATAAAATTTTGAGATTTCAGATCGGTTGACAATGGCTTTCTTCGAGCTGGCGCATGTTTTTGAACTTTTTAGATTCTATGCACCTACAAAAAGCGTTTTCTATAAAAGTTATAGAATCATAGCTATTATTGTAATTTCTTTGGTTGGAAACATTGTGGTGATTGTTTTAATATCATTGGTACAATACGTAGCAATTACTCAAACTATTCAGTATCAAATTGTTTTGTTTTAGGTAGAAACTTTTGTTAATGATTAACCACTTTCATAGGACCACTTAGATCCCTAATTAGACGTTATACTAATTAACGGCTACCCATTAATTAGTAAAACATTTGAAGAGTATAGACATGGTAAAATACAAACTTTTCATTCCTTCATCATCATCATCATCAACCTTTCTCATCCCACTGCTGGGTGTAGGCCTCTCTTCGCTTTTGCCTTTCGCCTCTATCCTGAGCCAGTCTTGCCCATGTACGACCTGCATTCCTTAAATAACTTTAATAAGAACAATTATATCTGAGGCGGGTTGTTCGTAATTATTTGCGTAGATTTGTATATATATGTGTGAGTAAGCGATACTCATTCGCCATGAAGCGTTTCCGAGCTAACTCACACAGAAACAACGGGCATATGCATCTACAAACACAATCAAGACCAACCTGCCTATGTGAGATTGAACAACTGGAGCACAGTTTACAGTCCACTGATGAAAAGGGACACCAAGACAGTCTGGTTCGAAAAAATACCCAAGAAATACATTTGCAAAATGCAGGCATTCAATCTATAAATTGTAATATTTCCGCTGGCAGCTTCTCCAAGCGAAACAAGGAGTTTTTGCATCAATGAATAAAGAAATCAAATCGAAAGACTTTTTCAGAGCTGGTTGGAATAGTTATTCCGGAATTAGATTGAAAACCTTTTAAATGGTAACTTGAATTTCAAACTCCTATAAAGCATCTAGTGTCTTCTGGTCCCAAAGTAAAAAAGCAGAGTTTTCTGAGAACTAGGTACATAAGACTGAATTACTACACATATGTAAGTACCTACTTCATTTATTTTATAAATACTTAAGAAAGTACCCAAACTGAGAAAAATATTTGCAGATCATAGAACACTGATGTCGCAGCGGGAATCAAACCGACTTTGTGTGTCGCAGACAGGCCTTTTGCTCTGTCAAGTTCATCTAATGAACACAGGAACTTACGCTTAAAAATCATCAGAGAAAAGCTGCAAAGATTATATATACCTTCACAGATATGAAGGTAGTAAATTTAACAAAGGAAACAAAAAAATCAAAGGAACATTTTGTTGTATACCGGTACTTTGTCAATAAATAAAGGCAAGTATCCTTTTCATTTGACAAATAAAGATCATGTTACCGCAATTCTGCTGATAAAAGGATGTGATGAAAACCTTTTCTATCTCTTATATATAAAATAGGATGAAAGTATTTGAGTGGCAATGGATGATTGCTAGTATCACCGATAACTATTGAACAATTCTTATGAGTATTTATCTCGAAGAACATATTTGTCTAAGTCCAACGAACATTCTAGTTTCTGCTATTTCTTTTTTGACTCATTCTGTTATGCTATTTCATTACACTTTTAAATCGACTTAAAAAGGAGAGAAAGGAGTAGGTTCTATGATCAGCTATAATTTTTTTTAAGCATTTTGATTGATTTTTCCGTCATTTGTGGACCGATTAAGAAAATTACATACTCTGGAAGTTTTATTCCTCAGGATTTAATTTTATTTTGAAGCATAGATGCTTTACTCGTAAAAACTAAATAACCTAATTCTCCTAATTTTCTACGCAGTCCAACATTGGTTTCTATTGAATTTTAAACTATAATTTCTAAAGCACACACGTACATGATTCATACAGAAGACACACATCCAAGTACTACTAAGCCAATACAGTCCCTTTATAACGACCTGAATTCTGCCACAGAGTTGAAGATGAGACCGTAATGCCTTTGTGCAAGATTTCATAGCAATTGTTCGCTCGTTCTATTCTGTATGAACACCAGTTTCTGGCACTAGCTAGTTTGTATGTTAGTAGCTAGCTCTATGGTTTTGAGGCCGCATGCAGGCTTCCATAACTTAGCAAATTAACAGAAGATGTGGGCGATTTCACCTTACTTTGTTAGTTCGATAACAGTCAAATAGTCAGCGCAGAGATAATTATATTGTGTCAGCTTGCAGCTTGACACAGTTCGATTTTGATCACAAAATGAAATACCAACAATCGAAGTGTAAAACGGCATAATTTTTGACGCTATTAGACTTCAGTCACGTTGATAGTGTAATTATTATGCAAAGTATTATAGGTAAACACCAAAGAGTAGTACCTTAGTACGGCAGCAAACATGACATGTATTTGAATATGCATCTGACTACCCTTTTAGACATTTTCAAATTAACTAGAATACAATAGACCCGGGCGTGACTTCGTCTGCGCATTTTTCGTCATACAAACTTTAGAAATGAACAACCTTGTTCCAATCCAACCCATGAACACACTGAATTCATTTTTGGATTTGCTCTTTATAATTGTTCAAAGCATAGTAGAACGAAATGACATCGCCATTTTGAAAAGTCAAAAGTTATTGGTTGTCATGGCAACCTTAGAGCAGTGCTCTTTGTGTCAAATAGAGTACTGCTAAAGTTTTTATGCAATATTCCCGTTGTCCTTTTACATATTTTTAGGTTTTCAGGACCGTTTTTTGGGATAAAAAGTAGCCCATATGCTATTCTGGAGTTATACCTTTCACCTTACCAAATTTAATTGTAAACTGTTTCGTCGTTTGAGCCTGATCCTTACACAAACATACAAACATCCAAACGTCTAAACAAACTCACAAACTTTCAGCTTTATTATATGAGTGGGAAGTGGAATGAGAGATCATGCTTTCTTGTTCAAAAACCAATGCTAAGGCTCTAAAACCGAATAGTCGTTAGCGTTGCATCGGATTTAGCTCTCTGATTTGGTTTCGTGCTTTTGGTTTAGCGGTTTTCTATGAAACATGGGTTTAGACGGAATTTCTAAGGATATTTTCATTTCAGTTTTGACCTATTGAAGACATTGAGACATAGATACTGACAAATTGAAATAATAGCAAGTTTGCTTTATTCTACTGTGAAAATCATTCACAAGTTCATAAAAGACAGGTCTTGGTCACGCCGCTAAATATAACAGTGATACTAAAACTGACTGATCGATTTTAAACAGCTGATTCATTCCACAGTAATCTACTTTAATACCTACCCGTTTTACTGTTCAGATAACTCTTGAATTATTGAAGCGACGTGTGGTTAGACCAGACTGACTGTAATAATAGAACAGCTTTGAATTTCTAAATAGTTTTAACGTATAAATAAATAACGATCTAATGATTGCTTGATATAGTTCTAACTCACGAAGGCGGGTTGGTCTTTATTGTGTGTGTAGTTTTGTTTCTAGCGTAAGCGATACTGAGCGCTCATTCGTCCATGGAGCGTTCCCGAGCTTCGCACACAGAAACGCATCTACACACCTTTGAGATAGAACAGCTGTACGAGATTTCATGTAGTACTAAGTGAATCGCCTTCTCGAACAAAAAACTAGCTTTGTTTTTTTTCGCATGCGATCTTTCGAGAACCGAACACTTAATGCGAAACGTGATGCGAGCAAGAGCAATATATGAGAAATTTCTGTGAACTATCATACGTAAAAGTTTGTAAAAACATTGTATACAAAAGAAAATGTACTTCGCACGCATTAACACAGAGTAATCAAGTAATACTAATTAAGACTACAATTAATCTTTATAATCGCTCTTCCTAAATAGCTTATTAAAACGCAAAACATAAATCAATCAACTTCAAAAACACTGCAGAGAACTCTCTTTGAAAATACACGATGCTATTCTGGCATACCATTCTTGCATCTTGCTTTCTCAAAATCAATGGAACAAGAGCTAATAATCTGTGGCAAGAGGCAAGAATGGTATGCCAGAATGGTATCGTGTAAAAGCTTGATGTATTAGCTCTACAGGGTGTCCCACGGCTATGCCACATGGAGGGAAAGTACCTTAAATATTGTAGATGGAACATTTTACTGAAAGAAGACATTATTTTTATTTAAAAAACAACTTAAACTGCATTCACAGATATTTAAATAATTACATGTTTGAACCTGAAATCGAACCCGTTACATGAGAAAAATAATCACCTGTAGCTTTATCATACCGATCGAAAGGCTTCATCATAAGGATTATTTTTTGCTAAATAACATAGTGTCACAAATAAAAGGAAGGCCATGAACTTTAACATTTTTAATACAAAATTTATCAATTTATCAAATGCTCAAAATGATTCCCTTCCTGTTGAATACAAAGTCGAACTCTTTTGATTATTTCGCTCCCTGTCGATTTTTTGATCTTGTTGTGGTGGATATTTCGAATAACACGTCTAAGTTCTGCTTGTAGCTCGTGGACACTTTCACACTGGTTATACTTCTCAAGTGGGTACATTTACTAGTGATACGTACTTATGATAATGTCAGTTGTATGTGCTTACGGCAATGTCAGCTAAGTATTTATTTTTCTGAACACAAATGTTAAAATTCATGGCCTTCCTTTTATTTGTGACACTATGTTATTTAGCAAAAAATAATCCTTATGATGAAGCCTTTCGATCGGTATGATAAAGCTACAGGGTGATTATTTTTCTCATGTAACGGGTTCGATTTCCGGTTCAAACATGTAATTATTTAAATATCTGTGAATGCAGTTTAAATTGTTTTTTAAATAAAAATAATGTCTTCTTTCAGTAAAATGTTCCATCTACAATATTTAAGGTACTTTCCCTCCATGTGGCATAGCCGTGGGACGCCCTGTATATAGGCAGAGTTTCCACGTTGGATATTGCGTCTGGTTTCAGAGGATGCTTCATCATATCGTCAATGTGTACCTCGCTTTATGCTGAAACCGAATTGGTGTGGTAGAAGGTATAAACCTTTGTCCCAAAGTAACACCATTTTATTTTGATGTTATTTTTTATGATGAATGGGTTGGCTCTTGAGCTCGAAATTTACACAGGTAAGAATAACATAAGATAACATGTTTTATAGAGTACTATTGAAAGTTGCAGTCTTTTCAAAAAATATTCTTTATATCACCAACAAAAACGATATCATGTCTTCCTGCCTCTTTAGGCATTTTCATAGGATTTTTTTTTTATTTTTTTATTAAATAGGTCAGCATTTGACCTCCCTCTGCCTGATGTTAAGCAGTAGTGAGAGTAGTAGTAGCAGTATTGAGCATGCTTTTCTAGAAGGAACCTATTTACTCTTGATTTTACTAAGTATTTCGTTTTACTGATTATCGTAATCTGTCAATCTCTTCTGAGGGGAATAATATGAATACAATACAAAAAGCAGGGTTTAATTACTCTCGAGGTGGTCCCTTACAAATTTTATTTCTGAGAGATTGACAACTTTCCCGTTTATTTATTCTAGCAGCATTTTTTTCTATACATTTTTAACATAATTATAACTTTTACAAGTCTTCGATACTTGTACCACCACCTAACCCCACTTAACAAGCTCTGGATCAAACGGTCCCAAGCCCGAGGGGAATCGTATGTTTTAGCAGGATTGGACTTCCCACCAGCCATTTTAATTTACCGTCAATATGACAGTTGTGACCTTGAACCGGTCTGATAGCAAAGGTACGGTTCAAAAGTTGTTTTGCGTGGAATACTAATGATGATGAAAATTGTATGAAATCATGGTTTATGTAAGAGTTAGAGGAGGGCTAATAAACAGTAAAGTATTTACTTTTAACCGACTTCGAAAATGAGTACGTTCTATGTTCAGCTACAATGTACCTATGTTTTATAAGAATGTTTACCGATATTTCGGTCAAATGTAGTATAGGTTTCAGGCTCCTAAAAACCTTTTTTTTTTTATTTCACTAATGGCGAACTCGATAGAAAGGGTAAATATTATACAGGGTGTAAAAAGACGTCTACCGAAGCCGAAAGGGGTAGGTACAGCATCCCAAAACACAGCCAAAAGGATTTTCCAAAAAAACATTATATCCGGAGAAAACAGCGTTTGAAGATTACTGTTTGCGTATGTACTGGGCGCGTTGTTTTACGTAGATTGCTGGATTTTTAGTTTTAACGGTTTTTTTTCTTTTATAAATGCAATTATCAGATAGGTATGTTCTTTTAATGTTGTACTAATAGTAAATAACCGGAAATAACATAATATGACGTATTTAAGTAAAAAAATTTTTGCAACTCCTCAGTTTTCGGTAGTAGTCTTTTTACACCCTGTATATGCAGTTATGCGTTACTTTATGGGATTTATGTAAGTAAGTGCTTCATAGTGAAAGTGACTTTTATTTGTATATGTTAGTGCACGAAAGGAGCCTCTAAGAGGCGCACTTAAAATCTTTCACCACACTGGTTCGAAAGAACTGGTGACACGATAAGAAGTAGAACTTTTATTTGTAAGTATCACATAATGGTTCACATAAAATGTTGTTGGCACAACATAAATGTAGGAGCGAATTGTTTGAACTGTTTGTGCGAGACTGGTGCCTGAGATAGGTTAATGAATACCGGGTACAGGTCACCTGGACTATACGAACCATATGGTTGGAAAATTAGACAATATTTTTTTAATTTGCAATACCAAAAAACTAAAAAAAACGTAAACGTAAACAGGTTCACGACTGTATCCCCAAGATCCGGTAGACATTCTCTCAGATCTATTTATGTTACTTATTCCAGATCCTATGAAGATGTCTAAGGTAGGCATGTCCAAACACATATTTGATACATGCCCACATCTTGCAGAATAACTTCTGCAAGAGGTGAGCATGTATCAAATGTATACTAACGTATTCGATACGTGACAGGTTGCAAGCCCATCGCCGCCTATAAGAACACTAACTGGTTTCCTCACGATGTTTTCCTTCACCGTTTAGAGCACGTGTTTAAGCGCATAAGTATAAATTTTACGGAACGCAAAATCCATTGATGCACGGCCGGGATTCGAAACTCACAACCTTCGGATTGAAAGTTAACGTACAACCCCATTCGGCCAACATGGCTTCTGCAAAACCAAACACGGGCATAATTATGCAATTAAATGCACTGATAAAGAAAATCTAAGAAACTATAAAAGCAAACACGTTTTAAATGTGAAAAATATTCAAATGCTCTTGAAAATGAAATATTCACTTACAACTAAAATAAAAAGCCAGCTCGTTAAACATAACGGTTCAGTGAAGTTTTTGCAAAAATGAATTCAGATTTCTATATTCCAGACTAAAAGACAATTATAAGAAATATGAATTTAGTTAGACATTTTTATTATTGTTTTATAGGTACATAGATAAATAGCAATACCGGCGAGCATGTATGAAGAATGTAATGAGAGTGAATGAAGCAAAAGTTGTGTGTCAGGATCGTAGCAAGTGGAGATCCGTGGCCTACCCCTTCGGGAAACAGGTGTGATTTTATGTATGTATGTAGATAAATAGTTCAACTGTGGATGTAGTTACTCATACCTATACAAATTAAAAATTTCCAAACGAATTTTTTTATGTGTGGGTAGTAGTACCTACGGTTTTTGCCTAATGCAACTGCTCCACCAAAAGTGTCAAATTTGACAGAAATTGTATGGATCTAATGTAAAATGCGCAGGTGGAGAATTAGCATAATACGAATTTTTTGTTGTGAAGGTGTGTGGGACAGCAGTGGGACGACCTGGGCAGAGCAAATATGGATTTTTTTACAAACTTATAGTATGCTTTTAAAGCATTACCATAAACTATATTTACCGTGTAGTAATTTATCTTAATATGTAAGTACTTACATAAACGAATATTCGACAAGTGTTTTTTTTCTACAAAATTATTAATACTCTCATCTTGCTTAGAACAGGCCATACAAAAGTAACTTAATTTTACCTAGCGCCTACGAAAAAGCTCTGGAATTTTCATAATATTCTTGCAAACTAATTTCACGGCTCACGTCTCAATGCCGTAACATAAATTATTTTTGTAATTTTCAGTGCTATACAACAAGGCAATTAGTTTGTTCGTATTGACAAATCTGCTTACCATAAACACACCTGGCCTTATTACAAAAAAGTTAAACCTTAGTTGAACACCATGTTCACACGTGTCAAAACAAAACTGTTCTATGTTCGAGTATTTTAAGATCGTTTTTCTAGAGACAGTTTTTTAGTCAGTGCTTCGCTAAACTCGGTTCATATTTTATGTAAAGAGACGGTATCTCTTCGGTTATATTTAGCTCTTCGGTGAGATAAAGTGTGACGATTTGAATTTTATAACGGTTGTATAAACTAAGTTTTTTATCATTGGCAGCTCAAATGATAGCCCACAGCTGGACATAAGCCTCCTCTCTCAAACGCCACTCCAATCGCCCTGTGCTGTTCCCATCCAGAACGTTCCCTTACTCTATTCTGCCGTAAGGAGATAAGGTTATCACATCCAATCACTCGAAATCCATTGAATACCTACGTCTAATTGGGTAAGGACACGTGAAAAAAAAACTCCCGATTCCGTTAAACTAACGTCTATGTAGAATCACGTATGTATGTAGTAAACTTGACAACCGCTGTGGCGCAGTGGGTGAAAGCCCGCTTGGGACGCAGAAGGTTGCGGGTTCGATCCCCGAGCGGGATAAATGTTTATATGATGTGCAAATATTTATTTTAGGTCTGGGTGTTTCTTTGTATAAAAATGTATGTATTTACAAACAAAGAGTATATGTAGTATATCAGTTATCTGGTCCCCATAGTACAAGCTTTGCTTAGTTTGGGGCTAGATGATGCTGTGTGAAATGTCCAACATTATTTTATTTATTTAAAAAAAAAAATAGTGTGAAATCTATATTGTATGAGAATCACGAATAAGATGAACCGCTTTTATCGATCGCAAAAAAGTCCAAAAACATTACCCAATTTCAGCTTATAATTTTCAGTTTCTTGCCTGTAGGATAACTAATTTCTTTTTTATTACCGAGCTGGTATATTCGTCAGCTTCAAACCTATTTCAAAGAGCCTTACTTGTAAAGTCAAATCCAACATTTTATAAGGGTGCTCAATACTGTTTGATATAACTCTTGATGAACACCTTTACGTAATAAATTGCAAATCTGGGAACAAATACTGGTTTTGTTGAAATGTAATCGGTCTCAACGGAGTCTCGTACGTTTGTATTCAAATTGGATTGTAATCAAAACTTTTTTGAAAACATAATTCCGAATTATTTTACAGACTACAAAGGGCAAGGATTTTTAGATTTAGAAAAAACTAAACGAATCAATGCTAAATCGAACTATAGGTTAGCTAACCCACAGAAACAAAGTTTTTTTGTTATGGTACATGAGTATTTTTTTTTAATTAACCTATTTCATCCCACTGCTGGTCTCCCCCAAATCCCTCCAATCATCTCTCTCCTTCGAGATCTCCCACCATTCTCTTTCAAAGGCGTCGACATGAGCATGTTATGTATTAATAATATTATTATGTAAAATAATATCTACAAACGCTATACAAAAAAATATACACTTCTTATTTTTAAACATTTTTTTTTACAAATAATATCTCAATTCAAAACCCCGAGAGAACAGTTTTTTCTCATCGCTACATAAATCTAAATTTTTAAGTAAAATGGGCTTTATTTCATTGTTTTATGAGTCAAAATATTGTGTTAATAAAACAACTGTTGAAGTAGAATATTTATCCCTTTTCAGTTAAACATACTCGTAGTTTTAATATCGTTTTTTTTTCTATTTACATTGATGAAGGTCTTGCTTGACACTTCATCTTACTTGATAAAGCCTTGATCAACTCAACTCTGTCACTTACAAAATCACATACCAATACAAATTAGTAGAGAGCTGGGGGGTTATTCACGTTCAATTTTTCGTTCGTTTGATGAATATTCGGATGTTTCTTACTACGAGCTACATTGTATTCAGTCGATAAGATCAACGTTAAAACATGGTCCTAACCTAGGACTATTCCAAATCGAAAAATTGGCCCTTGAAATCAAAAGCCGTATAGTAAGAAACATCCGAATATTCATCAAACGAACAAAAATAAAAACGGGAATAAGGCCCCTGGTGTTGCCCTTAAGGTCGTCGGTTTGAACCTTACCTTACCTCACACTTGAAAATCACCTAGTTTTAAGACGTTTCAAAGTGATCCCAGCGGTCCTACTGAATAAATGCTTTTTGACTTTGACTTTGACTTTGAACTCCAAAGCTTTTTTGAGAATTCAGCTTGTTGTTTGTATGTTTGAGTATTTTTGTCTTTAAACTTTATTGTGTAAGTACTAGACGTTATAGTTTATTGATTGTTGACTTATCGTTTACTATTTATTAATATATAAAAATAAATGTAACTTGAAATAGACCTAAATCCAAAATAAAAAATAAAAATTATTCCTGTCGTAAATTGTTTGATCTACGAAAATTTTGAATGTCAGACAGAATAATATATACTCGATAATTATTTCTATAGAGGGCACGAATTTAAACTTTATCATAATTTTCAATCAAAAGCAGTCTATAGAGGGTCGAGGTAAAATTAATTTGTGTCCATTATCATTTGAAAGTTGAAAGCGAATGACGGTATTGAAGTCAATATCAGTGATGTAACTTTGGAACGAATGAACAAAGGAACGGATAATCGCGACTAAAGTTAAATAAGTATCCCAAAAGTTTACACAATAGTTTCGGCTGGAAGCGCTTTGTTTGATTGTAAACGGGAAAAACGAAATAAGAAGCTGTATCTTAAAGGCGCGGAAGACATTATTTCAAATCAAGTCACTCAAGATCTAATGGGGTAGACAGGGACATGTCATGTCTAATTACATAAAGTATTCTAAGCGGCAAATACCACTGCCACATTAGAATACTAAATGATTCAATCACGCAGCTTTTCTTTACCGTTCAGAGCTCGTGTTTAAATATTCCTTATTAAAAAATTTATCGAAACAAAAGCAATGAATATACGAACGCATTTCGAACCCACGCCACGACCTTCAAATTGAAAGACAAAAATAGCATTTAAAATGATGACTACTTTATTATTACCCATAATAATATACCTACATTTGCAATAGACTGTGTGTGTTACAAAACAATTTTTTTTATGGCTACTAAAAAATATTTCTATTTTTACAGTTATAACCTAAATAGAAAAACATTGGAATAGCAAAAACTAGGTTATAATGTAGAACAATTCAACAGACAGTGATCACGATAAAACAAATTGTGACCTTTTACGAGGTCTAGCTTCGAATTCTAAGAAAGCAATTGGGTCATGCTGTATTGTATAACTCTGCATACCAATGCAATGATTGCTGGGCATTAGTTACCGTATGAATGCTTACAACCAATCCAATTCTAATGACTAAACCGCCATTTACACGATATCATTCTGGCAAACCATTCTTGCCTCTTGCTTTCTTAAACCTAATGGATCAAGAGCTATATTGTGGTAAGATGTCTAAGGTTCATCAGAATTTTTGAACATTACTTGGAAATACAAGTAATGTTTGCCAATGCTTGCATCTCTATATATAAAAATGAATCCCTATATCCCTTGGTCACGCCATCACGCGTGAACGGCTGGACCGATTTCACTATCCCTATATCCCTTGGTCACGCCATCACGCGTGAACGGCTGGACCGATTTCACTAATTTTTTTTGTTGTGTTTGTTATTGTCAGGAGAAGGTTCTTATAGCAGAAAAAAAAACTGCATGGAAAAAATGAATCCCTATATCCCTTGGTCACGCCATCACGCGTGAACGGTTGGACTGATTTCATTTTTTTTTGTTGTGTTTGTTATTGTCAGGAGAAGGTTCTTATAGCAGAAAAAAAAATTGCATGGAAAAAATGAATCCCTATATCCCTTGGTCACGCCATCACGCGTGAACGGCTGGACTGATTTCATTTTTTTTGTTGTGTTTGTTATTGTCAGGAGAAGGTTCTTATGACAGAAAAAAATTAAAAAATTGCGCGGATAAAATTAATCATGCGCAGACGAAGTCGCGCGGGCCAGCTAGTTCACAATATTTTCTTGCAAAATAAAATAAAAACAAAGAAAAAACGAACGCTAAAATAGGACACAAGGGAGACCTAGGTTTCATGTCATCAAACCGTTACAGTAACAAACTATTATGCGTGTCTGTCACGACATTTTAAAAGTTTAGTCTACTTTAATTAGGCGGAATTGATATCAAATGACCGAAAGTATAAATCGTTTCCTATTTAGATATAGGTTTATTTACAGAAACTAAGCTACTACATATTTACATAGATTTACAAAATACAACAGGATTAGTCAAGCTATCTAAGGATCGTTAGAAACGATCTATAGATAGCTTAACTGATCCAGGTCAACGTCAGTCGGGAGCGTGCCCAAAACACTGGCGGCATTACCACGCTGGATGGCAATGCTGATCCTTTGAGCCAAAAATGTTTCCCATTGTGTACGAATTGAATAACGCAGTGGCGCTAAAGCAAATTTTACAAAATCAAGCGTCGGGTCTGGGTGTCTAGTACTATGGTAGGTACTTGTAGGCTCTACAAAACAGGGAGGCTTAGTGTGGGATAAGTGTATGACTTTTGTATCAAGTTAAATGACGCTTGTTGAGCTTCAAACTGAAAAGCAAATATGCCGATCAAATTCTGTACCTATTACATTTCTAGCTACACATAGTAGTCCGTTCAGTTGTGCTCTACAAAATATTCCGACCTACATTTTGGCTCCGTGAATGTTGGAGAACTCTGATAATAAACTATGAATGGATGGTCTAAATAGAATTGACATCAATGTTGGATGTTGGATAGCAAGCCTAAAATATGTACGCAATATAGCTATTGTTAGTACTAATTGTAGTTGCAGACTTCTCTCAGTTGCAGAGACTCTCGTGTAAAAAAAAAAAACGGGTTCACGACTGTATCCCCAAGGTGCGGTAGACATTCTCTCAGATCTTTTTATGTTACTTATTCCAGATCCTATGAAGATGTCTATGGGGGGTAGTCAGAGGCATGTCCAAACACATATTTGATACATGCCCACATCTTGCAAAAGTTTGTATTGCTCTCGTGTACCATCAATTTTGTTAATTGAATATTTGTTTTTTAGTTTCACGGGAAAAGTATTAATTATTAGGAATAAAATGTATTATGGGATCACTGTAAAGGTGTATATAACGTTTTCAAACAATTTTGAAAATCAGTTCACAATTTTAGACGGAGATCATCATCATCATCATCATCATCTCAACCTGGTAACACCCACTGCTGGGTATAGAAATCCCTTCTTTTATGCCAGTCCTTTTTTTGCACCTCTCGACGCCTCTAGATCTATCAGAGATATCAGTGAAAATTTCAAAACATACACAAAAAAAAATATTTTCGGCTCCTCTCCTTTTATGGCAGATAATAATATTCTCTCACCTTTATAACAAGTACAAGATTCTTCATTTTGTTATACTAACTGATGAACACCAGATTTTAATCTTGGATTACTAACCAACATTTGCTCAAGGCAGCAATCTCGTTTCATTACAGGCATGTAGAACAAGAGTATAAACCACGCTACCTCAAATTGGCTGGATTTATTCGCGTCTGTTGTGTAAAGGAACAAAAAATAAAGATTCGTTCACAAGAAAAAAATTAAATAAGAAAATTACGTTTTTATACTAAAAAGAAAACCGACTTCAATGTTTGACTCGAAACGCGATGTGACTCAGGGCGTCAAGCTGTCGATTCGATTTCTATTTGTGACATGGCTAGGAGGGAAGGTGTTTAGAGTTTTACGGGGAAACTATCAATCCCTCAGGAATACAATTTATATGGGACCACCTCTGGAGTATACCCTTTCAAACATGAAAAGAATTTTGCAAATCGGTCAACAAATGGCGGAGCAATCGCGTAACAAGATACAAAAAAAAAAAAAACATACAGACTAATTGAGAACCTCCTCCTTTTTTGAAGTTGTTTGAAAAACAGGCTGACGATTCTACCTTCGGGTGTTACATCCAGTCAGGATTAGTTAAGACTTTAAAGGAAATCAAAGAGTTGTTATTCGGTATCAAAACATCGATTGTTGCACAAAATTTGACGCCGTCGGCCGTATACACGATGCCATTCTGGCATACTACTATTGCCTCTTGCCACAGAATATTAGCTCTTGCTGCGTTGAGTTTGCAAAAGCAAGAGGCAAGAATGGTATGCCAGAATGGCAACGTTTAAACGGCATCTAATCACTAGAAGCATATTCGGCAGTCACCTGTTACTGACACGCATAAAATAAGATATTTAAGCTAGTAAACAGCACAACTTAGCATAATATGCTAAAATTTAGCACATTTAGCATGCCAAAGTGCTCCACCCTATAAGAATACTTTCTCACGATACTAGTTTTCTTCATAACTTCTGAGCAGGCCTTATTGTATAATTCTACTGGCAATGGACATGGGCTTCATTTTGACATTTGAAACTCATTCTGAACTTCAATTGTCATTTTCCTATTATATGATTGGTTGAGTTCTTGTGGAATGACAAATAGGAATGGATTTCAAGTTAGACAATAAGGCTGTAGGTGTACACTCAGCCTTACAAATAAGGAAGACAGGAATGCCGATAAGAAAAAAGCGGGCAAGGGACGAGATTACACTACACCTACGTATTCGTCTATGTAACTGTTTGTGGTGACCACAGTTTTGGGGAATTTCAAGACAAATTCAAGGTTAACGTCAAAATAAACTTAGGTATTCAGTAGATCGACTAGGATCAGTAATGAGCTACATGATTCTACCCCTGTTCCTTCGCGATCAATACCGTGCAGAATCATATTTCATTTTCAACAAAAATGCACAAGCATTTTAAGATGATCAAAGAAATGCCTAGAAACTTCATCTTCTAATTTATTAAGAACTCTTTGTAGGAGCTTTATGCTCTGAATCAGATCTCAGAAGGTCAAGGTCAATTATATGTTGTGTTGTAAAGTTATAGACATCTTCAAAGGATTTGGAATACGCAAAATGATTTGAAAGAATAATATAATAGGTAATGCTGGAATTTTCACACAGCATCATCCAGCCCCAAAGTAAGCAAAGCTTGTGTTATGGGTACTACATGACTGATATACTACTTACATACTTTTTGTTTGTAAATACATACATATTATACATAGAAAACACCCAGACCCGAGACTTGTAGATCATACAAACATTTGTCCCACGGCGGGGATCGACCCGCAACCTTCTGCTTCGCAAGCGGGCCTTCGCCCACTGCGCTACAGAGGTCGTCAATGTCAACCTTCCTTAGAAGTTAGTTTTAGTTTCTTTATATACTTTTTTGTCACAATCTTAAACGCCTTGTCACACCAGTCTGCGTAACCTCTACCCACCTTGTTGTTCAAAACACGTACCCGAGGCCTATGCCTCGGGTACGATACAATAATATTTCGGTACAATAAGATGCTTATAATTGGATAGTTTTATCTAAGTCGTTCGTATAAAAGATGCAAAATGTCACAAGAAAAATTACATATTTCACGAACTTGTGAAAAAATATTTTAAGAACTTTCATAATCTTAAAAAATGGATGCTTCATCTTACACTATTTCACTATTGCTTAACATCAGGCAGAGTGAGGTCAAATGCTGATCTAATTAAAATTATAATAAGAATCTATTAGGTACTAATTATACTGATGTTAGCTAATCTCGCTAAAACTCAAAAAACATAACCGATTGGGGTGTATATTTTTTGGTTACCCTAGGCTATATTTTATGAAAAAAAAAACACGAGAAGGAATAAGAGGATAAGCAGAAAAATGAAGTCTAATCGCCATGCTTTTCTCTTAAAAAAGCAAAATACACGATGCAATTTTTGACTTGATTTTGCGAAGTCGATGCGGCATTTAGCGGCCGAGCGAGCGTCGAACTTTTTAGACTTATAACAGACAATGACCATTAGTCGGATCCACACCGAACGATCCAACGCGCTCCGATCGCGCGCGGCAGGAACTTAATACATAGATAATGTTCCTGCCGCGCGCGATCGGAGCGCGTTGGATCGTTCGGTGTGGATCCGGCTATTTACTAGTAAAAATTGCGGTTGCGATTCGATATGGTATAGTTTAGAATTAGTTCATATAAATGCTCTATTTAAACACGTTACCCTTCACAGCTATAGGTAGAAAACATTGAAATTCCGAATCGAAACCCACAATAACAAGATTACACTTTTCCCTCCAGCGAACTGAAACACTGCGGTTTTGCATACGAAAGCCAATCATAGAAGTGGTTTGAATTCAGTCCTCAATTGCTTGATGTAAATTACTACTAGGTACTAGTAAGCTACGGAATATTGAGTAATCTCCCTATTTCGTAGCGGTCTAATCTATCGCAAACAAAATATTTGGTAATGCTTGGAACTCAACTCGCCCACGTCTTTGTAATGCAATGGTGACAGTTCGATTCTTGTATGATCTAATTAAACTTGTCTTAGGAGTCGTTTTTTTGAATGAACTTTCATTCTAACATATTGTATAACGACTACACCTTATACATATTCGAATCAATTCAGATTCCCTAAAATAGGTAGTTTTTAATTAGGAGGTTTCTATTTCTTTCTTTTTGAAAAAAAAATATTCTCTATATTTTCAAAGTTGATGAACCTGAACAGAATGAGTTCAAAATGAAAAAAATCATTTAAGACGGTGGATACAAAAAATACTGAAAAATCCAAATTGTTATACCGTACCAACCGATCCAAATATTTATGTCCTTAAAAATATAATATTTCAACCTGTATACGAAACGGCACCGAACGAGCGACATTTGCACGCTTCGCTGACTTCGGAGTAACAACAAAATAATATAGGATTTGAGTATGAACGAACATGCCAGTTGAACTATGAACTAAAAGAAAACTAAAATTAGATTTGTTACAGGTTTTGATTGAATGAAATTACCTTTGAGACTAACCTCGGATTAATACTATTTGTTTCAGTATTTAATTTGTTGTTTGAACAAACTGTAATATTCATAAATAGCTGGTGACATTGAAACTAGTCGAGCCACAAAAATAAACTAATTTTCTGACTCACTTTTCTAAAACGCTCGCTTTGAATCAAACCATCTAGTATCATTAAATTGCCAACAATTCAAGTATTTTCTGGCTGTTTGTTGTTGGAAAATTGTAAATCACGTAACAAAGAACAATAATTCATTGCTAATCTATTATGTCATTTTAGCTTGGTTCTAAATGAAGTCAAACAAGATACGTGCGAAAAACATAACCCTTCTTATGACAGTCGGGACACATAGTTAAATTGTTAACTTTTCTGGACCGTTATTTTCTTTTAGATTTTAGTATTTTCTCGGAAGAAATTTTCTCTAGCTACGATCTAAATATTATTGAAAGACAGGCTATGTAGGTATAATACACACAATCGTTCATTAGCTCTCTGAAGTAGCTGCGCAGAATTCATTTTTGGTGACATCTAAAATCGTGCTATGTCGCTTACTCTACCAAACCTACGCAATCGTCTATTGCATCTAATTTCAGAGAGCTAAAGATCCGTTGTGCTTAGTCTATACATCTTATTACTCCGCACCATTACTTTTTTCAATCTATCCATGCCCATCCAATTTTACTTTTGTTCAGAATTTTTCCCATTGTTATCAAATACGGTTGTATTCTGGCTTTTATAGTAATTTGGAAGTTTCATCAATTCGGGGCTAGCTTTAGGTACCCATTTAACCCATCCGGTATTTGAAATTGGATTTGGACCAAAAGTTTATTCAACTTTGGGGGGCTCTCACTCTCGACTCGTTTTTTAAACCGATTTGAAAAAAATAGGAATGGAGTATTCCCGAGGGATTACGAGTAACACCACTGAGCTCGGTAGTTTATATTATCGGTACTAAATATGATCTTTATTAATATTTACACGAAATAATAATCATAAAAATACATAAGTAGGTACATAATTTAATTTAACTATAGAAAAAAAACACTGTGTTCAAATCACCGATCGCAGGTAATGTGCCCAAAAGGCTGGCGGCATTACCTCGTTGGATGGCTATACTTATCCTCTGTCCTAGGTAAGCACCAGCCCTTTGTTCATTGGTCTCGTCAATCAACCTCTTGGATAATTCTCTGAAAAGGAGCCACGCCTCTGGAACCCATGGACCTAAAGTTTCCACACCAAGATACCCATCGCCGATAGATATATATTTCCGCCTTTTGTGATTTTTTGCTGGCACCGCCGCACCAGCTGTCCTGGAGGTGAGAGGCCGCCAGCGTATCGACGCAGGTAGCATCCCACACTAGTGGCCTTCTACGGCTCCAAGGAATCAAAGATATACCGTCGGGCCTTTTGCCATCATCTCGTGTGAAACCGTTCAGCTCTAAAATGGCCGGCACGTTTACGGTGGTGAGTGCCCGACGAATAATGTTGTTGAAGCTGGCATGGCGGGAGAGGTGGCCTGCGCAACGCCGACAGGAAAGGCCGTGATGGCCTTGGCGATCGACGGGGCTACCGCTAAGTTATAAGTTCGTATGCGTTAGTTGCCAACTCCGATTTATAATATTAGTTGGATATGATAGAAAAAAGTAGTAGGATTATTATCTGTCATCGATAATTACCATGGACCTAGCTCTTATTACATGTTTGCTCATTAATACACATTACTGGTAAACGTGTAGTAATAGTTATTATCCAGAGTTCCATGTCGATTCCATAAAATATTAACGTGGTTATTTGAAAACCTTGAAGGGGTGGGCTATTATCGAGTTTGCTTCCATGAAACACGGTTAGTAATCACCCTTAGACAATATTGTTACACACTACCTACAGTCAGCAAAAAAACTTTGTCAGAGAAATTATTAATTGTCAAAGTTTTGGTCGTGATGTTAAGTAAGGATCTTGGAAATACATAAGAATTCCGATTTTTGAAACATTTATAAATGTTAATTGACTTTCGATGCCAACTGTTCATAATTACCTTGACTGGCGTATGACGAATAAGTTAAAAATGTGGAGTATAATCGATTTTTGTAGCGAACATACGAAGGGACGTGCATGAATTGTAATAACACACGATACATTATTTCAAGGACATTTTAAAAGACGAAGAATCTCCGAAGATCACGTAGAATCTCTTCTCTAGCTCTAATTATCATCATCATCATTGGCATCAAATGATTGCCCATTGCCAGACAAAAGCCTCATTTCATAGCTCTAATTATCATCATCATCATTGGCATCAAATGATTGCCCACTGCCAGACAAAAGCCTCATTTCATAGCTCTAATTATCATCATCGTTGGCATCAAATGATTGCCCACTGCCAGACAAAAGCCTCATTCAAACGCCACTCTAATAGACCCTGTGGTGTTCTCATCCAAGTCTTTCCCTCTATAGCCTCTATGTCATCCACTCGCCTGACTCCTAATCTTGACTTTTCTCCTAATGATGCCTTGACTTTTAGTGCTTTCCCTTGGGTAGTACTGGGTCAAAGCCTTCCACCACCACTTTGATTTCAAAATATACCATAGAAAAATGTGTGTTAATGTGTGTAACGGTTAATAAATAAATAAATAATGCTGGACATTTCACACAGCGTCATCTAGCCCCAAACTAAGCAAAGCTTGTACTATGGGAACCAGGTCACTTTGGGGCTAGATGATGCTGTGTGAAAAGTCCAGCATTATTTATTTATTTATTTACCCCGCTGTAAGGATCGTACCCGCTACCTTCTGCGTCCCAAGCGAGCTTTCACCCACTGGACCACAGAGGTCGTCAATAATGGAAATGCAAGGTTGACAAAGGTAATCTACATCCACATTACAGTCCCTGATTTCAGTAAAAGCCGCGTTCTAGTTAATTCGTTTTCTATGAATAGGTACTAATTGCGGGTTATTATCGAACGAAATATCAACCGTTTATCGGTTATTAGTGAAATCAATTTCCTTGTTTGATTCATTTCTTTGAAGCATAAAGGCTACTAAAGGAAGAAAAAAAGCTATGACCCAAACTGTGATTGTTGCCCTAGTTTGTCACGGTATTGGAACCGAGAATCACCGAGCCATAGGACTATTTTGAAAATAACGGTTTTAATGAATAAACGGTTTTTGACGTTTTTTGATTGATCGGGAATAAACAAGAAAGAACACATTTTAAATCAAAGCGTATTACTGCTTTTCAATCGACTTGGTAAGATTAATGTTTAGCAACAGTTTGTAAACTGTTTGTAGAATGACTCAATAGCATAAAGACGAATCTTAGTGGTTTACAATGCTATTATAAAACGTAATTTTTGGAACGAAGTTCCTTTTCGGACGGTATCGAGGATGAAGGCTCGAAAAAAAAGCGTTCGATTTCACCGTCACGACACATACATAGGTCAAAACGTCACAGTGCGAAGTGCGCAGATGCGAAACAGTCCACAGATTATTGCATTGTTAGTACGGAAGAGCGTTACATCGAGGAATTTTAATATTTGTCAATAAATTATTTGACAAGTTCCAAATGTCAAAGTTGAAACTTCGTTCCAACCGCGTGTTCGACGGAGGTCCCACGACACTTACGTACTTTTTTGTATCATTTTGTGTATTTGATTAATAAATAAATAAAAAAAAACTCTAATATAAAAATACATAAATTTCTACATTATCCACAAAATACTTGCCTAGAGCGCTCCAATTTTAACCAAAACTATATTTTAGGTGAAGTTATTACTTCCCAGGCTGATAAGGATGGCGTGAGAATTACTGGCTATTAATAACGTTAGGGTTATAATTGCAATAGACGACGTAAACGGCATGTTTCAAGTACACTAAGGACACAGAATATTATAATACTATAAATAGTCACTCCTATCCCCTTTCCTGAAGCACTCGTGTTTGCTTAGTCATTCAAGATAGATCTTCGAAGTTAAGCAACGTTCTAAATGGTCCGTAAGTGGATGGGTAACTGCCACTGGCGTTTTCATCTGAGCGCTTCCGTGCTTCAGAGGGCACGGTAAATTGTCGTTCCCGGCTATTTCAGTAGTTAAGCCATGACGAAGGCCCCAGAGTTGGCCACTGACTCATACAAACTTACTTCATTTCCCCGCACCTATCTCAAATTGATTCCTCACTATGTTCTTTACAAATTTTCAGATCCGAAAATCTATGTACTGCCAGGATTTGAACGAATGACTAAAAGGAGAGATATATGGGTCTAAAATAGCAGCCCGAAGTTATCTGTCCAAGTTTCCAGAGAGTATGATGACGTACTAGCTAGCGTATTTCTGTCTTTAAAGACGTGTTGCCCATGTAGAATAGACCATCGACTTTTGACCTCAGCCAGGATGTAAAGTCCGTGCATGGAAAATTGTGTTTGCGTTTCAGTAAAAGGGCAATAACGGAACGATATTATTCCAGAACAGAAATTGTTTGTAAAATCTATTGATAGTAAATTATGTTTTGATCGCAGGAAATTTGTGATTTCTACTTACTCAGGAAACGATGAAGGGAAAACACCGTTATTTATTTGAAACCGTTGTTGTTTGTTTTTTTTTGTATTTTTAATGTAATTCATTCAAATGTAACTTTTTTGACGACCTCTGTGGCGCAGTGGGTGAAAGCTCGCTTGAGACGCAGAAGGTTGCGGGTTCGATCCCCGCCGCGGGGTAAATGTTTGTATGATCTGCAAATATTTATCTCGGGTCTGGGTGTTTCTATAAATAAAAAAATAAATAAATAAATAATGCTGGACATTTTCACACAGCATCATCTAGCCCCAAACTAAGCAAAGCTTAATAATATGTATGTATATACAAACAAAAAGTATATAAGTAGTAATATCAGTTATCTGGTTCCCATAGTACAAGCTTTGCTTAGTTTGGGGCTAGATGATGCTGTGTGAAAAATGTCTAGCATTATTAATTCATTATTTATGCCATATTCGTACCGCGGAAGTTCGGACCACATCAAAAATCTGCTTTCGTTGTACATTGCAGTATTCGGTCCATAACTATTTTATTTCAAAAAACCTTCATTCATCCCATATTTTAATAATATGTGCTAATATTTTGTAAACAAAATAAGCCACAAGCCAAAGCTAAAGATTTAAATGTTAGATTTCTTACGTTCAAATCAGAAACGAGAATTTAGTGGCCTATTATTTAATTAATTACTTTGACACATTACTCGGCAAATTAATACCTAAGAAAACTAATTAAAAGTGACCAAATATTTAATATTATGTTATGAATACTGCGACAAGTCACGCAAAAAATGTCTTTATACTCTCATTTACTTTCTAACATTTTATGATTTAATGTTATTGCTACAATATTACAGACTTTTATTTTGTGGGAACATAACAATTTTATGAGCTGATATTATCATGTTTATTTTTAGAGGAGCATTTTGCACGCGTAACTAAGTATTACATGGATGGATGACAGTGTGTATGAGACAGCTGGACGGGGAAGGCCTAGGCGAAACTTCTTGGATCAAATTGGCAACATTTTGGAGAAAGTCAAAAGTACCCTAAACCGGCGAGCATGTATGAAGAATGTAATGAGAGTGAATGAAGCAAAAGTTGTGTGTCAGGATCGTAGCAAGTGTAGGTCCGTGGTCTCTGCCTACCCCTTCGTGTGTATGTAACTAAGTATTACAAATTTTTCCTCTATTTTTTTTCTTAAATCTAAACGAAGTCTTTTTTTTATATATTAATTATCTATTGTATCTAAGACTTTTTCTCAGTGTGGGACGCTCTGTATAGTCTTTTACGGCTTTAGCTGTTATACCTAATCTAAAATCACGCATTTTCCCCCTATAATAATATATAATATATAATGCTTTATTTGGAACAACATTACAATATGAGCAAAGATACAGTAGAAAACGTTGACTGCCGCAAAAGTTAAAAAACTGAGTAGCGGAGTCAGCGCTCTTCTCCAAAAGATTGGATATTAGAGGTTCCAACGTAGCTATGTAGTAAATATTAAACCAAAGACTTAATCTAAACAGGATTAAGGATATGGATAGGCAGAGACCACACGATCTAAACATACATTTTTCGCCTCAATCACTCTCATTATATTTTAATACAAACTCGTAGGCTAGGGTAGCTTAGACATGGCTTTTCTTTTAAAAGTCATTAACTTGACCCAAAACCATTTTATTTAAAAATCTATTAAAGAAGATATATATACCTTTAAATTAAATTTAAGAAAACGATTAATTATTTTATAAATAATTAAGAATACCCGTTCGTGAATATTGAATTTAGGATAATTAACATTTTAAGAGGATACTCTTAACGTTCCCTAATTGTAAAAAAATCAAAAGAGCGTTTTAATTTTAAATTTTGAATTCTTATAGATTGCAAAAGATCTAGGACAGTATTTATTACGAAATGTAATCCCAGAGATGTAGTTAGTCAGTATAGTCACCTTCATACTTTAGAGAAATAAACCCTTTAGATTTTTTAAACTCTGAAGGACAGGTCTTAAGATCTCTCGACTCGACCCAAAAATATTAGATTTTTTTACACATACTATCTAGATAGACTTATATTTTTCTGATACGTGCTCTACTGCCTTTTTCTTCTTGTCGTGCCACTAGTTTAATCAAACCAGTGTGGTGAAATAATTTAATATATGCACTAAAGAGGCTGCATTCTGACTAACTCGTCATCACCAAGCCAAAAGAACCCTTCACTAATGCATGATTTTTCAAAATTTAACCCCGAAATGGATGAAAGGGTTGAAAACGCTAGTTATATTATACAGTGAGATGTATCGCTAATAATATACGAGCTGTATAAAAATCAGGAAACCATAATAGAAGTTGGTAACGAAAGAGTTAAAGCTAAGATCAGACAAGGAGTAAGACAGGGGTGCTCACTTTCACCCTTGATATTTAACATCTTCATAGAAACAGCTATAAGGAAAATATCGGAAACTTCAAATATCGGTGTTAAGTTCAACGGTGACACGATCAAGTTTATAAGATTCGCAGATGATATAGCGGCAATTGCAGAAACACAAAAAGACCTACAAGATTTAATTTCCATTATGTATACAATTTTCAAGGAATTTTCATTAAAAATAAATATTAATAAGACTAAAATACTAATAACTTCTAAAATGCAAATACCTCCAGTACAACCAATAACATTAGAAAATATAACACTTCAAAATGTAGACAGTTTTAAATACCTTGGGAGCATTATCACTAGTGACTCCAGATGTACGCCTGATATAAAAGCTAGAATAGCTATGGCGAAACAGGCATTCCATAACAAAAGAAACATATTTACTTCGAAAATAGCAAAACGGGTTAAGAAAAAGTTCATTAAAACATATGTGTGGAGCATAGCTCTCTATGGATGCGAAACTTGGACTCTGACACAGCGGGATAGAGAGAAGTTGGAGGCTTTTGAAATGTGGTGCTGGAGAAGGATGGAGAGGATTAGCTGGAAGGAGAAGGTTACCAACGAGGAAGTGCTGAGAAGAGTTGAGGAGAAAAGGGTATTGATGAACACCATTCAAAATCGAAGAGGAAAAATGATTGGACATCTTATACGACATGACAGCTTTATCAAGAACATGAAAAGTGGAAAAGTGGAAGGAAGACGAGGAAGAAGAAGGCCTAGAATAAATTTCATGAGTCAGATAAAGGAGAAGATCGCTGTCATGTCGTATAAAGAAGTGAAGGAGACCGCATTGAAAAGGGAGAGGTGGAGGAAGTTGCATCATTGCACCGACAAGAGCTGAGCTCTTAAATTTGACGATGATGATGTAACGTTACACCATGATAGTGTCGTTATTTCGTCGCTTATTTGGTTCCTCAAATCTCCTCAAAACTTGTGATCCCCTATAATACTCCTTTTGAACGAAGTGAGGCGGAACGTGTCAAAAGAGAGTTTCGTCGGATCTAACTATAGAAACCTACAAAATTAATCTAGGAATCTAGGTATTAACTTCCTTGGGCTAGCTCGGTACTCGGATTGGTATTGAAAGAATGACTGCCGACAATGACGCTAGTATTTTATCGTATAGGAAGCAGAGTCGATGAATATCAATATATTATGTGAAAGTGGTGGTGAAAAACAACTAAAAAAAGTAAAAAATTCACGACCTCTGTAGCGCTGTGGGCGAAGATCCGCTTGCGACGCAGAAGATTGCGAGTTAGATCCCCGCCGCGGGACAAATGTTTGTATGATCTACAGATATTTGTCTCGAGTCTGGGTGTTTTCTATGTATAATGTATGTATTTACAAATAAATAGAATAACTGTAGTATAACAGTCATGTATAACACAAGCTCTGCTTACTTTGGGGCTAGATGATACTGTGTGAAAAGTCCAGCATTAAGTAGGTATTTAACAAAGATAAGAAACAATGTCTCTTACCAAATGAGTCTTCGCACAAAAATATGGGCAAAAGATCCAAATTGTAATTTCTTGCAAAAATATATGGAAAAAAAAAACAAAAATCTTAATTTCTTGTTATAAATGTTTGAACCCTTTAATCGTAACAAAAGGAACTGCAGTGTACGAAATGATCCATTTTGATGCAAATCAGAACAAGTGACACGCAAAGAATAATTATTTTATTCATGTTAAACTATATTTACGTCCGTTATATAGCGATCAACGTTATTCAAAGATAGGAGCATAAATTCCACTCGATACTTTAATCTCGCTGTCAGCGACGTCCTGGGAGCTCTTAGTCTTGAATTCTGATTTGATTACTTACTATAAACATAAGACTGGGTTGTAAATAATAAATAATGCTGGACATTTTTCACACAGCATCATCTAGCCCCAAACTAAGCAAAGCTTGTACTATGGGAACCAGATAACTGATATACTACTTATATACTTTTTGTTTGTAAATACATACATATTATACATAGAAACACCCAGACCTGAGACAAATATCTGTAGGTCATACAACATTTGTCCCGCGGCCGGGATCGAACCCGCAACCTTCTGCGTCGCAGGCGGACCTTCGCCCACTGCGCCACAGAGGTCGTCTTTATAAGAAGACGATTATACAAATACTTGTATAATCGTCTTTATAATGCAATTAGATGGCGACTCAGAACAAATTAGTAAGCTTTTACGTAAAGCGAAGCGTTTTGTGCCACGTAACAATAAAACTTAGGCCTTTACATCTATACTAGATGATTTATACAGCGTCAAGAGGCAACCTATGCCTACACTTAACGGGACGCTGTAGTGCCTGGGACATTGTTTGAGATGGAATAGGCTTGCCCAGCACCTAAACCATCCTCTCAGCTTAATCAGCCTGGCCCACAGGAAAGACGACGTCAATACGTGTGGAGCTGACTAAGCTGCGGGTTTCCTCACGATGTTTTCCTTCACCGTTATGAGCTCGTGTTAAAGCACATATAAATTTTTCGAAACGAAAAATCCAGTGATGCACGGCCGGGATTTGAACCCACGACCTTCGGATTGAAAGTCGAGGCACAACCCCATTTGACCAACACGGCTCTCACGTAACAATATCAAATGTTTAATTTGAAATTCAATATTTCATACGTGGATATCGATAAGTGACATAAGTGTTACCGTTTGCCACCGCGTGGGGGCAGTTTGTGGGGGCAGACGGTAATAATTCAGAATTTTCATATTTATAATTTTTGCAGCCTAACCCAACTTGTACAGGTTTTATTTAAACAGTGTTTCTCTTAGCTATTTAATTAATAAAAATATGACATATTTAAAGTATTTTCACTTCTTATATAAATGTTGATTATAAGTAAACAAACACAAAGTTATTATAATTAGAAACTTTGAACTAAATAAGCTCTGTTTTAATAACAACTTAATTTGGTTCTGAATTTTAAACGGTGTAACCTCTATTAGTAGAGCACACAGAATTGTGCTAACCTAGTGGGAATAGAGATAAAAATGTGGCTTTTTGGGGAATTTTGTATCCCAACTAATTGTTTATCAAACTACTACTCGCGTTTCGCGCGTATTTAACTTTTGTCAGGTGCTTGAGAACGTAATGGTCTTTGATTCGTAAAAGCGATGCTCTAAAGAAGAAATATCATTAACTATCTAATCATATACATTTATATATAAGCGATAAGACCGCCCATTGTACATTATCTCATTAGGTTATACTAGTTCATACATAAGTTATTGTAATTATTGTGTACAATAAAGCGTTTTTCATTCATTCATTCATTCATTTATGTTTTACCATACACTATTAAATGTAATTTAGGACATTGAGGGCTAATATAATAATAATAAAATAATAATTTAAATGTAAGTAGGTAATTAATGTTTGAGTTTAACATAATAAATATGGGATCGTTTTTTTTAGCAAAATAATAAATGGAAAATAATCGCATTGACCTACAGTTACTGCAGTAACGCCACTAGCGGTCGACCATCCACTTTATGACCACACTGAACGTTGCTTCACTTTGACGACCAAGAACGAAAAAGCAAGTTAACATCACAAGCGCTACATTATTGACAGATTTATTTGATTTAAATATCAAAACCTCTTTGTAAACAAACAGATAGAAACCTTAGATTATCCACCGCCTTTCTAGCAAGGCGGTGGATAATCTAAGGTTGAAACCTATCAGTACAACTCGAATGGCAGCTCTATACCGTAAGGCTCAATGCACATTGAATTGGCGGCGACGCGACGATAACTTTTAATAACAAGACATTATAAACCTTAAGAACAATGTTATAAGATACAGAAACGCACCCGACTTTCAGCGCTGACGCGCGTCAGCTCGCGACCGCGCGACACTGCTCGAGCCTATATTTTATAATATTGTGCTTGAAGTTCATAATGTCTTGTTATTAAAACTGATCGTCGCGTCGCTGCCAATTCAATGTGCATTGAGCTAAAGCCTATCTCATTTTCAAAGCTTCGAATTTAGGAAATAAATAACAAAAACGACGCCCGCTAATGATGATGATACAGACGTTTATCCTGAAATTGAATCCGCCGTTCTCTGAAGCCACTTTTTGAGACGATTTTTGTGAACGTTTCGGAGATTTAAAAGAAGTAAGATTTGTATTGATTATTCAAAAATAGTCACGCTTCTTTACCGTACTTTGTAACTTGTTTAGGTGTAGGAAGTTCGCAAATTTTACTTCTGATCTTGAATGTTTTCTTTAAATAGACGTGTTTCGTCTAAAGTTGTAGGTTATAATCCAGTGAAGCACCATTGTGTTCCTTGCCCAAAAAAATATGTATGTGCACTAGCCACTCTCAAACGGTGCGGGAAAATATCATAAATAAACCAGCATGTCGTTGCACTATTGTTTAAAAACATTGTGGTACATTAGCAAGTGCACGAAATAAACTTCCTTGAGGTACACTTAAAATTCTTTCACACACTATGGTAGGAAAGAACTACCTACCTAAAATGACAGGAAGAAGTTTTTGAGAAGCCACAGTTGTATCAATACTTACTAACTTCTATAAAAATATCCAACTGAAATTATATTTTCCTTTACAGAAATGTCTTACAATACCAGCGAGTTCTTTTCAAACAAGAAACGGGTGAGATTTCATATAAAATTCTTAGAACTATTCCACTGTGAAAATGGGATTAAAATTTCACACAAAGAGGGCCAACAGGCTTTGTAGATCCTTTGAAGATGTCTAGAAGATATCTAGGTAGCTAGGTTTATCAAATCAAATCAATATAAATAACAAAATCGATATAAAACCCTAAGAAAAAGAGTAGGTTCTATGTTCAGCTATTACTCCGTAGGTATGTATTTTTTTATGTACAACAATGGTGCTATATACAGGGTGTAAAAAGACGTCTACCGAAGCCGAAAGGGGTAGGTACAGCATCCCAACACACAACCAAATCCAAAAGGATTTTCCGAAAAAAACATTATATCCGGAGAAAACCGATCTCGCACAGCTGGTCGAGCTTATGTACTAGGCGCATTTTTATACGTAGATTGCTGGGTTTTGAGTTTTAATTTTTGTTTTCTTTTATAAATTAAATGATTAGGTAGGTGGCCTTATTATGTTGTACTAGAAGTAAATAACTAGAAAATAAAATAAAATGACGTAGATAATTCAAATTATTTTTGCGTTTTTTTTCGCTACATATGTTTAGAATCATGGTCTGATTGCAACCCCTCAGTTTTCGGTAGTAGTCTTTTTACACCCTGTATATTGCTATCAATTATAATAGATCCATTTTAAGCTCAACGAGACTGCATGGAATATTAGGCTTGCCCAGCACCTAAACCATCCGCTCAGTCAGGTATTTGATAGACAATGCATAATCCCATCCCGGACAAAGTCAAAATCAAAAAGCATTTCTACAATATAACTACTAAGTATATTATATTATCTGTGTTATAACTTAGTACTAAACCTAGAGTATTCTACTCCTGTTTCTTCGCAACCAATACCGTGAAGAACGGGGTAATAAACACGGTTTGACATTATAATGTTATTTTTATTTTTGTATTAAGAGCTGATATTTTTGTTTGTTTTTTGTACCACTTGTGCTCTCACAGAGATTCAGATCTCACTAGGTTAACGCCTTAGATAAAAAAATATCTATAATGTTAAATGACTAAATTATAATTATGATTGTAACTATAGGGCAATAATTAATTTATTGTACACCAACAATTGGTAATAACATCTTTAGATTTTAATCTATGTTGAACAATAAACAAATTGATTTGAATTGATTTGATTTGGGGCCTAGCGCACTTTTAGCTAAAAAAGACTGTCTAAAAACGCTTCCGTTTTTTAAGTAACGGTGTGGAAAAACGTTGTGTTAGCATTATTTCCCATAAGGCTATGAGATATTGGGTAAATACGAGTACGATGCGAGAGAAAACGGAAAACACGTACCTATTAAGGGTTTCCTTTGAAAAAACATTTTAATCCTGGAACGCGGAGATAAAATTATTTTTCTACTCCAATTATTGTCAGAGTTTTGGTTGTTGCTTTTGTTAATATATTACATTGTTTAAAAATATATTAAACATACCGTGTAATATACCTACACTTCGGTAATAAAGTCAAAATGAACTTTGTGATTTAGCACAAATATGATGATAATGATTTTTTATTTGTTTGATAGATTTTAAAAAATTATGTAATAAAAAAAATATAAGTATCAAATTGTTTAGCTAAATAACTTCTAAATAATTGAGATCACAACTTTTTTTCTTGCATTCAACATTCTGCATAATTAATATAAAAATATACATACATATATACATTACATACTTACATACATTTTGTGAAACATTAGTAAAATTGTTTACAACATCACACATCCACTCTACTGATTTTGACCATTTCTAAAAAAAATTTGGTTACGCTTAATTTATTTTTTTTTTTTTCTACCAAATGGTAATGCAAAAATTACATACCTTTTAACCCGAAGAAACACCAAAACTTAACACCAACTTTCACTTGTACACACTAATTTCAAATCTAAAAATTCAAGTTTCGGATCCCATCACTGTCACTTTTCACAAGAACATAATCACTGAAATTAAAAGCACATCGCATTCCAAATTTGAATTTACGCGAATTCGAATCGTCCCGTCATACACACGTCCAACTCTCAAGAGCAACGAAAACGTACTGGTCTGCGTATACTATGGTGCGAGAGAGACAACAAATGGGGATGAAATCTATAATATATATAAGCTTATGAACGCAGCAAGACGTGCAAGCATCAATAGTTTAAAAAATTAACAGTGAATTATGTAAATACAAATTAACTAGATAAACTTCAATCTATATTATGTTCCGAGTAGCTGGCAAGTTTTTCTCGTTTCTCCTTCACGTTTTCTCGCTCCCAACTAGTCTGCAGGAGTAGTTTTCACAGCCGGTATAGAGCCTACGAAAAAAGATTATGAGTATTCGTTAGAATCACAGATTAGGTAGAGATGTTAGAATATTTATTTCCTGTGGGAAATGGGCACAGTTGACAAGTGATAGGAGTGAGTGGAAGAAGAAGACATGTTGTGCTGACCCCACTTAGCGTGGGATAAGGTCAGGGAGATGATGATGATGATATTAGAATATGTTATTTTATTTTATAAAAATTTTGCTGCGGTTTGTATAATGGTCATGCTCACTAGTTCCATTGGCTTCCCACAAGAGCGATTTAAGAAAATGAATTGTCTTAAAATCTAGGCCTTGGAGTATGCTGTCCTAGTTCTACATGATATTGGTCGCAAAGGGCCTTTGCGACCAATATCATGTAGAACTGAATCCAGGTGAATCTTATCATATGATAAGATTCACCTGGATCTCAGCGAATAACTGAATCCATATGGGTATGGAACACATTAAGTATAAGTATGGGCTTATACTTAATATTATAAATGTGAAAGTAACTCTGTCTGTCTGTCAGTTTGTTACTTTTTCAGGCTCAAACCGCTGAACAGATTAAGCTGAAATTTGGCATGGATAAAGATTATACGCCAGGGACGGACATAGATTGTTTTTTTTTGTAAATAATCAAAAGGGGGCGAGAAAATAAGGGTTGCATGTTTGTATGGGGATCAAAGTTAAGCAACGCTGGGCGCGGTCATAAAGATGATGGGTGACCGCCACTTTTTGCAATCCAGTTTTTTTTATTTTTTTATAAAATAAATTATAAAATATAACATGTATATTCCCACTCATCTATACATCCGAAGTTAAGATTTTTTTTTATATTAAAATACTTTTTCCTTGGCTTTGGTTCGAACGCCATCTATATCACCGAGGTCAAAACTGCTTTTTACTTTTTTTAAATCTCCTAGGTGGCATTTCTACTATAGCGGAGGTCGAGATACGATCATTTTGAGTTTTGAAAAGTTAATGGATATTTTTACTTAGACTTTTCGATTCTTTTTATAGGTTTTCAAGTACCTACTTATGTTATTTTGCTGACGAAGTCGCGGGTACCAGCTAGTACCTAAATATTTTTACTGGTTCTACTTTTTAAAAATAAAAGGGCTGATAAATTATGATGATTTTCCTCACTAAAAATTACTTAACATAGATATGAAAATCACAATAAAATCTCTTTTATTTTCCAAAAGAACAATTTTCCAAAGCTAATTATATTTTCTTTTCTCAAAATATTTTTTGCTTTCGTCAATAATATTTCCTCAATATTCAAAACTTTGGACAGCCTCCAGTAAATTATTATTTTTCCTCTTCTCTCAAGAAGTTGTGAACTTTCCGAACAAAGGGTGGCCAAAAGCTACCCTCTATAATAGGTGAATGATTATTTGTATTAGGGTAAGTACTCAGAGGCACTTGACGAATCTGGTAAGACGTAACGTCTTAAAACTAGGTGATTCTACTTCTGTTCCTTCGCGACCAATACCGTGAAGAACCAGGGCAACAAACACGGTTTAGGGCCCAGCTTTTTATAGGTGATCCATCTTAGATCTAAACTTAGGCTAATTTCTTAGCTAACTTAGTTGGTACCTACCAAATATTAAAAAAAAATCAAAGAGCTAAGCAAGATAGCAAAGGCATTGTGCACACATCAGCTGTCGAGGGGCAGAGCGACATCAGGCCACGCGAATTTATCATTAATATACTCGTAATCATCAATAGAATAATACGCTTTCTTCACATTGTTTTTAGCCCTCATCCCTGTCTGCGGATGAAAAGGACGACTTCTAGAATAAGAGAATGAAGTGAGAACTAGCTTTTTAACCAACTTCATAGAGGTTTATGTTCTCCTGTATGTGTAAAAGTCTCCAAGTGAATGAAATAAAATACTAAAACACCAGAAAATTTAATGAAATTTGAAAGTTGCGTTCTGTTCTAAGAATCGAACCTACAACGCAGCAAGCCAAAAACTTGAGCTATGAACTAGTTCTTACAAAGACTTAACTTTAGTTCTAGAACTACACGAACTACTTCAAAACTGCCTTAAAAGCTCGCAAAGGACTCACTTAAGTGTAATGGAGACGCAAATTGCCAACTTTTGTTGATAAACGAGCTCCTTCCTGAATTACAAGCATCGGGACATAAAGACATGTGTCTCAAGAGTCATGTTTGCAAGTAAATTGAAGAGAATAATACAACAAATATTATAAGGAAATGAATTGTGTAAAAGAAGATATGAATAAGAACTGAGAGGATAATATGTGGATGAGAGATAGTGGAGAGTGAAAGAAGAGAACATGTGCCGACCCCGCTAAATATAAGTAAGTTCGTATGAGTCAGTAGCCATCGATGACGGAGTTTTTAGGCTTCCTTAAGCCATCCGTCATGGCTTAACGACTTAAAATAGCCAGGACCGACATTTAAACGTGCTCTCCGAAGCAGCTCAGATGAAAATGAAAAAAATGATTAATGACGATGATTATGGGAACGTAGCCATAACGCAATGAAACATCTGTTGTATAGCACGCTTACAATTGGCGTGACGATCAGTTGAGATATCTAAAGATCGTTTATCTTATGAGATCACTTTGTTGTCCGTCTGTCTGTATATTTTGTTTTTGTCGTCACATAAAACTAAAACTAAAAAAAATTGTGTACCTACTTCTAAAAAAATTGTACGTTTTTATGTTTTTCAATTTAACTATATCTAGTATCCTAAATTTTATTGATCTCTTGCGTTAAGTACTTTTCTCTCCATAAAAAGCATAGCTTATCACAGTACTCGAATCATCAGGCAATTTGTGTTTTATCAGGCGAGAAATAAGGTCGAAATTCGCGTTTAATGTATCGTATAATCCTTATATCTGTTACTGTTATTGCAGACTGTCCGTTTCTTCTAAAGCGTTATTTGTGTGAAGATTAAGAGTTATTTATGCGTTACGGCCATGAATGTTGTTTTGGGAGTACTGGGACGAAAAGGTAAATGTACATGGAATAATATTCTAACTTGGAGATAGAACTGCTTCCCTCTCTTCTTATTTAAGGATTTACTTCTTGTCGGCACAACTGGATGAGTCCCTCTCCATGTATCTCTTTCGCTATTGCAAGTTGTCGAGAACAGAAGGGGAAAGATGATCGGCCATCTTATACAACATGACAGTTTTATTAAGAACATTATAGAATGTTTGTTTAGGTAGGAAGATTGGAAGGAAGAAGAGGAAGACCGAGGATAAGCTACATGAGCCAAGTGAAGGAGAAGGTAGCTGTCATGTCGTATAAAGAGGTCAAGGAAGCAGCCCTGGAAAGAGATACATAGAACTGCTTATTAACCTAAAATACAGGACTAAAGCGGCTGTTACACAAGGAGAGTTTCTCGCACGTTGGCGATTTCTTCTAGGTGATATTATTGCCTAGAATCATCGATTATTTAGTGGTTTAATGAGGTGTTTTTTTTTATTAGATTTTTGACGTGACTACGTCTTATAATTTGATAGAGCCGGCTGCACGCACGAAAAAACATGACGTCATGAGGCGTTACCTCGCTCTGAGGCGTTCCATGTAAGGCTTGAAATGCAAGCGAGAGCGCGGAACGAGCGACAAAGAAGCACAATCGGCCTTTGCGTTCGGCAGCGTTCGACATCCGTCTCTCTCCTACTTGAGTGAGCGATGCGTAGACGTTGTCACGTTCAACTATCGTCAGTAAACCGACTTTACAGACAACCAATTATTTAAGTCAAAGTCAAAGTCAAAGTCGATTAGATAATATTTTATTTTTTATTTTAGCCAATCGTTTGGTCGAATCTGTCCTATGTTTGTGTCTCATGTCACTTTTAATTTCTTCCTAAACAGTGTAGTAAAAATATTTCAACTGTCATAAGCTTAAATATCAATATAGACTAGAGTGCAATCGATTTTAAGATTTTTATGATGTGCATCTTAAATTATTTAATTTGAAACAAAAGCTTTGAAAAACATTAAATAAGGTTCTGACCCATAATAAAACATTATGAATCAAATAAATGAAGTGTCGTAATCAAGTGAGAGTTAAAGCAAAACACAAATTAAATTAATCACTTTCGCCAGTAACTACTGCACGCAACTTTAAGGATATTTAAACGTTGCGGGGGCTTATTACAAGAAAATGAGCTGAGTTTAGACCAAGTCTTACTAAAAAAACGATCTTTAAATACTCGTATATAGAACGCTTTTTTGTGGTAACAGTTTTGTCTTGACAGTGTCGACATGGGGTTCAACTAAGGTTTACGTTTTTATAATAAGCAGCTGGGTGTTCTATCTTGATCTAAATCTTTGTCACACCATCTATTCAAGTACAGGCGACTTTAAAAGTCTTGTGTTTTTCTTTATTCGATATTTGGAACTACCTATATTATAGAGCTCTCAACGATGAAAAATCGTGAACATACAATAATGAATTTATTTATGGAAACTTTAATAAGAAAAATTACGTTTTTATACTAAAAAGAAAACCGACTTCAATGTTTGACTCGAAACGCGGTGTGACTCAGGGCGTCAAGCTGTCGATTCGATTTCTATTTGTGACATGGCTAGGAGGGAAGGTGTTTAGAGTTTTACGGGGAAACTATCAATCCCTCAGGAATAAAATTTATATGGGACCACCTCTGGAGTATACCCTTTCAAACATGAAAAGAATTTTGCAAATCGGTCAACAAATGGCGGAGCAATCGCGTAACAAGATACAAAAAAAAAAAAAAAAAAAAACATACAGACGAATTGAGAACCTCCTCCTTTTTTGAAGTCGGTTGATTAAATACTTTTTTTTTTGCATAATTTATTTGCACGTGTCTCTGACTACGTATAGATTTTAAAAGATTTCGTGTCTTGGAGATGTTGTTACGTGTAAATTTCCTACTTTTTTTACTTATCTACTACGTAAACTAAAACTTAACAGTGTCAGGACAAACTTTAGTGGTTTTTAGATACAATATTATTTAATTATAAAACATTATTGTTTAAACGGTAAATAAATGAAAAAAAAAATGTTTTCCTAAAGGAAACTCAACTTAATTTTACGGTTTGTTTCATAACAAGTTAGCGTAAAAATAAAGTCTTGATTACTGCAATTCAAACATTATGGTCCATTCTTTTTATGTTTAAAACTTGTTAAACAATTATTTTATGTTTAAACTACACTTATGAGCACGACTGTAGAACGTAGAAGCACTGAAATCTTTTAACGACACTCTTAAATGTTATTCGGCCATGTGTTTCATACTTAAATGCCTAAAAAGCTCAGGAATGTTTTAGTTTATTGATTGGTTTAAGAGGCAATAAAGAGGATGGGTATAGATGTCTGTAAAATGAACATATTCCTTTTAAATAGAAATAGGATCACGACTGTATTCTCAAGGCATGAACAAATTATGAACATTGGTGGTGTAGTAAAATAATTAATGATCCTATAATAATAATAATGAATGGTCGCGAGTTCGAATCCTGATGTGCACCAATGAGTTTTTCTGGAATAAATGTATGTGAAGTGTGCACTTGTTTTTGCCAGAAAACGGCGAAGGAAAACATCGTGAAAAAACTGGCATTTCGTAGGTTGGCCGCACCTTTAGTACCTACTTACAGTTCTAAGTACAATACAAGTAAATAAAATAAAAAAAGTACCAAAGAGTATTGTTACAAGAACGAGGAACGAAAAAATGTTCAACAAATAACTCTTTATTTTACCCAAAAAATAATTTATAACTCATAGCAGCAAAAACAGTAATATCCAGAATTAATAGCACGAAATGTAAATATAATTTGTGCGAATGGGAATTTGAGTGAGAAATGAATCTCTGTAAGTACTTACAGTGAAATATTTCTTCTATGACCAGAATGACGACATCGGTGGAGTGGTGGGCAAGTGCTCAATGCTAGAGTTGTAAGTTCAAATCTCCTGGGTTGACAAAGTTCTGCAGTTATTGTACGTGTATGAGTGAAAAAGTACTTTAACTTGCCTCTGACTACTCCCACATCTTCAAACGATCTGGTTTTCATAAAAGATCTGGGAGAATGAAGAATTTTCAAATCTTGTCGAAGTTGACGATCCTAAGATCTTGAATTTTTCGAACGAAAATAGTTTTTCTGCTGAAAATAAGTTTTCACTAAAACTAGTCGATTCGAGTGCTTCGGTGACTTTCAGTTTAAAACTAGAGTTATTCTGGTATATCTTTATCGATTTTTTTAATTGCAGGAATAAAGTTGCTATTAAGAAAATAACAATGAAACAATTTGAGATCGCTATACTACTTTTACATTTTATTTTTGAACACAAATGATGGTTTGATAATGCCGTCCAGTAGACTCCAATATATTGGATCAAATAGGCGAATTCGAATGGTTTTTTTTTAATCGGTATGAATCTCTGTAATAAAGTTTAATCAAATGAGGCCATTGACGCTCTATACAAAGCTAGGCCCAAAAGTCAAAAGTCAAATGAAAAAAAAGGCCTCACCTCTATTGGGAATGTCTATTCGAGTATTTTTCAGTATTGCACCAAGTCTCTAAGTCTTCTACTTCAAAAGATTTCTTAAGTTGAAAAATCTGGATTTCTATTTCTATACAATATTTTTTTTACTTACAAAATCATTTGCAAAGTAGTTGACTTAGAGACTTTCATTAGGGCACCAGTCCTAATGAAAAATACTCTGATTGACTTCCACATAGTGGTGACACCTTTATTTTCGTTGGCCGGCACTTTTGACATTTGGGCTCTAAATGAATTACTTCCTTTGATGATCATCATAATATTAATTCGAACTCCTTTTCTATGATTTCTATTGCATCCATTAAAACACTCAGAATGATATCAAAACTTTCTGCATTCGTATGAACAGCTGTTCAAAATAGGTATTTCGGTTCATTTGCCTCGAAGTTCGTTTGCATACGCTTGAACTAGAAATTGGTGCTAATATTAGTGTCAAAGAGAATCCCTGAATATTCAACGACACTTATTACAATGTATTTAGAGTTCAAATTCCTTAGTATTTTGCTCCGAAATTTCTCAATTAAAATGTTGGGAATAACGTAACGAAACTACTTATTTTGCTAAATCATTTAATGAGTTTTGATGCAAAAGTTCACTGGTGTAGGAAGCCATTTTCTTTATTATTTGCTTTTGCCAGAGGTTTTGTTTGAGGAACAAATTAAATTTCAGAAGGATGAAAATGTACAATAATATTTACAACAAATAGGGCCACGACTGTAACCCAAGGGCTCGGTAGACATTATTTCAGATCAAATTTCTCAAGATCTTTAAAATATGCCTAAGCTAGAGAGTTATTAAAGCACATGCTCACACACACTGGCCCTTGATTCATAATACAGCGGAATGCATTCGGTTCGGAATCAACCGACAGCAACCAATCACAGTGCAGGAATTAATCCGAATTTGACGTTTCTTGCACTGTGATTGGTTGCTGTCGGGCGATTCCGAACCGAATGCATTCCGCTGTATTATGAATCTGGTCGTAGTATGAGTAGGTATACCAATTGACAGATCGCAAACCTATCGCAGTCTGTCAGAATACTAACTGATTTCCTTAAGTTGTTTTACTTCACCATTTATAACTGGATATATTCCTATATTACATTTTCCGAAACGAAAATTCAATTGATGCCCAACCGGGTTTAGAAACTACGAATTTTGACGACCTATGTGGCGCAGTGGGCGAAGGCCCGCCTGCGACGCAGAAGGTTGCGGGTTCGATCCCCGCTGCGGGACCAATGTTTGTATGATCTACAAATATTTTGTCTCGGGTCTGGGTGTTTCTATGTATAATATGTATTTTATTTTTATTTTATTTTATTTATTAAGGATACCCAACACGGGTGTACACCTTACATACAAGAGTTAAAACAAAATGTCTTAGGTCTAGTATTCCCATAATTATAGGGTATCACAACATGCGTAAAAGAGGGCACAACAACTTATTTCTAGATAGGTTTACTTAAGTAGTAAGAGTATAACAGAGATAAAAATATAGGTAACTAAATATACAATAATTAAAAGGTAGTCAGAGCGTCAGATAGGTGGTCGTATAATGCGAGCCAAATGTTTCTACCTATCTACTTAGGTAAGTATGGTCATACTTGTGGAGTACAGTTTATGTCAGGATTAGTACTTAACAGGATTAATTAGTACTTACTTAACAAGTAGGTAGGTACAATTTTAGAGAACGTTAAGTATCTTACAAAACAAAAAGTATATAAGTAGTACTTGTATCAGTCATCTAGTACCCATAACACAAGCTCTGCTTACTTCGGGATGATGCTGTGTGAAAAGTCCAGCATTATTATTATATTATTATTATTTTAAAGAAACTTTGGATCAAAAGCATTTTCTAAACTAAAGTCAAGCATTTTCACACTTGGCTAAAACGGCTCTTACGGTATCGGAAATTATCTCATCTCCTATCTTACATTATCCTTATCTATCCCTGAAAATATCTATATAGAATGCTCAAACGCTGTCATTATGACACAGCCTGTAAGTGAGAATCTCGAATTTTAGTGTGAGTAGCATTTTGAATAGCATCATTTCCTACGGAGACGCGTAAAGAATACTAATTTTCTAACTGTGTGGGCTTAGGTATGACGCAGAATACGTACCAGTTGCTAGTAAACCGTGAGGTATTTTATTTCAAAAAAACTAGTGCCCGCGGCTTCGCTCATATCAACGTTTTTCCTTTTTTTATCCCCTTTGTGGAAGAACTTCCGAAATTATTTTCTTAGTGCTCCCCTACATCTTAAAAAGAATACTTACCCTCCAAGTTTCATGTTTCTAGGACTTATGGTTTTGGCTTTTGGTAGGTCGATATTGTCCTTATGCCAGTTATGCTTTTTTTCACGTAAATGGTTGTCTGGAAGAGATCGCATTCAGCGATAAAGTCGCCAGTTGTATTTTTCGTTAAGTGGTATGCAATAAAGAATTATCTATGTATGTATCTATCTATCTATTGTCAGTCACCCATAGATAAAGGTTGTAAAAGCTTTTTAGGTCTGTATTTGTACCTATAGTAAGCACAACGGATCTTTAGCTCTCTGAAGTTAGGTGCAATAGACGATTGCGCAGGTTTGGTAGAGTAAGCAAGATAGCACGATTTTAGGCGTCATCAAAAATGGATTGTGCGTATTGTACTGTCGTAAATGCACACAAAAACAAAGCCTTCGTTTTTTGTAGGTACAGCTAAATTCCCCCAAATTGAAGCTCATATTATTATGAAGTTAATCATAAACAATTATTTTTAAAATATCGGTAATGTTATACAGCGTTGCAACATGATCGTGAATGTGTTTAGTTGTTCTCGAAAGCAGGTTGGTCTTAATTTGTGTGTGTAGATTTGTTGATGCGTGTAAGCGATACTGAGCTCATTCGTCCATGGAGCGTTCCCGAATTTACGTACACAGATGTTTCTGTGTACGTAGCACATGCATGTTGTTACATGCATGTGCATCTACACATAATTAAGACTAACCTGCGTTTGTGTGGTATAACAACTATAAACCGGTTATTATTATTAGTTATTAAATTGGTCCAGTTTTTCAAAGACCTCTAAAAGTGGATTATTACCGTCTGCCCCCACCAACTGCCCGCACGCGGTGGCAGACGGTAACACTTATTGCTATCCCTTCTTTCTTGTCAAGTTGCCCGGTTATTATGACGTATCACCGGAACGGAGGGACGTTACTCAACATAATGTCGTCATCAATCGGGCCATAGGGAAACACTGCCTTAGTAGTTTTGAAAATTGAAATAATAAGCCGAAATACTCTGTGACAGGGATGAAGTTATTATTATTTTAGCCTTAATTTTGTCGTGTCGCTTGTTTTTTGAATCTGTGTGGTGAAAGGTTGAGTGCGGCTCAGAGAGGCTGTTTAGACACATTTCATATATTTGCCGTTTTAGGTGTTTCCTTTTACCATTTAGAGTTTTGATACACATTTTTGGACATAAAACCTCACTACACGGAACAGGCTACTCTATACATACCCTCCTTACTTTTTACAGTCTAGTGCGAATGTTATTTCTGTAAAAACTTAGTTGGTTAAAAAATGTGGTGTTTCTTAAATAACAATTTAAAACTAATAAGCTATGGCTCATTAATAAATATTATTGTTAATTTTATTCGGCCACTGAAATTAATTTTGCATAATGAACTCAATTTACATAATCTTTTGATAGAGCGATGTCATACAAGCTTTATTCAGGGAATTTTAATTTTATTATATATATTATATATTTGAATTTTATTTTATTACACAAAACATAAGGCGTGTCACTAAACGAAAGTCGAGGCAGGGGCGAAGCGGGGTCGCGGCGCGGGCGCGGCGCGCGCTCGCTTAAAAAAGCTTTGGGTTTTGATAAAATGTTTATAGTAAGTACCTCTTATACCTCATCAGCCCCATCATCATCTACAGCCTGACTTCACCCACTGCTGGGTATAGCTTGTGAAATCCACAATCCTGTGCTAATCTGACCCATTGACCCCGTCACATGAAAAATAACGTCTGCCTATCTGGCCGCCGGACGTTCTACGTTACCCGAGTACTTTTGTTTGTATATTTAAAAGATATTTGTACCTTTATTAATTGTCTATACCTGATTGTTATTTCAGCCATTGTTTCAATATTGCATTCAAAAGATAACTACCTACTTCATTTCATTTTATAGTTGGCTCAATACTACTCCTGCGATGAAATGAAGCTATTTGTAACCACTACTGGTAATTGTTTTGTATCGAATTAATTGTTTTAATTACTTTCAAAATTCATTGTTTTACAAAAACATTACAAATATTATTTTATTCATTAATGCAGAGAGTAATGGATAGTTAATTTCCAACAATAACAGTAGGTAATCCTGAACCCACTATTTCTTGTATCATGGGTCGTGGCAGCATCTGCATCTACCTGAAGGACTGTCGGACATATTATTATTATCTCGCGGGAGTTTTTTTGCAAAAAGAATCGCGACCTCATCAACATCTCCTTACCTAAGGGCACGGCTGCCCCCACTTTCCTGCCTGTTTTGCTGACCCCACTTAAAAGTGGTACTTATACAGGTTCTTCTTTTCCACTCGATCAGTTGTCATCTCAACATTCACTCCTATCTATGAGTGAATCCTCATAGGATTCACAAGACTCTTAGAATTAGATTAGATAGAATACTCAGTTTTATATTATTTTATCTGTAGCTTTCAAAAACCTTGCACATAAATGCACTTTGATGCATCTGCATATTAATATTACACTTATTCAAAGATATAAATCAAATCGGACCAGCTGACTCTCGACTCTGTCTAGACACAGATAGTGATGAGATTTATAGCTTTGAAGAGCTCTTAGTTTTACATCTCCAGTGAAAAAGTGTCATTTTATGCAGTTTATTTTATTATATCGAAAGATGCAGTCACACATTTTTTTTAAGACTTGACAAGGAGATAAAGCTGTTTATTTTCTCTTCATAAAGTCATCTTATATCGTTATTTTTAACTGCAGCGATTTACTTTTGATTAAAAAAGCCCTGAACATATTTTTTTTATCTAACCTATACATTCCCACGGCTGGGCAAAAGTCTCCCCCAGTTGTTTCCATCCATATACATATGAATAAAATTGCAAGCATAACTTTAACGTCACACTCACACGAGGAACTACTAAAATGGACTTGTTTTTATACCTTTTGTTTTTAGATATTATTTATAAAGATGTTAGGCCAAAGGATAACTACATCTATCGCGGTTTAAACAGAAGAAAAAAGTAAAAAAGTGAATACCTAAGCTCTCTATAGAGTTCAAATTTATACAGAAACGTCTTTTTGTTTTGGCTATGCAAAGGAGAGTAACCGATATTCAGTGATTAGCATTTTGCATATTTTGCCTCCGAGCTTACTTTGTTCAGTGAAAGATTCTTCAGTTCAAAATGTATTCCATAATTGCATTCTGTATTTTGAAATAACAACCTTGCCGATCCGTGCTCTAAACTCTCGTGGTGCTTGCTAGGTCGTTAGCTCAGTTGTAGTCTATGTCACACGTGCTCGTGTGTCCATTATGCCCCAATACCAGCACTTTGCGAGACCTTATGGCTTGCTTGAGCAACGCTGTGGATGTTGCCCCCTACTGGTCTAAATGGCTTTGAATTTTACTGATACATCCAGTCAAAAAAAGAAGAAAAAGAAGCGAAGATAGGTCGTCAAAGTTAAGCAACGTTCTGACCAATCAGTGAGCGGATGGGTGATCGCCAGTGACATTATGAACTGGGTGCTTTCAAGCTTTGGAGGGCACGTTAAATTTTCGGTCCCGGCTATTATGTCGATAAGCCATGACAGAGATCTTAAGAGTCACAAACCTTCTTCACCAAAGTTGGCCATTAACAGTGGGTGTTGCATAGAAACCTAGAAGAAAACACTCATTATTTTAACTGCAATGTTTACAAGGTAAATCTTCGACATCAAAGCTTAGTAAAAAGCCTTCGAAATCAAAAACCAATAAGCCTGGTCTTCCAATAGTGTAAGATTACGGGAACGGGGCTTACCCGCGGCGACATCTTGTCAAGATATAATCTCCGTGACAGGGGTCCGAAAGCAACGTGGAAATGTACTCGAAGAACAAGGGTTCATGAGCTTAATGTTTGAGTGATCGGTATATTTAATGGGTTATTAACCTGGGAAAGTAGGTAGGACTGTCTCGAAATGAATTTACGACGTTTACACGATGCCATTCTAGCATTCCATTCTTGCCTCTTATCACAGAATTGGCAGCTCTTTCTCCGTTGGGTTTGAGAAAGCAAGAGGCATCGTGTAAACGGTGGCTTAGACATTCAAGATCTTTTGATATTCAATGGGTCTATTTATGTCAAAAAATGTCCGGCTTGTTGCCTCTAGGTTGACGCTGTTTAAACCTGTAAAAAATGCGTCATTATGTATTAAATAAGTTACATTCCTTGGGAACTTAAATGTATCACAACACCATAATCTGTAACTAGATTAGACTATTTTAAAACTATTCCCACAAAATTGTAATTTAATACATTAAGTAGGTACTTGCTTTGGGTGTGATGAAAACCATGAAAAATACTTAGGTACATGCTTTGTAGTTTAATGTAAACGCTAATATTTTTGTTATCAATGTCGTTTTGAGAATTGACAACATTTATCCTACTGCATTATTGGTACAAAATAATACAACTATCCCACAGACACATTTCAACAAAACAGTTTTCACCACAACAATAATAAAACCTAATCTCTCCTTAGATTGGCTTCGTTGACCCAACAACTGGGTCATCTGTTTTTGCACCTCAAGCGTTGACGAACTTTGTTAGGTCTTAATTAGTGGCGGGGTTTTAAGAACGTGAGGATAAGATAGAACTGAGACGTAAGGGTGAGTCGGCTCGCACACATGCAAGTTAGCATACGTTGAAATAAGGGACTTTTTGACTGATTCACAGGAAAACTAGTTCATCACTTTCTTATCTCTTTTAAGCAGCCTCTTTGTTGCGCACTTAAAATACTTTCCCATAGTACGTATTAGGTGTATTTCTTTTTTTTTTTCTAGTTTGTTTTTACCCGTGCGCCTACATACTTGTTACTTGTTTTTGTGTCTGTGTTGAAATGTTATGTGTGCCAAATAAATATTTTATCTATCTTTATATATCTATCTATCTTCCCCACATTGTTTCAAAAACACTAATGACACGTCAAGAATAAGACCTCCTTTGTGATTACTTCTTCTTTGTTTTATGTATAAATATTACTGTTTATTCCAAGTTTCATCCAAATTGGTTCACTAACAAAAAATACTCAAAAACTTTGAGATTTCTAATTTAGAACTTGAGTTGTACCAAGAAATAACTAGTTCCTAGTATAAAATCAGTTGGAACCGACAAACTTCATACGTGCTTGCAAACAGCCGTCGTAGTTTCGCTATTATTTGCCCAATGATACTGAGCTAATATTTGAGGTGACGCTGACTCGTTTCAGTTCGTTTGTGGATATTCTTTTAGTAAAACCAGAGACAAGACTTATACTATTTTTTAACATCATTGACGACTTCTTTCGCCATTTTTGAAGGAACTAGTGTCTCTGCTATTTTATTTAGTTTTCTCGTGTTTTACTAGGTTTTATTATGTAATTTCGGTGGCATTTTACTAATGAAGCTTTGGATACGTAACAGGAGATTTGGCAAATGGAATGGGGGAGTATTCAAGAAGATTTCTCATTTGACGTAAGATTTCCATCCATTGGAGTTTTGAAAGGACAAGCCGCCATGTTTTTTCAATTGACTCAAATTGACGTGACATAATTATTTGAAGAAAGATTTGAAGTGAAGTCAAAGTGAAAAGAAGAAGAAGGAATAAAAAGAAGAAGAAGAAGAAACCAAGAAGTGAAGTGAGAGAGAAGAAGAAGACTAAGCTAAGATGTTACTGATTGGGCGGTATAGTCGCTCAGCGACAAAGCCCTTTTCTTTTTATTGTTAAATAAAAATAAAAAAAATAACATCATTGACTAAAACATATTGATTTTGAATTGTTTTTGATTTCCAAATTTTCTTTGTGTCAAATATCTACATCCAGATTTTGCGCTCTTGGGCCTAGGTCTTTGTGGAGTTTGTGCAATGGATGCGATAAGTAGGTATGTTGTGTGTTTAAAAAAAAACCTTCTTTGAATTAAAGTTATGAACCCTTAAAAATAATGATTAAAGAAAAGCCAAATAAAGGGTTACATTAAAATATAGATCTCAAAATATTTTCTTCAAAAAATCTCTAACAAAAGTTATTGAAAAGATTTCCGAGTTACTTGGCCCAGAGAGATCATAACTCATTCGCTCGCAAGGTCTATATATCAACTGGACAATGGCCTTTCAATATTTCAACGTAAGCTTTGTTCGTCCGGCCTTTGTGAAAGACGTTCCAGAACTGGTTAATCTTTGAGATATTAAGAAGTCATTTTTCTCAAATTTTAATCAAAGGGTAGGTTGTGTTATTGTTGTTTTGTGCTTCGAAACGGGGTATATTTTCTTTTTATAATCATCATCATTCTCCTTATCACATGCCTGGTCGCCACAAAGTTATGTTTCTCCATTCACTCTTATTAAGAACTGTCAACTGTGAAATCAACCCTTTCAGAAAAGAGGTGTAGCGTTTGTCTGACACAATTATATAGGGGAAAGTGAGTTTGTTTGAATTTAAGTACTTATTTAAGTTTCAATCACACATTAAAAAGAGGAACGATTTGAAAGAAACTTATAAATTGAACTGAAAATTGTAATTGAACTCAAGCAAAGAGGCAATTGAAAAAATTGTTTCTATACGAGCAAATCAAGCGAAGTATGTATAAGAAGTATTGATTAGTTAATCAGAGCATCTCAGCTGTATTAAGATACCACAAGGTTATTATAAGATGCTCTACGACGGATAAGACAGCCAGCTCGGCGTAAATTTATGAGGGTGTCAAAACCAGTCGATTCAAGGGAACCCATCCGTTATTGAGCAATTTTATTAGTATCTGGTTGAGTCAGCCATAGATAAAGCAAACGAACCATAAATTGTAATGGCTCCTATCCTATTTATCAGGGTGAATTGTTATTGAATCCTACAATGGGTGGACAGATGAGATTGTTGTGGTTACAAATATGCGACTTACATGAGGAGTATGAGAATTATGGATAGTTACAAGCTGATTTGAAATTATACATGAATATTTCAAAAAAATTTTACGTCAAGTAGCTCAAATAAGCAAATCTTTGAATTGAAATTTTAAAAATTGCCCGTCTGAAAAGTTAAAAGTTAAAAGTTAAGTTAACTTATTTGAAACTCTTAAAAACTAACTTGATGTAGATCTGTTTCAGGCTTTATTACATGTTCGGAAATCTGAGGGGGCTATCATGCTCTACCAACAGACAATCAGGATGTTTGAGGAATAGCTTCGTTAAGGATACCTATTAAGGATACCCTGCCACTTGATCAAGGTTACTAAATCCAAATAGATCAAAAAGCTGTAATTTTTTTGGTAACTTATTATTATTATTTTTGCTATGTATATTAATCAGCTATGTTATCAAAAAAATCACGAGCTAAGTTGCGCAACTTAGCAAAGTTGCTGGTCTATACAGCCCAAAGATAATCCGAAACGAATCGTCAGTGGCGTCCAGGGTACCACAACTGTACCATAAAGTGTTAGTAATTCGATACAGACGGTGTTTTTATCTTGAAATATAGCACAGAACACAGGAAATGTGCTATATATCGATTTCATGGGGTTTTGCCGGCGTGAGATAGTTTGCGAATATTTGAGGGTAAAAATGCGGAATTCATAGGAACTGTTTTGGCTTTTTGTTGAATGGGCTTGTCCCTTTTTCTGGACATAAGTTTGTGACTATAATTCTAACATAGAAATGGTTATGTAACTAGGAGATTTCTTGAATGAATGTAGAGTTAGACCAATGAAAATATGGATAGATTGTGTGAAAGATGATGAATTAAAACTGACTAAGTATGTATGTGTCAGGCCACGTACTTGGTCAGTTTTAATTGGTTCTTCACAATATGGAAGTTTTTATGAGAGTTATTTGTTTTGGATTTTATGCGCATTTGAGCAGCGTGCTCTAACACTGAAGGAAAAACATATAGAAGAAATCATTTTGTATTATATAGGCGGCGATGGGCTTGCAACCTGTCAAGAATGTTACGGTATGGGGTTCACATTATTTTTTTCCATGACGCCAATTCTATCACTAATAAGCACGTTCAAAAAACCAGATCCTTTTAATATTTCACACCCCCATCAAAAGCAATTTTAACGCCCCACTACACCACATGAAGGGCAACTCAAAACGACAAGTAAGGGTAGCCCAAGCATATCCCTAGACACCGCTGCATATTGTATCAAATATAACCACTTTTACTAGACCCTCCATTTATAAGCGGCCATTTGCTATAAAACCAATACTCATGGCTCTAAATAGTTTGGTTTCCATACCCCTATAAGATGCTCTGAATCATATTACTTATCGAAATGAGTAAGAATCGCGAATGTAGATTTCTCTGGAATATGTTTAGCTGCCAATATTCGGGGAGAAATGGAATTGTATTTTGATATTTTATTCATACATAGTTTTTGTGGATATTTCGAAGTACATCTTGGAGCAACATTGAATTAGAGATTATCTTCGAATTTACACGAATCCTTTATTATTTATAGAATGAAAAGTTGGTATCTTCCACAAAATTTCAACCAAATCTATATATTGCCTATATTAGCTCAGAAGGTCAAAACATGACTGCGGATCAGGTCTAATTTTTGGTATGTTGATCTTTGAAAAACGATTACAAATCTAACTGTTGGTTGACATTGGTTTTCAAATATTCCTCATGTAGTTTGAAACCGATTGGAAACCAATCGATTCGCCACAGCCACGCCAACGCTACATCTCATACCATCGATCAATCACTCAGATTCGAACATGTGCAGGTTTTATTGCCACAAATTGTGTAGCGACATTATGTCTTCATTGTTCAGGGATTTTTGTAACGTTAGATTATTTGGTTTGACATGTCATAAGGAGGGACGAATTTTATTTGACGAGAAGGATGTAACATTGTTAAAGATTGAAGCGGAAAGGGCGGACTAAAGAAAATGTGTACAGACTGTTAGTGTGAACTGAAAGACAATATGGGGAAGAGGAAAATGATGAGGATACCTAACGACTGAAATAATACCTAAGTACTTACCTATTGTGTTAACTTTATTAAAAAAATCACATTATGCATGATGATGATAATGAATTGATTGGTTTGGCGTGATAGGAGTGAATGGAGGAAAAACACATGTTGTGCCGACCCCACTTAGCGTGGGATAAGGGCAAGGGAATGATGATGGTTTGGCGTGGTACAAATAGTTTGGCAAGCTTAGCCCTTGTCGGTTCAATGTTGCAATTTCCTTCATTATGGTACAAATTAAGATCTCTTTTATTCCTATAGACGACATGACAACAATATTCTCTTCTATCTGACTCTTTGCTTGTAGGTATAGCTGCTTATTATAAAAACGTTGGTTGAACCCCATGTTGACACATGTCAAAAAAAAACTGTTACCACAAAAAAGCGTTCTATGAACGAGTATTTGAAGATCGTTTTTCTAGGGACAGTTTTTTAGTTAGACTTGGTCTAAACTCGGCTCATTTTCTTGTAATAAGCCCCATAATGTTCTATAAGAAGCTATTTTTGTAATAAATAAATAAATAATAAGTTTATCGCAAAACAAGAATCGAGAGAAAACACTAATATACCCCTTTAACTATAAAGTTTACAGTTAATATCACCAAATCTTCATAGTTCAATAAATAGCTATAAATGGGATTTAAAAGGCAAGGTTGTTAACCTCGCTGTAAATAACATGCAATGGAAAAAGAAAATTGGTATTTATTGCGTGGACCGGAATAGGTGTGAATTGTACGAAATAACAGTAGGGTAAGGAAATGTCGTACTGCGCAGTGGTGGATGCAAAAACATTTTTTATACCACAATTATACGGTTCATCCGGAAAGCAGTTAGTAGTCCTTGATAAAGTAATAATTGTGAATCTTTGTTTCATAGAAAGTTAGAAAGTAGACATAAGTCCAAAATCAAGAATTTGTCTCAACTCTTACTTCAATCAAGATGACACTGTGTGAAATATCCAGCATTATTTATTTATTTTAATCTATCCCATCTCATCCCATCCCACCCCACTTCCCACTTATATAATAAAGCTGAAAGTTTGTGAGTTTGTTTGGATGTTTGTATGTTTGTGTAAGGATCAGGCTCAAACGACGAAACAGTTTACAATTAAATTTGGTAAGGTGAAAGGTATAACTCCAGAATAGCATATAGGCTACTTTTTATCCCAAAAAACGGTCCTGAAAACCTAAAAATATGTATAAGGACAACGGGAATATTGCATAAAAACTTTAGCAGTACTCTATTTGACACAAAGAGCACTGCTCTAAGGTTGCCATGACAACCAATAACTTTTGACTTTTCAAAATGGCGATGTCATTTCGTTCTACTATGCTTTGAACAATACTATTTGTATTTGTGATGCCTGAATAAGTTTTTTTAATTAATAGCGAAACATGTATTTATTATTTTTTCAAAACTATCCAACACCCCTTAGATGGGTACTTATTTATATTTATCAAAGACAGAAAATCCAAAAATGAATTCAGTGTTTTCATGGGTTGGATTGGAACAAGGTAGTTCTATCTCTAAAGTTTGTATGACGAAACAATGCGCAGATGAAGTCGCGCCCGGGTCCACTAGCTAGAAATAAAACAATCGTTCTCTGACTATAGTAATTTTAACAAAGTACTAAAGACCTTCAGTGCCACGCTCATTTAACGTCACCTAAGCTACAAGCAAAGCGAAATGCTCGCTTTGCTTTGCTACGTTTGTTTTAAGGTCTTTAACATCTATTACAAAGGATGCATACTCTTGTGTCAAATTAGCACCAAATAAAATTTTAACATGAACGATATTAATGGCTAGAAGGTACATTGAAATATAAATCCTCAATAAGTGTTGGCTTAGTAGCGGGAGTGTTTAATTGTTTGCAGAATTTAAAATGATACGCTACCCCAAAGTCGCTTTTGTTTTGATGAAGGTAGGTAAAAAATCAAGAGTAAATAGGTTCCTTTTAGGAAAGCATGCTCCATCTTAAACCTCACTACTGCTTAATATCAGGCAGAGGGAGGTCAAATGCTGATCTATTTCATTAAAAAAAAAGTACTTTTTAGGGTTCTCTGAACTCTTCTTCTGCCTGGTCGGCACAACATGTTTCTCTCTTCCATTTCCCTCTATCACCCGTCATATCAGAACTCACTCCTTTCACAAACATATTATCCGAACCTAAGTTTCTTAAAGAATTAAGAAACTTACTTAGTATTTAGAATATCCTAAAATAAGATTACAACTATTTCTTTTTATTTGTTCTGTCGTTATTTTAAGCAAACAGCTTTTTAGATAAAAACCAGACCAATTGCTTTGTCATTTAATACTTGTACAATGTTATCAAGGCATTGTTACTTTGAATAGTTTTCGTAAATAAAACCAATTTGTGAACCTTGTTTTTTACCAACTTCAAAAAAAGAGGACGTTCAATCTTTGGTTGGTACCTATTTTACTTTATGTCTTATCTTGATATATCTTGATAGGTATAATTTGGAATAAAAAGTAATTTTACAATAAAAAGGTGTGCGTGTCGTTAGCGGTACAAAAATTGGAGATGTGTTGACATTGACATTTGGCATAGACATTAATGAATTATGGAAAACCTGTCAAATTATGATTCGCAAGACTGACAAACACTAGGCCCTAGCCTCAACACTTTACCCTCGCTCGTATTTTTTTACGTAGTCCAACATTTTAGTTAGTTTTCTTTCTAGTTTTTAAAGCATTATGATTATTTTATCACTTTTATTATCGTTAGTAGAATACTTCCAAAGTTTAGAAGATATAAATATTTTAAGCACTTCACCCAGACTTGGTAATGTTAATTATTAAAAGTGAAAACAGTTGAAAGACTGAGAAAACAGTATCTTCTATTATCTTTTTTTTTTGTCTAAAAATATCTGGCAACTATTTTGACACAAAATGATTTTAAAATGCGTTTAATCAATATAGTGAGAGTGTTTTCCTGTGGATAAGGCTGAATTTGGAATCGGCTTCTAGCGTCTGTATTTCCGCTGAGCTACGACCCCGTTGTTTTTAAGAAGAGAGTTAATAGGCACCTTCTGGGTAGGCTCGCTCCATCGTAGACCTCATTCTTGCGCCTGTGTAAGTTGTCGAGGTCAAGAGCCGACCCATTCTTCATTAAAAAAAAAACTGTAAAGATGGGTCATGTGCATTTTTTTTTCAAAAATTGTTTTATGCACCGCAGCCATTCCGAGAGTAGGCAATCCATACTATCCATACTTCCATACTTCCATACTAATATTATAAATGTGAAAGTAACTCTGTCTGTCTTTCTGTTTGTTCGTTACGCTTTCACGCCCAAAACACTGAACAGATTAAGCTGAAATTTGGCATAGTTAAAGGTTGTATCCCAGGGAAGGACATAGGCTACCTTTAATGCCGAAAAAATGAAGAAATCCCGAGGGATTGCGGGTCACACTGCAGCAGCACAGCTAGTTAGGCTTAAGCTGTCTCCTAATGCTGTATTATTCATCTAGTCTATAAGTAAATACCTAAATTACTATAATACCCGTACAAAGCAATGATAGCTAGTTTACAAACAAGTAACAAACGCAGCCAGTAATAAGTTAGTACCTCTAAGTATAATAAGAACCTAAGTACCCCTTGTTACCCCTTATTGTAATAAGTAAGTACCCCCTTATTACCCCATAAACTGTTTTATATAAGTATCCCTTCTAACAATGACTGTCATACTAGATGCACAAAATGTAACAATAATCCATCATCAATTTCTATTATGATTTTGACACAAATAATTTGCTAGCATGACTTGTGTTTTGACCAAAGCTTCTGAAACCTATTTCCATTATTTCATTCTGCGGAGAGTATAGAGAGTGTCACTAAGCATTGTAGTTTCACCGGCATCTTGAAGAATAGCTTTGATAAAGTTTGCGTTAAGAACTTGACAACTGAGCTCTTTCGTGCTAAAATGCTATGAAATCCCGACAAGGATGTCGTTAAGCCATAATATGTGTTTATCTATGTATTTAGAAATTCATTTTTTTAGGGCTTCTTACTTTAAAAGGAAAAAACGGAGGATAGGACCCTTATAGGATCATTTTGTTATCCGTCTGTCTGTCAAGACCCTTCATCTCTGGAACGCGTAAAGGTATCGAGTTGAAATTAAAACCATACTCAGGTCTACAGTCCCTTGAAGCTGTGAAAATATCAATGTGACTTGTGAAAGCTTAAAAACGACTACTCTCTTTTACCATTTGCGCACGATTACTCATTAGTTCTTAACAAAACGCGATCGTGCGGGAATGCCTGTATGCGCAATCGCGAGTGTTAATTTTGAAGCTTGAAGCTACGCGTTCTTTCGCGTGCGATTGACTGTATCACTCGCGATAGACTGTGTAAAGGCTGCTATTTTTTAACAGGCTGCCGCTGATACTTCTGTCTTTGGTCTTGCTGTATTATAATTTGATTTATTCAATTTATCCGACGACACGTTCAAATGTAATAACATAAACACCCCCTGACTTGTGAATGCCATGATGCGAACGGTCCGTTAGCACAAGTTTGGGGTTGGCACGTTTGCACGGAAACGGGTGGTCATTGATGAAATTTGTTCTAACATGACTTTATGATAATTGGATGACAAGGAACAAAATCTTCATCATATTCTCATTGATAAAAATACTTAGTTCAATTTGAACAAAATGGAGTAGTAGGCAGCACGATACGTTTTGCAGCCAGCAAATAAAAAACAATGGTTAATTGAAATACATTTTAAGTCGTTTATCCATAATGGAAGTAAAATTCCGTCACTGACTCATAATATGAACTTACTTACCCCACCCACATCTCTGTATTCTGTGCCCATACGTCAGTACATATTTGTACTGGGAATAAATTATCTCAGTGGTTTAACATAGTGCTTACTTTGAAATTGATAGCAACAATAGCCTTACTTATCATAATTACAAAATGTCACCAACACCTCGCTGTAACGCGCTAATTATAAGGTAATTTGTTACAAAAATACCGTTTCCCTGCCATACGCGCTAAACGTTTTCCCCTCATAAATAAAGGGGTAATTATGAAGGGGTAAAATTGTTACTTTTTGAAATTATGTTGTTGTATATTATTAAATGTAGCCGATAAGCGTTTACGTTTAGCTACATACATTTGTCGCTTTTACAGGTAATTTTGCTTCCTAATTGCCAATTTATAAATGTATTATGCAAACTTCTTCAACGTAAAACAGGATTACGACTGTTTCCCCGAGGCACGGTAGACATTCTCTCAGATCTTTTTAGTATTACACAACTTAGCTGTGTTTGCCTAGTTTGCTCTCGTTGTGTGGGTTTCACAGAATTCTGGACGTGCATCTATAAAATATGTTACATTTTGGAAAATTAAATCTTTGAGGAAAAAACCTACATTTTTGCAGTCCTTGAAAAATAGGGATAAATCCGCAGTTTAACGGGTAAAATTAAAATTTCTCGACTTCATCAAGCAACGTCCATACTTATCGCCTGTTGTTTCATATGAGATCCGGTACGCTAGGGTGTCAAACTTTATAATTAATACAAGCCGCTAAGCATTTATATTTCGGTGCTCTTATGAACACATCAATCAATATGATTGATTCACAAAAATGGCGGATGTCAGCATTCTTTGAAATTTTCTTGAACGGATATGCAGTAAGTATTTATAATTAAGTATACCTAGATGGTTTAACTATGATCATCTATCAACGATCTTGAGGCAGCTTAACTGATTCTAGTGTAATTTGTAAAGCTATATAAAAATGCTACCTAATATTTATTTTGTATTGTTGAAAAAAGAACGCAGCTTTGCGCAGGTATAGTTTTTATTTCTCCACGAAGACGAGTTTGCCTTCATTGTGTTTGTACTTAAATTTTTTTCTGTGTGCGTTCTTACGCACTAAGCGCTCATTCGTCCATGGAGCGTTCCCGAGCTTAAGTACACAGAAACAACGTGCATATGCATCTACACACACAATTAAGACCATCCCGTCTTCGTGAGATACTTATAACAACTGTAGTAGGTACTACTCTCATAAAATATTTACCAGCATGATAAGTTACAATTTAAATCGTCGTAAAATATGAGCGTGTTTATGAATACTTGTGAAATGCAACTGATACCAAGTTGTGAACACGCGTCTCCAATTTATCATGTCTGTGGTAATAAATTACGGAGGATTTTAATATGACGGGCATTGAATTACAGATTTTAAGATCTTGCGTATTCCTAAAGGTTTAGTGATGAGATAAAATCCTACTACCTAGGTATTATTAATTATTAGTCAAATTAATATGATACATTATTATTAATATGATATATTATTATTTATATAATAATATTTCCGACTGACAGTGACCTGGATCAGTTGAGCTATCTATAGATCGTTTCTAACGATCCTTAGATAGCTTGACTAACCCTGTTGTATTTTGTAAATATACAGGCTGTAAAAAGACTGCTACCGAAAACTGAGGGGTTTTAATCAGACAATGATTCTGAAATTTATCGAAAAAAATACCGCAGAAAAAAATTATGTTAACATTTTATGTTATTTTCGGTTATTTACTACTAGTACAACATAATAAGACCATACCTACCTTATAATTTCATTTATAAAAGAAAAAAACTATTTAAACTCAAAATCCAGCAATCTACGTAAAACAACGCGCCCAGTACATACGTAAACAGTAATCTTCAAACGCTGTTTTCTCCGGATATAATGATTTTTTCGGAAAATCCTTTTGGATTTGTGTGTTGGGATGCTGTACCTACCCCTTTCGGTAGACGTCTTTTTACACCCTGTATGTAAATATGTAGTAGCTTAGTTTCTGTAAATAAATTAAAAAGTTTTTTACTTTTTTACAAACTGAATGGATTTGATAACATCCATCCGTTATAGGCATTCTAGTAGGTATTAATTACTGGATGTTGACCCCACCATTTTGTAAAAACCGCAAATTAGAACCACGTACTGAATACGTCGTTCCGCCCCGTTTTTTTTATATAAGTAAAACAATTCGAAGTAATAAAAATTAAGCTAAATTTTAGTAGCATGACTAAACAAATTCCATACCCATTCTTAAAATTTGAACCAAAAATGTTCAAACTCCGAATATTTTTGCTACATTCACAAGTTTGATGGGGGCGATGACCTATCTAAATATTTACAAACCCTGTACACAGAAGAATATTTTGCGAACAGTAGACAAGGCAGCCTCAATGAGCATTACAAGGTCGTGATTTCGAAATCATATTGGTGCAATTTTTGGGATGCACTTTGATGCGGGTTGGTCTTTATTGTGTAATAATAATAGTTTTATGGATGAATTATGATCTGAAATAAATAAATAATAAAAAGTAATAAAGTTATAATTACATGTCGTAAAGTTGGTTGTTTGATCTATCATTTCAGATTGCACTAATTTTGCACTAAATATTTGCATACTTAATTACTCAAAGTTCCAAGATTTCGTTTGAGACAGCCAGAGACATGGACAATAGACACATCAAAGAGACAGGCTCATTAATCTAACTATTTAAAAAAAATCTAAAATCTACTTTGAGATTTTTGTTAAGAAAACACAATTTGTATCAAAATATCATAGGTACGGACATCAAAAGCTGCGTAGGTTACTACGCGTTCCAGGCTACGCTTGAACGCCTTATGAAGCCTGGAATGCGTAGTCCGTACAAGGCTAAACAATCTTCTTCTATATATAAAAATGAATCCCTATATACCTTGGTCACGGCTGGACCGATTTCACTACTTTCTATTTTGTTGTGTTTGTTATTGTCAGGAGAAGGTTCTTATGTTAGAAAAAATCTCTATATTAATCATGGAGGGCATGAAAAAGGGGTTGAAAGTTTGTATGGGGAATTGGTAGTTCCAGTTAACGGCAATAGATGGCGTTGCTGATTCTTGCAGATTTCAGTTCTATGTAGATGTTTTCAAGTATGTTATTTTGCTGACGAAGTCGCGGGTACCAGCTAGTCATGTAATAAAACCAGTATTTCTACTGCGATTTACATCTTTTTATTCTGTGTTCAGCGAAAGTAAGTTGCTAACTGGTTGGTTTGTTTAGGGTGCGAGTTAATTGCGCCCTTCGAACCAAGGTTTAAATAGTTTTAAGCCTTTTATTGACTTATGGTGAGTAACGCACACAATTTTTCACTAAGAATTTCACATTCCAATAGCCAGTTTTGAACAGAACATTTAGAAAATGTAACACAACATCATAAATCTAAACAATGTTTGATTAGGTACAGTCAGCAACGAAAGTCGATTAACAGCACGACTTTTTAAAAAGCCAATTCGATTACTAAGAAAAATATCAACTTTTCTTGGGAAATTATTTTGGGCTGAGCCCTAATTTTCTGAATCTGTCAAAATTTTGGCCATGATGATTTTGAAAATATTCTGATTTGTAAAACATCAAATGTTAATCGACTTTTGTTGCTGACTGTACATCTAGAAATTATTTCTCAAGTTTATTTTGGTAGGTAGGTACTCGGAACAATAGCAATCGGAAAAATAATGCCATCAGCTTGGTCACTTTACCTGAGGTAATTTATCACATTATATAGTTTCTCTTCTCTTCTACTTATACCTAGTTCTATAAAGTTAAATTCTTATTTTTCCTTCTTTAATTCTTTGTTACGTTTAGTACGTTTTAGTACTTTTGCTTAGTAATTTACGTTATAGTATTATATTACTTAGTAACTCATCTTTGTAATTTATAAAACTTCTGTTACTTACACAAAACATTTTTGGCCATACGAGTATGTTTTACGCATTTAAATAATAAGAAAATTTATTAACAGAAACTAATCTACTACATATTTACATATATTTACAAAATACAACAGTTTTAGTCGAACTATCTAAGGATCGTTAGAAACGTTCTATAGATAGCTCGACTGTTCCAGGTCACTTTTAGTCGGAAGCGTGCTGCCCAAAACACTGGCGGCATTACCACGATTAAATAATTAAATTAAATTATTACTTAATCATTTAAATAATTAAATAACTTTTCTACAATTAATAGTTTTAGATTGGACAAATTTCCACATGATCGAAATTACGTACGACAGTGAGCTAATGTACAAGGCTTTGCTTGTGCCAAATACTCACTAAAACAATAGAATACTCAAACTCATCTTGTTGGGCTGTAGTTTGTCTGACGGCCGTCAGCAAGCGGGTGTCAATTTAATTAGGAGGCTAGCTCAGATTGATGGTAAAGATTGAAGCTGCGAGAAAAATACCTACTACTATACTTAGGTACCGGTAATCGACTCCAACTGGTAACCCCCTTGTATGGCGTTTTCAATGGACTTGCGGGGGGATTACCAGTAGGTGACGCTGACCTAATTAACGAAATACCTATTAAGTTAACCAAATAGATTTTCAACTTTGTTCTGTCTTGTTACCACCCTGACGGCCGTTTGTTGACGGCCGTTACACATAATATAGGTACCTAGTAAATCGTGAGTTCGCCATTGAAATACTGCCAGCTAACTTGATGTACAGATGAACATCGTTGAGTGCATATATTCTGAGAGTTGGTATATGTTTTCGCATGTCAGGCTTAGTAGACTATAAAGATGTAGAGAATATCTTGACTGTGTGAAAATGAACGCTGATATTCAAGCAGTATTAATTTGTAGGTACTTAATAATCTAAATAAAATCCAATTGTGTTAGTTTTTACCTTGCAATGCTGTACGTAAATGTATTATTTATTATTATACCTAAACAGAGGCATGTCTTAAATATGGCGCTGACAGTGAGCTGGATTTTCAACATTGATTCCCTATATTTTTAGAGATTTTTTTAGAGAATCTGTTGAAACACGGGTTTTACGAAGTTAGTAATAAACCTGTAATTTTATTTTATATGCAATAATTTATTTGTTTCCAACAGCAGATACAAAGTAAAGAAACATACATAGATGTCTTAAATAAGAGTAAACTAGGCTTAGGTACCTAATAATTTACGCTAACTTTGGTGATCGCCACACTAAGATACCCTGTGTCGCATTTACTTTCTGTTTTGTGTACTTAGATGGAAACACGCCGCTGTATTAACTTCGTGTTTCCTGTTTCGACAAGGTTAGAGGATGGATTAAAAGCTGTTGTGCAACCCCGTTCCATCTCAAACAATGTCTCAGGCACTACAGCGTCCCGTTAAGTGTAGGCATAGGCCTTCTGACGCTGTATAAATCATTTAAGATGTAAGGGCATAAGTTTGAATGCATGATGTGAAAAGATTAAAGCTGTCTCTTTACAAAACAGTCGGATTTACGGACAACGACTTCAATGTATTGGAATAACCCTCTTTGTTCCTTCACATATAATTCAGAATGGTATTTAATTAATCTGGCCAGTGAAATGTGTTTTGGGTGAGACTAAACGAGCGTATTTTTTGAGTTGTGTGTGTTTCTTTCAACAGAATAAAATAAACTCAATGCTGCTTATTATAAAAACGTAAAACCTTGGTTGAACCCCATGTTGACACATGTCAAAACAAAACTGTTACCACAAAAAAGCGTTCTATGTACGAGTATTAGAAGATTGTTTTTCTAGGGACAGTTTTTTAGTTAGACTTGGTCTAAACTCGGCTCATTTTCTTGTGATAAGCCCCATTGTGTGTCGCCGCATAGCACAAGATTTAACTTTTTTAAAAGAGCGAATGCAGCATAATATTGCGCGTCTTGAGATGTGTCACCTATTTTGTAGCTCTTTTTTCACAGTTTTAGTCGCGAAGGAACAAGAGTAGAATCACCTATCTTTCACTATCTCTGGTCCAGTGGTAGGTTGCTGGATTAATACAACAAAATTTTTTTATTTTATTTTATTACCTCACTTAGGTATTTCATTGAGAAGGCCGAATGGTAAGGCAATCCGGCTTAAGAAGGGTTGTCTGACCATTGCTAGTTCAATCCCGTCGGAATCGAAAATTTTACTAAGACTTTTCATTTCTCAACTAAAAAAATTACACTCTTTGGTCCCACCCTTATTGTTATGTGAACATGTTTCAAATAGCACATATAGATGAAGAGCTAGTTGGATCAGCTATGACAATACATTGCAAAATATCTGTTTGAAGTGGTTATCCATTTCATTTTGCATTGTGTTTGAATTTCTATGCCATTATCATACTATTCTATCGTCGCATCAGTTTTAGTGGGAACTACATGTTTGTCACCCGTCATGTATGCTATAAATTGTGTTGGTTATTAAACTACTTAACATTGTAACATACTGTTTTAGTAAAAATAAATAAGACAAACTTAGAACGGTGATAGTTTCCTACCAGATTTAATATAAACACACAGCCACAATCTATTTATACATTATTGATGTGAAATCTACCAATTAACACACATTTGTTATAGCATATGGCAACACCATCAATATTCAAACTAGTTTTCACCAATTTCAACGGTACCATCCAAAAAATAAAGTTCAATGTTACTTGCATCACAGACAACTTGCATCTACATTTTCACTATTGTGTAAGATTCTTCTGTTTTCTCCATGTCAATCTTAACTCTATCATACACGAAATAGAGCTTAAATTATAATTTGTTTATCTGGTATACACACTAATAAAATACAGACTCCCCTATAATGTCGCAGAGGGAGCGAGCTTATTTTAATTTTAAATCAACGCTAAGTTATGTTAATAAGGGGAAAGTTACACGGGGATGCAATGACAGGTGTTGGACAAATTACATGTATTTACTGAGAAACAAGTTTCAGATACAAAGTTTCTGAGTTTCTTTTAAAATTCATCTTGATTTCGGAAATGTTGCTTAAATATTATTTATTAATTTTTAGTTATTATTTAAGTATTTTTTTATTCAACCTATACTGTCCCACTGCTGTGCTAAGGGTCCCCCAATTCTTTCCAACCATCTCTCTCCTTTGATAGGTTTTAGTAGTATTATTTTTATGAGGTTACACTCTTAGTAAATATAAGTTTACTAGTAGCGCTCCCGCGGTGTGACCCGCGGTCCCTCGGGATTTTTTATTTTTTTCGGGATATAAGGTAGCCTATGTCCTTCCCTGGGATACAACCTTTAACTATGCCAAATTTCAGCTTAATCTGTTCAGCGGTTTGGGCGTGAAAGCGTAACAAACAGACAGACAGACAGACAGAAAGACAGACAGAGTTACTTTCACATTTATAATATTAGTATGGAAGTATGGATAGTATGGATATGGATATCGCTGACTGTACGTGTGAGAAGGTGGTGTATCAATGTTTTCTCACTGCGAGTCTCCCCTTAGTTGTTGCTAATTTGAATAACATTAATGAGTGTTTGCGAACACGTTTCTCATTACGCAAGTTGTTTTTACCAATTCGGGACAAGAAAATATTGTTTTTGGGTTGTTGTTTTGGGCTTATGGATTCTTAGAAGCATACTAACTAACTTTATCAATATAAATGACGTTGTTGTTAGTAATTATAGCACCAAATTATGAAACTACGCTTCGTTGTGATGGACCCATCAGGAATTAGGTACTTCACTTCGCGAGATAAAGAGTAACCTAGATGGATTGAATAATCTTGTGGCAAAAACTTCATCAAAATCCAGTAGTTTTTGCGTGAAAGAATAACAAACATCCATACATACATCCATCCTCACAAACTTTAAACGCCATTCACATGATACCATTCTAGCTTCTTCTGCCAGAGAATATTAGCTCTTGCTCCGCTGAGTTTGAGATAGCAAGAGGCAAGAAGGGTATCGTGTAAGTAAATGGCTTTAAGCATTCAAAGTCTTACAAGCCGCAGGGTAGTAATATAATATATAACTACTACTACACTACTTCATATTATGAAGTAAGAATATAACCTAGCTTTAAACGTACCGCAAACTCAACACTTCCGCTAGATAGCTAATTATCCTCATAATTCAGGTCCTAAGAATTTCCAAATAAGCTCCGACCCTACTGGGGGTAATTTATCCGGGAGCACCTGCGAACCTCTTCATTTGCTTAATTATAATAAGATAGGTAAACATTATAAGCTGGCTTAGTTGCGGCCTGGTTTTAGTGGCAGTTTACACGTGCATTTTTAGAGGTGGCAATTGGCTTACAACTTATGCATTTAGCACATATTGTGATTGGCTTGCAACATGTATGTACTAAATGCACAAGTTGCAAGTCACCTTTGATTATAGAGTGACACAATACCTAATTATGTTTTGGACAATACAAATACATTTATTATTGCACAAAAAGAGAGCATACATACAAAGTTAACAAAAACAGAGATAGAAATAGTCTGCAATTGGACTGGACTCACCGCTAATCTACGCACATTGTACGTAGTGTTTAGTACCTAGAATGGCACTTAAGTATGTTCTGGACAAAGAAATATTTATTGTAGATATCGTGAGGAACACGCAGGTTAGCCAGCGCCATACGCATAGGTAGTCGTACTATGTCAAACATAGCAGTAGGTATTTTTCCTGCTGATATTCAGAGCTTAGAGATTCTGGGAAAGTGCATATCGCACGAGTTGGTAAAGGTTGCCTCCTGGCACCTGTACAAATCATCTAGTTATGATGTCATCAATATGTCTGGAGCTGACATAGTTGCGTGTTACCTCACAATAAGTGTTTCCTTTAAAGTTTACTTGAATGAAGTCTACAATTCGATTTTACAAAGATACTCCATTAAAAAATACAAACCAGTTGCTCAACAGGTCCAATAAATCACGATCCGAGTCGTTTAAATGCAAACAGCTAGATATTTCGACAAAGCAAAAAGGCAACACATGTTAAGAGTGAGCTAATCCCTGGCAGCCGCGGCGAGCCGCGCTTCAGCCATTTAAACTATTACAGATTGAATAAATAAGTGGACGTATTTAGGAATTGTGAGGACAGTAAAATATTTATGACTTGTTGACCAATATTTTTTGCAACTCTAGCATAAGTTTTGATATCTATAACATTTTCTGAATCAGAAATGTTTTTTACCTAAAATAAGTTAAGTATGATTTCTTTTCCTCGACTTTGAAGCTCGAACTTACTGACTCTTCGCTCTACGGTGACGAATTAACTATTTATTCCATTCTTTAGAAGTTTTAAAAATAAAGTAGAAGAAAAAAAATAAGTAAAAGTTTATTTTAGCATCCATCATTTACATCGTGGTTACAAATGAATTGATCTCGCGCATATTGTTGGGAAAAAAAATGTTAGAGACCTAGTTATTGTGAAATTCTGAATAGACTTACAGAAACAAAGGCATTGATTTATGCAAATAATAAATAAATAATGCTGGACATTTCACAAAACATCATCTAGCCCCAAACTAAGTAAAGCTTGTACTATGGGACCTTTTTTGTACCGCGGCGGGGATCGAACCCTCAACCTTCTGCGTGCCAAGCGGGCTTTCACCCACTGCGCCACAGAGGTCGTCACTATTTATTTGCCACTAAATCCAGCCCTGTGGCTATTACAGACTACCACACCGTTCTTTGTCTGCTCCCCTCTGTGCCACTAAGCCGCGTATTGTCTGTGGATTGGAACAACTGGACTTTACACATTGTGAATGAATTTAATAATGGGTATTTTGTCGTACAACTTAACCCCGCTGAAGCTAGATTAATGAAATGGATTTTGGTGTAATGAGATTTTGTGGAAATAAGATTAAATTTTGATGAATGGGTAAATTTAGATACAAATTTCATTATGTGGATATTAGGTGAGTTTGTTAAAATAATTAATGAGTGTTTAGATTCTTAGTTGTAGTTTATTTAACAAAGTTTATTCAGTAGATTAATAAATATTTTACTGAATAAACTTATTTGTTATTATTTCACGCTAACTTAGAACTAAATGTTTAGTTTTATACATATGTTTGTTAGCTTATCAACTATTTATTCCGAAAAAGGCATGTATTCCTAAGAGATCGCGGATAATACATTGAAGTGCTGCTAGTAATAAATAAGAATTTTATAAATATTTACTTAATGTTGACAAAAAGGCCGAGAATAAACTTCACATCCTGCCTGTTAACAAGTATAATATACAGGGTGTAAAAAGACGTCTACCGAAGCCGAAAGGGGTAGGTACAGCATCCCAACACACAACCAAATCCAAAAGGATTTTCCGATAAAATCATTATATCCGGAGAAAACAGCGTTTGAAGATTACTGTTTGCGTATGTACTGGGCGCGTTGTTTTACGTAGATTGCTGGATTTTGAGTTTTAACTGTTTTTTTCGTTTATAAATGAAATTATTAGGTAGGTATGGTCTTATTATGTTGTACTAGTAGTAAATAATCAGAAATAACATAAAATGACGTAGCTAAGTAAAACAAAAATTTGCGTTTTTTTTTTTCGCTAAATATGTTTAGAATCATGGTCTGATTGCAAACCCTAAGTTTTCGGTTAGTAGTCTTTTTACACCCTGTATAATATGTAAATAACTTTAGGAATTTGGATGCAAAAGTGCATCCAATGCATCCATCGAGCTTATATTGGGATTCCACATTTGGATGATTAAACTAAGAGTTGCATCCACTTCAACTCGGCAATGCACTAGTAATAACGATCGCTCTGGATAAAGTCTAGGGCTGCCAGACGCAGATTAATAAATCAATGTTTATAATTATCTTCCTCTCTTTGATTTGCTTGTAAGGCTTTGTTGCAGGTAAGGCTTAAAATTCACTTAGGAAAATACCCTTAGAACCCCACATTACCTATGTGTTTCCTATAGGTACTCACATTTCGTTCTAAGGCATGGAGGCCTTGGAACGAACCACTTGATATCCTGGACCGAAAATTTAACGTGCCCTCCGAAGCAGGGAAGCTCTCAGACCATTTAGCGGTCACCACCCATCCTCTTTTGAGACCACACCGAACATTGCTTAACTTCGACGATCTATGAAGAAAGTCTTAAGAAAAGCGCTTCTTCGATGTTGATTTTTTTACGAATCATGGAATACATTCTTTGATTAACCTAATTTACGTTCCTTAGATAGCTTGACTAATCTTGTTGTATTTTGTAAATATATGTATGTAGTAGCTTAGTTTCTGTAAATAAACCTTATTGTTACCTAATTTTATCCAATGTCATTATCAAGTAGCAATAGCAACCCTACATTGATCCGGATTTGCATAAGGCGAGACATCGTACCCGTACTGCAGCGTATTTGCGACTACGTAATGTAGTTGAAACAATAGCATTTGATGAATTGAAGTAGTGCCTTAGCTCGGTACTTTTCAAAACTTTTAAGAGGGTTTCTTTTCAGCTTAATGTGCTGCTATGAAGACGCCCAATCTTTAGAAAGATCCATGTTTTACCCAATCTTTAGAAAGATTAGGCGTTTAAAGAAAAGTTCGTTCCTAGCTCCTTTGCAAATCGCGTGCAAATCAAGAATTAAGTAGGTTTTTTCAAAAGAACAAACCAAAATGCTTACTCCGATTGAAATTTGAGAATGAAGAACGCTTTTTTAAATCATCGAAATTTTTGATTTGAATTCAACGAGAAAGTTATTTATTTTTTGGTCATTGAACGAGCGAGAAGGATTCAGAGTCCAACAATGATACTAAACTCGGTAGGTATTTATCGACGCTCTCACAGCATTGTTATTACAGATTGATTTAATAGTAACAATACATTAGCCTACCAAAATTGGTGCTATTAAAAATTATAGAGATCTCTATTAACATCAGCCTCAATAATTCTCTCCCGAACTAATTTTGTCATAGATTTATTGGCTAAAACCAGTCTCAGTACAATACCATCTTTCAACGAGCTATCGCTATCGACACGTGCCAAAACCACAGCTAAATCAGGGTGTAGAGATAGTCATAAATTATAACTCACCCTAGTAAATGGTTCTAAATAGGGGCGTTTTTTGGAAGTTTTGTGGTGTTGAATGAATAGTGTGTGCTAAATTTGTTAATGTTAAATTGAAAGAGGTTTTTTGTTTGATTCGCAAAAAGATTTTTTCTTGTATGTTTCATTAGTTTTAAATCTGTTCCAAGGGATAACAAATCAGCCAGCGTTCTTGCGAAGAATGGTCGTGACAGACACACAGACAAGTTATGTGATTGTGGATTCCATTAGTGGGTCAGAGTGGAACAGAGTATCATTAAGGATAACCTTTTTTCTTTTGAAAAACCATAACGCGTCATAACTATTTGAGCAATACTTTTCTTCCTGAAAGTCCCTTAATAAATCGGTAGATTTCTCGTTAGATATTTACTATAATAATCCTATTAGAACTATCGCGGAAGATATCCAAACAAATTGCAGGATAAACCCATTGTCACGAAACAAATACTGAAAATGTTAGCGAAAATCTTCGAAACCACTACAATCGTGCAACTCTCCTAATCACTTTCTCACGTCAAAACCACAGCTAAACGAAAACCGCTTTAACACCAAGACCAACAGAATATTAACGATCGCCTGGGAGGCCGCACTTAGACAGTATTTTTCGATTATTTCAAAAACACGTGCCCGAATCAAGTTGTGATTTCGTGCCAACTCAGTACCTATACCCCGCTCCGCAGAGGTACGCAAGAGCGGGCTAGGCCCTTGCCTGGGTTTTGCAGCTGTTTCATATAAACTGTGCCACTACTCAGCGCAAAATCGATTCACGACTTCCACGCTAGTTCGACAACGAACTAACTCGCAACGAAAAAATATGTCCCACGAAACGAAAATTCACTAGAAAGGTCTCCAAGTTAATAAAGTTTGTAGTCAACGGGAAAGTTAAGCTAATGTTGGATGGAATCTAATTTGCTGGATAGGATGTTTTGGTTGACTTATTTTTAGCCTAATAAAAGGAGGTTCTATGGTTTTTTTACAGTTGAACGTGTCTGTAACATCGTACCTTGTATGAGAGCTGTGATGAAACGATTCTGATTTCATATATTTTGTTGTTTTTTTAATTAAAATAGCATCGTCAGCATTTGACCTCACTCTGCCTGATGTTAAGCTGTGATAGCAATAGTGTTTGAATGGTATTAGGAGACTAAATAGGATTACGACTGTAGAGAAGTACCTACTCGGGGATACACCCGAGATCTTCTCTTAGTAATTTAAGATCCGTTGAAGATGTCTAAAAGGGTCAGAATCAGAAACACGTCCAAATAAGTACTTACTAATAGACAAATCAAATCAAAGACAAATCAATAGAGCCGTGTTGGTCGAATGGGGTTGTGCCTCGACTTGCAATCCGAAGGTCGTGGGTTCGAATCCCGGTCGTGCATCACTAGAATATTCGTTTCGAAAAATGTATATGCGCTTTAACACGAGCTCATAACGGTGAAGGAAAACATCGTGAGGAAACCCGCAGCTTAGTCAGCTCCACACGTATTGACGTCGTCTTTCCTGTGGGCCAGGCTGATTAAGCTGAGAGGATGGTTTAGGTGCTGGGCAAGCCTAGTCCATCTCAAACAATGTCCAAGGCACTACAGCGTCCCGTTAAGTGTAGGCATAGGTTGCCTCCTGACGCTGTATAAATCATCTAATATTATATTAGACAAATCAAGAGGCATAAGTTTTTTTACGTCTAATTTAAAAAAAAAATGTTTTTCATCTGAAACACTCACTTTGCAGTACACTTAGTAAATTGTACAATAAACATGATTCACGTTAGACATTTTCAGTAAATTTTTATGGCCATTTTCTTGTAAAACTTCAGAGCTTGAAATTTCCAAGTTTGCAAGTTTCAATAAGTTTTGGGTCGAGAGCTATCCGAAAGACAACTTCGACCAGTCTTGCCTGACTTGCTCCTTTTCTAACAGCTTTGTTCTTTGCGGTGTTGGCCGAGTGGATAGTTTTTGCCTTAATTGCCTTTACAATATATATATACTAGCTGCGCTCCCGCGGTGTGACCCGCGGTCCCTCGGGATTTTTTCGGAATAAAAAGTAGCCTATGTCCGTCCCTGGGATACAACCTTTAAGTATGCCAAATTTCAACTTAATCTGTTCAGCGGTTTGGGCGTGAAAGCGTAACAAACAGACAGACTGAGTTACTTATACATTTATAATATTAAGTATGGATTGCATAGTTGCATTGATAGTTTTAGCCTTTGATGTGGGTTCAAACTCTGACTAATTAAATATATTTCGTACCTACCTAGTTGAAAAACTTATTTCACGATCACTTAACACGATCTCTAACGAAAGGTAAATGCATTGATGCACGGACGGCAAACTCAAAACTTTTGAAAACCGAAGTCAACGCGACATAGAATTTAATTGCTGCAAATAATAAAATGGAAACGAGAAACTATTCGAAGCTATTGTTTAATTATGTATTTATTTGGCTTTGTTTATAAAGAGAACTCGATATTACTTTGTGATGAGAAAACTAATTAGGAGAATCCTTATGTTAGGTGTAGGTACTTTGAATAGTTCAATAGCTAACAATTCTAAGATTACAAAATTCTAATAATCGAAGCATGCTTTCGTAGAAGTCTAGCAGTTTAACGTCGTTTTAAACTAAGTGGAATGTACTCCTGACTTTTAGCACTAAGGTTGTGAATACGAATTCTGGCAAAAATAAAAAAAAAACAGCTAAATGCGAGTCGCACTCGCGCACGCAGGGTTCCGTACCATTCATATCCATACTAATATTATAAATGTGAAAGTAACTCTGTCTGTCTGTCTGTTTGTTGCGCTTTCACGCCCAAACCGCTGAACAGATTAAGCTGAAATTTGGCATAGTTAAAGGCTGTATCCCAGGGAAGGACATAGGCTACCTTTTATCCCGAAAAAATGAAAAAATCCCGAGGGACCGCGGGTCACACCACGGGAACGCAGCTAGTTATCTATAAAGACGGCAAAAAAATCTCGTTTGTTGTACTTATGTCTTTTCTTGATGGGGTAAGTATTCAATAAAGCATTATCTATGTATGTATGTTCAACTTTGACAAACAAAATAATAATAAGCAAATCTAGTCCTTCTAGTTCCCTGTTCAACATATCAACGTTACCCCTAGGTATTCCCCGTTCATAAATTATGAATCTCGCGACTCGATACAATCTCCAACCGATGGGAATATTATGCCGATCCTATCGCGTCCTACGTATTTACATTCGTTTACTTTGCTTTGTTGTGTTAATATGAAAAAAAATTGTAGACTTAAAATAGGGTGAGGTTAATTATATTGCATATTTTATGTAATAAAAATTGGAAAACACAATCTGCGAGAATGTCTACCACGCCTTGAGATACTGTCGTGATCATTCACGAAACAGATTTCAATCATAATGGAACAATGTTTAAAGAAGAGAAAAGTTTTATCTTGTGGTCAATATGGTCATCTAGCAAAACACCAAATCACTGAAAGCGACTCCATTCGTGATTTCCCCGAAACGTTGAAAATTAGCATCATTTGTACAAATTGACTAATGCCCTCGTAAAACAAATGACATAGACCATTAGACTAACGAGGAATCGTGGCTCAGTAATGCGTACCTTTAGGAGTATTTATAGGTACTAGGAAGTCCGGTGAAATTAGTTGGTATGAACCAATACCAACTAACTTAACCGGACTTAGTTTTTTGATCAGTCTTTGAATTGTAAAGAACAGAAACAATAATATTGATGTGAAACTTTGGATAGATGGAGCATAATAAAATTAAATTGAAATCAAATATAAAATAATTGAAGTAACTACAATGCAATAGATACACTCAGTACCTACTTACACATAAAAACACACACAGTTAATACACACACAAATAAGTACAAAAAAGGTAACTGCACTTTTTTCGTCTGGTTAAAAATGATTGTTTTAAAAACTCAAAGATAATTTTAACCGGCAGTTAATCAGTTGGTCTAATTGGTATCCATTTCACGACTTCCTTCAATGTTTCGAATATCAAAGGTTAGAATATCCAATGGTAATAAAACAAGATAAATTATTCACTACACCACAGACATCAAAGCTATATTTTAATGTTTACAAAACATCTAAAAAGGTGTTGTCATAAACACTTTCCAGTAATGCACTAAATGATATTATAAATAACTGGTTCAGACCGATACTGTAAACGGTATTTTCAGAAATTTACGATGTCTCGGATGAATACTCTTGGGATGTTTGAAATGTTTCAAACGTGACAGTAGCGTGTTAAAACCGACTTTAAAAAAAGAATGTTAATGAATATGGATGTTGTTTATTGCCTCTTAATTGCGACATTTTTTATGCACTTTAAAAAAATCGTGCGGGACTTCCTGTTTGGTCGCATTATGTTATAAAATAATACTATGTTGGTGAAAAAGCTGATAAAATTTTTATGAGCTTGAAATTTCGAAGTACTTAGTTCAGTTAATGAGTCAACATTATATCGGAACGGTTTTTTATTCGTTATATTTTATTAACATTATTAAATGTAGTTGCACTCTCATAATACGGCAAAGCAGTAATGGTCACACACCCAAATTTTATTATTGACCATATCTAATGTACAGTTCTCGTCAAAAAGGTGTGTCTTCTTCTTTTTATGGTGTCACAGGTTTTTCTAAAATGTGTGTGCTTTCCGTGCTAGCGCGAGTCGATGTATAATGTCAAAATGTACCTACGCGTTGCAAAAAAAAATACTTACGCAGGAACGCGTCAACGCTGGAACGCGTAGTTCGTACGCAGCTTAATAACGATATTAAAGGTCTCTAGGCAGTAGCAGCATTAAGGTTGGGCGAGCGCCCAGGGCGCCAGATGTAAGGGGGCGCTACCAAACAGAAGACAGAAGTAGGTAAGTACCTTAAACTATCGTCAAGAACTAGAAGTATCGTATTAAGAGCCGACCCATTTATTATACTCGTAAATCATAAACAAATTGATGAATAGGTAGGTACTTCAAAAAAATCGGCTCGCTTTGCTCGCCTATAAAGATGCTCGCTTCGCATGAAAATTGCGGCTAGGGGGCGCCATACAAATTTCGCCACGGGCGCGCGTATGGCTAAAGGCGTCTCTAGCGCTCATAAAAATATTATGTCCAAAGTTCAAAGCAAGCGTATGCACAAAACCGCAGATTGGTCATCCTATGAAAGTATTGTTTTATGACTAATTTCCTTCCTTTGGTATAAAATAAGCGCAAAGTGCAGCTGTAAACTCAATGCAAAACGTTTGATACTGTCATCTCCAACTTCTAGGTCATAAAGAAACACTTTGCTTTGATTATCCTTCTATTGCCTTTAAACCAAGTCTTGTTGGAGCTCTTTGATTTAATTCAAAAGATAAAAGTGGGAATCAGCTTAGTCATAACAGTTTAGTTTAGCGTCATTTCTGTGACTATCGCCGACTCAAGAGCATGCCAATATGCTAAAAATACTATAAATCTGCTCTTTTCATGCTAATGTAGAGTTGGGACCATACCTCACACAAACACGATTTTTTGATTCAACAAAAAGCTAGCAAAATCAATAAAATTGGTTTCAGTGATGACGCAAATGCAAATATGTTTATTTAATATCGATGTTGATAAATTTAATAAAATTCTAGGTACATTTTTCATATTCCCCAAGCGAAAATTAATGTATAACTTTTTTATTTTCTTGTAAGATACGGTTTTAGAATTTCAAGATTGCAATATTTATTCCCGTACCAACACTGCAACACGACATTGACTAATGATCGGAGATGATGAATAGTCATAATCAAATTGAATTTGAGGTCAACGATCTGGGGCCGTAGTCGCGTTCCTTTTTTCGTTCGTTTGATGAGTATTCGGATGCTTCTTACTACGAGCTACATTGTATTCAGTCAATAAGATTAACGTTAAAACACGGTTCTAGCCTAAGACCAAATATTCCATACCGAAAAATTGGCCCTTGAAGTCAGAAATCGTAGTAAGAAACAACCGAATATTCATCAAACGAACGAAATTATGAACGCAAATACAGCCCCTGGTAGGTGAGCAACCTGAATGGGAGCTATAGTCACAAAAAAGGGAAAACGAGAAGTCTCCACACCTCACTTTATTCGTAACACAGATCGAATCCGGTTCCCACCTCAACGTCACTGACTCGCCAGAATCAGGATAAGCCCCATACTGAGGAAGGAACACTTTGAAATGGAAAAGACTTTTGTAGCCATTAAAAATGCATAATCTGACTAATACTGAATTGAATGAATTGAATCGGAAATCGTAGTAAGAAACAACCGAATATTCATCAAATGAACGAAAATAAGAACGGGAATACGGCCTCTGTATCCATTTGACTTAGTCACTGCTGTAACAAGACATGGTGTATATTTGTTTCATCAGTCACGGTCACAGTAGATCTTTTTTTGCGATTCAAGATTCAAAAAAGTCTTTAGACATGTTTCAGGAGTAGTCAAAGAGAAAGCTTGCAAGTTCATCTTTATATATAGAATATTTTCAAAATGTTTAACTGAACTGTTGAATGCATTAAAGATACTTTATAAATATACATTTTTTTTAAAAGATAATTCATGTCGGGCCTGAATTTTTTACGCAAACACATAACTACAAAAATGACCAAAATCAAAAATAATAAACATCACAATATTATTTTCTGAGTTAAAAAAAACTGTCTTGTTATTTTTATCTCGTGAGTAACATACAAAAAGTTACGATTTATGTATATATTTAATCTTAAGACAGTCGAAAAAATAGAGTTGGGTTCTGGTTAATCTACCATATGGATTTGCTTTTTATAACTTTAGAGTTGGGACAGTATACTCGAATACTTAGTCTTCGTAGAAATAAAACCAAATAAAAGAGTTATGTATTTTTTTAATTTTAAAAGTAGTAAGAAGATATTTTATTAATTTTAACTTCTACTCTTACTAGCAGATATCACACAAAAAATGTGTAACAATAGTATATTATTTGATTTGTGATTTACAAGAACATAAATATAACCGTGGGTGGTTGGTAAAACAGCAAACACGAGTCCACAGGTCACACAGAAAGTTTATTACGAAAATACACAGAAGAAAACATGCAAAATAACAAAAGTTCGGACTTTTGTTATTTTGCATGAGACTAGAAAGATTTCCCACCGTGATGGCTCGTATCGGTATCTGACTGAATGTCAAACAATGTTCTATCTCTTTCCGACATCTCTCTTTCCCGCCTACTCATAAAAGAAAACCATTAGACGAGAGATGTCGCAGACCACAGACTCAACAACAATAATTATTTACATTCTCGATGTAACTAAAAACTAACAATAAAATAAGGGGTACTACACACCCTTACATAACTTAATTACTTTGTGTTTGTGATGTTAGTAAATTCATTTGATAGCTTCGACTGAAGTTATTGAGTATTAGAATTAAAAGTAGTCTTAAAAACTTTTTATCGACTTCGATAAGTCATCGTGGAACATTACTAGTTTCAAGTTTACACAAACATCAAAACGATTTACCATCGAGCGAAATGGACTAAGATACAAAAAAAAAACTGCAAAACATCACTAAAACTGTGGAGTAGACCTGTCAAAAGATTAGTAAAACGGATTGGTTGCAACTTTGCAACTTGCAAGTGAAGTTACCTAAATCCTTCGAGTGTCACTCGATATTAGACTTTATTTTTTAACCTTTAACTGGTGACGTGGTTTTTGAGTAACGTTAGTGGTGACGTTAGGCCTGACAGGCCTCGGATGAATATAAGCATAATTCACGATGTTCATAAATTAATGACTGTAGCCTACCTATTTGTGTTCATATGAATATTGAGGTATTCAATAAAACGATTTTGTGTAATCTAATTATCATTTTTATTTAAGAACAGACATATCAAAATTAGCTCTCGTATTATCACAAAAAAACGACGTTAGATCAACATTTGGTCATAAAATACAAAAATCAACATTCTTATTGATAATAACATTTTTAAATCTTAGTATAGACTTCAATCATCTTATAAAATAACATAAATCTGTTTTCAAATTTGTAACCACAAAACTGACAATGGGTAAACTTCACAAATTTTTACTGACACTCAGGACACAACAATCACACAATTGACTGTGGTTCAAGCTCCTCATTATCAGATGCGCTCTCTTCAGTGTCTGAGTTCTGGTCAATTTTGTTCTGGAACATATTTTTCTCCTAAATCATCAGCTTCCGAACCACTAGAATCTTCACACCCCAGCCATTCTTCGATTTGTTGATCGACATTTGAACTGGTTCCCGGTATAATTTGTCTACTAGTATTTGAATTATTGAATTATTATTTATTGAATTTCTCTGCTCCAGTACTCTACGCCTGTTTCTAGGCAGTTCTGTATCATCCATCCTTTATGTTTGCAGGTACACGCTATAATAAACCACAAATAACAATTTAACAACACTGACAAAAAAGTTACGTAAGCGGTGACATAGGGCCTGAGAGGCCTCAGTAAAACTTTAAATACGCATTTCTCACCGATTTTGCTCCCGCCAACACTATTATCCCTGTCCACGGCGTGGGGGCAACTAAACTCGAAGCTACTGAGACGCACAAACCCGGGACGCACGGGGAAAGGGGTAAAATAACGTTTTGTTAGTGCTCTCGGGCCTGTGAGGCCCGACGTCACCAGTTAAAGGTTATGATGATAATCAGGATGATATCAGGTTCAATTCAAGCTTATCACACGACGACCTCCGTGGCGCAGTGGGCGAAGGTCCGCCTGCGACGCAGCAGGTTGCGGGTTCGATCCCCGCCGCGGGACTAATGTTTGTATGACCTACAGATATTTGTCTCGGATCTGGGTGTTTCTATCATCAGTCATCTAGTACCCATGACACAAGCTCTGCTTACTTTGGAGCTAGATAATGCTGTGTGAAAAGTCCAGCATTATTTATTTATTTACTTATTGAGAAGTGATGACGCTAAAATCTTTCGACATAACAAACTTAACTTTATTTTATAACTTAGCTCCGCGGTGTCAAGGGAATGCTTCACTTTTCCGGGATGAAAAGTAGCCTATGTGCTATTCCTCTTATACTCGCGTAATCTCAGTACCTTTGATCCAAATAGGTACTTACTTGTAAGTATAGGGTAGGTACTAGTTTTTGCCGTGAAATAGTAACAAACTTCCATAGATCCTCACAAACTTTTTGCATTTATCATATAGGATAAAATGATAGTAGGTAGATTGATTGAACTAAATTGGGATCCTAGTTAAGTAAGCACATTAGAAGGGCCTGACCATCAGGTGGGTCGTCTATAACTTCATTTGATACCTGTTTGGGTCCCCTATAAATAAGACGGAGAAAATCTTGGGTCGGTCTCATAAATATAGAGTTACGGGTTTTAAGATTCAGGAAATTACAGGCAAGAAATTATTGGGACATGGACCTTGGAAAACGGAATTGGATTATACTCACAATATACATAAACTGATGAAATATCACTTGGCCACGTTGGCTTAGTAGGACGGATTCTCGACTCCGATCCGAAGTTTCAATCCCGACCTGTAGATTAATTTTTGTCATCACTTGAATTTTTTATTTCGGAATAAATTCGGAGTAAATTTGAGCTCTTTTGAACGGTGAAGGAAAACATGTTACATGAAAAAGGGGAGAGAAAAGGTCGACGAAGTGTGATACTGTGTGACAAGGGGTGGTCCTTAGTTTTGTGACGACACTGGGGATGGCCCCTTAGTGTGAACAAATTACGGAAAAAGGGTAGACATACATGTTATAATGTTTTGTATCTTAGTGTGAGCGTAAAGCACAGCGTAAAGGTATCTGGGGTAAAGAGGGTAAAAGCAATACATATTTTGAACAATAATCTCTACGCAGCTCAAGTGCTAGGCTGTCACGCATTATTAATGCGAACAGATGTCTCCGTCATAACGCATGTCGACGAGGAATCTGTTTTATTTCGGGCTTTGCATATGCCAAGTATGTTTGATGAATTCCCTTTTAAGATATGTCTGAATTGAAAACGGAAAAACAAGCAGTAGGTAAATACCTACATTAGCACAATGTCTCGGTTATGATTTCGAATATCATTGAGTCTTCACAATTAGTCTAGCTTTTGCTTTTTTAATAAACTGCACGTGTCACATACACATTTTTACTGGTAGGACAATTTATAGGTGACACACATTTTGTTGCATTTCGTACACATTCGGATTTTATACAATGCACGAAATTACTGAGCAGTACTTTTTTTTTAATATACAAGGTGTAAAAAGACTGCTACCGAAAACTGAGGGGATTCAATCAGACCATGATTCTGAACATATTTATAGAAAAAAAAACGCAAAAAATATTTTGACTTGGCTACGTCATTTTATTTTGTTTTCTAGTTATTAACTACTAGGGAACATAATAAGACCATACCTACCTAATAATTGCATTTATAAAAGAAAAAAAACAATTAAAACCCAAAATCCAGCAATCTACGTATAAAAACGCGCCCAGTACATACGCAAACAGTAATCTTCAAACGCTGTTTTCCTCCGGATATAATGATTTTTTCGGAAAATCCTTTTGGATTTGGTTGTGTGTTGGGATGCTGTACCTACCCCTTTCGGCTTCGGTAGACGTCTTTTTACACCCTGTACACTACCTATAGATATTTTCATTGTAAAGCCATGCCAAGAAATTAGTTAGAATTAGGTAGACAGTGTTAGATCAAGTCACAATTTAAAAAAAAGGATAGTCTGACACTACATAGATACATAAGGTGTTCGCCCACACACTATAATAACTTTCATTCACCTTCTCCTTCAGCCACAATAAAACACTAATCAGTCTACTCACCTGTCGGCCATTCGACCAAATCCCTTATTTCCCACGGGGATAGCTGTTTACCAACGCCATCTATTTGCCGCAGATCAAACAATAACTAGGATAGGAGCCAGGGGCCGTATTCGCGTTCTTATTTCGTTCGTTTAATGAATATTCGGATGTTTCTTACTACGATTTCCGACTTCAAGGGCCAATTTTTCGGTTTGGAATATTTGGTCCTAGGTTAGGACCATGTTTTAACGATATTATCGAGTGAATACAATGTAGCTCGTAGTAAGAAGCATCCGAATATTCATCAAACGAATGAAAAAACGAACGCGAATAACCCTTTAGTTGTTTAACACAATATGAGTTTTATTTTTTCAGACAAAGAAACAAACGTACAGCCTCACATAAAACCATGAAACGAATAGCATGAAGTTGTGAACCAAATCCGTGGAAGTTTTTTTAGATTTTTGTGTAATAGTAATTTTTTAAGTTGGTAGGTAGTCATACCCCCGGTTTCTATACCTACCTACGAATGTCCGTTGATTATAGAAACCGGGGGTTAGTAGTCACTAACCCACGTCGCGTCTAAATTGGTCAAGCCATTTTGGAATATTATATTTCTTAGAACCACAATAGTTTTGTAATCGTGATCAAAGTGAGTTTGATCTTAAAATCCTTGAACGTTTTTATAATTTCATCTCTAAATGAATTAAGTACTTTAATGGAGATAATCTTAAACTAAGCCAATAAGATTATCTTCATTAGCAAGCTTGATTAATATAAGTTCTATGTAATCAAGAATCAATCGTATCGTAGTATGTTATCTCTGTAAATTCATTCATGATCCTATGAAAACGATTAAACTAGTTATTATTCATCTTACATGGGCACTGACACTTTCACTGTTTCGTTTCACGCATCTTTTATTCGACATAGAAAATTGACTAGAAAGTACACATTAATTTGGATAACTTACAAATTTTGTGATCGACTTTTAGTCAATCAATTCATGAATGACATAATGTGATCCGCGAATGCCCCTTAAGTTGAAAAGGAAGATTTACAAGACCGTTATAAGACCTGTCGCGATGTATGGATCAGAGTGTTGAGCAATGAAGAAGACGGATGAAAGGAAAGTGCATGTAAATGAAATGCGAATGTTAAAATGGATGTGTGGGGTAACACGGTTAGATAAGATAAGAAATGAGTATATCAGAGGAAGTTTGAAAGTGGCACCTATTTCTGAAAAGGTGAGGAGTGCTAGGCTATCTTGGTATGGACACGTTATGAGGAGTGATGAAAACCATGTTATCCAAAGAGTTATGAAGATGAGTGTGGCTGGGTATGCAAGAAGAGGAAGGCCGAAGAAGAAGTGGTTGGATTGTGTGAGAGAGGATATGAATGTGAAAGGAGTGGATGCACAATTGACGAGTGATAGGAGTGAGTGGAAGAAGAAGACATGTTGTGCCGACCCCACTTAGCGTGGGATAAGGTCAGGGAGATGATGATGAATTCATGAATGCCATACTACTTACATTTCTAAAAAAATCAAATGGCACATTAATTGTGTCAACACCCTTGTAATTTAGAACAGTGCCTAGGTACAGGGGTAGTTATCAGCATGCTCAAATACATTTGGCACGTGCCGATATTTTGCAGAAGGAAGTGTTTTTTATGTGACAATTTGCAAGGCCTATCACCACCTACATAGCCAACACGGCTCTTGTGATCTCTTATATCTCTGTTCGCATGCCACATCCCGCGTACCAATTATGCGAATAATGCTCCAACTTTGAGGGGCCCAACATGTTGACATTTTTAACCGACTTCAAAAAAAGGAGGAGGTTATATGTTCGGCTGTATGTATGTTTTTTTTTTTTTTTTTTTTTTTTTTTTTTTTTTTTATGTATGTTCACCGATATTTCCGTCAGTTGTGGAGCGATTTCCAAAATTTTTTTTTTGTTAGAAAGAGGTATACTCTCAAGGTGGCGCCATATATTTTTTTTCCTGAGGGATTAATAGTTTTCCCGTAAAACTAAAACTGAACTTTAAGAAAATTGTGGACCGATTTCCAAATTTTTTTTTGTTAGAAAGTGTAAAGGACACACTCTCAAGGTGGCGCCATATATTTTTTTTCCTGAGGGATTGACAGTTTTCCCGTAACATTCAAAAAACCTCATTCTCACTACACAACACACCCTGACTCACAATCTGAGTCAAACATTAAATAGTTTGAAAGGGTATTACACCCGAGGTAGTCCAAAATATTTTCTTTTCCTTATGGATTGATAGTTTTCCCCCTTGCTGAACTCCGGTGTGTCCTTTAGTAGGTCTGCCCATGACTTCTCTTATCCTTTCCTACTTAAGCTACGATAAGCAAAGTCTTAATGTACTCGTAGCTTACTATATTATTTACACATACACTTTTATTTACACAGTATTTATTTACTTTCACTAAAAAGTGAAAAATAAAACATTTTTGAAAAAAAAAATTGAACCGACTTCACAGAACACAAACAGAAGAACCTTCTACACACTAAAAAGAGAAAAATAAGAATATAATTTGAAGTCGGTGCCAAGTGAATACGATTAGGTACCTATCAAAAAAAGAAATCGAGCGATAGCGTACCAGGATACAATTTTGCACCCAAGTTCTTTTGAATTTCTTAGATGTAAATGAATAGTTGGCACCGACTTGAAATTATATTCTTATTTTTCTCTTTTTAGTGTGTAGAAGGTTCTTCTGTTTGTGTTCTGTGAAGTCGGTTCAATTTTTTTTTTCAAAAATGTTTTTAATGACAATCTTTCCACTATTTTTAACCGACTTCAAAAAAAGGAGGAGGTTATATGTTCGGCTGTACGAATGTTTTTTTTTTTTTTTGTATGTTCACCGATATTTCCGTCAGTTGTGGACCGATTCCCAAAATTATTTTTTTGTTTGAAAGGGTATACTCTTATAGTGGCCCCATATAAATTTTATTCCTCAGGGATTAATAGTTTTCCCGTAAAACTAAAACAATCACTGAACTTTAAGAAAATTTTCAAAATTGTTTTTTTGTTAGAAAGAAGTATACTCTCAAGGTGGCGCCATATATATTTTTTTCCTGAGGGATTAATAGTTTTCCCGTAAAACTAAAACAATCACTGAACTTTAAGAAAATTGTGGACCGATTTCCAAAATTTTTTTTGTTAGAAAGAGGTACTTATAGGTACTCTCAAGGTGGCGCCATATATTTTTTTTTCCTGAGGGATTGACAGTTTTCCTGTAACATTCAAAAAACGTCATTCTCACTACACAACATACCCTGACTCACAATCTGAGTCAAACATTAAATAGTTTGAAAGGGTATTACACCCGAGGTAGTCCAAAATATTTTCTTTTCCTTATGGATTGATAGTTTTCCCCCTTGCTGAACTCCGGTGTGTCCTTTAGTAGGTCTGCCCATGACTTCTCTTATCCTTTCCTACTTAAGCTACGATAAACAAAGTCTTAATGTACTCGTAGCTTACTATATTATTTACACATACACTTTTATTTACACAGTATTTATTTACTTACACTAAAAAGTGAAAAATAAAAATTTTTGAAAAAAAAAATTGAACCGACTTCACAGATCACAAACAGAAGAACCTTCTACACACTAAAAAGAGAAAAATAAGAATATAATTTGAAGTCGGTGCCAAGTGAATACGATTAAGTACCTATCAAAAAAAGAAATCGAGCGATAGCGTACCAGGATACAATTTTGCACCCAAGTTCTTTTGAATTTCTTAGATGTAAATGAATAGTTGGCACCGACTTCAAATTATATTCTTATTTTTCTCTTTTTAGTGTGTAGAAGGTTCTTCTGTTTGTGATCTGTGAAGTCGGTTCAATTTTTTTTTTTAAATTTTTTATTATTTATTTTAGTTTAAAGACACTTCCTACCTGAATAGTATTGACTGTTTACTGAATAAAAATATCTATCTATCTAACTCCTTGAGAATGTACTAAAGTTATAATTTTAGATATTTAGCATTTTGGTTTTTACTGTAAGCTTTCTCTCAAAACTATTATAAATAATGTAAAACTATATTTCACTAGCTCTTGCTCTACTTTATGTATCCTTGATCTGTAGAAGACAACAACACTGAGGTCAAACAGTTGCCCTTCGATTTGGGATTGGAAGACAAACAGAAATTAGTAGATTTGATTGATAACTTATCACTAATCAAGCTAATTATGGTTTAAGAAATAAAACTCTCTTATTGAAACAAGAATCTTACACTTAAAAACTAAAAGAGCGGCATAGGGGTATGCCAAGGAGAAAGTCCTCTGCCTAACCCCTTTTAGTTGGACAGAGACTGTCTCGCCTTGGTCATAATTCGTTACCCTGTTTACTTGTAAAAAAAAACGTAAACAGGCTTACGAATGTTTCCCAAGGTGCGGTAGACATTCCCCCCTTTTTTTTATGTTACTTATTACAGATCCTTTGAAGATGTCTAATCTAATCTCTCTTTTTCTTGTTTATTTCTTACAAATTGGGAATCTAGGAAAAGGTACACACACATTTTTACAAAATAATTTTTAATAAGTACAAAATAACTTTGTTAAGAAAGATAAATAATTTATTTAAAAGCAATTGAGACACCAATAAATACAAGCAAATGGCTCAACCATAAAACAGTAAAATCGAGAGTGATTTTGTCTTGCATTATTTTATGAGACAGACCAAAATTTTCGACAATATTTATAAAATTGACCACAAAAGTAGATTTTAAGTCATAACATAATAACAAATCATTTACTTACACATTTTCAAAAAGTTTGTTAACAATGTCGGCGAACACGATTTCAAGAAGCTCATTGATTTCCGCAGAATAGGCTTTCAAGGTGTTAGGAACGATGATTCCAAAGAAATTATTGATGAGAGGAGAAAAGTCTATACCATGGGTGCGAATACTCAGTTCAGAATCAATATCCGCAAGGCTGAAGTTCAAATCCATGCTTCGGATAGAGACATTAGAGATGATACCGACGCAAACGTCACGTAAATACAAAAGTCAACCAATAAGAGCGTTTTCACATTATCCGATCCGATATCGGTATCGGACGATACGAGCGGGCCAATTAAGATGTATGAATTTGATAGCTCCGATATCCGATATCGGATCGGATAATATGAAAGACAGGTACATATTTGATACATTTTACTTGCCTCCGATATCGTGTCGGAGTCCGATACCGATATCGGATCAGAAAATGTGAAAATGCTCTAAGAAAATGTCAATTTGATAGTTATTAAGCTACTATGATAAATAGCTATTTAATAGATAATTCTACTGCATTTCGTTCTTGATGAAACGATAAGATCTAAAGTTAATTTAAGTGGAATGACCGTTGCATTTGTGATTTAACTTGATAAGAATCTAGTTTAATGACTGTCTTGCGTCTAGTCTAGACGAAATTGCGAAAATGTGTCTGCAATTTTCTAAAGCACTCACCTATTTTCAATCTAAATAAAGACATCACTTGAAGGCGACTTTGAATAATGTACATGCAGTAGATTTCAGAATTTCAGTCTCAATTTGAACAAGTACATTCTATAAGCGTGCTCACTTAGAGCAATGCTGCTTTTACAGACCTCAAAAAAAAAATTTATTGCATCAAAAATGTGCAAAATAAATAAAATAAAAAGTGCATTCTACATGATGACTTTTGTTTGCGTTTCGTCATTCCACCATCCATTAATTCGCGATCGGTCAACTTCGCGATTCCGTTTTTAAATGATTTCATGTTGTTCTTATAGATTTTCGAAAATTCATCACTTGAAAAATATACCTACAGTCTGCCGAAACAAGTAAGTAACTTGGTTATGGTACAAAGTAATGTCTGATTAATTACCAAAATTAAAGTCGTAAGTTTATAAATTTAACCGAATCTCATAGTTAAGGAAACGGTCAACTCATACCAAGGTACAGATACGATAGCTATAGAGAGACCTACGTGTAGCGTGCGGCTGCTCTAAATTATCCGTTGCTGTATGTAATGTAGGTATCCGAGCATCCGACAGGTAAATCACAATAACCCGAGGCGTACTCGCCACAGCCCTAATGGGGTTAAGAGGATTGGGAAGATTTAGTGGGTAGCTCCTTATTTGTAAAATATAGGAGAGCTTTATTTGACCAGTTCTCTGCCAGTCTACGCTCAATTTGTCTAAACGGCCGAAACCATCGCTCAGTGAGGGCCTTTTTAGAAAACGGAGCACCTTCCTGGAGAAGCAGTATGCATACCATGCAAATATTATGGCAATATTTTCTCTGCGATAGCATAAGGTACAAATTACATTATAGACAAAAGCATCTTTTCTACAACCGCGATAAACGTCAAAATCGTCCAAATTCTAACGTCATTTTACTATTTCACTGTACATGATCCAGTCATGCCAATCCAGCGCTGGATTGGCACTATAGTAGGGACAAGATAATAGGTCACTTTTGACAGATGTCAGTTTTATATTCATAGTGAGATGACCTGCTTAAAAACATCGATTAAATGAATGAATCGAATGAATCGATACAGACTTGAAACATATGTGAATTTTAAAAATGATCATGCGAATCCCTGTCCCATTATTATTTTTTCTTTCATAAATTAAAGGAGCAAAATAAGACAAGTACCTACGTAATTTAACAAAAAAATTGCTTTTATTCACTTGAACTATCGGAACTGCTATCTTCATCACTGCTGTGCTGACAGCAGTGATGAAGATAGCAGTTCCGATAGTTCAAGTGAATAAAAGCAATTTTTTTGTGCTGACTCAGAGATATTATTAATTCATTTTCAATAATATTGTCTATTCTCACATCTCGTTCAAAATCTTGTAAAATTATTTTCTTTGTCTTCTCCACGACTTTTCGCCAGTCTTCTGTAGTGACTTCTGCACATGCAGTTTGTAGCAGAGTCATCATTTTAGCAGTACTGAAGGGTGGTTCAGTATTGTTCCGCGCTGCATGACCCTTTATTTGTGCCCAAATAAGCTCGATGGCGTTATACTGGCAATGGTAGGGAGGCAATCGAATAACTTCGTGTCCATGCTCTAGGGCTTGTTCATCGATTACATAGCGGAGCTTGGACGGCTTAGTTGCTTTTACCAGATTTAACAACTCAACTTTTAATAAAGTTGGACTTGCCTCCACACCATTTCTTACCAGCCACGAGACAATTTCTTGCTTTTTATTTGCTTGAGTTGGTGGTTTATCAACTTGTACAGAATGATACGGAGCATTGTCCATTATAATTTTCGATGGATTTTCTAAGCTCACTAGCAGCTTCTCAAACCACTCTTTAAAAACATCAAAGTTCATTTCCTCATGGTAATCTGTTGTAGTTTTAGAGGCGAATGCGAGGAGGCAGTCTGGAATAAAACCTTGAGAAGCTGATCCCGCGTGACATATAATAAGTCGGGCTCCTTTTCCCGATGGAACTTTTGAGGTGGAGGCCGCTGTATCATCGGTCCATGTCCGCGCAACCGTATGGTTCGCATTCAACCATGTTTCGTCAATAAACACGACATTGTCCCAATCCGTAATTTTATTTACCTCACGTAAGAATGTTATTCTCTTCAAAATAATATCGTAGCGTTCTAGCAGGATTTTCCGCTTGTCGGATTTTTTAAATCTAAAGCCAATCGATTTCAAAACCTTTGCTAGAGACGATTTGCCTCCAAAAAATAAACCTGCGCCTTTTAACGAACTCAATAGCTTTTCCCGTGTAGGATATTCTTTTCTCGAGTAATATCCATAAATGTGGTTGCGAATTGCAGTAGCATCAAAATTATCAACGTCAACAATTTTCTTGTCCCTCTTTCGTTTTTTCGGTGTACGTAAAGTATTATCTTCTGAGCCTGATGGTCCGTATTTCTCTTTCAGATTTTGAGTTACTGTCTTCTTCCCTATTCCCAATGCTTCGGCAACGCGTTCTCTCGGTGGTTTCAATGGTAAAAGAGGCCCATCGTTAACTGATTCACGTCCAAAATAATTGTACAATTTCAGCACTAGTTCGCGAGATTGACTGTTTAGAGTTTTCCCCCGTTTCGACATAGTAAGACTGTAATGTTTTTCTTGTTTAATAATCGTTAAGCAATCGGAGTCCAATTTATAGCCAGGTAAACGTAGTCAGTAAGATCAGTTCAATGAAAAAGCCGGATCAGAAGAAAATAACAGAGAGCACACCAAAAACGCACAGTCACTTCGCACAACAACAAAAGACTGCGTCATCATCATGTTATGGCGACATGACATGCGTCATCGACAGGCACTGGTGTTGCCAGCAACATCTACCTAAATTGCACCCAACATCAATGACCTTTCTATTTAGTTATTTTTTTGTATTTTTATTGGTAGTTAAAAGAATAATAAATATGTATAATTAGGTTTTACTATAATCACAACGTGGTTATAAATTTATGGTGATTTTTCTTCACAAGTAATCATTGCATTCGATTCAACTTACAATCCTATCAGCTTTCGATTTTTAGAGTAACATCCCTAGTGTTTAAAAAGAAAAAGGGTTGACTGACGCAACATTGTAACGACGTTCAGTTCTTTAGATCAGAAATTGTTTATTATGTTTAGAATGGTTTATTAGTGAAAGCAAATCGTAAAATTACTCGTATCGGTCATTATTACAATAAATATGTAAACGTAATTGAAAAAAGTTAAGCAATTGTGCAGTTCTTATTTTATGCCCGCCGTTACAAGGTCACGTTGTTGAATTTTGATGAAATGTCAAAAGTGACCTATTATCTTGTTCCTACTGTAGATCAATGTAAATGATTTCCAATCTAGTGCAGCGTCCGGAATCTAGCGCTGGATCGGAATAGACCATGTTCCTATTTTTCAATCCAGTGACCTCCCCCCACACTCTGCGCACCTCGTGCCAGTGGCACTGGATCCGTGTAAACGGTATGTTCCGTCGCCGCCGGCGCCGCGCCATAATCGTGTGACCATACGTCTGTTTCGTTGCTTTATATGATGCAAAATACAATTTTTTGCTGCAAACGTGTTGTCACCTCTTCAAAGTGAATGTCTACTGGATCGATGTAAACGGTCTGATCTAGTCTCACGACTGAATCCAGCGTTTCTGGGTCACTGTAAATGGTAGTCATGGCAAGCAGACAGTCATCTGCACTCGTGAACCTGACGATGGACTCGATGGAAGAACTCATTTGGCAGGGAGCTTAGAGGGCACATAATAGGCCTCCCTAAGCTCGTACCACCACGATCCTGCACTAATCTGGCACATTGACGGCTAAAATTGGCACAACGACGCCTAGCCATTTGGCCTAAAGGCACATCATTTTATTTTTATAAACTTTGTTTTATAGTGCTAAAGCAACAGAAAAGGCGCAAGCGTCTCATAAAACACTTAACACCTCGCCATTACCTACTGTCATCAGTTTAATGCCCACCTTAAAATGTTCTGAATTCACAAAGAGATCTTAAAAACAGACATTTCTGTACAATTACCTTTTATATTTTTACCGAGATGCTTAAGTAAGCATAAACTGAGAACTCTTGACCTAAATTACGCGAAGTATTATTAAAAGCTTATTACAAGGATTTAGGAATGTCTAGGGATTTAAAGTTGATGTATTTGACTTTTTTTTATTTTATTTTTTATGCTGGACATTTCACACAGCATCATCTAGCCCCAAACTAAGCAAAGCTTGTACTATGGGAACCAGATAACTGATATACTACTTAAATACTTTTTTGTTTGTAAATACATACACATTATACATAGAAACACCCAGACCCGAGATAAATATTTGCAGATCATACAAACATTTATCCCGCGGCGGGGATCGAATCCGAACCTTCTGCGTCCCAAGCGAGCGTTCACCCACTACGCCACAGAGGTCATCAGACTAAATAAAAAGACGACTAAATAAAAAGTTTTACTGAACTAATCGTGGTTAGAACACACATCAAATAAGATTTCACTATCGTTGCGTTTTGCGCTGGTTGTACATTTAATTGATTTAAGTTTTCTGATTAAGATGCCGATTACACGATACCATTCTGACAAACCATTCTTGCCTCTTGCCACAGAATATAAGTTCTTGCTTCATTGAGTTTGAGAAAGCAAGAGGCAAGAATAGTATGCCAGAATAGCATCGTTTAAACAGTCTAACCTATAGTATAAGCTGGTATGCAATAGAAACCAGGGGCAGAAGCAAGCAAAATAAATACTTAGATCTTAGAACGAGTATGAAAACAAATGCCTAGATAAAGTTCAGAGGGCAACAATTTGCTTGAGGCGCCAGCAATAACTATTGCGGAAATAAGCAGAGGGTCAGCAGAACTGTCAAAACGTAAACAAAATGAGGATTGTATCAAGATACCTCTGTGCCTGCAGTAGATGTAGCTTGCACAATGTGACAAACTTACTCGTTCCTAGTGCAAATTTAAAGCTGATCACATATTTGTCCGCGCCGAACTCGCCGCACATCAGATAATGCGGCTCGCTTCTGCCTCAGCATTTCTGATTTTCTTGTATTGACTTTTTTGATTCTATTGTATTGACAGTTCGGCGCGTTTGGCTCTACTGGATCGTAAATCGGACAAAGCTTCAGGGTAATATTGGTTTATAAGACTTAGACAAGGCATAGCGTATGTCTACGATTACAAACATCTCTGTTCTGTACCAATTTGGCGTCATCGATTAAATTTCTCGTGTCTAACCTACGTTGCTATAGAACAAGGCAGTCCCCATTGCAGAAGATTTTCTGGTTCGAATTTTTAAATTTTTACTTGGGCTAGGGTGTTTTATGATATTTTTTAATGTGTTTACAAATAAAAACAAAGCATTTGCCTAAGAAGTAGTAGGGTGATTCTTATTATCACTCAGTTTTAGTACCTACATGTACAATTATCGCAACAACACAAAACCTAAGTACAACACATCCAGAGGTCCATAAAACTAGCTTCTAGTGACTAAAAGCTGAGATTTGTAAAAGATCGTTGAGTTTACTGACCGTACGTGTATACCTACCTTGCTTGCAGTGCCTTGTGGATATTACCACTTACAGTGGCAATAAGAGTGCATTTTCTGTGCACTTTCAAGTTTATTTTATTTCAATCAACAGTTAGTTTTGTAGTCTTTGAAGTTTATTCTATGTTGGGGCAGTTAATTCGTTTTATAAGGATCTTGTCTTGTGTCTTGTCTGCGGAAGTCATAGAAGCTGTACTGCCCTTATTTTATTTTAAAGGGATTTAAACTCCTGTAAAAAGTGAGTACCTACGAGCCATACTTCATATTCAACCGCTAGTGCACAAGGGGGTTAAGGAGCCTCTTTGAGGCGCATTTTTAATCCTTTCACCATTCACCTTCGAAAGATCTAGTGACAAGAAGTACAAGGTCATATCGAAAGGAAAGGTTCTAATTGTACCCCAACCATGCCCCAGGACACAGATTTCAAAATATTGCTAGTCAAGTCAATAAACTGAAATAGAATTCTGGATATTCTGGATCCGAAGCCTCATGGCACGTCAGACTAAGCTCCCAATGCTCCCGGAACTCCCATTAGGTTTCCCGAATTAAGCTGCGGTACGACACGGCAAAGCTTAATACAGAGACTCGCTCTGCATATTATTTATTGTTCGTCACCATAATTTAAGCAAAGTTGGCTTACCATGACTGCTAATCAGATTAACACGAGCTCTAGACGATAAAGGAAAATATCATGAGTTATTATGCTAATAGGCGTAGATTGGCCTGCAATCAGTCACAGAGAATGCAAACTACTGCAAAATATGGTTATCTTGAAGGTTTCACAATTTTATATTAATCGACTTGACTCTTGATTGGTGATCTCAAAATCGTAGATAGAAGATTAGGTACCTATTCGTTTAAAAAATGAAACATTTTACTACTGGTACTTTAGTACCTACTACTGTAAACCCTAAACTCATGATAATTATCAGTTGAGAATTCCCTCGAATAATCCCTCTCTATTTCTTAACCAAAGATGATGGAACGTTTCGAATCAATTCGTGCTCCCACGTGGTACCAGCCCATACATAAACTAGTTGGCTATAAACTAAACATAGACAAGCAAATCTCCTGAGCACCTATTGTATCCCTTAATCAAATTGCGTCGAAGCTACCTGAGGTAACTGGTAGTTGAACTGTGTGAGGGATTAGAGATGATACCAGTTCATTCATTTGTTTTAACCCGACTGACCATATCTTTTGTCAAAGATAAACCGACTAAGCTAGTAAGCTACAAGTATGCTTTATTGTTAAAATTACACGAATACATAATTAAATTAAACTAAAGATAAAAAACAGTGTTCACATCACCGACCGCAGGTAATAAGCCCAAAAGGCTGGCCGCATTACCTCGTTGTATGGCTATACTTATCCTCTGTCCGAGGTAAGCACCAGCCCTTTGGTCAATGGTCTCGTCAATCCACCTCTTGGATAATTCTCTGAAGAAGTAGCCAAGTTAACTTATCCAGTATCCCAATGATTGCCTCGTTTATACATCTTCTTAGCTTATACTTAGTCCAGTTTTTGGCATCCTTTAGGGCCGTGTCCACGAGGGAAGCTGATCTGGAGTATACTGATTTAGTAACTGGCCATATCAAGCACCTAAGTATTTATTTAGCTTATAATAAATCCACATCCACTCAATGTGTATATTTAGGCTTCCTTTACTTATTGGGTATTAATACCCAATAAGTTTGCACAGACCAACTCATCGTATGCAACGACCGCAATACCCTCCATCCACATCATGTGGATGATTCAACAACTGTGCAGTTTTCACGCCAATTTCTGCCTCGCGCAACAGACTTATGGAATGAACTGTCGCCAGCGGTATTTCCAGACCGATACAATTTAGGCGCCTTCAAGAAAAGAGCCAATTCTTACCCCAAAGGCTGGCAACGCATTTGCAGTGCTTCTTGATGCTGCAGTTGTCTGTGGGTGGTGGTAATCACTTACCATCAGGTGTGCCACTTGCTCGTTTGTCCACTTTTCCGTAAAAAAAACTCGTTGGTCCTCATATTTGTTAAAAATGGGTTGTACAGGTAAAAGCCGGTTTTATCCCAACCCCACACACCTAAGGGCAAATCAAATAGGGATGATAAAGGGCTTTTCTCCGAGGACCTCAGAATAACATGATAGCTAGATATGCAAATAACATCGGCTGCCAAATTGCCTCTTTTGTTTGATATTAACTTTTGATCTTACGACCTGGTGCTGTGGAATATTTTAATTTGTTTTTGTTTTATACAGGGTTATTTGTAAAGCACCATTAACCTCTCAGGACTGTATATCATCATTACTTGCTACAAAACATAATACATTTACCTAAAACAAACCTTCAAGATTTCATTGTCCTATCTAACATATTTCAACTCTCAAGTTTAAGCACCCCCGCCCCCATAACCCCGCTTACCTCGCTATTGTACTAACACTTTCTTTTGCTTCGCATAGACTTCGTAACATTTAAAGCGTTCTATTTAAATATTTTAATTTAGTAAGTATGAAAATCTTATGAACTAAAAATTATGATGAATCATTTTTAAAAGTCATAGAACAAAAGTTGTTTTTAATTATGATAATATCATCATCTGATCCCTGACCTTATCCCACGCTAAGTGGGGTCGGCACAACATGTCTTCTTCTTCCACTCACTCCTATCACTCGTCAATTGTGCATCCACTCCTTTTACATTCATATCCTCTCTCACACAATCCAACCACTTCTTCTTCGGCCTTCCTCTTCTTGCATACCCACCCACACTCATCTTCATAACTCTTTGGGTAACATGGTTTTCATCCCTCCTCATAACGTGTCCATACCAAGATAGCCTAGCACTCCTCACCTTTTCAGAAATAGGTGCCACTTTCAAACTTCCTCTGATATACTCATTCCTTATCTTATCTAACGTGTTCTTAATTATGATAATAATAAATAATAATAATAAATAATGCTGGACTTTTCACATAGCATCATCTAGCCCCAAAGTAAGCAGAGCTTGTGTTATGGGTACTAGATGACAGATATACTAACTTATATACTTTTTGTTTGTAAATACATACTTATTATACATAGAAACACCCAGACCCGAGACAAATATTTGTAGATTTTTACAAATATTGGTCCCGCGGCTATACCTATATATGATGATAGTAATACAGTTCTGAGAGGTGAAGCCCATGCCCATTGCCAGTTGAATTACACAATAAGGCCCCAGGACACTGCCACGTGTCCCGTTATAAAAAGGTTGCCTGCTGATGCTAAATCTTAGTAGAGATTTACAGGAAGGCTTTTTTAAGCATAAATAAAACTTCTCTTCTTTCCCCTTAGACATCTGCAAAGGATCTGGAATAAGTAACATAAAAAGATCTGAGAGAATGTCTACCGCACCTTGGGGATACAGTCGTGAACCTGTTTATGTTTTATAAAACTTCTGTGTTACATTCCGATTTCAAGAGGTCAACAAACTGAAGCACGGATTTGTGAAATTATTTATTCCGAATTCTAATTGGCGATTCGAACTGTTCAAACGCTTGAAGGATTTCTTTATTTGGTTCTCGGGTAGTTTGAATCCGGTTTCCATTAATCTGAGACAAGACAAGGGTTTCATTAGGATGGTAGATTTGCGTTTATTAAGGACGTGTTAGGCAAAATTGCTTGAATTTGTTATTAATCACATTTTCTGTGGTAGTTGTATTGTAACCCTATTAGTCGTAATGGACTCAAAGGCGGACTACCAACTCCTATAGATAAAGCAATTGTTTAAACTGTTGCTACGTATTCCTATACGTAGCAACGTTCCTATACGTTTATAATTACGTAAGTAGGTACTTTTTACTAACGGGATACATAGTCAACGGCACGTTCAAATGCATATTGAATGAATGAATGAATGAAAAACGCTTTATTGTACACAATAATTACAATTACTTATGTATGAACTAGTATAACCTAATGAGATAATGTACAATGGGCGGTCTTATCGCTTAGAAGCGATTTCTTCCAGACATATTTTTCAGAAGATAGTGGTTTCACATCGCTGCTTGGTTTAAACACAAACTGGATTCCTCACGATATTACCATTATACATTTTAACCCACGACCTTCTGGTTCAAAGGCAATACCCCAGCCATGCTCTGACGAACGAAGTAATAGCGTGTTTACACGTACCGAGTAGATGTGCGAAACAGTGATCTAGGTCGAGGTGCTCGCATGACACATCACCAAGTGCTCGGCCAAAAGCTTGACGAACGCCCTACTCTTTGCTTGTATAATTTTAGTATCTCGCCCCTCTTCGGGTAAGTAGGTACATACGTGTAATCTGGCCTCAAATATCTCAAACTCTAACCAAGGATCAAATATCACTTAGGCCTAAATTGACAGGTTATTTGAATAAGGGAATATGAAACTTTTGAAGTTAAGAAACATGGTGATTCTTTATATTAAACAACTAGCTTTCACCTGTAGCTTCGCTCGCATAGTTAACTTATAGCAGGTAGATATAGTTTATACGCTATTCGAGACGACTATGATTTGTATTCTATGTATAAGTATATGTCTGTGGTATAAGTAATTCAAATCTGTCCATCTATGGTACTGTCAGACTTAGGTAAAAAGGTAATCTGGAATGCAGCCATGATTTTTTTAGCAATCTAATAAACTCGAGATGCAATTGGTAAAAAAACTAAAAAATATCCTACTACCCCAAAAAAAATTATAAAAGTAGTCATAATGTAGCTTTTGCCGCATGTGACATTGGGAGAGTGGGTTCAATCAAATCCTGCAATCGGTGCAATTTTATGTTTTTTTAACCATCTCAAATTCTTGAATTACAAAAATGGGAGTCGCGGTTGAGTTAGTTTTTATTCACTTCAGGCCCTAGATTCATAATACAGCGGAATGCATTCGGTTCGGAATCGACCGACAGCAACCAATCACAGTGCAGGAACTGATCCGAATTTGACGTTTCTTGCACTGTGATTGGTTGCTGTCGGTCGATTCCGAACCGAATGCATTCCGCTGTATTATGAATCAAGGCCCTGAACACACTGAATTACACCTACTTAATTATCTAAAATGAACGTAATTTTCTTTTCTTTAAGACCTCGCTACAAATGCTAGAGAAAACTCATTGAACAACAATTTCAAGGTAAACTTTTATCCGGCTCCCAGTTCCGTTAAATTCTGGAGAGAGCGTGAAAAGTGGTGAACGTAGGAAATATAATACCGTGCGTTTATAGTGTACATAGGGTTTCAACTACTGGACTAAAAAATACACCATACCTACACCAAAAAAAACACTCATCTTATTACCTATTAGTTAGAATGGCTCCCCACTGCCACTGGAGCTCGATTAGTACCTATCACCTAAAATAATACTAGATCCCAAATCATGTTGTTTAGATTGAAAAGATGTGTTTGTCTTCGCATTAATGGATGTGAAAAAGTAGAAAACATCTAGTTTTTAAATTTTTTTATATAAAAAAAATCATTTAAAACTTTAAAAAGTTTTCAACTCGTCTTAAAAAAGTCTGTTTAACCTAATGATTGACTTCTTAGACCTACTTGCTGGTGTCGCCGCGGCTGCGGCAAAGGGACGGACGCCAAGACGGAGGCCTTAAAACTCCTTCACCAAAGTAGGCCAGTAATTTACTTAACGAAGGGGATAGGTAACTTCTTAGAAAAATTTCGCGTCCATTTGTTAAACTACACCGTGGGTAATATCTGGAGAACACTTTGTACCGACTATGATAAATGAACATCTTACACGATACTCTAGTTTCATTCTCGCGGCACACACCGTTGAATTTTCCGTACAGATTTCTATCTTGTAGGTTTTGACGTTAAATATGTGTTTTGGTTCAAGGATTCTGAGTTGTAGAGATTCTGTTGTTGGTGCAAGAAGACTATAAATAAATAACGCTAGACTTTTCACACAGCATCATCTAGCCCCAAAGTAAGCAAAGCTTGTGTTATGGGTACTAGAGTGACTGATAAACTACTTATATACTTTTTGAAAGACTGTTTGTAGTTTTAGCCGACATCAAAAATGTAGGTGGCTTTTAGCTAGGCTTCTTTCTAAGCTTTTTAGGTCACTAACTGACATAAAAAAGCTGTTTATTCAAACATTTTTTTTAGCAAAAAATAATGATTTTTTTAACAAAAAAATGTTTTATTAAAAATGACACAAATAAAAAAAAATGTTTTAGATACTAAAACTTTTTTGTTTCAAAGGGTTGGACCCATTATGAAATTTATTCCGGATACTTACCTAAATTTTCCGAAAAAAATAAAAAAAAACCGTATTCTTGCTTGTAACATGGACAAGTCTATTTTCTTTAGTTTTTAAAACGTGCCGATGTTGCGCGTTTGTACGCCTATTTTGAAATTCAAACCAATATTAAATTCTGTAGTCAGATTGATTGGCATCAATGAATTTTCTATTGAACTGAAGTAAATTCCTAAAAGCGAATATTACTTGCTATAAATTAATACGGTTTCATTGTGACTTTGGGTAGGTACACACTAATTTGAATGTGGCCTGCAGAGGCCATTTGAGTTGAAAGACATCGCCTTAAACATTCAAATCGTCCATTTTCTCTCGTAATTGACATGCCCGACCCCGACCTTTAATGTTGCCAGATCAGATAGGTAATGGATGTTTTAATACCCAAAGCATAGGTACCGAGGAAAATCCTAAAACTATGTAATTCTTTGATAGTGTTTTTGAAACTACTACTGTCCAATTCATTTAGGGTTTTTGTTATTTATTAGCATTGTTTTTTAGTATTACATAAGCTCCATTGTAAATTTATGTAAGTTAGAAATGTTTAGTTCCAAACCCAAACTACTAGATGGCGGTACTGGAAAGATTAGATCGCGCTATCGAAGCGTTTTGACTCGAGCGTCTATCAATTTTTGTTTGCTAGTAATAAGCCTCTTCTTTCTGTACATTCAAAATAAATAATTTGAAAAGTCAAAGAGCAGTTTGAAATTCATACAACTTGGAGGTGTCCAGAACATGGTCCTTACGAGCGGATTTCATCACTGGCCCCTGTTGGAGTGCTAGTTCCAACGTTTTTTGACTCGGCATAGAAACCAGAGGTGGATCGCCTCTGAAGTGCCTTTCTCACACCTTGGTGCGAGGAGTGTGTAGGAGCACACGCGCGGCTAGCTGAAGGTTGGCTGTTCTGGTGATCACGCGCGCTGCTGCCCAGGTGAACTGTGGAGACGCTGGAGAGCGTCCCTGCAGTAGGTAGAGCGTTGGAAGGAGCGGCAGTATTAGATGGAGCAAAGTTCTGTGGTTTGTGAAGTGCAACCGTGAGTACATTTTGATTCCTTTGAAAGTGTAGAAATGTGTGGTGAATTTTGAAGCTAGAAGATAATTTTTCGGTAGAATTTTGGACTTTATTAACTAGAACTTTTAGACTTAGAAAATTTGTGGTAGTTAGGACTTGTAATTTTTAAGGCTCAAACTCGGTTGAGACGGGGAATCCATGCCCGATTTTTGAATTTTGTGATTTCTCAAACACTTGTAAAATTTTTGAAATATTTTTGGACTTGGAAAAAGGTAAACTTTCACAATGGAAGCTTGGTACAAATTGCAAACCGATACAAAACTGAGAATTGAAAAAGCGAGAAGTAACTTTAAGAAATCCCCCAAAGAGAGAATTAATTATTCTTACGCGGAAGCTAGGTTAGAGGCTCTTGAAATTTCATGGATCAGTTTTGTAAAGGTCCACGAAGACATTATACAAAAGGCTTCGGAGTCCAACAAGGGTGACAACTATTTCAAAAATGAGTTTTTTGATTATACGGAGGAATTGTACTTCAAATACAAAAGTGAGTTGAGAGAAATCATTCGCGAGTTTGAAAAGGGAGCTGCGTCTCCCGCAAGTTCTAACGGAAATGTTAAAGCCAAAAATGATAGTGTTAAGTTACCGAAAATATCCATTCCCACATTTACTGGCAATTATACTCAATGGCCCACTTTCAAAGATTTGTTTGTGTCATTGATACATCAAAATGAGTGCTTAGACAATGTGCAAAAGATGCACTACTTGAAAGGCTTGTTGTCGGGTGAAGCTGAACAATTAGTTAGGAACATTCCAATCACTTCGGCTAACTATGATGAATGTTGGTCGATTCTTAGCAGCCGATTTGACAATAAAAGATTTATATCTAATTGTTTATTAAAGAGATTGATGAGTCAAACTACTGTGACTGAGAACTCAGGTGCCATCAAAGGTCTCTTAGACACTACAATGGAGTGTTTAAATGGCCTCAAAAATCTCGGTGTTGATGTGCAGTCGTGGGATATTATAGTGATACACATTGTAAGCCTTAAGCTAGATGTTGAATCCCGAAAACAGTGGGAAACCAAAATCAGCTCACATGACAAGCTTCCCACGCTTGCCGAGTTCAGGGAGTTTTTAGAAGCCAGATCGAGAGCATTAGAATTCTTAGATTCTAAAGAGAGTAGACCTCGACCTGCACCGTATAAGCCTAGAGTTCATCACGTAGTTTCGACCGACAACAATGCCAATCTTTCGTGCCCTTATTGTAAGGAGAACCACAAGCTTGCAAACTGTAAAGAGTTTGCAAAACAGAGTTATGAGTCTCGTCATGACTTTGTCCAAACCAAGGGGTTATGTTTCAACTGCCTAGGTTATAATCACTCCGTCAAGTTCTGCCGCCAAAGTTCTTGCTGCCGCATTTGCAAGCGGAAACATCATTCGCTATTGCACCCCAAGTTAGTTTCAAACTTAGCCGTCCCAATTGAGACATCTGATTCAACGGCTGAAAATAAATCAGCGGTGTCTCCTGTTCAGACATCGTTATCAGATGATAAACCATCGTCAAACGTGGTTACGCACTTTTCTCGAGGTACAGTGCCTACACAGGTTTTGTTGGCCACAGCTCTTGTCGAAGCACAGACAAGATATGGGTCTACACAACTGTTGAGGGTGTTATTGGATCAAGGATCCCAGGCATCATTCATTACCGAATCAGCAGTTCAGCTGCTTGGACTAAAGAAGACAGCGGCCACAACGGTCATATCAGGGATAGGTGGTGAGAAAAGCAGTTTTGCCTCTAAGTTTACAGTCACAGTGACTATTCACTCACGCGCAGATCCCAGCTTCAGTGTCCAAGTAGAAGCGTTCGTGTTAGGTACCATCACATCGTTCTTACCTTCTGAGAAACTTGCAGAAATCAACTGGCCAGAGTTGCAGCTCACTTTAGCTGACCCAGAGTATCACACACCAAACAAAATTGATATTTTGCTTGGTGCTGAAGTGTATGGCCAGGTGCTGAGAGAGGGAGTAACACAAGGCCCCGAAGGCTACCCAGTAGCTCAGAACACAGCCTTAGGGTGGATCTTGTCAGGTCAGATTCCATCGCAATCTGATTCGTTGAGTCGTCATTGTCATCAGGCCATAATAATGGCGGGTCAAGTTGATGACAACGCTCTCCTGAAGCAATTTTGGGAGATTGAGTCTGTTATTCCAGGGTTTAAAAGGATCCTTTCTGAAGACGAACAGCGATGTGAAGAAATTTATAATCAAACCACTTTCAAAGATGAAAGTGGTAGGTACGTCGTAAATCTTCCATTTCGTAATGACGATCCGCAATGTCAGTATGGCAATTCAAGAGCGCTCGCTGTAAAAAGATTTCAGCTTCTTGAAAACAGGTTTAAGAAAAATCCTGAAGTTAAAAGGCGATACTCTGAGGTGTTCCACGAGTACACGGAGCTTGGTCACATGGAAAGAGTACTGGGTGATGATCTGAAAAAAGATAAAGCAGTTTATTTACCACATCACGCTGTTGTACGCGAAGACAGGTCAACAACCAAGGTTCGCATTGTGTTTGATGCTTCCATGAAGGGATTTAATGGCGTTTCTCTTAATGATGACCTATTGGTAGGTCCGACTTTGCAACCGCCATTGCGTCATTTGATAATGACATGGAGAATGCATCCCATTAGTATTTGCGCGGACGTTGCAAAAATGTACCGACAGGTGAAGGTCTTACCTGAACATGCTGACTTTCAGAGAGTGGTGTGGCGTGATGACCCCAAGGACGATATTGAAGAATATCGCATGCTGAGAGTTACCTTTGGGACATCTTCAGCACCTTACCTCGCGGTGAAGACATTACAGCAAATAGCAGTTGATGAATGTTCACATCTTCCTGAAATAGCTGAAAAAATAAAAAATGAGTTTTATGTAGATGACTTGATGACAGGTTGTCAAAAAATTGAGGAAGGAATGATGTTAAAAGAGAAGATGACAGAAGTACTTACCAGAGGTGGTTTCCAGTTACAAAAGTGGGTTAGTAGCTGCAAGAAATTGAATGAATTGATGTCAGATGAAAAGGAAAGGAAAGCCAAGGATCAGGTTCAAGGAATAACAGAAAAGGATATTGAAGAGGATGAGATTATGAAAATTTTAGGGATTTCATGGGATCGCGGTTGTGATGAGTTTAAGTATTCGGTGAAAATCCCTCCACAGCAGATTCCGATCACGAAGCGGCGAGTCATTTCAGATATCTCACGCCTATTTGACCCATTGGGATGGGCAGCACCTTGTGTTGTCATATCTAAAATATTTATTCAAAAGCTTTGGCTTTCGGGAATAGGCTGGGATGATGAGTTGCCTGCGGATCTGTTATCAGAGTGGCAAACTTACCGAGAAAATCTGGTTGAGACGCGTAAGTTCAGCATTCCTAGGTGGGTTAACACAGCAGCTGATAATGTGTGTGTAGAGCTACACGGCTTCTCTGATGCCTCAGTTGCAGCTTATGCTGCAGTGGTGTATGCGAGAGTTATAAAAGCAGACAAGTCCATCACAACAAGCTTGATCACAGCCCGCACGAAAGTTGCTCCAGTCAAGCAGCAATCAATTCCCAGGCTTGAATTGATGGGAGCGGTATTGCTGTCTGATCTTATTTCAGAGGTGTCAGAAGTCATGAAAATCCCGCAGATTCATGTTCATGCATGGACAGATTCATCCGTGGTTTTGGCATGGCTAAGCAGTCATCCTAGCCGCTGGATCACTTTTGTTGCCAATAGGGTATCTACTATCCTGTCTCGTTTTGATAATTCTCACTGGGCTCATGTCCAGTCTTCTCAAAATCCAGCAGATATTGCATCAAGGGGATTAACCCCTCAAGAGCTATCCTGCAATGATTTGTGGTCTCAGGGACCTGCATGGTTACGCAACGAAACCATAGAGTATACACGACCGAAAGCCATATCCACAAATATGGAACAGAGGTCGGTTAAGGCTCTTGTGGTTACTGAAAATACACCAGTAGATCCTTTGTGGACAAAGTATTCCACATTGCAGAGATTGGTGAGAGTCATTGCTTACTGCCGAAGGGTTTTGAGATGGAAAAGGTTGGGAGATAACATCAAAAGGTTTGAAAGTTATCTAACAAAAGAAGAAATAGAAGAAGCAACAAAAGTGTGTATAAGACAAGTTCAAAGAGAAGTGTTTAGTGAAGAAATCACTGATGTGGAGAAAACAGGAGCAGTCAAGGCAAGAAGTAAGCTCAAATCTCTCTGCCCGATTTTGGATGATGATGGGATTCTGCGCGTTAGTGGTCGTATTCAAAACGCCATAATGGATGAGAACTCAAAACATCCCATCATTCTGCCTCAAAACAGTCACTTCACCAATCTTGTAATCGGTGAAGCTCATAAGAAGACTCTACACGGAGGGCCAACTTTAGTCTTGAGTCATTTGCGTACCAAGTATTGGGTGATTTCAGCCAAAACTTTAGTTAAGGCTTTAGTACGCAAATGTGTCACTTGTAAACGGTACTCTAGAGCTGCGCAAACCCAGTTGATGGGTCAATTACCGTCAAGTAGAGTGACACCAGCAAGACCGTTTAGGAACAGCGGAGTAGATTTCGCAGGACCTATAAACATACGAGCATCAAAAGGACGTGGCCATAAGTCGTATAAAGGGTACATTTGCTTGTTTATATGTATGGCAACTAAAGCCATACACTTGGAAGCCATTAGTGATTTATCAGCGCAAGGTTTCATTGCAGGGTTCAGAAGGTTCGTAGGACGTAGAGGTTTGGTGAGCGATCTTTGGAGCGACAATGGCACTAATTTTGTCGGTGCTTCCAAAGAACTTCGTCATCTTGTCGCAGCAGAATACTCGTCTGTGGCTGTAGACATTAGAGTGGTTAGGCAACAACGGTACGAAGTGGCATTTCATTCCGCCTCATGCGCCTAATTTTGGAGGCCTTTGGGAGGCGGGAGTGAAGTCTACCAAGTTTCATCTAAAACGGGTGATAGGTGATTCAACACTTACCTATGAAGAGATGTCCACTGTGCTGATTCAGGTTGAGGCATGTCTTAATTCACGTCCGTTGTCTATGATGTCTGATAGTCCCAATGATCCTACTCCTTTAACACCCGGTCATTTTCTTATAGGCGAACCTCTGATAACGGTGCCCGATCGCAATTATGAGAATAGTAATATAAGTAGCTTGAAGCGTTGGCAGTTATCTCAACGCATGGTACAAGAATTTTGGCGACGATGGTCTGACGAATATTTGGTTCATTTGTTGCAGCGTTATAAATGGAACAAGCGTGTTCCAGAACCAAATATTGGAGACATTGTTCTGGTTAAATAAGACAACGTTCCGCCTGCTCGTTGGCTCTTAGGTCGTATAGTGGATAAGCACTTTGGTTTGGACGGAGTCACAAGAGTCGTGACTCTGAATTGCAATGGCTCGCAATGTAAGCGTCCTGTATCAAAGCTCTGTGTGTTACCGGTGACTGATTAATTTGTCAAAGATTCGTTTATTTGTAGGTAACATCATACACATTTCGAGAAGTTATTGTTGTTTTGAGTTATATATTAGAAAGTAAGTTATGTTTGATTTGTTGAGTTAATTATACAGTCCACTTTAGGTTATCGGTTTGTTTTGTTAGTTATACAATGCATATAAGGTTATTTTTGTAAGTTATTATGTCCAGTCATTTAGTTAAGAACATAAACAGATGTTCTTGGTGGGCGGTATGTCCAATTCATTTAGGGTTTTTGTTATTTATTAGCATTGTTTTTTAGTATTACATAAGCTCCATTGTAAATTTATGTAAGTTAGAAATGTTTAGTTCCAAACCCAAACTACTAGATGGCGGTACTGGAAAGATTAGATCGCGCTATCGAAGCGTTTTGACTCGAGCGTCTATCAATTTTTGTTTGCTAGTAATAAGCCTCTTCTTTCTGTACATTCAAAATAAATAATTTGAAAAGTCAAAGAGCAGTTTGAAATTCATACAACTTGGAGGTGTCCAGAACAACTACGATCACATTTTACGAGTTCCAGCATATCGACATTTTCAATGACAGTCTATGCTCCATTAACAATTTAAGAGTATATTTAAGTTATGTTCATTTACGATAGTTAAGCGCTTTGGACTTTTCTGTAAGCTTTCTATCTATTTTTAATAAATCATTTCATTTCATTTACATTTTTGGTTAGTTAAGCAGGAATTTGTCGCGTAAGTTGAGTACTTACCATATTCTGTCATAGTATATAGTCAGCATCGAAAGTTGGACTTTTTAAAATGGCTTTTGTTTTCGAAAACCATGAAAAAACTGTTTTTGGGAAATTATTATGAACCAAGACTTTATCTTCAAATATTAGTTAACATTTTGGTCGCGATGTTACGAATTACGGAAATATTCAGATTTGTGAAACATACAATTTTAATCGACTTTCATTGCTAACTGTACATTTAGAATACCTACTAAAAAAACTCAGACGTTTATTAAAAGTAAGTACCAAGGACGTCCTAAGCCCCATTTTAGCTAGATTTGTCATAATTCTCTACAAACTGACAACACTGAGAGGCGTCCAAACGTAAAATCGAGTTCACCCCTCAAAGGGTTTTATTGCGTCATTAATTTAATAACAATAAATCCGTCCTTGTCACTGTCATAACGAGAGAGGAAGACGACACGACTGGGTAATCCGAAATGTCTGTAACAGGTGCACTGTGAAGCGATTACCTGATGGGTTGGAGTGGCTTAACGGATGCTTAGCGGACATTTAAACAGGCATATCAAAATCTAATTGCAATTTTGTTTGTTTCGTTCCAAATATTACCAAATATTTAAAATAATTGTAATAAGACTATTTTGGACAGGGTACGACACTGGGCAGGATACGTGAGCCGGATGCACAACGGAGAATGGGCCAACATTTTAACAACCTGGCAACCTGAAGGGAGACGACGCCGCGGACGGCCAAGGAAGCGCTGGAGAGACGACCTCGACTCCTTTGATAGTGGGTGGTGGAACCTATCAAAGGAGAGAGATGGTTGAAAGGAATTGGGGGAGACCTTTGCCCAGCAGTGTGACAGTATAGGTTAAATAAAAAAAAAAAAAAAGACTATTTTAGAGTAGCTTAAGGGCCGTGCCAGAACCCGGAACGATCTCGACAGGGTTTAGCACAGTTTAGCTTAAGATCGAGAGGTGTGGAGAAAGGGGGAGGCCTTTGCCCTTTGGAGTGGGATGATGCAGGCTAAAAATACAGGGTGTAAAAAGACGTCTACCGAAGCCGAAAGGAATAGGTACAGCATCCCAACACACAACCAAATCCAAAAGGATTTTCCGAAAACAACATATCCGGAGAAAACCGACCTCGCACAGCTGGTCGAGCGTATGTAGGTACAGCTGGGCGCGTTTTTATACGTAGATTGCTGGATTTTCAGTTTTACCTAATTGTTTTTTTCTTTTATAAATGAAATTATTAGGTAGGTATGGTCTTATTATGTTACTTGTAGTAAATAACTAGAAAAGAAAAAAATTACGTAGCTAAGTCAACATTTTTTTTGGGTTTTGTTTTCGCTTAATATGTTCAGAATCATGGTCTGATTGAATCCCCTCAGTTTTCGGTAGCAGTATTTTTACACCTGTATAATTAATAATAAGTAAGTAATTTAATTGATGTTTCCTCGCAACTGAAGTTTATTAGGTAAGTAACCTACATTGGTATAGCTAGTTCACTATAGGATTCTGTGAAAGCACCAGGTAAAGTCTAGTGACCACCGAATGGGACTAATGGAGGCACTAATTCTGTTAGCGTTGTGAGTTCATGCCG